>CM077004.1:83384271-86001682 GCA_039090855.1 Macrothele yani | reverse complement strand
CGTAAAAATTCTTCGATTTGGATAAAATGTTCGTATGTAGTAGGGGCCTGCCTGGGGACGAATCCTGTTGAAAATGGGCGAAATGGGGATCAAAGGTTAGGACACAGGAGCGGGATCTTTTCCATAGCCCTTATGCACCATAACTTACGTAAAAATGCTTCCATTGTGACAAAACTTTATCATGTTATTTCGGAGGTATACTGAACCGGCTCTGTTGGATATCATCGAAATGGGATCAAATGTCAGGGCACAGGACTGAGATTTATTCCACAGCCATTATCCTCATAACTTGAGTGATAACTTGAGAAATGATTTCTGGTATGTTGGAAAGTGTATCATAATCCATGCATTGCATGATTTTACTAACTTGTTTACAACAGCTGGTAGTTATAATTTTCAAAAGAAATGTACGCAGTCGAGGAATTCCAGTTCTTTGATGCCACGTAAACAAATACCCTGACAAAAGCATTTATTAAATTGGGTATGACGTAGATGTTGGGCAACTGTACTTCTTGCAGTACAACGGAAAATTGGAGGCGACGAGACAAGAACTGACAGCCCTTTAGAGTAAAGGCTATGTATGATATACTGTAAAAAATAAGTGGTGTGAATTGACGGAAAATATCTGAAAATCACGTGCAGCAAAGTTGCCGGTAGGTATCCGTGTTTTTCAGAAATTTCCATTTTTGAAAGTGCTCTTTTATTTTAACCTCCGTATTTTCGCAGATTTTTCGCATTCAGAAATTCCATTTATTTCGGAAAAATCCATTTAAGGTTTTTTCGTATTTAAGCTGAAATTTTCCCAAAACCGACGACCCTGCATTTTTCAGCCCTTTCCCCAGATAATCATTCCGCTCCAGTCAGGATCTTAAACCGCACCGCTTGAACAGGTAACGCACGCCTTTAACCACTGAGATACAGACACTCGGAAATTCGAATCACGTACATCGCAAAACAAATTGCTGGACAATGAAAACAATTTTTTTTTTGTCATTAATACGACTGATTTATTCATTTTATTTTCTGTTGGAGCTTATTATTTTTCGAAATAGGTTTGTAATATGTTTGTTTTTTTCTGTAGGAGGACTTTTCACAAATTGAGCATTTTTCATCCTGATTTTCTGAAGCAATAAAATGCTTTGCAACTCGATTGCTTTAAACTGACAACAATGCCTTTCAGTATTTTTTTAAAAAGATGAAATGTACTTTTTTATAGTATTATTTCACAAAAAAACCCGCTCCTAAATATAAAATTTACTCTTTGTTAGCTATAATAGCTTTATATATATATATATATATATATATATATATACTGAAGAGCAAAACTGAAAACTAAGGAAAAACTTTAGAATTTAAAACGAAAGTTACAAAATAACCTGAAGATCAAAACGCGCAACGCAGCAGTTTTGAAAATTCAGAATTCACATTCTATTAAGAAGAGACCTAAGCTAAAAAATACATATATATTTTTGACTCATACCAAGTACAACATAGAAAAGGTTATGTATCTACCGGTGTGAGTAAAAGGAGAAAAGATAAAAAAATAAAATAAAACAACTGAATGTGGAAGGTGTCGAGAATACTGAGCCTTGGCTTTATCAAGGACCAGCAAAAACTCTGCATTTTCTCACTTCCACAAAGACCTAGTTGGAAATGGGTTTCTGCAAGGCCATAGATGCAAGTAACATGCCCACCAAAAATTGTTTTAAAAAATATATATATGTCATGTCCTCCGCAGAGTTGTATGACCTAGCGCTAGTTAACAATTTCGCTTGCATCCATAACCCTCCTGGCCCGACCCATGCTCTTCATCTGTTACTATTAAACAGAGAGAAGAAGATTAAAGAGAACTCAAGCTGTGAGAGTGACATAATAATTAGAAATAATTTTCAGCTATAACGAAATGCCAAGTTCGCCTGAGAGAGAATTTAAACCTGAAAAACAATGCAAAAGAAATCCAAATTTTTACATTGCAATTAAAAAAGGAAATATTAATTTTTTAAAAAATCAGATTTTTGAAAGAAAACTTGAGTCTAAAACTCCCTACTCTACAACTTCTGACAACGGGAAAACGAGAATAAGTTAAAGACAATAATTAACTAAAGAAAACTTTGTGAAAGTTATATGAGTTATGGATGCAAGCGAAATTGTTAACTAGTGCTAGGTCATACAACTCTGCGGAGGACATGACATATATATATTTTTTAAAACAATTTTTGGTGGGCATGTTACTTGCATCTATGGCCTTGCAGAAACCCATTTCCAACTAGGTCTTTGTGGAAGTGAGAAAATGCAGAGTTTTTGCTGGTCCTTGATAAAGCCAAGGCTCAGTATTCTCGACACCTTCCACATTCAGTTGTTTTATTTTATTTTTTTATCTTTTCTCCTTTTACTCACACCGGTAGATACATAACCTTTTCTATGTTGTACTTGGTATGAGTCAAAAATATATATGTATTTTTTTGCTTAGGTCTCTTCTTAATAGAATATATATTAGAAAGTTTTCTAGAGAACGAAATTCCTTCTTCTTTCATCAAAAGAACTTTAAGAAAAATTATTCTGAATAATAGAGTAAGGTTGGGAGATCTGCTTTAATTTTCTACACAGTTAATAATATGATTCTGACCAATCAAAGCCGTAAGGAAGTTGGTTAGAGGATGCCTATTAACTACCTAAAGGAACCTTAGTGCTATGGATATGACGGTCCTATTAGAACAAAAAATTAAATAATATAAACAAAATCACAAAAAAAGCTTAAGAATCTGTTTATAAAAGAAAATAAAAACAAATAAAAAGAAAACTAGTTATTCATCACTAGGATAGCTATACTAAAAATAGTAAAACCAACATTAAAATTAATAAGATTCTGATTAATCTATAGAAGCTCACTAAGGTGATTTAATACATGCAAAGATTATTAAATACACTGCTCGTGTATTTTATAATATTTCTCATGTATTCTGGAGAGTTAATTCTGCTCTTTCTGATCATACAGATCCACAGTCTTAAGTTTATATATATATTTTTTTTCTCTGGTTAAAATCTCCGCGCGTTGGTTTCTTGCTGTATGAGGAGGCCATCAGCCCCACCCCACTGCCCCCCAGCGTCTAGGGAGTGGCGGAAGAGGTCAGCCATGTTCTTCTCTTGTGAGGAGAAAAGTTTTTGTCACACAAGAGGTAAGCTCTCTTCCTTGTTTTTGGGTTCTAGGTTTTATAAGTTCAATGTTTGTACTTCATATACTTTTTCTCTGTCGTTTTTTAGCTTTTCAGCTTTTAGGCATTGGTTTGTCTGTTAACATTTTTGCGGGTTTTAACTCTTTCTTTTCTTTGTAACTTTGAGCGTCTTTTGGGGTACCTAGGAACAGAAGATGGCTAAGCTTGTTCCTTTTCTATGCGCTGTCTATGCGCTGTTTTTTCAAAGTAGTTAAGTTCTTAATAACTAATTAATTATGCACTTAAAGCACTGCTGAAATACTTTGTACATATTGCAACTAACTGTTTAAGGTATATAACTTTCACAAAGTTTTCTTTAGTTAATTATTATCTTTAACTTATTCTCGTTTTCGTGCTGTCATAAGTTGTAGAGTAGGGGGTTTTAGACTCAAGTTTTCTTTCAAAAATCTGTTCGTTAAAAATTAATATTTCCTTTTTTTAATTGCAATGTAAAAATTTGGATTTCTTTTGCATTGATTTTCAGGTTTAAATTCTCTCTCAAACGAACTTGGCATTTCGTTATGGCTGAAAATCATTTCTAATTATTATGTCACTCTCACAGCTTGAGTTCTCTTTAATCTTCTTCTCTCTGTTTAATAGTAACAGATGAAGAGCATGGGTCGGGCCAGGAAGGTTAATGGATGCAAGCGAAATTGTTAACTAGTGCTAGGTCATGCAACTCTACGGAGGACATGACATATATATATTTTTTAAACTATTTTAGGTGTGAATGCTACTTGCATCTATGGCCTTGCAGAAACCCATTTCCAACTAGGTCTTTGTGGAAGTGAGAAAATGCAGAGTTTTTGCTGGTCCTTGATAAAGCCAAGGCTCAGTATTCTCGACACCTTCTACATTCAGTTGTTTTATTTTATTTTTTTATCTTTTCTCCTTTTACTCACACAGGTAGATACATAACCTTTTCTATGTTGTACTAGGTGTGAGTCAAAATTATAAGTGTATTTTTTTGCTTAGGTATCTTCTTTATAGAATATGTATATATATATATATATATATATATATATATATATTAAACAGCTGGTGCAAAAAATAGGGGAGAGGAGAAGAAATATCCTGTGCCACAATAAACGAAATTCATACGATATTCTACCCACAATATCTGATTTCGCTACGGAACTTTAAAATTCGACAGACGATTGAAATTTAAAAGTTAATCAAACCTCAAGTATTCTCACCAATCGCTCCTATTACCGGTAATTTCTCGTCATACGGATACGGAAAAAGTGAGAACGGAGTTATTCCGTTAATATACGAAAGAAATTGCGGAGAGGTTTCTGAAAATTCAGAATTTTCACGTGGTACGAAAATCCATGAAATTCAGGTTTCTTTCCGTCATTTCACGGAAAAGGTTGTATCAGAAATACGCTTCGTTAATTTACGAAAGAAATGTCGGAAAAGTGGCTCGTGAATTTCAGAAAACTTTTTACAGTGTAGTACCAGTAACAGATAAACGCACCCGCTGCTACTTTGGGGAGCGAGTTGCGTCATTACTTCTATAAGGAATTTAAAAGAATCACTGGATGCTCGGTTGCAAATTGGAAATTTAGCAAGACGTTTCAGAGTTGATGTGAGCGCACCATCCCACATGCGCTGACAATACTCTAGAGCTGAGAAAACTTGAGATTTAAGAGTTTTAAAAGTTGTTCAGGGGAAAAGTACCTTCCTGGTCGAGAGAGAAATCCTATCTTTCTCAATGAATGAAATACGGGATTCATTATAGCATACTTGGGCGCTATCCGGGAGACGCGGATTCGATTCCCACTCCAGGACGATGGAATTTTCAAGTTTTTTGATATTATCTGACTTAACATCCATGACATATTTACACCAATAAATGGATTCAAATCTTCCAAATTTGTACCCTATCTTTCTGTTAACAATGAAAGAAAAGTGTAAGTTGGAACAAAGATTTAGAAAGCAAGTGAAAAAAGGCGGTTCTATAGGAAGCAGAATAAGATCCTTCCCGTATGGCAAACGAATATAAGAAGCCATTTCCCAGCCTGGTAGACAAGAACACGTACATACGTACGCTCATATGCACAAAAGGTTCGACAGTTTGAGGACACAGCACGTACAAAAATTGGGAAGGGTGTGAGATAAAGTGTCACCATATTCCCCAAGCTCAGCTCTTCAACGCCACGCTGCAGAACGTCTTTCCATCATTGAATTTGGCAAACATGAGGGCAAAGATTAATGGAGACTGTTTAACCCACCTTCGTTTTACTGATCACATAGAATTTTTTTCAATTACCCTCTCAGATATCCAGTGTATGACCCAGGAACTTGCCGACAAGAGCATTGAAGTGAGATGAAAGATGAACCTACAGAAAACAAAACTGATGTACAATGCTTTTACAAGGACTGAAAATTTAAAGGTATGATGTGGCAAATTTAGAAGTAGCTAATGCATGCCTTGAATAACAGATGCCAAGCGAGGCATCTGTTATTCAAGGCATGGGCCATATCAAACAAGAAATAAATAGCTTTATAAAACTTGGGTGGAACGCATTTGGAAGGAACAGTGCAATTTTCAAGACGAATCTATAAGTATGTCTTAAAGAAATGTGTTTAACCATTGCTTCCTTCCAGTTCTTCCTTTTGGATCAGAGACATGGATCTAAACTAAAAAAGTTATAGTTCTACAAAGGATGCGGACAGCTCAAAGAAGCATGGAGAGATGCGTGCTTGGTGCAACCAATATAGATAGGAAAAGGAACACAGATCAGAAAAATGACCGAAGTGGATGACATCATGATCAAAATAAAGACTCTTAAGGGGTACTGATTTAACGAAGTTGTAATAAGGTCGTATTGTACATACATTACGTGGAAGACGGATGAATAAAATTCGAAAGCATGCTGGAGTGGCATGGAAGAAAATTGCTCAAGACACAGTTCTGGAAAAAATTTGGGGAGACCATTCATCAGAAGATTGAGAATAGTTGATGATGATGGCACACACATGCTACCATAGTCCTTAACTGTCAAGTGACATCATCGTTTGCTAGAATATTTTCCAGTAAACGAATAAGTTAATTAAGACTTACTAATTTGATATAGTTATTCGATAATCATATTTCGTCCTTATGCACATGGAAATGAATAGCCGGGGGCATTTAATCACGAAAGATATACAGGCTACGAACGCGAAGTCTATGCTGAGGCAGTAGTTCTTGGAGCATATTAGTAAATATCACAACGCAAAGGGCGTTAAAAGCTCCATCTTAACAACCCTGGAAGTTCCACCAAATTTCATAAAACATACCACAGCTTAACTTTACAGTTCTCGCAGATTCGGATCACACCCCAGTTGTATGTACTTTGCGCTTGAACCTCATTTCAATAAATCCAAGATTAAGTGCAATTTAAATACAAAATTTTGAATGATTAACGAGTGAATTTGCGTGGTCCACGAGCCATGTGGTATTCGTTTTTTGGTCAACTTTGTTTATCACAGATTATAGGCGCTTCCTCATATCGCCAACACATCAATCAAGCAACTATGTATCGTAATCTAAAACACTTCTTTTTAATGGCGTAAAACTAATACACAATTTAAGCCGAGCTTTGCCGCCCCGGTGGCGCAGTGGTCTAAGCGATGGCTCCTGATCATTCGTCGGAAAGGGGTCCGGGTTCGAATCCCGGTGAGGCGTGGATGTTGTGTTTGTCTAACGGCACTGGCTCTCTCCCTTCCCTGGAACCAGTGGCCTTAAATTAGGGACGGGCGACTGCTTATAGACCACTGAGTTGCTCACGATGGTCGTTAAACCTCCAATAAAAAAACAAAACAAAACCGAGCTTTCCCGCTCAACGAGGAGGCTTCGTCTCGGCTAAGCTTTCAAAGCCTTCTTAGAGATAGCAACTTCCAATGTTGTGGTAAGTTAGAACTTCCAATGTTGTGGTAAGTTAGAACTTCCAATGTTGTGGTAAGTTAGAACTTCCAATGTTTTTGTAGATAACAACTTACAATGTTGTTGTAAGTTGCTATCTCTAAGAAGGCTTTGAAAGCTTAGCCTAGACGAAGCCTCCCTGTGGAGCGGGAAAGCTCTGCTTAAATTGTGTACTAGTTTTACGCCGTTAAAAGGAAGTGTTTTAGTTTATAAAATACACTGCTGGCCACCCACAATGCAACACCAAGAAGGAAGCATCCGATTGGCCTGAAATACACAGCATGCGTCGCCCGCGAGAGGACATGCAAACGATTAGCATTGCAGGGCATATGCAAATCATGTGCGCCCGGCACGTCACCGAGAAGCACTATAAGAAGGGGGCACAGAAGGCGGGGTGTAAGTAGTGGAAGTGTGTTGTGCTGCCGGACCTGTGCGTGGGAAGCTTCCTGATGCTTCGTCGCAGAATACGGCAGTCATTCCAGCACGTTTCGGAGTTCGACCGAGGACGAATAGCGGCTTATCACGACAGCGGTTTATCGTACCGAGACATCGGCGCCCGTGTGGAACTACATCCAGCCACAGTGAGACGAGTATGGATTCGGTGGGTGCAGGAGAGACGGACGTACCGACGTGAGCGATTGCCGCAGCCGCGGCACACCACCGGACTAGAGAACCGGCATGTTGTGCGGCGGGCATTGACGGCTCGCACCGCTACTTCACGAACGTTAGCACAGGAATTAGGGTGTGTTGCGCAATAACCTGCGTCATCACGTACCGTTCGAAGTCGTCTGCCGGAGCGGAGACTTGTCAAACGGCGCCCATTGCTCCGATTACCATTGACGTTACACCACCGGCGAGTGCGGCGGCAGTGGGCCGTTGAACGCCGCACCTGGACTACAGAATGGCACGACATTGTCTTCTCCGACGAATCCCGCTTCTGCCTGTAACACCACGATGATCGGATCCGCGTACGGCGGCACCGCGGCGAGAGACTGTATGACGCCTGCATTATGCATCGCCATACCGGTCCGACGCCTGGCGTTATGGTTTGGGGCGCAATTGGATATGACACCCGCACCCCTCTGGTACGCATCGCCGGTACACTCAACAGCCACCGCTTCATCTCCGACGTTTTGGAGCCTGTAGTCCTCCCTTACCTGCAGCACCTGCCAGCGTCCACGTTTCAACAGACGATGCGCTCCCGCACGTGGCACGCATCGTGCAACAATTCTTCACGGCCCACCAGGTGTCACTTCTGCCGTGGCCCACCTGTTCTCCCGATATGTCGCCCATCGAACACGTCTGGTCGCTGATCGGCTACAGAGTGGCCCGGCAAGCACCATCCGCGGCTACGCCTATTGAACTGTGGCAATGTGTGGAAGCAGCCTGGACCGACATACCCCAAGCCCATATCCAAAGCCTCTTTCGTTCGATGCCGCGGCGTGTAGCGGCCGTTATCCAGCCATGGGGGCCACACGAACTACTGATGTCTGCGTGTTCCGCAAGTCGCACATACCTGTAAGCTCAATCGTTTCATCTTTGTATATCTGTTGTTATGTGTCCAGTAAATCTGGCTTTACTGTCTCGTGCCCTTCTTGGTGTTGCATTTTGGGTGGCCAGCAGTGTATATAGGCTTCGATAATTATGTATCGTAATTTTTGACAGCAAATGTCTTTACTCTGTTTCTTCGGTACTCTGACTTTTTAAAACTCTCTTTTGTTAAAGTTCGTAGCGTAAAGTCATCCTCATACGCTGATGAGCCACGATTTCTAACAGCCGACACACACACACACACACACGTACGGGCGTGCTCACACGAATAAAGAGAGTGCTTAATGCAACCGAAATGTTTGGTACCAAGTGAAGAAAACTTTTGATAAGAAGGATTTAACTTCAGAATCTTTCACATTTTTCGAGAGTACGAGTTTTGGGAAAATGTCCGTCTTTTCGAAGATTCTACAGAAAGACATAGTAATACCTTTTTAGTCACTAGAGGAAAATTCCACACATGACTAGGATTAAATGAAAAATCTTAGTGTGAGTTGCGCTTATGCTTTCAGAAAATAATTTTTCAATCTTTCTCAGAATATCAGGGCAAATAAACAATTACAATTACGCAACTTAGTAAGAATATAATGAACATGGAAAACTTGGGAGCCGATCGAGAAACTTGACCACACATTTTACACAATTTTTCCATACCGTACATAGACAGACTAGAAAGACAGAAATCATTATCATATTATTCCTTGGTATATTTATGCAATAAAAAGTCGCACCAAAGCGATATTTAGGTTCGTTTCCTAAAACTTAAGTGCAGTGGGCGCACTGGCGTAAGAAAAACTTTCAAGTACAGCGATAACATACACTAGAAAATCATAGGCATGTTGAATTCACCCTATGAGACATTTACAAAGTGCAAGTCAAAATGAAATAAAAATATAAAAGGAACTACACTGAAGTGCCAGAAAAATTGGTACAGACGAGCTTATGCAAAATACATAGCAACGTCACCTATGCACTTACTCCGTTGCGTCCGCCAGTGCATAAAGCGATAGACATCCTTGCCAGCTGTCAGAGCTGTTTTCGGCATAAGAATGACAAGTAATAACGATTTCAGTTATTTTCAACGCGGTGTCATATTTGGCGCTCGTGAGATGGGTCATAATATTTCGCAGGTTGAAACGAAGTTCGGATTTTCACGGGCGACTATTGCAAGGGTGTACCGTGACTACAAGAATTCCGTCAAAATCTCCAACCTACGATACCAGTGTGGCCATAAAAAGACATTGGGTGAACGTGCCCATCGTCGGCTGTCAAGAATCGTTTCACGCGACACTCTCGCAGGTATAATCGGAATTCAATGCTCGAGCCTCAACAAGCATCAGCGTCCGGACTGTGTAAAGTACCCTGCACGATTTGGGCTTTGGAAGCCGACGCCCAACTCAAGTTCCCTTGATGGGTGCACGACACAGAGCTATGCGCCTCGCTTGGGCACGGCAACACCGCCACTGGACATTTGATGACTGGAAACAAGTAGCTGGTCTAACGATTCGCGTATTCAACTGTATCGGGCAGATGGAAGGATTCGTGTGTAGCGCAAACCCCATTAAGCCATGGATCCCGTTTGTCAACAGGGAACTGTACCGGCTGGTGGGGGGTGCGTAATAGTATGGATTGTCTTTAGGTGGTATTCACTGGGACCCCTTGTACGTCTACAAACGTCTGTGACCGGCCAACGCTATGTGCGCATCCTTTCTGACGAGGTACACCCGTTCATGTTCTGCACTCATGCTGATGAGTTGTGCCTGTTCCAACAGCACAATGCACCTCCACACAAGTGTCGGGACGCCACATTATGGTTAGAGGAGCATTCATCTGAGTTTGGGGTGTTGCTCTTTCCACCCAAGTCCCCAGATCTGAACGTGATAGAACACGTTTGGAATGCCATGCAACGCGCTATCGAACACAGGAATACGAGACCTCGGAATACACCCGAATTGTGGAATGCATTGCGTACAGCATATTTCCAGAAGCTAGTGGAGTCCATGCCCCGTCGTATTTCTGCAGTCCTGCGCTCCCGTGGAGGACCTACCAAGTATTAGACTGCTGTACCAGATATTCTGGAACTTCAGTGTATATCTGTTCTTCCAAATTTTTTAACGACGCATTTTACACTACGAAGAAGTACAAAAAGAGGTTTTACTTCGGTTCCGAGTTTGAAAGGAGGTATTTTTGGAATTTAAGAAAAACATTATGAATTAAAAGAGCGTAAGTTAGCCATAACTCTTCCTTCTCAAGAAAGAGCCTCATTGAAAGCAGTAGTTAGATGCTAACGGAGAAGGAAAATGTTTCACGGGAAATTTCAGCCAAAGGAAGATCGCTTCGCTTTTGAGAGCTCTTACAGCCAAAGGGATCTCAACAACAAAGGAGAATTCATCAAGAATCGAAAATGAGATCAATGGCTAAGGTGTCCCATGAATTTACGAAATGCGATAATTCGGTCCTTTCACCGGCTTAAATGAAATCACGCTTCATTAAAACGCTTCCGAGAGAACATTTCACACGAACGCTGAAGTTTGAAAAACGGAAAACACACACACACACACACACACACACACACACACACACACACACACAGCTTTAAAACTAAGATGCTTTTTCGTTTAACTGTGAAGTTGCCTTTTGGGCCGGCCTCAAACCAACAATGGAGACAGAGAGAAAGGTGGAGAGGGAGAGTGATGGGTGGGAGGGGAAAGACTCGTTGGGCTCAGTCAGAATCCTAGGGGTTCAACAGGGAGAACAATTCTGGATTGTAGAGGAGGAGGAGGAACAACAGTGAGACACAGCGAGAGAGAGAGCAGTAGATTTAAACCCTATGACTCATCATCATAAGTTGCCCAAGTTCTTTGGGACTGGGGTCAGGTATGATAAATTAGAAATAGTCCGGGACAGACAGCTAAGATGGTGGGGTAGGCCATGAATGGAAAAAGACGGGCTCTTCAGATCGCAACCTCTCTCTCCCCCCATCCTTCCCCTCTACCTCCACCTCTCCCTTCTCCCTAGCTGAACGAAAGCGGTATTACATTTTCGGTAGCGCTTTTTTCTTCCTGCTTCATACGTCACACATGCACCACGTCATACCATTGCTATTTTATTTTGGATTTTCATTTAGGAACTAACGCCCGCCCTTGAAGTTTATTTACCGCTGCAGTGGGAGCAACAGTTTTGAATACCTTTACGACCTTCCTGTCAACGCTGTTCGGCAAAGTAAACACCTGATTAACACATTTTACTTCGCGAAAGTATACATTCAGAAATCTGTAAACACGCTGCCTGAACTACATGCCAGTTATTCAAATAGAACGAAATTTACAGAAAGAAAAAATATGTATTGTTACATTAGCTGAATGGGGTTCCAGGGTCAAATGACAACGTTGAAATGAAGAAAAAAATGTTCCTGCTGTAGTTGAAGTTAAATGATAAGTGCCGTCTCAGCACGATCTTGAGGTATAAAGTATTTAATATAAAAACTTTAGTTAAAATCATATATACAAATCAAAAGCACAAGATCTTTCAGTTCCGCATCGAACCCTTCCTCAGATGTGATTAGCACCTGTGAATGTCGTTGATCTCGCTACAGTGTCCTGCGCATTGATATCTGAGACTGAACAATTTAATCAGATATTTGCGTACAGAATTATTAAATCGAGTATTTACATTTAATTTATATACCTTTATTTATTAGGTAATATATCATGGCAACTTACAATTGTCGCAGATCTGACAACTGTAAAAGTTTAGTATTGGCTATTACTTTACAAATGCAATTAGTCTCCAGTTTTTTGGTTTTGCTTTGTTTTTTCGTAAAACTTTAAATAGTATTTTTAAAAATATTTTAAATGTCGTTTACTATAACTATCACAGTAATACACAGTTTAGCAAAGAATTTTTAAGACTGGGTCTGTAAAATGAAATAGAAATAAGAAATTATAATTTATTTTGGTTTGTTATTCAAAATAAGTCCCTCCAGCTTCAATACACTTGTTACAGTGATTTAGTAATGATTCAAACTTTTCCAGTTCACTTTGCGGAATTGCCTCCAAAGCACACGTCGAAGCTGTTTGTATGGTCGAAATATCATCAAAATAACACCCTTTTAACGTCCTTTTAAGTTTTGGGAATAAAGAAATGCTATCAAAACAAAATATATAGAACTACAAGTCGCAGGGTGCTAAATCAGGCGAATACGGTGGATGATTCAACACACAGACGTTATTTTTCGCCAAAAATCTACAAACAAGAAGTGAGGTGTGACTGGGTGCATTATTGTGCGACAAACACCAACTGTTTTCATCCCGATATTCTGGACGAATGCGACGAATTCTGCCCATCAAACGCCTCAAAACATTTAAATAAAACTCACCAGTAATTGTTTGTCCACTTGGAACAAATTCTTTGTGGATAATACACTTATTGTCGAAGAATGTAATGAGCATTGTTTTGATTTTCAATGGAACTTTCTTTGTTATTTTGGCTTGTAGTGAGTTTTTTGACTTCCATTCCGCACTTTGTCGCTTTGTTTTAGGATCATATTGAAAACACTATGTTTCATCACCTGTAACAATCCACTTTAAGAAGTTTGGATCATTTTAAGCGGCTGAAATGATGTCTCTGCAATGTGCACTTCTCCTTAATTTTTGTTCATTGGTTAACGTGTGGGGAACAAATTTAGCACAGACTTTTGTTTTGCCCAAATCTTAATGCAGGATGGTTCGAATCGTTTCTCTGTTGATATTTAAAGACTTTTCCATCTTCTTAGTGACGCACATCGATTGTTTGCCACGAAATCACGCACTTTTTCAATAATCTCAGGTGTCCTAGATCAACTTGGTCTTACGGTATGCTTAACATCTTCTAGCGTATCTCTTCCGTCCAAAAAACGTTTGTGCCACAGGAAAAAATTTGATCTACTTAAACAAAACTCACCGTAATTTTGTTTCATCATTTGGCACATTTCCGAGGCACTTTTACCAAGTTTTGCGTTAAATTTAATAACAGCCCTTTGTTGCATCTTAATAATTCAAAATGAAAAAAATGTTACTTCTCTAATGAACGGCCGTTTCGTTTGAGTTACTTCAACAACTGCGCAATGCTTTTGGCAGAAAGCAAGCAGATGGTCACAGTTTATAACGCATTTCCGGTTACACTGGTGGCTGAAATCTAGCGCCAGTCTTAAAAATTCTTTGACGCACTGTGTATATATGTTTTTTCTTTAGTTTTCCGTTCGCTCACCAACAATGACAAAAATTATCTCCGTTTCGTCTTTCCTGTGCGCCTAAATTGATGTCACACACAGATCACATGAATACAAATGTCTCTGCCCTGGATATCCTGACATCGGGAACTAATTAAAAGAAATGCTTTGATTTTTCAAGCATTGTCTAGATCCTACATCGAAAACCTGTGAACAGTCGTAACGCTATTTAAATGTTCGAAACAACTGGTTAAAGAGCTTCCGGATTTAATATGCTTGCCCCTTGCGCTTCTAGGAAAAGCTTCTGAATTCCTCGCGTGTCATTCTGTCTGTGAATTATTAGGAGCAATATGTTCATGAAATATAAAAGAATAATTAATTTATTTCGATTGTTCATTTCACTAAAGACCTACTCCGGGTGTTTCTGGCTGATGTCCAGTGTTTTGATGATCCTTGCTTTTCGAAGTTACAATTAGTGTGTCTTAAGCATCTGAGATATTTCATTCAATATTTAGACGTTCTAACAATCTCGTAGTCATCTTTTATGTTACTTTTACAATTACTTGATCTGAGGATTTTGGGGATAACTATTTACTATTATCTCACTGTTCAGCTGCTCAGTTGGCAATTGAATTTCTATTTGGCGCAAATTATTGGCATTGAATAATGACTTTATGTCTTCCACATCTGTTAAGCACGCCAGTTCTTCTAGCCACAAATGAAAGATAATGTTACGTACAATTTAGAAATTATTCGTTTCTAAGAAAAGAACATAAATCATAGTAGGAAAGGGGTTTCTTTGTCATCATCGTAACAGTCAGCATAGGAAAACTTCACGATCACATTTCAAGATGCTTTCAGTGAAGTAACAATTATTAGTAGGGTTATAAACTGCTTTTCCCAGAGCAACTGAGCCTTATGCATTGGCTAAGTGTTTTATTGCACTCATTTTAACTTTGCCTTCAGCCAGCAGCAACCACAATAGGGTGTACGAAAGCGTAGCCAGACTACGTAACTGGTTTATTACTCTTCATGGCGTCGCAATGCGTTTTCTTCAAAGAGAAAGGAAGAGAAAGAATGAAAAAAAGGGATCGGAGCTAGTCGGATACAGAGGACGACAGAAAAGGTTTTGGAAACAGGCGTCTTTTCGTGCCTGCTGGAGGCTAAATACGATGGAAATGAATAGGTTACATAGAACAGGAGCAGTACGAAAGAGCGAATAATTAAAATATATAAACAGAGAGATGAATGAAAACATTAACAAATAACTAAGATTATTCCAGGCCAAACCGATAATAAGCTTTAAATATTAATAAAGGGCTGATTTAATACCGCAAGTGGATATATACGAGGGTTGTACCGAATGTAATGCAAAACTGGTCATAACATTTTTATTAACTTGCAGAAGTCGTTCAAATTACACATGCTGATAGAGTAACTCTTTCTCTATACAAAGGTACTACTCAATATAATTTCGATCACAAGCGATGCATTTGCTCTATCGTTGAACCCAACTCTCAAATCTTCTTTGAAAAAAATCAGGTGTGGACTGTTGTACCCACTTCTTCACAGCCATTTTCACCTCGTCTGTGCATTCAAATCCTTGTCTCCAAAAACCGAACAGGTGGAAGTCAGAGGGCACCAGATCTGGACTGTACGGTGGAATGGAAGACCACCTACCAGCCTAATTTGATCGCCTGATTTGTTGTCAACGATGTGTGTGGTCTCGCATTGTCGTGGTGAATGGGGATCCTTTTCAGATTCTTATTCGGTCTCTTCCTCCTCATGGCTTCTGTAAGCTTCTTAAATTCTCAATGTACAGCTCGCTGGTCACAGTACGGCCACGTTCCAGAAAATCAAGGAGAATGATACCCCTGTCATCCCAAAAAACAGTCACCATGACTTTCTGTTCTGATCGCTGGCTCTTGAACTTCTTAGGCCTTAGTGAAGAGGCGTGACGTCATTCCTTGGATTGATTCTTTGTTTCCGGATCGTAAAGGTACGCCCACGTTTCATCCCCTGTCACCAGATCAAAACAACAACGTGTCTTCATTGGCTTCAAACGCTTCCAGCAGATCAGAGCAGACTTCCACTCTTCTCTCCTTCAAATCGGAGGTCAACTGCAGAGGTACCCACTTTGCACACACTTTCCGATACCCTAAGTCTTCCATCATCTTTTGTATGGCATTGTGACCACAGTCCAATTGTGCAACAAGCTCATGCATTGTGACTCGTCTCTCTGCGCGAATCAATTCATCCACTCGCTGACGATTCGTGCCAGTGGTTGCAGACGATGGTCTCCCACTGCGTGGTTTGTCTTAAATACTGGTTTCCCCTTCTTTAAACTTCTTCATCCATCTGTGCACATTGATTTTGTCAATGGTGTCATCTTCGTAAACATTCTGTACGCTTCTGTGGATGTCGGACAGAGTGCACCCTTCCTTCGTCAAGAACTCAATGACGACACTTTGCTTCTGCTTGGAATCCATTTTTTACGTGCAATGAAGAAGGGTTACTATAGAGGAAGAGCTAGTCTACCGACATGCGCAATTTGAACCATCTTTGTCAGTTAATAAGAAGAAAGATGACACCGAATTTTCGGGCGTAATATGTACGTCTTTTGAATCCGTTCTGACGCAAATTATATTGATCAAAGCTCTTCAAAGCCAATGGAACCGGTATGGAAAACAATAGTATCTGACGGAAGAAAAAGTTTTTCAATCGGGTCTTTAATCCCTCAGATATTGCTGTAAACGGAATCGTGAGCTTACGAACTGTTAGAAACAGAGTTATCGACAAAAATAAGATGTGACTTTACGTCCCCTGGTGGGAAAACCATGCATTATTTTAGGAAGAAAGTATTCTCAAAAGGTTTATCCATATGAGCGGTATCGGTCCAAGAAAAAAAAATTTAGTCGAGTTTTCAGGAGCCCGGATTTTGCTACAAATACATCAGAAGCAGAAATTAGCACTTATGACCCCTGGTGAATAAACCATTCTTTACCAAACATTAGAAATTATGTGAAAAATATTTTCCATCAAGTCTTGTATGCGATATAGGAAGAATTTTTCAAATCGGAGTTTTAGAAACAGAAAACGCAATTCACCTTTGTGCTCCCCAGCGGAAAGTCTATGATTTACTTGAAAATTTTGAATTTATAGGAAAAACATTTCGCATCGGAAACACTATCCAACAAAGAAGGAATTTTTCAAATCAGACTTTTAGAAGTAGAGATAATGACAAAAATAAGATATACATTTATGCCCTCTGGCGTAGAAGCCATGCATTATTTCAAGAAGAAAATGTTCCTAAAAGGTTTGTCGACATGAGTAGTATCGGTCAACAAAGGACTTTTTCTTTCAATCGAGATTTTAGAAGCTCATATTTTGCTGCATATACATCAGAAGCGGAAATTAAGACTTACGCCACCTGGTGGCCAAACCATTTTTTTCACAAAAATTAGAAATTATGTGCAAATGATTTCCCATCAGGAGCTGTATCTGGTGCAGAGAGAATTTTTTCAAATCGGAGATTTAGAAGCAGAGATATATATAGGGGGAAACGCAATTTACCTTTACGCTTCTAGCGGAAAGTCTATAATTTACTTGAAAATTTTGAATTTATAGGAAAAATATTTTGCATCGGAAACACTATCCAACGAAGAAGGAATTTTTCAAATCGGACTCCTGGAAGTAGAGATATTGAGAAAAATAAGAAATACATCTACGCACCCTGGCGTAGAAACCATTCACTATTTTAAGAAGAAAATTTTTCTAAGAGGTTTGTCGACATGAGTAGTATCGGTCTACAAACGACGTTTTTTCCAATCAAGAATTTAGAAGCTCATATTTTGCTGCAAATACATCACAAGCGGAAATTAAGATTTACGCCCCCCGGTGGCCAAACCATTTTTTTTCGAAAATTAGAAATTATGTGTAAACGATTTCCCATCAGGACCTGTATCCGGTGCAGAAGGAATTTTTCAAATCGGAGATTTAGAAGCAGAGATATAGGGAGAAACGCAATTTACCTTTACGCTCCCTAGCGGAAAGTCTATGAATTACTTGAGAATTTTGAAATTATATGAAAAATATGTCACACGGAAAACACTATCTAGCAAAGAAAGAATTTTTCAAATCGGACTCTTAGAAGTAGAGATATCGACAAAAATAAGATATATATCTACGCCCACTGGCGGAGAAACTGTGGAATATTTTAAGAAAAAAATATTCCGAAAAGGTTTATCGGTGTGAATGGCATTAGTCCACGAAAGAATTTTTTCAATCGATATTTTAGAAGCTCAGATTTTATGGCAAATACATTAGAAGCAAAAATTAGCACTTACGCCCCCTGGTGGCCAAAGTATTCTTTACCAAAAATTCAAAATTATATGCAAAAAATTTTCCATCAGGAGATGTATCCGCTGAAACATTTGTTTTTAAATCGGAGTTTTAGAAGAGTTATCGGGAAAACTGTAATTTACTTTTACGCCCCTTGGCGGAAAATGTATACGTACTTTGAAAAAGAAACTATATCTAAAATACTCTTCGACATAAACGGAATCGAAAGATAAAATAATTTTTTCAATCGGATGTTTATAAGTAAATATGTAGAATAAAACGTAATTTTGAATTCGAGATCATCTGCATTTACGCCCTCTAGCGGCGAAATTGTACATCGTAAAAAAACAAAAAACCAAATAAAGAATCATCATTCGCATATTTCAAGCTTTCGAATGAAAATTCAAATCGGACTAATAGTTGCAGAGATACCGTGGGTACAGACGGACAAACTGATAACATAAGCACGATATTTTTTTACAAAAGACGTGCTATAAAAGTTATGCCCACTTTTGTATAACTTTCGGTACAACCCTCGTACTTTTTTTTTTTTTTTGTCATGATTATCTTTCGTATATTATGAGTTGCAATTAGGCAATAAGAACGAACCTGAACGGGAAATAAAAGACCCGGTTAACCATAGCTTGCTTTTCTTTGGTGTCATTTGCAATCTATTACAAAATATGAATTAAAGAGAGGAAGGAAGAAACGCTTATGCAAATAAAAGTACTGCTTTCTTTCATATCCGTTGCCTGATTGCTCTTCATCGCTGAATAGATAGTTCAAAAGCGTTCTAAATATTTACAGTCAATCTGTAAGCGAATGACTCACACAGCATTATCTTGAGAGTAAGTGATAATGTCTGTAAAACCTCAAAACACTCCTTTGACTTTTCAGTCCTGTGCAGTCTGGGCCTTAATACTTCGACGTTCGACAGCTCTAAGCAAATACTGACTTGGCGGCCATTAACAGTACTTTTGTCCGAATAACATGCATAGTTCTTACCCGCTAAATTATCGATTTTCAATCAGAATTCCCCCTCAGTGCAGGAAACTAAAACTAAAAAAAAAAAAAAAATAGGTTATTGGATACATGAACTGTTTATATTTATACTGATTTTCTTCTTCCAAAGATAATATGGATTAAAAATGGATTTTGATAAAAAAAAATCAACATCTATATACTAATTCTACAAGGTTTTTTACTGTGAGTCTTATTTTGAGAGAACGGCTGACCATAAAGATATGGTTGAGGTATCAAAATAAATGTCTTACCATGTAAATGTGCCAGTCGAAGAGAAAAATGAGATTGGGGCAACGTTTCGGGCGTTCTGGGGCGGCAAAGTTTCCATGTAAAGTCTATGGGAAAAGCGTGCGGTTGACATTCGATCGCCTGCGGTTTACTCAAGCGCTATTGAAGGCGGAAGCATAGAGGGGCTGAGATAGTCCAAAGTCTTCTCTTTTCTGAGCGAACCGTTGCGCAAAGCGGACACTCTCAAAGACCTGATTGCGTTATGCCGTTGGACCGTGTGATGTATATACACAATTTACTATTCATTCGATCCAGTTTATTCACGTAGGTAAGACGTTTCCCATTATGTGAAGATGTAAATAAACATTCTGTCGACCATTGTTAGTGAAAATATTTAGAAACTACATATTGAGTTGCGCCATCTATATCTTCATTCTATAAGGTTTTTTACTGTGAGACCTATTTTGAAAGAACGGCTGAACTTCAAAATATGGTTCAGGTAACAAAATAAAGGTCTTACCATGTAGATATACTACTCGAAGAGAAAACTGAGATTGGGGCAACGGTTCGGGCGTGGCGGGGCGGCAAAGTCTCCATGTAAAGTCTACATCAGGCGCTCAGTTCAGTGTCAGACTTGGTGTGTGCATGGTGTTCTATGATCAGTCCTAAAATAAGTAAATACTTTATTGCATGTCTCTCCCGCAGAAAAAAAAAAAAAAAAAAGTAATAGCCTTACTGCAAGGCGTGAGCGATCAATGGGTCGCAACTACATGTCTCAGACGAGAGAGAATGAAGAGTATTCGCAACGCGAATCTCATTACAACAACATTTACAAACATATTTGTGACTGAAGATGAGAGTGAAAAAGTGTGCTATCCGGTTGAATTTTTGCACACGATCAAGATGAGTGGACGCCTCAGATGTAACGATTGAAAAAGAATGCAGTCGTGATGCTCATCACGAACCTGGCCGTCCCAGTGGCGCAGTGGTCTAAACGCTGGCTTATGATGATTCGTTCGCGAAGGGTCCGGGGTCGAATCCCGGTGAGGCATGGATGTTGTGTTTGTCTTACGGCACTGTCTCTTTCCCTTCCCTGGAACTGGTGGCCCTAAATTAGGGACTGCGACTGCTTATGGACCATTGAGTTGCTGACGGCGGTCGTTAAACCTTCAGTCAAAAAAAAAAAAAAAAAACACGAACCTGGACTATATTTTTTACTGAAATGGTTGAATAAATTTGTCAATCAAATAAAGTTCACATTTGTTGTTTCATATGAGTTTATTCTTTTCAAAAAAAAAAAAAAAAACTAACCGTCGATTCCGACGGGTTTCGTCTAGTATGATTAAAATCCGCAGCCCCAGAAAGCAGCCTTGCTTGTCTATGCTAATGGCCGGCCTTTGTCCTATGAAAGGTTTAATTCCCAAACAGTGGAGCAGCTTAGGTTCCGCAGCCCTCGCCGGACAGGCCCCTCTTGCAAATAATATTTTCTTTAGCTTTCATTGCAGTATTAAAGAAATGCATTCTTTCGTCGTTGCATGACATTTAAATTTAAATTATTTTCCAGATAAAAATCACCCCTACTTAAAGCAGGCTGCATAACTAATTTTCTTTTTATATTTTCAGTGCACAGGGCAGGCCGTAGAAAATTTACTTTTTTATTTTTAAACCCCAGATAGAGAAGAGGCATGTTGTCACCACACCTGATCTAAATTAGTGTTTTGACTGACACCTTCAGGCAGGACCGTAGCTCTTGGGAGGACATGGAGGGCCCTAACACGATGGTCGAACCAGCAGCGTAGTTTCATTCTCTCAGGAGTGTAAAAAATGGAAATGAACAGAGTGTGAATAAATGTGCCGAATATTTTAACTCAAAAACAAAGTTGTACACTTTATTATCTTCTTTTGTAAAATTTTTAGTTAGCCGCATACATTTTCACGCGTAACTGACTAGCGTACAGTGAGTTGTGGACCACCTCATATGGGTGCATGGAATTGTCGGAAACAGTGGATGGAAGTATGCAAAAGAACGTGTAGATATGCCTAACCACCGTGACCTTTGCGAACACGTCGTCGTAGGGATGAAGATCTAATGCTCTGTCGCCGAAAGTTCCTTTGAGCGTTTAACCTTGAACGAAATTTTTCCAAACCCTACTCCGAAAACATCTTCCTATTGTTATGTTTACTACCTAATACGTCCTGTGCTGTTTTCATTCTCCACGTGTTGTGTTGTCAGCGTTCAACTAACTTTTACGTTTCATTTGATATTTAAAACCGTTGGCTCTTGGATATTCAACTATTTTTTAAGTTTTGAGTAAAATTATGTCAAAAACTGGAAGTGACGATCATAATACTTCCTCATAACAAAGGTATGAGAAAGTAAGAACTGTTTACTACTTAGCGGAAGTTATGAAATGTTGAACTCAAAAGGGGTATAATTTCAAATCTCGGCCTCCCAGATAAGAAGAGTTGCTACGTTCCGTTCCTGCCCTCAGGCCTGGGAAACTGAGCTACAAACCCAGTACCCATTGAGTTGTGTAGGAGTAAGGATCTTCTATGGGTTTCGGAATCCGAGCGGTGAGCTAGGACGCTAAGTAGCAAAATTTCCGTTTAGGAATCGATCTCTCCCACTTGAACTTTATTGTTTTGCCATTTCTGTGGGCGTTACTTTCCATTCCTAGTTATCTTTTATTGTTATGTAGCTCATGCAATATTATACATAACAACATGATTATATAATGTTACATATTTTAATATAGCCACACATATAGCCACACAGGAAATGGACATGGAGACATCCAAATGGGACGACAAGTGAAATTGATTTTATTATGTGTAACAAAAAAATTCGTCATAGAAGACTGCAGTGTGCTAAACAAGTTCAACACAGGCAGTGACCATAGATTGGTGAGATGTAAGATGCACCTCAACACTAAACTCGAACGTAGCAAGCTCATAAGACAAACTAAATGTATTGACCTAACCAACCTTAAAAAACACCATAATACCTTCAAATTGGAACTGAAGAACAGATTCTCTGCTTTAGAAGGCCTAACATCGGAAGAAGTGGATATTTCTGAAGTTAACAGAAAAGTAACCAAAGCTCTTATGGAAACAGCAACAAAATTAGCTGGGTCTAAGAACAAATTGCATGTGAACAAATTATCAGGAAAAACCAAAATGTTGATGCAAAAAAGAAGAGTGATGAGGACAACTAAAGAAGATGTGACTTCCAAAGTGGAATATATAGAGCTATGCAAAACAGTACGAAAAAGTATCACTGAAGACGTAAGGAAATTCAACTGTGAACTAGTAAGGAAAGCAATTGAAAACAACCAAAGCCTAAAGATAGCAAAGGGACATCTCAGTAAGGGGAAAAAACAGATTATGGCACTGAGAAAAGAAGATGGTTCTGTAACAAGAAATAGAGGCGAAATTTTGACAAGAGTGAAAGATTTCTACTCCAAATTATATGAAAGGGATGATACATGTACTCCAGACATCATGAAAGGTACCAGTACCAGAGTTCTTCCAGTCCTTCCAGCAGAAGTTCCACATGCAATCAAGAACATGAAGCGGGGAAAAGCTCCAGGAGAAGATGGAATTACTGTAGACATCATACAAGAAGCAAGTGGAGAAATCGAAACAGTACTCACCCAAATTTTCACTCGATGCCTTAATGAAGGTAAAATTCCTGAGGATTGGAACAACGCTACAATGATCTTGCTACATAAAAAAGGTGACATTGAGGATCTCGGGAACTACAGACCTATCAGCCTCCTATCAGTGGTTTATAAAATCTTCACTAAAGTTCTTTCACACCGCTTGAAGCTGACACTGGACATGGCTCAACCGAGAGAACAAGCTGGATTCAGGAGTGGCTACAGCACAATAGATCATATCCACGTACTGAGAGAACTAATTGAAAGAGCGAGGGAATATGAGCTTCCATTGTGCATGGCTTTTATCGATTATGAAAAAGCCTTTGATTCGGTGAAACCATCAGCAGTTGCAATGGCACTGAAATCCTGCGGAATTGAAGATGCATACATTAATATTATTAATAACATCTATGAAAATGCAAGTGCAAAGATTCGGCTGTTTGAAAATACAACACACATAAAAATTGGAAAAGGAGTGAGACAAGGTGACACCATATCTCCGAAGCTCTTTAATGCCACATTGGAAAATGTCTTTCAATCACTGAACTGGGAAAACAAAGGGATAAAGATTAATGGAGATTATCTAACCCACCTTCGTTTTGCTGATGACAGTCATTTTTGCAACTACCCCATCAGAGCTACAGAGTATGATCCAGGAACTTGCTGACAAGAGTAAAGAAGTGGGATTAAAAATGAACTTTCAGAAGACAAAAGTGATGTACAATGCTTTTACAAGAAATGAAGATTTATCGATTGATGGAGAAAAGCTGGAGATAACAGACACGTACGTTTATCTTGGACAGCAGATATCAAGTGAGGGTCACATTGATGAAGAAATTAATCGGCGTACAAAACTTGCCTGGAGAGCTTTTGGAAGAAACAGCATAATTTTCAAGAGCAATATGCCATTATGTCTTAAAAGAAAAGTGTTTGATCAATGCATCCTTCCAGTGCTTACGTATGGTGCAGAGACGTGGACCTTAGCTAAAAGAGACATACAAAGGTTGCAGACAACTCAAAGAAGCATGGAGAGGTGCATGCTTGGTGTAACCAGGAGAGAAGAGAAGAGGAACACGTGGATCCGAAAAATGACAAGAGTGGAAGACATCATGATCAGAGTTAAATCCCTGAAATGGCAATGAGCTGGACATACTGCCAGAAGAACAGACCATCGATGGACAGCCGAAATTTTAGATTGGATTCCAAGGGACAGGAAAAGACCCAGAAGAAGACCACATGGAAGATGGGTGGATGAAATTCGAAAGTATGCAGGAGTGACATGGAGGAGACTGGCCCAAGACAGACCGTTGTGGAGGAAACTTGGGGAGACCTTCGTCCAGCAGTGGATTGATAATGGTTGACAATGATGATGATGATGATTTTAATATACTAACACGCATTGCCTACGTATGATTAGAAGTTATCACGGTCTATTAGGGGCGTATACAAAAAAAATTCGAGAGAGGGGGGGCGATCATCTAAAACGGAAGTTTTTGAAATCCATAGGACAAAATAAAAGTTAATGAAAAATAGGAGACAAAATTAAAGCATTACTTCCTATTGTAAGTTGATGCATTTTTATTAAATTAAATCATTTTTCTAATGTAAGTCGCATTTTAACAAAGAAATGAAATACTTTCAGGAGGGACCAAGGGGCACTCTAAATATGCCCGTGCGTAGGGGCGGATCCAAGATTTTCGGGAGGTGGGGCGCAAGTGTCGGGGATAACCGGGGACCTTTCTGATATTTTCCCGCAAAATGAAAAATGGTTCTTAGTATGTCTATAAATTCTTCCAATTAATTAACGAAAATAATATACTTTTAAATAATACTTTCTTTCACGAAAAATATTCAATTTGTTATTAAAACCTAAAAAATCGAAACTTTTCCTTGATTTTTGAGGATGGGGCTCTCTGGATCCGTCCCTGCGGTCCAGTCAAAATCAGCGAAAGTGCGCAAAACTTATATTTTGATGCGGAGGGGCACTAAATAATTTTTCGTGGGAGTCCCGCTGTTTTCTGCAACACCTCGTCCCCAAGTACTACGTCATCGCTATATATTTCGTCTGTTCTGATATTTTAAAGATTAACAATCGTCTTTGATTCGGTCCGAAGCATTTTAATGTGTACATTTCCTGTATTCACTATTTTCTGAGCCGTAATTGTTTACAAGTGTTTCCACCGCCTAAATGGTCGCGGAGCCTTCTTGTATGTGTGGAAGAACACAAATTTAAACATAAGCTTTAAAAAAGATACAAGAACTTTATAAAGTTCTTGTATCTTTTTTATGAATCCCCCCCCATCTTTTAGATGTTTTTTTTTTTTTCCGCAGCTTAAATACGTTTGAATTCGTACACGAATTTTCACTTTTATTTTCAGATCTGAATTTCCCGGGCCGATTATCTTTACGTCATAAACTACTTGCTGGTGTTCATTCGATCTATCTAGGCTGCAGCGCCCTCTATGCGGAAAAATACAAATAAATATTCACTTCATTGAAATGGTCCTGCGTGATACGGGGCGAGAAATAAAACACACAAACACACAAAAGGCAAGGGGAAAAAAATGAAGGGGTGCTGTTGTGGGGTACTTGGGCGGTGGGAGGGGGGAGGATTTAGAGTGGACGACGTGACTGAAGAACGGGAAAGACGTGACACAACCCGCAAGTAGTGAAATAAGAGGCAGACGTGAAGCCCGTAGATGAGGGGGAAGGCGAAAGTGCACGCGTACTCAGCATGACGCAGGCACGCGTGCCATCTGCTCAGGGTTCCTGAACGGTTCCCTCCACCCATCCCCCTTCAAATAAGGAGGAGAATGATGGGGAAGGGGGAGAGAGATCTAGGGAACCACGTGCCCGGCCTCCGTGTCATTAAAGCCAGGGATTGCGATGAGTAAGATGGTGGACATCTTGGTTTCATAAATTCGCCGCTTGGTCGCAGGAGATGAATTGAAAATGGGGGCGGGATGCAACGGAGGGTCTGTTATTTGTGGGGATGAATGTAAGAGACTAGAAACGGAAAGTTTTTTTTTCGTAGCTTTTGTTCTTTACACCTGCACGTTGGAACGGACTATCCCGCAGAAAACAAACGCCGCTGTTCTTCAATAGCTCTCCCTTTTTCTCCCTCCTCCCTCGCTTTTTCACGTATGATGATTATAGAAGGCAAAATGCTTCCTGCGGATCTATTTCAAGGTGTAAGTTTCACTTCAGCCCGTGAGCAGTGGAAGACAGTTCGAATGAAGTAAGGTGAAAAATAGAATCGTACAAGCTGAGTATAAATAATTGGCGGAAATATTTTTATCGCTATAGGAGAAAAAAAGAAAAGTGATGACTTCAAAATTTCAGCTGTAATGAGCAAATCTCTTAACAACGAAAAAAAAAAAAAAAAAAAGAAAAAGAACAAGACAGAGTGCAGGTTTATGGCAGCCTACAGTACTTCAGACGTACGAACGAATTTAGAATTTATTGGGTTGGTGCGAATGAAGTGTCCGGCACAGAACCAGCACACGTGGACGGCGAGAACGGAAAAGTAGGACAACTTATCTAGGCAGAATAATCCCCCTCGGCATCGACACATAGTTGCCATCTGGCCGGCAAGGCCATGATCCCGGAACGAAAAAAGTCTTGTGGCTGGGACCCGAAGAAGTCATCAACTGCACATCGTTGTCTGTCGTGAACTGTTTCCCAGACAGGAAAAGATTCAGGCGACGAAACACAATATAGTCTGTCGGAGACAAGTCCGGGAAATACGTAGTATCAGGCAGTGCTTCATAGCCCAAGGCACTTAGTGCCAGCATCGTTCGTTGGGCAACATCAGGGCGAGCATTGTCCTGGAGCAAGAGAACACCATGTCTGTTGACCAAAGCCGGTTGTTTCTGCAGCAATTTCCGGTACATCTGCTGCAATTCAGCACAATAACGTTCTGCAGTGATGGTTTGGCCTCTTTTCAAGAAACTCCGATGAATTATTCCGGCTGTGGACCACCAGACAAGGAGTATCATCTTCTTGGTGTGTACGGGTGGCTTAAGATGCCGTCAAGCAGGCTGTGCCTCTCTTAACCATTGTACAGATAGTTTTCGATTATCATACAGGACCCACTTCTCGTCGCAGGTGACGAATCGATGCAGTACAGGTTCCTGCTTATTTCTGGCAAGTAGCGACGTGTAGACTTCCAAACGCATAGTCTTGTTGGCCGTTGTCAACTCATGCGGCAGCCACATGTCCAGTTTTTTTACCTTACCGAAATCAGCCAGACGCCGAACAACTGTCGTGTGGTGGACACCTACCTCTGTCGCTATCTCACGACATGTTTTTCGGGGTCCGCTTCAACCACACATAACAGAACATCGTGAGAAACAGCAACAGGTCGGTGTCAACGTGCTTCGTTTTGCACGTCCGTATCTCCGCTTCGAAACTTCACAAATCATCGCCAAATGGTTCGTTCGTTGGCTACATTCTCTCCAAACGTTTTGTTAACATTTCGAGCAGCAATTTCTGCAGAATGGGGCAGTTTAAATTCATACAGGAAGATGACTCTCAAATCCGGCGTCTGCATGTTTCCTTTGCAAGCCACGTTACGTCCAAAACACACCACGCCTGAACCTTGTTCTTCACACACGTGCTAGCTATTTATATTAATTCTGTGACGTAATACCCGCAATACCTGTGGGTGGTTCCATTCCGCTGTGGTGGGGGCCTGTCTCCACTGCTCGTTCGCGCCGGACATTTCATTCGCACCAACCCAATACAACAAATTTCAAAGTAATAACGACACTATATCTTTGGTATAACATTGATACTCTCATCATCTACGGGCAATTTCATGCTAAGAAAACAGGATTTACTCATGTCTGTATCTAGATGTTCAATTTTTTTTCTTTTTACCAATACGTCTTCAAAATAAACAGATATAACGTAACACTTAAGCTACGTAGTAGGGTAAACAGTTTCTCAATGTACGAGTATTAAAAATCACTTGTAAATGCAAGAACAAAAGCATCGTCGGTTACATCCTAACATTTCGATATTTAAAAATGTGAATAATTTTCATAAAAAATATGGACGGACATCCACTAAACCATCAAAAGAACATTATATGTTGATATTATAGCGTAAAAGCCATTTGATGGTGCGGAAATCAAAACCGCATCCTTCTGCTCTGGAGCTGTATGCTTTCCCAATTAAGTTACACCGACGACGTTTGCCGCTGCAACTGTGCAGTCTTGACATAAGAGTCACCTCTGAAGTAGGTACGTCACATATATCCCCCTCTCCCTCCTTGAGAAAGGGATGGGACGGAATCGTAGGTTTCCGGGTCTGCCGGCAAACCAAGCTCACTGTAGAAGAAGGAATTCTCATTAATTCCTGATGATGTATGGAAGGAACACCATACATTTTTCGAAGAACCTAACGGCCAGCAGATCCATTTTTACGATCGGGAGTCAATGCAAAACCCAAAATTTGCCGGTGGCAGTGCTCGAATCCCTCTGCTCTGGAGCCGAATGCATTCTCAATTAAGATGCACCGACAAGTGCTTATCACTGCTACTTGCCATCTTGACATATGCGTCACCTCTGATGCAAGTACGCTACACTATACACAAACCTGTTGAAAAAAGAGCTAAGCAGAAATTGTTAACTCTGGGTTAAATGCACTCTTTGCCAAAAAAAATTAAAATTAAAAAAAAAAAAAAAAAAAAAACCCGAAAAAATTCGTTCGACCCTGACGAAACTCCGCATGGCAGAATATGCAAATGATTAAAAATAACGACAAGTGACTAAACAGTGGAACACCAGACCCGGCCTTGGTACTTCGATATTCCTGGGAAAACATTGATTTGCTGCCCCTAAGAATATTTTTGAAGGAAAAATGTGTACGGCTGGTTCTTAGTCGTTAAAAATATTAATTTTTGGTTATTTTTGAATAACAAATTTTTCTTCTGAACACTTCTTTACTGACAAGACAACCTTATCTTACTTGACCTCTAATTTCTGGTCTATTTTACTGTTTTTCTAAATGAAGGCGCTCTATCCACTTCTAAATCACGAAAATCTGTGATAAACGGATATTTATCTAAAACTATCCTTTCCCTTTGCAGAATAAAAAATCAACTAGAACTAATAGTGTTGACTCTGGGTTAAATACAGAATCATATAGAAAGGGGAAGTACAGTATGTTACGTACCATTGGCACTTTCTTTTTCTCTAAGCATGTAACAAGTTGATATGCAACAAATAGCGCATCAAGTGTTTCTAAACTGTTTCTACCTTTTTATCTTTTCGTTCTTTTTTTTTATATAACACAAATACCTTAGAAAAAGTGGCTATTTCTGGGGACCCCTTCGCGTAAAAGATCAAACGATCTTTCGTATCTCACTTAAATGGAACACGGATTAATTAAAATATACATAAGGAAATATAATTTTTTCCATGTTGCTTATCATGTAATGACATATAATGTAACTGTCAGACGAAGAAAAATCTCATAATTTAAAGTCATCAATCCGTCTCCCTTTCTTTTTTTTTTTTTTTTTTTTTGAAAATATTTCAACCCTGTATCCCACAATTTGAAAAAGAGAAATAAATGAAAAAAAGTGGATTAGTTATAACATCACCTTAGTTATTCCACGAAAGCCGAAATATGGCGGGCCGCCCCGGTGGCGCAGTGGTCTAAGCGATGGCCTCTGATCATTCGTCCCGAAGGGGTCCGTGTTCGAATCCCGGTGAGGCATGGATGTTGTGTTTGTCTTATGGAACTGACTCTCTCCCTTACCTGGAACCAGTGGCCCTAAATTAGGGACGGGCGACTTCTTATAGCCCAATGAGTTGCTCACGGTGGTCGTTAAAGCTCCGATGAAAAAAGAAATATGGCAGCGAAGCAATTCAAAATTTCGCTTTTTTAAATGTTAATTCAAAGCGTAAGCTACAGGGTTTCCCCATTTTTGGTATAAACGAATGGATGATTTAGGGTTTTATGATTTATTAGTATTTTTTATTTTTTATGATTTATTAGTATTTTAGGGGCTTATTTATGATTTATTGGTATTTTTAATGTTTATGATTTATTAGTGTTTTTGTTTTTTTAATGATTTATTAATGTGTTTTGGGTTTTTTTATTATTTACTAGTCCCCTCCTTTTCCGCCGATTCAGTCACCCGCGGTCAACCGCAATCCAAAAATCTTAAATGGAAAATTCCAGAAATAAACAATTCATTGCGTGCCTTTCTGAGTAGCATGATGAAATCTCGCGCCGTGGCGCTCTGGCCTGCCCGGGACAGGAATCATCCCTTTGTCCAGCACATCCACTTTGCGTACGCTTTCCGCCCGATAGTCACTTAGTAGTCGTCTCCGTTAGTACATCAACTGTTGCGGTATCGCAGTGCAGTGCTTGTGTTCAAGTAACCTTTACTTTACTTAACAACGGCCACAAAGCGCAAGAGTAGTGATGCTGATGCTGACAATTCGAATATTCCAAAGAGAAGGCGTAAAGTGGTTCCTTTAAGAAAAAAGGTGCAAGTTCTACAGTTAATAAGAAAGGGAAAAAATCGTAAGCGAAGGTTGCGAAAATCTACGGTAACAACGAATCTTCGATCCGTGAAATTGTGACGAAGGAAAAAGAAATTCCTGAGAGATTTTCACATTCACATAACTTTTATTACAGTATATTGTTCTACAGCCTTTGTATAGACTGTAGAACAATATACTGTAATAAAAGTTATGTGAATGTGAGACATACAGAGACATACAAAGGCTGCAGACAACTCAAAGAAGCATGGAGAGGTGCATGCTTGGTATAACCAGGAGAGATAAGAAGAGAAACTCGTGGATCCGAAAAATGACAAGAGTGGAAGACATCATGATCAGGGTTAAATCCCTGAAATGGCAATGGGCTGGACATACTGCCAGAAGGACAGACCATAGATGGACAGCCGAAATTTTAGATTGGATTCCAAGGGACAGGAAAAGACCCAGAAAAAGACCACATGGGAGATGGGTGGATGAAATTCGTAAATATGCGGGAGTGACATGGAGGAGACTGGCACAAGACAGACCGTTGTGGAGGAAACTTGGGGAGACCTTCGTCCAGCAGTGGATTGATAATGGTTGACAATGATGATGATGATGATGATATTGTTCTAATTGTTCTATTTTATTATTAGTTATTGATGTTTCTCTCTTGTTGTGCCTAAAATTTTTTATTAGTTACTGTTTTGTATCTCTTGTTTTGCCTAAAATTTTATTATTAGTTACTGTTTTGTATCTCTTGTTGTGCCTAAAATTTTTTTATTAGTTACTGTTTTGTATCTCTTGTTTTGCCTAAATTTTTTTATTAGTTACTGTTTTGTATCTCTTGTTGTGCCTAAAATTTTATTATTAGTTACTGTTGTTTATCTCTTGTTGTGCCTAAAATTTTATTATTAGTTACTGTTGTTTATCTCTTGTTGTGCCTAAAATTTTATTATTAGTTACTGTTGTTTATCTCTTGTTGTGCCTAAAATTTTATTATTAGTTACTGTTGTCTATCTCTTGTTGTGCCTAAAATTTTATTATTAGTTACTGTTGTTTATCTCTTGTTGTGCCTAAAATTTATAAATTCTACACCGATGACCCATTACATTAAGACTATCCTCGGCCTAGAGAAATGAGCGCGCCTGGAGACCGAAAGGTGGCGCAGGTGAAGTTCACAGAGCAGTATATATATAACCCGAGAACCGCCTTTCGGTTAGTAGAGTGTTCGGAGTCAGAATGGGAAAAGCTGCCGATTTATCGGAGTTTGATGAATAACAAATTGAGATGGCTCGGCGGCTCGGAACTACGACCTCGGAAACGGCGCGGCTTGTGAGTTGTTCACGTGCATCTGTAGTGAGTACGTATCAAAAGTGGTGCACAAATGGCCAAGCGACGAGCCGTCGTTTAGCCATGTGTCATCTGCAGCTCATTGATGCCAGAGGGGAGCGGAGACTGTACCGCATTGTTCACAGCGACCGCAGAGCCACAGTGCGACAAATCACCCACAGCTACAACACTGGTGATCAGGGCAATGTGTCACAGCACACAGTTCATCGCAGCCCTCTGCGCATGGGCCTGCGTATCCAAACACCCAGCCGGGTTCCCGTGCTCACTGCACGTCATCGCCAAAAACGTATGAAATTGGCCCCAAGATCATCGAGATTGGACCGTGTATGATTGGAAGAAACTGGCCTGGTCTGATGAATCAAGAGTCCTGGTGCATCACGTAAAAGCCCGAGCGTGGATACGCCGATTACCAACGGAGGCTATGGCACCTGGATGCACTGTTGGGCGGAAACAGGCTGGCGACAGCGGTGTTATGCTGTCGGCGATGTTTTCTTGGGACACTTTAGGCCCCATTATCCCAGTAGCACAATCCCTCGTAGCTGTCAGGTATCTGAACATCGTTGCGGACCAAGGTCACCGATTCATTGCAACTGTGCTCTTTGCTGGTGATGGCCATTACCAACAGGGTACTGCGCCATGTCACACTGCTAGAATCGTCACGGAGTGGTTCGAGGAACGTGCTGGTGACTTTCCGTTAATGCCCTGGCATCCAAATTCACCTGACATGAACCCAGTCGAACATTTGTGGTTCGACTTGGAAAAGCGGGTTCGCGCTAAATCACCACCACCCCGAAATGTACGGGAACTGGAAAACCTGCTGTTGACATTATGGTATCAGATAACCCAGGATACCTGTCGCCACCTTATCGAATCGATGCATGGCCGATTGGCCGCTGTTTTGCGGGCCAAAGGGGGTTCTACAGCTTATTAGATAGGTGGTCATAATGTAATGGCTTATCGGTGTATGTATAGGAAAAAACATAGTATATATAGGGTTCGGTATTATCCGCGGTTTCAGGCATCCACTGGAGGTCTTGGAACGTATTCCCCGCAGATAAGAGGGGACTACTGTACACCATTTTTGAAATTTTTCATGATTTATTAATAATTACTTCCCAAATTGATCACAGTTCAAAATCCCAGTCGTGAAGATGAATCGCAAAATTAAAAATACTAAATGGTAAAAAAAACCCAAAGTTAATAACAATGTTTTTTGACAGCGAAAATCCGTTTTCGCGTAAACATTTCAACGAGAAAAGGACATGCATCTAGGGAAATCCTTTTTATTCCAGATGAAAAACATTTGTTCCTAACGCTTGTTCAGAAGGAAGGAATGCTATGCCTTCTTGCACTGGTAAGAATTGAACTGAGCAAGCCTTCTTGCAGTGTTAGGAATTGAACTGAGCAAGCCTTCTTGCACTGGTAAGAATTGAACTGAGCTAGTCTTCTTGCACTGGTAGAGGATGCTGGAATTTTGAATCCTTGTATTTCTTTTTAGGAATGGCAGTGAAGTAGAATACCTAGAATTTGTCATTATTTTTAGGTGCTGTTATGATAATAACGATGGCCTTTCTTTCATCACATTGAACAAGTTTGTCAATTAATATTCGACATTATTGAGGAGACATATTCTAAATACTTCTATCAGTTTTAATAAATGAGTAGCTTTTCCTTAAAAGCTTCAATTAAGCAACATTTGCTCATAGTGAAGACTCCATTTTTCTCTCCTGAAACCGATTGCTAAACACAGATATAATGTACAGTAACTGCCCATGTTTTTTCATACATTAATATTATTAATAACATCTATGAAAATGCAAGTGCAAAGATTCGGCTGTTTGAAAATACAACACACATAAAAATTGGAAAAGGAGTGAGACAAGGTGACACCATATCTCCGAAGCTCTTTAATGCGACACTGGAAAATGTCTTTTAATCACTGAACTGGGAAAACAAAGGGATAAAGATTAATGGAGATTATCTAACCCACCTTCGTTTTGCTGATGACATAGTCATTTTTGCAACTACCCCATCAGAGCTACACAGTATGATCCAGGAACTTGCTGACAAGAGTAAAGAAGTGGGATTAAAAATGAACTTTCAGAAGACAAAAGTGATGTACAATGCTTTTACAAGAAATGAAGATTTATCGATTGATGGAGAAAAGCTGGAGATAACAGACACGTACGTTTATCTTGGACAGCAGATATCAAGTGAGGGTCACATTGATGAAGAAATTAATCGGCGTACAAAACTTGCCTGGAGAGCTTTTGGAAGAAACAGCATAATTTTCAAGAGCAATATGCCATTATGTCTTAAAAGAAAAGTGTTTGATCAATGCATCCTTCCAGTGCTTACGTATGGTGCAGAGACGTAGACCTTAGCTAAAAGAGACATACAAAGGCTGCAGACAACTCAAAGAAGCATGGAGAGGTGCATGCTTGGTGTAACCAGGAGAGATTAGAAGAGGAACACGTGGATCCGAAAAATGACAAGAGTGGAAGACATCATGATCAGAGTTAAATCCCTGAAATGGCAATGGGCTGGACATACTGCCAGAAGAACAGACCATCGATGGACAGCCGAAACTTTAGATTGGATTCCAAGGGACAGGAAAAGACCCAGAAGAAGACCACATGGAAGATGGGTGGATGAAATTCGAAAGTATGCGGGAGTGACATGGAGGAGACTGGCACAAGACAGACCGTTGTGGAGGAAACTTGGGGAGACCTTCGTCCAGCAGTGGATTGATAATGGTTGACAATGATGATGATGATGAACTGCCCATGTGAGCTGTAAGATGCACCTCAACACTAAACTCGAACGTAGCAAGCTCATAAGACAAACAAAATGTATTGACATAACCAACCTTAAAAAACACCATAATACCTTCAAGTTGGAACTGAAGAACAGGTTCTCTGCTTTAGAAGGCCTAACATCAGAAGAAGTGGATATTTCTGAAGTTAACAGAAAAGTAACCAAAGCTCTTATGGAAACAGCAACAAAATTAGCTGGGTCTAAGAACAAGTTGCATGTGAACAAATTATCAGGAAAAACCAAAATTTTGATGCAAAATAAAAGAGAGATGAGGACAACTAAAGAAGATGTGACTTCCAAAGTGGAATATGTAGAGCTATGCAAGACAGTACGAAAACGTATCACTGAAGACGTAAGGAAATTCAACTGTGAACTAGTGAGGAAAGCAATTGAAAACAACCAAAGCCTAAAGATAACAAAGGGACATCTCAGTAATGGAAGAAAACAGATTATGGCACTCAGAAAAGAAGATGGTTCTGTAGCAAGAAATAGAGTCGAACTTTTGACAAGAGTAAAAGATTTCTACTCCAAATTATATGGAAGGGATGATACATGTACTCCAGACATCATGAAAGGTACCAGTACCTGAGTTCTTCCAGTCCTCCCAGCAGAAGTTACACATGCAATCAAGAACATAAAGCGGGGAAAAGCTCCAGGAGAAGATGGAATTACTGTAGACATCATACAAGAAGGAAATGGAGAAATCGGAACAGTACTCGCCGAAATTTTCACTCGATGCCTTAATGAAAGGAAGATTCCTGAGGATTGGAACAACGCTACAATGATCTTGCTACATAAAAAAGGCGACATTGAGGATCTCAGGAACTACAGACCTATCAGCCTCCTATCAGTGGTTTATAAAATCTTCACTAAAGTTCTTTCACACCGCTTAAAGGTGACACTGGACATGGCTCAACCGAGAGAACAAGCTGGATTCAGGAGTGGCTACATTACAATAGATCATATGCACGTACTGAGAGAACTAATTGAAAGAGCGAGGAAATATGAACTTCCATTGTGCATGGCTTTTATCGATTATGAAAAAGCCTTTGATTCGGTGAAACCATCAGCAGTTACAATGGCACTGAAATCCTGCCGGTATTGAAGATGCGTACATTAATATTATTAATAACATCTATGAAAATGCAAGTGCAAAGATTCGGCTGTTTGAAAATACAACACACATAAAAATAGGAAAAGGAGTGAGACAAGGTGACACCATATCTCCGAAGCTCTTTAATGTCACATTGGAAAATGTCTTTCAATCACTGAACTGGGAAAACAAAGGGATAAAGATTAATGGAGATTATCTAATTAACCTTCGTTTTGCTGATGACATAGTCAATTTTGCAACTACCCCATCAGAGCTGCAGAGTATGATCCAGGAACTTGCTGACAAGAGTAAAGAAGTGGGATTAAAAATGAACTTTCAGAAGACAAAAGTGATGTTCAATGCTTTTACAAGAAATGAAGATTTATCGATTGATGGAGAAAAGCTGGAGATAACAGACACGTACCTTTATCTTGGACAGCAGATATCAAGTGAGGGTCACATTGATGAAGAAATTAATCGGCGTACAAAACTTGCCTGGAGAGCTTTTGGAAGAAACAGCATAATTTTCAAGAGCAATATGCTATTATGTCTTAAAAGAAAAGTATTTGATCAATGCATCCTTCCAGTGCTAAAATATGATGCCGAGACGTAGACCTTAAATAAAAGAGACATACAAAGGCTGCAGACAACTCAAAGCAGCATGGAGAGGTGCATGCTTGGTGCAACCAGGAGAGATAAGAAGAGGAACTTGTGGATCCGAAAAATGACAAGAGTGGAAGTCATCATGATCAGAGTTAAATCCCTGAAATGGCAATGGGCTGGACATACTGGCAGAAGGACAGACCATCGATGGACAGTCGAAATTTTAGATTGGATTCCAAGGGACAGGAAAAGGCCCAGAAGAAGACCACATGGAAGATGGGTGGATGAAATTCGAAAGTATGCGGGAGTGACATGGAGGAGACTGGCACAAGACAGACCGTTGTGGAGGAAACTTGGGGAGACCTTCGTCCAGCAGTGGATTGATAATGGTTGACAATGATGATGATGATGAACTGCCCATGTGTCGAGGGAATTGAAGAATAATCCTCGTAGAAAGAAGGTTTCGAAAACAAAAGGTTTAAAAAACCATGCAGAAGAAGCAGTGAAGACAAACAAACTATTCTTTAGATGCTCCTTCTACTACACCACCTCCTAATTCATAAACATTTCTTATTTATATCAAAACATCATTCATCATTATTTCAATGATACTGTAAACACTTGTTTTACCGAGAAGGGGTACAACTTAAGCTTCGTTTGCTTGAGAATTTCTTTTCAATCGACCGTGAATTCGTCACTGACCTGAAAAGTGACTACATCACAAGTAATGGCGGCATTAACAACGAGAGTCAACATTTGGTTCTCAACTTTTGTTTAACTAGCGGCACAGTAGCAGACAGCATGCTAACATTAATACACGTATTTCACAAACATCTTCTTCGCACACATTTTTACTCGAAATAACGCTACGATTACAAAAGTAGACAAGCGAACTTTATAAAGTTATCAAATAATTACGCTTGTTCAATAAAGCCAATTAAAGTTTTATGTGCGGCGAGTTCTTGGATAATGAATTCGTAAAGTGGGGAACTGACCTTGTGATCGGTTCAAGTCACAATCCTATTATGCTTCTTTCGAAATACTGACATCCAACCTTGATTTCCTAGGACTTGTCACCCAAGGGCCGTTTACGCAGCAGATGGGCACTGGCAATTGTGATGGATCGCCACGTCGATAACCTCACGTTGTTTTATGTGCGGCATAATGATTTGGTTCTACCTTGGCAAATTTTTCCCCACACATTCACTGAGAAAAGCGACGAAGGGATCAGAGGTTTTGATGTTCTGCGAGGGAGGATGGCGTTAAACAAAGAATGCTCGAGTATTACAGTTGTGAAGGCAACATTTCGACCTGTTATTAGATTACCCCCTCGCTGGTTCCTCCTGTCTGCCATTATTATTATTTTTTCTATGCTTAGGGTTACTTACGGTACCGTTTTGGGGCACCTCAGAAGTAAGGGTCTGGCATTGTGACTGCAGGAAAGATAATTGCTTTTCTGTATGGTGTGAATAGACATTATTACAGAAACTGTAGTCAGGCCCCACGAAATTAACTTCGAAATGGTGTAATTATGAGAGAGTTACGCTTGCGGTCAATGTTTTACATAGTGTACACTGACCGTAATCGGGACACAGAGTGTGCATAACTCCAATTCGTAGATCTCACCTCTGCCGACTGCCGCGAAAGCAGATAAATGTTGCAAATGTAAGTAACACTTTGGGCATACATCAGGGGCGTAACTTGGCATTTCTGCGTCTGGGGCAAACCGCAAAATATTGCGCCCCAATCTACCCCTCTCTCTCTCTCTCTCTCTCTCTCTCTCTCTCTCTCTATTTCTCTCTCTCTCTCTCTCTCTCCATCTACCTTTCTCTTTCACTCTCTGTCTCTCTCTTTATTTCTCTCTCTATCTCTACTATTTCTCTTTCTGTCTCTCTCTCTCTCCATCTATCTTTCTCTTTCACTCTCTGTCTCTCTCTTTATTTCTCTCTCTCTCTACTATTTCTCTTTCTCTCTCTCTCTCTCTCTCTCTCTCTCTACTATTTCTCTTTCTCTCTCTCTCTCTCTCTCTCTCTTTCTCTCCATCTATCTTTCTCTTTCACTCTCTGTCTTTCTCTTTATTTCTCTCTCAATCTCTATTTCTCTCTCTCTCTCTCTCTCTCTCTCTCTCTCTCTCTCTCACACACACACACACACACACACACACACACACACACACACACACACACACCAAAAGAAGAAATAAAAAAAACATTGAAAATCTAAACGAGCACAAGCTACAGAGAAGAATTTTCAAGAAAAATAGCTTTAAATTAAAGACAGCAAAAAAGCAGATACAATTTCGGAAATATCACGGTACTACAAAGACTTTCTAACGAAACTAGGCGTAAAAATGCATTTCTAAAGTTCTAACGAAACTAGGCGCAAAAAAGGCACAATCAAAATGTGACTGTTTTACAGCTTTTCACAACTGCTTCGGAGTTTGGACCTTCGGCACCGCATCAAGCAGACCTAATGTAGCTGACAGTCATGGCATGCAGCCACAATAAAGACTGGATAGCCTCCAGAGTATCTTCAAAAATGTAAACATCCTTATCTTGCAACGCACGTATAAGTCCATCCAACTAAAGAAATACTGGGGGCCCCATTGTTGTAGAAGGGTGTCATGGTTCTTCTTCAGTTGGACGGACTATACAACCACACCTTCATTACTGAATGTGAGCAACTAACAACTCCTCAACATTTTGAGAAGGAAATTCTAATTTTAATTGTGCCAAAAACTTGTGTAAAAGTTTCAGTTCCAATTGTAATCGCATTCCAAACAGTGATTTCTGCGCCCTCTCTTGAACGGCGCCCGGGGCAGCCGCCCGTCTGCCTCGCCCTAGTTACGGCTATGCGTACATGGAAGGAATAAGTACGGCACATGACGCAAATTGCTAAACGCTTTCCGACACAAAGAGAAGCGCGCATTATCCGTAGCAGCTTTTTGTTTTCTTTTTACTGAATAGTAAAGCTAGTTTTCCTGTGAAAAAACAAGAAAAAACACTGACTGCGACACTGAACTTTTCTTAGTGAACGAGTACCTGAGTAAAAAGTATTCGTTCTTAGGTCTTCGGTTCTTCCTATTTATTATAAGTAGTACCTATAAATTAGGAAAGGTATATTCATTGTAGACTTAGATACTCTTAGGGGAGATTTACTCCCCACCCCCAAATAACAGCTCGATTAAGCTGTTAATTAAATAAATTGGCATATTCTATGGTTCAGAAATTTAGAGAATGAATCGAAATAAATTGCTGTATATGCTGCAGATTATTTTCTACCATTTATCATTGGTGTCATTGGCGCAGTTTTTTAATATTCCTTTTTCAATTTACTCATTAAATAAACTCTAATCAAAGTGTTATTTCTGAAATTTGACCAGATTTTGTGCTGCGTCGCTGAATAACAGCCCAGCAGTTAGCACAAATCTATCAGATCATATTAAAATTTCTTGGGCTTTCGCACCGTCATAATTAAACACATCTGGTGTTCACGGAGGAGCACCTTTATTCGTCAAATTAATCACCAACACATACTCCTTTACTCAAAAGTTGCTTAAGACAAAAAAAGAAAAAAAAAATCCCTTTACGAACATAATTGAGTATTCTTAAGGTGAAAGAGGAGCTGCAGCTCTCTCTAAGGCATCCTAGTTACAAAACGGTCTTTGCCGCATATGATTGTTCACAGCACGAAACAGGGGTAAATATCAGGAGAATATGGCGAATGTGACGGAACCTCCAATCTGAGTTCAGCAATTGAGTATGAGTAGCTTGCAGCAAAGGGGGGGGGGGGAGCTCCGTTTTCGACATTTTGTGGGAAATAAGAAAAAAATTGTATAAAAAATACGGTTTAACTGAGGTTGGCAAAAAATTCCCCTTTGTAAAGAAAACATTATTTCTAATAAATACATGTATTTTCTAAATGTTTTGTGTTTTGTCCCTAAAATGAATATAGAATAAATATAAAAAGATTGGAGCTGCCCCCTTTTTGCACCAAATGTCATAAATTTCATTAAATTTCGCATTTAGTAAAGGATAGAAAAACTAAATAATATTACTAAAATGTCGTTGAATGATCATTAAACAACATTGCAAATCTTTTTGTTAATAAATAAGATGTGTTTAATGACTATTAACAACATTGCAAATTTCTTTGTTAATAAATAAGATGTGTTTAATGACCATTAACAACGTTACAAATCTCTTTGTTAATAAATAAGATGTGTTTAATGACCATTAAACAATTTTAATAAGATGTGTTTAATGACCATTACACAACATCACAAATCTCTTTGTTAATAAACAAATAAAATATTACAATTTTATTCATCGGCCTGTATCGTAACCAAACAGTGCTGGGGACAGCTACCAATACACTGCTGGCCACCCAAAATGCAACACCAAGAAGGAAGCATCCGATTGGCCTGAAATTCGCAGCATGCGTCGCCCACGAGAGGACATGCAAACGATTAGCATTGCAGGGCATATGCAAATCATGTGCGCCCGGCACGCCACCAAGAAGCACTATAAGAAGGGTGAACAGAAGGCGGGGTATAAGTAGTGAAAGTGTGTTGTGCTGCCGGACCTGTGCGTGGGAAGCTTCCATATGCCTCGTCGCAGAATACAGCAGTTATTCCAGCACGTTTTGGAGTTCGACAGAGGACGAATAGTGACTTATTGCGACAGCGGTTTATCGTACCGAAACATCGGCGCCCGTGTGGGACGACATCCAGCGACACTGAGGCGAGTATGGATTCGGTGGGTGCAGGAGGGACGGACAGACCGACGTGAGCGATTGCCGCAGCCGCGGCACACCACCGAACGAGAGGTACAGCATGTTGTGCGGCGGGCATTGACGGCTCGCACCGCCACATCACGAACGTTAGCGCAGGAATTAGGGTGTGTTGCGCAACAACTTGTGTCAGTACGTACCGTTCGACGTCGTCTGCAGGAGCGGGGACTTGTCGCACGGCGCCCATTGCTCCGATTACCATAAACGCTACACCATCGGCGAGTGCGGCGGCAGTGGGCCGTTGAACGCCGCACCTGGACTACGGAATGGCACGACATTGTCTTCTCCGACGAATCCCGCTTCTGCCTGCAACACCACGATGGTCGGATCCGCGTGTGTTGGCACCGCGGCGAGAGACTTTATGACGCCTGCATTATGCATCGCCATACCGGTCTATCGCCTGGCGTTATGGTTTGGGCCGCAATTGGATATGACACCCGTACCCTTCTGGTACGCATCGCCGGTACACTCAACAGCCACCGCTACATCTCCGACGTTTTGGATCCTGTAGTCCTCCCTTACCTGCAGGACCTGTCAGCGGCCACGTTTCAACAGGACAATGCGCTCCCGCGTGTGGCACGCAGCGTGCAACAATTCTTCACGGCCCACCAGGTGTCACTGCTGCCGTAACCAGCCTGTTCTTCCGAAATTTCGCCCATCGAACACGTCTGGTTGCTGATCGGCAACCGAGTGGCTTGGTAAGCACCACCCGCGGCTACGCCTGATGAACTGTGGCAACGTGTGGAAGCAGCCTGGACCGACATACCCCAAGCCCACATCCAGAGCCTCTTTCGTTCGATGCCGTGGTGTGTAGCGGCCGTTATTGCCAGCCATGGGGGCCACACGAACTATTGATATCTGCGTGTTCCGCAAGTCGCACGGGCCTGTAAGATTAATCGTTTGATCTTGATATCTGTTGTTATGTGTCCAGTATATCTGGCTTTGCTATCTCGTGTCCTTCTTGGAGTTGCATTTTGGGTGGCCAGCAGTGTATTAATATCTCACCCCTTTATTATCGGATCTGCCTGGTTCTTGCACCAATCAATCCGGCATATTTTTCTTAGATTAGTAAACATGTTAAGTAAAAATCTATCAAAAAGGGAGCTACCCCTTTTTGCGGCAAATGCCTCAATTGTGTTACGGGTCACGACAGAAGTGTGCGACCATGTGTTATTGTATAACAGCTGTTGCCCATGACGATCAACCACAGCATATTGTAAATTCTTGAGTTAAGATTCGCACGTCGTACCTTTTCCGAGTGTATGATAGTAGTGATATTTTCGCCCTGCTGTAAAAGCTCATGTCCGAAACACAACAAAAACACAATCAGCTGAGTAAATCACGGTCAACAGCGCCTTCCGAAAAGGCAGGTTGGTCTTTGGGGTCTTTTTTTTTTTTTTTTGTGGTTAGTCCGGCGATAATCACTGAAACGACCGTCAGCAGTTGTACAGGATCCAGTTTATACCAGACGCTACAATCCTATGAAGTAGGTGCTCGCACTTGAAGCGTGAGAGGAAGGAACTGCAGATATCCGACCGTTGCAATTTGTTTTGTTCAGTTTTTTTCCAACTTTCTAACGTCTTCCAACTGGCGTTGATGGTTGCACACAGTCTTGACACAGGTATGACGCTTGGTGCGGCCAAGCGCTCGAAGGTCATCCGCGGTCAACCTTACGAGTTTGACAGCGGATCCGCCTCGAGCACTGTTTATAGGACTTCGTTGTCCAAAACAGTAGTTCGTCCGTATCTTGAGGCATCCTCCAGGATCTCATTGCTTTCAGGTAACAAAAGTTCTGCCCATACAAACCTCTACGCTATCCTTCCCGTATGCTACAGGCTTTGATATTCGCAAATTTCAACTCGTACGATAATGCGCCTCGAATTTTGATCTCTAAACTCACCATGAATACACTAACACTTTAACACCTTTTGAAAAGCAACTCGCAGTGTCCGATAGCGAACGACACCTAATATCTTATTTTATAATGTCCGCCTAATATAACATAATCTAATTTCCTGGCGACAGAACAGAATAAACATCCTACGCAGTAGAATAATCTACAAAACTCCACTTATTAGCTAGGGTTCCTTTCTCCACTGCAGTGCGACATTTTGTTCTCTAGATCTCTAGATGAGGTTTTTAAAGCTTTTAAAGACGAGGAATTCACGAAGGCAAGTTCTTTCTTTCTTTCAGCATAACAGAAACGTGACTTGGTGTATGAAGGTTTTCGCTATCTTCCACAGAAATTTGCGATCTCATTTCCCCTTCGCACTGGCTGATGCAATGTCTTGCCCGGACTGTAAGTTAGAAAGTTTGAAATGGCCCCATCGGGCATCCGGTTTAGGCGCGGCTTTTCCGATAAAGGCTCCTGCAAATTGTTAGCTCTATTACAGGGTTCCCACTCAACCTGGAAAACAGGGAAAACCTGGAATTCTCAGGGAATTTGAAAATGGTAAAAATCAAAAATCAGGGAAAACTCAGGGGGAAATTACCCTTTTTTGTAAAAATCAGGAAAAACTCAGAGAAAATTACCCCTTTTTTTGTAAAAATCAATGGATACTTTAATCGCCAAAAAATATATATATATATTTTTTCATGATTTCAAACTTTTGTTTGCAATTTACTGCCTGCCTGGAATTTGGTAGATCTTACTTTCAGTTATATTAAGTATTTCCTTTATTCTCTAAAAAAAGATGCAAAATTTAATTTTTAAAATTGCCGGTTAATTAAGCTTTTGTACAATTTCTACAGGCAGTTGTTATAACATGGAACAATTAGGCACAATGGCTGCTGCTTGAAGAAACACTTCACAAGAGAACCAACCAAATGATGGATCAAAGTGCTTTGGCTGTTGGTTCTCTTGAAACATGTTTCTTTGAACAGAGCCATAACATCATTAAGCTTAGCTGCATTGTGTTATAGAAAAACTGAAACTATTCAACTGACAGATTTGTTCTTACACATGACCTGTTTCTATGGGAATGTATTTACAAATTCCGTGTGGGTAGTATTCACAAAAGTTCACGGAACTTTGGTACAGAAAATAATGTGCACAGTTAGTTATTACTGAAAAGCAGGTAATTTTATAAAGACAAATTACTTAAAGAATCAAGTGTGTGCTTTGGTGAGAAAAATCAATGGAATGGAATGAAATGTAACAATTCTTTGCAACATGCCACTCAGGAAAACTTTGAAAACCACCTGGAGAACCTGGAAAAGTCAGGGAATTTTTTTATTACTTTTGAGTGGGAACCCTGTATTAAGAAAATTTTACAATATAACTAGAAAAAAAAATTGAAGGTACAGCAGCTTATGGATCGACGTTTCTGTCCATGCACTGTCTGTCCTGTTGAAGGGTCACTCCACAAAAATAATCATCATATTTTGTTTTTCTTCAGGCGTAGACGCAGGTAAGAGAGTGTTTTAATGTGAGAACTGATAGAACAACAAATGCAGTGTAGCCAACGTTTGGAAAAAGTAATCCAGAACACATTAAATATTTATCTTTTATCCTCGCGTTCTAAGATGTTTGTAGGTGAAAGCAAATTATTCCCCATTTTTTGTAAAAAAGTGTAGCAGAAAAAAAAAAAAGAAAAACAGAAAAGAAATACTTTTTACATGCAGAGAGGAAACCTCACAAGAAAATCATGCGTTCAATCACCTGAATCAGTTAAAGCAAAATCAGTAAAACCAAAGAATAGCCATAGCATGACAATCTACTAAGTGCATAAGTTACCGTCGTAATACTGATTAGCAAGGAAGATCTGTATTATGCTTCCAAAGCATGAAGCAAGTGGCAGCACAGTTTGCCGAGTGGAGCACCGTTGCGATGAAACAGCAGGTGTGGCAATTACAATTAATTTAATGTGTAGCATTTGAGGTATCAACACGGGTTTTGATAAGTTCCCATATTCGTTCGTCACAGTTGCTTTTTGTGTTTGATTAAACAAGTATGGCCACCGAGGTGTATAGGTATATATATGCGCTCTATATGGGATAGACTCTGTAAGTAAAAAAATATATATATACTGAAATTGCTTTGCAAAGTTTCGTTCTGGTGATAGGACGCTTGAACATAAGCCCCATCTTGGGCGCCCTTCTGAAGTGTATGATGGAAATAAAATCGGAAACAATTGCGTCCGACCCTCATTAAGCGCATCAGAATAATGCTGAAAGGCTTTCAGTTCATCGAGCAACTTCAATAAGAAGAATTCAGGCTATTGGGATAGTTCAAAATATGGATCAATTGGTACCATCAATCATCGATTGAGAACCGAACGGAGAGAGTGACGATAAGTATATCCCTACAAACTCGGTACAAAAGCGATCCGCTCTCGGATCGAATGGTGATTGAAGACGAAAAATGGGTGGTATACAAGAATATTAAATGCACTACATCGTTTTTCAAATAAGAGGAAGCTTTAGAAACGACTCTATAGGTTAATTCCTACCTGAAGAATATCATGCCCTGCAATTAGTGGGATTTCAAGGAAATTACCCATCATGAGCTGTTGCCACCTAACCAAACGATTATTGCGAGTCTTTGCTTTCAGCAATTTGACAAAGAAAATGAGGACTTGAAATCTAAGTGTCCCAGTTTTTATTTATTGGGGGTTTAACGACCACCGTGAGCACTGGTTCCAGGGAAGGGAAAGAACCGGTGCCGTAAGACAAACATAGCATCCATGCCTCATCGAGATTCGAACCCGGACTCATCTCGGACGAATGGTCAGGAGCCAGCGCTTAGACCACTGCACCACTGGGGCCGTCCGTCTCCGTTTGATGAATTGCAAAGGTATTGTCTTCCATCACGATAACAATAGACCACATGTGGCTAAAATAACACAGCACAAATTGCAGGAACTTGGCTGAGAAATTGTAACTCGTCCACCGTATTCATCTGATTTAGCATCAACAGATTATCACATGTTCTGTTTACTGCAGAATCATGTGTCTGATAAAGACTATGAATGATCGTATCGAGGTCGAAACGGCGATTCAAACGCTTTTTGACTCCAACGTTACTTCTTTGATAGGGGAATTTAACAGCAACTGAACGCTGGGAACAGGTCACCGCTAATAATGTGATGACCAATATATTGAAATAAAACAGTCCCTAAGTAAAAAAAATCTTATTTTTTGCGTAACGCAGTCGAGAACTTTTGTACTTGCCCAATAAATTATTGAAAATACTTAGGAAACACCAATTAATTAGCAGTTGGAAAAATCAATCAGTTAGCAGTTTAAATCTCATTCCAGAAAGGCAATCTTGCAAAAAATGGGCTTGTTAAATTTTGCAACATTTTAACCAAATACGGTCTAGTACAAAGTTTTGACTAGGTGTTTTAAATTTTCTCTATTGCTCAAGCTCGTTCGTATGATTTTTAATAGGATTCTGAAATCAGTGCAGTAAATACTGTAAAAAGTTATCCAAGCAGTGTCTGGTCAGTTGTATGACGCATTTGTAACCTAAGAGAAAATTAAACCTTCCCACTCTCACACACATCTTTTCAAAAGCATGAAATTCTGGCTGTAAACCAAATGCCGAATTTCGCGAAATTTATTCAGCTTTTAACCCTAGATAGTACGCAAATGTTTTTATCAGGAATACGAATCCGTCACCATGCGCAAAAATCCTGCTGAAGGAATTATCCCAAAAATCTGTTGTTGAGCTCAAAGATCTTACCGAGGAAAGCAATTCCAGAATCAGTGATGTTGTGCAAATATGTTGAACAGAAGAGTTCGTCGGAAATCCGATATAAAACGCAGAGATCTTATGAAAAATACCATCGTAAGTAAAGTACCTTGCAATCAATGATGGAGTTGCTCACGATGGTCGTTAAATTTCTAATCAAAAAAAAAAAAAAAAAAAATATGTGATGTTGCGCGATGATCTTACTCAAGAAAATACAGCTGGAATCTGTTACGGTGCGAATTGATTTTACCCCAAAAATTGCTCTGTGGTGTAACGACAGGATATTGTACTACAAAGTTCCTCAGAAATTTGTGATATTCTGGTTGTACAGTTTACAAGTAAGTGAGCATAATCAAAAAACTTTCGGCTATTTGTTAAGTCAGACGAGACAGTAGCACTCCTGACGCCGTAGGAGTTTTTGAGAAGTGAATCTTTTGTGATGTGAACAGCGCAACTGACGCGCACACACGAAATTTTATTGCTCCATGGGTTTTGACTCGCTTATCGATTGCTACACCTTTTAACGAACTGATATTTAGGAAACACTTACATATCAGGAGCTGAGGTGTGGCAAAACAGTTCTGGATTATCAATGTTAGCGGAACCAATACGTAATACCGTTCTTATGGAACAACACCCATTTTATATATCAAGATCGTTCGTACCTCACATATGGACCATTCCGGATATTAGTTGCCTCATACGAGTAACCGAAAACGGATATTTAGCAGAGAATGTGATCGCGAACTTCTGAAAGCCTACGATGTTCTACAGTTTCTTAACAAACTGTCGTGCGCTACAGTTGCGTTCACAGAGCAGTGCACAATATGTCTGCACTTCCTTGTTTTTTCTGCATTTATAGCACTATGGATTTCCAGATAAAGTTCTTGTCAAGCTTCTCGTAATGGAGCTGGACAGACAATATCCAGTAAATGAAAATACACTGATCGTCAAAAAAATAGTTGCACCCAGAAGGAAGCAACCGGCAGAAATGAAACTTAGTGGGTAGGTTTGATATCGTGAAACATGCAAATGATTCAAGTATCACGCTAGGCCTCGCATGTGACGCAAACAAGGAGGGGTCGCTGCGCCGTCCCGTTGCGCGTGTTGCCATTCTGACTCGTGCTGTTGTGTTAATTGCACCCTTTTGCAAGTGAAGTATGCCTCGGAGAAAAGTTCGGAAGCAATTCGAGCAGTTGGAGGAGCTCGAGAGGTGCCGCGTCGTCGGGCTTCGGGAAGCGGGATGGGTTTATCTCCGTACTGCGCGCCATACCGGTCGTGCGGATATCACCATAGCACACTGTTGGCGGGAGTGGATAGAACAAGGCACGCAGCAGCGACAGGAAAGGTCTGGGAGACCTAGACGAAACACGGAGAGAGAGGACCGACGGGTTGTCTGACATGCGCAGAGCGACTCAACAGCCACGATTGCGGATATTCAGCGAGCAGTGGTGTCCTCCATACATCGTCCGATTAGCGCCAGCACCATTGGCAGACGGCTGCATGACGTAGGACTACCGTTACGACGACTGCCTTTAACACAATTGCGTCGTCGCCAAAGACTGCTGCGGTGTCGTGCCAGACTTTCATGGAGCCACGCAGAATGGCAGCGGGTTATCTTCAGTGACGAGTCCCGCTTTTGTCCTGGAGAAGACGACCAACGAATCCGTGTGTGGAGGCACCGTGGTCAGAGCCAAGATGAACGGTTTGTTGTCGAGCGTCTCACGCCCAGAAAGCCTGGTGTCATGGTATGGTGTGCAATTGCCTACAATGCCAAATCCCCTTTGGTGTTAATTACAGGTACTTTGACAGCCGAACGTTATGTTAATGAGGTCCTGCAACCAGTGGCCCTACCTTTTCCGATCGCTCATTCCGGTACGGTTTTCCAACAGGACAACGCTCTTCCGTACACTGCTGCAGTCTCGAGAGCTTGCATTCAAGGCACTGACACTCTGTCATGGCCAGCCGCATCGCCAGACCTATCGCCGATTGAAAATGTGTAGGATGCAATTGGACGCGCTACCTACACTCCACCCCTACCGCACAATCTACTGGAACTGCGTGAGAAGATTCAAGCTGCATGGGATGGCTTATCGCAGGACACCATTAGGAACTTGTACAACTCCATACCGAGATGTATGGCATGCTGTATGAGCAAACATGGCTGCCGGACGCCATACTGAGAGACGCGTGTAGCTCAATAAGTATTACCCATATCAGACTCAATGTTTATTCATTTATTGTTCCTGGTAACCTTAACCTTCTTCCCGAATAGCATTGCAATTCGACACGTCCTTCTGGGTGCAACTATCTTTTTGACGATGGGTATATGTCAGGTATTTATTAAGTTAGCGTCCATTAAACACAAGCATAAAATATTCAGCAGTTAAGAAAATAGATGACACTGTTGATGAACTACTGGAAAAAAACAACTAAAACACCTTTGCTAATAACACTAGTTAACAAGGTTTTTGCCACATGGATGGAAATATGCGTCTATAGTCAATTTTTATGTGCTGATAACGAACATGATCTTCAAAATGATCCATCACGCACCATTCTGTAGAAAAATAATAGAAAATATTGTTACAAAAGCCGAAAATCCGAAGATTTACATAACTCGGTTATCGACCTAAAAGCCTCGGCTGGAAGTACTTCTCACTGTGTCGACAAGTTTTCCCCAGGCTCATTTCCCCTTCATGATAATTGTTTATGGTAGGACTTGAAGGAATTATGAGTTAGGATTTTCGCACCATTGACTTATCGTTTGCAGGCGCCAGACCGACATGTCGCTGAATGTGAAAGGGTTTTGTTTGGCGGTGAAATGTGTTCCATCTGGTTCAGTTGAAGAGATTTTGTGCTTCTGACAGGCTGCTGTGACCGTTGTGCAATGTGTATGTGCGTTTGGTGTTCTCATAATGGACTGAAACCGCCGCAAATGTGTAAATCCATCGGACGGCTTTTGTTACATCTGTGGACAGTTCACATTGAAGAAACAGCGTCGGTTTTTAACAATTAAAGTTAAACAAGCTTATTATTATTATTTTGGGTGTCACGTTAGTGACGTAGACAAAAAATGAGCTCCCCACATACCCTGCGTAACACGTTACTCAAATTTGATTAATGAAATATATTCAGACAAACCACGGTGTATGCCTTTTGCAGTTCCGATGGTCCGGCACGTTCCCAGTAGCTATGCAGAGGACTGTTACCTTTGCCTCACTAAAATCGAGGAATTTTTAAAGAAAACAAAATGTAAAGTAGAATACCCTACTGTTCCGTCTGCAATACGTCATATACCACTTGGACCTGAACTGCCCTCCTGAACCTCCTTCGCAATTGGAAGAATTCGCCCTTCCAGAAGAAGAAGAAACAGGAGGAGAGACTGAAATAACGTCATCCTTTGATTCATCCTCCAACCCGGATGAGATATATTCGTTGTAAATGTGGTTTAATATTCACACATTAATTTCTTAGTTCATAATTTTAGTAGAGTCGTCAAGATAAGAATGCTTTGAGCCTGCTGGCGTTTAACAAAAAGAGATTAGCCGCATTTGATCCACGATAAGAATATAAGTATGCTAAAGTATTGTGCTTATGTTGTTGGTAAAAGATTGTCTCTTTAAGGTGTGTGAATGAGAGATGCGCGCTTAAGGGCTGTTTACATGTAGCCAGGCAGGCAGGAATTAACTCTTTAATGTTGTTACATTTGTGATTCTCAATCTTTTATTTACTTTTTGGCTCAATAGATGGCGCCAAATGTGCAGTGCAGAGATATGCAAGGCTAACTAGTTAGCCTTGAGAAATATGTGTGTGACGTAAGAGCATCACTTCTTCTACACATTGGTTGTCGTGTGGATTTGGTAGCGGAGAGCTTAATGTTGTGTGTACATGTCTTCTTTTGTGTAATAAAATGTTTTAAATGTTGTTGTGGTAAGTGATTGAAGCAGAATAGTGCTTTGGATAGATCGTAGCGAAAGAAAGGAAAGATGATTCCCGAAATAATATAATTTAATCACCCGTACAACACTTATGACAGGCGGTAAAGAGGAGATTCAAAAATGATTCTCGACTAGAAAAGGAGTGTAGAAATTCTTTGATTAGGAGAAACATGTGGTTTTTGAATGGCAGATACCTTTGGCGTCCGAGACGAACGGCGACGTTTTGCAAAGCTCTCAGGGTTTTGCGCTGATGGAGCTACAAGGCTTAATACGGGAACTACAGTATAGGAGACGAGCTAAAAGCACGTTAAGGAGTCTGGTCGGTATGTACGACCTGGTTGGAGGAAGACCGCCACACAGGAAGACTGCCACACAGGAAAACTGCCACACATTTTTCAGCAACTTAGAAAACTGCCACACATCGGAAAACCGCCACACAGGAAGACTGCCACACATCGGAAAACCGCCACACAGGAAGACTGCCACACAGGAAAACTGCCACACAATTTTCATTAAGGGGCCATGCACAAATTGCTATTCCTCCGAGGAACACTTTGAATGTGTGGCAGTTTTCTGGTGTGGCAGTTTTCCAAGTTTCCGAATTATGTGTGGCAGTTTCCCAAGGTGCCTAACGATGGGAAGGAGCTCTTTTGTTTGTCTGAATTTTCATGGCGGTTCATACTTAAGGCAACTGGCCACAGAAGTTCGAGGGGGGGGGTGTATAAAGAATGCCGTTTCTTGGACTATATTGAGAATTGAATTGGGAACTCCAAACAAATTTCGAGAAAACGTTCTACTTAAGCGCCAAGCGTTCAGGAAAGAACAATAAGGTGAGATTTTTTTAATAACGCCGCACTTTTACTTAGGCACTAAATATTTACATAACATGTCAAATTTGTAATATTTTTCTTTTACTTAATTAATTCAGAGGCCCTACACCTCGGCCTTTTTAACAGCTTTTAATTCGCCGACTTTATATTCATAGCGCTAACGTATCAAATCAAGTCAATAGCATTGCTCTTTTACTTAGGCACTAAATAGTCATAGGCCACAGGCATAGGCTTTTTTAACTGGTTTTATTCTACCAGTGTCATATTCACAACGTTTACACATCAAATCAAGTTAATAATATTGCGCTTTTATTTAGGCACGAAATATTTATTCACAGGCCCTAGGCCTAGTCTTAGGCCCTTTTACCAGTTTTTATTCTTCCATCCCCCAATGCCATACTCACAACGTTTACACAGAAAATCATGTTAATAATATTGGGCGTTTTCTTAGGCACGAAATATTAATTCATATGCCCTATCAGGCTTAGGCCTTTTTAAAAGTTTTTACTTTATCACTGCCATATTCACAACATTTAACAACAAATAAATGTAATAATATTGCGCTTTTACTTAGGCAGGAAATATTAATTCATAGGCCCTAGGCCTAAGCCTTTTTGATAGTTTTTATTCTACCAATGCCAAATTCACAACGTTTACACATCAAATTAAGTTAATAATATTACGCTCTTATTTAGGCACGAAATATTTATTCACAGGCCCTAGGCCTAGGCCCTTTTACCAGTTTTTATTTTACCAATGTCATTTTCACAACGTTTACACAGCGAATCATGTTAATAATATTGGACGTTTACTGAGGCACGAAATATAAATTCATAGGCCGTAGGCCTTTTTAATAGTTTTGACTCTATCAATACCATATTCACTACGTTTACACAACAAATCAATTTAATAATATTACGATTTTACTTTGGCAGGAAATATTAATTCATAGGCCCAGACCTAGGACCTATGAACGAATATTTCGAGCCTAAGTAAAAGAGCAATATTATTAAAAAAATCGGTGTAAACGGTGTGAATATGGCATTGACAGAGCAAAACCTATTAACAAGGCCTAGGCCCAGTGAATTAATATTTCGTGCCTAAGTAAAAGCGCAATATTATTACATTTATTTGTTGTGTAAACGTTGTGAATATGGCATTGATAAAGTAAAAACTATTAAAAAGGCCTAGGCCGGATAGGGCATATGAATTAATATTTCGTGCCTAAGAAAACGCCCAATACTGTTAACATGATTTTCTGTGTAAACGTTGTGAATATGGCATTGGGGGATGGTAGAATAAAAACTGGTAAAAGGGCCTAAGACTAGGCCTAGGGCCTGTGAATAAATATTTCGTGCCTAAATAAAAGCGCAATATTATTAACTTGATTTGATGTGTACACGTTGTGAATATGACACTGGTAGAATAAAACCTCTTAAAAAGGCCTATGCCTGTGGCCTATGACTATTTAGTGCCTAAGTAAAAGAGCAATGCTATTGACTTGATTTGATACGTTAGCGCTATGAATATAAAGTCGGCGAATTAAAAGCTGTTAAAAAGGCCGAGGTGTAGGGCCTCTGAATTAATTAAGTAAAAGAAAAATATTACAGATTTGACATGTTATGTAAATATTTAGTGCCTAAGTAAAAGTGCGGCGTTATTAAAAAAATCCCACCTTATTGTTCTTTCCTGAACGCTTGGCGCTTAAGTAGAACGTTTTCTCGAAATTTGTTTGGAGTTACCAATTCAATTCTCAATATAGTCCAAGAAACGGCATTCTTTATACCCCCCCCCCCCGCTCGAAATTCTGTGGCCAGTTGCCGTAAGTATGAACCGCCATGAAAATTCAGACAAACAAAAGAGCTCCTTCCCATCGTTAGGCACCTTGGGAAACTGCCACACATAATTCGGAAACTTGGAAAACTGCCACACCAGAAAACTGCCACACATTCAAAGTGTTCCTCGAAGGAATAGCAGTTTGTGCCCGGCCCCTTAATGAAAAGCGTGTGACAGTTTTCCTGTGTGCAATCTTTCGGTGTGGCAGTTTTCTTGTGTGGCAATCTTCTGGTGTGGCAGTTTTCTTGTATGGCAGTTTTTCCTGTGTGAACCGTACGACCTAGCTTAGACGTAGGTCTACGGAAAGTCTTTCATTCTCTACCGGAGAGATAATTCGTAAGCCGGAGTAAATTGAATTAAATTACTTAGTACTTCTTGCTGTTAAAAAAACAAAAAAGTTTGGACTCATATTTTCACATGTGTAATTCTGTGTGTGGAACCAATTTAATCACCTCGAAGACGTTAAAAGATTAAAGAGGAAGAAGCAGCAACTGGTCTGAGTTAGATATGAAACAAAACAAAATAAAATGTGATGACTCTCGCGGGATAGCAAGTATTGTCATAAAGAGGCGGAAAGGTGAGGGGATCTTTACACAAATATTTTTTAATTTTTACTTACCGCGATTCTTTCGCTAGGCGACCACAAGTGTTTTGCATTTGTGACGATGTCTGTGTTTCTATGGAAAGAACTGAAACATTGTTTTCATACCTGATAATGGAAACTATATTGAAGAATTTCCATGCGTTTTCTTGTTTTCTCAGATCCACGATTTCATCTTAGGTGGCGTAAATGTTTGATCATATTGATCATTATGCTTCTAACATGTATTGGAAAGACTGTTTTTGTATTATACAGAATAAATCATGAACACGATTTTTCAGTTATTCTTAACTCGTTTTTTGTTTCTTCTTTTTTAGGTAAGGGTATATCGCACAGTGTGCGTGAAGAAACACACAACATTGCCTGTAAATGTGTTATAGCCTAGGATTTGGAATTTTTTAGTAAATTCCACGATTCTGAAATTTTGGGGATCATTTTAAATTTGACTCGCTTTCGTCATGATACCTGCTGTAACTTCAGTGTCATCTCTCTTGTTATAATTTAGTTTAAGAATGGTTGTTAAATTCATGGCATCAATGTTCATTCCATTCATTTTAATAGTAATGGATTTCTTGAAATTGTCTTGCCACGAGCATCATATAGTGCTAGTTTTAAGGATTTATTTAACGACTTTCTTCTCAAAGTGCATTCTCCATCCAAAACGTCGAGCACCACGATCTCTCCCATGTAACAGAGTAACGCTGTTTAAACGTTAAAATTTGGTTTCGAAAATTCCTGGTTGGTCCTACACCTGTTCAAAACGTTGATATGAGGTTAATAAATGCACGCTGAAACAGTGGGAGTTTTGTAATGTTTCTGAAACGTTTAAATACAGCAGATATTTGTGTGGTGCAATCGTTGAATTTTGAAACGATTTTAAAACGTTGAAAATCAGACTCAGCTTTCAACGTCATCTAATAGCAAAAATTAAAAACTAACGATAAAAGTACCTATTTCTAAAAGAAAGTGGCAACTTTGTAAATAAGTACTAAACTTTAAAAAGAACATAAATTATTCGTTGAAAGACCCTCAATTTTTCGGCAGACATCATATATTTCTTCAGTCTGTTTCAAGTTCCTTTCATAAAGTATTATAAAGCGCTCTCTTTTGGTCTGCACGAAAATCTGTAAGTGGAAAACACGTGGTAGAAGTTATAATTGTCACTTGCTATCTTGTTGAACTTGCAGTTCGATTATTTTGTGCTATGTGCGTAGATTTGCCTTTTGTATGGCCGCGGATGGACTAGTGGTCGGCGTTCGTGACTGTCATGGAGAAATCTCAGGTTTGATCCCTAGGTGCAAATGCTCGAACCATTAAATATCAGTCGTGCGTCGGATAAGCACGTTAAGCAGTCGGACCCAGGGCGCTGCCCCCGGTTATAAATAAGGTCGTCTTCCTCCCCTTTTCTACGTCACTTCCGTGTCACTTTCTTATCGGGCACTCTAGCCCAAATCTCCTAGCTCCCTATTTCTAAGGGTTGTTTAAGACCTGGAGTCAGACACTCTCTTTCTAAAATCCTGTAGATCTTGTCTTTTGTATTGTTTTAAAGGTAAATGGGGCTTACTTACATAGCCTTGCACTGAGACTTGTTTTTTAAGCGGAATTATATAAATTAGTTTCCTCTAGCATGACAGGACAGTTCGAAACTGTTTCTCTTTAACTCATGACTTCGTCTTGTTGTGGAGACTAACGCAGACAGCTTGAAACTTCTCCAAAATCAGTATTGGCATATTTAAAGGATGGCAGACTGTATACATAGTCAGGGATTTTATGAACGATTTGTCATGCTTATTTATACAAGCGCATGTAATGCTCATTTAAATTACAGAAATTTTGCTTCGTTAAATACTGTATGAATGAAACAGCCGTAACGTGCCACGAAAATGTTATTTCAACCCTTTTTTAACCAAAAATCCAGCTCTCGGTATTTCTTCAAGTACGCTAGGAAACAAATTTTCAATGTTTTACAGAAGCTACAAATGCCTAAAAATTGGGGGTTTTGGACCGTTGCTATAACCATTAATCAACTAGACATCCTGGTGATTTTTAAACATACACTGCTGGCCACCCAAAATGCGACACCAAGAAGGAAGCATCCGATTGGCCTGAAATTCGCAGCACGCGTCGCCCGCGAGAGGACATGCAAACGATTAGCATTGCAGGGCATATGCAAATCATGTGCGCCCGAAACGCCACCGAGAAGCACTATAAGAAGGGTGCAGAGAAGGCGGGGTGTAAGTAGTGGAAGGGTGTTGTGCTGCCGGACGTGCGTGGGAAGCTTCCTGATGCCACGTCGCAGAATACGGCAGTCATTCTAGCACGTTTCGGAGTTCGACATAGGACGAATAGTGGCTTATCGCGACAGCGGTTTATCGTACCGAGACATCGGCGCCTGTGTGGGACGACATCCAGCCACAGTGAGGCGAGTATGGATTCGGTGGGTGCAGGAGGGACGGAGTGACTGACGTGAGCGATTGCCGCAGCCGCGGCATACCACAGAACGAGAAGACCGGCATGTCGTGCGGCTGGCATTTAGGGCTCGCACCACCACATCACAAACGTTAACGCAGGAATTAGGGTGTGTTGCGCAACAACCTGTGTCAGCACGTATCGTTCGACGTCGTCTGCAGAAGCGGGGCACGGCGCCTATTGCTCCGATTACCATTGACGTTACACCACCGTCGAGTGCGGCGGCAGTGGGCCGTTGAACGCTGCACCTGGTCTACGGAATGGCACGACATTGTCATCTTCGATGAATCCTGCTTCTGCCTGCAACACCACGATGGTCGGATCCGCGTGTGGCGGCATCGCGACGAGAGACTGTATGACGCCTGCATTATGCATCGCCATACCGGTCCGTCGTCTGATTTATGGTTTGGGGCGCAATTGGATATGACACCCGTACCCCTCTGGTACGCATCGCTAGTACACTCAACAGCCACCGCTACATCTCCGACGTTTTGGAGCCTGTAGTCCTCCCTTACCTGCAGGACCTGCCAGCGGCCACGTTTCAACAGGACAATGCGCGCCCGCACGTGGCACGCATCGTGCAACATTTCTTCACGGCTCACCACGTGCACTGCTGCCGTGGCCCGCCTGTTCTCCCGATATGTCGCCCATCGAACACGTCTGGTCGCTGATCGGCAACCGAGTGGCCTGGCAAGCGCCACACGCGGCTACGCCTGAGGAACTGTGGCAACGTGTGGAAGCAGCCTGGACCGACATACCCCAAGCCCACATCCAAAGCCTCTTTCGTTCGATGACGCGGCGTATAGCGACCGTTATTGCCTGCCATGGGGGCCACATGAACTATTGATGTCTGCTTGTTCCGCAAGTCGCACGGGCCTGTAAGCTCAATCGTTTCATCTTTGTATCTGCTGTTATGTGTCCCGTAAATCTGGTTTTGCTATCTCGTGTCCTTCTTGGTGTTGCATTTCGGGTGGCCAGCAGTGTACTTCTTAAGGTTTTTGCAACCGGCGAGTTAAATATTTTTGAACATTGAAACAACCAATTCGTGCTACCGTGAGGTAATGCTCCCGTTCCAGAGCCATCCTGGTGCTACTTGCATAAGTCATTTTTATTTATTTTTCAGTTCTTTAAAAAGGTACCTGAAGGGAAAATCCATCCTACACCTGCAATGTTAATTCGTTCTATACACACTTTATCAAAGACTACTGTGTTCCGGTTTTGAAAGTTCTGAGCGCAAATAAATTAAGTCCTTAGCTAATATTTACCCTAGCTGTAATTTCGAAATGTTTGCATGATTTTTTTTTAATTCAATTTATCTCAATGGGGAAATATTCCGCTTCCGCACTGACTGAGAGAAATTGAAATAAAAATAATTCTGGCAAATTTTTTGAAATCACAACTGGGGCGTAATTAGCTAAGGATGTATTTGCATTTAAAATTTTGAAGACCGGAGCACAATAGTCTTCGAGAAAACCTGCATGGAACGTATTAGCATTCCAGTTATAGGATAGATTTTCCCTTGATTTTCACCTTAAGTTGTCGAATGTGACGCGTCTTCCTTTTTGTACCTTCAGATTTCAGGTTGTGGAATGGTATTATGCCTTTATAATGGTCTTTATGCTATCTTAAATTTCATATTCATGCGATTCATTTTCATTAATTTCAGAAGCATTTTATTTAGTCTTGAGTCTTTTCTATACCTCGTCATTTTTTACTATTCTTCCAGGAAAGTATTAGAATGCTTTCATAAAGCCAAATTTCAAAGGCTCATGACCTTTTAATGGACGCTAAACTGAGCTATAGTTTATGTTTTACAAAACTTAATAATTTTGAAGTGCGAGGAATTGCCATGAAGTTTTTTTTTTACAGCACATTTTAATTTAAGCTTATGTACTTGCACTGGGCCAAAAACTAGCGGGCCAATAAAAAATGCCTACACGATTTGTGCTTATGGTACTTAGGAAACTACACGAATAGAGCAGCGGAGGAAAATATTTTAGTGCCACCCTGATCTTATATGTCAGGTCCTACAGAAACAAACTGTAAGACATATGAGCTTCTTCGAAGAGCACAGTTTTTACTCTCCAGAACTTAAAGATAAATACTTTTTTATTGTTGAACCTCACATGAAACATTTTCTTGATAGGCAATTTAATTTCAAAGTGGTTTGTGTAAGGCTTCATTGAGCAAAACACGAAAGCCAGTTTAACAAAACCTCAAAAATTGGAGCCAGAGAGTACAAGAAAGGAAAGGGGAGAGAAAAAAAAAAGGGATGTCAAAAACACCGGAAGTAATTGTGAACCTCAGCTTCCGTTTAAACCTTATCAAAGCGCAGCACCCGTCGGGGGAGATCGTAAATTTTGACGCGATTTTTCGTTCGGTGAGTTTAATGCCAAAGCGACCGTGACACCACGATGAGCAAAAAGCTGCTGTAGCGGAAAAAAGACGAAAGAGTGGAAAAGGACGAAGTGAACCAGGCTGCTCAGAGCTTGGACCACAGATGAATTTCAGAATCACAGGTAGCATTAATGGTGATACGCTACGACATGCATGGAAAGAATCTGAAGAACTCCCACCTCCTAGAATATTAGCAAAGGACTTCACTCTAATAAATGCCAGCATGATAAAAATGCACGATACTATTGTAAAAGTCATACGTCTTTTTGACATTATAAGCCACAGGGATTTTATATAAACTTAGTTCAGAATGCATATTTTTCTCTTAAATATCACCGTCTTTGTTTGACTCCACGCAAGGTGCTAAAGAGTTACTCCAGATTCGACTCTCTAAGCAGAACAATAAATTCAATAGCACAAACAAAACAATAGAAATTAAATAAAAGAATTCGCATTTGTTCTTAGATTATCATAACAAAGGTACACTTCCGTTCCTTTAGAACTTTCTAAAGCATTCGCTAAGCAAAATATGATTCATTGACAACAGCTCCTGCGCAGCCAACTTCTTATTAGTGAAAATCATCCAAATACGTGGCGTCAGTGAATAAACAAAGACATCGCTCTTTCCACGTTGAGCAACGCACAGCAACCGAAAAATTGTTATTCGGCTGCCGCCGGGGAATCGAGTCCCTGATCTCACGATACCTAGCCGAGCGCGTTAACCTTACACCACGGTGGCCAACAATTCACGGCGCTACGTGTGTTTTTCTGTCAGCATCTGACATTATAAATCCGCAAAATGGGCCCATCTATTGAGACGTCTCCATTTGGTGCGCATTAACGACACTGGCGGTATATTAATTATAAAAGTTAAATCCAAAGGGCGAGATCCAAAGTGAAAATCCTCCAAATACGTGGTGGCATCAGTGAATAAACAAAGACATCGAATAACAATATTTCGGTTGCTGTGCGTTGCTAACCGTGGAGAGAGCGCTGTCTTTGCAACTTTTTATTGGTTTTGCTCACCTAACCGAATTCCATGCATCCTTTTCATCGAACCTTACTGACTTAATTTCAGCTACTGGCTGTCCTTTCACGCATTATTTTTAGATCAACCTTTTTCTTAAAATAAATTACTTGACCTTTATAATCTTTGATTTTTAATATCTACAGAGAAAACTATTCTTTTCTTGATCACGCAAATGGGCTTCAGATTATCAAATAACTTGCTTTTGACCACGTCGGTGTTACTCTCTCTCTCTCTCTCCCTCTCTTTACACCAAAATTAAAAGATCTGCTCTTTTCGTATTCGAGCTCAGAATAATGGTTAGGCAGAAGACAGAAAAGCAATGTTCTGATCTATGAGCAAATGAATCATTTACTCACATGCAAAGGGAACCTTATTTTTAACAGCTTAGCAATAAATGAAGCTAATAGATAGCTCTATTTTGTGCGCATATCACAAGGGGAATTCCGGGAGAAAAAGTGCCAAGAACAATAGCGCACGCAAAACATTAATGCAGATATTTCTCAGTTTTCCCTTTCCATAAAAAAAACAAGAAAGATGACACCAAATTTTCGGGTGTAATAAGCACGTCTTTTGAATCCGTTCTGACGCAAACTAAATTTATTAAAGCTATTCAAAGTCAATGGAACCGGTATGGAAAACAATAGTATCTGACGGAAGAAAGAAGTTTTTCAGTCGGGTCTTTAATCCCTCAGATATTGCTGTAAACGGAATCGTGAGCTTACGAACTCTTAGAAACAGAGTTATCGACAAAAATAAGATGTGACTTTACGTCCCTTGGTGGGAAAACCATGCATTATTTTAGGAAGAAAGTATTCACAAAAGGTTTATCCATATGAGCGGTGCCGCCCCGGTGGCGCAGTGGTCTAAGCGATGGCCTCTGATCATTCGTCTGAACGGGGTCCGGCTTCGAATCCCGGTGAGGCATGGATGTTGTGTTTGCCTTACGGCACTGGCTCTCTCCCTTCCCTGGAACCAGTGACCCTAAATTAGGGATGGGCGACTGCTTATAGCCCATTGAGTTGCTCACGGTGGTCGTTAAACCTCCACCCCCCCAAAAAAAATATGAGCGGTATCGGTCCAAGAAAAAAACATTTTAGTCGAGTTTTCAGGAGCCCAGATTTTGCTACAAATACATCAGAAGTAGAAATTAACACTTATGACCCCTGGTAGCCAAACCATTCTTTACCAAACATTAGAAATTACATGAAAAAATTTTTCCAGCCGGTCTTGTATGCGATACAGGAATAATTTTTCAAATCGGAATTTAGGAGCAGAAAAAGAGATGTTGACAAAAATAAGATATACATCTACGCCCCTGGCGTAGAAACCATGCATTATTTCAAGAAGAAAATGTTTCTAAAATTTTGTCGGCATGAGTAGTATCGGTCTACAAACGACGTTATTTTCAATCGAGAATTTAGCAGCTCATATTTTGCTGCAAATACATCAGAAGCGGAAATTAAGACTTACGCACCCTGGTGGCCAATTAATTGTTTACAAAATTTGAAATTACGTGCAAACGATTTCCCATCAGGAGCTGTATCCGGTGCAGAAAGAATTTTTCAGATCGGAGATTTAGAAGCAGAGATATAGGGGAAAACGCAATTTACCTTTACGCCCCCTAGTCTATGAATTACTTGAAAATTTTGAATTTATATGAAAAACATGTCACACGGAAAACACTATCCAACAAAGAAGGAATTTTTCAAATCGGACTCCTAGAAGTCGAGATATTGACAAAAATAATATATACATCTACGCCCCCTGGCGAAGAAACTTTGCAATATTTTAGGAAGAAAATATTCCGAAAAGGTTTATCGATGTGAGTGGCATCAGTCCACGAAAGAATTTTTTCAATCGATATTGCAGAAGCTCAGATTTTATGGCAAATACATCAGAAGCGAAAATTAACACTTACGCCCCCTGGTGGCCAAAGTATTCTTTACCAAAAAAAAAATTATATGCAAAAGATTGTGCACCAGGAGATGTATCCACTGAAAAAAAAATTCAAATCGGAGTTTTAGAAGAAGAGTTATTGGGAAAAATGCGATTTACTTTTACGCCCCCTAGCGGAAAATCCATGCATAATTTGAAAAAGAAACTATATGCAAAATACTCTTCGACATAAATGGAATCGAAAGATAATTTTTTTTCCAATCGTATGTTTAGAAGCAAATATGTTGAATAAAACGTATTTTTGAATTCGACATCATCTGCATTTACGCCCTCTAGCGACTTTGTACATCGTAAAAAATAAAAAAATAATAAAGTATCATCATTCGCATATTTCAAGCTTTCGAATGCAAAAAGAATGTTTCAAATCGGACTAATAGTTGCAGAGATACTGTGGGTACAGACGGACGGATAAACCGATAACATAAACACGATCTTTTTTTACAAAAGACGTGCTAAAAACACGCTAAGGATGTCTGCAGCAGTCAAAATTGCATGTTTTATTTATGCTGTCACAGGACATTATGCTACGGGATATGACGTCGCAATCTTACATCAGACTTCCCGCAATATTTTGAGTCACATATTTCATGATACTTGCAATAGTTCAGTAGTGTATGGTGTCGCTAGATACAACGCCATGAAAAAAAAAGAAAATAAGAAAAAAGGTAAAACGCAACTAGAGACAGATAAAACGGAAACTAGATTATTCATCGATATTTAAAGTTACACAAGATCTGTACCACGTGGGTTCCTCACAAAGGAACACAAAGGCTATAAAGAGCTAGAGTTGACTCGTGCAAGAAGATGCTGGAAATGTTTGAATCCAGTAGCCCCAAAAAGGGACATTGTCAAAGGTGATAACACAAGCACACGCCCGCGCGCGCGCGCGCACACACACACACACACGTGGTTTTATTACTAAAACCCTCCCAGAAAGATCAACAACTATGTTTGGGTTGCGGAAGATGGGGAAATTGTCACTGGTGATGACACACGTACGCCCCAAAATGCTCCGATAAGGTTTTCACTAAAGTAAGATTATGTTCAAAGTTTTTTTTTTCAATTCTCAAGGACTGATAGACGTGGACGCCTTGCCTGATAAAAATTATGATTAATGCCTAATACTACGCCAATACTGTTTTGCCCGAAATGGTTAAGGAAATGAAAGAGCAGCTTCCGACAACAGGGGAGTCAAAGGTTCTTCTTCAAGGCATTGCCAGCGCGCACAAAGCCTCAGCAATTTATGGCTTATCTGGAGCAGGAAAACATCTAAATCTTGCCCAATCCAGCGTATTCACCCAGATTTGCACCATACAATTTTTCAGTTGCTTCCAAAAATTAAAAAGGGATTTTCTGGAAAGACTTTGCGAAATGCGTTCCTTCATAGTTGTATAGTATTACCCAACAGAAGTTCCTCCAAGCGTTCCAGAAATGTCAAACATCAAACAGAAGTCATCGCTCTTTCCCCGTTTTATAAGTGAGTCACGGAAAAATTCTCATTGGTCGCCACCGGGAATCGAACGCAGGGTCTTCCAGTTACGCGCCGGATATGCTTCCACTGCACCACAGTGGCCTCGAATTCCTCCAGACTCACATACACTAACTGCCAAGCCATTGGCAGATTGCTTCTTGGAGTCTCGCACAATGCTGGGGATTCACCAAAGATGGTAAGCAGCAACTGAACATATAATTAGAAGGCGAATGAATGATTAAAACAGACTTCGACGTGGACTAGGAACATCAAACAGAAATCATCGCTCTTTCCACGTTTTATAAGTGAATCATGGAAAAATTCAGAAATGTGTTAGATATCTGTAGCTTTCCACAGATGAGGGAGGAAAGTACTTTAAAGAACAGTGACAGTTTTGTTGAGTATGTGAAGTTTTTTAAAGGACAGTAAAGTTTCGTTGAGGTTTTTGTTCTGCAGATGCATGTCAAGAACGCTTTGAACGCCCTACGTACTATACTGCTAGATTTGCGTTACTGGGTTAAAATAAAATAAAAAAGTTGCGCTGAAATGCCATAAGTCTTTTCGGTACTACAAAGTTCTTTAAAAGCTTAAGGGTAAGTAAATGAAGCTAGTTAACTCTTCCTACCAGCTCCCAATTGTAAATAAGGTAAGATATAATGGAGTCATTTTCTAAATTTTACGCTCCAAATCGCATGCGGCAGACTTCCAATGAAATCTAGGTCTGCCCAATCTTCGAATCTCAGTTTGATAGAGCTCATTAAGATGAGAGCAATCGTATATTCATGGATCATGAGATGTATACCTCTAATTTAACCTTTCTTAAGAATTCCTGTGTTCTTATATAAATTGGTTTCCCCTCATTAAAGATTTTTCTCTCTCTCTCTGCTCTTCTCAACATTGCGTGTCATGAATCGTTCAAATCATATTAAACATGAAATCAATCTGCACATTGCTCGTGAATCTCTCAAACATTTCACACCTAGTTCTTACCACAGAAGTATTTATCTGCTAGCTCTTTGGCCTGCTGTCAGGATTTCCAACTTCAAATTCATCCGGAGAAACTTAAATTAAGTAATTTTATAAAAGATTTTGCAAACTTAATGCTTGGAAAAAATAGGTTGTAGCACAAAACGGATTTGATGTAGCTCCGCATGAAGTATTCAGAGACAATTGGCCAAGTGAGCTGGTGTGGCAACAATCTCTAGGGCACAATTCTGTATATTCTTTTGCTCTCAAAGTATCTGTTAATCGCAGAAGAACATCATAGACGGGGGGGGGGGGGGGGGAGCGGAACGCTGCAGAAGCATGCTTTTTAGCAAGCGGTGTGAACATAGTTTCTCAAGAGATTTAGGAAAATATAGGTGGTTAGATTGTTGATTTGAAAAAAAAAAAAATGACAAACCGGTAGATCCAAATTTCATACTAGACGCTGATGGGTCAATGAATTTGATGGTGGGTGTTTCTGGTAATATACATGTTTTCTAATCTCCAGTGATGCTAATTTCTCTTGTCTATCCCAGTCCGCTGAAAAGGAAAATTGGATCATCTTCGAAAGCGTTCGTTACGAAGCTGTAAAATCCAGGATGAATGCTTCACCAAAATGCAGAGGATGTTGATGAAAAAACTGGTTTAGGATAAAACCACCACCTTCTTAATTAAAATTTTCGAAACTAGTTTATGATTTTACAGAAACAACTCCGAGATTCGATAGGTTTAGAACGTGCGTCCATATCGTCATGGTGAGGGCAAATCCGTGGTGAAGCGTGACTTTGTAAGTAAGGGAAGCAATGCAGTTAATATGCGATAAATAGATGGCAAGAGTGATATCAATGAAAATTTATAATAATTAAAATCAGGAAGTGACCCGTAGTTTATATGCTACGGCATGGCAGAAAGCATCGTAAGACCCCTCCCCCTCCTCCTCAAACGTGACCATGCGCGGTACCACGAAAAAGAAATGTCTATGTAGAAGTTCAAATGAAAAGATTTATAAAAAAAAAAAGAATCAGTGAAAATGTTGAAAGGGAAAGGAATTTATCTACCCACACAGCGAAAAGAATTGTGGATTGCTTCTATCAGAGCTGAGACAGGCTGGGCCCGAGCCCGAATCGGGCTCGGACTGTAGAATATTTACTGCAGTTAGGGCTCGGGCTCTTAGAGAGAGGGAGAACGAGAGAATGTTTTTTTATTTATAAATTTGATTTTATATGATTTATATATAAAATCACATATGAATTATCATATAAAATCACATTTATATTAATGTGATTTTATATGATTTTTATAGATAATTTTTTTATTTATAAATGTGATTTTATATGATTATGAAAATGATCCAAAAGACAGAGAAAGTATTTTTTCTAGAATGCCGTCTTCGGAGTTTTGGGAGTTCACGTGGCAGTGCACTGTTGATGTGCCAGAGTCCATTACCTCCATGGCGCTTGCATTCCTCAGAAGAGTCACAGAAACAAATAGCTACACTATTAAAAGTAACGCTTACTTTCATATTCCTGAAATAATGACATGTCACCGCTAAAGAACGTGCGACATAAAACTACTAAAAGTTCAAACCATAAGCCAATAATGGAACTGAATCAACTAATTACACTAACACAGAAAACTTTTGACAAATTGCATCTTCAAACTATTGTTACGGGAGTCCTCCGAGTGCTGTGTCTGGCTGAACGTTTGGAAAGAGCGCATGCTCAAGTTAAACTATCTTGTGCGGTTCTGCCTTCGGCGCAGTGGAAGTGTTTGGGAGAATGCTTCCCCACGCTCTATGCTTAGCATAGTATTACTGGCTGCGGGTGGGCATGCCGTGTTACTGAGGTTCAGCTGGATGCATTATCTGCGTTGCTTCCAACGAGTGACTTACATACGAGACATTTGTTCTTGTTTTCGTAAAAATACAAATATGAATTTGCTTTCTTAAAAATAAAAGATACTGCAAAAACAAAAAAAAAAAAATGCCCGCTGCGTTATGTTGGTGTGATATTTTTATTTTACTTTAATGCTACATATTTTTAATTCACGCAAAAAAAGCGCATGAACCAAAGGGAAGCAATGCTTCCCTTGCTTCCATTGACGCTTCGCCACTGGGGCAAACACATTATGTCGGATTTGTGCTGCTCCTTATTTCATGTTATTGTGAAGGGGTGATCAGTATTCGAAGAACAACGTTCTGCAGATAACACTGCCATGGCTCGAACCCTAACACCGAACTATCTATACATAGAAAACTTTTCCATTTGAGTAACATGTCTGATCAGAATAAAACTCACCAATCAACAAGACAATGGTGGAAATAGTAACACTATACTAAGTGTTCCGATTTATTGCCGTAGGAAATATACTCACTAGCGTTTCCAAGCTTACGCACTCAACCGGTTTCTGTCTAACTTCCTTGAAAAAGCCATCTGGTTCATGTGCGAAAGCTTGGAAACGCTTATGTGTATATTTCTTACGCCAATAAATCGGATCACTAGTATAGTGTTACTATTTTCCACATAAATGGCGTACTGTTCCTCATTATCAAGACAATGGTGTTTGTTGTTTTTATCTGTTGTCCTATAAAAGAGGAGATGGTTAACAACGCGCCAGGTGCCTCTGCCACGGCCAAAAGAATGCAGGAAGTGGTGAATCTTTCCCTAATGTGAAGGACTTGGGTCAACTGAAGTTCACTCGGGATGAGAGATGCTTCTACGTGGCTAGTACTTTGCAAGCGATTTTTCCATATTTCGAACGTGATGGATATTTTTATTGAGAAACTTGAGAAAGATATACAACTTTCTTGCTGAATTTTGAGCTATCTGCTACGTCTAGGGATGCTGTGGTAGCCAGAGTTGGAAACGGGTCAAAAAATGTCGGACCCGAACCCAACCATGGACCAGTAACTGACGCGGACATATCTGCATTGAACTATAAATTCGAAACTCAATTTATATATACAGTATACACTGAGTGGCCACTTTATTACGACCACCTGACAGTTTTAAGCAAATGAGCTATGGCTGCACGCGGTTGCCGCCAGAGGGCAAGGATAGTTTAAAAAGGGAAAGCTTAGTGCTTGCGACAGTAGTAGGAGCGATTTTTGGGTGACAGGATGGGTAAAAAATGCGATTTGACGGACTTTCAACGTGGGATGATTGTACGAGCTCAGAGCCATGGAGCGAGTATCACCGAAACCGCCGAATTCGTGAAATATTCCAGAGCAGCTGTTGTTAAAGTGTTTAAAGACAGGACTCTCAGCCAAAAAACTGGGTCTCTCTAGTTAATGACGACCACACGTTGCAACGTGTGGTCGTCATTTACTAGTGACTACTCGGGCGGAACGGAGAGTGTCCAGACTGGTAACAGACAACAGAAGGGCAACAGTGCAGCAAATTACAGACCATCTTAATCAAGGATCCCCCTCAAATGATTTCTGCACGCACTGTTCGCCGTACACTGCATTGGATGGGATATGGCAGCCGAAGGCCTGTTCGAACACCTCTGCTGTCTGCAGTTAACAAAAGAAAACGTCTCCAGTTCGCACAAGGATTGTACTGTCATTAATTGGAAACAAATTATGTGGTCCGATGAATCACGTTTTCAGTTTTACCATGCCGATGGACCAGGGAGAATTTGGCGGAAACAGCACGAAAGCATGGGCCCCAAATGCATTGCTACAACCCTTCAAGCTGGTGGAAGCAACGTTATGGTTTGGGGAAGGTTTTCCTGGCATGCTTTGGGCCCTTTAATTCGTGTTGATCAACGTTTGACTGGCACATCATATCTAAACATCGTTGCGGACCAAGTGCATCCTGTCATGTGGATGGTTTATTCCAATGACGATGACTACTTTCAACAAGAAAATGCGTCCTGCCATAGGGCTCGTATTGTACAGGATTGGTTTCAGGAACATGCCGGTGAGTTTACTTTGCTTAGGTGGCCCCCACAATCTCCAGATTTCAACCCCATTGAGAATTGGTGGGATGAAGTTGAACGAGCCATCAGACAGCTGGATCCACAACCCTGCAATCTCACACTCCTGGAAAGTGCTATTCATCAAGCATGGTCTCAGATCCCACAAACCACCTATCAACATCTCGTGGAGTCCATGCCACGAAGAATCGACGCAGTATTAAAGGCAACAGGTGGCCCAACGAAGTACTGAGGTGGTGATCATAATAAAGTGGCCACTCAGTGTACATATATAAATGTAATACATATATTCATCCCAATAGCTGTTTGATATTTAATAATCGAAATCCTTTTTAATAATAAAATTTGGTTACTTGCTGAATTTTAGTGCCACTATTTTGCGTAATCCAGAAGTAATGGCTGACTATGGCCGTGACCACGGAGTATATTACAAATGGGAATCATTATTTACGATTACACAAATGTATTTTTTTTAATGTATTTAGATTGTTCACTCTCTCCACACTTTGATGCAGGTGCGCATACTTTCGTATGGTCCGTTAGATTTTTGGTTCCATAATCTTTTATTACACCGTCGACATCTTTCTTTGTAATTATACACTTTCCACATTTTGAACAACAAGCAAGACCAAACAATACAGAATAATTCACCGGTTCCTTAATGAGACGAAACAATTTCCAGCATTCACTCTTCCCCTTGTGGTTTCCGACAAGCACGTATTTGTTGGACTCGACGCCTTTCTCAACCTCCTTGATATTAAATCCATCCATATTAACAAATAAGGAGTTAAATTCGACATGACATGTCATGGGAACGGGATGTTAGCACATCAATCGAAAACCTCTGAATGCTCAATGCAAAAGATGCGCTGTGGAAAGTAACTCTTAGTCATACAGTGAACTTTGCACGGAGAGAGTGAATCTGCTGAGAAGCAGGCAAATGGCGTTTGCCTGTACCTTGCCCTGGACAATCGCACTGTAAAAGAACGCAAAGGAAGTATCTTTTTACGATATGGTGTGTTTTACGTCGGTCGGTGGAAATCTTCGTTGCTTTAAGAAAGAGACGACAATATTTTTGGCAAATCATTATTCACTCCGTGGGAAGCGGTATGGACTACAGAATTCCACAACGCGCATTTTTCTTTGGAATACATTTTTCTCATTTCAAAGATAAAACGGGAATAAAATTTTCATAAATTAAACGGGAAAATCGGGTCATGAACACCTTGACCCGACCCGTTGACTCGTGACCCGTTTCCATCTCTGGTGGTAGCATCATTGAAAAGGTTATTGTTTGGTGTCAAATATCTCTTCTGGGTGTTCTGAACAGATGTTGGTCAACAAACGTAAAATGCAATTGCACCCAAGATAATTTTGATCTCTATTTCGTGGTGTAAAAAATGTAAAATACATATGCAGGCCACTGAATTAGAAACCTTTATGCAGATGTACGTAAACGTCACTTACGCAGGGTATTTGCAAAATGCGTGGACACGTGCGTCACCACGTGATCTAGGTAACTATTTCAGACTGCTGCTCATCAGAAGAGTTTATCACAATGAGGAAAAAAGTGTTGATCACAGTGGAGAAAACAAGCAAAAGGATCTTTTGGGGTTCGATAGAGGGCTTATCTTTCGGGGTTCGATAAAGGGCTTATCTTTTGGGTTCGATAAAGGGCAAACATCTTTCTGGGTTCAATAAAGGGCTTAGCTTTCGGGGTTTGATAAATGGCAAACAAAGGATCTTTCGGGGTTCGATAAAGGGCATATCTTTCGGGGTTTGATAAAGGGCAAACAAAGGATCTTTCGGGGTTCGATAAAGGGCTTATCTTTCGGGGTTCGATAAAGGGCAAACAAAGGATCTTTCGGGGTTCGATAAAGGGCTTATTGTGGAGGCCCGTCTGACTGGAGCGATGAGACTAAAAACAGCACAGCTGGCTGGTTTCTCAAAAGATGAGATATCCCGGGTTTTTAATCAAGGTAAAAATAACCCACATTGCTTGTCTAAGAGGGCTAAAGTGTGGCGCCACGAAAATCAATCAGGAATGAGATCGCTGTCGTCTATGATGGCTTGTGTGGAGAAACAAGACTTCCTGTATGCAGCAATTGACAGAAGTATTCAGTGAAGGCTGTTACCACCCATATCTCAGCGAACTATTACCAGGGAATTGAAGAGAATCGGCATTGTCTGGGCATTTTTTAGACAGAAACTACTGATTTCTGCGAAGAACCGGAAAGTTCGTCTACAGTGGTGTCAGAAACACTGTGACTGGACACTGGAAGACTGGCAAAAAGTCATGTGGTCCGACGAGTCTCGGTACACCTTTTTCTCTACCGACAGTAGGCAGAGAATTCGGCGGGAGACCCGACGAGTCTCGGTACACCTTTTTCTCTACCGACAGTAGGCAGAGAATTTGGCGGGAGACCCGACGAGTATCGGTACACCTTGTTCTGTACCAACAATAGGCAGCGGGTTAGACAGGAGCCCTACGAAGCAATGGACCCAGCTTGCCTAGTAAACACAACTCAAAGTTCTAGAGGTGGTATCCTGTTATGGGGCATGTTCTACTGGTGCGAATGATATTGCTGGAAGATCGTGTGCCCTCCAAGGATTATATGAGCATTGCCGTCGTTCAAGTTCATAATACAATATTGATTTTTATCCAGCAGGTGACGGCTGTTTCATGGACGACAATGCTACTGTCCATCGCGCAAGATATGTTCAGCAAAGGTCCATCGAGTATGACTGCGAGTTCCACCATGTTCTCTGGCCACCACAAAGCCCAGATCTTTACCCCATTGAGAATGTATGGGGCATGTTAGGAAAACATCAGGGAGCAAAGTCCTCTTTCGTCAAATCTGAGCGTGTGAAAGGACTGTCTGGTGAAAGACTGGCATGCTGTAGACATCTTGTGGAATCTATGCCAAACCGCATATGTGCTGCAAGGAGGTTAAACCCAGTATTGAATAGAAGTTTCTAATTCAGTGACCGGTATCTGTAGTTTCGGTAAACTATTGAAAACTGCGCCTACAAAAAACTAAATAAACACTTTGTGCACTCTACTTGAAAAAGGCCGTACGTTATAATTATAAATACGATAATGTTGTGTACAAAAAAGACAGGTGATCACGATTAATCATGGTGACAGTGTGAACCAAACTTATCGGTGGTGAATTTGAGATGTTTGCATGGGTTGGTTATGTCTTAAAACTACGAAGTGTTTTGTGCCGTCGGTAAGCGTTTTGAGATACAAATATGATTTATAACTCATGTTGTCGACCTCTGTGGACAGGCCGTTTTATGGAAACCTCGTCGCGTGTGATACGATTCCGAGAAGTCGGAGCCATGACTCACACACAACACCGACCGTCCTTCAGGTTAAGACTGCTGTTTGCTTCTAAGTACTTGTTCTACATTATGCCCATAACAGGATCTAAGCCGTGACGTTCAGGTGACTTTCTCCTGCTCTTTTAAGGGATGAATATGTATTTAGCACGCATGGCAGTGTTCTGTTTGGAGCATCTACTGATCTATTTGAAAGGCAGAGATGACATGGCATGCCTGAGAGGCAGTTTCCAGGAATGGCTGCAATTTCCCTCCCTCATTATGTATAAATTTTGAGACACACGAACTCAGGAGTCTGACGATTCTAACCCCAATTGGGGCTTCGCGTACTTCAAACAATCATTGCTGCACTCAAGGCTCCTTGATATCAGGAACATTGCCGTATCACCTATTTCTGTCTACCTTTTTTAAAAGGAGATGAAAAATGTTTTTAAGCCTTCCATCATAACAATATTCTCAAGAAAATAATGGTATGTATCCTAATTAATAACAAGGAACTGTACGCCAATTACACTTAAAAAAGTATAACCAAACTAGTAATCCGAACTTCTTGGCAAAGATTATAAATCAAAGTTTCCAAGCTTTCGCACATCAGCCAGATGGATTTTGCAAGGAAGGTAGACAGCTAGCTGTCTACCTTCCTTTCTTGGTACCTTTCTTCCTTGGTAGACAACTAGCTGTCTACCTTCCTTTCTTGGTACCTTTCTTCCTTGGTAGACAGCTAGCTGTCTACCTTTTTTTGCAAAAGCCATATGGCTGATGTGCGAAAGCTTGGAAACTGATTTATAATCTACGCCAAGAAATTCAGATTACTAGTTTGGTTATACTTTTTTAAGCGGATTGTATCCATTTCTCATTGAAAAATGGAGAACCTGTTTTCGATTGGTATATATTCCGGCTCCTTCCACCCCGAGGAAGTGTTTGAGGCTTCATCATCCCTACGGCAACGTGCCTTCAAATTTTCAGCTAAAATAGTTCAAGATTTTAGGTGTGTGTTTTGCTGATTCTTTGCCGTACCAACAATCACTGTAACATTAGCATTCCGACAAATAAGAATACGGCCAGAGTTCGTTTCTTTAAAAAAACTGACGTAGCATCCAAAGAACAGATTTATTCATCATCCCGGTTGTTGATTTATAACTCTGCTTTGGAAAATTACAACACAAACACAATTCCTTTCCTCTTGAACATGAAAAACAGCCTGCCGCCCTCCCCCTACCGGTGGCGCAGTGGTCTAAGCGATGGCCTCTGATCATTCGTCCGAAAAGGGTCCGGGTTCGAATCCCGGTGAGCCATGGATGTTGTGTTTGTCTTACGGCACTGGCTCTTTCCCTTCCCTGGAACCAGTGACCCTAAATTAGGGACGGGCGACTGCTTATAGCCCATTGAGTTGCTCACGGTGGTCGTTAAACCTCCAATCAAAAAAGAAAAACAGTCTCGTATTCTGAATGACATTATCAGCGCAAATAACACTTATACGGCGTGCAGATCATCAAGATAATAAGCGGTACAATTTTAAGCAGTAGATCATTTTAATTCACACCCCGCGCACTTTGCACAGAGAGTGGCTTTCTACTTATCTCAGACTCACTGTCAGTCGTCGTCAAAAGATTTCAGGAAATTATGAGTAGTTGACGTCCCGTATAGAAGAAAATTGACGGAGAAGAAACATAATTTGCATATGAACAGAAACTCAAAAGATTTAATTTAGAGGTTTTTTTTTATTGGAGATTTAACGACCACCGTGAGGAACTCAATGGGCTATAAGCAGGCGCCCGTCCCTAATTTAGGGCCACTGGTTCCAGGGAAGGGAGAGAGCCAGTGCCATGAGACAAACACAACATCCATGCCTCATCGGGATTCGAACCCGGACGCCTTTCAGACGAATGATCAGAGGCCATCGCTTAGACCACTGCACCACCGGGGCGACATTTAGAGATTAAGTCCAACAGGTCCTAAGCATTAACTTACATTTTATTTTATTTATTTCATATATATATATCATCATTGTCAACCATTATCAATCCACTGCTGGACGAAGGTCTCCCCAAGTTTCCTCCACAACGGTCTGTCTTGTGCCAGTCTCCTCCATGTCACCCCTGCATACTTTCGAATTTCATCCACCCGTCTCCCATGTGGTCTTCTTCTGGGTCTTTTCCTGTCCCTTATAATCCAATCTAAAATTTCGGCTGTTCCATCGATGATCTGTCCTTCTGGCAGTATGTCCAGCCCATTGCCATTTCAGGGATTTAACTCTGATCATGATGTCTTATACTCTTGTCATTTTTCGGATCCACGAGTTCCTCTTCTTATCTCTCCTGGTTACACCAAGTATGCACCTCTCCAGGCTACTTTGAGTTGTCTGCAGCCTTTGTATGTCTCTTTTAGTTAAGGTCCACGTCTCTGCACCATATGTAAGCACTGGAAGGATGCATTGATCAAACACTTTTCTTTTAAGACATAATGGCATATTGCTCTTGAAAATTATGCTGTTTCTTCCAAAAGCTCTCCAGGCAAGTTTTGTACGCCGATTAATTTCTTCATCAATGTGACCCTCACTTGATATCTGCTATCCAAGATAAACGTACGTGTCTGTTATCTCCAGCTTTTCTCCATCAATCGATAAATCTTCATTTCTTGTAAAAGCATTGAACATCACTTTTGTCTTCTGAAAGTTCATTTTTAATCCCACTTCTTTACTCTTGTCAGCAAGTTCCTGGATCATACTCTGCAGCTCTGATGGGGTAGTTGCAAAAATGACTACATCATCAGCAAAACGAAGGTGGGTTAGATAATCTCCATTAATCTTTATCCCCTTGTTTTCCCAGCTTAGTGACTGAAAAACACCCTCCAATGTGGCATTAAAGACCTTCGGAGATATGGTGTCACCTTGTCTCACTCCCTTTCCAATTTTTACGTGTGTTGTATTTTCAAACAGCCTAATCTTTGCACTTGCATTTTCATAGATGTTATTAATAATATTAATGTATGCATCTTCAATACCGCAGGTTTTCAGAGCCATTGTAACTGCTGATGGTTTCACCGAATCAAAGGCTTTTTCATAATCGATAAAAGCCATGCACAATGGAAGTTCATATTCCCTCGCTCTTTCAATTAGTTCTCTCAGCACGTGGATATGATCTATTGTGCTGTAGCCACTCCTGAATCCTAGCTTGTTCTCTCGGTTGAGCCATGTCCAGTGTTACCTTCAAGCGGTATGAAAGAACTTTAGTGAAGATTTTATAAACTACTGATAGGAGGCTGATAGGTCTGTAGTTTCCGAGATCCTCAATGTCACCTTTCTTATGTAGCAGGATCATTGTAGCGGTGTTCCAATCCTCAGGAATCTTTCCTTCATTAAGGCATCGAGTGAAAATTTGGGCGAGTACTGTTTCGATTTCTCCACTTGCTTCTTGTATGATGTCTACAGTAATTCCATCTTCTCCTGGAGCTTTTCCCCGCTTCATGTTCTTGATTGCATGTGCAACTTCTGCTGGAAGGACTGGAGGAACTCTGGTACTGGTATCTTTCATGATGTCTGGAGTGCATGTATCATCCCTTTCATATAATTTGGAGTAGAAATCTTTCACTCTTGTCAAAATTTCGCCTCTATTTCTTGTTACAGAACCATCTTCTTTTCTCAGTGCCATAATCTGTTTTCTTCCCTTACTGAGATGCCCCTTTGCTATCTTTAGGCTTTGGTTGTTTTCAATTGCTTTCCTCACTAGTTCACAGTTGAATTTTCTTACGTCTTCAGTGATACTTTTTCGTACTGTCTTGCATAGCTCTATATATTCCACTTTGGAAGTCACATCTTCTTTAGTTGTCCTCATCTCTCTTCTTTTTTGCATCAACATTTTCGTTTTTCCTGATAATTTGTTTACATGCAACTTGTTCTTAGACCCAGTTAATTTTGTTGCTGTTTCCATAAGAGCTTTGGTTACTTTTCTGTTAACTTCAGAGATGTCCACTTCTTCTGATGTTAGGCCTTCTAAAGCAGAGAACCTGTTCTTCAGTTCCAACTTGAAGGTATTATGGTGTTTTTTAAGGTTGGTTATGTCATGGCGAAAATTTTAACCTCTGGTGAATTTCAGAGAGACCTGATCAATCTTTCTGTTGGTTTATCAGGGATTAATTAATGCAAAAATTTTCTTCCATGACATACGTTAGAAGAAAATTCCTGGTTGAAAGGCAATGGAATTCATGCGCAAAATTCGCTTGTCTTAATCACTACCAGGAAAACAAAATTTCATGTTGGAGAAAGAAAAAAAAAAAAAAAAAAAAAAAAAAAAAAAGAATAATATTTGATTTAACTGACTTTGGGGTTTTGAAAATAATTATTTTATCGGTTCTTATATCGCGATAGGAAAAGGCGAGTAGGTGTGCAGCTCAGAGAATCAAAATTAATTTTACTTTCACATCACGGAACGAGAGAAAAGAAAAAAAAATTAAAATTAGTGATTTTCTGCAAAGCAAGAATTCGCCATTTTTTGCGTTCCTGTTTCCAAAGTCGCACAAAAGTAACATCTTTTCGTCTTTTGGGGTAGGGAATTCAGCAACGAAATCTATTTTTAGACCCCAGGGTCAAGAAGAGACTGGTCTGCACGTGTGAAGGTCAGAGGTCACTCGAGGCGTGGGAGTGAAGATTCCGTTGGAGAGTCGTGAGTTGCTAGGCTGAAGTTTCGACCAATGAGAGGGGTCAGCGGTTTTCAAGCACCCCCAGAGTTTTTATCCGTTGAGAGTCACTTTTGCTCTTGTCTTGTTGCTGGACGTCAGAGAAAGAGGGGACGGCGGAGTTTTTTTTCTCATCGCCTTTTGGCGGGAGAGAACCACAGAGAAAAAAAAGAGTTTTTTCCATGGCAGCATTTTGCTGACCACCAGTCCACCACAAGGGGACACTCTGGATCTGGGCTGCCTATTAAAAAATTTTTGACGATGTAGAACGCAGTTAAAGCGGCATTCCGCCGGCCGGGAACCTCGCCCTGAGGAACAAAATGGCGGCAGGCTGGGACAATGTCGCTAAGGAAAAGAAGGGGGACATGCCTTCTCCCTTATGGAAATTCCGGAAAGAATGGGCCCAGCCTCTACAGCTTCACCCTCGGCTGATACTCCGAAAAGGAGGCCTGCCTCAAAGGTTCCATCTCATCCCGAGGTTTCGAAAATGGTTACCTCGGCCATTAACCGTTTAAGGAAGGGAACTGGGAGGAAGACAACAAAGAAAGCAATTCTAACGAGAATGTGGTTGTGCCAGGACTGTAAACTATGGTGAAAAGGAAAAAGAAGAAGAAAAAAAAAAAAAAGAACGCCAGCTCGAAGGTAATGTTTTAGTTCATATCTTTTTGTATTGATATATAACATCCCACGCAGGGTACCTAAACTTCGAGCTGAGCATAAGAAACAAAAAGAAAAAGAGCAAGTTTTTTTTTCCTCTGATTTTGGCTGTGTCGTCGTTCAGCTTTCAAAATTAAAATGTATTAGTTACTCAGGTACGAATTCAGAAAAAAAGAAAGAAAAAAAAAGAGAGGGGAGTTGAAAATGCTTTCATTTATGTTTTTTTTTGTGCTGTCATGTCTGGTATTTTAGCAACTTCCCAGGCCAGTAAATTTTGATGTATCGGAAAAATTTAGTTTAATAGTTGGGCACAGTGAATTTTGGTGCATCGATAATAGTTTAGTTGGGCATGTGATAATTGAAAAGCAGTGTTATTGTGATGTCGTGGGTGATAAAATAATTGTAAACATTTTTTCTCTAGCCTTTTTACAGCGTTGAGTTATTTTTTTTGAGTGAAGATAAATTATGGGATGATTTATATTGGAATTTTGGGAACATATTATAGTGTGATGAAATTGGAAACCTAAAGTGCTGTTTACATTCTTGGAGTGTTGGGTGTCGAAATTGAGTTGGTAGGAGTGTTAATTGAGGACCAGTATTTTACATGCTCCAGATGAGTGTTAATCTCCCATTGGAAAGGGGTGATCTTAGGGCAAGCAGGGAACTTGTCCTAGGGCAGAGGGCTCTGAGTAGGGAATTTTCACCAGGATGCGATATGTGCAGAATAGAAGTTAAAGTATTTTTTTTGTTCTCAAGTTTAGTATTTCACAAAAAGAATGAACATCATGGGTTGAGAAGACACACTTTTGCTCACCAGTTCCAGTATTAATTGTTCTTTTCTTTGGCCTAAATTTTCTTGTTTTTACTATAAGGTTAAAAGTCTAAGTGTAATTTTAATTTTCAATAAGGTGAAAATATTTAGTGGGTTATGTAAATGGTCAGTGTTATTGTCTGAAGTGGACCTGCGCATTGCCATGGTGCAGAAGAATTTCCTTGCTAGTGATTTTTCCTGGGATATATGTGGATATAGTGATTTAGGATTTCTTGGGATATAGAGAGATAAGTGAATTTTTCCTGGGATATATGTGGATATAGTGATTTAGGATTTCTTGGGATATAGAGAGATAAGTGAATTTTCCTGGGATATATGTGGATATTGTGATTTAGAATTTCTTGGGATATATACAGAGATAAGTGAATTGTTCCTGAGATATAGTTGTGTTAGTTCTGGGCCAGATGTGCCTGGAGTATTTAGGGTTGAAGTACGACAGGCTCTTGCAGGCGTGGTTGATCAAGGTGGGATCATGCATTGGTTCGAAAAGGGGAGATCCTTGAAGACGTGGTTTTTGGGGGAAAACTTGTCTTCAAACCCCCGAGTAGTTTCGCTGCTCACGGAGATATGTACTGCCAGCGAGGGTCGGTCGAGCGTTGCTTCAAGAAATGTGGTGAGATCATGTTAGAGGAAATTCTGTGCCTGATGATGATGTGTCACACTTGAGGATTTTTTCTTTCCCTTTGCATAGGCTGAAAGTGGATTCACGACCCAATTTCACGCCTTCAGCCTGACTTGGTATTTTCTTCCTGTGTTGGTTCTCAAAACCCAGGGTAGTGTCTGAACTGAGAGTATTTGCCTCACCGCTACCTCAGTAATTCACTGCAGGTGTTAAATTCAAGAGTGTTTGGTGATTTAAAGTATCTAAATTTATTTGTTTATGATTTGCTGTAGTGCTAGGGATGTAAATTCTAAATTCTGGTTGTTGGTGTTAGTGAACTTGATATTTAGTTTGGAAATTTAGTTAATTGGTATTTTGAGCTTTTGTTTACAGTATAGAGTTATTAAGTATCCTGAGCTATTATGTGAAGTGCAGAGTGAGGTGATTTTTATGAGCAAGCTAGTGCAAGAAGATTGTTTGAATTTCTGAATTATGTTGATGTTATGAATAGTGATAATTTTTAAGATTAGTTAGTGAGGTTTCTTTATAAGTGAAGTAGGTTCATTCAGGATAGTTCTATGGGTTATGTAATGTTAATTAATGCTTGTGCTCAGTGTAAATTCTGTTTTGAGGATAATTTACTTGGTTTGTTTACTTGCTGATAGTAGATTTGTTAAAGTATAATTTGTGGCTCTTAAAATAACTGTAAATTTAATTGAAGTCTTTGAATCTGGTCTGGGAGATTGCGGAGTTTGCTAAGAGTGTTTAAATTTAAATCAATAAGTGTAAAATTGTAAATTGGTCATTGAGCTAACTAGGTGAGAGAGAAGAGAGTACGTTTCAAAAGAACAGAATTTGTCCACCTTGTGGAATTAAAAATAATCCAGTATTTTTTTTTTTAAGCTATGTGAATCATGGTATAATTTTGGATGCATGCCTAGTGTTCAAACCAACTGTGTTGAAATATGTAAAGTTGTGCTGTTCATAAGGCCAGTGGCCAAATAGAAATAGAAAGTAAATTGAGATTCTGTTTTATACTGCTGTGTTTAAGCAAACAAGAAAAAAGGAAATACCATCTGTTTGTCCATTAAAATTAACTGGTTAAGTTTTTGAAGAAAAATAATAAATACAGGCAGTAGCCTTTCAAAAAAAAGTTCAAAATGAGTGCAGTGTGAAAAATTTTTGTGTGCTGTTGTCTTCCATGACTTGGTCCCATGTACTCCCCCTTAGCTTGACTAAGGCTATCGATCCGAATCCTGGTATTATAAGGTTTTTCATAACTGCAATTTTTGTCCTAACCTTTTTTAAATTGACTTTCACCGCCTCCACAAGTTGTTATTGAACGAGTACATTTTATCGTATGACTTATAGTGACACATTTTCATACACATGCAACAATATCCACTTATTTTTGCACTTTCAGGTGACTCAACTCTGCTTGAACACAAACAACGCAAACTTTCCAATAACTTCTTGTGGAATGTAAATTTTCAGATGCATTTTTGTTTAGGATGTTCATGGCCTTTTCTAGTACTTAGAAAATATTTTTGTTTCGAAATGCATCCACCCATCTCCCAAATTTTAATTTTTCTATAATTTCCATATTTAGAATTTCAATACCAGCATAAATATAACGCTTTTAATAAATATCAATTCAATACAATTCAATATACCCAAAATGAATTAAATTCAAATTTTTTTTCCACCAAAACAGTTATGTCAATAGATTTTGTTTGTCTTATGAGCTTGCCACGTTCAAGTTTAGTGTTGAGGTGCATCTTACATCTCACCAATCTATGGTCACTACCTGTGTTGAACTTGTTTAGCACACTGCAGTCTTCTATGACGAATTTTTTGTTACACATAATAAAATCAATTTCACTTGTCGTCCCGTTTGGATGTCTCCATGTCCATTTCCTGTGTGGCTTTTTCTTGAAGAAGGAGTTCAAGATGAAAAACCCTTCTGCCTCTGCAAACTCAACGAGAGTATTTCCACGCTGGTTTCTGTTGCCGTGACCGAATTTACCTACTGAAGTTTCATTCTGTTGCCGTTGCCCTATTTTTGCATTGAAATCTCCCATAATTATTTTCAAGTGCTGCTTACCTTTATTATTTAGATGACAAATTTCCTCATAAAATTCTTCAATTTCTTCTTCAGCATGACTTGTGGTGGGTGCATAAGTTTGAATAATCTGAGCCTGGTATCTTTTCGAGAGTTGGATAACAAGTCGTGCAGCTCTGTCAGAGGAACTTTCAACTTCTACAACTTTATCCTTCAGTTTCTTGTTTATTATAAATCCAACACCACTAGTTCTGCCAGTATCTGTCCCACGATAGTAGAAGAGATGTCCACTTTTCAGTTCGATGAGATCTTCTCCTTTTCTCCTTACCTCACTTAGCCCGACGATGTCCCACTTGATCCTTTGTAGTTCCTCTTCCAATTCAAGAAGCCTTGAATCAGAAGATAGGGAGCGTCCATTGTACGTAGCCAAGGTCAGCATCAGATGGCAGCCTAGTCCGGTCCTCCGGGGATTCTTAGCACCCTCTGCCTTCATGTCGCACTGGCCGCTGCCTTGGCCAGGTACATTCCAGCTGCCGGAGACTGAGGGCCAAGATTTAAGTTGTGGAATCATTTTGGAGGGGTTTGGCCATAACTCACTACGCTGGCCAAGCGGGTTGGTGAGTGTGGGATAGATTTCCTCTAATCCCGATGGTATAGTTATACCGCTATTGGCGGTCGTCAGAGCCCCTTTAGTGGGAACAGGATGCACCACGAGAAGGCGGGGTTGACATTTGTCAATATATATATATATATATATATATCCCATAGCAGAAAGATCAGTCTGCGACCAATAACATGCTGCCACAATAAATCTAAGGTTGGTCACTGGGCAACATAACTATTAAATGTGAAAACCAAGAACAGTTTTCATTGGTAGAGACTTGAAAAAAAAAAGGAAAAGAAAAGAGAAGAAACTGAACAGTTTATATTTTTTTACACATAAACGAAAAGAAAAAAAAAAAAAAGAGAGAGAGAAAACATAGCCCAGGTGTTACAGAAACTGCAACAACTAGGATCAAAAACACTTCCCTCTGTGCCTAAAAATTTGCCCCCATTTTCAAGATCAAACACAAAGATTAATGGAATCAAGTTAAGCGCACCGGACAGAAAATTAGTCACCCCTAACAGAAGTGGTAGTAGGAAGTTACCGGTTGCACAGATGGCGCCGTGATAGCATTGTTAGCAGCTAAATAGCACTGACGTGTGGTCTACAGGATCCTTTCTGTCTCGTGCAGTGGTGAAGAGCAACGTGTGTGTTGAATTTAGTCTAAAATATGGGCCGTAAGACAGACGTTACTGAGTGGCATAAATGAGCCATCGTGTTTAGCCGTGCCCATGGACAAAAAGTAAATGAAGTCGCCTAATTTGTTGGTGTGTCCAAGCGTACTGTCCAGCGGATCTACAAACAGCGGTGTAGTTCGCAGGCAACTGAAAATCTGCGACGTACTATGGCCGGAAAGCGATTCTCACCAACAGGGACCGCCACCATGTTTAACGCCTAGTAACTGCCAATCGGTTTCAAACCAGGCAACAATTGCTCCAAACAGTCAATGAAAGTCCATTCCAAGCTATTTCCGAAAGGACATTGCGACGAGAACTGCATACGATGAACATCTAGAGGACTGCATACAATGGACATACCATGGTGGAGGCCTCTTTTAACAGCAAGTCCAAACGTCGCGCGTTATCAATGGGCTCAGAGGCACAAAAACTTTACTGTGGAGGGTTGGAAACAAGTTATTTGGTCTGATGAGTTTCGTTTTTGTTTGTTCTCTAATGATGGGATGCGACGAGTGTATCGCAGGCCCAATGAAGCCTTTGAGTCCTGATTGTGTCGAAGGTGTTGTTCAAGCTGGAGGGAGCTCTGTGATTTTTGGGGATGTTTTTTGTACCACAAAATGGGCCCTCTCATTTTAGTAATCATGAATTTGAACCAGCATGCGTACTTCTGCATTTTGAATGACTAAGTGTTGCCCTTTGCCCTACATCTCCAGGAGCAGCATCACATTGCCCCTCCTGTCTTTCAAGACGGCACCGGACAAAAACCGTGTCTGAATGGCATGACGAACAATCAGCAACACTGTCTCACCTCGACTGGCCCGCCAAATCCCCAGATCCTATTAGTGGGATCATTTGGAACAGAAGGTGAAACGCCGGAATAGACACCAACGTACTCTGGCGGAAATTCGGAATCAATTGATGCACGAGTGGCTGCAAATCGATGTTCAATACATCCACAACCTCGTGGTGTCTCTACCAAACCGGATTTATGCTGCTATCGAGGCAAGAGGAGCCGTTACCCGTTATTAGGTAACTTCTGACAGGGGTGACTAATTTTTGTTCGGTGTGCTTATATTTAATAACAATATAGGACTAAGGGAACGTTGGGAGAAATCTTCGCTCCGCAGTACTTCCATTTTCGGAAAATTTTTCTCCATTTTCGATCTCAAACACAAACATTTATGTAATTAAATTATGTTTAAACAATAATACGATGCAGAAAAACCCCGCGAACAAAAAAGAGGGTGGTGAGAGAAAAAGCGATTGCGGAAGAAATCTTTGCTGGCAGCTTCTGTTGTCAAAACGTTTTTGCTGTACTTGTGATTACGGGAGAAATCTTCACTCCATCAAACTTACTTTTTCGAATTTCCTTTTCTATTTTCAATCTTAAATACAAATATTTATGTAATAAAATAATATTTAACAACCATACTGGGCGAAGGGGACATTGCAAGAAAAATAAGTATGATTACTTGGCTCAGTCTAACTTCCGTTTACGAAAATCATTGCCTCCATTTTCAAACTGAAACACAAACATTTACGCAATAAAACTATGTTTAGCAATACTGCATGTACGGAACATCAAGAGAAAATTAATTGCATATATGGGAGAAATGTTCACTCCGTCTAATTTCCGCTTTCGAAAAGCTGGAATTTCGTCTAAAGGCGGAAAACTTGCCTCCACGATCGGGAGTCTGCAAGAGAGGATTTAATAGGGTTCTGGAGATATCGTTTTGGTTTGCAGGAACAAAATAATATCTGCGACGTATGTCGCCCGTCGCCGCTCTTTTGTTACGAGGTACACTGACGGAAAAAAATCCCAACACCAAGAAGGGGTTGTGTTAGATAAACGACAGTTGGTAGCCGGTGAGAGTACATCTGTAAGATGACGTCTATGAAAATTTAGCGCTCGGCACATACGTGTGGCGCTAGTAGCGCCCCTCGGAACTTGCAAAGCAGGTTTGCTGTAAATACGCGCTGTAACGTTCGTGAGCGTTAGTTATCGTTGAGATTCGACGTAGGGTGTTGATGTTAGTCAAGAATGCCTCTAAGAAGACGAAGAAGCCATTATCAACAGCTCACGGAGTTTGAACGAGGTCGTGTAATAGGGTTACGAGAAGGTGGATTTTCTTTCCGCAATATTGCAGAACGACTTGGCAGGAATGTAGCCACTGTGCATGATTGTTGGCAGCGGTGGTCAAGGGAAGGTACTGCCTCAAGAAGACCGGGTTACGGCCGGCTACGTGGCACTACTGAGAGGGAAGACCGCCGTGTACGGCGTATGGCTGTGGCGCATCGTACCGCGTCTGCGGCAGCAATTCGAACTGCAGTTGCCACCACAGTGACACAACGAACTGTTACAAATCGGTTACTTGAAGGACAGCTCCGAGCCAGACGCCCTGTAGCGTGAATTCCACTTACACCAAACCACTGCCGTTTGCGACGTCAGTGGTGTCAAGCTAGAGCTCATTGGAGGACGGAGTGGAGATCTGTTGTGTTTTCTGATGAAAGCCTGTTCTGCCTGGGTGCCAGTGATGGCCGTGTGTTGGTTAGAAGGAGGCCAGGTGAGCGCCTGCAACCAACCTGTCTGCGGCCGAGACACACTGTACCTACACCTGGAGTTATGGTCTGGGGAGCAATTTCCTATGACAGCGGGAGCACTCTCGTGGTCATGCCACTCACCCTGACGGAACAGTTGTACGTCGGTCTGGTGATTCAACCTGTTGTGCTGCCATTCATGAACAGCATTCCAGGGGGTGTTTTCCAACAGGATAACGCTCGCCCGCATACCGCTGTTGTAACCCGACAGGCTCTACAGAGTGTCGACATGTTGCCGTGGCCTGCTAGATCACCAGATCTTTCACCAATCGAGCACGTATGGGACATCATTGGACGACAACTCCAGCGTCACCCCCAACCAGCATTAACCGTCCCTGTATTGACCGACCAAGTGCAACAGGCATGGAACTCCATCCCACAAACTGACATCCAGCACCTGTACGACACAATGCATGAACGTTTGCGTGCTTGCATTCAACATTCTGGCGGTTACACTGGTTATTAATGTACCAGAATTTCACATTTAAAATGGCTCTTCTCGCGCTTACAATTAGCTGTGATCTTGAAACCTTAATCGATGAAATATGTTACCTATACAAATGTATTGCCTCCATTTCATTCCTCTACAACTATTTTTTCGTGGTGTTGGGATTTTTTTCCGTCAGTGTACATACAAATATACAGTATATATTCATATTTGAATAAAAGGATATGGTAATATTGCGTGGGTTCCTGCATTTGAGAACATACATTGTTAAAGTAATACGCGTTGTTTCAATACGGTGTTCATATTCTGCAGAGTTCAATTATCAGGATAGTATTTGATCCCAATTAGAAAGGATAATTATCAGCTAGTTGTATAAGAACTGCCGAGAGTAATCTACTAATTATAATACTGCTGGGTAATTAATAGGCTACTATTCGGCTGAAGATATGAAGCAGTTCGTAAATTATTATATTGTACTTCGCTACACATTTGCTTTTTTCTTTTTCTCTTGAAGTAATTTAACGCATCCAAGACAACACTGTTCCAAATTTAAAGTCACTATCATTACGAAAAGGGAAGCGCCAGGGTCTAAGAGTAATAGTACTGTTCACCGAGACACTAAACATCTTTCTTCGTAGGAATTTAACCATTTCTAGCCGCCCCGGTGGCGCAGTAGCATAAGCGCTGGCTTCTGACCATTCGTCCGATCAGGGTCGGAGTTCGAATCACGGTGAGGCGTGGATGTTGTGTTTGTCTTATGGCACTGGCTCTCTCCCTTCCCTGGAACCAGCGACCCTAAATTAGGGACGGGCGACTGCTTATAGCCCATTGAGTTGCTCATGGTGGTCGTTGTACTTCCAATCCAAAAAGAAAAAAAAAACGTTTCTAATTGATGGGCTAATAGGCGACACATTCTTCTCACGGGACTTGTTTTTGCCTTCTGCTTCCTAACAGTGGGATTAACCTTAAAATTTTGACAAAAGCATACATTAAGAATAATGGAGATATCTCATTTTTATAATTCATCTATTTATTTTGTATAAATTATTCTCATATAAACATTGTGAGAACGCATTGTAACAAAATAAGCGGTTGAGAGAGAAACGGGAGAAAGGTAATTTAAGAATCACAACTCCAGAGTGAGAGCCATCAGCTACACTTCTTTTCCATAACTAAAGATAGAAAGAAGAGATAGAAGGGTAGCCTGAACCAACACTATGAAAAGCCTTCTGGCTTTTCATAGTGTTGGTTCTATGAAAAGCCACAAGTGAAGATAGAATGGTCTAGCCTAGACCATTCTATCTACTCAGAGAAGATAGAATGGTCTAGCCAGAACCAATCCTATGAAAAGCCTTCTGGCTTTTCATAGCGTTGGTTCTGGTTTCCAATCCAGGAGTAAGTCAGGAATGTTGTGCTTGTCTCTCAGCGCTGGTCTTCACCTTTACTGTTATACACTATCTACCAACAAGTAATTGGACACCTGTGATAGCAAAGGAAAGCGAAGTTTATTCACCTTCACTAGTTGGTGGAGCCTCCACGAGTGGCGATTACAGCTGCGACCCTCCGGTACATACTCTCAACCAGGCGTTGTACGACGGCTAGCGGTATTTTCTTCCACTCGGCTTGGAGAAGACAGGTCAGTTCCTTCACCGATTTCGGACGGTGGGGGCACCCCTTAAGTCGACAATCCAACTCGTCCCAGAGGTGCTCGATAGGGTTAAGGTCCGTGCTCTGCGCAGGCCAGTCCATTCGATTAACCTCATTGTCACCATACCAAGCCATGGTGGACCTCGCAACATGACAGGTGGCATTGTCATCCTGAAAGTAACATGGGTACACCCCGTAAAACTGCCACAACGTAGGAAGCGCATGGCCATCCAAAATGGTGCAGTAGGTCTCGGCGTTGAGTCTACCAGGAATTGCGACCAAGGGACCCGTGCCATACCAGGAGAAACACCCCCATAGCATAATTCACCGACGCCGAACTTCACAGTTGGCACAATACATTCCGGCAGGAGGCGTTCTCCAGGCAGACGCCAAACCTAGACCCTACCATCCGAACGGTAGAGGGTGAACCTTGATTCGCCGCTCCAGAGAATCTGTTTTAACTGTTTAACGGTGCACTGTTGACGTTCTTTCAACCACGTTAGCCGAGCAGAGCTATTGGACTTGGTGATCAAAGGCTTGTGGGCGGCAGCACGTCCATGATAACCGAGCAGATGGGCTTCCTTACGGATGGTATTCATCGAAAGAACACTCCCGGATGCTTGTTGTAACTCCTCGCGGATGTGGCCCATCGATTTGGCGCGGTTCTTCCGAATTTCTCTGGCCAGCACCCGTCGGTCTCTAACTCCCAGTTTTGTGGGTCTGCCGTGTCGGGGCACATTCCGACAGTCACCTCTCATTTTCAACTTGCCAATCACGGAGGCCACTGTCGATTTTGGGCACTTCAACTCGCTGGATATGTCACGTATGAATCGGCCATTTCTGTGATACCCGACGATTACACCTTTCTCTGAATCAGAGAGATCCGAACTGCGTGACATCTTGCATGCGACTGGTTGCGTTGTTGTTTCCCACACGATATTTAACCGCGGCGGCCGTGACTTGTATCAGGACCCCAGATATAGTCGATTGCAGGGGTGTCCAATTGCTTGTTGGTATATAGTGTAAGTGGCTCTGAAGGGAGGATGAGAAACTCCTTGGAGCCTTAGATACCCGTGGGACTCCTAAAACGTCACTCTTCCAAAAGCTTTGCTAAGCATCGGCCTTTAAAACCCTGATCAGGGCTGCTTGCCACCTAGTTCTTCCCATCTACTTTCTTTCTATTCTTATTTACAGTTGGAATCCAAATGTACAACCTTTTTACCAATGCAATTAACATTTCACTGATAAGAACATACAAAATTTTTTCGAAACGTCTAATCAAACTTTGGAAATGTGTTTCTGTGCAAAATCATGAAAAACGTTCGTGTCAACACTGGGACAGAAGCGCTTTCCTTCGGAGTTATAGCACATTTTGAGAGCGCAAATAAGAAAGACCATGAAGTTAATTAGTTTTTACCTAAGTTATTGGAACATATTATAAGAGATCGACGAGAACAGTAATGAATATGTACATCGGAGAAAGTGTTATTGCGTAAAAGGCTAAATTTGCCGGTGATGTTTCGAATCCACATCTTCCTTCTCTGTAGTCCATATTCTACCGCTGGAACTTCACCGATGGAGACTTATCACTGCAAATTGCCGTTTTGACATTTGCGTCACCTCTGATGTTGATACCACACATATATCCCCTGAGAAAGCCGAGTGCATGAAAAAGCAGGTTATTTCCGGTTATCCCACTAACCATGCTTGAAGGAATTCTCGATACAAGAATCCTGATTAATTTTCAACGATGTGTGGAAGAAGCATCACACACTTTTCGAAGTGCTGAAGAAGGAATTCATTAATTCCAGACAATGTGTGGAAGAAGTGCCATACATTTTTCTCAAACCTCACGGCGAGGAGATTCGTTTTATCTTCGGGCGCCAATAGAGCATAAAAATCCAGATTTTCCGGTGATAAAATTCGAATCCACATCTTCTTTCTCTGAAGTCGAATATTCTACCGCAGTACAACGTGGACGAAGACTTATCGCTGCAACTTACCGTTTTGATATATGCGTCACCTCTGAGGTAGGCACGTCACAGTGTTCGGAATAGCCTTGTTATATGGAAACATTTAAAATGTAATTAAACAGTGACTTTGGTTATTCGGTGCGCGAACAGCAGCTAGAAATTCGCCTTCAGCTAAAATAAGGCGCTAAACAGATCCCTGGGGTCATTCCTTGACGGACCGTGGGACCCACCCACGAACAAAAGGACACCCCCTCCTTTATATTCCCCATCGTTGGAGGACACTCTTGCTAGAGAGTGTCGTCAGGGACAATCCGAGTAAGCATTTAACAGTCAACTTCTTACGTCAGAAGCATCTTCCTTCGAGCAGCAGACAAAGAATGAAAAAAAAATCTGGCTTGAGATTCGAGGAAGCTAAGAACGACTTTGCACAGGGATGAATGCGAAAATTGGCGAGAAATACGTAGAGAAAGCCACTCAGAAATATCCATCACCCACTGGAAGTATATACTACTTGTCTTGACTAACTGATATTTTCCTTTTCCCCCCATTTATTAAAAATAAATCCAAGTGTGCGAGCGTAATCATCTGTTGTTGCGTTCTATTTGTTTAAATATCAATTTATTTGCTTCCCTGCTCTAATGACAGGAACCTGTAAACTGCGATTTCCCTGATAAGTTGGCGTCTACTTCAGTACTTAACAATAACCACGCCAACAGCCTTCACGAGCTGCAATACACTAATTACAGCGGTTTATCATCGATTGTCCAGCAGGTTCGGAAAGTTCCGGAGTGTTCTGAATTCTTTGACAACTATCCATGATCCATTCGCGGAGAGCTTATGTATTAGCAACCGGGGTAGCAAAAACATCAGCCTTAAGGTTGTCTCATTAGAAGAAATCCAATGGATTCAAAACTGAAGAGCTTGCAGGCGTCATAGTTTGTCCACCTTTACCAATCCAAAGGGCGGATACGTATGACTGAGATGTTCACGAGCAGTGAGGCTAACACGCGGTGCAATCCCATCATGCATGAACCACATACAACGGCTTAATACGGCTTACTACCAATAGAACACTTCTTGCCATGGATGTAGTTACGCTTCCAAGAAATGAGTGTGTATGTTAGTTTGGCGTCAAAAGAAATGCACCTATCAGATAGTCATCAGCGATGCTAGCCCCAACATCCACAGGAAAACTCTGCTTATGCCGAGACTGGGTTATGGATTGAGGATTTTACCGTAACCAATGGCTAAAGTTATGAAAACTCACTGTGCCATCTCTTGAAAGCTGAGATTCCTCGGCGATAATCATACAATAAAGAAAATCAGGTGTAATATACGGCTGTAGAAGCCATGGTAAGCCTACGACTTGTGAATGAAAATCAACTGGAGAGACGGCCTGCACTTGCTACACGTGATATAGGCAAAGTTTGCCCTAACGGCAAATTACCAATACATCTGAATATGAAAAACTACGTCTTCTACCCCTGTTGCAGTGCTAATTCTGAGATTATTAACTACCATGTACAGTATATGTTCCTCTAAAGCAGGATTTTGGACAAGCCCTGCCTTACCCGCAGTTCCCAATAACAGGTAAATAAGATACTGTCTCTCGAAAACTCCAATGTATGGCTGTAAAAGTATTCACGTCTACATGGACATTGTCGTCGTGGAAGAGCTTTTGTGCAGAGACGCGGAGCTCCATTGCCGTTTTTGTACGCCCTTCTATAAACGAAATGAATGTCAACCATTTCAGCGTTGACGAACTGATTACTAATTGTAAAAGTCACAAATCACGTGTGCACTGATACTCGCAATAACAAGAAGACTTCTGACTCATTTACACGTAACTTCGGTAGCATTACCTCATTCAGAGATGGTGGGATTTTTTTCAGCATTTGCATACACTAAATGGACAAATTATTATATACACTTACCAAATAACGTGTTTATCCACCACAGTATCTAGACGCATTGGTAAGAACTCAATGAAGTGTTAAGAACACGGTGGTGGTATTGACGCCTATAAAGCGAGGATCCCCTTCAGTACACCCACCCACTATTACCAGTAGGGGTTGACGGGCTCGAATATATCTTTCCAATTAGTCCCACAAATTCCCAATGGGATTGAGTTCCACAGATCGATTCTAATATGGCAAATTCATTTGAATGCTCCAGGAGCCAATTGGTCGTCATTCAGGAAGTGGGCAGTGTGTCATTGTCTTGTCAAAAGATGGAATCACGGTGCGGAAAGAGTATGGTTACAAATCTATGTAGATGACGGGGGCTGTTCACATACCTTGTACCGGTGACGAAGGTCTTAACGAGTACCAGCGGCCCCCCATAGAAGCCCATGTAAGTGCATCTGAAACTATTACACCGCCTCCACATACCTGCCTGTATGACCACAACTTGGCAAGCTGGGTCCATCGCTTCGAATGGTTCTTGCCCTACACCTACCTTCCCATTGGCATGATGCAGTTGAAACCGTAATTCGTCAGACTAGATGACATGTTTCCAGTCCTCCGCACTCGAGCTGCGATAGGCCTTTGCGAAAAAAAGAAAAAGAAAAGGGGTTTCGGTGCTTTGCAATCAACAAGGGGACATGATGTGGACATCGATTTGCATAGCCTATTTTTCCCATGGTACGACGGGTACTTTTTATGCATTGGCTTGTGGATGCGTCCTCATTAATATATCTGTACAGTTCCCTGTAGCCATACGGGGCAGTCTGCTCTCATCTCAAGAGAACACTGCACATTTACGGCCACATTTGTCTAGTAAGTTGGAATTTGCCGTATTTCACGTAGTCTTGGTACACACGCGAAATGGTCTAATGTAGAAATCCCGATAGTTCAGCAGTTGAGGTGACTGAACAACCGACCTTCCTCGCAGCTGATTGAATAACCGACCTACGACGCTGCCTTTACCCAAAAGTATTTTTCCGTGACTGGTTTTCAATGTGTAGAGACTTGCTCTATTTAGAGGCAGGGTCAGTTTTGAGTAAAATAATTTGTTCATGCAGTGTACATGATCTATGCCGTCAGATAATTAAAAATACTGCAATACAGCGCCTTCAAGCACATAGAAGAGTATGGAATAAACAAAGCTCTACTTTGAGTGATGCTTCAACAGTATCCGTTCATGATGGTGAATCGAGCATTTCTGTATCTGTTGACAACCCTTCAGCTCAAAAAAACAGCAGTGTGTATGATACGAGCATTTCACAGAATGAAGATCTCCAGACTACGAATGCTTCAAAGTCAGCTTCAACTTCATCTGCACCATAACTGAAGACCATGAAACAGCGATTCCACTAAAACGTGGTCGTCTGGTTTCATTGAGCTCATGTACGTCAGCAAATTACAATATGACTGCATTTGTCGACAAGATGGATATTAGTATGAAGGAAAGCATTTATCATGCCGTTGCAAAGTTTTTCTTTGGCTGTAACATTCCATTTAATGTGATGGATTCTGTTCATTTTAAGGATCTTTGTAAAGTTATGAGTTCTGCGTATAAACCTCCTAGTCAAAAAGCCAAGGTTCTCTCAAAATGTGCTCTAACTCGGAAGGGAAAAGTTTTCGTTTTAATGTTCATAGGAACTCTTTTCAACACTAGAACAACCTTCCCAAAGTTTGACTGTATCTTTTAAAGCACAATGTATAAGCTAACAGGCTAATCTTTAATGTGGCTTTAGGAGCTATTGCTTTGGTAGGTTGGAACATTTGAACTGCACTCGCGATATTCCAAGCATACCGTCTCGCCAGCCCATATCCGAATCAGACAAACGGAACATTGTTTCGTTATTTTGGGGGGCCTAGAACATTATGATTTCTAGCGCAAGAGAGAAAATCGCGTATAGGTGCATCCGTTCATAAGTGTCCCTTACCAAGAGATGAAAAATTGCATAGCATTTCTTTGGTCAGAGACCGTGAAATTGCCCAGCATTGCCTTTTTTAACTGGATTAAGCTCCAAGAGAGATGTCATGTTTGAAATGTCACAGCCGCGAATATAATGTTGCTATCCGAAGGGAAAAATATATGGAAATAAACATATAACGGGTATGCAAAATGAAATAAAAAAAATAGATAAAGACTTAAATTTATCCTCGTCTTTAGTCGTATTTTTTTAAATATTGTAGCGTTAAAGAACTTGAAGGGTGTGAAAATAATCTGCAGATATTAAACAGGAGCCACGATATTTACACAGTTACGGAAATCCGTTTCATCTTTCTTTTAAATAAGCAATTGCAAAATTGTAATCACTAATCCTTTTACGAGTTTCGATGCATATTAATCTGAAAAGAGGCAGAAAGCTGGCAATATGAACTACAATAATAAAACGGAGTATAGTTCTTGTGAAGTATATCTAAATCGTATTTCTTCATTCACTTTTGTAATAATCCTTACGCAAGAATCCATTTCCTCATTTCTGAATACAGCAGTGCTAAGTTTATCAAAAGGTTCAGCATATATGCTGTCAGAATAATAAAAAGCATGGACTTACTCAAAGGTACAGAGAAATCTAATCTTCCGTTTAAATACTTAATGGTTGAACCTCAACCGTTTTTAGATGTTTCTAAATAGCAAACATAAAAATGAATCTGAAGGGCGTGTTATTAAACTGAAAGAATAATAAAGAGTCCAGTTACTAAAAGGACACAGAAATATGTTACATTTTTCATAAAAGAATCAAGTTATTCGAACGAATAGAGAAATCTAATCTAATCTTTCCCTTGTGTAAATACTTGATCACGGAAACTCAACCTTTTTTAGACTTTTCTAAGTAGTCTACCGTTAAAATGAATCTGATGGGCGTGGAATTACATTGAAAGAATTATAAGGAGTTCAGTTACTTAAAAGAACACAGAAATCTGTTGCCCTATCCATTTAAAAGATTAATATTTAAAATGATTCTTCCTAATGTCAAATGATTACTGATCCCTTAGTGCATTTCAGAAAGCGATAATATCAAATGCAGCTGAAGGGATATTATATGAACTACAGAAATGAAAACAAAATCAAACTGATTACAGGCATTGCGAAATTCTTCTTTATTAGTCTTATTGTCTGTAATCATTGAGACTAATAGAAAAGAATTTTCTTTCTTTTCGATTACTGATCAATAAACTCATAAATCTTTTTACCTTCGAAAATATGCAGCATTAAATTAATTGGTAAATTATACGAACATTGACGCAAGGACCGAATGATTTCAGACGTCGTACTGACACCCGGAATTACGCGTAACCTCTTTGTCGTTACACATGCATCTAAGAAAAATGTCACTTTAAGTTAGTAGAGTGGTCCACAATGAAACCAATTTCTGAAATATTGCATCAAGCTGAAACTGTATTTCAGCACAAATTTAACAACTAGTACAACGCTTCAAGTCAGGATACGGTTTCTCCCTGCTAAGTGAATTCAGATCACTGGATCAAGAGCACCAACAAAACATTAGTAATGTATTAACAGAGTACTTGTAACTCAAAAGTAAGTGAGAGACGGCGGAACAAATGTGCTAACAGAATACTCTTAAAATTCAAAAGTAAGTGGGCGACAGTAGAACATGATAAATTTTTGTCAGTCAGTCACAGTACTCAAATAACCGGGCCAACAGGTTTAATAAATACAAAATACTTTAACGGATAAATGTGGTATAATAAACATCACACTATCTGTTCACATGGCACTAATTTTGCCAAAAATGTAACGAATATTTGTGGAAATTATGTCCTTCAGTGAGTGCAGATGTTTCACTAAATCATTTATAATTAGTGAGTGCCACATATTCCTTCGTAGGTAACGTCCCAGAAAGTTTGTTAGAAAGAATATATATATATCTCTCTCTCTCTCTCTGTCTTTCTTGCTACGATTTCGCCACGCACATTAGGATTAGAAAAATAATCAAATGTTTTTATAGGCTTATGTCAGAAGTTTTACCCTTAGCTTGGCACATACCAAGCCAACACTGCACGTAGAGACGATGGCATTGTGCTAATATGAATAATAACAAGCACTATGAAGACATCAAACACGACATACACCAACACCAGTGCACAACATTTGGCATGTTGAACATTTCATGGGTCCTATATATAGACAACATGACCGTAAGTACTGTAGTTTGCACAACCAAAACAATATAAGTCGTTGAAATGCTTCATCTTCCGTATTCCCCCTGCTCCAATGTGTCACAGCCTTCCTCAGCGCAATCCTTATTAACGGAAAAACTTGTTTCTACTAAGCAATTCTGACAGCTTCTTCCATAGTTCATATACAGATGGACCAACGTACATTCCATCTCTGTTCCAGCCTTTTGTAGCTTAACGGTGGCCACAGCTTCTAGGCCAGTCCGGCCACACAACAGGAAGATATCACTGGTTCTCAGGATAGGTTCCCTTTTCACTGTCCGCTTAGCATGGGAACTTGTTTTGTATTGTCTCAGAATGCACTTCCAAAAGGAATCCCGTAATGGAACACCCATAAGAAATTAACAGAATTTGTTATCCACGTTCGCCTTTTTTCCAGTTCGGTGCCCTTTTCTTCCTAATAGCATCTGTTTATTCTTGCATTCATGGAGAAACCTGAGGACCCACAAAATTCATTTTAATCGCTGAATGCTTTTAACTTGAAGGGGCCTCCAAATCCTCTCCGCCACAGGAATCTATGAAATTCAATCCTTTCGATGTTGCGAGGGCGTTTAGCACCGTATATAGAACTTCTCGCAAAAGATTCTAATGAGGGGATTCAAATAGGTTCGAACCCTCAAATTATTGGCTTCCAGTAAGTTGAGGCCTTCCAATAATGAGGGGATTCAAATAGGTTCGAACACTCAACCTATTGGCTTCCAGTAAGTTGAGGCCTTCCAATACGCTGCAATACGTGGATTTTGTATTCTGGTGACACTGTATAACTCATTTCTTTTCATTAAGTCCCCAGTAACTCCAAAGCAATAAAAGTCTTTGTCTGTAGAAATAAAAGACTTCATCATGTCTTTGGTTTCCTGGTGCTCTTTATTGTTTCTGAAATAAGACTTAAATGTGTCCCAATGATGAGTTTCACAAGAGTACAGGACGCTGCAGAATCACCTCAGTCTCATGAATATTGACCGAAGCACTCCTTTCTTCTATTAGCAAAACCTCAATCAGTGCGAGGCACTTTTTATTTAGTTTTCTGCTCCGGTACTGATTTGCTTAAATGCAATAACTAACAACCAGTGGCTGCCTCGTTGGTTTCCTCCTCCTTCTCCTCCTCCTCCTTCTCTCCTCAACCCGAAGGTTGGTGGGTAGCATGGGTCATCACCCACAAGGTGATTTCCATGATAGACTATCCTGGGAAATTAAAGTAGTGGGTTCCCGTTACCTTCAACTTCTCAGTATGAGGATCAGGGGCATAGTGCGTCGGGGTCCGATTTTACAGGGAACCATCTACGCATTACCGTCCCCAAGCACGAGGAGTCTACGGAAAACATCGGGAAAACGGCAGACTAGATGGCTACCAGATCAGATCAGATCATATGTAGAGGATTTTAGGATGGGAGTGTCTGACCCCAGGTCTTAAACAACCCTTAGAAATAGGAAGCTAGGAGATTTGAGATAGAGTGCCCGATAGGAAAGTGACACGGAAGCAAACTAGAAAGGGGGGGGGGGGGGAGACGTCCTTATTTATTACCGGAAGGAGGACAGTACCTTGGGTCCGATGGCTTAACGTGCACATCCGACGGACGGCGGATATTTAGTGATTTGAGCGTTCGTACCTCCCCGGGATCGAACCTGAGGTTCCTGCGTGGCAGTCACGAAAGTCGACCACTAGGCCATCGGCCGCCTGCCTGTCAGGACCTGAATTCGAACACCCGTCAGAAACATCCGACTCCCACACTGTACACAGCGCGTTAACCAGCTGCGCCATGCCGGTGGTTCGTTGCTTTATTCATCCAAAATATGATGCAACACTGACAAGCACAATAATCATCCATGAGCTTGTGCATCATGTACAGATATATTGAAAGTCCTCCATATGTACCTACTTTTCTGCTGATAAGTCGAATGGGTTCAATTTCTCAATTTCCTTTTCTTCATTCATATACACTGAGTGGCCACTTTATTATGACCACCTGACAGTTTTAAGCAAACGAGCTATGGCTGCACGCTTTTGCCGACAGAAGGCGAGACTAGTATAAAAAGGGAAAGCTTAGTGCTTGCGACAGTAGTAGGAGTGATTTTTTGGTGACGAGATGGGTAAAAAATGTGATTTGACGGACTTTCAACGTGGGATGATTGTAGGAGCTCGGAGCCATGAAGCGAGTATCACCGAAACCGCCGCATTCGTGAAAAGCCCCAGAGCAGCTGTTGTTAAAGTGTTTAAAGACTGGACTGTCAGCCAAAAAACTGGGTCTCTCTAGTCAATGACGACCACACGTTGTTGCAACGTGTGGTCGTCATTGACTAGTGACTGCTCGGGCGGAACGGAGAGTGTCCAGACTGGTAACAGACAACAGAAGGGCAACAGTGCAGCAAATTACAGAACATCTTAATCAAGGACCCCTGAAATGATCTCTGCATGCACTGTTCGCCGTGCACTGCATCTGATGGGATATGGCAGCTGAAGGCCTGTTCGAACACCTTTGCTGTCTCCAGTTAACAAGAGAAGGCGTCTCCAGTTCGCACAGGAGCACAAGGATTGGACAGTCGATAATTGGAAACAAATTATGTGGTCCGATGAATCGCGTTTTCAGTTGCACCATGCCGATGGACCAGGGAGAATTTGGCGGCAACAGCACGAAAGCATGGACCGCAAATGCATTGGTACAACCCTTCAAGCTGGTGGGGGCAACGTTATGGTTTGGGGAATGTTTTCTTGGCATGCTTTGTGCCCTTTAATTCATGTTGATGAACGTCTGACTGGCACATCATATCTAAACATCGTTGCGGACCAAGTGCATCCTGTCATGTGGATGGTTTATCCCAATGGCGAAGGCTACTTTCAACAAGATCGTCCTGCCATAGTTCTCGTATTGTACAGGATTTGTTTCAAGAACATGCCGGTGAGTTTACTTTGCTTAGGTGGGCCCCACAATCTCCAGATCCTTAACCCCACTGAGAATTTGTGGGATGAAGTTGAACGAGCCATCAGACAGCTGGATCCACAACCCTGCAATCTCACACTCCTGGAAAGTGCTATTCATCAAGCATGGTCTCAGATTCCACAAACCACCTATCAACATCTTGTGAAGTCCATGCCACGAAGAATCGGCGCAGTATTAAAGGCAAAAGGTGGCCCAACGAAGTACTGAGGAGGTGGTCATAATAAAGTGGCCACTCAGTGTATAAGACGATTCTGAGTATAACACAAAGTTAGAACAAATACAGTTAGTGTTCCAAAATTCGGTAACTATAGTTTTAACGTTCCAGTAAATATGAAAAAGATAAGAAAGAGAAGGAACTTCCGCATTTTTTTCGGAAAAAAGTTGAATTTCGTAAGTTTATTATTTTTCTTACGAACTGACGCTATATATCCCTTCCTTTCGACCGAACAGTTAGAGAAGTCGCTGTGCAAAGGTAGAAAAAAAAGTCACACAAAAGTGACAAGCAAGAGTGATGCTTGCAGGGTGAGCTATGGTTTGCTTATTCCTCACAGAGTTCCGACTTAAATCAGAAATCGCCGCCCCGGTGGCGCAGTGGTCTAAGCGATGGCCTCTGATCAGTCGTTCCAAAGCGGTCTGGGTTCGAATCCCGAAGAGGCATAGATGTTGTGTTTGTCTTACGGCACTGGCTTTCTCCCTTCCCTGGAACCAGTGACCTTAAATTAGGGACGAGCGACTGCTTATAACCCATTGAGTTCCTCACAGTGGTCGTTAAACCTCCAATCAAAAAATAAAAAAATAAAAAATAAATCAGAAATCAAAAGAGCTTTCGATTTTAATCGGAAACCTGAAATCATTTAAGATAAGCATAACAAATGAAAGCAATGGTTGATTTTAATTCTGTTGAGAGATTGGCAGAGCGAAAAGAGACTGCCTCCGCTAGCAGCTGGTAATTGTTATTCTTAAAGTGGGCTGACGACACAATAACCACCAGCCAATCAGCGCATGGCAGCAATGTATTTCAGAGGTTTAAATATTGCGAGATAAATGAGATGCACCCATTGTAGTTCTGGCGGTTATGAAAAACCAGTGGTGAATGCTACCTAATGCATGGATGGATCGCGAAGGGGATGCAATTAACATACGCAATTCACAACTCGAAATAGGTCACGGCGATTTGAATGTTTCTGTCGAACGGAAATTTCCGTTTCAGCAGCTTTTAAATAAGTTCTTAACAAACGGAATATTATATTTTATACACTTTCGGAATAGTTTGTTGAGAAGGTATTATTGTCTTTCACCGTGCTTGCATCACAACTGAATGTAAGCCACACTACTTTTTTTATATAAAATAAGGCCTGGGCTTCTGAAGTAAAATATCCATCAAAATATATGGTACGTTTCGAAATGCAGTACTTATTTAACAGGCAGGAAATAAATAAAATGTAAGAATGATAGGAGCACTCCTAACTGAGCGAATCAACAGTTATGGTTCCTTACTGTTTAAAATAATAATAATCATTAAATAAGTATTGCGTTGGTGCGAATGAAATGTTCGGCAAAGGACCAGCACACGTGGACTGCGAGAACGGAAAATAGGACAACTTACATAAGCAAAGTAATCCCCCGCGGTATGGACACATAGTTGCCATCTGCTCGGCAAGGCCATGATCCCAGAACAAAAAAAGTCTTGTGGCTGGCACCCGAAGAAGTCATCAACTGCACGTTGAATCTCGTTGCCTGTCGTGAACTGTTTCACGGACAGGAAGTGATCCAAGCGACGAAACAGATGACAGTCTGTCGGAGACAAGTCCAGGGAATAGACAGGATCAGGCAGTGCTTCATAGCTCAAAGCACTTAGTGTCAGCATCATTCGTTGTGCGACATGAGGACGGGCGTTGTCCTGGAGCAGAAGAACATCATGTCTTTTGACCAAAGCCGGTTGTTTCTGCACCAATTTCCGGTGCAACTGGAGCAATTCAGCACAATAACGTTCGGCAGTGATGGTTTGGCCTCTTGCCAAGAAACACCGATAAAATATCTCGGCTGTGGACTACCAGACGAGGAGCATCATCTTCTTGGGGTGTAGGGGTGACTTAAGATGCCGCCCAGCAGGCTGTGTCTCGTTTAACCATTGTGCACACCGTTTCCGATTATCATAAAGTACCCACTTCTCGTCGCAGGTGACGATTCGATGCAGTAGAGGTTCCTGTTTATTCCTGGAAAGCAGCGCCGTGCAGACTTCCAAACGCCTAGTCTTGTTGGCAGTTGTCAACTCATGCGGCAGCCACATGTCCAGCTTTTTTGACTTTACGCAGCGCAGCCAGACGCCGAGCAACTGTCGTGTGGTGGACACCTACCTCTGCCGCTATCTTACGAAACGTTATTCGGGGATCCGCTTCAACCACACGTAACAGAACATCGTGAGAAACAGCAGCAGGTCGGTGACAACGTGCTTCGTTTTCCACGTCTGTATCTCCGCTTCGAAACTTCACAAACCATCGCCGAATAGCTCGTTCGTTGGTTGTATTCTCCCCAAACGTTTTGTTAACGTTTCGAGCAGCAATTCCTGCAGAATGGCCCAGTTTGAATTCATACAAGAAGGTGATTCTTATCCGGCGTCTGCATGTTTCCTTTGCAAGCCACGTTACGTCCAAACAAACCAGGCCTGAACCTTGTTCTTCACACATGTACTAAGTATTTATTGAAACTCTGTGACGCAATACCCGCAACACCTGTGGGTGGTTCCATTCTGCTGTGGTGGGGGTCTGTCTCCACTGCTCGTTCGCGCCGGACATTTCTTTCGCACCAACCCAATATTTAATGAATTTGGTTGAATTTGAATATTTAATGAATTTGGTTGAATTTGAATATTTAATGAATTTGAATAAGGTGACTCTAAATGAATCAGAAGACAGCGAACGTGAAATGTGTTGATAAAATAATGCGAAGTTAAATGAATCAGAAAAGTGTAGGGTTCAGTGGATCACTACAGAGCGAATGCAAGAAAAATGAGGAAGATATAACCTGAGGGAAAGCCACAAGCCTGGTTAAGATTTTACATAGATTCTCCGCGTTCCTGGCCCGTTAGTTTTTCACTTGTAGAATAAATATGCATCTGTATTTGCCTTAAAATTTCTGTTTCCTGGAAAATGGATGGGAAGAAGTGATTTTGAATCTGACTTAGGTAAGCACTATAAAGCTTTTCACCTTTTCAACTTTTCCTAGTGTAGAATGCTTTCACTAAAGATATATCACGTGTAATTAGAGATATTGGAAATATTTGTTAGTGGACAGAGTACTACCGTTGCAAAGGTTTGATGACTTGATGCAATTGAGAGGAACATTCTTAAACCGAAACATTTTGGGCAAAAGACGTGCTCATTATATATACTCAAGTTGTCTGCGCAATTATGTTTTCTAAATATGGTGACTCTAAATGAATCAGAAGACAGCGAACATGAAATGTGTTGATAAAATAATGCGAAGTTAAATGAATCAGAACAAACAGAATATACAAAAAAGTAAAGCTAAGAGAAATCTACGGGGTAAATTGTCGAAAAAATCTGTAAGAACCTAATCGATTCAAAGCCAAACGTAAATTTTGAGCAGCATACGGCGACGCTAAAAGCTACCAGAAGGAAGCCAATGTGAACTGTAGAGAAGATAAGATACGACTAAATAAACCTGAAAAGATCGTACAGAAAAATTTTGTAGCCCAAAGATAAAGAAAAATGTAGAGTTAATGAATCTGAAGAGTGAGAAATAAAGCTAAGTTAAATAAATAAGAAGGTAGCTTAATTAGACAAAATTAAATGAATCAGGCAGAGATTACTAAGCGAGGTTACGTATGTGCCTCAGATGGTCTTTAAAGCATAGGCTTGCTTTGAAAACAGCACTAGTATGTTTATTTATGGACATTATTCTAGAGGAGAGGTTTCAAAACTCCTATAAGATTCTAAAAAAGCCTGTGGCTTATAAAAGATTGTGGAATCAAATGAGAGATAATATAAACTGTAAGTAAAAAGTGTAGGGTTCAGTGGATCACTACAGAGCGAATGCAAGAAAAACGAGGTAGATATAACCTACAGGGAAAATCTGGAAGAGATGAGAGAATCAAAGAAGAGAAAAATAAATAAATTCCGTATAACAGGTAATAGTGTTAAACGAACCAGAAGAGAGCTGGTATAATTTGCAGAAAAATTTAGGCACAGCTAGACGAATTTAAAGAGAGGGCAGGTATAACAAAAAGTAGGTAAAATCTGGTATCCCTAATTGAAATAAAAGAGTTGAAATTAAATGCACCTGAAGAAAAGAAAGAGCGCGAATGTAAATTCCATCTACTAGTGGGCATTGGAGCCCCGCACAAGAAATATTACACAAAGGTCATCGCTCTTTCAACGTTTATAAGTGAATCATGGAAAAAATCTCATCGGCTGCCACCGGGAATCGAACCCAGGGTCTTCCAGTTACGCGCCGGACATGCTACCACTGCACCACAGCGGCCTCGAATTCTCCAGACTCACATACGACTAACTGCCAAACCACATGGCAGGTTGCTTCTTGGAGCATCGCACAATGCTGGGGATTCACCAAAGTTGGAAAGCAGCAACTGAACAAATGACTAGGAAGCGAATGAATAATTAATACCCACAATCGACGTGGATTAGGAACATCAAACAGAAGTAATAGCTCTTTCCACGTTTATAAGTGAGTCACGGAAAACTTCTCATCGGCCGCCGCCGGGAATCGAACCCACGGTCGTCCAGTTAATCGCAAAACATGTTACCACTCCATGTGGTTTAGCAGTTAGTCGTATGTGAGTTTGGAGATTTCGAGGCCGCTGTGGTTCAGTGGTAGCATGTCTGGTGCGTAACTAGAAGACCGTGGGTTCGATTCCCAGCGGCGGCCGATGATATTTTTCCGTGACTCACTTATACACTGAGTGGCCACTTTATCATGACCACCTGACAGTTTTAAGCAAACGAGCTATGGATGCACGCTGTTACAGCCAGAGGACCAGGCTAGTATAAAAATGGAAAGCTTAGTGCTTGCGACAGTAGTAGAAGTGATTTTTTGGTGACGAGATGGGTAAAAAATGCGATTTGACGGACTTTCAACGTGGAATGATTGTAGGAGCTCGGAGCCATGGAGAGAGTATGACCGAAACCGCCGCATTCGTGAAATGTCCCAGAGCAGCTGTTGTGAAAGCGTTTAAAGACTGGACTGTCAGCCAAAAAACTGGGTTTCTACGTGCAACGTGTGGTCGTCATCGACTAGTGACTACTCGGGAGGAACGGAAAGTCTCCAGACTGGTAACAGACAACAGAAGGGCAACAGTCCAGCAAATTACAGACCATCTTAATCAAGGATCCCCCTCAAATGATCTCTGCACGCACTTTTCGCCGTTCACTGCATCGGATGGGATACGGCAGCCGAAGGCCAGTTCGAACACCTTTGCTGTCTGCAGTTAACAAGAGAAAACGTCTCCAGTTCGCACAGGAGCACAAGGATTGGACAGTCGATAATTGGAAACAAATTATGTGGTCCGATGAATCACGTTTTCAGTTGCACCATGTCGATGGCCGAGTGAGAATTTGGCGGAAACAGCACGAAAGCATGGACCCCAAATACATTGCTACAACCCTTCAAGCTGGTGGAGGCAACGTTATGGTTTGGGGAATGTTTTCCTGGCATGCTTTGTGCCCTTTAATTCGTGTTGATCAACGTCTGACTGGCACATCATATCTAAACATCGTTGCGGACCAAGTGCATTCTGTCATGTGGATGGTTTGTCCCAATGGCGATGGCTACTTTCAACAAGATAATGCGTCCTGCCATAGTGCTCGTATTGTACAGGATTGGTTTCAGGAACATGCCGGTGAGTTTACTTTGCTCAGGTGCCCCCCCCCCAGTCTCCAGATCTCAACGCCATTGAGAATTTGTGGGATGAAGTTGAACGAGCCATCAGACAGCTGGATCCAACACCCTGCAATCTCACTCTCCTGGAAAGTGCTATTCATCAAGCATGGTCTCAGATTCCATAAACCACCTATCAACATGTCGTGGAGTCCATGCTACGAAGAATCGACGCAGTATTAAAGGCAAAAGGTGGCCCAACGAAGTACTAAGGGGGTAGTTAAAATAAAGTGGCTACTCAGTGTATAAACGTGGAAAAAGCGATGATAATCCACGTCAATAGTGTGTATTAAGAAATATTACATTCTGTGCACAGTTCCGTCATCCAGGTAGTTGCATTGCGAAAAGGATTGGAGGGTGGTATCATCCGAAAGTTACAACTTTTCACCAGAGAAACACATACACAGAGAGCCTATCCTCTATATAAAGTGAAAGTGTATCTTTTGTACAGATGATTTACTGTTCCCAAAGCACAGACGAGGGGCGGAGTACTAACCGCAAACCTGACAGACCACCACCTGAGACTGTAGGCAACATATGGTAAACTATTGAATCAGAAGAGTGTCTTTAACACAGAGCTACACGAGTCTGTAGAGAGATCTAATGTGAAGTTTAAGGAAAATAAGGCAGCACGAAGGTATTTGAAGCGAGCGAACTCAAATTGTAGGCAAAATAAGGTATCCCAGTTACGCAAACGAAAGCAGAAAATGGTTCGCTTCCGTAATTTAGTGCAATATATCAATTATCGCAATTCCATAAACTTCAGTCATAGCGAAGGGTAAATGCAGTCGCACTAAAAAAGAAGAAAGTTAAACAATAAAAACGAAAGCAAGCGTGAACAGTTAAAGTCCAGCCAGTTTGGGGAGGGGGGAGGGGCGCATGAAGGAAAAGGTGGAGGGCGGTAGTAACTTTATGTTTGAAAGAAAACAAAGCTCAGAAAACACAACAAAAGCCTTGATCTGACCAAATATTCTTAGTCACGATACGTGATGGGCGTTGCACGAAACCTGCCGTGCTATCTTTTGAAGCTTCATTAGCAAACAGATCTAAGGCAGCCAGCATCGGGGGGTGGAGGGGGCTGTACTTAATGGAAGGAGAAGTGAGGCTCTCGCCTCATTGGTAGCATGTTTATTAATGTTACATTAAGGTCAGGTTTTATGATGGTGGTGGCGTAGGCTCCCGAAGACAGCGCCCAGTTTCGTCGTTATAAATATTTCTCCATAGGTTTCAATAATTCACAGGCGAAAGTCACTGAAGTAACCGAGAGCTGGAAGACTGTATAGGGCAAAGAAGAGACCGGGGAGGATCCCCATGGTGGCATAATCCCCCTTCTTTTCCCTGCGCTTGGTCACGTGAAGTTCAAAGAAACTCTCTGTTGCTATCTGTGCATGATTTTCGGAGAGATTACATAATCTCCGCTTTCTTGATAATCGTCACGCAAAGTGTGTAGGAACTTCGTCTGAAGACACTCCCGTTCTTAGGTTTTCCAATATGTTTCTGGCTCCAAGGAAACGCATGGAGTTAAGTAATTAGGGCCATCATTCTTCCAGACGTGTATTTCCACGTTTTCAACCTAAAATCAGGCGCCTCCAAAGGAATACTAAAATATAACACAGAAATATATACGGCTTAGCATTTGCACGTTTTTCTTTTCATTAGTGACAGAATTTCGTTTTTAGCTCGTTAGTTTAAACACTTAACGTTCTGCGGTAATGGATTCTGAATGCATATTTTATCTGCGCTTTAAAGCAACCGTAAATTTTGCAATCGAAATGCATGTTTTCTTTCAAGCTTTCAAGTGACAGCAGTTTTTCTCTGGATCTTTTTGCAACAGCAGTACATTTTTATCATCTTTATAGGTCACAGTATGTTTTCTCCAGATTTATTGGCAATTGAATGGAGTACTTTATCAATTTTTGAAACGCACAGCAGCAGTAGGTTTGTTCTAGATTCACTTGCAATAGGAATGCATGTTTATTCGATTTCAACGTAACTCTAGAGTCCCTGTAAGTTCATTTTAAACGAAGTGTATCTTTATAGGTTTATTGCCTCTGAAAGACAAACCAAGTTTTCTCTATATTTATTCTTAACAGAAATTCACATTTTATTAGCTTTAAAGCAGTAGTAGGCTTGGTATACACTGATAAAAAAATGTGGTATGTTGGACCCAAAGATTGTGCATCACACTACCTTTTGGGGCAAAGATACACATGTAGTGCATAGAACACGCAACAACATAGTGCAATTGATGCAGTTTTACAGTAATCAGGTTGGATATCATAACACGCTGCACAAAACTGCATCATAATGTTTTGTATTTCGTGCACCACACAATTGTGTATCTTTACCCCAAAAGCTGGTGCAACTGGTGGACACAATTTTTTGGTGCAACATTCTTTTTGCTTCGGGTTTCATGACTACCGTGAGTATCGGGAACCAAAAGGAGTTGCGCATCCATAATTTGAAGCAGACGGTTCGAAGAAAGCGTAAGAAACAGAATTGTAAAAATTAACACAACAACCATGTCTTTCCCGATGTGTGAACCCACGTGCATCCGTAAGAACAGGCACGTGTCCAGGTAGAGAGACAAGAGTGGAAAGGGGGTTCCGGACAGAGAAGGCGACGGGTCAAAAATTTCTAGCTGGTCAAACAGGTTAAGTCGAGGTGTTCCTGCGCACTATGGAATTTTGTGCTGGATACTGGTGCCTGCGGACTGAAAGATGATTTGCCATGCAAGATGAAGAAAGAGTGTCCTCGGAATTTTTTTTTTTTTTTTTTTGATTGGAGGTTTAACGACCACCGTGAGCAACTCAATGGGCTATAAGCAGTCGCCCGTCCCTAATTTAGGCTCACTGGTTCCAGGGAAGTGAGAGAGCCAGTGCCGTAAGACAAACACAACATCCATGCCTGACCGGGATTCGAACCCGGACCCCTTTCGGACGAATGATCAGAGGCCAGCGCCTTAGACCACTGCGCCACCGGAGCGGCGTCCTCGGAATTAAAAGTGTCCCTTCCTCCTGAGGGACAGTGAAGAAAACAACATCCACATTTTGGAAACTTTCAACTTATCATTAACTTGTGAAAATTGGTGTTGCCGTGAAACAAATTCTGAAGCTTGATATGTTATCAAGAAAATAGCAAAAACTGAAATTAAACATACAGCAAGTTACTTAATTTAAAATATTTGACTGTATCGCCATCAAAATCAGGTGGGCCAACCTTAACATTACTGCGCCGGGACTTTTTGACTCCCCCAAACGTGTTTAAAAACATATGTAAAACAGTTAAGTTTTATTTTGCAAATAAGGACGAGTTTCAATATTGCTCTAAGTAAGTGAGAAAATTATACGTTTCTATAATGCATTTGTTGGATTTCCATATAACTTAAGATACCCACTGCGGAAAGACTTTTTGAACCACATGTACACTGAAGAGCAATTGAATTAGAGATACCTGTCTAGTAACGTATAGCACCACCTTTCGCCCTGATGACGGCAGCGATTCGTCTCGGCATGGACTCGACAAGACACCGAAAGCGTTGGGAAGCCATACGGATCCACGACCACTGAACAAGCTCCCACAGTTCACGAAGATTTGATGGAGGGGGTCAGAGCCTCGAACATCTCTCTCGATGGCATCCCAAATGTGCTCGATGGGATTGAGGTCAGGCGACCTAGCTGGCCACGGAAGCGAAGTCACGTCGGTGGAGTGTTCATCGAACCATTCGGATACAATTCGGGAGCGATGGCACGGTGCATTGTCTTGTTGCAGGATGAGGTCCCCAGTGGGATGTTGAAGACGCACAAACGGGAGTAAATGGTCGACCAGGATATCCCGGTAACGTTGACCTGTGAGGGACGATGTCACTCGTACCAGGGGTCCCACTTCAGTCCACCCCCACCAACTTGAAGAGTACCCTGCTGGCAAGAAGGATCCATTGCTTCATGCGGTTTGCGTCGTACTCGTATACTGCCATCCGCATGTACCAATGTGAATCTCGACTCATGAGTCCAGGCAACATTTTCCCACATGTCTAGGGTCCAGTGGCGATGTTCCCGCGCCCATGCTGATCTTTGCATCCTGTGATGTGCGGCCAGCAGCGGTACCCTCGTGGGACGATGGCTTCTGTGCCCCATAGCGAGGAGATGGTTCTGGATGGTGAGGCTGCTTACACGTTTTTGTGCACCAGCGTTAAATTGCCGAGTGATTTCTTGCAGTGTGTGCCGTCTATCCGCTGTTACAATGCGAGCTAGCCGATGATGACCCCACTCATCCACAGGCTGTTGTCCACGGCAGTTTTCCCTTGCAGGGATGGTTTTACCGGATTCGATGTACTCACGGTGCACCCGTGACACAGTGGCTCGTGAAAATCCCAGTGTCTGCACAACTTCCGAGATGGAGTGACACATTCGTCGGGCCACGGCAATTTGCCCACGATCAAATGCGCTTAGATCCTTCGTCTTACCCATACTGCGTCCGCCTCTTACTGATTCCCGTCGCATCACTCCTTATATTGTCGGATCGCTGCATACGTCATGTCGTTTCCGTTTATAGGGACGCCCACAGCGCCACATTTGCATAAGGCCAGCTGTCTCTAATTCAGTTGCTCTTCAGTGTATATAAATTATAGTTCAAAGTAGGTTTGTCTTGGTAGGGTCGGCTCGGGTCCCGGTCCAAAATGTTTGATCCGTTTCCAACTCTAGTTCCGGACACACCCCTAAATGTTTAAATATGCATCTTATATTATAGATAGAGAGTTTTTTGCAGCAGTGCAAACATTACTCTTGAATAATCGCAAAACCAATGCATTTAAACATGAGCTTTTGCAAATTATTAAACTGATGCAAATATTTACACTTTGATACAGAAATCTGCCCTGATCAGGCTGGGTTCGGATACAAAGAAAGTGAAGCATAATGAACCGGGACGGAAGATGAAAAGAAGTTTAACGGGTCAGTTTTTTAACAATGTTACGCTAAAAATCATGCCTTAACAGTTTTTTTTAAGTCTCACTTTGTTGTGTGTCGTGAGAACAAAAAAAATATGTTTTTTAACATCATTTGTCTTTTTTTCCGTACAAAATAGTGTTGCACAAAATTATTAACATTCATTAAATTACCTGTAAGTAAATAAGCAACGCATGAAATTTATAGGTAATGATTGGTTACTATTAAAGGCAAGAAGTCGTTTTATAAAATTTTAAACAATTTTAAATGGCGGGAAGAAATAACTCTTTTTCTCCCTATGTGTTCATGGAATTAGAAAAACAATATAGTGCACACACACATTTTCTGAACATCTCCCAAACAGAAATTCTGGAATGCGCATCCAGACCGTTAGCCCTTTCGCAACACAATGCCGTCGGCTAGATACCGAGGGTTGTACCGAAAGTAATGCAAAAGTGGGCATAACTTTTTATTAACTGACAGAGATAAGTTAAATTGCACATGTTGGTAGAGTAACTCTTTCTCTATACAAAGGTGCTACTCAACATAGTCTCCATCACAAGCAATGCATTTGTGCCATCGTTAAACCCAATTCTCGAATCCTCTTTGAAAGAATTCAGGTGTGGACTGTTGTACCCACTTCTTCACAACCACTTTCAACTCGTCAGTGTCATCAAATCGTTGACCTCGCAGACTGTCCTTCATTGGACCGAACAGGTGGAAATCGGAGGGCGCCAGATGTGGGCTGCACGGTGGAGAGGGGACCAACGACCAGCCTAATTTGCTGATCGCCTGTTTTGTTGGCAAAGATGTGTGTGGTCTCGCATTGTTTTTTTAGTTATGTTTTTTATTGGGAGTTTAACGACCACCGTGAGCAACTCAGTGGGCTCTAAGCAGTCGACCGTCCCTAACTTTGGGCCACTGGTTCCAGGAAAGGGAAAGCCAGTGCCGTAAGACAAACACAACATCCGTGCCTCAACGGGATTTGAACCCGGACCCATCTCGGACGAATGATCAGAAGCCATCGTTTAGAACACTGCGCCACTGGGGCGGCGTCTCGCATTGTCATGGTGAATGTGGATCCTTTTCAGATTCCTTTTCTGTCTCTTCCTCGTTATGGCTACTCTAAGCTACTTGAGTTCTCAGTGTACCGCTCGCTGATCACGGTACGGCCACGTTCCAGAAAACCAAGGAGAATGACACCCCTGTCATGCCAATAAACAGTCACCATGACTTTCGGTGCTGATTGCTGGATCCTGAACTTCTTAGGCCGTAGTGAAGAAATGTGACGCCATTCCATGGATTGATTCTTCGCTTACGGACCGTAAAGATACGCCCACATTTCATCCCCTCTCACTAGATTGGAAAAAAAAGCGTGTCCTCATTAGCTTCAAACACTTCCAACCTTCTCTCCTTCAATTCTGCAATGAGAAAGAAAGGTTACTGTAGAGGAAGAGTTAGTCTACCAAAATGTGCCATTTGAAAGACCTTGGCCAGTTAATAAAAATGCTATGCCCACTTTTGCATTACTTTCGGTACAACCCTCGTATATTTGTAAGAGACATGCATATTAATTGAACTTTAAAGTACTAATAGGTTTTCCCTAGATTCACTTATGAAATTTATATTTCAGTGACTTCTACTATAAATCGAGCAAATTATTATTTACTTTTAAAGGCCTTTTAAAGAAATTTTTAGGATAACAAAATCCAGGTCCTAGTAATAGCAAAAAAAAAAAAAAAAAAAAAAAAAAAATTGAGATGTATCAATATAATAACGATATTGCAAAAAAAAAAAAAAAATAATTTCTACTTTTTTATGAAACAGAAATTAAAAGTCACTGAATTATAAAATAAACACGCATTGAGCAAATAAAAAACAATTGATTTTTTTTTAACTTTGCTTAAAAAAACTAATTGAGGACGACGTCACTGAAATACGATTATAAGGAAATGATAAAAATACAAACAAGAAAGATGACACCGAATTTTCGGGTGTAATAAGCACGTCCTTTGAATCCGTTCTGAGTCAAATTAAATTTATCAAAGCTATCCAAAATCAACGGAACCGGTATGGAAAACAATAGTATCTGACGGAAGAAAGAAGTTTTTCAATAGGGTTTTTAATCCATCAGATTTTTAGCAAACGGAATCGTGGGCTTACAAACTCTTAGAAACAGAGTTATCGACAAAAATAAGATGTGACATTACGTCACCTGGTGGGAAAAACAATGCATTATTTTAGGAAGAAAGTATTCTCCAAAAGTTTATCCATACGAGCGGTATCGGTCCAAGAAAAAACAAATTTAGTCGAGTTTTCAGGAGTCCAGATTTTGCTACAAATACATCAGAAGCAGAAATTAACACTTATGACCCCTGGAGGCCAAACCATTCTTTACCAAACATTAGAAATCATGTGAAAAATATTTTTCATTAGGTTTTGTATGCGAAACAGGAAGAATTTTTCAAATCGGAGTTTTAGGAGCAGAAATAACGCAGAAAACACAATTTACCTTTGTGCCCCTAGCGGAAAGTCTATGATTTACTTGAAAATTTTGAATTTATAGGAAAAACATTTTGCATCGGAAACATTATCCAACAAAGAAGGAATTTTTCAAATCGGACTCCTGGAAGTAGAGATATTGGGAAAAATAAGAAATACATCTACGCACTCTGGCGTAGAAACCATTCACTATTTTAAGAAGAAAATGTTTCTAAGAGGTTTGTCAACATGAGTAGTATCGGTCTACAAACAACGTTTTTTCCAATCGAGAATTTAGAAGCTCATATTTTGCTGCAAATACATCACAAGCGGAAATTAAGATTTACGCCCCCCGGTGGCCAAACCATTTTTTTTACAAAAAATTAGAAAATATGTGTAAACGATTTCCCATTAGGAGATGTATCCGGTGCAGAAAGAATTTTTTTAAATCGGAGATTTAGAAGCAGAGTTATTGGGGGAAACGCAGTTTACCACTACGCCACCTAGCGGAAAGTCTATGAATTACTTGAAAATTTTGAAATTATATGAAAAACATGTCACACGGAAAACACTATCCAACAAAGAAAGAATGTTTCAAATCGGACTCCTAGAAGTAGAGATATTGACAAAAATAAAGTATACATCTACATCCCCTGGCGGAGAAACTGTGGAATATTTTAGTAAGAAAATATTCCGAAAAGGTTTATCGATAAGAGTGGCATCAGTCCACGAAAGAATTATTTCAATCGATATTTTAGAAGCTCAGATTTTATGGCAAATACATCAGAAGCAAAAATTAACTTTTACGTCCCCCTGGTGGCCAAAGTATTCTTTACCAAAAATTAGAAATTATATGCAAAAGATTTTCCATCAGGAGATGTACCCGCTGAAGAAAAAACTTTTCAAATCGGAGTTTTAGTAGAAGAGTTATCGGGCTAAATGTAATTTACTTTTACACCCACTAGCGGAAAATCTATGCGTAATTTGAAAAAAACAAATAACTATATCTAAAATACTCTTCGACATAAATGGAATCGAAAGATAAAAGATTTTTTCAGTCGGAAGTTTAGAAGCAAATATGTGGAATAAAACGTATTTTTGAATTCGACATCTTCTGCATTTACGCCCTCTAGCGGCGAAATTTTACATCGTAAAAAAATAACAAAGGATCATCATTCGCATATTTCAAGCTTCCCAATGCAAAAAGAAATTTTTAAATGGGACTAATAGTTGTAGAGATATCGTGGGTACAGACGGACGGACGGACAAACCGATAACATAAGCACGATCTTTTTTTAAAAGAGACGTGCTAAAAACGGGCAGCATTATTTTGGCACACGCTAGGTGTGCCATGGTATAACGCGAGAGATTGGAGACTACTTATGCTTTATTGGAGCAGTTCAATGTGGTCACTAGGATATAAATTTTATGAAGATTTAACGACCACCGTGAGCAACTCAAAGGGCTATAAGCAATCGCCCGTTCCTAATTTAGGGGCACTTGTTCCAGGGAAGGGAGAGAGCCAGTGCCGTAAGACAAACACAACATCCAATCCTCACCGGGATTCGAACCCGGACCCTTTTCGGACGAATGATCAGAGGCCATCGCTTAGACCACTGCGCAACCCGGGCGGCGCAGTGGTCTAAGCGATGCATGCCGTTCCTCACGTATATTAAAAGCGCTTTTTCTCGGAAGAAATTTGCAGCAAGGTGAGCAAAAGTAGCTAGGCCTAAATGAATCAGGTTAGACAGTCGCTACCTTGTCTGTGGTTGCGTCATCACAATCAGCTGACTCATTCCAGCAAATGAAAATGCTTTTATTAATTGCGAATAATTCTTTGCTCATGTCGGAGCATCCCTTTTACGTGATTGATGCGTGGATTACAGTTCTTCATTAGATCAGCACAAATATCTCCAAATTATCGCGTTACACAGTTAGTTGTTCCTTTTTCGGAGCCAGCTGCAGAGATAACCAGTGGGCGCAACTCAATCAAACTTGGTAGGAACAGTTCCTAGAACATGTGGGGAGAAAATTTGAAAATTATGGGGGGGGGGGGGATCAAAATATCACCACCAGAAGAAAATTTGGCACGGTAAATGGCGAAAGTGCCATATACACTGCCGGAAAGTGAAAAAAGAACACCAAGAAGGAATTGGCGGACGATCATGAAATTTACATATGTTAATGGGGTCGAGTGTACGTAAGTGCGATGTTAGTTTCGGGACCAACCGGTGAGCGCTTACGCCACAGCGCGGCATAATATGCAAATTATCGTCGGTGGTATTTAAGGAGTACGGCGAAGTGAATGTAATCAGTCGTCGGCGTACGCACACGTGCGAAGACCCTGAAGAAACCGCAATGCCTGGACATGGAAAACGTGTACGATTTCAGCAGTTATCGGACTTTGAGCGAGGTCGTCTAGTCGGACTCCGCGAGGCCGGGTGGTCGTATCGTCGTATTGCGGAGCGAATTGGACGGGAAGTATCGGTGGTGGTACGATGGTGGCGTAGATGGTCGGAGGAACATTCCCACACGAGGAGACGTGGAACCGGGAGTCACAGACGGACTGATGAGCGGACCGATCGACGCATAAGAAGAGCGGCGTTGTCCAGCAGAACATCCACTGCGACGCAAATCCGAGCTGCGGTTGCACCTGAGGTGACTGTACGAACAATCCGCAACCGTCTACTGGATGCAGGACTACGTGCACGTGTGCCTCTGGCATGTGTACCTCTGACTCCAGCTCACCGTCAGGCACGGCTGCAGTGGTGTCGCCAACGTATGCACTGGAGAACGCAATGGCGATCTGTCGTGTTCAGCGATGAAAGCAGATTCTGCTTGGGAGCCTCCGATGGCCGTATGCGTGTTCGCAGACTCACAGGGGAGCGTTTCCACCCTTCTTGCATCCGCCAGCGACACACAAGACCTACACCTGGTCTCCTGGTGTGGGGAGCGATCAGCTATCGCTCCTGTACACAGCTAGTGTTTGTACCGGGTACGTTAAACAGCACCTCCGACATTAACAACATCATTCAACCCGTTGTTGTGCCATTTGTAAGGTCGGTCCATCGTGATGTTTTCCAGCAAGATAACGCAAGCCCACACACGGTACGTGCAACGCAACATGCACTTCAAGGTGTGAGACAACTTCCATGGCCTGCACGTTCACCGGATTTTTCCCCCATTGAGCACGTGTGGGATTTTATGGGACAACGACTTATCCGGTTTCCACGGCCAGCCACGACCATCCCCGATTTATGCGTCCAGGTTGAGGATGCTTGGAACTCAATACCCCAAACTTACATCCAGCATCTGTACGACAGACTCCATGCCAGAATTGCAGAGTGTGACGCAGTTCATGGCGGTTCAACCTCGTACTAACCATGTTACATGGAGATGTTATTTTTCAGTTTGCCAGCAAATACAGCTGTATTTTGCCATAATGTTTTAATCACGTTATCCTCTGTATTCCGTTATTATGCTGTATAAATTTCTTTGGTATCAGACGTCTCCTTCTTGGTGTTCTTTTTTCACTTTCCACCAGTGTAGTTTAACCTCCTATGCTCGGCCAATGAAATGAAAGGATGAGGCAGGTCTTTTCACACCTCATCGGCATAAGAGCAGCAGGGATGGTAAACCGCTGTTTTGTAACCATAAAACGGCTCTTGCTCGAAAATTACCGTACATTTCTGCTTCAAATGGTCAGTTTGAAAAAATCATTTATGCGACTTATGAGACAGGCATGTGCATAAGACATTGCTTCTCCTTCAGTTACCCATATAACAATTCGTCTTCGAAAATACTTCCGCTTCGAAATGTCGGAATACAAAATTCTTTTTTTTTTTATTTGACGGAGAAAATGCCAGCATAAAATTTAAACTTCTCCCCTCCATTATTTCTTCAGTTGTCTGTCCGTCCGCTCTTAGAAATTATATTTTCTCTTCTAAGGGGCAACATTGAAGAAATTCTTTTTTAGCTAATAGAGACAGTAGTGCGCATATGATAGTCGATGTCTGTCCTTTCTTTCATCAGACTCTCTGTCCTACAGTTGAATTTCTTTCTCTGCCCCATATAGAAAAAGATGAGCATAAAGATTTCAGACAAATCTTCGTTTTTCAACACTCTCGTCGGCTTAGCTTTCTATCCGTCCTTACGCAGAAATCGCATCTTCGTTTTTAATTAACACAGCAAAGAAATTCTTCCTGCGCCTAATAGAAACAGGAATGCAAAGAGCATCAAGATTTGACTTCCCTTCCTCCCTTTGTCTGTCGGTATGCATAAATCACTCGGAGCTGTTAGAAGATGAAAAATATTTCTTTCTCTTTCGGACAGAAAGGTGTAGACGACAAACTAATGAATAGATATACGAATCAGATATGTCTTGAATCTTATGCTCGTGTTTTCTCCAACAGCGCAGAGAAGGAATTTTTAAAATCTGCCATTTCGAAACTGAAGTATCTTTTCTGCAGACGGATGGATGGTCAGGAGGATGAAAGGAAGAAGTGAAATCGACAGTCTTGAGCGCATGCCTGTCTTTTTCAACAACAGAAGCAATTTGATCAGATCATCAGAAGCAGCAATATCGTTTCTTCGGACGGATAGACGGATGAACAGAAGGACAGACATAAGTAATCTTGTATAACAGTAATGAGCCATTAAAGAAATCTTTTTAATATGGCTCTTAGAAGAAGAAAAATAATTTTGGCGGACGGACAGAAAGATAAACTGACAATCGGAGGACGGGCGACGTGTTGTCCGAAATCTTATATCAGTACCGCTTTTGCCAGAGCCGGACAGAAAGATAACTGAATGGCATACTGTCCTGCATACGAAGTGCTTGTAACTAAAAGTTGAGAACACGACAAATGTTCTCTCAACTGAGCCTAAATCTACACTGTTCAAAATTTAGTGTAGGTTGCACCAAAAAGGGGTACTACACCAGCTGTACCACTTTCTGAGAAACGATACACCATTGTGTGGTGCAAACAAATCTCAACATGGTGAAACCTTGCACATAATGTGGTACAGCCTTGCACCGTAACGCAATACAAAGTTACACTGTGTTGTTGGGTTTTGTTTGTACCGCACAATGGTGTATCTTTTCTCAGATACACCATTGTGTGGTGCAAACAAATCTCAACATGGTGAAACCTTGCACATAATGTGGTACAGCCTTGCACCGTAACGCAATACAAAGTTACACTGTGTTGTTGGGTTTTGTTTGTACCGCACAATGGTGTATCTTTTCTCAGATACACCATTGTGTGGTACAAACAAATCTCAACATGGTGAAACCTTGCACATAATGTGGTACAGCCTTGCACCGTAACGCAATACAAAGTTACACTGTGTTGTTGGGTTTTGTTTGTACCACAGAATGGTGTATCTTTTCTCAGAAATTGGCGCAGCTGGTGTAGCACCAGTTTTTGGTACAACCTTCCATAAAATTTTTAACAGTATATAAACTTCGGCATAAATAACAATTGCAAGCTAGTGACAAAGATACCCATCTGACTAAAATAAACGTACTCTATTTAAAGCGTTCGGGTAGAGATACACTTAGACGAATGACTAAAGATCAGATAAATTCGTTTAATAGGCGTAATACAGATATAAAGCTACATAAACGCAAGCTTTCACCAAACACTGGCTTCCTCAGGCGAACGTTATAAAATAAACAAAGAATTCCATTTAAATGCACATATGTGAAACAATGATACACGTGGTACTGTAATAAACACGCGCTCACTTAAAGTCACAGAGCAGGAGCGCGTGGATGTGTATCAAGTAGGGTACTCCAGGCATGCGGAGTTCAATTATTGATGTTTCAGAGTTGCATACGTGATGTCTTGACAATATTTCTATGGCTTCTCGAAGAAGTGTCGCCCGGGCCGTTGTGTACGCGGCCACTTTCTTCATATTCGACCATAAAGGAACAGTTGATCGGGTGGCTAGTTCACGCGCCAGAGCGGTGGTGAGTAGGCCTATCTTGGCATCCCGCTTATGTTCTTGGAGCCGTATACTCAGTGACTTTTTTGTCATACCAACTCTTGGTTGTTCCGTCCGGGCAGAGCAAAGGGATGGTATATACCCCTGCCTCATTCAGGTAAACGTCGCTGCGCTTGTGGCCCGTGAGGCGGGCTGCGATGGTTCAAGGAGCTCGGATTCCTATACCCAGACCAAGTTTCTTGAGGCTGTTCTTCAGAATGTAAGTAAAACCTGAAATATACTGGCAACATCCGATGTAGAGTAACTTCTGCGTTGGCTGCTAGTCCTGAGGGGAGTGGATTCACGACTGCGTGCGTACTATGATGCGATCAACCATATGAGTTGAGTAACTCGCTGAGTTTGTCAAATCCCTCGGTGCTTTGAGCTCAGCGTGGGTAGTAGCATCGTCCGAGAAATGCGTGAAGGACATTTTTGCTCTGTGCCTGAAGAGGGCCATTTTTCTCTGCTTCGGACATGACAAGGTAGGAAGAATCATATCAATGGGAACGTGGGTTTTCTTATAGTAGACTTCGGTATGGAGATCGCCTGCACGGGATTTCTTGATTAATACGTCGAGAAAGGGTAGGGAACCCTTCTTTTCCAGTTCCATAGTGAAATGCATGTTAGGGTGTTGCTGATTAATGGAGACTAAAAATTTGTTGAGCTGCTCCTTTGACTGGTTCCACACGAAAAACATATCGTCCGCATAACGTAACCATATACGTGGAACTGGTTCTGTCGATGTCTATTACAGCATCACCTGTATCATTGTTTCCCATATTACTCTGTTCATTTAAATGGAATTCTTTGTCTATTTTATAACGTTCGCCTGAGGAAACCAAACGTGTTTGGCGAAAGCTTGCGTTTATCTAGCTTTACAGTATATCTGTATTACGCCTATTAAACGGATGTATCTTATCTTTAGCCATACCCAACTGACGTTTGCGTTGGCTTTTATGGCCCGCATGGACGAAGACAAAGCTTGGCTAACTGATAAAGCTCATTTTCATGTTAATGAAAATGCGAACACTCAAAACTGTGGATCTGAACTACAGACAAATTTGCACGCGTATCAATAAATTTGTTTTCATTCACCGAAGCTAACTGCATGGATCAAGTTTGCAATAACGTTTCTTATCAGCCCGTCTTTCTTCCAGAAAAAAAACTGGACCTGCTACCTGGATTGTAACCGTATAGCGTTATCTGCATATGTTCTATGTAAAACATTCACATTTTCCATCAGTTATTCATCACATTTTAAGAATATGGAAATGATGAGCTGTCTAGCTCACAGATTCAATCCCAAAATTTGTTTAAAAGGAAAAGTTAGAGAAGTAATTGCCAGCATGAACTCAATACGTGTGAAAGCGTTGGATGGATTTTTTTTCAACCAAAATCAAGTAGGAAACGCTATGCAGAAGTAATTGGTCTAAAGAGTTGGAACGCCCATAGTTTTGTAATTTAATCAATAACTCACGGCGTAATGCCAAGATGAACTAGTCTTCCGTGCAATTCTTCTCGCATAATTTTCATTTCAAGCGCAGAACGGACTATGAGTAACCAATTTCATAGCTGTGATATCAAGCTGTATTGAATAAAATGGAAAATCAGTGTAAGCACTTGAAAAGGGAAAAGGGCAACAATTCAGTGTGAAACTGCTTCGATTGATTTCATTTCTGTAAAGCATTTCGAAAAGCAAATATGTTCTATTTCGTGTACCTGAAAGTACACTGCTCAACAAAATTAAAGGAGCATGTGATGTAGCGAGAACAGATAACTGCTGGTAAATATGCAGCACAATATAAAAATATATTTATGAAAGGGATAAGAAAATAAAGGATTGAACAGGTGAAAAATCATGTTTTACTGTAACAAAGATCATTTTTACAGGAACACACCTGGTGTCATAAAAAAATCATTATTACCCATATTTTTGGAGAAGAAAAATCAAGCATTGACGAACTTTATCATCTGTCTAATAAGGTGTGTGGTCACTTCGAACGTGCAAGACGGTTTCACTCACACCTGTGGGGCATTGAATTAATCAGGTGGTCGAGGAAGTTTTGGGGGATTCTTCCCCACTCTTCAAGAAGGGCATTTGTTAAATGAAGGCGAATCAACTGAGGTTGTGATCTGGCAGCAATGCATCTGCCTAATGTGTCCTAAGCATGATCGATCGGATTCAAATCCGGGAAACATGCCGGCCACTCCATACGCTCTATTGTTTCCTCTTCAAGTATCTGATTCACAAGTCACGCTCGATGAGGTCGGACGTTGTCATCCATAAAAAGGGCTGAATCGCCGATGGCAGCAATATAAGGCATGACCAAGGGTCTAAGAATTTCGTCCCTGTATCTTTGAGCAGTCAGGGACCCATTCTGAATGACGTACAGGTCAGTACGCCCACCTACGCTTATCCGTGCCCAAAACAGCACACCGCCTCCACCAAAACGCGATCTTTCTTGGACATGCGCTGAGTTTTATCGGGTGCCACGTTCTCTCCAGATCAGAAATCGTCGATTATCCGGCTCTAGGCTGAATCTGGACTCGTCGGAGAAGAGAACTTGGCTCCACTCTGCAGGCCCCCAATCACAGTGTTCTTCAGCACAGTTTCTTCGAGCCATACGATGTCGGGAGGTCAGTGGGACACATAACTGGACTACGTGCTTACAATCCACGTGTGTGAAGGCGCCTACGAATTGTTTGTGTCGATACGCTTCTTCCGGTTGCCATTAAAAGTTGTCTTTGCAGCTGGGTGGCATTTTGACCCCTGTTCCGAAGGACTGTTAATGACAAATAACGGTCATCATTTGAGGTTGTAACTCGTGGACGACCTTGACGAGGACGTCTTCGAACACTTCCCGTCTCTTGGAACAGACTCCACAAGTGTGCAATTACGCTTCGGCTCACTCCAATGGCGGACGCTACTATCCGTTGACTTTGACCGGCTTCCAACCTTCCTATGGCTTGCGACGCAAGGCTTTCTGGCAAATAATGTTGATTCAGTATGATAACATGAGATAACGCAACAAACTGGTTCTCCCGCGACCAGCGGTATAAGAATACAGTTCCGAAAGAACCACCCGCTTTATGTGATTGTCGCATTGACGTCACTTTTGAAGTCATTGTTGCTAATTTGCATGTCGAACTGCTTTCTACAGCTGTTTTTCATTATTCGGAGGGAATGTTTTGACAGTTCAATAACATTTTACCCAACTGCTTTGAATAAAATCGTTTAAAAAGGGTGCTTCCCCAATTTTGTTGTCAAAAAACTCCCCGAATAATCAAAAACAGCAGTAGAAAGCAGTTTTTGAAAGCAGTTACATCACGATCATTTTCAACTATTATCAATCCACTGCTGGATGAAGGCCTCCCTGAGTTTCTTCCACAAATGTCGGTCTTGAGCCAGTCTCCTCCACGTCACTTTTGAATTTCATCCACTATACTGGTCTTTGGTATCCAGTCTAATACTTCAGTTGTTCACTGGTGGTCAGTTCTTCTAGCATTATGTCCAACCCACTGCCATTTCAGGGATTTTACTTTGATCACGATGTCTTCCATCTTGTTTATTTTAAATCCAGTACCACAAACTACACTGGCGTGCAAAAATTTAGGACGAGACAGTTTTTCGAATGTAATGTCGTGCAGAAGTGCTCCGCATCGACTCAAATCATACCATAAGATCCCCAAGATGTACGAATATGGGACAAGTGAGAAAACCCGTCCAAATAAGGAATCCAAAGGATAAAAAGGCACTTTATTGAAAAGGTAGATTCGAGCACAACTGCACAGAAGACAGAAACGTCCATGTGACAGGCGGCTGCCAAGAAAAATACAGTCTTTAGTAGGAGATATGATCACCCCTGACTGCTTTGCAGGATTTACAACGTCTGTCCATGCTGAGGACGAGGTTGCCAAGATGTTGAGGCATCGCGGCCCATTCCTCTTGTAGCGCCAATCGCAACTGCGGAATAGTTGCTGGTGGCTGGTGATGGGCTGCCAAGCGTCTCCCGAGAAGGTCCCACACGTGTTCGATTGGATTTAGGTCCGGGGACCTTGCGGGCCAATCCATGCGTTGAATATCTTCACTCTCCAACAGTTCTGCGACAGCCACTGTACGATGAGGTGTAGCGTTGTCGTCCATGAAGAGGAACTCAGGACCCAGAGCACCTCTAAACAGACGCACGTGAGGCAGGAGAACCTAGGTACAATAGCGGACACCAGTGACTGAACCTCCTTGGAAAATGTGGAGGTCAGTACGGCTACCAAGCATGATACCGCCCCAAACGAGAACTCCGCCACCTCCAAACCGGTCCCTTTCGATGATGTTGGAGGCGTGATTGCGTGTTCCCTGCTCTCTCCAGATGTGAATACGTCCAGAATCGCTCGTCAGACTAAATCGGCTCTCATCCGTAAAGAGAACTCGACCCCATTTCTGATGTGTCCAGTTCTTGTGTTCCTGGCACCACAGAAAACGCCATCTCCGATGAGCAGGCTTTAATGGCACACACCGTACTGGTCGTCGTACAAATAGACCACCTTTGTGCAGCCTCCTGGCCACGATAAAACGTGATAACGGACATCCAGTTGTCTGTTGCATGTGTCTTGTGATTTCTCCCGCTGTCTGCCGTCTGTCTCTTCTCGCCTGTAGGACAATATACCGGTCGTCCGCCGCCGTGGTTGCTCGTGGACGACCACTGCTAAACTCTCAGACAGCTGTTCCTGTCGTTTGAAATGTTCTACAAACTCGTAAAACAATGCTGTGAGCGATCCTGAACTCCTCGGCAACACTTCGACCTTCTTCCAACTGCCCAATGACGCGACCTCGGGTAAAGTCATCCAAATGTCGTCTACTGGATTGCCTGTTGGCCATATCACACGGTTGCAGCAACTCGACGTCGTTCAAACCGATGTACACCGTGCAATAGCTTTCACCGAATTGCTGAGTGTACACCGCTCGTGTGTTTTATACCCTTCCGACACTCCCACCCCCTACGTCATACTGCATATATGCGCATGCCCTACCGTACTGGACCTTGGTCTATCTCCTGAGTGGTCTTTCGGTCCGTTCTGCCTGCTCGTTCCGCTGTCGTGCTAATTTCTCCTTTTCGTCCTTAATTTTTGCACACCAGTGTAGTTCTGCCAGTTTCTGTTCTGCGGTAGTAGAAGCGATGTCCAGTTTTCAGTTCAGTCAGTTCCCTCCTTTTCTTCTGACCTCACTTAGCCTGACGATATCCCACTTGATCTTATGGAGTTCCTCCTCCACTTCAAGGGGCCTTGAATCAGAACATAGAATTTGTCTTTTGAACGTAGTCAAAGTCAGCATCAGATGGCAGCCTAGATTGGTCCTCCGGTGATTCTTAACACCCTCCCTCTTCGTATCACACCGCTGTCTTGGTCAGGTACATTCCAGCCAAAAAATACATATATGTATACAGTATATTTGCACATACATACAAAACTGAAGGCCTTATATCATCATTTTATCCGCCTGTCCCTCTACCCGTTCTTTCATTCGTAGACACATTTCCCATAATAACATGGCGTAATTTCTTTATTGTATCTGATAGAAGTAGGCATGACTATGTGTCTTTTTGCTGCAAAATTGTTTTCAGCAGATTGTGTAAGTTTATATACTGGGTGGTTATAAAATAAGTATCTCTGTTCTCGAGTGCCCAGAAAAGCGAGAAATGGAGATACCGCCAGGAAGCTTTGTAGGCTGTAAATTGTGGGTACGGGAAAACGATTTAGGGGGAAAGTAGTACAAAATGTCTCCACTAGGGGAACAATGGCTGTGCATGTGCAAGAAAAGAACAAATACATGTTTGAATTTGCTGTCTATTGACAGCACAAACGTTTCAGGACAAAATCTGCTCAACATGGTGGCCGTCACACGAGATTACCTGCGATGCACAGTAGAGGTATCACTACTGAAACACAAGAAATTGTACGTCTTTCACACGGAAAGTGTCGTATGCAAATGCTCACACGCAAATTTGGCATGCTACAATTGGCAGGACAAAAGCGCCAATGGTCAAGCTGGCGGTAGTCTTTATGGCTCTTTCAAAGAAGGAACGCACGCTATTGGCAATTTTTTATTATCAACATCAGAGTAATGACAATAGTGCACTACGCCAGTATAAACGAATCAAAGGATTGCAGAGATGACCCCTTATCATATCAGAGTCTTTGAAATTGCGTATCATCCTCCAGCGTTGTGGAGGATAATACGGAAGATCAAATACACTGGACAATTGGGTATATCGTCGAGAAGAGGACGTTCGACAGTTTCCAAATCTGTCATGGATGAAGTTGTAGTTGCCATGCCTACACGGCAAGCCGTAAGCCACTTTGACACAGCAGTACTAGAGTGTGGCCCGACAGTTGCATAATCCGTGGTCAACAATCCGCAAAGCACTTCTGTCTATCGTAGAATGGTATCCGTATAGGAAACGTGGTAACAGTGGTAGTATAGTTCTCCACTGTTACCCGGCGACAAAGAACAACCCTTGGACTTCGCTTTCCGATTCCTCGCTCGGTGAAGGTTGACAGCCAGTAGCCTTGGACTATCACGCAGCCAGATGAGTTACATTTCACTATTACTGGGAGTGTTAACTTGCAGAACTGCCGAATATGGGGAATTATACTACCAGCTGCTATCACGAAAGGCTTCTATATAGTCCATATGTGACGACATTATAGCGTGGCTTCACAGCAGATTTCATTACTGGACCATTATTGTACGAAACCATCATACTTCAGGACCCAGTAAGATGCTCTATAACCAGTGAATGGTATTGCGCTCTTCTTAGATATGTTATTCTCTATTTGATGGAACGGCAATGTTTGGACACTACCTTGTTCATGCAAGACGCTGCACCTCCACATATCGGTCGGCAGATGAAGGAATTCCTCAGTTGAACATTCGGCAATGAACGCATAATTTCTCGAGGGTTTTCGTGGTCTTGGACAACCCGCTCACCGGACTTCACTCCTTGTGATTTCTGGCTTTGGGTATAATTGAAAGACAGAATTAATCGGCACAGCATATGCTTTCTCTCAGATCTGAAAACGAGTATCGGACGTGAAGTGGCCAGCATTTTCCGCGACATGCTGCGAACAATCATGTCACATGCCCTCCTTCGTTTACAACATGTTATTTCTTGTGATAGCCAGCATATTGAGATTTTGTCCTGAAACGTTCGTACTGCAAATAAGCACTAAAGTCACGCACGTATCTGTTCTTTTCTTGCGTCTTCAGTGCCTCTGTTCCTCTAGCGCCACAATTTTGAACTAATTATTTTTCTCCCGCTAAATCGTTTTCATATGCCCTTAATAAGCTACCCACCAAGTTTCATCGCGATGTTTCAATTTCTCATTTTTCTAGACACCCGAGAGATTTTAACGATTTATGTAAAGAATTTTAGGAAGGGAGTGTCTGACCCGAAATCTTAAACAGCCCTAGGAGATTTGGGCTAGAATGCCCAACAGGAAAGTCACACGGAAGCGAGATAGAAAGCGGGAGGACATCGCCCTTATTTATAACCGGGGGGGCGGTACCAGGGGTTCGGCGGCTTAACGTGCCCATACGACGCACAACGGATATTTAGTGGTTCGAGCGTTTGCACCTGCTTGGGATCGAACCTGAGAATTCTCAGTGGCAGTCACGAAAGTTGACCACCAGGCCATCCACGGTCTTTCTAGACACCCGAGAATAGAGATACTTATTTTATAACCACCAGGTAGTAGACAGAGTTTGTAACGATGCATCTGCTTCTAGAAGGCCACTGAAAAAATTATTTTTGTAAGTCAAGTCAGCCAATTAGTCTATATATTTTCGGCCTGTAAGAAGTTATTCTCTCACTAGATAGCCTAGTTTTTTATTTGTTCTTTTCCAGATATCTGTTTCTACGGTACATAATGAAATAGTTCTTGTTTAGCTATGTTTCGCGGGTTTAGACTGCTTGTTCAAACAAATGCAATAAATAAAATAAATAACAAATTCAGACAAGTTAGTAAAATCATGCAATGCATTGATTATGATACTCTTTCCAACATACCAGAAATCATTACTCAAGTTATGAGGATAATGGCTGTAGAATAAATCTAGCTCCTATGCCCTGATCTTTGATCCCATTTCAATGATATTCCACAGAACCGGTTAAGTATACTTCGGGAGCAGCATGATAAAGTTTTGTCTCAATCGAAGCATTTTTACGTAAGTTATAACGCGTAAGGGCGATGGAATGGATCCCGCTTCTATGTCCTGACCTTTAACCCCATTTCGCCCATTTTCAATAGGGTTCGTTCCCAGGTGGTCCCGTACCATATACTAAAATTTCATCGAAATCGAACCATTTTTACGCGAGTTATCGTGAAGGCGGTCAGACAGACAGACGGACAAAGCTGGAGCATATACGCTTCTTCAACCTACGGTTGGAAAGCGTAAAAAACAGATAAGCATGTGACCTTCTAGTCGGATTTCCTAAGGCTCTGGCTTGTACTGCGGAGCTTGGTTCGATATCCACATGTTCTTAGATAGTTATAAAAAGCGGAAAAATAAATGAGCAACAAAAGATATGCACAACCGAAATAATTTGACGTATTTTCCAGGATGCTGTTTTTTCCTCCTTTTTTTTTTCGTTTTGTTTTGTTTTGGGGGTTTAACGACCACCGTGAGCAACTCGATGGGCTATAAGCACTCGCCCGTCCCTAATTTAGGGCCACTGGCTACAGGGAAAGGAGAGAGCCAGTGCCGTAAGACAAACACAACACCCATGCCTCACCGGGATTCGAGCCCGGACCCTCCTCGGACGAATAGTCAGCCAGTGTTCAGACCACTGCGCCACAAGAGTAGTTTCCAGGATTTTCTATAACACAATTCCGCCGCTAAGTGGAGTAAATATATACATTTTTGTTACTATTCGACATTTGTTTCTGGAAGAATCTTTCTCTTTATCAATCTGAATCTTTCTTTTTATCAAAAGACAAGCTCATTAAGCCAAAGTGTTTCGTAACATCACTCCAGTTACTGATTTTGTTAAGTTCTTATCGCTGAGCTGAACATACATATATATATTTTGTCTCTGTTAAAAAAGAAAAGCTTAATGAAAGGTACGGAGAAATAAGCAATCCATACTATCTGAAATATAGTTTTCGCCCAGAATACCAGTTTAGCAGTTTTCAATTGTTTTGGGATCATAAATTTTAATCTTTCAGTTGAGTGAGCCTATTCTGATATAATTTTCCCGTTATTTTTACTGACTCATTGAGCCGCGCATTTGTACGTCCGTACAGGTCTTCGACTTGTGTTTGCAATGAATGGTCGAACTAATTAAGCTACAAAAATGCGAGGAGATACGGTCGCGCGCGATCAAAACACTTAATAACAGATATTCACGACGATCATTACCGGCGAAACGGCAAATTCGACACTGTGACATCACTAGGCAAGTGAACAGATTATAAGAACGTGGCTATTGTACGCCAAAGTATAGAATAAGAAAAAAAAGATCTCAAACCGAAGTGATTTGCGGTAAGGGCAGGCACACAGTACAGATTTGTATCGTAGGTGACCCTCTTCCCGAGTGTCTTCATCAAGAACACCGTCTCCTGCCAAATTGCTCGATTAGAGGCACTGTCATTAAAAATCGAGCGATTTCTAGATCGTTAATCCGGAGGAAGATAAGCCAGTGATAAATGATGGTCAAAGGATGGTAGTCGGGACCTCGCCATCAATTAAAATTCCCAAAATCCAATGAATTCTGTCTTCATGTCGGTTGAATGCTGATAGCTTCGAGAGATGAGCTGCGACGTTATCGCCCCCCAGGAGCTCATCATTAAGAACGTTGCATGATTTGTCGTTCAATTTCCGTCTTGTTCCTAGCTAAAATTCAGACGGCAGGCAGTCAGGCAGCCTGCTTTCTGCTTGCTACTTGCCCCCAACTCCCTCGCATCACCCTTCTCGCAACTTTACTCTGTCTGCCTTCCGGTGTTAAAACCTGGCAAATCATCCCGTGTGAAGAGGAAAGTCTCGCCTTACTCGCGAGGGGAACTTGTTAACGAAAGCTACTTTCACCAAGATCGCTTACGGAAATGTTGCGCATTTCGCAGAAACTGATGCAGCTTTTGGTAAAGTTTCCGCTGAGAAAACCACAGCCGGTTCTTCCTTGGGAGCTGCTACAGAAACTGCGAAACTGTTTCAGAAGATAACGCTGAAGACTTTGATACCAGGTCTTCGTAAAGTCCCTGTGCATATCTAAACTCCAATAACTTCTAATGCACAGATGATAGAAGTGATCTGTAAACGGAAAACGTGTTTTCTCTTTGATTAAAACATTTTCTTTCGCTTTTTCCTAGAGAAAATACAATGGAAACCGAAACAAGGAGCAGCTCCATTTTGAACAATGATGGTGATAATGTTAACGGAAATTGTTTGAGTAAATGATTAAGTTTACATGGGCTTTGATTTTATATTAAAAGACATGTGACGCTGTTTGTTAAGAAATCCTGATGTTAGAGTTAATTTTGTTTTTATATCAAAAAATTTTAAATGTTCAATTAAAATTTTATACTGATGCCGGGAAGTTGATACTTTTTTCCGTGTGACGAACTCAGAGACTTTGAGACACGACGCACAGATGACCTACGAGAGGGCAAAATATCACTTCGATATATTGTTGAACAAGTTGTTTCAGAGGATTCTTCAGTTAATCCATGGTGGACCCAACGGGAACAGGAAATCCTACTGATTGAGATACACTATATTGACAAAAGTCACCGGACACCTCTTCAAAACCAAATGAACGGATCCGCTGCGTTGTTAAGATGCGCGGTACACCTGCAAACGGCATAAAAACAAGCCTGCAGCTGACCGCGATCATATCGCATTGTGAGGTTGAGTTAAAATGTCGCAGCGGAAGAGAACTGACTTTGAGAAAGGAAAGATTGTTGGGTATTATATTAGTGGGTTGTTTATAGGAGAATCCGAGAGGCGTTTAAACATACCCAAGTCAACTGTTTTGGATGTACTGAAAAAGCAGAAGACACATGGCGTGCCTGAGGCTGTAAAACGTACCGGCACACCAAAGAAAATCAGTCAAAGATGACGTGGAAGCCTCAGTAGAGCCGTTACAGCTAATCGACGGAGTGCTGCACAAGACCTCAGTGTACAGGTGAGTACAAATGCTGCAACCTCGCTATGTACACGTACTATTCGCAGAAAACTTCATTCCATGGGTTACAGTGGCCGTGCTGCTGCTCATAAGCCTTTCATCTCCACTCGGAATGCTACTCGTCGTTTAGCAAGGTGTAAAAAACATTTATCGTGGACCGTAGATCAATAGAAACGGGTCCTATGGAATGATGAATCAAGATACACGATCTATCAGTCTTATGGCCGTGTGTGGGTAGGGCCGCAGCCGGGGAACGCTATTTACCACAGTGTACTGTTCCTACGGTCAAGTTTGGAGCTGGCAGTGTACTCGTGTGGGGGCGTTTTTCGTGGTATGGTCCCGGCCCATTGGTTATCGGGGACAAACCTGTCAGCCAGCACGTCTATCTCGATATTCTGAACAATTATGCCCTACCAACTCTGCGGCAATACTATGGAACCGAGCCCTGTTGGTACCAGCAGGATAATGCACCGAGCCGTAAAGCAAGGGCTGTTACGGGTTTGACGATAATTCCGTATCGTGTGTGGACTGGCCAGCACAGAGCCCTGATCTTAATTCCATAGACCACCTATGGGATGAATTAGAGCTCCGCATAAGAAGTTTGGAACTAAGGCCTACTACTAAGCAACAGTTAGGGGCAGCATTATGTACTAAATGGAAGCGCATACCTATTACTCTGTTTCAAAACCTTGTCGAAAGCATGTCTCGAAGGGTCTCTCGTGCATGCATTACGGCCAAAAGTGGACCGATACCGTACTAATGTATGTCAATAAATGCTATGTTGTGCTTCTCTTCTAGGTGTCCGGTGACTTTTGTCACTGTAGTGTATAAGGTACGGGTCCTAACAAAAGCACCAAAGAAAAGGCGTATCGGCTTTTAGCGAACGGTCACCACTTCAGTCAAGTCCAAAAGTTTTATTGTGTTTCATGCGATGCTTCCTGCAGTTCCTAATAGTTTGTTAAAGGAGGGGCAAAGATCCGATTCCTAATGGACTGTTGCTCACCACCACCTTTCCTTCCCCAATAATCTTCATCAACGATCGACTGAAAACTGTAATATTCAACAGTATGCGAGTGCCGTTTCTGTATCAGTATCAGTGTAAGAGATAGACGACTGAAGTATGAGAACACGTTCAGGACGCATAGAGAGAGCGAGAGAGAGAGAGAGCAAGAGAGCAACCTACCTGTTGTATGAGGGACAGGCCCACATCGCCAATTACCAGTGTAGTATTTTTGTGGCTTAAGATATAACAGAAACTAAACATCAACTCACGTATGAAATTAAAAGTTGCTGTCTTTAGCACGATATATTACAAATAGTTTACCAAACCGTAAACAAATTTTACATTTTATTCACGATCTAAAACCGTTCAATGAAAGTGACAAGTACTTTCGAAGCCACAATGGCTTCATCCTCATACCGACTATGACACGGTACAAGAAACAAACCAGTCAATTTGTACTGCAATACGAGGCGCATCTGTTTATGAGTTTACCAATCAGGTAGCGATGCCATCTCACTAAATCCTAAACGTAAAGTTCAGAAATAAAACAAAATGTACAGTATTATACAAAGTCCAGAAGACCCCGTTGTGCTTGTGAAGAATGAAGTATTCGTCTCCAGGGTCTGTGAATCACAGTTGGTAGTTCTATGTTGCAACTCATTTCCCCGTAAGAAAGAATACAGAGACTTTCCAACAGAAGAACTGAGCGTTTGTCGACTGTAGATATTAAGATTTTAGTGTTGTTCCAGTCGGGGGTGTATCCATCCTGTTTTACTGTTACAGTGAGTGCGGTATTTATATTATCAGTACGTAGGGAATATTTATGTTCAGACAGACGAGTATTTAAGGTCCGAAGTGTAGAGCCCACGTAGTACTTTACTTCACTGTAAGTATCTTCAGGTAATAAAGGTATACTATACACACCAGATTTATTGGGGGTTGGAACTTTGTCTCTATCATTCCTCACCAGTGAAAAAACATTCCTGGTACAAATTCCAAAGGACATATTAAGTTTATGACATGCTTTTTTCAGAATAGTTACAAGTGGGGGTATAAATTCTATCTTACCAACAAATTGTGAAGGGGTAGTTTGAGTAGACAATGTGGTAAATCCCAGTCTCTGGAATTTTCGCAAAAGTCCTTGGAAAAGGTGAGGTGGGAAGCCGAACGATTGTGTTATAGACGAAATCCTGGTTAATTCAAGTTGTCGGGCTCTGCGTGAAGACGAATGAGTGAAAGCACGTTTTATCAAAAAGAGGAAGGAGGAGACCTTATGTTCAAAAGGGTGAGATGATGAATAAGGTATCATGCAAGGTATAGAAATAGGTTTGCGGAACACAGAGTAGTTGAGTTGGTGAGTTTTCAAGTCTCGAAGTAGTAAAATATCCAGGTACGGCAGTTTTCCTTGATCTTCAATTTCACAAGTGAACTGCTAAAGACAGCAACTTTTAATTTCATACTTCATCAGCACGAAAGAAACTGGTATCATCAACTCACGTGTTTGGTGAAAGCATCATAGCAATCTACTGTTTCGCTGAAAATGTCACGAATCCAGTGGGCATCCAGTGTTTGGGAAATGTGCCATCAAAACTGCTAAACTGGCTTTTCAAAATTCGATTGCACTCCCATGCTAAGAACATATCTAGGACATGACTGGGAGACATCTGAGCTCAAATTCGACACATACACTTCCGATTCCTCAACTGAAAACTCAAGTGTAAGGCTAGAATGAGACCGCAACACAACATCTTATACCTCTTCGATCATACACTATGTAGACAAAAGTGTTCGAACAGCTAGGTCGAACGGAAAGAAGAGCTTTCATTAGCCGAAATCAGAACACAGTTGGCTCATTTTTGACAGTTATGACTACAGCGATCCTTTAAGGCATGCTTTCCACGACATACCCGTAGGCCTGTACTTGAACTTTACTCCATTGCCCCTGCAAAGCTTCTTTCAGAGCTACCGTAGAGAAACGCCTTACTGGCAGAGATCGGATTCGGCGTTGCAGCTCGCCCCACAGATATTCTATTGGATTTAGATCGGGACATTAGACCGGACAATCCAACATTTAGACATCTTGCTCCTCATACCAAGCCTGGACAGATCTTGCAGTGTGGCAAGGTGCTCGATTTTGTTGTAATAGGCAAGGATTTACTCCGAAGTACTGCCACAGCAGAAGTAGTGCGGAATTGTTCAAAACGTCTTCGTACATGACGGTCGTTACACTGGAGGGAACCACAACCAAAGAACTGAGTCCTTTTCAGAAGAAACATCCTCACCATCAGAGATCTCAACTCCAAACTTAACTGTATGGACAATGCAGTCCGCTTGACACTGTTTCTTGGGCAAACGCCACAACCAAATGCGTCCATCTGAAAGAAAGAGTAGCGTTATTCATCCCTCCACATGACCCTCATTCACTCTTCTGTTATACACGAACGGCGAACGAAGCATTAATGCAGTCGTCGTCTGGCTTTACCTAGGGGCTTCTACACAACTGACCTGAAATAGTAACCATGGTCATACAGATCCTGACCGACTGTTCTAGTGCAAATGGCTGTTACAGTGGCTTATACGACGTCGTCGGCCAGGGTTGTAACAGAGAACGTGCGTCTTCTTCACATTCCGCAGTAATCTTCATTTGACACCATCACTAAGTTTGTGCGTCCTCTCATTGTGGGGCGTCGCTGTAGTTGTGCCATCAGCTTTCCATCGATTAAAAACATCAGCCACAGTGGATTTGGGGAATCCTGGACAAACGGCAATATTACGCACTGATTACATACTCAGATGACATCAAATCAACAAACCCTTTTCAAAGTCCGTCAATTTACACTGCTGGCCACCCAAAATGCAACACCAAGAAGGACACGAGATAGCAAAGCCAGATTCACTGGACACATAACAACAGATACAAAGATGAAACGATTACGCTTACAGGTTCGTGCGACTTGCAAAACACGCAGACATCAATATTTCGTGTGGCCCCCAATGCTGGCAATAACGGCCGCTACACGTCGCGGCATCGAACGAAAGGGGCTTTGGATGTGGGCTTGGGGCATGTCGGTACAGGCTGCTTCCACACATTGCCACAGTTCATCAGGTGTAGCCACGGGTGGTGCTTGACGGGCCACTCGGTTGCCGATCAGCAACCAGAAGTGTTCGATGGGCGACATATCGGGAGAACAGGCGGGCCAAGGCAGCAGTGACACCTGGTGGGCCGTGAAAAATTGTTGCACGATGCGTGCCACGTGCTGGCGCGCATTGTCCTGTTGAAACGTGTCCGCTGGTAGGTCCTGCAGGTAAGGGAGGACTACAGGCTCCAAAACGTCGGAGATGTAGCGGTGGCTGTTGAGTGTACCGGCGATGCGTACCAGAGGGTGCGGGTGTCATATCCAATTGCGCCCCAAACCATAACGCCAGGCGACGGACCGCTATGGCGATGCATAATGCAGGCGTCATACAGTCTCTCGTCGCGGTGCCGCCACACGCGGATCCGACCATCGTGGTGTTGCAGGCAGAAGCGGGATTCGTCGGAGAAGACAATGTCGTGCCATTCCGTAGTCCAGGTGCGGCGTTCAACGGCGCACTACCGCCGCACTCGTCAGTGGTGTAACGTCAATGGTAATCGGAGCAATGGGCGACGTGCGACAAGTCCCCGCTCCTGCAGACGACGTCGAACGGTACGTGCTGGCACAGGTTGTGGCGCAATACACCCTAATTTCTGCGCTAAGGTTCGTGATGTGGCAGTGAGAGCCGTCAATGCCCGCCGCACAACATGCCGGTCCTGTCGTTCGGTGGTGCGCCGCGGCTGCGGCAATTGCTCACGTTGGTCCGTCCGTCCCTCCTGCACCGCGCCGATGTCTCGGTAAGATAAACCGCTGTCGCGATAAGCCAATATTCGTCCTCTGTCGAAATCCGAAACGTGCTGGAATGACTGCCGTATTCTTCGACGAGGCATCAGGAAGCTTCCCACGTACAGGTCCGGCAGCACAACACACTTCCACTACTTACACTCCGCCTTCTGTGCACCCTTCTTATAGTGCTTCTCGGTGGCATGTCGGGCGTACATGATTTGCATATGCTCTGCAATGCTAATCGTTTGCATGTCCTCTCGCGGGCGACGCATGCTGCGAATTTCAGGCCAATCGGATGCTTCCTTCTTGGTGTTGCATTTTGGGTGGCCAGCAGTGTAGTTTTACGCGACACACTCGCTTCTGATGTGGTGTGCCAAAGCTTCCCTTTATACACTGTGCTGATTCTTCAAACATACGTTTGTAGAGGTGTCCGAATACTTTTGTTTACATTGTGTGTGTACACTTCGATGAGCGCTTGTGTTTAAGCACATGAAAGTCACATGATATCAACTTCCGCAAATGAAAAGCACAGCTACACTGATCTCTCAGATAAAACTAATTGCATTTTTTGAAAATTTAATAATGTATTCCTACCATTTTTTTTGCACGTGTATATAAAAGTACACAGTACGTGGTTATAGTGCCACTTTGTCCACCCGTACGGCCGTCTGTGGACACCATATTTCTGCAACTATTATTTCCATTTGAAAAAATAATTTTGCATTGGAAAGCTTGAAATTTAAAACGATGATCCTGGCTATCTGGCGGGTTTTTTTTTTCTTTTTTGATGTATGACTTTGCCGCTAGAGGGCGTAAATGCAGGTGATATCGAAATCAAAATACATTTTGTTTTATACATAAGCTTCTAAATATCCAACTGAAAAATTTTCTTCCTCTAGATGTCATTTACAACGGAGATTATTTTGGGTACAGTTTCTTTTTCAATTAATGCACAGATTTACAACTAGGAGCTTAAAGGTAAATTGCTATTTCCCTGATTTCTCTACATCTAAAAGTCCTATTTGAAAATTCTTGCTGTATCGGATACAGCTCCTGGTGGTAAATGTTCAACATATAGTTTCCAATTTTTGGAGAGAAACATTCGGCCAGCGTAAGTGTTTATTTCTGTTTCTGATGTATTTGCATCAAAATCTGAGCTTCTGAAAACTCAAATAAAAAGGAATTCTTTCGTGGACCGATATCGCTCACCTTCGAAAATATTTTGAGAAGACATCATCATCATCATTGCCAACCATTATCAATCCACTGCTGGACGAAGGTCTCTCCAAGCCTCTTCCACAACGGTCTGTCTTGTGCCAGTCGCCTCCAGGTTACTCCCGCGTACTTTCGAATTTCATCCACCCATCTCCTTTGTGGTCTTCTTCTGGGTCTTTTATTGTCCCTTGGAATCCAATCTAAAATTTCGACTGTCCATCGATGGTCTGTTCTTCTGGCAGTATGTCCAGCCCCTTGCCATTTCAGGGATTTTACTCTGATCATGATGTCTTCCACTCTTGTCATTTTTCTGATCCACGAGTTCCTCTTCTTATCTCTCCTGGTTACACCAAGCATGCACCTCTCCATGCTGCTTTGAGTTGTCTGCAGCCTTTAAGGTCCACGTCTCTGCACCGTACGTAAGCACTGGAAGGATGCATTGATCAAACACTTTTCTTTTAAGACATAATGTCATATTACTCTTGCAAATTATGATGTTTCTTCCGAAAGCTCTCCAGGCAAGTTTTATATGCCGATTAATTTCTTCATCAATGTGACCCTCACTTGATATTTGCTGTCCAAGATAAATGTAGGAATTGGTTATCTCCAGCTTTTCACCATCAATCGATAAATCTTAATTTTTTGTAGCGTTCGTTGTACATCACTTTTGTCTTCTGAAAGCTCATTTTTATTCCCACTTCTTTACTCTTGTCAGCAAGTTCCTGGATCACATCCTGCCGCTCTGATGGGGTAGTTGCAAAAATGACTACGTCATCAGCAAAACGAAGGTGAGTTAGATAATCTACATTAATCTTTATCCCTTTGTTTTTCCAGTTCAGTGATTGAAAAACCTTTTCCAATGTGGCATTAAAGAGCTTGGGAGACACGGTGTCACCTTGTCTCACTTCCTTTCAATTTTGTGTGCTGTATTCTAAAACAGAATACAGCACACATAAAAATTAGAAAAAAACAGAATACAGCACACATGTATTCCCTAACAGAATACAGCACCCATAAAAATTGGAAAGGGAGTGAGACAAGGTGCAACCATATCTCCCAAACTCTTTCAATCACTGAACTGGGAAAAACAAAGGGATAAAGATTGATGGAAATTATCTAACTCACCTTCGTTTTGCTGATGACGTAGTCATTTTTGCAAGTACCCCATCAGAGCTGCAGAGTATGATCCAGGAACTTGCTGACAAGAGTAAAGAAGGGTATTAAAAATGAACTTTCAGAAGACAAAAGTGATGTATAATGCTACAAGAAATGAAGATTTATCGATTGATGGGGAAAAGCTGGAGATAACAGATGCGTACGTTTATCTTGAACAGCAGATATCAAGTGAGGGCCACATTGATGAAGAAATTAGTCGGCGTATAAAACTTGCCTGGCAATATATCAAATTAAGATATGTCTACGACTGATACCCCTCATAAACATATACACTATCTACCAAAAAGTAATTGGACACCCCTGCAATCGACGATATCTGCGGTCCTGATACACGTCACGGCCGCCGCCGTTAAATATCGTGTGGGAAACAACAACGTAACCAGTTGCATGCAAGATGCCAAGCAGTTCGGAGCTCTCTGATTTCCAGAAAAGTGTAATCGTCGGGTTTCACAGAAATGGCCGTTCCATACGTGACATATCCAGCGAGTTGAAGTACCCAAAATCAACAGTGGCCTACGTGATTGGCAAGTGGAAGATGAGAGGTGACTGTCGGAATGTGCCCTGACCCGACAGACCCACAAAACTGGGAGTTAGAGACCGACGGGTGCTGGCCAGAGAAATTCGGAAGAACCGCAATAAATCGATGGACCATATCTACGAGGAGTTTCAACAGGCATCCGGAGGAAGCCCATCTGCTCGGTTATCATGGATGTGCTGCCGCCCACAAGCCTTTGATCACCAAGTCCAATAGCGCTGCTCGGCTAACGTGAAGCAAAGAACGGCGACAGTGGACCGTTGAACAGTGGAAACAGGTTCTCTGGAGCGACGAATCAAGGTTCACCCTCTACCGTTCGGATGGCAGGGTCTGGGTTTGGCGTCTTCCTGGAGAACGTCTCCTGCCGGAATGTATTGTGCCAACTGTGAAGTTCGGCGGCGGTGGAATAATGCTATGAGGGTGTTTCTCCTAGTATGGCACGGGACCCTTGGTCGCAATTCCTGGTAGACTCAACGCCGAGACCTACTGCACCATTTTGGATGACCATGCGCTTCCTACGTTGTGGCAGTTTTACGGGGTGGACCCATGTTATTTTCAGGATGACAATGCCACCTGTTATGTTGCGAGGTCCACCATGGCTTGGTATGGTGACAATGGGGTTAATCGAATGGACTTGCCTGCGCAAAGCCCGGACCTTAACGCTATCGGGCACCTCTGGGACGAGTTAGAGCGTCGACTTAAGGGGGCCCCCACCGTCCGAAATCGGTGAAGGAACTGACCTGTTTTCTCCAAGCCGAGTGGAAGAAAATACCGCTAGCCGTCGTACAACGCCTGGTTGAGAGTATGCCCCGAAGGGTCGCAGCTGTAATCGCCGTTCGTGGAGGCTCCACCAACTATTGAAGGTGAATAAACTTTGTTTTCCTTTGCTATCACAGGTGTCCAATTCCTTGTTGGTAGATAGTGTATAACTAGACATATATCTTATTTTTGCAGTTATATCTGCTTCTAAGAGTCTGATTTGAAAAATTATTCCTTTATCGAAGAGCGTTTCCGCTGCGAAATGTTTCTCATATGATCTCAAAATTTTCTTAACGGAAAGCGTGCCATTAGAAAGCTTAAGGTTACTTTCCGTTTACAGCATGTTTGCAACAATATCGGCTGGGCAAAAGACCGATTGAAAAATTTCTTTTTCGGCCAGATACTACTAACTATGAAAACAGTTTGCGTGTATTTCTTTCCCAAAATAACGCATAATTTCGCCGATAGGGGTGCAAATGTTTAATAAGTTTTTCTTGATATCTCTGCTCCTAAATGTCCCATTTGAAAAAAAATTTAATGACGGATACTATTTACCTCGAGAAACACTCTAGGTTCGTACCTACGGAATTTTTTTGTAGTTCACAGATCTGTTGCTAGAGCCGTGCTCGGTTTTATCCCAATCTGTCAGACCCGTGCAAGGTATCTATTCTCACAGTCACTAGTAACTTAAAGGAATGCGTGGAAAACAAAATCCATCTGACGTAACCTATTCAAAGCCCCAAAATGTAGCAGATAATTTTAAAACGTAAGGATGTGGAAGCTCTGTCTCTTGAAGACAGTGATTCTTTCCCTTAGTTTTGAGTACAACTTCAAAAAAAAAAAAAAAAAAAAAAAAGGAAGATCACACAGAATTTTTGAATGTAATGAAATAACGAATGCTGTCCTTTGAATTCTTTCTAACATCAAAATAATTTTTCAAAGAGCGATTTCAGAAGTTGAGAAAAACAGCACAAAAATGAATGCATGTGTGTCCCATAGTGGAAAAACTGCGTATAGTTCAAAATGCATAATATGAACAATATTCTTCATAGTATAAGGAATTAGTTATAAAGAGAATTTTTTTCAACCATTTTTTTTTAAAACGGTAACTGCAAGTAGGAATAGACCCTTGCGCACATTATTGTCTGAAATGAAAGACACGAAAAATCACAAAATGCGAACAAAATGTTTCTCATAGAAGAACATATCCAAAGCAAAAAAAAATTTCAAAGCCAATAATTCAGAATCAGAGATGTGGAGAAAAATGTAATGTAGCTTTACTCCCACTAGAGGAAAAGCTGTGCTTTATTTGAATAATTAATTGATCGCAAAATGTTATTCATAGTCAAATGTTATACCAGGAAAGGATTTTTCAACCGGATTTTTAGAAACGACGATACTCTTTCAAGCGGGAATATACACGGACGCCGCTAACGGCAAATCCGTGCGCTGTGTAAAGTCGAAAATATACGTAAAATGTTCTTCACAGTGGGAGCTATATGACGGAAATAAATTTTTCAATTATGACTTTTTTACGAGTAGTCAGAGATAGCAAGAGAACAGCGAAAGCACTATCCAGTGTTTAAAGTGGATAACGTTCGCAATAAAGATTGCGATAACGATAGGAAATGAAATGAAGCCCCTCAAATGTTTTTTTTGATCAGATTTTTAGAAGTGGAGATACAAAAATACGCACTTATGCCACTTAGGTCCCCTAGCGTCGAAACTGTGCATTAAAAAAAATTAAAATCTACATGGAAAATATTTGCTCCAGCAAATGGTTTCCAGTGAAAAAAATTAAATCGGATATTTAGAAGCAGAGATATCGGGAAAAACAAAACATTCATTTACCCCCTCTAGCGGGAAAAATGTTCATTACTTGAAAAAATAGTACGAAAAATGGTCTTCGTAATAAAAGGTTTCCAAGGAAAAAGGAGTTTTTATAATAAGATTTTTTGAATTAATGGCTCAGAACAAAATCAATTTCGAATTTAATATTATCAGTATTTACACTCCCTGCGGAGAAGTTGTAAATCGAAAAAACAGGGATGCATGGATCCTCATTTCCATAGTTCAGGATTCCCAATGTAAACATAAGTTTTGAAATCGACGAGTAGGTACAGAGAACTGATGTCCGGACTTTGTACTATAAGCACCTTTTTTGTGGAAAGATCGAAAGACGTGCTGAAAAGAAATCGTACCCACCTTGTCACATGCACAGCATTCATGCAGATGTTGATAGTTTCTATCATTCTTATAATTTTAATCGAATTTTGGAACAGGATCTGTGAGAAATGGGATTGATTTATGTGTAGGGGTGTTTCCAGGTTTAACGAAAACACTATTAAGTTGCACCAAAACGTGGTACAACACCACCTTCTTCACTTTTTGTGCAAAACGCAAACCATTGTGTGATGTATAAAACATACATAGACATGGTGCAAATGGGTGCAACTTCGACAATTCAAGTTGGATACCATAGCATGGTGCATAATTGTATCATGTTTTTGCGAATTGCGTGCATCACCCAGTGGTCTCCCCTTTCCCCAAAAGTGGTGCAGCTGGTGTAGTACCACTTTTTTGGTGCAACCTATTACACAATTTTTAACAGTGCACCACCAGCACCTAAGGAATCCCCCATAGCTAGTTTATGGCCTGTGGTTCCAGGGGGGAGACGGAACTAACATCTTAGGAAAAATACGACGCCTATGCCTCATTTGGAACGCGAACTCAAACCTAATTTGAACGACTGGTCTGTATTCCTGTGCTCTGACTACTGGGTCCCGTGGACGGCGTGCAGTTATGGTATTCAAGCTTCCATATTCTGCAAAATGACAATTTAGTAATAAAAGAAATCTTATAGCACTAGCGATGTTAACCCCCTTAATAGCCTGCCTTCTAGTTTAGAACTGGGGATAGAATATTAGTGGGGCTAACTTTCGTACGGGAGCACACATTTTGAAGTTCTAGGGAGAAATTTAGCCAAAAATATTTCTTTCATGTCAATCTAACCTGATGATGATATTAGTTAAAACTAAGTTTTCAGGTACATACTCTGTATGGTATTTATTCAGTAGTTGTAATATTGGGAAAAATGAATATAGTTGTAATATTGGGAAAAAAGGGATATAGTTGTAATATTGGGAACAATGGATACGAACCTCCTTGGCAAGTTACCGTGTCTTTGCAATTTTGGCCTATTTAGATTTTTTAATCTTTTTTTTCATAACTGATGTCATAAGGCTGTTTATGAATTTTAGTTTGAAGTCTGACAAGGAATCTCACTGTCGTCTTTTTAAACTATAATATAATTAGGAAAATGGTGTATTTCTACAACTACCTTAGACGTTCGCTCACAGGAATTCCTCCACGTCAGGTTTTCAGTACAACACTAAATTAAAAAAAACAAATTAGTTTCATATCACAGTTTCGGTGAATTCGAAAAATTCATATACGTTTATTAAATTTCCCTATAATTTTAGATGGTTGAGCTGGCCATGCTTTCTAACTGCTTAAATATTTTGGGGAGGCGCTCAAAGAAAAGTAGCCCACCCGTAGACTCACTAACTATTTTGGGGAGGTGCTCAAAGAAAAGTAGCCCACACGTAAGCTCACTAACTATTTTTGGGAGGCGCTCAAAGAAAAGAAGCACACCCGTAGGCTCACTAACTATTTTGGGGAGGCGCTCAAGGAAAAGTAGCCCACCCGTAGGCTCACTAACTATTTTGGGGAGGCGCTCAAAGAAAAGTAGCCCACCCGTAGGCTCACACCGGCCTCAGGGTAGTTTACGTAGATTTTGTACGCATCAGCATTTCTTAAGCACAGTCAATGCATGCAACTGTCACATTTATTAATAACGCCACCGGTGAGATTTCTTCCCAGAATTTGAGGGTGTGCTCTATAAAACGGCCGCTAGCTGTATACGTATAAAAGCGGGTAAACTATATATGAGCGCTTTAAAATGCAGAAATGAAAGACATATATAGTAGCTGAAGGCTTTAAATTTGCTTTGCAATATGATGGCAAAAAGCCGAACTACTCGTCGTTGAAATATGGAATCCTTAATGTACCACTTCGTCTCATCGACAGAGACGGGATTAAAAGGGGAATTTTTAATCTGCTTCCATGGAAAAGTATTCGAAGGACCTACGCTACATGAAATGGCTGAGGAGTAGGGCGATATACGTAAGTAGGGAACTTCCAGGAAGGATTTTCCAGCAGCAGCACTGTGAGCTTCATCCATCAGCAAATAAGAGGTTTTAAATGACTTCTTAGTGGATGACACTAATCACCTGATCAGTAAAATGTGGATCTCATAAACAAATTAAAATAAGATACGAGGACTTCGAGTTCTTACATTCCACTGATTATAGCTAAAACAGGTTATTAAGACATTAATCCATCTCGCGAAACCTTATCTCATGTGGAATTTTTTGCTCCTGTATGGCTAAGCATTCAAAGTTCTTTCCTACAACTCAGTTCAGGAGGCATTTTTATTAGATGCTTTCCAAAATAAAAATATAAAAAAAAATCTTTGAGTGCGGTTGAAGTTTGATTAATGTTTGTTTGATGGAACGGAACTTCTTATTTCGCGTACTAGGCTCCGGGGATATACACTCAGGGAAGACATTTGCATATATCTCTCAAATTAATCATATGCAGAATCTAGAAGGATATATGGCAAGGATCAAAGAAACCCATGACAGCAGTCGCTAAACTCAATAATTCGTATATCACATTTCATCCAGCTTAGGAAATTTTAATACAACGATTAAAAATTATTTTATTCTCATTTCCGAGTTAAATAAAGATGAGATCAATATTTTCAGCCCTACCGTTTCAAGCCACAAGACAAAAAGGTTATTTATCGTACCTAAAACGTGAAATTCGTTTTGATTGGCTGATTGAGCCTAAATGAAGGCTTTCATGAGGTTGAAGTAAGTTTATAAGCATCAGCCTATGAACGAGACGCGTTCTTAAGCCTTGCCACCGAACGAAAATAGATGTATTCTAAACTACGAAATAACAAACAGAGGCATAACACGAAAACATGCATGATAAATTAAATTTTTGTTCTTTGTAAGTACATGATTATGTAACGTGGACATTCTTGAGAAAAGATCTGTAGGGACACGATAATACAAACATGCTACCCTTCCTTACCTCAACTTTTTTTTTCTGGTCGTATAAATCTCCCAGATAGCTGTCACATGATTTGAAGATGTGTTGATTTGCCAGTTGTCTCCCTTTTCCTTTAGTACTATATTAACCTCACTGGCTTAGAGAAGATACCCATCAAATTCGACGTCTGCCCTTGGGTTTGTAACCCGGCTCTCGGCGTTGGGTGAAAGCCTCTAATTTTCCCTCAGTTTGTTCACAACATATAAGGTCGAGGCGCTATTAAAGTGATTTTGTTCTACTTCATTTTAGGTTGGCTGTCCATAGCACATATGTAGACGTAATGTCGCTCTCTCCAGAGTCTTAGGAACTTGGCCTTGACCGTCAGTTCTTGTATTTTTGTCATACCTTTAATATGGACACTCTGCTTTCTGTATCCGCCAAAGGAGAATAGCGAGAAATGATCTGGATTTGGGATGAAAGTGTGAAGGTGTACCAGGGACTGAAATTTACACTGGATTCTTTCAAGCACAACTTGGGAACAATGATTTGCCACAGAGGGAGTATCTACGAATGCTTTTTCCAGTTCAATCAGCCCGTCCACGCCCACCCCTTATTAGAGTACTGAAGAAGTCCATGCCATGGTTCTGGCAAACACATACGTCGTGTCTATTGAAAAAGTAGCGAATCATGCGTAAATTAGGCATGGTTCTGCTTACAAACTCATACACAGAAGACGTAACTTTCGTGAAGTCTATACAAGATCGATACCAAAACTTTAACAGGAGTGCACAAACGAAATCGCTTGGGCATCCACTAACTGCTTTAGGACAGTTACAAAAGCAATCACTTGGGCATCAAACTGCTTTAGACAGTTACAAAAGCAATCGCTTGGGTATCAAACTATTTTAGACAGTTACAAGAGCAATCACTTGAGTATCAAACTGCTTTAGACAGTTACAAAAGCAATCGCTTGGGCATCAAACTATTTTAGACAGTTACAAGAGCAATCACTTGAGTATCAAACTGCTTTAGACAGTTACAAAAGCAATCGCTTGGGCATCAAACTGTTTTAGACAGTTACAAAAGCAATCGCTTGGGCATCAAACTGTTTTAGACAGTTACAAAAGCAATCGCTTGGGCATCAAACTGGTTTAGACAGTTACAAAAGCAATCGCTTGGGCATCAAACTGTTTTAGACAGTTACAAGAGCAATCACTTGAACATCAAACTGCTTTAGACAGTTACAAAAGCAATCACTTGGGCATCAAACTGCTTTAGACAGTTACAAAAGCAATCGCTTGGGCATCAAACTGTTTTAGACAGTTACAAGAGCAATCGCTTGGGCATCAAACTGCTTTAGACAGTTACAAAAGCAATCGCTTGGGCATCAAACTACTTTAGACAGTTACAAGAGCAATCGCTTGGGCATCAAACTGTTTTAGACAGTTACAAAAGCAATCGCTTGGGCATCAAACTGTTTTAGACAGTTACAAAAGCAATCGCTTGGGCATCAAACTGGTTTAGACAGTTACAAAAGCAATCGCTTGGGCATCAAACTGGTTTAGACAGTTACAAAAGCAATCGCTTGGGCATCAAATTGTTTTAGACAGTTACATGAGCAATCGCTTGGGCATCAAACTGCTTTAGACAGTTACAAAAGCAATCGCTTGGGCATCAAACTGCTTTAGACAGTTACAAAAGCAATCGCTTGGGCATCAAACTGCTTTAGACAATTACAAAAGTAATCGCTTGGGCATCAAACCGCTTTAGGACAGTTACGTTAGCCCTTTAAGCGGCCGATGCACTAGAACCAAATGGTTCCCAAAATTTTCCGCTCTCCCGAAACAGAAATGTTCATATAGCTGCCGAGTTTTACCAAAGCTTTGGCATAACAATTTCTTTCCCCCAATCTTCGTAGAAGTACTGACCATAAACCTGTAATTAGTGATAAGAACTCTCTTCTAGTCCTTTATTCTCTGTTCCATGACCCAAGGCATGATGGGAAAGATCTACAGGGAGAGTCAAAAGACGTACGACACCCTTGTATTTCAGAAACGGGAAGGAAAATGAAATATCTGACTACCCTAGCAAATAATCGGTGAGGGAGCGTATCTTTTAGTTTATATCCGGAACATGGCAGCCATTTTGAAATCCGCCGTATTGGATCAAGGTCAAATGGTGGGGTCATGTTGCATATCAAACAAGACCAAAATTTTCTCAGAAACTGATTGCCGTAATAAGATTTGGCATGTGTGTTGTGGTTTACAAGTTATAAAAACAGAAAGTTGGAATAACAACCTTTAAAGTATCATGCGATGCGCAGCTATTTGATGTGGTCATTGTGTTGTCACTGTTTCTGAACACAGAGCTGAAGGTGCTTGATCCAATCGTGATGCGCCCGCACGAGAATATCGGGAGAAATGCGGTTACTGGTCTCCAGGAAGTAAGAAAAATCGGTTACTGGCCTACAGCTTCGATTTCGTTAATTTGTTAATTGATTTATTCTTATAGTACGGAGTAAGAAACTACTCCGTACTATAAGAATCATTTATGAAATTTTGTCTGCCTATTCTGATTCAGATATGTGCATCTCTAATGCGGAAAGTATGAATCATACTAATATTTTCTTAACATTTTACTTGAGAAAAACATTTGCAATTCTGCTCGGCTGTCCGTAGTACATGGGCTCCAGAACATGCCAGGCGATCACAAAATAACTTCCGGCTTGTGACGATGCATCTCCTCAAATAAGCGGTCAAATGAATTGAAACATTGGAAATACATTCTGTGGTGGATGCTCATGAGTTTTTTTTTGGTATGCTAATTCATATGAGTGTAATTGCGCTGACACCTAACGTTGGAACGCTGTACTGATCGGTAAAGAGGGGGCAGTAGTATATATCCATAACTTTACAATACACATGGCTTCAGGCACCTACGGGATTATTATTACCCATGGTTGTTGATGAAGATGTGTGCTTCAGCAGTGACTACAACACACTATGTTCTGTTCACTACTGACATGACAGCAGTCGATAGCATTTCATTTTGATCATGTGAACTTCTGTCATCATTGCCTGCTTTACTCCCGCAATGTGCGGAGGAGCTCCATCTCTCATGAAGAACGTTGTCCTTATCAATTTCCTTCGTGTAGAGTGAGAACCACTTTCATGCGAAGGAGGGTATGGTATCGTTGTGCTTTATCAATGCAGAGCTGTGGCTCTAGCGCCGTCTCCTCCCCCAAAAAAGCGATATCCCATCAGTACTCTTGCGATGAAGCCGCACCGTACTGTCTCTTTCACTTGATGGATATGGTTTTACTCAGACAAAACGTAACAGTTCCGTGTGTTTACTCTTCAGTGAACGGATACATCCGCCCACAGGATGTTTCAGAGTCACTGATCATCGACTTTCAATTGCGCAACAAATTGCAAAGCAAAATGAAGACGCTTATTGTCATCACCTTCTTTGAGGATTTCACCCGCGGCATAACTTGTAAAGTGAACATTTTCAATGTCTTTTGCAGAGTCTTCAAGATAGTTATGTTTGGAAAGTTAAGTTAGCGAGCAATGGCATGTGCACTAAAGATTCCGCAGAGATTGCTGTTTCCTGGCTCCTGTACGGCGCGATGGACTTCTGCAATTCTTTTGAATTGTGCTAGGGGTCGGGTCTTCTTGGATATCTGGCATTACAGGGGCAGCTTCAAAGTTCCGCAAAAAATCCCATACAGTCATAACAGTGCAATGACCACTTTGCAACTAGCGACAACATCGGCTTTTACAAACTGCATCTTCAGCACTGCATCCTTCAGGGTAGTAATGTCTAATTAACTCTCCCTGTTGACGGCTGTTGCTTCTGAGCCGCACATACATTGCCCTACCACTTATGTCCAGACATCTGCATGTCTATAAATAAAATTAATTTACAAAAAAATTAACATCGTATGATTAAGTCCTTATGACGGCTTCTAGTCATCATGGAATACTCCCTACCAGTCTTTTATAAATGCCAACAGTTCCGCTATTCGGTCTCTAAAGCAGTAGTCAGTTTAGCTTTGTTTTTTGAGCGATCTCTTTTTCCACGCACCGGACGAACCGATTCCACTCAGAAATTCTCTATAGGGTTCAGGTCAGGACTTAGTTGGCCAGTCTAAATGTTTGGGTGTCAGTGTGCTTAAATCAGTTTGTAACAATGGGAGCAGTATGGCATGGTGAGTTGTCCTCCTCTTGATAGAAGTATGAACCTTCCCCAAAATACTGCCACAGTGTTGGTAGTCCATAATTATCAAGGACGGTTAGGTAAATCTCAGCATTCGTGGGTTTGTCCAAAACGAGCAGTGGGCTCAAGCTGAACCATAAAACACAGCTTCACATCATCTCACTTCTCCACAAAATCCCATTATCGGGACGATACATTCTGGGAGGTGCCTTTCCCTCGGCGTAAGCTACATACAGGAATTATCATCAGACTGGCAGGCTGTATACCGGGACTCGTCAGTCCAAAGCACAGTTTTCCATTGGTCTACGGTATAAGGTCGATGTTCCTTACCCCATGTTAATCGACATGTAACAGTCGAACTGATTAGCGGTTTGTGGATGGCTGCTCGACCAATGGTAATCCAAGTGGTGTTCACCGCACTGCGCACAGAGTCCTACACCAGTACATGGTATTAACATCCGTCCCAATATTCTCACGTAAGGTTCGGGGTTGAAACAATATTGAGTTGCGTCCTCAGAGGACAATACACTGAAGTGCCAGAAAAACTGGTACAGACGAGCTTATGGAAAATACATAGCAACGTCCCTTATGCGCGTACTCGGTCGCGTCCGCCAGTGCGTATATAAAGCGATAGACATCCCTGCCAGCTGTCAGAGCTGTTTTCGGCATGAGAATTACAAGTAATAACGATGTAAGTGATTTTCAACGCGGTGTCATAGTTGGCGCTCGTGAGATGGGCCACAGTATTTCGGAGGTAGAAACGAAGTTCGGATTTTCACGGACGACCATTGCAAGGGTGTACCGTGACTACAAGAATTCCGGCAAAACCTCCAACATACGATACCAGTGTGGCCGTAAAAAGACATTGGGTGAACGTGACCATCGTCGGCTGTCAAGAATCGTTTCACGCGGTAGGCGTGCAACACTCTCGCAGGTATCATCGGAATTCAATGCTGAAGCCTCAACATGCATCAGCGTCCAGACTGTGTAACGTAACCTGCACGATATGGGCTTTGGGAGCCGACACCCAACTCGAGTCCCCATGATGGGTGCACGACACAGAGCTATGCGCCTCGCTTGGGCACGGCAACACCGCCACTGGACATTTGATGACTGGAAACAAGTAGCCTGGTCTGACGAGTCGCGTTTCCAACTGTATTGGGCAGATGAAAGGATTCGTGTATGGCGCAAACCCCGTGAAGCAATGGATCCCGCCTGTCAAAAAGAAACTGTACCTGCTGGTGGAGGTGCGTAATGGTATGGGGTTTGCTTAGCTGGACTTCATTGGAACCCCTGGTACATCTACAAACATCTGTGATCGGCCAACGCTATATTCGCATTCGCATCTTCTCTGACGAGATACACCCGTTCATGTCCTGCATTCATGCTGATGGGTTGGGCCTGTTCCAACAGGACAATGCACCTCCACACAAGTGTCGGGACGCCACATTATGGTTAGAGGAGCATTCATCTGAGTTTGGGGTGTTGCTCTTTTCACCCAAGTCCCCAGATCTGAACGTGAGAGAACACATTTGGGATGCCGTGCAACGCGCTATCGAACACAGGAATCCGAGAACTCGGAACACGCCCGAATTTTGGAACGCTCTGCAGGGATTATGGTGTGCTTTGCCTACAGCATATTTACAGAAGCTAGTGGAGTCCATGCCCCGTCGTATTTCTGCAGTCCTGCGCTCCCGTGGGAGACCTACCAAGTATAAGACTGGTGTACCAGTTTTTCTGGCACTTCAGTGTAATCCTTTGTGGAATTCTCCTGTCAATTTCTGTTAGCTTCGGAAGTTTGCCGGATTATTTCTTGCATATTCAGTGCAGTCTGCTTCAGTTTGCATATGGATCATCATAAGGTATCGTCACTGCGTCTGAAATGTCAAGTACGGAGAGATTACTTATGTGGCATGCTATTATTAATATGCCCAGAAAATCAGTTAATTTTCTCGGTCGAGGAGTCCTGTATTGATATTGTCTTATCCTTGCCCTACGAGTATATTTATATTCATTCGATTTGCAACGTGGTGCTTGCATAGGAACTTATTTGCTATCAATGTAGGGGTGTCCAGATATCAATGTAGAGGTATCCAGATATCAATGGCGGGGCGGTGTCATTTCTCTGTGCTTCATGAAGTTGCAGCACAAAAGTTGAGCAACACTAGTTTGCATATTTGGGTTGGAAATCTGTAGCGCATAACCCATCAAATGATACTGTGTATTGTGACGTGCCTGCACCGCAGGACGCACATGAGATAAAGGCAGATAGCAGCGAGAGCATACGTCCGCGTAGCTCAGTTGGGAGAGCGACTTAATCCGGAATGAGAGGACCCGGGTTCGATGCCCGGCGTGGACAAAAATGACGGAGAAATTTACTACGTTATATTGGCGCCCGAACTAGCCGAACAGATTCATAGTAGAAGTAAAAAAAGAAGGCAAACATCACGGATCCTTTCGGTCTCTTCTCTGACCACTATAATGTTGTGCATAATAATCCTACAACAAATACACCACGCACTGAGCATTATAGTCTTCACACAGGTGGTGTATCACACTATTGATACGGAGGGGATCTAGTCCCATAGCATTTAAGCCTTATCCATGTCCGAACCAGAAAAAAGCTGAGTTCCAAAAACAAATTCAGGACATGCTCCATTCGGGAATTATGAAGGAATCACTTAGCCCTTGGGCAGCACCTGCTTTTCTTGTTCCTAAGAAACAATCTGGAGAGTATCGTTTTGTGGTAGATTATCGGAAACAGAATGCTGTGACTAAAGCTATCAATTACCCGTTACCTATAATAAGCGATATTCTCCAGGATTTATCATCAACAAACTGGTTATTAACTTTAGATTTGGCTAGCGGCTATTGGCAGGTTGCTGTCCACCCTAATTCAGTGGAGAAAACTGGATTCATTACCCCGTTTGGAGCATAAGAGTTCCTGAAAATGCCCTTTGGATTGGCATATGCTCCCGCAACCTTTCAGCGCCTTATGGACTCAGTCTTACGTCCTGTGCTCGGACCTAATGTCCATGTCTATCTGGATGATATTTATTATTATTTCTTCTGAGACTTTTGAGGAGCATCTGTCTCTGTTGGACCAAGTTTTAGAACTTTTACATAATGCGGGTTTGACATTAAAGCCTGCCTACAGCGCCACATAGCCCCGGCCCTCTTTCGGGCGAGGGGTGGTTGGAGATGAGACGTGCCTGCACCACAGGACGGACATGAGATAAAGGCAGCTAGCAGCGAGAGCATACGACCGCGTAGCTCAGTTGGTAGAGTGACTTATTCTGGAATGAGGGGACCCGGGTTCGATGCCCGGCGTGGACAAAAATGAGGGAGAAATTTACTTCGTTATAGTAGTTTCAATTCATTTGGCCATTTATTTTAGGAGACATCGTTACAAACCCGAGAATTATTTTATATTTACGCCATACAGACGCAGTCATAACGCACTTATTTCTAGAATTACAAAGATTTTTTTCTTTAAACGTTGGAAAATTTCACTGACATGCACTCAGTTTTACGTCATCATGGGGGAGGGGGGCTTACTCCTTCCGCACCACAAATGGCGAAGTTTTTCTCTCTCCGTCATGCATGGAATTCAGAACGAGTACTTCCTCCCAAGAAATACAACTGGATTTTTGTTAAGCTGTTACATAGGAAATATTGATAACAAAAGCATCGTTGAATTAATGTTCTTAAGGTTACTTATTTCCGAAGTTTTCTTGTGGGTGCTTTATATCATTATGTGCAAAACAGTTTTGGGAATTAAATTATTATTATTGTTATTATATCTGTAGGAATCTGGAACTATAATCAGCAGAAGTTTTAGAATTAAAAACAAAAGAAGGAAATTTGTGAACATGCAATTAACTTAGTTAAGCTCCTTCTGTTTTATTGCTTTCCATTTTGCCAAGAATCCGTGGAGCGATTACGGCACCAGACACAACAGATGATTCACTTCTACTTCGTCATTTTATATTCCAGTTATTGCTGTTAGTAGAAAACTGACCATAAAGCGCCTTCATTTCTTTTGGACTAAATGGCTAATTGCTGGACATCGTATCTTTCTTATTCCAACCTGTCGTCGTGTGCATCGTCATATTTCATTCATAAGCACTCAGGAGATTGTTTTATTCCCGTGACCCTTCCAACGGCAGTTCAGTTTCCCCTAAGCATACTTTCACCTTCGCACAAACTACAGTGCAGTGCAAATCTAATATTAGTCTTACATTAGATTCACAACTCCATTCATTCCCTCAAGTTTGATAGAAGCAAGTTAAGAAATGTCATTTTCTTCATAAGCCAAACCATCTAGTGTGGCTGTTTTGTTTAGAGGTGCAGCCGTAAATGTCTATAATACTCCTGCATTGCATTTATTTCATTTACTTCCTTAATGGCATTTAGTATAACAACACCACGGGAGACTGAAGCTCGGCTATCTATCGCAATCAACTGAAGCCAGAAGAAGAAATGCAAGACATCAAACGGAACGGAAAAATCCCTGTAATTTCGTAATAAATTCATCAAAAATCTAATAAAATGAAATATAGAAAGTGCTTATCACATACAATGAAATATAAAAAGAGGTCTCATATTACTTTATTTCCAAGAGAAACGCATTTTCACTTTTTAAAGTTCGAGTTCCAAAGTAAAGGAAAGCACTAGGTAGCTGTATGGTCATAAAGTTAGCCTGTTTCCCCGAAAGGTGAGACATAAGCGCTGTCTTTATGTTTCGTCTCTAGTTCATTTTCATTCAGGGAACCAGTATCCCTCATTTAGGGACTTCTAGTTCCACGAATCCTTGATACTCATGGGCACTGCTAAATGAAAAATGTTGAAGTAATCCCATCGCAAATATTTTCTTAGAAAGCTAAAGAGTGAACAGTTGTATGACATTTCATTTGAAAGTTTGCTTATATTTCCATTTCTACCATTATATTTCCCAAAATGTTGCTTTTGTTTTCGATGCTACCTACGAATGCGGGTGTATATTTGCAAAACTTGAAAGAAAAAAAAACTAAAGCTTTAACAAAATTTATATCTATTTACATGACACGACACGCAATAATGTTATTAGAACCCCCTTGCAATTTTTACACTTGCGCACAGGTACTTCGCCTTTATTTTTGCACTTCTGTGTCTTATTCGAGTGTTTTTGTTATTTCTTTAACAACATTAAACAGAAAGTACCGTTCAATTGCCAATAAAAAAGAACGCGGTTCCACTGAAGGCGGCATAACCGAAAATGCTCGAAACTTCTAAAGTGAACGAGGCATAGTGCTACAATCACAGTATTTATGCGAAAGGATCAAACTAGTGGTTGATAATACTACCGAAGATCTTCTTCACCAGCCTGGTTTCACCCCTAGCGAACTACACTGTTTTTCAAAATTTAAGCACAGTTCAAAAAAATGACCATACCTTGAAATCCCCGGGAGTATTTAGCTTAAAATAAGCACGGTGATGTTTGTCAAACAGTTATTACTAAACAAATTAAAACGCACGCCAAACTCCATGTTGACGATGAGTAGAACGGCATACCATGTGGAATAGGAGATAAAAATCAATGAAGGGCGTTAAAACCCTGACTGTAACGCAGGATACACAGAATTTGTGCATAAAATTTATTGGATGCCAAAAAGCTGCTGTGACAATAATGGCCACTGGTTGACCAAAGGATCTGCCAGCTCTTGAGAGATAATGGTGAGAACTTGTCTTCCTAGAGTATCCCAAGCATGCTCGGTTGGACAAAGGTCGGGAGATCGTACTAGCCGCTCCATGCAGCGAATGGTGTTCACATTCAAATATTCGTCAATCTCGCACGGATGTTAGATCAAATTGTCTTCTGTTGTACCGATATAAGTTCACATATTGGAGTCTAGGACATATAAAGGTCGTACGGCGTGCGCTCATATTGGAGTCTAGGACATATAAAGGTCTTTCAGTTATGTTAGAGGAATAATGATATGGTCCAAGTTCCCTCCAAATGAGCGCACGCCGAGTCACTCCTTAGATAAAATCTCGAAACTTCAGAGAACAATAAACATGTTCATTAGTCGCAAGTTAAGGCCATATGCACTCGACACTAATTCAATCGCACTCACTTGTGACATGGATGGTGTCACACACACACATCACTGTGTGTCTGTCCATATAGGCCACCCTCGCGCAACCTTCTGCGGTTGGTGATTGAAGAAACTGAAGTTCCCTGGGTGTGATTACGTTAGAGCGCAGTTGAGATGGTTTTGTCAATTTGTGCTAAAAGTTAAAGATACCTCAAGTTCAAGATACCCAAGTTCTAGTCCCGGGTGAGACATGGATGGTGTGTTTGTCCAACGACGCTGGTTCTGTTCCTTTGAAGGAAACAGTGGCACTAAATTAGGGACGGGCAGACGCTTATAGCCCTCAGAGTTGCATTTACATGTTTTCATTTACATGAAACGGTATGCAATAGTGTTTCATGTAAATGAAAACTCTTCAAGTTTTATACTTTCGTACAGGAACTTTGATATTATTTTTGCAATTTTGTGTCTTATTCGCGTGTTTTTGCTGTTACTTGTAGAACGTTAAACAGGAAATATAGTTCAATCTCTAGTAAAAAAAGCAGGTGTTCTACTGAAGGTGGCATAATTTTTACGTGATGTAGTGGTCCTAAGTCTACTTCAGCTATGCCTTCTCTGGTAACGTACTCTCTATCTTGGAAGCATCTCCAAAATCTGTGCACAACGGAACGATCAATATTGAGACATCTGGCAATATCTGCTTGGGACTGTCCACCCTTAAGTCTTCCATACTCTATCTGTTGCAAACACGCAGGCAGATGTTTCCTATGAGAACTGCTTAACATTAACATGCTATTACTCTGAATGGTTATCAGTTTGCAATGCAAATAGGATGGTCTTTCTGGCTGCTGTCTTGTGAAGGACAACAACTGAAAAGCAACTGAATTAGAGACGTGTAGCACTACCTTTCGACCTGATGACGGAGTCGATTGTAACGTGTAACACCACCTTTCGCCCTGATGACGGCGGCGATTCGTCTCGGCATGGACTCGGCAAGACACCGGAAGCGTTGGGAAACCATACGGATCCACTAACCCTGAACAAGCTCCCACAGTTCACGAAGATTTGATGGAGGGGAAGAGCCTCGAACATCTCTCTCTATGGCATCCCAGATGTGCTCGATGGGATTGAGGTCAAGTGACCTAGCTAGCCAAGAAAGCTAGGTCATGTCGGTGGAGTGTTCATCCAACCATTCAGTTACAATTCGGAAGCGATGGCTTAGTGCATTGTCTTGTTTCAGGATGAGGTCCCCAGTGGGATGTTGAAGACGCACAAACGGGAGCAAATGGTCGTCCAGGATATCCCAATAACGTTGACCTGTGAGGGACGATGTCACACGTACCAGGGTTCCCATTTCACTCCACGTAAACAGTCCCCAGACGAGAATGCCACCGCCACCAGCTTGAAGAGTACCTGTGGTTTGCGCCGTAATCGTATCCTGCCATCCGCATGTACCAACGTGAATCTCGACTCATCAGTCCAGGCAATATTTTTCCACATGTCTAGGGTCCAGTGGCGATGTTCCGGCGCCCATGCTAATCTTTGCACCCTCTGATGTGCGGTTAGCAGCGGTACCCTCGTGGGACGATGGTTTCTCTACCCCATAGAGAGGAGATGGTTCTGGATGGTGTGGCTGCTTACACGTTTTTCTGCACCAACGTTAAATTGCCAAGTGATATATTGCACTGTGGCACGTCTATCCGCTGTTACAATGCGAGCTAGCTGACGATGACCCCGATCCACACGCTGTTGTCCACGGCAGTTGGCCCTTGCAGGGATGGTTTAACCGGATTCGATGTACTCACGGTGCACCTGTGACAGAATGGCTCGTGAAAATCCCAGTGCCTGCATGACTTCCGAGATGGAGTGACCCATTCGTCGGGCACCGAGAATTTGCCCACGATCAAATGCGCTTAGATCCTTCGTCTTACCCATACTGCGTCCGACTCTTACTGATTCCCGTCGCATCACTCCTTATATTGTCGGATCGCTGCATATGTCATGTCGTTTCCGTTTACAGGGCCGCTCACAGCGCCACATTTGCATAACGCCAGCTGTCTCTAATTCAGTTGCTCTTCAGTGTAAAAAGACAAGCTGCGTTAGAAGTTGCGTCACCTTGGGCGCAAGCTACTCAGTTTTCCTGTTTGACAGTTTAACAACCACCGTAGGCAACTTTGAGGGCTATAAGCTTTCGCCCATCCCTAATTTAAGGCCATTGGTTCCAGAGAAGGAACAGAACCAACGTCATTGGACAAACACGCCATACATGTCTCACCCGGGAATCGAACTCGTGTCTATCTACGACGAATGGTTATGTAAGGACTTCATCCGTTTTCATTTATCTTTTACGAAGATACATCTGTATTTGGTAGCGTGCAGAGCCTTGAAGTAGTGTAACAAAAGGCACAGAGTAACCCCCGGCTTATCAAAATTTAGATAATTGATGTCTATCATTCTTCTTACACTTCACACAGAAAAAATCTTTGCACTATACAGTGTCCGTGAATACACATCTCTTAGAAGGAAGTTTATTACTTTCTCGTCAAGTCCAGTAATTTTTTTTTATTTTACGGTTTAACCATCACCATGAGCAACTGTTAAGTCTATAAGAAGTCACCCGTCCCTAATGTAGGAACATTGGTTTCAGGGAAGGGACAGAGCCATCAGACAAACACACTACCTATGCCTCATCACGAACTCGAACTCAAGCCCATTTTGGACGAATGGTACGAAGTCAGAGACTCAGACCACTTGTCCACCGGGGCGGTATTAGTAAGGTATTCTTTAATTACTACGCAGGTAGGAAGTGGAAACGAATTAGTCAGGGTGTTGGCCTAGGAAAATATATCCGTTTAGTATTAATACAAAAGCCATCTATTGCAGAAGCAATATAGAACCCCAATACATTTCCCAGCTCATAACAACGTAGCCGCCAGTACAAGCTTAGTGAATCACCACATCGTGTTCTTTTCTCACGATGATTTCGTCTGCAGCCTACAGTTGCATGGTACAGAGTAAGGCAAGAAAGTACTGAGACTGAATTTAAAGAAACATCTAACGCGATTATTAAGGGAGCTTGACTTGAGCAATCCCACCAACACACACCAGTTGGTCTTACGTTGCGTTACTGAACAGATGTCCTTCGTGCGTTACCTGCAACGTCGCCGTCAGTAAATAAAAAAATGGAACGAAGGATTAATATCAAGTTCTGTGTAAAGTTTGGAAAAGTCCCCCTTAAACGTGAGAAATGCTGCAAGCAGCTTATGGAAACGAGGCACTATCCTTTGCACAAATCTTGCGATGGCTTAAGCGTTTTAAAGAAGGCAGAGAGAATTCTCAAGACAATCCTCAAAGTGGACGACCAGAAAGGACCTGCAGTCTCAAATTGGTAGGCAAAGTGCACAATACACTATCAAGTGGCTGACAGTGCTAGAAAGTGAGTTAAATGTGAATATGGCATCGATAAATTCCATAATTACCACATGCTTAGTTGGCGACTCATTCATGACAATGCATCCGTTCACACAGTGATCAACAGACAAACGTTTTTAGGTCAAAAGCAGGTTGAAGGGCATAGTCACAATCCTTGTACGCATAATAACTTTTCTCAAGCCAATTTTTCTCTGATTTTTTAAGGTGAAATTCAGATTGAAAAGATGTCGTTTTGATAGTGTTCATACGTTTACATTAACGCAACAACAAAGCTAAACACACCACAGCAGACAAGTTTTGTAGGTCTTTTCGCAGCTTGTATGAACGCTGAGACAAGTATATTCGTTCGCCTGGGGATTCTTTTGATGGAGGCGATTAAAATAAAATAGTTTTCTTATTCATATTTTGCCTAATACGAATTTAGTCTTACTGCTTTTTGCACCCACCGTGTATCGCTTACTAACCTCAAATTTAATCTTGATGTTCCCGGAATCATAAGAACAACGTGCACTTGTTATACACTGAAGAACTAAAACATTATGACCACCTGCCTAATGTGCTATTATTGGCATATTTTCACTGCATTCGATGTAACCACTTCCTTCAGAAAACTTGAAAAAGCGGAAAACGAATCCGCACCTCCCGATTTCCTGTCGAGCATGCTAGTCATTACACTACCCATGACAAAGAAATACCAAGCAACTGACCGTAGATATCTGAGAACCTTGAGATTTGCGCTAGTCGAAGCTATTCCTGCCCCATCGTAGCGTCTCACGACCTTTTCTTACATCTAGGGTCTGATGTAGGTCACAAATTCCAGTGATGAAAGTACGCAATATACAATTGGGAAACGAATTTCCCCGAAGAAATAATTCTTCATAAATACATGGTAGGCATTGTAATTGTACGCTACAAGGTTTCTAAAGGTGCCTTGTGGTATCCGGTACCAACACATTAGGAACATATCCTTTAACTCATGTGAATTACGTGTTTGAGCCGCAGCAGATCGGATTTGATGTTGCAACACAAACCACAGATGCTGGATTGAATTGATGTCTGGGGAACTTGGAGACCAGGACAATACTTGAACGTCTTCCTCATATTTCTAGAACCATTGTCGAACAATACAGGTAGTGTAACATGGCGTATTATTCTTTTGAAAGAAGGTACTACTACAGAGAAACACCGTTGCGATGAAAGGATGTACCTAGTCTACAATAATGTTTAGGTAGGTAGTAGATGTCATAGCTTCTTTGCACATGAATCCCACTAGACCCAGGGTTTCCCAGAATAACACTGCCGAAAGCATTACCCTTCCTCCGCCGGTTTGTTTTCGTTCCACTGTGCGTGCTGGTTCCAACACTTCCCCATCCATATGATGCAACAGGAAACGAGATTCATCGGACCAGACGATCTTCCAATCACTGAAGGTTCCAGTATTGATGCTCGTGTGCCCATTGTAGGCGCTAGCGCCCGCAAACCGAGGTTAGCGTGGGGACTCTCCCTACGCAGCCCCATTTTCAGCAGAGTTCGACGCATTCTGTGTTGTGACACATTACTTCTGGTCACTAGCTTATCCCTTTTGTTGGCTTGTACCGTTCAGGATAGCCTTCGCTCACTTCCGGCATCGATGGGCTATGGTCGGCCACATCTTGCCGGTGGTTCGTCGTTTTTCCCTCTTCACAGCACCTTTTGAAGGTAATTACCACAGCTAAGCACCCTTCCACATCACATGTCGTTTTACACAAAGATAAGCCTTTCCCTCTTCCGAGCATTTTTTGAAGGTGATTACCACAGCTAAGCACCCTTCCACATTACATGTCGTTTTACACAAAGATAAGCCTTTCCCTCTTCCGAGCACTTTTTGAAGGTGATTACCACAGCTAAGCACCCTTCCACATTACATGTCGTTTTACACAAAGATAAGCCTTTCCCTCTTCCGAGCATTTTTTGAAGGTGATTACCACAGCTAAGCACCCTTCCACATTACATGTCGTTTTACACAAAAATAAGCCTTTCCCTCTTCCGAGCATTTTTTGAAGGTGATTACCACAGCTAAGCACCCTTCCACATTACATGTCGTTTTACACAAAGATAAGCCTTTCACTCTTCCGAGCACTTTTTGAAGGTGATTACCACAGCTAAGAACCCTTCCACATTACATGTCGTTTTACACAAAGATAAGCCTTTCACCCTTCAGAGCACTTTTTGAAGGTAATTACCACAGCTAAGCACCCTTCCACATCACATGTCGTTTTACACAAAGATAAGCCTTTCACTCTTCAGAGCACTTTTTGAAGGTGATTACCACAGCTAAGCGCCCTTCCACATCACATGTCGTTTTACACAAAGATAAGCCTTTCCCTCTAGGAAATTCTCTGACCCAATCGTCTGGCGATTAAAATTTGGCTTTTGTCAAACTCACTTCAGTCTGCTGCCTTTCTCTTCTGAAAAGCAAAATAGCACTGATTGACAGAACTCAATATCAGGTATTATTTATACTGTTTCATGTCCTTCACACGTGTCGTCGTTTACCCGCAGTTGCTTTGAGTTGCGAAAAGACGCTCTGGTCATAATGTTTTGGTTCCTCAGATGTATAATATTTCTAATAAGAGGAGCATACCCACCTGTTGTCGTCCATTGATCCATTTAAAAAATTCTGGAATACTTTATATCCCTTACTTGTTTACAACCGCTGTATGATTCATCAAGTATCAAATGTTACCAGTAGAGATTTCATAAAAAAAGCTTCCATTGTGCTTCTACATTTACTAGCTTTATAAAGTAGACATATTTCACTGGCCACTAAGTATAATTACTTTTGCATTTACGATAAAAAAAGAAGGTACCCTTTTTCTTATTTTCCTCACTGTAATCGTTATGTCACTTGGTGGTCAAACGATTGCAAAACTAATGCTTTGCATTACGGGCTTTGGCTCGATCTCAGTGTGAGACAGACATTTCATGTACTTCCCGATTCTGATTCTTTTCCAGCTCTACGGCCAGTAACCTTATCAAAAAGAATAGCTGATTCTTAGCTTTTGATGCTCATGGGGGTCCGAAAACTATCAAATAACAAAATATTGAAAAAAATGTGCAGTTGATCAAAATGAAGCGTGCTTAAATTAGTGCTTCGTTAAACCCGGGAAAATACTTTTTTACACTAAAATACCAGCATAGAACATTTGCATCGTTCGCGATTCAAAGTCTGGTCAGAAATGAATAAAAACCACATTCTACAGTAAAAAAAAACAAAAAAACTCACTACTTACGGATTCTTTACAGTGATATGAATATCTGCACTCCACTAATCTAAGGCTCATACGGTAGGAAAACAATGTCGTTCAAAGAAGAGAAATCCTGTAGTTCTGTCTTGGATAGCTCAAAGCCTATGATTTCACAAAAACAGATTAAACAAAAGTGTTTTAGATAAAACTAAAAACAGATATTCAATACATTAAATCTGTGTGATGCATTAAATCAACAAAATCTATTTGCTAGATATACAGTATCATCATCATCATTGTCAACCATTATCAATCCACTGCTGGACGAAGGTCTCCCCAAGTTTCCTCCACAACGGTCTGTCTTGTGCCAGTCTCCTCCATGTCACTCCCGCATATTTACGAATTTCATCCACCCATCTCCCATGTGGTCTTTTTCTGGGTCTTTTCCTGTCCCTTGGAATCCAATCTAAAATTTCGGCTGTCCATCTATGGTCTGTCCTTCTGGCAGTATGTCCAGCCCATTGCCATTTCAGGGATTTAACTCTGATCATGATGTCTTCCACTCTCGTCATTTTTCGGATCCACGAGTTCCTCTTCTTATCTCTCCTGGTTATACCAAGCATGCACCTCTCCATGCTTCTTTGAGTTGTCTGCAGCCTTTGTATGTCTCTTTTAGTTAAGGTCCACGTCTCTGCACCATACGTAAGCACTGGAAGGATGCATTGATCAAACACTTTTCTTTTAAGACATAATGGCATATTGCTCTTGAAAATTATGCTGTTTCTTCCAAAAGCTCTCCAGGCAAGTTTTGTACGCCGATTAATTTCTTCATCAATGTGACCCTCACTTGATATCTGCTGTCCAAGATAAACATACGTATCTGTTATCTCCAGTTTTTCTCCATCAATCGATAAATCTTCATTTCTTGTAAAAGCATTGAACATCACTTTTGTCTTCTGAAAGTTCATTTTTAATCCCACTTCTTTACTCTTGTCAGAAAGTTCCTGGATCATACTCTGCAGCTCTGATGGGGTAGTTGCAAAAATTACTACGTCATCAGCAAAACGAAGGTGGGTTAGATAATCTCCATTAATCTTTATCCCTTTGTTTTCCCAGTTCAGTGATTGAAAGACATTTTCCAATGTGGCATTAAAGAGCTTCGAGATATGGTGTCACCTTGTCTCACTCCCTTTCCAATATTTATGTGTGTTGTATTTTCAAACAGCCGAATCTTTGCACTTGCATTTTCATAGATGTTATTAATAATATTAATGTATGCATCTTCAATACCGCAGGATTTCAGAGCCGTGGTAACTGCTGATGGTTTCACCGAATCAAAGGCTTTTTCATAATCGATAAAAGCCATGCACAATGGAAGTTCATATTCCCTCGCTCTTTCAATTAGTTCTCTCAGTACGTGGATATGATCTATTGTGCTGTAGCCACTCCTGAATCCAGCTTGTTCTCTCGGTTGAGCCATGTCCAGTGTTACCTTCAAGCGGTGTGAAAGAACTTTAGTGAAGATTTTATAAACCACTGATAGGAGGCTGATAGGTCTGTAGTTCCTGAGATCCTCAATGTCACCTTTTTTATGTAGCAGGATCATTGTAGCATTGTTCCAATCCTCAGGAATCTTCCCTTCATTAAGGCATCGAGTGAAAATTTGGGCGAGTACTGTTTCAATTTCTCCACTTGCTTCTTGTATGATGTCTATAGTAATTCCATCTTCTCCTGGAGCTTTCCCCCCGCTTCATGTTCTTGATTGCATGAGCAACTTCTGCTGGGAGGACTGGAAGAACTCTGGTACCTTTCATGATGTCTGGAGTACATGTATCATCCCTTTCATATAATTTGGAGTAGAAATCTTTCACTCTTGTCAAAATTTCGCCTCTATTTCTTGTTATAGAACCATCTTCTTTTCTCAGAGCCATAATCTGTTTTCTTCCCTTACTGAGATGTCCCTTTGCTATCTTTAGGCTTTGGTTGTTTTCAATTGCTTTCCTCACTAGCTCACAGTTGAATTTCCTTACGTCTTCAGTGATACTTTTTCGTGCCGTCTTGCATAGCTCTATATATTCCACTTTGGAAGTCACATCTTCTTTAGTTGTCCTCATCTCTCTTCTTTTTTGCATCAACATTTTGGTTTTTCCTGATAATTTGTTTACATGCAACTTGTTCTTAGACCCAGCTAATTTTGTTGCTGTTTCCATAAGAGCTTTGGTTACTTTTCTGTTAACTTCCGAAATATCCACTTCTTCCGATGTTAGGCCTTCTAAAGCAGAGAATCTGTTCTTCAGTTCCAACTTGAAAGTATTATGGTGTTTTTTAAGGTTGGTTATGTCAATACATTTTGTTTGTCTTATGAGCTTGCCACGTTCCAGTTTAGTGTTGAGGTGCATCTTACATCTCACCAATCTATGGTCACTACCTGTGTTGAACTTGTTTAGCACACTGCAGTCTTCGATGACGAATTTTTTTGTTACACATAATAAAATCAATTTCACTTGTCGTCCCAATTGGATGTCTCCATGTCCATTTCCTGTGTGGCTTTTTCTTGAAAAAGGAATTCAAGATGAAAAATCCTTCTGCCTCTGCAAACTCAACGAGAGTATTTCCACGCTGGTTTCTGTTGCCGTGACCGAATTTACCTACTGAAGTTTCATTCTGTTGCCGGTGCCCTATTTTTGCATTGAAATCTCCCATAATTATCTTCAAGTGCTGCTTTTACCTTTATTATTTAGATGACGAATTTCCTCATAAAATTCTTCAATTTCTTCTTCAGGATGACTCGTGGTGGGTGCATAAGTTTGAATAATCTGAGCCTGGTATCTTCTCGATAGTTGGATAACGAGTCGTGCAGCTCTGTCAGAGGAACTTTCAACTTCTACAACTTTATCCTTCAGTTTCTTGTTTATTATAAATCCAACACCACTAGTTCTGCCAGTATCTGTCCCACGATAATAGAAGAGATGTCCACTTTTCAGTTCAATGAGATCTTCTCCTTTTCTCCTTACCTCACTCAGCCCGACGATGTCCCACTTGATCCTTTGTAGTTCCTCTTCCAATTCAAGAAGCCTTGAATCAGAAGATAGGGAGCGTCCGTTGTAGGTAGCCAAGGTCAGCATCAAATGGCAGCCTAGTCCGGTCCTCCGGGGATTCTTAGCACCCTCTGCCTTCATGTCGCACTGGCCGCTGCCTTGGCCAGGTACATTCCAGCTGCCGGAGACTGAGGGCCAAGATTTAAGTTGTAGAGTCATTTTGGAGGTGTTTGGCCATAACTCACCACGCTGGCCAAGCGGGTTGGTGAGTGTGGGACAGTATATATATATATATATATATATATATGAGATAAATAGGTACTCTGTGTGATCAAAAGTATCCGAACACTTGCCATACACAAATATCCTGTAGTAGGGAAGGAATTAATAAAGAGTTGGTCCACCTTTTGCTGCTACCACAGCCTCTACTTTGCTTGAAAGCTATCCACTAGATTTTGGTACGTTGCTTCAGGTATTACCTTTCATTCTGCCACAAGAGTACTACTTAAGGCCGCCCCGGTGGCGCAATGGTCTAAGCGATGGCCTCTGATCATTCGTCCGTAAGGGGCCCGGGTTCGAATCCCGGTGAGGCATGGATCTTGTGTTTGTCTTACGGCACTGGCTCTCTCCCTTCCCTGGAACCAGTGACCCTAAATTAGGGGCGGGCGACTGCTTATAGCCCATTGAGTTGCTCACGGTGGCCGTTAAACCTCCAATAAAAAAAATACTACTCAGTTCTGTCACCGATGCCAAGCGGTTCGTCATGGTTCGTAGTCGCCGTTGCAATACATCTCATAGGTCTTCCACGGGATTGAGTTCGAGGTTCCATTGAGACTGGTCAAGTTCTTCTACACCCATCCCGTCAAATCATTCGTGCAGATACCTCGTATGGACGAGGACATTATAATGTTGCTAAAGGAAAAAGCATTCATCGAACTGATACCATAATGTAGGGAATACAGAAATGTCGAGAATGTCATTACAGGCCTCAGCGTTAAGATTCCCAGGCACTGGAACTTGGGTGCCCAACCCAAACCATGAAAAACAGCCACAGAGCACGGTACCTCCTCCACCAAACTTCAATGTTGGCACAACTCAATCGGGCACGTAGCGTTCACCTGGCATCCTCCATATCCAGACTCCTTCGTCGGATTGCCAGATGATGAAGTGTGATTTCTCACTCCAGGAAATGTGTCTCCACTGCTACAGAGTCCACTAGCGCTGAGCTTTACATCACTCCAACCGAAGCTTGGCGTTGATCTTACAGAAGTTAGGGTTCTGTGTGGATGCTCGGAAATAGAAACTTGTTCCCTTCAGTTCTCGACGAACTGGAGCTGGCGCTACTTCCAGAGGCATTTTGGAACTCCGTGGTGAATGTTCCGACAGACGGTCTCGCTCTGTCATTTTACGTGGCCTACTAGGTCTCGATTGAGCTGTTGTTGCTCCTAAGCGTTTCCACTTCACAATAACATGACTCACAACTGATCGAGGCAGCTGCAGCAGGAGAGAAATTTCCCAAACTGATTTGTTGCTAAGATGGCATCCTATGACCAAGCCACGTCGAAATTCACTGATCTCTGCCGCACGGCCATTCTACTTTATGGTCTGTCTATAATGCTTGTCATGCCACGTACCTCTTTTTCTACCTGTATGGGCCACAGATGTGACGTTTATGGGTTGGTTCACTACTCGAAAGGCGTATCTAGATACTTTTGATCATATAGTGTATTTCCTCAGTATCAAAAGGTCTCACTTCAAAGATTGATATCCAGCATTCTAAATACACTGACGGAAAAAAAATCCCAACACCACGAAAAAATAGTTGTAGAGGAATGAAATGGCGGCAATACATTTGTATAGATAACATATTTAATCAATTAAGGTTTCAAGATCACAGCTTATTGTAAGCGCGAGGAGAGCCATTTTAAATGTGAAATGCTGGTACATTAATATCCGGTGTAACCGCCAGAATGTTGAATGCAAGCATGCAAACGTTCATGCATTGTGTCGTACAGGTGCTGGATGTCAGTTTGTGGGATGGAGTTCCATGCCTGTTGCACTTGGTCGGTCAATACGGGGACGGTTAATGCTGGTTGGGGATGACGCTGGAGTTGTCGTCCATAGATGTCCCATACGTGCTCGATTGGTGAAAGATCTGATGATCTAGCAGGCCACGGCAACATGTCGACACTCTGTAGAGCATGTCGGGTTACAACAGCGGTATGCGGGCGAGCGTTATCCTGTTGGAAAACACCCCCTGGAATGCTGTTCATGAATGGCAGCACAACAGGTTGAATCACCAGACCGACGTACAAATGTGCCGTCAGGGTGCGTGGGATAACTACGAGAGTGCTCTAGCTGTCATAGGAAATTGCTCCCCAGACCATAACTCCAGGTGTAGGTCCAGTGTGTCTCGGCCGCAGACAGGTTGGTTGCTGGCGCTCACCTGGCCTCCCTCTAACCAACACACGGCCATCACTGGCACCCAGACAGAACCGGCTTTTATCAGAAAACACCACAGATCTCCACTCTGTCCTCCAATGAACTCTATCTTGACACCACTGACGTCGCAAACGGCAGTGGTTTGGAGTAAGTGGAATGCACGCTACAGGGCATCTGGCTCGGAGCTGTCCTTCAAGTAACCGATTTGTAACAGTTCGTTGTGTCACTGTGGTGGCAACTGCAGTTCAAATTGCTGCCGCAGACGCGGTACGATGCGCCACGGCCATACGCCGTACACGGCGGTCTTCCCTCTCAGTAGTGCCACGTGGCCGGCCGGAACCCGGTCTTCTTGAGGCAGTACCTTCCCTTGACCACCGCTGCCAACAATCATGCACAGTGGCTACATTCCTGCCAAGTCGTTCTGCAATATTGCGGAAAGAAAATCCACCTTCTCGTAGCCCTATTACACGACCTCGTTCAAACTCCGTGAACTGTTGATAATGGCTTCTTCGTCTTCTTAAAGGCATTCTTGACTAACATCAACACCCTACGTCGAATCTCAACGATAATTAACGCTCACGAACGCTACAGCGCGTTTTTATAGCAAACCTGCTTTGCATGTTCCGAGGGGCGCTAGTAGCGCCACACGTATGCGTCGAGCGCGAAATTTGCATAGACGTCATCTTACAGATGTACTCTCACCGCCTACCAACTGTCGTTTATCTAACACAACCCCTTCTTGGTGTTGGGATTTTTTTTCCGTCAATGTATATCTGATATTTTATTGTCATTTTTGGGGAGAAGGGAGGTTTAGATAGACTTACCGTCTTAGAAAAGTTCTTGGTTCTGGAAATATAGAATATATATTACAGTTGTGCAATAAGTAACAGTGAATAAATTCACACTAACCTTCTCCTCCTAGTGATTTCATCGCTGCCTCGTGTGTAAAGATGACCAAATTTACCTATGTGTCTTATGTTACTCTTAAATCCATTACGAAAAACTTGTTAGATTGTGCCTTCTATTAAGCTGCTTGAAATGCATAATCTTATTTTTCTCAATGGGTGAAAAACATTTAAAACTCGTTGCTAAAATAAACTCAGTTAAAACTGATTGTTGAACAGCTTTCATTTATTATTAATATATCTTAATCTTAACGTTTTATTTTATACTTATATGCATGTTTACTTTACTCATTGTTTCAATTACCTTATATTTATAATTGTGTTATGCTTCCTGTTGAGATGTGTATATAATAAACACATTAAAACTGAATTTAATTTTTGTTGTTTTTGTCGTTATATGCAAAGGGCGTGTGAAATGTACTATGAACCAAACTGAGTAAGAAACTATTTATAAAAAACACCAGAAGTTTTATTTAGAGTGGTGAATGTGTTTTCGTTTACTATGAAATATTTCTTCTTGCCTTTCAAAGGTTTAAGAGCAATACTGACAGAATGCACAGGGCAAGATATGTTTGATTAATGCAATTCTGTATTAACATATAGTTTCTTTCTCATTTTTAGGTTAATGATTTGTCACAAAAGAAATTTGAATTTTATTGAAATATCTACAGGAAGACGTTCGACCGTTTTCAAATATTGGGAGCCATCATGATTGCATCGGAATCGTTGATGGGTAATTGAAAAACATTGTTTAATTTTGATCTTCGATCGTGCCCTAAAAATATACGCATTAATGTTCTACATGTATTATTGCTGAAGCACGTTCAGGTTCTACATCGTGTCAATCGTATAAGCCTGATGAACAACACTATGCTTTAAACTCAACATAGATCTGCCTATCTTCTCCGCATTTTTACATGTATTCTGGTTATATATATATATATCTTTCACGGTTCCTATTAACGCTAATTTAATGCATGGATATTCGCTTTTATTCGCCGAATGAAATTATAGGTGAATTTATGTTCGCTTCTAAATTTTTGTTAAATGCTATTTCATCCTGAAACCACGTGGTAGACAGTTAAAAAATGGTACTGGCGATTTGACAACTGTACTAATAAGTTAAACGTTACAAATTCATCGAAGCCAAATATGTATGAAGTTTCAACATGTATGGACATTTTCACTCAAGAAAAATACTTATGGCTCCGAATAAAATTTATTACTGTGCAAAATAAGCTACCTGATTTCTGAAGTTTTGTGAAATGCAATACAGATATCAGTATTGTGGTTCTAAACAAAAAACGTACCGTAGCGGTGAACGAATTAGGTAAAAACAAATAAGAAATGCCTTCAAAATTGTCAAAAAGCGATGAGAAATTTTATTTGTTACTTTATTACTCAATATTTTTGATTAATTTTTATTACTTATTACTTTTGTCAATTTTAATTAAAATTGCTAATTTGGGCAAGTTTGATTAGAAGAATGTTACAAGGATGTCTTATGTTAATAATGTAAAGTTTTTCTTAAAATACTGCTGCGTCATTCCACATGATTCCAAACGTTCACAGTAAATAATGCGTGTTAGTAACAATGAATAAAATATTCAAATCTATTCAGCGCCAATAATACGCCATTTTCTCCAAGATTATGAGGTGGGTGCAAGAAATTTATTTTGTGGTGCCCGTAAGGAATCACAGAAGGAGCTGCGGGGATTATTTTTATTGGTGTCGAGTTGTTTAGTATAAATACCCTTTGAAAGTATGTAGTTATTGTCAGACAGCGTTTGCCACTGTTTAATTTGCATCTGTTGTTTCCCCTCCGAGCAGTTTAATAACAAACCTCCCATAACTATATTCTGAGGACTGCCGTCTACGCAAAAGAGTTGATGCGTGATCCAACTGTTTATTCTCGTCATTTCAATGCAAACTTTTGGTTAAGACAGGAGTACGCATTTATATAAAACACAATATTCGTTAGTTTCCTAATTTTCTAACATCTGATCATCTAAAAGAATTCCTTTACCAAGCAGCTGCAACCACCTCACCAAAAGAAGTCCCTTAGCGTAACTAACCCCAGAAAAACAGTACCTTAGTGCTGCTAAGGCTTCTTCTACACCACTGATAGATATAAACAAGGGGGGGGGATTCAAACCGCTTTGAATTTTCCTCCAGTACAAATACCAGTAATTTCAATTTTCGAACCTGATTCGGCCATATTTGTTGGCTGATATACGTATATTGCCTGGGGTCGAACCTAACGCGGAGCATAAACATTAAAAGTTGCAAAACTCTCTTTCATAACGATTATTTGTTTGCACACAAGAACTTACGGTTGACTGAAAAAAAAAAAAATCTCAGCATGTTTCAAGACTAAGTTTCAGTTTTTATGAAGAAAACATAACTTCCGATAAAGCAGAAAATCGTTAAAACGAATATGAAACTAGAAAGGCGAACTCTGGTGGTACCTTTTGCCCTTTTTAAGTAAATTCAACAATTACCACTTTCTTCGATTTTCATCGCAAATAATAAAATTTTTCAATCTTGAATTTTCAATTTACAAAAAATTACCTCTTCTACAGAAATGCATTATGTGATTTTACTTAGAAATAATCTTCGTTACTCAAACTTGTGTTTATGTTCTCTCCGTATATCCTTTGGAACAACAAATTAGAGCTATGTTGGCACTAATTTGATTGCAGCATTTTCATCAATACCTTCAATTCGAAACGTAACATACTTTCAACATAAAAACAATATTGTGTTTTATTCTGACTAACGCAAAAATAATTGCGGAATGAAATAATGAAAAAACTAATTCGGGAAAGAGGGAATTAAAGAATTTTTTTCGCTTGCTTCAAAATTTAATTGCCAAGGAGTATTCTTTATTGAATCAAGAGGTTTTTTAAATATATTTAAACATGAAATTGTTTTTGTTTGCCTTCTTGATAGCTTGAACAGCTTACTTAAAAGAGTCATAAAAAACACTGAAGAAGCTATGATCCCAATTAACACTGATTAGAATGCATGAGAGCGCGATTTCTATGCCTCGGCAGTTTCAGTGCTAAAGAAATTCCTACGGACTTCGCTGACGCCACAGGCACTCAAGTGGATATAACTTGCTTTTACCAATAAACCACAATGTGCAGCGACGTCGAACTCTTAAGCACAAGTCGAAAATGGGTTACACATCTGTAACTCTCCAGCGCTCACAGCCCCATCAGTCACGTGCACCCCCAGCCGAATGCCAATAAAACAACGCCAAGTTTGCCGGTCTTTGTTAATTTGTGTCTTTGAAGCTCATAATTACTCATTACTTCCCGGCAGCCCTTACCCAATACAGCAGACGTGTGGATGTTTTTACCACGTCTCCCTAATTTCTTCTTTCACTTCATTAAGTGAGATAATTGCGTGGAGCATAAACAAGAAGAGGACTCAGCATTACAATGTAAAGGTATTGCTAAACTCTGCTCCCCCAGAAATCAAGGGAAAAAGGCTTCAAGGAAGCATGGCTAAAGATGAGGAGGACCGATACTTAACACAGCAGTTTAACAGAGAAACTTATCACACAACTTAATCACCTAAATAACCTTGAAAATATAAATAAAATTCGTTTATGCTAAGACAAAGCTTCTATTTACATTCAGAAATTATTATTGGTGTAAAAATTACACAGGGTGTTTGTTCACTATAATTGGAAATCTATAGAAGATGGAATCCTCTGAGTAGAAGAGTGTTAGAGATATGAAATTAATTAATCATATACCCTATTTGTGTTCGTTAAGATAGTCGGCAGCATACGCAAGTGCAGTGTAAGCGGAAAGGACACTTAGCATTCATCTCGATTTTGAGAAAAATTCTATCATGTTTCTGTGATGGAAATTTACCTCAGATTCTAGTGGATTAAAACTGCTCAGTGTGATTTCCGTCTGCGACTTGGATGACCCACAGCTGAATCTGTGAAATAGAAGCTTGTAAGAGTGCGACAGAAAATGGGGACCTTCTGAAAAGCGTTCGGACTCAAATTGCAGCTAACGAGATTTTCATTTGCTTCGTTACTTTACACTTTTGCTAATAATATCCATAATATGAAAGTATTCCTTGCTTTTCCATTAAACGTATAGCCGACAAAAAAGAACAAACACGTTCTTATGCTACTAAGGCCAGGCGAATTCTGGGAAAGATATAGCTATTGAGGTTTTCTTCATGGTTATTTACGTATGGAAAAACACGACTTCTTTTCCCTTCAATGGAATCACTGAACCTAAATTAAAAATTCTTATGGTTCTCCCCGAAATGAAACAACCTAGTTCCCTTCCATCAATGGAATCAGTGACCCTAAATTAAAATCCCTTACGGTTTTTACGGAAGCAAAAGCCCTAGTTTTCTCCCTTCCATGGGTTATATGAAAAAACATAACTTCTCCCTTCCATGGAATTATTGACACTAAATTAAAAACTCTTATTGCTCTCCCCGAAGCGAAAAGCCCTAGTTTTCTCCCTTCAATGGAATCAGTAACGTTAAATTAAAACCCCTTATGATTCCCTGCTAAAGGAAAACACAAAGGTTTTCCTTTTTTCCCCCATGCAATGGAATCAGAGTCCCTGCATTAAAGACGAAGGACTCCTACTAACATTACATACGAGCGCGGATAGTTAAATCACAAAATAAAGAAAATAAAAAGACATATTAACAGCGAAAAGGGAAAAAGCGAGTTAATACACCACGGCAACTACAAAGAACTCCAGCAAATATACAAGTGCAACAACATGGAAAAAAATAAGCCGATCCGGGGACGCAGTGCTCTAAGCGCTACCTTCTGATCATTCATCCGAGATGAGCCCGAGTTCGAATCCCGGTAAAGCATGAATGTCGTGTTTGTCTTACGTCTCTGGCTCTCTCCCTTCCCTGGAACCAGTGACCCTAAATTAGGGACAGGTGACTGCTTATGGACCGTTAAATTCCTCACGGTGGTCCTTAAGCCCCCAGATAAAAAAAAATAAAGTACGAAAGAAAACCAGCTTATTATATTAAAATCGCAGTACAACCACGTTTATCAGTTTGAACTTCTATACAAATCCTAACCCTTAACATCGCTGCAAAAATTCAGCTCATTAAAATTACGTTTTCCGAACGAAGAGAAATAAACCAATATTTTATTCAGCAGCATATTCTTATTTCTTTTTTGCAAGAAAGTGCTGATGCAAGACAAAAGTTTCATGCATTATTAAATTTTCTTTCATTTTTAGTACATCTTTTCACATACATGTCAAGAAACATCATGCTTGTATCCTTCTACAGATGCGATATCTCAAAATCCAGCAAAAGTATTGGACTAACACTCTTTGCTTTGGATGGTTGCTATCATGGGAAACATGACCCATGCTTTTACCTCTTCCTCTTATGCATAGTTTCTCCCTTAAGTGTACTCGGCCGCCCCGGTGGCGCAGTGGTCTAAGCGATAGCCTCTGTTCATTCGTTCGAACGGGGTCCGGGTTCGAATCCCGGTGAGGCATGGATGTTGTGTTTGTCTTACGGCACTGGCTCTCCCCCTTCCCTGGAAGCAGTGACCCTAAATTAGGGACGGGCGACTGCTTATAACCCATTGAGTTGCTCACGGTGGTCGTTAAACCTCCAATCAAAAAAAAAAAAAAAAAAAAAAAAAGTGTACTCGTACTTTTTCGTTGGGCACGTTGTCTCCACTTCCAGAAATATTACAGGAGAAATCCTTTTCAGCACTAGATAGTTTTAATCGTAATCGAGATTATTCATACACTTAATCCGACTTCCCTCACAGATTAATTATCTTTAAGTATATTTGCGTTTGCTACGACGTAGTATTTGACAGCAACATAAAAAAAAAGCATACACACACTCACACAAAAGGAAATCTAAAACAGGCATAAAAGTGCGCACCGTTTCTTCAAAGTCGAAATCATTTAAAAATTGTTGTCCTGATGACAAAAATTTAATGACATAATGTCTGTTAAAAATGATGCTGTCTAAATGCAGAGCTAACATGTCTATCGCTGGACGTGATACAATGAGCAAGGTAACTTGTGACGTACTAGAGAGGTGAAAACATGTCAAAACGGAAAATCTGCAACGAGGCATTCTGTCCGCATAGCTCAGTTGGGAGAGCGACTTACTCCGGAGTGAGGGGGCAAGGACAAACTTGTGTTTCCATAAACTGAAAAGTTTGACTGTATGTTAAAAGCCTATTTCGACAACATCTTGAAAGCTCGTTTCGACAACACCTTGTAACCTCGTTAAAACATACAGTGTTATTCTCATACACTGGTGTGCAGAAATTAAGGATGAAGAGGAGAAATTAGCATAACAGCGGAACGAGCAGGCAGAACGGACCAAACCGCTCAGAAGATAGACTGGGGTCCGGTACGGTAGGGCATGCGCATATATGCAGCATGACGTAGGATGGGGAGTGTCGGAAGAAAATAAAGCACACGGGCGGTGTACGCTCAGCAATTCGGTGAAAGCTATTGCACGGTGTACATCGGTTTAAACGACGTCGAGTTGCTGCCACCATGTGATATGGCCAACAGGCAATCCAGTAGACGACATTCGGATGACTTTACCCGAGGTCGGGTCATTGGGAAGTTGGAAGAAGGTCGAAGTGTGACTAGTGTGGCCGAGGAGTTCGGGATCGCTCACAGCATCGTTTCACGAGCTTGGAGAGCATTTCAAACGACAGGAACAGCTGTCCGAGAGTTTAGCAGTGGTCGCCCACGAGCAACCACTGCGGCGGACGACCGGTATATTGTCCTACAGGCGAGAAGAGACAGACAGCAGACAGCGGGAGAAATCGCAAGGCACATGCAACAGGCAGCTGGATGTCCGTTATCACGTTTTACCGTGGCCAGGAGGCTGCACAAAGGTGGTCTATTTGCACGACGACCAGTACGGTGTGTGCCATTAAAGCCTGCTCATCGGAGACGGCGTTTTCTGTGGTGCCAGGAACACAAGAACTGGACACATCAGAAATGGGGTAGAGTTCTCTTTACGGATGAGAGCCGATTTAGTCTGACGAGCGATTCTGGACGTATTCACATCTGGCGAGAGCAGGGAACACGCAATCACGCCTCCAACATCATCCAAAGGGACCGGTTTGGAGGTGGCGGAGTTCCCGTTTGGGGCGGTATCGTGCTTGGTAGCCGTACTGACCTCCACATTTTCCAAGGAGGTTCAGTCACTGGTGTCCGCTATTGTACCTAGGTTCTCCTGCCTCACGTGCGTCTGTTTAGAGGTGCTGTGGGTCCTGAGTTTCTCTTCATGGACGACAATGCTACACCTCCTCGTACAGTGGCTGTCGCAGAGCTGTTGGAGAGTGAAGATATTCAACGCATGGATTGGCCCGCAAGGTCCCCGGACCTAAATCCAATCGAACATGTGTAGGACCTTCTCGGGAGACGCTTGGCAGCAGTTCACCAGCCGCCAGCAACGATTCCGCAGCTGCGATTGGCGCTACAAGAGGAATCAGCCGCTATGCCTCAACAGCTCCTTGACAACCTCGTCCTCAGCATGGACAGACGTTGTAAATCCTGCAACGCAGTCAGGGGTAATCATATCGCCTACTAAAGACTGTATTTTTCTTGACAGCTGTCTGTTACATGGACGTTTCTGTCTTCTGTCCAGTTGTGCTCGAAGCTACCTTTTCAATAAAGTGCCTTTGTATCCTTTGGATTCCTTGTTTGGACGATTTTGCTCACTTGCCCCATATTCTTACATCTTGGGGATCTTATGGTATGATTTGAATCGACGTGGAGCAGTTCTGCACGACGTTACATTGGGAAAACCGTCTCGTCCTTAATTTTTGCCCGCCAGTGTACGTAAATCATTCTTCCGTTCAGATTGTTCCTCATTTGGTATATTCTTTATATAAAGGATATGAACTAATATTTTGTATGGATCTTATGCAATATTTGGTATATTCTTATATAATTCTTAATATTTGGTATATCCTCATTTGGTATATTCTTTATATAAAGGATATGTACTAATATTTTGTATGGATCTTATGCAAACAGGAAGGTAACTCCGATTGTTGAACGACCTATTAGGTATCCCATGTTGAATACTTATAGAGCATTGTCGCTTCAGTGCATGAATTGCTATTTTGCTATGCTGCAATATCACGTGATTACTAGAACAATCAGAATATTTAACATATTTTTTTCAAGATATATACCGATGAACCATTACATTATGTCCACCCCCATCCTACAGAAATGAGAGCGCCTGGAGACCGAACGGTGGCGCAGGTGAAGTTCACAGAGCAGTATATATACAACCGGAGGACCGGCTTTCGGTTAGTGGGGTGTTTGGAGTCAGAATAGGAAAAGTTGCCGATTCAGGTAGTTCCAAGGGGCCGTGCCTTCAGAAATTGGGATGGCACGACGCCTTGGAACTACGATCTCGGAAACAGCGTGGCTTATGGATTGTTCACGTGCCGCTGTAGTGACTAAGTATCAAAAGTGGTGCACAGATGGCCAAACGACGAACCGTCCTCCAGCCGTGAGTCGTCCGCAGATCATTGATGCCAGAGTGGAGGGGAGACTGTCGCGCAATGTTCACAGCGACCGCAAGGCCACAGTGTGACAAATCACTCGCAGCTACAACAGTGGTGATCAAGGCAATGTGCCACAGCATACAGTTCACCGCAGTCTTCTGCGCATAGGCCTGCGTAGCCAAATACCCAGCTGGGTCCCCATGCCATGCTCACTGCACGTCATCCCCAGCAACGTATGAAATCTCCCCAAGATCACAGAGATTGAAACGTGTATGATTGGAAGAAAGTGGCCTGGTCTGACGAATCAAGATTCCTGGTGCATCACGTAGACGGCCGAGCGCAGATACGCCGATTATCAACGGAGGCTACGGCACCTGGATGTACTATTAGGTGGAAACAGGCCGACTGCGGCTGTGCTGTGCCGTGGACAATGCTTTCTTAGGACATTTTAGGCCCCATCCTCCCAGTAGCACAATCCCTGACAGCTGTATCAGGTATCTAAATATCGGTGCTGACCAAGTTCACCCATTCATGGCAACTGTGTTTCCTGCTGGTGATGGTCATTACCAACGCGATGATACGTCATGCAACACTGCCAGAATCGTCAAGGAGTGGTTCGAGGAACATGCTGGTGACTTTCTGTAAATGCACTGACCTCCAAATTCACCTGACATGAACTGAATCGAACATTTATGGTTCGACTTGGAAAAGTGGGTTCGCGCTAAATCACCACCACCCTCGAAATGTAAGGGAACTGGAGGACCAGCTGTTGACATTATGGTACCAGATACCCCAGGATATGTATCGCCACCTCAACGAATCGATGTCTCGCCTAGTGGCCGCAGTTTTGCGGGCTAAATGGGGTCCTACAGCTTATTAGGTAGGTGGTCATAATCTTATAGCTCATCGGTGTATAGAGCACTGCGGCTTCGCTGAATGAGTTGCTATTTTGCTATGCTGCAATAATGCGTGATTTCAAGAATAATGAGAATATGAGAATTTTTTTTTTGCATATACAATTCTTTTTAGTAATGCCTAGGAGCGTATTACTTAGTTTTAATATTTCTAGTATATCGTCAATTTGCTGTTCGATAATGTTTCCTTGTAAAGCTGGTATCTTATGACTGATAAAAACCAACAGCTAAAGGTCAAAATATTTACCCAAAAGCCGTTTTTACTTTGCTTTTCTTTCAGATCACGGAGCTCTGATCTGATTATTTTCGGCACAGTAGTAAATGAAGAATAACAACCTCAGAAAAAATAAAAATCACACTGTATCTTGAGATGCAATGAACACTCCTATAAAAAGCTTCACATAGCGGCTAAGTTATAAGTGAGGGAAATCGCATAGTACGTGGATATTCTTATTTATGGTTCTAATCGTTCGACTGGGAAGAATATTTTCAATTCAACTGTGTCAAGAGGTAAGTTCATAGCCAAAGATTAATACATGTTTGCCCACTCAGCGGAGAAGTTTTGTCTGGAAAATCAATCAACATGTCCTAGCGTAAAAATTTTATGAGTGTATGATCTTTTAGAATAGTTAGCATACTAGACAGCAAATCGGAAGATGCGGGTTCGATTTCCATTCCAGAACGATAAAATTTTCAAATTTATGTGATTATGTTACATGGAAAGAACAGCTTTATTTAAGTCAGTATTAATTATTCCACGTGTTTCAGCTTGATAAAAGAAAGGTAAGTGGGTAATATTGAAGATGCAGGGAATGTTCAAACATATTTTAGAACTAATTTTCAGCAATATATTTAATGTTTAAAACAAAATTATTTTTTCTTTCTTAGATGGTCTATCCAATAGCCCTTTCTCTGGATATGAACCAACATCTACATTTCCAAGACAACCTAGCAGTTTTTATTCCACACGATAAATCTTATTCCACTACTCTTCCGCAGCTTTTCATAACCCAATCATTGTTTTAGGACTGCGTTCAGAAAGCGCTCTCCTTTTTAGCAGTCCGAAGGCACAATAGTCCATTGGTGATGACACATCAGGGGACTTTGAAGGAATATGAGAAAAATGTATAGACTCAAATAGCTGTCTCTTTTTTCATTTTTTCAAGAAACAGAGTGGTGGATTTGGATGTATGACTTTATCCTGGTGGAGTCGTACTTTTTGGAGGCTTGGTAGATAAAAGAATGGTATTTCCTCTTTAAATGTGGGAGTTGAAACATTATTTTGGTAATACGTAAAACTTATTTTAAAATTATTTTCAAATGTTTTTAACTTTAATTTCCCATTGTACGAGAAATCAGCAATAATAATGAATAATTTACTGAAAATATCTTTGGATTCTTAGAACCAAGTTTGTAAATCTTTTTCTGCTCTTTTGCGATAGCAAAAGAGCTTCATTAATAGTCACAATAATGCTTCATCAATAGTCACAATAAATTTCCATATCTCTCCGGTTAAGCGATTTTCATAAAGAATTCTACACCCTATTCTGCGTTCCGCCACGTGTCTAAGCAAAAGGCGGTGAGCATTATGTTTTTTGGGGTTTTTTGTTTTTTAGATTTAAATCTTTGTTTACTATCTCGATTACAGCGATTGGTCTTTGGGTCGATGGATTTTTTTCAAGATGAGAGATCTTCCTTTTTTGAAATAGTCATAAAAAGTACGCACCTTCTTCGGATATTCGTTTGGTGTTCTTTTTCCTGTTAAAAGCAAAGCTTCACGATTTCCACCTCTATTATTAATAATATTGCTTATTTTATATTTGGAAAAGCTAATTCCATAATTTTCATAGAGTTTTTCAATTACGCAACACGAATAATACTCTTCGTAAAGAGCGAAAGCATAATCTTCTATCCACAGCTTGTTTAGATGTGACATGTTCTTAGCAGACGATATCTAACTGAGACAACTTTCTTTCGTGTTTATCTAACGCACTGTTGCAAGTTTCGATTCTTTGAACTGCTTTCATTTTCTGTGATTTCGTATAAAAACCGTTCTAAAAATATGTCAAAAACCTCTGTAATTATAGCTGGCTGACGTTTACAAAACTTTTCCCGTCAGATGAATGCAACCGCGAAATCGTCAAAATAAAAACCTAAATTTATGTCAAACAGAGTAAAACTTTTATATCAGAAAAGGTGGGGAATGCGTCAAAGATTTTGAACACTATAATGACAATCGGACTTAAATATAAACTGCAACACCGGATATTTACAAAAAGAAATATTTTGCTAATGTAAATGCTGTTTCACAGAAGTACGAGGGTTGTACCGAAAGTAATGTAAAACAAGTTAGTTAAATCATGCAATGCATTGATTATTATACGCTTTCCAACATACCAGAGATCATTACTCAAGTTATTACTCAAGTTATGAGAATAATGGCTGTGGAATAAATCTCGCCCCTGTGTCCTGACCTTCGATCCTATTTCGATGATATTCAACACAACCGGTAAGGTATACTTCCGGAACAACATGATGAAGTTTTGTCTCAATCGAAGCATTTTTAGTCAAGTTATGATGCATAACGGCAATGGAATGAATCCCGCTCCTATGTCCTGACCTTTGATCCCATTTCGCCCATTTTCAACAGGGTTTATCCCCAGGTGGCTCCCTACCACATACTAAAATTTCATCAAAATCGACCTATTTTTACGCGAGTTATCGTGCTGAGAGGCAGACGGACATAGCTGGAGCATATACGCTTCTTCAGACTACGGTTGAAAAGCGGAGAAAAGGAACATACATTTTTTATTAACTAACAGAGTTCGTTCGAATTGCACATGTTGGTACAGTAACTCTTCCTCTATAATAACCCTCCTTCTTCATTGTAAGTAAATAATGGATTCCAAGCAGAAGCAACGTGCCGTCATTGAGTTCTTGACGAAGGAAAGGTGCAGGGTGTCCGACATCCACAGGATACAAAATGTTTACGGAGATGACACCATTGACAAGAGCAATGCGCACAAATGGATGAAAAAGTTTAAAGAAGGGAAAACCAGCATTGAAGACAAGCCACGCGGTGGAAGACCATCATCTGCGACCACTGACGAGAATCGTCAGCTACTGGATGAATTGATTCGCGCAGAGAGACGAGTCACAATGCATGAGCTTGTTGCACAGTTGGACTGTGGTCATACAAAAGATGGTGAAAGACTTAGGGTATCGGAAAGTGTGTGCAAAGTGGGTACCTCGGCAGTTGACAACCGATTTGAAGGAGAGAAGGGCGGAAGTCTGCTCTATCTGCTGGAAGCGTTTGAAGCCAATGAAGACACGTTGTTGTTTTGATCTGGTGACAGGGGATGAAACGTGGGCGTATCTTTACGATCCGGAAACGAACAATCAATCCATGGAATGGCGTCACATTTCTTCACCAAGGTCTAAGAAGTTCAAGAGCCAGCGATCAGCACAAAAAGTCATGGTGGCGGCTTTTTTGGGGTGACAGGGGTGCCATTCTCTTTGATTTCCTGGACCGCGGACGTACCGTGACCAGCGTGTGGTACATTGAGACACTCAAGAAGCTTAGAGAAGCCATAAGGAGGAAGAGACTGAACAAGAATCTGAAAAGGATCCACATTTACCATGACAATGCAAGACCTCAAACATCTTAGGCAACAAATCAGGGGATCAGTAAATTAGGCTGGTCGGTGGTCTCCCGTTCACCATGCAGCCCAGATCTGGTGCCCTCCGACTTCCATTTGTACGGTCCAATGAAGAACATTCTTCTGGGACAACGATTTGATGACACAGACGAGGTGAAAGTGGCTGTGGCAGACGACGTAAAGTGGGTATAACAGTCAACACCTGATTTTTTTCAAAGAGGATCCAAGAGTTGGGTTCAACGATGGCGCAAATGCATCACCTGTGATGACGGCTATGTTGAGTACTACGTTTGTATAGAGAAAAAATTTACCAACATGTGCAATCTGAATGACCTCTGTCAGTTAACAAGAAAGTTATGTCCACGTTTGCATTACTTTCGATACAACCTTCTGTATCTGTATCATCATCATCATCATATCATCATCATTGTCAACCATTATCAATCCACTGCTGGACGAAGGTCTTCCCAAGTTTCCTCCACAACGGTCTGTCTTGTGCCAGTCTCCTCCACGTCACTCCTGCATACTTTCGAATTTCATCCATCCATCTCCCATGTGGTCTTCTTCTGGGTCTTTTCCTGTCCCTTGGAATCCAATCTAAAATTTCGGCTGCCCATCGATGGTCTGTCCTTCTGGCAGTATGTCCAGCCCATTGCCATTTCAAGGATTTAACTCTGATCATGATGTCTTCCACTCTTGTCATTTTTCGGATCCACGAGTTCATCTTCCTATCTCTCCTGGTTACACCAAGCATGCACCTCTCCATGCTGCTTTGAGTTGTCTGCAGCCTTTGTATGTCTCTTTTAGTTAAGGTCCACGTCTCTGCACCATACGTAAGCACTGGAAGGATGCATTGATCAAACACTTTTCTTTTAAGACATAATGGCATATTGCTCCTGAAAATTATGCTGTTTCTTCCAAAAGCTCTCCAAGCAAGTTTTGTACGCAGATTAATTTCTTCATCAATGTGACCCTCACTTGATATCTGCTGTCCAAGATAAACGTACGTGTCTGTTATCTCCAGCTTTTCTCCATCAATCGATAAATCTTCATTTCTTGAAAAACGTATCTGTATATATGTATATAATCTTTGCCAAAAAAAGAAGCACCCGAGAAAGTCGTTCGATCCTGCTAAAAATTCTCATGCAGGGCCAAATATGCAAATGATTGTAAAATAACGACCAATGACTAAACAGCGGCCCACCACAGCACATGGAAACCGCGTATGAAGGAGGATATATCAAGAACAAAGCTCGAAAGCATGGACGATTCTGACAGCATATTCCGATTGCATTAACCTCCACAGACTGTGAGGATACCTCGATGTAGGATCCGTGCACAATACGATCAGTTGAGCGAATTTGATAGAGGAGATATAATTGGGCTGAGAGAGACCGGTTAATCAAGTCGCTGAATTGCCAGGCATTTGGGTCGGAACTATGCGGGAATCGGACGATGCCGGCGCCAATGTGTCGAGAAGGGCACAACCCAACGCCACGCGGACAGTGGCCGGCCGAGGGCAACGACAAAACGCGAGGGTCGAGTGATTGCGGGAGATACGAGAACACAATTGAATTCGTCGCTCTACACCATCCGGGGACATGCTGCGCCATTTACAGGTATGGTAGTGGCCATCCGGACCGTTGCCAGACGACTTATATCACGGGGACTACATTCGAAGAGGTCACTTCTCCGACCACCGCTGACCAGCGAGCATCGCCGGCACCTGTTGCGGTGTTGACAGGCCCAATTAACGTGGGATAATGTACAGTGGCGTCGTGTTGTCTTCAGTGCTAAGCCACGGGTTTGAGCTTTGCGCCGATGACCAGCGCATATGTCTACATTCAAAGAGGCCACTCCGCTTCCCACCACTGACCAGCGAGCATCGCCAGCACCTGTTGCAGTGTTGACAGGCCCAATTAACGTGAAATAATGTATAGTGGCGTCGGGCGTCGTGTTGTCTTCAGTAATGAGCCACGGTTTGACCTTTGCACCGATGACCAGCGCATATGTCTGGAGACGAGTTGGCCAACGCATGGATACCGTGGAACAGCACACGGCTCGCACACTAGGAGAGACTGTCTGGGGATCGATTTCGTACGATAGCCAGACACCCTTATGTGTCCTCCGTACCACCCTCACGGCTCAACGGTACGTCGAGAGCATTCTACGACCTGTTGTGTTGCCATTCCTGTCGCAGAATCACCGAGCAATTTTTCAACACGATAAGGCACGACCACACACGGCTCAGCACTACCCAGACTGCTTCCGTAATGTCGACACCCTTCCGTGGCCAGCCCGATCGAACGTGTTTGGGACATGATGGCATGACACGCACGCTCATCACGGAATGTCGGCGAATTGGTTTGCAATTTGGACACTGTCTATTAGCTTGTTCCACTGGTGTAGGTGTTTTATCCGAATAAATGGCCCAACTGCTCTAGAATTGCAATCATTTCCGTTCCTATATATGTACATTGCACATTCCAATTTTCATCTTCATCATTGAATGATTCCTAATGGGAGCTTCGTTTTTTTCTGACAAAGAGTATGTTTCAGCGACATACAGCTGATCATTCTCGTCGTTACACACACACACACACACACACACACACACACACACACACACACACACACACACACATATACGTCGTTCCGGTAGCGCAGTGATCTAAGCGATGGCTTTTGATAATTCGTCCGAAAGGGATCAGGGTTCGAATCTCGGTGAGGCAAGGAAATTGTGTTTGTCTTACGGCGCTGGCTCTCTCCTTTCTCTGGAACTAGTGGCCACCTTAAATTAGGGACAGGCAACTGCTTATAGCTCATTGAGTAGCTCACGGTGGTCGTTAAACCTCCGATCAAAATACGTATATATACACTGCTGGCTACCCAAAATGCAACACCAAGAAGGAAGCATCCGATTGGCCTGAAATTCGCAGCATGCGTCGCCCGCGAGAAAACATGTAAACAATTAGCATTGCAAGGCATATGCAAATCATGTGCGCCCTGCACGCCACCGAGAAGCACTATAAGAAGGGCGCACAGAAGGCGGGGTGTAAGTAGTGGAAGTGTGTTGTGCTGCCGGACCTGTGCGTGGGAAGCTTCCTGATGCCTCGTCGCAGAATACGACAGTCATTCCAGCACGTTTCGGAGTTTGACAGAGGGCGAATAGGGGCTTATCGCGACAGCGGTTTATCGTACCGAGACATCGGCACTCGTGTGGGACGACATCCAGCCACAGTGAAGCGAGTATGGATTCGGTGGGTGCAAGAGGCACGGAAGGACCGACGTGAGCGATTGCCGCAGCCGCGGCAAACCACCAAACGAGAGGATCAGCATGTTGTTCGGGAGGCATTGACAGCTCTCACCGCCACATCACGAACGTTAGCGCAGGAATTAGGGCGTCTTGCGCAACAACCTGTGTCAGCACGTACCGTTCGACATCGTCTGCAGGAGCGGGGACTTGTCGCACGGCGTCCATTGCTCCGATTACCATTGACGTTACACCACCGACGAGTGCGGCGGCAGTGGGCCGTTGAACGCCGCACCTGGACTACGGAATGGCACGACATTGTCTTCTCCAACGAACCCCGCTTCTGCCTGCTACACCACGATGGTCGGATCCGCGTGTGGTGGTACCGCGGCAATAGACTGTATGATGCCTGCATTATGAATCGCCATACCGGTCCGGCGCCTGGCGTTATGGTTTGGGGCGCAATTGGATATGACACCCGCACCCCTCTGGTACGCATCGCCGGTACACTCAGCACCCACCACACCATCTCTGACGTTTTGGAGCCTGTAGTCTTCCCTTACCTGTAGGACCTGCCAGCGGTCACGTTTCAACAGGACAATGCGCGCCCGCACGTGGCACGCATCGTGCAGCAATTCTTCACGGCCCACCAGGTGTCACTGTTGCCATGGCCCGCCTGTTCTCCTGATGTGTCGCCCGTCGAACACGTCTGGTCGCTTATCGGCAACCGAGTGGCCCGGCAAGCACCACCCGCCGCTACGCCTGATGAATTGTGGCAACGTGTGGAAGCAGCCTGGACCGACATACCCCAAGCCCACATCCAAAGCCTCTTTCGTTCGATGCCGCAGCGTGTAGCGGCCGTTATTGCCAGCCATGTGGGCCACACAAACTATTGATGTCTGCGTGTTCAGCAAGTCGCACGGGCCTGTAAGCTCAATCGTTTCATCTTTGTATCTGCTGTTATGTGTCCAGTAAATCTGGCTTTGCTATCTCGTGTCCTTCTTGGTGTTGCATTTTGGGCGGCCAGCAGTGTATATATATATGTGTGTGTATGTGTGAAGGAAGAAATTAATCCACGTATAAAACTTGAAACAGTACAATTTTCAAAAGCATAAAAATATTACTACTTAATGCATCCTTAGCGTCATGGATTTTAACTGAGAAAAACATCATATACAGGTTGCAAGCAACTGAAATAAAAATGGAAAGATACATGCTTGGTGTAACCAGGAAATATAAGAGAAAGAACTCAGGAATAAGGAAAATGACGAGTGTGGAAGACATCATTACCAGAGTAAAATCCCTAAAGTAGCAATCGGCTGGACATATTGCAGAAAGAAATTGCCAGAAGAACGGAACATCAATGGACAACCGAAATTTTAGACTTGAAACAAAGGGAAAGGCCCAGAAGAAGATCGCGCGCAAGATCGGTGGATGAAATTCAAAAGCATGCCGCAGTGACATGGAGGAGACTGGCTCAAGACAAACCATTGGAAGAAACGTGGGGATATCTTCATCCAGCAGTGGATTGATGATGGATGTACTTGTACACATACACCGATAAACCATTACATTATGACCATCTAACTAATAAGCTGTAAGATTCCCTTTAGCCCGCAAAACAGCCGTCACCAAGAGAGGAGCAATCCGATGAGGTGGCGATAGGTATCCTTGGATATCTGGTACCATTATGTTAACAGCAGGTCCTCCAGTTCCCGTACATTTCGGGGTGGTGGGGATTTAGCGCGAACCCGCTTTTTTAAGTCGAACCACAAATGTTCGATTGGGTTCGTGTCAGGTGAATTTGGAAGCCAGGGGATTAACAGAAAGTCACCAGTATGTTCCTCAACCCGTTCCTTGACGATTCTGGCAGTATGGTATGGCGCATTATTCTGTTGGTAATGGCCATCACCAGCAGAAAACAGTTGCCATGAATGGGTGAACTTGGTCCGTAACGATGTTCAGATACGTGACAGCTATCAGCGTTTGTGCTATTGGGATGACGGGGCTTAAAGTGTCCCAAGAAAACATCGCCCACAACGTAACACCGCCACCGCCGGCCTTTTCCCGCCCAACTATGCATCCAGGTTCGATAGCCTCCGTTCGTAATCGGCGTATCCGTGCTCGACCGTCTACGTGATGCATCAGGTATCTTGACTTGTCAGACCACGACACTTTCTTCCAATCATGCACGCTCCAATCTCGATCTTGGGCCCATTTTATTCGTTGTTGGCGATGATGTGAAGTGAGCATGGGGACCCGGCTGAATCTCCGGCTACGCAGGCCCATGCGCAGAAGGCTGGGATGAACTGTGTGATGTGACACATTGCCCTGATCACCACTGTTGTAGCTGCGGATGATTTGTCACACTGTGGCCCTGCGGTCGCTGTGAACAATGCACGACAGTCTCGGCTCTCCTCTGGCATCAATGATCTGCGGACGACACACGGCTAGACGACGGTTCATCGTTTGGCTATCTGTGCACCACTTTTGATATGTACTCACTACAGCGGCACATGAACAACGTACAAGCTCCGCCGTTTCCGAGATCGTAGTTGCGAGGTGCCTTGCCATCACAATTTGTCCTTTATCGAACTCCGATAAATTGGCAGCTTTTCCCATTTTGACTCCGAACACTCTACTAACCGAAAGCCGGTGCATGGGTTGTATATATACCGATTTGTGAATTTCACTAGCGCCACCGTTCGGTCTCCAGGCGTGCTCATTTCTCTATGCCGGGGGAGGTCATAATGTAATTGCTTATTGCTGTATACAGGTCATACAATTCCGTCTTAGCAAAAAGTCAGTTCGGGGGATTTTTTCGCTGTTATAACGGCCTAGATCAACTGTAAGTTATGTTATTGTAAAGTGGAAATGTCTAAGAATAACAAAAATCTAGTGGAAAACCTTTCCAGCAGAGTGGAGGCTGTGATAGCAGAAAAATGTATTCCAACTCGACATTAATTCCTTTCCTATTACAGGAAGTTTGTGGATGGATAGGCAAGTGTCCGTATACTTTTGATCAGATAATGTATATTTTATCATCAGCTTCATCATCAGAATGCGAAATACATGGAAGCTTATACTTCCCAAAAGAGATAAGTATCAAGTTTAAGTTCTGGATCTACTGCTTTTTTTGCAAGCAATGGACATAAACAGTTCGCACGTGTTTAAAGCAAACCATTGCCCTACCGATAAGGAATGCAGAAACATTTAAGGCAGCTGGTCGTGTTTCGCTCTGGCACGTTTGTATACAAGATGAGCAGCTCTTCATCCTGAAACCATAAAACATTGTTTTGCTATCTTCAAAATGGACATCAGCTTTTGCGTAATAGTCATAACTTCACTCATGGCGTCGGAGACATTATTGTTAGCTAAAGAATTCTTTCCCGCAGAAGCATAGAATTTTTTTTTTCTTTTAAATGAAACATACTTTGCATTCCGTTTCCTCTTTTTATATTTTTTCTGCAGTTTGTTAAAACAACAATTATGATTATATTTCTTTCGTCTACTTGTCTACACATAAACGCTTTTCACTTAAAATGTAAGTTACGCGTAATCGTGACATTTCATACCTACAATAAATGGTTAAAGCTGGCTCATGATTGGTACAAAATGCCATTTATTATGTGATTTTCCTGTAGCACAGTATTTACTCTACAACCCCTCTAGTTCGATTTAGTAGCATGGCATTGGATCCGAAGTGAAATAATTACATCCGAATGGAAAAGAAAACTGCATGTATTATTTTTTTTCTTATTAAGAAGCATTCTCCTGCTGCACGTAATGAAGAGTTCTGAAACCCTGGAATTTCGATCTTCTTTCTCGTGGGTCCAGGTTCGAATTTCAAATAAAGTATGATGTATGTTCTTTCCTACAGCATTGCTTCTCTCCCTTTTCTACTACCATATCGCTTTGTTGTTGTCGTTGTTGTTTTGTTTTTGCAGAAGTTTCAAGACCTGAGAATGCATTTTTCAGCTGTTCTGCTGTAATACGAAATTGGCGATTCAGGAAAAATTCGTCATATTATGAAGTTGGTTCAAACTGGACCCCGAATTTTAAGTTTCTCTTTTAAACAATATAATGGATTGGCTTCACTTTTGAGTCCTTTCATATTTTCAACCTTTACCTATTATCATGTTTGAATCAGTGCTCTCAGTCAGACCGCAAAATAACAAAGAAGTTAGATATTGCAGAAGTGGTGAGCAATCATATTGTTGCTTAAAGATGGCTCACAATTTTCTGATATTCAGGTAAAACTTGCGGAACAAATTCGGGATTATGCACAAGTACGTGAGCGGTGTAACATACGTAAGGATGTGCTTTAAGCGCTTTACTATATCTTCCGTGCGGTACGACTCAAACCACAGATTAATAAAGCGAACAGGAATGCTTACTCCAATTAACCGCCACTTCGTCTTCAGATTTCCTTTACGTTTCCTTTTTGGATGTTTAACAAAATTTTGGCTAAAACGGTATTTTAACCGAAACGTAGATGCGTGTTGCTTAGTGGCTAAAATCATATGATTAAGTGTGCAGTGCTTCTGGGATATTAGCACAAACGGTCGAAACTTTCTGTACTAAACCCGCATAACACTTTGCTTGAACATGATCGAATGAACAGAGAGTTTTTTGTACAATAAGTTAAGTTACACTAACAGGTACTGTACGCACATTTTTAGTGAGTCAACCTAACATGATTCTATTGCACCTTATAACTTCAAGAACTCACATTTTAAGAAATGTAATGTTTAATTCTATTTACTTGTTCTCGGTACATAAAAACATATCCCGGTACAAATCAGATACATCGCCAGAAGTGACTGAAATGTTTTTTCGCTATTTTTGAGAGTACTGCATGAAGCTGATTTACACACTTTGTCAGTCACAATTGCCTGTTGACGGAGGCACAGCTAAGAGCAACTTTGCTGCCCCGGCAATGTGGTTTTGCTGCAATATCAGAAGGGTTTCTCTGTAATACTTTTGGAAAACATGCGCTACTGTTTGTGAAAATTGCAACACGAAGAAGGAACCGTACAATTCGAATAAAATTTATACCACATGTTATTGATATGACTGTACATAAGTGATTTAATTTTCAGAATAATACAGCAATTTTCACCTGCAAAAATCAGTATCTTGTGAAGCCTCCGCGAGCGGCAATAAGAGGTTCCAGACGGCGTAGCATTGAATCGAAAAGGGGTTGGATGGTGTCTTGCTTGCCACGCGGCATGTATGCGAGTCCACAGATCATTGGCACTGACCGCTGGAGGATTTTGATGGGCCAGTTGTCGAGTGACCATATCGCAGACATGTTCAACAGGTGACATGTCTGGCAAACGTGCAGGCCCGGGAAGAAGCGGTATCTGCTGTGCTGCGAAGAGGGCTTGAATATTCCTGGCAACATGTGGTCTGGCATTGTCCTTCCGGAATGGCGCCAGGAGTGTTCTGAAAGTAGGGTATAACTTCTGCCTGTACGACTTCCCTGACGCAGCGGTCGTTGTTAAGATTGCCCTCAAATCGTAGCGGCCGAGATCGCGAATGGTACCCAATGGCACCCCACACCATCACACTTGGCGTTCGGCCCGTATGACGCTAGACAATGCATGCTGGAAGACGGCACTCACCACAATACCGTCTAATGCGTATGCGGTCATTATGGTAGTCCAAGTTGAATCGGGACTCGTCCGAAAACACATGTTGCCATTCAGCACGATATTGTCTGTATTGAAAACCCCATTCCAACTTGAGGCGTCCGTGTTTCAGGGCTAGAGGTTGGATGGTTGTTTGATTTTTATGGCGCAAGGGCCATAGTTGGCCAAAGAGCGCCAAACAAAAGACACTCAAAACAAGACAACAGGGTATAGCGTAAAAGTCTTTTCGACTTCTACGCTGTTTTAACACATCAATATACTAAGAAATAGTTCCTAAATGAAAGAAAACCTTAACGGCCAGACGATACAACAGAAGTCAACTTACGGAAAAGCTTTATTCAGGCTGTAGAAAACACATCGTAATATGGCATACTGCAGTACACGCTCCACACACCACACATTATCACAACACTCATATCAATAATCAGTTTACAACCCAACGCTCGTAATAACCGCTCTCTTACAACGCTCTCAAACAACCTTCTCAAGCAATAGATCAGTCGTTGTTTTTATCTCTTGTTCTTATCAAGATCAGGCATACATCACGTGCATTCAACCTCAATAGTGTTGCCAAACGTATTCGTTTGAGAGAAATATTTCGTTAAGCGTGAAGAATACTGAGAATAAACTCAAGATTTACATAGGGAAGGAAACCAAAAAAGGAAAGTTAATCTAGAATATACGTCACAAGAGCTAAAGGAATCTGCCGCAAAGGGATGCCTGCAACCAGTCCGCTGTGCAGCAGACGGCGTCGAGCTGTGGAGGCAGATAATGCCACATCTGTTGCAGTGCTCCACTGTTGTGCTAACACTTGCGAAGATGCGGAACTGTTCCATGAGGACGAGGTGTCGGTCATCCCGCCGTGTCGTCGCATTTCTCGGTCCACTGCCGGATTGTCGATGCACCTGGTTTTATTCGGTCCACTGCCGGATTGTCGATGCACCTGGTTCTATTCGGTCCACTGCCGGATTGTCGATGCACCTGGTTCTATTCCACTGCCACCACACGCGCATCACTGTCGTGGCGTTTTGTCCCGTCCGAGCCGCAATGTCGCGGTACGAAAATGCACCTTCACGTAGACCAATCATTCGTACTCGTTCAAACTCTGTCGTATGGAGATATTGCGCCTTTCGTCATCGCCGAGGCATTACTGAATCCTGCAGACCCGTTTAAAACTCGCTGTCCGCGAAGCATTACTGGTGTGTATCCTAAACATCCCTCTCTTTATGACCCTCACTCGACTGTTCAGCGACCGCTGCAGGTACCAGACATGCGCAATGACTCTACACGTTTAATCATTTGCGCGTGCTACCCTGCTCGGCATATTCTGTAAGTTTCAAGTGAGTTTCATGTAAGTTTCATTCTTTCATGGTGCTGCAATTTTCACAAACAGTAGTTTATTTGAATGAAGCGATTTTAATTGGGCATGATTAAAAAACACTTTCATGTTTCGTGGCGGTGAAGAAGCTAGTTCATTTGGACCAAAAAACTTTCTGTGTCTTACAGGTCATTGCAAAACCGGGCATCGTAAGATAATAGATATTTTTTTAAGAAATGTACAGTTTAACTACCCAATCCAATTCTGAAAGCATGTGGGTCCCTACCATCCTCATCAACTGACTTCGGCGGCCAATCATCTTTAATGTTATTAAACGATTTTTGGAAAAAAAAAATCATGCCTTCACCATAAACTTTGGAGGAACGACTTTTATCTGTTTATTCTTTTGGCATGATGTGATAAAAAACGTATCAGTTTGAATATATTTTGTCTTTCTGCGTGTTTGTATTTTTTTTTCAAAAATGTTCTATTTATTATGCACGTGTCTGAGAGTAAATACACTCCTGCTTTGATGGAGACGTCGGAATGTTGTGTTGGTCAAATACCATAATTTAAACGTCAGAAGAAATAACCAGAAAAAATAACATCCAAGATATAAGGCTCAGAATCGCCGTTTTCATATACAATTATTAAATTGATGAGAAATGAAATATCAATGAAATGAATCAAAACTGGACCGAAAAAGTTTTTACCTGACCCTTTGGTTTGAAAGGAGATCTTGACTTTATGTGATTCATCTCTATCTCTTGCTATCATCGTGTGCCTCCACCTCTCCGGATTAAAGAAAGAACATTCAAATCTCAGCTAACACAACATGATGGAGAAACTAAACAGAAAAAAGTAAATATTCTTTGTACTTCTTTCCCCCATGAGAAATATTTCAGTTTCTGGAAACCGCAACAGTTTTTTTAAAGTTCTGTGTTTGTGACACAAAGCATTTAGTTTCATAGGGACACTAATGTATCAACGATTTTTCATCATGCTTAATAAAGTGTAAAAGGAAGTATGACTTTCAAAGCACTCACTTTAAAAGCCGATGATGACTTTTGAATCGACGAAGGGAGGAGGAAGAAAAGAATTTACTGGGGGTACAGGCTTTGCAATTTATTTTTCAAATGCCTTGCTGTCGAGCAGTTTTGCACCCCTCTCTCTATCTCTCTCTCTCATTCTACGAACTAACGTCACTTCTACCGCTATTCCCCCTTCACTTCGTCGTCTGCAAATGCAAGCACCTTCTCCCCTCTTTCAATTTCTCTCCCTCTTTCGATTCCATCATCGCCAGAGAGACAGAGAGAGGGAAAGAGGGTGTAGTTTGTAATTGTCACCAAAAGAGGCTGGGATGCTGCAGCCTGTTTAAGTCGTCATTAACGGAGAATTAATTTCGTTTTCTTGCCACATTTTCATGACGAGCTCTGCTGAAGAGATTTGCTCCTAAGCAATTACACTTCCATTTGCAGCTGAGCCGGACTTTCGTTACCATATGTTGCGCTCAAAGCGACCAGTTTGCTGAACATAGCACAAAACAGATACTAAGAATAGTGCTGTAATTTTTGCAACTGTTCTTAAGTTCTGCATAGTTTCTTAGCTCACTTCAACAAGAATAATTTTTTGTGTAAGGAATGTCAAAATGTTTTTAGTAGATTACGATACAACCTTTATTACACACAGCGTCCAGTTTTTCTATCTCTCATTGCTTTTCTCCCTATGTGCGTATAAACATACACACATTGATAAATTCATATGCAATTTAGCGTTAAAAACCGAAAATCCTTCGCATTCCACTTAAACGTTTCTGGAAAGAGTTGAAAAATTACAAGAACATCAGTTTACGAATCGGAAAAACAGATCTACTAATGGTCCCTACAGTTAATGCAGTTGATCTTTCATTAATTCCAGGCCACCATACGGGGTCTGCTTTTTATTTTACTGTTGAAAGTTTTTATTCTTGGTTTATACTGTATATGTATGCGTGTGTGAAGATGTTTCTTTTCACAACTAATACAGTCGCTTACAAACAATCGCGGGGCAGGGGATAAGTTAGGTATGTCATTTCAGCTTCTCCCAAAAACCTGATTGTTTTCTTTTTTATTTTCAGCTGGAACAACTTATCGGACTTAAGAAACGGTTTTTTAAAGTTTTTCTTAATGACAGCAGAAAATTTACCTTGTACTAATTCAAGCGTTGTACTGAAGGCAAATTAAAACAGATAAACGTCAAGAAAGAATACTGGACTGTACTTGAGTGTTGTTAAAAATTGCTTCAGTCTGACTGAATGGAAATATGCACTTAACGTTCACGGTCAAGTGGCCGCTGTTATTTAAGCTTTTAAGTTTAAGGGATCAACAATACCAACAGGTAATTTTCATAGTTCTTTTCTTTTTCAGTTGTCTTGCGTAATATTACCTCCATAAGTGTTAAGCGGATTTATTGGTTGGTGAGCGAAGTGAAGGGACAACGGATTTAAACGGATTAAGTGAACCTTTACATTCCATAAGCCATCCCATAATTCACTTTTCTGTTTTAACAATACCACCTTGTACTTCTGCTTCGAATTCACCATGCTTGTTTTTTACTTTAACATTTCATACTCATAAATTTAAATTTCCGGCCTGTATACTTAATTCTAGTACCGCTACTTACGACTATTTTGCTCTCTCTGACTAATGTTTTCGACCTATATTATCATCTGATAATAGAAAGAGTCACCCATACCTAATCGAGGATTAGTGCCTCCAGGTAACGGAAAGAACCAGAACTTAACGTCAGATGAAAAAACATAGTAACACGTCTCATTTTGATTCGAACCAAGACCTTCAGTCAGGACCTTTTAAACTCTAGTTTAGTACAGATAGGGAAGAAAGTACCTCTTTTAACAGTATAAAAACCACAATCACAGATCCAAAGCGGCATGGACCTCCTTTAACCGTATCAAAACCACAATCACAGATCCAAAGCGGCATGGACCTCCTTTAACCGTATCAAACCACAATCACAGAACCAATGCTTGATATCAAAATAAGAGCTGACATGTTCAACAGCTGTGTCCTCCCATTTCTAGCATACAGCTCTGAAACATGGAGCACCACTCAAAAAGAGGAACTTAGTCTCCAAACTACCCAGCATTCCATGGAAAAAAGAATCCTGTGGATAAGTAAAAAGATCACATCCAAAGCTAGATATCAAAATAAGAGCTTGCATGTTCAACAGCTGTGTCCTCCCATCTCTAACATACAGCTCTGAAACATGGATCACCACTCAAAAAGAGGAACTTAGTCTTCAAACCACCCAGCATTCCATGGAAAGAAGAATCCTGGGGATAAGTAAAAAAGATCACATCACAAACATAACTATCAGAAATTTAACTGGAGTAAAAGAAGTAGTGAAAACAATATGTGACAACAAGATAAGATGGGCAGGTCATATAGCCAGACTCACCGACCACAGGTGGACCTACCGTGCCACAAACTGGTATCCAAGATCAACCAGAAGAAAACATGGCAGACCTCCAACTAGATGGGAAAACCCTTTAACCAAAGCGATAGGAAACAACGGCAGAAGACTGGCTCAGGATCGCCCACGCTGGAAACTTTGCGACTTGCATTCATGGAGAAATCCTAAATGAAAAACAGGCCTATCTAGGTAATCTAGGGAAGAAAGTATGTTGCAGAACAAAAAACTCCGCTGTAATGAAAGTCATATAAAATGGAGGGCAAAAGTTCAGTTACAAACTGAAAAGTGAACTACTTCATGGACTTTAATGAAATTAAGGTGAGAGGTACATCAGACCATGACACAGGCCGCATGCAAATATGAAAAGCACAAGAATGGATAGCCAGGCATAATGCTTATGTGCCAAGAGAAGTCTTTTATTGGTGGTAGCAGAAATACGTTGCTTCGGTCATATATAAAGTGCATGGTAGTCAATGACCACCAAGCTTTTTGCCCAACGATGATGTATGCTGGTGGCAAGACGACGAACTTGATCAGATAGCAATAAACACCATTGTTCCGTCAGCGCAGTTTCCTGCTCTACGAGGTTTCTGGTAGACGTCTTTAAGAGCAGCAATGCATCTCTCTAGAGAGTTCCGTACATTCTCAATAGGATTGAGATCCCGAGATTTGGCTGACTATTCCATCTAGGTAATCGTCTGCTTGCTGGGCCCTATGAGGATGAGGATTATCATCCATAAAAACGAACTCGAGACTTACAGTATTTCTGTAAAGCTTTGCATAGATCTCAAAATCTCCTCTATGTAGCTTTCAGCAAGCACTATTGAATCCTCAATCACAAAGTGGCGTGTGACCACACAGCATTTTGTCTCCCTACAGTAGACTACCTCCTCCTCCATGTTCCCGGAGGCTGTGGTGATGGTTGCACGTTCCGCGTTCTCTCCATATGTGAATCCGTAGTCAGACTAAAACGGGACTCGTCCGTGAAAAGCACACACACACGCTCACCACTGTTTGGTCTAGGTATGATACGGCCTGCACCAAATTCTACGAGGTCTTCTTTGAGAGGGGGTAAGGGGAAAGCAAACTATTTGTCTCCTAACACTAAGACCCCTTCCACGAAGCCATCTGTAGCCGCACTTTCTCTCCATACCATTGTGCCTGAAGTACAGGAGAGCTCGACAGAGAGTTGTCTGTCTGTCATCACCCTATGCCTTCTTCCTGTTTAGGCTAGAAACTGTCCTTCTGGGATATTGTGACTCATGTCCAGTGCGAAGCTGGTCGTTTAGACATGCTGTGGTGATGGTTGCACAGCATGATCCATCACCACAGCCTGTGTAAATGGCAGACACATTCCCGATTCATGACATCATTATTCGTGGACTTTGCAATCGGGTGAGAGCGTTTACCTCTAAATGCCTTTTTTGAGCCGGCCAAAAGGATGGCAACACTCGGAGCCACATTACAATACTCTTTACAGATTGAGCACTAATATTCATTTCCTAGCCAATTTCTGCCAGTTTGATACTATCCCATAGGAGAAGGATAGTTTATTTATAATTTTAAGATATTTTTTAATATAGTACATGGGCAGTCGATAATTTGCTACAGGAAATTTCTTTGTTTTGTCGAGCACCAATGTGTCCCTTTATTTTCAGTTTACGGTGTCGATCACAGCTTGAAACGGGTCAAAAATTTTGGACGCGGACCCGAGCCGGACAAATCTGCTTTCAACTATAATATATATTTATAGGGCGTTCAAAAAATCTCTCCGCGGTGGGTATCTTAAGTCATATGGAGCACAAACAAATGTATTTATAAAAACGCATAATTTACTCAGTTACAGAAAGTATTGAAACTATCGTTCTTCATTTGCAAGATGTAACATAACTCTTTTACACATGTTTTCAAACACATCTGCGAGAGTCAAAAAGTTCCTCTGCAGTGATGTTTAATTTCAATTTTTGCTGTTCTCTTGATAACATAGCAAGCCTTAAAATATGTTTCACAGCAATACCAGTTTTCGAAGGATTATGATGGCTTGAACGTTTCCAAAATGTGGATGTTGTTTTCATCATTGCCCCTCAGAAGGAAAAGACACTCGTACTACTGAGGACACTCTTCCTTCATATTGCATGACAAATCATTTTTCAGTCCGCGGCCACCAGTATCGAGGATAAAATTCCACACTGCGATTTTTTTTTATTTTTTTTTTTTTTGCTTTTCAAAAGTAAAACGAAAATAAACTCGGATCAGTAACACCTTAACCCGACCCGTTTGACCAGCTAGAATTTGTCGACCCGTTGACCCGTGGTCCTTTTCCATCTCTGGCATCGATATTTGTTGGAAAACTAAACGAGCGTCTAAAGAGAGAGAGAGAGAGAGAGAGAGAGATAGAAATGAGGTTATTCCAAGGGACTTTTGGTTTCCTGCTTTCATGACAAGACAACTGCTCTAAGAAGAAAACGCCATGACAAGACTGACGATGTTGTTACAGGGGTGTTCACTGTATTTCTCTCAGTTTCCTGTCACAAGGGTTTGTTAGACTTTCGCTTTAAGGAATTTAAAAGTTCCGGAGATTTAATTATGTTTTTTCCTGATGATAACACAAATAAAATACTAGCTAAAATGGAGTCTCGCTCTTTTTTAGTGAAGAGCTGGCTTATTCAATGTAGTTCTAAGTGAGGAAAGTCCAGAGTAGCTTTGTCCTGATTTCTTTATGTTACTTTACGTATATTATTAACGCGATGATCTGTTCCGCGTATTATTCTATTAGGCTTCTTTATCAGTTTCTTAGCTGTTAAGTTTTGCTTTTCCCGACTTTATTTCTCTTTTAAATCACCCATCTCGGAACGAAAAGAATAATATTCTCCCGTTTTCCATAGTGTGAGGAATTTTCCTTCAGAAACTGGGTTCCTTCCGGCTTCAAGTCTCAGGTGAATCTAATCTACTGGTGTCTTCCTCTCTTTCTCTATGTTTCTCTCCGAACGGAAAATATCAACACCCTTGTGTTTGGTTCCTCTTCTCCCGTTCCACTCTGTAAGCTCGATGCAAACCTCTCCCTCTCACATCCCTCGTTAACGCCAAGCTGACCTCTCTTTTACACCCCTTCGTTAATAATCTACTTCGATGTGCATTTTCACTTACGGACTCCTTGTTATCAATTTGAACTTCGAGCCACCGTAAGAATTGTCCTCCTTAAACTGAAGATGCAAGAATTGCTTGATACTCTTCCTACAAAGGTAAGATCATTTTCCACAGTGTAATGAAAACTGAAAATTGGACAGCTGTTTGCATTTAGAATGACAACAATAGTGTTCAAAAGCGAAGAGTGGGAGTGGGTCTCATTAACACCACTGGTATAGAACTAAGAAAGGAACCGTCTCTAAATCTTCTCCGAAACACTAAGAAAAGGGGAACGGATTTTAACTTACAAGATATTTAAGAAGGTAATTAATATTGCTCTACTGTGTGATTATGCGATGTGCCCTTGCTAAAACCTATGATCCCAGGATTACGATGCAATATCACATACCCTTTGAAAAATTTTGGCTTTCAGGTAGGAATTCAGAGGGGATGGTCAGTACGAAAGAAAAGTGTGGATTTTAGAAAGAGTCGGAGGAAAACCTCTTGATGTTAAAACGTGGTGGAGACGGACATGGGGCTCCGAAAGCGATGCACCGAGAAAGACGACAGATGAGCGGAAGAGATCTTTTGTAGCCAATGTAGCATACGGCAGATGTAAAGAGTAGGATACAGCGGAGAGGGTAAATTGTTGTGCAGTTTATGAATAATAACCATTAAGGAGCGAAATGAGAACGTCGACTGAAGGAGACTGAGCCCTTGTGATAGATTGGTGATTGCCTCCTAAATGAGAAGAATGCTTCATGAAAAGCATAGATCAAATGTAGTTGTCCTATCTTTTCTTATTTCTGAGGGGCCTCTTTTCTTGTCGTAGCGTTATGTTGAACATGTGTTACAGGGCTTGGTTCTGAGTTCTATTACAGCGCCCTGTGTGGAGAGTTCGTTTGATTTTGCTTTTGCAGTAAGTTCTGCATCGGGGGTTTAACCCGTAATTCTCCCGATTGGAGCAGATAAATAAAACGCAAGGTATCAAAAAGCAACTCTAGCTAAAACCTTTTCGTGCAGTGAGGAAGACTTTTATTCAGATATTGCGGGGAATGTCACCAAGCTTTTTGTCCGTCATTTTCGTGCTTTCATTATTTTAGTTGTTCCTCGGTGTCCTACTCGTCGAATTCCCTTTATCTCTTCCCGGCCATTCAAAGCTCTTCCTTCATCCGTTCCGACAAAACCCCGAGGTTTTCAGAGCTTCCTAAAAATATTCTGCTCCTCCCTCGACTTTTCGCCACCGAGTCTCTCCTCTCTTGCCCGGAGAGAGAAACTTCCTCAAAAAACTGTCCCCTCGTCCGACGTATTCCAAGGAAGCGCGGCCACGCCTTCACTCTCAAAAACTCTTACGTTCTTAATTGCTTTGCTGTCCCCTCTGCTGCGACGCGTGAGAAAGGAAATACTTTGTCTTCCGCTGGAATTCCCATTCAAATGGCGGGAATTGAAAGAAAATGATTCCAATTCACTATTTCTAAAACTGGCTACAGAATTTTGCTTCTGATAAATATGGAAGCCCGGGTTACACATGCAATCAAGTAATCGAACCTGAAAACTTTTTCCATCGTTAAGGCATATTTAGTGTTAAGAAACTGTCATTTCCAAGTGACTAATGCCGTGACAACAGTTGCTTCTATATGATACCTCGTAAACAGACAAAGCCATCGCTCTTTCCACGTTTTTCTTTAACCAACACACAGCAGCCGAAAAATTGTTCAGGCTGCTGTGTGTTAGTTAAAGAAAAACGTGGAAAGAGCGATGACTTTATCTATTTACATTGTCTCCACGTATTTGGAAGATTTTTACCTTGATACCTTGTCTTGAAGGTAGTATTGCTCTCTTGTGTGATTATGAGATGTGCTTTATTGACCGCGCAGCGTCTTCCACTTCTTGTGCGCCATTTTAAAACTATTCCACCCATTTACACAGTCTTCTCTTATTAGACAGTTATCAGCATACACTTTAACCATCGAGTAGCTTTGTCCTGATTTCTTTACGGTATCTTATTAACGTGATGATCTGTTCTGCCTATTATTCTACAATGTGTTAAGCTTCTTTATCAGTTACTTAGCCCCAAATCACTCATTGCCCAAAAGTCATCACACAAGTCCATCGTTCTTCTTGCTCATTTAACTGATCTCACAACTCACATCATCATGTCATGGCCGTCATTTAATTCATTAGAAACCACGAAAAGAAACTTGTTACCGAAGCAGCTGGAATCCCTGTTAATTTATTATTTGCTCTTTTTGTTTGCATCACCTACGTTTTACAACACTCTGACTTTCATCTTTTCACGTACAAAAGAATGAGGAAGAGAAATTGGAATTTTTCTCCTTTAGCGAACATGAAATATTGTTGTTTGCAGCTGAAGACATTTGGGGCTTATCAGAGACATACAAGAGAGAGAGAGAGAGAGAGAGAGAGAGAGAATCAATTGGGCTCATATAAGACACAGTTTCAATATTTCACAAATCAAAATTTTCTAACATAAACAGGGGAATCGATTCCCCTGTTCTAACATAAACAGGGGAATCGATGCTGTCTTAAAGGTGGACATACAACAAAAGATCCTCGGCATCCCATTAAAATTAAGCAATAGAGTATACGATGTTTAACCAAATTTTTCTTTCTGTCAGGTGCGTCAAGAAGTATAAAGTTTCAAGTCTAGAGTGGATTATTACGCATTCATAGCATAACGAATGCAAAGAGTTATCAGTTACGGTAAAAACTACTCCGTCCACTTTGACAACATGCGACAATAACTACCATCTCTCTTATATTCTTTGCGCAAGTAGCATAACGGCATTGGAGAATTTACCAAGAAGGAAGGGAGAAATTCTTCTTTTGAAAAATGAAGAATTACAACCGAAACTTTGGTGAAATATGCAGAGATTTTGTGCTTTCATTTTAGTTGTGCAGAAACTCCATGATCAATTTCGGACTTTTGGTTGCGTTAATAATACTAAAACAAGATAGATTTCACTGAAATTTTGGTTGTAATGAGACGTCTTTTTAATCCTTTCTGGCTTCAATAAAATATTTCAAAACTATTCATATTCAATGGCACCCGTTAAAAAATCAAGCGGATTCCTACAATCGATAAATCATCTAGGACTAGAAATAGCTATACTTTCTCCCACTAACAGCTGAAAAGTATGTTACGAAAATTTACAAATTGTGCATAAAAATATTCTCGTAGATGAAGGATGATATCAGAGATAAAGGGATTTTCAAATCAAACAGTTAGAAGAAGAGATGTAGGTGAACACGTTATTAACTTAATGGCAAAAGCTATGCTATGGAAAATGAATACGCCTCCTGGAAGCAAAGTTAGCGAGAAAACGATTTTGACAATTCCGTCCCCTATCGGGGAAACTGTGCCTTATACACTAAGTGGCAACTTTATTATAACCACCCGCTCAGGACTTCGTTGGGCCATTTTTTGCCTTTAATACTGCGTCAATTCTTCGTGTCCACGAGATGTTGATAGGTGGTTTGTGGAATCTGAAACCATCCTTGATGAATAGCACTTTCCAGGAGTGTGAGATTGCAGGGTTGTGGATCCAGCTGTCTGACGATTCGTTCAACTTCATCCCACAAATTCTCAATGGGGTTGAGATCTGGAGATTGTGGGCGGTCACCTAAGCAAAGTAAACTCACCGGCTTGTTCCTGAAACCAATCCTCTACAATACGAGCACTATGGCAGGACGCATCATCTTGTTGAAAGTAGCCATCGCCATTGGGATAAACCATCCACATGACAGGATGCACTTGGTCCGCAACAATGTTTAGATATTATGTTTTACCAGTCAGACGTTGATCAACACGAATTAAAGGGCCCAAAGCATGCCAGGAAAACATTCCCTAAACCATAACGTTGCCTCCACCAGCTTGAAGGGTTGTAGAAATGCATTTGGGATCCATGCTTTCGTGCTGTTTCCGCCAAATTCTCACTCGGCCATCGGCATTGTGCAACTGAAAACGTGATTCATTGGACCACATAATTTTAGGCAGGACATTTTTTACCAGGAGCTCTATCTGATAAAAAAAGAAGTTTTCAAGTCTAACTTTTAAAAGCTGAGACCGGGGAAATAACAGTTTACCTCGACGCCCCTAGCGGAAAAATTATGCATTACTCAAAAAGAAACTGTAACCAAAATAGTCTTCATTATAAATGGTATCAAATGAAAGAAATAATTTTTTCACTGGAATATTTAAGAAGCGGTTATATGAAATAAAGTATATTTTGAATTCGACAGCATCTGCATTTACGACATTCAGCGGCGAAGTTATGATCGTAAAAAAATATCGGAAAGCAAGGATCTTCGTTCTCGCATTTCAAGCTTCACCATGCAAGAAGAATTTTTCAAATCAGACTAATAGTTGCAGAGATGTGGTGTGCGCAGACGGATGGACGGAAAAAGTAATAACTTAAGCACGTACTTTTATTTCAAAAGATGTGCTAACAAACTTTTCATGTACATTACGATTTTGCCTGCTGTGACCAGAATTCTGGCCGAGTGTGTGCTTTTATGCCAGTGTTATTGTAGTAGTGCGAGAACGCTTCACGCAAATTACAAGATCTACCGTGTGTACGTTGTCACATAGAATACTGAAGCATCTTTTGTTTTCAATTTTTTTTTAATTCTTTGAAGATATCATTAAAAATAATTGTTAAACTCTAGAATGAGAATTAAAAAAAACTAAAATAATGCATTGCACTCTGAAAATCAACAATTTTGTTTTCAATTGCCGAAATCTTAGCAGCAACTGGTGCTGCATGGCAAATAATAGAACATACACTTTTTGAAAAAAAAAAAACGAAGCGCCCAGAAGGAATCACCCAATCGAGAAGGAAATTGGTACGTCCAATGTACATGTATAGGAAAGGAAATTATTGCAATCCCAAAGCAGTTGAACCATATATTCGGACAAAACAGCTACACGAATACAACAAGTCAGTACCCTGTAGCGCCATCTCTGGCTCGGATACAGGCGATTACAAGCCGTGGCATTGACAGATATAGTTCACGGACACTGCTCTGAGGTACAACATACCAGATAATGTCCAAATTGCTGGACAGTTCGCCGACATTCCTGGATGGGAGTAGGTGGTGTCCCATCATGTTCCACCACGTTCGATCGGTGAGAGGTCGGGCGATCCGGCTGGCCACGGAAGGGTATCGACATTACGGAGGTAGGCATGAAAGAGCCGTGCCGTATGTAACCCGGGAATTACCCTGTTGAAAAATTGCTAGGTGATGCTGCGACAGCAATGGAAACACGACAGGTCGTGGGATGTCATCGACGTACCGTTCAGCTGTGAGAGCGGTATGGGACTACCAGGAGTATCCGGTTATCGTAGGAAAATTGATCCCCAGGCATTTACTTCCGGTGTGCGAGCAGGGTGCAGTTCCACGGTAAAGGCAGGATCCGTGCGGTGGCTGGCACGTCTCCAGTACGCATGCGCTGGTCATCGACGCCAAGTTCAAACCGTGACTCATCACTGAAGACAACGCGACACCACTGGACACCATCTCACGTTAATCGGGCTCGTCGCCACTGCAACCGGTGCCGGCGATGCTCCCTGGTCAGTAGTAGGCGGAGAATTGGCTTCTTCTAATGTAGTCCTCGTGGTGTAAGTCGCCTCCAACGGTCCGGATGGTCACTTCCACACCTCTAAATAACGCAAAAGAGCCACGAATGGTGGAGAGCTACGAATTCGATTCTGTTCGTGTATCTCTCATAATCGCTCGATCGTCGTGTTCTGTCGTTGCCCTCGGCCGTCCACTGCCCGCGTGACGTTGGTTTGTGCCCTCCTCAACCCATTGGCGCCAACATCGTCCGATTGCCGCGGCGCTCCTATCAAATGCCTGGCAATACGACGACTGGACCAACCGGCCTCTCTCAATCCAACTATACGTCCTCTCTCAAACTCGCTCAACTGCTCGTTTTGTGCACGGATCCGACGTCGAGGCATCCTCACAGTCCGTGCAACAGCATTCGGCTGTTACAACTGTCCCTGCGTGAGATCTTTGTTCTTGATATATTTTCCTCGATGCGCGGTTCCCATGCGCTTTGGCGGGCCACTATTTCGTCATCGGTCGTCATTTTTTAATCATTTGCATATTTTACACTGAGGTACTTGCATGCGGAGTTTCATCAGGATGGAAGGACTTTCTCGGGGTGCTCCTTTTTTTCTTTATCTTTTTTGCGAAGTGTGCATATGTGCTAAACCTTTCATTAGCATGTCTTTCGTAAATAACTAACTAACTAAATAAATAAATAAATAAATAAAATGCGTATCACTTCGTCAGTTGATTTGTGGAATTGATATCTCTGCAACAATTAATCCGAATTGAAAAATTCGTTTGTACTGGGAAGACGAAATGTGAGAACGATGACTCTTGCTTTCCGGCTTTGTCGGATGCACAACTTAACCGCTAAAGAGTGTAAATGAAGATACGATGGAATTGAAAATACCTTTTAGTTCATATGAGAAAATTATTTCTTCCCTTAAATACCATTTATAACAAAGACTATTTTGGGTATAGTTTCTTTTCCAAGTAATGCGTAGTTTTTCCGCAAATGGGTGTAAAAGTAAATAGCAATTTCCCCAATATGTCTGGTTCTGAAAGTCTGATTTGAAAAATTCTTCTTGTATCAAATAAAAAATTCATTTTGCTTCTAGTGGAAAATTTTCTGCAAATAATTTCTAATGTTTGGAAAAGGCAAGTTTTGCCGCTAGGGGGAGTACGAGTGCATTTCTGTTTCTGATGCATTGCGGCAAAATCTGCGTTCCTAAAAACTTTACCGAAAAACTTCTTTAGTGGTCAGATACCGGTCACCAGGTAAAATCTTTTGAGGAGATTTTCTGCTTAAAATAATGCACCGTTTTTCCGCTAGGGCATACAGGTAAATCTTATTTTTCGCGATACCTCTGCTTCAAACAACTCGACCTGAAAAATTCTTTCTTTGTCGGAGAGTGCTTCTGGTGTCAAAATGTTTACCGTCTAATATCAAATATTTTTAACGCACAAGTTTGCCATTAGAGGGCATAAGCTTATGTTTCTGGTTACAGCATATTTACAACAATACCTGCCTGCCTAAAACCCCGATCGAAAAAGGAGCGGACAGAGACTACTAACTACGAAAACATTTTGTGTGCGTTTCTTTCCCAAAGTAGTTCTAATATTTCCCGCTAGGGGCGCACATGTTTAACCTATTTTTCACGATATCTCCGCTTTTAAAGTCCGATTTGAAAACTTCTTTTAACACCGGATAGAATACACTTTGTGGGACATTTTGCATGCACTCATGAGTTTTTGCAGTTAACAGCTCTGGCGCTAGGTGCTGTTAGTGTGTATTTGTGTTTGTAACTGTATCTGCGCTTCTTAAAATCCAATTAACTTTTTTCAATTTTTAATATATTCCATTCGCTGTATACAATATGAGAAAAATCATCCTCTTTAAATGATGCACAGCTTTCCCGCAGGCGTAAATGTCAAAACATTTTTTTCGCTATCTCTGCTTCCAGAAGACGTGTTTGAAAAATTATTTTTTCTTAGCCTAGTTTTTGCTATCAAAAATACTTTTCAAATATTTGCGCTTTTCGATTATTCAAAATTCTTCCGCGAAGGGATGCCACCGTATATTTCTATTTGAAAGAGTTTATTTGACTGTAAAAATCCCTTAGAAAAAATTTTTTGGTTGGATACTCTTTATTATTAAGAGTATTTTGTACCCATTTTCTTCTTTAAGTAACACAGAGGTTTTCCGCTAGTGGGCGTAACGTTATACTATGTTTTCTTTTTTACATGTTCTTCTAACTGTTTGGTTTGAAAATGACTTGATCTCTGATATCTTTCTTCTGCTATGAGAAACTTTTTTTGCACAATTTTTTAATTTTCGTAACACGCTTTTCAGCCGCGGGAGTAAATAGTTATTTCTATTTGTGGATGTTTTATTGATTGCCGAAATCCGGTTGATTTTATTTTGTGACCCATTCATTGGCTATAAAAACCACGCTAACACTGCGTATTTTAAATTATGTGCAGTTTTCCCTTAGGTGGTGTAAGTGTATTTTCTATTTTGCTGAATGTTTAAACTTTACTAAAATCTGCTTTGAAATATTTAAGTACTTTTCCCCCCATTATAACCAACACCATTATAACTGAAAATACGATGTCCTAGTTTTTGTTAATTTCATGCTTTGCACGACGCAAAATTTTACCGTCAGGTGGAACAAATACACATTTCTCCAAGTTAATGCAAACGTATATTGGCATTTATTACCTCATCTTTGCTTCTAAGAGTTCGATATTAAAAATAATTTTTGCATCCGTTAGCTATATTTACAGCTAGAAAAAGATAAGTTGAATAAGCTGAAAAACAATCGTGTGAGTATCAAGAACTACGCATAATTGCTGCCGTCTATACACGCTAACACTTGTACGTGTTAAAAACACCACAAGTTAAAAAAAATATTATGATGGCACAAGTTCAAAACACTCATGAGATCTTTCGGACACAGCAGCAGATCCATCCTCAGATGAAAGAACAGATAATAACACAGCTGCAGGTTCATCTTCAGATGAAAGAACAGATCAGAACACAGCTGCAGGTCCATCCTCAGATAAAAGAACAGATCAGAACACGGCTGCAGGTCCATCCTCAGATGAAAGAACAGATCAGAACACAGCTGCAGGTCCATCCTCAGATGAAAGAACAAAGTAGATCACAGCTGCAGGTCCACCCTCAGATGAAAGAACAGAGCAGAACACAGCTGCATGTTCATCCTCAGATGAAAGAACAGATCAGAACACAGCTGCAGGTCCATCCTCAGATGAAAGAACAAAGTAGAACACAGCTGCAGGTCCACCCTCAGATGAAAGAACAGAGCAGCACACAGCTGCAGGTTCATCCTCAGATGAAAGAACAGATCAGAACACAGCTGCAGGTCCATCCTCAGATGAAAGAACAGAGCAAAACACAGCTGCGGGTCCATCCTCAGATGAAAGAACAGAACAGAACACAACTGCAGGTCCATCCTCATAGACCACTGTATTTATAGGCTTGTATTTAACAAGCCAATAAATACAGTAGTCTATGACAGGAAAAGATGCGCAGAGGCCATTACGTCGGTGGGTAATCAATGGTTAAGATTTTGAGTTAAGAGTTTCTTATAGTTAGACACGCGTGGAAAATCACTATTTAACTAAGGCATGATAGAAGTCCAAGGATGCGGGATACTACAAGGAAGGACGTCGTTACAACAATATTGTCCAAGACTAAAAATTTGTAATCTCTCTGTTAGATGTAATAGAGATTTCTTACCTGGGTTGCCAGAATTGTGGTGACGTTCCATACAAAAAAGAATTCGTGCATTTAAGAAACATTTAAATGTAAAATATTCCCCCTAGGTGACGTAAATTTGATTATTAATTTAACAACGCACATTTTTTTATCTGTTTTGACTCCTGATAACAGTCCTTATAGCTCTTGCTAAACTCACCCATAATAAAAAAAGCGACAAGTTATTTAATTCCCAGATACACTTTTTCCTTTCTAGCTTTCATCATGGTACATTTACATTTGGAACTATGGATGTCTGAGCTTCTAAAAGATAGATAAAAAAAAATATTTTTCAATTCCTACTATATTCATGACTGTACAGTCTCTTGACTTTTGCTACTTTGCTGATTCAAGATAAGATATACACGCTAGGCGATGGAATCGAAAATTTGCGTTTTTCAACTCGTCATTCCTGAGTTTCTGCAGGCAAGAATGGACTGACTAACTCTAACGCCGATCAAGGTAAACCACATGACTTTAGATTTTTTTCAGAGACACCGCCTGGATAACAGCAGTATATTTTAATTTGGAACTACATATGCGCTCTTAAAGGTCCTGCTTTTGAAGTTCTTTTATCATCCGATTGCTAAATTTGTTTTTTCTAGAAATTGCGTACTTCACACTACAAAATAAAATAATACTTAAGGTACCTTTAGCATACTGGGTTTTATAATGTATACTCTGTACTACATAAATTTTGGTGTCAACTTTCTTGTTTTTGGTAGGGATTACGCACTCGAATTCATAAGTGCAAGCACTTCTTGTCTTCCGCTAGCAGTGAGGTTAGGACGCTTGCATTTTACGCTAGAGTTGTGGATTCGGACCCAAGGGGAGATTCAATTTTTGTTTTCTGTTTAGTCCTGTGTTTTCACTGGAAACTATAATTTTTCCCAATTAGGAATGCTGCCCCCTTCTAGCCTTAAAATGGCAATGTTAAAACAACCAAGATAAGCAAAAAAACGACACCAGAAATTTAAGCCTCCACAGACTTACGATGCCAAAAATAAGCCACAGTCATTTAATGCTTTGAATGTGATTTGTTAAAGTCCGCTTATCTTCAGTGAAGTTCTCTTTTTTCTTCATTTTTTTTTCTCGTGTCGTCGCAAAACTGGTACATTCCTGAGCTCTAAACATAATTTCGCACAAAAGTAAGTTTTTGAAATAAGCAAATAAACAAAAAACTTCAACTGATGGCATTACTTCTCAATTTCCTTGCGTTTCCTGAATTAGTTACAGGGCCTAGATTAGCTTCGTAATTTTCAAATAGTAATTTCGACTTTCTCTCCTTCCGTCGTTCTCTTGGCACAGTTAAAGGACAGATGGTATTTAATATCCTTGGTTTTAATGCCTATGGATTTTGTCTTCGGGCAAAACCCGGAGAAGACAAAGGATATACGGAGCATCATACTATGCTTCTCTGAGCTCACAGTTAATCCTCTTTTCTTTGTCCATTTGCACTCCTTCGGCTCACCCCTCTCCATCTCCCTCCACTGAAACGTTTTCCACCCCAGACCACCCTCATTTCGCCCATTTCTCCCTTACATCAAGGTCCCAAGTAGTCACGTGACGCCCTGCATTCACCACGCTCTCCCCAATGACGGTCTTTCATCCCCTTGACCAGGATCTCTAAAGATGATCTAACGGAGGCTGAGCAACCACTGTGAATACTTCACGTACTCTAAAGATGACTCATGCGTTTTCCACTTGTGTCTTCTCATTCGAGACCCACTAGCTCCTTGTTCTAAGACAAAGACTTCCCAGAATCTGCGATGGATCATTTATTTTGAGACCGTCTTTCCCTAAAGGTGTTTTGGAACATCCGTTGTAAATAGAAATATGAGCAGCCCCCGATTGTGACGAAGTAACTGTGATATCGGAAAACATCTTTTTTGAGCAAAACCGTGCATATTTCTTTTTAGAAGCAATATCTTACACGGGGTTTATATTATATACGTATTTAAGTAATAGAAATTAATGGAAAGCGAATCCCTTGAAGAATTAATTCTTCACAATTACATGAAAAGCAAGTCTCATTATCCATATATAGATGCCGTACTATCTATTGTTTCCCAAGTAGCCGTCTTTCAGGAAACTCGAAAATTACATCGTCCTAGAACGGGAATCGAACCCGCATCTCCCGATTTACGTTCGAGCATAGTTTCAATCTCTTAAAACTTTATTGTGCTGGCCGAGTTTAAATCGGGAAATTGCGGGTCCGATTCACGCTCCAGGGAGATGCAATTTTCAAGTTTCCTGAAGGATAGCTACATGGAAAACAATAAGTAATACAGAACTTGTACACCGACAATGATATACGTATTTAAACGTTTATATAACGGTTTTATTTTACTTCAAGTTCTAATAACCTCAGGGTCTTTTATCTCATTAAATTTCACAAGCGCGTATTTTCATTGTCTTCATGAAAATTTCAGCTAAGAGACTTACCAAATTTAATAATCAACGAGGTGATTTTCTTATTATGTTGCACATTCATCTGGAGTCTGATATTAAAAAGCCCCCTATCAAAGCTGTTTCGAAATAACACCAAAGAATTTTAGTGTTAAATTCATGAGGAAATGATAGGCTGATATGTTTAAGTTGCACACACACTTGATACAAAATCTTAATTTTATTTATATCAGCTCCACACAAAGCAAAGATATTTACACACAGTGGCCAAAATATTACTAACCTTTCTGGTACCGACAGTCACAGAAAATAAACGTTTTGCCTTTGAGAGGAAACATTATGATGGAGTGACTACAGAATTCTAGGCTGTACTAATTTCCATCCCACTGTTTTATCAGCGTGATGTCAAAGAGCTATAAAAGTGCATAGCATTATCGTATGGATGTTGTAACCTTCACTATTATTCATAGCTTTCTTAAGCTCTTGAATAAAACAAAAGTATGCCATACAAATCAATTTCTCATTCGTTTTTGTAGAACATCAAGGAACTGAAATCTCTACTTCAAAAATCCTTAAAGGCCTTTCAAAATAGGATATTCAGATTTTCACTCGTTGTAAACCTGAATTAACTATGCAAAAAATGCCAGTTTTGCACTGTTCACAGAAGTTACAAAAACCTCAGAATGTCGAGCCAGTTACTGAAAGTATAAATATCTCTTTACAATTTAAAATTTTCTTTGCCACAGTATCACTATTTGTTAGAGTCTAGTAATTTTATCCGCTGAATTCCAGTTTTCTCTAACGCCTAATAATGTGAAAAATATCATGTACTTTAATTATTATTATTAGTATCTAAGGAACATAGTATTTTCTGCTCGTGTTAAATGAAAAAGGAGCATCTTTAGCAGCCATCATCTGGGTGAAAATCTGCCCAGAAAACTGGAAATTTTATTTTTCTGCAACAGGAAAAGAACTAGCAGCTATGGATTTCAGTTCCAGTATATTCTACCATTACACAACTCAGGACAACGCACTGTTCCTTTACATGAAATATTACAGAGGATGTTCAGAAAGTAATGCCTCCAAATTTATATACAAGCCCAGTGGCAAGGAAACAAATTGAAGTAAAACGAGAACAAACCTCAGAATTTCTACTTTAATTTACACATATTACTTTTCTACATAGTCTACTTCACGGTCGATGCAGATAAGCCAACGTTTAACAAGGTTTTTAAACCCGTCTCTGTAAAATTCTTCAGGTTGTTCTCGGAACCATTTCCTCGTAGCGTCTTGAACATAATTGTCACAGATGAACTGAATTCCTTTCAGATGTCTCTTCAGAGCAGAAAACAACCAGAAGTTAGACGGCGCCAAATCTGGGCTGTGGATAGAGCGTTCAAGAGCTTCAAACCCGATTTTCTGTTTGGCCTCTGAAGTGAAAGCACAGGCGAAGGGTTTGGCGTAGTCGCGTTGCAAAATCACTGCCCCCCCCCCCCAGGTACGCAGTTTATTCTTTACTTCAACTTTTTTTAAGGTATGCACGTAGCTCTCAGAGTTGATAGTCGTACCTTCGATCATGCACTCCTGATGAATAATGCCTCTGCAGTCCATGCATTAATACAGTGAGCATGCATTACCGGAAGAAATATACAGTGAGCATGTATTACCGGAAGAAATATACAGTGAGCATGCATTACCGGAAGAAATATACAGTGAGCATGCATTACCGGAAGAAATATACAGTGAGCATGCATTACCGGAAGAAATATACAGTGAGCATCCATTACCGGAAGAAATAGACAGTGAGTATGCATTACCGGAAGAAATATACAGTGAGCATCCATTACCGGAAGAAATATACAGTGAGCATGCATTACCAGAAGAAATATACAGTCAGCATGCATTACCGGAAGAAATCCGATTAAAACTGTGTTTCGCACGAAAGGAACATGTAAGTCATAAAAGCTGCCTACGTACGATAAAAAACATTATCTCTGCTGATACTATAGACTAATTTAAAAAAACTATTAAAAGCTCTACCCAAGCCATTTCACGTATAACAGCGGTTAACACTACGGGAACGAACTTCATCATGGCTTCATTAGACGTGGTCTCTCTGTTCCCGAGTGTTCCCCTTGATATTGTTCATTCCATCATTACCACCAAACTACAGGCCAACTTAACTATATCCCCCCACGAGATTGAAGCCATTAAATCTGCCCTCCAGTTGATAGCCAAGAGATCTTATTTCAAATTTGGTGACAAAATTTATCTTCAAAAGGAGGGTGCACCTATGGGCTCCCCCTGTCCCCGGTTTTGGCGGAAATTTTCCTCCAGTCTCTTGAGGAATTAGTTATGTCAATTTTTCCTGCTCAACCTATTTTATTGATCAGGTATGTAGACGACATGTTAGTCTTTTGGCCACATTCAATGTCTCTACTAGAGGAATTTACCGAATGCTTCTCCTCACAGTTCCCCACGATTAAGTTTACTTTGGAACTGGAAACTGAGGGCAAGCTCCCTTTTTAGACATACTACTCACTCGAGACTTAAATACCAATTTTATCGGTTTTTCTGTATATCGTAAGCCAACAGCTGTGCCCTGTATGATTCCGTTTTCATCCTTTAACCCTATTTGTCATAAATCTACCTCTTTCTACTTCCATATTAAACGAGCTTATTTTCATTCGTCGTCACCCGGGGCCCTGGACAATGAACTTAAGTACATTCGGACTATGGCCCGATTCTTTGGGTACCCGGATTCGTACTTCGGACGCTTCATGAATATAGTTCAACGTACTCGATCCACTACCCTAACTACTCCAAAAACAACTTTACGGTATATAGGCAAGACTGAGTTTTCTCAACCACTTGTGACTATCCTTAGAAAAACATGCAAGAAATATGGACTTGGTTTTGGAGTCTCGACTCGTAACATCTTTTCTATTATCAGAACTGATCGTGACGTGATTCCCGATCTATCTAGACCCGGTGTATGCCGCATACCTTTAGTCAACCCTAATAATCCAGAGGATGTGAAATATTATATAGGTTCGACTCTCAGGACCTTAAAAGTACGATTATCGGAACACCAATATAACTTGAGGTCAGGCTCCACCAACACAGCACTAACTGAAACTGTGGACCAAGAGGGAAAAATACCTGACTGGAAGAACGCAGTGGTTTTGAACTCTAAAGTAACAAGGGGAAATGTTTTCCTCTCCGAGAGCTTATATATCCATTCATATGGGCCTTTATGCTGTAACTCAGAACTTCCGTCATTCATTCCTCACATATGGAAAAAATTAATCCCCATAGACATGCCCGGAACCACTACGAACAATATTGTATTACCTTACATGTCTTCGAACTATTGATTGTTTTTTGATTTGCTATGTTAACTGATGTCAACGCCCACTGCGTTGCGTCATGGGTCAAACCTGATCGTATATAAGTGGACCACTTGTTGTTCTTTATGGCCTTTAGCCTGAAGATGGGATCTAGGGATCCCGTAAGATCTCGCTTTTAACTTGCTTTTACTTGTGAATAAAGTTTTTTTAAATTAGTCTATAGTATCAGCAGAGATAATGTTTTTTATCGTACGTAGACAGCTTTTATGACTTACATGACCGGAAGAAATTTTAATTTTTAATTTTTTTCGCTCGAGGAGAAGATGGGTGTTGGTGTATCAGTGATTGATTTTTCATTTCTGGTCCATAATGGTGAAACCAACTCTCATCACCAGTCACAATGCTTTGAAGAAAATCACTTCCATATTTTTCATACCGAGCAAGCAGCCTTTGGCATGTTTCAGATCTTGATTTCTTGTTTTCAGTAGTTAGGTGACGGACCCAAGGAACACACACTTTGTGATCTGTAAAGGCTGATCTTTTACGGCCAAACTTTCTCCACTGTCCTTTGATTTTCTTATCCAACGACGAATAGCACTGATGTCCAAAGTTTCAGAATAATATACTGCTACCATAGCTGCCAACATTTCAAAATCAAAAACCGGGACATCAACGCGCGTTCAGCGGTGCGCGTATTTACAATTTATAAATAATAAAATTATATATTATAGGTTTAAGACCGCCCTCCCCAAATGCAGCTTCTCTTCAATTTTGTATAGATTTCGAGCACGACCCAAATGACGGCAGAATAAGCGGAATTCCACAAATCCGTGGAAGAATCTTATGTATGAGTAAGAAGTAACAAAGAAATTGAAAAGTACGAATTTTATGGGAAATTAAATGTTAAAAATCGATGCCGACCCGGTGGTGTAGTGGTCAAAGCGATGGCCTCTGATCATTCGTCCGAAAGGGATCCGGGTTCGAATCCTGGTGAGGCATGGATGTTGTGTTTGTCGTAAGGCACTGGCTCTCTCCCTTCACTGGAGCCAGTGACCCTAAATTAGGGACGGGCGACTGCTTATAGCTCATTAAGTTGCTCACGGTGGCCGTTAAACCTCCAATAAAAAAAAATCGATACTGAGTTGTTCACTCTGCCGTGAAACCCCACAAAACCGGATTTTTTGTAGAAAAATATTCTATAACTGATCACTGATTGACACTTGTCGATACAGCTGAAAAAGAATCATCCAGCTTAAACACAATTAAAAACAAACAAATAGATTACGGAGTCCTATTACGCCGCAAAATGAAGCAAAAGACACAAAGAATCGTTTGCAGTCTCATTCACGAGGCACTTGCCCGAAGGCATTACTTATTGAACATGCCTCGTATCACAAACAGTGATAATCATTCAGTGGTTTTTGACAGTATCAATTATTTAGTGAAAAACCGATTTGATTTGGAATTAAATTAGTAAGAGTAGTGTGATTGCTATAAGTAAGACTAACCCTCACTACGACTATTTTTAACTGCTTCTAGGGCAACGGGAAGTACCTGAAATCTTCCATGTATGTTAAGGTGTGAAAATGCTTACACGCACACGAGAATATTTATGTTTGTAGTTTCTTCTTCTTTTCAAGACAATACGTGTATTCTTTAAGAATCTGAAGTTTTCATTTTCGACTGAGAGATTAAGTTGTAATACAGATTTCAGATATTTTAATAGTTTTCCTTAACACACGTCTAAGAATTTTGCTTATATCTCCGGTACTGAAGTTTTATATTTATTTAATTTTCAACTAAATTCAAAAAAACAAATCGTGGAAAATTATTCTGTTTGGCTGTTAAAGAAAAAAAAAAAAACATTTTTACACCTCTTCCGTAAATCGGGCCGATTGTAGGGAGAGAAGTATGGGAGCTCCGTGAAAAAGTTCCCATGAGGCACTGGCAAGACGTGAGTCATGAGGAGTCGCAAACGAGGTGAAGGCAGGAGACAACGAGGGAAAGGTGGGGGAGGGGAAGTTCCATGGACGGCGAGAAAAAGAGACGAAGGTCGGGAGAGTGGGGGAGGAAATCACCAGGCGAGGGGTAAATAAAGCATCAAGGAACCGGTGAAACTTACGTCATCTCTAGAGCCAGACTCTCAGACGACAGACTATTAGCCATGGCCGAAAAGAAGAAAGGAAGAGAATCCTTTGTTCTTTGTGTGTGCAACCAAAAAAGCAACATGACGCATTTACAATACAAAACTGGGCGGAAAAGACACCTGCTTTCACTAAAAGAGTCTACATTTTCTTTTTCACACTTTATGTTGCTTATTGCAAAAAAAAATTTCAAGTTTATTGAACCTCTAAAATGAATACACAAAGTACCTAGATTAGTCGATGTAGAAGATCGACACAAATTGGAATGCTTTTTTCATTTAAGTCACTGATTAATCATTCGGCTAAAGGAAGTAAGTGTAGGATTTTTAATAATTCAGAGTTTGAATGGTTTTCTCACAAATTAAAAAAAAATTGGAGGTGCCTGAAATCGTAATTGATGTACATTTCCTACAGTTTTAAGGTGAAGGAAACAAAGTGAAAACATACAGAAAACAAAATATATCAGACTTAAGAAACTAATTTACTTACAGTTTGTAACCTACGTTCATGAAGAGGAGACAAACCAATGTGGAAGAGTTGTGTTGTTTTCTCCTCATAGCTTGAGTGCTTGACAGGAAACTACATGTACAGATAATGACGTCAGCTAAAGACTCTCAGCTGGTACGAAAAATAAAAGATGTGCTATATGGAACTTATTATTTTCCCTCTGTATACGCCCTTGTATTCTGTATCATGCTTTATTTAACCTTCCGATGCCGGGTATAACACACCCCATGGTGATTTTACCTTTAAATTAATTGAAAAACTTATTTATTCTTAAGGATAATCTACGGTATGCACTTATTACTAATAGTTAATTAAAACGCATCATGAAAAATAGGCCTATTTCTTCACAACATATATTTCTTCGAAAAATAAAAGATGTGCTATATGGAACTTATTATGTTCCCTCTGTATACGCCCTTGTATTCTGTATCATGCTTTATTTAACCTTCCGATGCCGGGTATAACACACCCCATGGTGATTTTACCTTTAAATTAATTGAAAAACTTATTTATTCTTAAGGATAATCTACGGTATGCACTTATTACTAATAGTTAATTAAAACGCATCATGAAAAATAGGCCTATTTCTTCACAACATACTAGGTCAATGATTTGCATACAGTTAGTGACCTTAACAATGTAAACAGAAAACAAAAACGTCAGACGATCAAGCCCTGCGTTGTTTTCACCTCAAAGCTAAAGTGCTTGCCAAGAAACTGTATATACAGTAGATCAGATGCAGGTGGTACCGCAGACAACGTGTCTGAATGTCTTCATTCTCTTTTGACGTTTTTTCTTTCTAAACATATGAAAGTACTTTTGATCTTGTACTTCCGCTGTACAACGAATAAGGCTCAAAATAGCCAAACTGTGGAGATCCCCAAGTAGAAACGGATTTTACGATGAAGCAATGAATCAGTTGGTTAAACACTTCAGTTTGAATTTAATACAATAATTATGGACACACTTCACCTCGTAAAAGACCCAAATTTTAGAATAAAGTTGTACTTGAGCTTCTTTTTTGGAAGTTTAAGAACAGTTACGAGCACCGAAGAAAAAGACGAATAAAATATAATTTGTATTGATTCCATAATCTTCGGTAAGCGTAGAACCTGCACGAAAGTTGAAAAGGAAAAAGAAAAGAAATAGTGCCCATTTCTTGCCTGAGGAGAGTGGATAAAGAGACGATAAAATCATTCGAGACGTAGAGAGACCCAGAGATTCAAGAAAAGAGCATAAAATTTCTCAGATTTGAAATATAAATTCCTCAAACTTAACAAGTCGATCAGTTGTTTGACGTTCTACAACATAATCTTTTACTCAAATGAATAATACATTTGAGTTTCATTTACTGGTGGGCAGCAAGATCGGCATAATATCATACAAAATGTTACAGTTGGCTTTGCATATTTTTACCAGTAGTTTTTCGACCAGACACAAGGTCCCTCCTGAAATCATCAGACGGTACATCTTTCAGTGTTTTACCCGTTGTGATGATAAGAATACGCGATCAGTACTAAGAATTATATATATATATATATATATGTGAAGTTTAACTTTAACTTCAATAGTACGAGAACGCGTTTTCTTGCGAGAACACATCTTATCTTATCTTTCTTTAGACTTTCGTTATATCATCCTTCGGTATTAAAAATTGGCACTTTCAAGGCTTTTTGTATTGCTTTTTACTTTTGATAAAAAATTATCTTTTTCTTCAAAGTTTTATTAAGGAAATATTCGTAACTTCAAAGCGATTTTTTGTTACAAACAACTTGCATTTTCAAATCCTTCTCGTTACATTTTGTTTTGTAATATTAAAAATTACGTACCACTTCAAAGTAATTTTTATAATCTAACTTTTATTACTAAAAGTGCGCATCTTCAGTGAGGCCTCTGACTGTTTCTAGTACATCAAAAATTGAAATGGACACGGAAAAATAAGAGTATTTAATTGAAAACAGTAAACTCTAAATGTATGATTATAACACATTCAAAATACTTGTAGAGTATTTTGATATGGAGATAGCAGTTTTATCTTAAACGAGGATAACTGATAACAAACTTCGAGGCTTCTGACAGATTTTTTTCTAGTTTCACAACATTTATTTAGGCAACTAACAAAGAATTTCAATGCTTTCCAAAGAATTTGTTTAAATCTAGATTTTGTTTTATATACAATTTTCAATAAATTATTATTTAACAAGACAGTGAACTATGAATGCGCCTTCCTATGATTGAAGCATGGAATGTACCAAATATTCAACTTATCGGTGATTTAGCATACATTATTCCTGTTGCTTCCACATGCTATAATCACCTCAGTGTGTTGATAATTTAATAAGTTGTCTCTCTTGTATGTTGCGATAGCTCTGCTTGATGTAAATTATTCCCTACTTCGAAAATAACTAGACAGCTAACCATCTGCACAATTATTGCTCATGACTTCTAAGTGAAAACTGGAAGTTTGAAACATTTACGTGTTCTAACTACGCTTTTTAGTTTAAAATCCTATTGAAAACCATCTTAGGTGCCTTGACATTGACATAAGCTCGTTTTTATCTATTTTCAGAGAAGATTTTTTGTTACCAATAGCACACTAATTCAATAACAGGAAAATGAAACTGTGCAAATCGAAAGCTTGAGTATAGGTGTATCAAAAACTTCAAAATTTAGCAAGCTTCTACTGCTGAGGTTATCTGAAGACATGAAGTCACTTCATCGTTCGAAAACACGTTATACCTCTAGTTATCACGTGACACTATCTCAAAAAGCATGAAATTAATTGTTTGTTACGCCATGGAAGTAATGGTGCGTGAGCTTCTAGAACAAAAAAAGTTGTTTTCTGCCCTTTCTTGCAACTACATCGGAAAAAAAGGAAAGGAGAAACAAATCGTGAAAATTTAAGGTGCAGTAAATTCATATCATTAACACTTTAATGCTGATGGCCGATTATTACAGATAATGCTCATCGAGATATCTTACTCTCTATAATAAAAATTAAATTTGCAAATAAAATGAACCCTATTCTGAGAAATGTTTACAGCAATCTCGCAAAGGAGATAACATTTTCTATTTTGTACCTAAAGATGTCATCCAAATACGATGTCAATCAATCTTTTACACTCATACTAGACTTTCTTTTGGAACTTCTGAAAAAAGAGTACTCTTAATATTACTTTTGTCCGCCCGTCTGTCAGTACTCAAAACATCTCCATATCCATACGTCAAATTGGTGAATTTTTTTTCCACTGAATGTTGCTAATTTTAAAAAGGCTTATCTGTAGGCTTTCATATTTTCCTAACGCATAGTTTTTTCTTGTTGCAGCAAATATATTTTTATATTTCTTACTATATATCCAATTCTTAAAGTCGAACTGGGAAAATTCATTTCGGATTTCCCTTCAAAAATTTTCGTCGTGTATTCTGCATCGCAATTCACAATTTTTTCCCTCTAAGTAGAATAAATGTGCGTCTCTCTCAGATGTAATAAATACATGGGCCTATTTTGGTACAATTTCTAAAAGATCGAGGCAACAATTTCAATTTTACGTCAAATAACTGCGCCGATGACCGAAGTTTGCATATACTTCCGAGCAGATTTTCTTTGGGTTTTTCGTAAAAGATTTTACCTATCTGGGGCGTACATTTGTCTTTCTACCATTTTTGTTTCACACTAATTATAAGCTTTTATTGTTAGAACTGAAAAATTATTTTAAGATCTGATAGCTGCAATCATGGCTTACACCGATGAGCAATTACATTATGACCACCTCCAGTCTAGAGAAATGAGCTCGCCCGGAGACTGAACGGTGGCCCAGGCGAAGTTCACAGAGCAGTATATGTACAACCCGAGGACCAACTTTCGGTTAGCACAGTGTTCGGAGTCAGAATGGGAAATGCTGCCGATTTATCGGAGTTTGATAAAGAACAAATTGTGATCGCACAGCCCCTCGCAACGACGATCTCGGAAACGGCGCGGCTTGTGGGTTGTTCACGTGCCGCTGCAGTGACTACGTATCTAAAGTGGTGCAAACGACGAATTGTCATCTAGCCGTGTGTCGTCCGTAGCTCATTGGTGCCAGAGGGAAGCGGAGACTGTCGCGTATTGTTCACAGTTACCGTAGGGCCACAGTATGACAAATCACCCGCAGCTACAGCAGTGGTGATCAGGGCAATGTGTCACAGCACAAAGTTCATCTCAGACTTCTACTCATGGGCCTGCGTAGCCGAAGACACAGCCGGGTCCCCATGCTCACTGCACGTCATCGCCAACAACGTATGAAATGGGCCCCAAGATAATCGAGATTGGACCGTGGATGACTGGAAGAAAGTTGCCTGGTCTAACGAATCAAGATTCCTTGTGCATCACGTAGACAGCCGAGCGCGAATACGCCGATCACCAACGGAGGCTATGACACCTGGATGAACTGTTGGGCGGAAACAAGTTGGCAGTGGCGGCGATGGTGTTATGCTGTGGATGACGTTTTTTTGGGACACTTCAGGCCCCATTATCCCAATAGCACAATCCCTCACAGCTGTCAGGTATCTGAACATCGTTGCTGACCAAGTTCACCCATTCACGGCAATTGTGTACCCTGCTGGTGATGGCTATTACCAACAGGATAATGTGCCATGCCACACTGCCAGAATCGTCAATAAGTGGTTCGAGGATCATGCCGGTGACTTTCTCTCAATGCTCTGGCCTCCAAATTCCCCGACCTGAACCCAATTGGACACTTGTGGTTCGACTTGTAAAAGCGGGTTCGCGTTAAATCACCATCACCTCAAAATATATGGGAACTGGAAGACCGGCTGTTGGCATTATGGTACCAAACACCCTAGGATACCTATCGCCACCTTATCGAATGGATGCCTCTCCGAACGGCCGCTGTTTTGCGGGCTAAAAGAGGTCCTACAGCTTAATAGGTAGGTGGTCAGAATGTAATAGCTCATTGGTATATATTACACATATACCTTTTGATTTTCAGAATGCAATATTTTCCTGATATGTTGCATAATTAGCTATATTACACCATATCACAGCTACTATGAGAATTACACGATATCCCAGCTACAATGAGAATTTTTCCGTGACTCACTTATAAACGTGGAAAGAGCGATGACCTCTGTTTGATGTTCCTGGTCCACGTGAAATGTCTGTATTAATGTCTGTATTTATTACTATAACTTACTTTAGAAAAAAATTCTGTATCCTACAGATTTGAAAATAACTAAAAGTATATACATACTGTTTACTAGACGCAGTTCCTCTTCCACGTGACACAAGCTAATGCTTTCATTTGGTTGAGATTTCTCTGCTTGTAGGTAAATTTATTAGAGTATTCCAGCAATGAGTACAACTTTTTATTAATTTCCTTCATCAAAGAGCTGTAACTATAGCTGAGATTACCTGCAAATTTCTTGACATTGCTTGATAAAATTTCCCCTGCCGTTAACTGGTTTTTTTTTTTTAAATAAACCATTAGTCTTGTAAATTCAGTGGTAGCTTTCCTGTTTTCATTTTTGAGATGATTGTTTAATTTAAAGTCAATGTTTCGACAAAACTTAATTACGTATTCATCAGAAAACCCTTAGTTACGTTATGTTCAATTATAAACAGCATTGTGAAACCCATACAAAATATTGAAACTGAGTGCTCTAAAATAAGATGGAGAACGATGAAATCTGCAGTTTAAAAGACACTGAAATTAATAAATATGTTTTGAAACTAAAATTTCAATAGCACACAATACTATGCATTTCACAACCGATCAAAAAATCCAACAAATCGAGCTTTTTTTACTTTAATTGCTCCACATTTTCCCCCAGAAAATATTAACGATGCGATTAACTTCTTTATACAAAATTCATGAAGGATTTCTCTATGTGTTTCGATGTAAGTTTAATTGCTTCGAAGAATTATACCATACGCAGGAAAATTATTTATTTGAAATGAGTTTTGTATTGATTCGTTTTACGAGAAATAATGTAAGTTACTCTACCCTTACAGGAATTTCTATTGAGCGGATTGATTAAGATTTTTATTGTGCAACATAATGATTGGCAAAATGTATAATAGCAACTTTTTTTTTCATTTTATTTCGTTTGTGATACGCAAGACAAGGCTCAGTGCGCAATGAATATACACGATGGCTGATTAGAGGCGAAACAAAGCAAGCTTCCTCACAAAAACAACTCCACTTCACTTAGCCGGAATGTTTTAAGTAAATCCCGTTATTACAGAACTGAAGTTTTCTTTTCTGTCCTTACTTTAGCTCGCTAGGTTACTATAGTTACGCAGGATCTGAGCTCTTGTGCTTTAAAATATCATCCACTAAATTCCCCTGTCTGATCCGAGATTAACAGAATAATGAGCATTCTACGACTGATATCAGATCATTAATAATACTTGTTGTTAACATTCTGGTCAGTCGAGTACTTTTAATTTTACATACTTTAGTGAGGACTGGAATCTGTTCCCTAACCGATTGCCCGGCAGTTTGGTACTTGCACACTGTAAGGTAAGTATTCTTCGAAAATCTTTCTTTAGCATGCCCAATATTTCATACAGTATGTTCACAGCAGACAGGTAGACAAGACATTTAAAACATGATAACTATAACCAAACTACATCAGATAAATTTAGTATTGCATCAGAAGAACACGAAGTAAGATTTCTTAGTAACAAAATTTTATCGAAATTTTATTCGTGTTGAGTTCTACAGAGTACATGTTTTTCAGCATTTAAGCGTAAATAAATGGAAAAATAATTTGGCTTTTCATATCGTGCATTTAAGATTTTTTACCCGTGCTTATCATCATCTGTAAATACTGAGCACGAGTGATCTCTCTCTCTCTCTCTCTCTCTCTCTCTCTCTCTCTCTCTCTCTCTCTCTCTCTCTCTCTCTCTCTCTCTCTCTCTCTCTCTCTCTCTCTCTCTCTCTCTCTCTCTCTCTCTCTCTCTCTCTCTCTCTCTCTCTCTCTCTCTCTCTCTCTTTCTCTCTCTCTCTCTTTCAATGCCTCTTCTATCTCTCCAGTTCTTTCTCTGTTTCTCTTTCCTCTTCTCTGTCTCTTACTACCTTCTGTATATCTTTTTCTTTCTGCTTACGCACTCTGTCGCTCAATCTTCATTTCTATATTTCTCCCTTTCTTTCTTGCACTTTCTCCTCTCCTTATATGTTGCTTTTTGAGCTCTCTCTCTCTGTCTCTCTCTCTCTCTTCCGTTCCTCTCATTTTCTTCTAATTCTTTCTCCTATTTTACCCCCTCCCTCCATTTCTTTTACCTCTATTTCTTTCTATCTTTCTCTTATTCACTCTTGCCTTCGTCACTTGTTCTTCAAAGAAATGATCTAATCAACATGCGTCTCGTCTGAATTATGTACTCTGTCTCGGGTGGATTACACAATTTCTCTCCCACAACAGGAAACCTTTACAAAAAGGACTATAATGTGCAGAGTCGACCGTTGAAAGCCTTGCAGCAATATCTTGAAATAAAAAAAAAACTACTTTACAGCTATTTTCGCCCCGTGAAGTGAAATTTTCGCCCCGTGAAGTGAAATTTTCGCCCCGTGAAGTGGAATACTACAATAATTCAAAAACTTACTTAATAACCATTTTTCAACTACGGTACTTAAAGGAATTGAAACAAAGTAAACCAAACTACAATCTCTGTATAAAAAAGAAAAGACGCAACAATAATTAGCATTCCATCTTTACAGAAACCTATCAAAGCTATTTTCTAGTGGCAAACTGTATATCTAGTAGCACATCTGAATTATAATATATATTCTTCAATCTCATTGAAACGTTTCTAATTATGCATAAAGAGCACACACACATAGAGAGAAAGAGAGAGTGAGAAAGATAGAGAGAGAGAGACTGAAGATTAGAGGATTGTGTATGCGTGTGAGTGTGTAAATATCGTTATCTGTCTCTCTGTCGTGAGTCACAAGTAGGAAAAACACAAAGCTGTGTTAGTATTTATAAAGATATTATTTTGTAATATGGGAAGAGTATAGGCATGAAACTCAACAACCAAACTGTTCTCAACAGTGAAACGGTCGTGGAAGTACTTACTGAATTGCCTTCATGTCTTTCGTAATACAGTTATTCCCTTTTACATGGATATATTTCTATGGTACCGTAGGCAAAAGTACAAAAAGTTAGAAAAAGTTTCAACGAAATGCCCAAGCGCTTAAAAATGAAACGCGTCTTCGAACATTACCGAAAGACGAGAGACTATGGCGTAACTTTAAGATGATTGTAAGGACTTTTTCCATTTTAAGGAGAAGAATATCTCTAGGGTAATTCTTAAAATGTGACAAGATTTAAAGTTCGGGAGAGAGGACAAAAAAATTTTGTTTTCAGATTTTGACTTTGCCATGTGTTCAGTTTTTAAACATCAACTGCAACAGCAGACTACAATTTATTATGGTCAGAGAAAGTTAAAAGAATGTTTCGTTGCTTTCTCGGTCCGTCCTTTGTTTTCTACGGATAATGGCAACAAAGAAAAGCTTCTTGGGCAAAGCATCTAAAGAGAATAGGGGAAATGCATTAAAGGGGAAGAAACTGAGCTCTGGATAGCGTTGGCACCCTCTTATCCGTATGTGTCCAGGGCAGACTACGAGCTGGGGGGTGGGGAGGTCGCGTGTCCTTGACAAAGAGAAAGGGAACAGCCGGGAGCAGCTCACCTTCATCAGCTGCATCCCATCCCAGACTGTACAGAGAACAGTCTACAGCCGCTTAGTCGTTACGTGTCAGGATGATGGTAGGAAGAAGAGAGAAGTGGGAGGGAGGACACAACAGGAGGGTAAGTTATGAGGATAAGTATTGGGCCCTGGGAAGAAACGTCTCGGACCACCGAGCTCACTATTCCGGAAGCCTTACAAAAGAGAAAGAGTGCTGAAGCTGAAGCGTCCATGTGTGTGTGTGTGAGAGAGAGAAACAGAGAGAGAGAGAGAGAGAGCGGCGAAACAGGAGTGAAGGAGGAGAATGGGGGGATGTCTGGATTCATTGGGGATTTGAATCCTGAGCAAATGTCGATGACTAAGGCCCATCTCTTTTACTTTGGGCCATTTATCTTACAAGAGAGGGGATATTCTTTCCCCATTAAAGAACAACAAGTATGTTGCATTGCTCTAATAACTTCAATTCCTTTCTATGGCGTCAGCAGCTAGAAATCTGAGCGTTATATTCATAGTTCACATTTCCAGAAATTTTTCATCGCTCTGTAATTTAATTGATTTATCAGTCCTTATATCTCAAGATTATTGCGCTTTGGTAGACAAAAAACATAATTTTTATAGTGTCTGTATGCTCCATGCATTGCGTTCGCTGAATGTTATTGTAGACCATTTCAGATAGGTAGCTTAATATGAAATTTCAAAATTCTAAAGATGCGTAAGGTAATTCCAGTCAGTTAAAATGTACCACTAGCAGTTAGTAGCGTGTTTTAACATGAAGAATACTGAAGAAAAAGACCCTTTAAAATGTCTTCATAAACACACACGTTGTTTTCTTCCTCACCATTCTTGTGGCTGACTTGATTAAAACAGTTTTCCTCATCACCTTTTTTATGGCTGAGTTGATTAAAACAGGTTTCCTGCAGGACGACATTGTATGGAACCCACAGTCATTCTCAAGATGCAAAGTTTTCCATGAAAAACAATGACTACTGAGAAATGTAATGGTACAAGACTATCCGGGAAGTAGTTATTATACACATACTTAACCTCCTTGCGCCCCGACCAGTATAAGTAGATGGCAACCGTATAGTTGGAATAAATTAATTAAAACCATATCTCACAGTCTTTCAACATCATAAAAATTGTGTGAGGTGGATGTATTCTTTGAATAAAAAAAGTCATGTACACAGCATCAGCTTCGTAATGCTTTGTTGGCTAAACACATATGCAACATTCATAATTGAGATACTTTACACGTACATTTGGTAGCTACTTGACTAAGTCTGCAATCATATTACGTATGTGGAAAAGAACATTCATAATCATTGTATCATTTTAAATACGGATATGCTGAAGTTGATGTAACTGAAGTTGCATACAAAACGGAACATTAAAACAATTATTTTTTCAAGCTGCAAAGATATAGTAGCTCAAAATTCGAAATTGTTTTATCCAGAAGAGTCCTCTTTGATTCTAAATGAAACTCAAAAATAAGAGAAAGGAAAAAAATGTTCAGCCGCGTTCGAACATGTGTCGAACTCATACGAGCAGCCCATATTATTTTTTTCTATTTTAATCAAATTTAAGAGCAGGACGTGTGAGACAGAGAACTGGGATTTTACATATTTCAACTTTCAGTGTACTTAAAATACAATTAATGAACAATAATAAATTCAGATTTACATAGAATTTGTGTGTTTCATATTTGTTAAAGATAATTTTTACTTGAAATTATTATTAAATAATTTCAAGTAAAAATGCTGATTATCAGTGTTTCTTCCATTGCACATAACACTAGGTATGTTGTAATAAAATGGCTCATTATTATCAGTTATGTTGTTACAAATTTGCGCACAAGAATATTTAGTTACCTACAGTATTCGTGTGCTTCTTATAATTATGTAGCTGCTGCAATCATCGTCCTGCACAGCGCTATGTGTGTATAGCTGTGCAGTATGATAATGAAAACATTATTACATCCTATATTACATAGTATGCCTATTAAAAATCTGTGCAACTAAAAATTGGAGAGCGTTGTTTCTACTACATCAATAGAATTTTTATCAATGTGACATAATATGATGTTTATAATGATTTGTCTACTGCATAAATTTGTATAGTACGGTAAACAAGATGCTTATTTTTCCAGTCGGTCAACTACGGTGGTCTTTTTATACAAAATAATTAAAATTATCAAGATTCTAAGAAAAATAATGAAAATAGCAAACATAACAAACAAAAATAAAAACAAACTTTACTAGGACAGCAAAATTAGAAATGTTATCTTCTGTACTCCTATAGCTTAGTGTGGGCTTTATGCACACGGATTTCTTTGAAATGTAATGAAAGGGTTTCTAAATGCGCTCAATGGTTACTGCACTCCTTGCCGACTTTCCCGGACTACTTCCGTTGCTCTTTTGCAGATGCATGTCGTCTCCAAATCCTTTGTATCCATCATAAGTGGGGAGAATACCTGACGGATTTTTCCGGTTTTTCCTTTTTAATTCGGTTGAAAACAACTAACAGATTGTGCCTACATCCGGTACAAGAATGAGAAATGTTTTATTAGTTTAAAGTGCCATACTGAACTCACAAATGCCATGAAATAAAAAAATGTGGATCAAACGCATTTTCTGGGCTTAAACATTTGCTGCAAGAAATTTAAAAAGTGTTTTCAGTTATTCCCTTACGTAGATACCTACATTTTGCAATCATTGTAGATTCTTAATGCATGTATTTTTAATTGAAAATAAAATTTTTAAATTATCTTGTTTATCTAATGCGCAATAAATTATATGTTGAATGTTCAATGCATCTTATTCACGAAACATCAAAGTGGTGCTCACGCTTTCTGTCGGTAATTTCTAAGAATTGTGTTTTAATTTTCTACCGTCATTTGCTTAAGATTCACGCGAGCATATGCCTTATTTCTGAAAGACAAAACAGACTTAAATGAAAAATCTCGACTTTGATTCTTATTTTAATGCCACTTTTGCCCACATCATAAATTAGGTGCGAAAGTTAAGTCTTACTCAGTAAAAAGGAAAATGTTGTTTAATATCACAGAGTACAGAAGTAACTAAAAAAGGTTGAAAGTTTAAATGGTCGCTAGACTGTATCTGCGAAAGATAAGAAGGGTGAATTACAAAAGCGCACGCAATACTTTAATTTCAGCCATAATTGGCCTCGCGTGTAGCCAGAACCGTCCACCAAAACAAGCTCCTAAGTAGAGATGTTCGCATAAAAGAATTCTAAAACCACGAGTCCTCTAAAATGTGTCTTAATTTTTGTCACTGTAAATAAGCAGCTCACGCCCTCGATCGGTGGTGAAGAATGCGCAACTCCGGAGAAAAATTCGCTGCGGAGAAAATGGCACTTAAAGGTTCCGCCCACTTGACCACAATTTATTGGGCAGCAACAGGATGAGAAAGAGCACAGAAGAAGGCGTCGTCGTCTCTGTGGCGGAAAAGAAGCTCAAGCAACATCTGCCACCTCCGCCGTGACATACTCGGGATCCGCCCTTTCGCACCACAAATCGATCCGGGATTCGTCCGGATGAGAAGGATGTAACTTCTTTCTCTTCTTCTCTATCCTCCGATTCCGTCATTGGTGACGCGCTTTTTTTCCCTCGCGCTTGCGCCCACTCATGCTCATTTCTTCCGCTGCGCTGTTTCGCAGCAGCTTAACTTAACACGAGCAGATCAGCCGGTTCTCCATGTTTCAGAACAAGAACTGCGATATCAGTAACTTGACCGCAGAAGAGAAAATCCCAAGTTCACAGGGAAATACGTTACGACATGTACCACAGCGAAAAGTCCTTTGCACAAACAGAATCTCTCTGTTCGATTCTCATCTGAATCCCTAACATTTTCTTCGCAGTTAACCCGTTTCTTTCTATTAAACACAAGCTGTCGAGTTGACTCAAACGCTCATCATTCGTCCGAAATCAGCCCGAGCTCGAGTTCCGGATGAGACGATGTGGTGGGTTTGTTCGATGACACTGTCTCTGTCTCCTCCCTAGAACCAATGAACCTAAACCGGGGATACGGAACTACTTACGGCCCTCTGTGAGTTGCTCATAGTGACCATTAAATCCCAAACAAATAGAAAACTGCATAATAAAAGAAGAGAGAAACAGGGAAGCCACGTAAATTACAGAAAAAAATTTCTATTCTTCCTGGATTCTCAGCACAGCAGCCTCATTTGTTTTAAAATTTCGAAGACTCATCTCCCCCTCCCCTCGCAGTAAAAACAATTGTCTCCATCACTACCTTTCTCTCTTTAACTTATCACAACCAGCAACTAGCTGAATAAAAATGCCTTTCTTAATTTCCGTACTAATAAATGCTTAGCAATAATATACGGGGAGTAAATAGTAACACTGTACTAGTGATCCGATTTACTGGCGTAGAAAGTAGACACATTAGCGTTTCCAAGCTTTCGCACATCAACCAGATTGCTTTTTCAACCAGAAGTTAGACAGAAACTGCACGATGCCCGCAATCACAGTTTCTGTCTAACTTCCTTGAAAAAGCTAACTGGTTGATGTGCGAAAGCTTGGAAACGCTAATGTGTCTACTTTCTACGCCAGTAAATCGGATCACTAGTACAGTGTTACTATTTACTACTTAATTGGTGTACTGTCCCTTGTTATCAATATACGGGGATTTCGGTTTTAATATATTCCAGTATTAATTCATTTCCAAGCAAGCAATTTACTAGCGCTAAGTTCAAAGACGCTGTCTAAGGCGGCGTCGGTGATTAGATGTTGTGAAAGTGCGTTTCGCAGGGAATCGTTCGTTGTACAGAAGAGCCATATGAAAAAGCCTTAAGTGCATAAATCGTTTCATGGGCATACGCTGCAATCCTGGACATTGTCATCAGCAAGAGATTCGAGACTGCTTAATTAGTTTATTGCATCAGAGATAGAAACACTCTCTCTTTTAGCGGGCGGCAAGAGGTAGGGGGGCACGTGGGTCATGCTTAAGGCTCTACGAGACCCGCCATCTTGTATTGCTGCCTTCTCTTGTTAACCAACGGGCAAGCGTATTTCACAAATTGCTCGGGCAATTTTGCACATTTTGGAACACCGTTTGTGGCAAACGCAAGATATATGATAAATAAAGAGTTCCCTGGTTTCAGAATTTTTATTGACCTTTCCCTTCATTTTTTATCTGCAGCGAAAGTCGTACCAAGGCATCTTCCACAGTTTTAATAATTAATAAAAAATACTTAAAGAGTCCAAAATGAAAATCTGAAACCAGAGAATTCTTTATTTATCATATATCTTGCGTTAATCACAAACAGTGTTCCAAAATGTGCAAAATTGCCCGAACAATTTGTGAAATACGCTTGCCCGTTGGTTAACAAGAGAAGGCACAATACAAGATGGCGGGTCTGGTAGAGCCTTAAGAAAGGACAGAGAGAGAAGCCTAGAAACGGACAGAGGTGATTCTGAGGAGAAGCACTAGGTTCTGGTCTCGACGAGGAGATGAAAGAATATGACTTGATAGATAGGTAACATTTAGAGTAAGAAAGAATGTAAGAAACAAAAATAAGTATCGAACTGAGAGATTCAAGTAGTAATTTTGTAAGGTAATCCCACAGGATAATCTGAATACTCAAGTTAGATAGTAATAAAAAACTGATTTGATATCGCAATGATCTTGATATCTTTCGAAGTACAATTCTTTCGTAGCATCCGCAAAGAGTTACAATTAGGCATACATTACCGAACCCAAACAGAATGTAGAGTCTCTTTGACGAATATCTAAGACTATTACTAGCTTGCAGTGTAACTGCAGTATGATCCTGATCAACTGAGTAGTACAGTGAAAATTTTTGAATGAGGATAACTTTGAGAACTCTAAGACTATGGTTTTAAGTCGATCTGCTATGCGTATTAGCTATGCAGTCAATGGCTTGAAAAGGTTATAGATTGTAACTATTTAGGAGCAATGATTGTTTAGGCCAGATAGTTTGATAAATAAATTTTTAGAAGGATTAATAAAGCGGACAAACTCTCATTTATGCTGTGTTAGAAGGGATGAGGAAATCTGGCTACATACAAAGCGTTATTCAGATCTAATCTTCTTTTATCACGTTTAGAGTTGAGTGGTGAGTAACAGGCGATTACAAGTTACCAACATGAGAGTGTTAAAAAAGGAAAAAACAGATGGATGACAGGACTCGTAATGCAAATATGAATTTGCTTTGGGTTCTTCTTCAATATAAGACAAAGTTAATGAAATCTTGCCTAGGTGGGTTGGGCATTTGCGTCTTTTTTTTTGTTTCCTGTATTGGGGGTTTAACGACCACCGTGAGCAACTCAGTAGGCTATAAGCAGTCGCTCGTTCCTAATTCAGAGCTATTGGTTTTAGGCAAGGAAGAGAGCCAGTGTCGTAACACAAACACAACACCCAGGCCTCACCGGGATTCGAACCCGGACACATCTCGGACGAATGGTCAGTAGCCACAGCTTATACCACCACGCCACCAGGGAAGCCGTGTGCATCTTATGGGGGAGGAAGGATTTCCATGGCAGGTGTTACATTCTACACTGCTGGCCAACCAAAATGCAACACCAAGAAGGACACGAGACAGCAAAGCCAGATTTACTGGACATATAACAATAGATACAAAGATGAAACGATTAAGCTTACAGGCCCGTGCGGCTTGCGGAACACGCAGACATCAATAGTTCGTGTGGCCCCCATGGCTGGCAATAACGGCCGCTATACGCCGCGGCAGAGGGGTGCGGATGTCATATCCAATTGCGCCCCAAACCATAACGCCAGGCGACGGACCGGTATGGCGATGCATAATGCAGGCGTCATACAGTCTCTCGCCGCGGTGCCACCACGCACGAATCCGACCATCGTGGTGTTGCAGGCAGAAGCGGGATTCGTCGGAGAAGACAATGTCGTGCCATTCCGTAGTCCAGGTGCGGTTTTCAACGGCCCACTGCCACCATACTTGTCGATGGTGTAACGTCAATGGTAATCGGAGCAATGCGCGCCGTGCGACAAGTCCCCGCTCCTGCAGACGACGTTGAATGGTACGTTCTGACACAAGTCGTTGCTCCGACGAATCCCGCTTCTGTTGTTCAAAATGTGGAAAGTGCATAACACCCTAATTCCTGCGCTAACGTTCGTGATGTAGCGGTGCGAGCCGTCAATGCCCGCCGCACAACATGCCGGTTCATTTATTCGGTGGTGTGCCGCGGGCGCGGCAATCGCTGACGTCGGTCCTTCCGTCCCTCCTGCACCCACCAAATCCATACTCGCCTCCCTGTGGCTTTATGTCGTCCCACACGGGCGCCGATGTCTCGTTACGATAAACCGCTGTCGCGATAAGCCATTATTCGTCCTCTGTCGAAATCCGAAACGTGCTGGAAGGACTGCCGTATTCTGAGAGGAGGCATCAGGAAGCTTCCCACGCACAGGTCGTTCGGTGGTGTGCCGGGGCCGCGGCAATCACTCACGTCGGTCCGTTCGTCCTTCCTGCACCCACCGAATCCATACTCTCCTCCCTGTGGCTTGATGTCGTCCCACACGGGCGCCGATGTCTCGGTACGATAAACCGCTGTCGCGATAAGCCACTATTCGCCCTCTGTCGAACTCTGAAACGTGCTGGAAGGACTACCGTATTCTGCGACGAGGCATCAGGAAGCTTCCCACGCACAGGTCCGGCAGCACAACACACTTCCACTACTTACACCATGCCTTCTGTGCACCCTTCTTTTAGTGCTTCTCGGTGGCGTGCCAAGCGCACATGATTTGCATATGCCCTGCAATGCTAATCGTTTGCATGTCCTTTCGCGGGTGACGCATACTGCGAATTTCAGGACAATCGGATGCTTCCATTTTGGTGTTGCATTTTGGGTGGACAGCAGCGTAAATAGCCTGTGGAAAAACGAAGAGGGAGATCTAGAACAAGATGCCCTGTTTGTTATAGATTTAGTAATACTGTACATCTGAGGGAGGAAATTCTGTGATTTTTGAGAAAGTTTAAAATTAGTATAAGCAATGATTTTTTTTCAATTTTTTTGTTTTTTAGCTCGAGCATATGCCTCGTTAATTTTAACACTTTAGAATATTCAGATATGATGCGAAAATGAATGAAAAGTAAGCTTTTATTTCAGTTAGATCAGTCTACAGAGCCAAAACTTAGGAAAGAGATTCACCAATTTATATAAATACACAGCAAAAGAACTTTAAATTTGTGCATATGCATAGTGCTATGATTTAGTTTAGATCACAGGAGTCGAACTACTTGGCTGGCGGTCTCACTTTTCGAGCCTAATCATTTTTTTCTCCCTCGGGTGGTGGTCTGCTACAGAAATCTCACTCAGCGCGTTTCGAGCTCAAAAATCTCTCCCGCATGTATTATTCTTAAGACGTTCGCGACTTTCCTTCATTTTCTGCGCTTCCTTACTGTCCATCATCTCTCATTCCCGCCGAACAAACAACTCCGATTCGAATGTACCATGAAATCTCTCTCTCTCTCTCCCTCTCTCTCTCTCTCTCTTTCTTTCTTTTAAAAGAAAAATCGTACCCTACCCATGGTTTATCGCCTCGCCATAAACTTGAGATTAGCATTCCATTCCAAAACCCTCCGTCCTTAGACACAGACTCGTATAAAATCAGTTAGCTAGCATAAAAACTCAGCGCCGAGCGCTTACAAGCTCGCCATATAGTGATTACGTTAAATTGCGAAGGCTAACTGCAAGGAACAGGAATAAAGAACGACTCATTGTTACCTTACAGCAAACGAACTTTCCAAAACGTCCTCGACAGCTATAATCAAAAACATTAAAAAAAAATATTGAAATTCAAGCTTCAACCACTAAGTGACGCCGTGACACATGCGTATGAATTAAAATATGGTGCACATGCAAAAAAACATACCTATGGGCCAGAGACGGACACGGGTCACGGGTCACGGGTCAAAGGGTCAACGGGTCGACAATTTCTTGCCGGTCCAACGGGTCGGGTCATGGTGTTCCTGACCCGATTTTGTCCCGGTTTTATTCCCGTTTTATTTTTGAAAAGAGAAAAATATTTTCCAAAGAAAAATGCGCCTTGTGTAATTCTGTAGTCGATACTGGTGCCCACGGAGTGAATGATTTGCCATGCAAAAATATTGTCGTCTCTTTCTTAAAGCAACGAAGATTTCCACCGACCGACGTCAGGTAAAAAGATACTTCCTTGGCGTTCTTTTACAGTCGATTGTCCAGAGCAAGGTACAGGCAAACGCCATTCGCCTGCTTCTCAGCTGATTCACTCTCTCCGTGCGATATTATCTCTAAGAGTTACTTTTCACATCGCATTTTTTACATTGCGCATTCAGAGGTTTTCGATTGATATGCTAACATCCCGTTCCCATGACATGTCATGTAGAAACTAACTCCTTATTTGTTAATATGGATGGATTAAATATTAAGGCGGTTGAGAAAGGCGTCGAGGCCAACAAATGCGTGCTTGTTGAAAATTACCAGGGGAAGAGTGAATGCTGGAAATTGTTTCGTCTCATTAAGGAACCGGCGAATAATTCTGTGTTGTTTGGTCTTGCTTGTTGTTCAAAATGTGGAAAGTGCATAATTACAAAGAAAGATGTCGACGGTGTAATAAAAGATTATGGAACCAAAAATCTAACGGACCATATGAAGGTATGCGCACCTCCATTAAAGTGTGGAAAGAGTGAACAATCTGAATGCATTAAAAAATACATTTGTATAATCGTAAATAATGATTCCCATTTGTAATATACTCCATGGTCACGGCCATAGTCAGCCATTACTTCTTAATTACGCAAAATAGTGACACTAAAAATGGCACTAATATTTAGCAAATAACCAAACTTTATTATTAAAAAAGGATTTCAGTTATTAAATACCAAGCAGTTATTGGGATGAATATATATATTACGTTTATATGTACACTGCCGAAAAGTGAAAAAAGAACACTAAGAAGGAGACGTCTGATACCAACGAAATTTATACAGCATAATAACGGAATACAGAGGAAAACGTGATCAAAACATTATGGCAAAATACAGCTGTATTTGCTGGTAAACTGAAAAATAACATTTCCATGTAACATGGTTAGTACAAGGTTGAACCGCCATGAACTGCGTCACACTGTGCAATTCTGGCATGGAGTCTCTCATACAGATGTTGGATGTAAGTTTAGGGTATTGAGTTCCAAGCATCCTCAACCTGGACGCGTAAATCGAGGATGGTCGTGGCAGGCCATGGAGACCGGATAAGTCGTTGTCCCATAAAATCCCACTCGTGCTCAATGGGGGACATGTAATTCGATGAACGTGCAGGCCATGGAAGTTGTCTCACACCCTGAAGTGCATGTTGCGTTGCACGTGCCGTGTGTGGACGTGCGTTATCTTGCTGGAAAACACCACGATGGACCGACCTTACAAATGGCACAACAACGGGCTGAATGATGTTGTTGATGTAGGAGGTGCTGTTTAACGTACCCGGTACAAACACTAGTTGTGTACGGGAGTGATAGCTGATCGCTCCACACACCAGGAGACCAGGTGTAGGCCCTGTGTGTCGCTGGCGGATGCAAGAAGGGTGGAGACGCTCACCTGTGCGTCTGCGAACACACATACGGCCATCGGAGGCTCCCAAGCAGAATCTGCTTTCTTCCCTGAACACAACAGATCGCCATTGCGTTCTCCAGTGCAGACGTTGGCGACACTACTGCAGCCGTTCCTGACGGCGGGCTGGAGTCAGAGGTACACATGCCAGAGGCACACGTGCGCGTAGTCCTGCATCCAGTAGACGGTTGCGGATTGTTCGTACAGTCACCTCAGGTGCAACGGCAGCTCGGATTTGCGTCGCAGTGGATGTTCTGCTTGACAACGCCGCTCTTCTTATGCGTCGATCGGTCCGCTCATCAGTCCGTCTGTGACTCCCGGTTCCACGTCTTCTCGGTGGGAATGTTCCTCGAACCATCTACGCGACCATCGTACTACCACCGATACTTCCCGTCCAATTCGCTCCGCAATACGACGATACGACCACCCGGCCTACTAGACGACCTCGCTCAAAGTCCGATAACTTCTGAAATCGTACACGTCTCCCATGTCCAGGCATTGCAGCTTTTTCACTGTCTTCGCACGTGTCAGTACGCCGACGACTGATTACATTCACTTCGCCGTACTCCTTAAATACCACCGGTGATGATTTGTATATTATGCCGTGCTGTGACGTAAGCGCTCACCGGTTGGTCCTGAAATTAACATCACACCTACGTAAACTTGACCCCATTAACATATGTAAATTTCATGATCGTCCGCCAATTACTTCTAGGTGTTCTTTTTTCACTTTCCGCCAGTGTATATATATATATATAAATTGAGCTTCGAATGTATAGTTCAAAGTAGATTGTTTCGGGTCAGTTACGGGTCCGGGTCAGAAATTTTTGACCCGTTTCCAACTCTGCTATGGACGTGAAAACCGTATTTTGTATTTGAGATAAACGAAAATCAATAAATGCAAACATGTGAATGACAGCCAAAAACGCAAGCCTTAGATTTCCCATTAGTTTTCACTGGAGGGACTTCCAGTGTTAAATCCAGTTCCGATTGTTTTTTCATGTTTCATGACCGCCATTAAAACCATAAGCCAGGGTTCGTCTCCTGTCCACGATTATAATATCAGAATCGAGACACAACAATATACACTGCTGGCCACCCAAAATGCAACACCAAGAAGGCAGCATCCGATTAGCCTGAAATTCGCAGCATGCGTCACCCGCGTAAGGGCATGCAAACGATTAGCATTGCAGAGCATATGCAAATCATGTGCACCCGGCACGCCACCGAGAAGCACTATAAGAAGGGTGCACAAAAGGCAAGGTGTAAGTAGTGGAAGTGTGTTGTGCTGCCGGACCTGTGCGTAGGAAGCATCCTGATGCCTCGTCGCAGAATACGGCAGTCATTCCAGAACGTTTTGAAGTTCGACAGAGGACGAATAGTGGCTTATCGCGGCAGCAGTTAATTGTACCGATACATCGGCGCCCGTGACATCCAGCCACAGTGAGGCGAGTATGGATTCGGTGAGTGCAGGAGGGACGGACAGACCAACGTGAGTGATTGCCGCAGCTGCGGCACGCCACCGAACGAGAGGACCGGCATGTTGTGCGGAGGGCATTGACGGTTCGCACCGTCACATCACGAACGTTAGCGCAGGAATTAGGGTGTGTTGCGCAACAACCTGGGTCAGCACGTACCGTTCGACGTCGTCTGCAGGAGCAGAGACTTGTCGCACGGCGCCCTTTGCTCCGATTACCATTGACGTAAAACCACCGGCGAGTGCGGCGGCAGTGGGCCGTTCAACGCCGCCCCTGGAATACGGAATGACACGACATTTTCTTCTCCGACGAATCCCGCTTCTGCCTGCAACACCAGAATGGTCGGATCTGGGTGCGGCGGCACCACGGGGAGAGACTGTATGACGCCTGCATTATGCATCGCGTCCGTCGCCTGGCGTTATGGTTTGGGGCGCAATTGGATATGACACCCGCACCCCTCTGGTACGCATCGCCGGTACATTCAACAGCCATAGCTACATCTCCGACGTTTTGGAGCGTGCAGTCCTCCCTTAACTGCAGGACCTGCCAGCGGCCACGTTTCAACAGAACACTGCGCGCCCGCACGTGGCACGCATCGTGCAACAATTCTTCACGGCCCACTAGGTGTCACTGCTGCCGTGGCTAGCCTGTTCTCCCGATATGTCGCTCATCGAACATGTCTGGTCGCATATCGGCAACCGAGTGGCCCGGAAAGCACCACCCACGGCTACGCCTGGTGAACTGTGGCAACGTGTGGAAGGAGCCTGGACCGACATAACCGAAGCCCACATCCAAAGCCTCTTTCGTTCGATGCCGCGGCGTGTAGCAGCCATTATTGCCAACCATGGGAGCCACACGAACTATTGATGTCTGCGTGTTCCGCAAGTCGCATGGGCCTGTTAGCTCAATCGTTTCATCTTTGTATCTGTTGTTATGTGTCCAGTAAATCTGGCTTTGCTGTCTCGTGTCCTTCTTGGTGTTGCAGTTTGGGTGGCCAGCAGTGTATATATGACGTTTATATGTATATATATATAAATTGAGTTTCGAATTTATAGCTCAAAGTAGATTGTTCCGGGTCAGTTACGGGTCCGGGTCGGGTCGGGTCCAGTTATGGGACGTCAGAGTCCGGGACGGGTCAGAAATGTTTAACCCGTTTCCAAATTTGCTATGGACATGAAAACCGTATCTTGTATTTGGGAAAAATGAAACCCAATAAATGCAAACATGTGAATGACAGCCAAAAACGCAAGCCTTAGATTTCCCATTAGTTTTAACTGGAGGGACTTCCAGTATTGAATCCAGTTTTGTTTGTTTTACCATGTTCTATGACCGCCATTAAAACCATAAGCCAGGGTTCTTCTGTTGTCCACGATTAGAATATCGGAATCGAGAAACAACATTATATAAATTACACGAAAGTCAAAATTAGGACCTCAGAAAGCTCGACTCGTCCTCGTGATTAATTTCGTGTTAATACGGACAAATGATGGTGTTCCGCCATCTGCACTGATCGGGTAGTTCATGTAAGCGTGTGAAGCTCTCTTAACTTGCTGTCAGAATGGATTCAAATTGTCAAAAGTTGTAACCTGTCGTTCACGTATACTGGATGACGTATCAGTTTCAGAATTTCCCACAACGTGGCGCAAAAATACGGGGTGTCACTAAAGTCCTGTTTCCATTTATAAAATTTAATAAATGCAATGGAAGTTGTAGAATAATCTTTTTCGTAGTTCATTGCGTCACAAAAAAAGAATTTTGTGTATTTCAGGGCACCTCAAGATATAAATCTTTAGTGTTTTTTTAGCATATCTCATTCACAGCCCATTTCTTCCTATATGCAGGCTAACACATTCCTTAACGGACAGTTGATACCTTGGATTGATCTCGTGTGAAGTGTTTTTATATCATCAACTAATGTTCAGAAAATGAAATCCTTAACGTACCTTCAAAGGAAGAAGCCTGATATCGGGGTGACGGGGCCAAGTAATTGGCTCACTAGGCCCAAAATACTACCAAGCAAATTCATATCAAGGAATTTCGTGCGAATCGCACTTTAATGTGGTGGTGTACCATCTTGCTCAAAAATTACGAATTTTTGTACTCTTTCTTCTCTGAGGACCTTTAAGTATTTGAGCATGCCAAGACAGACTGTTCAAAGAAATACTGTAATCATCCAGTTAAAAGAGAATGTCAGTGTCGTGCTTAAGCCCTCGACAAAACGTCTAACTTTTAGCTTTTAAGGCCTACCCAGTGGCCGAGTTTAGAGGCTCTCGATAATCGTGTAAGTTGAGCACAGGTTTAAGTCTACGTTCAAGCATGGGTGAGCTAATCGTCCAAGTAGGGCTCGGGTTTGAGTCCAATCAAGAATCTTCCTTCCTTGGGAGTAATGACCTAAAATTAGAGACAGGCGACTGCTTATACCCCTGAGAGTTGTTCACGGTAGTTGTTACACACAGAATATAAAAGAAAAACAGTTATTAGGATTGTACTTACGTATATGCCGTGATCGTTTTCAGATCCTCTGATCCTAGTACAATGGCTGAATGTTATAATTATTTATTTATTCAAATGTATATATACACTGCTGGCCACACAAAATACAACACCAAGAAGGACACGAGATAGCAAAGCCAGATTTACTGGACATATAACAATAGATACAAAGATGAAACGATTAAGCTTACAGGCCCGTGCGGCTTGCGGAACACGCAGACATCAATAGTTCGTGTGGCCCCCATGGCTGGCAATAACGGCCGCTATACGCCGCGGCATCGAACGAAAGAGGCTTTGGATGTGGGCTTGGGGTATGTCCGTCCAGGCTGCTTCCACACCTGATGGGCCGTGAAGAATTGTTGCACGATGCGTGCCACGTGCGGGCGCGCATTGTCCTGTTGAAACGTGGCCGCTGGCAGGTAAGGGATCCAAAACGTCGGAGATGTAGCGTCTCAACAGCCACCGTTACAGGCTCCAGAACGTCGGAGATGTAGCGGTGGCTGTTGAGTGTACCGGCGATGCGTACCAGAAGAGTGCGGGTGTCATATCCAATTGCGCCCCAAACCATACCGCCAGGCGACGAACCCGTATGGCGATGCATAATGCAGGCGTCATATAGTCTCTCGCCGTGGTGCCGCCACGCGCAGATCCGACCATCGTGGTGTTGCAGGCGGAAGCGGGATTCGTCGGAGAAGACTAGTCGTGCCATTCCGTAGTCCAGTTGTGGCATTCAACGGCCCACTGCCGCCGCACTCGCCGGTGGTGTAACTTCAATGGTAATCGGAGAAATGGGCGCCGTGCGACAAGTCCCTGCTTCTGCAGACGACGTTGAATGGTACGTGCTTGCACAGGTTGTTGCGCAACACATCCTAATTCCTGCGCTAACGTTCGTGACGTGGCGGTGCGAGCCGTTAATGCCCGCCGCACAACATGCTAGTCCTCTCGTTCGGTTTTGTGCCGCGGCTGCGGCAATCTGTTTCGTCGGTCCGTCCGTCCCTCCTGCACCCACCGAATCCATACTCGCAGCACTGTGGCTGGATGTCGTGCCACACGGGCGCCGATGTCTTGGTACGATAAACCGCTGTCGTGATAAGCCACTATTCGTCCTCTGTCGAACTCCGAAACGTGCTGGAATGACTGCGTATTCTGCGACGAGGCATCAGGAAGCTTCCCACACACAGGTCCGGCAGCAAAACACACTTCCACTACTTACACCCCGTTTTCTGTGCACCCTTCTGATAGTGCTTCTCGGTGGCGTGCCGGGCGCTCATGATTTGCATATGCCCTGCAATGCTAATCGTTTACATTTTCTCTCGGGGGCGACGCATGCTGTGAATTTCAGGCCAATCGGATGCTTCCTTCTTGGTGTTGCATTTTGGGTGGCCAGCAGTGTATATCATCATCATTGTCAACCATTATCAATCCACTGCTGGACGAAGGTCTCCCCAAGTTTCTTCCACAACGGTCTGTCTTGTGCCAGACTCCTCCATATTAGTCAGGCATACTTTCGAATTTCATCTACCCATCTCCCATGTGGTCTTCTTCTGGGTCTTTTTCTGTTCCTTGGACCACTGTGGGGCAGTGATAGCATGTCCGGCGCGCATTTACTGTATATATATATATATATATATATATATATATATATATATATATATATATATATATATATATATATATATATATATATATATATATATATATATGGAAATGGGATGTAAGGTCAGGTGATGCGTAACATCACAGCCTCTCCTTGACAAATGTCAACCCCGCCTTCTCGTGGTGCATCCTGTTCCCACTAAAGGGGCTCTGACGACCGCCAATAGCGGTATAACTATACCATCGGGATTAGAGGAAATTCTATCATACACTCACCAACCCGCTTGGCCAGCGTGGTGAGTTATGGCCAAACCCCTCCAAAATGATTCCACAACTTAAATCTTGGCCCTCAGTCTCCGGCAGCTGGAATGTACCTGGCCAAGGCAGCGGCCAGTGCGACATGAAGGCAGAGGGTGCTAAGAATCACCGGAGGACCGGACTAGGCTGCCATCTGATGCTGACCTTGGCTACGTACAATGGACGCTCCCTATCTTCTGATTCAAGGCTTCTTGAATTGGAAGAGGAACTACAAAGGATCAAGTGGGACATCGTCGGGCTAAGTGAGGTAAGGAGAAAAGGTGAAGATCTCATTGAACTGAAAAGTGGACATCTCTTCTATTATCGTGGGACAGATACTGGCAGAACTAGTGGTGTTGGATTTATAATAAACAAGAAACTGAAGGATAAAGTGGTAGAAGTTGAAAGTTCCTCTGACAGAGCTGCACGACTCGTTATCCAACTATCGAGAAGATACCAGGATCAGATTATTCAAACTTATGCACCCACCACAAGTCATCCTGAAGAAGAAATTGAAGAATTTTATGAAGAAATTCGTCATCTAAATAATAAAGGTAAGCAGCACTTGAAGATAATTATGGGAGATTTCAATGCAAAAATAGGGCAACGGCAACAGAATGAAACTTCAGTAGGTAAATTCGGTCACGGCAACAGAAACCAGCGTGGAAATACTCTCGTTGAGTTTGCAGAGGCAGAAGGGTTTTTCATCTTGAACTCCTTCTTCAAGAAAAAGCCACACAGGAAATGGACATGGAGACATCTAAATGGGACGACAAGTGAAATTGATTTTATTATGTGTAACAAAAAAATCGTCATAGAAGACTGCAGTGTGCTAAACAAGTTCAACACAGGTAGTGACCATAGATTGGTGAGATGTAAGATGCACCTCAACACTAAACTTGAACGTGGCAAGCTCATAAGACAAACAAAATCTATTGACATAACCAACCTTCAAAAACACCATAATGCCTTCAAGTTGGAACTGAAGAACAGGTTCTCTGCTTTAGAAGGCCTAACATCAGAAGAAGTGGACATCTCTGAAGTTAACAGAAAAGTAACCAAAGCTCTTATGGAAACAGCAACAAAATTAGCTGGGTCTAAGAACAAGTTGCATGTAAACAAATTATCAGGAAAAACGAAAATGTTGATGCAAAAAAGAAGAGAGATGAGGACAACTAAAGAAGATGTGACTTCCAAAGTGGAATATATAGAGCTATGCAAGACAGTAAGAAAAAGTATCACTGAAGACGTAAGAAAATTCAACTGTGAACTAGTGAGGAAAGCAATTGAAAACAGCCAAAGCCTAAAGATAGCAAAGGGACATCTCAGTAAGGGAAGAAAACAGATTATGGCACTGAGAAAAGAAGATGGTTCTGTAACAAGAAATAGAGGCGAAATTTTGACAAGAGTGAAAGATTTCTACTCCAAATTATATGAAAGGGATGATACATGCACTCCAGACATCATGAAAGATACCAGTACCAGAGTTCCTCCAGTCCTTCCAGCAGAAGTTGCACATGCAATCAAGAACATGAAGCGGGGAAAAGCTCCAGGAGAAGATGGAATTACTGTAGACATCATACAAGAAGCAAGTGGAGAAATCGAAACAGTACTCGCCCAAATTTTCACTCGATGTCTTAATGAAGGAAAGATTCCTGAGGATTGGAACACCGCTACAATGATCCTGCTACATAAGAAAGGTAACATTGAGGATCTCGGAAACTACAGACCTATCAGCCTCCTATCAGTAGTTTATAAAATCTTCACTAAAGTTCTTTCACACCGCTTGAAGGTAACACTGGACATGGCTCAACCGAGAGAACAAGCTAGATTCAGGAGTGGCTACAGCACAATAGATCATATCCACGTGCTGAGAGAACTAATTGAAAGAGCGAGGGAATATGAACTTCCATTGTGCATGGCTTTTATCGATTATGAAAAAGCCTTTGATTCGGTGAAACCATCAGCAGTTACAATGGCTCTGAAAACCTGCGGTATTGAAGATGCATACATTAATATTATTAATAACATCTATGAAAATGCAAGTGCAAAGATTAGGCTGTTTGAAAATACAACACACGTAAAAATTGGAAAGGGAGTGAGACAAGGTGACACCATATCTCCGAAGCTCTTTAATGCCACATTGGAGGGTGTTTTTCAGTCGCTGAGCTGGGAAAACAAGGGGATAAAGATTAATGGAGATTATCTAACCCACCTTCGTTTTGCTGATGACGTAGTCATTTTTGCAACTACCCCATCAGAGCTGCAGAGTATGATCCAGGAACTTGCTGACAAGAGTAAAGAAGTGGGATTAAAAATGAACTTTCAGAAGACAAAAGTGATGTTCAATGCTTTTACAAGAAATGAAGATTTATCGATTGATGGAGAAAAGCTGGAGATAACAGACACGTACGTTTATCTTGGACAGCAGATATCAAGTGAGGGTCACATTGATGAAGAAATTAATCGGCGTACAAAACTTGCCTGGAGAGCTTTTGGAAGAAACAGCATAATTTTCAAGAGCAATATGCCATTATGTCTTAAAAGAAAAGTGTTTGATCAATGCATCCTTCCGGTGCTTACGTATGGTGCAGAGACGTGGACCTTAACTAAAAGAGACATACAAAGGCTGCAGACAACTCAAAGAAGCATGGAGATGTGCATACTTGGTGTAACCAGGAGAGATAAGAAGAGGAACTCGTGGATCCGAAAAATGACAAGAGTGGAAGACATCATGATCAGAGTTAAATCCCTGAAATGGCAATGGGCTGGACATACTGCCAGAAGGACAGATCATCGATGGACAGCCGAAATTTTGGATTGGATTCCAAGGGACAGGAAAAGACCCAGAAGAAGACCACATGGGAGATGGGTGGATGAAATTCGAAAGTATGCAGGGGTGACATGGAGGAGACTGGCACAAGACAGACCGTTGTGGAGGAAACTTGGGGAGACCTTCGTCCAGCAGTGGATTGATAATGGTTGACAATGATGATGATGATGATGATATGGAAATGGAAACAGCAACGAAAGTAGGTGGTAAAAAAATATCGGAAAGAGCAAAACTGCTAATGCCAAAGGAAGAAGGACGAAGATCAGAAAGAAAATGTAGCTTCCAAAGTGAAAAGCATAGAGTTGTGCAAGACAGTGCGAAAAGTATCAACGAAGACATAAGTGATAAAAGAAATTAAAAACAACCAAAGATTGAAGAAAGCAAAGGGACATATCGGTAATGACAGAAAAGAGATTACGGTACTGAGAAAATAAGATGGTATCGTACAAGACGAGAAAATTTTGACTAGAGTGAGAAATTGCTACACAAAACTACTGTATTTGAAAAGAATGATACATCTATTTCAGACGTAAAGAAATGTACCAGTACCAAAGTTCCTTTAGTCTTCTTAGCAGAAGTTGCACGTGCGGGTAAGAATCTGAAACGGGGAAGAACTCCAGTGAAAGATGAAATTACCGTGGATATTGTTCAAGATGCTAGTGGAAAAATAGAAACTACACTCGCCCAAGTTTTCATTAGATGTCTCAATGAAAAGAATATTCCTGATAATTGGAACAATGCTACAATGATGCTGCTACATAAAAAAGGCGACATTAAAGATCTCAGGAACAACAGACCCATCTGCCTTTTGTCAGTGGTTTATAAACTCTTCACTAAGGTTCCATCACATTGGTTAAAGGTGACACCAGACATAACTTAATCAAGAAAACAAGCTGCATTCAGGAATGGATACAGAGACATACACCAATAAGCCATTACATTATGACTGCCTATCTAATAAGCTGTAGAAACAACCCCATTTAGCCCGCAAAACAACTGCCACTCGTATAGGCATCGATTCGATGAGGTGGCGATAGGTATCCTGTGGTATTTGGAACCATAATGTCAACAGCAGGTCCTCCAGTTCCCGTACATCTCGGGGTGGTGGTGATTTAACCCGAACCCGCTTTTCTAAGTCGAACCACAAATGTTCGATTGGGTTCATGTCAAGTGAATTTAGAGGTCAGGCATTAATACAAAGTCATCAGCATGTTCCTCGAACTACTCTTGACGATTCTGGCAGTGTGGCATTATCATTATCCTGTTGATAATGGCCATCACCAGCAGGGAACACCGTTGCCATGTATGGGTGCATCTGGTCCGCAATGATGTTCAGATACCTGACAGCTGTCAGAGATTGTTCTATTGGAATAATGGGGCCTAAAGTGTCCCAAGAAAACATCGCCTACAGCATACACATAGCCGCCATCGGCCCGTTTCCTCCCAACAGTGCATCCAGGTGCCATAGCCTCCTCTGGTAATCGGCGTATCCGGGCTCAGCCGTCTACATGATGCACCAAGAATCTTGATTCGTCAGACCAGGCCACCTTCTTCCAATCATCCAGGGTCCAATCTCGATGATCTTGGGCCCATTTCATGTTTTGTTGGCGATGATGCAGAGTAAGCATGTTGACCCGGCTGGGTCTTCGGCTACGCAGGCCCATGTGCAGAAGGCTGCGATGAACTTTGTGCTGTGACACATTGCCCTGATCACCACTGTTGTAGCTGCGGGTGATTTGTCACACTGTGGCCGTGCGGCCACTGTGAACAATGCGCAACAGTCTCAGCTCCCCTCTGGCATCAATGAGTTGCGCACGACACACGACTAGACGACGGTTCGTCATTTGGTCATCTGTGCACCACTTTTGATACTTACTCACAACTCACTACTGGAGCACATGAACAACCCGCAAGCCGCGCTGTTTCTGAGATCGTAGTTCCGATACCCACTGCCATCACAATTTGTCCTTTATAAAATTCTGATAAAGCTGCAGCTTTTCCCATTCTGACTCCGAACACTCTACTAACAGAAAGCTGGTCCTCGGGTTGTATATATACTTCTCTGTGAACTTCACTGCGCCACCGTTCGGTCTCCTGGCGCGCTCATTTCTCTAGGCTTGGGGTGGTCAAAATGTAATAGCTCATCGGTGCATATCAAATTCATTACCGAGACTACTTATTGAAAGAACGGGGGAATATGAACTCTTACTATGTGTGGCTTTTGTTGATTATGAAAAGCGCTTTGCTTCCGTAAAACCAGCAGCAGTTGTAATGTCTTCGAAATCCTGCGGTATTAAAGATACCTACAAAATATTATTAGCACCTATGAAAATGCAAGTGAAAAGTTTTGAATGTTCGAGGACACATGGAAAGCCAGTGAAATAAGATAGCACCAGATCTCCCAAATTCTTCAGTATCATGTTGCCGAATAGCTTTCAATCATTGAACTGGGAAGACAAATGGATAAAGAAGATAAATGCAGATTATTAACTCACCTTCGTTTTGCTAGTGAAATATTCTTTTTTCGAGGATCAGTTCAGATGTGCAGATTATGATTCAGGAACTTACTAACGAGAGTAAAGAAGTGGAATTAAAAATGAACTTTCAGAAAACAAGAATAATGTGCAATTATTTTTCAAGATCTGAAGACTGGGCGACTGTTGGAGCAGTTCTACAACAAACTGATACCTAAATTTCTCTTGGGCAACAGATATCAAGGGAGGGCCACTTCGAAGAAGAAATTAAAAGGCGTATAAAACTTGATTGGAGAGCATTTAGAAGAAACAGTACAATTTTCAAGAGGAGTGTACAATTATGTGTTACAAGAAAAGTGTTTAATTAATGCAACCTCCTATTTCTTACTTATGGATCAGAGACATGGACCTTAACTAAAAAAGGCATACAAGGCTGCAGACAACTGAAAGAAGCATGGAGAGATGCATGCTTGGTGTAACTAGGAAATATAGAGAGAGGAACTAGTGAGTCAGAATAATAGCAAGAGTTACAAACGTGGAGATTAAAGTAAAATCCCTGAAATGGCAATGTGCTGGGGATAGTGCTAGAAGAATTGACCACTGATGGATAACTAAAGTAATAGACTACATACCAAGGGACAGAAAACGAGCCAGAAGAAGACTTCGTGGAAGATGAGTGAATGAAATTCGAAAACATGCTGGAGTGACGTGGAGGAGACTAGCTAAAGACAGACAGTTGTGGAATAAATTTGGGGGACCTTCATCCAGCAATGGATGGATAATGGTTGACGATGATGATGCTATGGAAATGCTATCCCACACTCATCAACCAGCTTGGCCAACATGGTGAGTCATGACCAAAATCCTTCAAATAACTGCATACCTTAATTATGGTAAAATCCCTAATATGGTAGTGGGTTGAACAATATCACTAGAAGAACTGACCACCGTTGGACAACTGAAATACTTGACTGGATTCCAAGGAACAGGAAAAGACCCAGAAGAAGATCATACGAAAAATAGGTGTGTGAAATTCGAAAGTATGTCGGAGTGATATGAAGGAGACTAGTTAAAGACGGAAAGTTCACGAAGAGATTTGAGACCTTTATCCAGATGTGGAATGATAATGGTTGATGATGCTGATTATAATGAAATATATACTTTCAGTTGAGTTTCAAAGTGGTTGAACTCATAGTGCCAAGGTTTTGGGCTGCTGACCTTGGATTATTTACACTTTATTTGCATAAAGATGTTATCAATAACATAAGATTTCATGCGCTATTAATCACGGTAGCTGAAGTTCATGTGAAATGTGAGGAATAAACTTTGAAGGCTGCGTTGGAGCATTGCTCGGACATTATTAATGGCATCTTCAGAGAAACGTGAGCATAGACTTCGTACAAAGTCATTTACATTTTCTCACCTCCGGAACTTCTGCAGTCGCTTTCAGTGTTTGGCAGTGGTAATTTCGTTGAATGACCATTGCAATAAATCGGGTCTTTTTGACCGGTCTTCTTAGTAGCTGCAGGTTTCAGACCCGGATGAAGTGTGTTTGACTGTCTCTCTGTCTCTATCTTTTCTCTGGCACCATTGGTCCCAAATTACGGAGGGGCGACTGCTTATGCCTTGGAGTTGTTCGTGGTGGTCGTTAAACACGAAAAAAACCAACAACGACGAAAAAAAATACAGGTAGGCTCAGTTCTGATTGAGCCGTCCGTTTGTAACGTAGGACTACGACTTGTAGATTGGAGAGTTGAAATGAGCTAGTTGAATATGTTTTCAAAGCGTTTATTTAATTTGTTATGGCCAACACAGGTCTATGATATGAAAAGTAGGAGCTTACATAATTTTTACAAATAATGCTGGATACATTGAGAACACAAAACAGATCGATACACGAATTACCCAACGTGGTGCTCTGTCTTCTTGGGCTTTTTACATTCCTCATCACTTGTTTTTGCCTCTCGTTTTGATTTGCTTCACTTTTGCTTGCGTTCCTCCTGCGAATTCCGCAGCATTGTCGAAAATGTTAACTCGTTCACACAAAAACAATTTTTAAAAATTTTACTTTAAACCACTATGATATGTTCTTCATATATTTGAATAGATTTCGTCGAGAGCTTTAAAAGTATATACACAGTCGTTCTGCACTCACGGTTGTCCAAATAAACTGAGATATTGTCAAAAGTGTTCTCCGGTTCACAAGAAAACAATTTTTAAAATGTTCGGTTCAACCCACTGCGAAATGTTCTTCGTATATTTGAATAGATCTCATCGAGAGAGCTTTAAAACGATACCATGCACAGTCGTGTTGCGCTTACGGTTGCCGAGATAGACTGAGTCGAATGCGGGAATACACCCAGAAATATTGTATCATCTCCTCCGCGCACAGGAAAGAAGCTGGAACCAGTGGCCCTAAGTTAGGGACCAGCTACTGCTTATAGCCCATTGACTTGCTCACGGTGGTCGTTAGACCTCTAATAAAAAAAAAAAAAAACAGGGATGGACGGGAGCGTCGCGCACGATGTATTGCGCAGTACGCGAATTGGACTCCATGTTCTTTACGTATATGCTAGCACGATTAGTGTGCAGAACGTATTTTTAACGCTATAATGATTTCAATTGGGTTTTGTCGCAGGTGGTCGGCTGTAAGTCTCCCCATACTATCCGCGGAGTTAGACGTAGTTCTACGTCAAAAAGATCGGGTCTTCAACTATTAATAACTTACCACTCCGGTTACAATCTGCGAAAGACAGAATTACTCTATTTTTTCTGGTAGTGTTGAGGCGAATTTTTAAAATTACTTCTAGAAGTACGACTGTGTATTTACATGTCGCACGATAAAATACAAATACCAATGTTCCCCACAATCAAATGTTTACCATACATTGACTATAGTTTCGCAGAGCGTTTGTCTTGGCATCATCAGGAGGAATGAGAAATATTTTTGTACTGAAAACCACAATCGAAATGTTTCTCTGGGTGCAGTTACAGAGATAGACAGAGAGAGATGACAAAGAAAATCTATTGGTCATGCTTTTCCAGGAGTTTACTAATGTTCACCAGTTTTAGAGATATATGCAAGAATTCAGCTGTCTACCTGTGATGCTCAATAGAGATGCTCAATTCTGTAAATATCGAGAATGGTATGAATGTTTTTTATAAAAGTTTTTCTTAAGAACAAATTCTCCTTCCAAGTTGCAGGTTCTATAGCTTAATAAAAATTAAGCACACAACACTGACTGTCTATGTGGTAACAAAAGTTAGGTACGGCTAACAAAAAGGTTATGAATACTGCATGAAATGAAGAATGCATGCATCTGACTTAAATAACACGCATTGAAATAACGTCAGTGAGGGAAAGTAACACAAATGAAAAGAGTGCGTTTAAAAAATCAATTTATTGTTCGATTTCTGCGCACAAAAAAGTAGCACTGCAACATAAACAAAATGGTAAATTCGGAAAATATCCATACTTCTGGATTTCAATACATTGTAACAGCACCTCTGCGTCGAAGAACATCTTGACACCTACGAGGCACACTTGCAATGACATTATTTATGAGTGTGTGGGGCAGGTCGTCTAATATTACAGGCAACACGTAACGGTGGTCTAGCAGTGCACTGGGGTATGGAACGTAGTTATCCAGACGTCTCCGTACAGCGTCCGAATTATTCTCAATAGGATTAAGGTCAGGAGACCTCGGAGGCAGCTGTAACGATTCATTTCCATGACTTTCCAGCTCCTGAATCTCGCTCCAGACACGATGATTGGTTGCACTGTCATGGAGAAAACGGAATACATGTCCAATAGCAACGTAAAACAGTGTCACAATGGGCACAATGATATCCTTTCAGTACACTGAGGCATTGCCGCCCCGGTGGCGCAGTGGTCTAAGGCGTTGGCCTATGATCATTCGTCCGAAGGGGTCCGGGTTCGAATCCCGGTGAGGCATGGATGTTGTGTTTGTCTTACGGCACTGGCTCTCTCCCTTCCCTGGAACCAGTGACCCTAAATTAGGGATGGGCGACTGCTTATAGCCCATTGAGTTGCTCACGGTGGTCGTTAAACCTCCAATCAAAAAAAAAAAAAAAAAAAACACTGAGGCATTCCCTTTGCCTTGACAAACCTACAAGGAAGTACGGCCATTAAAACACACTCCTGCCCAGACGAGAACTGACTGTCGCTGGTAAGGTTGGACGGACTGCACATAGTGTGGTTGCATTCGTGCACCGGATTTCTTACATACGTGTCCTTGTAGAGTATCAGGATAAAAACTGAACGGGATTCATCTCTGTAAATTACATGGTGTCACTCTGTTTTCCGTGATATGTACTATCGCATCTAGGTACATCTTTGACGACGGTGAGTTGATGTCAGTGCTTTACATCTCAGCAGCCTCCTGGTTCTGAGTCTGCACTCGTGAAGACGGTTTCGTACCGTTTGAGTACATACTCTGACTCCAGAAGCAGCTCGAAGTGATTCCCGGTGTTGGTTGCTGCTTATACTAGGCCTTCTCCGAGCATTTACTGTCGGGTAGCGATCCTGCCTCCTGGTGGTTATCCTCTGGCGACTACTCTTAGGTCGATTCACAACATTCCCATGCCGTAGAAATCTTGTGCGTAGCCGAATTACTACACTTTGCGGAACTCCTAAAGCTGAAATCCCATCGATGTACCATACACCTGCCTGTAACGTGCCAACAGCCCTGTTTCTGCTGTAAGTGCTTAAACGTCGTCTGGACATCATTTCAGGTTAATTGCACAGGGAAGGCAATACATTCAGCAAATTTCTAGACCATGCGGTGAAACGATCCGTTTCCCACTTCTCGCAGAGCACTTTTACCGGAGCTCCTACGTGCAGTGTTGTCATGATGCTAATTTACATATGAGTAGTTACGCCACGTGCAGTGTTGTCATGATGCTAATTTACATATGACTAGTTACGCCACGTGCAGTGTTGTCATGATGCTAATTTACGTATGACTAGTTACGCCACGTGCAGTGTTGTCATGATGCTAATTTACATCACTAGTTACGCCACGTGCCGTGTTGTCATGATGCTAATTTACATATGACTAGATACGCCACGTGCTGTGTTGTCATGATGCTAATTTACATATGACTAGTTACGCCACGTGCCGTGTTTCGTCGTGATGCTAATTTACATATGACTAGATACACCACGTGCCGTGTTATCATGATGCTAATTTACCTATGACTAGTTACGCCACGTGCAGTGTTGTCATGATGCTGATTTACATGGCTAGTTACGGCACATGCTGTGTTGTCATGATGTTAATTTACATATGAGTAGTTACGTCACGCGCTGTGTTATCATAATGCTAATTTACATACGACTAGTTACGCCACGTGCTGTGTTGTCATGATGCTAATTTACATATTACTAGTTACGCCACGTGCAGTCTTGTCATAATGCTAATTTGCATATGACTAGTTACGCCACGTTCAGTGTTGTCATGGTGCTAATTTACATATGACTAGTTACGCCACGTGCCGTGTTTCGTCGTGATGCTAATTTACATATGACTAGATACCCACGCTGATAACCAATCTCCAGTAGTCGCTAAATTTACATATCACCACGCTTTCCTTTCGAAACTGCAATATTCCTACCTTTTTGGGACCAGTGTACATTTGTTCCAAGTCTGTCAGCTTATCTCTATGGATTAAGGAGGATAATTTGACAATATTCAGTACAGATAAATTTACAAAAACACCTTTATATGAACACTATATATTCTTAAAACACAGGTCTCGCGTAAGCATCTGTATTCAACACTAGTTTTACAGGGCTGCACAATCGATTACTTTCAACACCATGTCGCCTGATTTCGTCAGGTCTTCGCTTTTAAGGCAATTGCGCAATTCCGGGCTTTAAAGTATATTTTCTCCCGATGATGAAACGAATGAATTGCTAGCTAAATGGCAGCCCGTTCTTCTCCAGTGGTGCACTTTATTCAATGCAATATTGGGGTAAGGTCACTGATTTGCTTGTCCCGATTTTTTCATAACTTCTATACTACTCTCTTTATTACACTACAAGAAATAAAAAATGAAATACTTGCAAGAAGGTAGGCAAATGTGACAAAATTTAGGAAAGCGGTAGTGTATGTAAAAGTTTGCAGTTCGATCGAAATGATTGGACAGGCGCGAGCTAACGTCACAAGTGAGGAGAAATCAAACACAGATTAAGGCAACCAAAGCTCCCTGGTGGACAAAACGTTGTGGATATTGTTCTAACCGAAACGTCGACAGCATTTCCAACAGTTAACAGACTTTGAGCGCGGAAGAATCATCGGTTTTAGAGAAGCTTTTTGTCGATTTGTAGTACAGAGATGTCGTCAACCTTGTTGGCCTCAATCCCAACACCATCGCATACATATGCCGCCAGTGGGTTCAAGAAGGATCCAGTACATGCCGACAAGGATCAGGATGACTACGTATGACCACAGAGACAAAGGACAGCCGTGGTCATAAGGCTGTCATTTGCGACGCATGGCACTGCAGGACAGATTCGCGACTGCAACGCAACTGCAAAGTGACTGGTAACAGCTAACACATTCAATACCTACCAGACAGACGGTAAACAATAGAGCCTATCGTCTGCGTTTTCCTCTCACACCTTCCCACATGAAAGCACGTCTTTAGTGTTGTCACCTCAGACAGAACTGGAACGGACAATAGTTGAGTACCATGGTGATTAGTGACAAAAATCGTTTTTGTCTTGGTCATCACGACGGTAGACAAAGTGTTCGCCGTCATCCAGGGGAAAGAAAGGTCACCCAGTGCGTACGACATCGCCACTCAGCTCTAGCAGTTGTTTTTCTGTGGGGTGTCATTAGTCGGACATCTCGATCAGTACCGGTCATCATGAGGGGATCTCCAACTGCCTAACGATATGTTACCAACATTTTGCAGCTAGTGCCTGTCTCATTTGTTCAGTAGCACGGAACATTTTACCAGCTAAATAACGACCGTCCCCACACAGTCCGCATTAGTCTGAATTATCGACACAAGCAAATCGTTCAGGTACTACCCTGGCAAGCACGCCCGCTGGACCTTTCACCTATTGAAGACGTCTGGGACATGATGGACAAACAGCTCCAACACCATTTAAAAGATGCGCAAACTACTGTCTCTGAAATGGAACAGCGACTTAGCGCTGTTTGACCTTCTATCCCCCAGGAGAACGTCATAGAGCTGTACGATAGCATTCCCCGTCGTGTTCACGAACGTGTCGCTGCGTGGGGCGGTTTAACATCATACTAATTATTCTACTTTACAGGGTAGGTAAAGTGGCAATTTTTCATATTTTTTGTAATATAATGTACATAATCAATCGCACATCTCAGTGTATGCTAAAAACTGCCTGCGTTTCAAGAAAATGGTACTAATCCTTACAGACGTTGGAATTCTTTTCCGTGAAGTGTTTCATTGATCTGTTCCGACGTACTCTATCAGGCGTTCCTCCCGGTTGTTTCGCTGCTAGGTTACGCCGTTTGGATTTTTCAAATTAATTTTTACCTGTAATGTCCCATTTCGAACATCAGGAAAAATTTATCATTGTTTTTTCGTTTTTTTTGGATTGGAGGTTTAACGACCACCGTGAGCAATTCAATGGGCTATAAGCAGTCGCCAGTCCCTATTTTAAGGTCACTGGTTGCAGGGAAGGGAGAAAGCCAGGTGCCGTAAGAAGAACACAAAATCCATGCCTCACTAGATTCGAACCTAGACCCTCTCGGACGAACAGTCAAGAGCCAGACCACTGCGTCACCGGGGCGGCATTAGTTATTACTTAAAATAATAATAATAACAATAATTTCAGTAAAAAATATAGTCCAGGTTCGTGATTTTTTTGACTGAAGGTTTAACGACCACTGTCAGCAACTCAATGGTCCACAAGCAGTCGCCGTCCCTAATTTAGGGTCACTGGTTCCAGGGAAGGGAGAGAGCCAGTGCCTTAAGACAAACACAACATCCATGCCTCACCGGAATTCAAACCCCGTACCCTTCACGGACGAATGGTCATAAGCCAGTGCTTAGACCACTGCGCGACTGGGGCTGCCAGGAAAATCCTATGCTCTTTTTTTTCTGGAAGCCTGAAACTCACTCCGTAGCACGAAAAATCACCAAATCCACATCCATTTCCTTTCTCGATCCTCGACAGAAAGTACTTTTTCTTCCCCTTCTTCTGTTCTCTCCCAAAAACGCGGGTTTTCGTCCGCCCGTCCATGTTGCATGACCCCTTAATCGACGACCTGGAAAGCTGCTGAGTGCTTTATTAGCAACTTACTTTGCACGTGTGCATTATCATCATTGTCTCTTCCTCTTACGTGTGAACAATTGTTTCTTTCACGTCCTTGTGAAAAAGAGGATGAATCCAGAGAGCCCCAAACTTGCCAAACTACTTGCATCTCTTCCTACGTGGACACTAAATCCGTAAAACCATTTCTAAAGCAATAAAGCCATTCACAAACTGAACTTAGTGAACAGCCGATATAGGAAACAGCCAGTAATAGTGTTTTCTCCGAACATCGGAACCACAGCAGAGAGTGGTCATCTTTCTCAATCAATCATTGTGGCTAAAAACTAGTAAAGGGAATATCTCAACGCCTCCTTAAACTTGACGAAATAAGGGAAATGATTTTAATTTACAAAATGACATTAAGGAAAGTTATAAATACTAATTTTCATTGAGATCAAGGGATGGAAACATTTGTTCTTCACTGAATTGTTATGAAGATATATCTCAAAGTAAAGGAAATTTTTTAATTATACCGATACCTCAAACAACAGCGCGCAGTCGATTAAAGTTAAGCGCCATAATGGCAGTTGGACAATGTGGTACCTGCACTGCGCAGCTACACGTCAGTCTGGCTCCTGCAGTGGGTTTGTAAACACGGAAGCTCCTCTTTTCGATTGCACCTTTATTGAACAGCGTGCCGTAATAAGGTTTCATTGGGAAGAAGGGGTTAAGACCGCTGAAATTCACACAATAGTATAGCACAGTGTGGTAATAAGTATATGGGCCAGAGCAAAATTTATGAATAGGTAGAAAGATTTAAATCTGGCAGAACAAGTGTGACTGACAAAGCTCTACATTGATATTGTAAGGAAATGAAAGAGTTTCTCATTCAAAACTTTCTCATTCAAAACAGATTGAAGGATTTCTGTGTCTTCTCGGGCTGATATGTTTCACATAAGTTGTGGTTCTGCCTATGCAGTCGTGAGTCACGCGTGATATCGGAAAACGTGTGGCACGTGGGTCTCAAGACAGCTGATCGATGAACGAAAAGAACAGCGTATGGAGATTTACACCCAGTTTTTGCAGAGTTACGAAAAAAGATCCACATATACCGAAAAGGAATATCAGTGTGGACGAGACCTGTGGCCATCATTTTGACCCTCGGACAGCAAGAGACAAAGTATGCAGTTTAAGCACTTTTCATTTCAGTCGAAAAAGAAGTCCAAACGTGTCTTCTCTGTTGAAATAATCTGCTTATCTAATTTTGTATGGGCCCATTTGAACATTTTCAGGAATACGGACAGACTGATAGCATGTTCAGCAATGCTTCAAGATAAGCTGAAACCTGCGATTCGCACCAAAAGAGGATTATTGTCAAAAACTGATGTTTTGCACCACGATAACGCTCGACTCTGTACAGCGGCTGGAATTATGGACACAATTCAAAACCTCAAGTTTGAGGTTCTTCTACGTCCGCCAAACGAAATTTTTTAGAAGCATTTCCTGGTCGGTGGTTTGGTAGTGGTGAAGAGGTGAAAGCAGCGATACATCTCAGATTTAAAGAGCATGGCTTCTGGAATAGCCGAAAATCTACTTCTCCAGTGGGATCACGAAGTTTCTAGGCAATTACCAAAAAGTGCGTGGAGCTGCAGTGAGACTAAGGTTGAAAAATAATGCTAGAGTTATGCAATTTTGTTTTTTGGTAAGCACAACGACATTGCCTTTACTGTCTGATTTACCCTTGTACATATGGATTTTGAAATGGGTGTGACTGGTCTGTGCTATCACACAAAGATTCTTCGGCAAATTTTGTATAACATTGGAATAAAACAGCACAGCTCTTGCTATTCGTAAGGGAGTTCAACAATCTATTTAAAATAGCACCATATTCAGAATCCAATATTTTTTTTGTCGATACTGAGTCAGAAATGCCAACGAATAGTAAATAGATAAATGACTATACGTAATATCACGATGTTCTGAGCAAGATACGAAGTTGCTTCAGGTCAACTCAGAAGAGTACGCTGTCATAATTCGTTTCATAGAACGCATACTGTAGCCAACATTTAAAATCCTGTTTCTACATAATGTAGGTTTCCTCTGTAGATTTCTGCGGTAGAGAAGTTTCTTGCAACCGGAGTTCTAGTTTCACTGTCTCCTCATCCAAATAAGCGATTTGGCATCTTGCCTGCACAACAGTTCTGCCATTCATCTACAGAACAACCTGTAATAAGCTCTCATTTAGCGAGATCTCGGATTTAAAGAGCAAATCAGGAACTTTTGTATAGTAGAATGTTAATTTATAGCTAATTTGATCGTTTTTGACGAAAAAAATTTAATTAAGCCCCGGGATTTAAAGATGGAGTGAAAAGCTAAGATAATCACTTCTAACAAGCAAAGTAACAAAATTGAAAGAAATTCCAAATTTAACGAGGAAGAAAAAATCTGCTGCACACTGTTCTGGAATGGAAGACTGAAAATTGTGGAATACAAGACGAAATTGCAACAGATCAGTGGAATTTTATTGTGCTAGTGAAAGAATATTGATAGAAAAACAATGGGTAAGTAGTACATCAAATGTTCAACAAGCCAATTGTGCAAGATACTCTGCTTGCCACCCACTCCAAAGAGATATGGATTGGGTGTATATCGTAAGCAGAGTTGAAAACATGCCATCTACTCCAAGGCAAATAAAAGATGGATGGAACTCACACGCATGTTGAAGTGGATTTCTGGGAGGCAATTGCAGAGAGGAATACGACTGCAATGGAATGGGGGTGTCGCCAGAGGGGAAACAGGTGATAAAAATTCCTGGAACTGTGTCCATTGCCCATTTCACCCTCCAAGTGAACACTGCATTGCCAGGATCAGTGATGCTTTTGCTTCATGTGTGTCATTTACTTAAACTACGGTCAGTCTTAGGTGGTCATCAAGTTGCCTATATTAAAAGGTTTGATAAATTAATTATAGTGTTAATTTAGTTAATTAAATCTTTCAAGTATATCCAATGGTTAGACGCACACTGAAGTGCCAGAAAAACTGGAACAGACGAGCTTAGGCAAAATACACAACAACGTCACCTATGCGCGTACTCGGTTGCGTCCGCCAGTGCGTATATAAAGCTATAGCCATCCTTGCCAGCTGTCAGAGATGTTTTCGGCATGAGAATGACAAGTAATAACGATTAAAGCGATTTTCAGCGTGGTGTCATAATTGACGCTCGGGAGATGGGCCATAGTATTTCGGAGGTAGAAACGAAGTTCGGATTTTCACGGACGACCATTGCAAGGGTGTACCGTGACTACAAGAATTCAGGCAAAACCTACGACCTACGATACCGGTGTGGCCGCAAAAAGACATTGGGTGAACGTGACCATCGTCGGCTGTCAAGAATCGTTTCACGCGATAGGCGTGAAACACTCTCGCAGGTATCATCGGAATTCAATGCTGGAGCTTCAACAAGCATCAGCATCCGGACTGTGCAATATACCCTGCACGATATGGGCTTCGGGAGCCGACGCCCAACTCAAGTCCCCTTGATGGGTGCACGACACAGAGCTATGCGCCTCGCTTGGGCACGGCAACACCGCCACTAGACACTTGATGACTGGAAACAAGTAGCCTGGTCTGACGAGTCGCGTTTCCAACTGTACCGAGCAGATGGAAGGATTCGTGTGTGGCGCAAAAACCATGAAGCCATGGATCCCGCCTGTAAACAGAGAACTTTACCGGCTGGTGGAGGGTCCTTAATGGTATGGGGTGTGTTTAGCTGGACTTCACTGGGACACCTGGTACGTCTACAAACGTCTGTGACCGGCCAACGCTATGTGCGCATCCTTTCTGACGAGGTACACCCGTTCATGTCCTGCATTCATGCTGATTGGTTGGGCCTGGTCCAATAGGACAATGCCCTTCCACACAAGTGTCGGGACGCCACATTATTGTTAAAGGAGCATTCACCATGTCCCCAGATTTAAACGTGATAGAACACGCTTGGGATGTCATGCAACGCGCTATCGAACACAGGAATCCGAGACCTCGGAATACACCTGAACTGTGGATTGCTCTGCAAGAAGTATGGTGTGCATTGCGTACAGCATATTTCCAGAAGCTAGTGGAGTCCATGCCCCGTCGTATTTCTGCAGTCCTGCGCTACCATGGCGGACCTACCAAGTATTAGACTGGTGTACCAGTTTTTCTGGCACTTCAGTGAATATGCATTTTTTTACATGTGGGAATTTGCTCCCAAAAACGGATATAACGAGCTCTCGGATTTAAGGAAGATTTCCGCCGGTCCCGAGGTCCTTGTTATAAGAGGACTGTACTATACTTTTCTTTTCTGCTTTGTTTTTGTGTTAAGTACCGATTTCAACACAAAACATCGTATTTCAGATAGAGTACGATCTCAACTGGCTCTCGTTACGTTGTGCAAACTTTTGAACATATTCAAAAAAAAATTTCTATTTTTTTATTATTATTATTATTATTATTATTATTATTATTTTCTGTTTAATATTTAAGATTTATTCTTCAAATGTTTTCAGTTGCCTTCAATTTGGGATGCTCAAAACAAACTTCTTTCACAGTTTTTTTCCAGCACCACCTTGTTGTATGTGGACTTAATTAATTATTTTTTATAGTTGCCAAGAAGGTGAGGAGTCTGCCGTTTATTGCGATACCGGCAGACTCAAACATTACAATAATTGCAATAAAAATCCGGACACGTTATAAACTGAGTGGCCACTTTATTATGACCACCCTCTCAGTACTTCGTTGGGCTACCTTTTGCCTTTAATACTGCGTCGATTCTTCGTGGCATGGACTCCACGAGATGATGATAGGTGGTTTGTGGAATCTGAGACCATGCTTGATGAATAGCACTTTCCAGGAGTGTGAGATTGCAGGGTTGTGGATGGCTCGTTCAACTTCATCCCACAAATTCTCAATGGGGTTGAGAACTGTAGATTGTGGGGGCCACCTAAGCAAAGTAAACTCACCGGCATGTTCCTGAAACCAGTTCTGTACAATGAGCACTATGGCAGGACGCATTATCTTGTTGAAAGTAGCCATCGCCATTGGGATAAACCATCCACATGACAGGATGCACTTGGTCCGCAACAAAGTTTAGATATGATGTGCCAGTCAGACGTTGGTCAACGCGAATTAAAGGGCCCATAGCATTCCAGGAAAGCATTACCCCAAACCATAACGTTGCCTCCACCAGCTTGAAGGGTTGTAGCAATGCATTTGGGGTCCATGCTTTCGTGCTGTTTCCGCCAAATTCTCACTGGGCCATCGGCATGTTGCAACAGAAAGCGTCATTCATCGGACCACATAATTTGTTTCCAATTATCGACTGTCCAATCCTTGTGCTCCTGTGCGAACTAGAGACGTTTTCTCTTGTTAACTGCAGACAGCAAAGCTGTTCGAACAGGCCTTCGGCTGCCATATCCCATCCGATGCAGTGTACGGCGAACAGTGCGTGCAGAGATCATTTGAGGGGATCCTTGATTAAGATGGTCTGTAATTCGCTGCACTGTTGCCCTTCTGTTGTCTGTTACCAGTCTGGACACTCTCCGTTCAGCCCAAGCAGTCACTAGTCGATGACGACCACACGTTGCACGTAGAAAGCCAGTTTTTTGGCTGACAGTCCAGTCTTTAAACACTTTTACAACAGCTGCTCTGGAACATTTCACGAATGCGGTGGTTTCGGTGATAGTCGCTCCATAGCTCCGAGCTCCTACAATCACCCCACGTTGAAAGTCTGTCAAATTTTTACCCATCTCGTCACCAACAAATCACCTCTACTACTGTCGCAAGCACTAAGCTTTCCCTTTTTACACTAGCCTCGCCCTCTGGCGGCAACAGCATGCAGCCATAGCTCATTTGCTTAAAACTGTCAGGTGGTCATAATAAAGTGGCCATTTAGTGTATAACATCAACACAAGTGACGCATGCTGTAGAGGAGTTTTTAAAGCAAGCACTTCGGTGATGCATACTATGAAGTTGAACGGTAATAATAAACATCAGAGGACCCCCTCTAACTTTCAGTTCTCCAGTCAATTTAGTTATACAGGGTGTCCTAATAATGACTCAGCACAGAATGTACGAAGTGCAGTAATGTAATAAATAAATTTTCAATGGAATAACAGCAGAAGTAACCCACCGCGCGGAAGTGCTCTGTGTCTGGTAACCTTCATGTCTCCCCACCCCGAGGCGCGCGCAGCTGTCAGTCCGGGTGAAGGTCATTCCCGAGCGCTTGGTCGGCGGAGGCAGACGTGTCGATTGATCACTCGTCTCGGCACAAGGACAATGGTGTTGACGGTTGAACAGATAGTGTTTTTGGTGGAAAATGTCTTACGCCAGGACGACAAGAACATGGACGAAGTGCAAAAACAGTTCGCTAGGAAATTTCGTGCTGCAGACGTCCCCCGCCGTAATGCGGTAGGTCAGCTCACAGCGAAGTTTCGGGAAACTGGCAGTGTCCTTCATGTCCAATGCCCCGGTAGGCCATGTGCGGCAAACGAGACCGCACAGGATATCCAGGACAGGATACAGAGGAGTCCATACAAGTCCGTGAGGCGGTTGTCACAACAAGCTGATGGGCCAAAAAGTACAGTCCACGATATTCTGAAAAGGAAGTTGCATTTCCACCCGTACAAAGTGTCTGTGGTGCATCAGCTGAGAGAAACAGACCCTGAGGTCCTTGTTTAGTTATTCCAAGAGTTCCTGTCTCAAGAAGGTGAGGACATTCTGGACATGACTTTCTTTACAGACGAGGCATGGTTCCACCTGTCCGGGTACATCAACAGCCAAAACACTCGTCTGTGGGATATTGAAATCCCCAAGAATTTAAGAATTGCTTCTCCAAAACCAGAAGGTCGGTGTATGGTGTGCCGTGATTTGTGCCCGCATTATTGGGTCCATTTTCTTCAGTGAAACCATTAACGCAGAACGGAACCATGGCCAGATTATCCAACCATTCATATCCGAAATCGCGAAACAGGAAATCAACGAAGGATGGTTCAGAAAGACAGTGCAACTGCTCGCACCGTTGGCGCATCAATACAGCTTCTGGAGGAATTCTTACGAAATCGCATCATCCCCTAAAGACTGGTCTACCCATGCCCCGGATCTGACACCGCCTGACAAGTTTTCTGTGGAGGGCACTGCAGGGGAAGGTGTACGCAGGAAATCCGCATACATTTCAAGAGCTACAGGTTGAAATAACAACCCACATCCAACAAATCATACCACATACCCTGAAAAAGGTCTTCACCAACATGCATAAGCGTGTGCGTCGGTGGAGCCCATTCCCAACATCTCCTGTGGGAACCAGTTCGATATGGTAAGTGTTACTTTCAGTGCACAGTTATTTTTCGGACACCCTGTATATGATTGCCCCAAAGAAGTTTCGTCAACACTCTTTTTGTGAACTTACATTTTTTTATTAGTGATGACGCCGACTATTCTTTTGAATGACGGTGTCATAGTTCCTAAATATCTACCTTCCAGGTCGATAAACTGAAACGATGCCTTAAAAAAAGAAACAGCACTATTTAGCATATTATAAAATAAGTAATACATAAGCTACATTAGGAATTTGTTGAATTAATAACTTTGGACTTCAAGCGAACAATGCTTGTAAATTTTGAGGTTGAGTCACATTTGAGAAGTACACTAGGTAAACAAAAGTGTTTGGACACCAAACGGGAACAAGATCATTTACACAGATAAGACCACCTACCTAATAAGCTGTAGGACTCCCTTTAGCTCGCAAAACAGTCCTGTGGTATCTGGAACCATAATGTCAACAGTAGGTCCTCCACTTCCCGTACATTTCGGGGATGTGGTGATTTAGCGAGAACCTGCTTTTCCAAGTTGAACCCCAAATGTTCGATTGGGTTAGTGCCAGGTGAATTTGGAGGCCAGGGCATTAACAGGAAGTCACCAGCATGTTCCTCGAACCACTCTTTCACGATTCCAGCAGTGCGGCACGGCGCATTATTCCGTTGGTAACGGCCATCAGCAGCAGGGAACACAGTTGCCATGATTGGGTAGCTTGATCCGCAACGATATTTACATACCTGGCAGCTGTCAGGGCAATGTGTTACGTGCTATTGGGATAATGGGACCTAAAGTGTCCCAAGAAAACATCGCCCACAGCAAAACACCGCCGCCGGTCTGTTACCGTCCAACAGTGCATCCAGGTGCCATAGCCTCCGTTGGCAATCGGCGTATCTGCGGTCGGCCATCTACGTGACGCACCAGGATACTTGATTAGTCAGACCAGGCCACTTTCTTCCAATCATCCACGGTCCAATCTCGATGATCTTTTGTCCATTTCATGCGTTGTTGGCGATGACGTGCAGTGAGCATGGGGACCCGACTGGGTATTCAGTTACGGAGGCCCTTGCGTAGAAGGCTGCGATGAACTGTGTGGGGTGACACATTGCCCTGATCACCACTGATGTAGCTGCGGGTGATTTGCCGAACTGTGGCCCTGTGTTAGCTGTGAACAATGCGCGACAGTCTCCGCTTCCCTCTGGCAGCAATGAGCTGCATACGACAGTTCGTCGTTTCGCCATCTGTGCACCAGTTTTGATACGTATTCACTACAGCGGCACGTGAACAACCAGCAAGCCGCGCCGCTTCCGAGATCGTAGCTCTAAGGCGCCATGCGATCACAATTTGTCCCTTATCAAACTCCGATAAATCGCCAGCTATTCCGATTCTGACTTCGGACACTCCACTAACCGAAAGCCGGTCGTCGGGTTGAATATATACTGCCCTGTGAATCTCGCCTGCGCCACTGTACGGTCTCCAGGCGGGCTCATTTTTCTAAGCAGGGGATGGTCATAACATAATGGCTCATTGGTGTATTTCCCAATAGACTGTGCTGGTGTAAATAACTGTTCCAGTGGCTTATGCGAGTTCATCGGCCAGGTCTGCAGCAGACAACGGCACACCTTCTCCACAATCCGCAGTACGTTTCGTTTTGCGCGATCATTCAGTTTGTGTGCGGCCTCTAAGAACGCGGCTTCTCTGTAATTGCTCCATCTGCTTCCGATCGGGGCAGAACATCAGCAACAGTGGATTTTGCGAATCCCAGAAGAGTGGCAATGCTAATCACTGATTGCTTAGCTAGGTGGCATCGAACCACATTCCCCTTTCAAAGTCTGGGAGTTCAGCTCCGCGAATCGCAGTCGCTTTTAATGCAATCTGACAAGTGCGCGAACTCTCTTCTTTATATACAGCACAAAACACACCCGACTCGTGTATGTCTGGTTCTGCAAGTGCTCCTTTATTTGCATATGTGGAGCTGTGCAAATATTTTTGTCACTGATAATATCCATTTTGTTTTCATCTGAAAATATCTTTTCGGCGTGATTTAACGTGAAACTTGTTACACACACTTGCAACGGCTCCCTGGATTGGGTTCAACTAAGCCCTTTTTCTAAGAGATCATCATCATCATCATTGTCAACCATTATCAATCCACTGCTGGACGAAGGTCTCCCCAAGTTTCCTCCACAACGGTCTGTCTTGTGCCAGTCTCCTCCATGTCACTCCCGCATACTTTCGAATTTCATCCACCCATCTTCCATGTGTTTCTAAGAGATACATGTCCTCAAATTTCACACACCGACCGCTTTGTTGTTATTTCCACAAAGTTATGCATTCTGTTTTCGTAGCTCCATGCCTAACCCACTTTTCAATCACACCCACTGCCGCCGGTTTTAGATTTTTCGTCATCAGCCGACTACTTTCTTCAGACCAGTTTTACAAAATGGATCAACATTTTGGCGTACCACTAATATTAGTTATGTTTATGACTCAGCCTGCAATTTGATCTCCACTTTCTTAATGCATTCCACCCTCTGTAAGTCTGCTGTTCTCAGTGAAGCGTGTTGTCACGTATTAGCTGTTTTAAAAGTTTAGTCATCCCGCCTACATCCTCACGTAACTAGTACGAACGTCATGTGCATCTAATATTCTTAACGAGCATTTGAACTGATTACCATTCTCGGCGCTTTTCCCACATCGCGTCTCATATCTTCTCGCCTTCGTATGTCGTGGCTATTTAACTTTGCACCGCTTATCATAATTTTCATATCTTGTTACACGTTACCACTTTCGGGGGCAGTGGTTTTCCTACATGCATTTAATTCTTGCGCTTTATTTCATATGAGCTAAACACGCCTTTTTCCTCCGGGGGAAATCCCACTTTTTCATTCTCATATGTTCGAATTCATTCTCACTGTGTTTCAAGTTCCCGGAGCTATTGGATTGAGCACAACGTACATCAAAGTTCCATGGTGAAACTGTTGATCACGATGTGGACTCCTTCATCAGTCTTTCCACGCTACTTGTGTTTCATCTCTCTTCCACATACTCTAACTTTAGGGGGGGGGGGTAACGACCACCATGAGCAACTCTTAGGGCTATAAGCAGTTGCTCGTTCCTCATTTTGGGACCGCTGGTACAGTCCATTAACGGACACCACCGAACAACGGTAATGTCTGTGCAATGGCAAGTTTTTATTGGCACTGAAGTGCTTCCGTTGGATTAACATCAGCGATAACCTCCGAACAACGAAACCTCTTAACAGCGGTCAATGGACACCCCAGTCTGCCTCGAAGTAGATCTAACTGACACACTGTCCATCGGATTTTACGTAGTTAATTCGGAACTTCAGCAACAGGATAAGATAGAGTGTGACGTGCTTGCACCGCAAAACGCACACGAGATAAAGGCAGATAGCAGCGAGAGCATACGTCCGCGTAGCTCAGTTGGGAAAGCGACTTATTCAGGAATGAGGGGACCCGGGTTCGATGCCCGGCGTGGACAAACATGACGGAGAAATTTACTTCGTTATAAGGGACAAATAATATTTATTGCTAAAGGCACAGTTACGGCTGGTACAGTGGTATGCTTTAGTGAAAAGAAAGGAGTTAAAAGTTGAGTTCTACATGAGGCGAGCTGCAACTTCCATGTATACACCGATGACCAATTACATTATGATCACCTACCTAATAAGCTGTAGGATCCCCTTTAGCCCACAAAACAGCAGCCACTCGTCGGAGCATCGATTCGATGAGGTACCATAATGACAACAGCCGGACCTCCAGTTCGCGTACATTTCGGGGTGGTGGTGATTTAGCGCGAACGCGCTTTTCTACATCGAACCACAAATGTTCGATTGGATTCACATTAGGTGAATTTGGAGGCAAGGGCATTAACTGAAAGTCACCAGCATGTTCCTCGAACCATTCCTTGACGATTATGGTAGTGTGGCATGGCACATTATCTTGTTGGTAGTAGCCATCACCAGCAGGGAGCACAGTTGCCACGAATGGGTGTATTTGGTACGCAAGGTTGTTCAGATACATGACAGCTGTCAGTGATTGTGCTATTGGTCTTATGGGGTCTAAAGTGTCTCAAAAAAAAAAAAAAAAAAAAAAAACCATCGCCCACAGTATAACACTGCCACCGCCGGCCTGTTTGCACCCAACAGTGCATCCAGGTGCCATTTCCTCAGTTGGTAATCGGCGTATCCGCGCTCGGCCGTCTACGTGATGCACCAGAAATCTTGATTCGTCAGACCAGATCGCTTTCTTCCAATCATCCACGGTCCAATCTTGATGATCTTGGATATATTAAACTATGTTCTGTGACACATTGTCCTGATCACCACTGTTGTGTCTGCGGATGATTTGTCGCACTGTGGCCCCGCGGTCGCTGTGAACAATGCGCGACAGTCTCCGCTCCCATCTAGCATCAATGATCTGCGGACGATACACGACTGGACGACGGTACGTTGTTTGGCCATCTGTGCACCACTTTTGATACGAACTCACTACAGCGGCACCTGAGCAACCCACAAGCCGCACCGTTTCCGAGATCGTAGTTCCGAGACGTCTTGCCATCACAATTTGTCTTTTATCAAACTCCGATAAATCAGCAGCTTTTCCCATTCTGACTCTGAACACTCCACTAACCGAAAGCCGGTCCTCGGGTTGTATATATACCGCTCTGTGAACTTCACCTGGGCCACCATTTGGTCTCCAGGCGCGCTTATTTCTCTAGGCTGGGGGTGATCATAATGTAATGGCGCATTGGTATATTTCAATCGCCGATGGGGACTGCGGGGGTGTTTGATTGGGCCTGGAATTTTACCCGTTCGGGGCGATGCCCTTTGGTTTCGTTCCCGTGGGTTCTGTTCCTGCTTTGCAGCACGTGGGCAGCTAACTGTGCGGTTGCACTTTACTACCTGACATTTTTATTTTTTATTTTCTTTCCTATAGCATACCTTAACCCTACTCTCCAAGCCTGTTATATCTAAGGGCTGTTTAACACAAGAAGTCTTTTTTTAGATTGAAGGTTTATCGACCACCGGGAACAACTCAGTGGGCTATAAGCAGTCGCCCATCCCTAATTTAGGATCACTGGCTTTAGGGAAGGGAGAGAGCCAGGCCGCAAGTCAAACACTACCTTCATGCTTTACTGGGATTCGAACTCGGACCTTTCATGGTCGAATGGTGATGAGCCAGCACTTTGACCACTGTGCCACCACGGCAGCACACCAAACGTCAGATACTGCCTTCTTAAAGCCTTCTACACTCTGAATAATTTAAGTAATTATTATATTCAGTGTTATTCAGCAGTCAGTATTTGAAAAAAGGACTGTGACGTTTTCTTTACTGTTCATAAGCTTCATATACACTGCTGGCCAGTAAAGGTGCAACACCATGAAAGATAAGATATATGAAAGCCATATTTATTGTATAGAAAGCAGATGATACAAGGGTGAATCGATTACAAATACAGCACGGTGAGAACACAGCTAATACGTATCTACCGTGAACACAGCTACCATGTATCTACCGTGAACACAGCTACCATGTACCTACCATGGGCGGCAATCACAGCAGCGTCACGGCTCGGCATCTAGAGAAAGAGGCGTTGGAAGTGTATCTGTGAAATGTCCGTCCACGCAGCTTCGATACGATGTCAAAGTTCCTCCGTTTATCCACGGCTGGTCACATGTGTTCAATAGACCGGGCGGGCCAAGGAAAACGTGAAACATGGTGGCGAACCAATAAGTCTTGCACGTTGCGTGCCACATGCGGTCGTGTATTATCCTGTTGGTAAATGCCACCTGACACTTCCTGAAGACAGGGTACAACAACAGGCTCCAACACCTCAGTGTTGTAACGATGACTTTCAACGTTCCCTTAATGTGGAAGAGGCCCGTGCGGTAGGGGAATCCAATGGCACTCCGTATCATAACGAGGGGAATCCAATGACACTCCATATCTCAGAAGTCAGAGTTCACCACTATAAGTACGGACAATTTATTACAAATATTTCCTTAATATTAAATTATTCCACGTAATGCTGTTCAAAGTTAGATATTTCTAACACATTGAACTCATACACCCTTGTTCTCTTACTCACAAACACTTTGTAGCGCACAGCCGAAAAATACAGTCACTTTGTACAGTATCCTACATTTGTTATTCTCATTAACCTATCACTTTTCCGTTCACTTCTAAGATTATTATCTCTGAAACCCCTTGACAGCCTAAGAATATTAGTCCCATTATTTTTTGATAGCTGAGGGCAGTATAAGGAAGCTTACAACAAGCGTGAAGCTCCAACGCGCTACTCCCTTTCCATCTTGTTTTTATTAGGTGAGCAACTTAATTCTCGGCCACGACACGTTGACGGCAAATTATAGCAAATCGAACACGTACCTAATCAGGGAAATAATTCCCGTCGTGTTGGATACATTTGAGCCTTCGATCAGGGAGCTGCCGAATGCCACTGCGGAAAAACGAGGACTGTTTCGAGTTGATAAAGTCATCAAAACTTGTGTGGACCTCCTCGACAGGAGTGAAGTGCGTATCACTCAGGTGATGTTGCAGGGAAGGAAAGAGGTGATAATCCGATGGGGCGAAGTCTGGAGAATACGCCGAGTGGGACAAAATCTCCCATCCCAGGTCGGTGATCGCGTTTAAAGTTGTTTTTGCGGTGTGAGTACGCGCGTTATCCTGTAGCAACAGGACCGACCTTCTGCCATTGCCGGTGTATGGCCTTTTCGCCTCCATTGCGTCACTCACACGAATGAGTTGCTAACAATAACGCTCAGCATTGACTGTTTCACCAGATTTGAGCAACTCATAGTGTATGACACCGCGCTGATCCCACCATATGCACAGCAACAACTTCCTGGCATGGATATTCGGTTTGGCGGTACTCGTTATAGGCTGACCTGGATAAACCCACGATTTGCGCCGCTTAGGATTATCGTAGAGGATCCACTTCTCATCACAGTTCAAAATCTTGTGGAGGAAATCCTTCTTCTTGAATCTCGAGAGCAAGGACACAGCAACATCGTAGCGCCTGGACTTGTTCGCAGCTGTGAGTTGGTGGGGCACCCAACGGCCCTCCTTGTGAATCTGTCCAAGCTTGTGCAGGCGCTTTGCAATAGCTTGCCGTGTTACTCGGAGTTCCCAAGCGAGCTCTGACTGTGTGCGACAGGGATTCGTGTCCAACAGTTGTTCCTGTTCGTCGTCGTAAACTTTCTGTTGCTGTCCCGGACGTTCTGCATCACGGAGATCGAAATTTCCCTGCTTAAACTGCTGGAACCACTTCGTACACGTACTGTAGGACACAGCAGCCTCACCCAAAGCAGCACAGATCATTTGCTGGTCTTCCGTGGCACTTTTTGTCAGCTGAAACGCGAACAGGAGGCAGTGCCTCAAATGTTGCTTCTCGAACGACATTGCTTTCACCGTCAACTTTCGTCCCTTCTGTCACAACATCTGTGAGCGGTTACTGCTGGAATGCGCTGCAATCAGGCATTATTGCACACAGCTATTTGCATTTTCCGACGTTCTATGATCGCTTGCGGTTAGGGGCCGAGAATTAAGTTGCGCACCTAATAAATACAGAAGATTTGCATTTTTTTCTCTCTCTTCACCCCCAAAAGCAATCAGTTCTTATCCTCTTCTTTTTTTAACTCTCTTACTTAACTTCAATGGTTCTTAGTGAGGCATCCCTGGATATTTGTTGAAGGTACGGACGCATCCGCTCTTCGAAAATTCTCAAACCTTCTTACACGGATCTGTATTTCAAAAACTTTGCCAGACGGCTGCTTTTTTCGTCTGTTCTGTTCCTTAAACTTACAGCTTTTCTTTTTTATATGTCAGTAAGTTATTAACATATAAAAAAAAATTCTACTGAAAATTAATACGAGTGTTCACAAATGAAAGATATAGAAACAAAAAATAAAATATACAATCAACTGCTGCCTAAGGCCTAGGTTTGAATGAAAACCGGAACAAAAATTATTTTGTTTTCTGTTCTACGAATGTAAACAAAAGAATGAATTGTTTTACATTCATAGATAGGTCTCGCTGAAAAAAAAAATCAGCAAGACCGGTCTTTTTACTAAAAAAGAATTTTAATAAATGCAGAACTCAGTATTCTGTGACATTTACACGTTTTGTTCTTAGCAACTGCACTTAACAAACGTAAAGCTAAGTTTTTAAAGTGAAAGATCATTTTTGTCGCACTGATGTTTTTGACTAGTATAACGTACAAGTTTGTCCGCGCCGGGTATCGAAGTAGGGTCTCCTCACTCCGGAGTAAGTCGCTCTCCCAACTGAGCTGCACGAACATGTGCTCTCATTGCTATCTGCCTTTATCTCATGTGCGTCCTGCGGTGCAGGTACGTCAATCCCCCCCTCCCGAGAGAGGGCTGGGGGCATGGTCCACGGGTCAGTCGAAACCATGTGTCGCTGTAGGCAGTCATCCCAGGCAGAAAATGCATTTGAGAAATCCCAGACAATTTGGTGTGTGGAAAGTAACATCACACTGATTAATATTTTCGAAGCACTGAAGAAAGGATTCTCATTTTTCCTGTCTCGCCGTGTGGCAAAAACATCGCATCATTGCGAGAAACTTAACAACCGGGTCATCCGGAAAGTTCGGGTGCCAATATAATGTACAAGTTTGTCCGCGTCGGCGTCAAATCCAGCTCCCCTCACTCCGGAGTAAGTCGTTCTCCCTACTGAGCTACACGGATATATGCTCTCATTGCTATCTGCCTTTATCTCATGTGCGTCCTGCGGTGCAGGCACGTCACACTACGGACGTGAATTAAGAATAGAATCAGAGAATGTTAAATGCGAAATTTTAAACAATTTTCTGCTACAAGACCACTGGCATCGCGCAGTTGGTTAACGTGCTGTGCGCAATGTGGGAGGCGAACGTTTCTGACGGGTGTTCGAACATCGGTCCTGCTGGCTATCTAGTTTACGGTTTTTCCGGAGTTTTCCTCAGACTCCCCGTGGTTGAGGACGCGAATGCGTAAATGGTTCCTTATAAAGTTGGCCCCGGACGCACTTTGTCCCTGATCCCCATACTGCGAAATGGGAGGTCACCGGAACCCACCACTTGAATTTTCCAGGATTGTCTAGTATGGCAGTCACCTTGTGGGTGATGATGACCTATGCTACCCACCAACTTTCGAGTTGAAGAGAGAAGGAGGAGGAGGTTTGCTACAGGGCTATTCCACCCGGCATCTTTCAGTGACCTATCGCGTATGCTCGTCAGACCTTCTCTTGTAAGGAAATTAAACAGTTCCAAGCTTTTAGCTCTAAATTAAAACTCGCACTTCTGCACTGGCGCTCTTTATATAGTGCTGTTTGTGAACTTTGTCCTGATTTCTTTATTATGCCTGCTTTCTATACTGTTCATTTTATTATTTACACATTGATCTGCTCCTACTTATTCCATTTTCTTCGGTTACCTCGCTGCTAAAAGTCCTTTCCCACACTTCATTTTTGCTTCGATCTTCCATCTCGGCATCGGACATTCTTCCAACCTCTATTTTCTCTCTTCAAGTGCCATATCAAGACTAGCTCTCAGTTTTTTCTCCCGTGTCTCAGAAAAACGTGCTTTTCGTCTAGTCCCCTTTGCGTGACCATTTTCCACCTTCAGATCACCTCCATGTCACTTTCTCCCTCTCTGACCCCTTCATTAGCAACTTACTTCGCACATGTGCCTCCCTGTTGCGTTCGAACCATTGTTCGCTCCATAACTGCTGTCTCTTGAAAACTCCAAAAAAAAAAAAGCTTTAAAACGATTTCCAGAGTAATAAAGTAATAAAACTGACCTCCATGAACAAGAGAGATTGCCAGTAATAATGATTTCCTCTGAACAACGGAAGCCTTGCTCTTTCATTCCTCATTGATTGCTGCGGATACCGAGAGAATGAAAAGACTCAATGTCATCCCAAGAACTGACGAAAAAGGGAAATTATTTTAACGATGATATCAAAGATGTTATTGATGTTAACTTTCTCTGAAATAAATGAGCCCAGGGCTACATTATAGGTCACAGATCGAGACTTACGGAAAACAGCGTAGAATGCGGAGGAAGATATTAAATGCGGGAACAATAATAATCGAGACTTCGCGGGAAGTAAATAAACAAAAATCTTTGGCTATCTCAGTAATATAGATATGTAGAACTTTAATAAATACAGAGCTCACGTGAAGCATGATGTGTACATACACTGAAAGGACAAATTATTATGTACACTCACCTAATAGCGTGTGGCACCACCTTTTACACGTAAGACAGCATCCAAACGTTGTCTTACGGACGCAGTGAGATTCCGAAACACAGACTCAGGTATCGCTGACCAACAATCTAAGAGTGCTTGGTGTAGAGCAGACAGAGATGTAGGTGGCGATGGTTGATCACGAACAGCTCGTTCCAATATGTCCTATAAATTGTGTATGGAGTTGATGCCCGGTGAGCGAGGGGGCTATGCGAATGTGGTAAGCTCACTGCTATCTCCTGGAGCCAGTCGATCGCTAGACGGGACCGATGGGGTGGAGCGTTGTCCTGTTAAAAGATCGGATCTTGGTTCGGACAGAGGCACGTAATGAAAGGGTGGAGATGGTCGGACAGAGACACGTAATGAAAGGATGGAGATGGTCGGACAGAGGCACGTAATGAAAGGGTGGAGATTGTTGGACAGAGGGTGGAGATGGTCGGATAGAGGCACGTACTGAAAGGGTGGAGATGGTCGGACAGACGCACGTAACTGAAAGGGTGGAGATGGTCGGACAGAGGCACGTAATGAAAGGGTGGAGATGGTCGGACAGAGGCACGTAATGAAAGGGTGGAGATGATCGGACAGAGGCACGTATTGAAAGGGTGGAGATGGTCGGACAGAGACACGTAATGAAAGGATAAAGATGGTCGGACAGAGGCACGTAATGAAAGGGTGGAGATTTTCGGACAGAGGCACGTAATGAAAGGATGGAGATGGTCGGACAGAGGCACGTAATGAAAGGGTGGAGATGGTCGTACAGAGGCACGTAATGAAAGGGTTTAGATGGCCGGACAGAGGCACGTAATGAAAGGGTGGAGATGGTCTGACAGAGGCACGTAATGAAAGGGTGGAGATGGTCAGACAGAGGCACGTACTGAAAGGGTGGAGATGGTCGTACAGAGGCACGTAATGAAAGGGTGGAGATGGTCGGACAGAGGCACGTAATGAAAGGGTGGAGATGGTCGGACAGAGGCACGTAATGAAAGGGTGGAGATGGTCGGACAGAGGCACGTAATGAAAGGGTGGAGATGATCGGACAGAGGCACGTAATGAAAGGGTGGAGATGGTCTGACAGAGGCACGTAATGAAAGGGTGGAGATGGTCGGACAGAGGCACGTACTGAAAGGGTGGAGATGGTCGTACAGAGGCACGTAATGAAAGGGTGGAGATGGTCGGACAGAGGCACGTAATGAAAGGGTGGAGATGGTCGGACAGAGGCACGTACTGAAAGGGTGGAGATGGTCGTACAGAGGCACGTAATGAAAGGGTGGAGATGGTCGGACAGAGGCACGTAATGAAAGGGTGGAGATGGTCGGACAGAGGCACGTAATGAAAGGGTGGAGATGGTTGGCCAGGAGCTGCACATAGCTGGAACCAGTGAGAGAAGACTCAAGACGTACCAAGAGATACAGGCCGGACGACGTGAAAGCTTCTCAAACAGTTACCCCGCCTCCACCGACCTGTAGTATCTCAACTTGGCATGCGAGGTCCATAGCTTTGTGTGGTTTACGCCACACACGCTGCCTGCCATCGGCGCGATACAGTGTGAAACGTGATTCACCAGACCATATGACGCGTTTCCAATCATCCATGCTCCAGTTTCGATGGGCCTTCGCAAACTGCAGCCGAATCATGCGACGCTGTGCCGTTAGCATCTGGTTGGTTGGTTGATTAATTTTAATGGCGCAAGGGCCATGGTTGGCCAAAAAGCGCCAAACAAAAGACATCAAAATGAAACAAAATCAATAAGAAACGTACACAAGGTTAAAAACAGGCTGATGCGGTAAAAATGAAATAAGATAGTGAAGAAGGTAAAATCTAGATTAGGTTAAAAAAGTAAATTTCCTGTAAAAACGAAAACACTGCTCTCGTGTCGCAGGCTTCGCCGATAATAGTTTGCAGCGTAGCTGCTCCTTCGTCCAACAGATGAGAGTGAAAATGACGAAAACGATGATCACAAAAACGAACACAAGTACACAGAACATGAAGGACGGTGAGACGACAGTGGCACGCCTCACACATCGGGGCACCGTCGCCACACAGCAAAAAGCGGTGAGTAAAACGACAGTGCCCAATGCGGAGACGTGCAAGAACAACTTCCTCACGACGGTTCTTCCGCAAACTAGACTGCCATAGTCCGATCTGTGGTTTGATGGCATAAAGTTTATTGCTGCCCTGCTGAGACCACAGGGACTGCCACTCATCCAAAACAAATTTCCGGATCAAAGAGCGAAAATCCCGGAAAGACAGTGGCAGCCGAGCTGGCGACAAGGAGGAAACAGACCGGGCAGAGAGATCTGACAGCTCGTTACCCCGGATCCCAACATGGCCAGGAACCCAACAGAATCGGACCAGGAAGCCATCACCCTCCAAAGTTCCAAGAAGACGACGGACATCACGGATGACAGGTGAGTCCGCGTCCTCCGGAGAAGATAAAACCTGGATGACGGACTGGGAATCAGAACAAACCAGAGCGCGACGATGTGATCAAGACTGTATGTGGCACAAAGCGAGGTGTACCGCACGCATCTCTGCCGAAAAGACGGTGGATTCAGGCGGAAGCCTCTCAGCATGGGAGGCATCGCCACACACAAAAGCGGATCCAACGACATTCCCGGATTTCGAGCCATCGGTGAACACAGGCACGAAATCCGGGTAGGCAGGCAGTTTTCAGCAAAGAGCTGCTGGAACACCAGAGCAGGAGTAGACGACTTTGGCCACACACAAAAGAAAGGTCAGCCGTTGCTTGAACGGGCTGCCAAGGAGGATGGTTAAAAAAGGTGGTCAAACCAATCCTGGACAAGTTGAGACCAGCATCGCGCACTAAGGCAGACATCCGAATCCCGAACGTCGGAACACAGGAGGGGCGGTTGGAAAACAAGCGGACACGGTCCGGTTGGAAGATGGAACCATACAGTGGATGATCAGGAAGAGACTTCAGTTTGGTATAAAACTGAAGAGACAGCTACTTACGACGGATGCATAACGGCGGCTCGCGAGCCTCCGCATACAGGCTATGCACGGAGAGGTACGGAAAGCACCAGTACATAGCCGCAATGCCTGGTGATGGACGGGGTCCAAAGGCTTTAAAACCGATGGACGCGCTGAACCGTACGTAATGCATCCGAAGTCTAACTTTGACCGAATCAGAGAATGGTAAATGCGAAGCATTGAGCACCTTTCAGCCCCCAAGATGTTCGAGAGAGGACCTTCAGGATACTCAATGACTTCGTGCACTTCACCTTCAAAGACTGGATGTGAGGCCGGAAGGTGAGCGCTCGGTCAAAAGTTAACCCAAGGAACTTGACTTCTGACAATACGGGGATGGTAGAACACCCCAGACGGAGGCTGGGGTCTGGGTGAAGACCCCGTTTGCGGCAAAAATGCACGCAAACGGTCTTCTGTGTCGAGAAGCTAAATCCATTTTGGGAAGCCCAGTGAGAGATCTTGGTAATGGCAGACTGGAGCTGTCTCTCAATGGTGCGCATGTTAACAGAGGCGCAAGAGATCTGCAGATCATCCACGTACATGGTTCCACGAACCGTCGGAGGAAGCAGTTGGAATATGTGATTCACACGAAGGATGAACAGAGTGACTGATAAAATGGAGCCTTGAGGTACACCCTGTTCTTGCGGGTACATCGCAGAGAGGGTCGACCCGACGCGCACACGAAAACTCCGGTCCTGGAGAAATCCGGCGATGAAAGATGGTAAGTTTCCCCGCAATCCGCACTCGTGCAGATCACGGAGAATGCCATATCTCCAGGTACGGTCATAGGCTTTCTCCATGTCGAAGAATACGGAGACCATGTGCTGACGCCGGACAAACGCCTCCCTGACAGATGACTCAAGGCGAAGATGATGATCGGTGGTGGATCGAGATTTGCGAAATCTACTCTGATGAGGTGAAAAAATGTGATGAAACTCCAGATAAAAAATGAGACGAAAATTAATGATACGCTCGAGTACTTTGCAAAGGCAGCTCGTCATAGCAATAGGCCGGTAGTTCAACGGGTTAGTGGGATCTTTACCAGGTTTGGGAACAGGAACGACAATGGCAGTGTGCCAAGATTCGGGAAAGACATGCTCTTGCCAAATCCTGTTAAACAGGATTAGCAGACATTCAAGAGAGGACGGAGAAAGGTGCTTCAGCATTTCGTAATGGATGTTATCCGGTCCGACAGATGTCCGGCAGGACCGATTCAGAGCGGTCTTCAGCTCCACGGCAGTCAGCGGGCTGTTGTAATCTGTGGCAGAAAATGGTCCAAAAGAAATCTTGGACCGTTCAAGCCGCGGCAACTGTAACTGCCGGAACGAAGCAGGGTAATTGCTGCTGCTGGACACCGAAGAAAAAGCTGGGCCCAGACAGTCAGCAATACCCTGAGCGTCAACAACCGTCCCTCCACCCCTCTCAAGAATGGAGATTTCCCCAGATGGGTACTGTCCCCGAATCTTACGGATCCTGTCCCAAACGATCTTAGGGCTGGTATTGGTGTTAATCCCGGATACATATTGTATCCAGGACTAACGTTGACTACGCCTACGAACCAATCGCGCGTAGGACTTGGCTTTCTTGAAAGCAAGTAGGTTCGCGTCGGTGGGGTACCGACGAAACCTACCCCAAGCCCGATGTTGGGCCCGACGAGCTGCCATACAAGTGGAATTCCACCAAGGTCTCGGGCAACGTGGAAGTTTAGTCGACGTCCTGGGGATGGTAAGTTCTGCCGCTTGCACAATACAATCCGTTACCGCCGCAACAGCGTCGTTGACAGGTCCTGAGGTCATAATGACTGGAGTAATGATCGCTGAAGCCGTGAATGAGTCCCACTTGGCTCGATCAATAGCCCATCTAGCAGGGCGAGTAGGATGACGGTACCCGGCACCTGCTAGACGGAGAAAGATGGGAAAGTGATCACTGCCAAGGGGATCATCAGAACACGCTCCAGGACCAGTCAGGATATAACGGTGGCGAACTCAAGGACAGATCAATGGCTGAGTACGAGCGGGTGGGCTCATGAAAGTAAGTGACTGCCCCGGTGTTGTGGAGACAGAGGGACGTGTTGGAGAGAAGGGACTCAACAACACGGCCCCTGGAGTCACGAGTGGGAGAACCCCACAACGGATTGTGTGCATTGAAATCTCCTAAGATGAAGAAAGGAGGCGGCAGCTGGTCAACTAAATCTTCCAGATCCGAAAGGCGTACAGCTTCATTTGGTGGTATGTACATGGAACACACCGTGAACAGTGTGTGCACAGATAGTCTCACTGCCACTGCCTGCAAAGACGTCCTAAGGGCAACTGCAGTGACAGGAACACCATGAGGAACAACGACGGCCACTCCTCCGCAGGCGATAACGCCGTCCTGGTGATCATTGCGGAAAAGTGAATGTCTCCGCAGCGAAGGAGTGTCCATCGTGCGAAGCTTCGTCTCCTGGAGACAAACGCACACAGGTGTGTGCGAAGACAGTAAACCTTTCAAATCATCAATGTGTGATCGCAGACCTCGGCAATTCCACTGAATGAGCGTGGCCATAATGAAAAATGAAATGAAACAATGAAAAAGACAAACAACTAGAACGTCTCACCGTCGTCCATCACCTCCAATCCATCCGCAGTGTCTGGAGGTAACACAGGGCTGTGTTTACCCCCTGTGTTGAGAGGTGTTTTCTGCTTGCTCTGTTTCGGGGAGGATGAACATGGTTTTACCTTATCCGGCTTCTTCCTACCAGTGCCCTGGACCTGGGTCCCTGTGATGGCCGTAGATGGTTTCGGCATAGAGGGAGGTTTAGGCGACGATGTTGATGTCGCCTTGGATGCAATGCGGCGAGACTTCAGTGCTTCCAGACCAGCAGCAACGATGTCCTCAAAATCATAAGGACACCGCGCTGGGAAGGTCACCTCAGTCTGGACAGCCACTGAAGCCTTCTGCACCACAACTGAAGCATAGGACCGCCGGCCTGGTTGAAAAGGGGCGATCCGCCGTCGAGCCTCGGGATATGAGAGATGCTCAGTTGTCTTCAGGCGTTGGATTGCCTGTTCCTCGATCCCACTTCGGACACTGCTTAGAAGAAGCAGGATGAGTCCCTTCGCAGTTGACACAACGATCAGACTCTGCAGAGCAATCCGCCAAAGAGTGTTCTGTGGAACCACAGCGGCCACACTTTGCAACATTACGGCAAGACTGCTGGGAGTGACCGTAATGCTGGCACCTGAAACAACGCAAAGGGTTCGGGATGTACGGACGTACATCAAGCCGTAAATAACCTGCCTTGATGGAAGTAGGCAGGTTTGGGGAGTCAAACGTAAGGATGATGTTACGGGAGGGAATAGATTTCCCATCCCGCCTAAAAAGAATCCGCCGAACCCCAATGACATGCTGTTCACCAAGTTCCTCCAGCAATTCCTCATCGCTGCATTCAAGCAGGTCGCGGGAGTTGACTACACCGCGAGAGGAATTGAGATAACCGTGTGGAGAAACCTGAACAGGAACGCCAAGCAAAACGGTCGTTTCCAGCAAGGTGGCACTGTGGCGTGGAGTAGAAGTTTCCACGAGAAGATCCCCGGAAGGGAGCTTCTTCACACTCTTTGGAGAGCCAGCAACGGCTTGCAGAGCCTTGTTGATCCAGAAAGGACTCTTGGTACTGAGTGACTGTGAAGAGTCACCAGATTTAATCAACAGAAACAGAGCATTGCAAGTAGATGTGACAAGTTTCTTTGTGGAGGAAGGAGCACTTTCCTCCACAGGGCGCTTTAAATTATTATTAGCATGGGAAACACCTGGGGTTTCCATGAATGAAGGAAAAAATTCGTCCGCTGACCTCCCCACCCACTACCGAGCCCAACGAGGGAGAGCCGGAGGTCCGCAAGCCCAGAGGACGCAGGACACGGCTCTAGGGATAGTCAGCGGATATAGCAAGTTGGTAGGGCAGACACACGCTCAGCGTGCACCCAGACTTTCCCGTGCCCGGAGAACACCCCTTTGGCAGCATGCCCACCCTACCCCCATACTCACCCAGCCGAACAGAACGACAAGCCGCTAGAAGTCAGGACACCACTCGGCCACAGACTTCCAGACTAAGAGTGGGTTAGCTCCCAGCCTCCCGTTTAGGGTGAAGCAGAGGGCAAGAGGAGTATTGGCATCAGGAGACAACTACAACCCGGCCCCCAGATACCTCAGCCTCCAGCATCCCCTTTTCCACCTGTACGGGTCACCACACACGGCAAACATGCAGGTAGGTCTAAGCTAACCAGCTCCGGAAAAACAGAAAATGTAACATAAAAGAGAAAAGACAGGGAAGAGAACGAGGAAACAAACCCGGAACTGGCGCCTCATCACAACCTCAGCAGCCTACAACTGAGGCGGGAACATGGCACTATATGAACGAAAGACGAAAAAAGCAAAACAATAAGAGAAAATCGGCTCGGGCCGTGGGGACGCCATCCCCCATCAGCTGGATGAACAGCTGTCCCTTCGGTGATGTTATCGTTCAAGAGTAAACGAAAAGTACTCCGTCACAAGGTGAGCTCGGGCCGTGGGGGCGCCGCTCCCCAAATAACTGGTAAACCAGTTATCCCCGTGCGGGGCGTTAGCATCTGGACACGATATGGTCGTCGACTGCTCCAGCCATGGATTGTCTTTGAGCATAGGTTTGTGGATGTTCCTTCATTAAATTGTGACCTGATTTGCTGCAAACAAGCCTTCCGATTCGTCTGTATACGATGCGGGCCAATCGTCGGCGCCCTCGATCATGCAATGCACTTTTCCGACCACATATCGTCCGACTGTTAGCGATTTTGCCGGATTTCACGTACTACTGGTACACACTTGCTACTGTTTGTCGCGGAATTTCTAACAGTTTCTCCGTTGCGCTGATTGAACATCTGGCCTTCCTGGTTCCCACGACTGGACCTCGATCAAATTCACTTAAGTCTCGTCCTCAACACATGACGGAATGTATTCCTGTGCGTACCGATCCACTCTATTTATAGTGCCAACCGGTTTTCCTGCACACCGCCATTTGCTGCTGTCCTGCTGCTTTGCGTATTTTCACCGGGGTGTACGTAATAATTTGTCTTTTCAGTGTATAATACAGACATGGAGGAGACTGGCTCAAGACAGAACGTTGTGGAAGAAACTTGGGGTGACCTACATCCAGCAAGGGATTGGTAATGGTGAATGATGATATAATACAGAGCCTACGTGAAGCATGGTTTTTGAATTCGAAGTTTTTAATCTTTTTTTTTTTTCTACTATTCGAAATTATCCGATTATCATGAAAGAAAATACGGGATTACGGCATATAATACAAATTTTGAAGATGACAATCCGATTTTTGGCGTAAATGTGGCAAGGATGGTAAGTCAGATAAAATCCGAAAACTTGAAAATGTTCATCGTCCTGGAGCGGGACTCGAACCCGCGTCACCCAGAAAACGCCCGGGTATGCTAACCACTACACCACCCAGAACGACCAAGTTGTGATGGTTATATTCAAATTGATCGGAAACTTGAAACTTGGTCGTTCTGGGTGGTGTAGTGGTTAGCATACCCGGGCGTTTTCTGGGTGACGCGGGTTCGAGTCCCGCTCCAGGACGATGAACATTTTCAAGTTTTCGGATTTTATCTGACTTACCATCCTTGCCACATTTACGCCAAAAATCGGATTGTCATCTTCAAAATTTGTATTATCCGATTATTGTTGGTTAACCCCTTCCTGTCTTACAATGCGTGTTCAGCGCCGATAACGAAAAAGAGGGAAAAAAATAATAATGATGAAAAAAAAAAAAGAAAAAAAAAAAGTGGAAACTGTGTCCTTAATTCGAATTTGAGTAATCACTGCTGGTTTTGTTTTTCCAGATCCTGTTACTTTAAGTTAGTATTGGAGATTTCTCCAGTTTATGGAGGTGGTTAAAGAATAGAAATTGAAAAAAACGTCAGAAACTACTTTGAAATAAAAGAGTAAAATAGATAACTGAAGATTTAGTTTTCGATAATCTAGAATCACATTGTGATGTCTACATCTTCGACTCGTGGGTCGCTTTATGTGAGACAAACAACCCATTTGCCATGCCAATACCCGTTTAAGGAAATGTCCTTAGAGAATAGCAGGTTTATGGGCTGGTCAAAGTGCTGGTTGCTCTAATCACAGCTGCAATAAGAGCAAAATCCCTCTATTCCGCAAACGAGTTGTCGGGCGGCTGAGGTGGTCGAACGACTTCCGTTACCTGGCTCACCGGATATTACTTGGATCACAGTTTCCTGTTCATTGTTTCTTCCCAGGCACAAAAGCCTTTGGAATCGAACTTCACTTGAAGGGTCGCAAGCGCTGCTTCTAAAAGAACTCCTTAATCAAAGCCTATGTTAATGAGACGCATCCTAGGAAATATCATCATGTCTTCACACATGGAAATATAACAGATGCATCAACTCTTTTGATCATCATCTTCAAAGATCTTTTTATTCCGCATTTGATTAACAGTACAGGACGAAAATGATAAAGAGTTAGGTAATTCGTGATATGATATTAACAGGCAATACTTATATCAGCGACACTTATTTATAAATGGTGCGTCTTGAAAATAAGCAAACTTGACGACACCGGGCATCACAATTGTAGGAACTTCCATAAATATTCCGATGCAACGTAAGTACCTATTGTGCATAGGCAAACGATATTTTGTGCTCTTTTTCAACTACACTACAATGCTGCTTTTTCATAGAAGAAAAATTTCTGTTTAGATCATATGTAGAATATTTTAGGAAGGGAGTGTCTGACCCAAGGTCTTAAACAACCCTTAGAAATAGGAAGCTATGATATTTGGGCTAGAGTGCCCGATAGAAAAGTGACACGGAAGCGAGGTAGAAAGGGGAGGAAGACGCCCTTATTTATCACCGGGGGCTAGTACCCAGGGCCCGACGGCTTAACGTGCTCATCTGACGCACGGTGGGTATTTAGTGGTTCGAGCGTTCGTACCTGCCTGGGATCGAACCTGAGGACTTCTCCGTGGCAGTCACGAACGTTGACCACTAGGCCACCAGCGGTCCAAAATTTCTGTTTAGAAAAAACAGGAAAATTTTATTTGTGCATAGGTTTCATGTATAGCTAACAAGGTAATTACGGTTTCCGTACTACCAGTTTCAAAAGTTCAAACTCGCTTGTAACACGAGGATCGATCCGAGCAATCTGCCATTGTACGTTAGGGTAGCTCTTTCAGCTAAGAGATTAGAGCTAATAGTTTTTTTGCAGTCATTTTAGCTATGCTTTCAGCAAACGCTAACACGGTTAACGAAAGTGATACTAATTATTACAGCTTTCAACTACAATTATTTTACAGCTTTCAGGTCGCCAAATGCCGCCTTCTTTGCCAGCACCAGGGGTCCGAAAAGAGGAATCGGGATAGAAGGTAACAGAACGAAGTAGGAGGAGAAGGGGTAATGAGAAGGGCTCCTGCGATGGGGTGCGTAAGAGCATAGGAAGTTAAACAAAGAAGAAATTGGATAGGGTGATCAATTAAAAGCAGAAAGTAAAGTAACAGTAAAATAATTACATAACTGAGATAATTCTAGGACAAACCATAGCCAGCATAACATGCCTTAGCTAATAATAAACAGTAAAGTCATAAGTCGTATAATAAAGTTGCAATACTAATCGAACCCAAAGTGGGAGAGTAAAACCTCACAAACAGTATTACAAGATACTAAAACGTCGTGAAATGATTATTGATGCACTCTATTGACAACAAATGCACAACTCAGTGACACGCTGAAAATTGAACGCTATCTTTCGTCAACAGAAAAGATTCAATCGAAATAAAGCCACAACTGAAACAACTCGCAGGTGGCGTCGCCAATGCGATGTGAGGTATATAATATACACAGTAGTCACATTATTGTGACCACCACCTACTTTTGACGTCAACAGTGCGTAGCCAATGAATGATGGTACGTGTCGTGATCTGGCTTGGAGGGATATATATAAGGTGTGACGTAGGCATTCTGAAAGCATATTCGTTGCTCTCATGGATAAAAGGAGCGATTTATCAGATTTACAAAAAGGGACGATTATCGGCTTTCGGGCCAAGGGCGGCAGTATTTCTGAAACAGCGCAGTTGGTGAACTGTTCGCTTGCTGCTGTGGTTAAAGTGTACCGTGATTGAAGAAATGGCATCATTGCGAATAAGCAACGTAGAAACTGCGGAGCACCATGTGCTATTGATGTGAGATGTGAACGTCGTCTTCGAAGGTGCGTGAGGGCCGATCGACACGCTACAGTGGAGCAACTCACTGGCCGAATGAACCAGGGAGCTACCGGAAGTGTGACTTAAACGACAGTTCAGCGAACCCTGCTGCGTATGGGGCTCCGATGAAGAATGGTGGTCATTGCACCTATGCTAACGAAGTTACATTTGCACGGCAGTATCGGAATTGGGCCTCCGCTGATTGGTAAAGGATTGCTTTCTCCGATGAGTCACGTTTTCTGCTTCATCGAACGGATGGATGTTGGCGTATAAGGTGAGAAACGTCGGAGAACAAACACTCTTCAACCATTGATGGAAGAACACAAGCTGGTGGGGGCAGTGTTATGGTCTGGGACATTCTCTGGGTCTACTCATACCTGTGGAAGGCACTACGGACCGAATTCGTTAGGAATCCATCTTTGCACACCACGTACACCAATACATGCTGATTGTCTTCCCTTGGGAGGATGGGATCTTTCAGCACGAAAATGCGACGTGTCACACAACTAGAAATGTCCGAGAGTGGTTGGAAGAGCACAGTGAAGACTTCAAAGTACTTTCCTGGCCCCCTACTTTCCCACACTAAACCCAATTGAGCATCTGTGGGACCACCTGGATCGTGTTGTTCGCTCTATGGATCCTCCAACATGCAACCCCCAGCAGCTGTCAGATGCATTGCAGTCAGCATGGCTCCACATACCTGTGAACACCTTCCAGCACCTTATTGAGTCACTCCCAGCCCGTCTAGGTGCTGTACGCGCCACACACGGTGGTTACTCTGGATATTAGCTGGTGGTCACAATAATGTGACTCGACCGTCTATATATATTATATATACACTGAAGTGCCAGAAAAACTAGTACAGACGAGCTTATGCAAAATACATAGCAAACGTCATCTATGCGCGTACTCGGTTGCGTCTTCCAGGGCGTATATAAAGCGATAGACATCCTTGCCAGCTGTCAGAGCTGTTTTCGGTATGAGAATGACAAGTAATAACGATTTAAGCGATTTTCAACGCGGTGTCATAGTTGGCGCTCGTGAGATGGGCAATAGTATTTCGGAAGAAGAAACGAAGTTCGGATTTTCACGGACGACCATTGCAAGGGTGTACCGTGACTACAATAGTTCCGGCAAAACCTCCAACCTACGATACCAGAGTGGCCGTAAAAAGACATTGGGTGATTCTTGACATCGTCGGCTGTCAAGAATCGTTTCACGCGATAGGCGTGCAACACTCTCGCAGGTACCATCGGAATTCAATGCTGGAGCCTCAACAAGCATCAGCGTCCGGACTGTGCAACGTACCCTGCACGATATGAGCTTTGGGAGCCGACGCTCAACTCGAGTTCCCTTGATGGGTGCACGACACAGAGCTATGCGCCTCGCTTGGGCACGGCAACACCGCTACTGGACATTTGATGACTGGAAACAAGTAGCCTGGTCTGAAGAGTCGTGTTTCCAACTGTATCGGGCAGATGGAAGGATTCGTGTGTGGCGCAAACCCCATGAAGCCATGGATCCCGCCTGTAAACAGAGAACTTTACCGGCTGGTGGGGGGTCCGTAATGGTATGGGGTGTGTTTAGCTGGATTTCACTGGAACCCCTGGTACGTCTACAAACGTCTGTGACAGGCCAACGCTATTTGCCATCCTTTCTGACGAGGTACGCCCGTTCATGTCCTGCATTCATGCTGATGGGTTGGGCCTGTTCGTACAGGAAAATGTACCTCCACACAAGTGTCTGGATGCCACATTATGGCTAGAGGAGCATTCATCTGAGTTTGGGGTGTTGCCATTACCACCCAAGTCCCCAGATCTGAACGTGATAGAACACATTTGGGATGCTTTGCAACGCGCTATCGAACACAGGGGAATCCGAGACCTCGGAATACACCCGAATTGTGGAACGCTCTGCAGGAAGTATGGTGTGCATTGCCTACAGCATATTTCCAGAAGTTATTGGAGTCCATGCCCCGACCTATTTCTGCAGTCCTGCGCTCCCGTAGCGGACCTACCAAGTATTAGACTGGTGTACCAGTTTTTCTGGCACTTCAGTGAAAGTGTACTTCGCATAAGAGACGAGAAAAGTAAATATGCATTGCATAAATTGTGATAAAGAGACACGTAGCCTTCAAACAGCACACAGGGTTGGAAGGAAATTCCAAAACCATAGGTTCAAATACAGAAATTTCTTCAAAATGTTACATAAAATTAAAAAACCTACAAAAGCACTCGCATCAGAGTATAGGGATGAAATGTTTTTTTTTCTCACTCCCATTTCTTTCTATCGCCTGACCACAGAGGTGCCACCTTAACGGAAGGGGACTCTTTCCGACAGGGAAGGCATAAACTGTATAACAGTATCCTATAACAGGCTGTAAGGTTTTAACATTTCCGCATAGGCAGTGCGGAGTCTCTTTAAGCCTGCATTTATGCATTGAATATTTGTTCCTATCGTATTCGTTTCATGTTCTATTAAGACGAATAGATTTTGAGTAGATATCTTCCTACGGAAAGATCGTAGTCGGGTCAAGGATGTGTTTGCGACAGTCATTGCACCTCACTCTTTGATCTGTTGCTAGCCAGCTGAGCATTTCCCGTTACTGATGTCTTCTTTATTTTCACCATTTCTGGAACGTTAGGAACGCGAAGGCGTGTGAGATTTGTGTATATCGGAGAGTTGGGTTCTGCTATATCTGTTTTGACAAATGTCGACTACTGGTTTGTTTCTCAGATAGTTAGAGGATGCATTTTTAGAGAACTTCTGTGCTCTCTAAAATGCACCGACTTAATTATCTTAATACGTGATTTAATTGCACAGTTGATAGCACTCATAGTTTTAATGAATTCAGTATAATTTGTTTCTAGCATGAGCACCTCGCATTCAGATTAGGGATACATAGTTGTTTTCTGTTAAATGTGTTCTAGGATCGATATTCTCTGGATCAGATATTTCCGTGCGTGCTTGCAAGTTTTGATATGATGTTTTTGTGTATTCTGAGTTTTCAGTATACTGAGACAGATGCTCTCGATATCTTGTCGAAATGTTAGACTTCTATCTAGTCTGATTACCAGGTATTTAAGAGTGATTTACCGGTGATCGGTTGGCCAAGACGAGTTAGGTTCAAATTCAGTTGGTCATAATACATATAATATATTGAGCACAAATCAGTACAAAATATTGTAGTCAGATTACCACCTAACTTGTATGACGAAACTCTGCAGTGACAATTTGGGTGAAGTTTATAAATAAATACATCGCTCTTTCCACGTTCCAGAAACACACAGCATCCGAAAACAATTTTCAGATGCTTTGTGTTTCTGGAACGTGGAAAGAGCGATGTATTTATTTATTAACTGTCGCCACGTATTTAGAGTATTTTCACCTCGGTGAAGTTTGATCGAAGGAACAAAGAATAAAGAAATTTCCTAACAGTTTCTGTGTTTCTTCAACTTTATATAGGCTGATGACTGTTAATATAAGAGTAATTTCACTTGCATTTATGAATTTATCTTACTATATTCATCGAACATCTGCCATGTAAAGACTTAACAGATATTGACTAGACCCTTAAATCCATGGGAAAGCAGCAGGCTTCGACGAAATGGTAACAAAATTTCTGAAGCAGCTGGGATTCAAGGAACTCTCACGGTTTATTAAGATACTCAGAAAGTTAATAAGCATACTGAATCCCGGAAAAGTTGACGATGATGCCGAAGGATAGAAACCTATGTCACTAACGCGCACATCGCTGTTAACACGTATCAATCAAATCATCGAAAAAATTCTACCGAGAGAAATAAAATGGCTCCTGTAAGGCAAAGAGTTGCGACAAGCAGGACAAAATGATGACAACAGTGACAGAAGTGAAATTCTAGGAAAGAAAAAGCATAAAAAAAGATCACAGATCAAATTCAATTTGCTATCAACCTTCAAGAATAAAAAAAAAAAAAAAAATACTCGGAAAAAGGAGTTTCAATTAAAGCAGCCAGGGTGTTAAAATTGCAAATCAGTACTAATTCATTTGGTAAGCATACTTTCCAACAGAAACTTTGAAGTATTTAATCAGAGGAAGAACAGCAAAAAGTCTAATTATTTTACACGATATAAAAAATTCTCAATTACGATATTTACAACAATGAAATTTTTTCAGTATATATATTTTTTCATTTTGCAAAACCTGTGTTCTTTTTCAGAAACTTTCAGCACATACATATTTGCAACTGAAATTCCTTTGCAGAAATTTTCGCGCATTTCTGCGTTTCAAATGCAGGCATTCTTTTGAAAAAAAAAAATATCTTTTAAGATATCATTATAAAAATTAAGGAACAAATATTCTTCACAAATACATGGGGAAATTCACTAGTAAATTATTATTGTTTCGGAGTTTAACGACCAAAATGAGCAACTAGTAGGGGCTATAGGCAGCAGTCCGTCCCTAATTTAGGGCTACTGGCTTCAGTGAGAGGACAGAACCATCACCATCAGACAGGCACACCACCCATGCCTCACCTGGGACTCGAACTTGGGCTTTCCCTCGAACCGAATGCCAGCGCCTTGGACCAGGGGTGCATACGTTACTTTCAGCAATCAGTTTGTGGCTTTAAATTGCTTTAGTATTTGTCCTAGGAGGTGTAGTGGTAGCATACTTAAACGGATATCGGGAGATCCGAGTTCGATTTCCGCTGCAACCCTGGGACCATTACTTTCAGCGGAAGTTAACATTAATAACCATATTTAATATCGCATCACAGTTAAAATCGTTTAATTTTCCGTTAGTGCGTTTACGAAGATGTTCAGACGGTCACCTTTACACAAGTTTTTTTCCAGCAGTGTCAATGAGGCAGGGGAGAAGGACACTCTTTTTTCGCTTCCGGAGAACACCACTGCTGTCCGATGGTTCATGAGGATCAGTTTATTGCTCTGCGAGTAGATGGTTGATGGGCTTGCTTTTTATAGCATCAGGATTCGCGCAGGGAGAGTATTCGAGCATATGACTTTTTTTGACAACTTTATGTTTTAATGAGGGATTTCTCACGATGGGTCAAAGGAGCTATATGGGCATTCAGCTACTAGCGATATTATCCGAAAAAGAACAGTTAGGTGAGTGGACAAAGAAGAGTAGGCAACGCTTTTTTGAGAGAAGGAAGAAAACAGAATGATTTTTGAGACGGTTCTTGGAGAGAGATTTTTGAAAATTTCTTCGTCCGAGGGAAAATGTACGCTGGTGGAATGTCCTATGTCGAGAGGGGATATTGAAGAAGAAAAAGCAAACTTTGGAAACAGAAACTCAGTAACGAGAAGAAGACTCCCGATTGAAAAATCAAAAGATACGCACCTGGATGTTATTCGATGGAAAACCAAAAGCGGAGATAACGAAGAAACCCTAATATACATTTATGCCCCCTAGCAGGAGAGCTGTGCGCTATAATGTTGTTCATAGTCAAAGATATCGGGCCCACAACGGTTTTTTAATCGATTATTGAAAGTGGATGTACCGCTGTATATAGAACACATTTGGGCTCTTAGCGGCAGACATTTGCGTCGTTAAAGGGGAAAACAGACGCAAAATATTTCTCATGGCAGAAGAGATGCGACTTGAGAATTTTTTAGATGAATTTTAGAAGGACGGATAGCAAGGAAAACAAAATGTGCACATACGCTCCTAACGGGAAAACCATGCATAGTTTGAAGTCGAAAATATGCGCAGTCGTCATCATAAGATGCCATTCAGTACAAAGATAATTTTTTCAATCGGATTTTGAGAGGTGAAGGTACAGTCGCAAATAGAAATACGAACTTACGCCTCCTAGCAGTAGAATTACGCAGTATTTCAAATCATAAAATATCTGTAAAACGTTCCTCATCCCGAAAAAATTCAGACACAAATAGAATTTTTCAAATAGGACTTTAAGTAGCAGAGGTAGCGAGCAAAATGTAACACAGACTTACGCCGCGAACGGAAAAACTGCGCATTGTGTTTAGCAGCAACTATGCGCAAAATGTTTAGCTTTGAGTGAGAGGTATTTTGCCAAAGAAGAAATTCTTCAATCGAGGTTTTAGAAGAGGAAAGGCATTTGTCATAGAAAGCTGCGCTTACGTTCCTAGATGCAATATTGTTCATTATGAAACAGTGTAAATCATAAGCAAAATATTAATCACTTTGCAAGCTTTGCGACGCAAAAAGAATTTTCAAGTCATATTTAATACAAAGATAGCCAGGGAAAAGGAGTATACAAAGGACGTCCTGAAAGTAATGCCTCGTCCCTCGTAAGATTTTTATTTGTAGAAGCAAAAATGTGAAACTTGGTGGCAAAATACTTGAACATATTGTTAATAAAGCTAGCCTATTCAAAGTACTGCCCATCACTTTCTACACATTTCCGCCATCTTTGAATCCATTGGTAAAATCCATTTTAGAAAATTTCCTGAAGCCATTCATGAATTCACAGCCAATTTAAAGTCTGTAACATCGTCGAAACGTTCCCCGGGAAGGGTGTTTTTCAAAGGGGCTAATAGAAAAAAGCCTTAGGGAGCCAAATCAGTACTGTAGGGGTGGGGTGGGGGTCCATCCCATTTTGGCAATAGCCTACGAAGTCTCCATTAATGTGTGGGGACGTGCGTTATCATGGTGTAAAACAACACTATGAAGTGGAATGTCACGTCTTTTCCTTCGGATTACTTTTTTCAATTTCTGCAATATCTGCACATAGTGAGCACTGTTTATTGTTGCAACTCCTGGATGGTGACACGACGATGAGCTGTGATGAAGTCTTTCACTCGTTGCCTATTGGCATCTGTCACTGCAGTTGCGGGTCTCCCACTCCGTTGTTCGCCAGACGCTGAATTTTTGCCCTCTCAAAAGCTCTTTATCCATCTTCGAACATTACTGATATCGATTGTGGCAACTCCATACACCACCAGGAGTCCTCTGTGGATTTCTGGAGTCTCACATCTCTCCTTCTCCAGGAATCCAATTACGGCTCGCTGCTTTTCTCTATCATTCATGACCTTTATTTCCGATTCAGAAAAATGTTTGTTCCCACATTGGTAACATGTCATAATACATGTCAGTGTAGTTTCATTTAAATCACTTCAAAATTTCAAAGGTTAAGGAGGAGGCACTACTTTCAGAATGCCCGTTGTACATTTATAAACCTATCAGAGAATCTCGGTATCATTTGAAGTAAGAAATGTGCGCAAAATGGTCTCTGTGGTTGGGCCGAAGAATCTCTTAAGTCGGACTTTTAGGTGCAATGATACGGAACAAAAATCATATTGAGGTCAACAGCATAGGCATTTACGCATCGCATCCTACAGGTAATAATTTGCACTAAAAAATAGATGAAAAAAACAACAACCAGAAAGCATGCTAGTTGATCTTTTTTATCACAGTTCAAGCTTTCCGACGCAAAAAGAACCTTTTAAAACTGACTAGTAGGTGCAGAGATTTAATGCCCAGAGAAAGACGGACCGGATACAACAAGCACGCTCTAGTTTCCGAAAGATCCGCTAATTTCCAAAATATTAATCGTGATTTTTCTTTGTCTAATGCAAGGTCAGTCCACTTTTTACAGTCAAAACGAAAAGCAAATACGCTTTTGTATCACCTACCGGGAAAGTTGTGAATCTAACAATACTGTAGCTATATACACTATATTGACAAAAGTCACCAGACAACTAGAAGAGAAACACAACATAGCATTTATTGACATACATTAGTACGGTGTCGGTCCACCTTTAGGATTAATGCACGCACTGGCCCTTCGAGAAATGCTTTCGACAAGATTTTGGAACACAGCGATAGGTATGCGCTTCCATTTGGCACATAATGCTGCCGTTAACTGTTGCTTAGTAGTAGGCCTTGGTTCCAAACTTCTTATGTGGCACTCTAATTCGCTCCATAAGTGCTCTATAGGATTAAGATCAGGGCTCAGTACTGGCCAGTCCACACACGATACGGAATTATCGTCAAACCACGCCGTAACAGTCCTTGCTTTATGGCTTGGTGCATTATCCCGCTGGTACCAACAAGGCACGGTTCCATAGTATTGCCACAAAATTTGGTAGGGCATAATTGTCCAAAAATACCAAGGTAGACGTGCTGATTAACAGGTTTGTCCACGATGACCAATGGGCCGGGACCATGCCACGAAAAACACCTCCACACGAGTACATTGCTAGCTCCAAACTTAACCGTAAGAACAGTACACTCTGGTAAATAGCGTTCACCCGGCTGCCGCCATACCCACACACGGCCATCAGACTGATGGATCGGGTATCTGGATTCATCAGTCCATAGGACCCGTTTCCATTGATCTACGGTCCACGATAAATGTTCTTTATACCATGCTAAACGACGAGTAGCATTTCGAGTGGACATGAAAGGTTTATGGGCAGCCGGACAAACATGGTAACCCATGGAATGAAGTTCTCTGCAAATAGTACATGCACATACCGAGGTCCAGCATTTTTACTCACCTGTACACTGAGGTATTGTGCAGTACTCCGTCGATTAGCTGTAACGAATCTCTTGAGGCTTCGACGTCCTCTATCACTGATTTCTTTGGTCTGCCGGTACGTTTTGCTACTTCAGGCACGCCATGTGTCTTCCACTTATTCAGTACATTCAGAACACTTGACTTGGGTATGTTTAAACGCCTCTCGGTTTCTCTTATGGACAACCCACTAATATAACACCCAACAATCTTTCCTTCCTCAAAGTCAGTTTTCTCGCGCCGCGACATTTTCACTCAACCTCACAGTGCGATATGATCGCGGTCAGCTGCAGGCTTGTTTTTATACCGTTTGCAACTGTACCGCGCATCTTAGCAACGTAACGGGATCCGTTTATTTGCTTTTGAAGGGCTGTCCCGTGACTTTTATCAATATTGTGTATGTGATCTCCGTCCTGATTGCCTTTATACGATAACAAAATAATTTTTCAGATTTATTTTAGAAACCAAAAATATCGTGACAACTGCACATTTTGTTCACCACACGGGAAAAATCCGAACCAGAAAAAGTGGAAAATGCATTGCAAATTTTAAACATTCTTACCTCTACCCGGAAAGAAAAATATTTTTTGAAAGCATCTCTTAGAAACAGAAATATAACAGAATTTTAAATATGTGTTTACACCATCTAGCTGTTGGAAAAGTGTGTATGAGAAAATGTTGAAAATGCACCGATATTACTTGATAGTGTTACATCTAAGCAATGCAAAAAGTAATTCTTCCAACCTGACTTTTGCAAGCGGAGATACAATGTCCATAAACAGACGGCCAGAAAGAAAGGCATCAGTCTTTTGCAAGCAGAAAGAAGAGATAAAGCAAATGTAAGCGGAAGTATTATCATGCGAAAGAAAATTTTATTGCTAAAATTTGGATTGTGTTGGAACTGTGAAATCTGTTTAAACGATACTACAAAAATTGCTTCATTATTTTGCGTCAATTCTAAACTGCATGATTAGAATTTCTCAAATGTAAGATTAATATGCTCTGGTGAATTAATTATTTGCTGCCATTCTCCTTCGGGTTTATTTCAATTTTCCTTGACACACATAAAAAAAAAAAAAAAAAAAAAAAGAAAGAATGCTTGCCTTGGTGACTGAGATTTACAATGGCTGCTGTAGAGAAAGCTGCAAGCGAGCGCTGTGTAGTAGTCCTGCAAGAGGATGCAGGAGGTCAGTCAGTGTTTAGCATTATTCTCAATAACCCGGTCTCGTTCACCCAGCCCTTCGGTGCATTCTGAACGATGGCCCTCGGGGAGAACTGTGTGAGCTCCATCCAGCATACTGCTGTTGCGTGCGGTCCAAAGGAGGCCTGGCTACTAATTTAGTGAGGCACTTTGCTCAAAAGAGGGATTCACCTCAATCACCGATGCGAATTCAAGTGATCCACCTTCTACCCGACCATAAATTCATGTATCATCATTGTTATTAATACACCTCAAGAGAAACGCTTTTGAAGACTATGCCACTACTTCGAATTTAGATCGATGGGCTACGATCAGTTTTCAGATTATTTCAGTGCGAACGAACAAACCTATTAGCATTGTTAGAGTATGTCCGTCGGTCGAACTTATTTTCCTAGTTTCATCCCTAAAATACTAAGAAAGATTATAGGAATCGTATGTGTCAGGCAAAGTACTGTAGTAAATAGAAATAGCTACGGAGGATGTTAATTTTTCCTCCTGTTACATAAACTACCTTTACCTATGAAATTTTGACCGTCTCAACACAATTATTACCCAAAATGAGGTTACAGTAAAATGTCATCCACATAACATTGATTAAACGACAATATGCACTTCCCTTTTAAAGGTAACGTATATCAGGGGCGTCGCCAACGGGATGCGACGTTGGACTGGAGCCCAGCTCGAAATTCTTCTTGCCCACCCAGTTCAAGATGTGCTATTTTTCATTTTATTGAACTTTAAAATATTGTATAATCAGAACTTTGCCAAGTAATAATGAGTCTGAAGTTTTTCCTCGGGTAGCCCTATTTATTTTCCCCCAGGAAGTGCGTTGTTTACTTCATCGTAGGGAGGTTAACAAAATAGCATCGGCAGTGCCAGGAAAATGCAATTGTTCTCCACTCTCCGAAATCCTTAGCTTAGGCCGGCTTTTTTTTTTTTTTTTTCGTGTTTGTATGGCCAGGAGTGAGTGAGGAGGGTGGGTAGGAATTCACTGAGAGGGGGTCATTACTAATTGCTCTGCTAAGTAGGAGATTTCAACAGGGAAAAGGGAGTCTAAAGCTAAACCATCGCTCTTAAGCCTGCACCCGGGCAGTGAGGGAGCGGGACGTGGCTAACATTTGCTTTGGAGGTGAGGAGTGCAAAGCAAGGTCGCTGACTTGAAGGAAGGGAGGAGGGCTGTCTGTGTGTCATGATGTTAAAATTTGATTTTAAGTATATAAATAGAACATTTTTCTTTAAAAAACTGTTCAAACACAGTACTATTTTCATACGAAAAATGCAAAAGTTTGAGAAGCGACCTTATTTTAAATACAACAGATTGTGAATACTCAAGAGACGCATATAGCGTATTAAATCCGTTTATTTTTGTGGTGTAATTAGTACAAAGATTCGCCGAGCTTTCGCACTTTCCCGAAGAATACGGATGTGTACGCTTTACCTTTGGCATATCCTGACAACACGGAAGAGGTATATATGGAAATAACAAAGCGATCCTTGGACACTAGATGTCAAGAACATGTACGAAGTGTCAACCAGGACATGCAGAAAACAGCCCTCGACAGAGAAGTCATGTATTGCTTGGCCGCTCCTGTATGGAATAATATTAGAAGAATTGTCCCTTACACGAACTTTAAAGAGACCGCTACCAGAGAAACAGTCGAAATCCTATCCAGCAAACTGGCATGCAATGATATGGTCTCTGCTGAACTACCAATGGTTTGGCATGCGTTATAAAAAGATGGAAACACATCGCGACGTGCCGTATAATTACGTGATAGAAATTCCTGTAATATGCTCGTGGGGTGTCACCCACGTTATTTTCAAAAATCATCTCCGTTCTCTACGTGTTCCAGTTCCTTGCATTTTTATGTCTATCATTGCCTTGAAAAAGACTCCCAGTGGAGTGCGAAAGCTTGGCGAATCTTTGTACTGACTACACCACAAAAACAAGACAGATGACACCAAATTTTCGGGTGTAATAAGCACGTCTTTTGAATCCGTTCTGACGCAAATTAAATTTATCAAAGCTATTCAAAGTCAATGGAACCGGTATGGAAAACAATAGTATCTGAAGGAAGAAAGAAGTTTTTCAATCGGGTTTTTAATCCCTCAGATATTGCTGTAAACGGAATCGTGAGCTTAAGCCCTCTATTTGCAAACTTGTGCGTTAAGAAAAACATGAATTTATATGAGAAACATTTCGCACCGGAAACGTTCTCCAACACAGAAAAAAAATTTCAAATCCGACAGATCGGACCCTTAGAAACAGAGATATCGACAAAAATAAGATGTGACTCTAGGTCCCTAGGTGGGAAAATCATGCATTTTTTTAGGAAGAAAGTATTCTCAAAACGTTTATACATATGAGCGGTATCGGTCCAAGAGAACAAAATTTAGTCTAGTTTTCAGGAGCCCAGATTTTGCTACAAATACATCAGAAGCAGAAATTACCACTTATGTCCCCTGGTGGCCAAACCATTCTTTACCAAACATTAGAAATTATGTGAAAAATATTTTCAATCAGGTCTTGTATGCGATACAGGAAGAATTTTTCAAATCGGAATTTTAGGAGCAGAAATAACGCAGAAAACGCAATTTACCTTTACCTAGCGGAAAGTCTATGATTTACTTGAAAATTTTGAATTCATAGGAAAAACATTTTGCATCGGAAATACACTATCTACCAACAAGTAATTGGACACCTGTGATAGCAAAGGAAAACGAAGTTTATTCCCTTCAATAGTTGGTGGAGCCTCCACGAGCGGCGATTAGAGCTGCGACCCTAAGGGGCATACTCTCAACCAGGCGTTGTACGACGGCTAGCGGTATTTTCTTCCACTCGGCTTGGAAAAGACAGGTCAGTTCCTTCACCGATTTCGGACGCTGGGGGCACCCCTTAAGTCGACGCCCCAACTCGTCTCAGAGGTGCTCGATTGGGGTAAGGTCCGGGCTCTGTGCAGGCCAGTCCATTCGATTAACCCCATTGTCACCATACCAAGCCATGGTGGACTTCGCAACATGACAGGCGGCATTGTCATCCTGAAAGTAACATGGGTCCACCCCGTAAAACTGCCACAATGTAGGAAGCGCATGGTCATCCAAAATGGTGCAGTAGGTCTCGGCGTTGAGTCTACCAGGAATTGCGACCAAGGGTCCCGCGCCATACCCGGAGAAACATCCCCATAGCATAATTCACCGCCGCCGAACTTCACAGTTGGCACAATACATTCCGGCAGGAGGCGTTCTCCAGGCAGACGCCAAACCTAGACCCTGCCATCCGAACGGTACAGGGCGAACCTTGATTCGTCGCTCCAGAGAACCTGTTTCCACTGTTCAACGGTCCACTGTCGACGTTCTTTGCACCACGTTAGCCGAGCAGCGCTATTGGACTTGGTGATCAAAGGCTTGTGGGCGGCAGTACGTCCATGATAACCGAGCAGATTGGGCTTCCTTACGGATGGTATTCATCGAAAAAACAATCCCGGATGCTTGTTGAAACTCCTCGCGGATGTGGCCCATCGATTTGGTGCGGTTCTTCCGAATTTCTCTGGCCAGCACTCGTCGGTCTCTAACTCCGCGTTTTGTATGTCTGCCGGATCGGGGCACATTCCGACAGTCACCTCTCGTCTTCCTCTTGCCAATCACGTAGGCCACTGTCGATTTTGGGTACTTCAACTCGCTGGATATGTCACGTATGGATCGGCCATTTCTGTGATACCCAACGATTACACCTTTTCTCGAAATCAGAGAGCTTCGAACTGCGTGGCATCTTGCATGCGACTGGTTGCGTTGTTGTTTCTCACACGATATTTAACGGCGGCGGCCGTGACGTGTATCAGGACCGCAGATATCGTCGATTGCAGGGGTGTCCAATTACTTATTGGTAGATAGTGTACTATCCAACAAAGAAGGAATTTTTCTAATCGGACTTCTTGAAGTATAGATATTGACAAAAATAAGATATTCATCTACGCCCCCTGGCGTAGAAACCATGTATTATTTCAAGAAGAAAATGTTCCTGAAAGGTTTGTCGGCATGAGCAGCATCGGTCAACAAACAACTTTTTTGCCATCGAGATTTTAGAAGCTCATATTTTGCTGCAAATACATCAGAAGCGGAAATTAAGACTTACGCCACCTAGTGGCCAAACCACTTTTTTCAAAAATTAGAAATTGTGCGCAAAGGATTTCCCATCAGGAGCTGTATCCGGTGCAGAAAGAAATTTTAAAATCGGAGATTTATAAGCATAGATATAGGGGAAAGCAATTTACCTTTACGCCCCCTTGCGGGAAGTCTATGAATTACTTGAAAATTTTGAAATTATATGAAAAACATGTCACACTGAAAACACTATCCAACAAAGAAGGATTTTTTTTCAAATCGGACTCCTAGAAGTAGATATATTGACAAAAATAAGGTATACATCTACGCCCCCTGGCGGAGAAACTGTGGAATATTTTAAGAAGAAAATATTCCGAAAAGGTTTATTGATATGAGTGGCATCAGTCCGCGAAATAATTTTTTCAATCAATATCTTAGAAGCTCAGATTTTATGGCAAATACATGAGAAGCAAAAACCAACACTTACGCCCCCTGGTGGTCACAGTATTATTTACCAAAAATTGGAAATTACAAAAGATTTTCAATCAGGAGGTGTATCCGCTGAAGAAAAAATTTCTCAAATCGGAGTCTTGGAAGAAAAGTTATTGGGGAAAATGTAATTTGCTTTTACGCCCACTAGCGGAAAATCTATGTGTAATTTGAAAAAGTAACTATATCTAAAATGCTTTTCGACATAAATGGAGTCGGAAGATAAAAGAATTTTTTCAATCGGATATTTAGAAGCAAATGTGTGGAATAAAACGTATTTTTGAATTCGACATCATCTGCATTTACGCCCTCTAGCGGCGAAATTGTACATCGTAAATAAAAAAACGAAATAAAGGATCATCATTCGCATATTTCAAGTTTCCGAATGCAAAAATAATTTTTCAAATCGAACTATTAGTTGCAGAGATATCGTGGGTACAGACGGACTGACAAACCGATAAAGCACAATCTTTTTTTACAAAAGACGTGCTAATAAATGGATTTAATACGTTATATGCGGCTCTTGAGTATTTTGAAAACCAATTAAGATAATTGCTTTTCATTCGCAGCAAGAAAAAACTTGGTGACATTCTATTAACACTAACACTTATATCCTACATCACTAAACCACTAGTCATTATCATGTTATCTTGTTGTTTTACCAGTGGCAGGTGTGCGTGTATCTGGAGGGAGGCGCCAAATTCTTTGTAGCCGGTAATAAAAAGCATTAAAAATTATTTCTTTCAGTGTTTTGCAAATTAAGTTGCTATCAAACTTGCCCCAGCAAAAATAATACTCACCCACCCGTCGCCCTCCCTGATTTCAGTCTAGCGACGTTCCTTCTACGTGTCATCAGTTTTGACGGACCGAGAAATTTCTTACACAGAGGGTCCCGAATTTTGTCAAGTTTATTTACATGCCAGGACACAGAGGAGGTTCCGGAGGACACCCTGAAATGTTTTTACATTTGTGTGTGTGCGTGCGTGTGCGTGTCTGCCAAAACAAATGTTCTAAGCAGTGGCGTGACTACCACAGGGCGAGGTGGTGCACTTGCACTAGGGCCCAGCCGCTTGAGGGGCCCATTGCCGGCTAGCAATAAACTACGGAAAGAAAGAAAGGTAGCAATGAAAAATTGCTAATACGAGGTAATAACTTTACAATTAACGTCTGATTGCAGAAAGACTTTGGAATGACATTGTCAAAGGTGAAACACAAAATTCATTATTACACAATAAGCCAGTTGACGACATCATCATCACCAACCATGGGACAAATGCCCTTAGGGAACGGCCACCATATGGCAGCAGATTACAATCGTCTTGTATTTTTACTACCAGCGCATGGACATTCATCTGGTGAACCCTGTCAGGCAAGGAGGACCAGGGACTAACTACGTCCGGGGCCGACTTCATCATCATTAATAACCATGGGACAAATGTTCGAAGGAGCCGGCCACCAGATGGCAGCAGTTTACAATCGTCTTGTATTTTTACTACCAGCGCATCGACACTCATCTGGTGAACACTGTCAGGGAAGGGGAACCAGGGACTAAGTGCGTCCGGGGCCAACTTCAGATGGAACCATCCACGCATTCGCCTCCCCACACACCGGGAGTCCGCGGAAAACCACGGAAAAACCGAGAATAAATGGCCGGCAGGTCGGGACTGCTGAAGACAAGGGTAATACAATCGTGCAATACTACGTTTATTGAACACTCGCCGATCATGGGATTGAATCAGTTATTTTTATTAATACGAAAATAACTCCAAACGTATGTTTTTCTGCCTTCTCTTTCTTTCGTTTGGGTACCTCTTGTTTTTGACGTTTGTGGCCGAAGATGAACCTTTTTTCTCAAAACTAGAACTCATCAAAATATACTCACGGAGTCAAATGGCGGAAGAACGGCTTAGTGGCCTTTCTTTATTGTCAATTTAGAATGAAAGTGCACGGAAATTGAACGTCTACCAGATGATCAACGTCTTTGCACAACAAAAAACAGAGAAGATCTTTCCTTTAGTTTTGATGCGAATTTTGGTGTGAGTAGACAATCGTATATTCTGCATTCTATACTTCCAGTTCCATGAGACACCGGTATAGTATGCAAGAAAATACCGTACGTAAAATGAAATTCTGAGAAACATATCTCCGCATACCTGAAATAACTACACGGAATTTCTACGGCACAGCGGGTTACTGCATGATTCTGCACCAGAGCTTCAACGTAACTAGCTATGCTACTGGTTCCACGCAAAGAAAAAAAGGCCCCGTCCCCAAGAGCAAATTAAAAAGTTGAATGTTTTTCTGGTAGACAGTGTATGTAATATTTAATACGATTACAAAGTTTGGCTTGTGCTGTGCTCTCTAGACATTGTTGAAAACAATTGTACATGGATTTCATTAGCAATCCTGGGCTTCTGCTCTTCTGTTTAACAATATTTTTGATTTTGGTATGTAACAGAATACGAACAGAAAGAACATAATGAACAAGCAAGAACAATTAGACTTACGCTGATCAAAATATCATTTTTCCTTTTCCTTCCTTTTTTAATCGAATCGTTATCACCACACGAACAAAAGAACGTCGGATTCTTTAAATTTTGATAAAAGGAAAACAAAACACGTTACACACATTTCATAGTTTTTAAGTGAGCCCTGGGATTTATAAGGAATCCTCTTTATTTTTTGCTTTAATTTTTGAAAGTACCACCCTCCCCCTGTTTTTGTATCTCTGATTGATAAGATGTTTTGCATATTTTTTCGTCTTTTTTATTTCTGTTTCATTGTTATAAAATGGCTGTCGTAGGCAGAGACGTATTTCCCTATAGGCCAACTAGGCCCGAGCCTAGAGCGGCAAATTTTAAGGACGGCAAATCTTAGAGGTAGCAAAGATTAATAATGTTTTAAAAGTCCATGAAAATAATTAAAAAAAAATTAAAATTAAAATAGAAGTGGAAACTAACATTTAGTCCGAAAACTGTTGTATACAAGATTTTGTTTCCGAGTTCCTTTAATCCCCTTCCTCCTCGACTTGAGAAACTATAGACAAACATACTCGTATATTTATCTCTTTAGAATTTCCTTAAAACTTGACAATTATCATAATTTCGGTACTGTTAAAATTTTAAATAATGTAGCAGTTGTGCAAGAATTCTAAAATTCGATTTTTTCAAATTCAAAATTTGTTTATTACTTCACTGCATTAAAAGAAACATCACACAATGAATTGTATGCATTAAAATTACAAACAAAATCAGTATTCAAGATATAAAGCGTCAATTAGTTTTTAGTTGACGAGCAAAACCCATGGCGAAGCATACGTCTTATTGTCCTGTCTGAAAGGCTTTGGCTGCCATGTATCAAAACATTAAAAATTGTTATAAAAAAATAAAAAAGGAAAGAAAGAAGTAAAACTTCTACTAAAGCAACTGATTAATTACAAATATTTAATCAATTTAGAAATTGATGGCGAAAGTCAAAAGTAAGGAATTTTTGTCAAAGATAGAAGAAATTTTGTTAAAAGAAAAATCTTGTTTATAGTTTCACCACATTTAAGCTATAAGTTGTTGTTTCCTTCATTTTTTTTTCCACTTTGCTTTGGATAGGCTACATTCCTCCCGAATCCCCTAATATTTCGTTTTGCTGATGGATCGGATCCAAATGAATTACATGAAATTGAAGCCATAAAATTCATTTTAAAGGGAAGTAGGGGGCGGAAAATTTGTCTAGGCCTAGGGGCGGCAAAGCCCTAAATCCATCTCTGGTCGTAGGTTGAGCAAAAACTACATCTGTCAACGGCAGCAGAAGAGAAGCTGAGCTCACTTAAATTATAAGGACTTTTCCTGGATGTATGTTGTATGGTGCATATCTGTACAACGTTTAAGATATTCGGTTATAGAGACAAAATTAGAGGAACAGTTCAAACTTTGTAACTGGATAAATCTTACATACACTGTATACCAGAAAAAACATTTTGCGTTTTTTTAAATATTATGTAGGTGATGATATTTTTTTATTTGCTTAGAACTGTTCTTTCGGCACAAAATAAGCTCAAGTTCAAAAACGACGGAGGGGTCTCCCCCTCTGTATCCAAGCCTTATCATCAGTGATTCAATTATCTTATCCCTGAAATAATCTGCATCTAAATTAGATTAATACATTTTCTAAAATAACTTGGCTATTTAAGAAATAAACTCTCAGTAAATGGCAGCAAAACTTAGTTTTTTTTTTAAAAACCAAAGGAAAACAAAACAGCAACGTAACTATTAGCTCATAAACTTTAAAACGTACTAAAGGGTTCGAGTCACTCTTTATCACAAAACAACAACAACAAAACAACCCAAAAAAAGAGTTAAAAACTTGCAATTCGAACTTTAATACTCCCCGATGAAAAAGTTGAGCCGATATCTAACACTCAGTTTTCCAACATAAGTTCAGTATATATACAGGGTGTTTGTAAATGAAGTATACAACTTCAGTATGCTATTAAAAAAATACGATAGAAAAAACTTACTTCAAGCGTCGAGAGACGTGGCAAGTTTTAAAGTTTGTTAAGTCAAATGATAGATGGCGACAGGTGTCTCATGCGATGAAAAATCTCTTCAAACACGGAATACAACACACACATGGCTTCCCCATTGGAGAAAACAGCGTGTGTTTTGGTTTGCGGAGTCAAAATCTCTAACAACAGTTCAGGGTAAGTACAGAACGGAGTACAAGAGGCAGCCACCTACACGAAGGAGCATCCAACAATGGGTAAATAAATTCAAAACGACAGGAATTGTCTTGAAAGGAAAAAGCACTGGGAGACCTTAAGACAGTGTCATAAGGCCATTTTCCTTCTCTGAACCAACCGTTACTGGCATAACGTACCTGGACATGATAGAACAATTCGCAATACCACAACTCCAGGATATTCAAGACATCATTTACCTGCAAGATAAAGTGCCTCCGCATTGGTCTTCGGGTTTACACAGATCTTTAGACCGCAATGTTCCAGGGCGTTGGACTGGACGTGGGGATCCAAGGGCATGGCCACCCCGTTCTCCTGATATTACCCCATGCGATTTTTTTCTTCACGGCTTTATTAAGGGCTAGTGATGTAGAAGGGGCTTAGCGCGCCTTAGCGGAGCTAAGGCACTATTTTTTGAGGCTTAGCGTCGCTAAACCATATTTTTGTGGTTAGATGGTAAAAGAAACTGCGCAAGGATTTTTTGTCGATGATCGTGTATACAAAAACAGGTAAATCTGTGTTCTGTATGAAAACATAATCCTATGTTAACCAAACGTTTTCAGATGCTCACCCGGTGGTAGAGTGGTCTGAGGCGCTGGCCTCTGACTATTGGTTCTAGCTGGGCTTTGGCTCGAGTCCATGAAGAGGTATGTGTGGATGCGTTGTCCAAGGTGCTGGATCTGTCAGTTATCCGAAACAAGGTGCGCGAAATAAGGGACAGGCGATTGCTTATTGCCCCCATGGTGATTAGGAAACAAACAAAAAGCACTGTATGGATGAAAAGATACAGTCTGATCATGCAGTAGGAGTTTCATGAATCCTAATGGTTCGAGAGCACAAAGTCATTATGTACTCTTTTTTTCTTGACGACAGTTAAAGAAAGTTATAGGTGATGGATACTCCGTGGGGTTAAGATTACACTGCCCCGAGAAAAAACGTCAGTGAAGAGTAGTTCTACTAAACTGCTCGATATCGGCCCTAATGAAAGCTATCCACCGAGCTCATTCCCTGCCTCCTTATGGGCAATACAAAGGCATATCGTGCATCCACTTCATAATCTTAACACAAAAACTGCGCATTAGTCACTCTGAGTTGATGTAACTATGTTAGTTGCATTTGTTCAATGTGATTAGTATGCATTACTCACCATAAATATTTGGAATCGAGCAGAACGACAGAGTAGTCTTTAAATGAAAATTTGGCTTAGCATTTGACTACCGCGTAACATTCTTTCTTTTATTAAAAACTCCTCAAATAGACCAGTTTTAATATAAATTGATAAAAGTAATTAGTAATAAAAATTACTAAACAAATAAATTAAATCAGATTTTTTCATAGAGCTTTCGAAATTTTTTCGAGGGTATTCTTTCCAGGTTGAGGTTTCGTAATCATTTCAGCGCTAAGGCACCTTTTTATTTAGCACTACATCACTGTTAAGAACATTGCGTACAAGAGAAAGGTTACATCTATCACTGAGCTCAAAGAACGCATTACTGCAACTTTCCTCCTTGTTACACCTGACATTCTACAGCGTACGTGGGTGGAACTGAACACTCGTTTGGACATTCTGCGAGCAACCAACGGAGCACACGTAGAGATCTACGGGCATGTTTAAAGAAAACTTTCACAGTTACCATGTGTTTTGACATTAAAAGTAAGATGTTATTTATTGCAGTATTTTTTTTTCAATAGCATATTGAAGTTGTATACTTCATTTATGGACACCCTGTATATACAGGAAACACACTGAAGTGTCAAAAAAATTGGAGTACCTCTCTAATGCTACGTTGGTCCACCCCCGATCGGATAACAGCAGCAACGCAACTGGGAATCGACTCCACGAGCTCTCTGTAGTACTGTACAGACAGTGCACACCCATGCTTCCTGAACAGCATCCCACAATTACGTAATATTCGCCGGTGGAGGATTCCTGGCATTGACGGCACATTGAAAAGCATCCAAAATGTGTTCGATGGCGTTTAAATTCGGCGAACGAGGGGGACAAGTCAGGATGCCAAACTCCGTGAGAAAATAAAATGACCGAAGGATAAACCACTGATGGGCAACCGAAATTTTAGACTGGATTCCAAGGGACATGAAAAGACCCAGAAGAAGACCACGTGGTAGATGAAATTCGAAAGTATCCGAGACTAACCTGGAGGAGACTGGCACAAGACAGACCGTTGTGGAAGAAACTTGGGGAGACCTTCATCCAGCAGTGGATTGATAATGGTTGACAATGAAGATGATGATGGTATATATATCAAACATTTGCTTTAATTATGGCGCTATTATATATATCATCATCATCATCATCATCATTGTCAACCATTATCAATCTACTGCTGGACGTAGGTCTCCCCAAGTTTCCTCCACAACGGTCTGTCTTGTGCCAGTCTCCTCCATGTCACCCCTGCATACTTTCGAATTTCATCTACCCATCTCCCATGTGGTCTTCTTTTGGGTCTTTTCCTGTCCCTTGGAATCCAATCTAAAATTTCGGCTGTCCATCGATGATCTGTCCTTCTGGCAGTATGTCCAGCCCATTGCCATTTCAGGGATTTAACTCTGATCATGATGTCTTCCACTCTTGTCATTTTTCGGATCCATGAGTTCCTCTTCTTATCTCTCCTGGTTACACCAAGTATGCACCTCTCCATGCTACTTTGAGTTGTCTGCAGCCTTTGTATGTCTCTTTTAGTTAAGGTCCACGTCTCTGCACCATACGTAAGCACTGGAAGGATGCATTGATCAAACACTTTTCTTTTAAGACATAATGGCATATTGCTCTTGAAAATTATGCTGTTTCTTCCAAAAGCTCTCCAGGCAAGTTTTGTACGCCGATTGATTTCTTCATCAATGTGACCCTCACTTGATATCTGCTGTCCAAGATAAACGTACGTATCTGTTATCTCCAGCTTTTCTCCATCAATCGATAAATCTTCATTTCTTGTAAAAGCATTGAACATCACTTTTGTCTTCTGAAAGTTCATTTTTAATCCCACTTCTTTACTCTTGTCAGCAAGTTCCTGGATCATACTCTGCAGCTCTGATGGGCTAGTTGCAAAAATGACTACGTCATCAGCAAAACAAAGGTGGGTTAGATAATCTCCATTAATCTTTATCCCCTTGTTTTCCCAGCTCAGTGACTGAAAAACACCCTCCAATGTGGCATTAAAGAGCTTCGGAGATATGGTGTCACCTTGTGTCACTCCCTTTCCAATTTTTATGTGTGTTGTATTTTCAAACAGCCTAATCTTTGCACTTGCATTTTCATAGATGTTATTAATAATATTAATGTATGCATCTTCAATACCACAGGTTTTCAGAGCCATTGTAACTGCTGATGGTTTCACCGAATCAAAGGCTTTTTCATAATCGATAAAAGCCATGCACAATGGAAGTTCATATTCCCTCGCTCTTTCAATTAGTTCTCTCAGCACATGGATATGATCTATTTTTCTGTAGCCACTCCTGAATCCAGCTTGTTCTCTCGGTTGAGCCATGTCCAGTGTTACCTTCGAGCGGTATGAAAGAACTTTAGTGAAGATTTTATAAACTACTGATAGGAGGCTGATAGGTCTGTAGTTTCCGAGATCCTCAATGTCACCTTTCTTATGTAGCAGGATCATTGTAGCGGTGTTCCAATCCTCAGGAATCTTTCCTTCATTAAGGCATCGAGTGAAAATTTGGGCGAGTACTGTTTCGATTTCTCCACTTGCTTCTTGTATGATGTCTACAGTAATTCCATCTTCTCCTGGAGTTTTTCCCCGCTTCATGTTCTTGATTGCATGTGCAACTTCTGCTGGAAGGACTGGAGGAATTCTGGTACTGGTATCTTTCATGTCTGGAGTGCATGTATCATCCCTTTCATATAATTTGGAGTAGAAATCTTTCACTCTTGTCAAAATTTCGCCTCTATTTCTTGTTACAGAACCATCTTCTTTTCTCAGTGCCATAATCTGTTTTCTTCCCTTACTGAGATGTCCCTTTGCTATCTTTAGGCTTTGGTTGTTTTCAATTGCTTTCCTCACTAGTTCACAGTTGAATTTTCTTACGTCTTCAGTGATACTTTTTCGTACTGTCTTGCATAGCTCTATATATTCCACTTTGGAAGTCACATCTTCTTTAGTTGTCCTCATCTCTCTTCTTTTTTGCATCAACATTTTCGTTTTTCCTGATAATTTATTTACATGCAACTTGTTCTTAGACCCAGCTAATTTTGTTGCTGTTTCCATAAGAGCTTTGGTTATTTTTCTGTTAATTTCAGAGATGTCCACTTCTTCCGATGTTAGGCCTTCTAAAGCAGAGAACCTGTTCTTCAGTTCCAACTTGAAGGTATTATGGTGTTTTTTAAGGTTGGTTATGTCAATAGATTTTGTTTGTCTTATGAGCTTGCCACGTTCAAGTTTAGTGTTGAGGTGCATCTTACATCTCACCAATCTATGGTCACTACCTGTGTTGAACTTGTTTAGCACACTGCAGTCTTCTATGACGAATTTTTTGTTACACATAATAAAATCAATTTCACTTGTCGTCCCATTTGGATGTCTCCATGTCCATTTCCTGTGTGGCTTTTTCTTGAAGAAGGAGTTCAAGATGAAAGACTCTTCTGCCTCTGCAAACTCAACGAGAGTATTTCCACGCTGGTTTCTGTTGCCGTGACCGAATTTACCTACTGAAGTTTCATTCTGTTGCCGTTGCTTTATTTTTGCGTTGAAATCTCCCATAATTATTTTCAAGTGCTGCTTACCTTTATTATTTAGATGACAAATTTCCTCATAAAATTCTTCAATTTCTTCTTCAGGATGATTTGTGGTGGGTGCATAAGTTTGAATAATCTGAGCCTGGTATCTTCTCGATAGTTGGATAACGAGTCGTGCAGCTCTGTCAGAGGAACTTTCAACTTCTACCACTTTATCCTTCAGTTTCTTGTTTATTATAAATCCAACACTAGTTCTGCCAGTATCTGTCCCACAATAGTAGAAGAGATGTCCACTTTTCAGTTCAATGAGATCTTCTCCTTTTCTCCTTACCTCACTTAGCCCCACGATGTCCCACTTGATCCTTTGTAGTTCCTCTTCCAATTCAAGAAGCCTTGAATCAGAAGATAGGGAGCGTCCGTTATATGTTGCCAAGGTCAGCATCAGATGGCAGCCTAGTCCGGTCCTCCGGGGATTCTTAGCACCCTCTGCCTTCATGTCGCACTGGCCGCTGCCTTGGCCAGGTACATTCCAGCTGCCGGAGACTGAGGGCCAAGATTTAAGTTGTGGAGTCATTTTGGAGGGGTTTGGCCATAACTCACCACGCTGGCCAAGCGGGTTGGTGAGTGTGGGATAGAATTTCCTCTAATCCCGATGGTATAGTTATACCGCTATTGGCGGTCGTCAGTGCCACTTTAGTGGGAACAGGATGCACCACGAAAAGGCGGGGTTGACATTTGTCAAGGAGAGGCTGTGATGTTACGCATCACCTGACCTTACATCCCATTATATATATATATATATATATATATATCAAATAACTCCATAATTGTAAAAATAATTAGTTTTATTTTCAAAAGAATCATAACTAAATTGAGTCAAAAGTTTAAAGCATTTACACGGTAGATAAAAGTATTCGGACAACTAGCTCAAACGGAAAAAATAGAGTATGTTTTTCTGGTTAAATTTTTGGATTTCAACCTAGGGTTAGACAGAAAGAAAGTTGCCGCTAATTTTCATGCAACGGGGAAACGTTTCGCGTAAAAGATTGAGAAAGAAAACTGAGTGGAGTATGCATATTCAAGCACACAATCAACTCCTCTCTTGGAACGGAGTTGATTTTGAATTCATTCAAATAATTGGTGGAGCTGAATTTTAGAATACAGACTGAAAATCTCAACGATGCTTTTTAATCACCTAATTTCAAGGAAAATGCCGCTACCATACCAATGTGATTAAAACTGTTCTTCATCAATATACTTAAAACACAATTGATTGCTAGTACTTACATGGATAAAAATAAATCTCAGGCTAATTATCTGCAGAAACGATATTCATAAATGCAAAAGCTTAGTAATGCAACAAAACTGGTAAAATACTTTAAATACAATGTCTTCGTACAACAAGGTTCTGATCAACTTCTTCCAAATGCGAATTACATATCGTAAAAATTGCAAAATTCAATACCGAAATCAGGCACATACACACAGCAAATATTTCGAAATGTTATAGTGTCGAGTTTTTTCTCTATGGTAAATATTCCAGCTATAGTTCATCTCTCACTTGTGGGTATACTTAAGCGAATTTCTTCAAAGAATCAAACAATACTCAAAACAAAAAAAAATATAACTTTCAGATTTATTCTACTGTATATATCAAGCTTCAACTCTAATGTTGCAGTATTTCACATGAGCTTCAAAATAGCAGAATAAAATTTAGGTAATGTTATCAGAATTAATATTTACTATACTTTTTCTAAAACCAATGTGATTATTTAAGTTTTACTGATACTTTAATGACTTTAACACATCATGTTCTGCTGGGTTTTTGTTGATTTTTAATAGGAAATGTCTTGTTCCTTATTAATCTGATTACAGGGAAGGAAGAAAGCCAACAACGAAGAGGAAACCGACATTTTCCCAAAATATAAACGTACGAGTTCTGCTTTTCTGAAACATTTGGGTCGTAAAAAAGCATAATTCTACAGTCCCAGGAAAGCAATACACAATATTAGGAAATTATTGCAAAATATACTTAATTGCGGCATTTACAAAGCTTTTACGGATGTAAAACATCTTAAAGACCTTTGCGACACGTTCGAGATCTCTTGGATGTTTTGTTGGTAAATATGCTAAGTAATGCATCATTTCTTTCTTTCGCATCATGTCAGCGAAGACCATAATATATAGTACGCTGACTTTCCTCATGAACATTCTAACAGAATGTGTTCTAGGCTAATTTTTTCGGAGAGAGCAGATGATATCGTAATACCGAGAGAGCCATTGCATTATGACAGCCCTTAGCCTAGACAAATGAACGGGCCAAGAAACCGAACGGTGGCGCAAGTGAAGTTCACAGAGCAGTATATATACAACGCGAGGATCGACATTAGGATAGTAGTGTGTTCAGAGTCAGAATGGGAAAAGCTACCGATTTATCGGATTTTGGTAGAGGACAAACTACAGTATGATGGCACGTCACCTCGGAACTAGGATAACGAAAACGGCGCGGCTTGCGGGTTGTTCACGAGCCTCTGTAGTGAGAACGTATCAAAAGTGGTGCACAGATGGCCAAACGACGAACCGTCATCCGCAGCTCATTGATACCAGAGGGGAGCGGAGACTGTCGCGCATTGTTCACAGTGACCTCAGGGCTACAGTGCGACAAATCACCAGCAGCTACGTGATCAGGGCAATGTGTCACAGCACATAGTCACATCACAGCCTTCTGCGCTTGGGCCTGCGTAGCTGAAGACACAGCCAGGTCCCCATGCTCACTGCACGTCATCGCCAACAACGCATGAAATGGGCCCAAGATTGTCGAAATTGGACCGTGGATGATTGGAAGAAAGTGGCCTGGTCTGACCAATCAAGATTCCTGGTGCATCACGTAGAAGGCCGAGCGCGGATACCTCGATTACCAACGGAGGCTATGGCCCCTGGATGCACTTTTGGGCGGAAACAGGCCGGCGGCGGGGGTGTTATGCTGTGGGCGATGCTCATTACCCTAATAGTAGAATCCCTTAACAGCTGTCAGGTATCTAAACATCGTTGCGGACCAAGTTCACCCATTCATAGCAACTGTGTTTCCTGCTGGCGATGGCCGTTACCAACAGGATAATGCGCCATGCCACACTGCCAAAATCGTCGAGAAGTGGTTCGAAGAACAACCTGGGGACCATCTGTTAACGCCCTGGCGTCCAAATTCACCTGTCATAAACCCAATCGAACATTTGTGGTTCGGCTTGGAAAAGTGGGTTCGCGCTAAATCACCACCCCTCTGAAATGTAAGGGAACTGGAGGGCCTGCTGTTGACATTATGGTACCAGATACCCCACGATACCTATAGCCACCTCATCGAATCGATGCCTCGCCGAGTGGCCACTGTTTTGTGGGCTAACGGGGGTCCTACAGCTTATTAGGTAGGTGGTCATAATGTATTGGCTCATCAGTGTATAAATAATATTTCTAGGCTTCAACGGGCAAAGGTGCTGTTGCTGACGTCATATGAAACAGGTTTCTATGCTAAAAGAATATATCAATAGAAATAAAAAAATACTTTCTGAGGCCTCAAATTGCTGCAAAATACCGTCATCTAAAATACAACGTTTTCCCCACGAAGGATCTTGTGCACGTCCATTTGTTCATGCGTGGCAGGTAGTTCTACAGCTATGTTAATTAATGTTGACAAATCAAAAATGTCGCTGCTGAAAATTGTATTTTTATGCTACACTGTGAAAAATAAGTGGCGCGAATTCACAGAAAATTTCTGAAAAGTAACGTGCCACAAAGTTGTTTGTAAATGTCCGTCTTTTAATGGAATTTCCGTTTTTATAACCTCCATATTTTTAGATTTTCCGTTTATTTCAGAAAACTCCGTTTCAAGTTCTTCCGTATTCATACAGGATGTTCGCAATATCCAACACGTAGGATATTGCAGCTCTTAAGAGAAAGCATCCTTTTGCGTCGGTAGTGAACCCACGCCGTTTGGGTGAAACCCGCGCGTTTTAACCACTGAGCAAAGAAAGTCACAGGAATCAAACTCATGTCCAAGATAAAACTAACTAGGCGACGATGAATTTTTTTTCATTAATGCGAGTGATGTACTCATTTTATTTTATGTTGGAGCTTATTATTTTTTTAATGCTTTGTAATAATTTTGTTTTTCTGTAGGAGGTCTTATTACAAATTACGCATTCTTATTTTTTTTATTGTGATTTTTCGAAGCGACAGAATGATTTGGAACTTGAGATCTTTTTCCAACTGACAATAACTTTAAATTATCTTTAAGAAAATGTGCAATGTACTGTTTTATAATATTTCACAAAACTTCTAAATATAACATTTGCTCTTAATAGCTATTATATAGCTTTTGTCTTAAAGACTCCACAGACTGTTACATAGACGTCGTACAATCACCTGTACAATAAATTAAGTACCCGGTTTCTTACGGTAACATAATATATAATAGCTGGTGCACAAAATAAGGAAGAGGAGAAGAAATATCCTGTGTCACAGTACCCAAATTCATGCGATACAGAATCCACAATATCCCATGTCGCTACAGGACTTCAAAAACAAATACTTTGACATACCATTGAAATGCAACAATTAATCAAATCCCCAAGTATTCCCGTGAATCCCTACCGGAAATTTTTCGTGATAAGTATATGGAAAACGTGAGAACGGAGTTTTTCCGTTAATATACGAAAGGATTGTGGAAAGGTTTCTGAAAATTCAGAATTTTTCTACCGTACGAAAAATTCGTGAAATTCAGAGTTTTTTCCGTCATTTCACGGAAAAGAAAAAGTTGTATCCAAAATATGCTTTGTTAATTCACGAAAAAAAAAAAAAAAATCACGGAAAGTGGCTCGTGAATTTCACAAAATATTTTGCAGTGCAGCAGAAATACAAGTTTATTAGGTAAACCCTTTTTTCATCCACAAGATCACTGACTGCTGAAAGATTTACATACGTGTCGCACCATTGACGGTAAATCCTTACTTTCTACGGTTGAGCGTGAAAAGCCCAGGAATACCACTGTTGGGGAGGTGTTCAAACCAGCACACTTGGCGACAACTATCTGGCCACCTTCAAAGTCGCTCGGACAGTGCCCAACCATCAATTTACGGGCCCCAGTACAAGCACATGAGCTCCTTTTCCCCTCTGGAAATAACAATAGCTCTCTTCTAGGAAAAAACAAAGTATTTTGTACCATCAAAGAGAATGAGATTACATAACGAGTAGCCTACAGCCAGTCCTAGGACGGCTGTGTTTAAGCTTTAAATAAATATTCATACATAGGGGATGTTGCCCGACATAGGACGGTGTGAAATTTTTAATTGAAGCAGATTGTAAACAAATCAAGTAGACGCCGGATTTCTGTAAAGAAATATAGTATAAAAAACTCATTCACGTAAGAGCTGAAAACGTCTTTAGATGCGATTTTGCTTACTTTGACACATCTCAAAATAATTTCAGTTTTTTTTTTTTTTTTTTTGTAGTTTAGAACGTTTTAGATAGATATCGCTATTTATATTTATAATACGGGATGTAAGGTCAGGTGATGCGTAACACCACAGCCTCTCCTTGACAAATGTCAACCCCGCCTTCTCGTGGTGCATCCTGTTCCCACTAAAGGGGCTCTGACGACCGCCAATAGCGGTATAACTATACCATCGGGATTAGAGGAAATGCTATCCCACACTCACCAACCCGCTTGGCCAGCGTGGTGAGTTATGGCCAAACCCCTCCAAAATGATTCCACAACTTAAATCTTGGCCCTCAGTCTCCGGCAGCTGGAATGTACCTGGCCAAGGCAGCGGCCAGTGCGACATGAAGGCAGAGGGTGCTAAGAATCCCCGGAGGACCGGACTAGGCTGCCATCTGATGCTGACCTTGGCTACGTACAATGGACGCGCCTCTGTCTTCTGATTCAAGGCTTCTTGAATTGGAAGAGGAACTACAAAGGATCAAGTGGGACATCGTGGGGCTAAGTGAGGTAAGGAGAAAAGGAGAAGATCTCATCGAACTGAAAAGTGGACATCTCTTCTACTATCGTGGGACAGATACTGGCAGAACTAGTGGTGTTGGATTTATAATAAACAAGAAACTGAAGGATAAAGTTGTAGAAGTTGAAAGTTCCTCTGACAGAGCTGCACGACTTGTTATCCAACTCTCGAAAGATACCAGGCTCAGATTATTCAAATTTATGCACCCACCACAAGTCATCCTGAAGAAGAAATTGAAGAATTTTATGAGGAAATTTGGCATCTAAATAATAAAGGTAAGCAGCACTTGAAAATTATTATGGGAGATTTCAATGCAAAAATAGGGCAACGGCAACAGAATGAAACTTCAGTAGGTAAATTCGGTCACGGCAACAGAAACCAGCGTGGAAATACTCTCGTAGAGTTTGCAGAGGCAGAAGGGTTTTTCATCTTGAACTCCTTCTTCAAGAAAAAGCCACACAGGAAATGGACATGGAGACATCCAAATGGGACGACAAGTGAAATTGATTTTATTATGTGTAACAAAAAATTCGTCATAGAAGACTGCAGTGTGCTAAACAAGTTCAACACAGGTAGTGACCATAGATTGGTGAGATGTAAGATGCACCTCAACACTAAACTTGAACGTGGCAAGCTCATAAGACAAACAAAATCTATTGACATAACCAACCTTAAAAAACACCATAATACCTTCAAGTTGGAACTGAAGAACAGGTTCTCTGCTTTAGAAGGCCTAACATCGGAAGAAGTGGACATCTCTGAAGTTAACAGAAAAGTAACCAAAGCTCTTATGGAAACAGCAACAAAATTAGCTGGGTCTAAGAACAAGTTGCATGTAAATAAATTATCAGGAAAAACGAAAATGTTGATGCAAAAAAGAAGAGAGATGAGGACAACTAAAGAAGATGTGACTTCCAAAGTGGAATATATAGAGCTATGCAAGACAGTAAGAAAAAGTATCACTGAAGACGTAAGAAAATTCAACTGTGAACTAGTGAGGAAAGCAATTGAAAACAACCAAAGCCTAAAGATAGCAAAGGGACATCTCAGTAAGGGAAGAAAACAGATTATGGCACTGAGAAAAGAAGATGGTTCTGTAACAAGAAATAGAGGCGAAATTTTGACAAGAGTGAAAGATTTCTACTCCAAATTATATGAAAGGGATGATACATGCACTCCAGACATCATGAAAGATACCAGTACCAGAGTTCCTCTAGTCCTTCCAGCAGAAGTTGCACATGCAATCAAGAACATGAAGCAGGAAAAGCTCCAGGAGAAGATGGAATTACTGTAGACATCATACAAGAAGCAAGTGGAGAAATCGAAACAGTACTCGCCCAAATTTTCACTCGATGCCTTAATGAAGGAAAGATTCCTGAGGATTGGAACACCGCTACAATGATCCTGCTACATAAGAAAGGTGACATTGAGGATCTTGGAAACTACAGACCTATCAGCCTCCTATCAGTAGTTTATAAAATCTTCACTAAAGTTCTTTCACACCGCTTGAAGGTAACACTGGACATGGCTCAACCGAGGGAACAAGCTGGATTCAGGAGTGGCTACAGCACAATAGATCATATCCACGTGCTGAGAGAACTAATTGAAAGAGCGAGGGAATATGAACTTCCATTGTGCATGGCTTTTATCGATTATGAAAAAGCCTTTGATTCGGTGAAACCATCAGCAGTTACAATGGCTCTGAAAAACCTGCGGTATTGAAGATGCATACATTAATATTATTAATAACATCTATGAAAATGCAAGTGCAAAGATTAGGCTGTTTGAAAATACAACACACGTAAAAATTGGAAAGGGAGTGAGACAAGGTGACACCATATCTCCGAAGCTCTTTAATGCCACATTGGAGGGTGTTTTTCAGTCGCTGAGCTGGGAAAACAAGGGGATAAAGATTAATGGAGATTATCTAACCCACCTTCGTTTTGCTGATGACGTAGTCATTTTTGCAACTACCCCATCAGAGCTGCAGAGTATGATCCAGGAACTTGCTGACAAGAGTAAAGAAGTGATTAAAAATGAACTTTCAGAAGACAAAAGTGATGTTCAATGCTTTTACAAGAAATGAAGATTTATCGATTGATGGAGAAAAGCTGGAGATAACAGACACGTACGTTTATCTTGGACAGCAGATATCAAGTGAGGGTCACATTGATGAAGAAATTAATCGGCGTACAAAACTTGCCTGGAGAGCTTTTGGAAGAAACAGCATAATTTTCAAGAGCAATATGCCATTATGTCTTAAAAGAAAAGTGTTTGATCAATGCATCCTTCCAGTGCTTACGTATGGTGCAGAGACGTGGACCTTAACTAAAAGAGACATACAAAGGCTGCAGACAACTCAAAGAAGCATGGAGAGGTGCATACTTGGTGTAACCAGGAGAGATAAGAAGAGGAACTCGTGGATCCGAAAATGACAAGAGTGGAAGACATCATGATCAGAGTTAAATCCCTGAAATGGCAATGGGCTGGACATACTGCCAGAAGAACAGACCATCGATGGACAGCCGAAATTTTAGATTGGATTCCAAGGGACAGGAAAAGACCCAGAAGAAGGCCACATGGGAGATGGGTGGATGAAATTCGAAAGTATGCAGGGGTGACATGGAGGAGACTGGCACAAGACAGACCGTTGTGGAGGAATCTTGGGAGACCTTCGTCCAGCAGTGGATTGATAATGGTTGACAATGATGATGATGATGATGATGATTTATAATACAAAGCCCGCAGCGAAATATTTTGCAAAATGTATGATATTGTGGCGTATTTGATATATTTTGCAAAATGTATAAGGTAACCAACACTAAACTCGGAAAGTTAGACAAAATAAAAAAAATTAAAGCGTACAAATTAATATTCTAATTGTGTTAAATTATATTAATATTCGAGTTGTGCTAAATGAAATTAATATACAAACTCAACTTGCCGTTATATTAAGAATTCAATTCGAATTTTGTAGATCGGGAAAATTAGCTAGCGAATATGTCTTTTACTTGTATACCCAGTGTGCCGTGCCTGCCCCGCAGAACGCACACGACATAAAGGCAGATAGCAGCTAGAACGAAAGTCTGCGTAGCTCAGTTGGTAGAGCGACTTGTTCCGGAATAAGTGGACTCGGGTTCGATCCCCGGCGTGGATCAAAAATGATGGAGAAATTTACTTCGTTATAATGGCGTCCGAACTTTCCGGATGACCCGGTCGTTAAAGATCTCGCCATGGTGTGATGTTCTTTCCACAACGCGAGATAAGAGAATCCCTTCTTCAGCGCTTCGAAAAATAAATGTGTGTGACGTTGCATTCCACACACCAGATTGACTAGGAGTTCTCAAGTGAACGTTCTACAGCGTATTGCTGCCTGCAACGATTCATGGTCACGACGTGCCTGCCCCGCAGGACGCACGCGACATGAAGGCAGATAGCAGCGAGAACGAACGTCTGTGCAGCTCAGTTGGTAGAGCGACTTGTTCCGGAATAAGTGGACTCGGGTTCGATCCCCGGCGTGGACCAAAAATGACGGAGAAATTTACTTCGTTAAACCAGTTTCCCCTACATTCTTTTTTTTATCAAATACTAAGTTTAGCATTTTTAATGCATTCGCCCGTGATCATGATAATTTTATTAGTACGCAATAAATTAAATTTAATTAATCAGAACTCATATTATAGTTAAGTGTTTTGTCTAAGCTACGTGTGAGCTGCGATGCACAATTCGAAATCCTTCCGTTCATCGTTTAAAAGAGTTGCAGAATAAATACAAAAGCACTGAAGCATAGCGTTGAATAAGTTAAAAATATTTCGCAGTAGAAAGCAAAAAAAAAGTTCGAAAGTAATGAAAATGTTTATTATTTTATTTCATCACTTGTTTTGCCCATTCTTTATTTCCAGAGAAAAAAAAAAAAAAGTTGAGAACCTCTGCAACCAATGCCGATCTCTCCTCCCTCCATACAAAGCAATATCTACTTAGCTTGATTTTGGTACATTAGACATTTCAACTGCGCACAGGATGTAAAATTTTGAGGGGAATACCGGTACTGAATAAAAACGAAAATCGGTTTACTGGTTCCTTGCGAAACTTTTTGGTCATCACTGGAAAAAGTGCCTAAGGAATGAACGACCACAGAAAAATCCCCGCTGAATGCCTGAATCTCGAAAATACGCAAAGAAAGCCCACATTCCTACATTTACAATATTGCTTAGTTTTGAATCTCGTCCTGGTTTACTAGGTCAGGTGTAGCTTTAATTTGGGGATGTAAATCATTTACAGTTTCTGTTAATTCGTTTCACATGCCCTCACGATAACTGTATTTGTTAACAAAATATAGCAAAGCAAGAAAACAGACTTACGTATGACGAGCATTTTTAGAAATAGAGAATCTTAAAGTCGTATGTATTTATGAAGTTTGTTAAACGTGTGCAATCATCCCACACACTGCAGAACAATTAGAAATATGCGTACCATACTAAGATATAAAAATAATTAAAGTTACAAGAGCAAACCGCTTTGTTACTTTCGGTTACTCAAATGAGTTATCACAAATAAAACAGATTTGCAGTGGCGAAACCAGAATATTTTCCAGGAAGTGGGACGACAGTGGGAAAATATTGCTTTGCAAATAGCAGGAGCATATACAGCAGGCTTTTTTCGGTCGGGGGGGGGGGGGGGAGCACAAAAAGTGGAAGTTTTGAAATCCATAACATAAAAATTAATCAAAAATAGAAGAAACAAATTTAAGTATCTAATGTAAGTTGATGCATTAATAAAATGCATATTTTTTTTCTAATGTGAGTTTTGTTATAAATTTTATTAAAATAAAGCATTTTTTTTTTCAGTGTAAGTAGTATTCCAACAAAAAACACAAAGAAATTAAACCCTATCGGGAGGGGGAAGGCCCCTTGCCCCCTTCCGCTCTAATTACGTCCTTGGCAAATACTATTGACTGAAAACCTTTTTAAACTTCCCTAAAACATACATTTCACAAATACTGTGTGTGTGTGTGTGTGTGTGTGTGTGTGTGTGTGTGTGTGTGTGTGTGTGTGATGCAGGAGGCCGGGTGAGGGTTTTTCCTTTTACAAAAAGAACATTGGCCTCGTTTTTGAACGGGTATCTTTGGCATCCGTTCCCAGACAAAAACTTTCTTCGATAACTATACGCTATTTCACATAAATTTCACAGTATACTACCGTGCTTTTCCAGTTTCATTACATTTTTTCTGCTTAAAATTTAAACTGTCATTTGCCGGACCACGGGACCCCAGGAATATCCCCCTTTTCCTCCTCATAGTTGGGGACTGCGCTCGGATCACTTGTTTTGCCCATTCCTACCCTCGATTGGACGCTGATTGATGCTCGACGAGCTAGTCAGCCTATTTATACAGCACACTGCGCGCATGCGTGTCTTAAGTGTTGGAGTGAACCATTTATGTGATGATGCAGGTGTTCCTAATTAACTGGCAGCTCAGTGTATGTGGGACCATCACTCCCTCAAACTTAAAAAAATATTCAGTTGAATTTAATTTCCTAAACTAGATTATTACGTGAATAGATAATTGCGTAATTTTTGAATGAAATAAACTCAAAACATTTCAGTGGCAAGTATGAGAAAAACGTGGAACGGTTGTCATTTCTGAGCTTTCCACTTGGCGCTTTGTGCTTACCATCTGCTTACTAATTCAATCTACAAAAGCATTCCAAAGCTGTAATGCGAGGAAGTTTTTTATCACAGCATACATGCCTAACGGGATTCGAACCCAGACCCGTCTCGGACAAATGGTCACAAGACAACTGCGCTACCGGGGCCACATTAGACAACTGCGCCACTGGGTGCTATACCATAACTTACACTCTGTTAAAAGTTGACAAGAAAATTGAGTCTCGTTTCTTGTTGCGTTTTTTTCCTTTACCTTGAGGTAGTACCCTAAATTCAAGAGTTTAGGAACGACTGCATCAATCTATCATTGTATTATCCTCAGCATACATAATGAATAACGAACGCATAATATTAAGCTGATCAGAGAAATAAGTTGGTTTTGTCATTAAAACATTGACACAAGTATCTAAAAATTCAAGGATTAGAAAATTGCCATTGCGCCGTCAAAAGAACTTACCTGTACATGAATAAGCAATTTCTATACAGAGCATTGTGGAAATCCTACGAAACGTAACTACGATCAACAGATGGCGTAAAAGAAGTGTATTTTCTAAAGACGGTATCCCTACAAAATTTCCTAACGTGCTCAGCTTAGCCATTTCCATACGAGTTCTCAGTTGTGGCATTTGTCAATACAGTTAGTTACTTCGAATTTTATGAACAATCCGGCTTTCCAACAGTGCAATGCTAAAAAAACAACAACATAGAAACTGAAAAAGCGATTTAAAGAAATACTAGCTCACCGTTCATCTGCCTCTGTTGGAAGACTAGGTTCTTAGTGACTTCCTGCGTCTTTCTGTTCTGGGGTCCAAATACAGCAGTTAAACATGCAGGACTTCTGGGTAATGGAAGGGAAGAGACCACTTGGCAGTTACGAAGTACTATCGTCTGCCACCCCAGTGAACTCCGGCATCTTTCGGAACTTACGAGCCCAAGGTTCACCTTTGAGCAGACGTCAACTTTGCTGCTTACGGTATATCGCATTTCCGACAAACACTGCTTCAGTTACTCATTCCCTTTTTTCCCCCTGACGATCGCATATACACAGCCAACAAGTGTCTGCATTCCGTCATCTGAGAAGAGATCACGAACATCGTAAAGCAGAAGCTAGAATGTTGCAATTACGGTTATTATTCCAGACTGGTTGGTCTCCTCCCAGTCAGGTGCCCTTGCCATCTACCAGAAAGGTCAGCACATCGTCAGAGGTATTTGTCGATTACAGCGAAAGCTTTCTGTTTTCCTGTAATGACTGAGATGTCAAATGTTATTATTTAAACTTTTCAGACCTGTATTTGATACAAATTATTGTGTAACACACATAACGTACGCTGTGTAATCAAAGCTCAGCTGCTGCAAACGACGCCCAGGAAAGTAACACAGTAATAAAAAGATCTTCTTCATAGTTTGATAAAAACTTGTTTTTAAAGGCTGTCTGCCTGCTCAACTCAATTTCTGCTTCTATATACTATCATACATCGAAGTCACATTTTGTCAGCTTTTTTTGTGACGATTAAATTTCCCTCCAAGAGAAAATCTTTTGTAATCTCCTCATCATGAAACAAATATGCCGTGAAAATTGCGGATTTTATCATGATACAACAACGCTAAACATATTGCAGCCAATGCGTTATTGTAGGTTTGTAGGGGAATTCCAACAGCAGGTGAGAGGTAATAGTTATGAATCGAATTTTGTTGCCCATCATCCTGAATATAATTTTTGTAATCAAGGTGTTCTGTAAACAACAGTGTGCGAAAATGTAATCCATTCACTCGGAGAGCAATAAAGTACGATGAGTTGCTCACGGTGGTCGTTAAACCTCCAATAAAGTAATATAAATTGAAACTCTGTGAACAGCCGATTGCATGGCGATGGTCAGCAGAAGTGTTCGAAGCGGAAGAGGGAATGGCTAAATTCCCTGCCTCATTAATACGTCTGGCAAAAAAACTAGGAAAAGGGACGGTCTCTCTCTCTCTTAATACTTCCCAATTAGACCCAACGAAAACGAGAAACGATTCCAACCCTTTAGGTCTTAGAAATGTTAGTAATGCTTGCTTCCATAGAAATCAATGGTCACAGGATTACAGCTCTACGACAACGGTGAAATGCGGGTGAATTTCCTTCAAAAGCGGATATTAAGCTGGAGGATTAGTAGAACTAATTCAGATGACAGAGAGAAGGAGTTATATATATATATTTTTTTCTGTTGTTGTTGTTGTTATTTTGTTTAAGTGGTTTAACGACCACCATGAGCAACTCCGGATTTCACCATCTTGGGCCGCTGGTGGCCTAGTGGGCAACGTACGTGACTGCCACGGAAAAGGCCTCAGGTTCGATCCCAGGCAGGTATCATGAACATATCATATGTAGAGGATTTTTAGGAAGGGAGTGTCTGACCCCAGGTCTTAAACAACCCTTAGAAATAGGAAACTAGAAGATTTGGGCTAGAGCGCCCGATAGGAAAGAGACACGGAAGCGAAGTAGAAAGGGGAGGAAGACGCCCTTATTTATTACCAGGGGGCCAGTACCCGGGGTCCGACGGCTTAACGTGCCCATCCGACGCACGGCGGGTATTTAGTGGATCGAGCGTTCGTACCTGCCTGGGATCGAACCTGAGGCCCTACCCGTGGCAGTCACGAACGTTGCCCACTCGGTCATCCGCGGCCTCAACCCAGGCAGGTACGAACGCTCGATCCACTAAATATCCGCCGTGCGTAGGATGGGCACGTTAAGCCGTCGGACCCCAGGTACTGGCCGCCCGGTAATAAATAAAGCCGTCTTTCCCTTTCTACTTCGCTTCCGTGTCACTTTCCTATCGGGCGCTCTGGCCCAGATCTCCTAGTTTCCTGTTTCTAAGAGCTGTTTAAGACCTAGGGTATGACACTCCCTTTCTAAAATCCTCTACATATGATCATGATCATGAGCAACTCCATGGGCTATAAGCAGTCGCCCGTCCCTGATTCAGGGTCACTGGTTCCAGGGAAGGGAGAAAGCCAGGTGCCGTAAAGCGAACACAAAATCCATGCCTCACGTAGATTCGAACCTAGACCCTCTCGGACGAACAGTCAGTAGCTTAGACCACTGCGCCACCGGGGCGGCAGGAGTTATTATTTAAAAATATAATAATAATAGAAGGAAGAATATGGCTAAACAAAGTTTAATCATAGAGAAAAATTGCCCACAGCCTCATTGCGAGATTTTTTGTTAATGTATTTTATTTTATTTATTTATTTATATATTTTCCTGTGAAACGTTCTTTCCACTTGGATTATGATGTTTTCCAATATTTTTTACACTTTTTTCCTGCGAAAGTAGAAATGAACACAAATTTAATGCATCTAAATTTCCATTTTATTTCACTTTAACAAGTCTAAATTTCACAAATTCGAGTACAATGTGTGCTTACGAGAAGAGAGAATCTTAAAAAATGGAATGAATAACCAGCTCTCTCTATATATTTTTTTACCATCGCATTACATTTCCAGTAATTGTTTACTTCAGCTCTGTAAACCGAAGATCGATTTTTCTTCTTTCTTTCTGTTTTTTTTTTACAGAAACTGCCACATTTAATAATTTTTGTACTTAAACCAACGATTTCGTTTGCAGAGTGAAGCTTCAATATTTTATCTTATTATTTCAGTGACGTATATTAATCGCCTTAATGACGCCTAAAACCATGCAAACAAAGACTTCGGACAATTCTACCGAATAAAAACGCTTTACTGTTCTTGCTATTTAGTACAATTTGATTAACAAAAGCGTTTTTGGAGAGAGAAATCGCAGCGCTCTGTAGCATTTTAAACAAATAAATTTTTCTTTGCCATTTTTCTGATCCTGCTACGGTTTCGTTATTTGAAAAAGAGAAAACTTATACTGTATGAGTTCCATGTTTCCACGTTACGAATCAATACATTTAATGTAATAATTTTTCTTTTAGTAAAGGATTACCAATCTTGTTTTGCAGCTCTTTTTCTAAACATTTTTGTTCATCGTTCTAACACGTGCTATTGAATCTGTGAAAAAAAAAAAAAAAAATTCTTAACCACAATTTCATGGGTTGAAAGGCATACGGATTTATATTTCTTAGAAGACAAGATGATAGAACATGTTTTCGAGTGAGAGAAAAAAATAAAAAATTTTCAACCCCAAAATCGCAAATGGCACAGAGACCACACACGTACAATGATGAGTCATTCCATTATGACAGCCCCCCCCCCCCAGCCTAGACAAATGACAGCGCCTGGAGACCATGCGGTGGAGCAGGTGAAGTTCACAGAGCAATATATACATACAACCCGAGGACCGGCTATCGGTTAGTAGAGTGTTCGGAGTCAGAATGGAAAAAGCTGCCGATTTATCGGAGTTTTCTAAAGGACAAATTGTGATGCCACGGCACCTCTGAACTACGATCTCGGAAACGGCGAAGATTGTGGGCTGTTCACGTGCCGCTGTAGTGACTACGTATCAAAAGTGGTGCACAGATAGCCAAGCCGTCGTCTAGCCGTGAGTAGTCCGCAGCTCACTGATGCCAGAGGGAGGGGAGACTGTCGCGCATTGTTCACAGTGACCGCAGGGCCACAGTGCGACAAACCACCGGCAGCTACAACAGTGGTGATCAGGGCAATGTGTCACAGCACAGCTTTCTGTGCATAGGCCTGCGTAACCGAAGACCCAGCAGGGTCCCTGTACTGACTGCACGTCATCGCCAACAACACGTGAAATGGGCCCAAGATCATCGAGATTGGACAGTGGATGATTGGAAGGAAGTGGCCTGGTCTGACGAATCAAGATTCCTTGTGCATCACGTAGACGGCCGAGCGCGGATACCCCGATAACCAACGGAGGCTATGGCACCTGGATGCACTGTTAGACGGAAGCAGGCCGGCGGTGGGGATGTTATGCTGGGGGCGATGCTTTCTTTCTTTTTTTTTTTTTTTTTTTTGATTGGAGGTTTAACGACCACCGTGAGCAACTCAATGGGCTATAAGCAGTCGCCCGTCCCTAATTTAGGGTCACTGGTTCCAGGGAAGGGAGAGAGCCAGTGTCGTAAGACAAACACAACATCCATGCCTCACCGGGATTCGAACCCATACCCCTTACGGACGAATGATCAGAGGCCAGCGCCTTAGACCACTGTGCCACCGGGGTGGCGGGCGATGCTTTCCTGGGACACTTTAGGCCCCATTATCCCAATAGCACAATCCCTGACAGCCGTCAGGTATTTGCACATCGTTACGGACCAAGTTCACCCATTCATGGCAACTGTGTTCCTTGCTGGTGATAGCTGTTACCAACAGGATAATGCGCCATGCCACACTTCCAGAATCGTCAAGGAGTGGTTCGATGAACATGCTGGTGACTTTCTGTTAATGTCCTAGCCTCCAAATTCACCTGACATGAACCCAATCAAACATTTGTGGTTCGACTTGGAAAAGCGGGTTCACACTAAATTAACACCACCCCAAAATGTACGGGAACTGAAGCACCTCCTGTTGACATTATGTTACCAGATACCCCAGGATACCTATCGCCACCTCATCGTATCGATGCATCGCCGAGTGGCCACTGTTTTGCGGGTTAAAGGGGATTCTACAGCTTATTAGGTAGGTGGTCGTAATGTAATGGTTCATCGGTGTAAATACAGCACACAGCGACACAACGTACTTAATCATGTTGGATTGTTTTCTTTTGTTTCGGGGCTTAACGACCACTATGACCAACACGTAAGGTTATATATAGGTAGTCGCCCGTCCCTAATTTGGGGTAGCTGGTACCGGGTAGGGGAGACAATCAGCGCTATAAGACTGACGCTCCACCTTGCCTCTTCTGGAACTTGAGCCTATCTCGCATGATTGGTCAGCGGACTGCGCCTCGGACTACTCAGTCACAGAGGCGCCGTAATTATATCCCAAGATCGTATTGTACATGCTGAATTCAACTTTTAGGGAGGTTTGGTTGATATGGCTTCTTATTACGTAATATGTTTATAATAACACTCATACACACACAGTTTTACCGCCTAGGTAGCCGAGTGGTCTGAAGTGCTGGCTTTTTACCATATCTCCGAAATGGGTCCCTGTTCGAGTCCCGGATAAAGCATCAGTGGTGTGCTTGTCTTACGGCACCGACTCTGTCCCCTTCCTGGAACCAGTGGCTTTTTACCATTTCTCCGAAATGGGCCCTTGTTCGAGAGACTGATAAACATCAGTAGTGTGCTGGTCTTACGGCACCGACTCTGTCCCCTTCCTGGGACCAACGGTTCTAAATTAGGGACGGAAGAGTGCTGATAGCCCTCATAATTGCTCATGTCAGTAGTTTAACCCCGAAATAAAAAAAAATCCAATTTGCTTTTTATTTTAAAAATACCAGTTTCTGGGACAGGTCAAGTGGTCGAGGACACAGGCTTCTAGATGTTCGTACTGATGTGCTGTGTTCAAACACCAGGTATTTGTACTTATGGCACTGATTTCTCCCTTCCTTGGAATTGTTACAGGGCTTGTTGCTGAGTTATATTACAGCGCCCTGTGTGAAGGGTTCGTTTGACGCTTCGTTTGCAGTAAGTTCTGTATCGGGGTTTAACCCGAATTTCTCCCGACTGGAGCAGATAAATAAAATACAAAGTACGAGTATAAGTAAAATCGAATAAAGTTAAACTTTGCTCTTGCAGTGAGGAAGACGTTTCTTCAAATGTCGTGGGGAATTTCTCCAAGCATTGTCCATCATTTGCTTTCTTTCATTACCTTATTAACACGTCGAATCTCCTTCTCTCTCTAATCATCAGCCCCATTGCTTACTGCTTATCTCCGTCACGCCGACCAGCGAGCCATTCGCACCTCGCCAATCTTACTCCTTCCCACTGAACTTTCTGTCACCGAGTGCCATGTCTTCTTGCTGAGAAAACCACAAAGATGTCGTCCCCTGCCGAAGAGTGAAGTTAACGCTTACCAAGAAAGCGCGGACACTCCTTAAAAATACCTTCTCTCTGAAGACGCAAAGTTCCTTAATTGCCTTCGCTGTCCGCCTCTTCTCTGACTCCCTTGCAAGAAATTGTCCATGTAACAACTCTCTCCCTTTGCCTGGGACGGCTGAAAAGCAATAATGTCCTGTTCCCCTTTTTTCACATCCACGAAACCATAAATCTAACACCCCCTCAGTTGCGTGAGAAACAGTGTACTTCAACAGTCACCCTGCTCATCAAAATGGTGTGAATTGGAGGAAAATGATTACAATTCACTATCCTAAAAATGGCTACTGGACTTCTGATAAATATGGATGCCCAGGTTACAGAATCACTGATTCTAAATTAAGGGCAGGTGACTTGTTTTCGACATGAATGCGCATGGAAGTAAACCCCAATACCATAACTAACTGGATCAAAAATGTACTTCTTTACTGTCTCAGTGAGACAGTAAAGAAGTACATTTTTGATGAGACAGTAAAGAAGTACATTTTTGATGCAGTTAGTACTTCACCTTAAAAGAAATATAAGATCTATATATGTGCAGTGCAAATGGCAAAAACCGCCCGGATAGCGGAGTAGTCTAAGCGATGGCTTCTGCTCATTCGTCCAAAATGGATCCAGGTTCAAATCCCGGTGAGGCATGAATGTGTGTGTGTTTGTCTTTCGGCACTGGCTCTCAATTTGTTACTTGTCCAACACTGGTTATCTGTGTACATTGGTCATTTAGCATACTGTAAAACCCATGTTTGATGTATACTTGTTCACAATATGTTACTTGATCAACACTGTCTATATCTGCGTACATTGATCATTTGGCATGCTGTAAAACCATGTATGATTTGTACTTGTTGCTGTGAAATATCTGTATCCTGTTTCTGTCTGCCTGTTTGTCATGGCTGTGTACCACCAGGTCCAATAAATCATTTAAAAAAAAAAAAAAAAACCTCTAATCAAATAAAAATAAAAAAAAAACTGAAAAAACACGTGATATTAAGTAGACACCATTTCTTCGAAAGGTTTAAAAGAACTGACGTCTATAGTGTTTTCCTCTGGTGGAAATACGTACTAACTCATATCGAAAAAAATGTTTGCTGCCTAAAAGAATCTCAAGAATTAAAAGCCAATACACCCAAAAACGTTTTTTAAAAAGTAACCCTAGTTCTATATCGCCTTCATCGTCAACCACTCTCAATCCACTTCTGGATGAAGGTCTCCCAGATTTTCTTTTACAACTCCCTCTCTTGAGTAACTCTCTTCAGTATGCTTTCGAATTTCATCCACCGATCTCTCAAGTGGTCTTCTGGATCTTTTCCTGTGCCTTGGCATCAAGTCTAACATTTCAGTTTTCCAACAAGTGTTCAGCTCTTCTGGAAATATAACCTGCTCATTGCCACTTGAGGGTCTTTGATCATTGTATGATCAAATGTTGTCATTTTCCTGATCCATGAGTTTCTTTTCGTATCTTTTTTGGTTAAGTCAGTCATGCATCTTTGAGTTGTTTGCAATATCTACACCTCTTTTTTAGTTAAAGTCCATGTCTTTGATCAAAAAGTAAGAACTGGTATGGTTCGTTTTGATTAAATACTTTGCTTTTAAGACAAAATGGTAAATTGCTCCTGAAATGTGTACAGTTTCTTCCTAATGCACCCCAGCCAAGTTCTGTACGCCTATTAAATTTTCCTTCTATGTGGCCCTCGCTTAGTGCCTATTGTCCAAGGTAGATGTAAGCATCAGCTATTTCTAAATTTGCCCCATCAACCTCTAACACTTTAAGTCTGGTAAAAGCATGGTACATCATTTTTGTTTTCTCTAAGTTCATCCTTAATACCACTTCTGTAACCTTGTCAGCAAGTTTATATATCATACTCTGAATCTCTGCGGCAACACTTGCTAAAAAAAATTATTGTTTTTTTGTTTTTGTTTTGTATTTTCGTTGTTTTTTTCCCTCAGTTTAATTAGTGAAAGACATTCAGCAATGTGGCTTTGGTTTAAAATAATAAAACAATAAAAACCAGCAGTTGTGTAATCGATACTTGACGCAATTAAAGCATTCGTGCCTAATAATTCAAACTGTCTGTCACCTTCTCAAGAGCAATATAACAAACAGTTCTGTAAGTCAGGGATAAGTGAAGATCTGCTGCACTTATCCCTGACTTACAGAACTGTTATATTGCTCTTCGGAAGGTGACAGACAGTTCGAATGCTTTTAAGTAAAGAAAATAAATCGCACATTAGATACCACATTAATAAAAGATCATAGACCAGTTAAATATGTGGGATCACTTCCATACATTCCCAGCATCATCAATATACTCAAAAACGTTTGTCACCGTCACAATATTGGCTTCGGTGTACGAACACGCAATGTACTTTCAGGAATAAAAAATGATAGAGACGTTGTTCCTTTGGACAACCGATATGGGGTATATGGCATCCCAATGAAGACAATAGACATTCAAGATGAAGATCGTATATATGTTGGATCTACTCTTCACTCATTAAGAACTCGTTTAAAAGAGCACCAATATAACATAAAGACAAACTCATCAAGGACTTCCTTATCAAGGCTATCATGCAAAGGATCTCATTACCCATGTTGGAACGAAGCCAACATCCTCGCCACGCCCTACTCAAAAGCATCAATCCTACTACTAGAAAGTCTATTTATTCACAAATATGGTGAAGTATGCTGCAATGATGATACTCCTTGTCACATCCCTTTACCTTGGAAAACGGTGCTTAATGAGTTTTAACATGTAGAGACTTACACCAATTATTTCTTTCAAACATAGTTTTTAATACGTTGCTTGGAACGTAATATATTTATCGCTGTTAACAAACCTTTCACGAGATATGATGTCCATCACGAGCAGGTCACAATATCAAGAAAACCACATAACATTAATGTATTTAAATCATGCTCAGTTCCATTCTGCTAATAACATCTGAAGATGGGTCCGTTGCGGGCCTGAAAGTTCTAATGTTTTCTATATGAATTTAATAATTAAATTCATCACATTAAATCATCTAAACAGTCAAATGTGTTATTTGAATCTGTTATTAGAATAATGATCGTGTAAAGACGGCGAAAATCAACATAGAAAGTCAACGTAAACACGAAATGAACATTTACATAGAAGTTCTGCTGCTTCGCTAAAGGGATTCCAAAACTAGTCTTAACTAAAGGAAAGGAAGAAAATGGATTATTTAAAGGAAAGACAGGCCTTGAATGTACATTGCATGTTAATTGAAAAATATCATTAAGCTGATTAATACCATTATGTGCCCAGTGGAGACTGATCAAGTTAGCTAAGTCGTATTTAGAGGCAACCAACCGATATCTCGGATTCAGATCGGAGAAAATCAGGTTTTTTGTTTTGCTTTCTTTTTCTTTTCCTTACTGTTTTAGAGAAGGTAATTAATTAGTTTGTACAGGTTCACTTTTGTTTAGTTCTATTTTTATAATATAGGTCAAAACCCTGAGGAATTAACAGGAATTATCTCACCAAAATATACTGCAATACCATTGAATTAACGAGCTTTTTAGTTTGTTAATTAAATGGAACAATGCTGGAAAAGTGTAAAGACCTATACGAGTACATAACTTTGAAGTTCCTTAACATGTATCCGAAGTTTCAGGGATGTGAATCTTCAAAGCCATGCAGTTATTGGAGCTGCAGATTTTAAGACCCTGTAGCTCGAATAACTCTAGTAACTTAAAAATTACATCCCTGAAACCTTGGCTACACACGCTAGGGTAATCGCATATCTGTTTTGAATTAAAAGATAACACAAGTGGAATTAAAAAGAATGCTTCAGAATAAATAAAGCAGAAAAATGCGGGAAAAAATATTTTCGAACAGAAAGGTTAATTTGCAGTTTTTAGCTACACCATACATACAGTCAGTGTTTCTTTCAGGCATATATCCGGGAGGACGAAGAACCGCCCCCCCCCCCCCCCCCCGAGGCATTTTATATTACTGAGCCAAATGTTAATAAATTCAGGCTGTAATGAAAAAGAAAGTTTCGTTTATTTTCATGCTACAAATATTTCTCCAATTATAATTTTTTTTTATATTTGTTCAACTATAGTTTATTTTGCCTACAAAGTGTATTAAGACACATGCCGTTCTTCAAAATAAAATAAGTACGCTAGTCCTACCGAATAGTCAGGGAATCGCGATTCATATCAGCAGTGTGTTGAATGCATTTTAATAGATGCGAATTTAAAGTCATTCTGCGTAACGGACGTGCAAAAACAAAACGAAACAAGGAAGATGACACCGAATTTTCAGGTGTAATAAGCACGTCTTTTGAATCCGTTCTGACGCAAATTAAATTTATCAAAGCTATTCAAAGTCAATGGAACCGGTATGGAAAACAATAGTATCTGACGGAAGAAAAAGTTTTTCAGTCGGGTTTTTAATCCTTCAGATATTGCTGTAAACGGAATTGTGAACTTATGCCCTTTGGTTGCAGACTTGTGCGTTAAGAAAAACATGAATTTATATGAGAAACATTTCGCACCGGAAACGCTCTCCAACATAGAAAGAATTTTTCAAACCGGACTCTTAGAAACAGAGATATCGACAAAAATAAGATGTGACTTTACGTTCCCTGGTGGGAAACCCATGCATTATTTTAGGAAAAAAGTATTCTCAAAAGATTTTTCCCTATGAGCACTATCGGTAAAAGAAAAAAAAAATTAGTCAAGTTTTCAGGAGCTCAGATTTTGCTACAAATACACCAGAAGCAGAAATGAAAACTTATGCCCCCTGGTGGCCAAACCATTCTTTATCAAACATTAGAAATTATGTGAAAAATATTTTCCATCAGATCTTGTATGCGATACAGGAAGAATTTTCAAATCGGAGTTTTAGAAGCAGAAATAACGCAGAAAACGCAATTTACCTTTCTGCCCCCTAGCGGAAAGTCTATGATTTACTTGAAAATTTTGAATTTATAGCAAAAACATTTCGCATCGGAAACACTATCCAACAAAGAAGGAATTTTTCAAATCGGACTCCTAAAAGTATTGACAACAATAAGATATACATCTACGTCCTCTGGCGTAGAAACGATGTATTATTTTAAGAAGAAAATGTTTATAAAAGGTTTATCGACATGAGTACTATCGGTCTACAAACGATGAATTTTTTTAATCGAGAATTTAGAAGCTCATATTTTACTGGAAATACAACAGAAGAGAAAATTAAGATTTACGCCCCCTGGTGGCCAAACCATTTTTTACCAAAATTAAAAATTATGTGCAAACGATTTCCCATCAGGAGCTGTATCCGGTGCAGAAAGAATTTTTCGAATCGCAGATTTAGAAGCAGAGATATAGGGGGAAACGCAATTTACCTCTACGCCCCTAGCGGAAAGTCTCTGAATTACTTGAAAATTTTGAAATTATATGAAAAACATGTCACACTGGAAACACTATCCAGCAAAGAAGGAATTTTTCAAATCGGACTCCTAGAAGTAGAGACATTGACAAAAATAAGATATACATCTACGCCCCCTGGCGGAGAAATTGTGGAATATTTTAAGAAGAAAATATTCCGAAAATGTTTATCGATGTGAGTGGCATCAGTCCACGAAATAATTTTTTCAATCGATATTTTAGAAGCTCAGATTTTATGGCAAATACATCAGAAGCAAAAATCAACCCTTACGCCCCATGGTGGCTAAAGTATTCTTTACCAAAATTTTTGAAATTATATGCAAAAGATTTTTCATCAGGAGGTGTATCCGCTGCAGAAAAAAATTCCAAATCGGAGTTTTAAAAGAAGAGTTATCGGGGAAAATGTAATTTAATTGTACACCCCCTAGCGGGAAATTTATGCGTAATTTGAAAAAGGAACTATATCTTCGACATAAATGGAATCGAAAGATAAAAGAATTTTTTCAATCGGATGTTTAGAAGCAGATATGTGGAATAAAACGTAATTTTCAATTCGACATCATCTGCATTTACGCCCCTAGCGGCAAAATTGTACATCATAAGAAAAAAAAACGAAATAAAGGATCATCATTCGCATATTTCAAGCTCCTCAATGCAAAAAGAATTTTTCAAATCGGAAAAATAGTTGCAGAGATATCGTGGGTACAGGCGGACGGACGGACAGACAAACCGGTTACATAAGCACGATCTTTTTTTTTTTACAAAAGACGTGCTAAAAAACAACACTGTAACTGAGTGAAAGTGATTTAGTGAACTATCCATTATGAACTTCATGGATTATTTCCTACGCCGTATTTTTTTTTCTTTTTTTTTTTTTTTTATGTAAGTACTGAAAATCATTTGTAAATTACTCATCCCAACTGGGGGTTTCATTCTACGGTTTTAATTTCATATGTGCATTTTAGATTGTAATTATTAGATCATACGAAAAAAAGCTATTTTACAGTGCTGCTCTATTCTGAAAGTTTCGTTGGTGAAAACAAAATATTTTTTATAGAAAACTGGCAAGTTAAACTTCATGTTTTAACTTAGTTTCCACTTATGTGACAGCATATAGATGATCATATATTTTTACTTCGCGATTGATTGTTTTCAGAGTGAGATTTTTCGGCTGTAGTGCAATTCGCAATATTTTAATATTTTGAAATAAATCCCCCCCCCTCCTCCCCTTCGTTTAGCTTGTGAAAGTTTGTTCTCTAAATGTTTGAAAAAGTAATTACTATATGTATATTAATTACTCCTATGTATGAAAATATAGTACATAAAATTACATACAGTATATTTATGTTAAAGGGAAAACTTGCCCCCTCTAAGTTTCCATCCCCCCCCCGACAAAAATTCCGGAAAGAAACAGTACATACAGTGTTTGATATGTTTGTAGGGGATTCCAGTTTAAGGCAAATTTCATCATTGTGCTGGAAACTTTCATCGCCAATTGAATTTGCGGGAGAGAAAAGTGAAAGAAAACACTGCTGTGACCTAAAAATTGTACAGCTGGGTCTGAAAGTATTGAGGCGTAAGTATTTCAAAGGAGATGGGTCGGGAAAAGAAAATTGTGTGAGCCTGAACCTGTAACATTAGAAATGACCGTTCTTGGAGATATTTTTCGGGAAGGTCGAGCGTGTCAGTGTAACGCTGTGTGATGACGTGTTCTTTGCAGTAACTACAAGCGAGGTTATGTCCTGTAAGCAACAAACTTATTTGACATGAGAGTTGATTCCGTGTTGTGATCCATATTGAGCTGCCACAGACACATGCAAATATTTTAGAGAGGGTACGGGTCGAGGTCAGAAGACAGGTGGAGGGGAGTGTGGGTAGATGAAGAATGGTAGTAATAGAATAGAAGCATAGGATTGGTTACTATGCACTTGATAATTCTCTTTCCCCCACTCGGACAATCTCTCGCTTGCAGCACCCCCTGACGGAACGCGTTCCCCTCCCGCTCTCTTCGCTAGCAACTTTGTCTTATCTCAGCCTATTACTGCCATTCGGCGGTCGCAGGGCTGCTTGCCCGCTGTCCACTCAGATAGCCTGTTGTATATCTGACCTACAACTAATGGCAAATGTTATATATGACCAGAGCCAAAGTCCCGCTCAGTGCGTCCCCTCCTCCCTTCTGCCTCCGTCCGTTTCTCCCAGTGCAACGCTTAATTACTATAGCATAACATGCAAATTACTTGCCGTCATCGCACGAAATTAATATACACCGCAGCGTCCAGCATGCTCAATGCAGGGGCCTGTCTTCCACATGGGAAAATGGAATGGAATAATTAACTAAGTGGACCGGAAGCGGCACACGCTGTTCTACTCTCGTTAATGATTCGGGAGTTGGCGTCACTTCCGGTTGGCCTGCGAATCCAAGTTCCGAGGAGGACCGGCTCTAAGATGGTGGCAGTGGTGTTTAGGCGAGCACCTGGCAGAGCGAACGCGCGCGCGCTTTTGTAGATGATGTGTATGCCATTCCGCGAGCGGCAATGGACGCAAAACGAATTAAATGGGAAAATGAAGACGTGGAACTAGGTCGGAATTGATTGCCGGCGTTCGAGAACAAGAGGCAAGCAGCCAAAGGAGGAGCAACGCCCGCCCGCTATCTGTAATTGTCTCCGCGGAACAGCTATGCTCGCTCCTGACGCCTTGCCTTGCTCCTCTTGTAGTGCACTTTTACGCTGGTCTTTATCGGACTTGCAAAGATGCCCCAAACTCATATTCGCCTTCCACCAAGATCATCAGAAAACAGCGGTCTCTCTGTTCAAAGGTCACATGCATATCATCACTGGAAAGAAAACCGTCCTATTCTAAGATTCTTTGTCTCAAGACTATCGCAATTAGAAACACGAAACCATTTGCAACAGCAATAACGCCCAAATGCCACACCCAGAAAACCTCAGGGTTTCTGCATTCCTCCCACGAAGTCAACATCGCAAACATTTTCGAGTTGGTGTTATGGGGGAAAGGGCGGATAATTTTCAAATACGTAAACCTTCTTTCGCAATTTATATGCCACCTTAGCAAATGCATTTATGGTAACATTAAATAGATAATTATACAAAAGTTTTAAAAATTTCAATACTTTCCTCTCGTCAAATAACAACAGAAAATTTCATATAATACGTTAGCACCGCAGAAAACAGTTTCGCTCTATAACAATTATAGGATAGAGAAATCTATATAAAAAAAACTATGTGGAAGATAAACAAGAAGCATAGCAAAAAAGAAAATTTGGATTAACTGCACAAATTAGAAAACACTTTGACGCTATCAAAACGTGTGCGAATTTTAAAAATAGCACAACACAAATAATAATACAAAAATAATAATTCAAAATTTCGCTTGCCTGTGTGAATATGTCGTCTATAAGAGCTCACGCAGAAAACAAAATTTTCTATTCCTTATGTTGTTCCGATAGGATTTCAAACAGCAGTGAAAGAAATTTGCTTTCGGTGACAATAACTTTGGAAGGTAGTGCAATATACACTGAAGATCAATTGAATTAGATATACCTGTCTAGTAACGTGTAGCACCACCTTTCGCCCTGATGACGGCGGCGATTCGTCGCGGCTTGAACTCGACAAGACACCGGAAGCGTTGGGAAGCCATACGGATCCACGACCCCTGAACAAGCTCCCAAAGTTCACGACGATTTGATGGAGGAGGGTCAGAGCCTCGAACATCTCTCTCGGTGGCATCCCAGATGTGCTCGATGGGATTGAGGTCAGATAACCTAGCTGGCCAAGGAAGCGAGGTCACGTTGGTGGAGTGTTCATCTAACCATTCGGATACAATTCGGGAGCGATGGCACGGTGCATTGTCTTGTTGCAGGATGAGGTCCCCAGTGGGATGTTGAAGACGCACAAACGGGAGCAAATGGTCGTCCAGGATATCCCGGTAACGTTGACCTGTCAGGGACGATGTCACACGTACCAGGGGTTCAATTTCAGTCCACGTAAACAGTCCTCAGACGAGAATGCCACCCCCACCAGCTTGAAGAGTACTGAGATGCTGGCAAGAAGGATCCATCGCTTCATGTGGTTTGCGCCGTACTCGTATCCTGCCACCCGCATATACCAACGTGAATCTCGACTCATTAGTCCAGGCAACATTTTTTCTCATGTCTAGGGTCCAGTGGCGATGTTCCCGCGCCCGTGCTAATCTTTGCACCCGGTGATGTGCGGCCAGCAGCGGTACCCTCGTGGGACGATGGCTTCTGTACCCCATAGCGAGGAGTTGATTCTGGATGGTGTGGCTGCTTACACGTTTTTGTGCACCAGCGTTAAATTGCCGAGTGATTTCTTGCACTATGGCCCGTCTATCTGCTGTTACAATGCGAGCTAGCCGACGATGACCCTGCTCATCCACACGCTCTTGTCCACGGCAGTTGGCCCTTGCAGGGATGGGTTTACCGGATTCGATGAATTCACGGTGCCCCCGTGACACAGTGGCTCGTGAAAATCCCAGTGCCTGCACGACTTCCGAGATGGAGTGACCCATTCGTCGGGCCTCGACAATTTGCCCACGATCAAATGCGCTTAGATCCTTCGTCTTACCCATACTACGTCCGACTCTTACTGATTCCCGTCGCATGACTCCTTATATTGTCGGATTGCTGCATACGTCATGTCGTTTCCGTTTACAGGGCCGCCCACAGCGCCACATTTGCATAACGCCAGATGTCTCTAATTCAATTGCTTTTCAGTGTACTTCTGTAATTGAAAATTGTTTCAACATTTCCGAAGGTCCTTTAAAACTCAGATTTGTGGATGGATTTGTACTGGATCCAGAAGAATATATTTCATCCACAAATGCCTTCCTTATTTATTCCCCTGTACCTTAGGGATAAAGGCTGAATTTTATATCACGCATGTTGTCCAGAAAACAGCAGTTCATCTGCATAACACAACCCGACACTCTACAGTAGATTGTCCACTAGTTGACTCTGTATGCTGTGTACCGACACTACCTCGGACATCGCTCTGAAAAGTGGTCAGTCTTTGTCCTGTGTCCTGCAGTTTCGTCACACTATAAAAAGCAACCACTCAACATTCATTTGGGTCCAAGCGAGTAAATGCTACAATAGTAACGTTACAAGTGCAAATATTGCTGTTCTATTGACATTTCGGAATACACTGAAAAGCAATTGAATTAGAGACAGTTGGCGTTATGCAAATGTGGCGCTATGGGCGGCCCTGTAAACGGAAACGACATGACGTATGCAGCTATCCGACAATATAAGGAGTGATGCGACGGGAATCAGTAAACGTCGGACGCAGTATGGGTAAGACGAAGGATCTAAGCGCATTCGATCGTGGGTAAATTGTCGAGGCCCGACGAATGGGTCACTCCATCTCGGAAGTCGTGCAGGCACTGGGATTTTCACGAGCCACTGTGTCACGGGAGCACCGTAAGTACATCGAATCCGGTAAGCCCATCCCTGCAAGGGCCAACTGCCGTGGACAACAGGGTGTGGATGAGCGGGGTCATCGTCGGCTAGCTAGCATTGTAACAGCGGATAGACGGGCCACATGCCAACAACAAAAAGTTAAATATTTTGATTTTAAAACATTTTTGATCTGAATCACATCCATAGACGTGTTTAGAGCATCAAAAGGAAAGTGGCTGATCGTTGAACAGTACGAAATTCATTACGCATAACTCAATGAAGGTTTTTTCTGCCTACTGCAAATCTAGATCTGATGTACATGTTTGGTTTTGCTTGCGCCCTCCTCAGTTTACCTGTCAAGAACTGGTCCCCACTATCATGAATTGCTTGGTGACTCTGTACATCCAGCAATGTTGCACTTTTTCTCAAATTTCAACGGTGTCTTCCAAGATGACAATGCGCTGTGTCACAAGCCCAATGTTGTGCAGGAATGGTTTGAGGGACATAGTTCAGACTTCCAGCATATCGATCGGCCACTGAACTCCCCAATATCAAACCCATACAGCACTTGTGGGACACTATGGAAGGTTATGTCAGGCGTCTGGATACACTAATCACCTCCATACCTGCATTGATGCCGCATTACACATAGTTTGGTTGGCCATACCTCCAGACTGTTTCCGGCATCTTATTGAATCGATGCCTCGTCGGATAGCTGGTGTACTGAGAGCGAAAGAATGTCCTACGAAGTACTAGTTACGTGGTCATAATTCAGTGATCACCCAGAGTATGTCTACCATTCTCGTTCACTCTTTGCTTTTGGTATAAACTGGTATATGTCTTCGAAGGAGCCACTATCAGACGTATTTTGTAGGATCAAACTGTGTTAGCAGAGGCCCAACAATTTTATGGATAACAATGAGGTTATTGTTGTGAAGTAAAGAGAAGACCTAACTGAGTGATTATCTAATTCGTCTGAGAAAATCCCCTTTCACATTAGTTATAAGACACAGCAATGGTGTACAAAGTTCACTTCTGCTGTCTGAGAAAATCCCCTTTCACATTAGTTATAAGACACGGCAATGGTGTACAAAGTTCACTTCTGCTGTCTGAGAAAATCCCCTTTCACATTAGTTATAAGACACGGGAATGGTGTACAAAGTTCACTTCTTCTGTAAAAGTTGCTTAGGCTTTTCTTTATAGCACGTCTTTTGTAAAAAAAGATCGTGCTTCTGTTATCGGTTTGTCCGTCCGTCCGTCTGTACCCACGGTATCTCTGCAACTATTAGTCCGATTTAAAAATTCTTTTTGCATTCGGAAGCTTGAAATATGCGAATGATGATCCTTTATTTGGTTTTTTTTTTACCATGTACAATTTTGTCGCTAGGGGGCCTAAATGCAGATGATGTCGAATTCAAAATTACGTTTTAATCCACATATTTGCTTCTAAACATCCAATTAAAAAAAATATTTTATCTTTCGATTCCATTTATGTCGAAGAGTGTTTTAGATATAATTTCCTTTTGAAGTTACACATAGATTTTCCGCTAGGGGGCGTAAAAGTAAATTACATTTTTTCCGATAACTCTTCTCCTAAAACTCCGATTTGAAAAATCTTTTTTACAGCGGATACATCTCCTAATGGAAAATCTTTTGCATATAATTTCGAAATTTCGGTAAAGAATACTTTGGCCACCCGGGGGCGTAAGTGTTAATTTTTGCGTCTGATGTATTTGCCATAAAATCTGAGCTTCTAAAATATCGATTGAAAAAATCTTTCGTGGACTGATGCCACTCACATCGATAAACCTTTTCGGAATATTTTCTTTCTAAAATATCCCACAGTTTTTCCACCAGGGAGCGCAGATGTATATCTTATTTTTGTCAATATCTCTACTTCTAGGAGTCCGATTTGAAAAATTCCTTCTTTGTTCGATAGTGTTTTCCGTGTGACATGTTTTTCATATAATTTCAAAATTTTCAAGTAATTCATAGACTTTCCGCTAGGGGGCGTAAAAGTAAATTGCGTTTCGCCCTATATATCTATTTCTAAATCTCCGATTAGAAAAATTCTTTCTGCACCGGATACAGCTCCTGATGGGATATCGTTTGCACACAATTTCTAATTTTTGTAAAAAAACGGTTTGGCCGCCAGGGGGCGTAAATCTTAATTTCCGCTTCTGATGTATTTGCAGCAAAATATGAGCTTCTAAATTCTCGATTAAAAAAAACGTCGTTTGTAGACCGATACTACCCATGTCGATAAACCTTTTAGGAACATTTTCCTCTTAAAATAGTGCATGGTTTCTACGCCAGGGGGCGTAGGTGTATATCTTATTTTTGTCAATATCTCTACTTCTGGGGGTTCGATTTAAAAAATTCCTTTTTTGTTAGCACGTCTTTTGTATAAAAAGATCGTGCTTCTGATATCGGCTTGTCCGTCTGTCCGTCCGTCTGCACCCACGGTATCTCTGCAACTATTAGTCCGATCTGAAAAATTCTTTTTGCATTCGGAAGCTTGAAATATGCGAATGATTATCCTTCATTTCGATTTTTTTTACGATGTACAATTTTGCCGCTAGGGGACGTAAATGCAGATGATGTCGAATTCAAGATTAAATTTTAATCCACATATTTGCTTCTAAACATCCGACTGAAAAAATTCTTTTATCTTTCGATTCCATTTATGTCGAAGAGTGTTTAAGATATAATTTACTTTTCAAATTACGCATAGATTTTTCGCTAGGGGGCGTAAAAGTAAATTACATTTTTTCCGATAACTCTTCTCCTAAAACTCCGATTTGAAAAATCTTTTTTTCAGCGGATACATCTCCTAATGGAAAACCTTTTGCATATAATTTCGAATTTTTCGTAAAAAATACTTTGGCCACCAGGGGGCGTAAGTGTTAATTTTTGCGTCTGATGTATTTGCCATAAAATCTGAGCTTCTAAAATATCGATTGAAAAAATTCTTTCCTGGACTGATGCCACTCACATCGATAAACCTTTTCGGAATATTTTCTTTCTAAAATATCCCAGTTTCTCCGCCAGGGGGCGTAGATGTATTTCTTATTTTTGTCAATATCTCGACTTCTAGGAGTCCGATTTAAAAAATTCCTTCTTTGTTGGATAGTGTTTCTAGTGTGACATGTTTTTCCTATAAATTCAAAATTTTCAAGTAATTCATAGACTTTCAGCTAGTGGGCGTAAAATCAAATTGCGTTTCCCACTATTTCTCTGCGTCCAAACCTCCGATTTGAAAAATTCCATCAGCACCGGATACAGCTTCTGATGGGAAATCCTTTGCACATAATTTCTAATTTTTGTAAAGAAATGGTATGACCACCAGGTGAGGCATGTCGTAATTTCCGCTTCTGATGTATTTGCAGCAAAATATGAGCTTCTAAAATCTCGATTGAAAAAAAGTCTTTTGTTGACCGATGCTACTCATGTCCACAAACCTTTTAGGAACACTTTTTTCTTGTAATAATGCATGGTTTCTACGCCAGGGGCTTAGATGTATATCTTATTTTGGTCAATATCTCTACTTCTAAAAGTACAATTTGAAAAATTCCTTCGTTGTTGGATAGTGTTTCCGATGCGAAATATTTTCCCTATAAATTCAAAAATTTCACGTAAATCATTTATGACTTTCCGCTAGGGCGCATAAAGGTGAATTGCGTTTTCTGCTCCTAAAACTCCGATTTGAAAAATTCATTCTGTATCGCATACAAGACCTGATGGAAAATATTTTCCACATAGTTTCTAATGTTTTGTAAAGAATGGTTTGGCCACCAGGGGTCATAAGTGTTAATTTCTGCTTCTGATGTATTTGTAGCAAAATCTGGGCTCCTGAAAACTCGACTAAATTTTTTTTCTTGGACCGATACCGCTCATATGGAAAAACCTTTTGAGATAACTTTCTTCCTAAAATAATGCACGGTTTTCTCACCAGGGGACGTAAAGTCACATCTTATTTTTGTCGATAACTCTGTTTCTATGAGTTCGTAAGCTCAAGATTCCGTTTACACCAATATCTGAGGGATTAAAGACCCGATTGAAAAACTTCTTTCTTCCGTCAGATACTATTGCTTTCCATACCGGTTCCATTGCCTTTGAATAGCTTTGATAAATTTAATTTACGTCAGAACGGATTCAAAAGAAGTGCTTATTACACCCGAAAATTCGGTGTCATCTTTCTTGTTCTTGAAGTTGTAGGTATTCTTTGAAATCATGAATCATATCTCTTTCGTTCAGTTGACACCTATAAGATAATTTCCAGATTTCTGGTTCACGATAAACATAGTACATTTTTCATTTTCATATAATGTGTTACTGTACAAAAGCTGTACAGCGATACATTATGTACAAGAAAGAAACTTCTCGATGTACGACTTGGAAACAGAACAAACGTAACAGATTAATTTCTTGCCATCTTTCTACCTCATGTTACGGTAATTAAAAGTTGTTGCATGTTACAGTTATTACGGTATTTTAATTAAAAAATTATTTAAAATTTCGAAATAAAAGAAAATTTTGTTGAAAAAATTTAACCAGGGCTTTCCTGCAACCAGAAAATGAAAACCCTGGGTACCACAAAATTTAACATCTGATTAGGCAATCTGTCCTCTCCCGTACGGTAAACATCTTCAAATCGCTTCGATCTTTTCCCATCAAATGTACACTGGAAACAAAAATTATAGGCATTAAACAAGTTAAGATCCGTACCCATACAGCTAAAATATTTTAACCTCAATTTAAATTCGTAAAAATTGTTTATATTGCTTGGCAGTGGCGTACTATAATTTTGTAAAGGTGGGGAGAGGTCCATAGATTCAAGTTATCGGTAGCCTCCCGAAGGAAATAGTCCAAATAGAGCAAAATCTTTAAAAACGGAAGAAATACCCTCGCTGGGGGAAGACTATTTTTTCCGTTTTAAGGTGGTACTTGTTTCTGGACATGTGCAGTAAAACTCAAACCTCAAGGGAAAGTCCGGACTAATTCTTCTCCAAGACCATTTTTACTTATTATTTCCTATATCTTAAATCTTACTTAAATTCAAAATTTTCAAACGTAAGACATCTTACATTTATATATACCTCGTACCATATGATCAAAAGTGTCCGGGCATCTCTTTTGATAGTGGATTTGCCCATATACACTGGCGTGCAAAAATTAAGGACGAGGCGGTTTTTCGAATATAACGTCGTGCAGAAGGGCTCCACATCGACTCAAATCATACCATAAGATCCCCAAGATGTAAGAATATCGGACAAGTGATCAAAACCGTCCAAACGAGGAATTCAAAGGATACAAAGGCACTTTATTGAAAAGGTAGCTTCGAGCACAACGGACAGAAGACAGAAACGTCCATGTGACAGGTGGCTGCCAAGAAAAATCCAGTCTTTAGTTGGGGATATGATCACCCATGACTGCGTTGCAGGATTTACAACGTCTGTCCATGCTGAGGACGAGGTTGTCAAGAAGCTGTTGAGGCATCGCGGCCCATTCCTCTTGTAGCGCCAATCGCAGCTGGCAGCTGGTGACGTGCTGCCAAGCGTCTCCCGAAAAGGTCCCACACGTGTTTGATTAGATTTAGGTCCGGGGACCTTGCGGGCCAATCCATGCGTTGAATATCTTCAGTCTCCAACAGCTCTGCGAAAGCCACTGTACGATGAGGTGTAGCGTTGTCGTCCATGAAGAGGAACTAAGGACCCACAGCACCTCTAAACAGACGCACGTGAGGCAGGAGAACCTCGGTACAATAGCGGACACCAGTGACTGAACCTCCTTGGAAGACGTGGAGGTCAATACGGCTACCAAGCATGATAACGCCCCAAACGAGAACTCCGCCACCTCCAAACCGGTCCCTTTCGATGATGTTGGAGGTGTGATTGCGTGTTCCCTGCTCTCTCCAGATGTGTATACGTCCAGAATCGCTCGTCAGACTAAATCGGCTCTCATCCGTAAAGGGAACTCGACCCCATTGCTGATGTGTCCAGTTCTTGTGTTTCTGGCACCACAGAAATCGCCGTCTCCGATGAGCAGGCGTTAATGGCACACACCGTACTGGTCGTCATGCAAATAGACCACCTTTGTGCAGCCTCCTGGCCACGGTAAAACGCGATAACGGGAGTCCAGTTGTCTGTTGCATGTGCCTTGCGATTTCTCCCGCTGTCTGCCGTCTGTCTCTTCTAGCCTGTAGGACAATATACCGGTCGTCCGCCGCCGTGGTTGCTCGTGGACGACCACTGCTAAACTCTCGGACAGCTGATCCTGTCGTTTGAAATGCCCTCCAAGCTCGTGAAACGATGCTGTGAGCGATCCCGAACTCCTCGGCCACACTAGTCACACTTCGACCTTCTTCCAAATTCCCAATGACGCGACCTGGGGTAAAGTCATCCAGATGTCGTCTACTGGATTGCCTGTTGGCCATACCACACGGTGGCAGCAACTCGACGTCGTTCAAACCGATGTACACCGTGCAGTAGCTTTCACCGAATTGCTGAGCATACACCGCCCGTGTGCTTTATACCCTTCCGACACTCCCCCCCCATCATGCTGCATATATGCGCACGCCCTACCGTACCGAACCCTAGTCTATCTCCTGAGTGGTCTTTCGGTCCGTTCTGCCTACTCGTTCCGCTGTTATGCTAATTTCTCCTCTTCGTCCTTAATTTTTGCACACCAGTGTATGTTAGAGCAGATCGGATCAGATCATATGTAGAGGCTTTAAGGAAGGGAGTGTATGATACCAGGTCTTAAGCAACTCTTAGAAATAGGAAGCTAGGAGATTTGGGCTAGAGTGCCCGATAGGAAAGTGACACGGAAGCGAGATAAAAAGGGGGAGGAAGACGCCTTTATTTATTACCGGGGCATAGTACCCGGGATCCGACGGCTTAACGTGCCCATCCGACGCACGACGGATGTTTAGTGGTTCGAGCGTTCGTACTTGATCGGGATTGAACCTTAGGTTCCTCCGTAGATGTCACGAACGTTGACCACTAAGCCATACGCGGCCCATACGTTACAGCAATGGCCCATACAGGTATAAAAATACGAATGTGGCCTGGCATGAACAATAGAATGGGCCATACGGCAAAGCTCAGTGATTTTCAACGTGGCATGGTCATAGGATTCCAAAAAGAAAAAAAACATCCTCCCTGGGGGAGGAATTTTCAAAAACTACTCTCGCTGGATGAGGAAGACAATTCGGGAAATTTCTGCCCTGCTGCACCGCTGCCCCATTCAACTGTAAGGGATGATTTGGGAAGTAGAAACCTGGTACGCCAAGTAAAAATGACAGAGCGGAACCCCCGAGTACTCAATAGGGCTGTGCGACAAATTTTCCTGATGCCTGATGTACTGCAACACTCACCACAGAGTTCCGAAATGCCTCTGAAAGCAACGCCAGCACTATAAAGGTTCGTTGAGAGATGAGGGGAATGGGTTTCCATGGCTAAGCAATAGCATACATGCCTAACATTAATTAGCAAGATCAACGCGAGGCTTCTGTTGGAATGGTGTGTCGCCAGTGGACTGTGGAGCAGTGCAAAAGCATTCTCTGGTACGATGAATCCCACTTCACCATCTAGCAATCCGATAGACCAGTCTATGTGTGGGGGTGTCAATATAAGGTAAACTCCAGTCTTGTTTCGTGCCATGCGCTTGGGAGCTGTTTTTCATGGTTTGGGCTGGGCTTTCTTATTCCAGTGCCCTGGAATCTTAACGCTGTGGTCTATAATGATATTATCGGCAGTTCTGTGTTCTCAATATTATGGCAACAGTTCTGACCCGTTCCTTTACCAACAACAGAATGCCTCCGTCCACAAAGCCAGGTCCCCCACAGGAATGGTTTGATGAGTTGAGTGTGGAAGAACTTGACTGGCCTGCATAGAGCCCCGATCTTAACCCCGTGGAACACCTTTGGAATGAATCGGAACGCCGACCACGAGCTAGGTCGAATTTTCGACTAACACTCTTGCGGCAGAACGTAAGGCAATTCTCGCAGCAACATACCAAAATCTAGTGGAAAGCTTTTCCACAGACTGAAGGTTGCGATAGCGGCAAAGAGTGTAGCAACTCAATGTCAGTTCCCTTCCTATCATTCAATATTAATTCCTATTACTCAATATTAATTCCTATTACTCAATATTAATTCACAAACTCGGTATTATTTTCCTTCTTATTACAGGGAGTTTGTGGATAGGCAAGTATTTGGATTCTTTGATCACATAATACATCTTTCAACAAGTTACAGTAATTAAAAGAATAATGCATCTTTCAACAAGTTACGGTAATTAAAAGAATAATGCATCTTTCAACAAGTTACCTATTAAAGATGTATTTAGCATACATCTTTAATAGGGTTTAAAAAGGAAGATTCGGTCTTGTATTACTGAAAGTTGTTTCTCTTGAAAACGAGGCGATAAGGAGTGATATATAGTCATATAATTATGTAATTAAAAGAGTTGAAATTTTAAAATTATTTGAAATATGCTTATATTTATTCATGGTTACCCCAATTTAAATTTGGCATCAACATGCACCCCTGTCTGAATTTACAAGCGTTTAGGTTCAATCAAGTTAGAGCTTAACTGCGTTCTGTAATGTGATTACAAAACCAACTCGTATATATTGACAGGGACCCTAAAAAGTTGTTATGCCACGTTTTCATAAATAATAAATGATTACGGTACGAAGGGAACTGCTAATTTTAAATGTATTACAAAAATATATATTAATATTACATATTAATATATATTTTTTATTTTTTATATATTATATATTTTTTATTACACACGGGAAAACTGTTAATTTTAAAAATGTCATTTATGTACGCTAAAAAATTCAGAGACCTAAAATGCACATCGCCTGTACCTCAATGAATGTGGTTGACAAAATTTCATACTTAAGATTTGTTTAGCACGTCCTTTGAAAAGAAAAGACGTGCTTACGTTATCATTATGTCCGCCAGTCTATGGAGACAATATATCTTCACATTTTAGTTGACTTGAAAAATTATGTTTGCTTTATGAAACCTGAACTGTGTGGACAACGATCTTTACCTTTTGGTCTTTTTACGGATGTACAGGTTCACCGTATGGGCCATAAAAACAATTCCTGTCGAAATCAGACTATTTTATTCCGTTTCATTGTTTCCAAACCTAATATTGAAAAAATAATATTTTCTTCGATACATTTTATAATAAAGATCATTTAATGTACAATCTCTTTTTTAAATAATACACAGTTTTCTCGCTAGACGACGTGAACGTATGATGCTTCCCCCGAAATATCTGCTTCTGAAACTTCGTATTGAAAAATTCATTTTTACATGGATAGAATTTGTCATGAAGAATGCTTCATATGCTGTTTCTAATTTTTCATGTCTAACAGTTTTGCTGCAAAGTGCATGTTTCCGTGTTAGGATATCTTTGGAGCGACATCTGCGGTCCTAAAAACTCCACTGGAAAAAAATATTTTTTTCGCTCAGGACGGAAAATTTTTTAAGCATATCTCCCGCTCTTAATAATGCACAGCTCTTCCACCATGGAGGTTGGTGTATATAAAATTTTTCTCAATGCGACCCTTATTTATAACCGAAGGGCCGGTCCCCGAGTCTGACGGCTAATGTGCCCATCCGACGCACGGCAGATATTTAGCGGTTCGAAAGTTCGTATCTGCGTGGAATCGATCCTGAGATTTTTCCGCACCAGTGACGAATGTTGACAATTAGGCCACCCGACATTGCACCTTGTTAATACACTTGTCTCAGTGTGTTTACACCACACTACAAAACGTACAGCTATCCCACACTCACCAACCCACTTGGCCAGCGTGGTGAGTTATGGCCAAACCCCTCCAAAATGACTCCACAACTTAAATCTTGGCCCTCAGTCTCCGGCAGCTGGAATGTACCTGGCCAAGGCAGCGGCCAGTGCGACATGAAGGCAGAGGGTGCTAAGAATCCCCGGAGGACCGGACTAGGCTGCCATCTGATGCTGACCTTGGCTACGTACAACGGACGCTCCCTATATTCTGATTCAAGGCTTCTTGAATTGGAAGAGGAACTACAAAGGATCAAGTGGGACATCGTCGGGCTAAGTGAGGTAAGGAGAAAAGGAGAAGATCTCATTGAACTGAAAAGTGGACATCTCTTCTCCTATCGTGGGACACATACTGGCAGAACCAGTGGTGTTGGATTTATAATAAACAAGAAACTGAAGGATAAAGTTGTAGAAGTTGAAAGTTCCTCTGACAGAGCTGCACGACTCGTTATCCAACTCTCGAGAAGATACCAGGCTCAGATTATTCAACCTTATGCACCCACCACAAGTCATGCTGAAGAAGAAATTGAAGAATTTTATGAGGAAATTCGTGATCTAAATAATAAAGGTAAGCAGCACTTGAAGATAATTATGGGAGATTTCAATGCAAAAATAGGGCAACGGCAATAGAATTAAACTTCAGTAGGTAAATTCGGTCACGGCAACAGAAACCAGCGTGGAAATACTCTCGTTGAGTTTGCAGAGGCAGAAGGGTTTTTCATCTTGAACTCCTTTTTCAAGAAAAAGCCACACAGGAAATGGACATGGAGACATCCAAATGGGACGACAAGTGAAATTGATTTTATTATGTGTAACAAAAAATTCGTCATAGAAGACTGCAGTGTGCTAAACAAGTTCAACACAGGCAGTGACCATAGATTGGTGAGATGTAAGATGCACCTCAACACTAAACTCGAACGTAGCAAGCTCATAAGACAAACAAAATGTATTGACATAACCAACCTTAAAAAACACCATAATACCTTCAAATTGGAACTGAAGAACAGATTCTCTGCTTTAGAAGGCCTAACATCGGAAGAAGTGGATATTTCTGAAGTTAACAGAAAAGCAACCAAAGCTCTTATGGAAACAGTAACAAAATTAGCTGGGTCTAAGAACAAATTGCATGTGAACAAATTATCAGGAACAACCAAAATGTTGATGCAAAAAAGAAGAGTGATGAGGACAACTAAAGAAGATGTGACTTCCAAAGTGGAATATATAGAGCTATGCAAGACAGTACGAAAAAGTATCACTGAAGACGTAAGGAAATTCAACTGTGAACTAGTAAGGAAAGCAATTGAAAACAACCAAAGCCTAAAGATAGCAAAGGGACATCTCAGTAAGGGGAAAAAACAGATTATGGCACTGAGAAAAGAAGATGGTTCTGTAACAAGAAATAGAGGCGAAATTTTGACAAGAGTGAAAGATTTCTACTCCAAATTATATGAAAGGGATGATACATGTACTCCAGACATCATGAAGGGTACCAGTACCAGAGTTCTTCCAGTCCTTCCAGCAGAAGTTGCACATGCAATCAAGAACATGAAGCGGGGAAAAGCTCCAGGAGAAGATGGAATTACTATAGACATCATACAAGAAGCAAGTGGAGAAATCGAAACAGTACTCGCCCAAATTTTCACTCGATGCCTTAATGAAGGGAAAATTCCTGAGGATTGGAACAACGCTACAATGATCTTGCTACATAAAAAAGGTGACATTGAGGATCTCAGGAACTACAGACCTATCAGCCTCCTATCAGTGGTTTATAAAATCTTCACTAAAGTTCTTTCACACCGCTTGAAGGTGACACTGGACATGGCTCAACCGAGAGAACAAGCTGGATTCAGGAGTGGCTACAGCACAATAGATCATATCCACGTACTGAGAGAACTAATTGAAAGAGCGAGGGAATATGAGCTTCCATTGTGCATGGCTTTTATCGATTATGAAAAAGCCTTTGATTCGGTGAAACCATCAGCAGTTGCAATGGCTCTGAAATCCTGCGGTATTGAAGATGCATACATTAATATTATTAATAACATCTATGAAAATGCAAGTGCAAAGATTCGGCTGTTTGAAAATACAGCACACATAAAAATTGGAAAAGGAGTGAGACAAGGTGACACCATATCTCCGAAGCTCTTTAATGCCACATTGGAAAACGTCTTTCAATCACTGAACTGGGAAAACAAAGGGATAAAGATTAATGGAGATTATCTAACTCACCTTCGTTTTGCTGATGACGTAGTCATTTTTGCAACTGCCCCATCAGAGCTGCAGAGTATGATCCAGGAACTTGCTGACAAGAGTAAAGAAGTGGGATTAAAAATGAACTTTCAGAAGACAAAAGTGATGTTCAATGCTTTTACAAGAAATGAAGATTTATCGATTGATGGAGAAAAGCTGGAGATAACAGACAGGTACGTTTATCTTGGACAGCAGATATCAAGTGAGGGTCACATTGGTGAAGAAATTAATCGGCGTACAAAACTTGCCTGGAGAGCTTTTGGAAGAAACAGCATAATTTTCAAGAGCAATATGCCATTATGTCTTAAAAGAAAAGTGTTTGATCAATGCATCCTTCCAGTTCTTACCTATGGTGCAGAGACGTGGACCTTAACTAAAAGAGACATACAAAGGCTGCAGACAACTCAAAGCAGCATGGAGAGGTGCATGCTTGGTGTAACCAGGAGAGATAAGAAGAGGAACACGTGGATCCGAAAAATGACAAGAGAGGAAGACATCATGATCAGAGTTAAATCCCTGAAATGGCAATGGCATACTGCCAGAAGAACAGACCATCGATGGACAGCCGAAATTTTAGATTGGATTCCAAGGGACAGGAAAAGACCCAGAAGAAGACCACATGGAAGATGGGTGGATGAAATTCGAAAGTATGCGGGAGTGACATGGAGGAGACTGGCACAAGACAGACCGTTGTGGAGGAAACTTGGGGAGACCTTCGTCCAGCAGTGGATTGATAATGGTTGACAATGATGATGATGATGATGATGATGATATCAGAAATCACATAATCCTTTTCAGAAAATTGTACTCTTAGGTGTAGTAACGTTCTTTCAGCTCTGTGCAAATGTCCACTGTTAACGCCTTTTCCCCTACTGTGGGTACCTGTGGAATCCAACGACAGCACACGAACGCAGGCTCAAATGTTCCGTCGCGATGTTGTGTGCTTCAATACGAAATGTCTGGTGCATCCGATAACTGCCTAACTGTGATTCGACAATCCTCTCAGTTAATTGCACTTGCAGTATTAATTAGAATCTCCGATGTTGAAGTCGATTGATATCCTTCTATTTTGTTTGTTTTGCGTAAATAATTTATATCAACGAAACACACTAGCACGTTGCATCACTTCGCCACTGAAGACATTTTATGTTTCTTTCCATCATTTTCGGAGGCCAACATAAAATTTTATGTTGGCCGCGCGTAGACGAAACGAAACACTATTAAAGTCAAAGTACTACAGCTATTCTCTCACGAGATAGAACAATACTAGACTTACCTGTACGCATATAGCTTGCATGTCTAGTTCCGATTAACTTCTGACACTTGACTATTACACCGCTCGAAAAATCAGTCTTATTACTTTAATCACCCCTCGTAAATCAGTAGATTTCAGAGGAGTAAGCAAAGTCCTAGGGTTGTGATTTTGGTAAAAAATACACACTGCTTGACATAGAAAATGTCACACCATGAAGTAACGCACGAAAGGAGAAGAAACTTAACACACATGTACACAAGTAAATGCGAAAGAAGTGATTTAATTTCTGAGAGATTATATGAATGCGTTGAGCGAGAAAACAGTATGATGTGGCCTGAGACAGTAGGTCGTATGACCGCCATGCTTTGTTATACATTCAGCAACACAGCGTGTGATCGAGTGGAAAAGTCGCCGGATGGTATACTGAGGTATCGCTGATCATGCATCGTTGACCTGATTCCACAATTCATTGACATTGCGAGGGGTTGATTCAAAGGTGATAAGTCGTCTGGCAATGACGTCTCACACGTTCTCTATTGGGAAGAAATCTGGCAATGACGTCCCAACAAGTTATCTATTGGGAAATCTGGCGAGGACATCGGACACGTTCTCTATTGGGAAGAAATCCAGCAATGACGTCCCACACGTACTCTATTGGGAAGAAATCTGGCAAGGACGTCCCACACGTTCTCTATTGGGAAGAAATCTAGCAATGACGTCCTAAACGTTCTCTATTGGGAAATCTGACAAGGACGTCCCACACGTTCCCTCTTGGGAACAAATATGACAAGGACGTCCCACACGTTCTCTATTGTGGAGAAATCTGGCAATGACGCCTCACACATTCTCTACTGGGAAGAAATCTAGCAACGAAGTCCTACACGTTCTCTATTAGGAAATTTAGCAAGGACGTCCCGCACGTCCTCCGTTGGGAAGAAATATGGCAATGACGTCTCAACGTTCTCTATTGGGAAGTGCCTCATCGACGTATCGTTGTTATGACATGGTACCCACTATGTGTATGACCGATTAACATCTGTTAAAACTGATAGAGCTCCAGACCATAACTCCAGGCTAAGGAGCCATAAGATGCTCACGGATGGCAGCAAGATCAGCCAGGTGACCAAGTCGTCTCCAGACTATCAATAGGCAATCGTCGGCGCTGAAACAGAAAAAAGACTCGTCGCTGAATACGACGCCGTTCCATTCGTACCGCTGAAATATGGCCCTTAGGAAGTCTTGTGATCGAAAGGGCGACCGGTCGTAGAATGTCATTGACGTAACAGGCACTCGTTATGGAACTACGGACTCTAACGAGAGATGATCTGCTTTCGTACCTGATAGCACACTAAGCCATAATTCCTCGTTTTGATACGGTATGCTTGATACAAATACACTCTTCCCGACGACCTTCTCCTTATCGTCGGCAAACGTAGATGCGGCCATCATTTTTGCCTAAACTGAGGCGCGTTATATCCGAGAACACGATGTTGTGGGTTATACGCCAATTCGTCGCGTGCGTCAATTCGTCGACTGCGTCAATTCGTCGACTACCTCAATTCGTCGACTACGTCAATTCGTCGCGTTTACAGATTTTGGTTACATACAAAACGAATGCAGGAAAACGTACGATTTCGAACGTCTTCCTCCCTGATCAAATTTATAAAGTTTCGACACTCAGACAGGATAGGAATATTAAGCTTTTTCTTTGGCACTAAAAATATTAGACGGCGGACGGTGTTTGGAAGGGGTCAGGGCCCGGTTGGTCAGAGCCCCCCATATACAAAATTTTTGTAAAATCTACAGTTTTCAATTCAGATCCACCAAATCAGGTATCCTATCTCATGGTGCCCTAACTTAGTCGCTAGACGGTTTTTAGAAGGGGTTGGAGCCCGGGGGTCAGAGCGCCCCCTCCCTCATAAAAATTTCGTAAAATCAACAGTTTTCATTTTAGAACCACAAAATTTGGTATACTATCTCATGGTACTCTAACTTAGACGGTACACCGTTTTTGGAACGGGTCAAGGCCCGGGGGTCACAACCCCCACATACAATTTTTTTTTAAAAACTACATTTTTCAATTCAGAACCACCAATTCTGGTATACTATCTCATGGTACTCTAACTTAGACGCTAGACGATTTTTTGAAGGGGTTGCAGCCCTGGGGGTAAGGGCCCTCATAAAAAAAATTCGCAAAATCTACAGTTTTCAATTTAGAACCACTTAATTTGGTATACTATCTTATGGTACTCAAACATAGACGCTAGACGGTTTTTGGAAGGGGTTGGAGCCCGGGGGTGAGAGCCCCCCGTCATAAAAAATGCCGTAAAATCTACAGTATTCAATTTAGAACCACCAAATTTGGCATACTATCTCATGGTACTCTAACTTAGACGGTAGACCGTTTTTGGAACGGGTCAAGGCCCGGGGGTCAGAGCCTACCCCCCCCCCCCCATAATTTTTTTATAAAATCTACATTTCAAAATTGTCTTTATTCTTCAAATAAAAATAGCATTTCTATGTACATGACAGTAGAATTCTGCCAATAAATACAGTGATATATACAACAACTGGAAAGTTCCAGTGAAACGTAAAACAAAATATTGTAAAATCATAAAATTATTTTCGCCCCGAAGGGCGATGGAGAGGCAGACAATAAAGCACGAGCGATGCAAATGAAAATGTATACTACAGTATTGTAGACAAGAAAAGACATGATGCTATACTATTCACAAATTCCAATTAAGTATTACTACCATACTCAAGATTAAATATGCACAAGGTACTAATTTACATAAAAGACCATGGGTGAGAAGGAACTAACAGGTGCAACAGTATTTAGAAATATGACAGAAATGGTAGAAACAATTAAGCACAAATACTTATTATATGCACAGAATTATGCAGTGACAAGAGAGAAATACGCTAAACGGACCCAGGAGGGCAACTTTACAAAAAAAAACAGAAATCGAACAGTAATGCAATTCATAAGTGTCATATCATATGTACAGAACAATACAGTGACAAAAAAAGAAAGCCGCTAAGCATACCCAGAAGGGCAGCTTCTCATAAAACAGAAATGTAACAGTGGTGCTACACTCAAAATTTACATCATATGTACAGAAGTATTCAGTGACAAGGGGGAGAATCGCTAAAAGTACTCAGAAGAGCATCTTCTTACATTAAATTATATACACAGGGACAATAAAATTTCAAAATATATTCAACATAATGTAGGGGACATTGCGTGTGCAGTAAACTGTGCAGAAGAAAGAATTATATACAACATAAAATACAACAAAATCGAAGAGATCATGGGAAACATGGTGAGCTATCTCCAATAGCACATATAACAGAATAATCACAAATAGCGAATCATGTGGGTGAAAAAGGAGACTCCACCTAGGAGCCTCATACCACCAAAAGTAATACGTAAAATCATGAGTTGTGACAGTGAATGTGGGCGACAACAAAAATCACACCTATAAGTTGAGATGTAGCTGCAAATTGTGGATATGGAACCACCCAGCCGATTGGGCCCAGGTGGATTGAAAAACGTTATCGGTGTTTGTTGAGGCTCACGAGAGTGCTCCATTCGGAGACGAGTGGTTAACCGTGCTAGGAAGCGTCTCCGAATGATAGCACTTGCCTCCTGAGGAGGTGGAGTAAGAGCAGGGAGGCGTTACAGTTTTCAATTCAGAACCATTAAGTATGGTAACATGAAACTCTAACGTAGACGCTAGACGCTTTTTGGAAGGGGTTAGAGCCCGGGGGTGAAGCCCCCCCCTTATAAAAATTTCGTAAAATCTACAGTTTTCAATTTAGAACCACCAAATTTGGTATACTATCTCATGGTACGCTAACTTAGACGGTAGACCGTTTTTAGAACGGATCTGGGGCTGGGAGGTCAGACCTCTCCCCCACCCCCGGTACAAAATTATCGTAAAATCTACATTTCAAAATTGCCTTTATTCTTCAGTAAAATAACATTTCTATGTACATGACAATGGAATTCTGCCAATAAATACAGCGGTATATACATCAGCTGGAAAGTTCCAGTGAAACGTAAAACAAAATATTGTTAAAATCATAAAAAAATTATTTCGCCACGTAGGGCGAAGGAGAGGCAGACAATAAAGCACGAGCGATACAAACGAAAATGTTTACCTACAGTATTGTAGACAGGGCAAGACATGATTCTATACTATGCACAAATTCCAATTAAGCATTACTACCATACTAAATATTAAACATTAGGTACTAATTCACAGAATTGCAACAGTGATGCTACATTCAAAATTTACAACATATGTACAGAAGTATTCAGTGACAAGGGGAAATAACGCAAAATGTACACAGAAGGGCATCTTGTTACATTATATTATACACACAGTGACTAATATTTAAAAAAATATTCAACATAATGAAGGGGACATTGCGTGGGCAGTAAACTGTGCAGAAGGAAGAATTATATACAACAACATAAAACCCAACATTATCGAAGAGAACATGGGAAACGTGGTGAGCTACAGTTTTCAATTCAGAACCATTAAGTATGGTATCAAGAAACTCTAACTTAGACGCTAGACGCTTTTTGGAAGGGGTTAGAGCCCGGGGATGAAAGCCCCCCCCCCTCATAAAAATTTCGTAAAATCTACAGTTTTCAATTTAGAACCACCAAATTTGGTATACTATCTCATGGTACTCTAACTTAGACGGTAGACCGTTTTTGGAACGGGTCAAGGCCCGTAGGTCATAGCTCCCCTCATAAAAAAATTCGTAAAATCTACAGTTTTCACTTTAGAACCACCAAATTTGGTATACTATCTCATGGTACTCTAACTTAGCCGGTAGGCCGTTTTTGGATAGGGTCAAGGCCCGGGGGTCAGAGCGCCCGCCCCCATATTTTTTTTTTCGTAAAATCTACAGTTTTCAATTCAGAACCATCAAATATGGTATCATGAAACTCTAACTTAGACGCTAGACGGTTTTTGGAAGGGGTTGGAGCCCGGGGGTGAGAGAACCCCCCCCCCCCCTTCCATAAAAATTTCGTAAAATCTACGGTTTTCAATTTAGAACTACCAAATTTGGTATACTCTCTCATGGTTATCTAACTTAGACGGAAGACGGTTTTTGGAAGGGGTCGGGGCCCTGGTCAAGGGAGCCCCAAACAAAATTTTCATAAAAAGCTCCGTTTTTTACTTTTAAGAATACCCTATCTACGTTCTAAGGCGCTCTTTGGCCCTTTGAGGGCCTTGTACCATAAACCATCAACCAACCAACTAACCAACCTACGGTCTAAGTTAGAAACTGTAGATAACAATAAAGTGCAAAAATATGCGTTTAATGGTGTATTAAAAACACAAATCAATATAGTTTAGCTTTCACTACCAACGAACGGCTTATCAGGAAGAAATATAATGTAATGTAAATAGAGAGTTCCAGATATTCAAAATTCAAAACGGTAAGAAAAAGGTTGATCAATGCCAATGTGAAGTCGAACGCAATCGACATCACATAGGTACATTGCATTTCTTTGTTGCGGGATTCACAGAAGCACACGCCAGATGTACTGCAGTTCTATAGATATCTCCTAGAAGGTAAGTATTCCCATTTCTTTTTCTTTCTTTTTTGTTTCGCAAAATTAAATTAAATAAATCAAAAAATTTAAAATAAGTTTACTGGAAAATTGCAGGAACCTCTTTTTCATTCATTAACTTTCACCCGCTGAACTTGGTGATTCCACAAATAGTAATATGTACCTGGCAAATAACTGGTATCTCTGCTAGTACAAATTATATTAATCATTTATTTGCGTCCAGTTCAATCTAGTGTGTCCATAAGAGCGTTTGGGGCCGTATGAAAAATACATTTCAACGTGTGCCGCTACGGCGGCGGAGTGATCTAGGGGCTGGCTTCTGACCACTTGTCAAGAAGAATTTTGTATGTGGAGGCACTTACCCCCCGGGCCTTGACCCGTTCCAAAAAACAGTCTACCGTTTAAGTTAGAGCACCATGAGATAGTATACCAAATTTGGTGGTTCTAAATTGAAAACTAGATTTTACAAAATTTTTTATGAGGTGGGCTCTGACCCAGTGCCCGTCCCGTTCCAAAAACCGTCTGCCGTCTAAGTTGGACTACCATGAGATAGTATACCAAATTTGGTGGTTCTAAATTTAAAATTGAAGATTTCACGAATTTTTTTTTGTTGGGGGATGAAACCCACCGTGCCCCGACCCGTCCGAAAACCGTCTAAGTTAGATTACCATGATATAGTATACCAAATTTGGTGGTTTTTAATTGAAAACTTTAGATTTCACAAAAATTTTGTAGGGGGAGGGCCTGAAACCTTCCGTGCCCCTACCCGTTCCGAAAACCGTCTAAGTTAGATTACCATGACATAGTATACCAAATCACGAAAGAAATACGGGACCACATCTTCAGGGTTTGTAGTATACCAAATTTGGTGGTTCTAAATTGAAAACTATAGATTTTACGAAATTTGTGTGTGTGTGTGGAGGGGGGGGTCTAACCACCCGTGCCCCGAACCGTTCTGAAAACCGTCTACCGTCTAAGTTAGAGTACCATGATGTAGTATACCAAATTTGGTGGTTCTAAAATGAAAACTGAAGATTTCACGAAATGTTTATGGGGGGGGGGGGCTCTGAACCCTGAGCTCCAACCCTTTCCAAAAAACATCTACAGTCGAAGTTAAAATACCATGAGATAGTATACCAAGTTTGGTGGTTTTAAATTGAAAACTGTAGATTTTACGATAATTTTGTACCGTGGGGGGGGGGGAGAGTTCTGACCTCCCAGTCCCCGATCCGTTCCAAAAACGGTCTTCTGCTAAGTTAGAGTTTCATGACACCAAATTTGGTGGTTCTTAATTGAAAACTAGATTTTACGGCAATTTTGTAGGAGGGGGCTCTAACCCCCCGGGCTCCAACCGCTTTCAAAAACCGTCTACAGTCTAAGTTCGAATACCATGAGACAGTATACCAGATTTGGTGGTTCTGAATTGAAAACTAGATTTTGCGATTTTTTTATGAAGGGGGCCCTTACCCCCCAGGCTGCAACCCCTATTAAAAACGGTCTACCGTCTAAGTTAGAGTACCATGAGATAGTATACCAAATTTGGTGGCTCTAAATTGAAAACGTATAGAATCATGTCTTGCCCTGTCTACAATACTGTAGGTAAACATTTTCGTTTGTATCGCTCGTGCTTTATTGTCTGCCTCTCCTTCGCCCTACGTGGCGAAATAATTTTTTTATGATTTTAACAATATTTTGTTTTACGTTTCACTGGAACTTTCCAGCTGATGTATATACCGCTGTATTTATTGGCAGAATTCCATTGTCATGTACATAGAAATGTTATTTTACTGAAGAATAAAGGCAATTTTGAAATGTAGATTTTACGAAATTTTTATGAGGGGGCTTGCACCCCCTGGCTCTAACCCCTTCCAAAAAGCTTCTAGCGTCTAAGTTAGAGTTTCATGATACCATACTTAATGGTTCTGAATTGAAAACTGTAGATTTTACAAAAAACATTATGGGGGGGGGGGGCTCTAACCCCGGGCCTTGACCCGTTCCAAAAACGGTCTACTGTCGAAGTTAGAGTACCATGAGATAGTATACCAAATTTGGTGGTTCTAAATTGAATACTGTAGATTTTACGGCATTTTTTACGACGGGGGGGGGGGCTGTTACCCCCGGGCACCAACCCATTCCAAAAATCTGGTGGTTCTGAATTGAAAAGTGTAGTTCTTAAGAAAATTTTCTATGTGGGGGCTGTGACCCCCGGGATCCAACCCCTTCCAAAAACTGTCTAGCGTCTAAGTTAGAGTATCATGAGATAGTATACCAGATCTAATGGCTCCGAATTGAAAAGTGTAGTTTTCAAGAAAATTTTGTATGTGGGGGGCTCTGACCCCCGGGCCTTGACCCGTTCCGAAAACCGGTCTACCGTCTAAGTTAGAGTACCATGAGATAGCATATCAAATTTGGTGGTTCTAAATTGATTACTGTAGATTTTACGGCATTTTTTTTATGACGGGGGGCAATTATCCCCGGGCTCCAACCCCTTCCAAAAACCGTCTAGCGTCTAAGTTAGAGTACCATGAGATAGTATACAAAATTTGGTTGTTCTAAATTGAAAACTGTAGATTTTGCGAATTTCTTTTATGAATGGGGCCCTTACCCTCCGGGCTGCAAACCCTTCAAAAAATCGTCTAGCGTCTAAGTTAGAGTACCATGAGATAGTATACCAGAATTGGTGGTTCTGAATTGAAAACTGTAGTTTTTAAGGGTCATGCGAAACAGTACTGATGGGGCGGGGAGACGAAGGTGAAGAAATTGCCAATGGACATTGAGTTCAAGAGGGGAGGAAAGGGGGAGGTAGATGCTGTCCAGATGGCGGGGAGAAGAGAAGGAGGAGCAGAATGAACAGAAAGTGGAAGTGCGGGAGGGGAAAGAAGAAGCCAATAAAGAGAAGAGGAGGAGAGAGAAGTAACTAGAACCGGGGAGCTACGAATGAGGAGAAAGAACGGTAGGGAAAGAGGAGCAGAGGGGACCGAGAAGAGACCATCAGGTGAAGCGAGGAGTGGAAAGAGGCTCCAAAGCGCTGTGCGAAGAAGAAGATATTCGTTAGCAAGAGTAATGGTTGGAGATAGAAACAGGGAAGAAAGAGGTCTCCAGGTTAGATCAGAAGTTACGAGAGAACGGACAGTTATGAAATATTTGTATGTGGGGGCTGTGACCCCCGGGCCTTGACCCCTTCCAAAAACGGTCTACCGTCTAAGTTAGAGTACCATGAGATAGTATACCAAATTTTGTGGTTCTAAAATGAAAACTGTAGATTTTACGAATTTTTTTTATGAGGGGGGGAGGCTCTGACCCCCGGGCTCCAATCCCTTCCAAAAACCGTCTAGCGTCTAAGTTAGAGTTTCATGATACCAAATTTGATGGTTCTGAAATTAAAACTAGATTTCACGAAAATTTTAAAACGTACGTTTTCCTGCATTCGTTTTGTATGTAAGCAAAATCTGTAAACGCGACGAATTGACGCTCGTCGAATCGTCGTGGTCGACGAATTGACGCGCGACGACTCGTCGCAGTCGACGAATTGACGTAGTCGACGAATTGACGCACGCGACGAATTGACGTGGCACCGATGTTGTGCCATTCAACACGCCACTACTTTCGTTTGATGCATTATTGCAGCCTGGAATGGCAGTCCGTTGCTGCGATGTCAAAGATAGCCTGAAGAGGTGCCCACGAGCCTGCAGCCAGAATTCTAATAACCGGCGACGTTCTGTTACAGCTAACATGAGAGAATGCGTCACAGTTCGCCACTGCTCTGTCAACGCTGTTGACGATGCAGAATGGTCACTCAAAGACATCCTCATGAGATGACGGTTGTCCCTCGGCGTTTCCCGTGTACGACGTCCAGAACTTTCTGTTCGTGTCCTACGCTCGTTTTCGTATCGTTTAATTGCACACTCTTGCCACGATGGACACACTGCGTCCCACACGACTATCAGTTTACCGGAGGGAAGCGCTGCAGTCTTTCATACCAATAATGCGACCTCTGTCGAACTCGCTGATGTTACTGTGCGACTGTATTACACGACGACGAAGCATCCTTACCCACTAATGATCAAGCACTGACTTGCCGACCTATCCACGCGGCGCTTATAATAGAAAAACAGCCGGTTTTCGGTCTGTGACGTTGAGCTATCTGATTTGTCTAGATACAGTACGCATGCACATATGCCGCCGAAACATTAATCATTTCTGCGATATTACCTGATTATCATATCCTATAAAAATCAAAGTCGTAGCTTCACTCCATTCAGGTGTTCTGTTTTTTATGAGTGTATATCCTGTTTGCCCGCTGGCTCTAGAAAATGTAAAATTATCAATAAAAGATTATTTGTCTTCGATGCTTAAGGATAAGAAAAACAAGTTAGTAAAATCATGCAATGCATTGATCATGATACGCTTTCCAACATACCAGAAATCATTACTCACGTTATGAGGATAATGGCTGTAGAATAAATCTCGCTCCTCTGACCCGACCTTTGACCCCATTTCGATGATATTCAACAGAACCGGTAAAGTATACTTCCGGAACAACATGAAAAGTTTTGTCTCAATCGAAGCATTTTTACGTAAGTTATAGCTCATAAGGTCAATGGAATGGATCCCGATCCTATGTCCTGACCTTTGACCCCATTTCACCCATTTTCAACAGGGTTCGTCCTCAGACGGTCCCCTACCACATACTAAAATTTCATCGAAATCGAACCATTTTTACGTAACTTATGACGCCTAAGGGCAAATATCAGGAACACCGAGCATTGCTCGGGTAAAGGGTGGATGAAGGCACAAAAAAATTTATATTTTGATATGTTATTTCCAAGTATTGTATTGCTAAGTCTAAACCATCAAGATTAAAAATGATAAACGAATTAGGGACAAATTAATTTAGAATAAACATCAAAACAAAGATGAATGTTAATTTTTTATGTGTTAGAGTAAGAATTTTTTTTCAAATTGTTTTTATTATTTCCGAACATGAAACACCAAACAATAAATGTTAACATGGGGTTCTTCATCGAACTCCATGGTAACATTGATTCTTCATTACTGTCTATTTATTCGCCGTATTTGATCGAGGTTTTCTTCCGATATACACTGCTGGCCACCCAGAATGCAACACCAAGAAGGAAGCATCCGATTGGCCTGAAATTTGCAGCACGCGTCGCCCGCGAGAGGACATGCAAACGATTAGCATTGCAGGGCTTATGCAAATCATGTGCACCCGCCACGCCACCGAGAAGCACTATAAGAAGGGTGCACAGAAGGCGGGGTGTAAGTAGTGGAAGTGTGTTGTGCTACCGGACTTGTGCGTGAGAAGCTTCCTGATGCCTCGTCGCAGAATACGGCAGTCATTCCAGCACGTTTCGGAGTTGGACAGAGGACGAATAGTGGCTTATCGCGACTGCGATTTATCGTACCGAGACATCGGCGCCCGTGTAGGACGACATTCAGCCACAGTGAGGCGAGTATGGATTCGGTGGGTGCAGGAGTGACGGACGGACCGGCGTGAGTGATTGCCGCAGGCGCGGCACACCACCGAACCAAAGAACTCGCATGTTTTGCAGCGGGCATTGACGGCTCGCACCGCCACATCACGAACGTTAGCGCAGGAATTAGGGTGTGTTTCGCAACAACCTGTGTCAGCACGTACCGTTCAACGTCGTCTGCAGGAGCGGGGACTTGTGGCACGGCGCCCATTGCTCCGATTACCATTGACGTTACACATCCCGCTTCTGCCTGCAACACAACGATGGTCTGATCCACGTGTGGCGGCACCGCGGCGAGAGACTGTATGACGCCTGCATTATGCATCGTCATACCGGTACGTCGCCTGGCGTTATGGTTTGGGGCGCAATTGGGTATGACACCCGCACCCCTCTGGTACGTATCGGCGGTACACTCAACAGCCACCGCTACATCTCCAACGTTTTGGAGCCTGTAGTCCTCCCTTACCTGCACGACGTGCCAGCGGCCACGTTTCAACAGGACAATGCGCGCCCTCACGTGGCACGCATCGTGCAACATATCTTCACGGCCCAGCAGGCGTCACTGCTGTCGTGGCCCACCTGTTCTCCCGATATGTCGCCCATCGAACGCGTCTGGTCTCTGATCGGCAACCGAGTGCCCCGGCAGGAACCACCCGCTGCTACGCCTGATTAACTGTGTTAACGTGTGGAAGCAGCCTGGACCGACATACCCCAAGCTCACATCCAAAGCCTATTTCGTTCGATGCCGTGGCGTGTAGCGGCCGTTATTGCCAGCCATGGGGGCCACACGAACTATTGATGTCTGCGTGTTCCGCAAGTCGCACGGGCCTGTAAGTTCAATCGTTTCATCTTTGTATCTATTGTTATGTGCCCAATAAATCTGGCTTTGCTATCTCGTGTCCTTCTTGGTGTTGCATTTTGGGTGGCCAGCAGTGTAGATTCATTGAGGGTTATAATAACATCGGACATTTCGAGGCTGGAATGTGATCGGAAATCATCGGCTCTTGAATGTCCGAGCTGTTCCATATTTTCTTCTTCTGCTTGTTCTTGTTCCAAAAGTGCAGAATTCTTCTTATTATTTTTATTAATGTTGAAACGTGCACGTTTCGTAGGGGTCGACCAGCCATATTTGTTATATTGTTTTACCATCCACGTAACACTGTTAATAGTAATTAATAAAAATGAACTAATCATATTTTAGCACAGCGGATACGCTCGTCATCAAGTGACTATTCAAAAATTTATAAAAAAAATGCTGTATTAAGATTAAATTTTGAAGAGAAAAACATGCGAAAGCAGCGTTCCGCTGCTTATACTGTACTACGCATCAACTCCAAGCAACTTGCACAACTCACTTTTTGTTCTAGAAGAAAATAGAAGTAATGCGTAATACGCACACAACGCGTGACGTAATGAGGCAGATGTTCACGAGAGTGTGACGTCATAAAACTTTAATGGATCCACAAATAACGCGTGACGTAAGAGGCAGATGGCGGGACAGCGCGCCAACATCTCAATCGCGAGTCGATCGCGAGAGTGTGACGTCATAAGATTTCTAAGAACGGGAAACATTAATAGGATGACGCCATGACACTAAAAACGTGGTAACTCGGGGTGGTTATTTAACCCACTGAACGAATTTTTCCAAAGTCAAGATCAAGCTAAATCGATTTCTAGTAGCAGAAAACGGTAGGTTAACCACTTTCATCAAAATCCTTAGAGCCGTTTTCAAAATAAAATTTACATATATACAAGAATTGCTCCTTCAATAAGATGTCAGGACATAGGTCCCGACCTTTGATCCCACTTCACCCATTTTCAATAGGGTTCGTCCCCAGATGGCCCTCTACGACATACTAAAATTTCATCGAAATCGAACCATATTTACTCAAGTTATGACGCATAAGTGCAATGGAATGCATCCCGCTCCTATGTCATGATCTTTCACCCCACTTCACCCATTTTCGAAAAGGTTCGTTCCCAGGTAGTCCTCTATGACATACTAAAATTTCATCGAAATTGAACCATATTTACCCAAGTTATGACGTATAAGTGCAACGGAATGGATCCCGCTCCTGTGTCCTGACCTTTGACCCCACTTCCCCAATTTTCAATAGGGTTTGTCCCCAGGTGGTCCCCTACCGCATGCTAAAATTTCATTAAAATCGAACCATTTTTACGCGATTATCGTGCGGACGGACGGACAAAGCTGGAGCATATACGCTTCTTCAGCCTACGGTTGGAAAGCGTAAAAAACGGGCCAAAGAACAAAATACAAAAAAAAAAAAAAAAAAAAAAGGAAAACGAACGTGTGGAAAAACGAATAAATATCATTCGCAACTCTAATATAAAAGTTCAGAACTTTCAGATTAATTCAGTTGGAAATTTATACATTTCATAATTGCCTTTATTCTTCAGTAAAATAACATTTCTATGTACATGACAATGGAATTCTGCCAATAAATACAGTGGTATATACATCAGCTGGAAAGTTCCAGTGAAACGTAAAACAAAATATTGCTAAAATCATAAAATTATTTCGCCACGTAGGACGAACTAGAGTCAGACAATAAAGCACGAGCGAAACAAATGAAAATGTTTACCTACAGTATTGTAGACAGGGCAAGACATGAATTCTATACTATGCACAAATTCCAATTAAGCATTACTACCATACTAAAGATTAAACATGCACAAGGTACTAATTCACATAAAAGGCCATGGGTGAGAAGGAACTAACAGGTGCAACAGTATTTAGAGATATGACAGTAATGGTAGAAACAAATAAGCACAAATACTTATCATATGTACAGAATTATGCAATGACATGAGAGAAATATGCTAAACGAACCCAGGAGAGCAACTTTACAAAAAAAAAAAAACAGAAATCGAACAGTAATGCAATGCACAAGTTTCATATCATATGTACAGAACAATACAGTGACAAGGAAGAAAGCCGCTAAACATACCCAGAAGGGCAGCTTCCCATGAAACAGAAATGCAACAGTGATGCTACATTCAAAATTTACAACATATGTACAGAAGTATTCAGTGACAAGGGGAAATAACGCTAAATGTACTCAGAAGGGCATCTTGTTACATTAAATTATACACAAAGTGACTAATATGTAAGTTAGGAAAACCATGCAATGTATTGATTATGATACGCTTTCCAACATTGCAGAAATCATTACTCAAGTTATTACTCAGGTTATGAAGATAATGGCTGTGGAATAAATCTCGGTCCTGTGCCCTGACCCCATTTCGATTATATTCAATAGAACCGGTTCAGTATACCTCCGAAATAACATGATAAAGTTTATCCCAATCGAAGCATTTGATGCATAAGGGCTATTATGATGCATAAGAGCTATGGAATAGATACCGCTCCTGTGTTCTAACCTTTGACCCCATTTCGCCCATTTTCAATAGGATTCGTCCACAGGCAGTCCCCTACAACATACGAACATTTCATCCAAAGCGAAGCATTTTTACGTAAGTTATGGCGCATAATGGTGATGGAAGTGATTCCGCTCATATGTCCTGACCTTTGACCCCATTTCGCCCATTTTAAATAGGGTTTGTCCCCAGTTGGCCCCCTACCTGATACTAAAAATTTATCGGAATCGAACCTTTTTTACGTTAGTTATGACGCATAAGAGCAGTGGAATGGATCCCGCACCTATGTCCAAACCTTTGACCGCATTTCGTTCACTTTCAATAGGGTTCCTTCCCAGGTGTTCCCCTACGACATACTAAAATATCAAAGAAATCGAACGATTTTTACGCTAGTTATCGTGTGGACGGACATACGCACACAACGCGTGACGTAATGAGGCAGATGGAAATTACGACCATCTGCTCGCAAGAGTGTGACGTCATAAACTTTAATAGGATCCACACACAACGAGTGACGTAATGGGACAGATGGCGTGACCGCGCGCCAACATCTCATTGGACGACACCATGACACTAAAAACGTGGTAATTCGGGGTGGTTATTTAACACACAAAACGAATTTTCCTAAAGTCGAGATCAAGCTAAATCGATTTCTAGTACCAGAAATTGGTAAATTAAAGACTTTGTTCAAAATCCTTAGAGCCGTTTTCAAAATAAAATTTACAAACATACAAGAATTGCTCCTTTAATAGTATGGGATAACAGCGATGGAATGGATCCCGATCCTATGTCCTGAACTTTGACATCATTTCGTCCATTTTCAACAGGGTTCGTCCCCAGGTGGTCCCCTACCACATACTAAAATTTCATCGAAATCGAACCATACTTACGCACGTTATGACGCATAAGGGCAATGGAATACATCCCGCTCCTATATCCAGACCTTGACTCCACTTAAGCCATTTCCAATAGGGTTCGTCCCCAGGTGGTCCCCTGCCACATACTAAAATTTCATCGAAATCGAAACATATTTACGCGAGTTATCGTGTGGACAGACAGACGGACAAAACTGGACCATATACGCTTCTTCAACCTACTGTTGGAAAGCGTAAAAAACACACGATGAGCCATTACTTTATGACCACACCCAGCCTAGGGAAATGAGCGCGCCTGGAGACAAAACGGTGGCGCACGAGAAGTTCACAGAACAGTATATATATAACCCGAGAACCGACTTTCGGTTAGTAGTGTGTTCGCAGTCATAATGGGAAAAGATGCCGATTTATCGCGGTTTGATAAAGGACAAATTGTGATGGCACGGTGCATCGGAACTACGATCTCGAAAACGGTGTAGCTTGTGGGTTCTTCACCTTCCGTTGTAGTGAGTACGTATCAAAAGTGGTGTACAGATGACCAAAGAATAAACCATCGTCCAGCCGTGTGTCGTCCGCAGCTCACTGACGCCAGAGGGGAGCGGAGACTGTCGCGCATTGTTCACAGCGACCGCAGAACCACAGTGCGACAAATCACCCGAAGCTACAACAGTGGTGATTAGGGCGTATCACAGCACACAGTTCATCGCAGTCTTCTGCGCATGGGCCTGCTTGGCCGAAGATCCAGCTGTGTCCCCATGCTCCCGGCACACCATCTCCAACAACGCATGAAATGGGCCCAAGATCATCGAGATTCGACCGTGGATGATTGGAAGAATCAAAATACCTGATGTATCATGCAGACGGCCGAGCGCGGACATGCCGATTACCAACGGAGGCTATGGCACCTGGATGCACTGTTGGGCGGAAACAGGCTGGCGGTGGCGGTGTTATGCTGTGGGCGATGTTTTCTTGAGACACTTTAGGCCCCATTATCCTAATAGCACAATCGCGGACATCTGCCAAGTATCTGAACATCGTTGCGGACGAAGTTCACCCATTCATGGCAACTGTGTTCTCTGCTATATAGTGATAGCCATTACCAACAGGATAATGCGCCATGCCATACTGCCAGAATAGTCAAGGAGTGGCTCCAGGAACATGCTGGTGACTTTCTGTTAATGCCCTAGCTTCCAAATTCACCTGACATGAACCCAATCGAACATTTGTAGTTCGACTTGGAAAAGCGGGTTCGCACTAAATCAACACCACCCTGAAATGTACGGGAACTGGAGGACCTGCTGTTGACAGTATAGTACTAGATACCCCAGGAGACCTATCGCCACCTCATGGAATCGATGCCTCGCCGAGTGGCGGCTGATTTGTGGGCTAAAGGGGATCCTACAGCTTATTAGGTAGGTGGTCATAATGTAATTGGTCATCGGGATATAACACTGCTTGGTTGATTTCTGCCTAAATCACGCTTTATTTGACTGATTTTGCTCAAAAACGGTGTGATTTAGCCTTTAATCCCATATCTTCAGTTTCTCGTTGGTATTTTCCAGGAGTTAAAGTGTAAAAACGAGTGCTTGACCGATTTTATTTTAAATAACACCCTGATTAATTGATTTCTTCTGAAATCGACAAAGTTCCTTTTCTTTCTTTTTCTTTTCTCTCGAACAAGAATAAAATACTTAATTGAAACTGTCGTGAAAATGCTGTGAACAAAAAAGAACTGATGAAGGCAGAATACAGATAATTCTTTACCTTGGTGATAAAAAATTAAAGGCATTACTTTTTTTAATGTAATACACCTGAAAAATGGACTTGCACTTTTTTGTTAAGAACTACCGAGCAAATGAAAACGACCAGCTTTCGTTTTTACGAAGCATTTCCGAAATCGTAATTTCCAGCTTACGGACATGCGTATTTTTCGAGGAAAAAATTTTCCCCTTGTTCATGCATGAATATTACTAATAGGTATATCAGTGAGTGCATTATATGCATATTTCACTAAGATAAATATCAATACGTTCATTCAAAAATTTTGCATATTTTGGTAAATTGCAAGCCGGGTCAGGAGCAGGTTATCGATTTATAAAATGCTCGAACAGATTAAAATAGCTATTCGTCCGTACAAAATCTGAGAGAAAGATCAAACTATTTTAAAGAAATTATTATATAAATTGGAAACATTTCGTTTCCGTTTAACACATAGTATATGTATCGAACACTCTTATCATAATAGGTGAACTCTGAAATGAAGTAGCCGTCCCGGTTGCGCAGTGGTCTAAGCGATGACCTCAAACCGTTACCCCTAGTGGGCCCTGGTTTCGGGCCCCGATGTGGCATAGGTGGTGCGTTTGTCCTACGACACTGGCTCTGTCTCACTTCCTGGAACCAGTGGCCCAAAATTAGGGACGGGAGACTATTTATAGCCTTCAGAGTTGCTCATGATGGTCGTGGGCCGCGGGTGGCCTAGTGGGCAGCGTTCGTGACTGCCACGGAAAGGGCCTCAGGTTCGATCCCAGCAGGTACGAACGCTCGATCTACTAAATACCCGCCGTGCGTCTAATGGGCACGTTAAGCCGTCGGACCCCGGTTACTGGCCCCCGGTAACAAATAAGGGCGTCTTTCCCCCTTTCTACTTCGCTGCCGTGTCACTTTCCTATCGGGTGCTCTAGCACAAATCTCCTAGTTTCCTGTTTCTAAGGGTTGTTTAAGACCTGGGGTCAGACACTCCCTTCCTAAAATCCTCTACATATGACCATGCTCATGATGGTCGTTAAATCTCGTACAATGTTTGTCATTTAATCTGTTGCTGATTGCTACTTTGCATTCACTACGTTATGTAAACTTACCTACAACACATCAAAGCTCTTGGTTTGTTAGGTTTAACTACACTTAAACTGCGATCTTAACTTATAATGGTTAGATTAGAGTTTTTTATCTAAACTTCAATCTAACCCTTTAAGCTGCCGATGTACCTGAATCAAACTCATTTGCTGTAACAACTGGAAATTGAAATCCTCCAAAAAATAAAATTGAAATTAGAAATAAAGGCAGAGTAAAGGAGGTATGAATTTAGATTTTTCCTTTTAAAGACTAGACGCTGCGCATCCAGCTTTGCTCGCTACAGCAAACCACGCTAGTCATAGTTCTTGCTCACTTTCTTCCTAGTGGACCTCTCAACTGCCGACCCCTGCCCCCCCCTCCCAACGTGGCCAAACAAGTGCATTGATTCAATTTCCCATCAAATTCGGCGGAAGTATATTACCGTCCATCTATCTTCACTCCGTATTTGGACCCTTTGACAACTTCTCTGGAAAGTAGATTCTCCAAAGAGAAGGAATCTTTATTTTCGCTTCTTAATTTACTTCCCAAAAATATTAGCAAACTTGATGAGACTAAATTTAATTTGTCAGTCAATGACATTTCAGCAACGTGCGATGCGTATCTTGATAATTTAGACAGAGAACTAAGGTCGTGGTACCTCTTTTGGAAAGACAAATTAGTAATGAAAACAGAAAAGATTCCTGTTTCAGAAAGTATGCAGAAAGCGGAGATATTTCCCCGGTAATTTCAAGGGCACTACAAATCACAGCCACACTCCCCTCTACAACACGTACCATTGAAAAATCTTCAGTGCCCTGCGTAGAGCGAGCTCTTGGATGAATTCAATCATGACAGAGAACAGACTACATGGTCTACATATTAATGAGTGCCCATCAAAATTCGATGTACGGAAAGACAGATTTTTCAAGAAAAGTTGTCGACCGATTCAGACAAAGCAATAGAATTGCAATTTATACTTCACTCCAAACAAGAGTATATATAAAGTTTTTCCAGGGGCGGGAGGCCATGATCAACCGCGGTCCAAAATTTTCTGCGCTCCCCAATCAGAAATGTTCATATAGCTCCCAGGTTTTACCAAAGCTATAAGGCAAAACAATTTATTTCTCCTTCTCATCGCAGCAGTACCGACCGCAAACTTGCTTGTGGTGATAACCTCTGGTTTTAGTACTTTATTGACCCAAGGTCGTCGTGACCCAAAGAGCGGAGGAAAATGGCTAGCATCCCTAACACGGATGTTATGTCACTGTGTAGAAATAAGTGACTGAAACACATTCTGTCTCCTTTCTTAGGTTCAACGCCATTCTTATAGCCCTTTCTGCAGGAAATCATTCATAAAGGATTGTGCCAATCATCCGTCGAAGTGACTCCTTTGAATAGCAAAGCTAAGGCGAAAGCAACGCTTTCTGGTGCGCAGGCTCATTCGTTCCAGCCGCGTTCCACCCAATTCTTAGGCAGAGACTATATTCGTTCGAGCTGATTTCAGAATATTTTACTAACCCTGAGTTAATTCATTCCAGACGGTTAAAGGGCAAAAAGTTTGATTTGTAGACATAAAGCTTATTGAATATATTTCTCGTTGAACCTTGAATAGTCACAGTCGGCTGTATCTGAAAGCCTTAACTAACACATAGGAATGCTGTCATAAAAATAAGGTTAGGAATTCAGTGAAAATAAAGCCTACGTACAGCTTTCTACTTTGATTTATTAGAACTTCAGTCACAATATATATACGTGAATACTCCTCAATACTTGTCTATCTACTCTCTCATAACACTGAATACAAGCCCATAAATCATTCGTGAAAGACTGCACATAGCTCTTTACCCTATTACATATGAATCGCTCCTCAAAGATTGCCTACCTCACATTGTGTTTCAAATATTGCACTTCGCAGCTCTTATCTCATGAGAGTTACTTGGAAGAACTCTGACGCTTTAAGTCAGAAACAAATTTAAAGAGAAGAAACCAATTTTACATAAGTACACGGGGACTCAAAAGGAAAGTTAAAATACAGGTACATGTCATACCCAGAAACACACAGTGGAATCCCGTTAGAACGAAATCCGTTACAACGAAAAGCCCTATAGAGAAGTGATTTCGGCGAATCCCTTGCAAACGTTTCCTTGAAGTAATGTATTTTTGATTTCATTATAACGAAATTAATTTTTACAACTGTTCGTTACAGCGAACACATTTTTCCGATTTTTTTTTTATTGGAGGTTTAACGACCACCGTGAGCAACTCAATGGGCTATAAGCAGTCGCCCGTCCCTAATTTAGGGTCACTGGTTCCAGGGAAGGGAGAGAGCTAGTGCCGTAAGACAAACACAACATCCATGCCTCACCGGGATTCGAACCCGGACCCCTTTCGGACGAATGATCAGAGGCCATCGCCTTAGACCACTGCGCCACCGGGGCGACTTTCCGATTTCAGAAGGAGCCTCTGTAAAAAATTTCAGCTTGGATTTTTGCGTCCCAGTTCCCTTCTTGAAGCACGTGTAAGTCATTTCCGGTTTTCCGTTAGATCAAAAGCTGTTTAGAGCACGGCCAGACACATTAGATGAACGTGACGTAGCCCGTGACGTGCACAAAGGTTGCCAAAGAAACCCAGCACGCGGAGCGTTGGATCGGGCGACCGGCTTCTCTGCCGCTATAACCCCTCTTTTTCCGCTCTCGCCCTCCTTTCCCCCATGCGTATCTCCAGCTCTCGCTCGCCCGCACCCGTTGAATGGCTGACACAACCATGGCACGCCCTTCTGCTGTCAATCAATGAGTACTTCTGTGTTCTGGCCGATGGTGCGCTACAGTCGATTTTCATGACGTATGAGTTTCATTTTAAAGCAGCAACTGTCCTCTCATCCTCATTTTATGGTTTAGAGGCGTAAGGAATGCTGCTGAACCAGTTTGGGAAGAGGAGTGGAGCGAGCATTCTCACGCATTGTTTTGTCTTTCACTCAGGGTTCCTTGACTTCTCGTATGTAAAATGGGCTCGTTGAAACGAAAACAGTTCTCTTTGGAAGAAAAGAAAAATATCATCGCTCAAGTAGATTCTGGAAGTAAAAAAAGAGTTGTTGCCAAAAAATATGGCATCAATTCATCAACTTTTTCAACGATATTGAAAGATTGTCTGAAGACTGGTGTTCAACTACAGTTATCGGGCCAGTGAGCAAAAGAATTCGGAAGGCGCAACTTTAAAATGTCGATTCATCCGTGTTCACGTGGTTTCAAGATGTGCGTTCGTGGGATAATTCCAATCAGTGGGCCCCTAATTCGTCAAAAAACTTTACAGTTTGCCAAAACTCTTGGACTCATGATAACTTTCAGGCCAGTATTGGATGGCTCAATCGGTTTACGTTGTTGCATCAAAAGCGATTTGTGTGGGCAGGTGATGTACCCATAGAAAGTGTCAGAGAATGGAGAGCCGCGGAAGTGGCGAAACTCATAAGCTCTTACAATCCAGGTGATGTGCTTAAAGCAGATGAAGCGGGAATATTTTTCCAACTAGAGCCGAATAAAACTTTGGCTCTTAAAAGGGACAAATGCATTGGAGGGAAAACTCAAAGCAACGTCTTACTGCACTTTTCTGCTGCAATCAATCAGGAAATGAAAAAGAGCAAGTCTTGATTGTTGGCAAATCTGCTAAGCCTCGCTGCTTGAAAAATGTTTACTCACTGCCATGCCAGTATACATCAAGCCTGGATGACAACAGACATTTTTAATGACTGGCTTGTCAAGTTTAATGAAGAAATTAAAAAAATATATATATTCTTTTCGTTGATAATTGTACACCTCATAATGAGCCTCTAACTTTAGGCTGCATTCGTGTTGAATATTTTCCGCCAAACTGTACTGCCGTTTTACAGCCTTTAGATCAAATAATCATAAGAACTGCGAAAGCTCGCTATCGAAGCTTGTTAATGAAGCAAATTCTTCACGGGATTAAACAAACTGACCAAAGAGAAACAAACATAACAAACTTAAAAGAAGTTATGGATATGATTGCAGGACATGGAGCGAAGTTAGGCAAATAATTAAAAAAAAAAACGACTGTCAACTGTTGGAAACATGCTTAACTGATTGATTCCGATCAAGAGAATTCAGCGAAAAAAGATTTGGACGTGGAAACATCTATCGAACTTGAAACATTATGGAACTCAGTTGCAGAGTCGACTTCCGTCCCTATAATGGTGTAAAACTCGAAGATTTTTTTGTCGGTAGACGATTGTTCTCCTCGTAACTCACCGATGACGACATCATCCAGTCAATTACGGACAAACGAAAGGACGGAGCTGATCAGGAAAGCAGTGACGACGAAAATACCACGATTCCGTTGCCAAACGTCAATGCATCAAAGGCACTTTCATGCTTCGAAAAAGTGCGTCTTTGCGTTTCCTTTCAAGTGGCTCTGAGGATATTTTTTCAAGTATGCATTTTTTCTGGTTTCTAAAACCACAAGAGGACTTGTGCAGAAAATAATTACAGAATGAATACGTATGCGTATTGTATGTACCTACTTAACAAGTAAAGTTTTTTTTCGAAGTTTGTTTAGCTATTTCTTTTTGTTTTTACAAGCATATCTGAAAGTAGAATTTTTCAAAGCGAAAATTTAATGTCAAATTTTCTACATTTTTTGTTAGATTCAAATTTCTTGGGGGGAAAAACGAAATCCCGTTATTACGAAATTTCGTTATAACGAACGACATTAGGTGGTCCCGTCAAGTTCCTTCTAACGACAATTTACTGTGTATCGTTGCAGAGCCGTTCCCGTTAGCGCATTAGTCCAAGCGCTGGATTCTGTCCATTTGTCTGAGATGGGTCTGGGTTCGAATCCCGGTGAGGCATGGATGTTGTGTTTGGCTTACGGAACTGGCTCTCCCCCTTCCCCGGAGCCAGTAACCCTAAATTAGGGATGGGCGACTGTTTATTGCCCAACGAGTTACTCACAGTGGTCGTAACCCCCCCCAAATGGCAGAATTTTTTCAACCTGCGCATTGCTATTGTGAAAAACTGGACATCTACTTTCCCGCACCGGTGACGCAGTGGTCTAAGCGATGGCTTCTTATCATTCGTCCGAGATGGGTCCGGGTTCGAATCTCGATGAGCCATGAATGCTATTGTGTTGCAGCGCTGGTTTTCTCCCTTCCCTGGAACCAGCGGCCCTAAATTAGGGACGGGCGACTGCTTATAGCCCACTGAGTTGCTCACGGTGGTAGTTAAACCTCCAATAAAAAAAATCTGCGTTTAAGGGCAAAATTTTGGCTCAGAAAAAATAGAAAATATGTGAAAAATCTTGAAATGTTGAGCGTGTGTTATTTCGAACCCTGAGTAACATTATACTCCCTTTTGAAAGAATGCCTCTGGCCCACAAAACTGGGACGAAAAACAGCAGAAATAGATAAATAAATAATGTATTGAACGGCGAAGTTAGGAACAGCTGAGGACTCTCAAACTTTAATGGGAGCTTAACACATGTCTGGGATGTGTTAAACTCTCAGCAGCGTACAAAATATTTTTATAATCCTTCGGCATTCTACATATTTTAAATTCTGAAGGCATTCTGTTGAATGCCTGCTCCTTTCGGTCCGTTAGTAATCACCTCAGTGTTTTGTGAGAATCAAAAATCTCCAACGAAAAAATTTACTTGCAGCAGAGATGGACCTCTGTTGACGTCCAACAGAAAAAATAAGGTTGAAAAAGTAAGAAATGAGGATGTCAGGTCTTTAACGGAGGTCGATAAAAATGTAATTGAATTTATCGAGATGAAATTCCTGAGATGATGTAAACATGTTACACGCTGCTCTCGGGATTCTTTTTCTTCTTTTTTCAGTTCACTACAGAAATTTCAATCAGAACATGATACTGGAATGGACCACTGAAAGGAGAAAAAAAAAAAAAAAGAGGAAGGAAAGAACAGAAGAAATCCTGAATGTAGGGACGTGACAAGAGAAATGTAAGACTAAGAGTCAACGGAGGACAGACTAATTTTAGAATGTTTTTTTATGGTATGCATCTTCCCGACAGTAGTGAAGTAAATCCCAAGTAAAAGCTGTGGATGTAAACTCTTTGCCACAAAAATCCGCGCACCAAGAAAAAAACGTGCGATTAACGCGAAACTCGGCGAATAGGTACGAGGAAGCACATATGTAAATGATTTCAAGTTTCGTGCGATTTGGCATGCCCGCGCGTCCAAGACCGGCGCTGCAATCGCAATCCTTGGGGCTTATAAGGCGCCACGCAGGGGACTCCACATTCGTGCCGAAGTACTCGCTAAGAGTCAGGTGAGATCTTTGAGTGATAGACATGCCAAGGAGCCGCCGTAGATGTGCGTACGGACAACTGACGGAGTTTGAACGAAATCGTATTGTAGGGATCAGAGAAGCAGGGTGGCCGGAGCGCCAAATCAGCCGCCATTTGGGCCTGTCGGACAGTACGGTGCGATTGTATTGGGAGCAATAGACACGGGAAGGCACCCAGACATGGCGGACTCGCTCTGGACTACCCTGACACACCACCAGCAGAGAGGACCGTGGGATCGTGAGAGCGGCACTCACAGATGCAACGACATCCTTGTCCAACATCCAGAGACATGTGGCGGCTGTACAAGGGACTCCTGTGTCTTCCAGAACCATTTCCAGACGACTGGCAGAGGCGAATCTGAACTCTCGATGGTTCTTACGTTTTCTACCATTAACACCTGACCATCGTCGGCTTCGATTGCAGTAGTGCCAGCAGCGAGCAACTTGAAATGCTACGGACTGGGGGCTTATAGTATTCAGCGACGAATTCCGCTTCTGTGTGGGAACGAACGACTACCGTGGCTGAGTGTGGAAGACCGTAGGTGAGCGCTACAATCCCAACCTTAGTGTACAGCGGCACACAACCAGAACTGCAGGCGTAATGGTCTGGGGAGCTATCGCGTATGACAGCCGGACTTCCTTCGCAGTGATCCGAGGGACGTTGACAGCCCAGCGCTACGTACAGGAGATCCTGCGGCCCCATGTGCTGCCTTTCCTGGTGGGGCGGCCGGTAGCCATTTTACAACAAGATAACGCCAGACCGCACACAGCTCGGGTTTCCCAGGACTATCTACGTCATGCTTCGACACTATCGTGGCCTGCCAGATTACCTTATCTCTAATCCATCGAACACGTGCGGGGCCAAATGGGACGCCAGCTTTCTCCATATCCCAGTGTTCGTTATTCAGATCGTCAGTTGCAAGAAGTGTGGGCCAATCTGTCCCAGAATAACATACGGCGTCTCTTTGACTCCATGCCGGATCGTATCATCACTTGTGTCCAAGCACGAGGCGGTCCAAGCACGAGGCGGTCCGACGCGGTATTAGCGCCGACCGGAATGTGTACCGTATGTCCGCGGAAAATCGTCCTGCTGCTGTGATATTGTAATCACTTCTGTCCTTTGTATGTACCATCTCACTACTAAAATCTCATTTTAATCCGACGCATCCTTCTTGTTGCGCGAGTTTTTATGACAATGAGTGTAACAAAAATGGGCAACGGACGTATAGTCACAACCATTACTGAAATCTGAATTTTGAATGATGTCACATGAAATGATGCAATAATAGTTATTTTCATTGTTACTCAATAATAAATTTTACTAAACTATCGCCGACATTATTCCATCACGTTTTACATTAACGTAAAAATTCATTGCAATCCGCGTAAACTGCGCGAACCTGATCCATTACAAAAATGCATTTTGATACTACGCATCTTTCCCGTCAGTAATAAAGTATTGTTTTCCGTCAAAGCTCAGGGTTCGGAGTTTCTATAAGACCCATAGGGTAAATACAGCAGTTTCTGATGAATGTACAATACCTTATAGCCAAACTTTCCTATCAGTTGTATTATATACACTGCTGGCCACCCAAAACTCAACACCAAGAAGGAAGCATCCGATTGGCCTGAAATTCGCAGCATGCGTCGCCCGCGAGAAGACATGCAAACGATTAGCATTGCAGGGCATATGCAAATCATGTGCGCCCGGCACGCCACCGAGAAGCTCTATAAGAAGGGTGTACAGAAGACGGGGTGTAAGTAGTGGAAGTGTGTTGTGCTGCCGGACCTGTGCGTGGGAAGCTTCCTGATGCCTCGTCGCAGAATACGGCAGTCATTCCAGCACGTTTCGGAGTTCGACAGAGGACGAATAGTGGCTTATCGCGACAGCGGTTTATCGTACCGAAACATCGGCGCCCGTGTGGGACGACATCCAGCCACAGTGAGGCGAGTATGGATTCGGTGGGTGCAGGAGTGACGGACGGACCGACGTGAGTGATTGCCGCAGCCGCGGTACACCACTAAACGAGGGGACCGGCATGTTTTGCGGCGGGCATTGACGGCTCGCAAAGCCACATCACGAAAGCTAGCGCAGGGATTGGGGTGTGTTGCGCAACAACCTGTGTCAGCACGTACCGTTCGACGTCGTCTGCAGGAGCGGGGACTTGTCGCATGGTGCCCATTGCTCCGATTACCATTGACGTAACACCGCCGGTGAGTGCGGTGGCAGTGGGCCGTTGAACGCCGCACCTGGACTACGGAATGGCACGACATTTTCTTCTCCAACGAATCCCGCTTCTGCCTGCAACACCACGATGGTCGGATCCGCGTGTGGTAGCACCGCGGCGAGACACTGTATGACGCCTGCATTATGCATCGCCATACCGGTCCGTCGCCTGGCTTTATGGTTTGGGACGCAATTGGATTTGACACCCGCACCCCTCTGGTAAGCATCGCCGGTACACTCAACAGCCACCGCTACATCTCCAACGTTTTGGAGCCTGTAGTCTTCCCTTACCTGCAGTACCTGCCAGCGGCCACGTTTCAACAGGACAATGCGCGCCCGCACGTGGCACGCATCGTGCAACAATTTTTCACGGCCCACCAGATGTCACTGCTGTCGTGGCCCGCCTGTTCTCCTGATATATCGCTCATCGAACACGTCTATTCGCTGATCGGCAACCGAGTGGCTTGGCAAGCACCACCCGCTGCAACGCCTGATGAACTGTGGCAACGTGTGGAAGCAGCCTGGACCGACATACCCCAAGCCCCACATCCAAAGCCTCTTTCGTTCGATGCCGTGGCGTGTAGCGGCCGTTACTGCCAGCCATGGGGCCACACGAACTATTGATGTCTGCGTGTTCCGCAAGTTGCACGGGCCTGTAAGCTCAATCGTTTCATCTTTGTGTCTGTTGTTATGTGTCCAGTAAATCTAGTTTTGCTATCTCGTGTCCTTCTTGGTGTTGCACTTTGGGTGGCCAGCAGTGTATATACAATCTCCGGGTAATAAGATCTACGATATTATAGAATTAGTTCAATTTGTTCTTCTTTCCTCTACACACAAGTGATCTGCTATTATCAAAAGCTCCAAAAGTTATCACTTGATACTGATGATATTAGTCGGAGATTTCCATATTAACTTTGCTAAAAGAGAATCTAAAGCCTTTGTCGATTTTCTAATAAAGAGTTCGGTTTGACAGCCACTCTAGATTTCAGTGTTTCTACGACAAAGGGGAATACTATATACAATCGATGCTATTTTCCAGAGACACTTGGGTAATCTAGAAACATAAGTTTACATATCATACTTTAGTTACCTACTGTATTTGCTTTACTTGATGAGAATGCAATGTATTGTACGTACGTAAATTAATCATCCGTTTAATTTCACACCCACCGAGACCTGGCATGCGAAAGACGCATAGAATAAATTATCTACAAAGGGTATCAGGGTATTCTCTCGATTTTGTTTTAAATTTTAAATTGTGGAAAATTTTGCAGTATGGAAAATTCCAAAATAAAAGTGTTTTCTGTCTCAAGGAATCACAGTTACATCCAGAGCATCGAAATGTTATAAATCATGGCTGTTCACGAATCACATCTCGATGAAAACCAGAGCAATTTTGTTACTTAAAGTCTCTCACCACATCGTAATCGAAGCTACACGGATGCTATGAGTGGCCATTGATTCAAATCTCATGGGACTTCTTTCTGTTGGAGCTGATATTCATGTTGATGGGCACGAATGACTTCCACAGCTCTCCTTATGCTTGACTGCTTATTCTAGTGACATTATTGTCATATCTTTTCCTCGGAAACATCCATAAAGCACGATAATCAGACTGAAGAGCAGAAACTGTCTCCTTTTGAGGCAATTCCTTGGCAGGTGAGCAGAGTAATTAGACGAAGTGCCCATGACAGCGGTTACCATTCTCTGAAATACTTAATCCAAATTCTCCAAATGATACGGCTGAGACAATAATATTAAATTGCGGCTTCCTGCAACGCTTTTTAATGCCAATTTTTTTAGGGAAATTAGAGATGTAAGCAAAAGATCCCTGCAAGAGTGGAAGGTTAAGAGGAGTCGTTCACGTTTTATTTAGGATTTGTTTTTCCGTAGTAAGAGGAGAACGTGATTCGAAAATCAGACACAGCCCTCGTATTGTGGGTGGGACTTCAAACCACCAGGATCTAAATTTGAACAGCTGGCGCACATAACTACTCGTACGGCAAGTAACATTCTATACGTTCTGGACTTACATGTTCTACGAGTGAGTCGCCGCCGTGTATACTAGGACAGAGTTGCTAGTTGAACCGACAGTGGGAATGATTCTCATTTTAAATAAGGTCGACGAAATGCAAACATCGTCTCTGTAGTCGTTATTAGTTATGCATTGCCAACAGCGATTTTCTCAAATGAAAGGAGTGACGAGGAAAATGTAATTCAAAATACAATTTGGGTTTTACTTTCAATTACTTTTTATACCAGTATCTATTAAAGACAGATTGCAGCATTAAGGAGTAGCTATTATATTTTCCACAATGCAGAACATTTTTACTGTCGCTTAAGCCTATAGTAAAAAAAAAAATCTTTGCCAATGAAATACAATAAAAATGTCATACGATAATACTGGAAAACTATTTGGCTTATGCATAAATTTTCGGCGCTCCACATAGTGGGCTATAAAAGCGAAACAGTTAAATTTTTGTTAGAAATTCGTGCTGGGGCAGCATTGCGTCGAACGATACGTGCGGTTCGTCGAGCTACCACATGGTGATAGACAAGGTGCACACTAACCGTTGTATTTTGTACCTCTTTAATCTCGCAGAAGCGACAAAGAGGATTTGTTCGGCATGCGGCGAGAAAGCTGTAGGTGCAAGCACGTGTCATGTGTTGTTTGTGAAGTTCAGAAGTAGTTATTGAAACGTGGTTGACAAGCAGCGTAGTGGACTGCCGAAGGAGATGCAGATCACAGATTTTCGAGGTGTTTTGGATGAAGAAGCCATTCAGTAGACCACAGAAGTAGCAATGCAGTTATTCAGTTGTAACTCATTGGGGCAAATACTTTTATGATGATTAAAAGCTAACTGCTTGTATTAGTACGACATCTATTCGACCATTTGTACGACAACTATTCGACCATAAAACTCTTGAAACTTATGCTTAGACCTAATAGTATAAGAGTGTGGAAAAAAATTTGCGCGAAAAAAAAAATTCTATCAGGGTGATCAGTTTTCAAGATGTGTTACGGAACTACATTTATGCTGTTCATTTCCAACGTTTCGTTTTAGAATTAAACTTAGTGTCAAATTAAAAGGAAGAAAAGAACATTCGCCATAAAAGCTGAGTCCTGAGTCGCTGTATCTACTTAAATTTCATGCAAGTGTTTTCATTGCAAAATATGAAAACGAATAACATGTGATTAAAATGCTACTAATTTTAGACTTTCTTAACAGGAAATGAGATCTGAATTTCATATAGACCCGTGAAGTGAGATTACCATACATGAGACTCACCAAGGAACGAAAAAGCTGGACTTTTTATCTGGGTGAAAAACCAGAACGGGCGGCACGAAAGTGTAAATATAATACACCACAAACAAGATAGAAATTTTTACTCTAATTTATTTATGTAGATATTTAGAGCACACCACTGTTGTTGTTTTTAGCACGTCTTTTGTAAAAAAAGATCGTGCTTATGTTACCGGTTTGTCCGTCCGTCCGTCTGTATCCACAATATATCTGCAATTATTAGTCCGATTTGAAAAATTCTTTTTGCATTGGGAAGCTTGAAATATGCGAATGATGATCCTTCATTTCGTTTTTTTTACGATGCACAATTTCGCCGCTAGAGGGCGTATATGCAGATGATGTCTAATTCAAAAATACGTTTTATTCCACATATTTGCTTCTAAACATCCGATTGAAAAAATTCTTTTATTTTTTGATTCCATTTATGTCGAAGAGTCTTCTAGATATAGTTACTTTTACAAATTACTTATAGATTTTCCGCTAGAGAGCGTAAAAGTAAATTACATTTTTCTTAATAACTCTTCTTCTAAAACACCGAGTTGAATTTTTTTCTTCAGCGGATACACCTCCTGATGGAAAATCGTTTGCATATAATTTCAAATTTTTGGTAAAGAATACTTTGGCCACCAGGGGACGTAAGTGTTAATTTTTGTTTCTGATGTATTTGCCATAAAATCGGAACTTCTAAAATATCGATTGAAAAAATTCTTTCTTGGACTGATGCCACTCACATCGATAAACCTATTCGGAATATTTTCTTCTTAAATTACTCCACAGTTTCTCCGCCAGGGGGAGTAGATATATATCTTATTTTTGTCAGTATCTCTACTTCTAGGAGTCCAATTTGAAAAGTTCCTTCTTTGTTGGATAATGTTCTCAGTGTGACGTGTTTTTCATATAATTTCAAAATTTTCAAGTAATTCATAGACTTTCCGCTAGGGGGCGCAGATGTAAATTGCGTTTCGCCCTATATCTCTGCTTCTAAATCTCCGATTTGAAAACTTCTTTCTGCACCGGATACAGCTTCTGATGGGAAATCGTTTGCCCATAATTTCTAATTTTTGGGAAAAATGTTTTGGCCACCAGGGGCGTAAATCTTAATTTCCGCTTTTGATGTCATCATCATCATCATTGTCAACCATTATCAATCCACTGCTGGACGAAGGTCTCCCCAAGTTTCCTCCACAACGGTCTGTCTTGTGCCAGTCTCCTCCATGTCACTCTCGCATACTTTCGAATTTCATCCACCCATCTCCCATGTGGTCTTCTTCTGGGTCTTTTCCTGTCCCTTGTAATCCAATCTAATATTTCGGCTGTCCATCGATGGTCTGTTCTTCTGGCAGTATGTCCAGCCCATTGCCATTTCAGGGATTTAACTCTGATCATGTTGTCTTCCATTGTTGTCATTTTTCGGATCCACGAGTTCCTCTTCTTATCTCTCCTGGTTACACCACGCATGCACCACTCCATGCTGCTTTGAGTTGTCTGCAGCCTTTGTATGTCTCTTTTAGTAAAGGTGCACTTCTCTGCACCATACGTAAGCACTGGAAGGATGCATTGGTCAAACACTTTTCTTTAAAGACGTAATGGCATATTGCTCTTGAAAATTATGCTGTTTCTTCCAAAAGCTCTCCAGGCAAGTTTTATACGCCGATTAATTTCTTCATCAATGTGACCCTCACTTGATATCTGCTGTCCAAGATAAACGTACGTGTCTGTTATCTCCAGCTTTTCTCCATCAATCGATAAATCTTCATTTCTTGTAAAAGCATTGAACATCACTTTTGTCTTCTGAAAGTTCATTTTTAAGCCCACTTCTTAATTCTTGTCAGCAAGTTCCTGGATCATACTCTGCAGCTCTGATGGGGTAGTTGCAAAAATGACTACGTCATCAGCAAAACGAAGGTGGGTTAGATAATCTCCATTAATCTTTATCCCTTTGTTTTCCCAGTTCAGTGATTGAAAGACATTTTCCAATGTGGAGTTAAAGAGCTTCGGAGATATGGTGTCACCTTGTCTCACTCCCTTTCCAATTTTTATGTGTGTTGTATTTTCAAACAGCCGAATCTTTGCACTTGCATTTTCATAGATGTAATTAATAATATTAATGTATGCATCTTCAATACCGCAGGATTTCAGAGCCATTGTAACTGCTGATGGTTTCACCGAATCAAAGGCTTTTTCATAATCGATAAAAGCCATGCACAATGGAAGTTCATATTCCCTCGCTCTTTCAATTAGTTCTCTCAGTACGTGGATATGATCTATTGTGCTGTAGCCATTCCTGAATCCAGCTTGTTCTCTCGGTTGAGCCATGTCCAGTGTTACCTTCAAGCGGTGTGAAAGAACTTTAGTGAAGATTTTATAAATCACTGATAGGAGGCTGATAGGTCTGTAGTTCCTGAGATCCTCAATGTCACCTTTTTTATGTAGCAGGATCATTGTAGCGTTGTTCCAATCCTCAGGAGTCTTCCCTTCATTAAGGCATCGAGTGAAAATTTGTGCGAGTACTGTTTCGATTTCTCCACTTGCTTCTTGTATGATGTCTACAGTAATTCCCTCTTCTCCTGGAGCTTTCCCCCGCTTCATGTTCTTGATTGCATGTGCAACTTCTGCTGGGAGGACTGGAAGAACGCTGGTACTGGTACCTTTTGTGATGTCTGGAGTACATGTATCATCCCTTTCATAAAATTTGGAGTAGAAATCTTTCACTCTTGTCACAATTTCGCCTCTATTTCTTGTTACAGAACCATCTTCTTTTCTCAGTGCCCAAATCTGTTTTCTTCCCTTATTGTGAGATGTCCCTTTGCTATCTTTAGGCTTTGGTTGTTTTCAATTGCTTTCCTTACTAGTTCGCAGTTAAATTTCCTTACGTCTTCAGTGATACTTTTTCGTACTGTCCTGCATAGATCTATATATTCCACTTTGGAAGTCACATCTTCTTTAGTTGTCCTCATCTCTCTTCTTTTTTGCATCAACATTTTGGTTTTTCCTGATAATTTGTTCACATGCAACTTGTTCGTAGACTCAGCTAATTTTGTTGCTGTTTCCATAAGAGCTTTGGTTACTTTTCTGTTAACTTCAGAAATATCCATGATGTATTTGCAGCAAAATATGAGCTTCTAAATTCTCGATTGAAAAAAAACGTCGTTTGTAGACCGATACTACTTACGTCGACAAACCTTTTAGAAACATTTTCTTCTTAAAATAATGCATGGTATCTACGCCAGGTGGCGTAGATGTATATCTTATTTTTGTCAATATCTCTACTCCTAGGAGTCCGATTTGAAAAATCCCTTCTTTGTTGGATAGTGTTTCCGATGCAAAATGTTTTTCCTATAAATTCAAAATTTTCAAGTAAATCATAGACTTTCCGTTAGGTGGCACAAAGGTAAATTGCGTTTTTTACGTTATTTCTGCTTCTAAAACTCCGATTTGAAAAACTCTTCCTGTATCGCATACAAGACCTGATGGGAAATATTTTTCACATAATTTCTAATGTTTTGTAAAGAATGGCTTGGCCACCAGGGGCCATAATTGTTAATTTCTGCTTCTGATGTATTTACAGCAAAATTTGGGCTCCTGAAAACTTGACTAATTTTTTTTTTTTTTTGTTCTTTTTTTTTTTTGACCGATGCCGTTTATATGGAAAAACCTTTTGAGAATACTTTCTTCCTGAAATAATGCACGGTTTTCTCATCAGGGGACGTAAAGTCACGTCTTATTTTTGTCGATATCTCTGTTTCTAAGAGTCCGATTTGAAAAATTCTTTCTGTGTTGGAGAGCGTTTCCGGTGCGAAACGTTTCTCATATAAATTCATGTTTTTCTTAACGCACAAGTCTGCAACCAGAGGGCGTAAGCTCACGATTCCGTTTACAACAATATCTGAGGGATTAAAAACGCGATTGAATAACTTCCTTCTTCCGTCGGATACTATTGTTTTCCATACCGGTTCCATTGACTTTGAATAGATTTGATAAATTTAATTTGCATCAGAACGGATTCAAAAGACGTGTTTATTACACCCGAAAATTCGGTGTCATCTTTCTTGTTTAACTTGCGAGAACATCAGTTCGATTCTCGTCTTGTGCTGCTTTCTTCTCAGCAAGTTCCATGGGTGCCGAAGCAACTGAGGTCATGTTATCTGCATGGAGGTCATCGCAGTCTAGAAGATGTGACAAGATGCATTGTCTTGAAGGAAGAATACAACTCTCCGCAATTTTTCACACCCCATCCCCAACCCCTTTTTTGTACGTTAACTGCACGACGTAATAGGACGATGTCTGGCAAGTAACTCTCTGCAGAGCTTGCGGCCGCATCCGGACCAAGAGTTTCAAGACAAACGTTTTACATAAGGCTTAGGGCAACTGGTCTCTATAGGCCATACGTCTAGTAGTTTGGTAGTTTGTATCCCCCTCACCCCTGCGAACAGGAGGGCCCGTTTAAAGTGGAGTCAGGAACATCGAAACTGGACACTGAATCAGTGGAGCAATGTCCTCTTCACTGATGAATCCAGATTCAGTTTACAGACAGATTCTCGTCTAACTACTCTCTGGAGAGAACGGAGAACCTGTTAGAATCGCAGTAACATCAGGGAAAGAGACAGATTTGGTGGCGGTGGAGTCATGTCATGGGCAGGCACCATGGTGAATGGGCGCCCAGAGCTCCACATCTTCGACAGAAGTTCCGTTAATGCTGTACGGAACCGAGATAGTGGAATCTCATGTGAGACTTTTCAGAGGTGTCGTGGGTCCAGAGCTGGTATTCATGGACGATAATGCAAGTCACCACAGAGCTCAACTGGTGGATGACCTTCTTCAAAGTGAAGATACCCAGCACATGGAGTGGCCAGCAAGGTCTCCGGATATGAATCTGATAAAGAATGCATGGGATGCACTAGGGAGGCGAATTGCATTCCGTCAGCCTCCACCAAGGACCATTCCGGAACTCCGAACTGCTCTTCGTCAGGAGTCAGTCTTGTTGCTCACAGAGCTTTTGGACAATCTGATAAGCAGCATGAGAAGTCGATGCTAGGTTTGCGTAGCTGCAAAGGGTAACCGCATCCTTTATTAATCAAGGTGCACCAGCCTTTTCTCAATTTTATGTACTCAACATGAAAATCACTATGCTGTTGATTTCTGCAAATTTGCACAAGTAATGCAATAAACTTTGCTTCATAACTTGTTTTGTCTGCTGTTGTACTTGCAATAATCTTATTCCACAAGCATACCCACTTTCGTGCCTTTCCGACGATTGGTTCTTGAAATATTCACAGGTGTATTAATTATGCTTAACTTTTAAACATGAGTGTATTTAAAATGTGTCTTCTAAATTTGTGTGAGCTAACAAATGAAAGAAAAGGTAATAATAAATTAACCGGATGAAGTTTTCCTTGGCAGTAGTGCTCAACGCAATCCTATAATAAATCTGGTGTGTATAGTATACCTTTATTACCTGAAGATACTTACAGTGAAGTAAAGTACTATGTGGGCTCAACACTTCGGACCTTAAATACTCGTGTGTCTGAACATAAATATTCCCTACGTACTGATACTATAAATACCGCACTCACTGTAGCAGTAAAACAGGATGGATACACCCCCGACCGGAACAACACTAAAATCTTAATATCTACAGTCGACAAACGCTCAATTCTTCTGTTGGAAAGTCTCTGTATTCTTTCTTACGGGGAAATGTGTTGCAACATGGAACTACCAACTGTGATTCACAGACCCTGGAGACGAACACTTCATTCTTCACAAGCACAACCGGGTCTTCAGGACTTTGTATAATACTGTACATTTTGTTTTATTTCTGAACTTTACGTTTAGGTTTTAGTGGGATGGCATCGCTACCTGATTGGTGAACTCATGAACAGATGCGCCTCGTATTGCAGTACAAATTGGCTGGTTTGTTTCTTGTACCGTGTCATTGTCGGCCTGAGGATGAAGCCATTGTGGCTTCGAAAGTACTTGTCACTTTCATTGAAAGGTTTTGGATCGTGAATAAAATGTAAAATTTGTTTACGGTTTGGAAAATTGTTTTAATATATCGTGCTAAAGACAGCAACTTTTAATTTCATATTTCATGCAATCCTATTCTTTTAGTTGAATATCTGTAAAATCCAGTTTATTAATTCAAAGGCACGACTGCGACGGGTTTACGTATGTATAAACGCGCACAATCAATTATCATTTGCTCATCACAGTTTCTACAGCTATCTCTAGAATTACAGTTTATAGAATAAAAAGTTGTAGCAAAAAAAGCATGGTTGCTCGTACTTGACTTTACCGCCTGAAATAAAGATCTAGGTCAGTTATCCGCGGATCTTAAGTGCAAACATCGCAGAAATCTATGCAGAAGTAATTTCCAATTCAGGCACAGAAACACGTTGCCTTTTGACATGCGATGCCAGAATTAATTTCCTCCCCGTGGCTATATTACATAATCGTCAGCTGGCTTAAAATGGCCTTGCTTTTGGGAGAGCTTGACATTTAAACCCGAGGCTCTTGCCCTAGGGAAGGGAAGTCACAAAACATCCAAGCAGTTCCAGAGTTCGGCTCTTGCAAAGAGAAGCTGGCTTTGAATTTCGGAGGGAACTAAGTGTTGTGCTTGTTCTCTTCGGTTCAGGCATACTCTCCCTTCTAAACAGTTCTGAATAACAAATTAGTGACTCATTCTAACTTTGAATTCTTAAGGAAGAAACTTTAAAAAAGCAAACGGAAAAGGAAACTTTAAAAAAGCAAACGGAAAAGGAAACTCAAAAGAAATAGAAAGATTAGCGCTTTCACACTTGCATTTTTTTTTTCCTAGTCATGAATTTTTTGCAGTGATTCACGTTTTACGTAGTCAAAATTCACTAAAGTTTTACCTAAAACTTTTAAAAAGTGTTTGAAATTTTCCTTAGTTTAACAAGCCGATCTGTGAGCACTAAGTTCTAAAAAAATCTGCATAAAGAACCAAACTGTTTAATTTTTACAAAACAATTTTGTGTTACTGTAAACAAGAACTGAAACATAAGAAATTATTGTTTTATTCTTATGTACAAACGAATGTATTGTACGCGTAAAAATCTGAGAAATACATGTGTTCTCTCACTCTTTTACTTAAAAAAACTGTGACAATATTACTTTCATCCTTAAAAATGTCCCATGTTTCGTAGTTACGATCATTACGCTCGCAGTAAACAAGCATACATAATCCGATCACATTTTATATCACTTTCTCATGACATGTCATAGTTTATGTATGTATGTATTCTGAAACAAAATCATGTTCGCGTTCTCTCATTCAGGAGATTGAATGGTTCTCTTACTCTGTTGGTTACACAATTGTGTAGTTATTAATTTCATTCTTAAAAGTGACTGACACTGCCTAACATTAAACATCACATGGATAATTTTGGCAGTAAACAAGCTATCGTCATTTGTGACATTTTCTTACCAGGACGAATTGTCATAACATAAGTGTGTGTGTGTGTGTGTGTAGATATACTCTGTGAAATAAAATCTTGGTTATATGTCCGGATGTATGCTCCGAAACAAAATCTTGCTAGTCTTCTCTTATTCAGGAGACTGTTTGTCTTGTGTTTAATTAACGGCTTAGTGTAAAGGTAAGCAGTGTGAAAGAGGCAGACGTCATGACGGTCACGTGATCTTCTTGGAACTAAGTCTCTGGCAAGTGGACGATGCTTAGGTAGTCGGATGTGTGCGTGTGTGTTTGCGAATGTTTGTCGTGATGTATTGAGAGAAACAGTATGAGCTTCACGTTGAACGGCTCACTTGCGTGTGTGTGTGTGTGTGTGTGTGTGTGTCAACGCGCGCGCGGGAAGGGCTTTACAATATACCCCCTGTAGACTCACTATCCCTTAAATCCCGCATTCTCCGACAGAGAATAGAGTATCATGTGCCCTGGCGGGTCCTCGCGGTGTGGATAGATTTCCAGACTCGAGAAGGTATTCCGGTAATACAGTGGCCATTCCAACGTCCACTGAATAATTCCAAGGAGTGTGTATATGTGTTCCTGTCGAAGGATTTGAATTCTACGTCGGCTACATAAACATTTCGGCAGACTGCTTTTGATGCAGTGTTGACGGAATAAACAGGAACTTCCAATCAGAGTTCACTCATTAATATAATACAAGCTCTCTCGCTCTCTCCCTCTCTGTCTGTCTCTCTCTCTCTCTCTCTCTGTCTTCTAAGTCCTTTTGTCTCCTCTTAGAGCGACGATTGACAAATATGTCGTGAAATTCATCCTACTGTCCTCTACAAAGCATTTTCTGAATGTTCACCTATTTCAACATGCATACTTATAAGTGCCTTCGACGACCATTTAACCGAAGATCTCTGTTTCTTGAAGGTCATTATAATAACATCTTCTCGAATAAATTGTTCTTAGAGAAAATTTCCAATACAGCATACGTTGAAGCAAGTTCCGAAATTTTTTTTGCAAGCAAGGTGAAAAGCTATATACAACAAAAAATGAGATAAGTTTTCGCAACATATGATTCCGTGATATTATGCATAAAAGTCTTGTTTAAAAAATTATGCATTGCATTGCCATCTTATTAATCATTACATATTTTTATTGCCTTAGTGTTGCGTATTTTATTTTTATTAAATTCATATATTCTTATGTCGTTTTCTTCTTACGTATGTGCGAAGTTTGATAGCTGCAGCGAAGAAAAGCAGTCACACACACACAAAAGAATGAAACATCAGTGTGTTGTAGAAGATATCGAAAAACATGTTTTCAAAAATATGTTAGATTAAAAAAAATGATAAACATAACAAACGCACTAATGTTATGTTTCTGCGAAGAGTTATGGAATAATACCTTTAACATTATTTAAGATTATTTTATGGTGTAGATGTCTCACTTTTTGTCAAAATGTTAATGTATGCATGTGTTGGGTATTCCAAAACTTCTCGGACCGATCGTAAAGGAATAGTCATAGATTCACGATTTTTACACGTAATGAATCAAGTTTCTACAGTAATGAATTAAGTTTCCACAGAGGCGAACTAGGGTGGGGCAGGTGGGGCGACTGCCCCGGGCGCAGATCCAGAGAGGGTGCGAAAATAACTGCTTACAGTCTAATTAAAACTAGAATTTGAAACTTTTGCATCAGTTCCTGGTACAGTTCTTTTTTTTTTTTTTTTCCGAGGCATAGTTTGCCATTTTTACATTTACAGAATTTTCTTGTAATATGCTTCGCTAATTTCCGTAACCTTCTCATTTCTTTCCCAAAATGTTTAGGTGATGTATATTTTCTCACATTAAAAATGAAGGGGCCGTTGTACGTACGCTGGAAGAGAAGAATGTTCTTCACAATTTTGACGATTCTCTGGGGCCTATTTGATCATTACTATGACTGCAAGCCACGACTTCTAGCTGCATTTAGCCCGTTTGATGTCGTACCGAAGGCCCGCAGCAGTTGGAGAAAGCTGTGCAAAAATAAATCTGATTGTGCTTTCCACATAGATACAACACTGGGGTGTGAAGTTCATTTTGTTTTATCAAGCAATATATAGTGTGACTATATTAGTTACATGTGTTCACTAATATGTAATAATCACAATGAATATTTAAAATCGCGTGGAATAACAGAGCCGTATTAAAAATAACTGAACATTTTTAGGATATGACTACTACCACATAAAATTTTTTCCTTAAATTGAAATTGCTCGAATTAAGCAATTTTGACAAAATGAAAGCAATTAGTGAAAAAAGTTTCATGAAATATACTCAACAATAAAAGCAGAAAACCAAAACTTTCGAGAGTCTTCTTCCATAAGTCGTTTTTACCCAATCCGTTCACCAATAAGACACTTTTTTAATTAGAACGTATAACGAAGTAAATTTCTCCGTCATTTTTGTCTACGCCGGAAATCGAACCCGGGTCCCCTCATTCCGGAATAAGGCACTCTACCAATTGAGATACGCTGACGATCGTTTTGACTGCTATCTGCCTTTATGTCGTGTGCGTCCTGCTGGCAGGTACGTCACAAACGACATCACTGGACTAGAAGAACCAAGGAAGGAAAACGGAGAAGCAAGAGCTCAGAGCTGCGGTAAAGTACATGCATAAAAACGGGTTGGAACCCGAGAACATCCATGAAGATATGCTAGCAACACTAGAGGTTCTGTAAAAAAGTGGGCAGCAGATATCAAGCTTCTTAGAACGAATGTAAAAGATTGCATGCGCTCAGACACAACCTCTGAGGAAAGAAAATGTAGCTAGGTAGACGTTTAATGGTCAGGTAGATTAATGAGAAATTGCACATATCAAAACATTGACATTGTACATTGCATGTCATTGTACATGTTAAAACATTGTTCATTTCATGTCAATCTCTTTTTGAAAAAGCCGCCCCGGTGGCACAGTGGTGTAAGCTCTCTCTCTGGCTAGTGATCATTCGTCCGAGATGGGTCCGAGTTCGAATCCAGTGAGGCATGGATGCTGTACTTGTCTTGCGGCACTTACTCTCTCCCTTCCATGAAACCAGTGGCTCTAAATTAGGGACGGGCGACTGCTTATAACCATCGAGTTGCTCATAGCGGTCGTTAAATCTCAAAAAAAAAAAAAAAAAAAAAAAATTCAATGACAAAGGTTGTTGCCCGTAGGGTCCCAAAATTCCTGACACTCGAGAAAAATTTATTCAGACAGAACATGGCACGAGACAATCTTGCACAGTTTGAAGCCAATCCTGAAGAATTTTTTGCTATGATTTGTCACAGTGGATGAAAGAGTGGGGACACAACTTTATTCCAACGTCAAAAAAGTCAAAATAATACAAGCATGGTGGCTCAAATACCCTAATGCCGCCCCGGTGGCGCAGTGGTCTAAGCGATGGCCTCTGATCATTCGTCCGAAAGGGGTCCGGGTTCGAATCCCGTGAGGCATGGATGTTGTGTTTGTCTTAAGGCACTGGCTCTCTCTCTTCCCTGGAACCAGCGTCCCTAAATTAGGGACGGGCGACTGCTTATAGCCCATTGAGTTGCTCACGGTGGTCGTTAAACCTCCAATCAAAAAAAAAAAAAAAAAAAAAATACCCTAAAGAAGACGAAGTCTATCACTTCTGTTGGAAACAGTTTTCTGGGATGCGAAGGTAGTGGTGATGGTAGATTACTTGGCGATAAGCCAAACTATAACGAAGTAAATTTCTCCGTCATTTTTGGTCTACGCCGGGATTCGAACCCGGATCCCCTCATTCCGGAATAAGTCACTCTACCAATTGAGCTGACTACTATCTGCCTTTATGTCGCGTGCGTCCTGCTGGCAGGTACGTCACATCCCCCCCCCCCCAAGAGGGCCGGGGGCATGGCCCACGGGTCAGCCGTGACCATGAATCGTTGCAGGCAGCCATTCACTGTAGAACGTGCACTTGAGAACTCCCAGTCATTTTTTTTTATTATTTTTTTTTTCGAAGCGCTGGAGAAGGGATTCTCTGATTTTTCCTATCTCGCGGTGTGGAAATAACATCACACCATTGCGAGATTTTGAACGGTCGGGTCATCCGGATAGTTCGGGCGCCATTATAACGAAGTAAATTTCTCCGTCATTTCTGTCCACGCCAGGATTCGAACCCGGATCCCCTCATTCCGGAATAAGTTGCTCTACCAATTAAGCTACGCGGACGTTTATTCTGATTCCTATCTGCCTTTATGTCGTGTGCGTCCTGCTGGCAGGTACGTCACAAAACCATCACCGGGGCATACTTGCTACCGGTCGCTGAATTAGCAACTGTTATGCAGATGTACGTAAACGCCACTTATGCAGGGTATATACAAAATACGTGGTCACGTGCTTTACCACGTGATCTAGGCAATTATTTAAGACTCTGCTTGTCAATAATTGTCAGTAATGTTGACCACAATGCGGAAAACAAAGAATCTTCAGTAGTTCAATAAAGGGCTTATTGCCGGTACCCGTCTGACTGGAGCGACGATTTTGAAAACAGCAGAGCTGACTGGTTTCTCAAAAGGTGAGATATCCCGGGTCTTTAATCAGTGGAAAAATAAACCACATTGCTTGTCTAAGTGGCGTAAGTGTGGCGCGATGATAACCTGTCAAAAACGAGATCGCTTTTATCAGAGAAGCCTTGTGCGGGGAAACAGGACTTCTTGTGTGCGGTAATTGACCGAAGCATTGAATGAAGGCTGTTCCCGATCCATATTAGAATTATGTACAGGGAATTGAAGAGGATAGGTACTGGCAATCGCATGCCTACACGGAAACCACTGATTTCTGCGAAGAACCGGAAAGTTGGTCTACAGTTGTGTAAGGAACGCCATGACTGGACACTGGAAAGGCCGCCCCGGTGGCGCAGTGGTCTAAGCGATGGCTTCTGACCATTCGTTCGAGACGGATCCGGGTTCGAATTCCGGTGAGGCATGGATGTTGTGTTTGTCTTACGGCACTGACTATCTCCTTTTCCTAGAGTCAGTGGCTCTATATTGGGAACGGGCGACTGCTTATAGACCATTGAGTTGCTCATCGTGGTCGTTAAACCTCCAATCAAAAAAAAAAAAAAAAAAGAAGAAGAAGAAGAAGAAAACTGGAAAAAAGTCATTTGGTCCGACGACTCGCACTACACCTTTTTTGTACCGATGGTAGGCAGAGAGTTTGGTGGGAGCACCATGAAGCAATGGATCCAGAGTTTGGTGGGAGTACCATGAAGCAATGGGTCCAGAGTTTGGTGGGAGCACCATGAAGCAATGAATCCAGCTTGCCTTGTAAACACAGCTGAGGGTTCTGAAGGTGGTGGCATGGTATGGGGCGGGTTCTGTTTGTACGAAACGGTTTCCCTGATATTGCTGGAAGATCGGTGGTCCTTCAAGAATTATCTGAGCATTGTCGTCGATCAAGCATATCCTGCAATGTTGATTTTTTGTCCAACAGGTGACGACTGTTTCATGGACGGTAATGCTACTGTCCATCGTGCAAGATGTGTTCAACAGTGGTTTAGAGAGCAGGACAACGACTTTCATCATTTTCCCCGGCCATCACAAAGTCCGGATATGAACTCCATTAAGAATGTATGGGATATGTTATATAAACAGATGCGGAGGCAAAGTCCTCTTCCGTCAGATCTGAGCCGGTAAAGATTGTCTGGTGAACGCATGGTATGTTGTAGACGTAGATGCACTCCAACACCTTGTGGAATCTATGCCAAACTGCATACGTGCTGTAATTCGTGCAAGAGAAGTTCAATTAGGTACTGCGTAAATATTTTTTAATTCGGTGGCCGATATGTGCTTACAGGAAACTTCGACAGCATTTGAATGATAAACCCCAAGGAAAACTAACTTAAGAGGTGTTGTTTCTGTAGCATAACGCCTCAAGCCACAAATCAAGTGCTGATATGGATGCCATCTATGAATGTGAGTTTTAACCAAGAAAGTTAGAATAGATGGAATATGGATGGCCGCCCCAGTGGCGCAGTGGTCTAAGGCGCTGGCCTCTGATCATTCGTCTGTAAGGGGTCAGGGTTCGAATCCCGGTCAGGCATGGATGTTGTGTTTGTCTTACGGCACTGGCTCTCTCCCTTCCCTGGAACCAGTGACCCTAAATTAGGGAAGGGCGACTGCTTATAGCCCATTGAGTTGCTCACGGAGGTCGTTAAACCTCCAATAAAAAAAATAAAAAAATATGGATGACGTCACAAACTTGAAACACTTTGAGCAGACGACGCGGAGCTGATGGCCACGTCTAGTGCGACGTTGCTTGTACTTTTTCATTGTTATTTTTAATTCTCAATCGTCTCACCAACATGACGGCAGAGGATGTGATTGGCTGTGACGTCATGATCGTGACGTTTTGGTGGCTTCATTTTGATTACACGAGGAAAACGGCTGGCCCCTACTCTACCTAATCTAACTTCTTTGGTTTTAACTGCTGCCACACCTTTCCTACTCACCTGACCTACCGCTTCGGACTACCATATGTTCCCGAATCTAAAACAAAGACTTGTTTGATGTGCATTTTTTGGATCGGACCAAGACGGTATTGATGTTGTCGAAGCATTTTTTAATAATCTTTACAAATAATTTTATATGGAAGGTATAAAATCCTTGGAGCACCACTTGAAAAGTGTGTGAATCTTCAGTTGGACTGTGTAGAAAGATTGGTCTACCATATTTCCCACGACCATTCCTTCATGGTCGGGGCGTAAACTTTTGTGGCGCTTCCTCGTATAAACCAAAATCAACAATTTCAAGTGTTTTGCACTTTGCTAGGGTTCATAAAATAAAAATAATAAAACTGTGTCCTTAATTAAATATTTTGATAAGTAGTCCTGTAAAAGCCAGAAATTGGAGCAATATATAGTATCAGTATCAGTACACTACTTCTCCACATGCGATAAATTAAATGTAATTCCATGTAATTTTCCTGCGTGCAAATTTGCCGTTTCTTTTTTTTTGATTGGAGGTTTAACGACCACCGTGAGCAACTCAATGGGCTATAAGCAGTCGCCCGTCCTTAATTTAGGGTCACTGGTTCCAGGGAAGGGAGAAAACCAATGCCGTAAGACAAACACAACATCCATGCCTCACCGGGATTCGAACCCGGACCCCTTTCGGACGAATGATCAGAGGCCATCGCTTAGACCACTGCGCCACCGGGGCGGCAAATTTGCCGTTTCAGTGGATTAGTTGAAGATGCTTACATGTTGTTGTACCTTAATTTTATAATTTTAGGAATTTCTTCCGTGTAAAATTTAATGCAACTTATGGACCATTATATAATAATGATACTCTGTACAATAGTTTATTAAATTTTATCTTATTGACAGGTATATAAGGCAAATTTCGCCCGCCAAATGACTTTACGGGGAAGGCAGTTTCCATTAAATATTTTTTCGTCCTGTTTGATTTTTAAAAAAAAATTCTTGTCCCTGCGTATGTTATTTTTGAAAAGCGTGAATTAAAATATTCCAAATAAATGCTAATGTTCAGAACGAATATATTTTTTTTCTTGCTTATTTACTTATGAGCAAACATAGAAATAATTGCGATTTCAGGTTTTAAGGCAAACCTCGGTCACGTAGTTTATTTACCTTTTTCACACTTTTTCCAAATGTTCCTCCTGACTGTGGAAGAGAAGTAACACCTCACAGACACTCTCAAGTATGATCTCCTGATCTCTTTAAGTCCTCCCACCCCCACCCCCACCAATAGTTTGGTGCAGTCCGCACCCTTGTATGATGATGTATAATGAAATCAATTTACGTACTTATGTGCATGTAAAATCGACGCTTTTTTCTGGATTCGAAGCTTCAGAAAAATTTTTTAAAATAATCACAAAAGTACTAAACCGTACTGTGTCACATAGAAGAATGCATTACTGTATACTTCAAGAGACATATTTTAAGTAGACGTATTTCATCTGCAATTGATATACAAGTGTCACCCAAATGAAAGTGAGACTCGTGTAATAGCGTCGTTGTATAATTACACACAGCCGTGCATTTGCGTCGGTAGATGGCGTGTCATGTCAGAAAGCACGCTGTTATCGGCAGCACGTGTCAGCGTGATGTTTGCACGTGCGGAGGCAAGTTGACTACGTAGTGTCGGCGTGACATGGATTAGTTCAAACAGGCCTAGCGGGCAGTTAGGCAGTTTTTGACGGCAGAAGGTATTGGTGTGGCAGAAGGTGGAGCCGAAATTTATCGTCGTATGAAGGATGTGTACGGGAATGAGTGCCAGTCACGGTGTACAGTGTTCTGGTCTTAAAATTTGATGCAACTTATGGACCATTTCATAAATTCGTAAAGGACGTGTGAGATTCAAAAGGATTGTAAAGGACGTGTGAATTTCGTAAAGTAACTGTTAGCACGGAGGACATGCCGAGACCTGGACAAGCCCTCGTGGCCATCACCATGGAATCGATTGCTGCCGTGGACAACCTTGTGAGTGAAGGAGAATCGCCGAATCACGGCCCGCGAGCTTGCGGCAGCATTGTCCGTGGGCGAGGGAACTGTTAACACTATTCTCCATCTCTGATTGGGATACAGCAAGGTTTGCGCACAATGGGTCCCCAAGCATCTTCAGGAGGATCAGAAGACTCGGCGAATTATTGCTTGCCTGGAGCATCTGCATCATTACCACACAGAGGGGGACAGGTTCACAGGTTCTTTCCAAGATTGTGGCCGCAGATAAAACTTGGTGCCACCACTTCGATACGGCCACAAAGCGAATGAGTATGGAATGGCGGCATCCCAAATCTCCATGCCCCAAAAAAGCTCAGTCCTCCTTAAGAGCTGGAAAAGTGATGCTCACGGTTTTCTTCGATGAGAACGGCCCATTGCTGTTGGATTGGCTGGACGTAGGCAGTATGGTCAAGGCAACCGCATACTGCAATACGTTATGCAACCTTAAAACGACCATCAAGCGTAAGCGACCCAGTATGTTGTCAAATGGGATTATTCTGCTGCACGACAACGCTCGCCCGCATGTGGTGACAGTGTACCAAGATTTGCTGCGGAGCTTCCGCTGGGAGATCCTCGACCATTCCCCCTATAGCATCGATCTGTCTCACTGCGACTACCACATCTTTGGGCTACTGAAAAAACTCTCAAGGGCCGCTGGTTTGCTAACGACACTGTGGTCCGGAACGCCCTTGAAGACTGGTTCCACGGCCAACCACGGACGTCCTTCGCTCAGTGTATCCACAATTTCGTGCCGCGCTGGGACACTTGCTTGAACCGAAAAGGCGACTATGTGTAGCGGGTATGTAGCCCATGTATCACTCTTACTTCCTGTGTATGTTCACATATTCCAACCTATAAACCCTTACGGCAAAATCCGACAGTCTCAGTTTCATTTGGGCGACCTTTATAAATGATGCAATAAATATCAAATCCCGAAACTTAACTTTATAAATTGACGTGAAGAGGGTAGAGAGAGAGAGAGAGAGAGAGAGAGAGAGTTGTTATCATGTTATCAAATAGTAAAGACACGGAGAAGTTGCTTCATTTACACTTTTTAACCGTAGGTTAAAGAAGCGTATATGCTTCAGCTTTTTCCGACTGTCTTTTCGTCCGTCCGTCCGTCCGCACGATAACTCGCGTAAAAGTGGTTCGATTTCAATCAAATTTTAGTATGTGGTAAGGGACCAATTGGAGACGAACCCTATTGAAAATGGGCGAAATGGGGTCAAAATTCAGGACATAGGAGCGGGATCCATTAAATTCCCCTCATGCGTCATACGTAAAAATGATTGGATTTCGATGAAATTTTAGTGTGGTAGGGAACCACCTGGGGACAAACCCTATTGAAAATGGGCGAAATGGGGTCAAAGGTTAGGACACAGGAGCGGGATCCATTCCATCGCCCTTATGCCTCATAACTTATGTAAAAATGATTCGATTGCGACAAAACTTTATCATGCTGTTTCGAAAGTATACTGAACCGGTTCTGTGAGATTTATTCCACAGCCATTATCTTCATAACTTGATTAAAAATGCTTCTATTGCAACAAAACTATAGTATGTTGTTCCAGAGGTATACTGAACCAATTCTGTTTAATATCATCAAAATGGAGTCAAAGGTCAGGGCACAGGAGAGAAATTTATTCCACAGAGATTATCCTCATAACTTGAGTAATGATTTCTGGTATGCTGGAAAGCGTATCATAATCAACGCATTGCATGATTTTACTTACTTGATTTAGAACTGCGCTTGCTGCGTACCAAGAGTAAAGCGCCGGAAGAGAGCAATATCTTGCAGGAAGCAATATAAGAATTTATCTTTTTCTGTTGACTTTACATATTCCGTATAACAGTGATATTTCCTATATCAGTGATTCTAGGAAATTAATTTTGCAGCCATTGGAAAATGTTTTTATTTTAAATTTGATACTCATTTCTTACATCGTGATGATGCTACCTATACTTTCGTAACGGTGTTATCCTGTATAAATCTGACTCGCTGTTCCATCATCAGTCTAAATTGAACAACTCATACTTAGTAATGTCGGGTATACACTATATGTTCAAAAGTATCCGGACACTTGCCTATGCACAAACTCCCTGGAAAGGAATTAATATCGAGTTGGTCCACCCTTTGTTGTTATCACCACCTTCCTCTGCTGGGAAGGTTTTCCACTAGATTTTGGTAAGTTGTAGAAATTGCCTTCCATTCTGCCACGAGAAAATTAGTCAGGTCGGTCACCGATGTTGTGCGGTTCGACCTGGCTCGGCGTTCCAATGCATCCCAGAGGTATTCCATGGGGTTAAGATCGAGGCTTTGTGCAAGCCAGTTAATTCTTCCAAGCCCATCTCATAAAATCATCCGTACACGGACCTCACTTTGTGGGAGGGGGGGTATTGTTCGTTTGGAAATTAAAGGGCCTTTTCCAAATTGTTGCCGTAATGATGGAAACATGGAATTGTCGATAATGTCATTATATTGGCCACAGGGTTAAGATTCCTTGACACCGGAACTGCGAGGCCTAGCCCAAACCATTAAAAACAGCTCCAGAACATGCATGATGCCTCCTTCACCAAACTTCACACACTGTTAAAAATTCGTACTTAGAAATAAGCAAAATGTACTCGTTTTTGAGTATATTCTGGGCTTATAATAGCTCCGAGTACTTTTGTGTCTCATTTTTGGATAAGACACGTACTCATTTTTGAGTACATACGGGGAATCAATTGTGAGTCTATCTGATATTTCTAATTTGAAATATATGTACTCATTTTTAGTACATATACTAAAAAATCCATATATTTCAAATATATGTGCTCTAACGTCATTCAGTTTTTGTGCGCTTTCGAATCTAGAGATTCCGATAGGACAGTTTGTAAGTGAGAGAGAGCACACTAGATGGTGCCACCGCACAATTTTGCACATAGAAGGCAGAGAGAAATTAGGAATGAACACCTTTATATGTAACCGGGGTATTCCTACCCGAGGGCCGTCACTTAACGTGCTCGTCCGATGCACGGCGGATATTCAACGATTGTTAGAAATTCACACCACCACGGATAGCCCCCAGGTTCAAGCCTATCAGGCTAGGTTTGAACCTGGGGTCCCTCCATCAGTAGTCTGAATCTCTAACCACTAAGCCATCCGTGGCTCGATTTCAAATTTCGAATAAGTGCACTCCATACATACTCATTTATTCATAGAATCAGCTAGAAGTGTATTATTCTATGGAACATCCGGGATAATAGATATACTCGTTGTTACATGCTGGGCAAATGGACCGCACAATTTTATGACAAATATAGTGATGAAGCGACAATATATTATTTATGAGATTTACACAAATACAGTTAATGCAAAAACGTACACAAAGACACTTTATGCATAATTAAATTACTTGTGATCAGTGTTGTACTAATTACTTAAGTGTGTCACTTTACACATTTATTAAGCAATTGCTCTTGAAATCTATGATACCTAAAATGAAGTAATACGAGATTATATTTATATTTATTGACGCAGTTATTTGTAAGTACGAATGTTTACTTATATTTGAGCATGTCATGTACTCGTTTACAATACGATTGTACTTAAAAAAAAACCCTAGTAGGTTCAGGTTCTCATTTTCAAGTAGATTCATTTTTAACAGTGTAGTTAGCATAACACAGTCGGGCAGATAGCGTTCCCTGGCATCCGCCTCACCTAGACTCGTCTGTCGGACTACTAGATGGTGAAGAGAACGCTTTTCCACTTTTCCACAGTCCACTGGCGCCGAGCTTTACTTCACTTCAACTGACGCTTGGTGCTGATCCATTTATACTGGTGTGGGGAGCGGGAAGAAGTAGAAAACAACTGAAACATTCTTGTCTTCATGCGAACTGACGTATCTGTAAGGGGAACCTCAACAGTAGGTAACCGATTCCTTGTTTTCTAGGGAAAGAGGAAGGCTTAAAAACACTATGTAAGAACGCTACTTATCTTGGCTTCTGACCAATCCTCCCAGATGAGTTCCGGTTCGAATCCAGTGAGTCAGGCATGGATATTGTGTTTGTCTTACGGTACTGGCTCTCCCTTTTCTCTGTAGCCAGTGGTCCTAAATTAGGAACGGGCGATGCCCATCGAGTTGCTCATGGTGGTGGCTAAACCCCCAAAACAAAAAACCTTATGTTGTTTGCTGATAACCGTGCTGAACTTCGATATATGCGATTTCTCCAAAAATTATAGTTTGTGTTGGCACTTTTTCATATCAAAACTTACTCAAGACTGATTGATGAACACTGGCACCACGTCCAATTCTTATGGATGCAAGCTTTGCTGCTGCTAAAGTTTATTAAAGTATCTCCCTGAAATTAAATTTGCAGTACGATGTTCCTAATCGCAAAAGTTTTGTCGTCTGGAGTTTTAAACCATTTCAACTTTAGTGCTGCAGAAATGAACTATTTGATTCTAAAGTTTTTGTGTGATCATGCTGTCATCACAGTGTAGCTACAAGCGGAAAACCATCTTCAGAAAGCGTCAGATATCTTATATTTTTATATTTTTTATTTTACACTAATGCTGTGCACTTCTATAAATTTTGAAACAGTTACTTTTTCAATATAAATTTGAAGTTGTGATTCCGTCTAATGGTGTAAATTATGACAAGAGTGGTAAGTCAAATAATATCCGAAAACTTGAAAATTCTGTCGTCCTGGAGCGGGAACCGAACCCACGGCAAACTTGAGACTTGGTCGTTCTGTGTGGTGTAGTGGCTACCACTCGGGCCCAAACCGGGAGACGCGGTTTCGATTCCGCGTCTTCGGGTCCGAAATTTTCATCGCTCCAGGACGTTGAAATTTTCAAGTTTTCGGATATTAATACCACTCTTGTCATATAATTTACAACAATAGAAGGAATCACAACTTCAAATTTGTGTTGTATACTGGTGCCATAATTGAATACTTTTGTCATAATTTACAACAATAGAAGGAATCACAACTTCAACTTTATATTGTATACTGGTGTAATCCCGTATTTAATGGCTTGTTTGCTTTTTCGGGCAATCACGGGAGACAATGAATTTTGTTCATTCAGATTCGCTAAATATGAATGCAGCTGCTTCGACTGGGGATTCCTGTGATGTGTTAAATTCAAATTACTCGGAAATTTGAGACTTGGTCATTCTGAGTGGTGTAGTGGTTAGTATACTCAGGTGCAAACCGGGAGACGCAGGTTCGATTCCCACTCCAGGACGATGAAACATTCAAGTTTTCGGATATTATTTGACTTAGCAAACACTTTTGTCGTAATTTACACCAATAGACGGAATCACAACTTCAAATTTGTATTGTGTACTGGTGTAATCCCGTACTTCATAGTTACTTTTCTTTGAGATTTTCAAAAGTTATTGAAGCATTGTTAATACAACGTCCGAAATAGAGTGGGAGCAACGGGCCCACAATATATTTAAGCGGTTTTCTTACTTTCAGTTAACGATAAATGTCTCAACAGCTCTGACAACTTTCCTCACTCACGTATGGAAACACCCATGAAAAAATTGCTGATACCTGTTGCCAGGTGACATTCGCCCCAACATTCTGATCCCCTACGTCTTCCATTTCACTGTCGGACATACACCCAATAAGTGATGCAGTTCTAAAGAAAAGTGCCTTAGGGCTGAATGAATTTGGGCAGCATAAACCGGGAAGCATACCTTCAAATTTTTCAAAAGCCTTGTGCAATATGGATTGTTGTGTTTGCTGGGTAGAATGTCTTATTATATTTTCATTACTACTTTCTTACCTTTATTAATTTATATTAAATTCGAGCAATTTCAATTATTTAGAAAGTATGTTACGTGGGAGACATATGCTAAGAATACTAAACTTTTATTTAAATATAGCTCTGTCATTCTATACCATTCTAAATATTCATTATGAATAATTTAGAAAGTTACAATGAACAGATGCAACTAACATAGTCACATCAATTCAATGTGACTAATGTGCAGTTTTTCCTACGATTAGGAGGTGGATACATGATATTTCTTTTTTCTTTCCTGTTCTCATAAGGAATCAGAAAGTTAGCTCAGGGGATAACTTTTATAAGACCCGATATCCGGTGGTGAGCAGTTTAGCAGAAATGCCCTTCTCTACCGTTGTTTTCTCTCGAGGCAGTGCAATCTTAGCCCCCCCCCCTCCAGTATCCACCTCCTATATCCTGAATTTGTCTGTCGTCTAGGAAAAGGCATTCACATTATTTTTATACACGGTCGAGTCACATTATTGTAACCACCAGCTAATATACACAGCAACCGCCCTGTTCAGCGCGAAAGCAGCTAGATGGGCTGGGAGTGACTCAGTAAGGTGCTGGAAGGTGTTCACGGGTATGTGGAGCCATGCTGACTGCAGTGCATCTGACAGCTTGTAACGTATACTCTATATTCACTTTCCTTTTGATTTTACTATCTCTGGTTATTTTATTTTACTATGTAAATTATCTTCCTACTGAACGAAATATTATTTCACCCGCTGAATGAGATCTGGCAATGAGTGTAAGTCATGACGTGGTGGTAGCTAGTATATAGGCGCGTTCATCGAGACTTGTGTGTTGTTGGTGTTGGTTGTTGGTGTTGTTGGTGTGTTGCGTTGCGTTGTGTATTGTTATGAGGTGTCGCGCGGTGTGTTGGCGTATGTAGTGATATATGAGTGCCTTAGTTGACCAGGAGTCATCATAATAAACAAGTTTTTCTGTAAGTTCAGTCTTTCTCAATTCATAGTTTTTGTCAGACCTCTGTCTGGCTGTTAGGTTTAATACTTACTATAAATAACCAGCGTTGAGACTTCGTTTAAGTTCGTAATTAACTAGTAACAACACCCTTTTGGGAATTCATTATTTTGAAGCTTAGTGCAAGTATATCATTAGTTAGCTGGTAAGAAGAGAATCATTCATAATAATTAGCTTAGCGGAAAGCAAATAAAGCTAATTCATTATAAGCTGCTGAAAGGTGCGTGATAGAGGATCCACAGAGCGAACAACATGATCGAGGTGGTCCCACATATGCTCAAATGGGTTTAAGTCTAGGGAATCAGGGAGCCCAGGGAAGTACTTTGAAGTCTTCATTGTGCTCTTCGAACCACTCTCGGATATTTCTAGCTGTGTATCTCGCCGCATTGTCGTGCTGGAAGATCCTATCCACCCAAAGGAAGACAATCGGCATGCATGGGTTTACGTGTTCTGCATGGATGGATTCATAACGAATTCGGTCCATAGTGCCTTCCACAGGTACGAGTGGACCCAGAGAATGCCACAAAAACATTCCCCAGACCGTAACGCTGCCCCCACCAGCTTGTGTCCTTCCAGCAGTGGTTGAAGAGTGTTTATTCTTCGATGTTTCGCGCCTTATACGCCAACGTCCATCCGTTTGATGAAGCAGAAAACGTGACTCATCAGAGAAGACAATCCTTTGCCAATTAGCGGAGGTCCAATTCCGATACTGCCGTGCAAATGTAAGCCTTTTCTGCCAATGCACCTTCGTTAGCATAGGCGCAGTGACCATCAGTCTGTATCGGTCCTCGGGTCCAGACTTACCCTTGAGGGGAGATTGAGCATCAGCAAGCATGAGTCATTTTCCTGTAGGACTTCCGTCCACATTGAGTAAATTTTAGGTCCCAGCCACCTACAGCGAGTTCGCCTTTTAGGCAGGACACAGAAACGGAAGTAATGACAGCAAGTCTAGCGACTTTGACAGAACAGTTTGTAGTGAGATTAGAGTACAGTAGATGGCGCCACCCTACAAGTACGATGTTGCACATAGAGGGGTGAGAGAATTTCAGGGGGGCATAGGAAAGGATACCCTTTTTACCAGGGGGTCCGACCTGGGGGCCGTCATTTAACGTGCTCGTCCGATGCACGGCGAATATTCAGTGATTGTTAGCAAATCACACCACCTCCGCAAGATCAGCCCAGGAACGAACCTGAGGACCTTGCATTGGTAGTCTGAACTGCTAACCACTCAGCCATTTGCGGCTGGGGAGATTGAGCATGAATTTAAAGCCATATATATACACTGCCGGAAAGTGAAAAAAGAACACCAAGAAGGAATTGGCGGACGATCATGAAATTTACATATATTAATGGGGTCGAGTTTACGTAGGTGTGATGTTAAATTCCGGACCAACCGGTGAGCGCTTACGCCACAGCACGGCATAATATGCAAATTATCGTCGGTAGTATTTAAGGAGTACGGCGAAGTGAATGTAATCAGTCGTCGGCATACGGACACGTGCGAAGACCCTCAAGAAACTCCAAAGCCTGGACATGGAAGACGTGTACGATTTCAGCATTTATCGGACTTTCAGCGAGGTCGTCTAGTCGGACTCCGCGAGGCCGGGTGGCCGTATCGTCGTATTGCGGAGCGAATTGGACGGGAAGTATCGGTGGTGGTACGATGGTGGCGTAGATGGTCCGAGGAACATTCCCACACGAGAAGACGTGGAACCGGGAGTCACAGACGGACTGATGAGCGGACCGATCGACGCATAAGAAGAGCGGCGTTGTCAAGCAGAACATCCACTGTGACGCAAATCCGAGCTGCCTTTGCACCTGAGGTGACTGTGCGAACAATCCGCAACCGTCTACTGGATGCAGGACTACGTGCACGTGTGCCTCTGGCATGTGTACCTCTGACTTCAGCCCACCGTCAGGAACGGCTGCAGCGGTGTCGCCAACGTCTGCACTGGAGAACGCAATGGCGATTTGTCGTGTTCAGCGATGAAAGCAGATTCTGCTTGGGAGCCTCCGATGGCCGTATGCGTGCTCACAGACGCACAGGGGAGCGTCTCCACCCTTCTTGCATCCGCCAGGGAGACACAGGGCCTACACTTGGTCTCCTGGTGTGGGGAGCGATCAGCTATCACTCCCGTACACAACTAGTGTTTGTACCGGGTACGTTAAACAGCACCTCTTACATCAACAACATCATTCAGCCCGTTGTTGTGCCATTTGTAAGGTCGGTCCATCGTGGTGTTTTCCAGCAAGATAACGCACGCCCGCACACGGCACGTGCAACGCAACATGCACTTCAGGGTGTGAGACAACTTCCATGGCCTGCACGTTCACCGGATTTGTCCCCCATTGAGCACGTGTGGGATTTTATGGGACAACAACTTATCCGGTCTCCACGGCCAGCCACGACCATCCCCGATTTACGCGTCCAGGTTGAGGATGCTTGGAACTCAATACCCCAAACTTACATCCAACATCTGTACGACGGACTCCATGCCAGAATTGTACAGTGTGACGCAGTTCATGGCGGTTCAACGTCGTACTAACCATGTTACATGGAAATGTTATTTTTCAGTTTACTAGCAAATACGTCTGTATTTTGCCATAATGTTTTGATAACGTTATCCTCTGTATTCCGTTATTATGCTGTATAAATGTCGTTGATATCAGACGTCTCCTTCTTGGTGTTCTTTTTTCACTTTCCGCCAGTGTATGTATATGATGTGATACTTGCACCAATGAACTAAATCCGTGACCCCCCTAAGAAATTTTTGGCTACGCCACTGATCAATGGTTTCTGAATTTTGTGATATGGCAGACTATAATTATTGATATGTAAATTTACACGACTGCCATTAGTAAATTATCTATTGATAAAAAGAGATAAATTAAGCAGTTTATCTTTGCATATTAAATGCAGTGCTTTTAAGTATACAAAACAAATACATTTTTTTTAGTAGAAATGAGAAGAAAAACTCAGTTGTCAATAATTTGAATACGCGGAATTTTCTGCATTGACGTTTTTTGATTTTCAAACCTTAATTTTTGGAAACCATAAAGCCGGTTTTTCATTGTTTCGTATTCATTTTTGATCGGTAACTGCCGAAAGCTGCAAATTCCGTTTACCAATAAATGCTAAACGTTATTGTAAGTTATCTCTGTCGTCTTCAGCTTTTCTGTTAGCATACATCAAAATCTTTCGTTTTAGGACAGAGTTGAAATAACTGTAAAAGCAAACAAAAGAAATTGAGTGTTAGATTCAAAAACTGTGAAAAGCCACCCATTCATAATAAATTGCTGATAGATAGATTCGATACTTTTGTGGTGTACTTGATAATTGATGGGCCATTCACCAGATGAAATTAAAATTTCGGCCTATACGGGACAGTACAAGAACATATGCATCGCCACTGGAAGACGGAAGAGAAGGGTGCGAAAAACTATGTTCTATGACTTCGTTCACTCAGACCAGAACTACGCTAATTTAACATTCCACGAAAATTTCGCAGTGGCGAGTGGCCTAGTGGTTAGAGCAACCGCCTCCGACCATATGGTCGCGGGATCGATCCCAGTAGGCTTTGAAACACCTGATACTCGTTGTCCGTCGGATGGACATGTTAAACCGACGGACTCTGGTCCCTATTTAAGGTCCATCTGTTCCATCCATTCCGCCCTTTCTCTCACCACAGTGCTTTCCTGAGTATGCCATAGTCTGGCATTCTCCACTATGTCGATTGCAATAATCATCTTTCACTTCTTCGACCTGTGTACATTTGTCCTATCGTAAGCCTTTACGCTCCATCTCACACCATTTCCTACTTTGTCTGACCCGATAGTCGCATTTGTGACCCAAGTAGGTCTAAGACTCTGTAAAACTTTGGGGTAACCTCGACGTAAAAACGAAGTACCTCTTCTAGTAGCTCCACTGAAGTTTGCAGGCGTTCGCACATCTGCACGATGGAACTTGTGTTCATCGTCCACATGTACGAACTGTCGTGGTTCAACTTAGGGGATTTCTAAAATGACAAACCCACCGAAGAAAACTTCATTAACGCCGAAACTATAGAAGTAAAGGACAGCGACTGGGGTCCTTGTTTTACGGTCGAGCTGCTCAAAGATTGTACAGGGCATGATTCCCTACGAGATACCTGCCGAATCGCCAAACGTTCGAGCGTGTGCACCGGCAGCTTTACAACAGTGGATCTTTCAGAGCTAGCAGGCGTAATGTGGGCCAGACAAGAAGTTGTAGAACTCCTACAGTGGAAGAAGCTGTCTTACGTGCAGTTGAGTTAAATCCTGCCACAAGCACGAGAGATGTTGGACGTTGCTTGGGTATGAGCAATTCAATCGTATGGAGGATTTTACATGAAGAAGAAATGCATCCATTCCATTTACAGAGAGGGCAGGCATTGAAACCGGAGGATTATCCTGTCCGTGTAGATTTCGCTCGATGATACTTGCAGCAAGCTGCAGTACAGCCTGACTTCACTTCATACGTGTTATTCACGGATGAAGCTGGGTTTACACGAGAAGGACTGTTTAACAGCCACAATGCTCACGTTTGGACGCATGAAAATCCACATGCGACAAGACCACGTGCCTACCAACAAAGATTCTCCATCAATGTTTGGGCGGGTATGGTGCACGATTTTTTGCTTGGACCGTACATCCTACCTAGTCGCTTGACCGACCTCACGTACCGCATCTTCCTGCAAGAGACCTTGCCGGAACTTCTCACCGCTGTTTTTCCGTCTGTTCAAAGAAGAATCTGGTTACAACATGATGGTGCGCCTGCACACTTTTGCACTGATGTGAGGAATTACCTGGACGCAACTTATGAAAACCACTGCATTGTACGGGGTGGACCTGTTCCTTGGCCACTACGATCACCAGATTTGTCATATATGGAATTCTTCTTCTGGGGCCACATGAAGAGCATCATGTACGATACCCCCATTGACTCCGAGGAAGATCTCGTTGCCAGACTGTCTGTTGCTGCTGGAAATGTTCAGGAAATGCCTGGAATCTTTGCAAATGTACGCCAATCCATGTGCCGACGATGTGAAGCTTGTGTAAATGTTGGTGGTCGCTCTTTTGAGCATCTACTGTAAAAACAGGACTCCTTAAAAGGTTTGTTGCATTTGATTTTTATCTGTCTTTCATTTTGTATTACAAATCTTGCTTTCGGTGCCAGCGCTTAAACGCAGTAATTCCAGACACACATTCTTTGACAAAAAATTTTTATTTTGGGCACCTCTACCATCCTTTACAATTTGGCCAGATATTTTCGAAACACCCTGTATATGGTTATTCTTCAGTTGGACAGATTATACAGTACGATCGCGACTTCATTTCTGAATGTGATCAACTAACATCCCCTGAACATTTTGAGGAAGAAACTCATATTTTTAGCTGCCATTGCTAACGAACTGGCGATACATTATAAGCAAATTCTGTAGAAAGACAACTGGCAAAGTATGACACTAAAAAACTGCTCCAAAAACGGGTGCAAAAGTTTCAATTCCAGTTTTAATCAGACTACAAGTAATGATGTTTGCTCCCTCTCTAGAGCTGAGCCCGGGGCAGCAACCCCGCGTACCCCACCCTATAGTTACATCTTTGCTCAAATCGGGTGAATGGTCACAAGTCAGCGCTCAGGCTGCTGCGCCACAGGGGCGGAAGAGGCACCTGTGAGTAATTTGAAAAAGCATAGCACACGATAGTTTTAGGTTGCACGAGAAAACATATTTTTAAAAGAAATAAGTGCATGTGTGTGTGTGTGTGTGTCAAAAATTACACACACGGAAAAGAAAAACTTATTCAATTAAACAGGACGAAAAACATTGGTTGGGTACAATTCGCCCGGTCTCCGATAGCCGGCACCCGAGCATAACGTTGTTATCGACGTGTATCAGGTGCAATGGACCAACGTAATTGTATTTCATGGTAATTATGTTCTTCACACTCCTCGTGATACGGGTGCATTGGGAGTGTTGTTTGAGCCATTCTCGTAAGAGAAGACGATTATCTTCATCTCAGATTTCACGGAAAATCTATAAAGTACAGTCCAACTTCGTTCAACCGCCATATTTTGTTCATCGTGCTAAATTGGCAGTAAGCGAGGGTGGCGGTTTGAAGAGTTTTATATAAAAAAAGAGAGTAAAATTAATGGAATGGCAGTATAGAGAAGAAATAAAATAAACTTATGTTCTTATGTATCAGATCACTGATTCCGAATTCTGAAAACGCAGGGATTGAAAACACAGTGATTAAGTAAAGTTCATGACGAAACTTTTTAAAACAACGTGGTTTTTTTACGTTTTCTTATAACATAAATGCTTCTTGTAGCAGTACCGTCGAAACGGATGTAATTCTATCTTTCATCTTTTTACAACCTTTCTCATTTTTGTTTGAAATCCATTTATCGGGTAGCATCCTATATAAAACAAATCAGATTCATCTATTGGGTTGGAAAGAAATAATGCTTACAAGCGCAAAGCAACAGAAAATTTCTAATTACCGTATAAACAAGTACAAATCAGTCCAAAATGCAGTCGGCATCGTTTGCCACGACCTGTTCCCATCGTCTCGGGAGATTGTGGCGGCTTGGACGCAAAGAAATCCCATACAAGGACAAATCAGTCCAAAATGTATTCGGCATCGTTTGCCACAACCTGTTCCCATTGTCTCGGGAGATTGTGGCGGCTTGGACGCAAAGAAATCCCATACAATTACCAATCAGTCCAAAATGTAGTCGGCATCGTTTGCCACAACCTGTTCCCATCGTCTCGGGAGATTGTGGCGGCTTGGACGCAAAGAAATGAGTAAGTGCGCGTTCGACATCGTCCTGGTTGGTGAACTTCTGTCCGTCCAGGAAATGCTGAAACGACAGAAAAAGGTAGTAGTCGCTTGGGGCGGTGCCCGGGAAATCAGCTGGGAGTAGCAACAGCTCCCATCCCTGGTCCCTGATCTTGTGACAGGTCATCCGTGCTATGTGAGGTCTTGCTCCATTCTGCTGTAAAAGGACGCTTTTGAGGTTCAGCAGTGCTAGTCGTTTCGACGTGATCTATGCTTTAAGATCGTCAAGCTGACGGCAGTACGCATTTGGCAGTGATAGTGGGGCTGTCCAGCAGCTCAAAAAAACACGACACCCTGCATATCCCACCAAACAGACAGCAGGATCTTACGTGTGTGTAAGTCTGCTGTGGGGATCGGCATGGGCTTGTTTTTTGGGTCCAACCACTGTTCCCGGGCGCTGATATTGACATACTAGTCCCATTTCTCGTCACCTGTCACAATGCAGTCCAAGAACGGTTCAACTTTGACACGTGCAAACAAGGAAACGCATGCACTCATGCGCTTTGATTACTGAAAGCTCAACTGTGAGTTGATGGGGTACCCAAACTCCCTTCTTGTGCACCTTCCAAAGCTGACGCAGGTGCGGTACAATGCTTGTGTGGGTAGTCCCCAGCTGATCGGCCAACTTTGGCTTGGTCACACGCGGGTGTTCATCAAGTCCATATTCGTTGTTGCGAGTCTTCCGGCTTTAGGACGGTCTTACAGGTAAAAATTTCTCTCTCGAAACCTCACGAACCAACGACAGCACTGACGATGTGATTTGGCATTAGGGTACACACTGATAATGTTTCTTACAGCACTTGCGGTAATGCTAGCGCAACGAAACTCATAGAGCATGCAATAGCAGATGTGCTCCTTATCCACTTCCATGCTGGCTGGCGCTTACACACTTCGCCTTCTGACAGCTAACTGCCACTGACTTAAGTCACCTACCTGCTTATGTCATGTCAGTGTGCGCCGCGGCCGGGGCTTCGATTTCGGGTGCCTCATCATCCTACATTACTTCCTTTCCAACATAATGTATTGCACACGTATTTTAATTCATAGCCAAATAGGATTTCTAAAATTTTTTTTCCTTTGCCTCATCCATTGAAGTTGCACAGGTCTCGTCTGTTTCACCGTCTCGCATTCTCAATTATAATCCCTGCCGATTTTTGAAATGTTGAATTCTTGAATTTGGTATTCTTTCCCAAACTTTCTCGCTTTTTCAAGAATAGCTCTATTGGTAAGAACTTTTAGCATTTACCAGACCAATCCATACATCAAGAGCGTTCTCTAAATTTCGTGCTTGCCATTTAAAAATTATTTAATTGAATCCTTTGGTTTTTCAGATCCCATCCACTTATGTTTATCGCCTGGTATGTTTCTTACTGTTCTTCTGTTAATTGGCTTGTCAAAACAGTTGGAAAAGAGATTTGCTAATGCCTAATAGCAAGAACCAGGATTACAATAAATTCATCGCATATCAAAATTAATTATTAATTTTCCATATCAAAATTTTTCATTCACATATCGAAAAAAATTTATGAGCATCCAACAATGTTTTACCTACTTTAGGATGCTTTCAATTAAACAAAAATTTGTGAAAGAAAAAAATCTCACACAACAAGCAGTCCCTTCGAGAAAACGTGACTACCGAAGGCGCTGGATAACTAAAGGTTTTAAAATCTAAAATGTGAAATGTGGGACAGGAAATGCCATTTTCTCAGGAAGTATTTCCTCTAAGAAAATGTAAGATGAGCAGTCAAGATGTTACTATTTGGTCAAATCGTAAAGAGTAGGGTAATTAGTTGTTACCTCTCCGTTTAGTAAACTCCGATACTCAATTGTACACACACACTAGCTGTCCCACTTCTGTCAGATGTAATAGATCACAGAATAGTCTGCCTTAGATTTTCGGCGACTGACCACACTTTGCTAACGAAATTATTCTTTTTTCATGTGAGTGCGCATGGCGGTCGCTGTTATCTCATTCATTCCACGAAATTTCTTTGAGGAGGACCTATAGAACGCATCTAACATGCTTTCGGGGCACAATTAAGAAGATAAGGTGAGCAATTCGGAGTGTCCGTTGCAAATTAATATTTTCATAAGTGGTTCAACCGCGGGATATTCATCATAGAGAAACACCAAAATGTCGTTATAATGTCCGGGCAGATGGCGATCAGCGAGGTGGCTGTTTAAAGGTGGAAATTCCAGGAAACTAGGGTAGGGTTTTAAGGGTTAAAACCCCCCAGGGTCCAGATTTTTTCGCTTTTGCTTGTTTTGTTTTTTTTAAGAATTTACTTTAGCAGTGCTATTTTGTTATCTCTAATGTCTCTGTCCCAGTTTTATTCGATTTTCCTCTCCAATGAGCGCTCCTACGACAAAATTGTAAACATTTTGCATTCCCCCATTGTTAGGCTTTCTATCTGCAACCTGACATAGAGCACAGACTACATAATTACTTGACTATTTCCACTGCTCATATATCCCATATTGAGACAAACAACGGGATAGATTTGTCCTTGTTAAGCTGTCTAATCAGGGTGAGAGCTCTGGTATAATCACACAGAGTATGGACCCTTACCCCTTTAGGACTTTATATTACTCGGCACTAAAATTCGCATGGCATAGTGAATCTCTCTGGTACAACTTCCGCAAATCCACGACCAGTATTTTCCATTTTCTCGAAGTAATTGAGTATTCAACGATACATACCATCAGAACAGTAAAATTAAAACGCAGTCGCCATTTGTCATTCAGACAGGAGATATCCTAGACAGAAGATACATTTCTTCAGTGTATTGCCTTTATATGTATTGTATTATACACTGATGCGCAAACTTATGGAGGAGCCAGGTTTTGACCTGTAGCGTCACACAGGAGCGGCCTGGATATGATAAGTTCAAAGAACCGCATAGAAACTTAATTACTTGCCGAAATGATGACGAGAATAACACAGACACAACTGCAGATACTAAAGGATATAGTGGAACTTTATTCAGAACTGGCTACATAGCACTGGGTGCCATGATACAGATGCATCACTTCCAAAGACGGTACGAAGGGAAGAGGAGATACTTAGTAAGGATATGATCACCACTAACGTTGATGCATGATTTGCACCGTCTGTCCACATTTCGCACTAGGTTGTTGATGAGTTTTTGCAGTAACATCACCCATTCTTTCGTCAGCCCAATCTTCAGCTGTTGGACAGCTTCCGGTGTATGTAGACGTACCGCAACGTGTCTTCCCAGAGCGTCCCACGCGTCTTCTATGGGATTTAGGTCGGAGTAACGTGCTAGCCAATCCAACAGCTGAATGTCTTCACTTTCCAACATACCGAGTGTCTAACTCACGCTAGATTAGCTGACATCCACAATCGCTAAAGAGACTGAATCTACTCTCATCGGTAAAGTGTACCGTGTCCCACTGTTCTGCTGTCCAGTCATTATGCTCTCTGGACCACTGTAAACGTTGTCTCCGGTGAGCAGTTCTTAATGAAACACGGCGTACCGGTCGTCGGGCAAATAGCCAATCTTTGAGTAGTCGGCTGGCCAATGTAAACCGCTTCCTGTGTTCATGTTCAGTTGTTTTGCAAGGTTACTTGCTGTCTGGTGTTGATTCCCCTTGGCCTGGAGGTGCAGCTAGCGGTCATCACTGGGGACGGTTTTGGGTGGACGACCACCACCGGTCTTTTATACAGCTGTACCTATAATCCTGAAGGCCGACCACCACCGGTCTTTCATACAGCTGTACCTATAATCCTGAAGGCCGACCACGCACGCGATACAATGCAATGGGCAATACCAAATTCTTGGGCCACACTCATCACAGTTCTACCCTCCTCGAGCCTTCCAATTATTCGACGACAAATAAAATCATCACGGTGTTCTCGGTGGGCCATTTTGTCGTCTCTGGCACACAACAGACACAATAGAATGTATGTAACACTTAAGCGTACCGTCGGATGGATTCCGTTCAGCTGATGCAATCGGACTGCGTGAGCGCATTTTGTTTTCACGTCACGCAAACCACACGTCATGCTGCATTATTTTGCACGTGCTGTTGCACACACGGCTCTCAATTAATTTGAGTTTATAAGTTTTGCACACCTGTGAAATTATGTTCATGATATAATGCTTGCATTCGTTTTACCTGATTATTCCGAATGTAATTTATTACTTTATCTTTTTTATTATTAGAATTAGTTTAATTTCTGTACTTCAATTCGCTCAATTATACTTTAATGATACCAATTAAATGTCTAGTTATACTAATTGGTGCAAAAATTTCTTATCCCCAAAGACATCCATAATACATATTGACATGAATAATATATATTGATATTGATGATTAACACAAAGACATCAATAATATACACTATCTATTAACAAGTAATTGGACACCTATGATAGAAAGGAAAACGAAGTTTATTCACCTTTAATAATTGGTGGAGCCTCCACGAGCGGCGATTACAGCTGCGACCCTCCGGGGCATACTCTCAACCAGGTGTTGCACGACGGCTAGCGGTATTTTCTTCCACTCGGCTTGGAGAAGACAGGTCAGTTCCTTCACCGATTTCGGACGGTGGGGACACCCCTGAAGTCGACGCTCCAACTCGTCCAAGAGGTGCTCGATAGGGTTAAGGTCCGAGCTCTGCGCAGGCCGGTCCATTCGATTAACCCCATTGTCACCATACCAAGCCATGGTAAACCTCGCAACATGAAAGGTGGCATTGTCATCCTGAAAGTAACATGGGTCCACCCCGTAAAGCTGCCACAACGTAGGTAGAGCATGGTCATCCACAATGTTGCAGTAGGTCTCGGCGTTGAGTCTACCAGGAATTGCGACCAAGGGTCCCGTGCCATACCAGGAGAAACACCCCCATAGCATAATTCTACCGCCGCCGAATTTCACAGTTGGCACAATACATTCCGGCAGGAGACGTTCTCCAGGTAGACGCCAAACCCAGACCCTGCCATCCAAACGGTAGAGGGTGAACCTTGATTCGTCGCTCCAGAGAACCTGTTTCCACTGTTCAAAGGTCCACTGTTGACGTTCTTTGCAGCACGTTAGCCGAGCAGCGCTATTGGACTTGGTGATCAAAGGCTTGTGGGCGGCAGCACGTCCATGATAACCGAGAAGATGGGCTTCCTTACGGATGGTATTCATCGAAAGAGCACTCCCGGATGCCTGTTGAAACTGGTCGCGGATGTGGTCCATCGATCTGGCACGGTTCTTCCGAATTTCTCTGGCCAGCACCCGTCAGTCTCAAACTCCGAGTTTTGTGGGTCTGTCGGGTCGGGGCACATTCCGACAGTCACCTCTCATCTTCCACTTGTCAATCACGTAGGCCACTGTCGATTTTGGGTACTTCAACTATCTGGATCGGCCATTTCTGTGATACCCGACGATTACACCTTTCTCGAAATCAGAGAGCTCCGAACTGCGTGGCATCTTGCATGCGACTGGTTGCGTTGTTGTTTCCCACACGATATTTAACGGCGGCGGCCGTGACGCGTATCAGGACCACAGATATCGTCGATTGCAGGGGTGTCCAATTACTTGTTGGTAGATAGTGTATATTGAAATTGCATCAAATTACTGACTGATATACTGCCACACAGGAAATGGACATGGAGACATCCAAATGGGACGACAAGTGAAATTGATTTTATTATGTGTAACAAAAAATTCGTCATAGAAGACTGCAGTGTGCTAAACAAGTTCAACACAGGTAGTGACCATAGATTGGTGAGATGTAAGATGCACCTCAACACTAAACTTGAACGTGGCAAGCTCATAAGACAAACAAAATCTATTGACATAACCAACCTTAAAAAACACCATAATACCTTCAAGTTGGAACTGAAGAACAGGTTCTCTGCTTTAGAAGGCCTAACATCGGAAGAAGTGGACATCTCTGAAGTTAACAGAAAAGTAACCAAAGCTCTTATGGAAACAGCAACAAAATTAGCTGGGTCTAAGAACAAGTTGCATGTAAACAAATTATCAGGAAAAACGAAAATGTTGATGCAAAAAAGAAGAGAGATGAGGACAACTAAAGAAGATGTGACTTCCAAAGTGGAATATATAGAGCTATGCAAGACAGTACGAAAAAGTATCACTGAAGACGTAAGAAAATTCAACTGTGAACTAGTGAGGAAAGCAATTGAAAACAACCAAAGCCTGAAGATAGCAAAGGGACATCTCAGTAAGGGAAGAAAACAGATTATGGCACTGAGAAAAGAAGATGGTTCTGTAACAAGAAATAGAGGCGAAATTTTGACAAGAGTAAAAGATTTCTACTCCAAATTATATGAAAGGGATGATACATGCACTCCAGACATCATGAAAGATACCAGTACCAGAGTTCCTCCAGTCCTTCCAGCAGAAGTTGCACATGCAATCAAGAACATGAAGCGGGGAAAAGCTCCAGGAGAAGATGGAATTACTGTAGACATCATACAAGAAGCAAGTGGAGAAATCGAAACAGTACTCGCCCAAATTTTCACTCGATGCCTTAATGAAGGAAAGATTCCTAAGGATTGGAACACCGCTACAATGATCCTGCTACATAAAAAAGGTGACATTGAGGATCTTGGAAACTACAGACCTATCAGCCTCCTATCAGTAGTTTATAAAATCTTCACTAAAGTTCTTTCACACCGCTTGAAGGTAACACTGGACATGGCTCAACCGAGAGAACAAGCTGGATTCAGGAGTGGCTACAGCACAATAGATCATATCCACGTACTGAGAGAACTAATTGAAAGAGCGAGGGAATATGAACTTCCATTGTGCATGGCTTTTATCGATTATGAAAAAGCCTTTGATTCAGTGAAACCATCAGCAGTTACAATGGCTCTGAAAACCTGCGGTATTGAAGATGCATACATTAATATTATTAATAACATCTATGAAAATGCAAGTGCAAAGATTCGGCTGTTTGAAAATACAACACACGTAAAAATTGGAAAGGGAGTGAGACAAGGTGACACCATATCTCCGAAGCTCTTTAATGCCACATTGGAGGGTGTTTTTCAGTCGCTGAGCTGGGAAAACAAGGGGATAAAGATTAATGGAGATTATCTAACCCACCTTCGTTTTGCTGATGACGTAGTCATTTTTGCAACTACCCCATCAGAGCTGCAGAGTATGATCCAGGAACTTGCTGACAAGAGTAAAGAAGTGGGATTAAAAATGAACTTTCAGAAGACAAAAGTGATGTTCAATGCTTTTACAGGAAATGAAGATTTATCGATTGATGGAGAAAAGCTGGAGATAACAGACACGTACATTTATCTTGGACAGCAGATATCAAGTGAGGGTCACATTCATGAAGAAATTAATCGGCGTGCAAAACTTGCCTGTAGAGCTTTTGGAAGAAACAGCATAATTTTCAAGAGCAATATGCCATTATGTTTTAAAAGAAAAGTGTTTGATCAATGCATCCTTCCAGTGCTTACGTATGGTGCAGAGACGTGGACCTTAACTAAAAGAGACATACAAAGGCTGCAGACAACTCAAAGTTGCATGGAGAGGTGCATACTTGGTGTAACCAGGAGAGATAAGAAGAGGAACTCGTGGATCCGAAAAATGACAAGAGTGGAAGACATCATGATCAGAGTTAAATCCCTGAAATGGCAATGGGCTGGACATACTGCCAGAAGGACAGATCATCGATGGACAGCCGAAATTTTAGATTGGATTCCAAGGGACAGGAAAAGACCCAGAAGAAGACCACATGGGAGATGGGAGGATGAAATTCGAAAGTATGCGGGGGTGACATGGAGGAGACTGGCACAAGACAGACAGTTGTGGAGGAAACTTGGGGAGACCTTCGTCCAGCAGTGGATTGATAATGGTTGACAATGATGATGATGATGATACTGTTCATATAGCTTTCATCGATATCATAACTCCACCAGAAAAAAATTCTAGTTTTGCGTCTGTGACAAGGCAAGGAGAATTCCTACATTCCTACACACAGCTTACGAGCATTTCAGTTATCTTGGACTATATTATGTCTAAACTATACGAATTTGAAATAACATTCTTTCATCCTTTTATATTTTAAAATTTGGGAAAACGGAAAACTGGATGATGCATATGCAATTAGACTTCGGGACGCTTTTTAGGAGGTGCAAATGCAATGTTGCAACCCCCCCCCCCCGCACGGTACGCTACTAATCAAAAACATATATTTTGTGAGAATATTCCTGCTTTGCAACCACTTGGCTAACTGGTCGCTATTTAATGTTGTTGTGTAGTCTCACTATCGTAGACTCATAGTGAAATTTGACATAGCAAAGTTTCAGGACGAGATGAAAGTAATTTGCTACTCAGAGCTCGAAATGGAAATTTTGAAATGCCGGTATGCTCCTATTTAACTAAAAATCATCCGAGAAAAAGACTGCATTTGCCAGAACATCTCCAAAACTGAAGAAGTACAAAAAAAAAAAAAAAAATATCCCTGTAAGAAAAACTTCTTTGCGTGAAAATGTCATGACAATTCGGTGGAATACTATAAAATCAGAAATGATGGCGGTCGATTTCAGTTGGTTGGTTTGTGGATCCCGCGGACACTACTTATGCTACACCGAGGACTGGGGTTAAACTTGTTTATAAAGAGGAGTCTATAACCCGAGAACAACGGATTAACGAGACTTCCGAACCTCGGTTAGTTATAAGTGATTTAGCTGGACTTGAACCCAGAACTTTAAAGTCCTGAGCCGAGATGACACCACCCTTCCAACAGGGACTTTAATGAAGTAGAAAGTCGGACAGTTAGAATCTCTGCAATCGAATGAATATTCAGTCTTAAATTAATAGCAATCTCACCACTCTCAAAAAAAAAAAAAAAAAAAAAGTCCGAAGTGGAAAAAATGTATACTTATTGCTGCAAAACTAAAATTTGTGTTTAATATATTACTCACAATTCCTCATTCTATGAAGAAGCTCTTCAAATTGAATATACAGTATTAAATTAATGATGTAATAAAACTTGCAGGCATTTTAGTGCGATGTTCTGGCGCTTGGACAAAACGTGGGCCGCGGGTGGCCTAGTGGTTAGCGGTCGTGACTGCCTCGGAGAAGACCTCAGGTTCGATCCCAGGCATTTTTTTCATATAAAACTTCCGTCCACGAGAAGGTTTAGGTCCAAAGCACCTACAGCGGGGCCGCTTTTTGAGCAGGTCACAAAAACGGAAGGAGTGAGAGCAAGTATAGCGACTTTGACAGAACAGTTTGTAAGTGAGAGAGAGAGAGAACAGTAGATGGCGCCACCGTACAAGTACTATGTTACTCATAGAGGGGTTAGAGAGAGTCAAGGGGGATGGGGGTGGAGTAGGAATGGATACTCAACGTAACCGGGAGGTCCAACCCGGGGGCCGTCATTTAACGTACTCGTCCGATACACGGCGGATATTCAGCGATTGTGAGCAAATCGCACCACCTCTGAAAGATCAGTCTAGGCTTGAGCCAGGTGCGAACGGTCGAACCACTAGATATCCGCTGTGCATCTAATGGGCACGTAAAGCCGTCGGGCCTCGGGTACTGTCCCCACCCCGGTAAAAAATAAGGGCGTCTCCCTCACCATTTTTTTCTCGCTTAAGTGTCACTTTCCTATCGTGCAATCTAGCCCAAATCTCCTAGCTTCCTATTTCTAAGGGTTTCATTATTTCATGACAAAAGCTTTATTAAGCAATCCTAACAGAACATATATATACATTTATTTACAACTTGATTTTCACTTTCCGTGAGTGACCAACGAGCAGCGTCCATTTTGCCTCCTACTCTCCCCGTGTTCTGCCATCATCTCCCTTTTTTACAACTCTCTCTCCGAACATCCGCCTTCGGGTACGTCCAACCTTACCAACCTTGGCGATTTTCCGAAAAATTCCCTTTCCCATTTCATTTTTTAAATCGTCCTTGATATTGCTTTACCCTTCTTGGAGCGTCGTTGTCACGAGGAAAAGAAGTTTACATCATGAGTGGCATTACAGAAGTTTTACATTTTGGAAGGATCATGACAACCCCTTCCTTCAAGGTTTTTTCATAATTTCTAGTTATACAAAGTCAACTTTGTGATCCTAAAAATGTGAAACAGAGTATATAGAATTACTTGGTTAATCATTATAGCATATAGCAGTATTCGTCTTGAATTTCAGAGAGAGATATTTCCTATCTGAGGTTGAGAGACCCGAACCCTCAGCGCTCTGCGCCTTTTGTCAGGTGAAAAAGAGGAATATTAGATATTTGGGAACAGATTTCCCTGATAGAATAGTACGAAAGAAAAGTATGGAAATATTAGAGGAGAGGGAGTAGACGGTTACCCGTTAAGAAGTGAAGTTGTAAGCTGCCCTACATACTTACCTGTAACAACAAGCCATTTCAAGTGATATTTCTCTCCGCAGAAAAATGCCCGGTACACCTGTGCCACAGAAGAGCACAGGGGGAAAGGAAGGAAAGGACACGGGAAAGGGGAACCTGGAAAAAAAAACATCACACACAGAATATCTTTCCCAGAGAAAATCGTCTTTGAACACCGGGTAAGACAAAACTGGCTATTTGCTCAGTGTTGCTCGTCAGCCAATGAGAGAAAAGATTTTTCCCCATTGGTTTACAGAATTTTTTCACGGGTTTACTTTTGTTGCTTCTTGACAGGCATGTCAGAGTAACCATAGCTGAGGTGGTGTGATCACAAAATTACACCGATCGAGGTTTAAGATACTCGTTTAGAGTATGCAACATTTTGCTCGGCCCTTAAAAGAGCCTTTTTTTTTTTTATTTTTGTTTTGTTTTGTTTTGTTTTGTTTTTTAATCAGGGAAAAACAACAACAAATTTTAACATAAAAGGCAAGACCAACAATACCTTGTTTTTTTAGGGGCAGAGATATTTAGTACAAAAAAGATAAATCTTTTATGCAACATTTTGCTCGGCCCTTAAAAAGCCTTTTCTTTTTTTTTTTTTTTTTATTTTTTGTTTTGTTTTGTTGTGTTTTTTTAATCAGGGAAAAACAACAACAAATTTTAACATAAAAGGCAAGACCAACAATACCTTGTTTTTTTAGGGGCAGAGATATTTAGTACAAAAAAGATAAATCTTTTATACAACATTTTGCTAGGCCCTTAAAAGAGCCTTTTTTTTTTTTTTTTCTCTCATTTTTTATTTAACAAGGTTTCTTCACATGGGTGAAGTACGTTTTCAAAACAGAGTACGGCTCTTAGAGGAGCCCCCCCTTCTTTTTTTTTTTTTTTATTTAACGAAATTTATTCACATGTGTGAAGTAAATTTGCAAATCAGAGTAAGGCCCTTAAAAGAGCCTTTTTTTTTTCTCATTTTTTATTTAAAAGGTTTCTTCACATGGGTGAAGTATGTTTTCAAAACAGAGTACGGCTCTTAGAGGAGCCCCACCTTCTTTTTTTTTTTTTTTTTTATTTAACGAGATTTATTCACATGTGTGAAGTATATTTGCAAATCAGAGTACGGCCCTTAAAAGAGCCTTTTTTTTTTTTTTTTTTTAATCAGAAATTCTTCTTAGGTGAGAAATACCCTCTAAACACTAGTCCCAATTATTGTTATTTTTTTTTGCTAGGGTAGCTGTGAATTGGGTTCATTTCTGGAACTTTATTCAAGATAGTTTTTGGCCTTTTATAACTGTCAGTTTCATTGACAGTATAGTTAATGGCCGCTCTGACCAGAGGATTAGGATGAATCTTAGCTTTTTCATAGTATCTATAAGCTAAGTCATACATCGTGTAATGGATGGAATTAATATTTAGCATGCTTCGGATAGCATGGTTTGAAGTTCTTCCATCAAGTCCAACCATATATCGTAGGGTTTTATTTTGAAATGAGGTAATCTTATTTTTTCTGCTGTTTGTTGCAGTTACCCCAGATAGGACAGGCATAAGTAATAACAGGGCTGATACAGGCTTTCCATATCAAAGTTTTGTTTTTCCTGCTAAGCCTTTTATTTTTTATTATTGGCTGGAGACTTCCTCTGATCTTAAGAGATTTGGACACAGTTTCTTTAATATGCTTGTTCCAGTTTAGGTTGTGGTCCATAAAAAGTCCTAAGTATTTAACATCATTTACCCAAGGTATTTTTTTTTATACATTTCTATTTCAAAGTCTGGATTGTGATTGCATTTAATCCTAGAAAATAGAATTGCTTGAGTTTTTTCGGTATTGATTTTAATTTTCCAATCTAAGAAATATTTCTCAAGTTTTTCAACATAATGTTGCAACATGAAAGTTGCTTGATTTTTATTTTTGGAAGTATAAGCGAGTGCAGTGTCATCAGCATAGAGAGCTGTAGTCAGATTCCTGTTATTATAGTTGGGAAAGTCTGACGTAAAGATAGAATACAGCGTTGGTGCGAGTACACTGCCTTGAGGTACACCAGCTTCGATTTTTTTTTTAACGATTTTTTCCCATTGATTTTTACACAGAATGTTCTGTTAGTGAGGTATGATTTGATTATATGTATAATCCAGGGTGGGAAATCATGTGCTATTAGCTTGTAGATAATTGCCTCATGTGGGCATTTGTCGAATGCTTTTGCCACATCCAGAAATATGGCTGCTGTGTGTTCCTTTTTTATAATTCCTTCAGCACATTTTTCAGTTATTCTAGAGAGTTGGTGCACCGTGGAGTGTTTATCTCTAAAACCTCCTTGAGTAAATGGAATTACTGGGAATTCCTCACAGAATTGTTGCATTCTAATAAGAATTATTTTTTCAAAGATTTTTCCCATGGTTGGGAGCAACGAAATCGGTCTGTGATTTTCAGGAATTGCCGGGTTTTTGCCTGGCTTGGGTAATAGTATTACCTCTGCTGTCTTCCAAATATCAGGGAAATAATTTAATTTAATGGCACAATTGTATATTTTAGTAAGGGTTTGCACATATTCTTCCGGTAATGTTTTCATAATTTTATTATTTATGCCATCATTGCCTGGTGCCTTTTTATTTTTAAGATTATTAATATGAAACCTAACTTCCCTTTCACTGATGGGTAGTGGTTTTTCAAAGTCAGGAGGAACAAACATTTTTTTTTTTGGCCCTTAAAAGGCCTTTTTTTATTTCTTATCTTTTCAGTTTCTGGCGTTCCGGACCCGCGAGAGGTCGTAGCACCTTTAACTTGTCTATCGGACGTAAAAGAGGCCCTAGCATTTTCTACTTTTGGCTGCTGTTTTCTATGCCTTGTGCTTCTATTTTTTTTAAAAGAGACTTTCTGTTTGCTTTTAATTGGGGATGTTAATACAGGTTTTTTTTTACTAGTGAATTCTTCATAGAGTTGTGCACTTTGGGCGATGACTCTAGAATTTTCTACATCCTCCGCGTGTCTAAAATAAGTATTCAGGGCCTTTTTCATTTTAATGGCTACATCAGTGTCAGGGATGTCATTTATTTTAAACTGTTTTTCTAGTGAGTTTGCAAAAATTTCTGCTTTTTCTTCGTCAGTTCTAACTACCGTCCCATCTTCTTTTTGAAGGGGTGGGAGTAATTTGACATTTTTATTTTGCAAGCTCGACGTAAGATTCCATAGAGTCATTTTGTTTTTTTTATCCGAATTTTCAGAGTAGTCAATATGAGCCTCCTCTAATACTTGACCCCATGACCCATTCTCGAATTTTCTGATTTCTCTTTTAATTTGTCTATTTATGCAGCAATAAAGGTCATAGAACGTTTTATTTCTTGTTCTTTGCCACTTGCTTCGGTACCTATTTTTTTCTTTTATAAGTTCCAAAATTTCTTTGGGTAAATAGTACGGATTTTTTTTCTCTTTAGCAGGAGTTTGACATTCTTCCATAATTTTTTTAATGGCGAGGTTAAAGAGTTTAATAGCTGCGTCAGTTTCGTCTTTGCTATTACAGTCTCCAATTACTGGGGGTGGCACTAGTTTAATTTTTCCTTCAAATTGCTTGAAGTTAGTGACCATTTTGGGTGCTACCTTCACAGTTTTGTCAGTATAAAGCTGGAGGTGAACTGGATTGTGGTCAGAGGAGAGTGCCGCCTCAGTATAAATTTCAAAGTAATATTTATTATTCTTCAGGAGTGCAAAATCTAGTATATTGCTAGTTCCTCTGAGCGCCGTTCGTGTGGGTTCAGAAGGCGCCCCCAAGTCAATGTTTTGGTTTAAAAGATATCTGAAAATATTGTTCCCACTTTTATTAGCTCTTGGGCAGTGCCAATAGCGGTGTTTACTATTAAAATCTCCCGCAATGACCGTAGGAATATTTTCCTCGAAAAGCTTATCTAGAGCTTCCCTGGTAATAGTGTGTTTGGGATGATTGTATAGTGCCGTAAATTTAATCGGGTTATTTTTTGTTTGAATAATAACCGAGTGCGCTTCCATGCCATCCTCTGTGTTGCATATCGCTTCACTTTGCTCTAGTTTATCTTTCACTGCAATTAAAATTCCCCCACTTTGGGAGGTTTTGTCTTTTCTGTAAACCTTTTAGTTGGGAATTTTGAATTTAATTCTGTCCATTAGCCAGGATTCATTAATTAGCGCAATATCAATTTTTTTGTATTTTAGGTAGGCTAAGAATTCTCTATGCTGCCTTTTGATGCCTTGCGCATTCCAAATTAATATGTTAAGTCCATTTGTTTCAGAAGAAAAAAATTCATCCTAGGTTTTTTTTTCATCATTTTTTACTGTTTCAATTTTATTTATATTGCTGTTAATTTCGATAACTTGGTCAGTATTACAATTGATTGCTTCCTTGCTTTTGACCAGTTTGGCAGCTAATTCTGCTATTTGATTGATGGTCCATTCACCATTTTTTTGTTTTTTATCGGTTTCTCCATTTATTTTTTTTTCCGTAAGTTTCTCACTCGTGGACATTCCTTTAACTTTTTTAATTAATAGGTCAAATTTGCTTTCTTCCTCAGAGAATGAGGGAAAGGTTTCACTAAGAGGGCGTTTTTCTTCTTCAGAGAAGGAGGAAAATGAAAATGAACGGCCCCTAAATATGCCGTTGTTTTTTTCCCCCTTCCTCAGAGAAGGAGGAAAATGAAAATGAACGGCCCCTAAATATGCCGTTGTTTTTTTTTCCCCCTTCCTCAGAGAAGGAGGAAAATGAAAGTGAACGGCCCCTAAATATGCCGTTGTTTTTTTCTTCATCGTTGTTATTAGCATACTGCAATTGAGCCTCTTCATTACAGTTATTTTTTTCTGCCTCTTTAATTTCTTTGCTAAGACTGCCAGCGAAATATTTTGGTTTTTCCACGGTTGGAGTAACCAGTTTTTTTTTGCTTATGCGTAGCATTTTCATCTATATTTTTATCAACATCAACAATTAATTTCTCTATCACTTTTGTGTTTTGGAATTTTTTTGCGATATTTTTTTATTTTTTCTTGTGGCACAGAATTCTGTATCAGGCTCTTAAAAGGGCCTTTTTTTTTTTCTCGCCTAGATATTTGTCAACATCGGCAATAAATTTCTCTGTCACATTTGTGTTTTCGAAATTTTTGCGATGTTTTTCAATCCTTTCTTTTAGCACAGAGTTCTGTACATTGCTTTTAGGGACAACTCTTTTTTTTCTCTGTGTAATAAATTAATATTACGCAGGTATTTATTTGTATCATTTTTCATTAATTCTGTGTCATTTACAGCATTCTTTATTTTTGAGCTTAACTTATGCTCATAAGATGACTGAGGTTGTTCCTTTTTTTCAACACTTTTTGTGTTTTGTATTTGCACAGTTATTTTTTGAAAAAAGTACTCGGCCCCAAAAAGGGTCTTTTTTTTTTTTTTTTTTCATTGCAAAAGCCTGACGCCGAAGCCGTCTCAGGTCTGTTTCCTATAAAACCTTCCTCTTGGGTAAGGTTGTCCGGAATTTTCTCGGACTTTTCATAAATCATATCTGGTATTTTCTCAGATATTCCATCGCCCGGGCATCCCACCGGTGTTTTATTGATATCTGAAAATTTTACAAATATCCCATTGCCCGGGCATCTCTCCGGTGTCTTAATGATATCTGATATTTTATCAGATATCCCATCGCCCGAGCATCTCTTCGGTGTTTTAATGATATTTGTAATTATTTCAGAAATCCCATCGCCCGGGCATCTCACCGGTATTTTTTTCATATCTGATATTTTCTCAGATATTATGTCTGGAATTGGCACAGACATACAAGAGTCATCGACAACTTTTTTGTCAGATGACGTGCCTAGATTTTTCTGAGGCACAGAATAAGAAATTTTTTTACCTACCAATCTTCTTCTTGTTCTTTTTTGGATACTATTACAAAGTTCCGGCGGAAGGTTCTTAATTCTTCTAGATCTTCTTGGATCTGGCTTTTCAGTTGACTCCGGATTTCCCGTGAAGGTAGATGTGGAACGGGAAACGGCATCGCTTTTCTTGGCGTCAGGCTTTTGCTCTACAACATCAGAACTTGAAATTCTCTTAATTTTTTCGAAGGGCTTGAAGCTGAAACGAAGAGAAGTGGATTCGAGAAAATTTTAATTGAGCTTTGAAAAAGCTTAACAACTAAAAGATCCCCTAACCGGACTGATTCGGATAGACTGGTAACCCAGAAACTATCTAATCGCAGAACAAGACGAACGGCCGACGACGACGAAAAGCTTGCACTGAAGTTCACTCGCAGGAGCTCACACGATGTGCGACCTTCCTGCACGGAATCCAAAGGGCAACTATAATGTCTTGAATTTCAGTTTCTCTCGCTCCATATATACACACACATTTGCATTTCACATTGCTCTTTATTTTAAATTTCACTTTTTCGCTATATACATGTACTTCGGAGTATTATGTCACTCCCAATTAATACTTACATGTAAGCAAGTACCTTTACGCTGCACAAGTATTACTGTCCGTAAGTAATCGGGTAAGGCTATCTGCATTACAGTGTAACTTGCCTAGCCTATGCGAAATACTGATATCGTATCGCTGCAAAGCTAATGCCCACCTCTGCAACTTCAGTCCCTGAGGGCATCCATCTGTCAGGTATGATAAGGGATTATGATCGGACCTTTTATTTACCCTTGTACAAAAACTCCAATGCTCAAATTTCTTAAGGGCCCAAATAATTGCATATGCTTCCTTTTCTATGGTACTCCATCTTACCTGAGTTGGAGTTAGTTTTGGGCTGATGAATGATATCGGTTGATACTTACTTTTCTCCTCCTCTTGAGATAAGCATCCTGCAACCGCAATGTTGAAAGCATAAGTATCCAGATAAAACGGTTTTCCAAAATCGGGAGCACACAAAGTTGGTGCTCGACATAATTGCTCCTTTAATGACACAAATGCGTTTTCTTCACTTTCCGACCATGGAATTTTATTGGGTACTTTCTTGGCTGTAAGGCAAGTTAATGGATACGCTGTTTCAGCAAAATTCACTATATGGTCCCGATAATCGTTAAAAAGACCTAGAACACTTCTCACTTCTTTCTTCGTCGTTGGTCGGGCTATGCCTTCTACTGCTTTCAATTTATTCGGGTCAGGCTTTATTATACCTGTTCCCACCAAATGGCCTAAAAACAATACTTCTTTCTTTCCAAAACAACATTTATCCTTATTAGCGTAAAGCCTAAATTTTCAAATTCTTTCAGAACTAAGCCCAAATGTTTAAGATGCTCCTCCCATGTGGTTGAGAAAACAGCCACATCATCTATATACGCACAGGCGTATGGTTGATGCTTTGTCAATGCCCTGTTCATGGTTCTTTGAAATGTAGAGGCAGAATTTTTTAAACCAAATGGCATTACTGTAAATTGGTACTGACCATTATGCGTCGCGAATGCAGTTAAATGCTTACTTTCTTCAGCCATAGGAATCTGCCAGTACCCTCTCAATAAATCGATTGTACTAATAAAGTTAGCTCTTCCAACTTTTCTTATCATATCAGATGCATTTTCCATGGGAAAGGCATCTGCTATAGTACCTTTATTTAATTCCCTATAGTCCACGCACAAACGAAGCTTCGAAGTGTTCTGTAATACACAAACCACGGGGTGTGCAAATTCACTGTTACTTTCTTCAATCATACCATTCTCTAATAATTCCACAATTTGCTTATTTACTGGTTCCTTAAAGGCTTCTGGTATTTTGTACAAACGCACCTTACTTTGCTTAAAATTTCCCTCCAACTTTATCTCATGATCCCCGATTTTTGCTCTTCCAGGTATTCCAGAAAAGAAAATCTGTCTTTTTTTCAAAATATCCTGCAGTTGTTTCTTTTGTTTATTTATTAACTCTTCCATGCCAGGAAGTTTTACTTCACTAATCGATTTTTCAACTTCAGCAGAACCAGGTACATGATTCACTTCTCCAAATAAACAATCCTCAAATATCACCCCAATTGCTTGTACTCGTGCTTGAAAATGACGTATTTTATTAATATGCACATGTCCTTTCGTATCATCCGGACATTCTACCAGGAAACTATGTTGGGATTTTTTTTTTCAATCACCGTGGCAAGTCCCGTCCGTCGTGCATATAATTTATTTGTACTATCTGGAATCAATAAAATCACTGCTTCTCCCACTTCGAAATTCTTATCTTTAGCCTTCTTGTTGTACTGCTTTGCATAGGCCTCCTGTTTTATTTCTGCCGAAATTCCTGCCTTTTCAACTGCCCTCTCTAAATTTTGTTTCAACTTTTCCAAATATTCACATGTTGGGATTGCCAGATCCTTAGGGATGTACTCATCACCCACCCAATTATTTTTCAAAGTAGAAAGTGGTCAAGTAGGTTGTCTTCCGTACAAAAGAGTATAAGGACTAATTCCGGTTATTGCATTAGGCACTTCCCGATAAGCCCATAATAAATTTTGCAGATGTTTATCCCACTGTTTCGGGCTGTCTCTTATCACATGGTGCAACATTTTCTTCATGACGCCATTCCATCGTTCACAACATCCGTTGGCTTCTGGATGGCCAAGCGTAGACATTCTTGGGGAAATCCCCATTATTATTAAAAATTCCTGCGTCATTTGAGATGTAAAATTAATACCTCTGTCTGTCACAATAACTTTCGGAACTCCCGTCCTCACGAATATTTCTAATAGGGCTTCACGCGTGGCTTTCGCTGTGAGTGATTTTATAGGAAGCACCTTCGGCCACCTACTATGCATATCTATAGCACATAGAATATACTTATTCTGTCGTGCTGATGGTGGTTCTATTCGACCAATTATATCAACATTCAGCACTATGAATGGATGTTCGGGACGCTGTATAGGTGTTATAGGTACTCTATCTATTTTTTTCACAGGAGCTTTCAGCTGGCAGTTAGTATACGAATTACAGTACTCCCTTACATCATTCTTCAATTTTGGCCAATTAAATGAGTATCTGATTCTTTCCGAGGTTTACCTCACTCCTAAATGTGCTCCAAATATTGATGAATGTGCCAATTGTAATATTTCCTTTCTGCGCGATTTAGGAACGATAAGTTGCCATACTTTCTGCCCTAAAACTTCATCTAATTTGTACATCACTCCATCTTTGACCATATATTTGTTTTTTACTTTTCTCGCGTCTTCCCAGGCTTGTTTTAAAGTTTTACATGATTTTTTGTTCTTCTCTAAACATATTCGACTCCGACATGTGTTCTTCACTCTCCTCACTCGAATTTTCTAATTCTTCTTTCCCCTCCTCCTGGTTTTCGCTATTTTCATTTTGAGTATTCCCATTTACTTCCGTCCTTCCTTGTACTTCATTTACTCCTCCTCTAATTTCTTCATTTATTTTTCTTTCATCCCATTCCTTGTTTGTTTCCACGGCCATAGCTATGTTTTCTTTTATCCTCTCTTCAGTTAAATTATCCTTATCCATCTCAATTTTTCCCATTTCGTTTCCATTACTTTCCATTTTCGTCGTATCCTGCACATTTAAATTCTCATCTTTTTGTAGTTCATCATATGCCTGTGGTTTTATAAGCATATCTACATTTAATGCTTCTACGGCTGCACATATAATATCCACCGCCTTCCCTTCATCATTAAACTTTCTTTCACTTCTTTCTATCAATTTCAAAGGGAGTTTCACCAAGTTTGCTTCCATCTCTTTCCCAAAAGCTAGAATCAAGCGAATGGTTCCTTTAGGTTCTCTAAATGCTTCTGGAACCAGATCATCCTTAATTACTGGTATTTGTGCACCTGGGTCAATAGTAGCCTTCCAATTAAAATTTCCACAACGAACTTCAACTTGCGATAATTCTTCTATTTTCAAGTCTGTTCTTTGCTTATGAATCTCATTAAAAAGAGAAATTCTCGCCACTACAACATCGTCATCTCTTCTTCTCTGTATGTCATCATTCTCCATATGAATCAATTGTGCTTTGCATTCTTATTGTTTACGGTACTCTTGTGGCGTTTCGGGCAATCTTTTGCAAGGTGTTTAGTATTGTCACAAATTAAATTTTTTTTTATTTCCATTCTACTCTTAACTCCCGTTTCCTCTCCATATTTTCTGCTATTAAAATTTTGACCTGCTTCTCTAGAATTTGAAAAATCTTTCCTTCCAAAATTATATTTATCAAAATTTTGTAATCCCTCGCCGATCGGTGGTTTTTAGAATTCGACTGCGCTTCCATGAAAGCATCTGCTAATTCACCAATTTCTCTTGCACTTTTCCAGAAGTTTCTTTCTTGTAACATACCATAATTTCTACATTCATCAGTCAAAGAACTTCTCACTTTATCCGCGACAATTAACTCGTTCAATCCTTCAAGAGTGTCAACCTCCCCACTCTTTACATAATACTTCCATAGCCCATTGACTCTCGTTACGTATTGATCCCAAGTCTCTGTTGGTAATTTATAAACTTGGTCAAACCTTCTTTTATATTCGGCTGGACTTAGCCTTGAATCTCTTAAAATAGTTTCCTGTATTGTTTGATAATCTGCTAGCCCTACTATATCTAACTGTGCTATTATCCCTTGTGCTCTCTCACCCAATAATGATAATATCAATGATCCTTGAAGCCTCTCCGGTATACCATATGTAAAAAATATCTTTTCCACACTAGAAAAGTAAACAGGTAAGTTACTAGGATCGCTAGGAATTTTAGGCTCTGTAGCTCTTAATATCTTGTTATATCCCTCTATGTTATCGTTCTCTGGCATACTTACTCTCTGGTGATTTGTCCCACTTCCTAATTTAGTCTGTTCTAAATTAATCTTAGCTATTTCTAATTGAGTTTTTGATCTTAGTGTTTCTTATTTCATCTCTTTCATTTTGATATTTACTTTAATATCTGACATCCTATCACTATTTGCATTCTCCTCCATATTATCAATATTATCAACTTCATAAATTTCTGTATCTTCTCCACTTCTATCACTCAAGTTAATTTCTTCATTTATTGAATTTACTCCATTTCCTTCCATTAAAACATTAGAATTACTCTTATTTTCTAAATGAAACTGCTGGCTTTCATAATTAGCCATACCCAAATATTACTAAGGTATTTGCTTAGCATGCAAGTTCAAAAGAGAATGACTTACCCCGCCGTCGTCTTCTATCCGTCGATGTATATCCTTAGAACTATATACTGCCAGAACTATATACTGCCAGTCACTATTTATATTTGCACTTTGTCTTCCTTGGATTTTTAATTACCATTTATTCCAGTTCCATAGACTTGTACTGCCGTCCACAGAGTTCTTTTTTAGGAGTTCTCACCTGTTTTTTTTTTTTTTTTCACTGTCCTTTTTGTATAATTGTACAGTTCTCAGTAGTTCCCGTCTTCTTCTTCGCTCCACCAAAATCTGGTAATTTCCTTAATCACCTTCGTAGTCGATCTAATCCTTTTCCCTCCTGGTCCGGAATATCAGCACTCTTTTTTGCTGTTCTTTCGCCTTAAAATCTCCTTGGCCGGTCCTTCATATTTCTTCCTTGAGCAGAATCATCTGGCACTACTCGTTGTCTGATTTTAGTTCGTTACTGGAATCCCTGGTTGTTCTTTCCGATTTAGCCTTCTTAATCTTTCGGAATTACCCTCCTTGGATATTCTTACCGAATGAACTTCCTTATTTTTTTTTTTTTTTTTTTTTCGGAATTGCCCTCCGTGGGTATTCCTTCCAAATTAGCCTCCTTGGCTTCTCCTTCTGAATTATCCTCCTTCTGATCTTTTCATTGATCAGAGTCCTTTAGAACTGTTGTCCAATTCGTTGGTAGCCGACTTCGAATTCCATCTCTTCCCAGATCCGATATGCTGTCGTGACTGCGCTAATGTGATGACCAGCCAGGAGAATGCCGTTCTTTCGTTACTTTTCCGCATTCATGATTCTTACTTTATTCTTACATTATCCATCACCTTTTTCGTAAATAAGATGGCTTCATTATTTCATGACAAGAGCTTTATTAAGCAATCCTATAAGAACATATATATACATTTATTTACAACTTGATTTTCACTTTCCGTGAGTGACCAACGTGCAGCGTCCATTTTGCCTCCTACTCTCCCCGTGTCCTGCCATCATCTCCCCTTTTTACAAATTTCTCTCCGAACATCCGCCTTCGGGCACGTCCAACCTTACCAACCTTGGCGATTCTCCGAAAAATCCCCTTTCCCATCTCAATTTTTATATCGTCCCTGACATTGCTTTACCCTTCTTGGAGCGTCGTGGTCACCCGGAAAAGAAGTTTACATCATGAGTGGCATTACAGAAGTTTTACATTTTGGAAGGATCATGACAGGTTGCTTAAGACCTGGGGTCAGACCCTCCCTTCCTAAAATCCTCTACGTATGATCTGATCTGATCTTGGGCGAAACGTGATCATACGCTATTTGTGGCTTCATTTCCATTCTTTGAAGGATTGAACTTGTAACTCATGTGTACACCATTCCCCTACCCTTTGCGCTTCCCATCACACAGCTATTTCTCAAGGGCACGAGGCACGGTTCCATCCCGTAAGTCAAGGACAACAAAATAATTCATTTCTGCAGTTTTGGAATTTACATACCGGCACTAATTTCAATAGTGCCGGTATGTAAATTCCGAATAAAAAATGCGCCGGTATGAAATTTCAAGAAAAAGTAGTGCGGGCGTGCCATACTTGCCGTATACTGGCTTATTCCGAGCACTGTTGCTACTCCAGAATCTCAAACAACTATCTAATTTGCTGCGAATTTAATACATCATCCATTTAGAATTTATCATACCAAAATTACGAAGTCCAGTAATTTACCGCAGAGAAATTTCAATGTTATGGGCGTGTAATTCTTCGTAATGAAATCATGAGATTAAAGCCGCATAATTTGCCATTTAGAACCAAATTTTCAATCGACCAAAAATTTTCAATGCCATTTGTTCTGATGAAGCCGAGCTAAACGTTCAGCGAAACTGTAATAGACCTTAAAATAAAATATTTAATTGTAAATAAACGTTGCTTATTTATACTGTTATACTATAAATGGTATTATTAGGTCGACGAAACAGAACCTGCAAAATAAGAAAAATCCATACCGTACTAAAATATGCTATATTCCAGCTCTCATTAGCTTGTTTACGCGGGTCAAAGTAGAGTTGTGCTAATTTACTTTTTCTTATTCCGGTTTTATTTATTTATGTACTTATCATAGCATTTTGATTTCCTGAAACACTAAAGGAGATGAAAAATTTACCCTCTCTAAATTAGAGAAACAATATCGTCAACCAAACACAATATTTGTATTTCGCTTGTAATTCGAATTCATGCCTACATTGCAACATAAATAAGTCAACAAACGTGTTCAATAGCGAACTCGAATTACAGTGTCCAAAATGTATTAGAATATTTAGAAAATAGACGTTTAACATGGCATTTCTTTGGTACACATGGAAGTCGAATTTAAACTTTCTTTCATTAGTGTGTAGAATATTATAAATTATTTAAACTAATACATCCTACATGCACCACTCATTCAGCAATTTTATAGCAAACATACTCGTTTCTGTAATAAATCAATGACAACTTTCATGTCATTCATCAATTACATATTAAAAGGCGCAAATCCACGAGCGCATACTCACCCGCAGACATACACAAACACTTCAAGAGACATAGAACTTTTTTAAAACTTCGTTGTGCTTTCGGTTTCCAAAAAACAATGTTTTTAAAACTCAATTAGATGCTGATTAAACGTTGTAAATAAAGACGTAAATAAATAAGGTAAACGACGCACCGAACGTTTCTTTCGTTATTGGGTCAAGGTCAAGCCATCAGTGGTGTAGAAAAGCCTTAGAACGGACAGGGCTCTACTGGGATGGCAGGAAGGGCAGCTGCCCTCCCAGCAGGGGCTGCGGAAAGTGAAGTTCGTTGACCGGGCCCGAAATTTCAGATCGTGGTGCATCCCCTCCCTTCCCGCTTTCCGGAACAAACAGAAGAAAAACAATGACTAAGGAGATTTGTTAAGCATTAGGACCACCTGACCGCTTACCTAGAGCAACTTTCTAAAGCACATCACAACAAAAAATCGCACATATGCCAAATAAAAATCTTGGCTAAAATTATTGACCGGGGCCCGGGCTGCCCGGACGGTTCTGCTGCCACTGCCTCCCAGGATGACCATACCAGAGGCGTAATTTTATACTCTCAGAAGCGTAAAAAATAGAAATGAAGAGAGTGAGTGAATAAATTTGCCGACCATTTTAACTTAAAAACAAAGTTATACACTTCAGTATCTTCTTTTGTAAATATTTTAGTTAGACGCATACACTATTACGCGCAGCTAACCAGTATACAGAACTGTGAGTTGTGGACCGTGTATGGAATTGTCCGAAACTGTGGATATAGAGCTATGTAAAACAATACGCTGACATGCGTAACCTCCGTGACCTTTCCGAATACGTCGTAGGGATGAAGAGCTAATTAGTCATTTGCTCTGTCTTCGAAAGTTCCTCTGATCGTTTAACCTTGAACAGAATTTTTCCAAGCCCTACTCCGAAAGCATCTTCCTATTGTTACTATCTAATACTCATTCGTTCTGTGCTGGTTTGTTTTCATTCTGCATTTCTCCGCACATGATGTATTGTCGGTGTTCACATAACTTTTACGTATCACTTGATATTTAAAACCGTTGGCTCTTAGGTATTAACCCAATTTTTAAATTCTGAGTAAAATTATACCGAAAACTGGAAGTGAGATTTTTTAAGGATCATAATGCTTTCCCATAATGAAGGTATGAGAAAGTAAGAACTTCTTATTGTGTTTGAGTGGAAGTAAGGAACTTTTGAACTCAAAGGGGCGTAATTTCAAGGCCCGACCACCCAGATAAAAAAAGCTTGCTGCGTTCCTGCTCGTACTTTAACAGAGCGTTCGTATTGGAAGGACGAGACTAAACTGTCGGATCACGCAGTAAGACATGATCTGATTGCTAGGGGGAAAGCAACGTAAATGAGTTAAACATGCATGTAGACAGAGTGATAAGTGACCCATACGATGACATAGGCTTCTCACCGTTCTTTTGGGTGTACTTAGGTTCGAGTCCCAGTCGAGGGAGGGGTGGTGTGCTTGTCTTGCAGCACCGCTATTTTTCCTTCACTGGTGCCAGTGGCCCTAAATTAGGAACGAATGGCTGCTTACAACCTCAGAGTTCCTCATAGTGGTCATTAACCCCTCCCCCTGCAAAGGTGACAAGTGTTTTATGTAAAATAGTATAAATATACTAGTAATCCGAATTTCCCGGTGTAGAATAAAAATCAAAGTTTCCAAGCTTTCGCACATCAACCAGATGTATTTTTCAAAGAAGGTTTTCAAACTGCCTTCCTTGAAAAAGGCTTCTGGTTGATGTGCGAAAGCTTGGAAACTTTGATTTCTATTCTACACCAAGAAATGGGGATTGCTAGTATAGTTATACTGTACTATTTTAAGTATAGCTGGTGTATAGTTCCTTGTTATTTAATAAGTGTTTTATGGTTGAGAAGGGCATTTCACCTAAACTCGACAACGCTTCTAACAAAAGTAATCCCCTGAGCCCATTCTGTGATTTCTTATGAGTAACGCAAAAGGATGCTCCGTGATCCTAATGGTCAGAGGCACTGGCTTCTGGCCGATCGCTAGAGATGGGGTCGAACTCCGGGTGAAGCGTGGGCGCTAGCTCTCCCGGAACTAGTGGCTCCAAATCCGGAATCGGCAACTATCCTAGATGATCGCGGTGGTCATGATACCAGGGAAGAAACAACAAACAACGCAAAATATATCCCCCCCTCCCATCCCATAATCTTAACAAGAGCGGCATATAAGTTACATGTTTTCAGTGTGACTGTCACATATTATTTACACTGAATACCTGGAACTATACAGAATGACAAAAAACAGAACAGTATCGAAAGGGAAACTTAACACTCTTAGAATCTGACTCCCACGAAACTTTTATCTTTTATTTAAAATTGCTCCAATTAAGCAATTCTAATAAAAGTTGAAAAAAATAATTAGTAACAAAACTTTTATAAAAATAATAACTGATGCAAACAACAAATCAAATTCCAAATTGCTTTTAAAATATTTAAGGTACTTCTTTCTGGGTTTGTTTCACCAAATCCGTTCACCTCTAAGGCACGTTTTTTCTTAGAACCACATCACTGCAAGTCATATAGTGGCGCACCCAGTATTTCTTTATGGGCTTGGCCCAAAATATTGAAACAAAAAAAAAAAAAAAAAAAAAAAAAAATTCTCAGAAGAAAAATTTTTCCAAAACATTGGGAAGCGATAAAAGTATCTCTGCTATATTAAAGTACGTTTCAAATTATTCGTAAATATATATATTTAAAAGCCTGTGCAAATATATTTTAAAATAAGCAGCCAGCAACAAAGAACGGAAGATTTCATGGGGAAGACCCGGACCTCTGGGACACCCCTAATGAGTGCTCCACTGAAGCCATATCTTAGAAGAGTTCTTCAGGAAGGCCCTGGGTTCTCGGAGCCTTCCTCATTAGATGCATCAGTGCTATATTTCTTCTACGGTTCTAGTTGTCTTCCTTTCCCGGGACCATAACTTTAAATTATTAATAGCGGACTGCGGACTGGTAAAAAAAAAAAAAAAAAGATATATCTTTGGACACTCACTTTGCTTTGAATATAGTCACCCAACTTTCTCTCTCTCTACCTTTTTTTTTTTTTTTTTTTTTTTATGAAGTAAATCTCGAAGGCAAAGAAAAAGTTACGGAAATATGAATTTTATTCTCAGCAAAGGTAATTTGAAATGATGAACTAAACAAGGAAAAGTTCATGTGTCAGGAATATTTTCGAAATTGTACTCGGAAAAGGAAGAGAAATATTCGCACAAGGTAAGAAATAAGAGGACGGAAATAAATAAAAAAGGAAACGAAACGATGAATGTCCTATAAAGTGTATGTTTCGAATTTATTTTCCATGATGTCAAAATCTTGTATCTTTCACGTGTTTATTTTCCATGATGTCAAAATCTTGAGCAAATCTTTTTTTTTTTTTTTCTTTTTACATATATATTACAAATTTTTTTACTCATCCCAAATTTAATGTTTTATATTTGTAGTTGTGGTTTCATTATTCCGTATAAGAAAAACACTGATGAAATACGGGTTTTGACATTTTTCCCCAAAAACATGTGATGCAATCGCCACATGTCCTAAAAGCGCAAAAACTTGTCAACAGCGGCGCATTTTTAAGTTCAGAAGTATAAAGACCTTTCGATCATATGCGTGTAAAATTATGCTTTACCGTATCTACGCAAACCTGAGAATATAGACAAAAGTAATAACTCACCTGTTCCTGATTTCAGCTTTCCAGCAATGCTCTGCACGCCCAGGCTGCGAAGCAATAACAAAGGCAACATAACAAAACTGACACGGCAACGTGTTTTCCCTGCCTGACTCAGTGGACTCCAGGAGAAACTAAGTGATTTCGAAGGCCATAGTTTTCATCCATCGATATTGTTTACATAGTTATACTAATATTTATTAGGCACTTTACATTACTAATGTTTAACTTAAATGCCTCAATTTCAACGCAAAATTATCTCTTGTGCTAAAAGGTTCGATCGAGCTTATGGCCAGGTTAATAGTGACGTAATGTATGTCAAAATGGATTCCGAGTGTGGTTATAAGGCTAATGTTGGTACATGTTTTACCTTTTACGGAGCTGTGGATAATATTCCATATTTATGAGGTAAGTGAAGCAAGTCTTTGAAGTGTTTTGCATGTTTTTTATTCGGTAAATTATTCAAAGACTTTGCAGCTTATTAATTTTCATCAGGTGACTTGTGCTTGAGGTAGCAATGTTTTCGTGTACGCCGCCAGAGAATTAGTATTCTGAAACAGTAATATTCTTTCAGGAAATATTATTAATTTTAAATGTTGCTGTTTTGTTCGTCGTGGTTACGCTGATTACACGCCGCACATATCTTCATAGAAACTTGCGAAAAATTGCAAAGTTGTTTGAAGGCATCGTGGAAGCAGTGATTAAAATAGATTTCAGGTACAGCTGCAGCTATGAAATAAATAGTTACCACGATATTGCCTTAGATTTAGTAAAATTATGTAGTAATTTCTATTATCCATGTTTTCCCATCAAAGAAATTGTGAGAACTTCAGAGCTGCGTTAAGTAAATGTTGTTTAAACATAGTGACGATATGTGTTTTTCGTTGTAAACACAGGTAGCTCCTTATGTGCGTTTCATACTAGTAACGTGAAAAGCAACATATCCGTGATGTATGTGCAAAGAATTTTGGCAGAAGTTATGACTGATGCATTACATTACTTGACCCAGTAGCGCACCTAGAAATGTCCCAAGGGCGTGGCGCACAGAATTTGCCCAAGGAGGGGGGTGACCCTCCCCACCTAAATTTACTGGGAAGAATAAGTGCCATAACAAATAGCAAGGAAGTTGACTTTTGTACATTTATTCTTATCCAGTTACTTGTAATGTTACAGTACAAGAAAGTTATGATTAGAAGAAGCAGTAGATGAAATTCTTTTTCTGGTTAGATTTTTCTAAATTTATTTTAACAGAACTACTCCCTTGTAATTATACTGTACATGATTAAGAAGTTAAAATTCTAGATTGCGTATTGTGGGATTTTTTTTTCAAACTTCAACGTAATAATTTTCTGCTGTCAAGGGAGGGGAGGCTCCCTATGGGTGCACCACTGCCTTGCCTTGACCTCTCTCTATGTTAGGTATGACAGGAATGTGGAGAAAATGGGTTTTAGAGGCTGAAGTCATAAAATAAGCCATCTCTGCACAATTTTCAGGTAAAACTACTTTTTAACATCAAAAATGATGTTAAAAAACACATTAAAAACGGAAGAGATCTTTCAGTGACTGCTTGGGTCTCTTCATCAGATCGTGCACTCTGAGCAGTGGGAATGAAAAGTTGGATGACTTAAATGCAGAATGAAAATGTCATGATACAAGTACACTACGCATGTCAGAGAATCAAATTTACATAAAGTAGATACACCAATTGAAGTTCTGAACAACTTGAAGTTATAGTTCCGGTTTTAGAAGAAATTTCCAGAGGAGAGGTATCTGAACAGGTGTATCGTCAGTTGCAACATTTAGGTCCATACTTGTAAATCCATAAGCTTTTAGAAAATAGAGTAGCAAAGCGTGTTGTTGGAGCCGACAGGATAGTAGTAAGGTTCCATATTGGCTCGTGATTATAATCATGAGCCACTATGGAACCTTAATACTCTCCTGTCGGCTCCAACAACACGCTTTGCTACTCTATTTTCTGAAAGCTTATAGATTTACAATGGACCAAAATGTTGCAAGGACGACACATCTGTTCAGATACCTCTCCCCTGGAAATTTCTTCTAAAACCGGAACCATAATTTCAAGTTGTTCAAAACTTTAATTTGTGTATTACTTTATGTAAATTTGATTCTTTGACATGCATAGTGTACTTGAATCATGGAATTTTTATTCTGGATTTAAGTCATGCAACATTTTTTTTTAAGTCATCAAAGTTTTTATTCTGGATTTAGGTCATCAAATAAATTGACACACCTGCAATGTGCTTCATATCAACCATGGATTATAAGGTATGTAATAGCATTTAGTTCCATAAGTGAAGATATTTATTTCTAACTATAGAATTTTTGGTGTGAATAATCACTATATGACCCAGAAACACAAATTTTGGGTTCATATAAGATATTTACTTAAGTCATTGAACTTTTTATTCCCATTGCTCAGTGTGTATGACCTGATGAAGAGACCAACATGGTCACCAAAAGATCTCTTCTCTTTTTAATGTGTGTGTTTTTGACATCCTTTTTTTAATGACAAAAAGTGTTTTTACCTGAAAATTGTGCATAGACGGCTTATAAATATATAGAAATCGAGCGAAAACACACAGTCCCATATGGAAAAGGTTCGTTTAGGTGATCAAGCTCATAGGATGACCGAAAGCTACCGCTAAACAACCTTTTCCATATGTGACTGTGTGTTTTCACTCGATTTCTATGTTTATGTGTTATTGCCGCGTGAAGCCTGAGTTTTAAAACATGAGACTACTTATTCTATGACTTCACTTAGCATGAAAACTTCACGACTTCATGTCTTAGAGGCTGTTAATGATGTCAGAACTTTTGCATCGGAGAATGAATTTATAGAAGTAAAGAAAGTCGTTGATATGATTATGCAGGTTGAGTTAAAGAATGTTGATGGAAATAATGTTGAGTAGCTGGTATTGCACTAGAAAGATGGGTAAATAAATAATGTAATTATAGAGCAAGTAGGTATTCATAATATAATTGTCTCAGTGACTTACTTATGAGTTAAGTGCATGATCATGTACTTGGACTGCTTTTCATTGTTTCAGGACATGATGTGAGCTTTTGTAAAGTTATAGACATGCTCTAACTTTGAAGATTTTTAATAATAATTTTAGACATAGTGATGTGTGTGATATTTGTTCAAAATATATTTATATGCTTTTATATTTATCTAAATCGCAATACACTGTCAAAATGCACTCATGTGATCGTACACTGTACAGCTTGCTGAGGCCCAGCAAACATTTAATGTGTTTGAATATCTAGTAGTAGTGAGTACTGGTTGCAAGTAGTAGTGAATTTTGTAGTGATTTAACTTATTAGGACTATTCCAAATGAATTCAACAAATAAAAAGTTTCATTTTTATCCCGACCCCTTAAATTTTCATGGAACTTCATAGTTTTGTTGGCATATATAGAAAATAAATCTTTTTTAGGTTTTAGCAGCATATGTAGCTTTTAAGCTTGCAGGTTTATGATGTTATATAAAAATAAGAAAATTTGCTAAATTTCATTCTTTCATGTATCAATGAAGTATAAATTTTGATTTTTTATCACAAAGTGACATTAAGATATATAATCTATATACATATTTGTAGTGGCTTTAAAATAATATAATTTTATGATAATATATATATATTATAATATTACATATTACCAAACAGAAATCATCGCTCTTTCCATGTTAATAAGTTAGTCATGGAAAAATTCTCATCGGCTGCCACCGGGAATCAAACCCAGGGTCTTCCAGTTACGCGCTGGACATGCTACCACTGCACCACAGCGGCCTTGAATTCTCCAGACTCACATGTGATTAACTGCCAAACTACATGGCAGGATGCTTCATGGAGCCCCTCATAATGCTGGAGATTCACCAAAGATGGAAAACAGCAGCTGAACAAATAACTAGGAGGTGAATATTATTTAATATTACATATTATTATTTCTTCCTTGATTTTTGGTAATATGTGATGAATATCGGGTCCAACAACTTGTATAGGCCAACAGATGAATACTGTTCAACAGTTGATTACCCAAAACAACAGAGGTCAACCCGAAATAGCTAGTTTCTCTCATGACCATGCGTCGCATGCTCGCACATAGAGCTATAACAGTAGATAACCCTGATGACATTCTCTCCTTACCACTGTTCATCAGCGCAAAAAGATTCACTTGGTGCAAAGATCACACAAGGTGGATGTCGGATAAATGGAAAAAGTGTGCTGGTCTGATGAGTTGCATTTTTTACTCCGCTCCGTGGATAGTCATGTATGTATTTGGAGCAAACAACGTGAGGTACTCGATCCATACTGCATGGTCTCCACAGTGCAAGCTGGTAGCTAGGTAGTTGTATGGTGTGGGGCATATTTATGTGGCAGGAAGTTTGACCCTTGATGCATGTGAAACAATGCTGTCTGTCTCTGTATACCCAGCAGTGTTGCACTTTTTCCCAAATGGTGACAATGTCTTGGAAGATGACAATGCACCAAGCCACAGATCCAATGATGTGCAGGAATGGTATGAGGAGTACAGTTCAGACTTCCAGCATATTGATTGGCCTCCGAACTTCCATGATATCAATATCATAGAGTACTCGTGGGACACTATGGAACTGCATATCAGGCATCTGGACACACCAATTATCTCCATATCTGCATTGAAGGCCATATTACACACAGCTTGGTTTGCCATACCTTGCAACAGTTTCTGGCATGTTATTGAATAGATGCCACATTGGATAGCTGCTGTACTGAGGACGAAAGGAGGTCCTCGAAGTATTAATTAGGTGGCCATAATTCAGTGATCACTCGGTGTATATTATGTAATGTTTAATTTCAAAAATATGAATTTAAGGTCATAAATTTGACCTTAACTTTCTCAAAAAGTGTTATTTTAAAAAAATGATATCTGTGATCACATAATAATGACTATATGCTATAAACTGGAGGTGATTGAAACGCATCAAAAGTAACAAGGTTTGAAACAAATTACAAGCTTAGCTTACCTTAACAATACAAGGTAAATGTTTATGTGATATCATGAGAAGCATTATGTAAAAATATAGTTAACCAGCAGCATAAAATAGTACATCAAATAACGGTAAGCATTTAATAAGTATAAAAAGTTGGCATAATGCATTTCAAATTCGTGCTGGTCTAATTTAAAAAATAAAAAATCAACAAAAATTTATCTTCTAGATTTGTTAGTATTTTCTTTTCTTTTTTCTCTCTCTCTCTCATTTTTGTTGTTAGTGGGATATGCAACTAATCTTCATTGAACAAAAATTGAAAAGCTGCATTTCATTTTATGTAAAGTCCTTGTGAAAAATTATATAGCATAGCATGCAGTGTAGTATTTTTGCTGATTAAATTTCAATGTGCACTAAACGGAAACAGATTGAAGGACTGTGGGTTAATATGATAATCTTGAAGCTAAGAAAGATTTGTTTACTATACAAGAATAAAGACATCAACAGATGAAAATTTGTCAGGTATTTATCAATATGGGTTTTCAAAAAATATCTATATATTAATTCTATAAGGTTTTTTACTGTGAGTCCTATTTTGAGAGAACGGCTGAGCTTAAATGTATGATTAAGGTATCAAAATAAAGTCTTACCATGTAGATGTGCCATTTGAAGAGAAAAATGAGATTGGGGCAATGGTTTGGGCATTGTGGGGAGGCAAAGTTCCCATGTAAAGTCTATGGGAGAAGCGTGTGGTTGACATTCAATCGCCTGCGGTTGAATCACGCGCTCTTGAAGGCTGAAGCATGGAGGGACTGAGATAGTCCAAAGTCCGAAATCTTCTCTTTTGAGCGAACTGTTGCGCAAAGCAACACTAGCAGGCATTGGTATCAAAGTTCTTCTCATCGAAACAGTGAACACTCTCAAAGACCTGATTGCATTATGCCGTTGGACTGTGTGATGTATATATACGATTTAATATTCATTTGATCCAGTTTATTCACGTAGGTAAGACGTTTCTCATTATGTAAAGATGTAAATAAACATTCCGTTGACCATTGTTAGTGAAAATATTTAGAATGTACATATTGAGTTGTGCCATCTTATATCTTCATTCTATAAGGTTTTTTACTGTGAGACCTATTTTGAGAGAATGGCTGAACGTAAAAATATGGTTGAGATATCAAAATAAAGGTCTTGCCATGTAGATGTGCCAGTTGAAGAGAAAAACTGATATCAACGCTTCGGTCGTGGGGGGGGGCTGCAAAGTTCCGATGTAAAATCTATGGTAGAAGTGTGTGGCCCTTATCTACATCAGGCGCTCAGTTCAGTGTCAGACTTGGTGTGTGCATGGTGTTCTATGATCAGTCCTAAAGTAAGTAAATACTTTATTGCATACTTACCCTTAACAGAATGTCTCTCCCGCAGAAAAAAAGAAAAAAAAAGAAAAAGAAAGAGCCTTACTGGAAGGCATGAGTGATCAATGGGTCGCAACTATATGTCTCAGACAAGAGAGAATGAAGAGTATTCACAATGCAAATCTCATTCCAAGAACATTTCAACATTTACAAACACAGTTGTGACTGAAGATGAGAGTGAAAGAGTGCACTATCCAGTTGAATTTTTGCACACGATCGAGATGAGTGGACTTCTGCCTCACAGTTTATGACTGAAAAAGGGTGGTCTTGATGCTCATAATGAACCTGGCCTCCCCGGTGGCGCAGTGGTCTAAGCACTGGCTTATGATGATTTGTTCGTGAAAGGTCCGACCGTCCGGGTTCGAATCCCGGTGAGGCATGGATGTTGTGTTTGTCTTACGGCACTGGCTCCCTCCCTTCCGTGGAACCAGTGACCCTAAATTATGAACAGCAACTGCTTATAGACCATTGAGTTGCTCATGGTGGTCGTTAAACCTTCAGTCAAAAAAACAAAACAAGAAATAACGAACCTGGACTATTGTGTTTACTGAAGCGGTTGAATGAATTTGTTGATCAAATAAAGTTAACATTTGTTGTTTCATAAGTTATGAGTTTATTCTTTAAAAAAAAAAAAACACTGTCGATTCCGACTGACTTCATCTAGTTTCATGTTAAATGTGTAGCGAGATAAAAATTGAAGAAAAAAAGGAAAGTACCTCTTTTGAAGTGAACAAAAATTCATAAATGAGGAATATTCTATAATTCTCATGAATTTTTACTTAACATGTAGATGCAGAATTCTGTACAGGAATATTCAGTTATTTTTACACACACACACATATACAGGGGTTAGATAAAGTAAAGTAATGTGAATGATGCCCCGGTGGCAGAGCCTGATTTACGCAAGGGCACACAGAGCCCGTGCCCAGGCCCCCCATGGACTGGGAGGCCCCAATTTGAGCACTAACGTTTAATTATTTTCATTATGGGCAGCAAAAATGGCGATGTGCAGCAGTTAATTTTCACTGAGGGTAAGTATGCATCAATATGTTGCTTCAAAAAATCTATTATTAATATCTATTTGAAAGATGGAGATACTTTTAATTTACAATTTTTGGACATTTATTGTTTCTTGCATTTATTAGAGTAGACAGTACTTGTGCATTAAGGCAGCACTTCTTGTGCTTTATGCAATTATACGTGCAATAATAGAATAATTACGCGAAGCACCAGGAGTGCTGCCTTAATACGCAAGTACCATTGTTAATTTATTAAGAGTACGATTCATGCCCGGGAATGCCCCCCCCCCAAGTTGTTTGTGCCCAGGGCCCCACTTGTCTTAAGTCGGTCTCTGCCTGGTGGCACAGTGGTCTAAGCAATGACCTCTAATCATTTGTCCGAAAGGGGTCCGGGTTCGAATCCCGGTGAGGCATGGATGTTGTGCTAGTCTTACGGCACTGACTCTCTCCCTTCGCTGGAACCAGGTACCCTAAATTAGGGACGGGCGACTGCTTATAGCCCATTGAGTTGCTCACGATGATCGTTAAACCTCCAATCAAAGAAAAAAAAAAAAAAATCAAAGCATGTGAATACTGATTATAGAGGTTATTGTTATTCATGTACTAAACTGAAGAAAAACAAAACAAATATGATTATCTTTTGCATGATGCACCAAGGGCAGATCCAGAAAACATTCAAGGAGAAAGCCATAAAAAATGTAACTTAAATTTACAGAAATGAAATTGTAGTGTGGTGAAATAATGAATGTGTGTTATTTAAATGAAAATGGATTTTAGAGATAGAGAGTCTGCTCATAGGCTACAACAAAACTGAAGAAAGCTATTGAAATTAAAACCATTACAACACACGCACACAAGTGTAAAATAAACTGCACAAGTAAGGTATATTAAAATTCAGTAAACTCTACAAATGCAAGGGTGAAACTATCATATATCGTTGTTCAATTTTCGCCAATTTGCGATGAACATACTTTTTACGTGGCTACGATATTTTAATTTGGTTGACATTAAATGTCTGTAAATACTGTTTCACACGTTATACAAGTTCAGCTATCGGGAGATTGCAAAAGGACGTTAACAAAGTATTGGCAATTGAAGTCAAGTATAATAATAATAAGTATCTGTACTTACAATATTCATAGTGGCTGTCGGGGCTTCATATGTGCGTCATCAAAGAATGATTTTTTTCAATTGTGAAGTTAAAATTCATGATATTGTAAAATCTACACGATAAAATTAAACAAGATGAATTTTTACAATGCAAATAAATCCTTTAACATCGATGAAATAAGAAACTGAATTAAAACCTTGTTGAATTTTTTTTAAAAAACGAACTATAATCCTGAAGAGGAAACAATCTTGACCGCGAAGCACCCTGATATATAATGAAACTGAAGATGAATTATACTTTTGCCGAAACCTCAAAAACGAACAATCTTGAAAAATAAAATAAAACTATCGCTTCCCTTTGTACCCATGTTTCGGCTAAGCAGGTTGGTGTGGATGGGATAATATTTGCTCTATTCACAGTGGTATAGTTATACCATTATTATATGATCATCAGAACCCCATTTGGGATCACTGGATGCACTGTGAGAAGGTGGGGTTGACATTTGTGTATCAGAGACTGTCATGTTGCGCAAGTACAGCCATATTAATTTAGTGGCAGAGTTTGCCAACATATTCATGGTCACTGAACAATTGTTTTGTTAGTTGTGAAAAAAATTAAAAGTTCATTGTTGCACAATATGAACATAAAGAGATGTGGTCAATGTCATGTTGATTTCTATGTCTTTCATTTTTAATATTTGCATATGCATGTGAAATTCTTTCACGATATATTTTATATATTGTGAAAGAATTACACAGTATGCATTGTCATGTATTCCCCCAAATGAGGCCTATTTTTTTCCTTCAGAAAATTGTCATTCAGAAACAAACTGGGTAATCATTCACTCTCAAATGTGAAAAATGTGTGTTAATGTTTTATGTGTGTTAATGTTTTTCGAAAGCACTATCTTTCAAATCTGGGTTGTTAAAGTTTTTTGTTTTTTTTAGTGGAAAACATGAAGGTTGCATTGTATTTAGTCTTTAATGTCTGTCTGGGCATATACATATATAGCAATTTGTATTTTTGCTGCATTAGCTACATCAGTGCATTCAATTTTTGAAACCTTTTATTAATCACTTTCAAATTTAAATGTCATGTTTGTCTTTGCTGTAATTAGTTTTGATCTCAATTAACTTTTTAATAACTTCTGAAGCAGTTTTCTTGTTCCAAATTCTAGGGCCTAGTGATCTAGTGGAGTAGGCCTCAAATAAGTAGGCCTGTACAGCTTACATCTGGTCCTCATTTTGCTTTGGAAAATGCAGGTAAAGATACTACAGTAATGTATTGAAGTATTTTTTACTATAGCACAGTATTGAAGTACACTGCTTTCCATAAATTAAGCAACAAACAAAATAATTGTAATAATTGGGCAAAATATAGTTCAAATTGCACGAAATTGCATATGTTGCGGGCAAAGGCATACAGCATCCATGTACGAAAGGCAAATAAGTAGTGCTGGTAGTGCTTTATGCAAATGTGCAAGAGCTTAAAACCAGCTGTTTCAAACAGAGTAGCCAATTTATGTGCAGCAATGAATGACAAGATTTTAAGATATAGATTTTGTTAATGTGGCTTCGAGATGTCATTTACCAGCGGAGTTGTGCTACAGAGCGATAGGCCGACTCGAAGCAGGGTAACGGCAGACAGACGTCGCAAATGGCTCAACGTCGATCATTCTGTGGTCAGCAGTTCCAAGCCACGGGTGCAGCTTCCGAAAGTACAGCAAAGGCAAGCCAAAGGCGACAACCTTAGCGGATGACCTGTATTCGCGGCTTTCAGCACGGCGGAACAGAACGGCTACACAGACTCATCTCAGATCTGTGCTTGCGGCAGCCACCAGATGGACGATATCAGCTTCAATGGTAAGCAGAAGGTTGTATGCTGGAGGACTGTATGCCCTGCGATGGGTATTATGCATGCTCTTCACCCTCCGCCACTGGAGGGAACGTTTCAGTTGGGCACGAATACATGTGAACTGGACTCAAAATCAGTGGAGGTCCGTTCTGTTCACTGATGAGTCACGATACTTTACAGAGTGATTCTTGCTGAGTTTATATCTGGAGAGAGGCTGGTATTCGCTATCTTCCCTCTAATATCCAGGAAAGGGACACCTATGGTGGTAGTAGTGTTCTGGTGTGGGCAGCCATACCATTAGGCGGCCTTACTGACCTCTATGTGTTGCCACATGGAAACCTCAATGCTCAGAAGTATAGAGACAACATCCTGGACCCTATTGTTTGTCCATATGCGACAGCAATTGGGGATACATTTGTACTGCAGGCGGATAACGCCCACCCTCACACAGCTTGCCTTGTGCACCAGTACTTGGAACAAAATACTATTGTCCGTATGGAGTGGCCAGCATGCTCTCCTGATCTGAATCCAATGGATCATGTCTGGGATGTTCTCTGGAGGTGTGTTGCTAGCCTCCAGTCCCCTCCCTCACTCCTCAGGAGCTCCGCACTGCATTGCTCGAGCAATGGACGCAGCTACCCGTGGAACTGCTCAACAACATAATTAACAGCATAGAACATCGCTGTCAGGCCTGTATTGCTGTTCGGGGTAACCACACTCCGTATTGAAGTACCATTTCCTATTTCATCTTGATACCTATATTTCTGTGTTTTCGTATTTGCATCACTCATACAAAATGTAAATGCTTTGTATCACATGTTGTTAAATTTTTTGTTGCATTTGGTCTGATAAAGCTTACCACCAAATTTCATCCGAATCGGTTGCATACTTTCTGAGTTATCATGATTGTTTTATTTGTTGCTTAATTTATGGAAACCAGTGTATTTTGAATGCCATATTTCAGTGTGTAAAATATGACATTCAGAAGTATGTGTGCATAACTGTGTATACTTTGCCAGTGAACTGGTTCTAAATACACAACAGTTATCTACCTTTCCCAAAAGAGAGAATAGAGATTTCAAATTGATAATTACATTTATTTTTAATAGTTTAGACGGCATTGAGTTGGGGATGGTGGGTTGGGAATTAAATAAGCAATTTAATGAGTACTGTACACATCTTTCCATCAGGAGCATTTCTGTAATGTTGGATGTGCTTGAAGTGTAATTGAATGAGCTGCAGTATGAAGGTAGATAAGCTCATTGCTCGTATTGTTGTAAGTTATCTATCTGCTCATCTATAATATTAGAAAAACATAGTTGTTACCATGCTTTAGAGGGCTGCCTACACTCAACTGTATACTCAGTTGTACCATGAAAGGCAATTGTTTAAGGAAGGTACAAACACAAAAATAGCAACAACTAGCAAAACTAAGCAGGCAGAATTTGCAAATAAAGTTTACTTTAAGGACCACACCAAACAATATAAAAAGCAGGATCATTTTATCAAATACTTATCTGCATGTAAAGTAGAACAGAGTATAATGGGACATTTAAAAGCTGTTCAGGAAGAAAATTGTTGTATTATTAATTTGAAGGTGTTGAAGCAAGTGAGTGCCAGCTTTTATGGAATCAGATGCAGATTGTGAATTGACACAGTTACGTAAGAAGCTCATTGAATGTTTTTACACCAGGAATAAAGGTTTTATCAGTGAGCCCAAAAACATATGAGCAGGGCTCGACAAATGCTCCAAAATTTAGGCGCCAGGTGAAACGAAGTCAATAACGCATGAACAAAAACATGTTTGGTTATGACGCTGGAACAAAAAGTGGTAAACCATATTTGTTGTCACTTTTTTTTTCTTTTTACCCAAACCACTTATTGCAAAATAATATTCCGATTTACTTCACAATTTTCTTTTTCCATTCTTTCAGTAGGTGATCTCAAAAACATTAAAATTTCTGATTTTGATTTTATTAAAATACTACTTGTGGGTGTCATATTTTGTGCATAATAATTCAAAGTACCACATTTTTTTTCCCTTCACGAGTTCCGCAATGGTATGCAATCCAAAGGCTGTGAAAAAAAAATCCTACACATATAATCCGCAGCAGCATGTGATTCGTAGATCGGGAAATTCCGAGAAAAACATTTTTTTCCTTCGCATAATCCGCGGCATATTCTCAGACCATGATATTAAAGAAAAAAGAGACAGTCCATACCTGCCAACATTGGCAATAGCCTTGTTGCTAATAACTAGTATTGCGTGGCATACATACTCTATATTACGAAATGAGCCATCTCTTTGTAAAAAACAAATATGTGCCCCAACAAAACGTTACAACAAACAAGGACTCTAATGAAACAAACTTAGCACGTGAGAAACACAAAATTAATTCCCCAGCGAGGGCATGATCGCAAGATTTAAGTTCGAAACTTCCACCAGTAAAAATAAGTAAGATGTGTTCAGAATTCCACAATGCCTTACAGACAGGAAATCCAAGCAAGTGAATGCACAGTGCACGAACCTCCACTTACCATATGATCATAATGCCTCTAAAATTGCAGTTTAAGACAAGATGAGACCAAATAAGGGGGGTGGGGTGGAGCTGAACATTTTAACTGGTGAAAAATCAAAACAGACAGCAAGAGTGCGGACTACTGCTAGTGTGTCTTTTGTTGACTCTGCAACTGCAACAGCATCGATTGCTTAATTTTTTTTTCAGCTGCTATCATTCTCTCCCTACTTCTTCATTGTCGTTTTTCTTTCTTTTCTTGATTTTTGTGCTCTCTGATAACCATCATCCTGAGGACCATGAGCGCATGATATCAAAGCTTCGCTTCAACTAATTCAGATAAATGGTGTAACTTTGGGAATATTAATACTTTTGAACACCATGCATCAATTTTTACAAATTTTCCAACATCGCCACTAGCGTTTTCGGGTATTTCCTTCTTCCCTTATCAAGATTAAATGCAAAAACTTATGGGGCGGGGGATATTTAACAACGCTGCAGAGTGGGAACATCACGGGGGGAGGGGGCAATAGCGATTACGGGAATTTCGTCCGACTTCCGGTTTTGGGAATTTTTTCTCCTATTTTCAAGGTGAAATGCAAAAATTTATGCAGTAAAATATTACTTAAAAATACTGGACACAGGCAACATCACGAGAAAAGAGAAATTACGATTACGGAAAAAATCTGAACTCCGTCGACTTTCCGTTTCCTAAAGTTTCGTAAAAATGGAATTCCGTCCTCCAACGAACATCTATCCCCCTCCCCCAAACACACACACACACAGTTCTGTTTACTTGTGCGTCGATCTCCTGAGTGGCCAACATAACGAAAAAGGCAGAATTTCTCGAATTCGCGGAAGAACCTCAAGCCTGAAGATTAGGAGGCAATTTTCGCAGCATCTAACTTCTGTTCCCACAAATTCTTGCCTACAGTTTCAAGCTGAAATACGAACATATATGCCATAAAATGATATTTAACAAGAATACTTGACACAAACACAACATTGGGAGAAAAATATTACGATTAGGGCAACTTCTTTTTATTCCATTTAACTACTGTTTTCGAAAGCTTTGAAACACGAAGTATCGTCCCCGACAGAAAATGACCCAACTCCCAAATTCTCTTCAGTTTTGCATCAATCTTGAATACAATCTAAATTATTAAAAAAAAACAAAAAAAAAAAAACGGGCGAATCCGCTTAGAATCTCATGTATATCATAAAATAATAGCAAAATATATTTTTTTAAACAAAATGAAAATTCGTAGAATCCGTAGTTAGACAACTAAATCTGTAGAAAATACGGACATTCCGTAGTAATTGGCATGCATAACAGCCGTATAATCGGCACCACGTGATCCGCACCTATCATGTTAATTGTGAATCGTAATTTCTGACAGAAAACTACGATTCACAGGACCGACTCAGAAATCCAAAGATACAAGAAAAAAATGATCGTCTTATTGAAAAGGTTAGACTAAAAAATCCATTGAAATTGCGGACAGCCCATAGCATTGTCTTATTTATGAATTCGTTTCAACTGAATAACGAAAAAAATATATATATCCCTAATACAATCAGCGAACCAAAACTAGGCGATGCATTTCGCAGAATGGCTACACGCTACGGAATGCTCTGCGGGATTCCCGAGAGTCATGGATTCTCACACCATGTAGGCTTCCGCACGCGCATATAGTAACGCCTTCCTTGCGTCATATTTTCTGTCAAAATACTTCTAAGTAAAAGAAAAAATATATATTCTTACAATCTCTTTGCAGTCTTCTATCTCGCAGTTATGTTACATTTTTTTCTGTTACCGCATTTTCGGTACTTTCCCAGTAACACCACCTCTCCGTCGATTACTTCGCAGACTTTTTAAAATGATGCACCGTTTTTTGTTTTTTTTTACTGCTGTCCGCAGCACCTAAATTTATAACCTTTTAATAGATAATCTATGGATTACACAACAGAAATTACGGCATTTACTGCAATCTTTTACGAAATCTCAACTAAGACAAAAATTAGGCGCCCGGGTGACATGGCGCCCGGGATTTGTTGAGCCCTGCATATAAGTTATCGTCTTCTTTGGTTTCATAGGCAACACCCAGTGATATTCATCTTGGAATTGCACTTATTTTTGTTTGTTTGTTTTATTTGAGTGAGTAGAAGCAGCATTTGATTTTGTAATCTGACAGCAAATTTTAAATACACAATCAAGAAACAAACTGTACAACTTACTGTGAGGCTGTCTATGAATTACATGCTGATGAAAGTTTAGAATTGTCAACATCCACACTAATAATCATTTCACTGACATTCTATGTATTACTTTAATAAACAGACCAGTCCTTGAAATGCTAGAAATGTTACAGAATAATAAACAGCTCAGAGTAACAGTTTTTGTAAAATTTCTTTTTAGTTTCATCCACGGCGTTCATAATCATAAAAGTACATTGGTACCATATGGAGGATCAGCCCACAGTTGAAGGTTCCAGTTGGCTATTTCACCTATGAACTCTGGAACAAAACCCAGTTAGTTGGAGTCTTTTGATCAATGTTGCACAGAACTAGCTGATGCCTCAACAATATTTATGCTAGACTTTTTTATTTTTGTGTCAGCTTCTCAGATTCATAGAGGCCCTTATTGCTGCTGTGTGTGCCATTGTTGCCCAGTGGAGCACCCCACAGAGGCAAACCCATCTCTTACTATGATCCCCTGCCATTAGTTTCCCAAGAAAGTCCCAAATGGCTGTATATGAAAGTGTGATTGTTCCTACAGTGATGTACAGCAGTGAAACCTGGATCCGCAGAAGAGACAATTTACTACCAGTGTACATATTTTATTGAGCACATGAACACAAACAGTTAAATACAATGATAAATCAGAAAGTAAAGGTAATTTCTTTTTATTTACCCAGAACAAAGGCAGACTCACATAACTGTAGCAGTATTTTTCAATGGCTTCCTTCAGTTCCACATGCATTTTGTAATGGCCCATGAGCTTCTTGATCCCATCAGAGGTTTTCAGCTGTCCATAAGGTGATATACACATGCTGTCTTTCACCTCTTCAGCACTACCATTCCACTGACCACATATTTCTTTAAGCAGACTGAAGAGTTGGAAATCACATGATGCAACTTCCAAGATTTAAGGTGGATGTGGAAGAACCTCAAACTTCAAGTTTTGAATTGCTGCCATGGATATATCCACCATATGTGTGGGCAAGTGATGGAGTGCTGCAAAAGAACTAATTTTGACAACTATAGTCTTCTTTTGTTATGAATTGCAGGTTTTGGCTTGTCTTTAAGCATTGCTGAATATGTCGCATTTTTAATAGTTTGTCTGTGTTCCTGATAATCTTCCAAAACAGGCTCATGGTTATCCCAAAACAGCAGAACATTTTTGTTGGGAATGAAGAATGTGTCTACTTCATTAAAAGAATTCTTGAAATCGTCATCAGACCCATAAGTTACGTTGAAAAATTATGAGCAGGACGTTTAGGTAGTGACTTCCACCTTCATCAGCCATGGAATAAGACACGTGGGAAAAGCGTCAGTTGTTTCCAGATTTCAAAATCGCTTTCCAAATAATAGGGATGTTAAAAGGTGCATCAGTATTGCAAGTGTTAGGGGTAAGGTAGATTTCAATGCTTTTGTGGTATCTGAGGACATGCCGATTGCTGAACGGGGCGATCCGCTTAACATTGTGCCAATCGGGAGCCACGGACGTATCGCTGATGGTTAAAATTGAAAGTGAGGTGGAAGGGCTACCTTTCTTAACATCAGTTTATGCTGCGGTAAGTACTACCAATATAGTGGGTAACTTCAGGTTAAAGATCAGCAATCAAACAACTTGCCTTCCAGTGAAGACTTGGTTTTCAGTACTGCAGGGTAAAGGCAAAGCTCCGCCACCATGACAAGGTATCAAGCATCCATGGGGCTAATTCTGTTTCTTACCTGAAACCAGTTGTTTCAAATTAGGAGCAGGAAAGCATGGTCAAAGTGATCATTAACAACCACCCCACCCTCCATTGTCGTGATGTTTATTTGTGATAGTGTTTTGGGGACATCTTGATGTATTCTTCCAGTTTCAGTGCAGTTTCTTACTGCAAAGCTAATAGCTGTTATATTTTCTTATACTTCTGACATAGTGTCGTGAAATTCCCAGTTGCATTTTCAGTTTCAGTCGCCATTTAATTAATGTATGTCTTCCTTTACCTTACACCAGAACAGACTAGGTTTGGTTTGCAGGAATTGTATATGGTGTAGCAATTTTAGGTTATGCTTGCAATAATTGTATCTGGTGCGGTATTTATTTATTTTTTTAACTGGTAATGCAGTAGTAGTATGTGAGAAACAAAATCAATTAATTATGCAGTTCATACTGAAAAATTAACCATATCTTTTAGTGCAAAGTTCTTAACAACAACATTTCATTTTGGTGAATAACAGTTTTAAAAGCTGCCTTTACTTTTATTTTAGGCTTATGCTATTTTGACAATTATGTATACAGTTAAATGAAAATCTATTCACAATAAATTCCTCTGGATCAGAAATTTAAATAATAGTTGCAATTTAGCCAAATGTATTTTATTTTATTTGTAAAAAATGTAATGAAACTATGTAAAACTTTCAATGTGCTTAAATTTTTAAATTAGGAAATTCTGAAAATAAAAATTTAAATTTGTTTACCCTAAGCTTGTTGTCTCAGAATTACTGCTGTGCATGTGGCCTATTTCATAGCAATATGAACTTGGAAATGTAGGCCCAGGTTCTCCTTCATTTATTGAATTGAAATGGAGTTATTTTGTTTGCTGCTGACATAAACTGTGATGAATAGTTAGCTTCCTTTGCCTGCTCAGTTGTCTTTTCAGTCAAATGACTGTTTGTTAATTATTAAGTTGAGTTTATCTTTAACCAGCCACTTGATCAGCATCATTTATTTTTGTCTCTTGTGCATGTAAGATTTTTTTTCATGCATTTTATGAGATACTTTTGTATCATATTCCTGTAGTGATTCCATGTTAAGTTTTGTGTTTTATAAGTGCACAAATTACATTACTTTCTTCTTTTTCCTAGATAGGTAAACAGTTTGACTGAAGGAAGGAGTCACTGAAGCAGGTTTGGTTTGCATGGAACATTAGGTTACACTGCATTTTATTTGTTTGTGTATGCCATTTGTCCTTTACTTAATAAAAATTTTAATTATTCAGAAGAAAACAGAGGAATGATAAATTATGAATTCATGCTAAGTTTATTGTAGTTTGCAAAATTAGCAGGAATGGCAAGCATTAGTAAGACTTTGGGTAATAACTAAAGGAACGATAGTGAGTTCACATGTTGGATTGTGTGCATGAGAGAAAGAGAGAAGGGGGGAGGATTACAAGAAAAGATTTTAAAGCTGATGTGTGTGTGTGTGTGTGAGAGAGAGAGAGTGAGTGAGTGAGTGAGTGAGTGAGTTGCAAGAAAAGGTTTTAAAGCTGTTGGAATGCTATAAGTGGCTTTTGTGATACAGTGGTTCAGTATGGAGGAAATTTTCAGTTATTTCCCCATAAAGAACTTCTATATTATTTACAAAAGGAATAATATATATAATGCTGTTGAAAAGTAGAATATCTTTCAGAGTAAGAAAAGAGGATTGTAGAAGGGATTACTTTTTTTCACATCTCTTATATGTTCTGTTATTAGTGAATTTAAAGAACTTGTTTTGCTGATGAAGCCGGTGTCCTGTGCAACTCTCAGGATAGGCAGAGTAAAGTCCAGGTCATTTCAGAGGATCAATAACATCTTTATCTTTAGTAATTAAGATTGGAATAATAAAAGATTTTGTATCTAACCTGTATACATATTATTAGAGTTTCAGTACATGTAGATTTTTTTGTTTGTTGTGCCCTTCTGTGTGTTTTTGTGGTTGCAAGAACTTATGCTTCTTGTTCACCACCGAAATGCCACACACTTGTTCACCACAAGTGTTGTGGCATTTCTTTTCAATTTCAGTGTCTACTTTGTGTCCATAGGTGCAGGATTGTTACTCTGTAAAATATATTTCTTGCAACGATTTGACAAGGACAAATTCTCCAGTGATGACAAAAAGAAGTAACTACTGTTCTACAAAGTAATTAGGATTTGATTTCACATTCTAACGGTATTGTCACCTATGAAAGAATTGACACTTATTTAATCTTTGGAAACATAGTCCCAATATACCAAATGCATTTTACATTATTTTGATGCTATTTTTAACAGAAAGGTGAAGCAAAGGGCCATATTTCTTTATCACTACAATTTATAAGATGTTATGCAGTTCATTAGTTGTGGCTGTATCTGCAGGGAAAACATTCTAAGAGTTAGAAACAAAACTGCTTTACTATCCATTATAAATCTATTCCTTCAGAAATTGTGGAAAGATTTTTATTTGACTGTCAAACTAGAAAACTAGGTGAATCAGTTTAAACTTTTGTTTCTGAATTACAAAGGTTTTTAGAATTTTGTAATTTTAAAAGTCCATTAGGTATAATGAATACTACAGGACAGACTAGTGCATGGTATTCAAAGTAGTCAAATGTGGCATTAAATGTTAGTGGAAGTATGGCATGCTTTTTCTGATGATATTCAGCCTTAGATTTCAGTGGGAACAACTGCCTGTAATGCTGTGGATATGTATAGGTTTCTTACCCATTTGTTACTGATACTATCCATAAGGCACAAAACATACAAGAATGAAATTTTAAAAAAAGAAGTTTTCAGAAAAAGAAAAAAAAAAGAAAAAAATCAGGACAATTTTGGATGTGCTAAACAAGGATTATTTGCTATGGTGATATCATCTTTTCTGCCATGCATGTGATGTCCGGTTTCCAAAGTTCATATAAAAGCAATCAAGACAGAAAAAAAAAAAAAAAAAAAAAAACTCTCTGGAAAAAGAACAGTTATGAATGTTCAGCAAAGTTTCAGACAACAACAGTTTGATCACCTGCAGGCTACCAATTCTGGCATTCCAGAAAATGCGCAGAAGTTTGTTTTCTGATTACATTATTTTTTCATTCAAAATGTGCCAACAAGAATTAAAAATACAAAGTTAACTAAAAATATTTTGTAAGTTAATAAACAAAATTTAATATAGTTAAAACAGAAAATATTTAAATGGGTGTTCTGCCTTGTAGAGACAGATGCTTCTTCTGTCTTGTAGAGACAGATGCTTGTTCAGCCTTGTCTTTATTTATGGAATAATCTTAAGTTGCCTTCAATACAGCTACTATGATGTTAGTAGGCCTTTACTGGACTACCTGTTGCAATATTGGGGTCCACTGCACTGTGGATAAGTTGAGAAACAAGTTTGTTCATGTTGATCATGGATAAGAGGATCAGATTTGTGTGGAAGAAATGGAATTTCTGCTTTTAAAATATATTCATTTTTCCACTGATTAATAGTTCACTAGTGGAACTCAAGATCCAAGCAGTACATCATTCAGTCTTTGGGCAGTGAGTTTGTTTTAGAACGTTTTTGTAGCCTTCCTTTTAAGCATTTTGAAGGGGTTCAGGTAACTCTGATAAAGAAAATTGACTTTCAACCTGAATTCTTTAAAAGTTAGATCATTACTTTTTTTTTTTTTTTGTAATGAGAGAGGAAATTAATTGTGAATAATATATGTTATAATGTGTAAGTGATATTATACCAGTTTTGGGTTTCTTAATGGGTTGCTACCACTGTAATAGTTTTAAAAGCTGTTAAGTCATCTGTAAGGATTTGTTCTGATTTTAAACTTATGACCTGTTCACTGTTTTTGATACAGATTTGGATCTTTTGTCTAAAGCAGATGATATTTTTGTTGTAGCTGTACAGTTCATTCAAAGCCAAGGGTATGCAGCATACACCATACTGTTCACTCACTGACACTGCTTGGTTCTCCGACATTTAACTTGTGATTTGCTGCACTGATTTCCTAGTGGTCAGTTTGTATAAGCCTGGATAGTTTACGTCAACCCTAGTAATTAGTGGCATGTAGTTGACCAACACTTGCTCTCAGGGCACTGGTACTGTGTCAGTGGTATATTCATCAAACACCCTTGCCTGAGTGATAGAATGGCCCATCTATCTTGCTGTGACAATGCATCCACAATCAAAGTTGCTCAGATCACCACATTTACCCATGTTCGTCAATTGCGATACACTGTTGTGAAGCTCTACACCCATATGTCGCCTGTGTTCGGTCTGGGTCTGTTCCACACTGCCCTGGGGATGTCCATGTCAAGTGCCCCATCACCCGTATCTCTAGTGTTTTCTGCACAGAGGGTAGAGTCTGAGTCTGAGTGTTTGGTAAACCTTAGAGAAGTATTATGGCATTCGTGAGCAAGTGGTCTTAAATTTATAAAACAAAAATAAATAAAAAAAAAACCAGTAAATTCTTGTTCACATGTCATTCATTGATGTTTCTTGATAATGTCATTGATGGTAACAGATTACATACCACTGATGAAAAAGTTAAGGTTACTAAAGAAGCTCCTGAACCTAAAAAATTGACTGAGCTTGGTCATTTGTAGCATCATTAACTTATTCTGCTAAAATTTCATTTAATACGAGTACTGCATTAGCACCATTGTATAATTTGCCACAAAAGAATATGATCAGCAACTGAAAAACTATGGCATTTAAACAAAATATAGTTATTTGCAGCTCTTCTCATGTAGTGTAACCTAACTTAAGAGGAGCATTAGCTTGAAAGCTAATTCATGAAATGTGTTTTAAAGATATAAAATGTATTCTACAGTGCTATTTCATGAAATTCTAAAGAAATACATGTTGCTTTTGCATCATGCCACTGAAAAAAATATGACTACTGCATGACTGCTTAAAAAAACTTTTTTTTTCCCTATTTGGAAAAGTTCTTGCATTGCATTTTAGTTTGACACATTTCCACGATTGCCTAGTGAATCATAAGACTGGTCATCATCCACTGATGGCAATGGCATTATTTTCAGAGAAAAAGATGTAAAGATATCCTGTAATTTTAGTAAACATTCACATGCAACAGTAGACACTCATGCTTATGGCCTATGACCAGGGTTCAATGAAGACATTTTTCATGGGCAATACACCCTGCCAGCCCTCATGCTAAAATTGCTGGCTTCAAAACTTCATTACACACCTGTATGTAACTACATGCAACTGTACCTGTTCTGATTAATAAAGTAAGCAAAAAACAAACAACTAATGTATTTTTAAGTTAAAAAATTTTTTTTTGTTTGTTGTTTTTCAAAGTATACAGCCTGCTCTTTTATAACTAATGCCTGTTGAAGCTAAAGTGTGCCCTCTTTTTCTCAAAGTGTATACCCAGCCCTTTTGTAAACCCAGAATAAACCCTGCCTATCTATGACTATACATTATATTTTTCCAAATGAAGCATTATGCAAATACTAACCCTTTTATCTGACTTTCAGTGTGTAGAGCATATGTTAAACTTGTATTACAGATGTAAAAAGTAGGTAATGGAACTTAGATCACTGATGACATTCATAAAGCTATTCAGATTGATCCATTCAAGAAGCTCTTTAAATTGATTCAGTATCAACACAAGTTATTCAGCTAACACAAGAAAGTTGGCTACATTTAAGAAATTTGCTTAAAACATACCTAAATTTGAAGTTTGTTATCTGTAAGACAGGCATACTTCTTTAAGGAAATAGGATATAAAAATCATCGCATATTCTTTGAATACCTGCTACAGATCAAGTAATATTGGATAAAACTATAAGCCATCGAACTTTGAATATGCCGGCTAAAGTTTTTAGATCCATGGCTAATTTCAAGAATACCAGAGCCGCTCTTAGGGGTGTGTGACAGGTGCAGTTGCACAGGGCCCCGTGCTTAGGGGAGGGGGCACACTCACACCCTAAGAAAGAAAGAAAGAAAATGAGAGTGGGGGAGAAAAAGAGTGAGGGAGCAAATTTCTTATTTTCAATTATTCTAATTTTATTTTTTAAACTCTGTCTCATTTAATTCTTCTTTTTTTTTCTTTTTTTTTTAATATTGATTGCTGAATTTATATTTACCCAAATATTGGCAGCAAACTACAATATTATGTCTAGCGAAACATTAGTATTGAAGTCGTATCTTTCAACATGCACTGTGATAGTTATTGAAAAAGTTGTGCTACGTGAGTTACTTCCATCTGATGTCAAAACTGCAGCTGGTGCTTTAAGATACATGAATAAAATTCAGAATCCTTTCCCTAATGCCTTCATTGCCTATAGGATATTACTTACTGTCCCAGTAACAGTAGCAAGCATAGAAAAAAGCTTTTGATGCTTGAAGCTGATTAAATCTTATTTAAGATTAGTCATATCTCAAGAAAGATTGGTGTCTTTGGCAACTTTGTTAATTGAACAGGATAAAGCAAGCAAACAAAATTTTGCTGATTTAATAGCTGACTTTGCTGGGACAAAAGCAAGAAAAGTCCAGTTCTTATAAGGTGAGTTCAATGCTATCCCATAATAGGTCGAGACGGAGCCATTGTGAGGGAAGGATGTATGCTGCTGGCATGCTTGTTTTATCTACATCATTTAAAACATTTACAAAATATCGGTAGTGTTCAAAAAATTTAAAATGCTGTCTTTCGTTATTGGTTAATTTTCAAACGTCTTGATCTTTCATTAAACTGTAAAGATAACTGTAATAACCTATGTTTTAAGTCTACTGTATGTTTGATGTCTAGGGGCAAAGGCTCTGTGGCTAAGTTCTCACCTGGTCCCATGGCTGCTAAGGGCAGCTCTGAAGATATGGTTCAGAATTTGTGGTCCATGGTTCAGAATTTGTGTGGACTTTCCTGGTCCTGTAAATGTTCAAATTTTTTTTTAATCTTTGCCAGTCCTACAAACGAACGAACGATTTTGTTCATTTAAGACTGATGTTTTCTAAATGAATGGATGCCTTACCCATTGCTTAAGTTACTTTTTCTAACACTTATGCAAATTAATCACAAGATCTTGATTTTCCCACACACAGTTAGCAACAATGGTGCTGTGTTTGCATCAGCTGAATTTCAGTCATTTGTGAGATGCAGTGAAATTTGTCATTTATTACAGTGCCCTATCACCTGCACATGATGGGCAAGCTGAAGCAGTTGTGCAGAATGTAAAGAAACAATCAGAGGGTAGAGCATTTTCAGCAAGACTGGTGCAAATATTAATGAATTGTAGACATAATCATTTAGTGCCTGATGGATTTTTTGCAGCAGAATTGCTCTTTGGTCATTAAATATGAAGTTTTTTTGAGTTAGTTCAGTAACTTTATTCCAATGACTCAGTGTTAGAATATGCATCTCTTGAAGCTGGTGACAACTGAGTGTGTTGTGTTGTTGAGGCATCTCAGAAAATGTGTGTTCTGTGTGGTATCTCCTCATAGCTGCAATACACTCCAACAACTGGGTAATCTTAGATTTAATTTAGCAACACTGTGTTACATCAACTTCAAGACAGCATGCTTGAATCACATAAAAAAATATTTATTAAGGGAACTTTTTTTGACTTCGTCTTTTTCAGCCATAGCATAATAGGGATGGACAATGACTAATGGTTGCCGAATTTGTGATGTGTTAACTATTTTTCTTTTAACATTATGTTTCAGATTAATGGAGTGCAAAAGGGAGAGAGTAAAAATGAAGATTTTTTGGGTGGAAGAAAAATTTCCAAACTTTCATGATAATAGAGTGCAAACTGATTGACGAACAGTGCAGTTCCATTGAGGTTCATCAGGTGTCCTCTGAAGTTAAAATAGCCAATGAAGTGTTAAACTTTCCATGACGAAAATCAACTTTGTTCCCCATGCAGTGACTCTTGATGTTATGGTAAGTGCTTCCAATTTAACATGTTTCTCCTTGTTATATACTCGATATCCAGATTCACTGCTTCCTATATTTCCTGTAGAAAATCCTGCACCACCACCGTAAACTTTTCTCCCCTACACCAACTGAATGTCATTATCACCATTAGTTCAACAGCCTACTTGAACCTCCAAAAAAAAAAAAAAAAAAAAAATTCAAAATTTCCAACCATAGGCAGTTCTAAGTACACGGCAGCAGTGGTTAACTTTGAAATGTGTTTGCGGCAGTACCATCAACCAACTCAGTGACTGAACTTAATTTTTATTTTCTCTTTGGAAGAAAGAAGAGTATTACACATCAAGTACTAATTTTCTACTTTTGTACATTCTTTTCAGTTGCAAGATTTCATACTTGTTAACTCCAACTGTGTTTGAACTGTGAGTGTATGGTCCTTACTCCTTAGTGTGAGGTGCATTCTGATGTACAGAGAGGTATTGTACATTATGTTTGAAGTAAATGTTTACCATGTAAAAGAATTTTTTTTTAGCAAGCATATAATTTAGAACATTAAAAAGTTCATCTACTTCTGTTACACACATTATAGTTGGCTTTGCACTCAAAGGAGGAATTGTAGTTATGTTCGAAATAAAAATTAAAACAGTTGAAGGTACAATTGAAAAGAAGCTCACCTGTTATAATGCCAACCTGACCTTCCTCACTAAACGAATGCCAAGGTTTCATCCATGCCGCTTTCACTGATTCAAATGGTGAGCAACGTGAATAAAAACAAAGGCAGACAAGAACGGTAATGATAAAAGTTGAAAAAATTAAATTAAAATCCAAAGGTTCAGAAAAAGAATTGTCAAATGTTAAAAACTTTGAAGGGACATCTTTTCCTTCCCCCACAATTGCTGAATGCATTTCAGCACGTAGGCCTGTGCTATCTTCAGTAGTCTTTGAACTATTAGCAACCTACATTTAGAGGTACTCACCTTTATCTTATCCCAAATATCCTTTAGGAGGTTTTCATCTCTTAGACACATTTCCAACTTGTAAGTTTCAGTAATCACATCGTGGTTCAAGACCCAAAAGACGCACATCACACTCACGTAAAACTTCGTTTTTTTGTTTTTGGGAGGGGGGGGTTCCCCTATAATTAAATGCCGATTCAAAATAATCAACTACAATGACACATAACTCAACACCCTAAAAATGCCTATTTAATTAAAACCTCAATAAAAAAACTTATTACACATTTCCTAAAACATCTAAGTTAAAACTGCAACCCATAATTTTTTTACAACTGCACACCGGTAATTAATTGAAGCAAACCAAACCTGACACAACCACTCTCCTCATTAATCTCGGACCTCTCCCCACTCAGCAACAAGCGTACTTTCCTAGCACTTTCAGCCTCTGCCCAAACCATTTTCCAGGAGTGGACACAACAGATGAATCTCCGCCCCTGCCCTCAAATGTAGCGAATGTTCTAGGTTTTGCTCGGCATCGTCTCATCATTGTTATTCACCGCTCAGCGCAGTAGTGCCATCTATTAGCTGACCCATTAGTCTTCTTTTTCTCTTCGTACTTGTAAATATCTGTTCGACTGCAGTTGAACGGATATACGAAGAGAAAAAGAATAATAATGCGTCAGCCAATAGATGGCGCCACTGCGCTGAGCGGTGAATAACGATGAGACAATGCCGAGCAAAACCTAGAACATTCGCTACATTTGAGGGCGGTGGCAGAGTTTCTCCTCCTTTTAATCTGCATTCAGGCTTTGGATACTTCCAAAGCTTAATTCCAGGTAATTAAATGTTCATCATATATTGAGTTAATCATTACGTTGTTTTTGGTCCCTTGGATGATTTTCCTTTGGAATTCCCAGAGACATTACACCTCTGATTTTTTTTTTTCAAAAAACACCTGAGGAAATAAACAAGATATCACATTATATAAAGGGTATTTTTGGTAAATCGACCATAAACATTTTTTAAAACAAAACCCTGCACTGTAGTGGAGGATATTATGAAGCTGTAAGGGATTGCATGCCATAGGGTGTAGAAATGACTCTTTTGTCTAATTAGCGTGAGGTACATTGTGCCTCTAAAGGTGCTGTGGGAATTCCACTGTCTTACCACCAAAGACAGTGTATTTGAGAATGTGGAGCACAGTCCTTTATCAGTTAAAAAAGGGGACTTAAACTGCCTTTTTCTTCAAACCCTTCTTCTTAAGAGATTGTTGATGTTCCTATGGATATGTCATGTGTTGCTAGTGAATTGTTAATGTTCCTATGGATATGTCACATATTGTTGAGTACTGACTCCTTTTCTGTGGAACCTGAGGGTATAGTTATCTTTATGCTATTCAGTGGAGTAGTCCGTTTGTTTCCAAGATCTGATGGTTAGTACCTGAAAATTGCTCTTCCGTCTGAACTTACTTGTTAAACTATGAGCAAATTAAAAGTGTTGTATATGTAGACATTGCTGTAATGAAATGATGTAACAAATATTTTTCCTGAGTGGCCTACTGGCTTTCCAGTTGACAGCAGGTGGATGTCCTCAATGCCTGAGCCAAACTTTATTGCATATATTGGGTTGGTGCAAATGAAATGTCTGGCACGAACGAGCAGTGGAGACAGGTCCCCACCACAGTGGAATGGAACCACACACAAGTGTTGCTGGTACTACGTCACAGAGTTACCATAAATAGCTAGCATGTATGTGAATAACAAGGTTCAGGCATGGTTTGTTTGGACATAACATGGCATGCAAAGGAAACATGCAGATGTTGGATTTGAGAGTCACCTTCTTGTATGAATTTAAACTGAGCCATTCTTCAGGAACTGCCACTCGAAATGTTAACAAAGCGTTTAGGGAGAATACAGCCAACGAACGAACCTTTTGCCGATGGTTTGCTGAGTTTCGAAGCGGAGACACAAACCTGCAAAACCAAGCACGTGGTCACCGACCTATTGCTGTTTCTGACGATGTTCTGTTCGTGTGGTTGAAGTGGACCCCTGAAAAACATGTCGTGAGATAACAGCAGAGGTAGGTCCAGTATTTTTACCTTACCCAGCTTCGAAAAACATGTTGTGAGATAGCGGCAGCAGCACATGTCCAGCTTTTGGCCTTACCCAGCGTCTGGCTGCGCTGGGTAAGGTCAAAAGCTGGACATGTGGCTGTCGCATGAGTTGACAACTGCCAACAAGACTAGGCGTCTTGGAAGTCTGCATGTCGCTGCTTTCCAGGAATAAACAGGAACCTCTACTGCATCAAATCGTCACCTGCGACAAGAAGTGGGTTCTTTATGATAATCAGAAATATCTGTACAATGGTTAAACAAGGCACAGCCTGCTGAACTGCATCCTAAGCCACCCCTACACACCAAGAAGATGATGCTCCTTGTCTGGTGGTCCACAGCTGGAATAATTCATTGGAGTTTCTTGGCAAGAGGACAAACCATCACTGCAGAATGTTATTGTGACCGGCTTTGTTCAACAGACATGGTGTTCTTCTGCTCCAGGGCGACGTCCGTCCTCATGTTGTACAACAAACAATGCTGACATTAACTGCCTTGGGCTATGAAGCACTGTCTATTCCCCCGGACTAGACTATCATCTGTTTCATTGCCTGGATCACTTCCTGTCCGAAAAACAGTTCATGACAGACAAGGCGGTTAATCGTGCAGTTGATGACTTCTTCAGGTCCTAGCCACAAGACTTTTTTCATTCTGGGATCATGGCCTTGCCGTACAGATGGCAACTATGTGTCGATGCCGAGGGGGATTATTTTGCTTAGGTAAGTTGTCCTACTTTTCCGTTCTGTCCGTCCACGTGTGCTGGTCCTTAGCCGGAAATTTCATTCGCATCAACCCAATAAGAAAAAGCATAAAGTATCTTCTCCTTCCCATCCTTATTCCTTTTCCTACTGCCAAATCTGACCTCTTCTACATTCCTTTTTACACACAATTGCAGAAAAATTCTTGAATAATCTTGAGAATAGATGTGCCATTAACCTTTGAGAATGTTCCGGAGTTTATTTGATTCCTGTTTTGATTGGCCTAGGGGCCATTTGTCATGTTGACAGCACTGCCTATTCTATTAGTTATTGAGTAATAAAGCATAAATGGTTTTTTGGAATCCTTTCAACTTTCTTCTCTGTCCATACTTTAGAAAACGCTTCTGCAATGCCAGACTGGAACAATACTAAACATTTGGACCCTTTGTGAACAAAAGGGTACTGCTGAATCATTTGTTACCAGAATACAGTGCCTGTAATACAGACACACCTTGTAACATCTCTATCATTTGGAAATCTCTTCTGGAAACTGAGATAAAAAGAAAACATATGAATCCTGTAATCATTTAGCAAATGCGTATGCAATTGAGAAAACTACCAACACCCTTAAGCTCAAATTTACAGACTTCATTTAAAAATTATATTAGTTCATGTAGGCAAGAAATTAAATATCTTTCTAGGAAAAATAAAAATCTACAAAGATTTTACCTTAAATATTAAAGAACATGTAATGCACATTTCATCTCTCAGAACTTGCCCCTCATAATTTAACTTAAAAAGTTGTTAAAAACACTTAAAGTCTGTTATTTACTACTATTAGATTTTAAGTGTTTTTAGTAAAAACTTTAATTAAATTTTTATTAAGAAAAGACATGCATTATATGTTGTTTAGTATTTTAGGTAAGATCTTTGTAGATTTTTATTTTATGTAGAAAGATATTGTATTTTTTGTCTAACCAAATGAATGTAACCTCTAATCATTATTGAAGTCTACATGTATAGTGTATTATTTCAGCACAGAAGTGCCTTGATTTTAACTGTTTTGTATATGACTTCTTAAAAAACTTGAAAATTGCATCACCCTGGAGAAGAAATCAAACCCATAGCTCTCAATTTCCATTTGAGCATGCTACCGCCACATCACCTAAGACAATGAATTGGCAAGCATTTAAGACTAAGTAAATGTATAATTTTCAACAGCTATATGCCATTATGTCTTAAAAGAAAAGTGTTTAATCAATGCATCCTTCCCGTGCTTATGTATGGTGCAGAGACGTGGACCTTAACTAAAAGAGACATACAAAGGCTGCACACAACTCAAAGAAGCATGGAGAGGTGCATGCTTGGTGTAACCAGGAGAGATAAGAAGAGGAACTCGTGGATCAGAAAAATGGCAAGAGGGGAATACATCGTGATGAGAGTAAATAAAATCCCTGAAAGGGCAATGGGCTGGACATACTGTCAGAAGAACAGATCATCAATGGACAGTCAAAATTTTAGATTATATTCCAAGGGACAGGAAAAGACCCAGAAGAAGACCACATGGAAGATGGGTGGATGAAATTCGAAAGTATGCGGGAGTAACATGGAGGAGACTGGCGTGGAAGAGGCTTGGAAAGACCTTCGTCCAACAGTGGATTGATAATGGTTGACAATGATGATGCAATGTAGTTTAGCTAGGGAATCTGAACTAGCTTCATATTTTTATTCAAGTTGAAGTATCTTGATACCTCCTGGCAGCATTAGAATCCATTCTAATCCACAATCAGATCCAGATCAGGAATCTCCATAGAAAAATCTGTGTTAGTTCAGATTCCCAATTTAAGTTACATTTGTTTAGTCTCAGATGCTTGGCAATTCTTTGCCATAAGTGGTGGAATGGTAGGATGCTCAAACAGAAATTGAGGTATGCAGATTAAATTCCTGCTCCAGGATATCACAACGTTCAAGTTTTCTGTGAAGAAGCTCTTGGAAAACAGTTAAAAAGAAGGTTGTGTGTTGAAATAATATGCCTGTAAGCTTTGTCATGTACTTAAGATGATTTATCCTTCATTAATCTCTAACTCATTTCTGAAATTAATGGTACTGATATTTAAAAAAAGATGTTAATATCTTAGTAAAGTATTTTTTTTTTGTGGTGATTTTATGTAATGAAATAAAATTAGCATGACTTAAAAATTTAGGCTTTGTCTTGTTGTTATTACCAGATAAGCCCTTTGATTATATTAAAAAAAAATTATTAGGTTTGCAATTCCGAAATATGGGGTTAAACGACTGTTTTTTGTTACATGGTGGATCAAAAACTGCAGGTAAAAAATTTGCTGCCAGCTGTCTGCCACACTCTGCCCATGATAATGCCCACATGAAGCACAAGGAGCTTTTTAGTAAAAATTTTACTTGCCTTTATCAAAAGGATTGAAGATAATTAAGAAGCAAAGGTTTCATTCTCAGGTTAACTGCAGCTTTCCATAGAGCTTTAAGAACCTTAATGGTTGATTTGGGTGTGCTGCCTGGCATGTATTCTGGACATAATACATATTACTTATTTTCCACCACTCTAATATCAATTTTTACATTTTTTTTTTTTCACAGGTAGGTACTCCCATCATATGTGAATCTCCAAAGTTCACATTTGTATTGCTGATCAATCAGTTGATACCAATTTTTAAAATTTTTTAAATTTTGGTGCACAGTGGCACTTGTGGGGAAGGGGTAATGCAGTGGCACTTGTGGGGAAGGGATAATTATTTATTAGTCTTGTCACGGACACCAAAATATTTGTTGGTATGGCTCTCTTAGATGAAGTGGATGTCAAAATGATATCAAAAGAATAGCTGTTTGCAAGTTTCTTTGGATCAGGGAAGCAAATAAATTAGTAAACAAACTGAAGATAAAGACAAAGGATTTTGGTCACACGTAATATCTTTATTTCTCTGATTGGAGGGAGGAAAGGAAACATTGATATATAAATATATTCCTTACTTCCAGCAGGAGATGGGTATTATGGATTTTTAATAATGTTTTCCCTGCCTAAAAATCAGTTCCTTCTGACCAATGTCTTAGCTTCAAGTCTCCTATTCCTGGACTAAAAAATCCCTTTTCTCTACACTTCAGTGGTTCAGTGGAAAATGGTTGTGTTCTCATGCTCCATGCAAAAGGTTATCTGGTGGTCATTCAGTTCTCACACAGGGACGCTGGTGTAGAAGTCCCTTACCAGTTATATTATCATTCAATATAAATCTTCACTGGTCCAGCAATGGCGTCTGAGAGAAAGTTTCTCTCTTCTACTGCAGGGATGGAGGGGGGGTGGATACATGTCATTCATCTTGCTCCATGTGTGGTCCCACTCAACAAAAGAATATGTTTCCCAAATTAGGTGGGCTTTTTTTTTCTCTTTTGCCTTTTTCTGTGGATAAAAGTCTCTCTACTCTTCTTGTTGCATAATTTGAAGTCACACTATTTAATTACATTCAAATATTTCTCTATAACAGTAAAACTTCATGAATTTGTTATGATAATTTTTCATTTGTGCAAATTACAAGTCTGTATCTGCTATAGATTTTGAGTTGCATTAATTGTCAGAGCTGTTTTTGGAACTTTAAAAAAGAAGTCTTGTGCAACACTCAGGAAGTCAAAATTGTAATTGTGTATAAACAAGGGTATGAACTAGCAAATGGAGGTGGGTTGCCCATGCACTGAGCAATTAATTTTAAACTTGGTGCACAGCCCTTGCATCGCTACTGAAGCACCATCAGCTGAGCACGCTGTACTGAAGCTTAGCAAGGAGAATGTTGTGGTGTTGTGGCACTTGGGGCAGGCAGCCAATAATGATTCTTTTTTTTTTTTTTTTTTTTTTTCTATCACACAATCATTGTACATCCTGTTTGAAGAATGGATTATGTTGTTCTTAGTATGCTCTCTCTCTCTTTCTTTCAAAGTGCTGCTGTCAAAAATTACACCAATAACTTATCTGCTGCTTTGACATTTTTAAACTGCATACTATCTTGATTAAAGTGTACCAAAAAAACATGGTAGAGCATATTTTATTACTCCACAATGATAATTTTAAGTGACCCGTTAGTTTGCTATTGTTTTGAATTAATTTAGCTTATAAACTTAATTGATGATTTTCATTTTTAACACATTTTTCATATTAACTCTACTCTTACTTAGAGTATCCTAAAATTGCTTTGTCACATCATGTATATGAATTCTTGACTGACACTCATACTTGGCTAACAGTTAAATTAAAATGAGGTCGTGTAAAAACATGTAAGAAAATAAATTTATAATTAAAATAGAGTTCCTTTCTTGATATTTCTTGTAATTGCTATGGAGAAAAAAATTAGGTGAAAGCCAAATTTTTTTTTGAACATTTATCAGTTCAAATCTTTGTTTATGTTGGATAATAATTACAACAGCTTTGTAAATGCTGCACAACATCGACATCTATCTTTCCTGTCTTCGAAGATTACCTTTTCAGTGTATTTATATTTTACATTGCATTAATAGATTCCTCAGGAAATATTACTTATATATATATTCTTGACTGACAGTCTTACTTGGCTAACAGTTAAATTAAAATGAGATAATATAAAAACATATGAGAAAATAAATTTATAAGTTAGGTAGAGTTGAAGATTGTTTTCCTTTCTTAATATTTCTTGGAATCCATATGGAAAAAAAATTAGGTGAAAGCCTAATATTTTTTTAAACATCAGTTCACACCTTTGTTTGCATTGGATAATAATTACAACTTTGTAAATGGTTCACAATATTGATATGGTACCGGGCCGAGCTAGGTTAAAGAATTCCAATGCTCGCCACCAATTGATATGGCCTGTGGAAAACTATCCCACCGCTGTATGCCAATTGATACGATTTCGTTATTCGAGACTTGGCGTTTGTTTAAATTCGGGAGCTGGTATATATGAGCGAGAACGTTAGCTGAACTACAGGAATTATTTTTAACACCAAAGCCTATATAAAGCAAAGAGAGTAAGAGTGAAACTCTTAGACATTTTATTGTAGGTGGAGCCTACCATCCAAAATATTGGCCACAGCGATACAAACAGGAGTTATTCTCCTTATTTGGAACTAGTATAGGCTGGCCCTAGATTCTGAAAACAGTCTTGCGCCAATAGGCGTATCAGAGTTCTAAAACAAAGAGTCTGGGTTCAGCTTATGTATTCAGTTCGGCCACTCAGCGAAAGGATAGCATTAAACAAAAAAAAGTGTACACTCACTTATTGCGTGCTGCTTTTTAATTATCCTTTACACTCGAAGAGGAGACTTTAATCACTTACGAAAAGCTGTAGCCACATACACACACTGACGCGAAAGAGTGCTTTATACGGCATGGATTGCCTTGCACCTGTGTGATAAGCGCGGGAGGCTGGTCACTTCCCTTGTTTCTCCTTTCCCCGGCAATCGGAACATTCTCTTCACACCCTCTGAGACTCGGCAGAGGGGATGGCTGTAGGATGGACGGGGGATAGCTCTCTTTGACCCCGTAGAGAGAGAGAGAGATACGTAGGCTTGGAGTGTGAAACTACTTGCGCTTTCAAGGAGGTCAGTGACCTCCACTCCTCTTCGATGGAAGACAGCGTCTTCGGGATGCTGATTTTCTGGCCAGACGTTAGCTAATGATTATTGGTAGGTCTTCTAGATGGGAAACAGAAGATCTTGGCTCGGCATCCAGAACCTTATTTCTCGCTGGTGGTTCGTCGTGATTTCTTGTCAGGAACCGTGTATGAGAAGATAGTCCCGGTCTTTGTGGCCCATGCTCTGACAGCGGTTTACTTCTGGAAATAAATATAGCAGCTCTTTTCAACAGCAGTAGTCGACCCGTCCTCTTAGGCGCTCTCAATTTTACATTTATGGTGGGCTTACCCAGCCACCTAATTATCGTTTAGCTCTGCTTTTCTAATACTCGGGCATCTGACCTCTGCGCGCTGAGCATAATTGCACATTCTCATTTTCTGTTAGTATCCCTCGTGCGGACGACAAAAACCAACTGCCCTTACTTTTCGTCTGCCCCTTCACAGAGACCAACTAAAATTGCCTCTTGCCGTCTCAAGTGGCTTCGCCTTGTTCCTATCTGTCAACAACTTAACGTTAGCCCTCTTCACTTTCGTACAGAGCGCTTGTAGCTTCTGCGAGAATGGTGCCGCCAATGACCTTCGCCCCTCATAATCATAATTTTAACGCTGGCCAAAAGCTTTTCCGACATATATTGCACCAAAGTAGGCATATTTATGAGAGTTTGGATGCCACCGCGTCACCTGACTGGGTGGTCGTGATGTATCTATGTGGGCCCTCAAAGGCGATCTCACAATTCCTTTGTTTCCACCAAGCGAAAGCGAATTATCCGACTTCCCCCAATTAAAGCGTGCTAATTTTTCCAATTAATTTTGCAGTAGGCCAAATATTTAATTTAAACATTGTCATAATTTGGTCACGCCCATCAAGTCTGTCCCTTTCTTATAATTAATTAATTTAGACCTAATTTTCGTATGAATATCTATGTTTCCTGTCTTTGAAGAATACCTTTTCAGTGTAGTATACACACATATATGTGTATTTATATGAAAATATTACTTCATAATCACGACTCCATCGTATTCTTGTTACTGTAAACAACAGAGATGCTTGCATTTCCGTAAATAAAATTTCCACCATACACCAGAGTTTTTATAATCATAATAATACTGTACAGCATAGAACTTGTGTACAGTGCTTGAGAGCACATTGTCGTACAGCACTTATTTTAAGAAGGAACTACAAAAAAATGCAATGTGTATTTGATAATTTACATGAACTGGATTTATTGGTAAGATATAAAGTGCAACAGCTTTATTAATTCTTGTTTTCATCTCTTGGGAATGGCCAAACATCTCAGTATTTTGCAATTTCTTTACATGCCACAATATGTTAAGTGACATTTCAGATTTTTATTATTGTTCTTCTAAAATCATATGAATTGATCATGTGATCTCCAACCAGTTATTTCTGTTGGCTGTCAGTCCAAAACAGCAGTACATTCTCCCTGATAAACTTCAGCATAGCATGCTCAGTTGAATGCGTTTCAGTGGTAATGCATGACTGTGCACCAAATTTAAAAATTAATTACTCAGCACAAAGGCAAAGCCCTCCATTGTTCTTCTTCACTTGTTAATTTGGATATTTGTTTATATACAGGGTGTTTCAGAAAGAATGTCCCGATTTGAAAAGTGGATATCTTGGCAACCACAAACCACCGATGAATGCAACTTGTATCATGTCTACGGGCGTGGCCCAGAGTTTGTTATGACTACCGCTAGATGGCAGCATGAGCGTCCAAACAGCAGCTACGTTTAGTGAGTGAGAAGGTGGCGTCGAGGCAAACAGAAGGTGTTTTGTGTGCTCGAATTTAGCGAAACCAAGTCCGTGATTATGGTGCAGCGTGCGTTTAAACGGCGATACGGCAGTGCTCCACCAGTGGACAAAAAAAAATTTGTCGTTGGTATCGACAGTTTGAAGAAACAAGGTGTTTATGTAAGGGAAAGAGTCCTGGACGACCAACCACCTCAGCGACGAATGTGCAACAAATTCACGAGGCATTTCAGCAAAGCCCACGGAAGTCTACTCATCGCGCGAGCCGCGAACTTGCCATCCCTCATGTGACTGTTTGGCATGTTTTAGGACGACGTTTGCTGCTGAAGCCGTACAGATTGCAACTGGTGCAAGCTCTTCGTAGAGGTGACAAAACACAACGAAATCATTTTTGTGCGACTCTGTTAGAGGACATGGAGGACGACACAGTCGTACAAAGGTTGATTTTTAGCTATGAAGCAACCTTTCATGTAAGCGGGAAAGTTTTGCGCCACAATGTTAGCATATGGGGACTGGAGAATCCACATGAAACTCTCCAACATGAACATGATTCACCAAAACTGAATGTTTTTTGCGTGGTTTCTGTTAGAAAAGTTTATGGCCCTTTCTTTTTGCGGACAACACGGTTACGGGCAACTCCTATCTTGCAATGCTGAAGGACTGGCTACTTCCACAGCTGCAGGACGACTCTGAAGATTACATTTTGCAGCAGGACGGCGCACCACCACATTGGAACCTCCAAGTTTGTCGGTTTCTAAACGACACATTGCCTCAGCATTGGATTGGACGCAGGGAACCCCATGGCTTGGCACTATACGCTTGGTTTCTGAGATCTCCAGACATCACACCATGTGACTTTTTTCTATAGGGATACATAAAAGACCGTGTTATGTTCCCCCTTTACTCTCTGACTTGGATGAGCTCCGAATGAGAATCACGGCTGCGGTAAATTCTGTGACTGAAGACACTCTCCGACGTGTTTGGGATGAATTCGGGTATAGGCTTGATGATGTCCGTGCAGCAGGTGGAGGGCATATTGATCATTTGTAATTGTGCTGAGTGGAACTTTAGACTTTCCTTCATACTTGGATCTTTGTCTTGCAACTATCCCACATTTGCCTTATATACTACTTTGAAATCAGGTCATTCTTTTTGAAATACCCTGTACAGTTACAATTGTGATCTAAGTGTTGCACAAGACTGATTTTTTTTTTTTTTTTTAAAGGCTCACAATTCATGTAACTGGATAACTTGTAGCAGGTAGAGACTCGTGGCTTGCACTAATGAATTCCTCTCAAAAAACTACTGAAGGATGACGATTTTCACTTTTCTTTTTTAATAAATTCTAATTTTCATGCTTTAAAAAGTCTTGCAGTTCACCAAATTTCTGCACTGCCAAAATTCTCATGTCTAGTGATCTTTTATTAGGAATGAAACACTCAAACCCTGGAGGATTTTCATATATTGAGAACATCTGCGTGTGAAGAAAAAATAGTGAAAATCAGTGTTGGGGGTTGTGGGTAACAACCTGCTGATTTGACATGGAATGGTCCAGGAATATACTAACCAAGCTAACCAAGTGCAGATAAATAGTCATAATAACAATTTCAAATCTGATATCATGTACAACCAACGATCTGCATGAGAAAAGAAATGAAAAATTGCCCTTTATTGTTTATAACAAAATATTTGTAAATTTTTGTCATGTTTTGATGTCGTCATATGTAGTAGTCAAAAGCAGAAATATTGTGAGGTTTCTGTGAATGAAACCTGCTGTTGTGCCAATGATAGAGATCATTATAATGAGAAACACAGTATTGCACTGAAGTAAAGGTATGGTGAGTCGTTGGTTGTTGATCCTATATTTTACATTCCCTAGTAGTAGTTACTCTCATTGAGAGGTTCTTGGAGATCTCATGTTCATATTCCTCTTAAAGAGCTGTGCTTACTGCTAATATGGACACCATAGCAAGTGCTCACAAGGTGTTTTATATGCAGTTTTGCATTGGTATCCATACAAAGTTTGTATAGTGCCAAAACTGCAACTGTTCAGTCATCAAAGATATGTTACATTTTCCTTGACATTCTGTCATGCACAGAAGCACATATTATGTCAGATTGTTGTGTGAACTGCCTTTAGATTAAGATTTTTCATACATTATTTGACAATGAATTTTATGGTCTGATGTCTTCTAGCACTAATCACAGTTTTAAGGGTGTGTGGACCTTTGGTTTTTTAGCTGTGACTTAGTGGAGAAAAGGCACTGCAGAAGATGGTTCTTCTGCCTTTGTGGTAATCTTCCTTTGTTGAAGTTATTCTATACTGTGAGATGTGCTCATCCCCATGCTCTTTTCTCATCTAAGCCTGGGACTAGCAATGGTGGCATTATACACAGAAAAAATGGAGAAGACTTGAATGGCACACACCAGTAATTTGATACTGAAAGAAAAAAATATCATGAATATGAGGGGAGGGGGGGGTTCACACACACACTTATGTTGACAAAAGGTCAACTTCAATCTTCATGTGTGGTGGTATAGTGTAGCTATACTTTTTTTTTTTTAATTGTGGAACAGCCACATATTTTGCAATGGCAGCTACTGGTTGTTATTTTTGGCTTTTATGATAAACTGCATCGTTAGTGTTCTTTGGTCATTGCATTCCTATAAAACTTTATGTAGTAGCTAGTTACTTGGTTTCAGAAAGATATCATAAATATTTCTTAGAAAATCGTGCAGTCATCCATGGTATATGTTACTGGCATTGAGCACATACATAGTCATGAGTAGCAGTGTGTTGACTTATACAACCATTGAAATTACTCCATAATTTAAACTTTATATATACTCATGTCTGAGATGTGGTTTTGAGTGCCAGATGAGATATGAGTGTTATCTATGCCCTCAGGTTTGATTTCTGTTCCTTCCAGGGAGACCATAACCTTCAATTAAGAAAGTCTTTCTAGGCTTTCGATTCTCATAAAAGTCACTGAACTTAAAAAAAGATGTGCGTGGGCGCGCATGTGCGTGCACATATGAATGCATGCAATTTATTGTTTATCCAAAAAAATCATAACTTGTAGACCATCCACATCCTCAAAATGTTAGAAATGTACGAGGGGTAGTCAAAAAGTTAGTTGCACTCCTTTGTAAAACATTTCAGTAAAAAGATATTATGTTTACACTTTGTGGCAACACTGCTGGCATTTATCTGCAGCACGTGCCGCAGTTGCTTCTACACAGTAGTTTTAGTTCGCTCGCTAACGAGTCGTGAACATGCCTCGGCAGCTGCTGGTGGCGTCCAAATTGGAATTAAGTGCAGTGATTCGTTTTTTTTTTTGTGGGCAAAAGGGTGTAACTGCGCTGAAATTTTTCGTCAGTTGAATGAAGTGTACGGTGAGAGCGCAATATCGTGTCAAGCTATCGCAAAGTGGTGCGTCTTGTTCGAGAACAGACGTACCGATATCGAGGACAATTACCGCAAGAAAAGACTGTCAACTTCGACAGCGGCTAAGAACGTTGCGCGTGTGATTGAACTCATTCTTGCAAACAGACGAGCTACAGAAGACGAAATCGCAAAAGAACTGGATATTTCACATGGAAGTGTGCATACGATTATGACGAGGTGAAAGCTGCAACCAGCAATGGTTATCGGACGTTGGACGAAATTTCTTTGCAAAAGGCATAAAAAAACTTGTGCTGCCACGCCTCGGCAAATGTTTCAATAAACTAGGTGATTACGTCGAGAAGTAACTTTTGTATGGAACTTTCAGGTACATATAACATTTTTCTGTAATTTCGATCCTGTGTTGTTTTATCAAGCAGTGCAGCTAACTTTTTGACTCGCCTACATACTATTTGTTTTTAAGAGGTAGTGTCCGCATGGTGCTTGTGCTTTTCTTTCTTTTTTTTTTTTTTCCTCGCAGCCCAAAATGATGCTCATAGCCAACCCTGTGTGCAAGATGTAAAAAGAATGATTAAGAACACAGGGGAAAGGAACATTTGTTTTATTTGACTTCCATATCATTTTGTTATTTTACGAAGAGTGTTGTTCTGAGGCAATTTTTGCAAAGAAAATGTGAGAAATTATGTCAAACGGGAAGTAATATACAATATATGAAACATGTAAATAATCTCATATGAAAATAAATGAATGCACCTGAAAGTAATGCTGTGTGTTTTTCTTTCTCTAAGATATTGTTCATCCTGGAATTCCAATCTTTTTTATATTGTTGTCATACTTTCCTCACTGCTGAAAACACAGTTAATTTTTATTTAAGCAGTGTCGATCTAGGCAGCATTTGATACTTTTGGGCAGTAGCTCCACAAAAGTATTTTTAGCTCAAATGGTATCTTCACAAATTATTTTTACTGAAATTCTGTTTAAAGAGGCATGTTGGATATTGTCATGTTTAACTAATATATATGTATTTTTTTTTCATTCAGAATGTTTATTTTGTTGTGAAACCAAAACAGGGCAGTTGGTGTTGAAAGGTTTTTTTTTTTTTTTTCTTGTTTTTGCACATACCAGGCCAGGCAATTGGATTTATTATTTACATGCCCAAACCAGTGATTTTGATAACTCTTACATCTTGGCAGTGGCATTTTGCAAGCTCCAATCTAGTCATAATGATTTTATCTAGGATTCCACACCACTTTGAACCTTGTATACTTTTTATTACGTATTTGGCAAAATTGTTCCCAACACAAAGAAGAAAGATGACACTGAATTTTTGGTTGTAATGAGCACATCTTTTGAATTCGTACTGATGTGAATTAAATTTATCAAAGCGTATATTCAGAGTCAATGGAACTGTTTAGGAAAATTATCAACTGGTTTCTACAGTTAATGAAACATCCAGAAATGGAAACATCTACTTAAGGTTCAACTGGTTCAACTGGCTAAAAAGCATGTTACCAAAATTAACAAATGCCACATAAAAAGTTTCTCATAGCACAAGGAAGATATCAGAGACATAGAGATTTTCAAATTGAACAGTTAAAAGAAGAAATATAGATGGAAACATTATATAAGTCTATGTCTGCTAGCAGAAGAATTTTGCATAATGGAAAAGTTGAAAATTGGCAAAAAATGTTCTTCATGGAAAAAGTTATGTTAAGGAAAAATAACTTTTCAGATATGTCTCCCAGAAGCAGAGATAGTGAAAAAAAAGTTTTCGATCTTTACGCACCTAGCAGGAAATCTTTGCATTATTTAAAGATGATAATGCTCCACATCTCTATTGTAGTGAATAGCATACAGTAAAGAAGAAATTTCTCAATAGTGTTTTTAGAAGCCATGATACAGCTGCAAACTTAAGTACACAAACACCACCTACCAATAGAACTCTGAACTATAAAATTCCTCATATAGTATTATAACTTAAAAGTGTTTTACAAAGGTAATTGGCGTCCGGTGTTAAAATAATTTTTTAAATCGTACATGCAGAAGCAGAGATATTGAGTAAAACAGATTAAACATTTGCATCCCCTAGTGGCTAAATTGTGTAATAGTTTGGGAAGGAAATACACACACTGAGTTTGCCCAGTTAGTAGTATCTGACAGAAGAAAAAAGTTTTTCAATTGGATTTTTAGTCCTGCAGATATTGTTGAAAATGGAAGTGTGGTACACCCTGTGGCGGAAGATTTGGGCATTAAGAAAAATTTGAAATTATATGAGTGTGCATTAAGAAATTTGAAATTAAAGAAAATGTGAAATTATATGTGTAAACTACGAGAAATTGCTGAGTACTCCTCAGCAATGAGCAACCAATGCTCTTGAGCGTTTTGGCTGCCCTCAACTTTAACAAGATGATGTAGCTTTCAGTTTAGGTTTCCATGTCCCAAAGTGGCTGTTTCAAAACTGGGTCACGCTGAATCTATTTCAATTAAATTTCTTTAATTCATTTAAGAAAAAACTGCTCGTGAACTATGATTCAGAAGATGATGACTTACTGTAGGAAGGAATTCCTTTACGGTTTCAAACTGCTTGTCAACGTAAAAAGACTGATTATATACAGTATATCTTCCTGACCATTCACATAGTCCTGAATAAAGCATGGGCGATGTGTTTGTGTTATGGCACTACCTGTCTCCTATATGTGGAACCAGTAGTACTAAATTAAGAATGGGTGACTGCTTATTATAGTTCTTAGAGAGAGCTGTTCATGATGGTTTGTTGAACCCTGAAACAAAACAACAAAAAAGGTGTATCATAATTTTACCATCCTGCAACTTCTAAGATGGCCTGAATTTATATCTATGGACACATTACAGAAAAAAACGTGATTTTGCGTGATGTTTCAGACACATTTTTGGAAGCTACGTTCAAATTTAATTTTAAACAAATGTCAGCCATCTTGGTGGCTGAGTGGTTCGAGGCGGCTTCTAATCATTCGCCTGAGATGGGCCCAGGTGAGGAGTGGATGATGCATTTGTTTTATGTGATATCGAATTTATGAATCGGTGACCTGAAATTGGGGATGGGCGACTACTTATTGAATTGCTGGCCGTAGTCGTTAAACTCACAAACAAACAAAAATTATCGATATTAGATTAGTAAAATTTTGTTTTCTTTTCAAGACATGATTCTCATAACAGGAAAAAAGAAGCACAAATGCATTCACCTACCCAGCATTAGGGGAAATGCATGTCAAATACCTAAATGCTTAGATAACCATTATATGGTCCCACTTATTGTACACTAAATGAATATCTTAACTCCAACAGATGCGGAGAAAAGCGAAGAAATTAAGTTTTGCGGACATTATGATGATGTAAGCACCCTTTTTTTTATTTCAATGGACAACATAAAATATGTTGATGGCATATATAGCATAACAAGTGAGTTATGTAGATGCCCAGTCCAAGGAGCTATACCTTTAGTATGTCGCGTCAGCAGAGTTGAAAACAGGCCACCTACTCCTAGGCAAAAAGAGGATGGGCAGGACTCACTCGTGTGTAAGTGGATTTTCGGGCGACGATTGCAGAGATGAACACGGGAGTTATGGAATAGGGATGTCCCCGGAGAGGAAATGAGAGAGAACATTTTCTGGAATTATGTCCACTGCCTTTTCAGCCTCCAAGTGATCGTTTCACTGAGAGGATTGGTGCTGCTTTTGCTTCATGTGTGTTGTGTATTTAAGCAGTGATCAGTCTCACGTGGGTTTCAAGTGGAACATAACCGCCCTGGTGGCGCAGTTCTAAGCACTGGCTTATGACCATTCGTCCGAGAAAGGGTCCCGGTAAGGCATGGATGCTGTGCTTGTTTTACAGCACTGGCTCTCTCCCTTCCCTATAACCAGTGGCCCTAAATCATGGATGGGCGACCTCTTATAGCCCATTCACTTGCTCACGGTGGTCGTTGAAACCTTCAATCAAAAAAAAAAAAAAAGTGGGACATAATTGCAAGATGTAATTAACTACAGTATTAATATAGTTAATGAAATATTTCAAGTATATCCAATTATTATGGATATGCAATATAAACCGAGTGATCATTGAATTATGACCACCCCTACAAGAGTGGATGCGACCCATTGACCACGTGATTTCCGAGAGGGCGCGATTAGTCGACCGACGTAGCATATAAGGTGTGAGTGGCCTCGGGTTCGATCCCGGGCAGGTACGAACGCTCGATCCACTAAGTACCCGCCGTGCGTCGGATGGGCACGTTAAGCCGTCGGACCCCGGGTACTGCCCCCGGTAATAAATAAGGGCGTCTTCCTCCCTCTTTCTACTTTGCTTCCGTGTCATTTTCCTATCGGGCGCTCTAGCCCAAATCTCCTAGTTTCCTATTTCTAAGGGTTGTTTAAGACCTGGGGTCAGACACTCCCTAAAATCCTCTACATATGATATGATCATCATAAGGTGTGAGTGGAACAGTAGCTAGTAAAATACGGAGCGTGATTGGTGAACGGAAGGATTTATCGGACTTTGTGAAGGACAAATTGTGGGAGCTTAGAGAGCGGGTACCTCAATTTCCCAAACGGCTGAACCGGTGGGTTGTTCTCGAGCCGCCGTACTTAAAGTGTATCAGGACTGGCGTGAAAATATTCAAACAACGACCCGGATGCAGAACGGTGCAGGACAGCGAGAGGTGAGCGTCGAGTCCGTTGACTCGTACAGGCCAACAGACGCAGCAATGCTCAACATCTGACTACCCAATACAACCAAGGTTAACCCGAAACAGTGTCGCATGTTTGAACTATAACAGCAGACTACCCCGACAACATTTTTCTGCTAACCACAATTCATCGGCGTAAAAGACTCTCCTGGTGCAAAGATCATGCAAGTTGAACGTCGGATGACTGGGAATAAGTGTGCTGGTCTCACGAGTAGCGTGTTTTTCTCGACTCCGTGGATGGTCGTGTACGTATTTGGCATAATGAGGTACTCGATTCATCCTGCGTAGTCTCTGCAGTGCTAGCCGGTGGTGGCGGTTGAATGGTGTGGTGCATGTTTACTTGGCAGGAACTTGGACCCCTGATCGTGTGGGACAGCGTATGACCGGTGCCTACTATCGTGAATTGCATGCTGACTCTGAACACCCAGCAATGTTACACTTTTCCCGAATGGCGACGGTGTCTTCCAAGATGACAATGCGCTGAGCTACGGGTCAAATGTTGTGCAGGAATGGTTTGAGGAACACAGTTCAGGCTTCCAGCATATCGACTGGCTTCCGAACTCCTCCGACATCAATCACATAAGGCACTTGTGGGACAATATGGGACGGCATACCAGGCGTCTAGATACACCAGTCGCTTGCGTTGAAGTCCACATTACACACAGCTTGGTTGCTCATACCTCCAAATTGCTTTCGGTCTCATTGAATCGATGCAACGTCGGATAGCTGCTGTACTGAGGGCGAAAGCAGGACCTACGAAGTGTTGGGCATGTGGTCGTAATTCTGTGATCACTCTGTGTATGCGCATTTTATCACATATCTATTTTTACATGGTAGGAATTTACACCCAGAAACGGTTTAGCGTGCGCCTGGATTTAGTGAGGGTTTTCGTCGCACGCGCTGTCCTGAGCTCCTCGGTATAAGCGGGTTCTACTGTAGTCACAGAAAAGACTACATGAAAGATATCCGACGAATTTCGTCAAAAATAATTACTGAACTAGTCATAGCAGCAAAATTTGCGAGCGTAATTTTTTATGGAGAATGCATAGAAAGACATTTCTTAATAATTTTCCTTTTACTCTATCCCTACAAAATACGTATCTAGTGGCGTCGCGTGTCCGTTTAGATTGGGTGTGCGCTGTTATGGGGGAAAAACGCAAAAATTTTATTATGTATCCCGAGCTGCAAAATTCGCGCATTGATTTTTGAACATACGAAAGCATTATTATTTTATTCAGCTGTCGTCTAATAACTTACGGTAAAGATCTTTACATACACTCCATTGTAAGAAAAATCTGAATTTCGTATGCAAATACTAGAATGATGAACGAATTTTCGGTATCGTTTTTATATATACACTGCTGGCCACCCAAAATGCAACACCAAGAAGGAAGCATCCGATTGGCCTGAAAATTCTCAGCCTGCGTCGCCCGCGAGAGGGCATGCAAACGATTAGCATTGCAGAGCATATGCAAATCATGTGCGCTCAGCACGCCACCGAGAAGCACTATAAGAAGGGTGCACAAAAGGCAGGGTGTAAGTAGTGGAAGTGTGTTGTGCTGCCGGACCTGTGCGTGGGAAGCTTCCTGATGCCTCGTCGCAGAATACGGCAGTCATTCCAGAAAGTTTTGGAGTTTGACAGAGGACGAATAGTGGCTTATCGCGGCAGCGGTTTATCGTACCGAGACATCGGCATCCGTGTGGGACGACATCCAGCCACAGTAAAGCGAGTATGGATTCGGTGGGTGCAGGTGGGACGGACGGACCGACGTGAGCGATTGCCGTAGCCGCGGCACACCACCGAACAAGAGGATCGGCATGTTGCGCGGCGGGCATTGACGGCTCGCACCGTCAGATCGCGAACGTTAGCGCAGGAATTAAGGTGTATTGCGCAACAACCTGTGTCAGCACGTACCGTTCGACGTCGTTTGCAGGAGCGGGGACTTGTAGCACGGCTCCCATTGCCCCGATTACCATTGATATTACACCACCGGCGAGTGCGGCGGCAGTGGGCCGTTGAACGCCGCACCTGGACTACGGAATGGCACGGCATTGTCTTCTCCGACGAATCCCGTTTTTGCCTGCAACACCACGATGGTCGGATCCGCGTGTGGCGGCACCGCGGCGAGAGACTTGTCGCCTGCATTGTGCATCGCCATACCGGTCCGTCGCCTGGCGTTATGGCTTGGGGCGCAATTGGATATGACACCCACACCCCTCTGGTACGCATCGCCGATACACTCAACAGACAGCGCTACATCTCCGACGCTTTGGAGTCTATAGTCCTCCCTTACCTGCAGGACCTGCCAGCGGCCACGTTTCAACAGGACGATACGCCCGCACGTGGCACGCATCGTACAACAATTCTTCACGGCCCCACAGGTGCCGTGGCCCGCCTGTTCTCCCGATATGTCGCCCATCGAACACGTCTGGTCACTGATCGGCAACCGAGTGGCCGGGCTAACACCACCCGCGGCTACGCCTGATGAACTGTGGCAACGTGTGGAAGCAGTCTGGACCGACATACCCCAAGCCCACATCCAAAGCCTCTTTCGTTCGATACCGCAGCGTGTAGCGGCCGTTATTGCCAGCCATGGGGGTCACACGAACTATTGATGTCTGCGTGTTACGCAAGTCGCACTGGCCTGTAAGCTCAATCGTTTCAACTTTGTATCTGTTGTTATGTGTCCAGTAAATCTGGCTTTGCTATGTCGTGTCCTTCTTGGTGTTGCATTTTGGGTGACCAGCAGTGTATATAAGTTTTAAATACAGAACAAGGCTTACTTTCTTTAACACGCTTTACACAATCCGCAAAATCTTTGGCAGAAAATGGGACACTTACTAGGGAAGTCTTTCAACTGTCGTTCTCCAAAATTGAAGAAACGTGGCCAGGAGATAGTAGTAAGGGCAAAAACCAATGGGTGTATTTCCGTTTTGGCCCAAATGAACTGACAAAGGTAAACGAGTGGTCTGAAAATGGCCCTAGAGCACAAGTGGGGAAAATCATCTAACATGTGTTGTGGTGCGTGATACGTAACCCCAAATATCAGTTATGTCCCCATGATTCAAAATAAGCTCATGTCATACACAAAGCAACAAAAACCTTTATTACAGGTGTAAATGAACATTTGTGGGACTGAACACATGACCGAAGCAAAGTAATTTGGAACAATGCGAAGAACGCAAGATCCCAAAGTTATCACAATACTGAAAATTGTTATTGATATCTGAAATCCAAATACCTTAAACATTATCAAAAGAAGCGTCATCACTTTCACAGTATCCAATTTTTATCCACGGATATAACAACATGTTGAATTTTTCTGACTGCCATTAATTGTTCATTCATACGTTCGATGATTTTCCCCACTTGTGCTCTAAGGTCATTTTCAGACCACTCGTTCACCTTTGTCAGTTCATTTGGGCCAAAATGGAAATACACCCATGGTTTTTGCCCTTGGTGCTATCTCCTGGCCACGTTTCTTCAATTTTGGAGAGTGACAGTTGAAAGGCTTCCCTTGTTAGTACATCGTCAACCTAAATGGATGTCAAAATTCAAATTGTAGATTTAAATCTGTGCTCATAAACACGCCGATTCACACAGCAACGAAAAAACAGTAACTCGAAGCAGAACGTTGAAATGCGTTTATGACTCCACGCTATTCCAAACGCAAACAAGTACGACCAGTGGTGCTTTTTAAGAGCGCACACCCTGGGAATTTAAACCTCTGCGTTGGATCCACGAGGAAATAAAAACATGACCTGTAGCGCCATCTAGAGAACTTTGAATTACAGTTGCTTTAACGACTTGTGATGTCCGCTGTTGAAATAGCACTCCTGCAGCTACAAATATTACTTATTACGTTTTGTTTACTGCACGAAGCAACGAACCTTCTCCACTTCACGAAAATATTGCACAAGGAAATTATTAAGTCTAGCGGACAAACTTCAGCGAGTCTTATTGGAAATACATAAAAAGAAAAAAATGTAAAACAGTAACTGGTTGTACTGCTCCGTGGGACTCGAGTGGTACTCATTTTGAGTAGCACACTTTGAGAGTTCCGCTGTTACGTTTGAAACCACAGGGAAATAAGAATGTGACCTGCAGCGCCGCCTGGGGAGCGCTTGTACCGCAGTTGCTTTATGGTGCACCCCAGGATTCTAGCGAGAAATGCGATATGCTTACTGAACGAACCTTTTCTTCTTAATGAAAACATGTGGGAAAATTAATTTTAATCACCACTCGAAACCTTAGGACGAACTCTGGCGAGTTTTATTAGAAACAAATCCGAAAAAATAATATAGGTTAAATTACGACTCTGTGTGGGTGTGCGCTGCACACCTAGCACACCCCGAACATTCGCCCCTGGTATCGTCAAACCTTACAAAGTATACAGAACTATTTATTTAGGTACCATACAATCCAAAAACTCAGCAGAGAAGAAAAAAACTGCGGCGAAGAAGGTTAAAAGAGGAACCCGGCGAATATTTTATTGGAGGGAGGGGGGGGGGTGAGCAAATACCGTGAGCAACTCAAAGGTCACCTGTCCCTGATTTGGGGCATTGGGTCCAAGTAAGGGAGATGGCTAATGCCGTGAGACTAACAAACCAACCATTTCGCACTCGGTCAGAGGCTAGCTCTTAGACCACTGCGCCACCAAGGCGGCGTGAATTGTCTCAACCCGAGTTGTAGATATTTGAAAGTGAACGATCTGTCGGCTTCATTTTAGAAATTCCGTAAATAGCTTGCATTTTATTTGGAATATAGTGGCAAAAAGCTATCATTATAAAGGCACTAGTATACGTGCTTAGCCACAGTCAGGGATGATTCATGCACCTACGCCTCGCAACAACATCTGAGCAGCCACTGTTCTGCCAGTGGTGAGCTGTCATTCACAGTGTAAGCATTGTGAGTGTTGTGTCATCTTTTCAAAGTGAATGATAACTTGCGCAATAATGATGTTTTTCAAATCATCTCATACCAAGAAAGTGTTTAAATCACCCTGATACTTTCTGTTACGTGTGCGGTGAATTAGCCTTCGAAGCTCAAAGCTAGAACTTTACCCCGTTAATTAAAAAGCGTTATGAGCTTTATTTCGGTTGAGTGACCAAGGTAAAGAGTTTGGCCCCTCATACCTGTTGTGTAGCATGTGCTTCGAACATTGTGGCGATTCGAAAGTCATTGCAGTTTTGCTTGGTTTGCAACTTGGATGCACACAATTTTTGCTGTTTCCTATGTGAGTGGGACAGTAGAGACAGCAGAAGTCATTATACGAGGAAGGTCTGGCTGAAATATGAGTCACTAACTCCAGGGAAGGAAAATGTCGTAGCCGCCCCGGTGACACAGTGGTCTAAGCGCTGGCTTATGACCATTCGTTTGAGATGTGTCCGGGTTCGAATCCCGATGAGGCATGGATGTTGTGTTTGCCTTACGGCCCTCGCTCTCTCCCTTCCCTGGAACCAGTGTCCCTAAATTAAGGACGAGCGATAGCTTATAGCCCATTGAGTTGTTCATGGTGGTCTTTAAATCCTCAATCGAAAAAAGAAAAAGAAAACAACCAAAAAGAGAAAGAAAGAAAACGTCGTTAAACCTCCAGTGGTCAACTTTGAAAATGTTTATTTACCTCCCTACACATTAAGCCAGGACTTAAGGAAAATTTTGTCAAGGCAATGGACCAAATTAAAGCTGAACTTACATACGTATATAAAAGAAAAAATCCCCAGAATTAGTGACTCCAAAATTAAGTAGATTTTTGTAAGCCCTCAAATAAGGGAGTTAAAAAATTCGAGTGGCATGATGAAAAATTCGAGAAGTTGTGCCAAGTTTGAAAAACAGCTTGGAAGTCTTTCAAAAGTGTTACTTCAAAACTTTTTGGGGAAATTTTAGGGCAGAAAACTATCGTGACTTAGTGTGTGAACTCTTGGATTCATACAAAACTATGAGGTGTAATATGTCCCTGAATATCCATTTCTTGGACTCCCACGCGGATTTCTTTCCCGAGAATTTAGGCGCTGTCGGCGACGAACATGCCGAGCAAGATATTTCAAGCATGGAAAAGTAGTATCAACGAATGTGGAGGCACGGTATGCTGGCTGACAACTCCTGGACACTCAAGAGAGACGTTCAACAAGTGAAATACACCAGAAAATGATCAATTGTTGCATTTTAGGTAATTCATTTATGGTTTATAAGTGTATGTAAATATATGATTTGTTCAAACTTAAACCTTGTGTCACTAAAAAACCTTGCATGATAAAAAAACTGATATCGTATTAGGATTCAGCATCATCATCATCATCATTGTCAACCATTATCAATCCGCTGCTGGACGAAGGTCTCCCCAAGTTTCCTCCACAACGGTCTGTCTTGTGCCAGTCTCCTCCATGTCCCTCCCGCATACTTTCGAATTTTATCCACCCATCTTCCATGTGGTCTTCTTCTGGGTCTTTTCCTATCCCTTGGAATCCAATCTAAAATTTCGGCTGTCCATCGATGGTCTGTCCTTCTGGCAGTATGTCCAGCCCATTGCCATTTCACGGATTTAACTCTGATCATGATGTCTTCCACTCAGCAGGATTCGGCATAATACTCTTTAAATCACATATTATTTCTTATGGAAAAAAAATAAAGTTTTTTTTAGACTAGTGTAATTTATTTTGCAATCATTATGTGACGTACTACAGAGGTGAAAACATGTGTCAAGACGACAAATCTGCAGCGAGACATTCTGTTCGCGTAGCTCAGTTGGGAGACCGACTTACGTACTCCGGAGTGAAGGGACACGGCTTCGATGGTCGGCGCGGAAAAACTCGTACGTTATATTGGCGCCCGAACTTCCAGGATGACCCGGCTGTTGAGTTTCTCGCAATGATGTGATGTTCTTTCCGCACGGCGAGATAGGAAAAATGATAATCCCTTCTTCAGTGCTTCGAAAAAATAAATCAGTGTGATGTTACGTTCCACACACCAAATTGTCTGGGATTTCTCAAATGCACGTTCTACATGGGATGACTGCATACAGCGACACAGGGTCCGGGCTGACCCTTGGGCCATGCCCCGGCCCTCTTTCGGGGGAGGGGGGCAGATGTGATGTACTACAGAGGTGAAAAAATGTGTCAAGACGACAAATCTGCAGCGAGATATTCTCTCCGCGTAGCTCAGTTGGGAGAGCGACTTATTCCGAGTGAGGGGACTCGACTTCGATACCCGGCGCGGATTGATTTTTTTTTTATTTTTGCAAAAATATTTGCAACTATTGGATTCTATGAATATGAAAATGATATTTCATTGATCTAACTTCAAGTGAAAGAAAGTATTCCATTCCATCGTCAGAATGCATTTTTTTTTACTTTGAATGATGTATTATGAGCAAACAAATATTTTGTGGATAAAAATTTGGTCCTCAAATAATTCATCACATTAAATGATTAATGGCACCATAGTAACAACTTCATATAGTATAGTAAGAAAAATTTTGTATGTATTACTGTTGTAGGTTGCCATTTCTTGCGCATTCGCGTATATCTTTCCCCGTATTGATACTGAAACGGCTAGGAAATTTCCCATTTGGCCAATGGAATTCATACACAAGTGCGTATCTAATTATGAAGGCAGCACGAACACACATATCCGTGACGCGGCTGTTTAAATAGCAACAAAAAGACACATAATACGTTATCAATTTCAGAATTTCAATATTTTATGTGAACAGTGAAAATATTTAACGTAGTACCTATTTGAAAAAAAACACCTGAACCACTACTTTCCCTTTGAAGTAGTGGAATAAATACAGACAAGTTTCTTTTGAAACAAGTGACAAACACGCATTATGAAAATTCCAATGAACACTTTGGGAAAAAAATATTAAATATTCCGAATGTAAGGGTTTGAACTCTGCTTTGAGGTTTTATTCAGATCTACATATTAAAAAGCATTAAGCTTATTACCTTGGGATGCAGGCAATCAACCTCCATTGTTGGTCGGGGGAGAGGGTCAATGACCACCGTGAGCAACTCAATGGGCTATAAGCAATCGCTCGTCCCTAATTTAGAGCAGTTGGTTCTAGGGGAGAGAGTCAGTGCCGTAAGACAAACACAACATCCATGCCTCACTGGGATTCGAACCCAGACCCATCTCGGACGAATGGTCATAAGCCAGCGCTTAGACCACTGCACCACCGGTGCGGTCAATCAAACGCCACGAAAATGATTTTGCAGTTATTGTATTTTAGGATTTAATAATTTATTATTATTTTGAGAAAGTAAGCTGTCGGTATATGAATAAATAAATAACCATTCTGAAGTTCAACTGTCTTTTTACTTTGCTTATACTGGAGCAACCGCCTCCCTCCCCCACGTCCCCTTCTGAAATTTAAGGTTCCGGATCGTCTCTGCATCTTACGCCGTTTGTATTCCTTTTTAGATTTTAATGCTTTGCTTTGAAAAGATTCCTTACGCAGTAACTGTTGAATTGCTACTATTCGGCATTTCTTTGTCTTTCCCTCATTTCATTTATTTTTTATCCATCTTTAAAAAAAGAGGACATCTCGAGAAAAAGGGAGGACACATTAGATTTGTACAATAATAAACTTGAATGCACATACTCTGTATTTAAATTTTACAGTTTGAGAGTTTATACGTGTAAAACTTTGAAAAAAAGAAAGATTTTATTTAGTCTGCTGGGCAGTTTTACTTACACACTGGCGGAAAGTGAAAAAAGAACACCAAGAAGATGTCTGATACCAACGAAATTTATACAGCATAATAACGGAATACAGAGGATAACGTGATCAAAACATTATGGCAAAATACAGCTGTATTTGCTGGTAAACTGAAAAATAACATCTCCATGTAACATGGCTAGTACGAGGTTGAACCGCCATCAACTGAGTCACACTGTGCAATTCTGGCATGGAGTCTGTCGTACAGATGTTGGATGTAAGTTTGGGGTATTGAGTTCCAAGCATCCTCAACCTGGATGCGTAAATCGGGGATGGTCGTGGCTGGCCGTGGAGACCGGATAAGTCGTTATCCCATAAAATCCCACACGTGCTCAATGGGGGACGAATCCGGTGAACGTGCAGGTCATGGAAGTTGTCTCACACCCTGAAGTGCATGTTGCGTCGCACGTGCCGTGTGTGGGCGTGCGTTATCCTGCTGGAAAACGCCACGATGGACCGACCTTACAAATGGCACAACAACGGGCTGAATGATGTTTTTGATGTAGGAGGTGCTGTTTAACGTACCCGGTACACACACTAGTTGTGTAGGGAGTGATAGCTGATCGCTCCCCACACCAGGAGACCAGGTGTAGACCCTGTGTGTCGCTGGCGGATGCAAGAAGGGTGGAGACGCTCCCCTGTGCGTCTGTGAACACGCATACGGCCATCGGAGGTTCCCAAGCAGAATCTTCTTTCATCGCTGAACACGACAGATCGCCATTGCGTTCTTCAGTGCAGACGTTGGCGACACCACTGCAGCCGTTTTTGACAGTGGGCTGGAGTCAGAGGTACACATGCCAGAGGCACACGTGCACGTAGTCCTGCATCCAGTAGACGGTTGCGGATTGTTCGCACAATCACCTCAGGTGCAATGGCAGCTCGGATTTGCGTCGCAGTGGATGTTCTGCTTGACAACGCCGCTCTTCGTATGCTTCGATCGGTCCGCTCATCAGCCTGTCTGTGACTCCCGGTTCCACGTCTTCTCGTGTGGGAATGTTTCTCGGACCATCTACGCCACCATCGTACCACCACCGATACTTCCCGTTCAATTCGCTTCGCAATACGACGATACGACCACCCGGCCTCGCGGAGTCCGACTAGACGACCTCGCTCAAAGTCCGGTAACTGCTGAAATGGTACACGTCTTCCATGTCCAGGCATTGCAGCTACTTCAGGGTCTTCGCACGTGTCCGTACGCCGACGACTGATTACATTCACTTTGCCGTACTCCTTAAATACCACCGACGATAATTTGCATATTATGCCGTGCTGTGGCGTAAGCGCTCATCGGTTGGCCCCGAAATTAACATCACACCTACGTAAACTCGACCCCATTAACATATGTAAATTTCATGATCATCCGCCAATTCCTTCTTGGTGTTCTTTTTCACTTTCCGCCGGTGTATTTTTCACTGGAAGAGATTTTCTTCAGTGATCGGATTTCTTTAACAAATATTTGTGAAATTTAAACCATTACATGTCTTTCAAATTGTATTTAACTAGCAGTATACCCCTCACTGATTGATTAAGACACTTGAATTATAAAAAGAAAAAACTCATAGCAACGTCTCACAACACATAAAACAAGCAGCATGAGCTGCCTGTTTACACGACTACACCGTACGGCACCGTCCACGTGCGATGAACGACAGACAGGCTAACGTGTACTGGCGGATTTTCTCTGCGCTGTTGACTCACAAGTGACACACTGCAGCAGGCAGCTGCAAGATTGCAAGAATAAACAGACCGGGGGAGGGGGAGGAGGCAAGACGCAAGCGAAAATACGGAAAGAATGAATACCTTTTAGCGGTGGCTGGATAGAATATATGATTACAATAGAAGCATTTGATCAAAATGTGTTTGAATTATTCCTTATTGAAAAAGCCGGAAATTTGGGCTACTACCCTTAATGCCTGGAAGACATGGTAAGAAAAGGAAGACATGTCCTCCAAAAGCCCGACGTCTGGTCACCCTGACGGTGATGCGCTTTATTTAATGCAGTGTATGGGGAAGGTTACGGATTTGCTTGCCCCAATTTCTACAGGGTGGAAAGAAACGACCGCATAAACACCCCCGGGAGTAATTTCTTGGGTCAGTTCAAGCATAAAATGTTCTATGGCATTTTTGGATTTAGGTCTTCAGTTTTCCAGTTATAAGCCCCCTATAGTGTCATGCAGGGAAGCTCGTGGCGGATGCCTGATGTTGCCATCGCAGTACAGCAACAGTCATCCAGCCTGTTTCCGGAGTCGTGTTACGTCCGCAATTGTCGAGACAAACGGAATTGGTCGCCCTGTGTCATGACATACGGCCTCAGAGAGCACTGCGATATGTAAGTCAGTCGTGATGACTGCCAAGGAACTGAGCTTGCAAAATCAGGCATCCGCCACGAGCTTTCCTGCATGACACTCGGGTTGTGTCAAGTTGCCTATATTAAAAGGTTTGATTAATTAATTATAGTGTTAATTTAGTTAATTAAATCTTTCAAGTATATCCAATGGTTAGACGCACACTGAAGTGCCAGAAAAACTGGAACAGACGAGCTTAGGCAAAATACATAACAACGTCACCTATGCGCGTACTCGGTTGCGTCCGCCAGTGCGTATATAAAGCTATAGCCATCCTTGCCAGCTGTCAGAGATGTTTTCGGTATGAGAATGACCAGTAATAACGATTTAAGCGATTTTCAACGTGGTGTCATAATTGACGCTCGGGAGATGGGCCATAGTATTTCGGAGGTAGAAACGAAGTTCGGATTTTCACGGACGACCATTACAAGGGTGTACCGTGACTACAAGAATTCAGGCAAAACCTACGACCTACGATACCGGTGTGGCCGCAAAAAGACATTGGGTGAACGTGACCATCGTCGGCTGTCAAGAATCGTTTCACGCGATAGGCGTGAAACACTCTCGCAGGTATCATCGGAATTCAATGCTGGAGCTTCAACAAGCATCAGCATCCGGACTGTGCAACATACCCTGCACGATATGGGCTTCGGGAGCCGACGCCCAACTCGAGTCCCCTTGATGGGTGCACGACACAGAGCTATGCGCCTCGCTTGGGCACGGCAACACCGCCACTAGACACTTGATGACTGGAAACAAGTAGCTTGGTCTGACGAGTCGCGTTTCCAACTGTACCGAGCAGATGGAAGGATTCGTGTGTGGCGCAAACCCCATGAGGCCATGTATCCCGCCTGTCAACAGGGAACTGTACTGGCTAGTGGGGGATCCGTAATGGTACGGGGTGCGTTTACCTGGACTTCCCTGGGATCCCTGGTACGTCTACAAACGTCTGTGACCGGCCAACGCTATGTGCGCATCCTTTCTGACGAGGTACACCCGTTCATGTCCTGCATTCATGCTGATGGGTTGGGCCTGTTCCAACAGACAATGCACCTCCACACAAGTGTCGGGACGCCACATTATGCTTAGAAGAGCATTCATCTGAGTTTGAGGTGTTGCAATTCCCACCCAAGTCCGCAGATCTGAACGTGATATAACACATTTGGGTTACCATGCATCCGAGCCTTCGGAGTACACCCGAATTGTGGAACGCTCGGCAGGAAGTATGGTGTGCATTGCCTACAGCATATTTCCAGAAGCTAGTGGAGTCCATGTCTCGTCTTATTTTTGCAGTCCTGCGCTCCCTTGTGGGACCTACCATCTATTAGACTGGTGTACCAGTTTTTCTGGCACTTCAGTGTATATTACATCTACATTACTCTTTCAGTTTACACATTTACAGTCACGTTCCAGCTTCAACTTAATTTTTACCTCGACGTCCCACTTCAAATATAAGAAAATATTTCCCCTCTTTGTTAGGGGAGCCGAAAACCCTCCCCATCGCACGGAGAATCCTTATATCTACTTCGCACCAGTGGAGGACTGGCGACCCATAACGGCCCTGGAAGTTGACTTGATATTCAGCTGCCAACTTTTGGGGAAAATTATCAAGGTACCCCCCCACCAAAAAAAAAACATTATGTCAGCATCGCCGTTTACTGTTTAAACATCTTTTCAACACAAGTCGAATCATTGAGTTTTTTTTTTTTGCATTGAAGCATTAACATTTAACATTTTACCCATTTTCCTGGACACAGCAGCAGCTCTCTAGTAAAGTTCAATGTAAGAAAAACATTACCTCCGCTGCTGAAAAGCAAGAGATGTTCTCTGAGAGAGACTGTAGAAGACTTTATTTAATTCTTATGAATTTTATTGGGATAACAGAACTTGGAACACTTTCTTCGGTTATAGTGAGAACGGAAATCCAAATCGGACAGAAATTAATTTCTATTTCAAGACTCAACGACTCAACTGTAATTAATAACATAATTACAAAAAAATCTGAGAAAATTGGAAATCTTCGGAATTTCAGTGCAAATTTATGAAGTGTAAAGAATCAAAAATTAATTTTTGTTTAATTACTTAAAAATAAAAATAAAAAAAAAAGGGGAGGGGGGGTCTTCTTGCTGTAGCTGTAATAATCTTCCCAGAACTGCAATTCAAGAATCCGTGTAACTGGAAAACCCAAAAAGTAGTAAATGAGATCCAGATCTCATACAAGAAAGGAAAAGTATGTGCTTATAAAAAGCAGCAACCCGAACATTTTACCTTACGTGAAACTCAATGAATTAAAGTACACAAATTTCGAGTTCCTATCCCAAACTATATTATTCAAATTTAAATACGATTGGCAAAAGCGGACTGAGGTACAGGATGTCAGGACAAAGGAACGGGGCTTAAATTAGAAATTCGTGAAAGGGGGAGGAGGTGTACCAAAACAGGTTTGGCTCATCAGAACATTTTCTTGCGCCGTCCAGTGGCAGGCAAACTTTGTCGTTCTACAGCATTACTTGCGTTTCTTCTACAAGAATACTGAAGTATACAGATGTATTTACTTTTTTTTTCCTTGAGTCGGCATAAGGTCTACCGGCCCAGAATATAGCGGCCCACCGGGAATTCTCCCGGTTTCCCGGCGGCCCAGTCCACGCCTGCTTCGTACTTTCTTCAAGAGCTGGATTCAGACTCTCCGTTTTCCTCCCTTTTTTAAGAAAAGCGCAAGCTCTTGGTCACTCTAGGCATTTGCTAATTACTCATTATCACGACTTTCACCCTCGGCAGAAATCCTTCATTAAAACCTATAGCTGTAAGAAAAAGTCATGTGTTCGAATGTCTTGGTACGTGGGCTCCGATACCATAAAACAGAGCAATCAAGTAATTTTCAAACAACTTCATTTACAATCGATGCAAGGAACCGCTATTAATAGTGTTTCCTCCGAACATCGAAAGCATCGCAGGGAGTGGTCTTCTTCTATCCTTCGTTAACGACTTGATCAAAATTATTGAACGGGCCATCTCAGTTCCTCCTCAAAAACTGATGAAAAAGGTAATGATTTTAACTGAGAGACGATATTGGAGATGGTTGTTAATGCTAACTTTTGCTGAATTTAAGAAGAGCAAGGTAACAAAAAAAGGATGAAGAACAACTATAATTAATGAATGACTATTGTCTACCTTTTTGCCGCGGGCTTCGCCTAGACAGAGACGACTCTTCCAATTCAGAGACTGAAGAATTTTCTAACAGTTTTTGCTTATCTACGTTAAAGTGCCTGTTTCCTTCCGTTTTCTTTTTCTCTTTCTTTCTTTTTGCTGTCTTTCTCTGTGTTCCTGTCTCCCATAACTTTGTCTCTGTGTCTCTCACAGAAATTACGGCGAAATGTCGAAGATTAATCACTGCAGATGATTTTCTCATTATGCCATAAACATGTTTCAAACCTTGCTTCGGAAGATGCTAAGTATCAACTTAAATATGTTTAAAGAAAAATTGTGTAGCTCACTGTTTTCTTACTTATCTCTATAACACTATTTTCCCTTCCACTTTCCTTTCTTTTTCCCTTGTTCCTTTCTTCCAGGCGACGATAATGGCTAAAATGAGAAACAAGTATTTTCATCTTGTGTCTCATTTTAGCCATTATCGCAAGAGGTGGATATTATACACTGGTCAAAAAAGTTAGGGATATTGCAGTTTCAAAGGGAAAACGTGGTGTAGCTACGTGATTTGTAAATTAGCGTCAATCAACAGGTGACGTGCGAGCTCCGATTAAAGTACCTTGCGAGAAGTTTAAACGGGTCTAGAAGTTTGCTGAATGTAGTCTGGGATTAATCTAAAATGATGTCCATACGACGTTTAAGCATTGACAACAGAAAGATGGCTGTTGTCATGTTACAGGCAGGTGTACGGCAAATAAATGTGGTTACTGCTTTAGGGGTTTTGCAAAGGGGCTACATACAGTCGGCTACATACAAGATTATGTAGGCTACATACCTACATATAAGTCGGCTACATACAAGATTATGTAGGCTACATACCTACATATAAGTCGGCTACATACAAGATTTGTACGGCATGCAAATGTTGCAGATCAACCCAGGAGTGGTCGCCCCAGAATTGCCACCAAAAGAAACGATCGCTACCTGGCAGTAAGTGCTCGGAGAAGGTCCAGTATCACCAGTAACCAACTCCGGGAATCACTTCAAGCTGCTTCTGGTGTTACTGTATGTACTCAAACGTTGCGAAACCGTCTTCACGAGTACGGACTCAAAGCAAGAGCCGCTGAGATGATGCATTGACATCAGCTCACCGTCGTCAAAGGTGTACCTGGGTCCGACAGTACATGTCATGAAATACAGAGTGTCACCATGTACTTTTCACAGGCGAATCCGGTTTCGTTCTTTATGCTGAGGCCCGAGAGAACACGTGTGGGGGAGATCCTGCACACGAATGCCACCACACGATATGTAGTCCGTCCACCATTACCAGCGACAGTCAGTTGTGGTCTGAGCAGGAGTGCGTTTTAATGGCCGTACTTCCTTGTCTCTTTGTCAAGGCAACATAAATGCCTCTGTGTACCGAAACGAGATCAATGTGCCCATTGTGACACTGTTTCACGCTGCTATCGAACATGCTTTCCGTTTTTGTACTCGTGTGGGGGTGTTTTTTGTGGTATGATCCCGGCCCATTGGATATCGTGGACAAACCTGTTAACCAGCACATCTACCTCGATATTCTAGACAACTATGCACTACCAACTCTGTGGCAATATTATGGAACTGAGCCTTGTTGATACCAGAAGGATAATGCACCGAGCCATAAAGCAAGGACTGTTACGGCGTGGTTTGACGATAATTCCGTATCGTGTGTGGACTGGCCAGCACAGACGGAGCTCTGATCTTAATCCCACAGAGAACCTATGGGATGAATAAGAGCGCCGCATAAGAAGTTTGGAACCAAGGCCTACTACTAAGCAACAGTTAGCGGCAGCATTATGTACTGAATAGAAGCGCATACCTATCGCTGTGTTCCAAAATCTTGTCAAAAGCTTGTCTCGAAGGGTCAGTGCATGCATTAAGGCCAAAGGTGGACCGACACCGTACTAATGTATGTCAATAAATGCTATGTTGTTTCTTTTCTAGGTGTCCAGTGACTTTCGTCAATATAGTGTACATCCTTCATTTCATGTAATATCCCTAATTTTTTGTGGCCAGTGTATTTGAAATGAAATGACTTGTTTAGATATTAGATTTTGAACTGAGCAACAGCTGGTCCGTTAATATCAATAGTTCACCAAACCGTGCAACTTCAAAACGCTTATAACGTGAATCAATTCCGTTTATTTAGTGGTGTAATTTGGAATATACAATTTGCCAAGCTTTCGCTCTCAACTGGGAGGCTTTCTCAAGGCCGAGGTTGAAAGTAAAGTGCTGAGAATTAAAATCCGTAAGAAATGTGATTTTTTTTTAATTAGCGCGAAAGACTGGCACATGCCAGGTTGGCGAGGCATTGCTCGGCCGCTCCTATGTGGAATATGATTATAGGAGTTGCCTTTTATACGAACTTTAAAGACACAGTCATCAGGGAGACCATTGAAATCTGCTCTAGCAAGTTGGCATGCAATGATGTTGCCTTTATCGAACTGCCAGTGGCTTGGCATGCATTACTAAGGGATGGAAAAATTCCGGAAGCACAGCGTATAATCGCGTGATAAATAGCACGTAGTACTGCACGTGATGTTTCCCACTCTGTTTACAAAAATTGAAATTGATTTGTTTCTTACGCGTTTGATTTGTTTCTTACGCATTTTATGTCTAATTAACCTCGGCCTTGAGAAAACCTCCCAGTGGAGAGCTAAAGCTTGGTAACTTGTACGTTCATTATGAAATCACTAAATCAGCTGATTTATACTACCTTACAAAGTGTTTTGAACTTGATCCATGGTTTAAAGAAATGAACAATAGAGAAACCGGAAGGAATAAATCTACGCACATTTTTTGTCCGTGTCGACTGGTTTGAGACAAGCCCAACGTTTATCTACATCAGAATGATTGAGGGTATCAGTTGCAAGAACTGATCAGCTAGTCGTTCATATTGTAACACCGAAAACAACATAAACTAAATCGTAAGCCTTCTAAAAGAAAAATTATTTGCGCAACCTTTTCCAGATACTTAGTTATGTAGAAATATTCGACCACAATGGACAAGGATTTTTAAATCCAAAGCATTAAAGAATTATTCTGTACTAGGGTTAATGTAAATGCCTCTGTCAATATTTTCTCCATTTTATTTTATTATGAATATTTAAGAATATGTAGATGTAGGATTATTTCCTGAGTTCGGTGTTCTTTAACCCTTTTTCCCGGGAGATAACACCATGACAGGTGTTACTGCTACACATTAACTTAATTCTGGTGCAAAACCATTTCTGAAGCCCCTTCCCGGCGACAAAACAAAACAAACAATGAAATGTATGAACATGGTGTTGAATTTTTTTTTCTTTTTGTATTGGAGGTATAACGTCCACCGTGAGCAATTCAATGGGGGCTATAAGCAATCGCCGTCCCTAATTTAGGGTCACTGGTTCCAGGGAAAGGAGAGAGCCAGTGCCGCAAGACAAACACAACATCCATGCCTCACCGGGATTCGAACCCGGATCCCTTTCGAACGAATGATCAAAAGTCATCGCTTAGACCACTGCGCCACCGGGGCGGACGAACAGAAAAAAAAATTATATGCCAACGATCGTAAGTTGTATAATTTATTCTGCTTATTAGCTAATTGAATAGGTAATATACGCAGCTGATATTTTATGAATGCGTAATTTTTGTTTTGCCTTGTAGATTACATAATTATTATTATGAGCCAAAAATCAATACAACAAACCTTTACCCAAGTATCCATTAGTTGCTTATCAGTCATCACATAAAAATTCTGAAGTCATTCAAATGACCGAGTAAAAATAATAGAGAATATGTTGTTCCTTCGTCATTCAATGATCATTTCGACTTCATTTGAAATGCCATAGCAAGCAAATTGTAGTTTGCACTAAAAATCAGAACATAGATACTTCTAAAATAGAAATAAATAAATGCAACTGTCATTGCAGTAGAAAAATATGAAGAAAAAAAGGTGACGATCGATTTTTGTGCTTATTTTTGAAATGAATTATTTTGGTAATTCACATTTATAATTTTTTTCTTTATCCTGGGTCCATTTCTTTATTACGGAATCGAAATCACATTTCTTTTCTTTTTCACTTTCTATGCTAAAAACGGCCATCTATCTTGAGTCATAGTTGATCTTAAATGCGTTTTAATCAAAATACATAATATCTAAAGTATTGTTTACCTGATATTGTCAAAATATTTTGCACGTTGTTGCTCTGTGAGGCACGTGCTCCCGGCCCGAGAGGTCTTTTTTACGGGTTTTTGGTTAGTTATAAAACATTTTTTTAGAAATAAAACAATTGGGTTATATATTTTCAGTTCTACATTCATTCATTCTCACAATCAAACGTTTTAAATTTACGTTAATTAAAATATTTTAGTAGAAATAGTTATACTTATCGGGCCAGGAGTAGAAGAAGTAGAGGCCCGACGATGGTATGATACTACCGAAAGCGCTCGCCGTAACGTGGTGACGACGAACCCCGTGTGAGACGTCTCCTGGTCCGATAAGTATAACTCTTTCTACTAAAATATTTTAATTAATGTAAATTTAAAACGTTTGATTGTGAGAATGAATGAATGTAGAACTGAAAATATATAACCTAATTGTTTTATTTCTAAAAATTGTTTTTATAACTAACCAAAAACCCGTTACAAAAAGACCTCTCGGGCTGGGAGCACGTGCCTTACAGAGCAACAACGTGCAAAATACTTTGACAGTATCAGGTAAACAATACTTTAGATATTATGTATTTTTAATCAAAAGCACGTTTATAGCATAAGACAAACCTTAAGGTTGCCTCGTGAATTGAATATTGCGTTTTAATCATTTGATCTTTGAAACCTTGCGACGGTTACTAGTATAGTCAAAAATAGTCGTAAAGCGATCATCAAATTTAAGAAAATATTGCTGTAATTGCTATCAACTATGTATTAAAGCAGCTTCTTAATTTTTTTTTTTTTTTTGTCAGCCAGAAGTTTTTTTATAAGTCGTAACTCATCTAATAGATAATATGATACATCGGCACTATAAAATTAATCAATTCTTAGCTGATGTTAATGTAGTTTCAATAGAAGCACATCTCATTAGCGTACGAAATGCATATCTACTGTACACTGCTGTAAGCAAGTGAAACCTGTTATCTAATTGAGCAAGCATTGTATTTATATCCAGCAAATACGTCCCCGTTAAATTTTTAAGTACTAACTTGTAACAATTGAATTTTTACAGTTTTGATCAATTCCGCTGTGCTTTCCCCCCCCCCCCACCCCCACCCTCTCTTCTTTTTAAAATTTTTCCATAGATAATTTAGATAATACTTCAGAAGAATTTTGAAGCCCCGGCGAATTGCACCTCTCCCCACCCCTCCCTTTACCACCCTTGTTACTAAAATTCATAGAGCATTTGTTGTTTTTTCATTCCATATGTGATACCTGGACTTGAACGGACAAAAAATAGGGATGGTATATAAAAATTGGGTTCCTACCTTGTTCCTGTCATCAGCAGGGCCCGATTAAGACCTTAGTGGGTTCCAAGGCTAAGACATTTGAGTGGACCCCAAGGCTAAGACATCTGAGTGATTCCCCAAAGAACTTATAACGGGAAATTGTTGTGAAGTCCGTTAAAGCACGAAACTGCAGCTACTAAATTATCATAATAAATCACTGCATTTTTCATTATTCTCATAAGAACATGAGTTAAAAGCTTAAGATTCCTAGATTTTGTCTTGGATTTTTTAATGATTTAGCATTGTATACTTTTCTTGGTGCATCTTTTTAGCACGTTTTTTGTAAAAAAAGATCGTGCTTCTGTTATCGGTTTGTCCGTCCGTCCGTCCGTCCGTCTGTACCCAAGGTATCTCAGCAACTATTAGTCCGATTTAAAAAATTCCTTTTGCATTGAGAAGCTTGAAATATGCAAATGATGATCCTCTATTTCGTTTTTTTTTACGATGTACAATTTCGCCGGTAGAGGGCGTAAATGCAAATGATGTCGAATTCAAAAATACGTTTTATTCCACATATTTGCTTCTAAACATCCGATTGAAAATAAATTTATATCTTTCGATTCCATTTATGTCGAAGAGTATTTTAGATATAGTTATTTTTTCAAATTACGCATAGATTTTCCGCTGGGAGCGTAAAATTAAATTACATTTTCCCCAAAAACTCTTTTTCTAAAACTCCGATATGAAAATTTTTTCTTCAGCGGATACATCTCCTGATGGAAAATCTCTTGCATATAATTTCAAATTTTTGGTAAAGAATACTTTGGCCACCAGGGGGCGTAAGTGTTAATTTTTGCTTCTGATGTATTTGCCATAAAATCGTAGCTTTTAAAATATCGATTAAAAATTCTTTCGTGGACTGATGCCACTCACATCCATAAACCTTTTCGGAATATTTTCTTCTTAAAATATTTCACAGTTTCTCCGCCAGGGGGCGTAGATGTACATCTTATTTTTGTCAATATCTCTACTTCTAGGAGTCCGATTTGAAAAATTTCTTCTTTGTTGGATAGTGTTTTCCGTGTGACATATTTTGCATATAATTTCAAAATTTTCAAGTAATTCATAGACTTTCCGCTAGGGGCGTAGCAGTAAATTGCGTTTCACCCTATATCTCTGCTTCTAAATCTCCGATTTGAAAAATTCTTTTTGCACCGGATACAGCTCCTGATGGGAAATCGTTTGCACATAATTTCTAATTTTTGTTAAAAAATAGTTTGGCCACCAGGGAGCGTAAATCTTAATTTCCACTTCTGTTGTATTTGTAGCAAAATATGAACTTCTAAATTCTCGATTAAAAAAACGTCGTTTGTTGACCGCTACTACTCATGTCGTCAAACCTTTTAGGAACATTTTCTTCTTGAAAAAATGCATGGTTTCTACGCCAGGGGCGTAGACGTATATCTTATTTTTGTCAGTATCTCTACTTCTAAGAGTACGATTTGAAAAATTCCTTCTTTGTTGGATAGTGTTTCCGATGCGAAATGTTTTTCCTATAAATTCAAAATTTCCAAGTAAATCATACACTTTCCGCTAGGGGGCACAAAGGTAAATTGCGTTTTCTGCATTATTTCTGCTCTTAAAACTCCGATTTGAAAAATTCTTCCTGTATCGCCTACAAGACCTGATGGAAAATATCTTTCACATAATTTCTAATGTTTGGTAAAAAATGATGTAGCCACCAGGGGTCGTATGTGTTAATTTCTGCTTCTGAAGTATTTGTTGCAAAATCTGGGCTTCTGAAAACTCGACTAATTTTTTTTTCTTCGACCGATACCTCTTATACGGATAAACCTTTTGAGAATAATACTTTCTTCCTAAAATAATGCATGGTTCTCCCACCAGGGGACGTAAAGTCACATCTTATTTTTGCCGATATCTCTGTTTCTAAGAGTTCGTAAGCTCACGATTCCGTTTACAGCAATATCTGAGGGATTAAAAACCCGATTGAAAATCTTCTTTCATTGGTCAGATCTATTGTTTCCATACCGGTTCCATTGACTTTGAATAGCTTTGATAAATTTAATTTGCGTCAGAACGGATTCAAAAGACGTGCCTATTACACCCTAAAATTCGGTGTCAACTTTCTTGTTTGTTATGCAATGTGAAGCCACAGGGGATTTCTACCCTCAACAGTTCTAAGTGCAAATTGGTAGGTGCCGCCCAGGTGGCGCAGTGGTCTAAGCGCTGGCTTATGATTATTCGCCCGTGAAGGGTCCGGGTTCGAGTCCCTGTGAAGCATGGATGTTGTGTTTGTCTCACGGCATTGGATCGCTCCTTTCCCTGGAACCAGTGACCCTAAATTAGGGACGGATGACTGCTTATAGCTCATTGAGTTGCTCACGGTATTGTTAAACCTCCAATCAAAAAGAAAAAAAAATGGGAGATGTGGGTGGATGGTAGTGAAAAAGCTGAAACTGTCTTGCCGATACCGCTGTACAGAGCGACATGAAACCTTTACCCTTTGTGAGTTACTGCCTTGAAATCTGTTCGTCTTCCAGCCTCTGTTTCTGACCAAGTGGAAATCGTACGAGACAGAAGTAGAACTTTTATAAACCTCTCTCTCTCTCTCTCTCTCTGTCTATCTATCTATCTATTTGCCCAGGCATGCGGCCTGGGCCCTTGGTCATGGTGGGCCCCAAGGCTAAAGCCCCTATAGACCCCCCCTTAATCCGGCCCTGAACATCAGGCCGCGAAAAAGTGACTTGTCATGTCAATTGCGTTACAACAAATCGTGTTTGGCACCGATACTAGAAATTTGTCAAAATTTTATCAAGTTTTCTTTTTTAATTGCTTCTAGTTTTATGTTTTATTTGATCCGGCCCTGATATCAGAAAAATACGCAGATGAGTATTTTAAAAATATGTTGGAATCAGGGCCGGATGGAGCTTTTGGGGAGCCAGGGGCGAAATTTCATTGCGAGGCCCCGGAGCAAATTTTCATTGCTAACACTAGGAAATAAATCTCATATTTTAATAAAGTCGTTACGTGAAAAACGTCCGTGAAGATCACACGCGGTGTGAAATAAACAAATTTGCCGGTAACGCGACGAATCCGCATTCCTTTACACTGGAGCCGAATGCTTTACCAATTACACCGACGAAATTTATCGCTGCAACTTTTCCATCTTGGCATGTGCTTCACGTCATAACAAAAACTAGTGTATCATAAAGACAAAATGAATATCTCAAAGAAGTATTTGCTTTAAGCTAAAGAAAAAGACCATAATATGGATTGACGTTCCGAGAGAGGGAGTAAAAACTGTTCATCATCATCATCATTGTCAACCATTATCAATCCACTGCTGGACGAAGGTCTCCCCAAGTTTCCTCCACAACGGTCTGTCTTGTGCCAGTCTCCTCCATGTCACCCCTGCATACTTTCGAATTTCATCCACCCATCTCCCATGTGGTCTTCTTCTGGGTCTTTTCCTGTCCCTTGGAATCCAATCTAAAATTTCGGCTGTCCATCGATGATCTGTCCTTCTGGCAGTATGTCCAGCCCATTGCCATTTCAGGGATTTAACTCTGATCATGATGTCTTCCATTCTTGTCATTTTTCGGATCCACGAGTTCCTCTTCTTATCTCTCCTGGTTACACCAAGCATGCACCTCTCCATGCTGCTTTGAGTTGTCTGCAGCCTTTGTATGTCTCTTTTAGTTAAGGTCCACGTCTCTGCACCATACGTAAGCACTGGAAGGATGCATTGATCAAACACTTTTCTTTTAAGACATAATGGCATATTGCTCTTGAAAATTATGCTGTTTCTTCCAAAAGCTCTCCAGGCAAGTTTTGTACGCCGATTAATTTCTTCATCAATGTGACCCTCACTTGATATCTGCTGTCCAAGATAAACGTACGTGTCTGTTATCTCCAGCTTTTCTCCATCAATCGATAAATCTTCATTTCTTGTAAAAGCATTGAACATCACTTTTGTCTTCTGAAAGTTCATTTTTAATCCCACTTCTTTACTCTTGTCAGCAAGTTCCTGGATCATACTCTGCAGCTCTGATGGGCTAGTTGCAAAAATGACTACGTCATCAGCAAAACGAAGGTGGGTTAGATAATCTCCATTAATCTTTATCCCCTTGTTTTCCCAGCTCAGTGACTGAAAAACACCCTCCAATGTGGCATTAAAGAGCTTCGGAGATATGGTGTCACCTTGTCTCACTCCCTTTCCAATTTTTATGTGTGTTGTATTTTCAAACAGCCGAATCTTTGCACTTGCATTTTCATAGATGTTATTAATAATATTAATGTATGCATCTTCAATACCGCAGGTTTTCAGAGCCATTGTAACTGCTGATGGTTTCACCGAATCAAAGGCTTTTTCATAATCGATAAAAGCCATGCACAATGGAAGTTCATATTCCCTCGCTCTTTCAATTAGTTCTCTCAGCACATGGATATGATCTATTGTGCTGTAGCCACTCCTGAATCCAGCTTGTTCTCTCGGTTGAGCCATGTCCAGTGTTACCTTCAAGCGGTGTGAAAGAACTTTAGTGAAGATTTTATAAACTACTGATAGGAGGCTGATAGGTCTGTAGTTTCCGAGATCCTCAATGTCACCTTTCTTATGTAGCAGGATCATTGTAGCGGTGTTCCAATCCTCAGGAATCTTTCCTTCATTAAGGCATCGAGTGAAAATTTGGGCGAGTACTGTTTCGATTTCTCCACTTGCTTCTTGTATGATGTCTACAGTAATTCCATCTTCTCCTGGAGCTTTTCCCCGCTTCATGTTCTTGATTGCATGTGCAACTTCTGCTGGAAGGACTGGAGGAACTCTGGTACTGGTATCTTTCATGATGTCTGGAGTGCATGTATCATCCCTTTCATATAATTTGGAGTAGAAATCTTTCACTCTTGTCAAAATTTCGCCTCTATTTCTTGTTACAGAACCATCTTCTTTTCTCAGTGCCATAATCTGTTTTCTTCCCTTACTGAGATGTCCCTTTGCTATCTTTAGGCTTTGGTTGTTTTCAATTGCTTTCCTCACTAGTTCACAGTTGAATTTTCTTACGTCTTCAGTGATACTTTTTCGTACTGTCTTGCATAGCTCTATATATTCCACTTTGGAAGTCACATCTTCTTTAGTTGTCCTCATCTCTCTTCTTTTTTGCATCAACATTTTGGTTTTTCCTGATAATTTATTTACATGCAACTTGTTCTTAGACCCAGCTAATTTTGTTGCTGTTTCCATAAGAGCTTTGGTTACTTTTCTGTTAACTTCAGAGATGTCCACTTCTTCCGATGTTAGACCTTCTAAAGCAGAGAACCTGTTCTTCAGATCCAACTTGAAGGTATTATGGTGTTTTTTAAGGTTGGTTATGTCAATAGATTTTGTTTGTCTTATGAGCTTGCCACGTTCAAGTTTAGTGTTGAGGTGCATCTTACATCTCACCAATCTATGGTCACTACCTGTGTTGAACTTGTTTAGCGCACTGCAGTCTTCTATGACGAATTTTTTGTTACACATAATAAAATCAATTTCACTTGTCGTCCCATTTGGATGTCTCCATGTCCATTTCCTGTGTGGCTTTTTCTTGAAGAAGGAGTTCAAGATGAAAAACCCTTCTGCCTCTGCAAACTCAACGAGAGTATTTCCACGCTGGTTTCTGTTGCCGTGACCGAATTTACCTACTGAAGTTTCGTTCTGTTGCCGTTGCCCTATTTTTGCATTGAAATCTCCCATAATTATTTTCAAGTGCTGCTTACCTTTATTATTTAGATGACAAATTTCTTCATAAAATTCTTCAATTTCTTCTTCAGGATGACTTGTGGTGGGTGCATAAGTTTGAATAATCTGAGCCTGGTATCCTTTCGAGAGTTGGATAACAAGCCGTGCAGCTCTGTCAGAGGAACTTTCAACTTCTACAACTTTATCCTTCAGTTTCTTGTTTATTATAAATCCAACACCACTAGTTCTGCCAGTATCTGTCCCACGATAGTGGAAGAGATGTCCACTTTTCAGTTCGATGAGATCTTCTCCTTTTCTCCTTACCTCACTTAGCCCCACGATGTCCCACTTGATCCTTTGTAGTTCCTCTTCCAATTCAAGAAGCCTTGAATCAGAAGATAGGGAGCGTCCATTGTACGTTGCCAAGGTCAGCATCAGATGGCAGCCTAGTCCGGTCCTCCGGGGATTCTTAGCACCCTCTGCCTTCATGTCGCACTGGCCGCTGCCTTGGCCAGGTACATTCCAGCTGCCGGAGACTGAGGGCCAAGATTTAAGTTGTGGAGTCATTTTGGAGGGGTTTGGCCATAACTCACCACGCTGGCCAAGCGGGTTGGTGAGTGTGGGATAGAATTTCCTCTAATCCCGATGGTATAGTTATACCGCTATTGGCGGTCGTCAGAGCCCCTTTAGTAGGAACAGGACGCACCACGAGAAGGCGGGGTTGACATTTGTCAAGGAGAGGCTGTGATGTTACGCATCACCTGACCTAACTGTTAAAATCTACGATTTCAAATTTCCTTCCCGGGAGATGGGGTTGAGGTTGCATTATGACTCTTATAACAACTTCCTCATAAAATGACAAAAAGTTATCTCCGTAGCGAAAATTTTTGGATTGTGAACATTTTAGTGTAGGAATAATAATAATAATAATAATAAACTCGTATAAATAGTTTTTTTATCTCCTGATGCATGTTTTAGTAATTGATTTTTAATGCAGAGTGGAGTAAGTGACAAATTAGTGACTTCTTAAACTTTTATACGCGCTCATATGTGATGTTTTTTTTAATTTCTAGTAATGTTTTTAAAGTCACTGAATAAATGGCCTCCATGTGTAGCCCGAAACCAACTTTGATATTGTCCTTTTTATTTCTTTAAATTTATGTATCTGGTTTGCATGCAAATTGTTTAAATATAAAAGTAAGTGCCACAAACTGGAGAAATTTAATGTGCTATTACATGAATGGGAAAAATATTAAGGTAGTTACAATAATCACATGCAATCTGCAGATCTCAGTATTTGTACGGCAAAGGAGGATAACTTATTGTAAAATGAGAGGATTGGAAACAAAAAAACAACTTACAAAAAACATCTTTTAAGGGCATCGCCCCCAAAACTTACACACACAAAATAATAATTGTAAAAAATTCTACCGAAAATTATTTTTTTTCTAAACTGCGGGTCCCCTTAAAGGCGGAGGGCCCGCGGTTCCCCCTATGGTTCAGCCGGCCCTGGTTGGAATAACAACTGGGAACTTACAAAGACATAATTTTTAAACATAACTCCCTTGCTTTTCTTCTCACTCGGCCCAGTGTTGCAGGAGCTTCTTTATGACGTACGAAAAAAAAATCTTGCTAAGAGAGGAGCCATGCAGTCATCGCTTCCTTCACTTCTTGGTCGGTGGCAAATCTACCGCGTCTTAAGGTTTCTTTGGGTGGACCCAACAAATAATGGCCCGAATGAAGCGAGGCCAGAACTATACGAATTACGCACCAGTACCACAAGATTCATGTACTAGAGGGTTTTGACAAGGTAAACAGCCGTATATGGACGGGTATTGTCGTGCAATAACAAAACGCCTTCCGACATTAGTGTTGATCGTTGCTTCCAAGTATGGACTTAAACTTGCCACGAGGCATCTGACTGTAATGAGCACTATTAGTTGTTGCGCATTTCTCCTGATAATGTTCCAGCACTGGCCATTTTCAGTCTCAGGAAAGCAACACTTCAGTTGTTGGATGAATTTTGAACTTCTTTTCGACTGGATCCTGAATGTTTCCATTGCAAACTGGCGTTTGCCCTCTGGCTCGTAATGATGGATTCATGTTTCGCCCTCAATTATGATTCTTTTCAAAAAAGTGTCGCCTTTGTTGCCACAGGGGTCGAAAATGCTTTGGCAGATATTCAAACAACTTTTGTGCACTTCTCTGAATTTTGGGACCCATCTTGCAGCGACTTTACGAGAGAAAAATCAGTCATGTTGCGGATGATTTCATAAGCATAACACGGCTAACTTTCTTATGATTTACCACTTATCAATAATTCCCCGTCTGCTTGCCACAACCATGGTACGGATTTGTTCAACGCTGTCATCAGGTGTCCCGCTCCATCTTAATGTGTTGCTTGGGCGACCGTTTTTAAACTGTGGAATGCATTCGTAGACACTCTGCTGTGGAAAAAAGTGTTCCCATCAGTGGCGCACCCGGGATTTCTTTACGGGGAAGGCCCGAAATTTTGGACATGCAAGTAAAATTACACTGGAAACAACATCTCCTAAAATATAGGTAAGTGATAAAAATATCTCTGCCATATTAAAGTACGTTTCCAATGATTTATGAAATATATATTTAAAAACATATGCAAAATATTGTTACGAAATTTCGCCGCTGCCACCAATTGTTACGACAGTGGGTCATTATCAAACCGCTGTCAATCAAATGTTACGATACCGGGCCGAGTGGTATAAGTATACTTCTTCACTGATCTTCTTCGACGGAGTTCTTGGCGCGAAAACTGTATTATATGGGCATACACTTAAACAATTTCAACCAATCACCTGCGTACACATAAATAATGTGTTCTATGACTGCGCTGATTGCCTAAACAAATATTTAATTGGCTATAAAAACACACCAATGGCACACATATGAATAAAATTTAGCTGTCTTCTGAACATGAGTATTGGGTCAACTTTGACCTAAATCAGTTCCCGTGAGATAGTTTTAATGAACTTAAATTTCACAGTTCAGTCTCACTATTTCTCAGTTCAGTTCTTGAAATACATTAGTTCAGTTCCTCAACTAACTTGCGTAGCAGAAATTATAACAAAAACAAAATGCTTCTACTTACATGGATGCAGTCCAGAATACATCCAAATTGTGATTTAACTTTTCACCTGTAAATTTCTTAGGTATCCAAGCCACCGCTCTTACGCTCATATTTTTCTTTCGCCATGTTTTTATCCCGTCGCACTTACACGGAGTGGCTTCGCTGCTTACGTGACCACACACACACACACATGGGGCCTTGCTTCGCCCCGTAAGACAAGCGCGTCTCTTCACTTCCTCCACAGTAGGGGATGAATGGGGGTGACGATTCCACAGTGCAGTGGTTGGCATCCGAACCCGACTTTGCTTGGCTTCGCTTCTCATTGGAATGACCACTGTCCACTCGCAGACTTCTTAATTCCCCTGTAACTTGGCTTTCATTAGACCAAACAGTCGCTGATTTCCATTATGCTCCAGCCTAGAAATTTCTGCGTTATCACGCGGATTTAGGCATTCTGCTGTCTTTATGGCAAACTGGCATCTCCATCAGCCGCCTCGAGTTGTCTCCATTTCTTACCAAATGCGGGGAGGTTCGCTGCTTCATTTTTCCCAATTCATTTTTGCAGATCCAAGGCATCCAGCCTTTCACATCGGAGAGCATACAGACAACTAAACTTTCTTCCTTATGTTCATGCCAAGTGCGAACTCTTATTTTTCTGCACGGACCACACAGAGAGCAATTGTTCTCGAAAATGCCCCAAACAATCGACGAATTTACGATTATTCGCTAAACCTTTTGTCCCCATCTTCATTCATTTACTCAAGTGGACCCCTCTTCAAAATGTACCTCTTTCCCTTTCCGTGTTGCTTAGGCTTCCCGTCAGCTGCGCCCTGATATTTATGACCTAACAGAGCTATTCTGAGACCACCCAGCCAGAGGGAGAATTCTTCGCCTCTTTTTTTTCCAAACCCCCAGATAAAACTTTCTCTGTTGTTTACACTTTTAAACTCCAATCAAGCCTCGAACATAATTAATACTTAATTAATTTCACACATCCACCACGCCCATTAATTACTAAATTAATGGCGGGGGTGGGTCGTAACAATATTAAAAAATAAGCGGCTAATAACAAAAAACGAAAGACAAGGTGATACCTCATGGGGAGGGCTACTCCCACTGAGTGCGCCACTAATCTCTATTCCGTATTAAAAGTCTACGATGAATTTCAGCCAGTAGAACAACTTCAGCTCACAAAAAAACTGAACAATGCTCGCCTTTCTTTGATACACACGGAAAGCGGTACGGCCATGTGAGCGGCACTACAACAGCATAGGGACTGATAGATCAAGGTCAAACCTTCACCACAGCAACATTATTTACAAAAATACGCACAAAATATTAGGGATATTGCATGAAATGAAGGATGTATGTGTCTGACTCAAGTAACACGCTTTGAAATAACATCGGTGAGGCTACGTAACACAAAGGGAAAAGAATGCGTTAACAAAAACTATTTATTGTATAACTTTTGCACACAACAAAGTAGCACTGTAATATAGATAAAATGGTATATTCGGAGAAGTTTACACCTCTGGATTTCAGTACCCGGTAAAACCACCTGTGTGCCGAAGAACGTCTTAACACCTAATGTCATTTCAGAATATTACAGTTTTCCTACGCAGGGATCACAACGGAGTGTTCGCAACGTAAATGAAAATTCAGTGCTTCAAAAACATTTACTTTACGAGTGCTGTTTGGAGCAAACAGACTTTTCACTGTATTTTTATTTGTTTTCTGTTTCCTTTTGTTCCGGGCTTCAATGATCCTATGTGCATCGAAAACCATATGAGCAATCACTCATCTCTAATTTATGGTCACTGGTTCCACGAAACAAACAGAGACAAACAGCTGGAAGGGAAAATACTACGTCGATGACTTGTCCTTGAATTCTAAACAGACTTTGCAGTTCTAGAAGTCAGAAACCCGTGGCAGGAATCACTAGGATCTAATTAGGATATATCCTAATTAAATCCTAATAAAAAAATAAATGGAGTGAATTCACGGAAAATTTCTGAAAATAGTGTGCAACAAAGTTGCCGATTGGTGTCCGTCTTTTAACGAAATTTCCGTGCTCAAAGTAGAATAACTGTACTAAAAATCCGAAATTTCTTAGCATAGAATACAAATAAAAACTTTCTGTTTTATTTGTTCCAGTTTATCGTACCGAGACATCGGCGCCCTCGTCCCACAAGGGCGCCGATGTCTCGGTACGATAAACTGCTGTCGCGATAAGTCACTATTCGTCCTCTGTCGAACTCCGAAGCGTGCTGGAATGACTGCCGTATTCTGCGACGAGGCATCAGGAAGCTTCCCACGCACAGGTCCGGCAGCACAACACACTTCCACTACTTACACCCCGCCTTATGTGCACCCTTCTTATAGTGCTTCTCGGTGGCGTGCCGGGCGCACATGATTTGCATATCCCCTGCAATGCTAATCGTTTGCATGTCCTCTCGCGGGCGACGCATGCTGCGAATTTCAGGCCAATCGGATGTTTCCTTCTTGGTGTTGCATTTTGGGTGGCCAGCAGTGTATATTCACGAAATACGATGACTATTTTTCTAACTTTTAAAGGACATGTTTTAATGTGTTATAATTCACTAGGAAATTGATGTACCTATTTAAAACCTTTTTTCTTTTTGTTCCGCATAGGTTTCATTTTTAAAATACACAGCTATAGTAAAACAGATTTTAAAAAATCATATAGTGCATAGTATTACTAACATTTACCTTCTTTTTATTTTGCAAAGGAGAACGACGGTTAAGCTTAATAATAATAATAACAGTTACAGTTGCAAGTTTAAGAAAAATTTCCTTTCTTTCTATAACAAATAAATGAGTGAAAAGCTTATCATCACCTTATCAGAAAATAAAAATATTCTATTGATTCAGCAAAAATTATTATTTAGCAAGAGGGCCTCGAAGGGAGAGTTCGCACAGGGCTTTGCGTAAGCTTGCGGTGGCACTGCGGTAAATTGCGGTTTTTAGGATGTGTCAACGGAAAATGTTGAATTTTCAGAAACCTTTCCGCAATTCCTTTCGTATATTAACGGAAAAACTCCGTTCTCACTTTTTCCGAATACGTATGACGAGAAATTACCGGTAACAGGAGCAATTCGTGGGAATACTTGAGGTTTGTTTAACTGTTAAATCTCAATCATCTGTCGAAGGATCTGCTTTTGAAGTTCTGCAGCGAGATCGAATATTGTGAATACCATGCATATCGCATGAATTTCCGGTTATTGTGGTACAGAATATTTCTTCTTCTCTCCCCCTTTTTGTGCACCAGCTATTATATGTTGTGTTACTTTAAGAAACTGGGTACTTGAATTATTGTACAGGTGGTTGATTGTACGATGTCTATGTATCAGTTTTTTGGACCCTTTAAGACAAAAGCTATTATGGCTATAAAGAGTAAATTTTATATTTACGAGTTTTATTAATAATGCTCAAAGATCTCGAGTTTCAAAGCATTCTGTAGCTTTGAAAAATCACGATGAAAAATTTTTTTAATAAGTTCTACTACAGAAAAAAATAAAACTATTACAAACCTATTTAAAATAATAATAAGTTGCTACAGAAAGTAAAAGGACTCGCATTAAAGCCCCCGTTCCCCAAAATCATCAGGCAATTAGTTTGACCATGAACATGATTCGGATTTCCGTGTCTTTCTGGCTCAGACGCGCGTTATCTTCGCTGTAAAAAATAAGTGGTGTGAATTCACGGAAAATTTCTGAAAATAACATGCAGCAAAGTTGCCGGTAGGTATCCGTGGTTTTCAGAAATTTCCGTTTCTAAAAGTGCTCGTTTATTTTAAGTTCCGTATTTTCACAGATTTTTCGTAGTCGGAAATTCCGTTTATTTAGGAAAATCCATTCCAGGTTTTTCCGTATTTAAACTGAAATTCCGCAAAACCGACGGCCCTGCATTTTTCAGCCCTTTCCCCAGATAAACCTTCCGCTCCAGTCAGGATTTAACCCGCGACCCTTGGACTGCTTTAACAGGTAACGCACGCCTTTAACCACTGAGCCATAGACATTCGGAAATTCGAATCACGTACATCGTAAGATAAATTGAGCGACAATGATTTTTTTTTGTCATTAATACGAGTGATTTAGTCATTTTATTTTCTGTTGGATATTATTATCTTTCAGAATAGGTATGTAGTACTTTTTTTTTCCCCCTGCACGAGGGCTTTTCACAAATTGAGCATTTTTCAACCTTAATTTTTCGAAGCAACAAAATGCTTTGCAACTTGATTTTTTTTAAACTGACAATGACTTTCAGTTATCTGTAAAAAAGGTGAAATGTACTTTTTTTATAGTATTATTTCACAAAAAAAAAAAAAACAAAAAAAAAAAACTCCTAAATATAAAATTTACTCTTAATAGCTATAATAGCCTTTATATTAAGTTGTCCAAAAACTGATGCATAGACATTGTATAACCATCTGTACAATAAGTTAAGCACCCAGTTTCTTACTGTAACACATTATACTGTATATATTAAATAGCTGGTGCACCAAATAGGGAAGGAGAGAAGAAATATCTTGTGCCACAGTAAACAAAATTCATGCGATATGCTATCACAATAACCGATCTCGCTATACGGAACTTAAAAATTCGACATGCGATTGAAATTTAAAAGTTAATCAAACCTCAAGTATTCTCACCAATCGCTCCTATTACCGGTAATTTCTCGTCATACGGATTCGAAAAAAGTGAGAACGGAGTTTTTCCGTTAAAATAAGAAAGGAATTGCTGAAAGGTTTCTGAAAATTCAGAATTTTCCGTTAACACATCTCTTAAACGGTTATTTACCGTCAATATAAGAAAAAAACTGCGGAAAGGTTTCTGAAAATTCAGAATTTTCCCGTGGGGCATAAAATCCGTGAGATTCAGATTTCTTTCCGTCATTTCACGGAAAATGTTGTATCAGGAATATGCTTCGTTAATTCACGAAAGAAATGACGGAAAGTGGCTCTTGAATTTCAGAATTTTTTTTTCAGTGTGTTGAACCAGCCCAAACGACATCGGTTCAATCCCTACCACTGCGAAAGGATCATCTGGTGTAAGGGCTGAAATTTTCAGTTTTCGATTTTGCGAATTTTTTGTATAAATACGGAGAAAACCTGAAACGGACTTTTCTGAAATAAACGGAATTTCTAACTACGGAAAATCAGTGAAAAAACGGAAGTTAAAAAAAGCGGGCACTTTTAAACTACGGAAATTTCAATAAGTAGGAATTGTACACCAAATTATACTCAAAATAATATAACTATACTAAAAATAAAAAAAAAATTATTGGCATAGAATACAAATAAAACTTTCCAAGCTTTCGCACATTAACCAGATGGCTTTTTCAAGGAAGGCAGACAGCTGTCAACTTTACAAGAAATTTCGGATTTTTAGTACAGTTATACTACTTTGAGCACGAACACCAATCGGCAACTGCTGCACATTATTTACATAAATTTTCCGTGAATTCACTCCACTTATTTTTTTATTAGGATTTAATTAGGATATATCCTAATTAGATCCTAGTGATTCCTGCCACGGGTTTCTGACTTCTAGAACTGCAAAGTCTGTTTAGAATTCAAGGACAAGTCATCGACGTTGTATTTTTCCTTCCAGCTGTTTGTCTCTGTTTGTTTCGTGGAACCAGTGACCATAAATTAGAGATGAGTGATTGCTCATATGGTTTTCGATGCACATGGGATCATTGAAGCCCGGAACAAAAGGAAACAGAAAACAAATAAAAATACAGTGAAAAGTCTGTTTGCTCCAAACAGCACTCGTAAAGTAAATGTTTTTGAAGCACTGAATTTTCATTTACTTTGCGAACACTCCGTTGTGATCCCTGCGTAGGAAAACTGTAATATTCTGAAATGACATTAAGTTTCTAACCGTTCCTTAAAAACACGTAACATCCTCTTCGTCTACGTGCACTTCGAGATAGTGCCATTCATTAATAGGAATGGTTTATCATTTAGATCTTTTTAATTGTTCTCCCTGTGTAACCCTTAGCCCGTTAATTTTAGCGGAAGTAAACATTGATTATCTTTTTAAATATCTTATGGGTTAGAATCGTTTCTCTTTTTCGTTGGTGCTATTGGGGAGATGGTCACTTTTCCTAGTTTTCTACCAGACGTATTAGGGAAGCAGGGGAGTTAGCCACTCCATTTTTCTCTTCCGAACATTATTGCTGGACATCTATATGCAACAGCTTCTCATAAAGTCCATTTGGGCTATTTTGTTGCTCAGAAAATGGTATTACAGCTTTGCTCGAACTTCTGCGACTCATCTCCTCTTCCAGTAGAACGGGATCAAAGAAAGGTTGACATGTAACAGAAAATGCACTTGCGAAGTAAATTGTTGACGAAGGGGTGTAAAAGAAGGTCAAAGCGACAGTAGAGTTGATCGGGGGTCGCCTGGTAGAAGGCACACCAAGAGTTTTGATCTAGCGCTTAGGTAAGATTTTCGCCGTGCTGTTCTCTGTTAGAGGGAAAGCAGGAGATGGGGAAATGTCCGATTTGAAAATGAAGGGTTGCAAGAGAAATAAAAGTCGAGAAAAAGAAACTTAGCAGCGAAGTGTCCGTGGAAGTAGCCTGATAGAATACGCAGTAACAGATCAATGTGTAAATAACACGAAGACGATAAAGATATCAGGAGAAAGCTCGAAAGGAACTTTTCCCGTATACATCGCCGAATAAAGCTACTCTTCACAGCAAAAACAGCGAGTCATCATTTTATTGGGACTAGAGAAAAAAATACATCAATAGTTAAAAACCTGGAATATCTAAATTTCCTAAAGCGATAGCCTAAGGAACCCTACGACAGGGCACTCAAAGAGGCACCGTGTAACAATCCTGTAAATCATATTGGAATAATTCGTTGCTAAATATTATGATACCATAAAAATCGAATTCCTCGCTGTCTTTTTTATCAGCTTTAAAATGTGTTTAGCCTCAGTGCATATATGTAAATGTGAAAGCTATGAAAACACTAATTAACTTTTCACGTGCGAATCAGGGTTTACCACTTTAGAGTACAGACTAGATCGCAAATAAGTCTTATATTGGGTGTGTGCATAAATTCTACCCGTTTTTGTAGGCTACAAAGAAAGGACGAGAACACAACAAATAAAGTACCTAGGATTTCACATAATTGCCATCATTCTGTATGACCTCTTGCCTTCTGCATGTCTATGAGTAGCTGAATCCAACGCCGGAAAAACTCTTCTGTTTTAGAATCAAAAAAGTTATGTAATGCCGTTTTCACATCGTCCACATCATCGAAGGTTTGGAGAGCGAAGGCGTTCTGTAAAGATCGAAAGAGGCGGTAGTCCGTAGGTGCCAGGACAGGGTAATACGCCGGGTGAGGTAACACTTCCCAACCAAAGTCCAGTAATTTTTGCCGAGTGATTAAAGCAACATGAGGTCTGGCGTTGCCACGTTATCATGATGAAGGATCACGCCTTCGCGATTGTCGAGTGCTGGTCGCTTCGATGTCAGTTCTTCTCGCAATTTGTCCAGCTGTTGGCAGTAGAGGTCAACACTTATCGTTCGGTTAGGTGCCAACATCTCCAAGTGGATTATTCCCTGGACATCCCACCAAACACTCAACGAAACCTTTTGGGATGCCATCCTCCTTTTGAGGTCGATGGAGCAGGCTCCGCACTTTGGCACACAACCCGTCGACGCTTTACAATACATTACAGCACCCATTTCCCATCATGCGTTACAACTCGTCCCAAAAACGGTTCATTTGTGACGAGAAAGCAAAGAAACACAGGTACGGATTCTCTCATTTCGTTGCTTTGCAGAAAGCTGGTACAGAACCCAGTTATCGAGCATGGTGATGAACCCCAGCGCATGCATCCGTCTTTCGACTGTTGTTCTGTGTATCGACAACGTTTCCGCTAATTCCTGAACGGTTGGATGTACGTCTTTTTTAATGGCTTGGTCCACATCCACGTCAGAAATCACGGATGGATGTCCAGGATGTCGTTGATCTTTACAGCTTCTGTCTCCGTCCCGGAATTTCCGAAACCAACGGCGACATGTGCTATCATCAACTGCATCCGCCCCCATATACTTGACAGATGTTGCGGCAAGCCGCGGCTGCAGTACTGCCTTTATCGAACTTGTACAGTAAACAATGTCTAATATGCTCCTTATCGCATGCCATGTTACACCGTCCATGATTTCCGTTACGAATGACTTACTCTGACAAACCAAGTGTCTCTATATGCTCTACTGCTCCACGCTTTATTGGCCGAAAATTCGGCATCTCAGCATCATCTGTGACGTAACTATTCCGATCGCAATTTGCATCTATTACAAAAACCGGTAGAACTTTTCCACACACCCAATATAACAATGACATGCCCACACCGACCTCGAAAAAAGATCTCATAACTATAATTAATTAAGATCTCATAACTATACTTCTGTTCACACGGTTTAGATGTGAAGCATTGATCATGAAAGTAAACACGCTGCATTAACTGCTAATATAATCCCAATGAGTTTCTTGGAGATATTTCAATGTACTACATTTTATTATCAAATCCGTTTCTTAAATAACGCTGTCATATTAATTAATATTTCATTATTGATTTCATTTGGAATCTTTGAGGATGCATTAATAATTACTTCTGTGAACAATTGGCATGGGAGGAAGGGGGCAGGAAATCGCGGGCGTTGAAAAGAATGAGCTTTTTGTAATTGTATGCATAGAGTTCTTTAGAAGCGAGTGTTTGATTTAGTGTTCAGAAAAGAGTTGAAGACGAAGCAACCAATTTTTCTTCAAACACTCTTCCGTTTGGTAATGGCAGCATTTGATTTGTCCATTCTTGAGTAACTGTTCCCTTCCGATAGAAGTATCACTCAAAGATAAATTTAGATTACACGAAATTCCTTTCTTTATTCTCTCCTTCGCCGGATGATATTGAATTCCTTCAAACAGGGAATTCCCTTTCTCCCGTTTCACCGTGTTTTAGCCCGAAAATCTTTCGCGGCCCGGACCACCCAATTTCCTATAACTCTCCTGTCCACCACTATCAAGAGAAAGAAGAGATTTAGAAGAGGAAATTCATCTAGGGGGAGGAGAGAAGAGGAGGGAATAAAGTTGATGCTCCAGTGCTTTCAGTTCCTCATTTTCAAACATGTGGGTTTCTCTCTCTCTTGTCAAAACATCGTAATGCCACTTCGAGCCTCCCCTTCTTTTTTTTTTTTTACCCCCAGAGCCTCTTTGTGAAAGCGTTTATGATTCCTCAATAGAAATGGCTCTAAAGTCCTTACGTATTACTAACATAGTTCCGCCGTTTCTCTTCCATTGCACAATCGATGAGTTTGGCAACTACGATATCGTAGGCTCGTGTCACTTCGGAGTCAAACTTGAACGCATTTTCATAAGAATGTCATTAGGGTCGCCAAAGCAGCAGACATTTGTTCAGAAGCGAAGAATTCGAAACATTCCTTAAGCCTCCATACGAAATGTTTCAACATCTTTTTTTTAAGCTGATGACTGCTAGCCACAACATTCGAGAACATATCCTCTTTTTTTTTTTTCATGTTCTATTTTTATTTTGCTCTGGAGAAAAATTCTGCGAAAAGACGAGATGTGAAAACACTCGCCTCGAATGAATGGCTTAAGGGCTATTTTTTGGTCACCTCTCATTTATTTATTTACTTATATTTTTTTCATTTTTTCATTCATTTTTTCCCTTTCTACATCCCAAGTTTTTGAAAAACATCAACAATTTTCTTTTTCACTGTAACTGACAATGTCGTGTTGCTAGGTGTCTTCAAAAAAGAAGCATCAAATGTAAGAGCAGAGTTCTGTAACTAAAATGTACCTGAAAACAGATTAGAATTTATCAAGTTAATGAATGGCATTATATAAATAGAAATTTGATAGAAGAAACTCGCGGCTTATTCATATCAAAATTCATCTTTGGAAAATTAAGCTCGTAGAAAACTGGATTTTCGCTTCCGAAAACTCTATTGCAAAACTTCTGTTTTGTTTCAGATGTAATTAACTACGACGAAAAATTTGCCCACATTTTCCATTATAGTGGTAGTCGTTATTTATGACGAAAATGTTTAGAGATATCATAAACTGTCAGATTTCAAACGTCAATAAATGTTGATTACTGCTACATTTTATATTATCACACTTTCTTTGGTTCAAACAAGACTAAGCTGGGTGAAGAACAGGCTATAACATTAACTTCGAAGCAGTGGCGTAACTACCAGCCCCGCAACCCCCGAAGGTGCGGGGGGGGGCAGGTAACGAAGGGGCGCACTGCAGTTGCCAGTTATTGTTTCATGAAAAATTCGAACACGCACAATAATTAACCCAAAGATTCATATTTTGCTTTAAGATATATTTAACTTTGCCTAAATAAATGCCTAGTTTCACTTTTAAAATACTGAATGTCCTACAGATTGCAAGTGTTCGGATCTTTGACTTCAGGTTGTAGTACGATCGCTCTCCAATCGCCCTCTCTCTGCGCTGCTGAGGAAAAGCGCGGGGCCACAGTGGGATTTCCCGTGGAGGATGCGAGAAAACAGTCAGTTACCTAGGATTACGTGCACAACAGGCGTCAATATTTATTCACAGCAGCCGCAGATCTACCATGTGTAAGAGGGTGATTTCTTCAAGTAATTTATTTTAGTTTTGGACAAAGCAATTACACGTATTGTCAAATCTATTACTTAAAAAGTAAGAACTACAGGGTTGTTCTAGGTATCACCATTACTTTTTCAGACACTATCCCTGACTTCCTACCCCCCCCCATCCAACCACCACACACACACACACACACACACACCGCGAAAAATGCATCCTCCCTCGTGTCCAAAATCTTAGGGAAATTGCTGTGCTTAGGGGTGCTGAGGTAAATCTTGCGTGGGGGCGCACATTGTGCTACTTACTCCATTGCTTTGAAGACAATAAGACTGTTCCTGCCGTTGGATGGCACTGAGTCCCAAGGTATAAAAATACAGTTCCCGCGTTATTTGAATGGCTCAATTATGTTTGTTAAAAAAATCCCCTGCAGTTTTAAAAACAGCCCGTTGTTTTTACAACAAAATATAATCGATTTTCAATACGGTTTGCTGCTGTTTGCCGATTTGCACGTCTTCTAAGAGGAAAAATATGAGAATTTCATTTCATGAGTTCCCATCAGAGCCTGAAGAAATGGTGGCCGAAAGCAATATCTCGGCAGGATTTTCAACCAAATGATAAGTCATCATCAAGTGCTGTTTGTGGTATGCATTTTCATTCTGACAATAATGTAGCTAACGTGGGGTACAAGCGATTGAAGGGAGATGCTGTACCAAACATATATTCCCAGGTTATCCACATTATATAGAAAGTGCCGCATGCAAAAAGTAACAGAGTTGTTCTTAAGAGAAGAATTGATGACGCATATTACTGTACTAGTACAAAAAGGAAAACAATCAGTGTAGTACTCTTGGATAATATAGAATTATTAGTTCATTAAATACCGTCAGCGATGACTTTAATGACTGATTTAGACCCATATTATCACGTATTATTTCATCAGTAGCCATGTTAGGCTTAGCTAGCCATGATGTGTTTTGTAGAAAATGAAGCCACTTCCCGTGCTTTAGTTTGCAAACCATGTAGTAGTTTTGTGAAATGTTAAACGACGACTGAAATTTACACGTAAATTACACCAGTACTCTAGAAAAATTCCTTTGCCCAAATTCAACAAGTTCAGAATGCTAATAAAATCCATCTGTTCCAATGATGTAAATAATGATACAGAAAACATACTTGTTTCTGAGTCACACGTCAATACATGGCGTTCTGTCCCGATTCCTTACTTTTGTCCTTGCTGTTTTCGCTTAATATTACAGCCTGGCAAGTGATCTAGTTCAGCCTTGGGTTTTTTTTTTGTATTGGGAGTTTAACGACCACCGTGAGCTACTCGATGGGCTGTAAGCAGTCGCCCGTCCCTAAATTCGAGTCACTGGTTCCAGAGAAGAGAGAGAGAGCCAGTGCCGTTAGACAAACACAACATCCATGCCTCACCGGGATTCGAACCTGGACCCATCACGGACGAATAGTCAGGAGCCAGCACTTAGACCACTGCACAAGCGGGGCGGCCTTGTGTTCAAAAGACGTACTTATTTTACTCGAAAATCTCATTCTATCATACTTCTTTTTGAACGTTTTTGTCGCTGATTTGTTTATTCAATAGAACAAGCATTATGACTAAAGAATCAGACAAATCCATTTAATAGACGTAATGCAGATATAAAGGTAACTAAACGTAAGCTTTCACCAAACACGGTTTGCTTCCTCAGGCGAATGTTATAAAATATAAACAAAGAATTCCAAATAATAACGAGGAACTGTACACCAATCACACTTAAAATAGTATAACTATATTATTAATCCGAATTTCTTGGTGTAGAATACAAATCACCAAACCTTGATTTGTATTCTACACCAAGAAATTCGGATTAATAATATAGTTATACTATTTTAAAAGAATTCCATTTAAATGCACAGAGTAATGTGTAAAACAATGATACAGGTGGTATGTGATAGGCACACGCTGCTGAAGTCATAGAGCAGATGCGCGTGGGTGAGAATTAAGTAGGGCACGTCAGGCATGGGGAAGCTCAGTTGATGTTTCAGAGTTGCATACTTCATGCCTTGACAATATTTCTATGGCTTCTGGAAGGGTCGCTCGGGCCGTTGTGTACGGAGCTACTTTCTTCGTATTCGACCATAAAGGAACAGCTGATCGGGTGGCAACTTCACGGGCCAGAGCGGTGGTGAGTAGGCCTCTCTTGGCGTCCTGCTTATGTTTTTGGAGCCTTATACTCAGTGATCTTTTTGTCATACCAACATAGTTCTTTGTTGTTCCGTCTGGGTAGAGCAAAGGGATGGTATATACCCTCCACCTCATTCAGGTTAATTAACGCCGCTTCGTTTGTAGCCCGTAAGACAGGCTGCGATGGTTCTAGGAGCTCGGATTCCTATACCCAGACCAAATCTGTTTAGGCTGTTCTTCAAAAAATAGGTAAAGCCTGGAATATATTGGCAACTTCCAATGTAAAGTAACTTCAGCGATGGTTGCTGGTTCTGAGGGCCGAGGATTCTGGACTACGTGCGTGCTATAATGCGGTCAACCAGATTGGTCGGGTATCCCGAAGAGTTTTCCAAACATCTCAGCTCTTTTAGTTCGGCAGGGTAGAGGCATCGTCCGAGGAATGCGTAAAGGCTCTTTTCGCTCTGTGCCTGAAGACTGCCATTTCTCTCTGCTGCGGACATGTCGAAGTAGGAATTACAACATTGGGAACGTGAGTCTTCTTATAATATACTTCGGTGTGAAGATCGCCTGCGGGGATTTCTTGATTGATACGTCGAGGAAGGGTAAGTAACCCTCTTTTTCCAGTTCCATAGTGCAATGCATATTAAGGTGTTGTTGATTAATGGAATCTAAAAATTCGTTGAGCTGTTCCCTCGGTTGGTTCCACACGAAAAAAATATCGTCCGCGTAACGTAGCCATATACGTGGAACTGGTTCTGTCGATGTCATGATTCGAGCTTCGAGAGGTCGTAGTACCGCTTCCGCTAGGACAACAGAGAGTGCCGAACCTATGGGGACTCCTTTTCCTTGCTTGTAGATTTTGTCGCGAAACTGGAAATTATTAGAGCCTGTGACAAAATCTAGGACATCAGATATTTCCAAAACAGTACTTAGTGTGAAAAGGGCAGAGTTGGTGAGTGCCTGCTTTAAAATGTTCGTAGCTTCCGCGACAGGGATCGAAGGGTACATGGCATCCACATCAAAGCTTCCAAGTAAGTCAGTGGGTGCAATGTTTAATCCCCGTAGTCGCTCCACAAAAACCTGCGATGATAGTAGTACCGTACCGGAAGGGGGTGAAAAAGGAGTTAAGAATTTGGCGAGCACTTTCTCAAGGCGGTATGACGGTGCCGATTTCCTAGAGACAATTGGTCTGACAGGGCTTCCCAGTTTATGATGTTTAAGGCGCGCAAAGATGGGAGGTATTTGCGGAACAGGAGGCAACTTTGCTGCCTTTCTGATGGAGTCAGGAAGCTCAGCATTTTTTGAAACCATCTTTATTTTTGCCACCCACTGGTTAAGAGGGTTCTTGAGAACTGGCGCGGACTGCGATTGGATGATAAATTCGAAGATTTTGGCGTCGTAATCCATCCGTTTCATCACTTCAATCTGACTTGTCTTATCAGTGAAGTAAAGACTATGTCCGGGTCCTGCTTAAGTGAAACTAATTTTGCTCCGGTTTCCGATTTCCTATTAGTGGTCAGATAACGGCGTTGAGCTAGTGCCAACTTGGCTACCAATTGATATCTAAGTGGTTCTTTGTGCTCAAGTGGAACTTTGCAGAACAGGCTTTCGATTGTCGGGATGATGTCCTAAAATCGTGGCGGTGAAGCGGGACAGAATTTTGGGCCTTTTTCAAGTACGCTCATCTCTTCGGTAGATAATTCCTTGCTCGTGAAATTGACTATTGGAACCTTGAATTGCTGAGAGGGATAAGTTCTTCGTGCTTGAAGCTCCTTGAGCTTTCTATTGTGGGTGGACGAGATGGTTCTGTTTTGACGTTGCACTAACATGTCCAGCCGCCTCAAGCAGATGTCCAACTCAAGAGGTGTGGTGTACTCCGTGAGGAGCATGTGCATGTTGTACTGTCTAGTCTCAAGCGACATGACAACCCTCCTTTTTGATTGAACTAGGTGTGAGAGTGCTTGACACTGGAATGTTCGCTTTTTTCACAGGAACCACGGATCATTCAAATTTGACTTGAAGTGGAGAAATTTTGGGATGATATCGAGGCGCTTACAAGTGGTTAAGAAATTTAAATGGCAGCGTTCCTCTAATAACTTGATTCTTAGCAGTTGGCCGCCAAGATTTTAGGACATCATCCCGACAGTCAAAAGCCTACTCTGCAAGGTTCCACTTGAGCGCAAAGAACCACTTAGATATCGATTGGCAGCCAAGTTGGCACTAGCTCAACGCCATTACCTGACGACTAATAGAAAATCGGAAACCGGAGCAAAATTAGTTTCACTTAAGCAGGACCCCAACATAGTCTTTACTTTCACTGACAAGACAAGTCAGATTGCAGTGATGAACCGGATGGATTACGAAGCCAAGATCTTCGAATTTATCACCCAATCGCAGTCCACGCAAGTTCTCAAGAACCCTCTTAACCAGTGGGTGGCAAAAATAAAGATGGTTTCAAAAATGCTGAGCTTCCTGACTCCATCAGAAAGGCAGCAAAGTTGCCTCCTGTTCCGCAAATACCTCCCATCTTTGCACGCCTTAAACATCATAAACTGGGAAGCCCTGTCAGACCAATTGTCTCCAGGAAATCGGCGCCGTCATACCGCCTTGAGAAAGTGCTCGCCAAATTCTTAACTCCTTTTTTACCCCCTTCCGGTACGGTACAACTATCATCGTAGGATTTTGTGGAGCGACTACGGGGATTAAACATTGCACCCATTTACTTAATTGGACGCTTTGATGTGGATGCCATGTACCCTTCGATCCCTGTCGCGGAAGCTACGAATATTTTAAAGCAGGCACTCACCAGCTCTGCCCTTTTCACACTAAGTACTGTTTTGGAAATATCTAATGTCCTAGACTTTGTCACAGGCTTCAATTATTTCCAGTTTCGCGACAAAATCTACAAGCAAGAAAAAGGAATCCCCATAGGTTCGGCACTCTCTGCTGTCCTAGCGGAAACGGTACTACGACCTCTCGAAGCTCGGATCATGGCATCGACAGAACCAGTTCCACGTATATGGTTACCTTACGCGGACGATATATTTTTCGTGTGGAACCAACCGAGGGAACAGCTCAACGAATTTTTAGATTCCATTAATCAACAACACCCTAATATGCATTGCACTTTGGAACTGGAAAAGGAGGGTTACTTATCCTTCCTCGACGTATCAATCAAGATATTCCCCGTATGCGATCTTCACACCGAAGTATATTATAAAAAGACCCACGTTCCCAATGCGATAATTCCTACCTCGACATGTCCGCAACAGAGAAAGATGGCCCTCTTCAGGCCCAGAGCGAAAAGAGCCTTTACGCATTCCTCGGACGATGCCTCTACCCTGGCTGAGCTAAAAGAACTGAGGGGTTTGGCAAACTCTTCGGGATACCCGACCCATATGGTTGACCGCATTATAGCACGCACGTAGTCCAGAATCCTCGGCCCTCAGAACCAGCAGCCATTGCTGAAGTTACTTTACATTGGAATTTGCCAATATATTCCAGGCTTTACCTATTTTCTGAAGAACAGCCTAAAGAGATTTGGTCTGGGTATAGGAATCCGAGCTCCTAGAACCATCGCAGCCTGTCTCACGGGCTACAAACGAAGCGGCGTTAACCTGAATGAGGCGGAGGTATATACCAACCCTTTGCTATATCCAGATGGAACAACCAAGAACTATGTTGGTATGACAAAAAGATCTCTGAGTATAAGGCTCCAAGAACATAAGCGGAATGCCAAGAGAGGCCTACCCACCACCGCTCTGGCCCGTGAAGTTGCCACCCGATCAGCTGTTCCTTTATGGTCGAATATGAAGAAAATAGCTCCGTACACAACGGCCCGAGCGACCCTTCGAGAAGCCATAGAAATATTGTCAAGGCATGACGTATGCAACTCTGACACATCAACTGAGCTTCCCCATGCCTGACGTGCCCTACTTAATTCTCACCCACGCGCATCTGCTCTATGACTTCAGCAGCGCGTGCCTATCACATACCACCTGTATCATTGTTTTACACATTACTCTGTGCATTTAAATGGAATTCTTTGTTCATCTTTTATAACATTCGCCTGAGGAAGCCAACCGTGTTTAGTGAAAGCTTGCGTTTAGTTACCTTTATATCTGCAGTACGCCTATTAAACGGATTTGTCTGATTCTTTCGTCATTTAGTCAAGGTGTATCTCTACCCGATCTCTCTAATTGGAGTTTATTTATAACAAGCATTTTTTAAGTGGACAACTGAGATAAAAACAAGGAGAAACCAAAAATAAAAAAAAATGAACAGCAATGACTCCTTTTTCAAAGTGTATAATTTTTTATTTAGCTTTCTATCACGCACTATGTACAGCCTTTACATTAGAAACATGGCAACTAAGCCCCAGAAATACTTCAGGGTACAGTTATTTATCCCTATGTTCATCACTTTTCCATGTTTATGTTTGACATTTGATACGAAAGGCCTGACACGTACGAAATGATGAAAAAGTTATAACACAGTTGATGATGTCAGCGACTGTTAGTGAGAACGAGAAAAGCATCTAATAGTAGCTAAAACCCTATTTTCTAATAACAAAATTTTAATATAAAATAATAACAACACTCTATGAGTATCTCAAGTTGAAAAATTCTTGCTATTTTCATCCACAGTACTTTCGCTTACTAAATTAATTTATGTTCAGTAAAATGCAAAATCTGGTTAAAACATAAATTCTGGAGATAGAAATCATTTCTGTGAACACTGTATAGGCGAAAGTAACTAAATTTTAGTATTCATTTCTTAAAAACAGAAAAGATTGCGATTTGTCGGATGATAATATACCATTGGACCAGTCATAAAATTGGGCGAATCGGCATAAGATCAAACGTAAAATTGGGCGAATCGGCATAAAATCAAACGTAAAATTGGACCAATCGGCACTAGACCAATCGTACAATCCTACCATTAACAATCATACCTTTGAACCAATCTTACCATTGCAACAATCGCACCTTTGGACCAATCGTACCATCCTGCCATTGAAACAATTGTGCCTTTGGACCAATCTTATCATTGGAACGATCATTGGGGACCGGTGTGGGGCTAACTGCTGCCATGAAGCGGAAGTAGCGTTTTCAAAAAAAAAAAAAAATGTTTTTCAGTCACGTTTTAATTTTGAGACAAAAAATATAATATCACTTAAATGATAATCACATTAAAAAATATGTAAAAAATGTTAATTTTGTGTGATTTCTTTTTCCAATTTGCGTAGTTGTGCGGTAGCTAGAGATACACGGCTCCATTTCCATGAATCAGGTAATCGCCTCATCAACGTCCACGAATAGCAAATCGATTCAATGTGAAGACGACTTCATGTCATCTGTAAGGGTTGATTAATTTATTTAAACAGATTCGTAAAGAAAACCACTCAGCTGAGGTTAAATTCAGAAAGATCTGCTTCCTCTTTTTACCTTTCTTACCTTTTTAGTAGAGTAGCATTTTCAAGATTAATTAATCTCTTCAGTATTTCTTCTGAGGAGATTTAATCACTTGTGACTTTTCAATCTTTGTAAATCATGAAACCCTCCCCTTCCAATTCGATTTACAGCTGATGCCGTGTTTTCTACTGTTATTCGTATTTTAAGTTCGCAGTATCCACTTCTTTCTTTCACAATCTGTTCCGAGAGGATTTAAAGCCGGCTGATTTATCTCGTCAACCGACGTTTTAGTGATGGTAATGTAATGGTCTATGCTAATGTTCCTGCAGAACTGAAGCACGTTCAAATCTGGATTCCTTCTTAATAGCGTCGAGAACGCAAATAAAAAATGCTCCCGATGTAGTGAAACGCTTGTGTTTCTGCTCCATCCGTTAGGCCACTTATTCTCTTATTTCCTTTTGTTTCCCATTCTAAAAGTTTATTTTGTTTCTGAAGTCTAGGAAACAGACGAAATTTTCAACGAATAAGCACTCACAAACAAAAGGAACTGCGCATCTCTAAGAGAAAAACAAACACAAACGCTGTGATCGGTTGTGAGTTCCATAGATTCTGAGAGTTTCTTTTGATAACAAGAATCGAGTAATCCACTATTTTATTCCTACTTCTAATAAATCATAAAATTTTAGCATAAGAACAAGAAGTAAAATAGGACAAACAACATTCAGAAGAATTGAATGTAACAAAATCAAATTTAAATTCCAATTTCACGACAACACGGGGTCAAACACGAAACATCGGAAGCTCTTGTACTGACTTCACAGAAATTGAATTCTAATCCATAAAAACGATATTCATATCTACATATCGTGACAGTAAACATCATTTTAATAATCAGTAGTTTACTTCCATCCTCCCCCCAAAGAAAATTTAATTTGGGACGTTATTGTGTATTGTGTCCCTTTGTCCTCGGACTCTCGCTATTACATCCAAGGGTTTTGCTTTTGCCCTAAAAAAAAGACACTCTGTCACCGTCAGAAACAATAAAATCATTACCCAGTCTGATCGTCTGCTCGATCACAATTTACGGGCAATAAAATAACACTTAGCATACGTACTAAGGTCGATTGCTTGGGAAATGATGTTTTACAAATCTATTAATGATAATTGCTGATAAACATCTTCTTCTTTGAAGTTTCCCATGCTGACTGACATAGGAAGGCCTAATACCGTATATTCCATACCATTCCTGAAAACGATGAATACTAAAATCTCTGTAACAACGGACATATTCGTTATGAAATGCAACTGGAAAAACTTGTTTGAATTATTCTCAGAAATTTTCGTTTTTTCCAGCTTTTCAGGGGACGATTGTACTTTTTCTGCGGCTAATGTGATTAATTTTATTGAGCTGCATCTGGAAGATTTTCTGGTATTTTTTTTTTCAATTCTCTTATTCAAAATCCAAGTTGCAGCACTTCTACAGTGCTACTGAGAAAATATGTATGAAAAAATCTCATATTTCTTTAATTGTTTCTAATTGTATTTTTATTGCAATTGGCTTCCAACGTGTTTTTTCCAGACATCGTTAGAGGTCTAAAATTAGGTTTTACTACCACGCGAAGAAGCATCATAGTAAAACTCCGCAACGCGATTCAGGGTTTTAGTCTTAAACCTTTTTTTTTTGTTTTTAGTTGGAGGTTTAACGACCACCGTGAGCAACTCAATAGGCTATAAGCAGTCGCCCGCCCCTAATTTAGGGCCACTGGTTCCAGAGAAGGGAGAGACCCAGTGCTGAAAGACAAACACAACATCCATACCTCACCGGGATTCGAACCCGGACCCCGTTCGGACGAATGATCAGAAGCCATCGCTTAGACCAATGGTATTCAACCTTTTTTGTTTGCGTACCCCACAATAAAAATTATCTTAACTTTGCACCCCCAATAGTTTTTAATTTATGAATTACCGAATGGAATAATTTAATACTAAAAATACATATTGATTGCCAAACAACATTGTTTATTATTATAAATATATATGAATTGGGAAACGGCAATGCTTATTATTGTTAGAAATTCTAAGTAGGTTCGCGCGTTGATCTCAAATGACGGATTCAACAAACGAAAGAGAATTCCTGAACTCACAGAACGAATGGTTGAAAGCTTAAAGAGTACTTACCACCTTTAAATAGATAATTCTTTATCTTTAATCAAATGAATATATTCACAACACATCACTGAAACACTGAAACATCTAAAAACCTGTAGATTGAAAATACAAGCTATCCAATTTTATATTGGGTTTTGGAACAACATCACAAACGCAGTACGTAGGCACATAACTTCATCTTTTGGTTTCGGTTCTCACGGGAACAGTTTTTCTTTTCTCATGTCAGCACTTCACAACTTGTTGCGTTGGAGTGAGAATGAGAGTTTTCTTTTATTTTATTTCCAAATAGGTTCACTTAACGCAGCAACGCCATCTATATTGTTCTTTTATGTGGAACTTGAACGGACACATCGCACTATTTCCAACAATTATGAATCACACCAAAAATACTGCAAAGTTAATCTTATTATAAAATATCCATTTAATGAGAAGGCTGGGCTTACATTTTTTGAAGCTAGAAATTCAATTCGGGGACGAATGTTAGTGTGCGCAAGGATAAAGGCCGGCTCTGGATCAAGGCAATTCCTCTCCTTAATTTCGATTGATGTTAGTGCAGAAAAGCCTTGTTCACACAAGTAAGTCGATTGAAATGGAAGAAGCTTTGAAATAGCAAGGTCACTTAACTCTATGAACTCTTTTCGAGCTGCTGTCCAAAAATCGGAGATTGACATGTTCTCGAATGTTGCTTTTAGTGTTCCATCAGTAGTCATTTCAATTAAGTCCTCTTTTAACTTGATGGAAAGATCAGATGAAGTACATGCAATTGTATTAAAGGGATTTGTAACCCAATCGTGTATTTCGCCCTCATTCTCAATCCGGGGAAAGTATTTCAAGAATGCTTCATTTAGCCAGACCAAGTGGCATTTAATGATTCCCACCAAGGTATCACTAACAGTGACTCCATTTTATTTAGTAAATTCATAAAGAGTTGGAAAAACCGCAATATTTCTATCAGTAATACAATTTAACCAAAACAGAACTTTGTTATAAAACCCCTTGATCTTGCTGTATGTCTTAAAAATATTTGGATCAAACCCTTGGAGTTGTAAGTTGAGTTCATTTAGTTTGCTGAAGATGTCCGCCAAGTAACTTAATAGGCAAATCCAGTCTTCATTTTCAAAATATGTGACCAATTCAGATTTCAGTTCTGAGAGAAAACACATTACTTCTTCCCTCAATTTAAATAGGCGGCTTCGTCCTCGTGACAACCAGCGGACTTCTGTGTGTGTAACAATAGTTGTGTATGTGGAGATCCCACCTCCTCACAAATTTTCTTAAAAAGACGGGAATTTAACGCTCGGGACTTGATAAAATTAACTATTTTTACAGCACTGTTCAGTGTTTCATGCAACTCTGAAGTCATGTTTTCTTTTTCAGTCAAACTTTGCTTATGTACACGGATGAGCCACTACATTATGACCACCCCCAGCCTAGGGACTAGAGGAATGTGCGCGTCTGGAGACTGAACGGTGGCGCAGGTGAAGTTCACAGAACAGTATATATATGATACAACCCGAGAACCAGTTTTCGGTTAGTAGAGTGTTCGGAGTCAGGATGGGAAAAGCTACCGATTTATCGGAGTTTGATAAAGGACAAATGGTGATGGCGCGCCGCCTCGGAACTACGATCTCGGAAACGGCACGGTCACGTGCCGCTGTAGTGAGTACGTATCAAAAGTGGTGCACAGATGGCCAAACGACGAACCTTTGTCCAGCCGTGTATCATCCGCAGCTCATTGATGCCTGAGTGGAGCGGAGACTGCCGTGCATTATTCATAGAGACCTGCATTGCGACAAGCCTCCCCCCCCCAAGCTACAATAGTGCTGATCAGGGCAATGTGTCACAGCACACAGTTCATCGCAGCCTTCTCCGCATGGGCCTACGTAGCCAAAGGTCCAGCAGGGTCCCCGTGCTCACTGCAAGTCATCTCCAGCAACGCATGAAATGGGCCCAAGATCGTCGAAATTAGGCCATGGATGATTGGGAGAAAGTGGCCTGGTCTGACGAGTCAAACTTCCAGATGCATCACGTAGACGGCCGAGATACCCCCGATTACCAACGGAAGTTATGGCACCTGAATGCACTGTTGGGCGGAAACAGGGCGGCGGTGGCATAATGTTATGCTGGACGATATTTTCTAGGGGAACTTTAGGCCCCATTATCCCAATTGCACAATCCCTGACAGCTGTCAGGTATCTGAACATCGTTGTAGACCAAGTCCACCCATTCATGGCAACTGTGTTCCCTGCTGGTGATGGCTATTACCAACAGGCTAATGTGCCATGCTACACTGCCAGAGTCGTCAAGGAGTGGTTCGATGAACATGCTGGTGAATTTCTGTTAATGTCCTGGCTTTCAAATTCACCTGACATGAGCCCAATCGAACATTTGTGGATCGACTTAAAAAAGTAGGTTCGCGCTAAATCACCACCACCCCGAATTGTACGGGAACTAGAGGACCTGCTGTTGATATTATGGTACCAGATACCCGAAGATACCTATCGCCACCTCATTGAATCGATGCCTTGCCGAGTGGCAGCTGTCTTGCGGGCTTAAAGGTTGGGGGATGGAGGGATTCTACAGCCCAGCAAAAACACAAGTGTTGGGAAACTGCTGGCCGCCAGCTGGCAGTGATGGGTCACTGCCGGATGAAACCTGCCGCTCGCGGCCAGGTAGCGGTCCGTTGGTGGCAGCGCCATCAGTTGGCAGCCACTCATGGCCCTGCAGCATCGCCGTGAATTGCGGGCCACCAAGCAAGTGCCACTAGTGGCCCGTAGCTGGCAACCGATGAAATCCCAACACCAGGTGGAAGCAACGGAACTGCGCATGCGCAAAAGCAACATGTGCTGTCTCTCTCGTGGTACCAGTTAGTTGAAGACGACGCTATCGCCATCGTGTTATTTTAGTGGTTGTTAATTTTATCCTTGATTTTGATTTTTTGTTATGGATACTACTGGGAAATTTGCGGACAAGATTCGGCAAGCCATCAGTTACATCACGTGATTGCCGGCTGCCACTGCCGGGAAACTAGCGGACCACATTTTGCTAGCCATTATTTATGGGACGTGCTTGCAGGGCCGCTGAAGGGTCACTTGTGGCAGCTACTGCCTGTGATGGATAACTGATGGCCCTGTTGTGGTATATGACAACAGATGGGGCTGCCAACTGTTGGCCTGCTGCTGGCCTGAACTGCTGTCCTTTCTGTTGGCCGCCTGGACATTTTATTGACGGTTCGGCAGCGGCAACATAGTGCTAGGCCACTGCCAGCAATGACCCAGTGCTGGCCCAGCAAGACTGTTTTTGCTGGGAGTTTATTAGGTAGGTGGTCATAATGTAATTAATGGCTCATTGGTGTATAATGCAGTGTTGCCAGTTAATGTTGGGTTAACTGCGCGAATTCGCGCAACAAGACCTCTCTTTTGGCCTGTCATCTTCTGTAGTCAGCTCTCCTTCAAGCATAGTTTGTCGCCTGACCCGGAAACCTACGATTCCCTCCCAGCACATTTTGTGACGTATCTACCTCAGAAGTGACGCACATGTCAAGACTGCGAAGTTAAAACGATAAACTTCATCGGTATAGCTTAAGTGAGAAAGCATTGGGCTCCGGAGCAGAAGGATGCTGATTTGAATCGCCACCGGCAAATTGGTGTTTTCACAAGAAATTATTAGGTCTGTAATAGTTGATAGTGTTTATTACACAGGGCCGGTAATTCTAATACACTACTTCGGGTGTGGCGTGCCTGCCCCGAAAGACGCACATGAGATAAAGGCAGATAGCAGCGAGAGCACATGCCAGTGTAGTATAGTGGATAGCAGGAGGAGCTCCGGAGCTGAGAGTTTAGAATTCTGTCCCAGCCATAAAAATGATGGAGAAATTTACTTTGTCGTATTGGCGCCCGAACTTCAAGGATGACATGGCTGATAGGTTTGCCGCAATGGTGTGATGTTCTTTCCACACAGCGAGACAGGAAAAATGAGAATCCCTTCTTCAGTGCTTCGAAAAAAACAAATGTGTGTGATGTTACATTCCACACACCAAATTGTCTGGGATTTCTCAAATGCACGTTCTTCATCGGATGACTGCCTACACCGACACGGTCCCGGCTGACCCGTAGGCCATGCCCCCGGCCCTCTTTCGGGATGGAGGGGAGATGTGACATGCCTGCCCCTCAAGACGCACATGAAATAAAGGCCGGTGTAGTATAGTGGATAGCACTCGGAGCTCCGGAGCCGAGAGCTAGGGGTTCGAATCCCTCCCCTGGCATGGAAATGATGGAAAAATTTAGTTCATCATACGGGATGTTCTTTTTTTCTGTAGGAGTGGCATCAGTAGGAATTGACTTTTTATTCGGGGGTGGCAGCATTTCACAGAACGAGCTCACTATATAACTGATGACTATGTTTGGCTTATACTGCTCCGGTGTTGTTGTTGTTGTTTTTTTTTATTGGAGGTTTAACGACCACCGTGAGCAACTCAATGGACTATAAGCAGTCGCCCGTCCCTAATTTAGGGTCACTGGTTCCAGGGAAGGGAGAGAGCCAGTGCCGTAAGACAAACACAACATCTATGCCTCAGCGGGATTCGAACCCGGGCCCCTTACAGACGAATGATCAGAGGCCATCGCTTAGACCACTGCGCCACCGGGGCGGCTCCGGTGTTTGGAAGTGTGTGTGTGTGTGTGGCATTTTTTAGCCATTTCTATCTGTTACAGTATAACAACGAAGTGATCAAAAAAATGATTATTAATGCGTATTTCATTCCTTTAATATGTTTCGTATTCAAAGCCGCAAACTGACGTAAGTAGAACATGAATTTACTAGTTTTATTTTGGATCCTTTAAATTTTCAGTCTCATTCTCGACCTCAGATTTAAGGTGGGAGCTTTCACCTTTTTTTGTGCGTCACATTCCTTTTGATTTATTCGCAGAGCGTCGTGACATGTAATTTTTCCCTTCCTGACACAGTCTGCATTGCTATCCTGGCCGCTCCATTCAAAAATGACGAGAAAAACAAAACTAGGAAATTCAGCGTCCTGCTCATATTTTTAAAGTAGTACTTTTTGCTAAATTCGAATTTTCGAATCTCCGATACTTAAATCTTTTAGTTCAGAAATCTAGTGGCGAACTTCGTGACATATTTCATCAACGTGCCGCTGAAGCCTCGTGCTTCCGTTCGCCCTCAGCAGCATCCGATAAAACATAAAACGGATGAAATAATATACATAAATCACGGAGCTAAACGGGCGAAAATACTTCCCCCGCAATCAATAAACTGTTGTGAGCTTGTAGCCAAGCACACACACACACGCGCGCGCGCGCACTTTTCTTTCCAAACGGTAAGAAAAAATTATCTTGTTTATTTTAGATGGAATTCCAAAGAAGTGCTAGCAGCAGTTAGGCACTGCGCGGTATTAGTGGTACTATTTACGAGGCTTTAACTCATCTGCAGCTGTTAGGACACGCTTCAGTGATCACTCCCCAATTTAAGGAGTTTCGACTACATTCATATCTTGCGTCCTGAAGCTGTCACCTTCCGAAATGTGGATTATATTTTCACAGTTTTCCTCCATTATAGCCGTACTTTATGGCTTCGAGACGACTGAGCAAGAAGTGCTTTTCCATAACCACATTTACCGCGAATTTTCTTGCTAGAAAGAGTTTCGTTCTGAACTTTCTTTTTTTTTTTTTAATTTTTAATGCGCACATATCTTGATCTTAATGTAGATCTTTAATTTATCAGAACCAGCGAGATTTATAATTAGTCATTTTCAGCCTCCTTACGTAGGTAAAAGATTGCAAGGCGAGGTGAAATGTGCTGTATCTTAATGTCACATAATGACACGCTTTTTTTTTTTTCCTACTGATGCTTGGCTTCGTTGCTAAATAGTTCCGTGCTATAGACGGATGCACGCCGACAAGAGGATTTGCAATAATTAGAAGAAATGGTTTCAGAAGTTTATCTCATTTTTTTGTGTGTCACCTTTCAAATATTTCACTTCTCGTATTTTCGTAATTTAAAAGATTTATTACTGGGTTCTTTCTGTCTAGTTACAAAATGGGACTTTGCTACTTTTCAGGAGGAATTAAAAAATCAACGCTGAATCTCGACGCTTAATGTAATTTACTGCTGAGTGTCGTAAAAATCCCTTTTTATCCATAAACTGCGTTTTCCTTTGCTGAAATGAAATGCAAACTGTTTCGGGTGACTTTGCTTGTTATAAAGCTGTTACGTATAGTGCTCTTCACTGGCTCTTCACTGCACGAAGTAACAAGAAAAGAAAAAAAAAGAAAAAAGGAGTGATGTAGCAATTTCTTCCATGCAAAATGCTCAGGAGTGCTTTATAGAAATTGAAGCATAAATAATATTTATCATCTTCTTTCCCGTCTGCGGCATAAATTAAACTTTCGAAAACATATATTTTTCGGTCTTTGATATAAATAAAATTCACATGTTTTCATTCTTTCGAAACGCCAAGCAGTGAAAGTTTCAGCGTGTCATTTCTGTAGCAGCTTATAAAATTATTAGTTGTAAACAAGTTACATGACTTTCTTCAAGAAGAATGTAGGACGCGACCCCCACCCTGTGTCTTGGGTTTGCAGGTTCCCTTTCCAGTCTTTTGCATTACCTACATTAAATCTAGAAATGAGCGTACGTAGTATTTAAACTAATGTAACAATAGTTATAATTAGTATTTAAATTAACTAGGCTATTTAAACGGAAAATCGTAACGCCGAACACTGAATCTAACGGGAGCTACAAACAAATGAGAATAGATCAGAATTACTGTAGTGTCTTAAACTACTAGTTTAATTTTTCTTTTTTTCCTGATAGAATGAGGCAGGATGTCTATGACCTTCAAATTCTTACGTTATAACGTAAAAGCTAGTGGCAGGTATCAAATCCGCGACCTTCTGCTTCAGTGCCAAATGCTTTCCCAACTAAGCTATACCAACAAAGTGGCTGCAACTTTGTCGTCTTGACATGTGCGTCACCTATATACCCTTCCCTCCCTCTTTGAGAAAGGGCTGGGGAAAAATAGTAGGTTAACGGGTCAGCCAACTAACCACGCTTAAAGGTGGTCACTGCAGAAGAAGGATTTTTCATCAATTCCAGATGATGTGTGGAACGAACATGACCAGAGATGGAAACGGGCCACGGATCAACGGGTTGACAATTTCTTGCGAGTCCAACGGGTCGGGTCAAGGTGTTCCTGACCCGATTTTGACCCGGATTCCCGTTTTATTTTTGAAAGGAGAAAAATATATTCCAAAGAAAAATGCGCGTTGTGGAATTCTGTAGTCAACACTGGTGCCCACAGAGCGAATAATGATTTGCCATGCAAAAATATTGCCGCCTATTTCTTAAAGCAACGAAGATTTCCACAGACCGACGTCAGACATACCGACACCATATCGTAAAAAGATACTTCCTTTGCGTTCTTTTACAGTGCGATTGTCCAGGGCAACGTACAGGCAAACGCCATTTGCCTGCTTCTCAGCTGATTCACTCTCTCCGTGCGAAGTTCACTATATGACTAAGAGTTACTTTTCACATCGCATCTTTTACATTGAGCATTCAGAGGTTTTCGATTCATGTGCTAACACCCCGTTCCCATGACATGCCATGTCGAAATTGACTCCTTATTTGTTAATATTAATGGATTTAATATTAAGGAGGTTGAGAAAGGCGTCGAGGCCAACAAATACGTGCTTGTTGAAAATTACAAGGGGAAGAGTGAATGCTGGAAATTGTTTCGTCTCATTAAGGAACCGGTGAATAATTTTGTGTTGTTTGGTCTTGCTTGTTGTTCAAAATGTGGAAAGTGCATAATTACAAAGAAAGATGTCAACAGTGTAATAAAAGATTATGGAACCAAAAATCTAATGGACTATATGAAAGTATGCGCACCTCCATCAAAGCGTGGAAAGAGTGAATAATCTAAATACATTTAAATAAATACATTTGTGTAATCGTAAATAATGATTCCCATTTGTAATATACTCCATGGTCACGGCCATAGTCAGCCATTACTTCTGGATTACGCAAAATAGTGGCACTAAAATTCAGCAAGTAACCAAATTTTATTATTTAAAAAGGATTTCAGTTATTAAATCTCAAGTAGTTCTTAGGATGAATATATATATATATATATAAATTGAGTTGTGAATTTATAGTTCAAAGCAGATTTGTCCGGGTCAGTTACGGCTCCGGATCGGGTAGGGTCGGGTCCGGGTCCGAAATTTTTGACCCGTTTCCAACTCTGAACATGGCACAATTTTCGAATAACTCAACGGCCAAGAGATTCATTTTACGTTCGGGCGCCAATATAGCGTAAACGCCATTTGCCGGTGGTGGATATCGAAACCACATCCTTCTGCTCCGGAGCCGAATGCTTTCCCAGTTAAGCTACTTTGATGAAGTTTGTCGCTGCAACTTTGTCGTCTTAACATGTGCGTAACTTCTGAAGTAGGTACGTCACAACGGATGGAAGCAGCCGTCAAAGACGGTTTGTACTTTATACTGCAATTACACCTTATGATGTCTGCGCAAGTATACACTATCGCTATGTACTGCTTAATACTGTGCTTTGCACTATTAACGGTCATTTTTAAAATGGAATAAGCTCGGACGAATATTTTTGCTCTCTAAGAAATGGACCTTGCGCAACTGGAACGAGTGAACTTGCTGATCTGATAGCGTTGCTTTCCTATTTTGTTTAACTGTTTAAAGTAGTCATTTGAAGGGGTGACTGATATTAATCATTTCTGACTGATTACTTGCTAAAAGGACTATAACAGTGACGACGAACCTAAGAAAGGTGAGAAAAGATGCTTGAGTGCCTTGTTTCTGCTGTGACATGTGAGCAAATGGACAATGAAGCAGCGAAACGCCTGTCGGCGTAGTTTAATTGAGAGAACAGCTGCTCCAGGGTAGGAAGGTGCGAGTTCGAATCTCTTTGTCGCCAAAGGAAAGGTTATACTGGATCCTGAACGAAAAAAAATTCGTGGCCGTGTGGACTGAAAGCCTGCCGCTGGCGGCGTCATAGTTCAATTTGATAAATTTACTGAAAGGTTTTAAAAATATTTCTTGGCCGTGAGAACTGAAAGCTTGCCGCCGCCGGCGGCAGCATAGTTCAATTGGAGCCAAAGAACGACCACTTGTGAGATCCCATTATTGGCAAAGAAAGGTTATGCTACTCAGTATCATGATGTACGTGCCAGAATGTAGTGGCGACAAATTCCCATACCGGTAAACTCCTACATCCTCTCATATAAGGGGATGTACACTAATAGCGTTTCGTTCAGAGATCTTGTCAAAGTGTGGGAGTTTTCCTAGCTGGTTAAAACGAAATGTTCGAGTTTTTTCCAGGGAATAATTCTGTTGGATTATTATTCGTAATTGATTATCTCCTCGAAATTCCACCAGACGCAGAGCATCACCTTGTGCTCTAAGCGTCCACGTTTGGTAACAGGTCCTGGAAGCTGGTCCTGCCGCCCCGGTGGCGCAGTGGTCTAAGCGATGGCCTCTGATCATTCGTCGGAACGGGGTCCGGGTTCGAATCCCGGTGAGGCATGGATGTTGTGTTTGTCTTACGGCACTGGCTCTCTCCCTTCCCTGGAACCAGTGACCCTAAATTAGGGACGGGCGACTGCTTATAGCCCATTGAGTTCCTCACGGTGGTCGTTAAACCTTCAATCAAAAAAAAAAAAAAAAAAAAGCTGATCCGGGCTGAACTACTGCTGTTGTGTGTTAGGATTACGGAAATATACCCACTTTTCATCGCATGTAACAATTCTCTTGATGAAGCGCACATCGCGTGGGTTCTCTAGGAGTTTCGCGCACACTTCCACTTGGCGGTTTGCTTCAGCTGGCGTCAGTTCGTGAGGGATAATGCGGCAGCTCCTGTAGGCCTAGCCGAGGTTCTGAAGGTGACGAACCACGGTGGTCTGTGATATGCCCAGCTCGCCTGATAATCTCCGAGTGCTGCTTGTCGGATTTGCCTCTATATATGGCCTCGCGCACAGCCTCCGAATACACGGTTTGCGGCCTACCTGACCTTTGCTGATCGTCGAGGTTTCTGTCACCTGAGCGAAATTTCTTGAACCATCTGGTTGCGGTGCTGTGCTCCACGGAACCTTCCCCTTTTGCATGACAAATGTTTCATGTCGCTTGAGCAGCGTGATGGCCGAGTTCAAACCCGTAAAGCAAAAATTCCCTAATTAGCGGGGTTTTTTTGTGGCTGTTCATCTTTTAGGCGTCTCAACCACTGACAGAACGATGACATGCGATGCTGTTTCACAGCAACGACTACGACTTTATATCCCTTTTGACTTACTTCAGTGCGCGACTTGAACTAGTTTAAACACGTGACATACCCGCTGTAGCGCATGCGTTTATGCAAATATTACAAAACTTTCGACTCACCCTGTGTAAAATATTTACTAGTACGAAATACCTAGCTCGTAACTTAAAATGCTATATAAAGGCCCGCGGCCTAAGTGCCTTGTAAAGAGCTGAGAAATAATCCATTGAGTGCCTTTTATTTGGTTTTATAAAGTGTTTACAAATAGGTGTTTTGTCAGCACCTGAAGATCGATGCTTCGAGTCCCTGTTGATTAGTTTTTATTTCATGTTATCGCAATGCGAAATATTAAAACCATAACTCAAGATTTAGTGAGCCGGAATGCTTCTACGTAAACTGTATTCAATATGATCTTACATACGAGTTTGTATTCCTAGGAAAGCTCGTGCATTTCGTTTTGGTCAGCTAAGTAAACTCCCACACTTTGACAAGATCTTGGAACAAAACGCGATTTGTGTACATTCTTTATATCAGAAGGTGTAGGAGTTCACCGAGGTGGGAGTTTTTCGCCGTTTGTATTTTGCGCAGCAACAGAAGAAAGTGTGGGAGTTTTCCGATGTGGGAGTTTACCTGGATCAGTCAGAGGGACTATCCCTTCCCCACCATGACTTGCGTCACGGAGGATAGAATAACTATTGAGATGAGAAGGAAAGAATTGTTTTGCTGTAACTTTCGTAAAACCCGGTCCCTATGTCAATACTTGTATTTCGGGAGCTCAGAAAAATTTTCGTCACCGTTTCATTCAGGTACATCAATTCTTAAAGGATTAATAGAGATGATACTACATTTAAATTTTTGAAGTAGTGTTTCTCTAAAATCATTATTCAAGCAGTGTACCACAGTATGCGTCGATAGTCTAGCATCAGTCACATTCTACCAGATCAGAACAAAAACTGAGAAGCACGTTCAAAGTAATGTAACAAAAAAGCATAAATGGTGATAATTGCAATATTCAGGGAGTATAATATTCAAGGTGGCCCCACCGTCTTGCTATTATATGAAAATATTTAAAATATTCTGTAATTAAATAGTAACTTTTCTTATTCAAGTTAGGACATTTACATTATGACAAAAACACAAATTAACCTAGTTCTTGCCTCTCCTCAGGCAAATCCTTTGACATCTAAAAGGGACTCAAGCAAGTTCATCCAGATACTGGGATTTCCGGCAAAGCTATAGCTATTAAAAACAGTTTCGTGAAAGACATCTTTGAGCGTATTACCGCAGAATCGTCGCGCATGGCCCAATACAACAAGCGGTCCAACATCACCAGCAGAGAAATTCAAACTGCTGTCCGACTTCTGCTTCCTGTGGAGATAGCCAAGCATGCAATGTCAAAAGGAACCAAGGCTGTTACCAAGTGCAACAGCTCCAAGTAAGAAAACACATTTTGAAAAAATAAATGGACCCATTACCTTGTATCACCCCGCCAACGTGAACCCTGAACTGAATAAACTCACGGCGTCAATTTTTTTCCCCTTCAAGTTTTGTGTGTTGAAGACATCGCAAGGTAATGTTCTAGTTTATATATATATATTTTTCTTTAAGTTATATGTGCTTATGCTTTGAGCTGAAAATAAGAAAATTTTCTGTCTCTTGTTGAGGCTGTGTTGTCATTTGAGAAAAATCGCTAAAGTCTAGGAGGAAGGAAACAAAAGAAAAAAAAAATATTTTTTTTCTAATCAGGAAGGGCTTAACTTTTTTTTTTTTTTTTTTTTTTTTTGACAGTTAAAATCGTTTTGTGAATGCTAAGTTTTGTTGCACCCAGTTAAAGTAGAATTTTCATTTTGGGCATTTTAAATATTATGTTGTGGTTGCTTGGAAATTATTTAACGAATAAGCTTTGCAGTAGGGCAGCCCACTTTCAGTCATAATATGTTTCTGCTGTAGTTAACTCAAGGTAAGCTGAGGTGGATTTCTAGTTGCTGTTCGCACACAGAATAACAAAAGTTATTATTTAATTATATTTTAAATTTTTCCATATGACACTGCAAGAGGTTCATACGCGCCTGTGTCTGGCTCCATCGACTACAACAGACAGAGCCCATTTAAGAGGGGGGGCTAGGGAGGCTAAAGGGGGCTACAGCCCCGGGCCTTGCATTTTCCACGGCCTCCAGAATTATGCAAGATGCTTGAAGAATTGACAGAATTTTACAGGATTATTATTATTATCTTTTTTTTTTTGCAGGAAACAGAGCAAAAACTACACTGCTGGCCACCCAAAATGCAACACTAAGAAGGAAATATCCGATTGGCCTGAAATTCCCAGCATGCGTCGCCCGCGAGAGGACATGCAAACGGTTAGCATTGCAGGACATATGCAAATCATGTGCGCCCGGCACACCACCCAGAAGTACTGTAAGAAGGGTGCACATAAGGCGGGGTGTAAGTAGTGGAAGTGTGTCGTGCTGCCGGACCTGTGCGTGGAAAGCTTCCTGATGCCACGTCGCAGAATACGGCAGTCATTCCAGCACGTTTCGGAGTTCGACAGAGGAAGAATAGTGGCTTATCGCGACAGCGGTTTATCGTACCAAGGCATCGGCGCCCGTGTGGGACGACATCCAGCCACAGTGAGGCGAGTATGGATTCGGTGGGTGCAGGAGGGACGGACAGACCGACGTGAGCGATTGCCGCAGCCGCGGCGCACCACAGAACGAGAGGACCGGCATGTTGTGCGGCGGGCATTGATGGCTCGCACCGCCCCACCACGAACGTTAGCGCAGGAATTAGGGTGTGTTGCGCAACAACCTTTGTCCGCACATACCGTTCGACATCGTCTGCAGGAGCGGGGACTTATCGCACTGCGCCCATTGCTCCGATTACCATTGACGTTACACCACCGGCGAGTGCGGCGGCAGTGGGCCGTTGAACGTCGCACCTGGACTACGGAATGGCACGACATTGTCTTCTCCGACGAATCCCGCTTCTGCTTGCAACACCACGATGGTCAGATCCGCGTGTGGTGGCACCGCGGCGAGAGACTGTATGACGTCTGCATTATGCATTGCCATACCGGTCCGTCGCCTGGCGTTATGGTTTCGGGCGTAATTGGATATGACACCAGCACCCCTCTGGTACGCATCGCCGGTACACTCAACAGCCACCGCTACATCTCCGACGTTTTGGAGCCTGTAGTCCTCCCTTACCTGCAGGACCTGCCAGCGGCAACGGTTTCAACAGGACAATGCGCACCCTCACGTGGCACGCATCGTGCAACATATCTTCACGGCCCAGCAGGCGTCACTGCTGTCGTGGCCCACCTGTTCTCTCGATATGTCGCCCATCGAACGCGTCTGGTCGCTGATCGGCAACCGAGTGCCCCGGCAAGAACCACCCGCTGCTACGCCTGATTAACTGTGTTAACGTGTGGAAGCAGCCTGGACCGACATACCCCAAGCTCACATCCAAAGCCTCTTTCGTTTGATGCCGCGGCGTTTAGCGGCCGTTATTGCCAGCCATGGGGGTCACACGAACTATTGATGTCTGCGTGTTCCACAAGTCGCACGGGTCTGTAAGCTCAATCGTTTCATCTTTGTATCTGTTGCTATGTGTCCAGTAAATCTGGCTTTGCTATCTCGTGTCCTTCTTGGTGTTGCATTTTGGGTAGCCAGAAGTGTATAAGAAACTGCTTTGTGAAAAAAATTTCTATTTCTTTCCGCTTTTTTAGGAGTTCGCAAAAAGTTTAGTGACCCCAGTCTATCCTCAAATCTTCTGAAAGCATTAAAAAAGTTTTTTGCACACATCTGTAACTGGGGGAAATTTTCATGGATTAAGAATTCGTTTGAATCATGATATTTAAATCATATTATTCTGCCCACTACTTCGATATAATTTCAGCCAACCGTGGGGGCGGGGGATTAAAACAGAACTGAACTGGTATCCATTTTTCAACCATGCATTTTTACATTTTCATGCTACCACTGATTAGTCCATGCATCATGGGATACACACTTCAATACGGCGGGGATATTTTTATAGGTTCTTTATCATATTTTGGGAATGTTTTCTCCTGGGTATTTTTATTCATCCATCCATAGTGAAATCTTAGATGGTGAAATCTTACAAATACTGGTACTTGAAATCTTACAAATACTGGTACTTGAAATCTTACAAATACTGGTACTTGAAATCTTACAAATACTGGTGCCCCAAAATACTGTCCAGCCCCCAGGCCCATGTCTTCTTAAATGTGCTCTGACAACAGAAGTTTCTTTAACAATATTTGCCATTTCCACAGCGATGGCATCCTTCAAATCTTGAACTGGGTGAAAAGGATCCCAATGAATCCTAGATTTTAGATGTCCTCCACAGGAGGAAACCCACCAACCTCAATTTGCGTGAGTGAGGTCAATGGTGCCTTTCCTTCCAATCTACTTCACAGGAAGGTAATGATCTAATGACTGGAAGTACGATTTGGGAAGAGAAGAATGGGGTCGAGTGTAAGACATTTGTGCACTGGACAACTGGGCACATTCACTTTTTTTAGAGACATGAAATTGCGCTGCGTTAAAAAAAAATTATAGTGTTCCTATAGTTCTCCCTACTTGAGCAAGTGGTGTGCACCCCCCCCCCACCCCCAATCCCATTTTCATCAAGAAGTTAAGAAATATTTTCTGTCAGAAAGACGGGGCGGACATTTGGGCACAAATGTTTAAGGGGCCGTATAAAAGTTGCCGTTTCTTGGCACTCTGATGAAAATTTGTTCGAATACATGTTCTCAGTAAAACATACAACAATTACAATTGAATTTGGGGAAACAAAAGTACATTCGTGAATAAAAAAAAACAAGAAAGTTGACACCGAATTTTCGGGTGTAATAAGCATGTCTTCTGAATCCGTTCTGACGCAAATTAAATTTATCAAAGCTATTCAAAGTCAATGGAACCGGTATGGAAAACAATAGATCTGACCAAAGAAAGAAGATTTTCAATCGGGTTTTAATCCCTCAGATATTGCTGTAAACGGAATCGTGAGCTTACGAACTCTTAGAAACAGAGATATCGACAAAAGTAAGATGTGACTTTACGTCCCCTGGTGGGAAAACCATGCATTATTTTAGGAAGAAAGTATTCTCAAAAGGTTTATTCGTATAAGCGGTATCGGTCGAAGAAAAAAAAATTAGTCGAGTTACAAAAGACGTGCTAATAAGTAAATACATAAATAAATTACATAGCACATTTCTTAAACCGGCGGGTTTAAACGAAACAAAGCAATTACAGCAGAATTCATGCTATGTTCGGAAAAGGACGACAAGGTGAGATTTTTTAATAACGCTGTACTTTTACTTAGGCACTAAATATTTACATAACATGTTGCCGCGCTCGTGAGCGAGCGTGCACCTTTTCCTATATTGGAAGTTGCGTGATTAAATCCGAGTAAAAAAACAAAACAAGAAAGATGACACCGAATTTTCGGGTGTAATAAGCACGTCTTCTGAATCCGTTCTGACGCAAATTAAATTTGTCAAAGCTATTCAAAGTCAATGGAACCGGTATGGAAAACAATAATATCTGACGGAAGAAAGAAGTTTTTCAATCGGGTTTTTAATTTCTCAGATATTGCTGTAAACGGAATTGTGAGCTTACGCCCTATGGTTGCAGACTTGTGCGTTAAGAAAAACATGAATTTATATGAGAAACATTTCACACCGGAAACGCTCTCCAACATAGAAAGAATTTTTCAAATCGGACTCTTAGAAACAGAGATATCGACAAAAATAAGGTGTGACTTTACGTCCCCTGGTGGGAAAAGCATGCATTATTTTAGGAAGAAAGTATTCCAAAAGGTTTTCCCATACGAGCGGCATCGGTCCAAGAAAAAAAATTTAGTCGAGTTTTCAGGAGCCCAGATTTTGCTACAAATACATCAGAAGCAGAAATTAACACTTATGGGGGCCAAACGATTCTTTACCAAACATTAGAAATTATGTGAAAAATATTTTCCATCAGGTCTTGTATGCGATACAGGAAGAATTTTTCTAATCGGAGTTTTAGAAGCAGAAATAACGCAGAAAACGCACTTTACCTTTGTGCCCTATAGCGGAAAGTCTATGATTTACTTGAAAATTTTGGATTTATAGGAAAACATTTCGCATCTGAAACACTATTCAACAAAGAAGGAATTTTTCAAATCGTACTCTTAGAAGTAGAGATATTGACAAAAATAAAATATACATCTACGCCCCTGGCGTAGAAACCATGCATTATTTCAAGAAGAAAATGTTACTAAAACGTTTGTAGACATGAGTAGTATCAGTCAACAATTGACTTTTTTTCAATCGAGATTTTGGAAGCTCATATTTTGCTGAAGATACACCAGAAGCGGAAATTAAGACTTACACCACCTGGTGGTCAAACCATTTTTTACAAGAATTGTAAATCATGTGCAAAGGATTTCTCATCAAGAACTGTATCCGGTGCAGAAAGAAGTTTTCAAATAGGAGATTTGGAAGCAGAGATGTAGGGGGAAGCAACTTACCTTTACGCCCCTAGCGGAAAGTCTACGAATTACTTGAAAATTCTGAAATTATATGAAAAACATGTCACACTGGAAACACTATCCATCAAAGAAGGAATTTTTCAAATCGGACTCCTACAAGTAGAGATATTGACAAAAATACGATATACATCTACGCCCCCTGGCGTAGAAACCATGCATTATTTTAAGAAGAAAAAGTTTATAAAAGGTTTGTTGACATGAGCACCATCGGTCTACAAACGACGTTTTTTTCAATCGAAAATTTAAAAGCTCATTTTTTGCTGCAAATGCATCAGAAGCGGAAATTAAGGTCTACGCCCCCTCGCTGCCAAACTATTTTTTTTTAATTAGAAATTTCGCGCAAACGATTTCCCATCAGGAGCTGTATCCGGTGCAGAAAGAATTTTTCAAATCGGAGATTTAGAAGCAGAAATATAGGGTAAAACCCAATTTACCACTACGCCCCCTAGCGGAAAGTCTATGAATCACTTGAAATTTTTGAAATTATATGAAAAACGTGTCACACTGAAAACACTATCCAACAAAGAAGGAATTTTTCAAATCGGACTCCTAGAAGTAGAGATATTGGCAAAAATAAAATATACATCTACGCCCCCTGGCGGAGAAACTGTGAAATATTTTACGAAGAAAATATTCCAAAAGGTTTACCGATGTGAGTGGCATCGGTCCACGAAAGAATGTTTTCAATCGATGTTTTAGAACCTCATATTTTATGGCAAATACATCAGAAGCAAAAATTAACACTTACGCCCCCTGGTAGCTACAGTATTCTTTACCAAAAATTTGAAATTATATGCAAAAGAGTTTCCATCACGAGGTGCATCCGCTGGAGCAAACATTTTTTAAATCGGAGTTTTAGAAGAAGAGTTATCGGGAAAAATGTAATTTACTTTTACGCCCCCTAGCGGAAAATATAAAAGAATTTTTTCAATCGGATGTTTAGAAGCAAATATGTGGAATAAAACGCATTTTTGAATTAGACATCATCTGCATTTACGCCCTCTAGCGGCGAAATTGTACATCGTGAAAACAAAACGAAATAAAGGGTCATCATTCGCATATTTCAAGCTTCCCAATGCAAAAAGAATTTCTCAAATAGGACTAATAGTTGTAGAGATAGCGTGGGTACAGACGGACGGACGGACAAACCGGTAACATAAGCACGATCTTTTTTTACAAAAGACGTGCTAAAAAAGGAATTGGGTTTCAAAATAATCGAGTAGATGGAAGAAGTTTTGGGAGCCGGTGTAGAAATTGTTAACTTAAGGAATTTATAAACTTCGCACTCCTCAAATACTCTATATTTTATAATTTAATTTTTTCTCATATTTTTGTTGCTTGGATTCGCGCCGAGTCAGGGTTCGCGATAGTTACCGAGTCATCAGGGTTCGCGATAGTTGCCCCCCCCCCCTCTCTTTATTTTTTCTCCGAGTCAAGGGAACACCCAGCCAGCCTGCGTGCCGTAACGGTAGACCGCAGAGTAGCTTTCTTCATCCCCAGCGGGGGCACCGACAGTGTTGGATAAGGTGGAGTAATTTTACAACAGGGATGAATGGCAAGCAGACGTTTTATTGGAGTCCGGGCGCCATTCGTCTTGAGAATAGCTACTTCAGGTCTGGAAAGAAGAATAGCGTGGCACCAGACTCGGCGAAATTCATAGCATTTTTATGGTGGTAGATTTACAACCCAGAGAGGACTTCACAGGGAGAATTTCCTAGAATTCAGGGGTGGACGCAATTTAGGACGGGGCGAAGGGTTGGCAAATGAGAGGATTTTCGAGAAGCCTAGAGCAAACCAGATCGGGAAATGTTAATTTCTTGACCAATCTGTAATTTTATGGGAGGATCCGAGGTAGGAAAATTTGCGTTGCCTGCGTGGGATTGGAAGAGGAAGAAAGATGAAAAAAATAGCATGGTGAAAAAAGTTGAGGAAGGAGCAGAGACTAGAGAGAGAGAGAGATCGTGAGGCATTAACGGAAAAATAGAGTAACAAGGAGGCCCAAATTTGAACTTGCTCCTAGAAGAGAATTGATGGGAAAGTAACGGAGTTCTTCAACAGAGGAGCTACTCTGGAGCTTTTAGTCTTTTCATGGGGCAAGAAATGCAGTGGAAGTGATTTGATGCAGTGAAATGCTGTACCGTTGAACTGTGAAACACTAACTCTAGCAACAGGGGATTGCAACCCGGAACGTTAGTTGCTGTTAGCACATGAACTATTAGAAGTTGGCACGTGCACATATACCCTGTCAACTGATGTGCCTTCCTGATGATGTTCGATGCTATACCGAATAATGAACTCTGAATAGGTCTGGAGAAATCTAAGAACTATATAATGTAAATTCTCCGCCAGCCCTTGACGACGGATAGAAGGTAGGACATTTCCGACCATAACGGTTTCCCTTTTATTGATTTGTTTTGTGTGAAGATAGAATGCAGTTCTAATAAAGCATAGTAGGATGTAAAAGCAGTGCAGGGAAATTAAGCAAGTCATTAATCAATTGTGTAGTAGTGAGAATCTAGCAGTAAGTATTGAGAGGGTTAGAGATAAATAACTTGATCAGAGCAGGCAATTGTGTAGATTTTATAATAAATTATTTGAAGTAATAAATGATCCTAAATTTTCAGCATAATATTAAATCAAAATAAACAATTAAATTTAAACTTTAGGAAGACTAAAAATATCAAAAGGGTCTGCAATACATTTATAAGTGTTATAATGAATTAGCTTTATTTTGCTTTCCGCTAAGCTAATTATAATGAATAAGCTCTTCCTACCAGCTAGCTAATGATAATAATGAAGCTTTCATACTGAGCTTAAGTATAATGCTTCTGCTACTGAATGATATACTTGTACTAAGCTTCAAATAGTGAATTCAAATGGTTGTTGTTACTAGTTAATTAAGAACATGAATAAAGTCTTAACGCTGGTTGTTAGTGGTAATAAACTAATGATATAAACCTAACAGCCAGACAGAGGTCTGACAAAAACTATGAATTGAGAAAGACGTACTTACGACAGCATTTTTATTCGGTACGCTTGATCATCCAAAGCACACACACACAACTTGTTTCACAATAATGAAGAATCACTAATCACATACAACAAAATCTCTCCTTATAACAACAAAATCTCTCCTCGTATAACAAACGCTCTCTCTCAACAACAACGCTCCTCTAGCTATCGATGAACGCGCCTATATATACTAGCTACCACCACGTCATGACTTACACTCATTGCCAGATCTCATTCATCGGGTGAAATAATATTTCGTTCAGTAAGAAGATAATTTATATAGTAAAATAAAATAACCAGAGATAGTAAAATCAAAAGGAAAGTGAATATAGAGTATACGTTACATCATCTCCCCCTTAATTTTTCTTTTTTTTTCTTTTTTTTTTTTTTTTTGTTTCCGAAAAACCTATCAATTTTGGAGTGTAAGTCTTACACTTCGTTGATTGACGTTTCTCGACCTCTTTTTTGTTTTGTTGTTTGGTGGCAGAAGTATTTACAATATCAAACTTGGCATGACAAAATTAAGAAATCTGTATTCGTCTGTGAAACTTGTATTGTTGAACAAAACAAACCTGCATCGGCATACCTTCCTTTTATTCTGCCCAGCAGGAATCACTTTTTTAATTTCAAATGACGTTCTCATTATTCGTTGAATACATACCAACTGTATCAGCAGCGAAGATTACCTGGAGCTGCCTAACAGCAACAATTTTATTATTTTACCCCTAAGCACATAGATATATAAAAAAATTGGGATTAGTAGATGGACATAGAAGAAATATAAAAAAAAAACACATATATACACAAAAAAAGAATGCATAGGCCCACACGAAAAAAAGAAATTCTGACACGCCAACTGGTCGTGCAGGAAAAACAACAAATTGAGAAAAGAACCTGTCCACGAGAACTTACTTATCTCGAGGACGCATAAAAAACTCTAGTGCGATAACGTTTTCCAGGCCTAATCGGACTGGTAAAATCAGGTGGCTTCGATCTTTTCAAGGACTTTAATGGATCTGGAACATCGGTCTGCTGTCGGTCAAGAAATCCCGGCGGCTGACGGGAACGGTCAGGAATGGCGGAAATCCGTCGGTCCGAAACGGCTGAAGTCTGTGGGTCCAGAAATCCCTGCGGCTGAGAAGAACGGTCAAGAACGACTGAAGTCTGGCGGTCCAGAAATCCCTGCGGCTGAGAAGAACGGTCAGGAACGTCAGAAGTCTGGCGGTCCGGAAATCCCTGCGGCTGAGAAGAACGGTCAGGAACGTCTGAAGTCTGGCGGTCCGGAAATCCCTGCGGCTGAGAAGAACGGTCAGGAACGTCTGAAGTCTGGCGGTCCGGAAATCCCTGCGGCTGATAGGAACGGGCTCCCCAGGCTTTTGATATGAAGTCCCTTTGTGCTGGGGCCCGTTGTGTCCTTCCAGTATTCTCTTGGACGGACGTGGCTCCGGCCACATCGTTTGCTTGCGCTTACGCCCACGTGGCATGAGAGTAGCAGCAGGCATCGGCCCTGTTTGCCCTGAGCGTAGGTTCCAGGGGCGAAACCCGGGCGGATGCAAGGATTTCTGCCTTCGTCGCTGTTGCGGCGATGCAGATTGGGGAGACAAGTCACGTTTGTGCCCAGCCTTTGGTGGTTCTGGACGGTTTGTAACATTCAATTTAGTGTTCATAACTGATAAATCAGAAATGTCCGAAGCCTCTGAGTCGCTGCTGTAATTCAGTGGTCATGCAGGGCGATGTTTATATTTGCCTATAGGAATACTTTCTGACGAGGTATTCAAAGAAGTAGTAGCCCGCGTTGGTGCAGAGTTATCAGGAAACGGCGCAGCAATAGTCTTGGCAATGGTTGGAGGGAAAGGAACGATACTAGTATTCGAAGAACTCGATTCGAGCCTTGGTCTCATGGGAGAATCAGGTTGCGTGTTTGGAAACCCGTCTGGAGGAGGAGGGTGAAGAAAAAATCACTGGAGATTCTTCAAAAATGTTTGTTGGTTCGTCCAAAATTTCTGGAGGTTGATCGTGAGATATAGACTCTTGAGTCTGTGGAACAGAAGGTTGAGTAGGGTTGATTATGAAATCGATATTTCGTTCATGATACTTGCGACACTGATCAACGTGTACGTATTGAAATTGATTGTCAGGTTTTTCAAGAACAATATTATTTTCAAACACATTTGCCACCCTATATGGACCTTCGTAGCTGGGTGCAAATTTCTTCACTAAAGTATGCGAAACAGAAGACTGGAAGTGCGTTTCCACGAGAGTGAGATCTCCAACGACAAGATCTGGTTCCCTAAGCCTAGTATTATAATATCTTGCTTGAGCCGCTTGTGCTCCTAGCATTGCAACACGAGCTTTTTCTGCCATGATTCGTACTGATTGCGGAGTTGGTCGCTGGTTTAGTTCGTCGATAATCCCCGTTAAATTTTCAAAAGGGGTTTTAATTTTGCGACCCAGAAAAAGTTCTGCAGGAGTAATTTTAGTAGATTCGTGGACAGACGAGCGGAGGGCGAACGAAAAAAGCTCCAAATGGTCATCCCATCTTTCATGATGATCCATTACAAATGTAGCAATCATTTTCACTAGCGTGCGGTTAACGCGTTCCGCAGGATTACTCTGGGGATGATATGGGGAAATGAATTTATGTTTAATGTGTAGTCTCGCACACATTCTTTCAAAAATGTCAGAAATAAATTGAGGACCATTATCCGAAACTACTTTATTAGGTGCACCATATCTAGAGAATACTTCATTAACTAATACATTACAAATAACTTCTGCCGTAGCGGCTTTAATGGGAAAAACTTCAACCCATTTAGAAAAATTATCAGTTAGTACTAAAACGTAACGAGCTTTGTTTTTAACAGATAAAGGATAAGGTCCCAATAATTCTATGGAAATAATATCAAAAACATGAGAACTTGAACTAGATTTCAAGTGACCGGCCGGTCTTACATTACGGTAATTATTAATCTGACACAAGTGACATGATTGAACGTATGCGAGCACACTTTGGTACATGCCAGGCCAATAGGCAACATCCCGCAATTTACAACGAGTCTTGCGAATACCTAAATGGCCTGCAAGAGGTTTGTCATGAAATTCGTTTAAAAGGGCCATTCTAAGGGTTCGCGGAATACATGGGCGAAACTCTGCCCTAGTAGTCCTAGATTTTGTATAGTAAAGAAGACCCTCTATGACTTCAAAATGCTGTGACCTTCCAGCCAGAGAAGGATCACTTTGTGGGGGCGAACCCGCAAGCAAAAAATTATAGATATCCCCAAAATCTGGATCATTTATTAATTCTGCCATTATCTGCTCTCTGGATGTTATATCAGCTATTAGAAGTAAAGGCTGACATCCAGGAGTAGTTTCTGTGGGGACCCCACTAATCGGAACGCGAGACAATGCGTCCGGTAATTGATTCTTATGACCTGGCTGATATGAAATTTTGATATTGCTCTCTTGTAACTTCAGAGCCCACTTCATAAGTCTTTGAGATAGGTGCTTAGCAGAATTCAAATACTGAAGGGCAGAATGATCCGTAATTATGTTAACTGTCAATTCATTAAGATAACATTGAAATTTATTCAGCGCATACACAACAGCAAGACATTCATGTTCCGTAGCTGAATAATTGCGTTCAGCTTTGGCTAAAGTACGAGACGCAAAAGCTATTGGATGCCCAGCTTGTGACAAAACGCAACCAAGACCAACTCCGGATGCGTCAGTATAAATATCAAATTCCTTAGTATGATCCGGGAAAGCCAACACCGGAGGCTGAGTCAATGCAGACTTCAGTGTTTCGAATGCAGCGTTAGCCTCAGGTGTCCAAACAAACTTCTTGTATTTACGTTTTAAAGCATACAATGGCTCACATATTGTAGCATAAGCGGGGACGAACTGCTGATACCATCCGGTCATTCCCAGAAAGCGTGATAGTTCTTTTGCTGTTTTAGGCCGAGGAAAGTCAACAATAGGCGTAATTTTTTCATTATCAGTAAATAAGCCGTGGGGAGTAATTTTCAACCCCAGATATACAATCTCGTCCCTCGCTATCTGGCATTTACTAGGTTTTAACGTCAAGCCAGCATTGTATATGAGTTGGAACACCTGTTTGAGCAGAGAAAGGTGCTCGTCAAAAGTCTCTGATGTAATAATAATGTCATCCAAATAGACATGCACATGGGGACCCAGGACAGGTCTGAGAACTGTATCCATAAGTTTTTTGGAAAGTAGCAGGTGCAGAAGCTAGTCCAAAGGGCATACGTAAATATTCATAGGCCCTAAAAGGAGTCACAAAGCCTGTTTTATCGACAGAGTCTGGATGTACTGCCACCTGCCAATATCCACTCGACAAATCCAAGGTTGACATCCATTTGGTTGACGACAGGTCATTTAAAATATGTGACATGACAGGTAGTGGATAATTGATCGTTTTTGTGACTTGTTTGAGCTTGCGGAAATCTGTCACGAAACGAAATTCATTGAGTTGTTTCTTTGGAACCAAAAAGGCAGGAGCAGCCCAGGCGCTTGTTGATTCCCTGATTATGCCCTGCTTAATCATTTCAGAAATTTGACGTTGCATTTCCTGTTTCTTATGTGGAGCACAAGGGTAAGGTTTCGTCGCAATTGGTTTCGAACCATCAGTGTCAATGACATGATAAACCACCTGTGTGAAACCAGGTTGATCCGAAAATAAACCAGGGCTTTCCTGTAAAAGGAGAGAAAGCTGGTTTCGTTGTCCCTCATTCAATTGGTTACTCAATAACAAACTCGTTATATCTACAGGAACCGTAGGAATCATTTCGACAGGTTCCGGAAAGGAAATCACATGTTGTACGAAATTCAAAGTTATTTGAAAGGTATGAATAAAATCCATACCCATTAAACATTTCACAGGTAGCTCGTCTATAAGCAGGAAAGAATGCGTAAAACGAGCTTTTCCCAGCCCTAAAGATAATGTGACAGTTCCTGCGATACTGAAGATTTCGTTATTTGCACCTCGCAAATACTGCGTCACAGGCTGAACGTGTATTGCAGGAAAATTGTCAGTGAAAAACTTGTATTTAGGGCTGATATTTCAGAACCAGTGTCGAACTTTGTCTCGACAATAATATCTTCAATTGTCAAGAATACATCAGGCAACTGAGGAGTTTGAACAGTCACTAATACTGTTTTAGGGTCAGAATGCTTGGTATTCTGGATTCCTTTAAACTGCCAAAGGAAGTCGACCCTTGGTCTACTTCCTTTGGCAGTTTAAAGGAATCCAGGTTGGATTATCATGTGGTCTGAAACCTCGACCCTGCCGGGTATTGGGAAAATTTTCACGATGAGGAAAACTGCGTGAACCCTGCTGCAGGAACTCCGCGTGTCTGTTGACATTTTCATATCTATTACTTCTGCCCTCAGCACGGGCAGAAAAATCATCATTGCCCTGAGCATGAAAACGTTCCGAATGCTGCTGATTGAAACGGGGTCTAGCATACTGTGCATTTGTACGATATCCCGAAGCTTGTTCAGAAACTCGCTGTTGGTTTGCCACTCTTCTGTGTGGTGGAACGTATGAAGCTTGGGTGTGCACTTGTGTATGCTCGCGCTGAAAGTTATTATGACTATTATGCCGCTGAGGGTTTTCGTAATAAGCCTCGCGGGGTGCCCGAGCATGGTGAGTTGAACCATGTTTGCCATGTCGCTCTTCATACGTGCGTATGAGGCGAAGGCATTCATGAATTGTGGCAGGGTGTCGAACCTCAAGAAAATCTTGTAAGAATGGGTCGAGCTGCTGCACGAGGGTATCCAACATGTCAACATGACTGGCATGTGGATCCCATAGGTTATATAAGCGTGTAGTTTCCAACGCAAATGCAACAGGGCTATCATTGGGACCTTGCTGACGCGAAAAAAGCTGTTGTGCAAGGCTAGCTCGACTGAGGCCGAAAGGAAAGACCTCCAAGAATTCTGCACGGAAATTCTCATAATGAGAATCCGGGTTCAACACTCTCCACTGCCGATACCAGGTCTTAGCGGTATCCCTCAAGCAAGTGCCGGCGATTTGGACTTTGCAGTCTTCAGGAATATTATATAGATCAAAATGATCTTCCAGATCTTCGAGGAACTTTAAGGACCCCTCCAAACCATTGAAATGAATTGTTCCTGCATGCGGCACGAAATGGGTAAGCATTCTGCTGCGCTGAGAGGATTGCACTCCCTCAGGTACGACCCGCGACTCAGAGTAATAGGAAGCTGGTGCATTATGAAATTGTGAAGAATGCCTGGGTGCGTGTAGATCACTTATATCAAAGTGAGCCCCACAGGCTTCTTGCAGATGGTCAAGATTAATCCCATCACCACCGAAATTTGTCTTAGGGTGGAAAATTGAAGTTGTCTCAGGTAGTGAAGACATGGGTAATAATTGTCAAGATCTCGTGTTCGAGAAAAGTTCGGCGTAGCCAATTATAATGAATTAGCTTTATTTTGCTTTCCGCTAAGCTAATTATAATGAATAAGCTCTTCCTACCAGCTAGCTAATGATAATAATGAAGCTTTCCTACTGAGCTTAAGTATAATGCTTCTGCTACTGAATGATATACTTGTACTAAGCTTCAAATAGCGAATTCAAATGGTTGTTGTTACTAGTTAATTAAGAACATGAATAAAGTCTTAACGCTGGTTGTTAATGGTAATTAATGATATAAACCTAACAGCCAGACAGAGGTCTGACAAAAACTATGAATTGAGAAAGACGTACTTACGACAGCTTTTTTATTCGGTACGCTTGATCATCCAAAGCACACACACACAACTTGTTTCACAATAATGAAGAATCACTAATCACATACAACAAAATCTCTCCTTATAACAACAAAATCTCTCCTCGTATTACAAACGCTCTCTCTCAACAACAACGCTCCTCTAGCTATCGATGAACGCGCCTATATATACTAGCTACCACCACGTCATGACTTACACTCATTGCCAGATCTCATTCAGCGGGTGAAATAACATCTCGTTCAGTAAGAAGATAATTTACATAGTAAAATAAAATAACCAGAGATAGTAAAATCAAAAGGAAAGTGAATATAGAGTATACGTTACAGTGTGTTTAAAGATCACGTCTTAAATCAGAAAAATAAACTTTATTTTATGTTCATGTTATATATGTGTTGGTAAATTTCATGTAAGTGTCCATCTTGTGATTTAATGACTTTAGCCATAAATGAGAACTGAGCGTGTGAGTGCGTGCTTGGGGAGTGATCGTGGAAAAAGTATTATTTTATTCAACGCCGAGTATTTTTCAGATCGACGCAGTTATTAAATAAAATTTTCTAGTTAACCTAAGTAACCATATCTCAAAGGAGTAGAATTTAAAAGAAAAACTAGGCGATTACATTAAAAACATTGCGGCACTCAGCGGACCCCGACACACGGAGTGTCGGCTGGGTGAAACGCAACGCCCGTCCTCGAATAGCGAGCCTGTGTCTTCTCTATTACTGGGAAGACATAGTTTTTGAAATTCGAGCGACTCCACTCGCTATTCTCAATATTACTGCCAGTGCACACATAGCAGGCGCTGGGAGCCCAGTAATAAACATGTCAAGTTATTAATAATTCTCTTTTACCTACTTAAGCACTAAATATTAATTACTACGCCTCATCCGTACGCCATTTTGACAGTTTTTGTTTAATCGATGTCGTAACGTTTACCTATCAACTCAAGGTCATATTGTGCTTTTTTCTGAGGCACGAAATATATATAATTCACAATCCCTAGGCCTAGTCCTTTTCAACAGTTTTTATTATAACCATGACATATTCATTAAGTTTATCTATAAAGTCAAGGTAATAATATTGCGCTTGTACTTAAGCGCTAAATATTATTTCATACGACCTAGGCCTAGGTCTTCTTAACAGTTTTTATCCTGCCGATGTCATATTCATAACGATTACGTATCAACTCAAGATAATGATATTCCGCTTTTACTTAGGCACTAAACATTTATTCATAGGCTTTAGGCCTAGGCCTTTTAAACAGTTTTCATTCTACCGATGCCATATTCATAACCTTTACGTATCAACTCAAGTTAAAAGCGCCATGCTATTAACTTGATACGTAAAGGTTATGAATATGTCATCGGTAGAATAAAAACTGTTAAAAAGGCTTAGTCCTACGGCCTATGAATTAATATTTAGTGCCAAAGTAAAAGCGCAATGCTGTTAACTTGATTTGATACGTAAACAGTGTGAATATGACAATGGTTGAGTAAAACTATTAAAAAGAAATAATATTATTAAAAAGAAATAATATTTAGTGCTTAAGTAACAGCGGAATATTATTAACTTGAGCTGACACGTAATCGTTATGAATATGACATCGGCAAAATAAAAACGGTTAGAAAGACCTAGGTCCTATGAAATAATATTTAGTGCTTACGTAAAAGCGCAATATAATTGCCTTTACTTGATAGTTAAACGTTATGAATATGACATGGTTATAAAAAGAACTGTTGAAAAGGCCTAGGCCTAGGGATTGTGAATTGATATTTCGTGCCTCAGAAAAAAGCACAATATGATTATCTTGAGTTGATAGGTAAACGTTAGGACATCGATTGAATAAAAACTACGGATGAGGCATAGTAATTAGTACGGATGAGGCGTAGTAATTAGTATTTAGTACTTAAGTAAGTAAAAGAGAATTATTAATAATTTGACATGTAGTGTACTGTAAGTATTTAGTGCCTAAGTAAAAGTGGAGCGTTATTAAAAAATCCCACCTTGTCGTCCTTTTCCGAACATAGTATGCGTTCTGCTGTAATTGCTTTGTTTCCTTGAAACCCGTAGGTTTAAGAAATGTGCTATGTAAGTTTGTTTTTTTTGATTCACGAATGTACTTTTGTTTCTCCAAATTCAGTAATAATTGTTGTTTGTCTTACTGGGAACGTGTTTCGATCAAATTCTCATCAGAGTGCCAAGAAACGGCAATTTTTATACGGTCCCTGAAATTTTGTGCCCAGATATACGCTGCCCAAATGTCCGAACCCCAATGGGGTCATTCAAAGAGATAAGGCAGTTGGACATTCAGCAAAGTGCAACAGAAAAAACAACAACAGGGGCCGATGTCTTGATTCTTGTGAATACCACATCGCGCCCGCACTCGTGGATTTTCAAGAGACTGTTCTGGTGTCTAACTGAAGTTCAGCAGACCAACACCTAACTGTGAGAAGGTTAACTTAGCAGAGAGGCAGAAAATCCCCGCGCCGGAGAAGTTAATCCTTTCACGTGCGTTGCCTTCATACTGGAACTCTATTCACAGAATTTTGTTTCACGATCATCACCTTCGGTTGGAGTTATAGCGCTAATACAATCTTGTACGGAAGGAATTTGTGCTTTCAGAAGCACATTTGCTGATAACATGACAGCCTCCCTTTCGACTTATACGAATTTATCGCCATAGGATATACACATGACATGATGTACTAGTAGCCTTTTTTTGTTGCGAAAAATGGACGACCAGTTCGTTGAGGATTAATTATACTTCTTGCTTCGTCGAGACAGTTTACAGCTTTTGTTTCTCAAAGTTCCTGGTGCATTTGCCTTAGTTAAAACGCCTTTTTTTATAGTACCGTGTGTAACAGCTTGAGTTAAGATCATGCTTAGTACACAGAAAAATTCTGGTTAGTATCTTTCGAATAACAAGGCTATTAACAAAATGAACCCAACGGTTGCAGGCCCTAGGCGGACCTTAAGGCGTCGCGGATTGGCTTTTAAACTAGGTCGAGCTCGGAGTGGTGTCTAATTTGCAATAGCAAGCATTCGAGTCTATAATTGAAATTATATCCGTATTATACGGTCTCGATAACTGTGGTGTCATTGTCGGACTTATGACACGTACTGTATGTATAAAAATATCTCTTTCACATGCCTTGATGTTGGCTTGAACACGAGAATGCTCTATTCTGATGGAGTTATAGAAAATAGACCATCACAAATGGGTCTAGCTTCCATAAACTTTTGTTATTACATTTCCCCTAAAAGAAAAAGCAAGGGATTCCTTGGCGATGCATTTCTTTAATACCCTGATGAGAATCATTCATAGTCGTTTGTTAAGGGGAAACAAATCCACGAGGAGAAAGGACCTTACTTGTGGTCGACTGTAAAAAAGATAAATAAATAAAAAGAAAGAAGGAAAGCAAAAGAGATGTGCAGCGATAGGATGAGAGGAGAGAGCGGCGACCGAGCGATCTGCGTCTGGTTTTCGTCAAGCGAGGAAATAGTTGTCTTATGCTGAGACCGGGACGACTGAGTACCTAAGCGAGGCTGAGTCACGGTACGCAGCGGAGGGTCATTAGAGATGTTAAAGTGAACTGTTGATTCTCTCAATGCCATCTTATTGATGGCGGCCTCTCGCAGATCCTGTCTTGGAGGTCGTACATCACGATCTTAATAAGCCAGCGTAATGGAGGACAAACTTCGTTTGAAGCAGAGGGTAAATTCGGTTAGCAGAGAAAGCTAGGCTACTTAAGTGTCCAAGCAAAGGACGTTAGTTGGGGCACATGCCGTTTGTCAAGATCTCCTTTCGTCGCGCAGTCTTCGTGGTCGCTACTCTGCCACCATTGTTTCTTTCTGCGGCTTTCATCTGTTTGCATTCTGTATTTATCTTCTTCCTATCTGCTTCAGTTGAAACGACAAATGTGGTTTCTGCACTTAATGGCTCATAGTTAGAATTCCTGTCATGGACGCCCGTTTCTTACTCCACGCATTCAGCTAAAAACATACAAGAAAAAAGTTAAAATGCTTTCCTGCTGAAACAGAAACGTAGCTCTATGAAGAGTAAGAATTCAAAGCGCAATAATTTCAATAGCAATCGCGGAACCCCGTTTGTACGTTTTTCAAAGGGCCAAATAAAATTGACGTATAATTGATAAAAAGTATAAACGAAACATGGCACGTTTCCGTCCCTAGATGGTAGCACATTATTTCGTTGCAACGAGTGGCGTAGCCGTTAGTATTATTATCGTAAGTACAACATAGTATGCAATATTTTTTGTACTAATATTTTCAGTTATCCTTTTTTTTTTCACAGCTTTTTTTATTTTTAACTTTATTGATTTCAATCAAATTTATTCGTTACAATACTTGTAAATACGGTATGTACTGCATATACATAGTACACAAAGCATTACTACTAATTCATTTACGACTGATATTTTTTTACACAAGGAGATATGATATATATTATAAAAATACGTATATATTAACATGCTTTAAAAAATCATTATTTTTTTTTACTGTCATTTACTTTTAAGTTAAAACATTGCATTTTCAAGGCTATTGAGAGCCTGCATTTGCTCATCAGTATTGTGGCTACACAGAAGTCCCTAACAACGCTGAACGATTTCAGAGCATGGCTTAATTTGGGTGCTGATGCACTTACCTGAGAATCATTAGCACTCTTGTCACTGGAGACGTTCTCGTTGCACTTTTTGTTCCCAAACATTTCATCTAAAGTCATAAGTGATGATGTTGCCAAATCTGCGTCGTAGCTTATGTAATGTTCAAGCTAAACCCATCTTCCTCTTCAGTTATAGGATTGCAACCATATCGCGAAAAGACAGCTTCTTGGAGTAGGTATTGAAGGAAGTACTAGTATTCTGCCGTAGGTACACGACAAAAGAGGTTCAGAGTTTCGAGGAAAACATAAAATCTTTAATAATAATCACTTAGTTAGAAAGTTAGAAACACCATGAGATCTTTCGTGGCGGCTACAACCACATCATCAGATAAGAAGACCCGAGTGCTCGAATTCCGACAGTTAAACACAAGATGCATAACAGGTCGTTACCATTCAGCCTGGATAAAAATACCTGAGTTACAAGTAGAATGACGCTGCCACAGTAAGGCAAGAAAGTATGAGACATAATTTAAAGTTCATTGAGGTCTGTTGTTAAATAATAATTTCCATGGTTGATGTAAAAAGGTAGGAAGTTCATCATTACAACTAATATTATAATTATGAGTAGCAATAAAGTCCTGGATTCCGGAACAACAAGGATGATAGTCTCGTTCCAAATGGGAGAGTGTGAACGCTTATTGACCAGGCGGGAAGGGGCTGTAGACTGTGGACCCGCTTTTACACTTATGTTCGGAGTTGTAGTTTTTAGTCTTTTCGATGTCGAGTCAATATATATACATAGTCGTTATCAATCTCCTCTCTCGCCTTAAAGGGGAATACAGTACACCCCATATCTGTCAAGCACATCGACTTCATCTCTATCTTTTTTAACTCTGGAGGATGTTCCGGGTCCGAGTGCTAAACGACAAAATTATAGCGGTGGCATGCATTTTTTAGAACTTGTACACATTGTGGAACGTAATCTATTGCTCCAACAAATTTAGTGGGGCGACTTTCACTTGTCAGTGTGTTAAATGCCCACCTCTGAACTTTCCTCAAAATACGATCAACATGTGTTCTGGCATAACCATGTGCAATGACAAGGTTATATATCTTCTGCAAATCAGTTCTGCGTTCATGGAGAGCAGAAGAATGGGAGATGGCCCGGCGGACGAGGAAGTTGGTTGAAGCCAGTTTGTTGTTTATTGGATAAGCTGAGGAAAACGGAATCAAATTAGGGGTAAAAAAAGGTTTCCTATAAACTGAATATCGTAACATGTTAGAGGAGGAAAATAAAAACGGAGGGAGAAGCTAACTTCTACTTCAACGGAAAATTTAATGATAGGATAGAAAGAAGACAAGGTGCGAAGTGACAGAGATCATCGATGGACCCTGGACAAAAAGTGAAGATACCGTCAACATGCCTTAGGTAAAGAATGGACAGCACAATGAGGTCAAGAAGAGCGCGGGATTCAATATCCTGAAGGATTATCTCGGCTAACAGAGGTGAAAGTGGGGACCCCATTGGGGCACCTTTTAGTTGACGATGCAATTGTCCACTAAACCTGCAAGAAGAAAATTATTGATCAAACGGAGAGCCTGAAGAATAGAAGCAATTTTTTCGGAGGTAGCTAACCCCAATAGAAAAAAATTGTTATTCAATGAGGTTATGTAGTGAAGGAACAGGAACATTCGGGAATAATGACATCACATCTAGTGAAGCAAAAAAGAAAGGCGTACCAGAAGATTCAAATGGCTGGATTTTTTCGATGGCTTGGGCGGAATTAAGGACTGAAAATCTGGAAGAAGGCAACACAAGGGGGAGGGGGAGAAACTGAGCTAAACATTTCTCCAATGGGCTAAAAGTACTCGCGTACCCGGAGACTAAGGGGCGAAGAGGCGAGGTCCAGAGGGTGGGTGCATAGCTTTGACGATAAAAGACGGTTGGTTCACATCACTTTTTTAATTGCTTAACGCACTATCGTTGCAGAAGTAGGGTCAGATGAGACAAGTGTATGTGGAATATCTTGTAGGACTGTGCACATCTTAGTCATATAATCATACTATTTATTACGGATTATCAACTGGGCAGACTTATCAGCGGAGATGATTGCAACATTAGGGTTATCTCGTAAGTTCTTCAGTTGAAGTTGTTTGTCTTCGAATGTAGAATGTTTAGTCAAGTTATTCCTTCGTAGTATGGCTCAGAAGAACTTATACCGGGTCGACTCACGCTCCAGGAATGGTAGAGCCTGGATAATGGATTCTGCTTGTGGAACGAGTTTGAACTTGTCAATCTTGGTTATAGGGTAAGAGAACTTGAGGCCACTTTGTAGGACCCTACTTTGAGTAGGGTTCAACGGGTAGTCACTTAAATTTAGATAATTCAACAAACTGGTGGGCTGTGATATCGCTTGACTAAGATTATGTCCATGAGAATACCTTTTATCGGTATCTAAAGCCACTAAGTACAAAGCTTCTTTATATGCGTGTTTTGTGTACGCTCAACTTCTGTAGAACAACTTGCCAAAAATGTGATTAAAAATCTGTCCAGCAGAATAGGGTGTAAATATTGAATTAAGTGCTGGTGCAGATATTTCAATCAAAAGTGCAGACGTTTCAGTCTTCTTGGGGTGTACATTGCTTCATCTGGAAAGCGAATGCAAACGAAAATCTCGAGGACACAGTTGTTTGATGTGACAACGTCAAGCAAGAGTAGGGTTTACTGCAGATGCCAATTTAGCTTACCGAAGGTCTTGTAGCTCACTAGGAGCGCACGTATTACGCAGAGTGAGTATTAAAGCATCAGTTTCTTTCTCGTCTATAAAGTTTGCCCTCTTTTTCTTTCCTTACTGGATCTCCGAGAGAATGAGTTCCTCTCCCGACTCGCTTCTAATTATAACTTTACTTACTTTATCTCTGTATTTTGGAGGAAAATGGCTACAGTGTATGATTCTCGATGCAAGGCTTTCGTTTATTGGCGGAGAAACGCGTCTCCTTTCACACCCTAACGAAAAATATGCTTCTAATGGAAACATCTGCCATCAAAAGTCGCAAGTGACTGTCAACTGATTTATAACTTCTTGTTCCCGGCATTTGTAATAGCTTCTTCGTACAGTGTGTAGGACGAAGTCTCAGTGGTGGATAGCGGTGTGGAAGTGTCTCTTTCCTTTAATGATGTGTGGACTGATCAGCGATAAGATATGTTTCTCCGAAGGAACTGCTAAGTGCACTTTCTGAAGCAAAAATGCTTTGTGCTTTTCTTAGTTACGATAATTCAAATAACTTCTTTGTGACATCAAGAAATTTGGGAAGGAGTCCAAATACACTGGCGGAAAGTTAAAAAAGAACACCAAGAAGGAATTGGCGGACGATCATAAAATTTACATACGTTAATGGGGTCGAGTTTACGTAGGTGTGATGTTAATTTCGGGACCAGCCGGTGAGCGCTTACCCCACAGCATGGCATAATATGCAAATTATCGTCGGTGGTATTTAAGAAGTACGGCGAAGTGAATGTAATCAGTCGTCGGCGTACGGACACGTGCGAAGACCATGAAGAAGTTGCAATGCCTGGACATGGAAGACGTGCACGATTTCAGCAGTTATCGGACTTTGAGCGAGGTCGTCTAGTCGGACTCCGCGAGGCCGGGTGGTCGTATCGTCGTATTGCGGAGCGAATTTGACGGGAAGTATCGGTGGTGGTACGATGGTGGCGTAGATGGTCCGAGGAACATTCCCACACGAGAAGGCGTGGAACCGGGAATCACAGACGGACTGATGAGCGGACCGATCGACGCATAAGAAGAACGGCGTTGTCAAACAGAACATCCACTGCGACGCAAATCCGAGCTGCCGTTGCACCTGAGGTGACTGTGCGAACAATCCGCAACCGTCTACTGGATGCAGGACTACGTGCACGTGTGCCTCTGGCATGTGTATCTCTGACTCCAGCCCACCGTTTGGAACGGCTGCAGTGGTGTCGCCAACGTCTGCACTGGAGAACGCAATGGCGGTCTGTCGTGTTCAGCGATGAAAGCAGATTCTGCTTGGGAGCCTCCGATAGCCGTATGCGTGTTCGCAGACGCACAGGGGACGGTCTCCACTCTTCTTGCATCCGCCAGCGACACACAGGGCCTACACCTGGTTTCCTGGTGTGGATAGCGATCAGCTATCACTCCCGTACACAACTAGTGTTTGTACCGGGCACGTTAAACAGCACCTCCTACATCAACAACATCATTCAGCCCGTTGTTGTGCCATTTGTAAGGTCAGTCCATCATGGTGTTTTACAGTAAGATACCGCACGCCCACACACGGCACGTGCAACGCAACATGCATTTTAGGGTGTGAGACAACTTCCATGACCTGCACGTTCACCGGATTTTTCCCCCATTGAGCACGAGTGGGATTTTATGGGACAACGACTTATCCGGTCTCCACGGCCAGCCACGACCATCCCCGATTTACGCGTCCAGGTTGAGGATGCTTGGAACTCAATACCCCAAACTTACATCCAACATCTGTACGACAGACTCCATGCCAGAATTGCACAGTGTGACGCAGTTCATGGCGGTTCAACCTCGTACTAACCATGTTACATGGAAATGTTATATTTCAGTTTACCAGCAAATACAGCTGTATTTTGCCATAATGTTTTGTTCACGTTATCCTCTGTATTCCGTTATTATGCTGTATAAATTTCGTTGGTATCAGACGTCTCCTTCTTGGTGTTCTTTTTTCACTTTCCGCCAGTGTATTCCTTCGCTCTCCATGTAGCAAAACGGTACTGCAGTGGCCAGCCAAAGGCTGCTAGAAAACGGCAAGAGAAATGCATTAACTTTGTTTAGTCTATGTTTCGAACCCGGGGCAAGTCATCCAAGTAAAGAAAGCGTTATTCGATTATACGTCCACGAGGGTGTTGATGTAGCACTATAGAAAATCATCGTTCCTTTGCTCTGCAATACTTAATAGAAGATTGTAACAGGAGTACGACATCGTTGTTAAGTCAAATGAAGCCTGAATCAGTTTTTTGTGCCATATATTACTTTTTTAGCACCACTTCTGATAAAAAGAACGAGCTCCCAGATTTCTGTCCATACGTTCGTCCTTCCTTCCGTGGGCATCATATTTCTGTTCTTGTTAGTCCGATTTGAAAAATTCTTTTTGAATTCCGAAGCATGGACTGCGACAACTATGATTATTTCATTTAACATAAGTTTGCCACTAGGAGGCGTTAAAAGCAGACACTATTGAATTCAAAGTAATGTTACATGGCTGTTGACTAGGTTTCTTTCAGTGCCTTGTTGCACGGGTTCGTCAGGACTTCACTTATAAGAAAACTAAACAGTTCCAGGTTTTTAGCTCTAAAATGAAAACTTGCTCTTCTACAGTTGTGCTCTTTATTCAATGCTGTATGTGGGTAAAGTCACGTATGAGCTTTGTTCTGATTTCTTTATCGTTCTTTTCATTATTTACACATGATCCGTTCCTCCTTATTCTATTACCTTCATCGGTTACCTCGCTGGTAAGTTTCTTTTTCCCAACTTAATTGCTTGAACCTCCCATCTCGGCGTCAGACCTTATAAAATCCAGTATCTTTTCCTCCCTTTTTCGAGAAGACGAAAAACTTCTTCCACTCGAACGGAAAAATCTTTGAAACTCCCTCTTCAAGAGCTAGATCATGATTTTCTTCTTTTTCCCCTTCTTTTAGATAAAAGCGGGTCAGGTCCCTGTAGTCCACTTTACGCGAACTTCCTTGCGACCATCAGGTCAGCTCCATATCCCTTTCCCTCTCTCAAACCCCTTTATTTTCACCTTACTTTGCACGTACATAAGTCTTCCTGGCACGTGCGAACCATTGTTCGTTACACAACTTTCTCAAAAAATGAGATGAATCATGAGAACCCCGAACAAAGCTATAAATCGATTTCCAGAGCAATAAAATAATATAAACTGAACTCCTTGAATAATCAAACCAGCAAAACAGCAGTAATGGTGTTTTCTTGGTTTGGGAAGAAGAAGCAGAGCAGATAGTACTCGTAGTTAACTTCCCATCCTTGTTAACACGGCAGGTTGAAAATTAATGAAAGGAACCACTTCAATATCTGCCCAAGAACTAACGGAAAGAGAAAATGTTTTTAACTTATATGATATCAAGGATGGTTATTAATGTTGACTTTCGCTGAAATTAATGAGCCCTTGTCACAGCATATTTATTCCATATCAAAATCTCACTGAAACAGTTCTTATTTACTTCAATACCTTTTACCTCGAAGACAGTTTTGAGTATAAAACGGTCTTCGAGGTAAAATATGTCATATCTATATCTACATATATATACACCATATTGACAAAAGTCACCGGACACCCCTTCAAAAGCAAATGAACGGATCCGCTGCGTTGTTAAGATGCGCGGTGCAGCTGCAAACGATATAAAAACAAGCCTGCAGCTGACCGCGATCATGCCGCACTGTGAGGTTGAGTGAAAATGTCGCGGCGGGAGAGAACTGACTTTGAGAAAGGAAAGATTGTTGGGTGTTATATTAGTGGGTTGTCCATAAGAGAAACCGAGAGGCGTTTAAACATACCCAAGTCAACTGTTTTGGATGTACTGAATAAGTGGAAGACACATGGCGGGCCTGAAGCAGCAAAACGTACCGACAGGCCAAAGAAAATCAGTGATAGAGGACGTCGAAGCCTCAGGAGAGTCGTTACAGATAATCGACGGAGTACTGCACAAGACCTCAGTGTGCAGGTGAGTAAAAATGCTGGAACATTGGTATGTACACGTACCATTCGCAAAGAATTTAATTCCATAGGCTACTGTGGTCGTGCGGCTGCTCATAAGCCTTTCATCTCCAGTCGAAATGCTACACGTCGTTTAGCATGGTGTGAAGAACATTTATCGTGGACCGTAGATCAATGGAAACGGGTCCTATGGACTGATGAATCGAGATACAGGATCCATCAGTCTAATGGCCGTGTGTGGGTATGGTGGCAGCTGGGGAAACGCTATTTACCACAGTGCACTGTTCCTACGGTCAAGTTTGGAGCTGCAGTGTACTCGTGAGGGGCCGTTTTTCGTGGTATAGTCCAGGCCCAGTGGTTATCGTGGACAAACCTGTTAACCAGCACGTCTAACTCGATATTCTGGACAATTATGCTTACCAATTCTGTGGCAATACTACGGAAGCAAGCCTTATTGGTACCAGCAGATAATGCACCGAGCCACAAAGCAAGGACTTTTACGGCGTGGTTTGACGATAATTCCGTATTGTGTGTGGACTGGCCAGCACAGAGTTCTGATCTTAACTCCATAGAGCACCTATGGGGTGAATTAGAGCGCCGCATAAGAAGTTTGGAACCAAGGCCTACTACTAAGCAACAGTTAGCGGTAGCATTATGTATAAATGGAAGCGCATACCTATCGCTGTGTTCCAAAACCTTGTCGAAAGCATGTCTCGAAGGGTCAGTCCATGCATTAAGGCCAAAGGTGGACCAACACCGTACTAATGTATGTCAATAAATGCTATGTTGTGTTTCTCTTCTAGGTGTCAGGTGACTTTTGTCAATATAGTGTATATATATATAGCATTTTTCACAGCGACTGCAGAGCCATTTAACGCCATCTTTTGTTCGTCGTACTAAATTGGCGGTAAGTGTGGTTTAAAGAGGCAACTTTTATTTGAGTAGAATAGGATAAGATTTGTAAACCGTGATGAGAGTGGGCGAAGACGGGGGTGGCAGTTTAAACTGGGGTGATTTATAGAGGTTCGACTGTACATATATGGGTATCGTTCACTTCATCGAAAGGTCAGTTGACCGAAAATCACTTGATCGAAAGGTACATTTCACCGAAGGGTCACTTGACCGAAAAGTTCATTTCACCGAAAGTTCACTTCACCTAAATGTTCATTTCATCGAAAGGACATTTGATCGAAAAGTTCATTTCACCGAAGGATTACTTTACCTAAAAGTTCATTATATCGAAAAATCATTTCACCGAATGGTCATTTTATCGAAAACTCAGAATTTTGTTGTTGGAGATCTGTTGGAGTGTGGTGCGGGTTTTTGAAAAACTGGCCACCTAAACATTATCGGATTATATAAAAAATACACTTTTAATTTCTATGAAACACCTCCTCATGAGCAGGTTTTTCGAAATTTAAGATTCATTACAAGGCCTAGATCTGTGACTTTTTGACAAATTTTAATCCCTCGAGCCCATATTCATAAGGGTTACATATCAAATCAAGTAAGTAATGTTCCAGTTTTACTCAACCACAAAACATTAATTTTTTGACCATAGGCCTAGGTACAGGCCATTTTAACAGATTTTAACCCTACTCGCATTCGTAAGCATTACATAAAATGTAAAGTAAAATATGTTGCACATTTGTTCAAGCCTAAACCATTAATTTTAAGGCCTTATAGGCCTAGATCTGGGAATTGTTAGCAAATTTTAATCCTTCTTGTTCATATTCATAAGGTTTACATAGCAAAACAAATTAATAATGTTGAATTTTTACCCAGACCCAAAACGTTGATTGGAAGGTCTTGGACCTAGATTTGGGCCCTTTTAGTAAATTTTAAGCTACAGTGCTCATATTTGTATGGGTTATATAACAAGCAAGGTTAATAATTGCGTTTAGACACAAATAATTAATTTTAAGGCCTTATAGGCCTCAGTTTAGGCCTTTTTAGCAGATTTTAATCACCCCACCTCATACTCGTAAGGTTTACATATGAAGTCAAGTGAATAATGTTCCACATTTACTAAAATACAAAAACCAATTTTAGGTCCCTAGGCCTCAGCTTAAGCCTTTTTAGCAAATGTCAATCATGCATGCTCATATTAATTACCCATACACTCGAGTTAGTAATTTTGCACTTTTAGCCATGGGTACTCATATTAGTTTTCACACGAAGTAAAGTTAATAATTTTGCACTTTTACCCAGGCATAAAACATTTAATTATAAGGTCACAGGCCTGGGCCCTCTTAACATATTTGAAGCTGCCGTGCTGATAGACATAAGACTTGCATAATAAGTTAAGTTTATAATGTTGCAGATTTATTCATGCAAAAAGAAACAATTTTAGGGCCCCTAAGACTTCGGCCCTTTTTAGCAAATTTTAATCGTGTCTGCTCATGTTTCATAAGGTTTACATAAAAAGCCAAGTTAATAATGTTGAACATTTTTTCAGGCAAAAAGAATAAATTTTAGGGCCCTGGGCCTCGGCTTAGGATTTTTTAGCATATTTTAATCGTGCGCGCTGATATTCATAAGGTTTACATAAAAAGTCAAGTTAATAACGTTGGGCATTTTTTCAGGCAAAAAAAAAATCAATTTTAAGGCCCTAGGCCTTGGCTTAGGCCTTTTTAGAAAATTGTAATCGTACGTGCTCATGTTCATAAGGTTTACATAAAAAGTCAAGTTAATAATATTGTGCATTTTTTCAGGCAAAAAAAAAATCAATTTTAAGGCCCTATGCCTTGGCTTAGGCCTTTTTAGAAAATTTTAATCGTGCGTGCGCATATTCATAAGGTTTACATAAAAAGTCAAGTTAATAATGTTGCACATTTATTCACGCAAAAAGAATCAAAATTAGGGCCCTAGGCATCGGCTTAAGCCTTGTTAGCTGATTTTAATCGTTCCTGCTCATGTTCATAAGGTTTACATAAAAAGTCAAGTTAATATGTTGCACATTTTTTCAGGCAAAGAGAATCGATTGTTTTTTGGGCCCTAGATTGAAAAATCAATTTTATGGCTCCTTTTGAGCACGCACTATTAAAATTTGTTAAAAAGGCCTAAGCCGATGCCTAGGGACCTAAAATTTATTATTTTTGCCTGAAGAAATGTGCAATATTATTAATTTTACTTTTTATGTAAACTTTATGAACATGAGCACTGAACATGACTTTTATGTAAACCTCATGAGCGTGATTAAAATTTGCTAAAAAGTCCTAAGGACTTAAAATTAATTATTTTTGTCTTAAAACTAAATCTTTGCGTTTTCTGTGGCACGGAGAAATCAAAATGCAATTTGAGTGTGATCCTCTAACATTTCGGTGGTCTGTCTGCCAAACTTGCACCATGCTTCAACAGATCCTGTAATGAAATCCAAAGTTTTCGATAAACTGACCTTTCGGTGAAATGACCTTTCGATGAAATGAACTTTTAGGTAAAGAGAACTTTCGGTGAAATGAACTTTTAGGTAAAGAGAACTTTCGGTGAAATGAACTTTTCGATCAAGTGACCCTTCGGTGAAGTAAACGTCGGGCAAATGAACCAGACCCTACACATATATATACACAGATGAGTTATTCCATTATGACCACCGTCAGCCTAGAGAAATGAGCGCTCCTGAAGACCGAATGGTGGTGCAGGTGAAGTTCACAGAGCAATATATATATGCAACCCAAGGACCGGCTTTCGGTTAGTAGAGCGTTCGGAGTCAAAATAGAAAAAGCTGCCAATTTATCGGAGTTTGATAAAGGACAAATTGTGATGGCTCGGCGCCTCGGAACTACGATCTCGGAAATGGCGCTGATTGTGCGCTGTTCACGTGCTTCTGTAGTGAGAACGTATCAAATGTGGTGCAAAGATGTCCAAACGACGAATAGTCGTCCAGCTGTGTGTCATCCGCAGCTCAATGATGCCAGAGAGGAGCGGAGACTGTCGCGCATTGTTCACAGCGACCGCAGGTCCACAGTGCGACAAATCACCCGCATCTACAACACTGGTGATCAGGGCAATGTGTCACAGCACACAGTTCATCGCAGCCTTCTGCGCATGGGCCTGCGCAGCCAAAGACCCAGCCGGGTCTCATGCTCACTGCACATCATCGCCAACAACGCATGAAATGGGCCCAAGATCATCGAGATCGGACCATGGATGATTGGCAGAAAGTGGCCTGGTCTGACGAATACAGATTCCTGTTGCATCACGTAGACGGCCGAGCGCGGATTTGCTGATTACCAACGAAGGTTATGGCATATATATGCATTGTTGGGCGGAAACAGGCCGGCGCCTGTGTTCTGCTGTTGGCGATGCTTTCTTGGGACACTTTAGGCCCCATTATCCCAATAACACAATCTCTGGCAGCTGACAGGTATCTGAACATCGTTGCGGACCAAGTTCACCCATTCATGTCAACTGTGTTCCCTGATGGTGATGGCCATTTATCAACAAGTTAATGCGTTATGTCACTCTGCCAGAATCGTTAAGGAGTATTTCGAGGAACATGCTGGTGACATTCCGTTAATGCGCTAGCCTCCAAATTCACCTGACATGAACCCAATCGAACATTTGTGGTTCGACATGGTAAAACGGGTTCGCTCTAAATCATCACCACCCGGAAATGTACAGGAACTGGAGGAGTTGAACAATTTATTCATAAAATGATGATACAAGCGCACCTCGGGCGATGAAAACATAAAAAAGAACAATGAATGACAATACATGTAACAAGATAAAACGACGGATGCAGATATAGAACAGAAAATGACATACGTACAAAAATGGCCCAGAGACGATCCGTGATAAATTACATACAATGACATACTATAAAGTCCGATAAGGAAGGAAAGGAAAGTCCAGAGAAGCTGTAAAAACGCAGGACTAGTCCAGGAGCAAGTAATAAGTCAGGAAAAGTCCTACTCATCAGCAGGGGAATGACGAAGAAATGAAGCAGAAAGTTCAGCGGTGTCATCCATTTCACAGAGCCGTTGATAACCAGAAAGGAACGTACAGTCAGTCTTGCAAAGGGCCTCAAGGTCAGCTCTTATACACGTCAGCCGATAAGGAACATCATTCGGAGGAAAAGTGGAGTGAGAAAGGTTAGAGGCCATATCAAACGATGGATCCCGGAAGAGCGAACATAGGCGAAACAGTTGTCTATGGGTAAAGGGTCGAGTGAGCACAACGGTATCTTGACAAAACTGTTCAAATTGCGTGGATTTTCCGTAAGGCTACACCCCTGGGGGACGCTGGAGGAGAACGAGTGCTAGAAGATGAGCGAGAGCGATACACACGTGGACGCCCACGTTTATCTGGAGCACTAGGAGCTTTGAAGACGGTGCGTTTTGCGTATCGGCCACTGGAATCAACAACAGTCTCATCAGTAATGGCCAAGTCATCCACACTGGTGGGATCTGCAGTAGGAGTAATAGGAAGATGAAACAGTCCAGGAGTGTCCGGAGCAGTAATTAAGCATTGCGGTAATCATCAAGATCAGTTGCTGGTGAATCAGTGGTAACCATGGCCACCTCCTTGGAGGGAGCCTCACCAGGAGAAGTAGAAAGCACCACCTGAGCAGAAGCGTCCTGCTCAGAAATCGAGCAAGGAGGTGAAGACCGTTCAGGTGAAGTTAAAGAACCAAGGAGAGGAGGAAAGTGAGCTTCAGTAAAATCAGGAGCACGCATGTCAGGCTCTGCACGAGAACCAGACGGGGGCGTATCAACAGGCACTCATGTAGACAACAATCCAGAAGAGGGTCCAGACGAAGAGGAAGGTCCAGGACACTCTTTATAAAATGCCCGAGGCCTTTACACTTGCTGCAGTGGAACTCAGTTAAGAGATCGATGTGTCTCCGTTGACCGTGACAATGTACAGTGTGTTGTGTAGGTAAAGTTGCAATATCGTCCTGAGAAGAAAAAATGACAGGCACCATGCGACGAGCACCATAAATTTGGCGATTCGCAAAGTTGTTGGGCGCTGCCGAGTAGGTTACGACGTCCCCGGCAAAGCGACCAAGAGATGAGATAACTGAAAAGAGAATGACATTTGTCACTTCAGGTGGCACCGGGTAAAACGACACGTTAACCGGGCGCTGTATCACAGGTTTGGGCAGCAAAAGGTTATTATAAATAGTAATACCTTTCTGCAAAAGAGAGGTCACATGGTCAGGTTGAGAAAGATAAACAACAATAGTCCGAGCCCGACGATAGAGATGAGTAATAGCAGATGGAGATAAAAGCTGCTTAACTGCCGTAGCATAAACTTTCAACTTGGTATAGAGAAGGGCTTTAAAAAAAACTCCTAAAGTCATATGCGAGGAGAACTTTTGAGCTTGAACAGATGACGCCGGAATATGAAGATGAATAGAGTTGCCGGTGCTACGAACATGAGGTTTAAAAGTATCGACTTTCTGTAACACAATCGAGGATTGACGATCAGATGCAGAGGTCGCTGCAGCAGAATAAGACGATGGCAATCGAGCTGCTGTGGAAGGTGGAGGAGGGACGTCATCGTGAGTATGCATTGCATCAGTAAAAGTCACAGTAGAAGATGAATCAGATCAGCTGTCTGACTGGGCAGCAGCAGGAGAAGAGGTGCCGAATGACGCACCGGAAGAGGGCAATTGAATAGCGCCATGAGGGGAAGTCAGCGTAGCGGCGCCAGCAGCAGCGTCGCCGGTCACAGCAAGAGTGGAAGTAGGGTTACCGAACATGACATCTCCACCGGAAGCCGTCATTACTAATGGCGGCGCCCAGCAGTTCTTCTGGCCAGCTCGACCAGAAGGTAAATAAAGCTTGGAGTAAAGAAAATATCGTACTTACGAATCGGAAAGTAGAAAAAACGATGCACTAGACCTTTAGATACACGAAAAATACAAAATTAGAACTGGGAGGGCACTATATACTGAACTTCAAACTCGAAAATATCGGAGCTGATGACGAGCACGGGAGGACCTGCTGTTGACATTATGGTACGCGATACCACAGGTTACCTATCGCCACCTCATTGAATCGATTTCTCTCCGAGCGGCCGCTGTTTTGCTGGTTAAAGGGGGTCCTACAGCTTATTTTATTTTTTTAATTGGAGGTTTAACGACCACCGTGAGCATCTCAATGGGCTATAAGCAGTCGCCCGTCCCTAATTTAGGGTCACTGGTTCCAGGGAAGGGAAAGAGCCAGTGCCGAAAGACAAACACAACACCCATGCCTCACCGGGATTCGAACCCGGACCCCTTCGGACGAATGATCACAGGCCATCGCTTAGACAACTGCGCCACCGGGGCGGCTACAGCTTATTAGGTACGTGGTCATAATGTAGCGGCTCATCGATGTATTCCATTTGAAAGTAACTAAACAAGCATTAATTTCCGCGATCTTTAGTTTCTCTCACTTCATATACACTCATGGACAATGAAATTTGCGCACCAAGAAGGAAGCAGCGGATTGAACGGAAATTTTATTGATGCAATGATGCAGATAAATGATACACGCATTATGGCAGAAACAGAGCTGCAGGACAATTACAGAGAGATCTGTGCCACAGCTCGGTCATCTTCAATAGCACGTTGCACCGCCTCATGTGGCGATACATGCTGCAATACGGTCCGGCATGGAAGTAAACGGACGCCTGATATTTTCCTGCGGCAGACTGGCCCGCACGTGATGGACGGTGTGCTCCAAATCCCGGATAGGGCAGCAAGGTAGCTGCCGGCGTTTCAACTGGTCCCACACATGCTCGATAGGGGACATGTCCGGGGAGCGGGCAGGGTATCAAAGTGTCTGGGCATGCCGTAGGCAGTCCTGGGCAACCCGAGCCGTGTGCGGGCGGGCATTATCCTGCTGATATAGATCACTTGGAATCCAGGCCAGGAATGGGAGCACATGAAGCCGTAGGATCTCATCCACATTCCGCTGGCCCGTCAATGATCCATGTACCACTACTCTGTTCGTCTATCGTAGGCAATAGCTCCCCAGACCACAATGCCTGCAGTGGCGGAAGTGTGGCGCTCGATAGCGAGGTTGGGATTGTGCCGTTGACACGGGGACCTCCATACCTGGACACGATGATCATCTGTCCCAAAAACGAAGCGGCACTCATCGCTAAACACCCCACGTCACCAGTCTGTGGTGTTACACGTCGCTCTGGCCTGGCACCACTGCACACGGAGCCGGAGATGTTCCCGTGTTAATGGCATCACACGTAAGAGGCGCTGGGATCGCAGATTCGCTTCTGCGAAGCGTCGGAAAATGGTTCGTGGGCACACAGGGACCGCTACATCTGCCTGTATAGTGGACCGGGTCCCCATGGGATCCGTTCGCGCCTGGCACACGATCCGTCGTTCCTCTCTACCGGTGGTCCTCCGGGTCCATCCGGAGCCGCTCCGCCGTGTGGCAGTGTCGTCATGTGTCCATTGCTCCCAACACAGTCGGACGGTATGTCAGAACGATCCACGTGGCGGGCTATACGGCGCACCGACAACCCTGCAGTTTTCAGCTCGATGATCAGGCCTCTATCAAAGTCCGTAAGTTGCGTAAATCGACGTTTCTGGCGTCTACGCGGCATTCATGTCACTCTGTACTCTTGGTTGCGTCGGCCGGTGCTTTTCGCTTTCATGGGGCATAGACTACACGCCGGTTTATAAGGCTGCCGGTTCGTGCTTGCGCTGCCACCACAGGGTGTTTGGTCATGCGCACTCGCACCAAACGTGGGTCATTTGCACACCAGCACACATTCTAGCTATTTGCAAGTTTCGCAGTTGCAGCATGTTTTCTTGTAGGTGCGCAAATTTCATTGTCCGTGAGTGTATATAAATTTGCCCTGAAATTCCTGCAGTTCTCAAAATTTGTAATTTTCTTTAGGGATTTATTCATATTATTTGGTTTTTGATCCGTCAGTCTTGAAAAATATAAACATTTTGAACATTTGGATTTCTCTTCCTATGTAAAGCGAAGAAACGTTTATAATTCAAAATTCATCTACCGCAAAAAAAAAAAAATCGTAAGGGGAATAAAATCTTCGACAGTAACAAAAATTTTAAATTTCATTCTCTTAGGGAACGTACCATGCATGGCTATTGCTTCAGTAATGAAAGTGAGGCTTTTTTTTTTTTTTTGATATTAAATGTTACTAAGTTTATCTTACGCTGTAGTACAAACACAATGGGTATAATTTTATTCATTAATTATTTCTTGAACACAGACACTAAAGTAATGTTTTTACTGCTCAAAAACGGTGTTTACATAGGAATTGGTTATTCTGAAATTTTGTTAATTTTAGGGTTAAGACACAGATAATAAGCCGCAGAATATCCACTTCCAAGGCATTTTATGAATCGTCCGTCAAGCACTGAGTGGATTCTTTAAAAATAAATGGAAAACGAAAGAAAATTATATATCTTTGCCAAAAATCGAAAAACCGCAGCCTAAAATGTTACCTGCTGATACAAGCACTGTAAAGCTTCCAAGGAATAATAAAAAAGGCACCGGAACAAAATGTTTCAAGCGAACTAGAGATTAAACTACAATGTGAAAGTAAGGAATTCCAAAATTCTTATATTCCTATTAAAAAGTTGTAGAAAAAAAGTTATGAAAATAAAAATTTGGACATTGAAAAGCAGCCTAGCTAAGCTCAGTATTTTTCTTATGGAAAAAATAAACCTTTTGTAACGAATGGACAATAGCAGTACGAAGTGGGACCCGTATTTTTTTATGTCTAAGCTAGTAGTACCGATAGAATGTAAATATCTGTATTTTTCTTATATTCCTGGCTTCTGGGACTATTTCTAGTAAATAGTTGTAGAAAAAAAAATTGAAAATAAAAATTTGGATATTGAAAAGCAGCCTAGCTAAGCTCAGTATTTATCTTATGGAAAAATTAAATCTTTTGTAATGAATGGATAATAGCAGTACGAAGTGAGACCGGTAGTTTTTTTTTTTTTTTTTTTTTTTTATGTCGAAGCTAATAGCACCGATCAAATGTAAATATCTGTAATTTATAGCAAGTTTATGCAAACTGCTCGACACTGAAATTACCCCATCTAGAAGGAATCCTTGTATCTCCATGAATGTTGTTAGGTGAATGTGAAATACGCTACAGATAAAAACGGCAAAAATATGTCTCGGAAGCCATGCTGCGTCTCGTTCCTAAGGCAGTACGGAAAGAAACAACGGAGCATTTAAGGCTGCTACAGCATTTTCAAGGACCGAGAATAAATGAGATGAATCAACATCAACTCTTACATAAAGTGGAACTCTTCTTGCTTTGTGATATGTACTACCTATTTAACCTTCCGTGTTTGTTTACTTTCTCTTATGTAAATGTTCTTATGCTTGCTGCATTGAACGTCCTGTCGGAACTCCCAAGAGTTTATTTTTTTCGAAACACATGCTGTCAGTCAAGTCAAGCAGACTTGTATAAAAAAAGGACTGTGTAGCTGAACAGGTGTGTTAAGTGTGAGAGCTATCAGCAAGATAGAAACCATCGCTGTGATAGGTTAATGCTGTGTATTTTCAATCACTGGACTGGGAAAACAAAGGGATAAAGATTAATGGAGATTATCTAACCCACCTTCGTTTTGCTGATGACGTAGTCATTTTTGCAACTACCCCATCAGAGCTGCAGAGTATGATCCAGGAACTTGCTGACAAGAGTAAAGAAGTGGGATTAAAAATGAACTTTCAGAAGACAAAAGTGATGTTCAATGCTTTTACAAGAAATGAAGATTTATCGATTGATGGAGAAAAACTGGAGATAACAGATACGTATGTTTATCTTGGACAGCAGATATCAAGTGAGGGTCACATTGATGAAGAAATTAATCGGCGTACAAAACTTGCCTGGAGAGCTTTTGGAAGAAACAGCATAATTTTCAAGAGCAATATGCCATTATGTCTTAAAAGAAAAGTGTTTGATCAATGCATCCTTCCAGTGCTTACGTATGGTGCAGAGACGTGGACCTTAACTAAAAGAGACATACAAAGGCTGCAGACAACTCAAAGAAGCATGGAGAGGTGCATACTTGGTATAACCAGGAGAGATAAGAAGAGGAACTCGTGGATCCGAAAAATGACAAGAGTGGAAGACGTCATGATCAGAGTTAAATCCCTGAAATGGCAATGGGCTGGACATACTGCCAGAAGGACAGATCATCGATGGACAGCCGAAATTTTAGATTGGATTCCAATGGACAGGAAAAGACCCAGAAGAAGACCACATGGGAGATGGGTGGATGAAATTCGTAAATATGCGGGAGTGACATGGAGGAGACTGGCACAAGACAGACCGTTGTGGAGGAAACTTGGGGAGACCTTCGTCCAGCAGTGGATTGATAATGGTTGACAATGATGATGATGATGATATGCCACTAAGCTTTACGATTGTCTATTAATTGCTTACATTGCTGTACTTTATGGAAAGTCAAAAGTCATGTGATTGATCGACGATTAGCGGCGTTAATTGGTCCGCAGTTTCTACTTCACGGTGGGCCATTAGAGAACCTGCTGAATAAAGGATATCTTTAGGACATGCAATAAATATTTATTTTTGATACCATTCTTTTCTACGTGTAAATCTTGAAACACTATAGGTTTATTTTCAGCTTGTCACAACAAAGTGGCCTTACATCTCATTCTGACAACACGCTTCCATCCAGCCTAAGCTGCCTACCATTCTACTGTTTCTGTTCCTTTCACTGACTGCTCTTCCATGATTTTGCTTCTAACATCATTTGGTGCAGGCTATGTTACCCGTTTTCTGGTAATCTGTTTTCTTCACGTTCATACATGTTCTTCCATTTATGTGACCTGTTGTGATGCACCTCTGACTTTTTACGTTTACTTTTTTGTACTTCTGCCGTCAGTCATTTTTACACTGCTCGATATAGAAAAATGCCACACCATGAAAGAATGCACGAAATAAGACGAAACTTACCACACAAGTAAGTGAGAAAGAAGTGACTTAATCTATGGGGGATTACATGAGTGCGATGAGCGAGGACATAGTATAATGTTAGACCAATTCACACCGTTAATCGTCTGAGTCAGTCGGTCGTATGGCATTCATATGACTTTTGAAAAGATGTATATAACACGAAACGTGTTATTGTTGTGAAAATCCTCCAAATAGGGTTTTAAAGTGGCGTCAGTAAATAAACAAAGACATCGCTCTTTCCACGTTTTATCAACACATATCAACCGAAAAATTGTTATCCGGTCACCGCTGGGTATCCAAATTCCAGATCCCCACCCCAGCAAAAACACAAGTGTTGGGAAACTGCTGGCCACCAGCTGGCAGTGATGAGTCACTGCTGTCTGAAATCTGATACTCACGGTACGGTAGCGATCCGTTGGTGGCAGTTCCATCAGTTGGCAGCCATTGATGGCTCTGCAGCATCGCCGTGATCTGCGGGCCTCCACGCAAGTGCCACTAGTGGCCCGTAGTTGGTAACCGAAACAACTCCAACAGGAGGTGGAAGCAGCGGGACTGGGCATGCGCTGAAGCAACACGTGCAAGTCTTTCGTGTTACCAGTTAGTTGAAGACGACGCCCTTGCCATCGTGTTGCTTTAGTGGATGTTAAAAAAAAGAGCCATATGTAGAGAGACGAATTAATTTCCTAATGAAATGTCGCGTCGACGAAGATTACTGTCGGAGGAAAATTATATAAGTAATTAATGAACTGTAAGAAATAGTCAGTTCATCTCATGTATTTATAGAGTGGGATGTAAGGTCAGCTGATGCGTAACATCACAGCCTCTCCTTGACAAATGTCAACCCCGCCTTCTCGTGGTGCATCCTGTTCCCACTAAAGGGGCTCTGACGACCGCCAATAGCGGTATAACTATACCATCGGGATTAGAGGAAATTCTATCCCACACTCACCAACCCGCTTGGCCAGCGTGGTGAGTTATGGCCAAACCCCTCCAAAATGATTCCACAACTTAAATCTTGGCCCTCAGTCTCCGGCAGCTGGAATGTACCTGGCCAAGGCAGCGGCCAGTGCGACATGAAGGCAGAGGGTGCTAAGAATCCCCGGAGGACCGGACTAGGCTGCCATCTGATGCTGACCTTGGCTACTTACAATGGACGCTCCCTATCTTCTGATTCAAGGCTTCTTGAATTGGAAGAGGAACTACAAAGGATCAAGTGGGACATCGTCGGGCTAAGTGAGGTAAGGAGAAAAGGAGAAGATCTCATCGAACTGAAAAGTAGACATCTCTTCTACTATCGTGGGACAGATACTGGCAGAACTAGTGGTGTTGGATTTATAATAAACAAGAAACTGAAGGATAAAGTTGTAGAAGTTGAAAGTTCCTCTGACAGAGCTGCACGACTTGTTATCCAACTCTCGAAAAGATACCAGGCTCAGATTATTCAAACTTATGCACCCACCACAAGTCATCCTGAAGAAGAAATTGAAGAATTTTATGAGGAAATTTGTCATCTAAATAATAAAGGTAAGCAGCACTTGAAAATAATTATGGGAGATTTCAATGCAAAAATAGGGCAACGGCAACAGAATGAAACTTCAGTAGGTAAATTCGGTCACGGCAACAGAAACCAGCGTGGAAATACTCTCGTTGAGTTTGCAGAGGCAGAAGGGTTTTTCATCTTGAACTCCTTCTTCAAGAAAAAGCCACACAGGAAATGGACATGGAGACATCCAAATGGGACGACAAGTGAAATTGATTTTATTATGTGTAACAAAAAATTCGTCATAGAAGACTGCAGTGTGCTAAACAAGTTCAACACAGGTAGTGACCATAGATTGGTGAGATGTAAGATGCACCTCAACACTAAACTTGAACGTGGCAAGCTCATAAGACAAACAAAATCTATTGACATAACCAACCTTAAAAAACACCATAATACCTTCAAGTTAGAACTGAAGAACAGGTTCTCTGCTTTAGAAGGCCTAACATCGGAAGAAGTGGACATCTCTGAAGTTAACAGAAAAGTAACCAAAGCTCTTATGGAAACAGCAACAAAATTAGCTGGGTCTAAGAACAAGTTGCATGTGAACAAATTATCAGGAAAAACCAAAATGTTGATGCAAAAAAGAAGAGAGATGAGGACAACTAAAGAAGATGTGACTTCCAAAGTGGAATATATAGAGCTATGCAAGACAGTAAGAAAAAGTATCACTGAAGACGTAAGGAAATTCAACTGTGAACTAGTGAGGAAAGCAATTGAAAACAACCAAAGCCTAAAGATAGCAAAGGGACATCTCAGTAAGGGAAGAAAACAGATTATGGCACTGAGAAAAGAAGATGGTTCTGTAACAAGAAATAGAGGCGAAATTTTGACAAGAGTGAAAGATTTCTACTCCAAATTATATGAAAGGGATGATATATGCACTCCAGACATCATGAAAGATACCAGTACCAGAGTTCCTCCAGTCCTTCCAGCAGAAGTTGCACATGCAATCAAGAACATGAAGCGAGGAAAAGCTCCAGGAGAAGATGGAATTACTGTAGACATCATACAAGAAGCAAGTGGAGAAATTGAAACAGTACTCGCCCAAATTTTCACTCGATGCCTTAATGAAGGAAAGATTCCTGAGGATTGGAACACCGCTACAATGATCCTGCTACATAAGAAAGGTGACATTGAGGATCTCGGAAACTACAGACCTATCAGCCTCCTATCAGTAGTTTATAAAATCTTCACTAAAGTTCTTTCACACCGCTTGAAGGTAACACTGGACATGGCTCAACCGAGAGAACAAGCTGGATTCAGGAGTGGCTACAGCACAATAGATCATATCCACGTGCTGAGAGAACTAATTGAAAGAGCGAGGGAATATGAACTTCCATTGTGCATGGCTTTTATCGATTATGAAAAAGCCTTTGATTCGGTGAAACCATCAGCAGTTACAATGGCTCTGGAAACCTGCGGTATTGAAGATGCATACATTAATATTATTAATAACATCCATGAAAATGCAAGTGCAAAGATTAGGCTGTTTGAAAATACAACACACGTAAAAATTGGAAAGGGAGTGAGACAAGGTGACACCATATCTCCGAAGCTCTTTAATGCCACATTGGAGGGTGTTTTTCAGTCGCTGAGCTGGGAAAACACGGGGATAAAGATTAATGGAGATTATCTAACCCACCTTCGTTTTGCTGATGACGTAGTCATTTTTGCAACTAGCCCATCAGAGCTGCAGAGTATGATCCAGGAACTTGCTGACAAGAGTAAAGAAGTGGGATTAAAAATGAACTTTCAGAAGACAAAAGTGATGTTCAATGCTTTTACAAGAAATGAAGATTTATCGATTGATGGAGAAAAGCTGGAGATAACAGACACGTACGTTTATCTTGGACAGCAGATATCAAGTGAGGGTCACATTGATGAAGAAATTAATCGGCGTACAAAACTTGCCTGGAGAGCTTTTGGAAGAAACAGCATAATCTTCAAGAGCAATATGCCATTATGTCTTAAAAGAAAAGTGTTTGATCAATGCATCCTTCCAGTGCTTACGTATGGTGCAGAGACGTGGACCTTAACTAAAAGAGACATACAAAGGCTGCAGACAACTCAAAGTAGCATGGAGAGGTGCATGCTTGGTGTAACCAGGAGAGATAAGAAGAGAAACTCGTGGATCCGAAAAATGACAAGAGTGGAAGACATCATGATCAGAGTTAAATCCCTGAAATGGCAATGGGCTGGACATACTGCCAGAAGGACAGATCATCGATGGACAGCCGAAATTTTAGATTGGATTCCAAGGGACAGGAAAAGACCCAGAAGAAGACCACATGGGAGATGGGTGGATGAAATTCGAAAGTATGCAGGGGTGACATGGAGGAGACTGGCACAAGACAGACCGTTGTGGAGGAAACTTGGGGAGACCTTCGTCCAGCAGTGGATTGATAATGGTTGACAATGATGATGATGATGATTTATAGAGTAGCAAAATTTCTGCACTAACACACGAAGAATCGATAATACAAACAGCCATGAAACACAGTCACTCCATTCCCACGAATAACAAGAAATAATTTCTGTATAATCTTCATACACTAAACCGCTTCAAACAAAAGTCCCGAAAAGACATATAAAAATCTTTGTGTTGGAAATAAATAGGAATTATGCGAGTACAAAATTATCTAGTACTTGAAGAAAAAAAGCAACGCTATGTGTATATTATGTACTCATATGTGTATATTATGTACCCAAAAAAAAAATAAAAAAAAAGCAACGCTATGTGTGTATTATGTACTCGAATTCCCCCAATCTTATGTGAACACACAAGATTGGGGGAATTCGCTGCGAAAAAAAATAACCGGAAGTAAAATAAAATATCATTCTTATTTAGAACAAATGTAGCTTTGGACCGTGGAAAAGATAGATACAGCGTAAAAAATGTAACAGAATGTGACACGAATGTGCAAATATATTAATTAAACAATCGCCTTTCAAGACCACAAGGACAGCACAAAACTTTGGGAAACGTCTTTAAGTTGGTACACTCGTTGAAAGTGAGCGAAGTTCCCTTAAAGTAAATAAAAAAATCGTTACGTTGAAAAAATAAATGTATGAATTATACGAAACGTACATTTACGAAAAAGAACTCGCAATATTGCAAAATTAAAAAGAGAACCCTGAGTTTCATATCGCGCAGGAGAGAGGCTTATCTCCACGCGTGGCAAACTAGTGTAGTGCTTAGAGCATTTGCTTCCTTCGCACACAAGCAGTCCTTGATTCGATGCCAGTCAGATCCATCGGGCGATTTGACGGACCTGTTGAGCAAATTTCCTCAGAACCGTAACATCATGTAGGAGTTTCGTTGGGGAGAAGAGCAGTTGTGTGCGTGTGCGCCTTGGGTGAATTATGATAATAAATTTTTTTTTATTTATTTTTTGCTACTACTGGAAAATTGACGGACGAGATTCGGCAAGCCATCAGTTGTGTCACGTGCTTGCCGGCTGACACTGCCGGGACACTGACGGACCACATTAGGCTAGCCATCATTTATAGCAAGTACTTGCAGGGCCTCTTAAGGGCCGCTTGTGGCAGCCACAGCCTGTGATGCATAACTGATAGGGTGCCAACTGTTGGTCAGCTGCTAGCCTGCACTGATGGCCGCCTGGACATTTTATTGACGTTTCACGTAACGGCAACATAGTGCTGGGCCAGTGCTGGCAATGCTGGAAGCTAGCAGTGGCCCAATGTTGGCCCAAAAGGACTGTTTTTGGTGGAACATGTTGACCACCGTAGCATAAGGCTAACGCGCTCGACTGGGTATCGAGAGATCTGGAGTTCGAATACCCAGTGGTGACCGGATAACAATATTTCGGTTGCTATGTGTTGATAAAACGTGGAAAGAGCGGAATCTTTGTTTATTATTATTGCGTTACATGTTTACAAAAGTTGTGTATTTCACGTGGACGTAAACAAACAAAACAAAAAGTAAAGTTTATAAATCTGACAACAATAATATTTACAGCTTCTACTTAACAGCTATACATTTGTCAACACGGCTTGGCATCGAGTAGGAAAGTCCCCCCGATGTGTTCTGAGATATCGCAGACCATGCGTCATTGACCTCTCCAAAATTCATCGACACTATGAGGGTGTGTTGCAGAGGCGTTAAGTCGTCTGTCAGTGACATCTCACACGTTATCTTCTGCGAGGAGTCTGGAGATCGCGCTGGCCAGGGAAGCACCTGGACACCTTGTAGGCATTTTCTGCTAATATTGGCAGTACGTGGAAGGTGTTTACCTTGTTGAAACTCGACGTCAAGGATACACCTAGATATGGCAACATAACGGGTTGCAGCATGTCATCGACATATAGTCGTGCTGTCTTCGAAAGAGAAGGAAACGGTTGTTGAAACTGGTTGCGCCTAACACAATGACATCAGGCTGAGAAGCCGTATGATTCTCACGTATGGCAACAATATCATCCCGGTAACCATGTCACTTCCAGACTCTCAATCGCTGAGATAGCAGCGAGACGCGTCGCTAAATATGACATGGTTCCATTTGTCCAGCGACACATGTCTGGTACGGCAACACTGCAACCTGGCAGCCATCGCGATGCCTGGCGAGACCGCTAGAATACCTCGGCTAATCTACGATTCACAGTACGTATCGATATAGGGATGTCCATAGCTGCCAACCTCGTCGAATGTCGTCCGCTGCGTATTGCGGGGCACTACGGTTTGCCGCTGAATGCGGCGATCGACGCGTTCGGACATCCGCCTACGTCCAACTAAGCCACTGTGGTGACGCACGTTACCTTCCTTCAAATACTGTCACTCATTCGGTCGACAGCTGTTGCATCCTGATGCGTTTCCGACGCAATGCGACACAGGGACTAACCAATCGTACTTAGTCCTATGATGAAACCTCTGGTAAAGATGTCCGTGTTGAGGTCAGAGATGGAAATGGGTCACGGGGTCAATGGGTCTCCTTGACAATTTCTTGCGGGTCAAACGGGTCGGGTCAAGGTGTTCCTGACCCGATTTCGACTCGGTTTTATTTCTGTTTTATTTTTGAAAAGAAAAAAAAATATTTCAAAAAACCCTTCAGAGTTCTTTGAAATAATGCTTCAGAGCTGCAGACTATGATTTAAGAACTTGCTGTGTAGGGTAAAGAAATAGGATTGAAACTGAACTTTCAGAACACAAAACTGAAGTACAATGCTTTTGCCAGGAATGAAGATTTATCAATTGATGGGGAAAAGCTGGAGATAACAAATTCCTACATTTACTTCAGATATCCAGCGAGAGTCACATCGATGAAGAAATTAATTGGCGTATAAAACTTGCTTGGAGAGCTTTTGGAAGAAACAGTACAATTTTTAACAGCAATATGCCATTATGTCTTAAAAGAAAAGTGTTTAATCAGTGCATCCTTCCAGTGCTTACGTACGGAGAAGAGACATGCACCTTAACTAAAAAATGCATACAAAGACTGCAGACAACTGAAAGAAGCTTGGATGCAGCTGATTTTTGAGCTCCTTGTTTATTGACCAGTTTGTGTTCTCTTCTGAGTTCCCGGCGTATTACTTTGTGTGTGTGTGTCGTATGTAAAGGTACCGTTTCTCTTTGAATTTACCTACCGGGTCGGTAATTTCTCATATTGTTACGTTTAGTTCATTTTTCTGTCTGAGCCAAGCCGGCCAAGACTAGAGTTCCTTATCGCCATTGCAAATGGCGGCTTCCGGCGGTAGCGTTGCCTCAGCTCTCGCCACCGGAAGTGACTTTCCTTCCCTTTCGACCTCTTCGTCCATCCATCAATGGAGGGCCTGTTTTCACAAGCCCCTTTTTTCCTCAGCGTGGTTCCGCTGCCTTGCCTCTTGATCCCGCCTCTGCATCTACGACAATGAGTGGTGACTTGCTGTCTTCTCCAAAGCCTACGGATGAAGCGATGGACATCACAACCTCCTCAGTGGATCCTTCGTCATCGCAACGTACGACTGCCCTTCCTTATGCTGCCGTCCTTTCGGCTACGTTTGAACCCTCCACCCGGTCATCTTCTACTACATGCCCTTATCAGATGATGTATGATGATGCTTCCCACCTTTTAGTGGATCTTCCTTCGACATCTCCCGCAGGTCACCATTTCCTCAACAAAGAGGACCTTGGTGTTGCCTTTCCAAGTCTCCCGAATACCAAGCTCACTGCCTACAGTGCCACCCTCTGGAAGATTCTTCCTAAGACGGCCGTTACTCATATGGGCCGGAAATATGACAAAGTTGTCGCCTACTTTTCTTCTTTTGCATACTCCCTTCAGGTCATTAACGATGGCCTCTTCGTTGGTGTTCGTCATATCACGGCGAATCCTTCTTCACATATGCCAACCGTAGTGAGCTTCTCCCCTGTACCACCAGAAATATCTGATGATCTTTTGTTATCTGTTGCTCAAAACTTTGGTCGTACTGTTGGCTCAGTTACCACCTATTCCTCTTTTCCTGCTGTGCCCGAGGATCGCTATCTGCTCGGCCTTCGACGTAATGTACGAGTGGTTTTTCCTTCGGACGAAACCATGCAGCGCGTTCCTCCTTCACTCTGGGTGCTATGTGACACACATATTGGTGAAATCATCATCACTGTCGGCCCCATCTGCTCGATTTTTAAGGGCTCCTGTCACCCTCGTGCCTTATGCCCTCATCTTGCCTTCACCGCCTTTGCATCGGCAGCACAGCCTCACCCTCCAGCATCTTCCACTCCTTCCACTGGACAGCGCCGGCCGACTTCTGCCGATAATTGTGATAAAACCGTTGGTCGACGCGTGTCTTCACCACAGCCTTCATTCTCCAGCTCTGTTTCTGCTCAGCCGCCGCCTCCCTCAATTGCTTTCCACCGGATGATGCTCACTTGCCTCTCTTACTCTGCCTTCAGTTGACGCTCAACACCACCCTTCTGCGCCTGCCAGTGATGCCACTGCTTCTGTCGCTTTTAAAGTGCTGGGCTTTCCTTCTCCAGCCTCTGCACCCTCTCGAGGTCGCACCAAGCGTTATAGGGCCCCCAACACTCGTGCTAAGAAAACTCGCACGGCGTCCACTCGCTCCTGTCGGTGTGATCGTTCTGCCAGTTTTACCACCTCTGAAGATTCTACTGAGTCTGTAACGTACCAGGAGATGTGACGTACCTGCCAGAAGGACGCACACGACATAAAGGCAGATAGGAATCAGAATAAAATGTCCGCGTAGCTCAATTCGTAGAGCAACTTATTCCGGAATGAGGGGACCCGGGTTCGAATCCTGGCGCGGATAAAAATGACGGAGAAATTTACTTCGTTATAATGGCACCCGAACTATCCGGATGACCCGACCGTTCACAATCTCGCAATGGTGTGATGTTATTTCCACACCGCGAGATAGGAAAAATAAGAGCAGCACTTCGAAAAAAAAAAAAAAAAAAAAAAAATAAGGGGGAGATGATGTAACGTACCAGGAGATGTGACGTACCTGCCAGAAGGACGCACACGACATAAAGGCAGATAGGAATCAGAATAAAATGTCCGCGTAGCTCAATTGGTAGAGCAACTTATTCCGGAATGAGGGGACCCGGGTTCGAATCCTGGCGCGGATAAAAATGACGGAGAAATTCACTTCGTTATAAGTCTGACACTGATGTTGGCTCTGCGGATCCCGTCGCGCTCGCTGAATTTCTTCGTATTCTGGACGCCTCTTCCCTCCCACAAACACGTCACTGGAGAAGCTTTGCATACGTTTCTTACCAGTCCCCGCATCGAGAAACTGTCTCGCAAATTTTTGGCCTCCTACTCTGATAGTCTTCCTGAGGTCCTGATTCAAATGTTGGCCGTCAGCTCGCATCTGAGGTCTATGCCTCCCATGACTCTCGGTGATCCTCGGTGGACCAAGAAATTCCTAAGTCGCCTTGACAAGCTTCGAGATGCCCCTGAAAAATCCTGCAACCGCCATCCGACCGATCCCTTCTAGGTAGCGACATTGAACTGTCGGGGCTTTAGTACCCCGCTAGCGAATGCTCTAGTCCATGAAGATATCACTCACCTAGATGTTGATATTATTTTCCTACAGGAAACCACGTGCCTCTCCTCGACGCTATTCCACAGCTGGCGGCGGTGGGATTTTCAATTCCACCACGCATTCCCCCTCTTTCAACATGCTGGCATGGCGATTGGAATTCACTCCTGTTTTTGTCAGATTATCTCCTCGCTCCGTGTTCACAATCTCTGTGAAGACTTACTCCACCACTTTACTTTCACTCTCAATGGTCAACGATATTTAGTCTTCAATATATATGTTCCCTGCTCTTCTACACACCTCACCTTGTTATTCCCCTCGTTGCTTACTGCCCTACAGTCTGCGTTGCCGTCTGATCGTATATTGATAGGCGGTGACTTCAACTGCACTTTGCAACCCGACCTCGATCGCACCCCGTCCAATTATGAGTATCGCCTCCGTCTTGTGGATCTGCTTCGCTCCCTCGTGGCGGACTTCGACCTGCATGATGTCTTTGGTCGACTCCATCCGACATCTGTTTCTCACACATGGCGGGCAGCAGCTGCTTCCTTTCCCTCTTCTGCAAGATTAGATCGTTTCAACGCTACCTCTCCGCTCCTACCCGCCGTGCCGGCATGCTTGCACTTCCCTACTGCATCCTCGGATCATTGTGATGGCATTGCTACCTTTGGCTCCTCGTCTCGTCTGCGTTCAGGGTACCGCTCATGGGCTCTAGACTCATTCTTTCTCACTGATCCGAAACTTTGTTCTGCCGTTCGGGAGCTTCCTCAGCATTTCCGCTCTGGCTTCTCTACCGCGCCCTGTGCGCTGACTTATTGGCTTGAAGTCAAAACTCACCTCCTTTATCTCCTCAAATGCTTCTTCCGTGCCAACACTCTGCGCACCATGGAGGAAAAGAATCTTCGTCAAATCCTTACTCATCTCGGCGTTGGTCACCCGCTCTACACTGCATATCTTAATCTACGAGCTCTACTTAAACCACGTGCTCGTCAAACTATCCTCCGCCGCCACCTACAGCATCTTTCACCGGAGGACTGCTCTTTTGAATTCCTCTCCTCTCTCGAAGCTAAACATCGCTCTTCGCATCATCTCCGTCTTATCCGCCTGCCTGATGGCCAAGTGGCCTCTGACCCTGACATCCTGTGCACGCAAGTTTGCCATTACTTCACCACCAAATACAGTGAAACTCCTCCTCCTTCTTCCTCTGCTGCTGCCTCTTTACTCTCCTCTCTTCCTTACCCCCCACCTTTCTGACTCTCTTCTCCAACCTCTTACCTCTTCTGAACTCAGGACCACTCTCCGATCTCAGAACCCCCAAGCCGTCCCTCGTCCTCCCCTTTTTGTTCTATTTCACTTTCTTTCCATCTCTTCTTCCTTTCTTACTCGCTGGTTTCACGGACGCTCTTACATCTCCTTCTTTCCCGAGTGGTTTCACCGTAGCTCACGTTGTGCTCTTCCCCAAGAAAGGCGATCTGCTTGGCTTGGGGAACTGGCGTCCCATCTCTCTCTTAAACCTGGACTACAAACTCTACACTAAGCTCCTCTCCTGCAGACTCAACTTTATTCTTCCCTTTCTCCTTTCTCCCAACCAGACTTACACGGTCCTTGGTCGGTCTATTGCTTCTAACCTCCATCTTCTTCGCGATCTTGTTCACATTGCTCGTGCTAACTCAGAATCGCTCGCCCTACTTAATTTAGATCAGCGCGCAGCGTTCGATAACATTTCCCATATCCTATCTTTCTATGACTCTCCTTGCTTTCGGCTTTCCTCCTGCATTTGTTAATATTCTTCTTGCCCTCTATCGGGACGCGGTTCTCCACATCAAGACGGTCGCTTTCCTTACAGCCCCCTATAACGAAGTAAATTTCTCCGTCATTTTTATCCGCGTCAGGATTCGAACCCGGGTCCCCTCATTCCGGAATAAGTTGCTCTACCAATTGAGCTACGCGGACGTTTTATTCTGATTCCTATCTGCCTTTATGTCGTGTGCGTCCTTCTGGCAGGTACGTCACATCTCCTGGTACGTTACATCATCTCCCCCATATTTTTTTTTTTTTGAAGTGCTGGAGAAAGGATTCTCTTATGTTTCCTATCTCGCGGTGTGGAAAGAACATCACACCGTTGCGAGATTTTGAACGGTCGGGTCATCCGGATAGTTCGGGCGCCATTATAACGAAGTAAATTTCTCCGTCATTTTTATCCGCGCCAGGATTCGAACCCGGGTCCCCTCATTCCGGAATAAGTTGCCTGACCAATTGAGCTACGCGGACGTTTTATTCTGATTCCTATCTGCCTTTATGTCGTGTGCGTCCTTCTGGCAGGTACGTCACATCTCCTGGTACGTTACACCCCATCTGCTTCCGCCGTGGCATTCGTCAGGGCTGCCCATTATCCAGGCAGTTGTTCGCCCTTGCTTTCAAGCCATTTCTCCGTACTGTGCATCGTGCCTTCCTTGCTGTACTTCCTCCTTTGACCGCCAGTTCTCGGCACTTCAGAGTTACCTACTCCGCTTATGCAGATGATGCAACCTTCTGCATCCGGGATAACACTCAATTTGACATTCCCTCCCGTTGCTACCACCTCTACTCTTCTTGTTCCAGTGCCGCCCTCAACACCACCAAGAGCACCGGTCTGTAGTGTGGTGCTTAGACCGCCCGGTCTGATATTCCATGGGGTACCTACTAGACCACTACCTCACAGAAATTTCTTGAAGTCCATCTCGGCGTGCCGTTGGCTGCCCGAAATGATACATAGAATGCTCTTCAGTCTCGTCTGACTAGCTCTTCAGCCTTCTGGCGAAGTTCACAATTTTGCATCTCATACTTCACTCGGAATAGAATCGCCCGTACATATATCCTCTCGTCTTGCCTCCACGTCTGGACTGCTATCAAGCTGCCCATTTATCACCTCACGTAGATTACCCGGATAGTCTCCAAGGCGATCTGGTCTCACCACCACTGGATTCAAGCATCCACACTCTATCGCCCGTTTGTTTTCTGAAGGTGGAATTTACCGAGCTCATCGAGTGGTTTCCCTTCTCCGCATCCTCAAGGCATGGCCTGCTCCAGTCACTGTTACAATGGATGTCATGGTTTCACCCATGCTTCTGTTTTGCCACGCTTATTTTGATGGATCACTTCCCCCTTCTCCGCTCCCGTCTTTCCCCCGTTTATGCTGAAGCACTCTCCTTTCTCCGTTCTTTACCTCTTCTCCGTGCCCCTCCTGTTTCTACCTCTGAACTCCTAGCTCAACCTCTCTTCTTACTGGGTGGAAAGAACAGACCACGCTGTCATCCCTCCTCCCAACGCTCCTTACTTCACCGAACTTTCATGGCTCCCTGCTGGGATCGTGACTATTTGGGACCTAATTTCCTCTGATCTCTCTTGGAAGGCCTTTTCCGAGCTGTCTTCTCTGCTTCCTTGCACTACTGCTTCCCTTTCACTGTACTCTGCTCTCCGCTCGGCTATCATTACTCTCTTTCCTGCTCTTGCCTCCCCGTCTGGCCTGTTTTTCGTCACCTCCGCCTCCCTCCTCTTCCCTTTTTTTCTCTCATTTCGGGGCTTCGATCTTCCTCTTTCCAGATTTTCTGTCTCCTCTCTATATCGACTTCTTTGTGATCCATCATCTTCGACACCACTCCCGATATCGGATGTTCCATCTGCTGTCCCACTTTGTGTGTGGTCGGCTGTGGCATCACCTCTGTCTGCTCCTGGAACGGAACGTTCATTGGTTATTCCTTCATCGCCGCTTGCCTGTACCCGCTACGCTTTTCCGCATGACACTGGTCACCTCCCCTGTCTGTGTTTTCATTTCATCGTCTGCTGATGTTTCACATGTCTACCTCCACTGCCCGGCGCTGCTTCCTCTGCTTCATCTCTCCTTCTCCGTGGTTCAGTGATTGTGCGCACTCGATCTCCCGTTCCGGGCTTATAGTACATTGCTCAGCGCTTTTTCTCTGCCCACACTGTTACCTGCCGCCTGCGCTCATGTGTTTATCCTTGCTAGACAAGGGATTTACACGTACCACCAACAGCTCCGTTCAGCTACTATCACACCATCCATCTTCCAAGCAGGGGATACACTTTGTCGTCTCTTCCGTAACCGACTCTTCTCCCGCCGGCGACTTGCGTTTTCGACTGCATCAGCTGCTAATCAGGTATCTCGCTTTCTGCGAGTCTGGTCGCCGCACCAACGCTGGTTTACTGATCCAACTGATGATCTCCGACTCCTCTTCTGAGATCCGTTGTTTGCCTGGACTATGCTTGAAACCACTCCTGCACCAGCCTTGTGGACTAGACTTTTCCCCGTCACCACTCACCTCCACTTTTTGACTGCCTAGATACTCCAAGTTCGTCTCCTCATGCATGCCAGGACTCGAACTTTAGTAAGTCCTCTCTGCCTTCTTTCCGGCGTCATTATTATCGTCCTTGTATTATATTGTTTTCCTACGCACCTGTTACTTTTTCCTGTGTCTGCTCAATTTTTGAGCATCCATTGCCGTTTTGCATTGTGTGCCTTACATATTGTACATATACATCCTGTAAATATCTCATCCTCTCTGTAGTTTTTGCACACTGTTACGTTCTACTGTACATGCTTCCGCTTTAGAACTGTCAATGACAGTTTCTGTATTATTCTTATTCTTTGCAATGTGTTTTGTACATACCCATCCTGTAAATTTCTCGCCTTCATTGCACCTTTGCGCATTTTTACTTTGTACTGTGCACGCTCCGGCCTCGGAGCTGTCCTTCAGGTTGTTTACTTATTGATTGCATTGTATATTGTTCATGCATTTCCTGTAAATATCTCGTTTTCTTGTACATTTCCGCAGTTATCCTCTCTGTTATGCATACTCCAGCCACAGTACGGTCCTGACATTGTTATAATTTTGGTTGCATTGTATATTGTACATTCACATCCTGTAAATATAACATCTTCATTGTATATATATCTTCCTTAATTTTCTGGCAATGTCCATGCACATGCCTTCTGTAACCTTTTCATAACTGGCTCAGAATAAACGATTTTGAAAGAAAGAAGCATGGAGAGATGCATGCTTGTAATGTAACCACGAAAGATAAGAAGAGGAACTCGTGGATAAGGAAAATGACAAGAATGGAAGACATCATGAAGAAAGTAAAATCCTTGAAATAGCAATGGGCTAAACATATTGCCAGAAGAACGGACCACCGATGAACAACCGGAATTTTAGACTGGATTCCAAGGGAAAGGAAAAGACCCACAAGAAGACCACGTGGGAGATGGGTGGATGGAGGAGGCGGACCCAAGACAGTCCGTTGTTGAAGAAACTTGAGGAGACCTTCATCCAGCAGTAGATTGATAATGATTGACAATGATGATGATGATATATTCGAATTTATAGTTCAAAGCAGATTTGTCCGGGTCAGGAACGGGTCGGGTCCACGGGTCAGGGCCGGGTTGGGGTTTATGTGACAGCTGGGTCCGGGTCCAAAATTTTCGACCCATTTCCAACTCTGGTTGTGGTCAGGGCTTGAGAGAAAAGGGTAGTCCTTAGCGCTTCACCCCCTGAGACACGCAGCCGAGCTTGATGACGTAGCTGTTGCCCTTTTGAAACCAAGAGCCACGGGCAGCTGTGCTCTAAAGTAGCACCATAGGAAAGGCACTTTCAGTCAATGTTATTACCGTATTTAATATATTACAGTGTGTCATCTATTGCAATGCGCACTCAAATATTATAAATTGATAATTTTAAACGAACAATTTCTGTCATGAATGCTTTTTTTTTAAAAGTGTTTTGTTTACTATGATAACTATACTTTTCTGATGTCAAAAACTCAGTGTATCTTTCCTTTTTTTTTTTTTTTTTTTTATTAGTAATTCCCTAGAAAAGTTTAGTGGCTTAAAAGCTTTTTCTCTCTGTCACATACAATAGTTATTTAAAACTTTTAAGACACGGAAAGATACTGAGTTCTTCAAACTCCGCAAAAGTAGTACAAACACTCTGTTAATGTGTAAAATAAAAATTATTTTCTTACATTTTGCATCCATCATGATTTCGGAAGGTCACTGAATTTAAAAAATGGTGAACAAAATTTACTTCATGAAATAAAGGTATGTTCCTTATTGCACAAACTGGAAAATCTTTTTTTCACTGTACAAAATGCAAAACCGTTTTCTTCATTGCCCAAATGAAAAAAAAAAAAAAAAAAGAACTTATGTTTTCTCTCACTGCGTTTGAGTTAATCCCTTTTTTTCTTCATTTTCAGCAGATCTTTCCTCCTGCGCCGCACTTATATAGTGACCTTCTGCTCAGAAAACGAATTCGAATAAATGTTCGTATTCTGTAAAAGCTACAAGTAGCATTTTTGTTGACAGATAGAAAACGTTTTTCTAGATCATTTATGAGTTCCCTAATAACACCTTTCTCTTTTTGAAATGTCCTGTCGTGAACTGCGCAGAAAATCTTTTTAAACTGTTTAATAATATTATCCCAAGGACATGATGGCACTGTCAAACAGCCAACAGATATTAGTCTTACCCAATTATCTTGAACAGAATTAGTTTCGGGGCAGTTTTTTGAAATAGTTCGTAAAAAAGAATCTTTATCGGAACCCGATAAAGATCCTTCTTATAAACACGAAACGACGTGGAAAACAATGTCCTGTCTTTTCGTGGCACGTCACATGATGACATTTCGTTAAATAAAACAGAAATAAAAATAAACACTGGGTGTACAACATAAGTAAAACACAACGTGAAACAAATGCTGTATATAAACCAAGAAACGGCGCGGGCGTGCAAAACCATAACTATAACAGAGGGAAATATGGGGTTGTAGCGAAGTTGACAAACGAAGCTCAATGAGCAGGCCAGCGCGATGACGTAGGACACAAGTGACCAACTCGTTTTCCACCCACCCTTTCATACACGTGTCGACATTCAGTTCCTCAAAGGGACGGACTAGCCCTTCCCTCTGTAAAGCCCTGGGTTGTGGTAGCATTCACGATGACGTCGCTTGGGCATTCTCACTCGTCACACGTGCTTTCGCCTCCAAGATCACTCCGATGTAGTGGTTCACACTCCCTCGCGGGGGCAACGCCTCAACTGTCAACACGTGCCCACCGATTTGCATGGCTCTTCTAGAAATACTTCCTCATGTGGCATTTTCCACGTTGAGCAGTGTAATTATTTTTTTGCTAGCCTATAGCCAGTCCTAGGACGGCTGCTTTTAAGCTTTAAATAAATATTAACATATAAGGAATGTTGCCCCTCCTATGACAGAGTAAAATTTGTAATTAAAGCAGATTGAAAATAAATCAAATAGACGCCGGATTGCTGTAAGGAAATATAGTAAAAACTTATATAGTAAGAACTCATTTATGTTAGAACTGAAAATTATATGCTACTTATTTCCGTTTTTCAAAAGACCTCGCGATAAATTAACATTGCGTGTAAAATATTTGTTGTTTAGCAATTATAGGCTAGAGCGCTTAGATAGATCGGTATTTTGCAAAATGTGTAATATAATCAACACTAAACTCCGGAAGTTATTTTCGTGTAAACCTACCTTAATAACTACTACTTTGATTTTTCGTGTTAAATTACTGTTTCCCCGGCCTACTTGTTATTCCGTTCACGGCTTGTTTTAGACTGTCCTATTCGACGGTTAGTTTCAAACTTCATCCCGAAGCGTTTTCTACAAAATAATACGACATCTGGTATTACAAATCGGAACTATCTACATCCTCAACTATTGGGGCGATATCTGCTTTTAGATGCAATTTTGCTCACTTTGACATCTTAAAATTTCAGCTTTTTACTGTAGATTAGAGCGTTTAGATAGATCGATATTTTTCAAAATGTATAATATAATCAGCACTGAACTCGAAAAGTTAGTTAAATTTAAAAAGTAAAAAATAATTAAAGCGTAAAAATTAATATTCGAATTGTGCGAAATTAAATAAATATATACAAACACAACTTGCCGTGATATTAAGAATTCAACTCGAATTTTGTAGATCGGAAACATAGGACTCGAGTCATTTATAATCCAATGTTTTTAAATTAGCACGCGATCACCTTGACATCTAATAGTGACCGCGTGCTATTATGTAGCGGGAAATCACTTTGACAGCTCGAGAGCATACACGAATTGATCAATACATGATGGCGCAACAATGCAGACGTTGCTGTGACGCCAAGCGTTTAAGACAGACAGACGGACAGAGCGAGAGAGAGAGAGAGAGAGAGAGATCTAGGTGTTTATATATTTTATTCTGATTTTCGTTTGTGCTTTCAACGAAAAAAAAAACGTGCTTCTTCACCAAGATAAAATACAATTTGTTTAAAGTAGATTTTTGTTTCCTAATGTACATTTGATTTATACACTAATTTATGTACATGCATGCATCAGTGGCGTATATTCGAGGCTAGCTATGCTAGCTGCGAAGCCCAGAGAATGCACAAATAAAAGTCAATTAAATATACACAAATAAAAGTCAATTAAATATACACAAATAAAAGTCAATTAAATATATCATCATCATCATCATTCTCAACCATTATCAATCCACTGCTGGACGAAGGTCTCCCCAAGTTTCCTCCACAACGGTCTGTCTTGTGCCAGTCTCCTACATGTCACTCCCGCATACTTTCGAAATTCATCGACCCATCTTCCATGTGGTCTTCTTCTGGGTCTTTTCCTGTACCTTGAAATCCAATCTAAAATTTCGGCTGTCCATCGATGGTCTGTCCTTCTGGCAATATGTCCAGCCCATTGCCATTTCAGGGATTTAACTCTGATCATGATGTCTTCCACTCTTGTCATTTTTCGGATCCACGAGTTCCTCTTCTTATCTCTCCTGGTTACACCAAGCATGCATCTCTCCATGCTTTTTTGAGTTGTCTGCAGCCTTTGTATGTCTCTTTTAGTTAAGGTCCACGTCTCTGCACCATACGTAAGCACTGGAAGGATGCATTGATCAAACACTTTTCTTTTAAGACATAATGGCATATTGCTCTTGAAAATTATGCTGTTTCTTCCAAAAGCTCTCGAGGCAAGTTTTGTACGCCGATTAATTTCTTCACCAATGTGACCCTCACTTGATATCTGCTGTCCAAGATAAACGTACGTGTCTGTTATCTCCAGCTTTTCTCCATCAATCGATAAATCTTCTTTTCTTGTAAAAGCATTGAACATCACTTTTGTCTTCTGAAAGTTCACTTTTAATCCCACTTCTTTACTCTTGTCAGCAAGTTCCTGGATCATACTCTGCAGCTCTGATGGGGTAGTTGCAAAAATGACTATGTCATCAGCAAAACTAAGGTAGGTTAGATAATCTCCATTAATCTTTATCCCTTTGTTTTCCCAGTTCAGTGATTGAAAGACGTTTTCCAATGTGCATTAAAGAGCTTGGGAGATATGGTGTCACCTTGTCTCACTCCCTTTCCAATTTTTATGTGTGTTGTATTTTCAAACAGCCAAATCTTTGCACTTGCATTTTCATAGATGTCATTAATAATATTAATGTACGTATCTTCAATACCGCAGGATTTCAGGGCCATTGTAACTGCTGATGGTTTCACCGAATGAAAGGCTTTTTCATAATCGATAAAAGCCATGCACAATGGAAGTTCATATTCCCTCGCTCTTTCAATTAGTTCTCTCAGTACGTGGATATGATCTATAGTGCTGTAGCCACTCCTGAATCCAGCTTGTTCTCTCGGTTGAGCCATGTCCAGTGTCACCTTTAAGCGGTGTGAAAGAACTTTAGTGAAGAATTTATAAACCACTGATAGGAGGCTGATAGGTCTGTAGTTCCTGAGGTCCTCAATGTTACCTTTTTTATGTAGCAAGATCATTGTAGCGTTGTTGCAATCCTCAGGAATCTTCCCTTCATTAAGGCATCGAGTGAAAATTTGGGCGAGTACTGTTTCGATTTCTCCACTTGCTTCTTGTATGATGTCTACAGTAATTCCATCTTCTCCTGGAGCTTTTCCCAGCTTCATGTTCTTGATTGCATGTGTAACTTCTGCGAGGAGGACTAGAAGAACTCTGGTACTAGTACCTTTCATGATGTCTGGAGTACATGTATCATCCCTTTCATATAATTTGGAGTAGAAATCTTTCACCCTTGTCAAAATTTCGCCTCTATTTCTTGTTACAGAACCATCTTCTTTTCTCAGTGCCATAATTTGTTTTCTTCCCTTACTGAGATGTCCCTTTGCTATCTTTAGGCTTTGGTTGTTTTCAATTGCTTTCCTTACTAGTTCACAGTTGAATTTCCTTACGTCTTCAGTGATACTTTTTCGTACTGTCTTGCATAGCTCTATATATTCCACTTTGGAAGTCACATCTTCTTTAGTTGTTCTCATCTCTCTTCTTTTTTGCATCAACATTTTGGTTTTTCCTGATAATTTGTTCACATGCAACTTGTTCTTAGACCCAGCTAATTTTGTTGCTGTTTCCATAAGATCTTTGGTTACTTTTCTGTTAACTTCCGAAATATCCACTTCTTCCGATGTTAGGCCTTCTAAAGCAGAGAATCTGTTCTTCAGTTCCAACTTGAAGGTTTTTATGGTGTTTTTTTAAGGTTGGTTATGTCAATACATTTTGTTTGTCTTATGAGCTTGCTATGTTCGAGTTTAGTGTTGAGGTGCATCTTACATCTCACCAATATATGGTCACTACCCGTGTTGAACTTGTTTAGCACACTGCAGTCTTCTATGACAAATTTTTTGTTACACATAATAAAATCAATTTCACTTGTCGTCCCATTTGGATGTCTCCATGTCCGTTTCCTGTGTGGCTTTTTCTTGAAAAAGGAGTTCAAGATGAAAAACATTTCAGCCTCTGCAAACTCTACGAGAGTATTGCCACGCTGGTTTCTGTTGCCGTGGCCGAATTTACCTACTGAAGTTTCATTTTGTTGCAGTTGCCCTATTTTTGCATTGAAATCTCCCATAATTATCTTTAAGTGCCGCTTACCTTTATTATTTAGATGACGAATTTCCTCATAAAATTCTTCAATTTCTTCTTCAGGATGACTTGTGATGGGTGCATAAGTTTGAATAATCTGAGCCTGGTATCTTCTCGAGAGTTGGATAACGAGTCGTGCAGCTCTTTCAGAGAAACTTTCAACTTCTACAACTTTATCCTTCAGTTTCTTGTTTATTATAAATCCAACACCACTAGTTCTGCCAGTATTCGTCCCACGATAGTAGAAGAGATGTCCACTTTTCAGTTCAATGAGATCTTCTCCTTACCTCACTTAGCCCGACGATGTCCCACTTGTCCTTTGTAGTTCCTCTTCCAATTCAAGAAGCCTTGAATCAGAAGATAGGGAGCGGCCATTATACGTAGCCAAGGTCAGCATCAGATGGCAGCCTAGTCCGGTCCTCCGGGGATTCTTAGCACCCTCTGCCTTCATGTCGCACTGGTCGCTGCCTTGGCCAGGTACATTCCAGCTGCCGGAGACTGAGGCCCAAGATTTAAGTTGTGGAATCATTTTGGAGGGGTTTGGCCATAACTCACCACGCTGGCCAAGCGGGTTGGTGAGTGTGGGATAGCATTTCCTCTAATCCCGATGGTATAGTTATACCGCTATTGGTGGTCGTCAGAGCCCCTTTAGTGGGAACAGGATGTACCACGACAAGGCGGGGTTGACATTTGTCAAGGAGAGGCTGTGATGTAACGCATCACCTGACCTTACATCCCATTTAAATATATACACAAATAAAAGTCAATTAAATATACACAAATAAAAGTCAAATAAATATATACACAAATAAAAGTCAATTAAATATACACAAATAAAAGTCAATTATCAACGGTATTAAGATATGTCAATGCTTTCGGTGCGAAAAAAACACGAGCGCATTCGCTTCTTTCGATTATGAGAATCAGTCTGGCGAGCGATGATCAACGGCATAACGCAAGTAGTTTCTTCGAGTCTTCGCTGTTCTGATGCGAAGAGCTTGAATACTATCTCCTGCTAGCGTTTCCATGACAACATGAATGTGCGGGTTAAGGGGAATGGACCATTGCTTTGGGCAACGGTTCGCTTAGAAAAGAAAAGACTTCGACTACCTCAGTCACTCGCATGCTTCTGCCTGTAACAGCAAGTGTTTCGCGAGAGTTGTTTCAGTTTGTGTGAAGTGTCAATGAATTAAAATCAGTGATATTATATCTTAAATTCGTGGCTTTGTTGGATTTGAACTGTTTTGATAAATTTTGTGAAAGCTTCCTTGAACATCTACTATCAGAGCTTAAAGAACTCTATGCTTCAAATTTTGATACAGCTCGATTAAAAAATGAACTGAAGGTGTTTCATTCCCTTGATGAATAAAAAACAAAACATTACTTGTTACATAAAGTTGAATAATTGGACATAGTGTTTATTGAGGTGTACAAATTAGCAGATCTAATATTAAACTGTTCATCAACAACTGCAACTGCCGAAAGAAGTTTTTCCGTATTAAAAAGAATCAAGATATATATTAGAGCCACACAAGGACATGCACATTCGAGCAACTTGGCTGGTTTGTTACGGTGGACGTCAAGTAATTTTACTTCTTATACTTCCAATGAAAAAACTTTGGTACACATTTCCTTCACAATTAGTGTGTTCCCAAGGGTAAAAATTTTAACATCGATTACAATAACTTCATATTATAACTTGGAATACTTAATATTTTCTAAAACATAACCATAATTATAGTAAAAATCAATAACTTTTGCTTTGGTATTGTTGAAACCAGAAAAAAGATGGCGCGACCTGTACTTTGATGACGTCAGTAGACAAACAAATGTTGGATTGCATAATTATGGTTATGTTTTAGAAAATATTAAGTATTCCAAGTTATAAAATGAAGCTATTTTAATCGATGCTCAAATTTTAATGCTTGGGAAAGCATTAATTGTGAAGAAAATGTGTACAGAAGTTTTTCCATTGTAAGTATAGGAAGCAAAATTACTTGACGTCCACCTTAATAGAAAAAAATATTAATTTTAAATATGAAAAAGTACTCTAAAGAAACATTCTTGTGAAAACGTAACACTCAAGTTCACTTCATGTACACATAAGTCTTCAAATCCTAATCCCTAATCCTCATAATTATTTGGTATCATGTTTAGCAATCGCATGTAACTAAAATTTAGAAAAAAATGTTACTTCTATTACTTAACAATTAAAAAAATAAGCTTCTTAATTTTTAAAAAACAATACTGGGTGGGGTGGGAGGGGGGCGATATAGCCCAGGTCTCGGATCCAAGATACGCTACTGACATGCATATAGATATATAGGTGCAGTGATATATTAATGTATATATATATATGGCAATGGGCTGGACATACTGCCAGAAGGACAGACCATCGATGGACAGCCGAAATTTTAGATTGGATTCCAAGGGACAGGAAAAGACCCATAAGACCACATGGGAGATGGGTCGATGAAATTCGAAAGTATGCAGGGGTGACATGGAAGAGACTGGCACAAGACAGACCGTTGTGGAGGAAACTTGGGGAGATCTTCGTCCAGTAGTGGATTGATAATGGTTGACAATGATGATGATGATGATATATATAGAGAGAGTGAAGTTTGTCTCAACATTATAAAGCTTCATAATCATTCGAAAAATTTGACCGACATTAGAATCCTTGACTAGAATACCTTATCTTCTCCAGATGTAGGTGGGTAGTGTCACAAACATTCTGTCTTAAAATGATGAATAATTTCCCTTCGAAAACCAATACTTTATGTTCGAGTGTATATTTCCATTCCCTTAAAAATGAGCAGATAAATGTTCGGCCGATATCCTCTCAAAAGTGTAGAATGAGATAAGAGACTTAAAAGGACGTGATCAACTGCGGTTCAGTTCGCCTCCAACCGAAAGTTAATTGGTTTTGCGTCCATTTTTTTTTTCGCTCGAAAAGAAACGTATCTCGCGCCATTTTCTCGCGTGTTAGTGTTTCAGGTCTTGTTATTGTTGTAAAGCTCGGTTTCCGATCGGTCTCTTGTAATTACCGAGGAAATGAATAAACAACTAATTCGCCAATTAAAGGAAAAGTAATGGACGAACATGAAACTAGGGAGGGGGAACTAATTAGCATTAAGTCGCTCGAGTTATTATTTTTAGCTCTTTGGTAACTGTCCCGTTCCCTGTGACTATTGATCCTGCTTGAAGCCAGTTACAGTACCACAGAGAACAGCCGTCACAAACGGGGGTGCGGCTCTGGGGGAAGTTTTAACAGGAAACACTGAATTCAATCACGGCTTCTACACCCTTAGCAAGCAAGGGTTTGTTCAGACACGCTTAGACGGGGAATCGCTCGAGAAAAAACAGAAAGAAAGCAAGCAAGCAGCGAATATGACAAATATAAAGAGAGCTCCCATGGCTATCCATGCCGGCGATTAACCCGTCCTTTGACTGAAGGAACCGTTCGCTTGCTTATCGAATTAAAATAATTGCATTTTCTTCCACCTAAAGCATCCAATCCACCAGGTAATTAGCATTTACGTTGGCAGCAAAATGTTTTTAGTCGCTGTGGAACCATCAGATTAACCGATCAAAAGAAACTTTTTCAACCCAAAAGTTAAAAGCCTTCCTCTCTGACACTTAGGAAATTAATTATAGTAATTAAAAATTAAATACTTGCACATGTACTGTTTCTCTTATTCGTGCATTTCTTTGTTTTAGAATTATTTCTTACAAATATTCTATAACTCTTTAACAAAGACACGCGAAGTTGCTTTCCGGCTTGAAGGAAATACAGTTTGTTAGTTCCATAACTACATTATAGGTTATTGTTTGCATTCGTGTTTAAGACTCAATTAGATAGGAATTTAATTTCAGACGTGACATTCTCCCTTCGATCTTCATACATCTTGCTTTTTGTGGGCAGTCTTCGAAACCCACCACAGGTAGGAATCGATTGACGACGGGGATGTGTTCCCCGACGAACAGGCATAATCGGAATCGGCGTAAATTGAAAAGATTTTATAACATAAATCAATGACATGCGTTCCATGCCCCAAGACACTGACAAATGATGTACTAATGGCATTACATTTAAAGCTCTGAAATAAAGTAAATAAAGCAACAACACAAACACATCAGTTACCTCACAGTTTTCAGCACATTCAATGCGTGAACAAAAAGCTAACTGAGCGCATTTCATCTTGCATTTACGTCTTACTCTCCTTTTACTCCTTTCCATGCCAGACGCTCAAATAAGAAAAACCTCTTGAGGAGCGAGTAAAAGGGAACCAAAACAAACTTTCCTTACTCCTTTTCCAGGCAGAAGGGAAATGACTCACCGTGACGAGCGATTAATGCTCACGTGACTATCTTGGTAAGGTGTCGGTTTTTTTTTTTTTTTTTAGATTACATCTCACAATCAATCAGCGCCGGATTTAGGTCCCCGGCCGCTCTTAGGCAGAAGCTGCAGCTGCCGCTCTTCACTTTTCCATTCACACACGCATTTTCTTTATACTAATTACTAAGGGTTCAAATCCAGTCGCATAATTACGAAAATCGTTTCTTTTAATATAACAACCTAAAGTTGGTTATAAAACTTATCTCCACAGTAGCAGTATGTTAAAAAAGTTTAAATGATTTTTTAAATATATTTCCTTACTAAAAAGTTAACAACAAAACAGTAATAATAGATATATTCTTTTCTTATGAATCTTTAAAAATAAGGAAAGGGATTTATCTGCCGTTGAAACATTTTCAAAACGAATTCATCGATTTTTACTTAAAAATGAAAAGATGAGTTAATCACTATATATTAAATTTACAATAGTCTAATGGCTATACAATATTATTAAAGCACAGTTTAAAAATATTAACTTACATATTTATGCCAGTTTTTTAGCACGTCTTTTGTAAAAAAAGATCGTGCTTATGTTATCGGTTTGTCCGTCCGTCCGTCTGTACGCACGATATCTCTGCAACTATCAGCCCGATTTGAAAAATTCTTTATTGCATTGGGAAACTTGAAATATGAGAATGATGATCCTTTATTTCGTTTTTTTTTTTAGATGTACAATTTTGCCGCTAGAGGGCGTAAATGCAGATAATGTCGAATTTAAAAATACGTTTTATTCCACATATTTGCTTATAAACATCCGATTGAAAAAAATATTTTATCTTTCGATTCCATTTATGTCAAAGAGTATTTTAGATATAGTTACTTTTCCAAATTACGCATATATTTTCCGCTAGGGGGCGTAAAAGTAAATTACATTTTCCCCGATAACTCTTCTTCTAAAGCTCCGATCTGAAAAAAAAATTCTTCAGCGGATACACCTCCTGATGGAAAATCTTTTGTATATAATTTCTAATTTTTGGTAAAGAATACTTTAGCCACCAGGGGGCGTAAGTGTTAATTTTTGCTTCTGATGCATTTGCCATAAAATCGGAGCTTCTAAAATATCGATTGAAAAAATTCTTTCACGGACTGATGCCACTCTCATCGATAAACCTTTTCGGAATATTTTCTTCTTAAAATATTTCACAGTTTCTTCGCCAGGGGGCGTAGATGCATATCTTATTTTTGTCAATATCTCTACTTCTAGGAGTTCGATTTGAAAAAATCCTTCTTTGTTGGATAGTGTTTCCAGTGTGACATGTTTTTCATATAATTTTAAATTTTCAAGTAATTCATAGACTTTCCGCTAGGTGGCGTAAAAGTAAATTGCTTTCCCCCTATATCTCTGTTTCTGAATCTCCGATTTGAAAATTTTTTCTGCGCCGGATACAGCTCCAGATGGGAAATACTTTGCACATGATTTCAAATTTTTGTAAAAAATGGTTTGGCCACCTGGTGGCGTAAGTCTTAATTTCCGCTTTTGATGTATTTGCAGTAAAATATGAGCTTCTAAAATCTCGATTGAAAAAAGTCGCTTGTTGGCCAATACTAGTCATGTCGACAAACCTTTTTGGAACATTTTCTTCTTGAAATAATGCATGGTTTCTACGCCAGGGGCGTAGAGGCAAATATATATATATATATATATTTTTGTCAATATCTCAACTTCTAAGGGTCCGATTTGAAAAATTCCTTCTTTGTTGGATAGTGTTCCCGATGCGAAATGTGTTTCCTATAAATTAAAAAATTCAAGTAAATCATAGACTTTCCGCTAGAGCGAACAAAAGTAAATTGCGTTTTCTGCGTTATTTCTGCTTCTAAAACTCCGATTTGAAAAATGCTTCCTGTATCGCATACAAGACCTGAAGGAAAATATTTTTCACATAATTTCTAATGTTTGGTAAAGAATGGTTTGGCTACCAGGGGGCATAAGTGTTAATATCTGCTTCTGATTATTTGTAGCAAAATGTGGGATCCTGAAAACTCCACTAAATTTTTAGCACGGCTTTTGTGAAAAAAGTTCGTGCTTATGTTACCGGTTTGTCCGTCCGTCCGTCCGTCTGTACCCACGATATCTTTGCAACTATTAGTCCGATTTGAAACATTCTTTTTGCATTGGGAAGCTTGAAATATGCGAATGATGATCCTTTATTTCGTGTTTTATTTTAAGATGTACAATTTCACCGCTGGGGCGAAATGCAGATGATGTCGAATTCAAAAATACGTTTTATTCGACATATTTCCTTATAAACATCCGATTGAAAAAATTATTTTATCTTTCGATTCCCTTTATAACGAAGAGTATTTTAGATATAGTTACTTTCCCAAATTACGCATAGATTTTCCGCAAGGGGGCGTAAAAATAAATTACATTTCCCCCGATAACTCTTCTTCTAAAACTCCGATTTCAATTTTTTTCTTTAGCGGATACATCTTCTGATGGAAAATCTTTTGCATATAATTTAAAAATTTTGGTAAAGAATACTTTAGCCACCAGGGGGCGTAAGTGTTAATTTTTGCTTATGATGTATTTGCCATAAAATCTGAGCTTCTAAAATATCGATTTAAAAAATTCTTTCGTGGACTGATGCCACTCACATCGATAAATATTTTCGAAATATTTTCTTCTTAAAATATCCTACAGTTTCTCCGCCAGGGGGCGTAGATGTATATCCTATTTTTGACAATATCTCTACTTCTAGGAGTCCGATTTGAAAAATTCCTTTTTTGTTGGATAGTGTTTCCAGTGTATCATGTTTCTCATATAATTTCAAAATTTTCAAGTAATTCATAGACTTTCCGCTAGGGGGCGTAGAGGTAAATTGTTTTTCCCCCCTGTATCTCTGCTTCTAAATATCCGATTTGAATTTTTTTTCTGCACCGGATACAGCTCCTGATGGGAAATCGTTTGCACATAATTTCTAACTTTTGTAAATAAAAAAAAAATGGTTTGGCCACCAGGGTGCGTAAATCTTAATTTCCGCTTCTGTTGTATTTGCAGCAAAATATGAGCTTCTAAAATCTCGATTGAAAAAAAAAGTGGTTTGTTCACCGATACTACTCATGTCGACAAATCTTTTAGGAACATTTTCTTCCTTCTTGAAATAATGCATGGCTTCTACGTCAGGGGGCGTAGATGTATATCTTATTTTTGTCAATATCTCTATTTCTAGGAGTCCGATTTGAAAAATTCCTTCTTTGTTGGATAGTGTTTCCGATGCGAAATGTTTTTCCTATAAATTCAAAATTTTCAGGTAAATCATAGACTTTCCGCTAAGGGGCACAAAGGTAAATTGCGTTTTCCGCATTATTTCTGCTTCTAAAACTCCGATTTCAAAAATTCTTCCTGTATCGCATACAAGACCTGATGGAAAATATTTCACATAATTTCTGTTTGGTAAAGAATAGTTTCGGCACCAGGGGACATAAGTGTTAATTTATGCTTCTGATGTATTTGTAGCAAAATCTGGGCTCCTGAAAACTCGACTAAATTTTTTTTTTCTTGGACCGATAGTGCTCATATGGAAAAACCTTTTGAGAATACTTTCTTCCTAAAATAATGCATGGTTTTCCCACCAGGGGACGTAAAGTCACATCTTATTTTTGTCGATATCTCTGTTTCTAAGAGTCCGATTTGAAAAATTCTTTCTATGTTGGAGAACGTTTCTGGTGCTAAATGTTTCTCATATAAATTCATGTTTTTCTTAACGCACAAGTCTGCAACCAGAGGGCGTAAGCTCACGATTCCGTTTACAGCAATATATGAGGGATTAAAAACCCGATTGAAAAACTTCTTTCTTCCTTCAGATACTATTGTTTTCCATACCGGTTCCATTGACTTTGAACAGCTTTGATAAATTTAATTTGCGTCAGAACGGACTCAAAAAACGTGCTTATTACATCCGAAAATTCGGTGTAATCTTTCTTGTTTTTTCTTGGACCGATACGGCTCAAATGGCAGTGCCGGAACTAGAAATTTTCTTTGGTGGGGCAAAACCTCACACTGGCGCCCCCCCCCCTCCACACGAGGCTTCTTACCAGATTTTCAAAATAAAGGTATTATTTATTTAAAGTTATGGTTTGAACAAAACAAAATATTTAAAAAGTGTATACAGGAGGCCTTTTACCAGATTATCAAAATGAAAGTATTATTTAATTACACTTATGGTGTAAACACAAAAAATTCTACTAAAAGTGTACTAAAATGATTGCTTTCTTGGCTGCAAAGGTTTTAATGACTTTCACCATATGATATTTGTGATGCCACTTTGTGTTCAATGTTAAATATACTTAGGTTTGAGAGACGTTTCTGTCTCATAGTGTTCCGTACGTACGTTTTAATCAGCTTTAGTTTGCTGAAACTTTGTTCGTTTGATGCAACAGTCACTGGAAGTGTCAACAAAATCTTAAGTGCTGTTGAAATGTTTGGGTACGCATCTTCAAGTCTACATTTGAAAATGAAATTTAGGAGAGCTTTAGGAGATGCAGTTTTCAAATTACTGTCCAGGCTCAGAGCGTGATGCTTAAAGCTCTCTACTTCTAGTTCAAGCTCAGCTTTACAGATATTATCTGAATACGTCTCCCCAAGCTGAGCTGCCTTCGACCTTAGTTCTTCTGCAGAAAGTGACTGGAACTTGGAGCCATGAAGGAAGCTAAATTTTTTATCTAGTTCCTCGATTGCCTCAAATCTCCTTCTCAGTTCTGAAAGCACCCTGTCCATTACTTCCAAAAGAAGGACCTTGAATTTTTTCTGTAGACATTTGAACCTCTTCATCTTCTTCATTCAAAAACGTCTTCCTTTTCCTCATTCGAACTTTACGGAAATTGGGGCTCAACCCAAGTTCCTCTGCCTTTTCTCTGGCTTCGGTGATGGCATCATTTGCACAAGTATCTCGAGACGATTCCAGAAGTTTGATGAGTCTACGGATGTACTTTGCAGACATATCAATTGTTATATCCTCTGTTTGAAGAAGTCTGTTGACCCTGTGAATATGACTCAAAACTTTGAACCAGAAACAGGTCATCACAATAAATTCATATGTTGATAGGTCTTTCAAAAGATTTTTGGCCCCATCTTTCGTTTCCTAGTTTGAGTCACTGTTGTTCTTAAGTTCATCTAAGGCCTTCATGACTTTTTCCAGTTGGAAAAAAAACAACTCGCACGGCTTCAATTTTGGCTGACCATCTGGTTTGTGTCTGCGATTTCAGTGTGGTTATCACATGAGCCTGAAGAACTTCCCACCGTGAAGTTGATGCAGCAAAGAATAAATAGAGGCGGTGAAGTGAATAAATAGAGGCGGTGAAGTGAATAAATAGAGGCGGTGAAGTGAATAAATAGAGGCGGTGAAGTGAATAAATAGAGGCGGTGAAGTGAATAAATAGAGGCGGTGAAGTGAATAAATAGAGGCGATGAAGTGTTTCTGCCTCTACCACCACACAAGCAGCGTGAAAACCCACTAAATTGAGTGAATGAACTGCACATATTAAAAAGGCTAAGGGATTCTTATCCAAGATACGTTTCTGAACACCCTTGTTCTTTCCAGCTATATTAACACCATTATCATACGACTGGCTCATGCAATTGCTATTATCCAACCCATCCCTTTTCAGTTTATCTATGATGGCTTCTGACTGGCCTGAACCAGTTTTATCCGTCACAGTGAAGAAATCAATGAAGCTCTCAACAACTTCTGGACCATTCTCATCAACCCGTATGTACCTTATAATCTGAGACGTCTGCTCCTGATGGCTTACGTCGGGAGTGCAGTCAAACATCATGGAAAAATACTTTGCTTCCTTAATGTCGTTCAGTATTTTTTCCCATAATTTTTCTTGAAATTATTTTCAAAAATTTATCTTGTACTGCGTGAGAAAAATAAGTAAGCTGACCTTTTTTGTGGCGTTCAATATGTTCCTGAACCAGTTTTATCCGTCATGAGAAACTTTCCACTGCTAGGGTCACCAAAGTCACTGGTATTGAGAAACTTTCCACTGCTAGGGTCACCAAAGTCACTGGTATTGAGAAACTTTCCACTGCTAGGGTCACCAAAGTCACTGGTATTGAGAAACTTTCCACTGCTAGGGTCACCAAAGTCACTGGTTTCTTCTGAACCTCTAAACGGGCTACCCTGTTTTGCCAAATGCACAATGACATCAACAATAGATAGCAACACAGCTTTCCAATGATTTTCCTCTTCTCTGATTTGCTCTTGAAGCTCTTCATCTATGCCTTTTCTTGTTACCAATGATGACTCCAGCGTCTTCCATGAACAAAAACACATTTTGTGATTTAACGAGTTTTCGTGCTCTGGAATTCGATCACTTAATTTCTTCCACTGAGTGAACCCATCTTTTTTAGCTAGAGTTGATCACTTTTGATCGGGAATGGAATCTGAAAATAATCTGCAGGTGATACAGAAAAGTGCCTTTTCCGACTTAATGTATGCTAACCATGATCTCCGAACTCTGAAATTGTTTGGAAGCTATTTGTAAAACTATTCTTCGGTAAGCTTCCTACCATCCCTTAGACTGTTAGCAAGATCATTAGGCTCATGGACATCTCGAATTTCAGCTCTCATCCTTATCACATAGCATCTTTGGGTATCACAAAACTTTTCAGGCCAACTTCCTGGATCATGATAATCTAAATCCAATTCACCAGAAGTTGACGGAATATTTTTTCCTGTGCCACCAATATGTAAATCTACATTTATACCCTCTTCGTCATTTTGCATTTGATCTGAACGCATCTCGTTTTCCTTCATGTCATTTTCTTGGAGTTAGACCTTGTTCTGATCTTCTTTAACTACAACTATCTGATCTTCCTCGTGGTGCTCACTGTGCCTTCCTTCATTTTCAATTTGCGTCAGCTCTCTGGGAATATCTGTGGGAAGATATGAAATAAAATACCATTATGTAGGACAGTAGGAAGTTTTCCTACAAATGAAATAAAGTTCTATTGTAGGATTCCTACAAATGCAGCATGTAAATAATAACGATAATTATATGAAGGAAGTATAGTGGTAATCGTAAGAAATATGAATTCCATTAAATTTAAAGTATAAAAATACGCAGAATATATGTAAAATATTATATACCACGCTTACTAGCTCATATTTTTAGATTTCCCCCAAAAAAGGAAGTACAACATTAAACATTTCAGATGTAAATAGCGGGAATCTGCCCCCACCCCCAAGCTTTTATTATTATTATTATTATTTTTATACAGAACAGCTATTCTTTTTCCTTCAGAACTCTCGAAAAAAAACAAAAAGTTGCCTTCCTCCCTCTATTTACGGCGTTTTTGTAGCTCAGTTGTTCACCGGGCACGGCAGTAGAGATCAAGGTCACTGGAATTTCTCTTCCCAAGTGGTGACAGAGATAGTCGTTTGTCCACACATGTCTTGGCCTTTCGGGGTCGTGTTTTCCCGCAGCCCGAGATATGCGAAACCGAGAACAGTGGCAGAGCTTGGGGTGGGGAACGAGGAAGGAATTACATAATCGATGGCGCAACTTCTGCTGTGTTCAACAGTCAACTCAAGGGGGGGGGGTACATAGTAATGACTAATGATGATAATAAAAAAATTAACCTAGATTCGGTTTTTAAAAATTTTTGGAGAAGTAAAAATTCGTCCCAGCTTTTTTTTAAGAATTCATTTCCGTTTTTGATGCGTAAAATTCGCCTGTCCAGGCGTTAACGCGATCACTGATTACGAGTAATAATAAACATAATTTTAAACACACCATAATAACTGAACATTTCAAACACGCACATTAATAAAAACACTGAACATTTAAAACACACATCAAGAAATCATCCATAAATTAAACACAAGCACCACATAAAAAAATTTCAGCCTGCAAATACAACTGTTTCATACACGCAAGCGGCCATTAAAAAAAGCTCGTTCATCACTTTCAGTTACGCCGTTTAAAACACACACACAAATATCTAAATAAAAATACCTTGCGAAACACTTTGTTCGATTTAACGTCTTTAGAAACCTGCCCCCCCCCTCTCACAAATCCGGATTTAATAAATTGTCAGGCCACTTTTGTTTTTACAATATTAACCCAGATTATGCATTGATCACGTCCATAGTTTTCCATTGTCCGTTTCATACGGCACAGTGCAAATAAAGGGTTAAAATCAGCGACAAAGTTACCACACGACAACTCGGCAGTTAGTAAAAATTTCGGAAATTTACACAGTTAAACATATTTTCCGATCACATTAAACAAAATAAAAGTTATTTTAAAACAAAAAATCAACAGCAAGGCAATTATATTAATAAGGGTTAAAAACCATTACTATGGCCCCGACAAAGGGATTACACGGGTCTCTATTTAAAATACAATGGGCTATTTTTAACGTTTTCAATAAAAGACGATAACAATTTCTCTCCTTACCTTCTTCACTGACCTGGTCAGTACGATCAGACGACTTCATCCACGTTAAAAACATTTCTGCTGATTGTTGAATTTCCATTTTCTTCTTCTGAGCTCTTTTAGCATTTTGACTTCCTGACAACTTTCTTTTCATTGACAGCATCTTACTTCTTCGTTAGGAATTGCGGGGAATAAAAAAAAATTGTTTAGTTTAGCACTGCACGTGTGGTGAGAGCCCTAGGCTGTTTGTTACCTCCTACGTTGCCGCGCACGTGCAAAAAGAAGACGCAAGAAAAAGACCTTGCTTAGCCAGCGCAAGGCTGAACTGGATTGGCCAGCGCCAGTGTTGCCAACAATTCTCAGGTAATTTTCCGATAATGCTGCTTTCACACAAAAGGGACAACGTTTGTTCTCCTTCTCTGAGGTACTTTCTTATCTCAGATTTTTTTCCATTAAGCAAAAAAATCTTTCTTTCTTTCTTTTTTTTTTTTTTTGGAATAATAAAAAAAATTCTTTTCCGCTTTTCTTTTCATTCTTCTCGAAAATTTTTTTCTTTCCGCAGAGCCAATTTGGCGCCCCTCTCAATGCAGCAGCCGGGGCTTGGGCACCCCCCCCTAGATCCGGCGCTGCATATGGATAACCTTTTTGAGAATACTTTCTTCTTAAAGGAATGCATGGTTTTCCCACCAGGACGTAAAGTCACATCTTATTTTTATCGATATCTCTGTTTCTGAGAGTCCTATTTGAAAAATTCTTTCTGTGTTGGAGAGGGTTTCCGGTGCGAAATGTTTCTCATATAAATTCATGTTTTTCTTAACGCACAAGTCTGCAACCAGAGGGCGTAAGTTCACAATTCCGTTTACAGCAATATCTGAGGGATTGAAAACCCGATTGAAAAACTTCTTTCTTCCTTCAGATACTATTGTTTTCCATACCGGTTCCTTTGACTTTGAATAGCTTTGATAAATTTAATTTGCGTCAGAACGGATTCAAAGGACGTGCTTATTACACATGAAAATTCGGTGTCATCTTTCTTGTTTTTTGACATCGTCAGAATGGGCGCAGAAAGGTTGGTTCGCAATTTACACATAAGGTCTAGAAAAGTTGGTTCGCAATTTACACATACGGGTCTTGGGCCTTAGTTCGCAATTTACACATAGGGGTCTTGGGCCTTAGTTCGCAATTTACACATAGGGGTCTTGGGCCTTAGTTCGCAATTTACATATAGGGGTTGAGAGCGGTCCGATTTTGGTTCGCAATTTACACGCTCTGAAAGGAATTTTCGAAGTCAGCGGAAAACTCAACAACTAAATTTTCTGAAAACTTTGAGATGTCAGATATATCCATTGATTTAAGGTTTTCCAGAGAGTTGAAACGATTATACAATAATATGCAAACTTCACTTCAGCGTTTCAATTCTGAAATAAGTTGATCAATCACAACATTAAATATGGTTATCAGAAAATGCCTTTTTCCCGCTTTTAAGGGATCAATTTCGTCTTCGATTCCTGAATCCCCCCCCCCCCCGATCTTTTGCGTTTTTTTTAGCCTCTCTTTGTCATGCTGATATTCAGCTGTATATCCATACTTGGAGAATTGCGACTTAGCAATTCCTTTATAGTAATCAAATCCATTCTATCTCTCATTTTTTTGATGAACTCTGTTAAAGAATTATATACACTGCTGGCCACCCAAAATGCAACACCAAGAAGGAAGCATCCGATTGAACTGAAATTCGCAGCATGCCTCACCAGCGAGAGGACATGCAAACGATTAGCATTGCAGGGCATATGCAAATCATGTGCGCTCGGCACGCCACCGAGAAGCACTATAAGAAGGGTGCACAGAGGGCGGGGTGTACGTAGTGGAAGTGTGTTGTGCTGCCGGACCTGCGCGTGGGAAGCTTCCTGTTGCTTCGTCGCAGAATACGGCAGTCATTCCAGCACGTTTCGGAGTTCGACAGAGGACGAATAGTGGCTTATCGCGACAGCTGTTTCTCGTACCGAGACATCGGCACCCGTGTGGGACGACATCCAGCCACAATGAGGCGAGTGTGGATTCGGTGGGCGCAGGATGGACGGACGGACAGACGTGGGCGATTGCCGGAGCCGCGGCACACCACCGAACGAGAGGACCGGCATGTTGTGCGGCGGGCATTGACGGCTCGCACCGCCACATCACGAACGTTAGCGCAAGAATTAGGGTGTGTTGCGCAACAACCTCTGTCAGCACGTACCGTTGGACGGCGTCTGCAGGAGCGGAGACTTGTCGCACGGCGCCCATTGACGTTACACCACCAGCGAGTGCGGCGGCAGTGGGCCGTTGAACGCCGCACCTGGACTACGGTATGGCACGACATTGTCTTCTCCCACTTCTGCCTGCAACACCACGATGGTCGGATCCGCGTGTGGTGGCACCGCGGCGAGAGACTGTATGACGGATGCATTATGCATCGCCGTACCGGTCCGTGGCCTGGCGTTATGGTTTGGGGCGCAATTGGATATGACACCCGCAACTCTCTGGTACGCATCGCCGGTACACTCAACAGCCAGCGCTACATCTCCGACGTTTTGGAGCCTGTAGTCCTCCCTTACCTGCAGGACCTGCCAGCGGCCACGTTTCAACAGGACAATGCGCACCCGCACGTGGCACGCATCGTGCAACAATTCTTCACGGCCCACCAGGTGTCACTGCTGCCGTGGCCCGCCTGTTCTCCCGATATGTCGCCCATCGAACACGTCTGGTCGCTGATCGGCAACCGAGTGACCTGGAAAGCACCACCTGCGGCTACGCCTGATGAACTGGTGGCAACATGTGGAAGCAGCCTGCACCGACATACCCCAAGCCCACATCCAAAGCCTCTTTCGTTCGATGCCTCGGCGTGTAGCTGTAGCGGCCATTATTGCCAGCCACGGGGGCCACACGAACTATTGATGTCTGCGTGTTACGCAAGTCGCATGGGCCTGTAATCCCAATCGTTTCATCTTTGTATCTGCTGTTATGTGTCTAGTAATTCTGACTTTGCTATCTCGTGTCCTTCTTGGTGTTGCATTTTGGGTGGCCAGCAGTGTATAATTCTACAACTTTACCAAGATGAATATCGGTTTTTTGTAATATTATGCTAACAGCATTGAAGTGTTCTAGAATAGTGCTCCAGATAGTTGACAATAAAATAAACTCAAAACGAGTGATATGTAATACAGACATTTGACGTGGACTAGGAACATCAAACAGAGGTCATCGCTCTTTCCACGTTTTTATAAGTGAGTCACGGAAAAATTCTCATTAGCCGCCACCGGGAAGCAACCTGCAAAATTGGCTTGGCAGTTAATGTATGTGAGTCTGGAGGAATTCGAGGCCACTGTGGTGCAGTGGAAGCATGTCCGGCGTGTAACTGGAAGACCCTGTGTTCGTTTCCCGGTGGCGGCCAATGAGAATTTTTCCGTGACTCACTTGTAAAAACGTGGAAAGAGCGATGACCTCTGTTTGATGACGAGTGATATGGTTTAACAGACTCATAGCTTCACTTCGTGTGTCAGGCTTTATCTGAGAATCACTAGAAATATCAGTCAAAGCTTGGATCATTTCTTTCCAGTTCTGTCGTACAGCTTTGCATGCATCTTGTCTTCTAGACCAACGAGTTTTCGAGAGGCTTTTTAGAGTCAATGATCCAGAAGTTATTTTCTGACAAAGAATTTCCCAACGTCGTGTGGATTTGGATTAAGAAATAAACGATCTGTGCAGTACATCAAAAAATATAACTGCATCCATACAACAGCAGGCAGCGTAAGACCCTATTTTAGGTTTAAAGAGTGTGCCGAACATGGCATATATATTACTGACGGGTTTATTTCCTTAATCTTGGCCTGTAGTCCTGAATATACTCCGGACATATTATTTGCATTTTCATAAGACTGCAGACGACAGTCTGTAATATCTAGATCGTGTTCATTTAAAGTGTTTAGAACAGCTTTTGTTAGCTGATCGGATTTATGCCCGCTGTTAGGAACGAAACGCTGAAATCTTTCGACCGGTTCTCCACCCTGTTTTACGTATCTTATAATTAGAGTTAACTGGTCATAATGTGCTATATCAAGTGTTGAGCCCACACTAATTCCAATATATTTTGCTTTTTCACTTCATCTATAATAATTTTAATTAGTTTGTTTTTCATTACTTTCTGAATGAATTTTTCGCAGCTAGCTTTTGACAAATACGATGTATTTCCGCTTCCCGCTTTTTCATAACGCTGTAGGTGTTCCGAGAGTAACGGATCAAATTGCGCAATTAGTTCTAAAGTCCCTAAAAAATTTCCATTATGTAAGCTTATACCTACACGCTCATCTGAACCACGAAAGAGTAATCCTCGAATAGCTAAAAACTTGATGACTGCTGTCACCCGTCTCAAACTACACTATCTACCAACAAGTAATTGGACACCTGTGATAGCAAAGGAAAACGAAATTTATTTACCTTCAATAGTTGGTGGAGCCTCCACGAGCGGCGATTACAGCTGCGACCCTCTGGGGCATACTCTCAACCAGGCGTTGTACGACGGCTAGCGGTATTTTCCTCCACTCAGCTTGGAGAAGACAGGTCAGTTCCTTCACCGATTTCGGACGGTGGGGGCACCCCTTAAGTCGACGCTCCAAACCGTCCCAGAGGTGCTCGATAGGGTTAAGGTCCGGGCTCTGCGCAGGCCAGTCCATTAGATTAACCCCATTGTCACCATACCAAGCCATGGTGGACTTCGCAACATGACAGGTGGCATTGTCATCCTGAAAGTAACATGGGTCCACCCCGTAAAACTGCCACAACGTAGGAAGCGCATGGTCATCCAAAATGGTGCAGTAGGTCTTGGCGTTGAGTCTACCAGGAATTGCGACCAAGCGTCCCGTGCCATACCAGGAGAAACCCACATAGCATAATTCCACCGCCCCCGAACTTCACAGTTGGAATAATACATTCTGGCAGGTGGCGTTCTCCAGGCAGACGCAAAAACCAGACCCTGCCATCCGAACGGTAGAGGGTGAACCTTGATTCGTCGCTCCAGAGAACCTGTTTCCACTGTTCAATGGTCCACTATCGACGTTCTTTGCACCACGTTAGCCGAGCAGCGCTATTGGACTTGGTGATCAAAGGCTCGTGGGCGGCAGCACGTCCATGATAACCGAGCAGATGGGCTTCCTTACGGATGGTATTCATCGGAAGAACACTCCCGGATGTCTGTTGAAACTCCTCGCGGATGTGGCCCATCGATTTGGTGCGGTTCTTCCGAATTTCTCTGGCCAGCACCCGTCGGTCGCTAAGTACCGGTTTTGTGGGTCTGCCGGGTCGGGGCACATTCCGACAGTCACCTCTCATCTTCCACTTGCCAATTACGTAGGGCACTGTCGATTTTGGGTACTTCAACTCGCTGGATATGTCACGTATGGATCGGCCATTTCTGTGATACCCGACGATTACACCTTTCTCGAAACCCAAGAACTCCGAACTGCGTGGCATCTTGCATGCGACAGGTTGCGTTGTTGTTTCCCACACGATATTTAACGGCGGCAGCCGTGACGTGTATCAGGACCGCAGATATCGCCGATTGCAGGGGTGTCCAATTTCTTGTTGGTAGATAGTGTATTTCTCCAATATTGTGTCTCATCTTGCAGCTGTTCCACAAGGACTGAATCTATAAGCCCTTTAGTGGCACCTCTTATTATATGTACGGTGACAGATGACTTATAATCTATACACCCTTTAGCGGCATCTCTTATTTTAGGTACGGTGACAGATGACTTATGATCTATACGCCCTTTAGCGGCACCTCCTATTTTAGGTACGGTGACAGATGACTTATGATCTATACATCCTTTAGCGGCACCTCTTATTTTAAGTACGGTGACAGATGACTTACGATCTATACGCCGTTTAGCGGCACCTCTTATTTTAGGTACGGTGACAGATGACTCATGATCTATACGCCCTTTAGCGGCACCTCTTATTTTAGGTACGGTGACAGATGACTTATGATCTATACGCCCTTTAGCGGCACCTCTTATTTTAGGTACGGTGACAGATGACTTATGATCTATACGCCCTTTAGCGGCACCTCTTATTTTAGGTACGGTGACAGATGACTTACGATTTATACGCCGTTTAGCGGCACCTCTTATTTTAGGTACGGTGACAGATGACTCATGATCTGTACGCCCTTTAGCGGCACGTCTTATTTTAGGTACGGTGACAGATGACTTATGATCTATACGCCCTTTAGCGGCACCTCTTATTTTAGGTACGGTGACAGATGACTAATGATCTATACGCCCTTTAGCAGCACCTCTTATTTTAGACGGTGACAGGTGACTTATGATCTATACGCCCTTTAGCGGCACCTCTTATTTTAGGTACGGTGACAGATGACTTATGATCTGACGAATTTTCATGAAGCTCTAATCGGGCAGTTGCGTTTTTTCAGTCATTAAAGCCTGTCGTAAATAGGGTTGCGTTTTTTCGAAAAGGAGCACAAAGGACATATCCTTTACTATGGGAATAAACCAACCATGATCTGGGTTTCAATTTGCCGTTTTTCATTTTTCTACAAAAAATATCCTTTGACGCATATCGGACATGGTTTCCATATTGCCGTTTTGAGCTAAGAAAGTCAACTTGAGAATTTTGGCGCACATGTTGTCGAGTGGCAACATAGTCGTGCGTTTCTTCGTTAACTATAGATTCTGCTGGAACTTCAGAAATAACACAGATAAAAGGGTTTTCGCTTTCATTCCTGATTGCCCGTTCATCGTCATTGCGCACTCTATCGATATTGTCAGCATCCGCACACATGATTTTTTCTTCAGTTATGCAGCTGTCTTCCTCATCCACAGCATAACTGTCACTTATTTTTGATTCAATTGCAAGCTGATCATCCACAGGCAGGTCGTAGCTCGAAGGTACTCCAAAAAAATTTGTGATATCAGGATTTTTTTTTTTTTTTAGCAATTCTGCATGCCGATAATATATTTTTCCTCTTTATTTTTCCTATAACTACATCCGCTTTCTCTTTTCTTCCCTACTATTTCGATTGTAATTTATGCATCTTAAACCGACTATTGACAATTGACCCCTACCCTCTAAGACACCAACTGAGAACTGACTAAACACTAAAGAAACTCCCGAGGCCGACCCTACCCTTTTGTTTATGGTGAGGTGAGGGAGGATGAAGCATGGAATTTTCTTTTATTTGATTGCTTGCTTTCCCATTTTCCGCTTGCTTCCGAAGAGATTTTGCTCCTTGTGGGAATTTACCGTGTGACGTGCCTGCCCCGCAGAACGCACATGAGATAAAGACAGATAGCAGTGAGAGTACATGCCAATGTAGCTTAGTGGAAAGCAGTCGGAGCTCCGGAGCCAAGAGTTGTGGGTTCGAATCCCACCCTTGGCTTAAAAATGATAGAAAAATTTACTGTGTCATAACCCTCCCTGGAGGCATTTAGAAATTTTCTTATCTATCCCTTTCGCGATCTTTCTCGTCTCGGAGGATTTGCGGACAGCTGGTCACCTAGCTGCCCGCAAATCCTCCCTCCGAGAGTGATCTCGGAGCAATGCTATTTAGCTTCAGCCCCTCACCCAACTGTTATAAGAAACTGGATTTCCGGCGTTTCTCCAAAATCATCATTATTTTCTTTCACGCTCTTTTTTTTTTTTTTTTTTTTTTTACCGAAAACGTTTTTCGGCAAAAGGAAAGGCGGATAACAAGAAATTAACCAGCTCCCAAAGTTACCAATAATCAATTTTTTTAAGTGAAAATTTTTAATGTAAAATGAAATTACTGCCGCCCCTATGCCCATCGTGTCTAATTATAAATCCGGCCCTGCAATCAATGAGTTGGTGTGTAATTCGTTGGTTCTCCTGATTGACAGTGGTCTCTGCTTGCATTCATGTAAGGCGCCAACCTGTAGAAAATCGCTTAACCGGACTGTCAACAAGGCTGCAGTAAGCAAAGGAACATCACCACTAGACCGTATAATATTGGAAACGGGTTTGCTCCATCGAATAGAGATTCCAAGTGCAATACATCGACGGGAGGGTGCGTGTGTGACGTAGGTCACACGATTCCAAAGGTAAAATGATTTTGGTACTGTTTACGTGGGCCCCCTTGTACGAATTTAGGCCACCATCTTCGCACAACGTTATGTTGACCTACTCGACGATGATAGTTATCCAGTTTTTCCCCACGGAAACATGCCTTCTTTGAAGACAGCACTCCGTCTGATCGCTCCTATCTGGCAAAGGACTGGTTGGAGAAGTACTCCAGTGAATTCGCAATCCTCGAATGGCCCTCTCACTCTACAGATTTGAACCCAATTGAGTGTCTATGAGACGAAGAGGAGCGATGCGTTTGAACCCGGAACTCATAACCATCACATCTCGGCGCTTTACGGACGGTTATTCTGGAATCATGGGTCACAATTCCAGCAAACGTTTCCTACACCTGGTTGGGTCCACACCACAAAAAGTATTATTGCTGCTGTGAGGGCGAAAAGTGTGATAATTTTGTCCATTGAATGAATTATTTGTGCATAATAATACACCCAACGGGCAAAACAATGTAGATACCTACCTAACAGCGCGTTGGTCCTCTTTTAGCACTAATGTATATTCAGAGGCATCGACTCCGCCAGATGACGGAGGGTTTTCGGAGGTAAGGCCAGCCATGCCTTTTGCAGTGTTGTCCACAACTCCACCAGAGACGTCGGTCGAGGATCCATGGATTTGATGTTCCGCTCCAATACATCCAGGAGACCTTCCACAGTATTGAAATCCGGTGACCTTGGGGATCACTGGATGTTCCGCACTGAGATGAGTATTCTTGGAGCCATGTCTTGCTGAAACAGAACATCGGCATTGTCTTGCTGAAACAGAACATCGGCATTGTCTTGCTGAAACAGAACATCGGCATTGTCTTGCTGAAACAGAACATCGGCATTGTCTTGCTGAAACAGAACAGCGGCATTGTCTTGCTGATACAGAACATCGGCATTGTCTTGCTGAAACAGAACATCGGCATTGTCTTGCTGAAACAGAACATCGGCATTGTCTTGCTGAAACAGAACATCGGCATTGTCTTGCTGAAACAGAACAGCGGCATTGTCTTGCTGAAACAGAACATCGGCATTGTCTTGCTGAAACAGAACATCGGCATTGTCTTGCTGAAACAGAACATCGGCATTGTCTTGCTGAAACAGAACAGCGGCATTGTCTTGCTGATACAGAACATCGGCAGCAGGATGCGTGAAGGACATGAAAGCGTGTAGGCGATCAGCCAGCACCTACTGGTACTAGTAGCACGCAGAGGTTATGGACCTCTCCAAACACACTAAGGAACATGTTGCGTCCCATGAGAAAGCACCCCCAAATCTTCATAGAGCTAGTCTGGCACGACTGTGTCGACACCAAGTCCGCACCCTCCCGGCAACTTAGTACAGCTGGAAACGGGATTCATCTGAACACACGACGCGGCGCCACTTTTTAGAGGCCCAGTTTTGATGTTCCCGGCACCAGGCGAGGCGTAATGTCCAATGACATGCTGTCAACAGTGGCACACGAGTAGAGCGTCGGCTCCCGTAGCTCAGGTTATGCAGTGTGCACCGTACAGTTCGCTCGTAGCCCAGGTTATGCAGTGTGCACCGTACTGTTCGTTCGTAGCCGCGGTTTTGCAATGTGCACCGTACTGTTCGCTCGTAGCCCAGGTTATGCAGTGTGCACCGTACTGTTCGCTCGTAGCCCAGGTTATGCAGTGTGCACCGTATTGTTCGCTCGTAGCCCAGGTCATGCAGTGTGCACCGTACTGTTCGCTCGTATACCAGGTTATGCAGTGTGCACCGTACTGTTCGCTCGTATCCCAGGTTATGCAGTGTGCACCGTACTGTTTGCTCGTAGCCCAGGTTATGCAGTGTGCACCGTACTGTTCGTTCGTAGCCGCGGTTTTGCAATGTGCACCGTACTGTTCGCTCGTAGCCCAGGTTATGCAGTGTGCACCGTACTGTTCGCTCGTAGCCCAGGTTATGCAGTGTGCACCGTATTGTTCGCTCGTAGCCCAGGTCATGCAGTGTGCACCGTACTGTTCGCTCGTAGCCCAGTTTATGCAGTGTGCAGCGTACTGTTCGCTCGTATCCCAGGTTATGCAGTGTGCACCGTACTGTTCGCTCGTAGCCCAGGTTATGCAGTGTGCACCGTACTGTTCGCTCGTAGGCCAGGTTATGCAGTGTGCACCGTACTGTTCGCTCGTAGGCCAGGTTATGCAGTGTGCACCGTACTGTTCGCTCGCTGACGCTGATTGGGCATCCGATATTTAACCTGGATGTGATTTGTGCTGCCGTTGCCAATAGATCAGTTTGTACGAGCGTGGATAGTCTACGTCGACGCCGGTCATAACGTGAGGTCGGCCATCGCTTGCTCTCTGGACGCTGCTACTTCCGTCGATGGTATGTACACCTGCGATACACCCTTGATACGGTTGCTCTCGGGAACCCGAGGGTTCTTACCACTCGGGCGAGAGAATGTCCCATCTTTCTCGCTGCAACAATGCGTCCACGATCAAAGTCGCTCAGATCACCACGTTCGCCCATGCTCTTCGATTCCAATACACTGTTGGGAAGCCCTGTTGTCTGCCTATTTATCGCCGGCGTTCGGTTTGGGTCTGTTCCACTCTGCGCAGAAGATTCCCATGTGAACAGCCGATCACTCCTATCTGTACGGTCTTCTCTACTGAGTGTATTTCCAACACCTGGTAGAGTCCATACCACGAAATGTTGCTGCTGTTGTGAGGGCGAAAGGTGGGCCCACGTTTTATTTGGTGGCTGTGTATAATAACATTTTCAGCACCTATTAGAGTCCATGTCTCGAAATGTTGCTGCTGTTGTGAGGGCGAAAGGTGGGCCCACGTTTTATTTGGTGGCTGTGTATAATAACATTTTCAGCACCTATTAGAGTCCATGTCTCGAAGTGTTGCTGCTGTTGTGAGGGCGAAAGGTGGGCCCACGTTTTATTTGGTGGCTGTGTATAATAACATTTTCAGCACCTATTAGAGTCCATGTCTCGAAATGTTGCTGCTGTTGTGAGGGCGAAAGGTGGGCCCACGTTTTATTTGGTGGCTGTGTATAATAACATTTTCAGCACCTATTAGAGTCCATGTCTCGAAGTGTTGCTGCTGTTGTGAGGGCGAAAGGTGGGCCCACGTTTTATTTGGTGGCTGTGTATAATAACATTTTCAGCACCTATTAGAGTCCATGTCTCGAAATGTTGCTGCTGTTGTGAGGGCGAAAGGTGGGCCCACGTTTTATTTGGTGGCTGTGTATAATAACATTTTCAGCACCTATTAGAGTCCATGTCTCGAAGTGTTGCTGCTGTTGTGAGGGCGAAAGGTGGGCCCACGTTTTATTTGGTGGCTGTGTATAATAACATTTTCAGCACCTATTAGAGTCCATGTCTCGAAATGTTGCTGCTGTTGTGAGGGCGAAAGGTGGGCCCACGTTTTATTTGGTGGCTGTGTATAATAACATTTTCAGCACCTATTAGAGTCCATGTCTCGAAGTGTTGCTGCTGTTGTGAGGGCGAAAGGTGGGCCCACGTTTTATTTGGTGGCTGTGTATAATAACATTTTCAGCACCTATTAGAGTCCATGTCTCGAAGTGTTGCTGCTGTTGTGAGGAAAAGATGGGCCCACACGTTATTAGGTGGGTGTGTACAATAACTTGTCCTGACAAAACCTGAAAACTTGGAAAGACGGCAATTCTGATATAAAAGAGAAGTACTTTTGTTTTAGTCTAAATTGGGCCGCGGGTGGCCTAGTGGGCAACGTTCGTGACTGCCACGGAAATGACCTCAGGTTCGATCCCAGGCAGGTACGAATGCTCGATCCACTAAATATCTGCCGTGCGTCGGATGGGCTCGTTAAGCCGTCGGACCCCGAGTACTGGCCCACCGGTAATAAATAAGGGCGTCTTCCTCCCCCTTTCTACTTCGCTTCCGTGTCACTTTCCTATCGGGCACTGTAGCCCAAATCTCCTAGCTTCCCATTTTTAAGGGTTGTTTAAGACCTGGGGTCAGATATTCCCTTCCTAAAATCCTCTACATATGATCATATGATCATTTAGTCTAAATTAATTCGGTAAAAGGTAACCACAAATATATATATATACACTAAAGTGCCAGAAAAACTGATACACTAGTCCAATACTTGGTAGGTCCCCCACGGGAGCGCAGGATACGACGGGGCATGGACTCCACTAGCTTCCGGAAATATGCTGTAGGCAATGTACACCATACTTCCTGCAGAGCGTTCCATAATTCGGGTGTATTCCGAGGTCTCAGATTCCTGTGTTCTATAGCGCGTTGCATGGCATCCCAAATGTGTCCTATCACGTTCACATCTGGGGACTTGGGTGGGAATGGCAACACCCCAAACTCAGATGAATGCTCCTCTAACCATAATGTGACCTTCCGAAACTTGTATGGAGGTGCATTGTCTGTTGGAACAGACCCAACCTATCAGCATGAATGCAGGACATGAACGGGTGTACCTCGTCAAAAAGGATGCGCACATAGAGTTGGCCGGTCACAGACGTTTGTAGACGTACCAGGTGTCCCAGTAAAGTCCAGCTAAACACACCCCATACCATCACACACACCCCACTAGCCGGTACAGTTCCCTGTTGACAGGCGGGATACATGGCTTCATGGGGTTTGCGCCACACAAGAATCCTTCCATCTGCCCAATACAGTTGGAAACGTGACTCGTCAGACCAGGCTCCTTATTTCCAGTCATCAAGTGTCCAGTGGAGGTGTTGCAGTGCCCAAGCGAGGCGCATAGCTATGTGTCGTGCACCCATCAAGGGGACTCGAGTTGGGCGTCGGCTCCCAAAGCCCATATCGTGAAGGGTACGTTGCACAGTCCGGACGCTGATGCTTGTTGAGGCTCCAGCATTGAATTCCGATGATGCCTGCGAGAGTGTTGCACGCCTGTCGCGTGAAACGATTCTTGACAGCCGACGATGGTCACGTTCACCCAATGTCTTTTTGCGGCCACACTGGTATCGTAGGTTGGAGGTTTTGCCGGAATTCTTGTAATCACGGTACACCCTTGCAATAGTCGTCCGTGAAAATCCAAACTTCGTTTCTACCTCCGAAATACTATGGCCCATCTCACGAGCGCCAACTATGACACCACGTTGAAAATCGCTTTAATCGTTATTACTTGTCATTATCATGCTGAAAACAGCTCTGACAGCTGGCAAGGATGTCTATCGCTTTGTATACGCACTGGCGGACGCAACCGAGTACGCGCATAAGTGACGTTGCTATGTATTTTGCATAAGCTCGTCTGTACCAGTTTTTCTGGTACTTCAGTGTATATATGCATTGCAGCATCAGATGGCAGCCTAGTCCGGTCCTCCGGTGATTCTTAGCACCCTCTGCCTTCATGTCGCACTGGCCGCTGCCTTGGCCAAGTACATTCCAGCTGCCGGAGACAGAGGGCTAAGATTTAAGTTGTGGAGTCATTTTGGAGGTGTTTGAACATAACTCACCACGCTGGCCAAGCGGGTTGGTGAGTGTGGGATAGTATTTCCTCTAATCCCGATGGTATAGTTATACCGTTATTTGGCGGTCGCCGGAGCCCCTTTAGTGGGAACAGGATGCACCACGAGAAGGCGGTTATCATGACCAGAGCAATATCCCTGAAATGGCAATGGGCTGGACATATTGCCAGAAAGACAGACCATCGATGGGTAGGTGAAATTTTAGACTGTATTCCAAGGGACAGGAAAAGACCCAGAAGACCACATGGGAGATGGGCGGATGAAATTCGAAAGTATGCGGGAGTAACATGCAAAAGACAAGACAGACAGTTGTGGAAGAAACTTGGGGAGACCTTCGTCCAGCAGTGGATTGATAATGGTTGACAATGATGATGATGATGATGATGATGTAACATTGCAAAATTCCGACAACTGAAGATTTAAATTAATGTCCGATTCATTTCTAATAGAAATCAACCAAATGCTCTCCCGGTTGCTGAACAATCAGAAGCGCAGGTTTGTGGCTAATCATCAGTGTTTGGAGCTGTTTTGGGTCCCAGAGGATAAACGAGTGATGCGCCTACTTTTCGGTGCCCTGTCCCTTTTTCCTAATATGTGGCGCTAAATGAGGGATGGACGACACCTCATAAATTTAGTTGAACTCCGAAACAAAAGAAAAATATCAACATAGACGCATTTCTGCATATCAGAAATGTTTTCGCCAACTCCATAAGGTGTCTCACCTTTGGACTCTGCTGCTTCTGATCGCCTGGTGACCTAATTCGGAAGGTAAACAACATCTACATCTTTCAACATCATCCTAAAGCGAAGCCTGTGGTAACTTCTGACTGGCTCTTTCTCCTTTCTCTCGTTCATTTTTTCTTGATGCATTTTTATCTTTTCAAGATTTTGCCATGTTTTTAATTTGGATGACTAACCCCCTTTCCGTTTGAAATTTGTGCTCCGCCCCGGTGGCGCAGTGGTCTAAGGGCTGGCTTATGATCGTTCGTACAAGTTGGTTCGGGTTCGAATCCAGTGGGCTATGTATGTTGTGTTTCTCTTAAAGCACTGGCTGTCTGCCTGCCCTGGAACCAGTAGTCCTAAATTAGGGACGGGAGACTGCTTATAGCCCATTGAGTGGCTCACGGTGGTCGTTAAACCCTCAACAAAAACAACAAAAAACTCTGCATCTTTAATGTACTTCTAGTCAGACAGCTTTCATTTGTGCTGTGGCTTTTCATGTTTCAGTGTGAGCAGCGTGTTGCTTCTCTGAACAAATATTTTGGTCGTCGTGCAGCCACGTGGGGAAGAAGAAGCAGGTTTTGAGGAGCTGCTTTAATTTCAAATCTGACCTAAAAAATAAGGTATCCTTTAAGAATTCCACGCGGGAACGAATCCCACAAATAACGATTGACCTGGAGTCTGAAAGTCTGTGGACATCGTGCCGGCTGTAAAAGGGATTCGAACAGACCTCAAGCATCAGACAGCCATGACAACCATATCACAAAATCTGCCAGCTTGTTTCAACTCTGTTCGATTATTCTCTCCCGAACGTACTTCATAAGAGACTTTTTCAGACACTGGTCGACATAGCAAATGCCACACCATGAAGAAATGCACGAAATGAGATGAAACTTACCACGCATTTAATGGGAAAGAAGTGGTTTAATTGCCACTCCGGTGGCGCAGTGGTCTAAGCGAAGGCTTCTGATCATTCGCCCGAAATGGGGTCCGGGTTCGAATCCCGGTAAGGCATGGATGTTGTGTTTGTCTTATGCCGCCGGCTCTCTCCCTTCCCTGGAACCAGTGGCCCTAAATTAAAGACGGGCGACCGCTTATAGCCCACAGAGTTGCTCACGGTGGTCGTTAAACCTCCAATCATCCATTCGTCAGACCAGCACAAGAGTAGAAAGTAATAATGTTGTATGTATGTCGGAGCGCAGTGTACGCACAGTATGTAAAAGCGTTAAAGGCAGATAAATGAGAACTGTGGTATCGTCTTCTGCAGCAGCCATTCATTACTGGACAATGGTCTCCCGAAGTTTCTTCCAGAACTTTGTCTTGAGGGCATTTTTTCCGCCTTGTAACCGATTGGGTGACCGCTGCGGGACACAAATGGCCAAAATGCGCAGGGCCACAACAAAGAAATTCCTTTATTGTCGCAATAAGCTGTCTCGTTTCATTTATCCATCACTTTTATGTAGCTTTTGGATCTTCTAGGTTTCAATTGAATTTATGTGCTGAGTGTGTGTGTGTGTGTGGTAAAACCGTGTTAGATAACAAAAAAGCACAATGGATTTTTGCATACAGTGTTTATGGTGCCCATGTGCGGAAGGGGAGTACATTGAAGGTATAAGAGTTAAAAATGTAAGTTTCTTATTTGATAAAAGTTATAACGTTAGTCTCGTTTTTTAATGTCCATACTTACTTGTATTAAATTCAGTTCTTTCACACTTTTGCATTCAATGATAAAGCTTACATTTGCCCAGTGTATAGACTTCTTGCTTGTGGCGCCTGCTTGACCAATTTTACAGGCGCGGTCATGTAAATTGAGAAGCTATTGAGCAGTCAGAAAGTTGGTCAGTCGATCTTTACGAATTATTAGACTGCCTTTTTTTTCTCCATATAATTCCGAAAATGCCGTAGCACACCAAGGAAGACGTCACGGCGCACTTGTTGAAAAGTTCTACTCCAGGGGATTATTGGGGTTATTGCTTTTGCGCACACGATTGTGAGCGCTTTTTTCCTCAGTTAACGGTGTAACAATATAAATTATCACAACACAGTTTATTGTTCCCAAATTAAAACAAATTTCGTTCAATGTATTCTTCTTTACTCAAGAGAAGCAAATAGCGTATTAAATCAGTTTATTTTTGCGGCGTAGTAAGTACAAAGATTCGCCAAGCTTTCGCACTCCACTGGGAGGCTTTCTCAAGGCAATGGTAGCATTTTTATATCTACTATTGCCTTAAGAAAGCCTCCCAGTGGAGTGCGAAAGCTTGGAGAATCTTTGTACTTACTACGCCGCAAAATAAACGGATTTAATACGCTATTTGCGTTTCTTGAGTATTCCCACTGTAGTGTATTTATAATTACGTATTCTTCTTTGTTTCATGCTGTGGCAATATTTATCTACACGTATGATTTTTCTCCGCTTAAAGCTGCCCTTAACTTCTGGACCAGTAATAGAATTTGGTGCTCGGTTTATAAGGCGGTGTCCATGTACTGAATGCATGTCGTAGGTAAATGTTGCAAAATCAATCTTCAGAGTATTTAAATTATTTGTCAATATTTTAAAATTTTTGTCTGACAGTTCTCACTATTGTCGCTGCTGCAATATATCAGTCAGTCCACTAAATCAGCTCAGTAAAAACATTGGCGTTGGGGTTTAATTGTGCAATAACAAACACTTTTAGTCCATGAGATTGTCTTGTAGCCCGTGAAACTCTTCTAAGGCCAATCTCTCTTTATCCGACTTCATTAGCGATAGTTGCGAAGAGCACATTTTCTAGGCGACAGAGGAGGAAGCGTTTATTCTAATGACAAGATTTGCTCTCAATTCGTTATTCAAGTAGCATGACAATGCATCATTGGCGCATCCCTTGAGTGAGTTCACAAAATCTAATTAAACTTTAATTAAGCTCACTGATCTTCTCAATCTACAACCCGTGCTCTTCACAAAATATGTATCCCTAGCATTCCCGGTCAGTGCGTCCCTTCTTACCAGGGACGCACCAACCGGGAGTACTAGGAATGTACAACACTCAGACGGCCGATTCTTGGGGACGGCAAAACGCCACATTCAAATTTTACAATAAGTAATTAAATATAAGAGACGTGAAAGAAGTAAATAAGTTTTACTGTGAGAAGTCGCAATGCTGCGTTTCATGCCTAATTTTTAGTAAAAATAATTCAGACTCGTGCTTTTATTCCCATGGTGCAACATTTCCCGGGACTGGGAATGAGCCTACCCTATGCTTTGTGTGATAATTCACATTGCTCTTCTTCAGTGGTCAGGTAAAAGCAAAATCCCCCAACAAAAAGTACGTTATTTGCGACAGAAACAACAACAAAATTGGGCTATTCTGAAACGAAACAATCATTACTTTCATGAGGGTAAACCTTAGCTGGCGCTGGTTTGTCCCCATGAAAGTAATGGTCAATAAAATAATTCATACGCTACAAAAAAAAAAAAAAAAAGTGGTGTGAATTCGTGGAAAATTCCTGAAAATAACGTGCAGCAAATTTGCAAGTAGGTCTTTTAACGAAATTTCCGTTTTTAAAAGTTTCTATTTATTCTAACTCAGTATTTTGACAAATTTTTCGTTATCAGTAACCCCGTTTTGTTTTGTTTTTTTTTTCCCCAGAAAAGTCAGTTTCGGGGTTTTCCGTACTTATACAACTTCGACCTTGACTTATTGACTTATTCAGCCGCTTCAGCAGATATTCTTCTTTCCAGGTGTTCTGGCCTCACTCAGAGGATGATTTAAAACAATTCACTGACGCAATATCGTCAGTATTTCCTACTATCGGGCTCACGATAGAACTTGAAACTAATTTCTCTCTGCCTTTTTTGGATTTTCGTTTATTTCGTGATTCAAATACTAACTCACTGTCCTTTTGTGTCTATCGAAAGGCTACTGATTGTAACAGCCTTATCCCGTTTAACTCTTCACATCCAACTCCACAAAAATTTTCTGCTATCAATTTTTTTTTTAGAAGATCCTTCATGCATTCTTCAAATGATAGTCATTTCCAGTCTGAGATACAGTTCATTTTTAAATTAGCGGATAAACATGGATACCCCAAGACGATGATTAATAGGTTATACACTAGAATATCAAGTGAACGAACTATTAATCTGAAGCCAGATGCAAGGCTTAATAAACGATTCGTAGGAGCACTGGACCAGCACCCACATATCACTAACACACTAGCTCGTATCTGTTCAAAACATAGTATACAATTCGGCACCAGCTCGACGAACCGCCCATCATCAGTTAAAAAAGATCGAGCAACAACGGATATTATGAACAAATGGAGTGTGTATGATATTCCACTGCTGGACCCCTCGACAGGAGAACATGTTAGCAACTACGTAGGCTCGACACGAAGAAGTTTGGGTATCCGCGTCCAGGAACACAAATACGATATCCGAACCAACAGCAACAACACAGCTTTATCTAGAAATGTGGTAAACGGAATTTTACAACCAGACTGGAAAAGCATTAGGCTACTGGACACTCCAGCATATATACATTCGCTGCATTTTGTTGAAAGTATGTATATCGAACCTTTAGGGGACAAATGCTGTACTACTTGCCTGTGGACATATTAAGAATTTGGAAAGAGCGTATTACTAACCTGAACTTTAAATTACAGTAATATATATTTACAATTCCAACAATACATATAAAATTGATCATAACTTTGTATTTGTAACGAATCATTGTACTGATATGTTAAACTAATAACTTGTGAAATTATACTCATTACGCTGTTATAATGGCAACGGTCACGACCCATGCGACGTGTGATGACTTATACCCATAATGCATCGTTGCACAACTATATAAAGGAGTACTACATTGCCTCTGTTCTAAAAGCCGCGGATGGCTTAGTGGTTAGCGAGTCAGACTGTCAATGCAAGGTCCCCAGGTTCGATCCTGGGCTGATCTTTCAGAGATGGTGTGATTTAATCGCTGAATATCCGCCGTGTATCGGACGAGAACGTTAAGTGACGGCCCCCAGGCTGGACGCACTGGTTAAATGGGTATCCTTTCCTCTGCCCCCCTGAAATTCTCTCCCCCTATGTGCAACATCGTACTTGTACGGTGGCGCCATCTACTGTACTCTAATCTCACTACAAACTATTCTGTCAAAAGTCACTAGACTTGCTCTCATTCCTTCCGTTTCTGTGTCCTGCCCAAAAGGCGAACTCGCTGTAGGTGGCTGGGACCTAAACTCTACTTACTGTGGACGGAAGTCCTACAAAAAATGACAAATACTGTGGCCTCTGATTTACCTGATGATGGGGTAAATGTTACCCCGAAAGCGCTAATGGGGTATTTTAACTGTACATATCTTTCGTATTTTATTAAATATCGTACATAGACGGTGAGCTTCTCATTTCATTTACATATTGTTTGCCGGATTTTTCGAAGCAACAGAATGCTTTGGAACTCGAGACCTTTTCAAATTGTCAATGACCTTCAGTTATGTTTAAGAAAAAAATGAAATGTTCTGCTTTATAGTATTATTTCATAAAACCCCTAAATATGAAATTTACACTTGATAGCTGTAATAGCTTTTGTTTCTAGGCGTCCACAGATTGCACACTAATTTAAGTATGCAGTTTTTTTTAAGATAACACAATATAAAGTAGCTGGTGCACCAAATGAGGGGAGAGGGATGCATAGACCTGCACAATAATTTAAGTATCCAGTTTTTTAAGATAACACAATATAAAGTAGCTGGTGCACCAAATGAGGGGAGAGGGTAAGGAATATCCGGTGCCACAATAATCAAAATTTCATGCAATATGCTATCCACAATATCCGATCTCGCTGCAGAACTTCAAAATCAGGTACTCCGACAGATGATTGAAATTTAATTGGTAATCAAACCTCAAACAGTTCTGAGAATCGCTCCTACCACCGGAAATTGTCCGTCATATTGATACGGAAAAAGTGAGAACAGTTTTCCGCTAATATACGAAAGGAATTACGGAAAGGTTTTTGAAAATTTAGAATTTTCCGTTAACGTCTCTTAAAAACCCTAATTTACCGTAAATGTACAAAAGGAATTGCAAAAGGGTTTCTGAAAATTCACGATTTTTCTAGTTTACGAAAAATTCGTGAAATTCAGGTTTTTCCAGTCATTTCACGGAAAAGGTTGTATCAGGAATATGCTTTGTTAATTGACGAAAGGAATCACGGAAAATGGCTCGTCAATTCTAGAAAAAAAAATTACAGTGCATGATACGCAATACAAGAATATATTTCTAAAATCGACACTTTTTGAGTTATGCGACAGCCTCTGTTAAACTCTTATATGAAAAGAAAACAGTAATTTCTTTAAAAAAATATTCCTCTCATAAGGACTCGGTAAATTTGGGCTAGCACCCGCGATCAGATGAGTATTACCCAAAAAACTTGTGCACTACGTCTTTGAAATAGTCCCACGCTGCTTTTTCTTTTTCTCCCATTGTTTCTGAAAAGAGGTTATCGGATAACAGTTTCTTACGTCGGAGCCAGTAAAACCCCACTCTTTCAACTTGGCTCCAGACAGTTTTGGGAACTTGCAACACAGATATCTGAAACATTCCCCATCTTTTGGCAGTGATTTCACAAACTGCTTCATGAGCCCCAATTTAATATGAAGAGGTGGTAATAAAACCTTTTTAGGAGGAACCAAGGTTGTATTAATGACGTTATTTTCGCCGGGGATTAAGGCGTCTCGAAGTGGCCAGTCAGTTTTTGTCCAATGGAGATCTATGGCTCGACGGTCCCTCAAGCAAAGGAAGCAGGGATATTTCGTATAACCTGCCTGCTGGCCCAACAACACGGTTAGTATTTTGAAGTCTCCACAAAGCATCCAGCAATGTTCTTGATATTTTATTTTCTTAAGAATCATTACTACATCGTTATAGTTTTCCTCCAAATGTACCGAGTGTCCTACACTCGGTACATTTATTTCTTCATCAATGTGACCCTCACTTGATATCTGCAAATTTATTCCCATTATGCAGCAAGACTGCTTTGAGGCTTGTTTTTAAGGAATCAATGAATAGGCGCCACTCAGATGAATCATATTCTGTTTCAAAACACTTCATTAACCCTTGAACATCACTACAAAAAAACGAGATTTCCCTCTTTGGAGAAAAATGTAGTGAATTCTCTCTCTCGGTGCCTGTACCACGAAAATGAGGTTCCGGGTGACAGCAAGTTTTTATTTTTTTATCTTGACCCCAGCAATTCGGCAGCATCTTTTGAAAGGCCTAAATCTCTAACCAGGTCATTGAGCTTGCTCTGATAAAAAGTTGGGGTCCCTCATCAACAGAAAAATCTGAACTAGATTCGTCCTGGAGAGGTAATGTGTTTTCGTCCTCAGAATCACTCAGAATATCATCCAAACTGGAAGGTGGGTGTGGAACTGGTATTGCAGAGCTATGAGGCACTGGACGAATAGCTGAATTTAGGTTTGGGTAGGATATTTTATTTTTATTTTTTGTATTGAAACCTTTCACATCTTCCGAACAGAAATAGCAGTCGGTTGTGTGGTTTTGCTGTTCACGCCACATCATAGGAATGCCAAAACGAAATGAGTGTTTCTTACATTTAAACCACAAACGGAGATCTTCCTCGCACCTTCTGCACAGCTTGTGAGGAGCCCAGGCTTTGTCTTGATCCCTAAGTTTCAACTTGAAGTAAGCAAAATACACTTTCTTCACGAAATCACTTATGTTTCTTTGTAGACTTTTAACAGTGTATTCACCACAAATAAAACAAAAGTTGTCAGGAGAAATAACACAACTTCTTGGAGCCATAATATATAACTAAATACACAAGCACAGTCACGTTTGAATGCCAAATGTAAACTGAGTGTGGCTCCTCGCTGTTTGTATACACCGCATTGAGTATACACACTGACTCTCCGTACATCTAAAAGCAAACGCTTTTCCTGTGGTGAAGCAGATGGAAACTAGCCTCGCTTCCTTCAAAAAGACCAGTGAAATAACACGTAAAACATAGGTGAACACGAGAGCGAACGAGGTTATGTTGACACCTGCGCGTCTGCTGATCGTCTCTCTCTGTAGCTGGGCAGGTTAATCGGCAACACCTGCTTCTTCCCCTGGCTCGATAAAAAAAAATCCAAAATGGCGCTGCATATAAATAAAAGAAAACAGCAAAAAGTTTCTTTTTTTCTTTTTTTCCCGTTCTTCAAGATAAAAATTAATGCTTTCGAGGGAATCTCTAGGCACGCTTAGCCTCGAATATTCTGTAGTCATCTATATAAACTATGCAACATAACCAAAGCAACCTAGATCCTGAACTTATTTAGCATGTTGAAACATAATGAAATCTGACAATACGCTTGTTTATATTCATTCCTAATACCGTAGAGAACGTGTATAAACATGCTCAACCCAGCCAGTAAGATTCATCACTTTTCGCTATAAAAAAATTGAACCGGTTGGGACATGATCAACCTGAGCTTCCTCACACCTCCAACACTCCCCTTGCCCTGCCACCCTTCCACTGCCCTCCCCCCTTTCCGCTCATTTTCTCTTTGTATTTATTCTTGAGTCTCACTCTAATACATATTAAATGAAAGTAAGAAATCACTTTTGCATAGGATTTTTAGAATCAAGAATAGGATACCAGATTTCGAGTTAAACGGGAGTTTCACTCTAAACGAAACTACAAACACGAGTTTTGCAAGAAAACCTGACGTGATGGAATTTTTTGAGTATTTTTCCCGGTTTCAGTGAGTAAAAATCTATAAGAAACAGTATAAAAATACTGTGCAGTTCTTTGGTTGCAGACCTGTGTAATTAATTGCTACTGAAGCAGATGGGCATATAAGTACTTAAATGGAAAACATTTCCCTGTCCATGAAGAGGTCAGTTTTAGCTGATCATGATTTTACAGTAAAGGATTTTCTCATGCAATGCGATAACATGAGCACATTTCTTTTTTTCACACACCCAAATTTCTTCACATGTATTTTCAGGAAAATAAATTTCAATACCTATGCGAAGAAGCGAGATCTCTGAAAAATTGCGAGTGTAAAAAAAAAAAAAAAGGTGTAATAATTAAAAGTGATTCTTTCCTCCCCATTTAGAGTTATGGGCTCCAAGCTGCAGCTTTGGAGACCTTTCTGATTATCAGGCCCTTCACACACTGCCTAATTTCTTTCGAACTCCAGTAAGTACTTTGTGCCTTTACAGACTAGCATTCCATCCTAAAAAAATTTTGTTTACTACACAGCCAGACATGCTTTTCTCTTTTCTTGTACAACCACTCATCATTCCACTAAATCCTCTTCTATATAACCAAGATTTGCTCTTTCGAATATCTCTTCTGTGAGTCGCAAAAAGTGATTCTTAAAATACTCCCACTTCATTTCCATATTATTCTTAACATCATATCCGGCGTTAGGCGAAGATTGACTTGGTGGTCTCAAATATGCAGCGTTAGACGAAGATTGACTTGGTGGTCTCAAAAATGCTATTGCATTTTTGACTGGAAGAAAGTGCAGAGTTAAAATATCGATTTTCAATAAAATTTGAGAAGCATATTTTTCTCCAAGAATTAAAAAAAAACTGTCGTAGCATGTAGTTGATCAGATCATATATAGAGGATTTTAGGAAGGGAGTGTCTGACCATAGGTCGTAAACAACCCTTAGAAATAGGAAGCTAGGAGATTTGGGCTACAGTTCCCGATAGGAAAGTGACACGGAAGCGAGGAAGACGCCCTTATTTAGTATCGGGGGCCAGTACCCGGGGTCCGCCGGCTTAACGTGCCAATCCGACGCACGGCGGGTATTTGGTGGTTCGAACCTGCCCAGGATCAAACCTTAGGTTATCTCCACGGCAGTCACGAACGCTGATCACTAGGCCACCCGCTGCCCTGTATGTAGTTGAGGGTGTGGGGACTGTAATCCTTTTAAATTAACAAATCTGAGACGTTGTGTTTTTCGCTGAACTCAGGAAACCTTTACCAGCAGTTTTGCTTATTGACGACATATTCTTCCTTTGTTATTGCTGTTCTTTATTGTTTTTTAAAGTCCACAGGAAGGATATCAACCTTCACTGCAAAGCACTAAGAAAGGGAAAAAGCTGCTTTTGTACAGCTTCACTTAACGACATCCTAAACGAAAACTACTGAGAGAAGGAAAAGCGTAATTCGATTGTTTATCTTTTTTGTGATGGACCTTCTGAACTTACTGAGGAGCAGCTACCACGAAACAGTTGGGGCAATGGCTTCATGTGCAGATTCAAAAAGCATAGTACGCAGAATTTTCGGAATAGAAAGTGAAATAATATAAATTGTTCCCCATTCTCTTTCAGCACAGTCACAGATTTCGAAAATTATTCATAAATGACTTGCTTGTGTCAATACATTCGATACAATCTGCGGATACAATACCGGATGTAAAAGTTCTTTCTACATTAGTTAGTTGGCATATCTTGGTACACCGTTTCTATGCTAGTATTTGAACATTCTCAGAGAGACAAATTCTGAAATTTCTTCCTGCATTGCGTAAAAAGTAACTTTGATCAAAGATAATCCATTCACTTCCATACATGTACTTTTGAAGTAAAGTTTTTCCATCTAAGTGGCATATTTAAATTTTTGTTACAACCGTAATAGCTAGATTGAAAAAATTCCTTTTTTTGTTTTTGGTGGTTTGCCAAGTAGAACATTTTTTACACTACTGTGTACATATAAAAAAAATTCCTTTCTTTCAAGTTTTTTCCCAGGTTTTGTATTACGTTTCAATGGTCTAAATTCTCCATGTGTCTGGCGATAGTTAAATCGATATTTTTATTTTGCTCATGGTCTCTGTACTAGATTTTCTTGGATTTGTGGACGATGAGTCGTGTGGGTTGGGCCAGGTAGGTCATGAGTGTATTGCTAAATTCTTAATTTTTACCTTTCCGTGGCTTGGAAGGTGTTTTTGATTTGTGGGGTCATTTGCCCGAAATACATTTATGACATAGCAGAAACCCATATTCAACTAGGTCTTTATAGAGATGAGTTAATACTGTGTTTTGCTGGTCCTCGATAAACCCAAAGCTCAGCATTATCAATACTTTCTGCATTCTTGCATGTTTTTCCTTGCTCGTTTGCATTGGTGTTTTTTCCTTTTTCTTTCTTTCTTTTTTCTCTTTTTTTTTTTTTTTTTTGTTCCTGTTGAAGTTGCTTCTTCTTGTAGTGAGTGTTATTTCTGAGAATTCTTCCTGCTGCTTTTGCGCGTTTGGGTTTTCAGGTAATAATGTTTTTAAATATATATATATATATATATATATATATATATATATATATATATTTCTTCGTTCCTGAGTTTGGTTAAAATTAATTAATTATATATATACACTAGCTTTACTACTCGGCTTTGCCCGGGATTCAGGCTTATTAATTTCATATTCCCTGATACAAGTATGTCACTGAAAAAATCGGGAAAAAAATTGATGCTTGGGAAAAAAGCTGATTTCACAAATTCGGTCATTACAAATTATTTATTCATAGTGTAATTATTTAAGCACTTGGCCGTACACAACATGTTTGGTTTCTCCTTCATCGGCGACAATATATAATTTTGCTGGATCCTTTGCTCTTGACATTCCAACATATCCCTTCATTAAGGCATCGGGTGGTCCATGTGAGAAGTATCAAATGCATCACGTGTTTTCAGTTTTAGACGTCTTTGAGGGGTGAACCTCTGGGATAAAAAAGTTAAAAACGTATCTTTGCGAATATTTTTTGAAACTGGCTGAAATTTTAATGAACACCATAAATCGTTAATAGGAACATGACCTCCAAATTTTGCTTGAATCGGTAAATAACTTTTTAAATTAGCCGTCAAAATTTTATAAACCGTCTCTGCGTATATATTTCTGTTTACCGATGAATTAAAAATTCCATGTCTATTTTAAAAGTTTTGACCGGATTCCGGTGAAATTTTGAGGGGCTCCTCTTATTACCAATTCATGGTGTTGATAAAAATTTCAGCCCGTTTCGTTAAGATTTCGCAAAGTTTGTTTTTGCATTTTTTTATGCACAGTTCTCAAAGAATGGAAACACCTGTGGATGTGCTGCGGCGATGAATGCAGTCACGTGCTTTCAAATAACGATGACGTAGCGAACGAAGCTGACTTTATTGATTAGCTTATTAATTAATTCATAACTCGCGAACGGAACAACGTAGAGATCTTAAAATAGTTGCGTTGACCTAGAAATTCCAATATTAATAAGTTATGCAAATTTCACGATGCCACAGTTCGGCGTTCGAGAGTTTTAACTGCTTCAGACAAACAGACGTTTTGTGTTTTATATATAAAAAGATATATATATGCCGCCTTTTCACATGAATGTTATCGTTATATATATATATATATGTGTGTGTGTGTGTGTGTGTGTGTGTGTGTGTGTGTGTGTGTGTGTGTGTGGTTGCATGGATGAGAAATGAGGAACAAAACAAAGCATACGTTTCATAGAAGTTTAATTTTGCAATACTTGTGGGTATACAATATTTTTTGTTTTTCCATTCTCTGCGTAGATATAAAGGCTATCTGGTTTGCCGACACGGGAACACGCAACATACAGTTGTCCATGTGAGAAGCAATCCGCATCTAAATCTAAACCACACAATTCTAAAGATTGACCTTGAGCTTTATTGATTGTGATTGCGAACGCCAATCGAATTGGGAATTGCAATCTTTTAAATTGAAATGGTGTATCGGTCGGGATCATGGGAATTCGAGGGATGAGGACATCTTCACCTTAGAAAGGCCCCGTTAAAATCGTTGCTTCCACTACATTTTTCATCAGTTTTTTAACTGCGAGTCGCGTGCCGTTGCAGAGTTTTGGCTGATTAATATTCCGCAACATGATAATTGACACACCTATTTTCAATTTTAATATGTGTGGTGGTATCCCTGGCAGATCAAGTGAGTTCAAAAATTCCGTTGGATAATTAACTACTTCATCTGCTTCCACAATTGTATCTATCGACTTGTATGTAACTTCCTCACTTTGAATGCTGGATTGAATAACATTATTAATTTGATAGACATCTTTATTCTTCGCGGCAAGAATAGCTCGTTCACTGAGCCAATCGTGATTCTTATAAATAATTTGAATATTAGGAAATACTTTTTCGATCAGTTCTTCTTTCGATGTTACTAAATTACAAAAATTATCAGGAAATGATATTCGTCTTGACGTCTCATCGACTGGAAGTTGTCTGTTCCCAATGTCCAGTAACTGTCGTGAGAATACCTCGGCTGATTGATCGTTCTGCAGCTGGACACGCATATTCGTAGTCAACTGCAATGTACGTACGTGTCGCCACAATGTTGAATATTTCAGGCAAGCATTTATTTCGTCCGCTGGTGTCGATCGAGAAATTACAGGCAATGTTTGCCTAAAATCTCCTGCGAGCAATATCAATGCATTCCCGAATGGTTGAACGTTTCCACGCAAATCTCGCAACGATCGATCAAGAGCTTCAAGCGATTTTTTATGTGCCATCGTGCATTCATCCCAAACAATGAGTTTACATTTTTGTAATACTTTTCCCATACCGGATGCTTTGGAAATATTGCACGTGGGAGTCTCGATGATTCGCATGTTTAATGGCAACTTCAGAGCTGAATGAGCAGTCCTTCCACCTGGTAACAATGTCGCAGCTATTCCAGACGAAGCGAGAGCTAAGGCTTTGTCATTTTTTGATCGAACCGTTGCCAGAATCAATCTGGTAAGGAATGTTTTCCCAGTTCCTCCTGGAGCATCCAAGAAGAAGGCTCCCCCAACTCCGTCATTTATCATTTGCATTATGCGATCATAAATGCCCTTCTGTTCACACGTTAATTTGGGAATGTTTGATTGGACATATGACTGGAGATCACCGGTGTTGTAACTCTGTTCACGGTGCAAATCCACATCAAATGAAGCAGTCGTAGTTCGGTTGGGTGCTGGCATTACCAATTGACTAAGAACTTTATTTGCAATAGCTAAGCGCTTGTCTTCAATATTTATCAATGTTTCGTTGTAAATGCCTTCTGTAAATTCCATGGTCATATTGGCATTTTCTAGGCGTACTCTATGCAAAATATCCTCAGCCATATGCGATCCATATCTTTCCCATAACTCTGTGGGAGATGAAGGGAAGCAAGCGGTCAATATAATTGCGAATAGTGCTCGAATTTGGTTTGGATGTGCAGTGTTGCACGCGTCACTAATACATATATCCCACTGTTGGTCGTTTTCTAATAAATTAAGAGCTTGACACGCACTGCGGAAAGTGGCATATGTGAAGCCGTCAACAATTTTCAATTGCTGGAAAGATCTAGGACCAGGCACATTTACCAACAGCATGCGAAGGAAAAAACATTCATCTTGATTAGGATGCACTCTATAAAGTCTACCAATTGTATTTTCTCTGAAAATGCCAGGTTGACAGTCGACTGGCTCCCCTCGTCTGCGTCGTACGAATGATTTTTTAGTTACATTCCACGTGTAATAAGAGGGCACTTCTGTGTACATCAGTGTTCTGGCGAAAGCGTCTTCCTGACATAAGGTGAAGAAAGCAGTCAGAGTTGTACCAGGCGGATTAAGGGCTCTTTGTTGCACATTTGCATCTGTGAAATAAACACGCTGTCCATTCTCTAAATGTACTGCTAAGTGAACCACAGCTGGATTGCGTTCATGCATGGGAAATGAAAAAATTCGCCATGCAGCCTCATTGCTGCTTATGTATCTTCCAGCCTGGTATTGTGCAATTTCATCGATAACTCGTACTGCATTTCTGTCACTATTTTCTGGTTGCACACCAAAAACTGCCATATCGCTACCTTTATTCACATACTTACAGATGTATTTAATCGATTTGACCGAATTTGCAATATTCTACGTTTATGTGCGCTTTGAATGTTTTTGACAACAGAGGCGAATATGGGACCACCCAACGGTTGTCTACATCAATATCACCATTTCGCATGTGTATAGTTGCCGAATTCCCGCCATATTCAGTTGATCGTCTCCTATACTGAGGATATCTATCGTCTCCTGTTACTGTGTTGGCTGCGAATGCTCGAGGATATTGCTTAGAACATTTCCCGTCTACCATGCATGGTGAATTCGGATTTAGTGTACCGCATGGTCCATGTATCATGTTTTTGATAACAACTGCATGCAAATCCTTATCGACGTCGGCCCGTGGAATCTCAGCGCATATCACATCGTCGATTTCGTCTGAAGTTATTTTATCGTATAGCCAGATTAGTATATGCGCATGTGGCAATCCTCTCTTTTACCATTCTACTGAATACATCCAGCAGCGCACAGATCCAAACACTTCATGTTTCACAATGAAATCCATCAGCGACTTAAGCTTTTGTCTGAAAACACGTGCTGTGATGTCATGCCTATCCACGGGTGATTGCCCAGGAAGTAACAGCTGCTGTATCTCGTCCCAAGCTGGATTGCACGTGAAGGTGATAAATAAGTCTGGACGCCCGTAATGACGAACATATGCCATTGAATCTTGAGCATATTCCTGCATGTGACGTGGACTGCCTATGTATGAAGATGGCAAAATAGTAAGCTTTCCAACGTTGGTTGTATTACCGTCATTCACAACTGCATCTCGCAAATGAATGTATTCTTCGGAGCGGAGTTTAGTCTGATTCAAACGAAGAAATAGCAAACGTTCCGTTTCAATTTTTGCATACATATCCACAATGTACTGGTGAAACAACTGACGGCATTTCAAAATATAATTGTCCTCGTTCCTCCGAATCATTAAGCGGTAGGCGTAAAAGTTCATTGCGCTGCACTTTTTATTAATTTCTGCACCATTCACTGGGTTTATCATCTTCACATTGAAATGATATTCATCGGCACCATCCCAGAAGATAACTGGATATTGCAAAGCATCGTAACAACGGTGAGTTTCTGCGACGCTTATCAATTGATCGTTTCTTCGATGGAGAACAATATATCTAGGTTGGAACTGATCTCCGACTATGACAATTGCTACTTCGTCTATAGTTGGAGCATTATATCTTCGGACATGTTCTCCAGCGGGCGTTTTGTCGGCGTGAATGACAATCTTGTGGGTATCTGATGGCATCATATCCATTGCCGTTTTGAACAAACGCACCAAATTGTTCTTTTCGTGAAAGAGCTCCTGTAGTTGCGAAATGATGGATCTTCTTAGCGAGGTATGTATTCCACAACGTGCATCGACTTCATCTCTATCATCACCGATGAAGTACATTTGAAGGAATTTATGGTAACTATCTCGGAACGGGAGCAGGGAGCCAGCTTTGTGATATATTTGTCCTTTGATTTTAAAAGTTGGCGTGAATTGAGCAGTCACAATTTCCGCACCAAATGACGTCATTTGGAAGCAAGAGTTATATTTCCTGATGTTCGATAGGAAATGCTTCGATTCAGCGGTAGATCCAACAAGTAGAGTTTTCAACGGCTCTGGTGGTGCTTCAAGTTGAGGCAATTTAATTTTTCCGCCAGCGCAACACATCCTATTCGTTTCGTTATTGAACTTTAGAGCCTGGCAGTAGGTACAGACATGACTCATCTGACCAATGACAACATGCGGACTTGAACTATAATCAACAGCTGGATTGTACCGGAATGCAAGACGATTGTATTGCAGAATCAAATCTGCTGTTCTTTGGGTACGTGTTTCAGCTATCCTCGACGCCTCGCGTTCATTCCGTTGAGAACGAACCAAATCTGTTGCTGCAGAACGCGACTGCCGTGCTCGCAATCGTGCATCCTCAAGCCTGGCTGCTCGTCTTTCTGCTGGTTCCGTGTTACGCATCTGGATGGTGCTTAGTCTGTTCCTCTCTCGTACGTATGCCGGCTCTTCCTCAGTCATATTCGAAAGCCGTCTTCTCGATCCTTCTGTGTGGCGAGTGCGACGACCCAAATTCGTTTTTTTGCGAGGCATTATTTCGGTTTTCACTGGAACAGAAGGAAGGGATAAGATTATAACCTCTTATGGCTCTCACAGCTCTAGGTTGAAAACCATGAGAGATAAGAGACAAAACATAACCTCTACTTACGATTTGGCGAACGGCGCAGTTCAATCACGACACGATCACCTAGTATGGAAAGAGTTCCCCTCGCTTCCAGCAGATGGCGCGTTTGCTGGTACACAGCTGACCGTTGAAAAAGCTGTTTTCTCGCGGTCGCGGGTATGTAACTGACGCGAAAAATAGATAAAAACAACACGATCACCTAGTATGGAGAGTATTCCCCTCGCTTCCGGCAGATGGCGCGTTTGCTGGTACACAGCTGACCGTTGAAAAAGCTGTTTTCTCGCGGTCGCGGGTATGTTACTGACGCGAAAAATAGATAAAAACAACACGATCACCTAGTATGGAGAGTGTTTCCCTCGCTTCTGGCAGATGGCGCGTTTGCTGGTACACAGCTGACCGTTGAAAAAGCCTTCGACCATATATACTGATAGACTGCGCATGGCATCAAAATTTCTGGCTCCAACCTAGCAAGCCATGAAATCACGTGACTTCGGGCAAAAAGATGGTCAACTCCTGCTGTGCTCATCATGAATTTTAGGAGTTTCTTTTTTAGAATTCCATTACGACTTTTCATTCGTGAATACATTTATCACGCTCTGATGCAGCTATTGCCAGTGCGCAGTCCATTAGTATATATGGTCGAAGGAAAAAGCTGTTTTCTCGCGATCGCGGGTATGTTACTGACGCGAAAAATAGATAAAAACAATCTTTGAAGCGGGTTGTATATCGTGTCAAAATTTGAGCTCAATCGGTGCAGAACTTTTTGAAGCGTACACAAACCAACTTAACATTTATATATATATATATATCATCATCATCATCATTGTCAACCATTATCAATCCACTGCTGGACGAAGGTCTCCCCAAATTTCCTCCACAACGGTCTGTCTTGTGCCAGTCTCCTCCATGTCACTCCCGCATACTTTCGAATTTCATCCACCCATCTTCCATGCGGTCTTCTTCTGGGTCTTTTCCTGTCCCTTGGAATCCAATCTAAAATTTCGGCTGTCCATCGATGGTCTGTTCTTCTGGCAGTATGTCCAGCCCATTGCCATTTCAGGGATTTAACTCTGATCATGATGTCTTCCACTCTTGTCATTTTTCGGATCCACGTGTTCCTCTTCTTATCTCTCCTGGTTACACCAAGCATGCACCTGTCCATGCTGCTTTGAGTTGTCTGCAGCCTTTGTATGTCTCTTTTAGCTAAGGTCCACGTCTCTGCACCATACGTAAGCACTGGAAGGATGCATTGATCAAACACTTTTCTTTTAAGATATAATGGCATATTGCTCTTGAAAATTATGCTGTTTCTTCCAAAAGCTCTCCAGGCAAGTTTTGTACGCCGATTAATTTCTTCATCAATGTGATCCTCACTTGATATCTGCTGTCCAAGATAAACGTACGTGTCTGTTATCTCCAGCTTTTCTCCATCAATCGATAAATCTTCATTTCTTGTAAAAGCATTGTACATCACTTTTGTCTTCTGAAAGTTCATTTTTAATCCCACTTCTTTACTCTTGTCAGCAAGTTCCTGGATCATACTCTGTAGCTCTGATGGGGTAGTTGCAAAAATGACTATGTCATCAGCAAAACGAAGGTGGGTTATATATATATATATATATATATATATATATTAATGTGAAAAGGCAGCACATAAAGGTCAGGTGATGCGCAACATAATACAGCCTCTCCTTGACAAATGTCAATCCCGCCTTCTCTCGTGTTGCATCCTGTTCCCACTAAAGAGGCTCTGACGACCGCCAATAGCGGTATAACTATACCATCGGGATTAGAGGAAATGCTATCCCACACTCACCAACCCGCTTGGCCAGCGTGGTAAGTAATGGCCAAACCCCTCCAATATGAATCCAGAACTTAAATCTTGGCCCTCAGTCTCCGGCAGCTGTAATGTACCTGGCCAAGACAGCGGCCAGTGCGACATGAAGGCAGAGGATGCTACAAAAATAGCTGGTACTAAGAACAAGTTGCATACGAACAAATTATCAGGAAAAACCAAAATGCTGATGCAAAAAAGAAGTGAGATGAGGACAACTAAAGGAGATGTGACTTCCAAAGTGGAATATATAGAGCTATGCAAGACGGTACGAAAAACTATCACTGAAGATGTAAGGAAATTCAACTGTGAACTAGTGAAGAAAGCAATTGAAAACAACCGAAGTTTGAAGACATCTGAGTAAGGGAAGAAAACAGATTATGGCTCTGAGAAAAGAAGATAGTTCTGTAACAAGAAATAGAGGTGAAATGTTGACAAAAGTGAAAGATTTCTACTCAAAACTATATGAAAGGGATGATACATGTACTCCTGACATTGCGAAAGGTACCAGTACCAGAGTTCTTCCAGTCCTCCCAACAGAAGTTGCACATGCAATCAAGAACATGAAACGGGGAAAAGCACCAGGAAAAGATGGAATTACAGTAAACATCATACAAGGAGCAAGTGGAGAAATTGAAACAGCACTCGCCCAAGTTTCCACTCGATGCCTTAATGAAGGGGAGATTTCTGAGTATTGGAACAATGCTACAATGATCCTGCTACATAAAATATGTGACATTGAGGATCTCAGGAACTGCAGACCCATCAGCCTCCTATCAGTGGTTTATAAAATCTTCACTAAAGTTCTTTCACACCGCTTGAAGGTGACACTGGACATGGCTCAACCGAGAGAACAAGCTGGATTCAGGAGTGGCTACAGCACAATAGATCATATCCACGTACTGAGAGAACTAATTGAAAGAGCGAGGGAATATGAACTTCCATTATGCATGGCTTTTATCGATTATGAAAAGGCCTTTGATTCGGTGAAACCATCAGCAGTTACAATGGCTTTGAAATCGTGCGGTATTGAAGATGCATACATTAATATTATTAATAACATCTATCAAAATGAAAGTGCAAAATTTCGGCTATTTGAGAATACAGCACCCATAAAACTTGGAAAGGGAGTGAGACAAGGTGACAATATATCTCTCAAACCCTTTAATGCCACATTGGAAAATGTCTTTCAATCACTGAACTGGGAAAAGAAAGGGATAAATATTAATGGAGATTATCTAACTCACCTTCGTTTTGCTGATGACATAGTCATTTTTGCAACTACCCCATCACAGCTGCAGAGTATGACCCAGGAACTTGCTGACAACAGTAAAGAAGTGGGATTAAAAATTAACTTTCAAAAGACAAAAGTGATGTACAATGCTTTTACAAAAAGTGAAGATTTATCGATTGATGGGGAAAAGCTGGAGATAACCAAAACCTACATTTATCTTGGACAGCAGATATCAAGTGAGGGTCACATTGATGAAGAAATTAATCGGCGTATAAAACTTGCCTGGAGAGCTTTTGGAAGAAACAGTATAATTTTCAAGAGCAATATGCCATTATGTCTTAAAAGAAAAGTGTTTGATCAATGCATCCTTCCAGTGCTTACGTATGGTGCAGAGACGTGGACCTTAACTAAAAGAGACATACAAAGACTACAGACAACTAAAAGTAGCATGGAGAGATGCATGCGTGGTGCAACCAGGAGAGATAAGAAGAGGAACTCGTGGATCAGAAAAATGACAAGAGTGGAAGACATCATGATCAGAGTAAAATCCTTGAAATGGCAATGAGCTGGACATATTGGCAGAAGGACAGACCATCGATGGACAGCCGAAATTTTAAACTGGATTCCAAGGGACAGGAAAAGACCCAGAAGAAGACCACATGGGAGATGGGTGGATGGAATTCGAAAGTATGCGGGAGTGACATGGAGGAGACTGGCGCAAGACAGACCGTTGTGGAAGAAACTTGGGGAGACCTTTTCACATGAATATTACCGTTTCCGACAAGCTGTTGCAGTTGCTGTCGTACATCGTCCCTTGAGTCTTTTGGCCTACGGCTGATTGTCATGTTTTGGGTTTTTGTTAGCTTGGGACTGATGTGCCTCCACGATACTCCCACCCCCATAAATCATTAAATTGCTTGACGTATTGTTCCCTAATGGCCTAAGCTGCAGAGACCATGTGACGAGGTTAGTCCAACTAGAGTAATGTTATCTTAATGCTGCTGCTGTGACACCCAGGTGTTCCACTTTCAGGGAAATTTTCCCTTTTTAGGGAAAATTCGACCCTGAGAGGGAAAGAAAATTAAGAAAAGGGGAAAAAGGGAAATTCTTAGATTTTGTTCGATTTTTTATTTTATATGTATTCATCATTTCTTTTTATAAGAAAAGAAAGAAATGATGAATACATATAAAATAAAAAATGAAATTCCTTTTTTTATTTTTTTATTTTTAGTTACAAATTATTTTGACTGCTGCTTTGCAGAGATACATAAAAATATCTTAAAAATTGAGATGTAAATAAAATCTGAGAGATTCTGTTACATTCCACCAAAATTTCTTATGATTTCGTGTAGGATATTCCTGCCTGATTTCAGATGGAAAGACTTTAAACTTTTACGCAAAACTTCTTGTTCCTGAACAGGAAAATAGGAAAGTCAGAAATATATCTCAGCTTTCACTTTTGGTTGAACCATGTGCAATATATCTTTAAATAATTAAGATAAATAATTGTTTCAATAATATGTATCTATCTTAAATGTTGTACGTGTAATGCGGTTAGTTTATTTTTCCATTACTAAACTCGTGAAAGAAGGATCAAGGCAATAATTTATTGTTTTTTTTTTAAACATATTTTTTGCTTTTAATGCCTTATCACACACAAAATGCAAAATTGCATATTAATTCTTAACTATGAAATATATTCTTGCCCATTGTGACAAAAGATAAGCAACCCACTGGAAAAACAAAACAGAAAAAAATGATATTTTTTACTGGTTACAAAATTTGAAAAATGAATACTGGGCTTTTTTGATTTTCAATAATTGAAGAGAATTAAAAAAATTAACAACTTTTTTTCGCTCTTCATTGTTGATTTCGTATTTAATTTAAAGCTCTTCTCAAGAGAAAGCTAAGAAAAGGAATGAAATGCTTTTCATTTGCTTTTATTTATATCTAAATCAGATTGGATGGCTTCTGATCGTTCGTTCGAAAGGGGTCCGGGTCCGAATCCCGGTAAAGCATGGATGTTGTGTTTGTGTTACGGCACGGGCTCTCTCCCTTCCCTGGAACCAGTGGCCCTAAATTAGGGAAGAGCGAATGCTTATAGTACATTGAGTTGTCACGGTGGTTGTTAAAAAAGGAGAATAAATAGGATTGTTTATAAATGGCTACGTGCAGGAACTTTCCCATGATTTTCATGTTGCCGTCACAAAATTAATATTTAGAAAGTATCATGGATATATAGCATAACTTTTCCATGCAATTTGTGGAGTGAAATTTTTAAGGAATTTACAGGGAAAAAAAGGGATATTTTGTGCCTTGAGAGGGAAAATTTACAGAAGCTCAGTGGAAGCCCTGGTGACACCTGACCCCTTCATCGAAAAAAAAAAAAAAAAGGGAATCGAAGGAAGAGGTTTTTTTTACTTTGACAACAAAATATTTAAGAACATTCCCATTTGCCTTTTTTTTTTAATAGGAAAACTATAGGTAATGGTAAGCTAATACAGGAAAAGGTTTATTTTGATTGGAAGGGCTTTACGCTTCTTTGGGGGAGAGGGGTGGGTTGAGCCCCAAAAATTGGTCTAACGACGCCACTGTCTGCATTTGTCCACTTTTTTTTTTTTTGCATCTCATTTATGATATGAGAGTCATGCCATGTGTAAAAACAAATTATCAGACTGTTGGAAACTAATTTAATTGAGATTGACATTTATTTATTTTTTATGGAAATAAGTTTGATGCCTCATCGAAAATTCCGCGCGCGTTTCCTCACGACATTGACCATTTCATCCTCACATAACCTCGCATGTGTGGCAAGGTTGATGTCTTTTTCCTGCATCAGCCACTCCCATGATTCTTCCGCTTTGAACAACAGGGTGACTGCAAGACGATTAAAGCTCTGAATCCGTTGTACACAACAGAAGGAAAACGACGCGGTTGTCTTCGTACCTTGAGGGAGATCTGGTCAATCAACTTTTGTTGCATGGAGGACACAAGGTTCTGAAGGGTAAAATCTCCACCCTTCTGTCTGTAGGTCAAGTTAAAGGGAAAACGAAGTGAGAATAAAAATAATATTGAAGGTTTCTCGATGGAAACGCCTAGGGACATCGCATACGTGATTCAGCTACAGAAGAGACGCTGGGAAAGAAATGGAAAGTTATTGGTTACCATCGCGGATGAACTTGTTAGATGTTAATGCAGAGCATCAAGGACTGTTTCGCATAATTGCCTTTTTCGACCACCTATATAAACAAGATTTTCTCATTCACATTCAAGCATTCATTTTTTTCACTCCAGAATTAGTAAACATCGACGATGATCTGTAAGGTAAGTTTCTCTTATAATATACTGATTCATTTAGTCTATAGCTTTGGTAGACTGATTGCACTTCCTTGGCACATGTAGTGACATGGAGGAGACTGACTCAAGACCGACCGGCTAATACCTCACGCAGCAGCAGGTTTTGAGGGATTGATAAAAAAAGGATTTCGCCCAAAACCACATCGCATACCGTAAACACATGTTCAGTCTGACGTTTATTAATAACCTTAGAAAAACTCCCTCTGGTTGATGCTATTGTGCGATTCCTTAGAACCATGTTAATGGTAAAGGGTATTTTTCCTTTTTGCATTTGAGGCTGAAAAGGTGTTTCTGTTTCAGCAGATTCTTCAGTTATAACTGTCAATAAAATCAGGGTCGGATTAAGGGGATGGATTATGATGATGAATATATATATATATATATATATATTCTTGACATTGTGCATTCGGACTGATTTGCTCGAAAACTGTACCTGCCATTCTTAAGATGTAGGAAATATGTCCATCTCATTGCCATTTCAGGGATTTTACTCTCATCATGATGTCTTCTGATTTTGTCATTTTCCTTATCCACGAGTTCCTCTTCTTGTCTTTCCCGGTTACACCAAGCATGCATCTCTCCATGCTTCTTGAGAGAGAGAGAGAGAGAGAGAGAGGTTTATAAAATATTTTTAGTTTTGTCTCGTATGATTTCCCCCTGTCTCACAAACAGATGCCGGAAGACGAACAGATTTCATGGCAGTAACTCACTAAGGGTCAACGTTTCATGTCGCTGTGTGTAGCGGGGCTGGCAGCTTTTGCACTGTAATCAACCCACACCTCCATTTCATAACAGAAAAGATGCACTAAGAAAAGTATACAAAGCTGAATCATTGAAAAATCCAAAACAAAATCTTAGAATCTTAAGATTTTAACTGAAGATCTTGTGAGAACAATGGAAACTACACTGACTTGTTGTGTAAACTGCAGGTAATTTATTAAAAATTGAAGAATGCACTACGTATTAATTATCACAATTATATGCTACAGTTTCATGTTTTTACGGACTTCACAATGATTCTTCGTCATAAGTTCCTTGGGGCCCACTCAGTAGTCTTAGGTAACCTCAGAACGTTCCAGGTTACGCCATTTTATATGCAGTCCCTGAAACTATAATTTTGTATCATCCTTTCGTGGTTTGACTCAGCTGATAGTTTCCTTCTGCTGACTAATGATTAAGCCAGTTGAAGAGTTTTCCACTTCCCATCTCTTCTCTGGTCCTGTGCATGGGCTTGTTTTTTTGTCATTTACTTTTAAGCTTGTTTATTAAGAGACGTACTAGGCTTATCAATTATCACTAATTCCTCTCCACCCACTTTCGAAACTTCGTGCTGTGCATCAACTAAAACTCAACTGCTGTAAAAAAATAAGAGACAAAGAAAAATACAGAATTAGAATACTAAAAAAAAAAGTTATACAAAAGTCTTGACTAAGGAGATTGAAAGTTTTATGGCACCCTTTTAAAACACCTAACCAGACGGACCTTCGAATCTTTTTGTCGGAGGGGTTTCATGAGAAGTTTTACATGCATAAGGCTTCGCACTTTTTTTTTTTTCGTGCCAACCATGAGATGGCACGAAAAAAAAAATGTTAAGTGCGAAGAACACAAAGAGCTGTAAGCAGTCTTCCGTCCAAATTTTAGACCTATGGTTCCAGGAAAGGAGACAGACCAGCCATACTTCACTCGAGACTCGAACCCTTGCGCAGCTTTGCCAGTTAGTGAGAAACCTATGCCTCTGACCACTCGGCCAACGGACGATTATCTTTCCTCCTGCAGGGGTTCTACTCTCCAATTCTACCGTCACGGTTGGAATGTAGCCAGTCTTGATCTGTACCTAGTACTAAAACGGCTTTGCTGTTCTTGACATTGTGCATTCGGACTGATTTGCTCGAAAACTGTACCTGACATTCTTAAGATGTAGGAAACTGCTTTTGGGGACTTACATGTTATTGCAACGTCCTCCTTTCAGCATGCAAAGGCGAAATTTTGACAAGAGTGAAAGATTTCTACTCCAAATTATATGAAAGGGATGATACATGTACTCCAGACATCATGAAAGGTACCAGAGTTCTTCCAGTCCTCCCAGCAGAAGTTGCTCATGCAATCAAGAACATGAAGCGGGGGAAAGCTCCAGGAGAAGATGGAATTACTATAGACATCATACAAGAAGCAAGTGGAGAAATTGAAACAGTACTCGCCCAAATTTTCACTCTATGCCTTAATGAAGGAAAGATTCCTGAGGATTGGAACACCGCTACAATGATCCTGATACATAAGAAAGGTGACATTGAGGATCTCGGAAACTACAGACCTATCAGCCTCCTATCAGTGGTTTATAAAATCTTCACTAAAGTTCTTTCACACCGCTTGAAGGTAACACTGGACATGGCTCAACCGAGAGAACAAGCTGGATTCAGGAGTGGCTACAGCACAATAGATCATATCCACGTACTGAGAGAACTAATTGAAAGAGCGAGGGAATATGAACTTCCATTGTGCATGGCTTTTATCGATTATGAAAAAGCCTTTGATTCGGTGAAACCATCAGCAGTTGCAATGGCTCTGAAATCCTGCGGTATTGAAGATGCATACATTAATATTATTAATAACATCTATGAAAATGCAAGTGCAAAGATTCGGCTGTTTGAAAATACAACACACATAAAAATTGGAAAGGGAGTGAGACAAGGTGACACCATATCTCCGAAGCTCTTTAATGCCACATTGGAAAATGTCTTTCAATCACTGAACTGGGAAAACAAAGGGATAAAGATTAATGGAGATTATCTAACCCACCTTCGTTTTGCTGATGACGTAGTCATTTTTGCAACTACCCCATCAGAGCTGCAGAGTATGATCCAGGAACTTGCTGACAAGAGTAAAGAAGTGGGATTAAAAATGAACTTTCAGAAGACAAAAGTGATGTTCAATGCTTTTACAAGAAATGAAGATTTATCGATTGATGGAGAAAAACTGGAGATAACAGATACGTATGTTTATCTTGGACAGCAGATATCAAGTGAGGGTCACATTGATGAAGAAATTAATCGGCGTACAAAACTTGCCTGGAGAGCTTTTGGAAGAAACAGCATAATTTTCAAGAGCAATATGCCATTATGTCTTAAAAGAAAAGTGTTTGATCAATGCATCCTTCCAGTGCTTACGTATGGTGCAGAGACGTGGACCTTAACTAAAAGAGACATACAAAGGCTGCAGACAACTCAAAGAAGCATGGAGAGGTGCATGCTTGGTATAACCAGGAGAGATAAGAAGAGGAACTCGTGGATCCGAAAAATGACGAGAGTGGAAGACATCATGATCAGAGTTAAATCCCTGAAATGGCAATGGGCTGGACATACTGCCAGAAGGACAGACCATAGATGGACAGCCGAAATTTTAGATTGGATTCCAAGGGACAGGAAAAGACCTAGAAAAAGACCACATGGGAGATGGGTGGATGAAATTCGTAAATATGCGGGAGTGACATGGAGGAGACTGGCACAAGACAGACCGTTGTGGAGGAAACTTGGGGAGACCTTCGTCCAGCAGTGGATTGATAATGGTTGACAATGATGATGATGATATATATATATATATATATATATACACTGAAGTGCAATTAAATTAGAGATACCTGTCTAGTAACGTGTAGCACCACCTTTCTCCCTGATGACGGCGGCGATTCGTCTCGGCATGGACTCGACAAGACGCCGGAAGCATTGGGAAGCCATACGGATCCACGACCCCTGAACAAGCTCCCACAGTGCACGAAGATTTGATGGAGGGGGTCAGAGCCTCGAACATCTCTCTCGATGGCATCCCAGATGTGCTCGATGGGATTGAGGTCAGGTGACCTAGCTGGCCAGGGAAGCAAGGTCACGTCGGTGAAGTGTTCATCCAACCATTAGGATACAATTCGGGAGCGATGGCACGGTGCATTGTCTTGTTGCAGGATGAGGTCCCCAGTGGGATGTTGAAGATGCACAAACGGGAGCAAATGGTCGTCCAGGATATCCCGGTAACGTTGACTTGTGAAGGACGATGTCATACGTACCAGGGGTCCCATTTCAGTCCACGGAAACAGTCCCCAGACGAGAATGCCACTTCCACCAGCTTGAAGAGTACCCTGCTGGCAAGAAGGATCCATCGCTTCATGTGGTTTGCGCCGTACTCGTATCCTGCCACCCGCATGTATCAACGTGAATCTCGACTCATCAGTCCAGGCAACATTTTTCCACATGTCTAGGTTCCAGTGGCGATGTTCCCGCGCCCATACTAATCTTTGCACCCTGTGATGTGCGATCAGCAGCGGTACCCTCGTGGGACGATGGTTTCTGTACCCCATAGCGAGGAGATGGTTCTGGATGGTGTGGCTGCTTACACGTTTTTGTGCACCAGCGTTAAATTGCCGAGTGATTTCTTACACTGTGGCCTGTCTATCCGCTGTTACAATGAGAGCTAGCCGATGATGACCCTGCTCATCCACACGCTGTTGTCCATGGCAGTTGGCCCTTGCAGGGATGGTTTTACCGGATTCGATGCACTCACGGTGCACCCGTGTCACAGTGGCTCGTGAAAATCCCAGTGCCTGCACGACTTCCGAGATGGAGAAGACCCATTCGTCGGGACCCGACAATTTTCCCATGATCAAATGCGCTTAGATCCTTCGTCTTACCCATACTGCATCCGACTCTTACTGATTCCCGTCGCATCACTCCTTATATTGTAGGATCGCATAGGTCATGTCGTTTCTGTTTACAGGGCCGCCCACTGCGCTACATTTGCATAACGCCAGTTGTCTCTAATTCAATTGCTCTGCAGTGTACATGTGTATATACGTATACATATTTCATGTGGAATTTTTTTTAGTGCATCTAAAACGTATTTCTCCTTCGCTTGCTTTGTTGGGGGGGGGGGGGGTCTTAATTATTCCCATCAGCATTCATATTTAGGAGGAGTCTTCCGATAGAAATTTTAGAATACCGTGTCCACTGAACGAGGGACTAGTGCAATAAGTATGAGCACATTGCAAAGGATTCGAACCCGAATAAAGGTGGTGCGACCCGTAATTCGAAGGCACACGCTTTAGACAACTACCGCTGAACGATGTTTCTTTTTTACTTTCGCTTTTATGCTTCGTTTAAGTTTATTTTATTGTGATAACGAAGTTTAATACGTCTAATTAATGTACAAGAACTAAAAATATTAAAGAAAAATTTAATAAAATTCAGTAGAACTGATAAAAATGCTTATGGAGTCAAGGGCTTTTGGGAAAAAAATTAAAACTTATAATCGTAGTGAGCGGGAATATTTCATTTTTATTAAAAGGCGCTTAACAATTCATGCATGCTCTTCATCACGTGTTTTTAACAAGCCTTTATTATTTGGTGGCTATGGTTAAACCAACAACATGAGCAGAGGCGTAACCACGGTGGGGCGTGCGCAGCTCAAGAGAGGGCGCAATACTAGCTGCATCCAGTTTGATTAAAATTGGAATCAAAGCTTTCGCACGAGTTTCTAGTACTTATTTTCCGGGCCACCAGAGGCGCAACTAGACATTACTGCGCCTAGGACAAAACACAAAATATTGCGCCCTCCATCGCTGTCTTTCTATCTTCTAAGTGTATGACCAATTCAATTGTGTGTGTTCAGGGAAATGAGAAGAGTTGATGACATCATGATCAAGGCAAAATCCCTGAAATGAAAGTGAGCTGGCCATATTGCTATAAGAACTGACCACCGTTGGGCAACTGAAATATTCAACTGTATTCCAAGGGACAAGAAAAGACCAAAAAGAGACTATGTGGGAAATTCGAAAGCGTGGAGGAATGACATGGAAGAGACTGGCTCAAGACAGAGAGTTGTGGAAGAGAATTGGGGAGACCTTCGTCCAGCAGTGGATTGATAATGGTTGACGATGATGATACATAAATACGCATTGCTCCGAAATAAAAAAAAATAGCGTCACATGTCAATGTTATCCTTATGGGGGAGGCACACTCAAACTGTGACTATTTATATGGCTTTTCCAATTGCTTGGAATCTTTGGAATCACATCAAACTGACCGAATGTAGCTAAAACTCGTAACTCGCAGTCTCAGTAAAGACCAAATAGCCCCAGAGAATCTTTAACAATATTAATGATATCTTTATCTTTTGCAACATACGGACCACCGGGCCTTCATTTTTGAATGTGAGCAATTAATAGTTCCTGAACTTTTTGAGGAAAAGATAACAGTTTTAAGCTGCCAAGGCAATTAGAACTGCTGAAACACATTACAAGTAAAATCTGCAAATGGACGAATGGCAAAGTATGGCGCGGAAAAACGGTACCAGAAACTGGTGAAAAGTTTAAATTCCAAATTTAATCAGATTGTAAGCAGCGAATTGTGCACCCTCTCCTGAGTTACGCTCGGGGCAGCCACCTCTGCAGACCCTACTTTGTCATTTATCAAAACATATAAGCAAATTCAGTAGCCTTGGCAGCTTAAAATTCGCATTTCTTCCTTCAAAATGTTCGAGGGATGTTAGTTGCTCACATTCAAAATTGAATGTGCGGCTTTACGTAAGTTGCAAGATAAAGATGTCGTTCGCATTGTTGAAGATTCTCTGCGGGCTATTCTGTCATTACTGTGGCGGTGATCCACGACTACCAGGTGCTTTCGGCTAGTTTGATGTGGTATCAAAGGTCTAAACTTCGAAACGGTTGGAAAGAGTTTCACGAACACTCGTACTTTGATTGTCTTTTTGTTTGTTTGGTAAGGGGGACATAATGACTTCCGTAAGCAACTAAGTGGGTTATATAAGCAGTCTCCCGTCCTTAATTTAGAGCTACTCTTTCCAGGGAAGGGAGAGAGCCAGTGCCGTAGGACAAACACACTGCCCATGCCTTATCTATGCCCGGTGGCGCAGTGGTCTAAGCGATGGTCTCAGATCATTCGTCCGAAAGGGTAACGGGTTCGAATCCCGGTGAGGCATGGATGTTGTGTTTGTCTTACGGCACTTGCTCTTTCCCTCCCCTGGAACCAGTGACCCTAATTTAGGGACGGGCGACTGCTTATATCCCATTGAGTGGCCATTAAACCTCCAATAATAATAATAAAAAAGCTGAGCCGGTTTGTGTTATACTTTTCACTTCCAAATTCATTGATCAGTACTTCCATTATGCATTGGATTCACATGCACTACATATATATATGCGACTACAGCTTGGCGTTACGCCTATTATATTCTCTTTTTGATCTCCTAAAGCCGCCCCGGTGGCGCAGTGGTCCGAGCGATGGCCTCTGATCATTCGTCCGAAAGAGGTCCAGGTTCAAATCCCGGTGAGGCATGGATTTTGTGTTCGTCTTACGGCACTGGCTCTCTCCCTTCCCCGGAACCAATGACCCTAAATTAGGAACGGGCGACTGCTTATAGCCCACTGAGTTGCTCACGGTGGTCGTTAAACCTTCAATCAAAAAAAAATCTCCTAAATCGATGCACGGAAAAAGATACGCACAGAGCCCGATACACTGCTCCCGATTAACAAAGATCCGGTGTAGTAACACAGTCTTACGGAAAAGTATTCAGATTTTTAGGTAAAGCAACAGATGTACCTCAAGCAAGCTCAGTTTACTGCAACACAACAAAAGCACTGAAAGTAGTGCTTAAAAGAAAACACAGAACCTTAAAAATATCGGTACATTTCTCACGTTACACATTAGCACTACTTTTGGTTAAAATTGTCCACGAAGCAGAACAATGAAATCTTTCAGTCCATGCTAAAAAAAAAAAAGGACGAATTATGTTATTAAAAACTAATCTCCTATAAAAAAAATAGTTCGAAATGTTTCGGTCTTCTTATTCCTGTTTCGATGGCCTTTGAAATTTTATTCACTGCAGTTTATTAATAAGAGCTTTATATCTGCTCCTGTGAGAAAGGCTTTGTATTCCTTTCCCATAAGAACAGCATAGGATGCATTTTTTCTCAATCAGTGTGTGCTTAGCCAGTTTACATTCATTAATGCAACATTACGAAGCACGAGGGTGAGCCATTCCTGTGGCCAAATAGTAAAAGGCGCCGGCTACAACCAATCTTTCGCGTTTGTCAGCACTGGGTCTGGGTTCGAATCCCGGTGAGCCATGGATGCTACGTTTGTCTTACAGCACTGGCTTCCTCCTTTCCCTGGAATCAGTGACCCTCAATTAGGGACGGGCTACTGCTTATAGCCCATCGAGTTGTTCACGGTCGTCTTTAAAAACAAACAACTGTCCTATAGAGTAGGTACTGTCCCTTTCCTATAGACAATGGCCCCAGCGTACGAATGGGTAATATTTCATAGACTTCAGATGCTCATCGAGGTAGTTAAATCTCGAAACAAAAAACATACATATTTAGATGCGCTTTTGCCGATAGAGATGCTCGATTTTTTTTTTCGCGGGTTGCCCCTACTCCCCGCCACAACAATACACATACTTTCTCAGTATCTGTTTTTTTGTTTGATTTTTTGGAAACAATAAAACAACAACAAAGAAACAAGCTGGATTTTTTTTTTTTTTTTTGGAAACGTTGTGGAAATCATTATTAATACTAATCAACGTTATTTTTAAATCGTGGTCAAAATTTCTTAAACTGCTTGCGTGATACTTTCTAATTTGTCGCTAAGATAAAACGTTTTCTTTACTTTTATCACATAATAAGTTGAATGAAAGGATCCTTAAAACAAGGTGTCTTTGTCTAAGGTCATTACAGGAAGCTTTATAAATCCTAATTGCAAGACTACTGTGATGTTTTTGTCTTCCTTACGTTTTACAACGAATCTGCTACAAACGCAGAAAAATCTGTCAAAAATATTTCCTCGGACTTCCTTTGACAAGCTCTTTCGAGTAACAAACAAATGTATTAAGATGACTACAACGAGGAGTGTTTTGTTTTAATTTAAAAAAAAATTAAAACAAAACACTCCTCGTTGTAGTCATCTGTTAATACATCATCATACTAAAAAATCGGCAACCACTGTTTACAAATATTATCATATTTAAAACAAGTTAGAAAAATCATGCAATGCATTGATTATGATACGCTTTCCAACATACCAGAAATTATTACTCAAGTTATGTGGATAATGGCTGTGGAATAAATCTCGCTCCTGTGTCCTGACCTTTGACCCATTTCGATGATATTCAACAGAACCGGTTCACTATACCACCGGAACAACATGATAAAGTTTTGTTGCAATAGAAGCAGTTTTACGCAAGTTATGAGAATAATGGCTGTGGAATAAATCTGGCTTTTGTGTAATGACCTTTGACCCCATTTCGTTGATATTCAACAGAACCGGTTTACTATACCTCCGGAACAACATGATAAACTTTTGTCGCAATCCAAGCATTTTAGGTAAGTTATGATGCACAAAGGCAATGGAATGGATCCCACTCCAGTGTCCTGACCTTTGACCCCATTTCGCCCATTTTCAATAGGGTTCGTCCCCAGTGGCTCCCTACCACATACTAAAATTTCGTCGAAATCGAATCATTTTCACGTGAGTTATCGTGCGGACGAACGGACGGACGGCCAAAGCTGGAGCATATACGCTTCTTCAACCTACGGTTGGAAAGCGTAAAAAAGAGTATTTTATTTAAAAAATAAAAGATGTGACGTCAGCGAATCATGTTTGTGATGTAAAATAATATTATTTTTGAACGCTGCGTGAATGAATTGGGTGTCCATGGTTAGCCAGGCCCTCAAATACGTAAACCAATTTAATCTTCTAAAAATCGCTTCTTTCTGACACTAGCTTCTCTAAGTAAAGAACGCAATTTTAGCATGAGAAAAGCCTGCAAGGAAGTGATAGGACGGCTTCCTTCTTTACAAAAGTAAAAGCAAAGTGATGGAAAGACACAGCTGAGATTTTTTTCTTCTGAATAGTAGTAACCTTGTTTTCTTCCATGTAATGTAAGCATGTCTTGTTGATGATACTACATGATACGACATGCAGTTCAGCGCATGACTAAAAATTAATTGCTTTAATTTTAGGTGGCCTTCCTGTTCGCTGCCTTGGCAACCGTCCAAGCTAGTCTTCATGCTACAGTCGTCCACACTGGCACAAGTACCTCAGCTCGTCAGCAAGATGTGAGTATCGGCCATTCTGCCTTATAATGCTTATTTTCAACATATTATCTGTTAAGTAATTTTTTTAAATTTCAAAAGGAAAAGATCTAATTTTATAATGTGGATAAAGTATTAAGTTTCGTCCAAGTGAGACTGATCTGCTATCTGTGTTAACAGCACCTAGCTCAAAAACAATGATTGGTTTTTCACCTCATATATAAAGTTTAATTTGTAAGCCATTTTGTTCATTCTGGAAAGCATGTTTTACAATTCACCTTCACTCTCACACTGTATATACAACAGTTTCTTTGGCGCATGTTGTTTTGGGGGGAAGGGAAGGGAACTCTCTAATGTCATGGCCTTGAATTTCCAGACGGCCTTGGTTTAAATCGCGTCTCGGGAATTCTTAATTCTAGATGGTTAATAATTAATGTAAATATTTTTCTCTTTGTTTTATCATGAAATTTCATGATTTTAATTTATTTCATGATTTTAATTTTTATATGATTTCAATTCATTTATTTTAATTTATTATTATTTTATTTTATTTTAATTTCATGATTTTTGGCATGAAATAAAAAAAAAAAGTTCGATTATTAATCCGATTCTGATTACGTACGTAATTAAAAAGGAAGAAAAGTGAGGGAGCAAGCAGGGCCGGCTGGACCATAGGGGCAACCGGGGCGGTCGCCCCGGGCACCGCGCCTTTAGAAGGCCCCGGAGTTTAGAAAACAAAATAATTCTCGGTAAAAGAAATTTAACTACATTTTTTTGTAACTTTTGGGGCGCAACGCCCTTAAAAATAAATTTTTGAAGTTTTTTGTTTGTTTCCAATCTCCCCATTTTTGAATACGTTATCCCCCCTGTTCGTCGTACGGACACTCAGATTTGCAGATTCGAAAGGATTTTTGTAACCACCTTAATCTTTTCCTCATTCATGAAATAGCAAATTAAATTTCATTTTTGTGGTACCCTACTTTTACTGTATTATCCAACAATTTGCGTGAAAACCTGATACTTAAATTTAAGGAAATAAAAAGAACCATATACAAGTTACTTTCGGACTACATATGGAGGCCACTTTTCCAACGTTACAAGAAATTAAAAAAAAAAAAAAAGCAACTTTCATATATGAACGCGTATAAAAGTTTAGAATGTCACAAATTTGTCAGTTACTCCACTGTGCATTAAAAATCAATCACTAAACATGTATCAGGGGAAAAACTGTTTATACCAATTTATTTTAAAGGGATCCTTATTATATTTCCTATACAAAAATATTCGCTAAGCAGGTATATTTTTATCATTTTGTGAATAAGCTATCATAAGAGTCACAATGCAACATAAACCTCTTCTCCCGGGAAAGAAAATCGTAGATTTTAACACTTTTTACTTTCTCTCTCTCCCTCTCATTTTCTCTCTTTCTTTATCTCTCTCTCTCTCTTCCCTCCTCTCTCTATTTCTCTACCTCTTTCTCTCTCTCTCTCTCTCTCTCTCTCTGAACTTTCAGTCCGTATTATGGTCTTTTTCTTAAGCTTAAAGCAAATACTTCTTTGAGATAATCGTTTTGTCTTTACGATAGTGTTCGTGTGTCTTCCTCACGAACGATAATTTTCAGCAACGACTTTATTAAAATATGAGATTTATTTTTAGTGCCCACAATGAAATTTTGCTCTGGGCCCCGCAATGAAATTTTGCCCAGGGCCCCGCAACAGCTCCATCCGGCCCTGGGAGCAACTGTGATGTTTTACCCCTGCACGCAGATGGGGCAGTTGCTCCCGGATGGACACAGACTATTAGAGAACTGAAAGCTCTTAAACTTAGACCTACCGCTTTCTGCAGATTAAGAATAACGGTAATTAGTACCCAGTATATATGTGGTATAAATCAACGATGTGCATCCAGTTTTCCACTTTGCTAATAACAATTCAGAATCGTGAAAAACGACATGAATATTCCGTTATTACCCGGCGAATGCTCGTTCAACGCTGATTAGATTTTACGAGCAAAAATAAAACCAAATGACTATTTCCCTTATGTAAAATTTATGATTTTACGCGGAATATTTTCCTTGTACCCAGTCAACGAAGGCTGAAAATGGGCAAATATAAGAAATAAATATGAAAGTTTTGAAACTTGGCACACTTGTTTATAGGTATCTAGTAAAGATTATATCAAAAATCCTGACGAATCAGAGGTGAGCTCTAGCCGCCATCTTGTAAAATAGGTACTTTTTTCTTTTTTTTGTGAATATCTCGAAAACAGTTGGTCGTAGCCCAAACATATTTTTTACAAAATTGAAGCTTACAAAATTTCCAACAAAAAAGGTACGGTTCACTTTTTTGTATCTCTAATAGTTTCTGAGATAATCGGGTGTCAATGTTGTACTGTTTCGTTGATCGCTACGTTATCACTACGGTTTTTCATACAAATAAGCTAGTGATAACGTAGTGATCAGCAAAACACTACAAAATTGACACCAGATTATCTCAGAAACTATTAGAGATACAAAAAAAGGGAGGAGAACCTTTTTGTAGGAAATTTTGTAAGGAGTATTTTTGGGCTACGACCAACCGTTTTTGAAATATTCACGAGAAACCGAAAAAACGTATTATTTTTCAAGATGGCGGCTAGAGCTCACCTCTGATTCGTCAGGGCTTTTGATATAATTTTCAATAGATACCTGTAAACAAGTGTGCCATGTTTCAAAACTTTCATATTTATTTCATCTGAAAACCCTATTTTGACCGGACTATTGTAGCATTTTACGCGCGCTTCTCTAGTAGTATAATTTTCCCAAATATTCTCGACCACCACCCTTCCTCCGTCTTTCACTTTTCTGCTTGTTCAACTATATTGCTTCCCTTCTACACACTGAGTGATCACTGAGTTATGACCACCTACCTAATACTTCGTAGGTTCTGCTTGGGCCTCTGAACAGCGCTATCCGAAGTGGCATCGATTCAATAAGATACCGGAAGCAATTGGGAGGTATGACCAATCAGGCTGTGTGTAATTCGGCCTTCAATGCAGGAATGGAGACGATTGGTGTATCTAGACACCTGGTATGCCGTTCCATAGTGAAGTGTCTATGGGATTGATATCGGGGAGTTCGTAGTAGAGGTCTGCACGGACCTTAATTTGGAAAGCCCTGCCCAGCCCGTTTCAAATTTTTTAATTAAAGCCCGGCCCGGTTGGTTTATTTCTCCTGTTTCCAAGGCCCGGGCCGGCCTGTAAAATTTGGACAATTACTAAAACACGAATTTGACACCTTTTGCACTCGGTCATTCGACTCTTGAAGAGTTTTCGTTTTCTTAATTGCTACACGTATTCTATTACAATAAACGTGAATTCGGAATATTTCTGTGACTCTGTATAAGTCACGTGACGTCTGGGGGGGGGGCTTGTATACTTATAAATATTGCATGTAAACGACAATTTCCATGCCTTTCAAATTATCATTGCCAACCACCGAACCCGGAATGGGGACAAGGAGGGGGGGGTTAATTCGAAAAGTACGAAATATCCAGAATTATGAGTCCGATCGTTCTACTTTACATTGTCTACAAGCACATATTCTCCGGAAGCGATTTTTTCGCGAAAAACTTTTGCTTTCTTAAACTCCATAATAAGTATAGAAGAATATTTAGCAGCAACACTGAACTGAGCATATGCTAGGAAAAACAATGACAGACTGCCCAGCTAACCAATGTCCCAGAAGTTTTGAAAACGGCTGGGCTGGGATACCTTAAGGTTCATTTGCCATCTGCTGACTCCCTGAGAGTACAAATGGGAAAAATACGACACAGATTTATACATAGAAGTAAGTTTCTTCCATCCCATTTCTCACGTGCTATTTAAGACAACTAAAAGCTTTTCACACATCTAGAGAACAAAGTGCCACCAACCAGAACAATAAAAAAGATCGTCTGCGAGCGGGTGGCTCGGTTTATAAATGCTGCAGTTAATAGCCTGCCCTGAAGCATGACAGGACGGTGGAAGTTAGAGAGAGAGAGAGAGAGAGAGAGAGAAAGAAGGGACCACATTCACATTGAAAAACTAAGGGAGCTGACCCACTCCAATTGTTTTGTAGGAGGGGAGGATGTCGTAAAACTTATATTTTTTCCAACAGCGGAAATTATTCAATCTTATCCTGGTGCTGTATGTTGTGAGATTTCCAAACGAGAAAGGCACCGTACAGCGATTGTTTTGCTCATAAAGAAAAAAACCCTGCTCGGCCCGTGTCTGTTTTACATTAAATATTGAAGGCCCAGGTCCGGCCCGTTTTCCCAACTTAGAAATGAGCAAAGGGCCGACCCGGCCCGGGCCCGTGCAGACCTCTAGTTTGGAGGACAGTTGATATACTGGCAGTCTGAACTGTGTTCCTAAAATCATTCCTGCATAGGACCGGCGCATTGTCGTCTTGGAAGACACCGCCGCCATTCGGGAAGAAGTGCAATATCGTTGGGTGTACAGAGTCAGCAAACAATTCACGATAGTAAGCTCTAGTCATACGTTGTTCCACATGCATCAGGGGTACAATGTCTTGCCAGGTAAACATGACTCACACCATATATACAATAGTCTGCACCAGCTAGCAGTGTGGAGACTATGAAGGAGAGATCGAGTGCCTCATGTTGTTTGCGCCAAATGCGTACATGACCATCCACGGTGGAGTGAAAAACGTGATTCGTCAGACCAGCATACTTTTTCACAGTCATCCGACGTCCAACTGGCATGATCTTCGCACCAAACGAGTCTTTAGCGCCGATGAACCGTGGTAAGTAGAGGATATGGTCGGGTCATCGGCTGTTTTAGCCCATATGTGCGGCACAGTCATAACAAGTACTGTTTCGGGTTGACCTGTTTTATAGGATAGTAAACTGTTGAACAGTCTGTTGGCCTATACGAGTCGTCGGACCCGGCACTCGCCACTCATATCAACCTTTCGCTGTCCTGCGTATCTTTGCCTTCGGGTCGTTGTTTGACCATTTTCACGCCAGTCGTGATACACTTTGACTACAGCGGCTCGCGAGGATCCATCAGTACAGCCGTTTGGGAAATCAAGGCACCCGCTCTGAGTTCCCACAATCTGTCCTATCTCAAAGTCTGATAAATCCTTCCGTTTACCAATCACGCCCCAAATTTTACTACTTACTGCTCCACACACAGCTTAGCGTCAGTCGTCTAATCGCGCTCTCTCGGAAATCACGTGGTAAACGGGCCGCATTAACTTTTTCTTGGGGTGGCCATAATTCAGTTATCACTCGGCGTATATTCTGTCGCATCGTTTTACTCTGCTTTGCTGTTTCTTGATATTGTACTTAAGTAAAACATGGGAAAAAGATATTAATTTAAAGGTGTGATGAAGCAAAGACGTCATAAGCTACCTGAGAAAATAAAAGTTCTAGATGAGTTACATGATTGCACACAAATGCAGCAGCAGTTGTTCATGTCTACACTGTTTCAGTGGAGTTGGATGCTTATAACTTTGAGTGCTGTTTAATGAGTCACTTAGACAGATAGACACTGAAGTGCCAAAACAAACCTGGGATACCTCTCTAATGCCGCGTTGGTCCTCCTCGCGATCGGATCACCTCCGAAAGGAAAGGGTTCAAAGCATCTCCACATCCCAATTTTATCTGGAGCCATCATATTCCAATTAGTGCAAATGCATTAGTATACTGTAGATTTAATTTCAAAATATACATAACATACACTGGGTAGGGAGGAGCTGTGAAATTCGTGTTTTTGGAATTGCTCGTTGACTACATTTTTATACATAGTTCTTCTGTGTGCTACTTCTTTTGGTTAAGAACCTGAACAATGATAAACTATTTAAGCTTTTGCTTTTTTTTTAAGGGCTCTAAACTTGCTTTAGCTTTTCTTTAGTGTGCTATCAGTTTCTTTGATGTGGATTTACTAATGACTATTCTTTCCCCATTCTTGTTTCTAGGGCTTTGGTAACTATGCCTTCGATTATGGCATAGCTGATGGTGTGGGTACCACCAACAGCAGAGCTGAAGTTGGAGACTCATATGGAAACAAGAAGGGAAGCTACACTCTCACTGACACTGACGGACGTGCTCGGAGAGTGGACTATGTTGCTGATGGTCTTGGTTTTCGTGCTGCAGTGAAGACCAATGAACCAGGAACAGCACTTAGCACACCAGCAGCTGCTCTTGTTGCTTCTCCTTATGCAGATCCTGCATCACCAGCACTTGTTGGGCACAGTGTTGCAGCTGTAGCACCAGCAGTAGTTGGACACTCCATCGCAGCTGTAGCACCAGCAGGTGTTAGTTACTCTGCAGCACCAGGAGTTGTTAGCCATCCTATTGCATCTGTAGCACCAGGAGTTGTTAGCAATCCTATTGCATCTCTAGCACCAGCAGTTGTCAATCACCCTGCTGCAGCTCCAATTCCAGTACTCTTTGGCAGTTCTGTTGCACCAGTTGCTTCACATGCTGCCATTGCTTCACCAGTACACTCTGGAATTCCTGCATTTGTTGCCTCTGATGGAATTATAGCTCCTGGATATGCTGTTAGCCCTACTGGAGTCACTGGGCCAGTTAGATATACCAGTGCTCTTGGTGTCACAGGTCCAGTTGGACATGTTGCCAACCCAGTTGGAATTGCTGGACCAATTGGATATGCTGGAGCTGTTGGAATTGGAGCCCCCATTGGATATGCTGGAAGTGTTGGAGTCCCCATTGGATATCCTGGAAGTGTTGGAGTCCCCATTGGATATGCTGGAAGGGTTGGAGTCCCCATTGGATATGCTGGAAGGGTTGGAGTCCCCATTGGATATGCTGGAAGTGTTGGAGTCCCCATTGGATATGCTGGAAATGTTGGAATTGGAGCCCATATAAACTATGATGGACATCTTGGGTTAGTGAAAACGGTTTATTAAGATAGTATGTGAATTTGCATAGTTGAAAATTTTGCAATCAGATGATGGATGAAGATATACATGTCCTATGTTGCCATCCTCCAGTTCCCAAAAGGGAGGAAGAATTTATGGTTATTTAAATACACCCAAACAACTTGCATAAGTTCATCACATGGATATACATATAAGGTTATTTAGGAATGAAAAATACAAGCAATGATTGATACCAAAAACCTTTTATGATTGAAGCTATGTACATATATACAACTGTATGTGAAAATGTTATATAATTTTTTATACACAGTAAAAATAAAAAAAACAAAAACAGAATTGATTTTCTGATTTTGACTGATCATTGAATTAATTTAATTGTTTATGGCTGGAGCTGGGAGGATACAGTCATACACATACTATAACTTTTAATCTTCCTCTATCGTGCTCTATTATTATTATTTTTTTTTTTGATTGGAGGTTTAACGACCACCGTGAGCAACTCAATGGGCTATAAGCAGTCGCCCGTCCCTAATTTAGGGTCACTGGTTCCAGGGAAGGGAGAGAGCCAGTGCCGTAAGACAAACACAACACCCATGCCTGACCGGGATTCGAACCCGGACCCCTTACGGACGAATGATCAGAGGCCAGCGCCTTAGACCACTGCGCCACCGGGGCGGCCGTGCTCTATTATATTGCTTGCTCCTTATTCTGGTTAAAGGAATATAAATATAAAATTGTTTTTGCATGTGGTTGGTGTATCCACAAATGTGAGCAATAACATTATATTGTATATGTAGCTCACATTCCTGTTAACACTAACCAGGTGCAAAAACATTTTTTCCAATACAAGCAGAGATACAGTGCTGAAAACACCATCACATCATCTTTACATCATCTATTGGACAACTGTTAATCTCAAAAATATACAAAAACAATGCAGACAATGATCGTGGTAAAAGGTAGCTGACATTTAAAGATTCTTTTACAATCTAACCTGCAGCAGCTGTAAAATAAAGTAACTAAAAATCTAAATTTACACCGTGTGAGAAAAGGTAGAATTAGGAAAAGTCCGAAAATGCACAAAAATTGCAGCAGTAATTTACAGATATCAGATGAAAAAAAGGATTTTCAAAAAATACATGTTGTAAAGTACGACTTCCACGCACAAAAGCGCGGAAGGATACATTGACATTTAATGACTTGAGCGTGTGGTGACTGATGAGAGGAGTTGCGAGAGAGATATCGAAGGAGGAGGACATGGCGAGCTTTGGCTAAGACAACAAGTTCAGTTTATACCGCGGAGTGTATTCCAGTTGATGTTTTTTGTGTAAAGTAATAAATGTTTTGTGTTGTGATCGAGTGTCTGTGATGTTACAATGTTCAGAAGCTGAATATTGTGCAAAATGCAAGTATTACACTTATGCCACATAATAGTAAAGTTGTGCATAGTGCAAAGTAGGAAACAGATGTAAGATTTTATTTCACAGTTTACGATATTCAATATGAAATGAAATTTTCTGATCTGAAATTTAGAAATGGAAGACATGAAAAATACACTCGTGAAATCTAGGGGGAGGGGGCGGGGGAGCTGCATATCAGGAAAAGTGGCAGATGCCAAGATTATCATTCTCATGGTCCCAGCTACAAAACACACATAAGAAGAAAAAATTAAAATCCATCTCACAGATATTGCATGTAAGTACCAGTAGACAGACCAAGTTATCCTAAGGGCAGGAGCAGCTCTTACCAAGGCGATAGTGGGTTCCATCCCCACCCAAAGTGTAAAAGCCAAACCCACTTCTTTTTTTTTTTTGTGATATATATAAAGCCTCCATAGATATAACTGTTCTGAGTCCATTTCAATTTCATTTAACTTTTTTTCTTGTTCTCACTCCTGTCTTGCACTGCCATTGTATCTTCCCTTTGTCAAAGCAAGCAAGTACTGCATGCTTTTTACTCATAATTTACTGAAAGGGACAATTACTGGCCATCTCCAGAATCATATGGCATAGTTTGCAATGCCACAATGAAAGATCCTCAGCGATCAAGAAGTATGCATAAGCGTGCATGCATAACAAGTGTCCCTTTGAGGTCATTCGATATTAAGAGGTTTGGAGAAGTGCTGCTTATTTCTCCATGTGATGTGACCACTTCAGCAGTAAAAGGGATGCGGTGGCCTTATCCATCTGATGTTTTATTTACAGCTGTGAGAAGTTATGAAGAGTGAACTGTGAATTTAACAGGTTTTCCCCCCATAATATGTTTATTGAAGCGTGAGCACCCATAATCATGATATTAAACCTCCATTTTTGCAATGAGCAAAGAATTTTCCAGAATTCCAAATTTTAATTTTAGAAAAAAAAAAAAAATGTCGATATCTCTATAAAAAAAAAAAAAAAAAAAAGGATAGAGAAGTATAGCATTTAGGACCACAATCGACCTGATGACTTAGTTGTTCTTGTCAATAGTAAAGGCAAATTGGATAAACTTTAAAAACAGGTTGATATTTTTATTAAAACAATTTATAAGACCTATACTTATTAAAAACAATTTATATGACCTGTAATTATTATTAAAAACAATTTATAAATCTGTAATCTGTTTGTTATGCATGACATTATGTTAAATAGTAGTTACATGATATGCATTGAGAAAGCATATGCACACTTCAGTGTACGCAGATATTTTTTTTTTAACATCCCCACCTGTTAAAATTCCTTAAAGCCACCACTGCCTACAGGCATGCAGTTTTCTGACACTTGCGTGCAACAGCTGTACTCAAAACACACCAACAATTACTCAAAATTCTTGTGAATTTCAGTGTTTTCAAACCAACACTTACAGGAAAGCAGCAAGAAATGCCTTTTCTGCTTGTTTTTTTCAAGGTATACATGCTTTACTTAGTTCTACACAGATGTAAAAGTTTTACTCCATAGTTTAAGGTACTCAATGCAACATTTTTGGTTTATGTGCAGCATCAAAATCACAATTCTAGAATTAAGATAACAACGAAAATCAGAATACTTCCACAGATTTTCAACACCTGAAGCAGCTATGCATGTATTCTTTGCTCAGGATGTCAATTTCTTTTTCTGTTGAAATTTGTGAAATTTTTCAGACATATAAGAAAACAGTAAAGAAAATTGCTAATTGCATTTGCATGGATTGTTTTATGAATCAAAATGATTCCATTTTCAAAATGCCAGTAAAGGAATAATATGTAGGAATAACCAAAAGAACATTATTAATCTGCCTAAGGGAACACAAATGCAATGTTAAATATTCACAAAAAACTACAGATCTAGTAAAAACAGTTATTGATGATAGGTTTACACCTATTTGGAATGAAGCAAAAGTAATTTCTAGTTATGCAGGATGGAAACAATCTCTCCTCTGTGAATCTATGGAGGTTTCTACCAATTATCAAGCTTGCAACTCTTCCAGAATTAACATCTGGGAAAATTTCCTTGCACAATTCTGCCGAACTAAATGCAACTAATCCAAATCTTCTGAAATTTCAGCAGGATTGAGCCAAAAAATGGAAGCACAAGACAGCAACTCTATGTTGAGAGATTGAAGATGACTCACAAGCAAAAACAACATACGCGATCTAATGGCAGATGAGAACCCAAGTGGCTGAAATCATGATAGTACATACCTTTACCTTCATTTTGAAAATGAAATAATTTGGATTCATAAAATGAACCATACATTTGTCAGACATTTCATGAAATGTCTAAAAAATGCCATTCATATAATTGAAAATAAATGTATGGTTCAGTTTGGAATCACCTCCAAAAAGAATGGTTAAACACAAGCACATACAGCATAACAAACAAGGCAAGAATTACAAAAAAAAGGAGGGGGTTGGGCTACTGTCATGTTTCTGGAGGGACTTAAGAACACATGTGTGCAAATATTGGTTTTCAAAATTAACCTCTTAGTTATCTTTACAAAGTTTATCTCAGATTCCAAAGGCTACTTTATGTTTCAACCCATTATTTACTAAGACACACAACAAATGAAATATTTCTTTTTATTTCATGCAATTGGGTTAATACAAAACAGCAGAACAGTTGTTATTACAAAGCTGCATAAGTGAACTTCATTGTGAATTCAAAAAACTGGAGTTAAAGGAGGTTCTCCTTTAAGAACAGCAATAATATTCTTAGCAGCAAGTGTGCTCACCATAGCCATAGCAATTTCTTCAGCTGCAGCTATATGAGGTAGCAGAACTGGAATAGATAATAATAAAGTCACAGTTTAGGATGCTGCATTTATGATATAAATAAATAAATACACATATTTAGTAAATCCTAGTGATGTACTGCCACTGTTTGTTACATTACATTGTGGTATTACATCAAGGTTGGCATTATATCAAACTTGCAAATTATTTTTATCTAATCCACATTTTGATAACCGTGCTTCCTTGAAAACCATAATTAGCACAATTAAAAACATATTAACCAGAAAAAAATGCAATTATGTGCTGTGTACTTAGTGTGCAGTGTAGTTCAAAGTGTCTGTTTCCATCTTAGAAGTATGCATTAAATGGGAAAATTTACTTTGCATAGTAGGAAGATAAAGTTTATATCTTAATCATAAGGAAATAAAAAAAAATCATGTTACGTTACTAAAACTTTATCAAGTAAAAATTAATAGCATTACACAAAATTATTTTAGATACCTTAGTTTCTTTTCAAAAATCATATACTGTTATTTATTTTTTTAGATTTTAACCCAATTATTTTTAGAGCACAATCAAATTTAACAAATACTACCATTTTGCAAGTTTACTTCAGATAATTTTCTTAATGTTACAAGACTGATTAAAATCTTTGATTGTAGGAGGAGGCATTTTCTTATCTGATCCTTCAGTTTCCTTTTCATTTTCCATCACCCCATGTTTAGTAATTGAGATGATGTCATCCACTGTCATTTCTTCATAAAGTGGTGTGTCCTGGTTCACCCCCACTGACATTTTCTGTGCAATTGTGCAAATTTGTGAAGTATCTTCATTAAGACTAGGTGAAAGATCAAAGCAAATGGCTGACCTCACACCATTTTTAATTAAACCAGTGTGTATTCAGCAGTTGGATACAGTTTCTTTAGAAACTTAATTCCAAGCCTTCTGTACCATGCAAACTGCATCTGTCAGGGATAAAGAGATGACTAACTCCTCACTCAGGCATTGTATGATATGATTAACTTGGTGTTGGCAATGGTGAACTTTGAAGGATTTTATTAACCCTGCATCACATGGCTGAATAATGCCAGTTATATTTGGAGGGTAAACTTCAATTTTAACATGGCTAAGATTATTTGCTTTGTGGCAACTGACATTATCTGGCAACTCTCCATACCTATGTTAAATTGCTGTAGCCATTCACCAAAAAGTACTGCAGTCATCCATGCATTTTTGTTTGCTTTGTAAGTGACATAACTGTCTCGATTAAAGTTTTTAAAACAGTATGGTCAAACTGACTTTCCAATAACCAGTAATTATTCCCTCTCACTTCTATCACTATTTACACAAAATGCTACAGATATTTGGTCTTTGACTTGTTTATATACTTTCAAGGAGGTCTGAGAAATCCTTTTATCTGGTTGCATAATGTAAACTAATGCACTTTCATCCATATGATGAAATTAACCGTCCCAATCTTTCTCAAGTGCTGTGTAGAATTTCTTTATCAGCACCGATGGAGTTTCAAAGTTCACCTTGCCCAATATGCTGCATAAAACCTCTTCAATGTTTAAAATTCTGGATCCAACCACTGCTGCACTGAAAATCCACAATGCCTGTTTTTACACTAAACACCTTTTAGCTTGTTCCTTCACCACTTCATCTATAGCAGTCCAATTTTTCACGTTCACCTGCGAAATCCAAAGTTCTAAAGCATCTTTTAATTACTCATGTCTGCCAGCTTACAACCTTTTAACATTCCCAGGAACACTATATAAAAATTTAATCCACTTTTCTTTGCAAACTACAATATTGCCTTCCAGCTAATAGGTGTACTCCATTTTTCACTGAATTGCCAGGCATTGTTTTATTTCCGCTGGCCTTAATATTTTCATTGTGGCATTCACAAATTTCATTGTTCTGCTTTATGTTATGGACTGTCCATTTCAACATTTTCCCCCAAACAGCAAAACAATGAAAAAAAAAACTGCCTTTCTTTTCTAATTTTGATGCTCATAAATAGTGACATACAGATTTCTAGACCCAAGAAGATAAACTAAAGAGAACAAGCATCATGCAGAATGAAATAAGCACTATGCCACTGGGAAAAGGTATCAAAACAGTCTAAAAGAGTTCTGCTGGTCAAATCAGTTTTCCTATGTGAGAGAATAATCACATATGAAGCAAAGAATGCGTAAATTACAAAACTGTGGTTAAAGTTATGAATTCAAAATTTGAATTTTGCACTTAAGGTGGACGTCAAGTAATTTTGCTTCCTATACTTCCAATGAAAAAACTTCTGTACACATTTTCTTCACAATTAATACGTTCCCAAGGATGAAAATTTAAACATCGATTAAAATAACTTCATATTATAACTTGGAATACTTAATATTTTCTAAAACATAACCATAATTATATTAAAAATCAATAACTTTTCCTTTGGTGGTGTGAAACCAGAAAAAAGATGGCACGACCTGTACTTTGATGACGTCAGTAGACAAACAAATATTGGATTGCATAATTATGGTTACGTTTTAGAAAATATTAAGTATTCCAAGTTATAAAATAAAGCTATATTAATCGATGTTCAAATTTTCATCCTTGGGAACGCATTAATTGTGAAGGAATGTGTACAGAAGTTTTCCCATTGGAATTACAGGAAGTAAAAATACTTGAGGTCCACCTTAATCATCTCATAGTTTAAACTGCAAAACCACAGTCAAATTTATGAGTTGAACATTTCAGTTTTGTACTCAATTTTCTTTGGGTATTGTTACTTGCATGTACAAAAACGAGTTGTCAGTTCCAAGAGATGGTGATGGGACTTGAACAAACAGTATCCTGGAACCTGCTGGATATGTGTTATTTAAAGAGCCCATGGTCCTTCACTTTTTTTAACAAATTATTTATCTCATACTGTCCTGTGCTTTTCCATGGATTTCTGAGTTGACATCATGTGGCATTGACATGGCTAATCAGAAGCAAAAGTTCTAGGCACTACATCATAATTTCTGGATTTCATGAAGCCAGTTATGAAAAATAAGTACTTTTCAAGTACCTTTAGAAATTTTTGTCAAAAATTAAGGACTTTTAAGCACCCTGAAAAAAATTAAGCACCTTTTAAAGATTTAAAAGGGCAACAGGAACACTGAATGTAGTAATAGTTAAAAAGGCATTTAATTTTATTTCCACATAATTACCCCCAAAAAGGCTACTTTTTAGAGCAAAATCAAACCATAAGATTTTTGCATTTACATTACTAAAAATCAGTTCAGAGATTCACACATCCATCAATGCACATTCTTAGTTTTTCTGAATGCATGCTTTCATTGAAAAATTTGGCAACACTGAAAGTAGAGTCATACATCAACATTTAAACAGCATGATGCATTACAAAAGTGCATGTTAAACCAACTAAGCACTGTTTTAAAACTACCAATCAACTAAAAATGTACAACACAAATCCACATAATGTACAATATAATATTTTATATGCGAAACACCTTAACCGAAAAAAATCACTTAATATTTGAAACTGTATTACAAATGTACATCATTAATATGCATAATATAAAATATTACAAAAGTATCATAAATTTAACATCTGAAATGCAAATTTATATCTTCAGGTTGGTGCAAATTGATCAGTTAATAATTTATTTGTGCCTAGTTTAGCAGTCATGTAGACTTCAAATTTCAGTATAACAAGTTTTGACTGTTCTGGAGCATAACTGTTCCCTAAGAGTATACTACCCACTGTCCTCAATAATTTTGAGTTTCAAAAATAATTTTTGGTATTTATTTCAGTCAGTAAACATAAGAACATTTAGAGTAAGAACATGTCTCACTGGGTAGGTCTGGCACATCATGGCCATCAAACAGCTAACAGTAGATAACCATAAACAACCAGATTTCATCAAAATCAATATTTAATTTCCCAACACATAGTATTACAAAGAATATCATTTCAGGCAGTTGACAACTAAACCCTAAGTGGAGAAATAAAAAAAAAAAATTGTAAAGTGGACTACCCTGGTGTGAAAATTGATCCTACAAATGCTGAATAATTTGTTCTGACAATGAATGACCTTGCAGAGATCTCATTTCAAACTGTTTGCATCATGTGCAAACAGTAGTTCATATGAGGGGTTTTATTAGCAAACTGCATTTAAAATGCATGACAGATGTGACATTCCAGCACACAAAAAACCTTCTTTGTCTCGGGCACTATTCTACATACTGCAACATGCATGCAACAGACAGCTATGTTTGCATAACTTTGAGACAGCAGTGTATCCTGTGGCTGGGGGCCCTAAAGCAGATTTTATCTTTTCAAATGGCCAACATTTAAATAATTAATGCATTTATTTTTGCAAAATTATAGTAATAAATCTCCAAGCTTTCAGAAGAGTTCACATAACAACTAAAATTTGATGCAAATTTGAAGATAAAAAAAAACAAACAAAAAAAAAACGACATTCAGAAACAGAAAAATGAGAGTGGGAGTGAAAACAGATTTTGGCTGATCATGAAAAGAAAGCAATGGGTGAAATTTTCTGTGTTTTTAGTATTGTCTGGCATCATTAGTAATTGGGAGCAGGAAAAGTCCCCGTGTGGAGTAGACTTTGAAGTGTAAGTGACATAGTGTAGGTGACAGAGCAAAGTATGTACCTCGATTGGACCATAAAGACAAAATAGTAACAAATTTTCAAGGTGGAAATTTTTCACTTAAATCAATTCATCTGAATAGAAAGGATCAAACTTTATTTTCAAAGATTTTATCCAGGTGCATCAAGTTGGTTTCCTTGAAAAGTGGGCAATTGAATGCTATGAAAATAGTGCTTATTTTTCAGTTCTTGTTCACAGTTTGTGATTTAAAAATTTAGAACAATTTTCTAATGGAAATTTTTAAAAAGCCTTGTGAGGGCAGGAAGGGGCAGCACTGCAAGTTTATAGTGTGTCTGTTGTGCCTTCCATAAAATAAAGTTTCTCTCTCTCCCTTCTATTTTTTTTTTTTTTATTGCCCCAAGATGAGCTTCTAGATCTGCTACTACTTTGAGAGTTTCCTTACTGATTCTATGCCATCTTTTCATATGTTTGGACATCTTCCCATATATTTGGACAGGACCAAAGTTAATATAATCTCAATGAGCTGAAGAGAATAAGTGAAAAATTGGGGATGAAAATGAGTACTGGAAAGTCTGATGTAACAGTTCTAAGCTGAACTCCAGAAATTATCAGTTGTATTGGGTATATAAATAAGTTTTGAGATATTTGAGGTGAACAAAACACGTTGTTGGAGAACAGAAACAATATTTTAATATTAATCGAAGTATGCTCCCTCTGAAGCTACAACTTTACCCCATCTTTCGTGCAGTGAACGTATGCCCCGAAGGAAGAATTCCGGTTCCTTGGAAGAGATCCAGTTGTCCAACCAATTTTTGATGTCTTCATAAGAACTAAACCGTTCTCCAGAAAGTGCTGACTGCATCAACCGGAACAAATGGTAATCCGATGGCGCAATATCTGGCAAATATGGCGGGTGGGGTAGAAGTTCCCAGTCGGATCCTTCTAAATACGTTTTCACAGGTCGAGAAACATGTGGTCTTGCATTGTCATGCTGTAAGAGGACTTTGTTGTGTCTATTCTCCCATTCCGGCCGTTTTTGCGTGAGAGACTCGTTTTAAACGCATTAATTGAGTTCGATACCAATCACCAGTAATAGTTTCTGATGGTTTCAGCAGTTCATAGTGGATCACACCCTTCTGGTCCTACCAGACACACCTTTGAACCATGGATATTGCATTTTGGCATTGAAGGACCTGGTTCACCTGGCTTCACCCATGCTTTCTGCCGTTTAGGATTATTGTACCATATCCATTTCTTTTTTGTCTTGTACCATATCAAAACCCTTTCTTTTTTGTCTTTGAAGCAGCAATTCGCAAATGGTTTTTCGACGTTCAAGGTCTCTTTCCCGCAAAGCATGTGGAACCCAATTCCCTTCTTTTTGTACCATTTCCATGGCAGCTAAACGTTGTGAAATGCAGGGTTGACTAACATTTAATGCTGCTGCTAGTTCTTTTTGGGTCTGGCACGGATCCTCGTCGAGTAAAGCTTCCAATTCGGCATCAGCAATTTTTTGGGGCGGTCCAGAACGTTCTTTATCACTGACATCGAAATCGTTCCTTTTGAATCGTCTAAACCAATACTCACATGTTTTTATGGATGGGGAATGTTCACCATAGATTTCTGACATTAAGTGATAGCTGTTGGCAGCACTTTTCTTGACAATAAAGTAATGCACTAACACTTCCCGCAAATGCTGTTTTGTCGGGACGAAAGTTGCCATTTTCCATCGAGTAAAACAAATATGTCTTCGCACTTCAATCGAATGTTGTATACTGACTCTGACAGCTGGCGTCTCGTACTGCGATATCGCAGTGTTGCCACCTTAAAATACATGCCAGCAGTAATAAGTACGACACCGAACGGAAATCCCTCAAAACTTATTTATATACCCAATACAATATGATGAAAGGACTAAAACACATGGCAGGTGTTAATTATCTAAGTGAGATTACTGACGAGACAGGAAAGCCTTATTAGGAACAAGTTTACAAAATCAGTAAAACAAAAGAGGTTTCCAATCAGCTGAATAAAAGATACTTTCACCACAAAAAATGTTGGTCATAGAACTATATACTATATACCAGGGATGGGTAATGCGTTCATCATGATCTACTGGTCGATCCCCAAATCTTTTTTGATCGATCATTAACGTTTTGTGGGGAAAATATTAAAAAAATTAAGTTACTATGAAAATCGATGATGAAGCATTCAAACCAAGGAACGGCCATGTTTGCGCCCTTACAACTACTGATTTGCGACTGCATAAACCAGGTGTCAAGGTCACATGGCCTTCCTCACCCAATAGCAATCTGCTGTGGCTCTGCTTGCCTACGTAATGAGAGCATTTAACATACAGTTAGTTGATATTATTGTTTTGGTGAAAATGAGTGACACGAAAAGACCGAAAACTTATTAATTTCATCAAGAATGGGAACTGGACTACTTTTTTACTATGGTTAAAGACAAGTGTTGCTGCTTAATTTGCAGTACTTCTGTGGTGTTACCAAAGAAGGGGAATTTAGAGCGGCACTTCAAAGCATTGCATGGTAAATATCAATCCGATTTCCCACTTAACAGTGAAATAAGAAAGAAAAAATTACATGAACTGAAATCTGGACTGAGTGTGCAGAGAAACATGTTCTCAAAACCAAATGATCAATCTAAGGCTGCAACCATTGCCTCCTTTTAAGTAAGTCATAAAATAGCAACAACATGTGACCTTTTTCTGATGACAAATTTATCAAAGATATTTTTGTGGACATAGCAGATTCTCTATTTGCAAATTTCAAGAATAAGGGTGAAATAAAAACAGCCCTTCAAAATCTGCAATTATCTCAGAATACAGACATAAGATGTTTTGAAAAGTTAAGCCAAAATGTAAATGGGCAACTGCTAAAAGATATATATCAATGTGTTTCATTTTCCCTGCAACTAGATGAATTGATGGATGTCGGTGACACTGCTCAACTGCTGATTTTTATCAGAATGGTTTTCCTGGACTTTTCTGCTAAAGAATAATTGTTGGGCATGATTTCATTGAAAGGAAAAACCCGAGGTCTCAATATTTTCAACGGATTCAAGGAACATATTAAAAAGGTTAAGTTGCCTTTATTTAAGTTTGTGTCAATAACCAACGACGGAGCAGCAGCGATGACAGGTAAATCCAATGGATCCATAGCCTTGTCAGAAAACTGAAGATTTCGCAGATTTCTTAAGCTATCATTGTATCATCCATCAACAAGCTTTAGTCAGTACGAGGTTTAATACAAAATGCATCATGGATATTGCTTTTAAATTCATCAACTCCATCAGAGGTAAATCTTTTCAAAGGCGACTTTAAAAAATAAAACTGGATGATATACAGCCAGATTTGATTTTACACGTGGACGTCAGGTGGCTAAGCCGAAGCAATTTTTTGCAAAGATTTTGTGACTTGTTGGACAATATTATAAGTTTTCTTGAAGAGAGGGGTGGTAATTATCACCAATTGCATGATTTAGACTGTGATCTGGCATTTTTGGCAGATTTTAAGGAAAAACTTATTTTATTGAAACTGGAATTACAAGGAAAAAATAAAACAATTCACGATATGATGAGCAATGTTTCTTCTTTCAAGAACCAAGCTTTGGCTATGATTAAGGATCTCAATAATAAATGTTTTGATCGATTTAAAAACATCAAGGATCATTTACAAAAAAAAAAAAAAAATCCATGTATGAATTCAATTCAGGAAAATATGAAACCAAAATCCAAACTGCACTTGACAACTTCAAAACCCGATTCAGTGAGTTTACAAAAACGGAAGATCTTATTCAATTTGCTATTTATCTGTTCAAGGAGGACACTGACCCACAACAGATCACAAGTAAATTTGCAGAGCTGTTTCAACTGGACAAAATTTCACTGGAAAATGAAATAATTACACTGCATTGTGACATATTTCTGAAAGCCAGATCTTCAGAAGATAATTTCTGGATTTTGTTTCCAAAAATAGAGTACCCCAATGTGAGAAAATGTAGTGAACATTTACATTCCTGCTTCGGGTCAACATACACAGTGTGGCAAAGAATTTTTAAGACTGGGTCTGTAAAATGAAATAGAAACAAGAAATTATAATTTGTTTTGGTTTGTTATTCAAAATAAGTCTCTCCGGCTTCAATACACTTGTTACAGCGATTTAATAATGATTCGAATGCCTGTTCCAGTTCACTTTGCGGAATTGCCTCCAAAGCACGCGTCAAAGCTGTTTGTATGGTCGAAATATCATCAAAATAACATCCTTTTAACGTCATTTCAAGTTTTGGGAATAAAGAAAAGTCGCAGGGTGCTAAATCAGGCGAATATGGTGGATGATTCAACACACAGACGTTATTTTTCGCCAAAAATCTACGAACAAGAAGTGAGGTGTGACTGGGTGCATTATCGTGCGACAAACACCAACTGTTTTCATCCAGATATTCTGGACGAATGCGACGAATTCTGCCCATCAAACGCCTCAAAACATTTAAATAAAACTCACCAGTAATTGTTTGTCCACTTGGAACAAATTCTTTGTGGATAATACCCTTACTATCGAAGAATGTATTGAGCATTGTTTTGATTTTCGATGGAACTTTTCTTGGTTTTTTGGCTTGTGGTGAGTTTTTTTACTTCCATTCTGCACTTTGTCGCTTTGTTTTAGGATCATATTGAAAACACCATGTTTCATCCCCTGTAACAATCGATTTTAAGAAGTTTGGATCATTTTCAGCAGCTGAAATGATGTCTCTGCAATGTGCACTTCTCCTTGATTTTTGTTCATTGGTTAACGTGTGTGGAACAAATTTAGTACAGATTTTTGTTTTGCCCAAATCTTCATGCAGGATGGTTCGAATCGTTTCTTTGTTGATGCTTAAGGACTCTTCCATCATTCTTAGTGACACACATCGATTGTTTGCCACGAAATCACGCACTTTTCAATAATCTCAGGTATCCTACATGAACTTGGTCTTCCGGTATGCTTATCATCTTCTAGCGTATCTCTTCCGTCCAAAAAACGTTTGTGCCACAGGAAAACATTTGATCTACTTAAACAAAACTCACCGTAAACTTGTTTCAACATTTGGTACGTTTCCGAGGCACTTTTACCAAGTTTTGCGTTAAATTTAATAACAGCCCTTTGTTCCATCTTAATAATTCAACATGAAAAAAATTTTACTTCTCTAATGAACAGCCGTTTCGCTTGAGTTACTTTAACAACTGCGCAGTACTTTTGGCAGAAAGCAAGCAGATGGTCACGGTTTATAACGCATTCGCAATTACACTGGTGGCGCCACCGTAGGCTAAAATCTAGCGCCAGTCTTAAAAATTCTTTGACGTACTGTGTATTTATGCGAATCAGCATTTTCTTACAACAAACAAAAAATAAACATCGCTCAAATTTGACAAATCAGCACACAGAAGATTGCTTGAGATTGGCATTGTCTGATTAATTACACTCCAAATTTTTTAGCCTTGGCAGAAGAAACGAAGGCACAAACTTCACATTAATTTTTTATTCACTGTAAAAAAATAAACATTTGTTCATGACATTTAAATTCGTACTACGGCCTATGTATAAATATTGAACAAAAATCATAAAATAATTCAAATTGTTTTATTTACCTCAAATACATGCATAAAATCGATAGGTTACAGGGCAACAATGATATAGGTACAGCAGGAAGCGACAAATTTTAGAGGAAGAAATTTGAAACTGTGAAGTATAGTAGATCCCTTGGAGTCAAGGGCGAAAAAGTAGATTTCAGTCTCAATCAAATTGGCCACCCCTGTGGTATACAATGCAGTATTTCGATCTACCCCTCACTTTACAGCAATTAAAGTTTGGCTTGAAGTAAAAAGCCTTGCAGGAGGTAACATGGAATTTCATAGAAAAATAGGTACAATTCAAGGCACAAAATAATTAGCAAATGTAGACATTAAAACACAGCTGGGAAGTTCTTTCACAGAAGTGATGAGAACATAACAAGATGGTTTGGACAAGTGTGTCGCATGAGAGAAGACTTTCAACACAGATGTTAAATCCTGCAGTACCAGGCTACAGACCAACAGGGAGGTTTAAAACTAGGTGGCCAGAAGATATGAAACCAGCCATTAGTGATTGAGAAAATAATATGGTAGAGACAGAAAATCATATAATGGACAGAAAGAGGCTACAGGAAATAAAAATTATTATTACATCAATAAACAGAGATTTTCAATACATTAATCAATATCCTAATGCAAGATCATCAGAAGCATTAGTAGAGTTTGATTCTTAAATATGAAATGAACACAATATCAATGCAGCTTTAACAGAATTTTCAGGGACAGACCTTTGCACCATACATAGTGCAAAGGTCCTAAATTAGGGCTAACTCACAAGCTTTAACAAATTCTGCATTGGAATTCAAACACTTACTCAAGGTTTTACTCAGATTAGCATACTTAATTATATTTTAACTTGAAGAACTTTAAATTATTCTTCACATCTTCCAAGTTCTTTTGTTTTTACAGACATTTCTGGCCTCTAGATTTTTAAATTCTGAATAAATATGTATAAAACGGACATTGTCATTCAGTTGTTCCAGCAGGCCATGTCTCAGTGGCAAACAAATCTTTATACATCAGACAGAAAATGTTCAACTATAGAAATATTAAAATCATGAGAGGTATTTTTCATGGAAACCAGCTCAGTGTACTTTGGTTTTGCATAAGTGTTAATCTTCTCAGTCAAATATTAAGCAGCAAGCAATATGGACTCAGTATAAAAGGAACCACCACACAAAACCACACCATCGATTACTTATTATGCAAGCATGACCTCAAGACATACAGCAATTTCAAAATACAATTTAATAAGCTTCTGCATATTACTGTCATATTTAGCAGATTAATCCATATGGACTTTACATCACATTACATACGTACGTACATACATGGTCGTATCAGAATAATATGACCGCCCCTGGAATCACAGTGTACCTGCCCAGGCGCATCACAGAGTGCACATGACAAGGTCAACTGAATGGTGATATAAGTGGCTGGCCAGGAGAGATGAGCCATAGTGTGTAACGTGAACACAATGGGCAGAGGTAATGGTTTGATGGATATTCAAAAAGGAATGAACATCGGCTACCGCGCCAAGAGTGGAAGCATCTTAGAAACAGCAGACTTCATGAGCTGTTCGTGAGGTGCTGTATTAAGGGTGTACCAAGAATGGATCGCTGGCACACCGAGTATTTTCTGATGTCATAACTGTGGAGCTCTACAGGCCATCGACCCCAGAGGAAAATGTCGTCTCCGTCAACTGGGAAATGGCAATCGAAATGCAACAGTGCAGCAATTGGCAACGCAAATGAACGCTGGGATGCCCAGTTTTGTGTCCCCAATAAAGCAGAGTGAACCCTGTTACACATGGGACTACTGTCATTGGAGAGTGGAAGAGTGGTAAAAGGTGGGTTTCTCTGACGAATTGAGATATTTACTCCACAGAAGTGACGGACAGTGGCAGATATGGAATTAGACACACGAGAACCAACACCCGGACATACTTGTCAGTCAAGTACAGGTTGGCGGTGGCCGTGTGCATGTCTGGGGGATGTTTTCCTGGTATGAACTGGGTCTGCTGGTACCACTGGATGGGTCCCTGAACGCCAATAGCTACCTGTCCATCATCATTGACCGCATGCATCCCTTCATGTTGGATGTTTACCCTGGTTGTGATGGTGTCTACCAACAGGACAATGAGCTGTGCCCCATAGTTAACAGGGTGTGTGACTGGTTCCATGAACACGACAACGATGTCTCCGTTCTTTCTTGGCTGGCAAAATCACCCGACCTCAATCTCATAGAGCACTTGTGGGACTATTTGGATCGACAGGTTCGGTTTGCCAACCCACAACCACGTCATCTCTGGGACCTCCGTGTTCTGATGCAGTTCAAATGGGCGCGTGTGCCTCAGGCAACCTTACAGGGCCTCATTGCGTCCATGACACACCGTCTTGCCACTGTAATCCGGGCCAAGGGTGGTTATTCTCATCATTAGGTAGGTGGTCTTATTATTCTGGTACAACTGTGTTCAGAGGTTAGTTCCACAAAGAAAGACAATCTGCCAGATAAATGTTTAACTGATTATTTACTTACTGTTGCCATATCAACATTAAGTAAATAATCAGTTAAACATTTATCTGGCAGATTGTCTTTCATTGTGGAGCTAACCTCTGAATCTTAGAGAACAATTCAGTGATATATGTATGTATGTAATTGTAAAGTCCATATGGATTGATCTGCTAAATGTGAGAGTAATCTGCAGAAGCTTATTCAATATATATATATATGATATTTTTCATATGGACTTTAGATTGGTCAAAAGTAAGATGGTTCATATAGAACTAGGAGAGCTGGTTAAATTTGATAGGGAACAATACAATAATTGAAGATTTGAATGCAGAAAGGGGATACAAGCATTTGGGATTTTTACAGGCATGTAGCATTAAACACAGCAGTGCTAAGAATACTGTAATTTAAAAGATAAATTCCAGCATAGTGAGAGATGTGTTTGCTTCCATGCAGTGCTCCACTGGACAACAATGGCACACAAAACAGCAACAAGGCCTCTATGAATCTGAGAAATTGACATGAAATCAAGCTTTGGTATAAATATTGTTGAGGTACCATGTAGTTATGTGTGACATTGGCCATAAGACTCCAACTCAGTAGGTTTTGTTCCAGAGCCCTTAGGTGGAATGACGAACTGGAATCGCCAGTTGTGGGTTGACCCCCCCCCCACACTGATGTACTTTTATGTTTTTCAAGACTCAAAGAAAGAATTTAAAGGACTAAAGTGTGAGATATGGTGGATCTACCATCTTCAACTACAACACCAACACTTGGGAGAATCATACTCTGGGACAAAAGAGTATAACAGATTTTGTTGTTTACAGTGTCTCAAAACATTTGTTGACATTTGTGTGATGAGAGTTGTAGATATTGGCTCTGATCATTACCTGTTAGTGTCACAAGTGAAACTGAATGTTGGTTGGAGAAAGAAGAATGACTGTGATGAAAAGAATAAAGGTTGAAAGGCTTCCTGACAAACACCAGCAATACTTTGAAATACTCCATGAATGACTGAATGAGTTGAATTTATGTGAGAGAGATGTGGAAAAGAAGTGGATATGTTTACGAACAGTGTTGTCACTGTTCCTGAAGAGGTCTGTGTTACAACAACAGTGGGTAGCATTAAATCTGATGCTTGGTGGAACAGTGAGATTTGAGAAGCAGTTAAAGAGAAAGAAGGAAGCATATTTGGGGATGTTGCACAGTAAAGTTTTTAAGGATGAATATTGCTGTAAGAAACATAAAACAGCAAAGCTGGTTCATCAGAATAAGGCCAATGATAGGAAGGATCACGTAGAAAGGCATGAACTGTCCTTTCGGAAAGATAAGAAAACATTCTGGAAGTACATGGGACATAGGAAAACTTAGGGAAATAAAGTTCTAAGTTGTGTGAAGAATAGGATCAGAGAAATAATATGGGAGCCTAATGAGTTAAGTGGAAGATGAGGTGAATACTTCTGTAGTCATAAGAACATCAAAGCAAAGGAGATTTTGAGGCAGAAGCAGGTGATGCCACAGTGAGGGAAGGAAGAACAGGAGGGATCTAAATGGAAGATGTTTGTAAAGTTTGAAAATATCTTCAAAATGGTGTGGCTTTAAGAGTAGATGGCATAACTGCTGAGATGTTAAAAAATGGTGGTGACTCTAATTAACTGGTTAACTGAAAATTTTCAGTTGTGCTGGGAATTAAGAATGGCCCCTCAGGATTGGAGGGATGCTATCACTGTTCCCTTGTACAAGAGGAAAGGAGACGTGATTGAATACAAGAACTATAGAGGTATCAGACTGCTAAATGTTCCAGAGAAAATGTTTGGGAAGGTCATTTTTGATAAAGTGTGAGGTCTAACATCCCAGAAAGTGTGGATGTACGAAGTGGTTTTATACCTGGTAAGGGCTACACTAACCAAACTTTGTATCACATATGATGATCAAAAAGTATCTGTTTGTTGGTAAGAAAATTTTTGCTGCTTTTATAGATTTAGAGAATGCTTCTGACTGAATAAACAGGATTTTCTGTGGAGGGTTTTGCATAAATATGGTATAACTGGGGATTTTCTTGATAGGTGAAAACTACAGGGGTTGGACAGAATGACATGAACACCATGCTGAGAAACGTGACTTTTAATGCAGCTGCGTACGTCGCAATACGTAAAGGGTATCCACCACTTTTTGGTTGTAATAGCTTTGTTAAGAACCTCAAGGTTCTGTTTAAGTGCATTTAAAGTGTTTTGTTGCAAAATTTCTTTCAGGGTGACGATGAAATGAGCGACCTAACAAACTTCGAAAGAGGGCTAATTGTCGGTGGTCGGCTAGTTGGTGCCTCTGTGACAATAGTCGCCAGGGTAGTGGGGGTATCAGGAGCTACTGTGACTAGTGTCATGACAGCATACCAAGTTCATGGCAGAACCTCATCTGCAAAACACAAGCGCGGCCGGAAAAGGACATTGACTGATAGAGACAGGAAAGTATTAAAAAGGATTGTTACCCGTAATAAGAAGACCACAGTGGCAAAAATTAGAGCGGAGCATCTCCAGACCCCAGTATCAATGAAAACAGTGAGCAGGGAACTGTATAAATGAGATATTCACAGCAGAGCTGCTATTGCAAAATAAATCTCTGGTGACCTGGGTGAATGCACACAGACAATGGCAGTGCTGCCAGGAGCATACAACGCGGACTGCCAATGCATGGAAGCGTGTAATGTGGTCAGATGAATCCATGTTCACACTATTCCCCACTACAGGACGTGTTTACCTGTGGAGAACACTGTCAGAAACGTACAACCCAGACTGTCTACTCCCAACAGTGTAGCATGGTGGTAGTTCTGGGCAGTCATATTGTGGTTTTCATAAGGTCCCCTGATCACCTTGAAAGGACAGATGACTGGCAGAGCATATGAAATAATTTTGGCCGACCAAGTCCATCCAATTGCTCTGGCGTTATTTCCTGCAGGGGATGCCATCTATCAAGATGATAACGCCCCAATTCACAGAGCTCGGAGTGTCCAATCACGGTTTAAGGAACGGACGAAATTTCACACCTTCCTTGGCCTCCCCTATCATCAGATTTAAACATCATAGAACCACTGTGGCCTCTGTTGGAAAACAGAGTAACATCCCGTTATCCTCCTCCTGCATCTCTCAAGGACCTGGGGCAGTTTCTGCATGAAGAACAGTGTAACATCCCACTAACCACCATCCAGAATTTGTATGCACCCATTCCAAGAAAGGTTCAGGTGGTTTTGAATGCCAAAGGTGGTCCCACACTCTACTAGGTACATAAAACCTTTTTTTCCTAGGTGTTCACATTAATGTGTCCAACCCCTATATGTATGCTGACAGTAGAGCATATTTCTGAGTGAATGGTGCTTTATTGAAATGGTTTTCTATTGGTGCAGGATTCAAACAAGGTTGTGTAATGTCACCATGGCTGTTTAACATATTTATGAATGCCTGTATGCGTGAAGCAAATAGACAACACTGATTTATGTCTTGGTAATATCTATGTGTGCAGATTGCTGTATGTTGATGCTACAGTCCTGTTAGCAAAGAGCAAAAGTGAGTTACCAAGTAAGTTATTCCAGACTTACAAAGTGTGTATGCAATTCAAACCAAGTACAAATAAGGGTAAAACTAAGGTTATATTTTTGAATGAGGAGCTGTTAATACTGAATGCAAGATCAGTCTAAACGGCACAGAAATAGACCAGGTGAATAAATTTGTATATTTAGGAAGCATGTTTAACAAAGAAAATATATTAGATAGTGAAATTAGTAGGCGACTGAATTCATCTTTGAAAGTCTCATAGCTGCTCTAGAAGTATTTCACAGGAATAATGGGTTTTCAAAAAATGTCCTGAATGACTATGTATGAAAGTGTAATTGCTTGTACTCTAATGTACAGCAGTAAAACCTGGATACTGCAGAAGAGATCTAGGAGTTGTTCACGTGCTGGAAAGATGCATTACTTACAGAGGGTTTATGGCAAGACATGTTCTGATCATGTGAGGAACAAAGATGTGTAGCAGATGTGTAATGTGAAGCAAAATGTTGTTAGTATGGTGGTGACAAATATTATTAAGTAATCTGGCCATGTTGAAAGAATGAGTGCTGAGATCCTTAATAAGGGAATTTATTCAGCCTAAGAGGCAGGAAAGAATGGTATAGGAAGGCCAAGGAAATCATGGAGGGACCAGATTCAGAAATGTCTGCATGAAAAAAAGATAATTAGTAATCCGTACAAAAAGGTCTTGTGTGAGACGTGCAATAAATATAAGTGAAGCTCGAGTTGTGTGCCGTGATTGCTGTAAATGGAGATATACTTACTGTTTGATATATCAACAGTAAGTAAAATCTAGTTCCATCAGTTTTAAACTTTTAACTGACATATGAGTTTTCTTTGAGAAGCTAACTTCTGAATTTCAGAGAACAGCTGAGAGATATATATGTACTTAAAATGATCCTGAAGATATGTCTGAATACAGCTAATAAGGCAAAACAATTAATGCCTTCATGGTCTTGGTTCTGGCCTATTGCTTTGGCACCATCAGATGGTCATACACAAATCTTGAGGAAATTAACAGAACTATGAGGGGTAAGTATGATCAAACATTGAATGAGACATCCAAGGGCAGCTGTAGAGCATACCATGCTCCCACAAGAAAAAAGAGGATTGGGCATTCTTGATATGAAATGCATTCACAATGCTCAAATTAGCACACTGCAGAGATATTTTTACACAGTAGGCAATGAAAATAATATGTTTGATGTCATATGTACTGCAGACAAAGAGAGCACTTGACTAATGTTAAGTAAACCAAATGCTAAAATAGAGGATCCATCCATGGAAGACCAGGACAAAAACTGACAAGAAAGCTTAAGACAAAGACGACAAAAAAAAAAAAAAAAAAAAAAAAAGAAAGAAAGAAAAGAATGATGCACAGTTCTTTTGTTTTTTCACCACCGACTCCCGAAAGTTTTAGTGAGGAACTTGCATGTGTAGATTCCAAGTAATCTACACATGCAAGTGACTAAAAAATGTAAAAATGGCCTTTGCTTTAATTCATTAATACACCATGGATTTCACAATGGGGCGGTGCAAAATATTGAGGGTGCTGGTAAGAAAACTCTGTGGCGGAGAAAATACCCCCCCCCCTAAAACATTAGGTGTGGTAAAAATGTCTTCTCCTTACTAGAGGCCTGTTTCTTATTATTAAGGAACCATTACAGTGTTACCTGAAAGTGCATAATGTAAACCATGCCCCTACCATTTGGTTTCAGCTCCTTTAGATTATTTAGATTAGCACATAGTAGTAAAAAAAAAGATGACACCGAATTTTCGGGTGTAATAAGCACATCTTTTGAATCTGTTCTGATCCAAATTAAATTTATCAAAGCTATTTAAAGTCAATGGAACCGGTATGGAAAACAATAGTATCTGACGGAAGAAAGAAGTTTTTCAGTCGGGTCTTTAATCCCTCAGATATTGCTGTAAATGGAATCGTGAGCTTACGAACTCTTAGAAACAGAGTTATCGACAAAAGTAAGATGTGACTTTACGTCCCCTGGTTGGAAAACCATGCATTATTTTAGGAAGAAAGTATTCTCAAAATGTTTATCCATATGAGCGGTATCGGTCCAAGAAAAAAATGTAGTCTAGTTTTCAGGAGCCCAGATTTTGCTACAAATACATCAGAAGCAGAAATTAACACTTATGACCCCTGATGGCCAAACCATTCTTTACCAAACATTAGAAATTATGTGAAAAATATTTTCCGTCAGGTCTTGTATGCGAAACAGGAAGAATTTTTCAAACCGGAGTTTTAGGAGCAGAAAACACACTTTACCTTTGTGCGCCCTAGCGGAAAGTCTATGATTTACTTGAAAATTTTGAATTTATAGGAAAAACATTTCGCATCGGAAACACTATCCAACAAAGAAGGAATTTTTCAAATCGTACTTTTAGAAGTAGAGATATTGGCAAAAATAAGATATACATCTACACCCCCTGGCGTACAAACCATGCATTATTTCAAGAAGAAAATGCTCCTAAAAGATTTGTCGACATGAGTATTATCGGTCAACAAACGACTTTCTTTTTCAATCAAGATTTTAAAAGCTCATATTTTGCAGCAAATACATCAGAAGCGGAAATTAAAACTTACGCCACCTGGTGGCCAAACCATTTTTTGCAAAAATTAGAAATTATGTGTAAACGATTTCACATCAGGAGCTGTATCCGGTGCAGAAAGAATTTTTCAAATCAGAGATTTAGAAGCCGAGATATAGGGGGAAACGCAATTTACCTTTACGTCCCCTAGCGGAAAGTCTATGAATTACTTGAAAATTTTGAAATTATATGAAACACATGTTACACTGGAAACACTATCCAAGAAAAAAGGAATTTTTCAAATCGGACCCTTAGAAGTAGAGATATTGACAAAATTAAGATATACATCTACGCCTCCTGGCGTAGAAACCATGCACTGTTTTAAGAAGAAAATGTTTCTAAAAGGTTTGTCGACATGAGTAGTATTGGTCTACAAATGACGTTATTTCCAATCGAGAATTTAGAAGCTCATATTTTGCTGCAAATACATCAGAAGCGGAAATTAAGATTTACACCCCCTGGTGGCCAAACCATTTTTTTACAAAAATTAGAAATTATGTGCAAACGATTTACCATCAGGAGCTGTATCCGGTGCAGAAAAAAAATTTCAAATCGGAGATTCAGAAACAGAGATGTAGGGGGAAAGCAATTTACTTTTATGCCCCCTAGCGGAAAGTGGATGAATTACTTGAAAATTTAAAATTATATGAAAAATATGTCGCACTGGAAACACTATCCAGCAAAGAAGGAATTTTTCGAATCGGACTCCTAGAAGTAGAGATATTGACAAAAATAAGATATATATCTACACCCCTGGTGGAGAAACTGTGGAATATTTTAGGAAGAAAATATTCCGAAAAGGTTTATCGATGTGAGTGGCATCAGTCCACGAAATAATTTTTTCAATCGATATTTTAGAAGCTCCGATTTTATGGCAAATACACCAGAAGCAAAAATTAACACTTACGTCCCCTGGTGACCAAAGTATTATTTACCAAAAATTCGAAATTATATGCAAAAGATTTTCCATCAGGAGATGTATCCGCTGAAAAAAAATGTTCAAATCAGAGTTTTAGAAGAAAAGTTATCGCGCAAACTGTAATTTACTTTTACGCCCCCAGCGGAAAATCTATGCGCAATTTGAAAAAGAAACTATATCTAAAATAATCTTTGACATAAATGGAATCGAAAGATAAAATAATTTTTTCAATCGGATGTTTAGAAGCAAATATGTGGAATAAAACGTAATTTTGAATTTGACATCATCTGCATTTACGCCCTCTAGCGGCAAAATTGCACATCGTAAAAAAAAAAACGAAATGAAGGATCATCATTCTCATATTTCAAGCTTCCGAACGCAAATGTTTTTTTTCAAATCGGACTAATAGTTGCAGAGATACCGTGGGTACAGACGGATGGATGGACGGACAAACCGATAACATAAGCACGATCTTTTTTTACAAAAGACGTGCTAAAAAGAGAACAGAAAGTATGAGAACCCGACGAATGTAACCAAGATTCAAGGTAACTCCTTTCTGTTTTTCATTGCCTCTGTAAAAATGTGAGGAACTTTCGTCAAGGAAAATTCCAACTTCGCTTCAGCTAAAGTAGTTATCCAACCCAGTAGGGGAGAGAGGGACAAGTCCGCAGTGGGAAGTTCTACGGGGAGAGTCAGTGGAGGAATTAATATTTCTTTTTGATAGGGGAGGCTGTGTCATGTATCATTAAAATTAAATTTTTTTTCGAAGGAAGGAGGCTCTTAGTTTGGCCACTATGAACATCAAATTTTTTTGGTGGGTTTGAGTAGAAAAGTCTATAAATTTCATTTCGGGAGTTAAAGAAAAAAGGAGAGGGGGAAGCCCTGAAACTCCTTCCTTTCTCCTCTTTTTTTCCTAAATAACTTGTGCAAACAAGTAGTGTTAAGTAGGTATCCAGTGTGCAATATAAATGGTGAATATTTAAGTGTTGAATCTTGATGTATATATAAATGTGAAAGTGTGTACATATTTAATCAGGAAGTAGGAAATGATAGTATAGTACCAATGTGTATCAGTGTAACTTACCTTGTGCTTTGAATCCCAGTGCCTTTTGAAATTGTCAGTTAAACATGAAGAGTACCTAGGAAGAATTTTTTTATATAAAGGGGGGGGAATTGTGGTTAGTTGAGAAAATATTTTGGGTTTTTATTTATCAACATTGGCTTGGTCTTATATTCTGGTTTTACCAAAGATGTAGAAGTGATGCTATAAGTGTGCACTCTTAAAAATCCTGATTTTTAGTTTTGCTAGCATAGAAAAATTTGTTCTACCAAATTATGATTTCAGTAACGTCTTTAAAATTTTGATGATATCGATTTGGCACTTGTGCAATTTTTATATAACACTACTTATATTAACAGTACTTTTGTGAAAAGCTAATGTAGAAATGTTTGGAAAAAAATTTATGAGTATAAATTGTGCAGTAAGCTTTTATCGAGTTAGTCTGAAAGTATAAAACACACAATCATATGTGATTTACCAGCAAGAGCTGATATTTTCCATTAAATTTGTTGGACTCTAATCTAAATTTCTTATCAGCCACAAGAAAATGTTTCACCCAAGTTGTGATTGAAATTCTTTGTTTTGAGCCAAATTTACTATCATGTCCACTTAAAAATAAAGGTGAACACAATGGATTCTTCAAAAACCTAAAATCTGAGTGGCAGTAAAATTATTGAGAAAAAGGGTTGTTTCTCACCTGTTTCTCAAGAACTTGTATCCACCTCAGCTTAGCCAGAGGGTGGAAACGTTCCTGTTTCTTATTGTGGCATAATTGCTGTATCCTGAGATCACCACCAGAATGAGTACAATGTTACCTTGATTATTTTAGTGTTACAAATGTCCTATACATGTAACAAAAACACCTTTTAGCACTTTCAGGCTGTCAACTTTGCAAACACAAACAACACATACAGTGAATAATCATAGTTGAATTTTAAACACTGTTAAAATAATTGTCTATGGTGTCTATGCATAAAAATGACTTAATGTGTTATCAATTTCATCCACCCATCTCCCAAATTTAAAAACAGCCAAAAAGTGAATTCTCTTTCATCAAACCTAACAGCAAAATAGCTATAAATCAATTGTCAAGAGAAGTGGTATTGGAAAAGTGTCCAGAATGAGTAAACAACAGTAATATTGTCACACAGGGCAAAACATAGAGAGCCACAATGAGATGGAGAGAATTTTTTTTTTTTTACATATGAGCATTTTGACAGAAAATATGATACACAGAAGGTGGTACAATTTGGAACTGTGGAAGACTACATCCTGTGGAAAGCATGCTGAGCAATTCCACAGCATGTAATTGCCATATGCACATACTCAGTGAATATCTAGAATTGCAGCACTAATCGCATTAGTTAAGGCTTTTATTCACTTTTCAGTTGAAACATTTGCAGAAATGTCAAATGCTACAGATTGGCTAGAGACATTTGTACCATTCATAAGTTACTTTTTGATTACATAAAAATACATACATACATATCACTAAGCTGTTCTCTGATATTCAGAGGTTAGCTCCAAAAAGAAACAGAGACTACCAGATATTTTTACTTACTGTTGCGCCGTATTAATTTTCTCCATTTACAGCGATCTTGAAATACGTATAACTCAGACTTTACTGGTATCCATTACACACCGTACACAAGATCTTTTATACTTCATACTCATAAACGTTTTCTCATGCAGACACTCCTGAATCTGATCCACCCATATCTTCCTTGGCCTTCCTCTGCCTTTCCTTCCTGCTACTTGGGCTAAAAGATTTCCTTAGTAAGCATCTCATCACTCGTTCTTACAACATGGCCAAACCACCAAAGCATATTGGTCTCCACCTTGCTAACAACATTTTTGCTTCACATCTCACAACTGCAACACATCTTCATTCCTCACACAATCAGACCATGTCTTGCCACAAACCCACCATAAGTAACGTATTTCCCCAGCACACAAACAACTTCTATGTTTCTTCTGTAGTACCCAGGTTTCACTACCATACATCAGAGTAGGAACAATTACACTTTCATACACAGCCATGCAAGACTGTCTAGAGACCCCCTCATTCCTGTGAAAACTTCCGAGAGCAGCTATGACTTTCAATGAAGAATTCACTTGCCTACTAATTTCACCATCCAATTTGTTCTCTCTGTCAAACATGCTTCCTAAATACACAAACTCACTCACCTGGACAATCACAGTGCCATTTATACTTACATTACATTCAGTGCTACCAGTTTCTCTCTCAAACACCATAACTTTGGTTTTTCCCTTATTTATACTCAGTTTGAATTTCATGCAACCTTCATACATCCGGGACAACATACTCTGCAAATCACTTTTCCTCTCTGCCAACAAGACAGTGTCATCAGCATATGTCATCAGCAATGTTCATCAGTGTCATCAGCAATGTTCTTTTGTATTGTTCTTTTTTATCTGCACACATGGATACCACCAAGACATAAACCACTATTATCTATTTTGGCATCACACATCCCTAAATATATTAAACAGTCATGGTGACATTACACAACCTTGTCTGACTCCTGCACTAATAGAAAACCATTTTGATGAAACACCATTCACTCGTACACAAGCTTTACTACCAGCATATATGGCTTTTACACTATTAAGTAGATTCCCAGTAACACCATATTCATTCAATATATTCATTCAATACCTTCCACAAAAGTGTCCTATTTACTCGGTCGTAAGCTTTCTCTAAATCTATGAAGGCAGCAAAAACTTTCTTACTAACAGCCAGATACTTTTCAATCATCATGCGTAATGTAAAAATTTGGTTAGTGCAGCCTGGTAAATAAAGGCTGCACTAACCAAATTTTTACATTACGCATGATGATTGAAAAGTATCTGGCTGTTGTTTAAATTACATAAAAATACTTATAAATATTTTAAAAAAAACTTGATTGTCCTCTAGTCTCAAAAATCACTTGACTAATCAGCACTTCACATGACTGCATATATTCATTCACAAATACATGGCATGTACACACGAAAAACTACTTATACACACACACATACACATAATTACTGATTCCTCATGAAAGAACATTTTTAGCCTAATGACTTAGTCTAGTTCTAATTAAAGAAAGAGCAGGTATATATATGTGCTGCATGGGGCAAAAATAATAAGGTTTTTAGATTTGCTGATGTAACACGGCGTATGAGGGGATGCCGAAAAGTTCTCGGCCTAACACACTTCTTGCAATTATAGCATTATTTTGTCACTGCAGCTCGAAAGAATGTTCTTTTGTATTGTAAAGTGTCAATTTTCAGACTAATAGCTCTTTTTTTTGCAGATGTTTGATGTCCTGAACTGAATCATGTGAATGCAAAGTGTTGAATTTTCAAATGTTGAATGGAATTTGCCATGAAATTTCTGTTCCTGTAGAAGAAAACTGCAAAGAAAATCTATGAGTGCCCTTCATATTCTGCTGTAAAGAAATGGTGTGCCAACTTTCAGCATGGAGACTTTGAGACCGAAGATGTAGCAAGATCTGGGAGACCTTCAACAGTGACAACACCGAAATTTTTAATCGTGTTCATGACTTGATTTTGACATATTGGCGAATCTTGGCTAAAACAATAGCAGAGACACTGGAGGTATCCAGGGAACATGTTAGGTTCATAATTCATGAGCACTTGGATATGCAGAAGACGTCAGCGAAGTGGGTGCCAAAATGTTTGAATGCCGATGAGAAATGAAGACGAGTGGACACTTCCAAATCGATTTTGCAGCATTTTGAGTGATATGGTGATAATTTTTTGCAGCGACTCATCACTGTTGATCAAACATGGTTACATCATTACGCTCCAGAGATGAAATAACAGTCTCTGCAGTGGCAGTACTCAGGTTCTCCATGGCCAAAGAAATTCAAGACTCAAAGGTTTGCAGGAAAGGTCATGGCAACCATTTTTTAGGATTCAGAAGGCCTTTTATTGACTGACTATCTTCTGAAAGGCCAAACAGTAAATGCTGAATTCCACCTTTCTGTGCCGATTAAAGGAGAAATTGAAGGAAAAAGGTGAGGCAAACTGCAGAAAGGTGTTCTCGTTTTGCTGGACAATGCGCTGGCTCACAAGGCTGGCAAGACAATGGAAGTTTTGAGGGATCTGGGATTTTAGTGCATAGACCATCCACCCTACTCAACAGACCTTGCTCCATCAGACGATTTCCTGTTCCCAAACCTTAAAAAAAGTTTGAAAGGGAAGAATTTTTCGAATGATTTGGAGGTGATATCAGCAGCAGAGAAGTATTTGAGTGATCAGACTTCAGAAATTTTTTGGATGGGTTACAGAAATTCCAGAAATGCTGTGCTAAGTGTGTTGAATTTAGGAGTGAATATGTGGAATAGTCTATAAGTTTCATGGCTCTAGCCCATTTCCTTCTTGGTGAGGCCGAGAACTTATCAGCATCCCCTCATATAAAGACAATTTTAAAGCTTAGTTTTCTGACTGCAATATGAAGAATCTACTATAGGCATGTGCTATTGATCATGAAGGAATTCAATTACAACTGAAAAATCACATATCCAAATTACAAACCAAGCACCACATATCCACATAATTACTTGAATATCAAAATAGAATGTTGCCATAAGATCACCTTTCCACTAAAGGAATGTTGTGAGGGGCATTCTTGAGGAAATAATCACAAGAAAGTTACCTCATGCCATTTTTTTACTTCCTCTCAGAAACACTAAACTAACTCAAATATTCAGCAATACAGATAATGTGGCTTGCCATGGATAAATTATCAGGGACCTAACATTAAATGTGGTACAAACTTAGGAGGAAACTAAAACATTTTCATACTGTAATGGTGCACAATTACCATTTATTTTCTTTCTTGTATTTGCTTCAATTACAGTTCACTTTTTACTCGTTTGATATAAGAAATTCTTTTGTTAAAATAAAATCAGGGTGGTGAAGTACCTGAAGTCCTACACTTGACTTGAAATGACAATAGTTTAGTAATTAGCAAAAAGATAATGGATTTATGATGGATATATATCAAAATTAATTTGACACTATTTTTACCATGTTGCAAAGTCATTTACATGACAGCACTTTTGTACATCCACGTGTGCGTTGTCAGCCACTGAGATCAAATGCTCATTCAAGTTTTGTTAAGCCTGGACGTTTTAATCTCAGTGGCTGATAATGCACACATGGATGTATACTGTGATACAGTTTTTATAGGCCAAGAATGTGCCCGTAAATGAAATTCATCAGCAGCTCGTCAAATTTTATGTTGACGTGATGTCTCAACAACACAAGGCGAAATGGTGCTGTTCATTTCAATCCAGCAGGGATGATGCAGGGAACCGACATCACACTAACAGTGGACATCCCAGTTTGTCGATGGCAGAAATCAACACTACACATGTGGATGAAATTATTCAAGACAACTGGAGCGTAATTTTGAGCCATATTGCATCTAAGCTGGGATTGAGTTATGGCGTTGTTCGACATTTTGTGGTGAATGTTTGGCAGTACACCAAAGTTCATGCCAGATGGGTGCCATGCTTATCGTTTGTCGATCACAAAGCAGTACAAATGATGGCATGTTTGACATTCCTGCAGCATTACGCTGAAGACAAACAAAGCTTTCTAGACCATATTGTTACAGGGAATGAGACGTGGCTCTACCACTTTGCTCCCATCAGCAAGAAAGCTTTCATGCAATGGAAACATGCTGCTTCACTGCCGGGAGAAAGTTTAAAGCCACACCGTCTGGTGAAAAAATTATGGCATCAATTTTCTGGGATTCCTCGGGTGTCCTTTTGGTAGACTTTTACAGCATGGTTGCACCATCAATGCTGCTGAGTGATGCTGTCATTCTCCTTCATGACAAAGCAAGGCCAAACACCGCCAACACCATGCAGCTCTTACTCCACAAATTCCAGTGGGAGGTGTGGAAGCACCCGGCCTACAGCCTGGAATTGGCTCTTAGTGACTTTCACCTCTTTTCTGATCTGAAACAGCACCTGTCTGGTACTCGTTTCACATGTGACAATGATGTGAAAACAGCTGCAGCAAACTGGCTACATCAGCAGGGACATGAATATTTTTGTTTTGGTCCAGGATGGACAAGCTGGTCATGCAGTCCAACAAAAGTCTGAATCGTCACGGTGATTTCATTGAGAAATAGTGCTTTATATCCTTTGTCACATCGCACGAATACTTCTTGGTTAGTGAATATTCCTTTCTCCTGCTTGAATGTGTAACCTTTTTCTGATTGACCCTTGTATAATTCACACTCTTTCAGGCCTCTTTGATAGCAGGCATCTAAATGCTAACTTAATTCTATATTGGATACTGAATACAACAGTAAGATTTCAAAATTTCTATAGATATACATGCAAGATTAAAAATTCAATACAATAACATAAAAAGGTATCTCACCAATATTAGGTAATGTTGCAAGTTTATCATCTTTTGGTAAAGGCTCAGGGTACATCACATCAATTCCTGCACCTTTTATTTTTTTGTTTTTCAGAGCTTCATACAAAGCATCCTGGTCTACAACTCCACCCCTGTTAATAAAACAAAAGACTGTTAACATTTCAACTATAATTCAATAACTGAAAGTCAGATTTCTGCAAATAATTTCACCTCCAGAATTTTTTTTTAAATCACTGAAATATAAAAAAAAAAAAAATTAAAAAAAATGTAAAACAAACACTTTCTTTGGAGAAGTCTTAAACTTAATTTGAGAAGAAAGAAAAAAACCCGATAAACACCCAAGATTGCAAATACATTCCCACTGGTGTAGATACTGAAACACTTATGCTGACAATCTAAAAAAATCTTATTCATTGACTCCAAATAAATTTCTCCTTCTACTCCACAACTATTACGTCTATAGCACATACAGCTAAAACAGTTTGAAAAAAAAAAAAAAAAAAAAAACACTCTTTAAAAATATGAGTCAAAGTTTTGGCCATGGTGGTCACCTTGAAATTTTCATACCTAGTGAATATCATTATTGGCACATAGGTGCCACATTAACTACTGCTTCTTATTTAGCCCTCCTTCAGAAAACTTGAAAATTACATTGCCTTGGAATCAGAAATGAACCCACATCTTTTGATTTACATTCAGGCATGCTACCATTATTTCAGTCAGGACAACTGAAGCTAACCAGATGTAGCAGAGGAATCTAAACAACTTTTCAGATGTACACCAGTCAATGCAATCCTTGCTTCATCATAGCATCAACAACAATTTCTCATCCATGTATTGCACACATACCGTATCATCATCATCATCATTGTCAACCATTATCAATCCACTGCTGGACGAAGGTCTCCCCAAGTTTCCTCCACAACGGTCTGTCTTGTGCCAGTCTCCTCCATGTCACTCCCGCATACTTTCGAATTTCATCCACCCATCTCCCATGTGGTCTTTTTCTGGGTCTTTTCCTGTCCCTTGGAATCCAATCTAAAATTTTGGCTGTCCATCTATGGTCTGTCCTTCTGGCAGTATGTCCAGCCCATTGCCATTTCAGGGATTTAACTCGGATCATGATGTCTTCCACTCTCGTCATTTTTCGGATCCACAAGTTCCTCTTCTTATCTCTCCTGGTTATACCAAGCATGCACCTCTCCATGCTCCTTTGAGTTGTCTGCAGCCTTTGTATGTCTCTTTTAGTTAAGGTCCACGTCTCTGCACCATACGTAAGCACTGGAAGGATGCATTGATCAAACACTTTTCTTTTAAGACATAATGGCATATTGCTCTTGAAAATTATGCTGTTTCTTCCAAAAGCTCTCCAGGCAAGTTTTGTACGCCGATTAATTTCTTCATCAATGTGACCCTCACTTGATATCTGCTGTCCAAGATAAACATCCGATGTTAGGCCTTCTAAAGCAGAGAATTTGTTCTTCAGTTCCAACTTGAAAGTATTATGGTGTTTTTTAAGGTTGGTTATGTCAATACATTTTGTTTGTCTTATGAGCTTGCCACATTCCAGTTTAGTGTTGAGGTGCATCTTACATCTCACCAATCTATGGTCACTACCTGTGTTGAACTTGTTCAGCACACTGCAGTCTTCGATGACGAATTTTTTGTTACACATAATAAAATCAATTTCACTTGTCGTCCCAATTGGATGTCTCCATGTCCATTTCCTGTGTGGCTTTTTCTTGAAAAAGGAGTTCAAGATGAAAAAATCCTTCTGCCTCTGCAAACTCAACGAGAGTATTTCCACGCTGGTTTCTGTTGCCATGACCGAATTTACCTACTGAAGTTTCATTCTGTTGCAGGTGCCCTATTTTTGCATTGAAATCTTCCATAATTATCTTCAAGTGCTGCTTACCTTTATTATTTAGATGACGAATTTCCTCATAAAATTCTTCAATTTCTTCTTCAGGATAACTTGTGGTGGGTGCATAAGTTTGAATAATCTGAGCCTGGTATCTTCTCGAGAGTTGGATAACGAGTCGTGCAGCTCTGTCAGAGGAACTTTCAACTTCTACCACTTTATCCTTCAGTTTCTTGTTTATTATAAATCCAACACCACTAGTTCTGCCAGTATCTGTCCCACGATAATAGAAGAGATGTCCACTTTTCAGTTCAATGAGATCTTCTCCTTTTCTCCTTACCTCGCTTAGCCCGACGATGTCCCACTTGATCCTTTGTAGTTCCTCTTCCAATTCAAGAAGCCTTGAATCAGAAGATAGGGAGCGTCCATTATACGTAGCCAAGGTCAGCATCACATGGCAGCCTAGTCCGGTCCTCCGGGGATTCTTAGCACCCTCTGCCTTCATGTCGCACTGGCCGCTGCCTTGGCCAGGTACATTCCAGCAGCCGGAGACTGAGGGCCAAGATTTAAGTTGTAGAGTCATTTTGGAGGTGTTTGGCCATAACTCACCACGCTGGCCAAGCGGGTTGGTGAGTGTGGGATAGCATTTCCTCTGATCCCGATGGTATAGTTATACCGCTATTGGCGGTCGTCAGAGCCCCTTTAGTGGGAACAGGATGCACCATGAGAAGGAGGGGTTGACATTTGTCAAGAAGAGGCTGTGATGTTACGCATCACCTGACCTTACATCCCACATACCGTATATGTCAGCATATCTCTTGTTTCAGATCATTGAAATAAATGGGAAGCGAATTCCCTAAAGAATTAATTTTCATAATTACATGGAAGGCATATACTGCATAAATACCATTATTGGCACAAAGGTGCCATGTTTTCTACTGTTTCCCATGCAGCCATTCTTCAGAAATCTTGAAAATTATGTTGCCATGGAACAGATTTGTCAAGTAATGTGGGAAAACTAAAAATGTCACACTACATCACAATTTCCACTATTCTGAACCATGCCATTATTTTTAGCCACAGATATTGTATTTGCCCCTTGATGCAACATTTTAGATATGCCTCATTTACTTCACAATTTTGGTAATAAAGGATGACATGGCTATTCCAGAAGTTATTAATATAGCCCTATTCAAATTTTGGGGTACCGTTCTTCAGGACTCAGTAGGTGTTACCACTCATGAGACAAATTCCAAACTTTCATATCATTCAATGTTGTACATTTTCCTCTCTCTACTTCCCATCTTACTAATTTTCTTTTGTGACAGTGCTGCTGTAGTGTCAGTACTTGTATGGAGTCCCAAATCAGTTTATGTCCTGTATTTTGTATATGTCTGTCCAAACCTGTTTTGCTTGTAATATTTTTAATTGCAGCTTTATGTTTTGCCAATCTAGTTTAAAGCTCTCTGCCTGCCTGTCTCACATAACTGAGACTTGATTCACATTTTATGTTATAGACCACACCTTCCTGCAGTAGGATGTTTTCTTCTTTTTGTTTTATATTTGGGAGATAATTACTAACTTTAAAACAAGGAAAAATTGAAATTCAGTTATATACAGGGTTCATACACATTCACAGAAAATAAATTCCAGGATTTTTCCAGGAGTTCACCAGGAGCTCATCAAAAATTCCAGGATCCCAAATGTTTGCCATAAATCTATGCTTTGTTTCATATTTGGTAAATTGGAGAAATTTTGAATACAGTAACTGAAAAAATATATACACATTAGCAGAGATGGAACATTCTGATTAATCAAAACCTTAAGATGCTTGCTTGCTTGCTTTTCTACAACAAACAAAACCAAAAATATATGCATGGTACTGATAACTTCTCTCCTCTTTAATACAATATTTTTTACCATATCTAAATAACACAGTACAGGCATTGGGCTAAAGAGAAAGACCCAGAGCCTTCTTGGAGAGCGAATCACGTACAACTTCAGGACCTGATCAGGGAGGAAAGCACACCTGCATGTTTCCTGCAGGAAGACTAGACAGCTGAAGCTCATCTAGTGACGATTTTATACGGCAACCTCTATAGGAATCTGCCATTACAAGCGATCAGATTGTCCTCCCTAAAAATAATGATGCATATGAACAATGAGGGAAGTCAACTCTTTTCAAACATGAATGCTGCCCCTAGGACATCAATACTTCCACTGATGAAACCACAATGTTACAGAGTTGTGGGGTATTCTTAAAATGTCCTATGGGTCTTGCAGTTCTGCTGTTACACTGTGTCCTTTCATGTGTGTTACATCTTTGATGAAGTGGAAATATTTCCTTATATAAAAATTGCTCTTTATAAAATCTATACAAAGCAATTTGAAACTTAATCCAATAATAATAATATAAAACAATTTTCCCACAGCACTGAAATGTAATGAATGCACAATGACACATAATAACAGGGGAACTACAGAACCCATACAACTTCAGAAGGGCTCTGAGACATGTTTCATATATACAAATAAATTCATGTTTTTTCCTCTCTCCGGAGAACTTATTTTGCATTGGTCACTTTTTGCCATAAATTTACACAATCACCATGAAGTGATTGATGCTTCTGACTGACAGACCTGTTCATTAAGAAAAAAATTAACCTTCATAAACAACCGCCAAAAAAAGGAAACTTGATGAAAACTCATGAAAACCATGATAACAATAGGATGAAATAATTTAAGGAAAGATTACTAAAACAATAAATAACTGCTAGAATGTTTAAGATTTCAATGATGACAAAATGATGTATGTTATATAATTGAATGTGCCTATGAAATGTCTAGATTCATATTTTACCTTCTACCACAAATGAGGCTTTGGATGAAATTTAATTTCCCCTCCAATGAATGTTTTTCCCTTACTCAGTCATTTCTTGATACATGAAAAAATAAAAAAATAATAAAAAGCAAGCATTTCTTCTTTTATTTGAAAAGTGCCATAGCAAATTCAGTGGACAGTACCATTTTTTAACTTTAATTTGGCTTTAAACAAAAGAGAAATGTTTGCTCTGTTGCTTGATACAGCACAAAGGGAATGAGGAATGGAAAAACATGCATTGATGTGAAATTAAATTTTAAAAATCAGTACTGGTGCTACTCATTCTGCCATGAAAGTGGCAACAATTCCATCACAGATAGATTAAGTACCGAATCTGAAATTTTGTATCAAACAAAGATCTTCACTCTTTCCACGTTTATAAGCAAGTCACGGAAAAATTCTCATTGGCCGCCACCGGGAGTCGAACCCAGGGTCTTCTAGTTACGCACCGGATATGCTTCCGTAACTGGGAGACCCTGGGTTCGACTCCCGGTGGCGGCCAATGGGAATTTTTCCGTGACTTGCTAATAAACATGGAAAGAGCAAAGATCTTTGTTTGATGTTCCTGGTCCACGTTACATGTCTGTATTAATTATCTGAAATTTTATTTCGCTTTAAAATGGGGGCGGGGCAAAAATGGTTGCCTTACAGATTGATTTTGAAGAAAAGACTATAAGAAATAGTGAAACATGCATCTCATTAAGAAAAATTCTTAAATATATTAAGTTGCCCTTTTTTATTATTACCACAGATATTAAAAACAATGAACATGACCAGAAAAACATAAAAAAAATCAGAACATAATAAGGAAGAGAAATGAGGGGGGGGGGTAGATGCAGCTTTGCCAGAAAAAAATCACAGAACATTCGGCCAGCAAATAACATGAAGACAACGAAAAATATTGAAAAAACATTTAAGAAATGTCACAACGTTAAAGATATCTAATAAACATTTCCAAAAATGTTTAAAAATGTAATAATCTTGAAAACATGAAAATAAACTTTACACAGATGTTCAATAACATTATTTTACTATGATTTTTTGGCTTTCATAATATACTCAATATTCAAAGCACTTGGAGTGTCCATGCATGCAAAAGAACCTGACCAAATTCAGCCATGAGACTGAGGTTGACTAATTTCACACACACTGGCTGCAGGAAGGCCAGATTGCAGTCCCCTCCAGTAAGAAGAGTGCGTGGAAGATGGAGCAGCCATCTTGGACTAACAGGAAGATTTTGACACACTGTTGCAACTCTAACTGTGCACAACTGCTGTACCTCAAACTAAGATCACTGGAAATATAGCACTCACACAACTTGTACTGCAGTGCTACATGCAATAAAAGAGACAATATCACATATCCACACTCTATGAAAATGGAAGGAAGTGATGTCACCATGAGCAGTCGCAACACTGAATCAGGACAGTGTGACACTATCAATCAACAATTTTTGACCAGTTTCTTTCATTGCATGAAAAATACCAGGGCTATCCCACGACCTTTTAGAAAAATCTGAAAAATCAAGGACTTTCCAGGCCTGGAAAAAAGGAAAATAAAATTTCAGGATTTTTCCAGGGTTCCAGGGAATGTGCAAACACTGTATATATATAAAAACCTACAAAAATTATTAAAATGTCAAATTATCACAGTCAAATCATTCTAACTGCATCAAAATAAATATGGCCTCACAATTTTTTAAAACACTAAATGCTCTAAGTTCTTCAGATACTTTAAAAATGACACAAAAGGATGAATTAAAGAAGTCTGGGAAGAAAAATTCTCTACAAAACACAAAAATCCTTACTAAAAAAAGAAAAGAAAAGAAAATGAATTCAAAAACAAGGTTTTCACTTAACTAGAAACATTATTTACCATGAAGGACTATTTGAAAAACTTAGAGCATACATCAACATTATTAATAACATCTATGAAAATGCAAGCGCAAATGTTCAACTGTTTGAGAACACTGCGCTTATGAGTGAGACAAGGTAACACCATATCTCCGAAACTCTTCAATGCCCCATTGCAGAATGTTTTTCTATCATTGAACTGGGAAGAGAAAAATTAATGGAGATTGTTTAACCCACCTTCGTTTTGCTGAAGATATTGTCATTTTTGCACTGCCCCTCCATATCTACAGTGTATGATCCAGGAACATGCTGACAAGAGCAAAAAAATGGGTTTAAAAATGAACTTACAGGAAACAAACTGATGTGCAATGCTTTTACAAAAGCTGAAGATTTTGAAGTTGGGAGGCAGAACTATAACCAATGACAATATCTACCTCGGACAAGAGATATCAAGTACGGATCATATAGCAGAAGAAAGAGATAGGCATATAAAACTTGGATGGAGAGCTTTTGGGGAAAGTAGTATAACTTTCAAGAGCAATTTACCATTACATCTTAAAAGAATTGTGTTTATTCAATGCATCCTTCCAGTTCTTATTTATGGATCACATACATGGACCTTAACTAAAAACACGACATTCAGAAGCTGCAAACAACTCAAAGAAGCACAGAGAAATGCATACTTGGTATAACAAGGAAAGACAGGAAAAAGGATAAACAGATTAGGGAAATGATGAGAGTTGATGACATCAAGATCAAAGTGAAGATCCTCAAGTGGCAATGGGCTGGACATATTGCTACAACTGATCATCGTTGGACAACTGAAATACTTGACTAAATACCAAGGGACAGGAAAAGACCCAGAAGACCACATGGAAGATGGATGAATGCAATTTGAAAGCATGCTGGAATGACTTGGAAGAGACTGGCTCAAGACAGGAAGTTGTGGAAAAGACTTGGTGGCAACCTACACCCTGCTACTTCAACATTTGTCCACTGCTTAGGAGTTTGATTTCTGAGCCCAACTAGGCTCATAATACAAAAATCTTCATATTAAATATGTACATACATTAGATAATTAAAATAATATTTTTGATTAAAATAAATGTTTTACTTTTTTGCTATTGTTTTACAGTGAGATACAATACAATATATCAATACAGGACAGTGAATGTAAATATTCATTAGCTGTCTCTAAATTAATGTGCTTGTTTGTAATCAAATACACTTGGAAGTTACTCACCCTTTCACATAAGAGGTTTTCACTTCATCTAATTCACATTTCCTGTTTGCACACTGCGGTTCCAGAATCTGATATTTCTTGTAAAGAATATTTCTTCCCTATTGCTTTTTGTAATACACTGACTGGTCTTTCATCATAAACTTTCACCCAAAAACTTAACAAAAAAAAAAAAAAAAAAACAAAAACAAAAAAAAACGAGTACATCTCTTTTAACAAATGTGTAACACATATTTACAGATGAACCCTTGATTATCTCAGAAAACCACGAATGACCAACACATCCGAAAAGAATATACCACAGATATCAACTTCCATCAATTTCCATTCTCTTCCCACACAGCAAATCATTCTCTCCAAGCACTGTCAACTTCAACCAAGGCTGTTTTCAAGGAGCTTTGCAGCAATCGACCACACCCACTGCCTTCCAGCTAGTGAATGTTCTAGTCTTTGCATCGTATTGTCTCATCACATTCTTTCCCAATCTATTTCGGTGGTGCCATCTATTTGATGATTCAGCTTTAAATTTTTTTTCATTTTGGTTTATATTTTATGGTTAACTTCTATTATCATTTGTATTATTTTATATTCATTTAATTTGTTAAGCATATTTATTTTTCAAAACCTTTTTTTCTCTTTTTGTTATTATTTTTTTCGTCTTTTTTGGCGTTCTATTCTTATTAGTTCTTCCTAGTATATGTTTAAACTGCTAGGATGATTAAAATTACATAACCTGGGCCTATTTCTTTCTATCAACACTGTTTCCGCTAATCGTAAATGCCTTTCTGTATGACAGCTCTTGATAATTTTTATGTCTTCAAACTTCAAAATATTGTTTATTTTCAATAAAAAACAATATATTGTTTTTATTATAAATATATATATATATCATCATCATTGTCAACCATTATCAATCCACTGCTGGACGAAGGTCTCCCCCAGTTTCCTCCACAACTGTCTGTCTTGTGCCATTCCCCTCCATGTCACTCCCGCATACTTTCGAATTTCATCCACCCATCTTCCATGTGGTCTTCTTCTGGGTCTTTCCCTGTCCCTTGGAATCCAATCTAAAATTTCGGCTGTCCATCGATGGTCTGTTCTTCTGGCAGTATGTCCAGCCCATTGCCATTTCAGGGATTTAACTCTGATCATGATGTCTTCCACTCTTGTCATTTTTCGGATCCACGTGTTCCTCTTCTTATCTCTCCTGGTTACACCAAGCATGCACCTCTCCATGCTTCTTTGAGTTGTCTGCAGCCTTTGTATGTCTCTTTTAGCTAAGGTCCACGTCTCTGCACCATACGTAAGCACTGGAAGGATGCATTGATCAAACACTTTTCTTTTAAGACATAATGGCATATTGCTCTTGAAAATTATGCTGTTTCTTCCAAAAGCTCTCCAGGCAAGTTTTGTATGCCGATTAATTTCTTCATCAATGTGACCCTCACTTGATATCTGCTGTCCAAGATAAACGTACGTGTCTGTTATCTCCAGCTTTTCTCCATCAATCGATAAATCTTCATTTCTTGTATAAGCATTGTACATCACTTTTGTCTTCTGAAAGTTCATTTTTAATCCCACTTCTTTACTCTTGTCAGCAAGTTCCTGGATCATACTCTGCAGCTCTGATAGGGTAGTTGCAAAAATGACTATGTCATCAGCAAAATGAAGGTGGGTTAGATAATCTCCATTAATCTTTATCCCTTTGTTTTCCCAGTTCAGTGATTGAAAGACATTTTCCAATGTGGCATTAAAGAGCTTCGGAGATATGGTGTCACCTTGTCTCACTCCTTTTCCAATTTTTATGTGTGTTGTATTTTCAAACAGCCGAATCTTTGCACTTGCATTTTCATAGATGTTATTAATAATATTAATGTATGCATCTTCAATACCGCAGGATTTCAGAGCCATTGCAACTGCTGATGGTTTCACCGAATCAAAGGCTTTTTCATAATCGATAAAAGCCATGCACAATGGAAGTTCATATTCCCTCGCTCTTTCAATTAGTTCTCTCAGTACGTGGATATAATCTATTGAGCTGTAGCCACTCCTGAATACAGCTTGTTCTCTCGGTTGAGCCATGTCCAGTGTTACCTTTAAGCGGTGTGAAAGAACTTTAGTGAAGATTTTATAAACCACTGAGAGGAGGCTCATAGGTCTGTAGTTCCTGAGATCCTCAATGTCACCTTTTTTATGTAGCGGGATCATTGTAGCGTTGTTCCAATCCTCAGGAATCTTCCCTTCATTAAGGCATCGAGTGAAAATTTGGGCGAGTACTATTTCGATTTCTCCACTTGCTTCTTGTATGATGTCTACAGTAATTCCATCTTCTCCTGGAGCTTTTCACCGCTTCATGTTCTTCATTGCATGTGCAACTTCTGCTGGAAGGACTATAAGAACTCTGGTACTGGTACCTTTCATGATGTCTGGAGTACATGTATCATCCCTTTCATATAATTTGGAGTGGAAATCTTTCACTCTTGTCAAAATTTCGCCTCTATTTCTTGTTACAGAACCATCTTCTTTTCTCAGTGCCATAATCTGTTTTTTCCCCTTACTGAGATGTCCCTTTGCTATCTTTAGGCTTTGGTTGTTTTCAATTGCTTTCCTTACTAGTTCACAGTTGAATTTCCTTACGTCTTCAGTGATACTTTTTCGTACTGTCTTGCATAGCTCTATATATTCCACTTTGGAAGTCACATCTTCTTTAGTTGTCCTCATCACTCTTCTTTTTTGCATCAACATTTTGGTTTTTCCTGATAATTTGTTCACATGCAATTTGTTCTTAGACCCAGCTAATTTTTTTGCTGTTTCCATAAGAGCTTTGGTTACTTTTCTGTTAACTTCAGAAATATCCACTTCTTCTGATGTTAGGCCTTCTAAAGCAGAGAATCTGTTCTTCAGTTCCAATTTGAAGGTATTATGGTGTTTTTTAAGGTTGGTTATGTCAATACATTTTGTTTGTCTTATGAGCTTGCTACGTTCGAGTTTAGTGTTGAGGTGCATCTTACATCTCACCAATCTATGGTCACTGCCTGTGTTGAACTTGTTTAGCACACTGCAGTCTTCTATGACGAATTTTTTGTTACACATAATAAAATCAATTTCACTTGTCGTCCCATTTGGATGTCTCCATGTCCATTTCCTGTGTGGCTTTTTCTTGAAAAAGGAGTTCAAGATGAAAAACCCTTCTGCCTCTGCAAACTCTACGAGAGTATTTCCATGCTGGTTTCTGTTGCCGTGACCGAATTTACCTACTGAAGTTTCATTCTGTTGCCGTTGCCCTATTTTTGCATTGAAATCTCCCATAATTATCTTCAAGTGCTGCTTACCTTTATTATTTAGATGACGAATTTCCTCATAAAATTCTTCAATTTCTTCTTCAGCATGACTTGTGGTGGGTGCATAAGTTTGAATAATCTGAGCCTGGTATCTTCTCGAGAGTTGGATAACGAGTCGTGCAGCTCTGTCAGAGTAACTTTCAACTTCTACAACTTTATCCTTCAGTTTCTTGTTTATCATAAATCCAACACCACTAGTTCTGCCAGTATCTGTCCCACGATAGTAGAAGAGATGTCCACTTTTCAATTCAATGAGATCTCTCCTTTTCTCCTTACCTCACTTAGCCCGACGATGTCCCACTTGATCCTTTGTAGTTCCTCTTCCAATTCAAGAAGCCTTGAATCAGAAGATAGGGAGCGTCCGTTATACGTAGCCAAGGTCAGCATCAGATGGCAGCCTAGTCCGGTCCTTCGGGTATTCTTAGCACCCTCTGCCTTCATGTCGCACTGGCCGCTGCCTTGGCCAGGTACATTCCAGCTGCCGGAGACTGAGGGCCAAGATTTAAGTTGTGGAGTCATTTTGGAGGGGTTTGGCCATAACTCACCACGCTGGCCAAGCGGGTTGGTGAGTGTGGGATAGCATTTCCTCTAATCCTGATGGTATAGTTATACCGCTATTGGCGGTCGTCAGAGCCCCTTTAGTGGGAACAGGATGTACCACGAGAAGGCGGGGTTGACATTTGTCAAGGAGAGGCTGTGATGTTACGCATCACCTGACCTTACATCCCATATATATATATATATATGTTTTTATGTATTGTGATATTGTTTATTAGAAAATAAACAATATCCGAATTTTGAAGACATAAAAATTATGAAAAGCTGTAATAGAAAAAGGCATTTACGATTAGCAGAAACAGTGTTGATAGAAAAAAATAAGCATAGGTTATGTAATTTTAATGATCCTAGCAGTTTAAACATATACTGGAAAGAACTAATAAGAACAGAAAGCCAAAAAGCAAAAAAAAAAAAAAAAAAAAAAAAAACGAAAAGAGAGAAAAAAAAATACAATAAAGTCAGATCCAAGATGTTCACGAATTGTTGACATAATGTGCTCAAAAATGATGACTCGGATGATGAAGGAAACATTTGAAAAGGCAATCTCACAAACCTAGTTTCACAGATACCCGGATGAAAGAATGCACCAGAAAATTGCTCATTTAGGGCTCGTTTGTAAATAGTATTTGCTTTCCTGCGATGACCAGGAAGAAATTATAGGTGAAGCAATTATTCACATAGTTACTAATGAAAAGGATTCGGAATCGGATGAAGAAGGAACTGACTGTGCACACAAGAAAAAAGAGTTTGTCATGCAGAAGGTACAGCAACACTAGAGACTTCCCTTAGATAAGTAGAGTAGCAACCAGAATCATCGCCAGCTGATGTTATTTTTCTAAAAAAATGGAGAGATAGCATTGAAAATAAAAAAAAAAAACTCCACGAAAAAGCAGAAGATATTAGATTATTTTTTGCATTGTTAATATGATGTAAGTCATAGTCTTTGTTTAATTCATTTTTGCTAACATTTTCATTGATCATTAAAAATCGTTTCTTTGAGTTTTAAGTTCACATTTATAACTTCCTTCATTCAGAATTGTGCTGTGTTTTGAAATTCTGCTTAACCCAAGTTGGTTCCGGTCCTGATTACCTTGGATTATTGAGACTCTACTGTAGTTTAAAAACCATATATATATTATAAGCATAACAAATCAAATGAATATAAAATAATACAAACAATAATAGAAGTTAACTATAAAATATAAAAAAAATTAAAGCCGAATTATTGAATAGATAGTGCCACCGAAATAGATCGGGAAAGAACATGACGAGATGATATGATGTGAAAGCTGGAAGGCAATGGGTGCGATCGGCTGCCGCAAAGCTCCGTGAAAATGGCCTTGGTTGAGGTCGAAAGTGCTCGGATGTTTTTGCCGTGTGGGAAGAGAAAGGAAATTGACGGAAGTTTATATCTGTGGTTTTTTCTTTTCAGATATGTTGGTCATTCGTGGTTTTCTGAGTTAATCAAGGGCTCGTTTGTAAATATGTAGCAAAATAGATTTTTAATTGGATGTCAAAAGTTTTTAAAAAATTTTTGTATTATAGTTTCTTAAAGTGTTGCACATTTGTTAAAGGAGATGTATTAATTTTTTCATGAAGTTTTTTTGTGCGTTGTTTTAGGCACCTGTTTGCAAGTGAAAATAGGGGCTTTTCAGTCTTAAAGTAAAAAAAAAATTTGATGGAAGACCAATGCATTTCAGAAAGCAATAGGAACAAATATTCTTTACAAGAAATATCAGATTCTCGAACCACAGCAGGCAAAGAGACGTGTTGGAAATGTCAATTAGATGAAGTGAAAACCTCTGAACTTTATGTGAAAGGGTGAGTAACCTCTATGTGTATTTGACAATACAATATGTTTGGATACATACAGTACATGTACAGTATTTACATTTTAAAATATAGTGCATACAAATGTAGGTATTTTAATGCATATTGAAATATATGTCAGAACAATAAAATATGTTACACCATGAACTTTAAAAAGAGCATATATTTAGCACTAATTATTTAACTAAATCATCATCATCATCATCATCATTGTCAACCATTATCAATCCACTGCTGGATGAAGGTCTCCCCAAGTTTCCTCCACAACGGTCTGTCTTGTGCCAGTCCCCTCCATGTCACTCCCGCATACTTTCGAATTTCATCCACCCATCTCCCATGTGGTCTTTTTCTGGGTCTTTTCCTGTCCCTTGGAATCCAATCTAAAATTTCGGCTGTCCATCGATGGTCAGTTTTTCTGGCTGTATGTCCAGCCCATTGCCATTTCAGGGATTTAACTCTGATCATGATGTCTTCCACTCTTGTCATTTTTAGGATCCACGAGTTCCTCTTCTTATCTCTCCTGGTTACACCAAGCATGCACCTCTCCTTGCTCCTTTGAGTTGTCTGCAGCCTTAGTATGCCTCTTTTAGTTAAGGTCCACGTCTCTGCACCATACGTAAGCACTGGAAGGATGCATTGATCAAACACTTTTCTTTTAAGACATAATGGCATATTGCTCTTGAAAATTATGCTGTTTCTTCCAAAAGCTCTCCAGGCAAGTTTTGTACGCCGATTAATTTCTTCATCAATGTGACTCTCTGTTGATATCTGCTGTCCAAGATAAACGTACCTGTCTGTTATCTCTAGCTTTTCTCCATCAATTGATAAATCTCCATTTCTTGTAAAAGCATTGAACATCACTTTTGTCTTCTGAAAGTTCATTTTTAATCCCACTTCTTTACTCTTGTCTGCAAGTTCCTGGATCATACTCTGCAGCTCTGATGGGGTAGTTGCAAAAATGACTACGTCATCAGCAAAACGAAGGTGGATTAGATAATCTCCATTAATCTTTATCCCTTTGTTTTCCCAGTTCAGTGATTGAACGACATTTTCCAATGTGGCATTAAAGAGCTTCGGAGATATGGTGTCACCTTGTCTCACTCCCTTTCCAATTTTTATGTGTGTTGTATTTTCAAACAGCTGAATCTTTGCACTTGTATTTTCATAGATGTTATTAATAATATTAATGTATGCATCTTCAATACTGCAGGATTTCAGAGCCATTGTAACTGCTGATGGTTTCACCGAATCAAAGGCTTTTTCATAATCGATAAAAGCCATGCACAATGGAAGTTCATATTCCCTCGCTCTTTCAATTAGTTCTCTCAGTACGTGGATATAATCTATTGTGCTGTAGCCACTCCTGAATACAGCTTGTTCTCTCGGTTGAGCCATGTCCAGTGTTACCTTTAAGCGGTGTGAAAGAACTTTAGTGAAGATTTTATAAACCACTGAGAGGAGGCTGATAGGTCTGTAGTTCCTGAGATCCTCAATGTCATCTTTTTTATGTAGCGGGATCATTGTAGCGTTGTTCCAATCGTCAGGAATCTTCCCTTCATTAAGGCATCGAGTGAAAATTTGGGCGAGTACTATTTCGATTTCTCCACTTGCTTCTTGTATGATGTCTACAGTAATTCCATCTTCTCTTGGAGCTTTTCCCCGCAACATGATCTTGATTGCACGTGCAACTTCTGCTGGGAGGACTGGAAGAACTCTGGTACTGGTACCTTTCTTGATGTCTGGAGTACATGTATCATCCCTTTCATATAATTTGGAGTAGAAATCTTTCACTCTTGTCAAAATTTCGCCTCTATTTCTTGTTACAGAACCATCTTCTTTTCTCAGTGCCATAATCTGTTTTCTTCAGTTACTGAGATGTCCCTTTGCTATCTTTATGCTTTGGTTGTTTTCAATTGCTTTCCTCACTAGTTCACAGTTGAATTTCCTTACGTCTTCAGTGATACTTTTTCGTACTGTCTTGCATAGCTCTATATATTCCACTTTGGAAGTCACATCTTCTTTAGTTGTCCTCATCTCTCTTCTTTTTTGCATCAACATTTTGGTTTTTCCTGATAATTTGTTCACATGCAACTTGTTCTTAGACCCAGCTAATTTTGTTGCTGTTTCCATAAGAGCTTTGGTTACTTTTCTGTTAACTTCCGAAATATCCACTTCTTCCGATGTTAGGCCTTCTAAAGCAGAGAATCTGTTCTTCAGTTCCAACTTGAAGGTCTTATGGTGTTTTTTAAGGTTGGTTATGTCAATACATTTTGTTTGTCTTATGAGCTTGCCACATTCAAGTTTAGTGTTGAGGTGCATCTTACATCTCACCAATCTATGGTCACTACCTGTGTTGAACTTGTTTAGCACACTGCAGTCTTCTATGACGAATTTTTTGTTACACATAATAAAATCAATTTCACTTGTCGTCCCATTTGGATGTCTCCATGTCCATTTCCTGTGTGGCTTTTTCTTGAAAAAGGAGTTCATGATGATAAACCCTTCTGCCTCTGCAAACTCAACGAGAGTATTTCCAAGCTGGTTTCTGTTGCTGTGACCGAATTTACTTACTGAAGTTTCATTCTGTTGCCGTTGCCCTATTTTTGCATTGAAATCTCCCATAATTATCTTCAAGTACTGCTTACCTTTATTATTTAGATGACGAATTTCCTCATAAAATTCTTCAATTTCTTCTTCAGGATGACTTGTGGTGGGTGCATAAATTTGAATAATCTGAGCCTGGTATTTTCTCGAGAGTTGGATAACGAGTCGTGCAGCTCTGTCAGAGGAACTTTCAACTTCTATCACTTTATCCTTCAGTTTCTTGTTTATTATAAATCCAACACCACTAGTTCTGGCAGTATCTATCCCACGATAGTAGAAGAGATGTCCACTTTTCAGTTTAATGAGATCTTCTCCTTTTCTCCTTACCTCACTTAGCCCCACGATGTCCCACTTGATCTTTTGTAGTTCCTCTTCCAATTCAAGAAGCCTTGAATCAGAAGATAGGGAGCGTCCGTTAAACGTAGCCAAGGTCAGCATCAGATGGCAGCCTAGTCCGGTCCTCCGGGGATTCTTAGCACCCTCTGCCTTCATGTCGCACTGGCCGCTGCCTTGGCCAGGTACATTCCAGCTGCCGGAGACTGAGGGCCAAGATTTAAGTTGTAGAGTCATTTTGGAGAGGTTTGGCCATAACTCACCAAGCTGGCCAAGCGGGTTGAGTCCCCTTCTTCTGGATTGATAACAAATACTCCATTTTGTTTGAAAGAAGTTATTTTGCCCACTTCTAAGAACAGACCAGTCATACTGAAACCACAGGGGGATCTGGAGCACAAAACATACCCTATTTTTGTGCAAAAAAACTAAACAAAATCTTTATGGCAAACATTTGCTGATTTCCACCTCAAAAGGAAAAATTACCCTGTAAAAATACGAAAACAGTGGGTTAAACTGATTACAGTTTTCAACTCAAAAGGACTTCACTAAGACTATGCAAAGATACTGAAACTTACTGGCCTCTTGAGAAAAGAAGAAACAGAACCATACAAGGAATATAAACCAACTATGCTTTACACAACATTTATGCTCAGGTACTGTGACAGTTTCAGCATTACTCAGATGGTTACTATTGGATAAACATTCTTCTCTTGTGATTCAGTAACCTGGAACACTGTGATTAATGCTGGAGATCAGCAGCAAGTTAACCTGATCATGGACAACAAATTTCAACACAACTAGACTGCAAGCAGTCCTCATGTTGGTCTATGCATTTCAGCAAGTTGAATTACTATATGCTAACAGTCAAAAAGCCTCCTTTTAGATACCATCATTAAACATCTCCCATATTTTGCAGGACTGGAGATATCAGAGTATGATGACTAATGCTGCCTAATGATACAGAGGGTATTTCCTATCATACAGTTGGCATAATTTAGCACTATGCCCCTACATTTGTCACCATATTTTCAGTTGAATACATCTTATTACAGAAAAAATGGTCAACTGTCAGTTCTAGTAGGGTATCCATAAGGAATAAAAACAATTTAATTTGAAGTACCAAGAACATTTTGAAGAAAATCTGCTGAAGCTCACTTTTTAAAGACTGTTGCACACGAGCATATTTTAATTTTCACCATCTTTACATATAATAACAATAATAATTTTACTTAAGCAGCTGATAGTAAATATTATAGCAGATTCATATTATAAGCAAAACAAATAACAAAAATATTTATCCTTTAAGCAATTAGTGAGAAACTGAAACCAAAGAAGTTTAACAGAAAATAAGAACAATGTATGACATATATCACATTTATTACAACATTACAGATATGCCAACCTTCAAAATCTAAAAATCAGGAGATTTTTTACAGCGCATAAAATCACATGAGCGCTATTTTTTATCGACATTTTTCAGATGCAGAAGCAATTTCCCAGAAGTAGTATTATTGGTACATAGCATTTTTAATGTTTAAAAAGTTATTCTAAATGCAGACTGTATGTTTATATGCAAAATAAAAAGCATAGTGAAAATAGTTGTCAACCAGATACAATTAATAACATTAATAATTAATACCAGAAATGTACTTAATTTTTGATACATTATTTAATCATAATTAATATTTATCCTTATTTAGTGAATGTACAGTAGCCAATTTAGCTCTCTTTAACAAAGATCTACAAAAGTTTTGTTCAAAGCATTTTTCTTTCATTCTGGACTTAACTGTCAGCAGTTTTTCCAGGGTTGGAATATATAGAGAGAGAGACAGAGGAATCTGTCAAAACAAATGCAGAAGTGTCAAGCTTTCTTCTTGGTTGGAGGTTTAATGACCACAGTGAGCACCTAAGTAGGCTATAAGCAGTTGCCCATCCCTAATTTAGAGCCACTGGTTCCAGGGAAGGGAGAGAGCCAGTGCCACAAGACAAATACAACATCATACTTGCCAACTTTGGAAAATGTGCATCAGTAAAACTTTTGTGTGAATGCCATTTACCACAAAACAAAACATAATTATATTAATAAATATGCAGTAAAAATCTCTGCATATGCCACAATAACTTAACTAGTATTATCTGTGTTTAAAATAGTAATTTAAAAAACCATAAACTAAAATCTTAATTTTGTTCAATGTTAGCCTTGCAAACCTGTGGTGTTTCAATACAAAACTAAAATTTTCATTTGCTGATATCTTTGTTTCCCTTCCCATTTCTTTATTATCGTCTTTTTTTTTAATGCCCTTGGATGACAATTTTATCCATCATGAATGCATGACAGCTTTCACTATTTTAAGACAAATGATGAACAGTGTAACTTTGAAAATATAAATACTTTTGAACACCATGCATCAATTTTTACAAATTTTTCAGCTTCGTCACTTTCGTTTTTGGACCCCCCCCCCTCCCGTTTACCAAACTGAAATGCAAAACTTTTTTTGGGGGGGGGGGTGATTTAAGAATACAGGATACATGTTCTGATCATCGTTGTGGGAAAAAAATTACAGTTACAGGAGATATATTTGCTATGTCCGAATTCCATTTTCGGACATTTTCCCTCCATTTTTAAGTTGAAATACGAACATTTATAAAATAAAATTATATTTAACAACAATACTAGGTAGAGGAAACATCACGTGAAAAATAAAATTTCTTTCAGAAAGTTTTGAAAGACAAAACTTCCTCTTTCGAAAGTTTAGAAAGTTTCAGGCGGAAAACATCCTCCACCACTACTAATTGCCCCAAAATTTCTATTCAGTTATGCATCAATCTTGTGGATAACCCAAATTATAACGGAAAAGGAGAAATTCCTTGAAGCCGTCGCACTCTCATGCCTAAAGATCACAGCGAAATTTTTTCGCCCTCGAATTTCCGTTTTCGGAATTTTTTTCTCCATTTTCAAACAGAAATACAAATAATTACGGAATAAAATGGTATATAACAACAAAATTAGACAGAGGCAACATCACAGGAAAAAGAAATTATGATTACGGAAAAAATCTTTATTTCGTTTACTTGTCTCTGAAAGACAAAATACCGCCTCGATGCGTATTTTTACGAATTAGTAAAATTCTTCGATGAGTAGTTTTATGCGCCGAGAAAAATTCCTGATGCATATTTTTACGCATTGATAAAATTTCGATGCGTACTAGATGCGTCAAGTATAACGATGGCTCTGCACGAAGCGGAGCCATCGTTATATTTGATGGCTTCGCACGAAGCCAGCGAGTCAAAGATAAGATGACATCATTGTGTAACATGGCGCTCGTAAGGTCCGGTAGAAAATCTAAATGGATAGTTGCAGGGGATTGAAATATTTCAATTGAGCAATCGAAATATTAAAAATTCCGTAAAAAAAGACCTATCCGTAAATCAGTAAAATTAAGCAGAAATCCGTAAAAGTTAACAAGTATGCAACATCCATGCCCCACTGCGATTCCAACCCGGATCCATCTCAGGCAATTTGTCGAAAGCCGGCGCTCAGTTCCACAACTTTATTATGCAGCAAAGACAATAACAGCTAATATGTAAAGAAGAAACAAATTGCCAAAGATATGACATAAAATAAAACATTAAAATCCGCGAAAGTGGCGTAATTCAAAAGGAAAAATCTCCCCCAAAAAATATGCGAAAGGAATGAGAAAGAAAAAAAAATTCACAAACTAAGTGTACACAAAATGCTACAATAGAAGATAAAACAAGCTGACAATAACAGATTCACAATTAGAGATGAACAAAGGAGCACATTAATCTTCTACAAAATGCGACGAAGAAGGGAAAAGGGACAAACATGGTGCAAAACAAGAAATAAAAATCTCTACGGTAAAGTAAAACTGAAAAGCCCTCCGCAAAACTCTGAAGAAAACATAAACAGAGCTCGCAGCTAAGAGCAGGGAGACGTGAAATGATAAGTAGGTCACAGTTGGTGCACGAGTGTGTTTGTAACCAACATTAAATAGACCACTGCACCACCGGGGGTGGCTTTCTTTTGCAGATATGAGGAGAGGAAGTACGATACTGATGACTGTAAATGATGTCTTGCATCGATGCAAAAAGAAAAGATTTCACAGGCAGTTCAAAATCTTTTTCTTCTGCGTCGATCTAAGGCAGTGGTGGATGGAATTTTGACCATCGTAACGGCTAATTATCGGCGAAAATCAGGAGAATTTGATATTTATCCGAAGGGCAGGAGGAATGGCTGAAAATCCGGTCTCCCGCCTAAATCCGGAGAGTCGGCACGTCTGCAACAATGTTTTTTTCAATTTCTTTCCAATTTCTCCTCTTTCCTAAGAATAAAAACAACACACACACACATTATATTAAAATGAAAGGTTACACTCAATTACCATACAAGTACTCACCTACTTGTGTTGATGAACACCGCAGAAGGCTTCATAAGTGAAAAAGCCTGGGAGTTGAAGAGTCCCCTACTCTCTTCTGTTAAATTACAAGTTGCAACTACATAGTCAGATTCTTTAAGCAAATCTTTAAATGATGCATATTTTGCTCCCAGCATTTCAGCTAAAAATATATGGAATGCATACTTAATAAAAACTGCAATATTTATGTCACATTTCTCTATTTCTCATATTTATATATTTAAGCTATTACTATTTCTGGGAAAATACACTAGATTAAAAGTTCATGAATACAAAACCTTTTGGGAACACCGCAAAATGAAAAGATTTCTGAGTATGTGAAACATGTATTGTTGACATCTGTTTTTATAGAAGAAAATAAAATAACCATGGAGTGTTTTATTTAAGTGCTGACTAAGATAGTTTTTTCAGCCAAAGTGGCAGGAAAGAGGGGTAGAGGAAGGCCAAGGAAATCATGGGAGGACCAGATTCAGGAATGTCTGCTTGAGAAAAAGATCATGAGTATGAAGTGCAAACGGTCTTGTGTGCCGTGTGTGATGGATGTTAATGAAGCCCGAGTTGCATGCTGAGATCGTTATAAATGGAGACATTTGATACACCAACAGTAAGTAAATTCTAGTTTCATCAGTTAAATGTTTACTTGGCAGATTCTTTGAGGAGCTAACCTCTGAGTCCCAGAGAACAGCTTAATGATATGTACCGTGTATATGTCCAATAATATTTTTAATCAAAACATGAGGCAGAAAAAGCAAGAATTCGTGAATTTTTGGACTAAAATGTAGTCAAAGCTGGGAAGGTGAGCAAATCAAGATAAAGCATTTTTTGATCTGTGAAACTGAAGAGTTTGCCCAACATAACCATTAAACAAACATACATTGATTCTATCTTCATGAAGCTTTTGATTTGTCTGGTGATATTACCTACATCAATGTTTCTCACCACTGGTTGGTTAAATACACTGCTGGCCACCCAAAATGCAACACCAAGAAGGAAGCATCCGATTGGCCTGAAATTCGCAGCATGCTTCGCCCGCGAGGGGACGTGCAAACGATTAGCATTGCAGGGCATATGCAAATCATGTGCACCCGGCACGCCACCGAGAAGCACTATAAGAAGGTTGCACAGAAGGCGGGGTGTAAGTAGTGGAAGTGTGTTGTGCTGCCGGACCTGTGCGTGGTAAGCTTACGGATTGATGCCTCGTTGCAGAATACGGCAGTCATTTCAGCATGTTTCGGAGTTCGACAGAGGACGAATAGTGGCTTATCACGACAGCGGTTTACCGTACCGAGACATCGGCGCCTGTGTGAGACGACATCCAGCCACAGTGAGGTGAGTATGGATTAGGTGGGTGCAGGAGGGATGGACGGAACGACGTGAGCAATTGCCACAGCCATGGCACACCCACTGAACGAGAGGACCGGCATGTTGTGCGGCGGGCATTGACGGCTTGCACCGCCACATCACGAACGTTAGGGCAGGAATTAGGGTGTGTTGGGCAACAATCTATGTCAGCACATACCGTTCGATGTCATCTGCAGGAGCGTGGACTTGCCGCATGGCGCCCATTGCTCCGATTACCATTGACGTTACACCACCGTCAAGTGTGGCGGCAGTGGCCCGTTGAACGCCGCACCTGGACTTTGGAATGGCACAACATTGTCTTCTCCGACGAATCCCGCTACTGCCTGCAACACCATGATGGTCGGATCCGCGTGTGGCAGCACCGTGGCGAGAGAGATTGTATGATGCCTGCATTATGCATCGCCACACCGTTTCGTCGCCTGGCATTATGGTTTGGGACGCAACTGGATATGACACCCGCACCCCTCTGGTACACATTGCCGGTACACTCAACAGCCACCGCTACATCTCCGACGTTTTTAAGCCTGTAGTCCTCTCTTACCTGCAGGACCTGCCAGCGGCCGCATTTCAACAGGACAGTGCACGCCCGCACGTGGCACGCATCGTGCAACAATTCTTCACGGCCCACCAGGTGTCACCGCTGCCGTGGCCCACCTGTTCTCCCGATATGTCGCCCATCGAACACGTCTGGTCGCTGATCGGCAAGCACCACCCGCGGCTACGCCTGATGAACTGTGGCAACGTGTGGAAGCAGCCTGGACCGACATACCCCGAGCCCACATCCAAAGCCTCTTTTGTTCGATGCCGCAGTATGTAGCAGCCGTCATTGCCTGCCATGGGGGCCACACGAACTATTGATGTCTGCATGTTCTGCAAGTTGCACGGGCCTGTAAGCTCAATCGTTTCATCTTTGTATCTGTTGTTATGTGTCCAGTAAATCTGGCTTTGCTATCTTGTGTCCTTCTTGGTGTTGCATTTTGGGTGGCCAGCAGTGTATTATTATAACTGTCTAGTATAAATTTTTACACCATGATGAAAATATTTTAACACCAAATGCCTTTTTTACTCTAAAACTGTTGTTCTATAAGAATATTATTATTTGGCTACATGTTTTAACACTTAAGAATATTAATACTTGGCTATACACTTTAACACTTTCACTGCTGCGTGACACCGAACGGCATCATACAATACTTAGCCCAGGCACCGCCGCTGCCACCGAACATCATCATAATTGTGGCTTCATATTTCCCTTCCTAAAACCTTTGGCACTTGAAGAGAAGTATCTGTTTTGTTACTGGCACTGAGAATGAGTATCCAACTGTTTAAGAATGACTGTGGTTTTTGGATAGTGGATTTTTTTCCACATGGTTTAGAGAAGGGGACGTAAATTGACTCCCCATAGACTTACACAGCATGCACTTTTCACTGCATTTTCATTTTCCTTTGAATGTCACTGGTTTTGTGGTGAAGGGAACTATCAATATATAAATGCTTGAGTGGCAAAAAAAAAAGCATTTGCTGCTTAGAGTTCATACATAAGAGGGCGGCCTATTGAGGATGCTAAAGGGATTTCAAGGAAACCCATATTGACTTCAATGCTTAGTCTTGTGCTGTAAAAAACGGATATATTCAGACAGGTTATCTCCAGTCCCTCTCAACCAACAGTTCATTGGCGGGCACATCCTGTGTGGAAATAGGTGGTCCCGATTTTTCATACTGTTGATGCATCACATGCCTTCATTTACAGTGATCTTGCAGCCTTTTCCTGTCTCTTGGTATCCAATCCAGTATTTCAGTTGTCCAACAGTGGCCAGTCCTTCTAGCAATATGTCCAGCCCATTGCCACTTGAGGGTCTTGACTTTGATCATGATGTTATCAACTCTTGTCATTTTCCTGATCCATGAGTTCCTTTTCCTATCTTTCTTAGTTACACTACAGAGCATCTCCCTATGCTCCTTTGAGTGAGGGTGGGTGAAGTTATTTGGTGGGGTGTTGTTGGCCATAACTAACCACACTACTGGCCATACAGGTTGGTAGTGTTGGATAGCACTTAGCATTTGTTTTAATACCAGTGGCATAGTTGGATAGTTTCCTTCTTCTAATGAACTGCAATTCATTCATAAACATTCACTGTAAATTTGTTAGTTCAACAGTAACATTCTTCAAGCACTGTAAGTTCCTAACCTTGACACAACATAATGATAAGACTCAGTGAAACTACAGGGTGTTCCTAAAGTCCCCAAATTCAAAGTGCAAAAGCTCTTTATACTTCTTAATTTTACATGTAAATTATTATAAGCAAGCAAAATATTATAATATTATAAGCAAATATTAAGAGGATTAAACATATGAAACCTACAAATTTACAAAAGGTGTTAAAAGCATCCACTTCGATTTTAAAGACAAAACTCAACTCCTCAGCGTTCCTAGATACATTTAGGTCTTCCATCATATGGAGGTTATTCGCATAGACTTTATCCTTAAGATAACCCCATAAATGAAATCTATCAGATGATCTTGGAGGCCAAAGATCCCTTGTAGTGTGTGGAACAAGCATAAAAATATTTCACTTTGGGATACCAGCACCAAACTTTGGGGATTGGCTAAATACATAAATAAACTGTAAATCAGCCAGGAAACAATGTTAGAAATGATTATGTCACGTGCAGTGACATCATCAAAATGGCTGCCCAGCAGATCCTTTAAAATTGCATATCTCAGAAACTACTGAGTGGATTTTAATAAAATAGATCTCATTTTAAAACACAATGTTTTATCTGAAAGAAAGGTTATTTTGCTGTAAATACAATATTTGTTTGTTTTATTCCAAAAATATGATATTTTTTCCATATTTCTTGTAATTTCTTTCCCCACCCACTTCCCAAATGACATGTTTACCCAAAATTAAATATAACATTGCTTAAAATAGTTTCTAAAATATAACTATAATTTTAGAATAGGTTTTGCAGTGTGTTTACATATATTATTTGTTTTACCTACCTAAAATTTCCCCCAGTTGATTCGTTATGCATACGTATATCAGTAAATAATGAACGATTTGAATACTAATACAAGGTATCATTTTAAAATGCTATATATTCTCAACAAAGAAATTACATTAGCAATTTTGTTTTAAATACAATAGTTTTCATTTAAATTTAACATTTTCTTAAGATTAAGTGTTTCACAAAAACACTTTTAACAATTACTTGAGCTGTACAACATTTGGAACTCATGTCAAGTAATCAGTTCATTATTCATCTATTCTCGAACAATGATTCGCATGTACACAAAAGACTGCATTGGAGTTCATTTTTTACACAGTGGCATTGTGTACATCATTCCTAGCACTTACACGGTACCAGTCATTGGCAATGTTTGCTTATATCTGTAAATATTGTCCAAAGAGGTTTGAATATAGTGCCATCATTCGTTTTCCATCCCCACTGACATGGATCATGAACTTGAGGATTTCTAGTCAAGCAGTTTCTCCAAACGTTACATGGAAACATTGCTCATTTTAAGTGTTGTAATAGGGCATCCGCTGTTGGTGAGACATGTTAAATGTTTCTACTCTTCTGAGTAAACAGTATCCTGCAGGCTTTATTTACATGTTCTGCAGTACTTGTAGCATGGTACATTAATACCACGAAACATTCAATTACAGAAAAAAAACCACTCTATCAGGTATAACTGTTGTTGTTGACATATTAGAAAATTCTTGGGAAGCTAAATCAACATCACGAAATGACATCTGTGTTTTATAGGCAATTTTCCCCCCAATACCAGAAAATGACAACACTGTGTCACGCCCAGTGAATGAATGGAAGAATGGAATCAGCTCGGATACACTACTGAGAAGCTTAGAATATAATTCACGAATGGGCAAATATTGTAAGTTCTTCCCAGTTCCATACTCAGTCCACAGTTCTTTGACTTCTGCATTGTGTAGAAATGCAAATAAAGCTATGGACATTACATCGGAATCCACTGTTTTAATAAGAACTTTGCTGTGTCCATGTATAGCAACATCCGATGCATGCAAAAGAAGCTGTGCATCTGCTTCCTCATGCGATGATGGTGAAATTAAGGCTACACTCTCTTCTCCAGCTGACGATAACACTTTATCCTTGAAAGTGCAAAATACTTCTTTGCCGGGGCTTACTATTGCAACTAGATTAGTTGCCAACATATTGAACAGTTCCTCTTTATTCTTATCTTCATTTAAAAACTGTTTAAAATTGCATGGGATCTTCACTCCAGGTTTGACTGCTATCCTTTCACCACAACCACTAGATTGGCGAGTTTGTGACTTTAAAGTTCCATTAATATACTGGTCAAATGTCCACCCTACTGTTTCTAATCTCATCTTTATAAAGGGCATTACAAGACATTTGCTGTATTGCTGAAAGGTTATACTTACTCCTGGTGTCAACATGTGCACAAGGGCAGCTCCATCAATGATTAGGGCAGATGCAACTGACGTTAGGGTAGGTGCAGTAACTTTGCGTGATAAGCTGCAGGGTTTTTGAGCAAAAGATACAATGTCAGCTTTACTCGAAAGCAGACGTAGTTCACCAAACTTGGAAATTGATGGTGGATATGTGCTGTTTTCATGGGAAAAGGAGACTTCCACATCTCAATGTCTAACTTAATTTGCAACGTAAAGATGATAAAAAAATACATTAGAATCCTTCCTCAGATGCACCCATATTTGTTTATCTTTGGACTTGATTACAGGTGTTTTCTTACTGAACAATGAAAGGTTGTTCCATTTGATGACATCATGAATAGAAATCTTTCCCAACACCGAATGATCATTCACGTACATGGAGTATTGTTTTTCTCCTTTGATGTGGGCTTCAAAGACAGACTTTGATGCTATTTTGCTCATAACTACTTGTACTTTACTACTGTCGACAGTAGTAAGTTCTTTCTCTTCAAATGGATTACCATGCTCTTCATAGACTTTAACTAAATCACATACATTTTTCTGAAAGCGAACTTCAGATGATTTGTTATCATCATGGTGTTTATCTTCATTAGACAGCTTTCTGATTCAAGTTGTTGATTTCTTCAAACTCACTGTTCTTGCGTATGATTCCAGGGCCAGCAGTCATCCATTTCAGTGATGCATCTTTGTTGCTAAGAAGGGATAGTTTTGTACTATTAAGTTTAAAAATTTTATTTTTCTCATGGATCTGATCATGAGAAATGAATAAGAAGTTCCTTTTTGTTTTATTGCCTACACAATTTTCTTTAAAAAATTCCTTGTACACTGTGGGATGAAGCTCTGGTAATTTCCACAGGCTGTGCACAAAAATTGGCAGCCACCTAGCATAGTTCACAGGGTCAAGTGCAAATATCCAAGGGCATATATTTTCAAGTGCTGAAAGAAAGTCCAGGAAATTCCCTTGATGGGTGCTTCATACGAAAACAAACCTTCTAATTGTATAGTTGTGATCCAGTACTTGAACTGAACACATTCTTGTTACATTCGGTTGTGATCTGTTGACGTTTTTCCGATCTCTAAATTAATGGGCCAATATTTTTGGATCTGAAAAACCATCACCAGATCCACGCACTCTCAATGAGAGTGAGATTTTTTGTCATGAGATGATCTCAAATCCCTTTGGCAAGGAGGGAGTTAAAAAAAAAAAAAATAGATTTAAGAGTCAAGAAAAATCAAGTAAATTCTTTTCATTTCTTTTTATTTTCTTTCTGATTTCTCTGTGAAGTGTTGATCTCTGTGTATGTAGTTAAATTTATGTGAATAGGTCTAAGTAAAATAGCCTTGTGATGTCTGTTTCTAGTTAAGGGATGTGTAACTAGCTGGGAAGTAGATTTAAGGAAGTTTGACATCATGCTATATTGCTGGTTTTTTTGTTGTTCTTCCATGCAATGTTTTTTTTTCTTCCTTCCATTGCATTTTTTTTAGTGCACTGTTTACTTTCAGGGAAGAGGTATTAGTGAAGTTTGTTTTAGTGCAGTATATGATGTAGTGTATATGAATTGATTTGCCTTAGTTTCTTAAGTGTATAGTGCAGTTTATATATGTATAGGTTAGATGTATCAGTTTAAAATTATCGGCGACGCCGCGGCGTTCGGCGTTATTGATCGTCGGGATAACGTAGCGATAAAAAGAAAAATTGTAAGGTTGTAGTTCCGTATTTACCGTCGTTATCGCGATTTCTTTTATTGTATTATTATGTAAGCTTTAATAATGGAAGAGTAATTTGTAAACATGTAGTGTTTGAAGTATTTTATCTTATTGTAGTGGTATCTAATGAGAAAATCGCGTGTTTATGCCATATGTCAGTAGCGTGTATTAAAATCGTCGTTGGGTGTATCGGGCTTAATTTAGTAACCTTTCGTAATTAAAATCTTGCTTAGTATTAATATTTAGTTGGTTTTAGTATGAATCTTACTTGGTATTAACTAGTGATAGTATAATTCAGCGACTGATAGAAAAAGCGGGTCGGCGATCGCTCCGTAACGAAGTGACTTTCGTAAATTAATTGCGCGTGCGCTATCGTCAATGATATTTAATAGTCATTTAGTAAAAGAATAAAATTGTGGCTTAATGCTTCAGGGCAAAATAACACATCGTTGCGTTACGCTATTTTTTCGTAATTCCGATCGTCGTACCTGTAGCTAGAGAGAATTCGATTTTTTATGCGTTACGAAGTTGTAACGATGTTCGTTAATGTTAGTTAATTTGTTTAATGAATTTTTGTAAAGGTGGTCTCTAAAAGTCTTTGTTCAGAAAGAAAGAACGAAAATGGCTACAGTTCTGGTGTCGCTTTTCTAAAAGCGATAAATTCGTAGAATGGCATCTGGGAGGACGTTTTCCCAGCTTTAGCAGTGCAGAAAGTCCGATTTATTTATGCTCTTGTTTACTTCGAGAAGGCATTTTTCGCTTGGCACATGGAACACGTCAGGATTTGGGCGGAATTCTGCGAGGTTCACCGCAGCGCCCGTTTTCGTGGGTCAAAGTTCAAGCCAGCGATTTCTGGGAATTGCGTCTTTCTCTCCGCCTTCTGACTTAACTTCGGGCCAATTGCCTTCCGCCATTTCGGGCGCGTGCGCAAGGGATTCGGCGAGGAGCGGAGAATTTTTGCGTGCTGCTACACACTTCGATACCAGACTTCGTAAGGGAGAGTCCCACAATAAAAAAGAAAAAAAATCGAGTAAAGGAGGGGAGGACGGACGTCCGGATGCCGAAACTGCCGTAACCTCGTGCGGCCGCGATGGCCCAAGAACGGTAGGAACGATCCTTTTCTTTTCTGTGCTTGACATCGTCCCGAGGCACTAGCGGGCATTACGCCTCGTAACTCGCTCGGTAACATCGCTGCCGCCCGTCGCCGTGTGAGAGAGAGAAAGTCTCCTCAAAGGCCGGCATCGGGAGTAAGTAAGAAAAAAAACGGAATAAAAAGAAAGGAAGGAGAAGAGGGAAAATCCTACCATGTCATCATAAGTGCATCAGGCCCCGTTTCCACGGCGTGCCGGCTCTCGTAGCGACAGCACAAACACCAATTCCAATTCGGCATCAAAAGGAAAATTTAAGGAGGAGGAGAAACAAAGAGAAAAAAAAAATGAGTACCACCTAAAATTGAAAAAAAAAAAAAAATTATGTGTCTTGATCAGAAATGGAATGATGTAAAAGGTTAAAATTCAGGGGTGAGAGAAAAAATGGGGGGAAGGTGAAATAAAAATGGGAGGAAAATAGAGAAATGCAAATGTATGTTTGGAATTAATGGTCTGGCCAGAACCAAAAAAATGTAATATGTCATTGTGTAATTTTTTTTTTTTTTTTCGTAAAAATGTCTAGTTAATGCCAGTGACCAAAGAAATGGATTGAAATATATTAATTAGGTTTCCTGTTAGAACAGGGTTTTTTTTTTTGTTAGCTCAAATGAGAGGAAAGTGACTTGACATTTTTGTTTGTTTGGTTTTTCTGTACTGTAAAGTAAGAAAGAGGTTTTTCCAGGTAACTGATCAAAATCAGTGTGTTGTAAAAAAAAAAAAAAAGAATAAAATGTCACTCTTAACCATCTAAATCTAAATTGTAAAGAGCATTTAGCTCAAGGTTCAACCAGTTATCAGATATGCACATCGAGCATTAAGCTCTTAGCACTCTTTGAGTGAATGATCACATTCTTTAAAGATTTTTTTGTAAGGCAGGCTGGTAACCAAATTGTGCCACTTACCTCCTTCATCCTCTAAACCACACAGGTGAAAACTACTTGGTTTGCAGACCAGGGTTTCTGAGAGGATTATTTAGGACTGTCAACATACTCTGGACTCTAAAATTCATAGCTAAATTCTTTTTATTCGGCCTAGCCACCTAAAGTTTCCTTGTATCAAGTGTTTTTCCAACCTGTGCCTGGGAGCACAAAATAAATTCTTAGTTAACCTGGAACATATGTTTAATCAAATTATTTTGTGTCGTATGTGAATTTCTCTTGTCGGTGGTGGTGGAATCACCTTCCATTTACTGGGAGTTTTTAAGGATCGTACCATGGGGTGTTAGTCGTTGAAAAAAAAAAATTCTTAATTGGGGTCCCTAGATTGATCACCGGCCATTTTCTTCTGTTTAAAAATAAAATTGTGTAATATTTGCCTTTTTTTAGAAGTAAGTTCATCATCGTAATAGAATAATATCTTAACAACCAAACCACGTCGTATCAAACTGGTTCCCGTGACCAGGATTCCACCCACTGTACCAGAGAGATTCACATTTATGATTTGCTATTTCTGATATTAGGTAATGCTGTGTGAAAATTGTAAAAAGATCAAATTACTCTAGCAACAGTTAAAGGATAAGGTTTTGACATAGAACATAGTTAATTGGGAGAATTTTCTTCATGTTAGGCATTCATTTTCGAAATTTTAGTCAGTATCAAGTGCTCGCAATCATAATTTTTTTTTAAGTGTGAATTGGCATTTGAATTTTAATGTATTACATTTATGTATTGTGCTTTTGTTTACATTGGTGAGAAATATTGAGGTAATTATTTTCAATTAAGAAAAAGAGTAAGATATAACTTTAGGCTCAGGTAGAAAATAATTATAGCTCACTAATCTTGGGTAAAAGTAATCATTGATAGTAAATCATTACAGTAACAGCAATCATAGTATAGTGTACCTTGTTTAGATTTACAGTGTATTTTCATTTGTGTGTGTGTACAGAGCTGTAGGAAAGATGGTGATACCAGGGACAGAGGGAGCAGCTGGTTCAGCAGAAGTAGGGAATAATGGGGGAATGCAAACCTCAACATTCCAGTCTTGATGAGTTTAGTTTCATCATTTTCAGGGGGATCAGATAGTGTTACTATTGGAGAATTTTTGAGTCAGTAGAGGATGTAGCAGGTTTGGATGGTTGGACAGATGAACAGAGATTGCTAGTGGTGAAATGCAAGTGCAAGGGAGAGGCAAAACAATTTGTCAGGGGCTTGTTGGCCAGGGAACGAAGGTTGACTTTTGCAGGTTTGAAAGAAGCATTGTTGGAAAGGTTTTCGTCCGCAGTTCCTTTGGCAGTACGCATGGGGAAATTCACGGGCTGTAAACAAGCCCTGGGGGAATCGGTGAAACAATTTGCCTCCCGCTTAGAAGTACTAGCATTTAGGTATCTTGAGGAGGAATCAGATTCAGCTGCTGTAGGTTCATTCAGGGACAAGAGTCTTCTCTCACAATTTCTTGCAGGGTTAACACCCAAGATAAAGAGATTGGTACTATCTCATAATCCACAGTCTTACCAGCAGGCCAAAGAAAAGGCCTTGTTGGAAGAGAATAATGAGGCATGTATGGGAAGCTGTGTGAGGAGCGTGAGTTTCGTTGAAGCGGAGGTAGAGCAACAAGAAGGTAACGAAGCTTCCTCAGGAAACTTTGCAGAGGTCGCAAGAAAAAGCCAGACAGCAATTCAGGCTCTGGTGGGAGAAGTGAGGAAAATAAAAGATCAGTTAAATGATTTGTCACTACGAAGTTCAGAATGCAAAAATAGGGAAAGTTCTCCGGCGAGGGATTTCAGGGACGGAAGCCGTTCCACTCAATCTGGTCCACCAGAGAGATACAGGAGAAGTAATCGCTCCACAGTTACTTGTTACAGGTGTAGGCGCTTGGGGCACTATGCTAACGAATGCCGTGAGAGTAGTTATCAGCCACAACAACAGTATGATGACAGGGGTAGAGGAAATCCAAGACCTGCAAACAGAGGTCCTCAAGGAAACAGGAGTATGTCAAGAGAGTACCATAACCAACAGCTAACCCAAAGTGAAAGAAATGGACATTCCAGTAATAATAGGGATTTAAACTAATAGGGGGAGAAGCTTCCAGGAGTCCGCTTCTATTAAGAAACCCCCTGCTGTAGAGGCTCCTATTGAGTCCTGCCATGCAGATCAAGCGCAGTTTGCAATGCCAGTGGTTCAGGGATTGGTAAATGGAAAAGCCCTGCGACTTTTAGTGGATACCGGAGCCACCATTAGTCTCATCACAGATAAATGTTTGAGTTCTCTTCCGGGAGACAAGTTGTGGGTAGACTGCCCAAACCCGATAGTCAAGGGTGTTTCAGGGACATCCCTGCCCATCAATTGTTGTGTCAAGCTCCAGTTCGAGTTCGCAGGAGAAAAATTTGTTCACCCTATGTATGTAACAAATGCAAAATTGTCTTTAGCTTATGATGCTATTATAGGGTTTGACCTTCTGAAATCTCAAAAATTCATTTTTGATGCTGCCACTGGGTGTATATGGAAAAGAAAAAGTAAAAGTCCACAATGTGAAATAGAAAAGGAACAAGCTATTGCATTAGTAAAGGAAGTTGTTGGTCCAAAGCAAAATAACAGTGAAAGGGAAGGGGCAAACACAACCCCGTGTAAACCTTCCACCCATACGAATCCCGAGTTAACTCAGTCATCATCTCATGGGCATGCTCCATGTAAGGTTACAGCTGGAAATTCATTTTCTGACTTGGGTGAGAATGTTGCTTCCAGATATAAACAAAACCCAAAATTCAGGAAGAAAAGAGAAAGAAAGGCAAAAATGACACCTGTGAAACCAACTCAGTTAAACGCATTCCGTTACCTTCATCAGACATGTCAAGTTCTTGTCTTGTATGTTGTTTGGTTGATTACTGTGATTAGCTCCTTGGTACCTCGCCAAATTCCTTTCCCTTGGAAGAAATTTGAAAACCCAGAACAGTTACCGAGCCCAGTGTTATTTGGGAAAGTTATTCAAAAGGTAATGGTACCACCACGGTGTGAGAAACTCATTCCTATCCATGTTCCAAATTGCTCAGTCCTCGGAGATATTATGCTTTTACAGCCAGTTAACACTCTCCGTATAAATTCATTGTGGGTTGCTCGGTCAGTAAATGATACCAAAGGACAGGTTACATTCATTAAAGTTATCAATACCTCTGATCAAAGCATTCATGTGAATAAACATATGAAATTGGTCACTGCTGAATCCATTAAAGTGGGAAGAGTCGCTTCAGTGGAAAGCCAACTTGATGAATGTTCATCTTGGACAAATAACTTTGATGTGTCCCATTTACCTCCCCACCAACAGGAAAAATTATTGGCATTTTTAAACAAACACCACAAAATTTTTGCGAAGAGTGTGCTCGAATTGGGAAAGTGCGAGACTTTATTGCACCAGGTTCGTTTGACTGATGATATTCCAGTAAGACAGCGCCCCTATAGAGTACCTTATGCTTTAAGACCTGAGCTGGACAGGCAAATAAATGAATTATTAGAGGCAGGCATAATTAGGCCTAGTGACAGTCCATACTCAGCACCAGTACTCTTGGTACGAAAAGCTGATGGCACTTTTCGGCTCTGTACCGACTTCCGGCGCCTCAATGCGAAGACAGTTCCCGATTCTTTTCCCATTCCGAATTTAGTTGAAATGGTCGACGCATTAGCTGGGGCAACTTATTTCAGTACCCTCGATCTCACTTCAGGTTTTTTTCAAATGGCTTTACATCCTGAAGATGCATACAAAACTGCTTTTGTGACAGATGGAGGATTGTATGAATGGCTGCGGGTACCGTTCGGAATGAGAAACAGTCCCAACAGTTTTCAGCGTCTGATGGAGATAGTTTTGTCTGGCCTCAGACCTCTCCAAATTGGCATTTATATCGACGATATCGTAGTGGCCAGTAAAACAGTTGGGGAACACCTTGAGAAACTTGAACTTGTTTTTCAAAGGCTCCAATATCACAATCTCAAACTTAAACCAGATAAATGCCACTTCCTGCAGTCTTCAATTCGCTACTTAGGGTTCATTGTGAGTAAGGACGGAGTAAAACCCGATCCTCGAAACATAGAAGCAGTGAGAAATTTTAAAGTCCCCAGAACAATTAAGCAAGTAAGAGCTTTTCTGGGACTTACCAGTTTTTATCGTAGATTTATTGAACAATATGCTAAAATTGCACTACCTCTCACTAACTTGATAAAGAAATCACAGACATTCAGTTGGACCCCTGAAGCTCAATGTGCTTTTGAGGAATTACAACAAGCTTTGCTGAAAGAACCCTGTATTAAGCTCCCAGACCTTGAAAAGGAATTTACACTGGCTTGTGATGCGTCTCAGAGCTCTATCGGAGCAGTCCTGCAGCAGGAATATGAAGGGAAATTACACCCCGTTGCTTTTGTTAGCCGTAAATTAAAGGGCGCAGAAATAAATTATTCTGTAGTCGAAAAGGAAATGTTAAGCGTGGTATTTGCTATAAATTATTTTAAACAGTATTTGTATGCCCGTCATTTGACTGTTATAACTGATCAGGCTAGTTTGGCATATGTTTTCAAATTGAAAGATCCTACTTCTCGTATTGCACGGTGGTGCATGTCTCTTCAACAGTTTGATTTTACCATACTTCATCGTCCAGGAAAATCTAATGTAGTAGCTGATTATTTATCTAGACATGTACAGGCAAATGAAGTAGAAGAGAAAATTTCCAACGTGACTTTGGAGCGAGCTAGGGTTAGAGAACTTCAGCGAAAAGATAAAAAATTGTCTAAGCAGATTGAACTGCTTGAGGGAATGGGTGATGGAAAAAAATGCAAAATCTCAGATGAATTCTATTTGGATGATAGTATGCTATGGCATTATGCCCTTCCGAAATCAGGGAACACTAGGAATCAGCCAGTTGAACAGTTAGTCGTGCCTGAAACAATGATTCCAGAGGTACTAAATGCATGTCATGATGCAGTTGCCCATCAGGGTTTTCACAAAACACTGGAACGAATTAGGACACAATTCTATTTTCATAACATGTATGTCATTACAAAAAATTATGTTGATACTTGCCACTCCTGCTTAAGCAAGAGGGGGCACAAACCAAATATGAAGGCAGCTCTGATAAGGTCTCAGTTAGCTAGCCGGCCTTTTGAGAAAGTAGCGATGGATATTGTAGGTCCAATTACAACTACTTTTTCTGGGAACAAATATATTCTGGTGATAACAGATTATTTTACTAGGTGGCCTGAGGCATATGCTTTGCAGGATGTAAAAAGTGAAACGATCGCCAAAGTTTTGGTGGAAAATTTTATCGCCACCCATGGAATCCCGGATAAAATTCTGACGGACAGGGGGTCAAATTTTCTCTCAAAGGTAATGATGCATCTCTATGAAAGGTTAGGCATAAAGAAACTAAACACTCTGAGTTTTAGGCCCCAGACAAATGGGCAGGTAGAGAAACTCAATCATGTGCTTATACAGGCCATTAGTCATTTAGTTTCTGAGAGTCAAGAAGATTGGGATAGATGCCTCCCTCTGGCTTTATTGTCCCTTCGCACGTCAATACATACTAGTACAGGAGAGACTCCTGCATTTTTGACATATGGAAGAGATCTTGTATTACCTTATAACCTAATTGGAGGCCCTGCTATTCGTACCTACGCATCAAAGTTAGAATACTGCGATGAAATGACCAATCGACTTAACCTTGCTTTTGAGGCGGTTAAGCAGAATTTGGAAAAGGCTGCAGACCTGCAAGAGAAGCAACGGGCAAAAACAGCTGTGGATAAGCACATTAAGTTGGGAGACAAAGTTTATCTGTACAGTCCTGTGGTGAAACCAGGTAAATCAAAGAAGTTGAGCAAGTTATGTACGGGGCCATTTAGAGTTACAAAATGTGTATCCCCAGTAAACTATGAAATTGTATTTATCGCTGATCCTCGTCGAAGAGAGAGAGTGCATGTGGATAGGCTTACAAAAATTAGGGACAGAATTGTTTTCTCAGGAGAAGATAGTAGTTCACACAGTCCGGTGCAACAAGAGGAGCACCAGGAAGCTGAGAATCAGCAGGAGAATGACCCAGAGGAGTATGTTAGTGATACAGTTCTGTATTTTCCTGCTCAAAGGAGGAGTACAAATATACCTATTCTCAGAGGAAATCCAGAGTTCATCGCTCCTCAGAAAAGCTCGAGAAGTAGCACTCATGTGTCACAGTCTCCGAGCCAAATAGTTGCTCCAAGAGAGAGAAGGTTAAGAAGTAATGTGGTTAACACCAATCCGTCGAGATATGTATTACGCCCCCGGGACAGCCGTGGTCTTGTGATCAGACAAAACCATGTGTGAGAATTTTGTTTTGCAAGAAAGTTATATAGAAGCTTCATTTGTATATACTTGTACAGTGGTAAAGGTGCACCTTGTATGTAAAAACAGTTGTTGAATTGTGTTAAGCCCATGGGCTTCTTCTGAGTGTAATTGGGGGTGTTCCTTTTGAGTGTAGTTTTTGCTTGTGGTATGAGAGTGAATGCATCTTGTTCTTTAAGTTAGGAAAAGAAAGGCTAGAACAGGAACAACTTCAGAAGTTAGAAAGAGAAAGACTTCAGAAGTTAGAAAGAGAAAGACTTCAGGGGTTAGAAAAACAAAGACTTCAGCAGTTAGAAAGAGAAAGACTTCAGCGGTTAGTTTGTGATGTGCCTCGAGATGGTATTGAGGTGAGAGATGTTTCTGGGGAAAGTGAATCCAGGAATAATGTGAGTCAGTGAATCAGATGAGAATTTTGTGAGATTTGTACGTGAAATTATTATGTAACATAAGGATGGTATTTAGGGATAACTAGATGATGTTTTTTTATTCTCTGTTGTGGTTGGTAGCATGTAGTATTGCACAATGGTATTTTGTAAGTGGCCAGAGCAAAGTGAGTCCTGCATAAGTACTCCAGAAGTGAGAATGGTGTGACATTTTACCGGGTATTATGTTGAGTGAAGCATGTTCAGTGCATGGGAAGAGAAAACTGATGCAGAAGTTTTCTAAGCCTTACCCTTACGGAAAACAGGATTAGCAAATTCTATCCTATGTTGATAGTTTCCTTTTTTTTTACTGGTCTGTTTCTGTGAGATAAGCCTTGCATAGTGTTGAAAAAAATTATCTGTGTATTTTTTTATGGTGTTTGTGGAATTGGGTAATCCATGTTCAGTATTGCATAGCATTAGAAGTTTTGTTGGTGTAGCTTTCCGTTTGCGTCACGTGTAGGTTTCTTTTGTAACTCTGGTGTGAGTGTGAATACATCTTGTTCTTGCCTTTGGACTTTTAGTTCTTGGAATGAAAGAAAAAAAAATTGTTTTTTTTTTCTTTTCGCTTCGGAGGAGGATGTGATGATCTGTTGACGTTTTTCCGATCTCTAAATTAATGGGCCAATATTTTTGGATCTGAAAAACCATCACCAGATCCACGCACTCTCAATGAGAGTGAGATTTTTTGTCATGAGATGATCTCAAATCCCTTTGGCAAGGAGGGAGTTAAAAAAAAAAATAGATTTAAGAGTCAAGAAAAATCAAGTAAATTCTTTTCATTTCTTTTATTTTCTTTCTGATTTCTCTGTGAAGTGTTGATCTCTGTGTATGTAGTTAAATTTATGTGAATAGGTCTAAGTAAAATAGCCTTGTGATGTCTGTTTCTAGTTAAGGGATGTGTAACTAGCTGGGAAGTAGATTTAAGGAAGTTTGACATCATGCTATATTGCTGGTTTTTTTGTTGTTCTTCCATGCAATGTTTTTTTCTTCCTTCCATTGCATTTTTTTTAGTGCACTGTTTACTTTCAGGGAAGAGGTATTAGTGAAGTTTGTTTTAGTGCAGTATATGATGTAGTGTATATGAATTGATTTGCCTTAGTTTCTTAAGTGTATAGTGCAGTTTATATATGTATAGGTTAGATGTATCAGTTTAAAATTATCGGCGACGCCGCGGCGTTCGGCGTTATTGATCGTCGGGATAACGTAGCGATAAAAAGAAAAATTGTAAGGTTGTAGTTCCGTATTTACCGTCGTTATCGCGATTTCTTTTATTGTATTATTATGTAAGCTTTAATAATGGAAGAGTAATTTGTAAACATGTAGTGTTTGAAGTATTTTATCTTATTGTAGTGGTATCTAATGAGAAAATCGCGTGTTTATGCCATATGTCAGTAGCGTGTATTAAAATCGTCGTTGGGTGTATCGGGCTTAATTTAGTAACCTTTCGTAATTAAAATCTTGCTTAGTATTAATATTTAGTTGGTTTTAGTATGAATCTTACTTGGTATTAACTAGTGATAGTATAATTCAGCGACTGATAGAAAAAGCGGGTCGGCGATCGCTCCGTAACGAAGTGACTTTCGTAAATTAATTGCGCGTGCGCTATCGTCAATGATATTTAATAGTCATTTAGTAAAAGAATAAAATTGTGGCTTAATGCTTCAGGGCAAAATAACACATCGTTGCGTTACGCTATTTTTTCGTAATTCCGATCGTCGTACCTGTAGCTAGAGAGAATTCGATTTTTATGCGTTACGAAGTTGTAACGATGTTCGTTAATGTTAGTTAATTTGTTTAATGAATTTTTGTAAAGGTGGTCTCTAAAAGTCTTTGTTCAGAAAGAAAGAACGAAAATGGCTACAGTTCTGGTGTCGCTTTTCTAAAAGCGATAAATTCGTAGAATGGCATCTGGGAGGACGTTTTCCCAGCTTTAGCAGTGCAGAAAGTCCGATTTATTTATGCTCTTGTTTACTTCGAGAAGGCATTTTTCGCTTGGCACATGGAACACGTCAGGATTTGGGCGGAATTCTGCGAGGTTCACCGCAGCGCCCGTTTTCGTGGGTCAAAGTTCAAGCCAGCGATTTCTGGGAATTGCGTCTTTCTCTCCGCCTTCTGACTTAACTTCGGGCCAATTGCCTTCCGCCATTTCGGGCGCGTGCGCAAGGGATTCGGCGAGGAGCGGAGAATTTTTGCGTGCTGCTACACACTTCGATACCAGACTTCGTAAGGGAGAGTCCCACAATAAAAAAAGAAAAAAAAATCGAGTAAAGGAGGGGAGGACGGACGTCCGGATGCCGAAACTGCCGTAACCTCGTGCGGCCGCGATGGCCCAAGAACGGTAGGAACGATCCTTTTCTTTTCTGTGCTTGACATCGTCCCGAGGCACTAGCGGGCATTACGCCTCGTAACTCGCTCGGTAACATCGCTGCCGCCCGTCGCCGTGTGAGAGAGAGAAAGTCTCCTCAAAGGCCGGCATCGGGAGTAAGTAAGAAAAAAAACGGAATAAAAGAAAGGAAGGAGAAGAGGGAAAATCCTACCATGTCATCATAAGTGCATCAGGCCCCGTTTCCACGGCGTGCCGGCTCTCGTAGCGACAGCACAAACACCAATTCCAATTCGGCATCAAAAGGAAAATTTAAGGAGGAGGAGAAACAAAGAGAAAAAAAAATGAGTACCACCTAAAATTGAAAAAAAAAAAAAAAAAATTATGTGTCTTGATCAGAAATGGAATGATGTAAAAGGTTAAAATTCAGGGGTGAGAGAAAAAATGGGGGAAGGTGAAATAAAAATGGGAGGAAAATAGAGAAATGCAAATGTATGTTTGGAATTAATGGTCTGGCCAGAACCAAAAAATGTAATATGTCATTGTGTAATTTTTTTTTTTTCGTAAAAATGTCTAGTTAATGCCAGTGACCAAAGAAATGGATTGAAATATATTAATTAGGTTTCCTGTTAGAACAGGGTTTTTTTTTTGTTAGCTCAAATGAGAGGAAAGTGACTTGACATTTTTGTTTGTTTGGTTTTTCTGTACTGTAAAGTAAGAAAGAGGTTTTTTCCAGGTAACTGATCAAAATCAGTGTGTTGTAAAAAAAAAAAAAAGAATAAAATGTCACTCTTAACCATCTAAATCTAAATTGTAAAGAGCATTTAGCTCAAGGTTCAACCAGTTATCAGATATGCACATCGAGCATTAAGCTCTTAGCACTCTTTGAGTGAATGATCACATTCTTTAAAGATTTTTTTGTAAGGCAGGCTGGTAACCAAATTGTGCCACTTACCTCCTTCATCCTCTAAACCACACAGGTGAAAACTACTTGGTTTGCAGACCAGGGTTTCTGAGAGGATTATTTAGGACTGTCAACATACTCTGGACTCTAAAATTCATAGCTAAATTCTTTTTATTCGGCCTAGCCACCTAAAGTTTCCTTGTATCAAGTGTTTTTCCAACCTGTGCCTGGGAGCACAAAATAAATTCTTAGTTAACCTGGAACATATGTTTAATCAAATTATTTTGTGTCGTATGTGAATTTCTCTTGTCGGTGGTGGTGGAATCACCTTCCATTTACTGGGAGTTTTTAAGGATCGTACCATGGGGTGTTAGTCGTTGAAAAAAAAAAATTCTTAATTGGGGTCCCTAGATTGATCACCGGCCATTTTCTTCTGTTTAAAAATAAAATTGTGTAATATTTGCCTTTTTTTAGAAGTAAGTTCATCATCGTAATAGAATAATATCTTAACAACCAAACCACGTCGTATCAAACTGGTTCCCGTGACCAGGATTCCACCCACTGTACCAGAGAGATTCACATTTATGATTTGCTATTTCTGATATTAGGTAATGCTGTGTGAAAATTGTAAAAAGATCAAATTACTCTAGCAACAGTTAAAGGATAAGGTTTTGACATAGAACATAGTTAATTGGGAGAATTTTCTTCATGTTAGGCATTCATTTTCGAAATTTTAGTCAGTATCAAGTGCTCGCAATCATAATTTTTTTTTAAGTGTGAATTGGCATTTGAATTTTAGTGTATTACATTTATGTATTGTGCTTTTGTTTACATTGGTGAGAAATATTGAGGTAATTATTTTCAATTAAGAAAAAGAGTAAGATATAACTTTAGGCTCAGGTAGAAAATAATTATAGCTCACTAATCTTGGGTAAAAGTAATCATTGATAGTAAATCATTACAGTAACAGCAATCATAGTATAGTGTACCTTGTTTAGATTTACAGTGTATTTTCATTTGTGTGTGTGTACAGAGCTGTAGGAAAGATGGTGATACCAGGGACAGAGGGAGCAGCTGGTTCAGCAGAAGTAGGGAATAATGGGGGGAATGCAAACCTCAACATTCCAGTCTTGATGAGTTTAGTTTCATCATTTTCAGGGGGATCAGATAGTGTTACTATTGGAGAATTTTTTGAGTCAGTAGAGGATGTAGCAGGTTTGGATGGTTGGACAGATGAACAGAGATTGCTAGTGGTGAAATGCAAGTGCAAGGGAGAGGCAAAACAATTTGTCAGGGGCTTGTTGGCCAGGGAACGAAGGTTGACTTTTGCAGGTTTGAAAGAAGCATTGTTGGAAAGGTTTTCGTCCGCAGTTCCTTTGGCAGTACGCATGGGGAAATTCACGGGCTGTAAACAAGCCCTGGGGGAATCGGTGAAACAATTTGCCTCCCGCTTAGAAGTACTAGCATTTAGGTATCTTGAGGAGGAATCAGATTCAGCTGCTGTAGGTTCATTCAGGGACAAGAGTCTTCTCTCACAATTTCTTGCAGGGTTAACACCCAAGATAAAGAGATTGGTACTATCTCATAATCCACAGTCTTACCAGCAGGCCAAAGAAAAGGCCTTGTTGGAAGAGAATAATGAGGCATGTATGGGAAGCTGTGTGAGGAGCGTGAGTTTCGTTGAAGCGGAGGTAGAGCAACAAGAAGGTAACGAAGCTTCCTCAGGAAACTTTGCAGAGGTCGCAAGAAAAAGCCAGACAGCAATTCAGGCTCTGGTGGGAGAAGTGAGGAAAATAAAAGATCAGTTAAATGATTTGTCACTACGAAGTTCAGAATGCAAAAATAGGGAAAGTTCTCCGGCGAGGGATTTCAGGGACGGAAGCCGTTCCACTCAATCTGGTCCACCAGAGAGATACAGGAGAAGTAATCGCTCCACAGTTACTTGTTACAGGTGTAGGCGCTTGGGGCACTATGCTAACGAATGCCGTGAGAGTAGTTATCAGCCACAACAACAGTATGATGACAGGGGTAGAGGAAATCCAAGACCTGCAAACAGAGGTCCTCAAGGAAACAGGAGTATGTCAAGAGAGTACCATAACCAACAGCTAACCCAAAGTGAAAGAAATGGACATTCCAGTAATAATAGGGATTTAAACTAATAGGGGAGAAGCTTCCAGGAGTCCGCTTCTATTAAGAAACCCCCTGCTGTAGAGGCTCCTATTGAGTCCTGCCATGCAGATCAAGCGCAGTTTGCAATGCCAGTGGTTCAGGGATTGGTAAATGGAAAAGCCCTGCGACTTTTAGTGGATACCGGAGCCACCATTAGTCTCATCACAGATAAATGTTTGAGTTCTCTTCCGGGAGACAAGTTGTGGGTAGACTGCCCAAACCCGATAGTCAAGGGTGTTTCAGGGACATCCCTGCCCATCAATTGTTGTGTCAAGCTCCAGTTCGAGTTCGCAGGAGAAAAATTTGTTCACCCTATGTATGTAACAAATGCAAAATTGTCTTTAGCTTATGATGCTATTATAGGGTTTGACCTTCTGAAATCTCAAAAATTCATTTTTGATGCTGCCACTGGGTGTATATGGAAAAGAAAAAGTAAAAGTCCACAATGTGAAATAGAAAAGGAACAAGCTATTGCATTAGTAAAGGAAGTTGTTGGTCCAAAGCAAAATAACAGTGAAAGGGAAGGGGCAAACACAACCCCGTGTAAACCTTCCACCCATACGAATCCCGAGTTAACTCAGTCATCATCTCATGGGCATGCTCCATGTAAGGTTACAGCTGGAAATTCATTTTCTGACTTGGGTGAGAATGTTGCTTCCAGATATAAACAAAACCCAAAATTCAGGAAGAAAAAGAGAAAGAAAGGCAAAAATGACACCTGTGAAACCAACTCAGTTAAACGCATTCCGTTACCTTCATCAGACATGTCAAGTTCTTGTCTTGTATGTTGTTTGGTTGATTACTGTGATTAGCTCCTTGGTACCTCGCCAAATTCCTTTCCCTTGGAAGAAATTTGAAAACCCAGAACAGTTACCGAGCCCAGTGTTATTTGGGAAAGTTATTCAAAAGGTAATGGTACCACCACGGTGTGAGAAACTCATTCCTATCCATGTTCCAAATTGCTCAGTCCTCGGAGATATTATGCTTTTACAGCCAGTTAACACTCTCCGTATAAATTCATTGTGGGTTGCTCGGTCAGTAAATGATACCAAAGGACAGGTTACATTCATTAAAGTTATCAATACCTCTGATCAAAGCATTCATGTGAATAAACATATGAAATTGGTCACTGCTGAATCCATTAAAGTGGGAAGAGTCGCTTCAGTGGAAAGCCAACTTGATGAATGTTCATCTTGGACAAATAACTTTGATGTGTCCCATTTACCTCCCCACCAACAGGAAAAATTATTGGCATTTTTAAACAAACACCACAAAATTTTTGCGAAGAGTGTGCTCGAATTGGGAAAGTGCGAGACTTTATTGCACCAGGTTCGTTTGACTGATGATATTCCAGTAAGACAGCGCCCCTATAGAGTACCTTATGCTTTAAGACCTGAGCTGGACAGGCAAATAAATGAATTATTAGAGGCAGGCATAATTAGGCCTAGTGACAGTCCATACTCAGCACCAGTACTCTTGGTACGAAAAGCTGATGGCACTTTTCGGCTCTGTACCGACTTCCGGCGCCTCAATGCGAAGACAGTTCCCGATTCTTTTCCCATTCCGAATTTAGTTGAAATGGTCGACGCATTAGCTGGGGCAACTTATTTCAGTACCCTCGATCTCACTTCAGGTTTTTTTTTCAAATGGCTTTACATCCTGAAGATGCATACAAAACTGCTTTTGTGACAGATGGAGGATTGTATGAATGGCTGCGGGTACCGTTCGGAATGAGAAACAGTCCCAACAGTTTTCAGCGTCTGATGGAGATAGTTTTGTCTGGCCTCAGACCTCTCCAAATTGGCATTTATATCGACGATATCGTAGTGGCCAGTAAAACAGTTGGGGAACACCTTGAGAAACTTGAACTTGTTTTTCAAAGGCTCCAATATCACAATCTCAAACTTAAACCAGATAAATGCCACTTCCTGCAGTCTTCAATTCGCTACTTAGGGTTCATTGTGAGTAAGGACGGAGTAAAACCCGATCCTCGAAACATAGAAGCAGTGAGAAATTTTAAAGTCCCCAGAACAATTAAGCAAGTAAGAGCTTTTCTGGGACTTACCGGTTTTTATCGTAGATTTATTGAACAATATGCTAAAATTGCACTACCTCTCACTAACTTGATAAAGAAATCACAGACATTCAGTTGGACCCCTGAAGCTCAATGTGCTTTTGAGGAATTACAACAAGCTTTGCTGAAAGAACCCTGTATTAAGCTCCCAGACCTTGAAAAGGAATTTACACTGGCTTGTGATGCGTCTCAGAGCTCTATCGGAGCAGTCCTGCAGCAGGAATATGAAGGGAAATTACACCCCGTTGCTTTTGTTAGCCGTAAATTAAAGGGCGCAGAAATAAATTATTCTGTAGTCGAAAAGGAAATGTTAAGCGTGGTATTTGCTATAAATTATTTTAAACAGTATTTGTATGCCCGTCATTTGACTGTTATAACTGATCAGGCTAGTTTGGCATATGTTTTCAAATTGAAAGATCCTACTTCTCGTATTGCACGGTGGTGCATGTCTCTTCAACAGTTTGATTTTACCATACTTCATCGTCCAGGAAAATCTAATGTAGTAGCTGATTATTTATCTAGACATGTACAGGCAAATGAAGTAGAAGAGAAAATTTCCAACGTGACCTTGGAGCGAGCTAGGGTTAGAGAACTTCAGCGAAAAGATAAAAAATTGTCTAAGCAGATTGAACTGCTTGAGGGAATGGGTGATGGAAAAAAATGCAAAATCTCAGATGAATTCTATTTGGATGATAGTATGCTATGGCATTATGCCCTTCCGAAATCAGGGAACACTAGGAATCAGCCAGTTGAACAGTTAGTCGTGCCTGAAACAATGATTCCAGAGGTACTAAATGCATGTCATGATGCAGTTGCCCATCAGGGTTTTCACAAAACACTGGAACGAATTAGGACACAATTCTATTTTCATAACATGTATGTCATTACAAAAAATTATGTTGATACTTGCCACTCCTGCTTAAGCAAGAGGGGGCACAAACCAAATATGAAGGCAGCTCTGATAAGGTCTCAGTTAGCTAGCCGGCCTTTTGAGAAAGTAGCGATGGATATTGTAGGTCCAATTACAACTACTTTTTCTGGGAACAAATATATTCTGGTGATAACAGATTATTTTACTAGGTGGCCTGAGGCATATGCTTTGCAGGATGTAAAAAGTGAAACGATCGCCAAAGTTTTGGTGGAAAATTTTATCGCCACCCATGGAATCCCGGATAAAATTCTGACGGACAGGGGGTCAAATTTTCTCTCAAAGGTAATGATGCATCTCTATGAAAGGTTAGGCATAAAGAAACTAAACACTCTGAGTTTTAGGCCCCAGACAAATGGGCAGGTAGAGAAACTCAATCATGTGCTTATACAGGCCATTAGTCATTTAGTTTCTGAGAGTCAAGAAGATTGGGATAGATGCCTCCCTCTGGCTTTATTGTCCCTTCGCACGTCAATACATACTAGTACAGGAGAGACTCCTGCATTTTTGACATATGGAAGAGATCTTGTATTACCTTATAACCTAATTGGAGGCCCTGCTATTCGTACCTACGCATCACAGTTAGAATACTGCGATGAAATGACCAATCGACTTAACCTTGCTTTTGAGGCGGTTAAGCAGAATTTGGAAAAGGCTGCAGACCTGCAAGAGAAGCAACGGGCAAAAACAGCTGTGGATAAGCACATTAAGTTGGGAGACAAAGTTTATCTGTACAGTCCTGTGGTGAAACCAGGTAAATCAAAGAAGTTGAGCAAGTTATGTACGGGGCCATTTAGAGTTACAAAATGTGTATCCCCAGTAAACTATGAAATTGTATTTATCGCTGATCCTCGTCGAAGAGAGAGAGTGCATGTGGATAGGCTTACAAAAATTAGGGACAGAATTGTTTTCTCAGGAGAAGATAGTAGTTCACACAGTCCGGTGCAACAAGAGGAGCACCAGGAAGCTGAGAATCAGCAGGAGAATGACCCAGAGGAGTATGTTAGTGATACAGTTCTGTATTTTCCTGCTCAAAGGAGGAGTACAAATATACCTATTCTCAGAGGAAATCCAGAGTTCATCGCTCCTCAGAAAAGCTCGAGAAGTAGCACTCATGTGTCACAGTCTCCGAGCCAAATAGTTGCTCCAAGAGAGAGAAGGTTAAGAAGTAATGTGGTTAACACCAATCCGTCGAGATATGTATTACGCCCCGGGACAGCCGTGGTCTTGTGATCAGACAAAACCATGTGTGAGAATTTTGTTTTGCAAGAAAGTTATATAGAAGCTTCATTTGTATATACTTGTACAGTGGTAAAGGTGCACCTTGTATGTAAAAACAGTTGTTGAATTGTGTTAAGCCCATGGGCTTCTTCTGAGTGTAATTGGGGGTGTTCCTTTTGAGTGTAGTTTTTGCTTGTGGTATGAGAGTGAATGCATCTTGTTCTTTAAGTTAGGAAAAGAAAGGCTAGAACAGGAACAACTTCAGAAGTTAGAAAGAGAAAGACTTCAGAAGTTAGAAAGAGAAAGACTTCAGGGGTTAGAAAAACAAAGACTTCAGCAGTTAGAAAGAGAAAGACTTCAGCGGTTAGTTTGTGATGTGCCTCGAGATGGTATTGAGGTGAGAGATGTTTCTGGGGAAAGTGAATCCAGGAATAATGTGAGTCAGTGAATCAGATGAGAATTTTGTGAGATTTGTACGTGAAATTATTATGTAACATAAGGATGGTATTTAGGGATAACTAGATGATGTTTTTTTATTCTCTGTTGTGGTTGGTAGCATGTAGTATTGCACAATGGTATTTTGTAAGTGGCCAGAGCAAAGTGAGTCCTGCATAAGTACTCCAGAAGTGAGAATGGTGTGACATTTTACCGGGTATTATGTTGAGTGAAGCATGTTCAGTGCATGGGAAGAGAAAACTGATGCAGAAGTTTTCTAAGCCTTACCCTTACGGAAAACAGGATTAGCAAATTCTATCCTATGTTGATAGTTTCCTTTTTTTTTACTGGTCTGTTTCTGTGAGATAAGCCTTGCATAGTGTTGAAAAAAAAAATTATCTGTGTATTTTTTTATGGTGTTTGTGGAATTGGGTAATCCATGTTCAGTATTGCATAGCATTAGAAGTTTTGTTGGTGTAGCTTTCCGTTTGCGTCACGTGTAGGTTTCTTTTGTAACTCTGGTGTGAGTGTGAATACATCTTGTTCTTGCCTTTGGACTTTTAGTTCTTGGAATGAAAGAAAAAAAAATTGTTTTTTTTTTTTCTTTTCGCTTCGGAGGAGGATGTGATGATCTGTTGACGTTTTTCCGATCTCTAAATTAATGGGCCAATATTTTTGGATCTGAAAAACCATCACCAGATCCACGCACTCTCAATGAGAGTGAGATTTTTTGTCATGAGATGATCTCAAATCCCTTTGGCAAGGAGGGAGTTAAAAAAAAAAAAATAGATTTAAGAGTCAAGAAAAATCAAGTAAATTCTTTTCATTTCTTTTATTTTCTTTCTGATTTCTCTGTGAAGTGTTGATCTCTGTGTATGTAGTTAAATTTATGTGAATAGGTCTAAGTAAAATAGCCTTGTGATGTCTGTTTCTAGTTAAGGGATGTGTAACTAGCTGGGAAGTAGATTTAAGGAAGTTTGACATCATGCTATATTGCTGGTTTTTTTGTTGTTCTTCCATGCAATGTTTTTTTTCTTCCTTCCATTGCATTTTTTTTAGTGCACTGTTTACTTTCAGGGAAGAGGTATTAGTGAAGTTTGTTTTAGTGCAGTATATGATGTAGTGTATATGAATTGATTTGCCTTAGTTTCTTAAGTGTATAGTGCAGTTTATATATGTATAGGTTAGATGTATCAGTTTAAAATTATCGGCGACGCCGCGGCGTTCGGCGTTATTGATCGTCGGGATAACGTAGCGATAAAAAGAAAAATTGTAAGGTTGTAGTTCCGTATTTACCGTCGTTATCGCGATTTCTTTTATTGTATTATTATGTAAGCTTTAATAATGGAAGAGTAATTTGTAAACATGTAGTGTTTGAAGTATTTTATCTTATTGTAGTGGTATCTAATGAGAAAATCGCGTGTTTATGCCATATGTCAGTAGCGTGTATTAAAATCGTCGTTGGGTGTATCGGGCTTAATTTAGTAACCTTTCGTAATTAAAATCTTGCTTAGTATTAATATTTAGTTGGTTTTAGTATGAATCTTACTTGGTATTAACTAGTGATAGTATAATTCAGCGACTGATAGAAAAAGCGGGTCGGCGATCGCTCCGTAACGAAGTGACTTTCGTAAATTAATTGCGCGTGCGCTATCGTCAATGATATTTAATAGTCATTTAGTAAAAGAATAAAATTGTGGCTTAATGCTTCAGGGCAAAATAACACATCGTTGCGTTACGCTATTTTTTCGTAATTCCGATCGTCGTACCTGTAGCTAGAGAGAATTCGATTTTTATGCGTTACGAAGTTGTAACGATGTTCGTTAATGTTAGTTAATTTGTTTAATGAATTTTTGTAAAGGTGGTCTCTAAAAGTCTTTGTTCAGAAAGAAAGAACGAAAATGGCTACAGTTCTGGTGTCGCTTTTCTAAAAGCGATAAATTCGTAGAATGGCATCTGGGAGGACGTTTTCCCAGCTTTAGCAGTGCAGAAAGTCCGATTTATTTATGCTCTTGTTTACTTCGAGAAGGCATTTTTCGCTTGGCACATGGAACACGTCAGGATTTGGGCGGAATTCTGCGAGGTTCACCGCAGCGCCCGTTTTCGTGGGTCAAAGTTCAAGCCAGCGATTTCTGGGAATTGCGTCTTTCTCTCCGCCTTCTGACTTAACTTCGGGCCAATTGCCTTCCGCCATTTCGGGCGCGTGCGCAAGGGATTCGGCGAGGAGCGGAGAATTTTTGCGTGCTGCTACACACTTCGATACCAGACTTCGTAAGGGAGAGTCCCACAATAAAAAAGAAAAAAAAATCGAGTAAAGGAGGGGAGGACGGACGTCCGGATGCCGAAACTGCCGTAACCTCGTGCGGCCGCGATGGCCCAAGAACGGTAGGAACGATCCTTTTCTTTTCTGTGCTTGACATCGTCCCGAGGCACTAGCGGGCATTACGCCTCGTAACTCGCTCGGTAACATCGCTGCCGCCCGTCGCCGTGTGAGAGAGAAAGTCTCCTCAAAGGCCGGCATCGGGAGTAAGTAAGAAAAAAAAACGGAATAAAAGAAAGGAAGGAGAAGAGGGAAAATCCTACCATGTCATCATAAGTGCATCAGGCCCCGTTTCCACGGCGTGCCGGCTCTCGTAGCGACAGCACAAACACCAATTCCAATTCGGCATCAAAAGGAAAATTTAAGGAGGAGGAGAAACAAAGAGAAAAAAAAATGAGTACCACCTAAAATTGAAAAAAAAAAAAAAAATTATGTGTCTTGATCAGAAATGGAATGATGTAAAAGGTTAAAATTCAGGGGTGAGAGAAAAAATGGGGGGAAGGTGAAATAAAAATGGGAGGAAAATAGAGAAATGCAAATGTATGTTTGGAATTAATGGTCTGGCCAGAACCAAAAAAATGTAATATGTCATTGTGTAATTTTTTTTTTTTCGTAAAAATGTCTAGTTAATGCCAGTGACCAAAGAAATGGATTGAAATATATTAATTAGGTTTCCTGTTAGAACAGGGTTTTTTTTTTTTGTTAGCTCAAATGAGAGGAAAGTGACTTGACATTTTTGTTTGTTTGGTTTTTCTGTACTGTAAAGTAAGAAAGAGGTTTTTCCAGGTAACTGATCAAAATCAGTGTGTTGTAAAAAAAAAAAAAAGAATAAAATGTCACTCTTAACCATCTAAATCTAAATTGTAAAGAGCATTTAGCTCAAGGTTCAACCAGTTATCAGATATGCACATCGAGCATTAAGCTCTTAGCACTCTTTGAGTGAATGATCACATTCTTTAAAGATTTTTTTGTAAGGCAGGCTGGTAACCAAATTGTGCCACTTACCTCCTTCATCCTCTAAACCACACAGGTGAAAACTACTTGGTTTGCAGACCAGGGTTTCTGAGAGGATTATTTAGGACTGTCAACATACTCTGGACTCTAAAATTCATAGCTAAATTCTTTTTTATTCGGCCTAGCCACCTAAAGTTTCCTTGTATCAAGTGTTTTTCCAACCTGTGCCTGGGAGCACAAAATAAATTCTTAGTTAACCTGGAACATATGTTTAATCAAATTATTTTGTGTCGTATGTGAATTTCTCTTGTCGGTGGTGGTGGAATCACCTTCCATTTACTGGGAGTTTTTAAGGATCGTACCATGGGGTGTTAGTCGTTGAAAAAAAAAAAATTCTTAATTGGGGTCCCTAGATTGATCACCGGCCATTTTCTTCTGTTTAAAAATAAAATTGTGTAATATTTGCCTTTTTTTAGAAGTAAGTTCATCATCGTAATAGAATAATATCTTAACAACCAAACCACGTCGTATCAAACTGGTTCCCGTGACCAGGATTCCACCCACTGTACCAGAGAGATTCACATTTATGATTTGCTATTTCTGATATTAGGTAATGCTGTGTGAAAATTGTAAAAAGATCAAATTACTCTAGCAACAGTTAAAGGATAAGGTTTTGACATAGAACATAGTTAATTGGGAGAATTTTCTTCATGTTAGGCATTCATTTTCGAAATTTTAGTCAGTATCAAGTGCTCGCAATCATAATTTTTTTTTAAGTGTGAATTGGCATTTGAATTTTAGTGTATTACATTTATGTATTGTGCTTTTGTTTACATTGGTGAGAAATATTGAGGTAATTATTTTCAATTAAGAAAAAGAGTAAGATATAACTTTAGGCTCAGGTAGAAAATAATTATAGCTCACTAATCTTGGGTAAAAGTAATCATTGATAGTAAATCATTACAGTAACAGCAATCATAGTATAGTGTACCTTGTTTAGATTTACAGTGTATTTTCATTTGTGTGTGTGTACAGAGCTGTAGGAAAGATGGTGATACCAGGGACAGAGGGAGCAGCTGGTTCAGCAGAAGTAGGGAATAATGGGGGGAATGCAAACCTCAACATTCCAGTCTTGATGAGTTTAGTTTCATCATTTTCAGGGGGATCAGATAGTGTTACTATTGGAGAATTTTTTGAGTCAGTAGAGGATGTAGCAGGTTTGGATGGTTGGACAGATGAACAGAGATTGCTAGTGGTGAAATGCAAGTGCAAGGGAGAGGCAAAACAATTTGTCAGGGGCTTGTTGGCCAGGGAACGAAGGTTGACTTTTGCAGGTTTGAAAGAAGCATTGTTGGAAAGGTTTTCGTCCGCAGTTCCTTTGGCAGTACGCATGGGGAAATTCACGGGCTGTAAACAAGCCCTGGGGGAATCGGTGAAACAATTTGCCTCCCGCTTAGAAGTACTAGCATTTAGGTATCTTGAGGAGGAATCAGATTCAGCTGCTGTAGGTTCATTCAGGGACAAGAGTCTTCTCTCACAATTTCTTGCAGGGTTAACACCCAAGATAAAGAGATTGGTACTATCTCATAATCCACAGTCTTACCAGCAGGCCAAAGAAAAGGCCTTGTTGGAAGAGAATAATGAGGCATGTATGGGAAGCTGTGTGAGGAGCGTGAGTTTCGTTGAAGCGGAGGTAGAGCAACAAGAAGGTAACGAAGCTTCCTCAGGAAACTTTGCAGAGGTCGCAAGAAAAAGCCAGACAGCAATTCAGGCTCTGGTGGGAGAAGTGAGGAAAATAAAAGATCAGTTAAATGATTTGTCACTACGAAGTTCAGAATGCAAAAATAGGGAAAGTTCTCCGGCGAGGGATTTCAGGGACGGAAGCCGTTCCACTCAATCTGGTCCACCAGAGAGATACAGGAGAAGTAATCGCTCCACAGTTACTTGTTACAGGTGTAGGCGCTTGGGGCACTATGCTAACGAATGCCGTGAGAGTAGTTATCAGCCACAACAACAGTATGATGACAGGGGTAGAGGAAATCCAAGACCTGCAAACAGAGGTCCTCAAGGAAACAGGAGTATGTCAAGAGAGTACCATAACCAACAGCTAACCCAAAGTGAAAGAAATGGACATTCCAGTAATAATAGGGATTTAAACTAATAGGGGGAGAAGCTTCCAGGAGTCCGCTTCTATTAAGAAACCCCCTGCTGTAGAGGCTCCTATTGAGTCCTGCCATGCAGATCAAGCGCAGTTTGCAATGCCAGTGGTTCAGGGATTGGTAAATGGAAAAGCCCTGCGACTTTTAGTGGATACCGGAGCCACCATTAGTCTCATCACAGATAAATGTTTGAGTTCTCTTCCGGGAGACAAGTTGTGGGTAGACTGCCCAAACCCGATAGTCAAGGGTGTTTCAGGGACATCCCTGCCCATCAATTGTTGTGTCAAGCTCCAGTTCGAGTTCGCAGGAGAAAAATTTGTTCACCCTATGTATGTAACAAATGCAAAATTGTCTTTAGCTTATGATGCTATTATAGGGTTTGACCTTCTGAAATCTCAAAAATTCATTTTTGATGCTGCCACTGGGTGTATATGGAAAAGAAAAAGTAAAAGTCCACAATGTGAAATAGAAAAGGAACAAGCTATTGCATTAGTAAAGGAAGTTGTTGGTCCAAAGCAAAATAACAGTGAAAGGGAAGGGGCAAACACAACCCCGTGTAAACCTTCCACCCATACGAATCCCGAGTTAACTCAGTCATCATCTCATGGGCATGCTCCATGTAAGGTTACAGCTGGAAATTCATTTTCTGACTTGGGTGAGAATGTTGCTTCCAGATATAAACAAAACCCAAAATTCAGGAAGAAAAGAGAAAGAAAGGCAAAAATGACACCTGTGAAACCAACTCAGTTAAACGCATTCCGTTACCTTCATCAGACATGTCAAGTTCTTGTCTTGTATGTTGTTTGGTTGATTACTGTGATTAGCTCCTTGGTACCTCGCCAAATTCCTTTCCCTTGGAAGAAATTTGAAAACCCAGAACAGTTACCGAGCCCAGTGTTATTTGGGAAAGTTATTCAAAAGGTAATGGTACCACCACGGTGTGAGAAACTCATTCCTATCCATGTTCCAAATTGCTCAGTCCTCGGAGATATTATGCTTTTACAGCCAGTTAACACTCTCCGTATAAATTCATTGTGGGTTGCTCGGTCAGTAAATGATACCAAAGGACAGGTTACATTCATTAAAGTTATCAATACCTCTGATCAAAGCATTCATGTGAATAAACATATGAAATTGGTCACTGCTGAATCCATTAAAGTGGGAAGAGTCGCTTCAGTGGAAAGCCAACTTGATGAATGTTCATCTTGGACAAATAACTTTGATGTGTCCCATTTACCTCCCCACCAACAGGAAAAATTATTGGCATTTTTAAACAAACACCACAAAATTTTTGCGAAGAGTGTGCTCGAATTGGGAAAGTGCGAGACTTTATTGCACCAGGTTCGTTTGACTGATGATATTCCAGTAAGACAGCGCCCCTATAGAGTACCTTATGCTTTAAGACCTGAGCTGGACAGGCAAATAAATGAATTATTAGAGGCAGGCATAATTAGGCCTAGTGACAGTCCATACTCAGCACCAGTACTCTTGGTACGAAAAGCTGATGGCACTTTTCGGCTCTGTACCGACTTCCGGCGCCTCAATGCGAAGACAGTTCCCGATTCTTTTCCCATTCCGAATTTAGTTGAAATGGTCGACGCATTAGCTGGGGCAACTTATTTCAGTACCCTCGATCTCACTTCAGGTTTTTTCAAATGGCTTTACATCCTGAAGATGCATACAAAACTGCTTTTGTGACAGATGGAGGATTGTATGAATGGCTGCGGGTACCGTTCGGAATGAGAAACAGTCCCAACAGTTTTCAGCGTCTGATGGAGATAGTTTTGTCTGGCCTCAGACCTCTCCAAATTGGCATTTATATCGACGATATCGTAGTGGCCAGTAAAACAGTTGGGGAACACCTTGAGAAACTTGAACTTGTTTTTCAAAGGCTCCAATATCACAATCTCAAACTTAAACCAGATAAATGCCACTTCCTGCAGTCTTCAATTCGCTACTTAGGGTTCATTGTGAGTAAGGACGGAGTAAAACCCGATCCTCGAAACATAGAAGCAGTGAGAAATTTTAAAGTCCCCAGAACAATTAAGCAAGTAAGAGCTTTTCTGGGACTTACCGGTTTTTATCGTAGATTTATTGAACAATATGCTAAAATTGCACTACCTCTCACTAACTTGATAAAGAAATCACAGACATTCAGTTGGACCCCTGAAGCTCAATGTGCTTTTGAGGAATTACAACAAGCTTTGCTGAAAGAACCCTGTATTAAGCTCCCAGACCTTGAAAAGGAATTTACACTGGCTTGTGATGCGTCTCAGAGCTCTATCGGAGCAGTCCTGCAGCAGGAATATGAAGGGAAATTACACCCCGTTGCTTTTGTTAGCCGTAAATTAAAGGGCGCAGAAATAAATTATTCTGTAGTCGAAAAGGAAATGTTAAGCGTGGTATTTGCTATAAATTATTTTAAACAGTATTTGTATGCCCGTCATTTGACTGTTATAACTGATCAGGCTAGTTTGGCATATGTTTTCAAATTGAAAGATCCTACTTCTCGTATTGCACGGTGGTGCATGTCTCTTCAACAGTTTGATTTTACCATACTTCATCGTCCAGGAAAATCTAATGTAGTAGCTGATTATTTATCTAGACATGTACAGGCAAATGAAGTAGAAGAGAAAATTTCCAACGTGACCTTGGAGCGAGCTAGGGTTAGAGAACTTCAGCGAAAAGATAAAAAATTGTCTAAGCAGATTGAACTGCTTGAGGGAATGGGTGATGGAAAAAAATGCAAAATCTCAGATGAATTCTATTTGGATGATAGTATGCTATGGCATTATGCCCTTCCGAAATCAGGGAACACTAGGAATCAGCCAGTTGAACAGTTAGTCGTGCCTGAAACAATGATTCCAGAGGTACTAAATGCATGTCATGATGCAGTTGCCCATCAGGGTTTTCACAAAACACTGGAACGAATTAGGACACAATTCTATTTTCATAACATGTATGTCATTACAAAAAATTATGTTGATACTTGCCACTCCTGCTTAAGCAAGAGGGGGCACAAACCAAATATGAAGGCAGCTCTGATAAGGTCTCAGTTAGCTAGCCGGCCTTTTGAGAAAGTAGCGATGGATATTGTAGGTCCAATTACAACTACTTTTTCTGGGAACAAATATATTCTGGTGATAACAGATTATTTTACTAGGTGGCCTGAGGCATATGCTTTGCAGGATGTAAAAAGTGAAACGATCGCCAAAGTTTTGGTGGAAAATTTTATCGCCACCCATGGAATCCCGGATAAAATTCTGACGGACAGGGGGTCAAATTTTCTCTCAAAGGTAATGATGCATCTCTATGAAAGGTTAGGCATAAAGAAACTAAACACTCTGAGTTTTAGGCCCCAGACAAATGGGCAGGTAGAGAAACTCAATCATGTGCTTATACAGGCCATTAGTCATTTAGTTTCTGAGAGTCAAGAAGATTGGGATAGATGCCTCCCTCTGGCTTTATTGTCCCTTCGCACGTCAATACATACTAGTACAGGAGAGACTCCTGCATTTTTGACATATGGAAGAGATCTTGTATTACCTTATAACCTAATTGGAGGCCCTGCTATTCGTACCTACGCATCACAGTTAGAATACTGCGATGAAATGACCAATCGACTTAACCTTGCTTTTGAGGCGGTTAAGCAGAATTTGGAAAAGGCTGCAGACCTGCAAGAGAAGCAACGGGCAAAAACAGCTGTGGATAAGCACATTAAGTTGGGAGACAAAGTTTATCTGTACAGTCCTGTGGTGAAACCAGGTAAATCAAAGAAGTTGAGCAAGTTATGTACGGGGCCATTTAGAGTTACAAAATGTGTATCCCCAGTAAACTATGAAATTGTATTTATCGCTGATCCTCGTCGAAGAGAGAGAGTGCATGTGGATAGGCTTACAAAAATTAGGGACAGAATTGTTTTCTCAGGAGAAGATAGTAGTTCACACAGTCCGGTGCAACAAGAGGAGCACCAGGAAGCTGAGAATCAGCAGGAGAATGACCCAGAGGAGTATGTTAGTGATACAGTTCTGTATTTTCCTGCTCAAAGGAGGAGTACAAATATACCTATTCTCAGAGGAAATCCAGAGTTCATCGCTCCTCAGAAAAGCTCGAGAAGTAGCACTCATGTGTCACAGTCTCCGAGCCAAATAGTTGCTCCAAGAGAGAGAAGGTTAAGAAGTAATGTGGTTAACACCAATCCGTCGAGATATGTATTACGCCCCGGGACAGCCGTGGTCTTGTGATCAGACAAAACCATGTGTGAGAATTTTGTTTTGCAAGAAAGTTATATAGAAGCTTCATTTGTATATACTTGTACAGTGGTAAAGGTGCACCTTGTATGTAAAAACAGTTGTTGAATTGTGTTAAGCCCATGGGCTTCTTCTGAGTGTAATTGGGGGTGTTCCTTTTGAGTGTAGTTTTTGCTTGTGGTATGAGAGTGAATGCATCTTGTTCTTTAAGTTAGGAAAAGAAAGGCTAGAACAGGAACAACTTCAGAAGTTAGAAAGAGAAAGACTTCAGAAGTTAGAAAGAGAAAGACTTCAGGGGTTAGAAAAACAAAGACTTCAGCAGTTAGAAAGAGAAAGACTTCAGCGGTTAGTTTGTGATGTGCCTCGAGATGGTATTGAGGTGAGAGATGTTTCTGGGGAAAGTGAATCCAGGAATAATGTGAGTCAGTGAATCAGATGAGAATTTTGTGAGATTTGTACGTGAAATTATTATGTAACATAAGGATGGTATTTAGGGATAACTAGATGATGTTTTTTTATTCTCTGTTGTGGTTGGTAGCATGTAGTATTGCACAATGGTATTTTGTAAGTGGCCAGAGCAAAGTGAGTCCTGCATAAGTACTCCAGAAGTGAGAATGGTGTGACATTTTACCGGGTATTATGTTGAGTGAAGCATGTTCAGTGCATGGGAAGAGAAAACTGATGCAGAAGTTTTCTAAGCCTTTACCCTTACGGAAAACAGGATTAGCAAATTCTATCCTATGTTGATAGTTTCCTTTTTTTTACTGGTCTGTTTCTGTGAGATAAGCCTTGCATAGTGTTGAAAAAAAAAAATTATCTGTGTATTTTTTTATGGTGTTTGTGGAATTGGGTAATCCATGTTCAGTATTGCATAGCATTAGAAGTTTTGTTGGTGTAGCTTTCCGTTTGCGTCACGTGTAGGTTTCTTTTGTAACTCTGGTGTGAGTGCGAATACATCTTGTTCTTGCCTTTGGACTTTTAGTTCTTGGAATGAAAGAAAAAAAAATTGTTTTTTTTTTTTCTTTTCGCTTCGGAGGAGGATGTGATGATCTGTTGACGTTTTTCCGATCTCTAAATTAATGGGCCAATATTTTTGGATCTGAAAAACCATCACCAGATCCACGCACTCTCAATGAGAGTGAGATTTTTTGTCATGAGATGATCTCAAATCCCTTTGGCAAGGAGGGAGTTAAAAAAAAAATAGATTTAAGAGTCAAGAAAAATCAAGTAAATTCTTTTCATTTCTTTTATTTTCTTTCTGATTTCTCTGTGAAGTGTTGATCTCTGTGTATGTAGTTAAATTTATGTGAATAGGTCTAAGTAAAATAGCCTTGTGATGTCTGTTTCTAGTTAAGGGATGTGTAACTAGCTGGGAAGTAGATTTAAGGAAGTTTGACATCATGCTATATTGCTGGTTTTTTTGTTGTTCTTCCATGCAATGTTTTTTTTCTTCCTTCCATTGCATTTTTTTTAGTGCACTGTTTACTTTCAGGGAAGAGGTATTAGTGAAGTTTGTTTTAGTGCAGTATATGATGTAGTGTATATGAATTGATTTGCCTTAGTTTCTTAAGTGTATAGTGCAGTTTATATATGTATAGGTTAGATGTATCAGTTTAAAATTATCGGCGACGCCGCGGCGTTCGGCGTTATTGATCGTCGGGATAACGTAGCGATAAAAAAGAAAAATTGTAAGGTTGTAGTTCCGTATTTACCGTCGTTATCGCGATTTCTTTTATTGTATTATTATGTAAGCTTTAATAATGGAAGAGTAATTTGTAAACATGTAGTGTTTGAAGTATTTTATCTTATTGTAGTGGTATCTAATGAGAAAATCGCGTGTTTATGCCATATGTCAGTAGCGTGTATTAAAATCGTCGTTGGGTGTATCGGGCTTAATTTAGTAACCTTTCGTAATTAAAATCTTGCTTAGTATTAATATTTAGTTGGTTTTAGTATGAATCTTACTTGGTATTAACTAGTGATAGTATAATTCAGCGACTGATAGAAAAAGCGGGTCGGCGATCGCTCCGTAACGAAGTGACTTTCGTAAATTAATTGCGCGTGCGCTATCGTCAATGATATTTAATAGTCATTTAGTAAAAGAATAAAATTGTGGCTTAATGCTTCAGGGCAAAATAACACATCGTTGCGTTACGCTATTTTTTCGTAATTCCGATCGTCGTACCTGTAGCTAGAGAGAATTCGATTTTTATGCGTTACGAAGTTGTAACGATGTTCGTTAATGTTAGTTAATTTGTTTAATGAATTTTTGTAAAGGTGGTCTCTAAAAGTCTTTGTTCAGAAAGAAAGAACGAAAATGGCTACAGTTCTGGTGTCGCTTTTCTAAAAGCGATAAATTCGTAGAATGGCATCTGGGAGGACGTTTTCCCAGCTTTAGCAGTGCAGAAAGTCCGATTTATTTATGCTCTTGTTTACTTCGAGAAGGCATTTTTCGCTTGGCACATGGAACACGTCAGGATTTGGGCGGAATTCTGCGAGGTTCACCGCAGCGCCCGTTTTCGTGGGTCAAAGTTCAAGCCAGCGATTTCTGGGAATTGCGTCTTTCTCTCCGCCTTCTGACTTAACTTCGGGCCAATTGCCTTCCGCCATTTCGGGCGCGTGCGCAAGGGATTCGGCGAGGAGCGGAGAATTTTTGCGTGCTGCTACACACTTCGATACCAGACTTCGTAAGGGAGAGTCCCACAATAAAAAAGAAAAAAAAATCGAGTAAAGGAGGGGAGGACGGACGTCCGGATGCCGAAACTGCCGTAACCTCGTGCGGCCGCGATGGCCCAAGAACGGTAGGAACGATCCTTTTCTTTTCTGTGCTTGACATCGTCCCGAGGCACTAGCGGGCATTACGCCTCGTAACTCGCTCGGTAACATCGCTGCCGCCCGTCGCCGTGTGAGAGAGAGAAAGTCTCCTCAAAGGCCGGCATCGGGAGTAAGTAAGAAAAAAACGGAATAAAAGAAAGGAAGGAGAAGAGGGAAAATCCTACCATGTCATCATAAGTGCATCAGGCCCCGTTTCCACGGCGTGCCGGCTCTCGTAGCGACAGCACAAACACCAATTCCAATTCGGCATCAAAAGGAAAATTTAAGGAGGAGGAGAAACAAAGAGAAAAAAAAAATGAGTACCACCTAAAATTGAAAAAAAAAAAAAAAATTATGTGTCTTGATCAGAAATGGAATGATGTAAAAGGTTAAAATTCAGGGGTGAGAGAAAAAATGGGGGGAAGGTGAAATAAAAATGGGAGGAAAATAGAGAAATGCAAATGTATGTTTGGAATTAATGGTCTGGCCAGAACCAAAAAAATGTAATATGTCATTGTGTAATTTTTTTTTTTTCGTAAAAATGTCTAGTTAATGCCAGTGACCAAAGAAATGGATTGAAATATATTAATTAGGTTTCCTGTTAGAACAGGGTTTTTTTTTTTTGTTAGCTCAAATGAGAGGAAAGTGACTTGACATTTTTGTTTGTTTGGTTTTTCTGTACTGTAAAGTAAGAAAGAGGTTTTTCCAGGTAACTGATCAAAATCAGTGTGTTGTAAAAAAAAAAAAGAATAAAATGTCACTCTTAACCATCTAAATCTAAATTGTAAAGAGCATTTAGCTCAAGGTTCAACCAGTTATCAGATATGCACATCGAGCATTAAGCTCTTAGCACTCTTTGAGTGAATGATCACATTCTTTAAAGATTTTTTTGTAAGGCAGGCTGGTAACCAAATTGTGCCACTTACCTCCTTCATCCTCTAAACCACACAGGTGAAAACTACTTGGTTTGCAGACCAGGGTTTCTGAGAGGATTATTTAGGACTGTCAACATACTCTGGACTCTAAAATTCATAGCTAAATTCTTTTTTATTCGGCCTAGCCACCTAAAGTTTCCTTGTATCAAGTGTTTTTCCAACCTGTGCCTGGGAGCACAAAATAAATTCTTAGTTAACCTGGAACATATGTTTAATCAAATTATTTTGTGTCGTATGTGAATTTCTCTTGTCGGTGGTGGTGGAATCACCTTCCATTTACTGGGAGTTTTTAAGGATCGTACCATGGGGTGTTAGTCGTTGAAAAAAAAAATTCTTAATTGGGGTCCCTAGATTGATCACCGGCCATTTTCTTCTGTTTAAAAATAAAATTGTGTAATATTTGCCTTTTTTTAGAAGTAAGTTCATCATCGTAATAGAATAATATCTTAACAACCAAACCACGTCGTATCAGTTGCAACACTGAGTGAAGCTTTCTGATGATTTATATTCACCGTTGTCATATGCTTGCTGCATAAAGATTAATTAAGCGATGCATAGCTCACTACATGAGCACATCGACTTCTTTTTACATGAGATGATTTAAAAACGTCCTCAGCTCTTCCTGGAGTTGTAACACCTGACTCTACAAGGTTTTCAATCCAGCCAAATCCTTCCAACCATGAATCGATAATTGAAATTATGGCCATTTCAATGGGTAATCCTCCTCACATCAAGTACATTTTGTCTCCTCCATAAAACTCAGTATAACTCCATTGAAGTTCTTTAGCAAGCATCTATACTGGTTGATCTGATGTTATAACTGGGGTTGTAAAAACTGGACTCCGATGCAGTCTTTTGTGTGCATGCAAAGGTCATTGCTCGAGAAAAGATGAATAATGAACTGATTATACTGACATGAATCCCAAATGTTGTACAGCTCAAGTAATTATTAAAAGTGTTTTCGTGAAACACTCAATCTTAAGAAAATGTTAAATTTAAATGAAAAACCATTGTATTCAAAATAAAATTGCTAATGTAATTTCTTTGTTGAGAATAAATAGTATTTGAAAATGATACCTTGTATTAGTATTCAAATCGTTCATTATTTACTGATATACGTATGCATAACGAATCAACAGGGGGCCATTTTAGGTAGATAAAACAAATAATATGAGTAAGCGTACTGCAAAACCTATTCTGAAATTATAGTCATATTATAGAAACTATTTTAAGCAATGTTATATTTAATTTTGGGTAAACATGTCATTTTGGAAGTGGGTGGGAAAAGAAATTACAAGAAATATGGAAAAAATCTCATATTTTAGGAATAAAACGAAAACTATTGTATTTACAGCAAAATGTGTAATAGCCTTTTTTTTTTTTTAGATAAAACAGTGTGCTTTAATGAGACCTCTTTTATTAAAATCCACTCAGTAGTTTCTGAGATATGTGACTTTAAAGAATCTGCTGGGCGGCCATTTTGATGATGTCTCTGCACATGACATAATCATTTCTACGGTTGTCTCCCAGCTGATTTAGTCTTTGCTATGTATTTAGCCAACCCCCAAAGTTTGGTGCTGATATCCGGAAGTGAAATATTTTTTGATTATATGCTGCTTGTTCCACGGACTATTGAGATAAATTGTTCTTTGAAGAAGTCTCTGTGTAGAGCCATAGACTCATTCAGCATACAGCATGGAACTCCATCTTGGTGAAGCCAGCAATGGTACTCATTCACTTCAAGCAAGGCAATAAGCTGTTCAGCAACATACACCTCTGAGTTTACAGTGATCTTGCAAAACACCAGCCAGATAATTCTTCTGCATGAAACAGCAGACCTAACAGCATCTTTTTCTGCATGCAGTGGGACCTCATGTAGGTAGTGTAGATTTTCAGTAGTCCATATTCTTGTGTTTCGTGAGTTCACATAAAAATTAGATAAAGCCACCCTTTTTTCCTTTTTTTTTTTGATTGAAGGTTTAACGACCACCATGAGCAACTCAATGGGCTATAAGCAGTCACCCATCCCTAATTAAGGGCCACTGGTTTCAGGGAAGAGAGAGAGCCAGTGCCATAAGACAAACACAACATCCATGCCTCACTGGATTCAAACCTGGACCCTTCTCGGACGAATAGTCATAAGGCAGCGCTTAGACCACTGCGCCACCGGGGCAGCAAAAGGCCACACTTCATCAGTGAAAAATGTGCTGTCAAGTACAGCAATATTGTTATGAGTGAATCTTTTGGAACCAGTAGCAGTAATGAACAAGCTTATGCATTTCCATTGTTCGCAACTCATACATTTCTCTAACTCTGTACGGATGAAATTCTAATTTTCTTGTAGCTTGATAAACTGATGTCAGAGGTGTATGTACCTTTTGTGACAAACATTGCAATGACTTCCTAGGTGACTGCAACACGCAATGCACAACATTTTCCAATTAACTCTGGTATTACTACTGGTGGCCTTCCACTTTGCTGTTTATCATAAAAATAAGTATTAAAATTTTAAAACACGCTTCAGTTATGTAAAAAAGTTTGATTTAAGGGAGCTTCCGACTGATAATAACTTCAGTCTTCAACATCAGCTTTGCGACAGATGGATGATGATGATGGTAGTGGTTGCCAGATCCGTAAAGTCACAAATTATTTCTTTTTTAAAATTGACTTCCATATTAATGATAAGATGAAAGCGGAATCAGAATTGAAGTTCTTGGAGCTGAGAAAAATTACCAAACTTTCCTGATAGCGTAATGAAAAATGATTAACGAATGGGGCAATTCATTTGGTGTCATTCCAAAGAGATTCAGCAGAAGTGTCCTCCAAAGTTAGAAATGCCAGTGAAGTTTCAGAATTTCCATTGGTACACTGTTGTGAGCTACAAGAAACATACAACATGGTGCACTTATGCAGCATATCTAACCTTATTGCTTTAAAGGTGCACCTATTGCACCATATTGTATGTTTCGTGCACTAATATATCGCTGTTGATGCTCCGGAAAGTGCTTCCAATGTAATAATTTTCACCTGAAGATGTTGAGATCGGAATGAGGTAAACTCCAGGAAGATTGAGGGGAGTAACTTTGTTTCTATCATCCAAAATTAATTTGATGACAGAAGGGTTGGAACTGATGGCCAGATGTTATCTTCTTGAAAATTTGTTTGAGTCTAGGAAAGGAAGAATGGAAACGGAGAATCAACAAAAGTGCAGATTTTCAAAGGAATTTTGCTTGAGTCTACTGATTTTTGACCTTAATTCATAACAAGTGATTAGGTTCTTGACTATGGAAGGAGGGTATCCATGAAAAATGGCAGTTTCCAAAATTTTCTCATGTTCCTTTCCAAGAAATGAAGAATTATTGGCTCATGAGATGAAGGACTATCACTGGCAAACACATGTTTTGTCTTAGACATAATTTTTTTTTATTCTTTAGTATTTTCATACGAGGAATCCAGATTTTTTTATCCAAATTTTGCTATCACACATAGTTTTAGAGATATAAGAATATGCTTTTTTAAATTTTTTACATTAAAAATAGTTTGTTTTTTTGCAAGAAATAATTCCAGTATTGACTTGGAGCACATAGCATCGTTTATTCAAATGAGAAAATAAAAGAAAAAAGCTGCAGGTGATATACAAACTCTGTTGCGTTCATGTTTTATCAAGGGGGGGGGGTCCTGTCCACATGTGCAAATGAGTCATAGACATGGCGCCACCTGCACCCTTCCTGGTTGCTCACTCGACTATGTCTTATGTCTCAGTTCTCTGTAGACACCCAAAGGGAACGCTGTGCTATTGCTCTTTATTAGTAGCTTTTGTTTGTGTGTGAAAACTGAAAAATGCCACACAAGTGCCTCAACCATCCAGATACGTTTTATTATATGTGTGCGGTGAATTGACATTCAAACCTCAAAGGTGGAACTTTACCCCGTTAATATAAAAGTGTTATCAGCTTTACTTTGGTTGCAAAGTAAGATATCAGGACAAGAGTTGGGCCCTACATATTTGTTGTGTTACATGTTCAAGACTTTTAAAGGGGTGGGCAAACGGTTCTCGCCATATGCCATTTGCAGTTCCCATGCCGTGTAGAGAGCCGAAAGATCATTCTTCGGACTGTTATTTTTGTATAACAAATACAAAGGGAATCACAAGTAAGTCAAAACACAGTTTAAAATATTCCAACTTACCTTCAGCGATGCGACCTATTCCCCACAGTGATGATATGCCAATACCACCTCACCCAGTATCAACCGATATAAATGAAAATTGAAAATTCAAGCTCTGAAGATGATCAGAATGAAGATCACACTGATCGACATGATGCATGTTTTGACATTTCTAACGAGCCTCATTTATGGACACTAAGAGATCTAAATGATTTAGTGCATGATTTGAATTTATCTAATTTTGAGATCACGACTAAAAGAGTGGAACCTTCTTAATCGCGGAACTAGGGTATGCTACTTTCTAAATCGTAAAAAAGATTTCAAGGAGTTTTTCTCACAAGAAGGAGATATGGTGTACTGTAATGACATTTCATCAGTGATGGACACTATAGGACATGCTCATAACACACAGGAATGGCGTTTGCTTATAGATTCATCAAAAGTTAGCCTAAAAGCTGTCCTTTTGCACAATGGAAACAAATTCTCATCAGTTCCACTAGCACCTGCTATGAATATGAAACAAACGAATGAAAATATGAAGATTATTCTAAACAAGATACATTATGAAAAATTCATTTGGAACATATGTGGAGACCTCAAGGTGATCGCTATGCTGCTCGGGTCTGGTTACACAAAATTTTGCTGCTTTTTTTGGGCGAGTGGGACAGCTGGGATCGTAAAAGTCATTTCAAAAGGAAGACATGGCCTTCATGTAAATCTCTTACACCTGGTGAAAAAAATGTAATGAATGCTCCTTTAGTTGATCCCCAAAACATCTATCTCCCACCTCTTCATATCAAATTAGGTTTCATGAAAAATTTTGTGAAAGCCATGGACAGAAATGGAAGTGTTTTTTGTACTTGAAGGAGAAGTTCCCCGAAATTAGTGATGCAAAAATTAAAGAAGGAATTTTTGTAGGATCACAAATTAGAGAAATAATGAAAGATGAAACTTTTGAAGGACGTTTGAATGACTTAGAAAAACAAGCATGGGTTTCTTTCAAGAATTTAGTGAAAAACCTTTTAGGCAGCAAAAAGTATGACAACTACACGGATGTAATACATGAGATGCTGGAAGCATATGAAGACTTAGACTGCAATATGTCTCTGAAGATCCACTTCCTTCACTCTCACTTAGATTTCTTTCCCGAAAACCAGCGCCGTAAGTAATGGACATGATGAACGCTTTCATCAGGACATTTCAAGCATTGAAAAAAGATATAAAGGAACGTAGAGTTCAAGTATGTTAGCAGATAACTGCTGGACTCTCAAAAGTGACCTTCCTGAGGAAAAGTATTCTAGAAAATCTTCAACTAAGACCTTTTAGGTACGTTGAATATTAATTATTTTCCTTAGTGTACATGTTATTAATGTAAAATATTTACGTAACTGTCACACAAAAACCTTACATGATACAGAAAAATGGTTTTCATTATTGAATTCAGTGCGGCAAATACTATAAAAATTGGCCAATAACATCTTTGGGACAGAATTTTTTTTTTTTTTTTTTTGTAGACCAGTGAGTTATTGGCTCATGAGATGAAGGATTAATTCCATGTTCCTTTTCAAGAGATGATGATATTGGCTCTATGAATAAAAGCTTTTATGGCAGCAAATTTGTACTTTTCAAAGGTGGATGAGTTGAAAGGAATAATATTGGTGGTTGCACTGGGTTTATGATACAATTCTTGAGATGGAGGACATCTCCTTTGGAGGGAGATGTCCAAAAAATGTATGCACTGGTTTTGTTCACTATTCGTAGTAAATATAATGGTGGGAAATGTTTTGGTGATTGAACGGATTAATTGTAGTAACAACTCTTTGAAATGAGGCCAAATCACAAAAATATTATCAACATATCTAAGCCAAATAGTTGGTTGAGCAGGGGTCTGTACATGAATGGTTTGTTTGGTGTGTTGTAAATATATTTCAGCAAGAACAGGGAATAAAGGTGAAACCATTGGAAGACCCCTTTTTGCTTGTAACATGTTTTATCATAAATAAAACAGTTTTGATCTTAAAGTGTATGAAAACAGATGCCTACATTGGAAGCACTTTCCACAGCTTCAGCAGGCACTTATTTGAGCACAAAAATGATGTCCATAAAGGAAATTCTGAAACTTCACTGGCATCTCTAACTTTGGAAAACACTTCTGCTGAACCTCTTTGGAATGACACCAAACGAATAGCCCCGTTCATTAATTGTTTTTTGTTACGCTATCAGGAAAGTTTGGAAATTTTTCTAAGCTCCAAGAACTTCAATTCTGATTTGCCTTTCAACATACCATTAATATGGAATTTATTTTTAAAAAAGAAATATGTACGTGATTTTACAAATCTGGCAACAGCTACCATCATCATCATCATCCATCTGTCACGAGGCTGATGAAGACTGAAGTTATCAGTCGAAAGCTCCATTAAATTGAAATTTCTTACGGAACTTAAGAGTGTTTAAAGTTTTAATACGTATTATTAATGGTTACATGCTCATGTCTAAATTTTATTAAGTTATCACAAACACTTCTTGTTTCCCAAAAACACCTAATGAGATTACAAAGAGTAGTTTTACCTGGTCTTTGATATCATGGTATTGTGTAGTTCAGATACATAGAAATCTTACATTGACTTAACTCACAAGGTTGAATGCATACATACATATCACTAAGCTTTTCTCTAATATTCAGAGGTTAGCTCCCCACTGTTGCTGTATCAAATGTCGCCATTTACAGCAATCTTGGCACACAGCTCGGGCTTTATTAACATCCATCACATGGCGCACACAAGACCTTTTATACTTCATACTCATTATCTTTTTTGCGTGCAGACAGTCCTGAATCTGGTCCTCCTGTGATTTCTATAACCTTCCTCTACCTCTTCTTCCTGCCACTTAGGCTGAATAAATTCTCTTAGTAAGCATCTCATCACTCATTCTTTCAACATGACCAAACCACCTAAGAAGTAAGCATCTCATCACTCATTCTTTCAACATGACCAAACCACCTAAGAATATTACTCTCCACCTTGCCAACAGCATTTTGCTTCACATCACACAACTGCAACACACCTTCTTTTTCTCATATGATCAGAACGTGTCTTCCCACAAACCCCCCTTATGTCTCTTCTGTAGTACCCAGGTTTTGCTACCATACATCAGAATAGGAACAATTACACTTTCATACACAGCCATTCAGGACTTTCTTGAGAATCCATCATTCCTGTGAAATCCTCCTAAAGCAGCTATGACTTTTAATGAAGAGTTAATTTGCCTACTAATTTCATCGTCTAATTTGTTCTCTCTGTCGAACATGCTTCCTAAATATACAAACTCGTTTGCCTGATCAATAACGATGCCATTTAGACTTACCTTGCATTCAGTGTTAACAATTCTTTGCTCAAAAACCATAACTTTGGTTTTTCTCTTATTTATACTCAGTTTGAAATTCATACAAACTTCATACATCCAGGCCAGCATACTCTGCAACTCACTTTTGCCATCTGCCAACAGGACTGTGTCATCAGCATACAGCAATCTGCACAATACAAGCATATTACCAAGACATAAACCAGTATTGTCCATTTTGGCATCATGCATGCACGCATCCATAAAAATATTAAACAGCCATGGTGACATTACATAACCCTATCTAACTGTTGCTCCAATAGAAAACCATTTTGACATACACTATTTACTTGTACACATGCTTTACTGCCAGCATATATGGCTTTCACACTATTGAGAAGATTCGCAGTGATGATAGCATATTTATTCAGTAGCTTCCACAGAAGGGTCCTATTTACTCGATCATAAGCTTTCTCTAAATCTATGAAGGCAGCAGAAACTTTCTTACCAACAAACAGATACATTTCAATCATAAAATGTAAAGCAAAAATTTGGTTAGTGCAGCCATCAACAGGCATAAAACCACTCTGAATATCCCACAAATTCTCTGATGTAACTTATCAATAACAACCTTTCCAAATACTTTTCCTGGCACACTCAGCAAACTGATACCACAATAGTTCTTGCAGTCAGTATGATCAACTTTTCCCTTATACAAGGGAACACTGATAGCATCCTTCCAATCCTGAGGGACCTTTCCTAACTCCCAGCACAACTGGCAAATTTCAGTTAACCAGTCAAATACAGAGTCACCACCATATTTTAGCATCTGAGCAGTTATGCCTTTACTCCCAGAGCCATACCATTCTGAAGAGATTTTAGAGCTTTACACACCTCTTCTCTTGAGATTCCTCCTGTACTTCCCTCCCTCACTGTGAAATCATCTTCTGCATCAGAATCACATTTCCTTTCATGCTCTAATAACTCACAGAAGTAATCATCCCATCTTTCACTTAACTCACTGGGCTCCTACCATTTCTCCAATCTTATTCTTCCCACAACTTAGAATTTTGTTTCCCCCTTTTTTTCCTGTCTTATGTACTTCCAGAAAAATGTTCTATCATTCCACAAAGCCAATTCATGCTTTTTCACCTTTTCCTTCCTATCTTTTGCCTTACTCTGGCGAACCAGTTTGGCTGCCTCACGCTTCTTACAGTGATATTCATCCTCAGAAACTCTACCTTGCATCATCACCAAATATGCTTCCTTCATTCCCTTAACTGCTTCTTTAATCTCACTGTTCCACCAAGTATCGCCTTTGTTACCCACCATTGCAGTACCACAGACATCTTCAGTGGCAGAGACAACACAGTTCTTAAAACATGTCCACTTCTTTTCTGCATCCCTCTCACAAGACTTCAACTCATTCAGTTGTTCTCTGAGTAATATATATACTGATTTCATTGTCCCGTTCCGCCAATCTGTCTTGGCTCCACGGGGACTTGTTGAGCACCTTGGATGTTATTTTGAAATGTTGCGACAATTATCCTGCCTTGAGACGCGGTTCGGACCCTGGCCACCCCAATGGCCCAGAGACCAGCCCGTGGTGACGTGCTGGCAGGCGACCTAGAATACCTTGTCTGGGTTCCCGCTCTGTCTGGCGGGATAGGTCGTTTCTTACTTTTTCGCTGACTGGAAGATTCCTTGCCCTCGAACTTTTTTTGGGGAATAATTTCCCTTTATTTTCTTTTTCAAACACCTACACACATGTATACACTGTCCTCATGCTTAGGACTTACAACATCAAGAGATAGCAAAATTTATTTACAGAATATTTACATTGGTGGTTTCTTCGTCTGCTTTCCCACAGACTTCTACCCTCATTCATCTTCCGATTCGCTTTCGGTGTGCACGTTCACCTCCTGCGTTTCGGTCCCCGTTTGATTGGGGAAGATGGTATGTTGCTGGAGGGTTAGCCTTTCAACCAAGGCTATTATCCCCCTCCTGTTAACGGAAGATTGGATGAGCAGATCCAATCTTCGCGTTCTTTGCACACCTGGGATCAGTGTGTTTCTCCATTCGGCGAAGCCACTGCATTCAAGTACGCAGTGTTCTATGCTTGCCGTTCTCTTTCCACAGGGACAAGTGCAGTTCCTGATGGCAAATCTGCCTAGGTATTCAGGGCTGATGCCATGGTCACTGAGTACTTGATTCAGGAACTTATTTGTCTGTGCTCGTTTAGTCGAGACTTTCGGAAACACTCTGTGTGTCTTCCGCCCTGTCTCTCCCGTGTCCCATCTGACCTGCCATTCGGTCATGGTCCGACGTGCTAGTGCTGCGCGAATGCACCTTCGCGGCGTTCTGCATTGCACGTCGACCGTCTCTTTCAGCGTGGCTGCCTTCGCCAGCTGATCTGCCCTTTCGTTTCCTAGGGTTCCGACATGGCTTCGTACCCAGTGGAAACTAACTGCCCCATCTCCCTCTGCCCTCAAGAGGGTTTTGATCCTCTGGACGATGGGGTTTCTTCCCCTGAATCTACTCAGAGCCTGCAGTGCTGCCTCACTGTCCGAGTAGAGTTTTATTCTTTCTTCACTACGCCTGGGGAGTGCCCAGGTGAGTGCCATCTCTATCGCCAGAAGTTCTGCCTGGAAGACAGAAGCGTTCTGCGATAATTTCACGCTTCCTGCAGTGGCTTCGTTCCCGTCCGAGAACGCACAGAAGCCTGCCCCCACTTGTCCCTTCAACTTTGAGCCGTCCGTGAACAGCTCATGCCCAACTCCCGTGGGTTTGTCCTTGTCCCACGGTGGGCAAATTTCCTCGGCAGGGTGGATCTGCCAGTCCACACTTTCCATCTCCATGTCGGAGGCTCGATGCGGCGCACCGAGAAGGTAGGCGTCCTCGCCTGACCTTAGGCAGTGCATTGCTGCCTCCCTTTCCACTACTAGGTCTGCCGGCTCGCACCCCGCCAGCACTTGGAGTGCTAGGGTTGACGTTGTGCGAAAACAACCGGTTATCCCCAGTAGGGCCAATCTTTGGATTTGGTTTATCCCCTTCTTCATTCTGACTGTGGGGTTCCACCATGCCCCACTTGCATACGTCAGAATTCTTTCAATTCCTCTCTGATAGATGGCCTTCTTGGTTTTGCCCGTTAACCTCATGCCATTCAATCTATTGAGAATCATCGTGCACCTTGTTCTAAGGTGCCTCAGGTGTGGCAGCCCTGATAGACTCTGATCCAGGACCACACCCAAGTATTTCATTTCACGCACCGCCTTGATAGTGCACCCTTGGAATCTGCACTGGGGTGGTGTTTTCATTACTCCTCTCTTAGCTATTGCTAGCAGAGTGGTCTTCTCAGGAGCGAAGCACAGTTTGCTTTCTCTGCTCCAATTTTCTAGCACATCCAAGGCCCTGTGTGCTTCTCTTTCGATCACGTGTCTCCCTGAGGCGGAGACCACGAGAACGAAATCGTCCGCATAGGCTTGAATCTCCACTGCGGGCCCCAGGTCTAGGTTCAGTGCTGAATCAGCAACTATATTCCACCAGAGCGGCCCGGAGTTGGATCCTTGCGGACACCCTCTATGGTGCGAACGCGAGGATTGCCCATTCCCCGCTTCGAACTCGACTCTTCTATCAGACAGGTAGCTGCTGATCAGTTTGAACAGGTTCCTTGGACAGCCAAGTTCTTTAAGTCTGGTTAAAACCATTGGCCACCAGACACTGTTGAATGCCCCCTCACGTCTAGTGAGATGAAGCAGGTATGGAGCCCCTCCGCTTTGTTCCTCTCTGCCCTCTCTCGGAGGCTGTGAATTGCCTGCGTTGCGCAACGCCCCGGAAGGAAACCAAATTGGTTCCTGTTTAGCTTTCCCTGCTCCATGAGGAAGCCAAGCGCTCTGTTCGTTATGAGCTTGTCCAGCACCTTGCTCCACGCCGAGAGGAGGCAGATGGGCCTATAGGCTGCGGGGTCATTTTTGTTCTTTCCGGTCTTGTTGAAAAGAACTAGCACCGCTGTTTTCCACAAGTCTGGGAAGATTCCCCTCCCGAGGCATTCGTTTAGGAGCGCCACAAAATACCCGGGATTTGCATAGTAGATTTCTCTGACTATGCTGAGGTCGAACCCATCCTTGCCTGGTGCTTTGCCCGTATTTAGACTGGAGAGGGCATTCTCCACTTCGTCTCTCGTGAAGGGGGTCCTCACCAGTGTCCGGCGGGATCCGACTTTCTTCCCTTATTTCTTTTTGTTGAGGGGAGTCCCCTTCTCCCTCGTCTCCTTGGAAGTGGTAATCCAAGAGACTTTCTACGGTACTATCAAGAGTCTTTGATAGGCTACCGTCTGCCCTTTCTACCGCTGCTAGTTTTAGCGGTTCGGTTATGGATCCCCTCGAGATCTTATAGGGGATCCCGAAAGGGTCAGCCGGAGTTTGAAACTCACACAGTTTTCTCCAGTAGGAGATTTTCGAGAGATTCAGTTCTCTCCTGTATGCTGAACGAGCCTTTTTATGCACTTCTGTGCACTCCCTGTCTTGCGGAGTAGCTTTTGCTCTTTGCAGAGCTTTCCTACTCCGCCTAGCTCTCGCCCTTAGAGCTTTTAGTTTCTCCGACCACCAGGGGTGGGGTCCTTGGCTCCCCTTTTATTTCCCCTACTACTCTCGCATAGCGTTGTTATTTGACTGGTAAGTTCTTCAAAGAGGGAGTTGAGGTCCGACACTTCTGCGGCCTCTTCTTCCCTCCTACCTCCCAACAAGGTAGTTAACTTGGCTTTAAAAGCCCACCAGTCTAGATTCTTCATTAAGAATCTTTTGCGCTTGGGTCGGATGGGCTTTTCCGATCCCAAAACGAAAGATAGCGCTAGGTGGTCACTGCAGCTCTCGTCGTCCAGTACTTGCCAATCCTGGACAAGGCTGCGCTTTGAGACTCTGACGAGAGTCACGTCGATCCAAGAGGAGCCCCTCGCCCCTTGGAAGGTCGGGGTGCTCTCTGGATCGTTCAAGAAACTCAGGTCTGCCGCGTTGGCAAAGTCCACTAGTAGCTGGCCGCGTTCGTCCTCGTTCTGATTGCCCCAGAGAGGACTCTTCGCGTTGAAGTCGCCTGCTATTATTATCTCATGACTGGGGAATTCCCCTAATAGAGCCATTAGCTCATTCAGCGTTTCTCTCAAATTGCCTGCCGGAGAACTGTATACGTTCACCATTAAAAATTTCGCATCACCACATTCCACGCCGAGGGCGACCACGTTCTCGGAGCATTTTATCTCGAGAACCGCTAGGGACGGGTCTTTCACGACCGTGGCCACCCTGGGCTTTGCCACCCTAGGGTGGTAGATCCGGTAGGAGTTAGGGAAGCCCACCACTCTTCCCCCTGTTCGAATGGTTCCTGCAATAGCAGAATATGAGCTTTTTGCTCAGTGGCTGTCACCAGGGCCTGTGTTGTTGCTGCCCGTGCGTGGTGCAGATTGATTTGAAGCACCTTAACGCCTCTCTTTGGTTTATTATCCATAATGAGTGCGTTCTTTTAGCAGAGCCAGTTCTCTGACAAGGCTTGGGCATTCCTTGTCTAGGCTCGAGTGGCCTACATCCACTCGACGCCTGAATCTCTTGTTGTTTGCCAAGCAGTTAGTGCAGACCGGGCTATTGCTGCACTCTTGGCGCTTGTGCCCGGTTTCCCCACACCGGGCACATCTATCCTGCTCTTCGTAAATTAGAGTAACGCTGATGTTCTTCATAGAGCCTTTCAACTTTTATTCTTTTCATTACAGGCTTCTTTCTATTCCTCTTTCTCCAGTCAACATTTGGTACTACCAAGTAATGATCAGAGCCAACATCCGCACTTCTCATCACACGAGTGTCAAGAACTAAGTGTTTAAAATGCTGATCATAAACAACAAAATCTAATGCGCTCTTTTGTCCCAGAGTATGATTTTTCCCAAGTGTATGAGTGGATATACTTGTGGTTGAAAAATATATTGGATAACCACAAACCATTTTCAATGCCCAGTTCAACTAAAACTTCACCATATTATCATTCACACCAGGGTAATTAAACTTGCCCAGAATATTATCAGAAATGCCATTCAGAACACCTACTCTAGCATTGAAATCCCTTGCTATTATAACTTTCTCTTTAGCACCAAACTGGCTCAAAACAGCCTTTAGCTCATTTCAAAAATCTTCCTTCCTATCAGCAGGTTTTGAATCACAAGGAGCAAACACTACAACAATTACTATTCTCTGAAGATTCACTTTCAGACGTATCCGAAAATTTTTTTCACTTTGAATCAAGTTGTTCTTCATCAAGTGTGGTAGTTCTATCATATACCACACTTCAGTCGTTTTTGTTCTTTCTTAGAGTCATAAAAATCATAAAGGTACCTCAGTGCAGGTGATCATACCTCAGCTAACGATTCCATTTGGTCATTCTACCTAAAGATTCTGAAACATAGCCTAGTGAGTTGGGGTCTTTTTGCCAATGTCACGCAGAACTAGCTAGTACCTCTCCAAGATTCACAGAGGCTCTTGCTGCTGTTCTGTGTGATGTTGTTGCCCCCCCCCCCCCCCACACACACATCGCTAAGCTGTTCCCTGATATTCAGAGGTTGGCTCCTCACAGAAAGAACATACTGTTGCTGTATACAAAGTTGACAACAAAACTATAAAAATCTTATATTGACTTAACTCACAAAGTTGATAAAGCAGTGCATATTCTGTTCATAGAATTCAGTATAAGTTTCTTGTTCTTTGAGTTATTTACATACACACTATGAAGAAAAAGATGTTCTGACACCTTCACATACGCAAATATGTGTATGGTTGAAGAACCAGATGTGCATGCACAGGATGTGTTGGACACTGTATATAAATGGAAGTGTTAGCACGTCTGTCAGACTGCACTGGAAGCAGCTATGACATACAGAGCTCAACTGATGGACTTTGAAAGAGGCAAGGTGGTTGGATGCCACCTGAATAAGCTGATCTTCTGGGATTCCCAACATTCACTATCATTGATGGAAAACAGATGGTGCTATTACAGTAAAGCTGCACTCTGGAAGGCTGCACAAGCTGAGTGATCATGTCAAACAAAGCTTACTGAAAAATGAGAAGGCATGCATGTCTTCTTTTGCAGACCTGGCTGGTAATGTTACACAAACAATTAGAAGATCGATTTGCATTGGAACGGTCTGTCAAGAACTCCACACCCACAGTTACCAGGCTAGGACATCACTGCACATGCCCTACATCACTCCAAGCAATGATAGGTAATGATTCAAGACTTTGTTGCTCTCATGCCTAACAGCTGTTAGGTACAAAGGCATTCTGAACAATTCCACACTACCTATACTGTGGCAATATTTCCACACAGGTTTCTGCCTCTTTCAGCAAAACAGCAAGGCCCATCCACACTTGGCTCGAAGATTGAGGCATCCAAGTGGCTCGGAGATTGGGACATCTGATCCACTCAAAGTCCTGATATAAATCTAATGATATATCTGTGGAATGAGCTGGATCATGCTGAATCCAATCTCGGCTTGTCAGACCTTCCTCTATGGCAACTCTGGCAGAAGATTTGCAGAAGGAAAGGAGAAAACTTCTTGTACAGAGGCATTTTGTGGAAAGAATATCTAGAAAAGTTGCTGCAGTCATAATGGCCAAAAATGAGGTGACTATGAACTGATTTCAGCTAATAAATGTTCTTGTTTCTACTTGATCTAGGTGTTCAAATGCCTTTGTCAACATCTGTAATTTTCAGATGAATATTGAAACTTCCTAACGATGTAGCCACTGAATAACTACAGCACATTTAAGAATGAGGACAGTGGTGTTTTGATTTTGATTTGCACATACATGTTAAATTTTGGGTGCCAGGCAAAGAAGTTATAAAAATGTTAGCATAGTGATAGATCGATACTTTTTTGTTAATATTTGAACATCATTGTATAGTGAAGGAACAATAATTTGTAATATGTAAAGCATTTTGTGTCTATGAAATAAAGATCCACATTACCTGGTGCTATTGGATGGTGAACATCATAATAGAGGACTTTTGACACATCAAATCCTACAATTCTTTTCAACACAGCTTGACCTATGGATGTAAAAAGGAAATAAAAAAATTTACTTGCAGCATAACATAAGCTATTAAAAACTAACTGTTTTAAGAAAATAACAATACATGCATTGTTATTAGTTTGCACATGTAAGTATAAAAATAATTAATACCAGACGATACATTACAGGAAGGCCATGGAAATCATCGGAGGATCAGATTCATGAATGTCTAAAAGAGAAAATAACAGTGAGTATAAATTACATAAGGTTGTGTGAGACATGTGATGTATGTCTGTGAAGCTCAGGTTGTGCACAAAATTTCTGCAAATGGAGGCATTTGATACATTAACAGTAAACAAAAGATATCATCATCAGTATTCTGGCAGACACTCTTTCTTTGGGAAGCTAATCTCTGAATCTTGCAGAACACTTTAGTGATATGGATGTATGATGCAAATATGATATGACTCAGGAAATGTTTGTTGATTCTCAAAAAGGTTAATAAATAAATAAAAATTGAGTCTGTTGGTCATAAAAAAAGAAAGTAAATATTTCAGCCAGTTCCATTAATGTTTCACTGAACAAATCAGATTTTCAATTAACACCAGTGATACTTCTGAGGAAAAACTGAGTGACTTAGAGAAAGCTGAATTCCTTCCTGAGCAAATGCATTGTCCACTTTTGGAGGAACAAATGATCAATGGTGCCAATATTTCTGCTTTGTCATATCTCAGTTATCACTCAAGGGCAACATTTGATGTTCCTCATGCTGAATTTTTTTTTTTTTTCCAGATCAGAATGGTGACTTACCAGCTAAGATTTGTGGTGCCCTTATATTGGGTTAGAAAGAAAGTAATGTCCGATGATGAGGTACAAGAAGTCAAAGCCCTGACCATGGCACACATTGCCCACTGAGATTGTGCAGCACGCCAACAGGTAGATGGCTTTAGTGTTTAAGTCAGTGGCCGTTAGCCATCGAAAGGTGAAGAGTGTAAGCACCAGCCAACATGGAAGTGGACAAGGAGCACATCTGCCATTGCATGCTGTATGAGTTTCATCATAGTAGCACCCTCCGTAAGTGCTGTAAGGAACATTACCAGTGCGTACCCCAAAATGCCATATCACATCGTTAGTGCTGTCATTGCTTTGAACAGTTTTGAGAGGGAAATTTTGACCTCTAAGACCATCCCAAAGCCGGAAGACCCACAACATTGGATATGGACATGCTGAAGAACTTAGCAGAGACCAACCCACACCTGACGACACGGAAGTTGGCTGAACAGCTAGGAACTACCCACATGAGTATTATCATGCACCTGCGTCAACTTGGAAGGGTGTATGAGGGGAGTTTGGGAACCCCATCAACTTACAGTTGAGCAGAAAGCAAATTGCATGAGTGCATGCGTTTCCCTGCTTGAACATGACCAAGTTGAACTGTTCTTGGACCACACTGTGACAAGTGATCAGAAATCATGCCTACACTATCCTGTATAATAATGTCAGTGCCTGGACAGAAGCCCATGCTGACCCCCAAAGTGGGCTTACACCCACATGAGGTCCTGCTGTCTGTTTGGTGGGATACACACACGGTGTCGTGTTTTTTGAGCTGCTGCCAGACAACACCACTATCACTGCCAATGTGTACTGCTGTCAGCTCGCTGATCAGTATGCATCGCTCACGTTGAAAAAACCAGCACTGCTGAACCGCAAGTGGGTCTTGCTACAGCGGGATGGAGCAACACCTCACACAGCATGGGTGACCTGTCACAAGATCAGAGACCTGGGCTGGGAGCTGCTGCCAAACCCAGCCTAGTCCCCAGACATTGCCCCCAAGTGACTACCACCTTTTCTGGACATTACAGAATTTCCTGGATGGACAGCAGTTCACCAACCAGGATGATGTGCACTTCTTTGGATCCAAGCCATCACAATTCTACAGGTACAGTATCCAACAGCTGCCTAGAAGTTGGGAGTCAGTCATGGCAAATGATGGTGACTACATTTTGGACTGATTTGTACTTGTATATACAGAACTTTTCTGTTGACTTGCATTTGTAGACATTGCTTTCTTTCTAACCCAAAACATACACTGAATTTATCTCAGAAGGCAATACAACATGGCAATTAAGGAAGAAATACTCCCCACAGATAATCGGATAATTACAAGATAATTCACAGCAATCAGATTATGACACTGAAAATCCATGTATGCTGGTAGTAGAGCTTGTGTACGAGTGAATGGTGTTTTATCAAAATGGTTTTCTATTGATGCAGGAGTCACACAAGGTTGTGTAATGTCACCATGGCTGTTTAATATATTTATGGATGCGTGCATGCGTGATGCTAAAATAGATAATACTGGTTTATTTCTTGGTGATATCCGTGTGTGCAGATTGCTGCACGCTGATGATACTGTCCTGTTGGCAGAGAGCAAAAGTGAGTTGCAGAGTATGTTGTCCTGGATGTACAAAGTTTGCACAAAATTCAAACTGAGTATAAATAAGGGAAAAATCAAAGTTATGGTTTTTGAGAGAGGAACTGGTAGTACTGAATGCAGTATAAGGCAAATGGCACATTGATTGACCAGGTGAATGAGTTTGTGTATTTAGGAAGCATGTTTGACAGAGAGAACAAATTGGATGGTGAAATTAGTAAGCGAGTGAATTCTTCATTGAAAGTCACAGTGCTTTGGGAGGTTTTCATAGGAATGATGGGTTCTCAAGAGAATCCCGTAAGGCTGTGTATGAAAGTGTAATTGTTCCAACTCTGATGTATGGCAGTGAAACCTGGGTACTACAGAATAAACATAGGAGTTGTTTGTGTGCTGGAGAAATGCGTTACTTATGGGGGTTTGTGGCAAGACACGTACTGATTGTGTGAGGAATGAAGATGTGTTGAAGTTGTGTAATGTGAAGCAAAATGTTGTTAGCAAGGTGCAGACTAATATGCTTCGGTGGTTTGGCCATGTTGAAAGAATGAGTGATGACATGCTTACTAAGAAAATCTTTTTAGCCTAAATGGTAGGAAAGGAAAAGTAGAGGAAGGCCAAGGATGTCATGGGAGGATCAGATTCAGGAGTGTCTGCATGAGAAAAAGATTATGAGTATGAAGTATAGAAGATCTTGTGTACGGCGTGTGATGAATGTCAGTGAAACCCGCGTTGTATGTCAAGATCGCTATAAATGGAGAAGTTTGATACGGAAACAGTAATTAAAAATTATCTGGTAGTTTGTGTTTCTTTTTGGAGCTAACCTCTGGATCTCAGAGAACAGCTTAGTGATGATGATGATGACATTAAGGCACTGAATTGTTGTAGTTTAATATTCACCAGAAAACATCATATCAGAAAACTTGAAAATTGCATCTCAAGGATCGTGCAATTTTCAAGTTTTCTGAAATAATGTTACATAATGAACAACATTAAAGTAGAGCAATTCAGTGTCCTAATCTGATTGCTGTGAATAATCTGGCAATATAACAATTTTAGAATTTGATAATTTCTTGAAGTGCAAAAGGGCATTACATTGTTCAGTTGGAAACTACAGAGACCTGTTACAGATTGATTTTATTTTTAAAGATAGTGCATTTGAGTGGCTTTGAATAAAAAAAGGATTTTTAGGATAATTTATTTGCAGTGAAAAACAGCATTGTTTAGCATGTAATTAAAAACATGGTATGCATTTGTGCCAACTGCAGTAGTTTTTGTTTTGCAGATGTTATTTTTATTTATATAAGACTGCATGCCATATTACCTTTACTCTAAATGCCAGATGGATGGCACACAGTAACTTACTATGGCGTTAGTACCATGAAACTACGAGAACCAACTAACACATTTAAAAAAGGGTTTTCAAGGTAATAGAAAGCAAACTGTAACTAAGCTGAGCTGCAATTTTTGCAAGTACTGAAATGTTCTAAAAAATTTCCCTTGTTTGCTTCACATTTTTGCAATCACGTATGCAAAAAGAATCAATGAAATTGACATGCTGAAATATCAAGGCACAATGATTTATTGTATTCATTACAATGTTAATTTCACAGTGTAACCATACCAACAAATTTTATCATAGGCATTAATGAAGAATAAATCTTCACAAATAAGTGGTAATCATGCAAGCATGTTGTTTTTTCAGTGTAGATGTCATTTTTAATGGTTTACCACATAGCATCACCTCCGAAACCTTGAAAACTGCATCATGCTGCAGTGGGAATGAAATTTGTACTTCCATATTTCTGTTTGAGAATGCCACTATTCAGTGGGGTGCTGTCTTTTCCCCTGGGTGTGTATTTTTTTTTTTTTTTTCACTTTTCTGACTTTCATTTTTTCATTGAAAGCCTTATACCGAAACAGTGTTTGCGACCAAGCTACTGTCCTTGTTTTATGAATATATAAAAACATATGGCGCAGTAAATAAAAATGTCGGCATACTGTACTGAAAAAGTTACCCAACTTTAATGATGTGTGATACACATCATTAAAGTTGGGTAACTTTTTAAGTACAGTATGCCTAAATTTTATTTACTGCACCATATGTTTTTACATAGTCATAGTTTACAATTATGTATATCACTGTATGTGCCATTAACTCGGTCCTGTCTTCAACTAATTATTAATACCCAAACTAGGGTCAAATTTTAACAGTTTGATACTAGTTAGGAACTGGGAAATCTGCTGGGTGTGGGGGGAGGGGGATAAAATAATTCAGTACTATCAACATCAACTTTTGGTTAACTTTTTGTTGTAAAAAGGAAATGGCATTACAGAGATTACTTTTCATCACTGTCAAAAATTTGCTTTAGATATAGCATTTACCTGGCAGTTGTAGTGAGTGATGGATTTGCCTCCTCGGGCACTCCGTGGAAACAATGGCACACACAACAGCAACTAGGGCCTCTGTGAATCTTGGAGAGCTGCCAGCTAGTTCTGTGTGACAATGGCAAAAAGACCCCAACTCACTGGGTTTTGTTCCAGAATCCTTAGGTTGAATGACCAACTGGAACCGTCAGCTGTGGGCTAATCCCCCACACTGATGTACTTACCTGATTAAAAAGACAAAAAGAAATCAATACCCAAACTCAAGTGTGGGATATGGTGGACCTACCACATTTGAGAAGGATGGTCCACCACAGAATCGACCTGGACTTTCAAAATGGCGTATGAGAAAGAGATCTCGGCTGAGTGAATGTAAGATTGGTGTATGGAATACTAGAGGTATAAATGGCAAGATCAATGAGGTGATTGAGAGATGAATAAGTAGAGATTGGATGTGCTGTGTGTAAGTGAAACCAAAAAGAAGGATATTGGGGTAGAAGAAGTGAATGGCACGGTGAGTGTGTGGTCTGGAGTTGGATAATGTGAGAGGAAAGGCTGGTGTAGGTGTGATTTTAAGTGAAAAGATGAAGAACAACTTAATTCACTATAGTTGCGTAAGTAAGAGAATTCTCTGGATTCGTTTGAAAGTGAAACTTCAGAGAATTGTAATTGTTGTAGTGTATGCTACTTGTGACTAGGAACCTTCTGATAAGAAGGAAGATTTCTGGAATGAGCTAAAAGCTGTTTTGAGCCAGTTTGGTGCTAAAGAAAAAGTTATAATAGCAGGGGATTTCAATGCTAGAGTAGGTGTGCAGAATGCAATTTCTGACAGTGTTCTGGGCAAGTTTAATGATCCTTGTGTGAATGATAATGGTGAAAGATTCATTGAACTCTGCATTGAGAATGGTTTGTGTGTATCTAATACATTTTTCACCCACAAGTATATCCACACATATACTTGGAGAAAATCATACTCTTGGTCAAAAGAGTGTGATAGATTTTGTTGTCTACGATCAGCGTGAACACTTAGTTGTTGACACCCATGTGATGAGAGGTGCAGATGTTGGTTCTGATCATTACTTGGTAGTGTCATGAGTGAAACTGAATGTTGGTTGGAGGAAAAGGAATAGGAAGAGGCCCAGGATGGAAAGAATAATGGTTGAAAGCTCCCTGAATATCATCAGTATTATTCTGACTTACTCAGAGAATGACTGAAAAAGCTGAAGTCTTGTGAGAGGGATGTAGAAAAGAAGTGGGAATGTTTTAAGAACTGTGTTGTCACGGCTGCTGAAGAGGTCTGTGGCACCACAATAGTGGGTAACAATAGAGGTGATGCTTGGTGGAATAGTGAGATTGAAGAGGTAGGAAAGAGAAAGAAGGAAGCTATTTGGAGATGTTGCAAGGTAGAATTTCTGTGGATGAATATCATTGTAAGAAGCGTGAAGCTGCTAAGCTGGTTCGCCAGAGTAAGGCAAAGGATAGGAAGGAGAAGGTGGAAAGGCATGAATTGGCTTTTTGGAAAGATAAGAAGTCTTTCTGGAAGAACATGAGACTCGGGAAAAATAGGGGAAACAAAGTTGCAAGTTGTGTGAAGAATAAGATCGAGGAATGATATGGGAGCCCAATGAGTTAAGTGAAAGATGGGGTGAATACTTCTGTGAGTTATTAGATCAGAAAAGCAAAGACGATTCTGAGACAGATGCAGATGATGTCACAGTGAAGGATGGAAGCACAGGAGGGATATCAAGAGAAGAAGTTTGTAAAGCTCTAAAATCTCTTCAGAATGGTAAGGCTCCGGGAGTTGATGGCATAACTGCCGAGATGTGGAAATATGGTGGTGATTCTGTAATTGACTGGTTAACTGAAATTTGCCAGTTGTGCTGGGAGCTAGGAATGGTCCTTTGGGATTGGAAGGATGCTATTATTGTTCCCTTATATAAGGGAAAAGGTGATCAGACTGAATGCAAGAACTATCGTGGTATTTGCCTACTAAGTGTGCCAGGGAAAGTGTTTGGTAAGGTTGTAATTGTTATTGAAAAAGTATGGCGTCTTACATCAGAGAAAGTGTGGGATGTTCAGAGTGGTTTTATGCCTGGAAAAGGCTGCGCTAACCAAATTTTTGCATTACACGTGATGATTGAAAAGTATCTGGCTGTTAGTAAGAAAGTTTTTGCTGCCTTCATAGATTTAGAGAAAGCTTATGACCGAGTAAATAGGACTTTTTGTGGAAGGTATTGAATAAATATGGTGTTAGTGGGAATCTACTTAATAGTGTAAAAGCCATGTATGCTGGTAGTAGAGCTTGTGTACGAGTGAATGGTGTTTTATCAAAATGGTTTTCTACTGATGCAGGAGTCACATAAGGTTGTGTATTGTCACTATGGCTGCTTAATATATTTATGGATGCGTGCATGCGTGATGCCAAAATAGATAATAGTTATTTATGTCTTGGTGATATCCGTGTGTGCAGATTGCTGTATGCTGATGACACTGCCCTGTTGGCAGAGAGCAAAAGTGATTTGCAGGGTATGCTGTCCCGGATGTACGAAGTTTGCATGCAATTCAAACTAAGTATAAATAAGAGAAAAATCAAAGTTATGGTCTTTGAGAGAGGAACTGGTAGTAATGAAAGTCATGTACGTATAAATGGCACTCTGATTGACCAGGTGAGTGAGTTTGTGTATTTAGGAAGCATGTTTGAAAGAGAGAACAAATTGGATGGTGAAATTAGTAGGCGAGTGAATTCTTCATTGAAAGTCCTAGCTGCTCTGGGAGGTTTTCACAGAAACGATGGGTTCTCTAGAGAGTCCTGCATGGCTGTGTATGAAACTGTAATTGTTCCTACTCTGATGTATGGTAGTGAAACCTGGGTACTACAGAAGGAACATAGAAGTCATTTGTGTGCTGGAGAAATGTGTTACTTGGCAAAACATGGTGCATTTGTGGCAAGACACGGTCTGATTGTGTGAAGATGTGTTGTAGTTGTGTGATGTGAAGCAAAATGTTGTTAGCAAAGGTGGAGACCAATATGCTTTGGTGGTTTGGCCATGTTGAAATAATGAGTGATGAGATGCTTACTAAGAAAATATTTTTAGCCCAAATGGCAGGAAGGAAAGGCAGAGGAAGGCCAAGGAAGACATGGGTTTATCAGATTCAGGAGTGTCTGCATGAGAAAAAGATTATGAGTATGAAGTATAAAAGATCTTGTGTGCGGCGTGTAATGGATATCAGTGAAGCTCTAGTTGTATGTCAAGATCGCTGTAAATGGAGAAGTTTAATACAACAGTAAGTAAAAATATCTGGTAGTTGGTATTTCTTTTTGGAGCTAACCTCTGAATCTCAGAGAACAGTTAGTGAAATGTATGTATGTATATTTAAGTGTACTTTTGGTAGAAAATCGCAACAAATGCTATGAATTTTTCCTTGCACTCAAAATTTGACAAAAACTTTGCAACTGATATTAGTTCCAAGTACATTACAAAAATAATTAATAATTAATTATGATAGTAACTTCTGTTTTCAGAACTTACTATCCATTTATGTGGATAGTAACTTCTGAAAACAATCCGTCCCCAAAATGCTGAAATGTGGCACAGGCAGGTGGACCGTTGATATTCACAACTCAGTTTCAGATGAGGATAAATATAAATATTTTTAGATCAACAGCTTTAAACCAAAGAAACCACAGAATGTAATTCTGAGAAACAAAGGTGCTGGATTTTAATTATTTACAGTGTTACTGTATTACCATTAATGTTGATGATGTAAAAACTCTAAAGAATGACAGTAGAGGTAGCATTACAAATCTTGACGAAATCAAGCAAGATCTCGCTAAGCATGGCGGAATAACATGAGTGCTTTTAATGGTTATAATAACTGCTATGATATTTTTCTAATTAGTGATTCTTGGGAAGTTTATGCAAACATAAACCAGGAACTTAATGACAAGAGTAAAGAAGTGGATAAAGATAAAACTAATGTACAATGCTTTTACAAGAAATGAAGATTTATCGATTGATGGGGAAAAGTTGAAGATAACCGATACCTACATTTACCTAGGACAGCAGATATCAAACAAGTCACATTGATGAAGAAATCAATTGGCATATAAAACTTGGTTGGAGAGCTTTTGAAAAAAACAGTATAATTTTTAAGAGCAATATGCCATTATGTCTTAAAAGAAAAGCGTTTAATCAACGTGTCCTTCCGGTGTTCACATACAGAGCAGAGACACAGACCTTAACTAAAAAAGGCATACAAAGACTGCAGACAACTCAAAGAAGCATGGAGAGATGCATGCTTAGTGTAACCAGGAAAGATAAGAAGAGAAATTCTTGGACAAGGAAAAAGACCAAAAGTGGAAGACATCATGATCAAAGTAAAATCCCTGAAATGGCAATGGGCTGGACATATTGCCAGAAGGGCGGACCACTGATGGACAACTGAAATTTTAGACTGGATTCCAAGGGATAGGAAAAGACCCAGAAGAAGACCAACATGGGAGATGGATGGATGAAATTTGACAGCATTTGGGAGTGACATGGAGGAGATTGGCTCAAGACAGACCATTGTGAAAGAAATTTGGGGATACCTTTATCTCGCAGTGGATTGATAATGGTTGACAATGATGATGACTAAGCAAGAAAATAAGAAATATAGAAATGATGTGTAAAATAAGCTGAGTGTGACTTTAACAGCAATTGATATTAAGATCAAATACAAGATGACAACAAAATCCTTTTTCAGTTTCAAAGAGTGATTACATCACAGAAACAAATACAGAGGATCATTCACCACAGAATTGACCTGAAATTCCTAAATGGCACGTATGAGAAAGAGATCTCAGCTGAGTGAGTGCAAGTAAGATTGGTGTATGGAATTCTTAAGATAAAATGGAAAGATGAATGAGTTGATTGAAGAAATTAATAAGTATAAATTGGATGTGCTGTGTATAATGAAACAAAAATGAAAATTGGGATAGAAGAAGTGAACAGAAAGGTGAGTGTGTGGTCTGGAATGATGGGTAATCTGAGAGGACAGGCTGGTGTAGGTGATTTTAAGTGAAAAATGAAGAACAACTTAATTCACTATAACTGCACAAGTGAGGGAATTATTTGGATTCGTATGAAAGTTGATGATGATGGGCAAAACACGTAACAATATTAACAAATAAAGGTAACTTGATCACGCTAGTTACGTTAAATGAAAACTTTTACAAAAAGTTTGTAAGTTGGAAGCTTTAGAGAAAGTTATTATTGCAGGGAATTTTAATACTAGAGTAGGTGTTCAGAATGGGATTTGTGATAACGTCCCGGGTAGTTTCAATGATCCTTGTATGAATGATAATGATGAAAGATTAATTGAGCTTTGCATCGAGAATGGATTGTGTATCTAATATGTTTTTCAACCACAAGTACAGGGTGTCCCAGCCACTACCGAACCCGGCATTTCTTTAATAATATTAACACCAATGAAGATATTGCAACGAAATTTCAATTTCAAGTGGACTTACTTCATTTCGTGTGAAATGTGATGACATCACATCATGTGCGGGAAGTGGCCACCATTTGAGTCCAGACAGCATTGAACCTGGCGTACCATATTGTGGAAAGTACTTGCCAGTACATTCGCTGTCACTGCCTGAAATTCTTCGTTGATGTTTGCTTTCAAGGCATCTATGGTTCGCGGTTTCTTTTGGTAAGCTCTCCCTTTTAGATATCTTTATAAAAAGTAATCAGGAGGCATAAGATCGGGCGAGTGCGGTGACCATAGACCTTCAAAATGATGCGGTTGATGGGAAAGGACTGAATTTCGGCCATACTGGTGTGTGATGTGGCTCCATCATGAAGGTAATATCCAATGGAGAGTTCTTCGTCGGTCCAATTGGTTTAGAAAGGTGTTGAAGATTTCCCCATATGCAGCTGTTGTGATGGTTATATTGAAGAAGATGGGACCAATTATGCAGCGCCAGGTCATCCCACGCCAAACACCAATTTTCTGTGAATAAAGGTGTTCTTCGTGTATCGCATTGGGATTTTCACTGGCCCAAATACGGAAATTTTGAGAATTGACGTACCTGGACAGGTGAAACCACGCCTTGTCAGAGAACCATGTGTAGTCCAGAATGCCAGTATTTTCCTGAAGAAATGTCTGAAACCATTGATAGTATGTCACTGGTTTCACGTGGTCAGGCTCTTTCAGTTCGTGGACCACAGAGATACGGTACGCATGAACCTCCGCTTTTTTCACAGCACTTTGAAAAGTGCTTTTGGACAACCCTGTTTCCTGTGACAGTCAACAAAGTGACTTCCTGGGAGATGCAAGTAGTCAGCCCTTTACATTCTGGATCGTTTTCTCAAACATTTGTGGGTGACCTCCTGCATGGTCATCTAATAAAGTCCCCTTGGTTTCCAATTTCTTCGACAATGCCCAAATGGTGGACTTGCTTGGCGGATGTCTGCCTGCAAACCTCTCCAGGAATTTCTGTTGACAAGACTTTATTCATTCTGTTTTCCAATAAGTGTGAACAATAAACACTCACTCCTCCAGAGTATACCTATACATTTTCACACATACGCTAACAGCCACAAGCATGAGCACTCACTATCAACAACTGTGTTGTGTAGACACGCTCGACAAAATGGCATAACAAAGCAGCAGAGAGGTGCATCCGGCTGGCTGGTGGACTGCTCCTCAGTGGCACCACACTTAGGAATGTGTCTGCCAACAAAGAGCACTTTGGCTGGCTGGCAGACAGCGTCGGGTTCAATGCTGTCTGGACACAAATGGTGGCCACTTCCAGCACGTTTTGATGTCATCACATTTCACACGAAATGTGGTAAGTCCCCTTCATTGCAATATCTTCATTGGTGTTAATATTATTAAAGAAATGATGGGTTTGGTAGCGAGTGGGACACCCTGTATATCCACACATACACTTAGGAAAATCATATTCTGGGACACAAAATAATGGATTTTGCTGTTTATGATTGATGTCTGAAACACTTAGTTGTTGGCACTCCTGTGATGAGAGGTGCAGTGTTGGCTCTGACCATTACTTGTTAGTGTCACGAGTGACACTGAATTGGTTGGAGAAAGAGGAAGAGGAAAAGGAAGATGCTTGTGATGAAAAGAGTAAAGGTTGAAAGGCTCCTTGAAGAACATCAGCATTACTCTAATTTACTCAGAGAATGACTGAGTAAAGAGAATGTGCAGAAATCTTGTGACAGGGATGTAGAAAAGAAGTGGACATGATTTTAAGAACTGTGTTGTCACTGCCGTCACTGCTGCGTGACATTAGGGGTGATGATTGGAGAGATTAAAGAAGCAATTAAGAGAAAGAAGAAAGCATATTTGGGGATGTTGCATGGTAGAACTTTTGAGGATGAATATCATTGTAAGAAGTGTGAGGCAGCTAAGTTGGTTCATCAGAGGAAGGCAAAGGATAGGAAGGAAAAGGTGGAAAAGCATGAATTGGCTTTTTGGAAAGATAGAAAATCTTTCTGGAAGTACATGAGACATAGGAAAAAGATGGGAAATAAAGTTCTAAGTGGTGTAAAGAATAGAGTAGGAGAAATTATATGGGAGCCCAATAAGCTAAGTAAAAGATGTGGTAAGTACTTCTGTGATGTATTAGATCTTTCATGATCTAATGCAATTCTAAGGCAGAAGCAGATGATGCCACAGTGAGAGATGGAAGCACAAGAGAAATCTCAAGAGAAGAGGGGTGTAAAGCTTTAAAATCTCTTCAGAATGGTAAGACTCCAGCAGTAGATGGCATTACTGCCGAGGTGTTAAAATATGTTGGTGCCTCTGTAATTGTCTGGTTAACTGAAATTTGCCAGTTGTGCTGGGAGTTAGGAATGGTCCCTCAGGATTGGAGGGATGCTATCATTGTCCCCTTGTACAAAGGAAAAGGTGATCAAACTGACTGCAAGAGCTATCTTGGTATTAGCTTACTGATTGTGCCAGGAAAAGTGTTTGGTAAGGTACAGATTTAGAGAAAGCTTATGACCAAGTAAATAGGATTCTTCTACAGAAGGTACTGAATAAATATGATGTTACAGGGAATCTACTTTAAACTTAATAGTGTGAAAGCTATGTATGCTGGCAGTAGAGCATGTGTACAAGTGAATGGTATTGCATCAAAATGGTTTTCTATTAATGCAGGAGTCAGACAAGGTTGTGTAATGGCACCACGACTATTTAATATAGTTATGGATTTGTGCACGTATGATGCCAAAATGGACCATACTGGTTTATGTCTTAGTAATATATGCATGAGCAGATTGCTGCATGCTGATGACACAGTCCTGTTGACAGAGAGCAAAAGTGAGTTGCAGAATGTATTGTCCCAGATATACGAAGTTTGTATGACATTCAGACTGAGTATAAATAAGGGAAAAACAAAAGTTATGTGTTTGAGTGTTAGTATTGAATGCAAGATAAGTCTAAATTGCACAGTGATTGACCAGGTGAACAAGTTTGTATATTTGAGAAGCATGTTTGAGAGAGAGACAACAAATTAGATGGTGAAATTAGTAGGCGAGTGAATTCTCAATTAAAAGCCATTGCTGCTTTAGGATTTCACAGGAATGATGGGTTTGCAAGAAAGTCCTGAATGGCTGTACTGTATATGAAAGTGAAGTTGTTCCTACTCTGAGTATGGCAGTGAAACCTGTGTACCTCAGAAGAGATGTACAATGTAGGAGTCATTTGTGTGCTAGAGAGATGCATTTGTGGCAAGACACTCTCTGATCATGTGAGGAATGAAGAAGTGTTGCAGATGTGTAATGTGAGGCAAAATGTTGTCAGTAAGGTGGAGACTAATATTCTTAGGTGGTTTTGGCCATGTTGAAAGAATGAGAGATGAGATGTTAAGATAATTTTTTCAGCCCAAGTGGCAGGAAAGAACGGTAGAGGAAGGCCAAGGAAATCACAACAGGACCAAATTCAGAAATGTCTGCATGAGAAAAAGATTATGAGTATGAAGTAAGAAAGACTGTGTGATGGATGTCAGTGAAGCTTGAGCTGTGTGTCGAGATCGCTGTAAATGGAGATGTTTGATACGCCAACACTAAGTAAATTCTAGTTCCATCAGTTAAACATTTATCTGGTGAACTGTCTTGTTTTGAAGAGCTAGCCTCTGAATTTGAGAGAACAGCTTAGTGATATGTATACATTTTTCATATACATATCATAAGAAATATAGCAATGCAATATTTTAAAATTTATTATGAAACTCAATTTTTATTCATTTACTTAGATCTTTTTTTTTTTACAGGTGGCCTCAATTAATCAGAGGAAGTGATTACTTAAAAAGGTGTTATTCTCTGATGAAGCACTCTTTCCTTGTGTCTAGACATATTGATCACCATGCATTTGAATATAGGGTACTACAAACCCACATGACATTCATGATAGTCCAAAGTTAAACATTTTGTTTGGGTTCATGCCCAACAAGGTGATAGGTCCCTTTTCCTTTGTTAAGAAAAGCATCGCAGCAGGCACTTATCTTCACATGCACTAACTCAGTGATGATGAAACAGCACGCAACAAGTACAGCTGCTACTGTAGCACACTACTTTTAGAGTAGCGTGGCATGTAGCATCACTACAAATAGAAAAATGTAGTTGTAGCAGTAGCACATTACAAAATGAAGTAGCTTGTAGCGGAAAATTACGCTACAATTCGTTCTACTTTTTAAATATTGGTTAAAAATTGTATTCTTCAAATCATGAGACATTTCAAGATGATTTCCTGAAGTGTAATTGACTTTAACAGGGGGTCCGGGTGTGCTCTGCCTACAATAACATGCCCAATGTCTTTGAACATAGTTGACTTATCTTACACAGTGAAAGCTCATCAAACTGTTAACTGGAAAATCTCAATTAAACAGTGAGTACGAGGCAATCACGATATTATTATTATTATTTTGTTGTTGTTGTTGCGATGCTAACAACCACAATGAACAACTCAATGGGCTATAAGCAGTCACCCGTTCCTAATTTAGGGCCATTGGTTTCTGCAGGAAAAGGAGGGAGCTAGTGCTCTAAGACAAACACAACATGCATGCGTCACCAGGATTCAAATCCACACCCATCTCGGAAGAATGATCAGAAATCAGCTCTTAGACCACTACCCACAAGGTATGCCACTAGTAGTTTTATTGAAGACTGTTCCTTGATTGTGAGATTCAATTCCTTTAGTCACAGAAAATGAATTCTCAGATATACTAGAATGATATAAGACTTTTAATTGAATTCCTTGAGATTCTCAGCTAGTCTGTCTAGCTTGAAAAATGCACCACTGAATGTGTTAAAATGTGTTGCATATACAAAGATAAATATAAAGATTTATTACTTTTGTAATTTACCTTGGTTTTTAAGTCTGAATACCATATGCAATAATGTAGATGTAAATATGTATCATACCCTCAGAATTTGCACTTTTAATTTAAATCTAAACGTAAAAAAAGTAGCTGAAAAGTAGAAAAACTCGCTACTTTTTAAAAAAAGTAGTTGTAGCAAGCTACTTTTAAAATGTAGTTTTCCAATCACTACACCAACTGTACCTGATCCTCAGTGGAAGAGTTGCAGCCATTTGTTACTTTTTAATAAGATGGCAGGGGAATTTTCCGGATGAAGAATTTTGTAGCAGATGGATGGGTCATGAGGAACCAATTGCCTGGCTCTCACACTTCCTTGACATCATGCCCTCAGACTTTTGCCTACAGTGGTAACAGAATTTCATGTAAGGAGCATCTGTTGATCACATTGTAAACCTTTATGCAAGGATAACCAAAACAATTAAAACTATGATTACTGCTATGCTTGTCTGCCCATGGCAAGAAGTGGAATATTACCTTCACATGCTAAGAGACACTAGGGGTGCATGTATTGAGGTGTATTCAAATACATAAATTTTTTGAACTTCATAACCATTTGCGTAAAACAGCATTGCTCGATTTCTTTTGGTTGTAACGCATTTAATTTTTAAAATAGAAACAGGACTTCCCGGACAACCTTATTTGCTCTCACACAATTTTCTAAAAAAATTCATGAGGTGAATTGAAAAATTTCAACAAGGTGAATAAATTCAATTTTAAAATATCTCAATGAAAAACAATCTGGTGAACATAAAATATACCTATCCTCCCCATGCCAACAATTCCAACAGTGGTGTTCATGAGTCCTCTTCCTACATAAAATGTAGGATTAAAAGCTGCAGTCCACTCTCCCCTAAAAGTAAGTAAATAAAGTTTGGTCAGAGAACATGTGTAAATAAACAACTGACTTAATAAATATAAACTTTGAAGCACTAGATAAAAAAATGCGCTCAAAAATAATAAGAAGCTAAAATATCAAAGGAAAAATAAAATTAAATGACAAAAGAAAGTGTCATGAGAAACCAATTCTTCTTTCACATCTTTATTTTCACTTTCTTTTAGCAAATGATCTCAGTGGTTATGGGTTTGCCTTAATGGGACGCTCCATGGATAACAATATGACTCATGACTTACACTCTGGATTTCTAGCAGTTTGAAATAAGTAATCAAAGAAAATACAGCTCACTGTGTATGAAACTGCAATAAGATCTCCTTTGGTCTATAAGATTGCAATTTAGGCAATGAAGTAGAAAAGTGAAGAAGAAACAGAGTTCACTTTACCCTGGAGAGATGCATTACATATGAGATGTTTGTGTTAGGAATCTCCCAAATCACCACAAAGAATGATTTTTAGCACATCGTTTTTGGTTGTTGTTGTTAAAATGGGCAAGTTTATGTGATTAGTATGTCCATATGTGGACACCATATCTCTGCATCTATTGGTCTGACTTTAAGCATTCTTTTTGCATTGGGAAGACTGAAAATCTATGAGAATGATGATCCATGCCTTTCAGACTTTTTTCAATGTATATCTTACAGCTGAAAGGCATAAATGCAGATGCTATCAAATTCAAGATATGCCATATTTTATTTCATACCATTACTTTTAAAAATATGATTAAAACAATTCATTATTTCCATCAATATTTTTTACAATGACCATTTTGCATACAGTTTCTTCAGTAAATAATACAGTTTTATTGCTAGTGTATTTGCATTTTTCCCAATATCTGTGCTTATAAAAGTCAGAATTCATAAATTCTTTTTGTATTAGACACAGCTTGTGGACTACAGCATTTTGCATACAATTTCTAAATTTTTGGATTGCACAATTTGGCCACAAGGAGGCATAATTTCAAATTTCTCTTTTCAACATTTGTTGGTGTATATATCAGTGTACGTGTGTGATGAGTTTGTTTGCAAGGGTGTTCTGCAGAAGGCAAGCCCATACATGACAGCAACAGGGATCTCCATGAATCTGAGAAGCTGACACAAAACTAAGCTTCAGTAAAGTATTCTTGAGGTACCTGATACTTCTGTATGACATGGACCAAATGACTCCAACTCACTGGGTTTTATTTCAGAATCTTTCACGGGAATGACAAACTGGAGAATGACAGCTGTGGGCTAATTTCCCACTCTGATGAACTTTTATAATGATTTTCATGACTTCAGGAAAGTTATTGAAGAACACAAGTGTGTGACATGGTAGGCCTCCAATACTTGAGAAGGCTAGTCAACCACAAAAGCAATAAAGAACTAATAAACAGAGTATGTAAAAGAGATACCAGCAAACTGTGTAAAACTAGTGAACAGAATACTAGAAAATAAATAGAAAAATGAATAAGATGACTAAAGAAATAAATAAAGTATGGATTGGATATGTTGTATGCATGCAAAACTAAAAAGAAAACCATTGCAATAAAAATGAATGGTTGGTGATGGTGGTGGTGAGTAGATTTTATTGGCGCAAGGGCCATGGTTGGCCAAAGAGCGCCAGACACAAGACAAACAGACAGAATTTAAAAAACGTGGCATAAATCCCCAAATCTGGCTGCCCAAGTAAAACCGAACCATGAGTACGAAGGAAGGGCCAAAAAAGACAATGCAACAAACAGTATAAAAAACATGGTACAATGGTGAGAAACAAGCCGATTAAGTAAAACTGAGGAATGAGAATGATAAAACACATCACGAAATCGAACACAACTACACATAGGATGAGTCACCAGGAGGGGGCCGAACTGTCACTCCCCCCACGCTCCTCTGCAATGCTGGCCGAGGGCGGGGACGAACTGTCACTCTCCTCCCCCTCATGTTCCTCTGCAATGTTGATTGAGGGTGGGGACCTCGCTGAGGCTGAGACAGTTGCAATGATGGTCAGTTGGACCGTGACAGTTGGATGGACACTGCACACCTTTGCGGATTTAGGGCCGGGTATTCCACACGTGCAGGCTTTCTGCTCGGAACTGAAAGAGTCTGTCGTCTTCAAAAGCGAAGGCGCAGACTCAGCTGGTTGAAGAAGCTGGAGCTCGGTGAAATCCACCTGTGTTGCTTGTTCAGCTGTAGATCTCTTGGCAAGTGCGGCGAGAGCTACAGGGCGCGGAACAAAGGGCTGCACGGGTTGTGGCAGAGACTGAACTACTGCGGCAAAAGTATGCTGTCGGTTGTTGGGAATACCCAACTTGGCCTTGGCAGCAGGGTACGAGAGGCCTTCCAGGGTCTTGAGGCGCTGGATCGCCATCTCGTCCTTCCATTTCATACAGTTGCGGGAGTAAGCTGCATGGGCCTCACCGCAGTTAACACAGCAGGCCGCAGAAGTGCAACCTTCCCCGTCATGTGCACTGGAGCCACAATTTGCGCAACGAGCGGAACTCTTACAGAAACGTTGGGAATGCCCGTACCTCTGGCACCTGAAACAGCGCAGAGGACTGGGAATGTATGGGCGAACTCCACAGACCAAGTAGCCAGCCTTGATTTCGGTCGGAACTTTCGGGGAGTTAAAAGTCAAGATGACATTTTTTGACTTAATCAAAGAACCATCGCACCAGAACATCATACGACGTGCAGCAATAACACCCTGATCTGCAAGTTCAGTCACCAATTCGTCCTCACTGCATGGCAAGAGATCAAACTCCGAAATAACACCCCGAGAGGTGTTAAGAAACGGGTGAGGTGCCACTTTGACAGGAATGCCTTGAAGACTAGTGAGGTGCATTAGAGTGTTACTCTGAGAAACACTGCAAGTTTGGACAAGCAGGTCCCCAGAGCGAAGCTTCCTCACAGACTTCAAGGGGCCAACCGCAGAGTCCAAAGCTTTAGAAATGAAAAAGGGAGATCTGGTGGACAGTCTCTCATTCGGATCGATGGATTCTACAACTAAGTGTGTAGCATTCGTATTCACAGCAATCGAGGGGAGAAAACGCTTCGGAGCGACTGGTACAGCTGCCGAAGAAGAGGTTCCACATTCTTGGTCCAGGTCATGGTCTAAAGATCGTTTAAGGGTATGAGACTTGGTAGGTTGAGAAGACGAAGGAGAGTCGTTGTCAACAATCATTTTCTCAGGTGACTTAAATTTGGAGTTTTTGTTTTTGTTTCTACCCATGGAAAAAAGGAGGAAGATTCGTCTGCAGACTACTCCACCCACCACCGAGCCCTACAAGGGAGAACTGGAGGTCTGCAAGCCAAGAAAATTATGCTGGACACAGTTCTGGAGCTTATACGTTGCAGATATAGTCCGTTGGCTGTGATCACACGCACTCGGCGGACACTTCGGCCTCCGGGTACCGTCATGCCAACGCCTTTGGCATGATCCCACAGCCCCGGGCTTACCCTGCCGTGCTATACGACAAAAAAGCCGCTAAAGCCCTGTACACAACTTGGTACAAGACTTCTGACTAGAGGTGGGTTAGTCTCTATCCTCCCGTTTACAGCGAAGCTGGGGTCGAAGAGGAGTGTTGGTACACAGGAGGCACTGCTCCGGTCTCCTGCGACCTCAGCCGCCAGACATTCCATTTCCGCCTCACGGGTCTCCGCACGCGGCAAACATGCAGGTAGGTCTAGCACCCAAACCAGCTAAAAGGAAAAAAAGAAATCCAAAGAAGACAAATCCTGGAAGGGAACCTAAACGGAATCTCAGCAACCTACGAACTGAGCGGTTAATATAAAACAGTTAGTGGTGGAGGGTAACAAAACCACAAGACCGGGTTGTTAGTACATAGCATGGTAGCGATTAGGTAGAATACAACAAGGGCAACTAGCCAGTGGAGAAAATAAAGAAAAACGAAAAAGCGAGACTCAAGACCAGCTCGGGATCGTGGGGCCGCGACTCCCCAGCAGCTGGATGAACAGCCGTCCCTGCAAACTCCAACAGCACCGAAATAAAAAACAAGCGGTGGCATGACATCAGATGTTGACCAGTCACAAGGTCAGCTCGGGCCGTGGGGGCACCGCTCCCCAAATAACTGGAAAACCAGTTATCCCCGTGCGGGAAAAATGAATGGAACTGTGAGTGTGTGGTCTGAAGTGTTGGATGATAAAACAGGACAAGCTGGTGTGTGATTTTAAGGGCAAAGATGAATAACAACTTGATTTATTACAGTTATACCAGTGAGAGAAGTCCGTCGATGCTGAGAAATTTCAGAGAATAGCAATTGTTGTAGTGTATGCTCCTTACGACAGAAGGACAATTTCTGGAATGAGGTAAAAACTATTTTCAACCAGTTTGATGCTGAAGAGAGAGTTATTATAGTATGAAAATTCAATATCAGATAAGGTATTCAGAATGAGATCTTTCACAATGTCCTGGGTAAGTTTAATGATTCCAATATAAATTATAATGGTGAAATATGAATTGAAGTTTGCATTAAGAAGGGGTTGTGTGTATTTAATAAGCTTTTCAACCACACATATATGTGAAAGAATCTCATACTCTTGGGAGGAAAAGTGTAATAGATTTTTTTGTTTATAATCAGTGCCTGAAACATTAAGTTGACATCCATGTGATGAAAGGTCAAGACATTGGATCTGATCATTACTTATTAGTGACATGAGTGGAGCTGAATGTTGGTTGGAGAAAGAACAATAGGAAGATGCCTGTAATCAAAAGAGTAAAGGTTGAAAGGCTTCCTGACTAATACCAGCATTCCTCTGAAAGGTTTAGTGAACAAATGAATCACTTGTCAGCTTGTGAGAAGGATGTGGAAAAGAAGTGGACATGTTTTAAGAACTATGATGTCACTGTCACTAAAGAGGTTTATGGCACTGCAAGAGTGGGTAGAAGTAGATGTAATACTTGGCGGAACACTGAGAATAAAGTGACAGTAAAGAGGAAAACGGAAGCATCTACAGGGTGATTGCAAGGTAGAGTTCCTGAGGATGAATGTCATGGTATTAGTGTAGCATGTATCCACCTCTGAGAAATTGTTTCCCCTTCAGTGTAGCATGTATCCACATATAAAAAACTTATCCCCGTCATTAAAGCACGTATCTACCTGTGTAAATAAATTATATACTATACTTTATAGCCTTGAAAACGGGTTTTTTGAAACCGTAGACCTAATGTTTAATTTTTTGTTACATCTGAACATTGAGCTGCAAGAGCCTGTGCCTGGTTCCCAGGCTATTAGAGCAATAGTTTGGTTCCGAGGCTATTACAGCAGTCTGTGCAACAGTGTTTTTTCTGACTGAAATAATGGTTGCGCAGGATCCAGATATGTTCCAGTTTTGTGCCTTAACAGCAACTGAGGAACTTGCAACTGAATTTGCCCAGAGGAATGAATGGTTTGCTTTTATCAAAACACCTGCTGCAGAAGTTACAGCATCAGCAGCAGCAACAGCAACAACAATATTTACTAGGCACACCTGGCTGCACTGGCATAGTGGTACCATGTTCTAAACGCATGGGAGGAAAGGATTACGATGGATTTAGATGTCCTAAATGAGAAAACTGGCGTGCAGCAAAAAAGTTGTGGGTGGTGAAATTTAAGGCGCATCCGGAGAAAATCATTTGCGGTCGTTTTCTGCAACGGTTAGTGCTAACAGCAGATTACAAACGAAAATTTCAGTCCAGGAAGCTTTGGCAATTTTGTACTTATGGGCAAAAGATGTATCATTAACTAACACAAAGGCCATGATTCACAATCTGGTAACCCAGAATCATACACTGGTAGACTGGCGGAACTACATCCGAGAAGCATGCCTATGTGCACTAAATGATGCAAAATCAATGGGTGGACCTGGTGAAATTATCCAGATCGATGAAAGCTTGATGAGGGGCCGTCGTAAGTATAACCGTGGTCGAATGCAACAAGGAAATCGCATGCCTCCTGCCCGTTAAAATTATGGAAATCAAGTGGTTGGACCATGGGTTTTCGGCCTGCTTTGGAAACGTTCAAATGGGACTCAAGAACTTCGAATGTTCCCTGTTTTTCAACGAAATGAAGCCACCTTTTGTCCCATCATACAACGTCATGCGGCTCCTGGCACAACAATCTGGTCCTATGAATGGGCAGTTTATCATAACATTTAAAAGTGGCCGGGTTTCAACTTCCAACACCAAACGGCCAACCACCAGCAAAATTTCATTGACCCCATAACTGGTGTCCACACTTAAAACATTGAAACCAACTGGGGTCACGTGAAAACAAAAATTTTAAGAAACATGTGTGGCACCCGTGGTGTCTTGCTTCCTGGACATTTGGCCGAATACTGGTGGAAAACTGAGCATGAGCAGGCACCATTTAATAGTATTGTAGCTTAAATAGTTCGACAATTTCCTTTATTGTGAAAGTTAATGTACGTATGGGTATTTTATTTTCATTGTATTAAAAAACCAAAAAAAAATTGAAAATTGAAAAAATTAAAAATTAAAAAAAAAAATTTCACCAAAAATACAAAAATTTTATATAAGAAGTTCAAAAGTAGTCCTTTTCACAGATGGATACGTTCTACACTGACGAGAATAGGTTTTTTTACAGGTGGATACGTGCTACACTGAAGGGGAAACAATTTCTCGGAGGTGGATATGTGCTACATTAACACCGAATGTCCCTATAAAAAGCATGAAGCAGCAAATCTGGTTCAGTAATTCAGAAGAAAAGGTTGACAGACATGAATTCATTTTTTTTTAGAAATATTTTAAATTGTTCTGGAAGTACACAAGACATAGAAGAAACAGAGGGAAATTATAAAGTTTTACTCTGTGTGAAGTATAGGATCAGAGAAATGATATGGCAGCCTTATGTATTATGTGAAAGATCAGTTGTTGAATATTTCTGTGAGTTATGAGAACATGAAACCAAAGATGATTTTGGAGCAGAAGCAGATGATCCCACTGAGAGGGAAGCAAACACAGAAGGGATATCAAGAGAAAAGGTCTGTAAAAAGCTGTACAAAATCTTCAAAATTGTAGGAGCTGCAGGAGTAGGTGGCATAATAGTTGAGATGTTAAAAGGGATCACTGAATGCTGGAGCCACACGACAGAGGATTGCTGCCACCAGCAGAATGACCATTCATCTTTGAAATAAACCTGGATGTGTACCTCTCACCTTAAGTGGTTAAACAACTAGTTTCTTATCACTTCCTGCCTTCAACTTCCTCAGATACTTCCACTCTGTCTCTCTGCACATTGTGATACATTAACAACAAACATCTAGGTTTAATTTGGCAACTATGTTCATTGTTTCAAGCAACACATCTCATTTTTTTTTTATCAGTTTCTACATGGAAGGGAAAATGGACATCTGAATGATAAATTACCCCCTCCCCATTCAATCAGAATTTCCAAAAGTTCAAAGCAATGTGTTAATAAAAATAATAAAAAAATCTGCACATCTTTTAATTAGGTTTAATGTAAACACAGCTCATAAACTGTTTTAAACATTAAATATGAAATCTTAATTTTGAGAAAATGTTTTTTAGCTAATAAAAAATTTATCTGGCTAATGAGTTTTTTATTGAGTTATAAGTTTGGCTAACACCTTCATTTTTTTAGTGTGGCCCATGGAATATGTTTTGTAGAAAAGCAGACAGTTCTAAAGTTTTGGTCTGCAATCTATGCAATACTTTTGTGCCCTTTTGCTAGTTACATCACAGCTGCACTGCTCCTGCTGGAGGGGGACAGCTATGATGATAATTATCTATTGCTTTTTGTTGTTGCTGTTGTTCGTTTCCAAATTCAACAACCAACCTCTGTGAGCAACTCTAATAGAAGCAATTGCCCACCCTTAATTTGGGGCCACTGGTTCCAAGGAAGGGAGACAGCCAGTGCCATAAGTCAAGCACACCACCCATTTCTCATGTGGACTCAGACTGAGGGGCAAAAGCCAGTGCTTAAACCACTATGCCACCAGGGCCACACAATGATTATTACCCACAACAAGCAGCAAGTGATTTTAATACTCATACAAATACAATACAATTCCAAAAATCTGCACAACTTAGTTCCAGAGGTTGTGCAGATTGTAGAATTTTGCGGATTTTAGAGAATCTGTGTGTGTTTACTAGTGCATATGCACTGTATATTACGAGTTCAAATAGGATCGTATGTATGTACGAACTATAGGCTTTCATTTGTTTAATGATTAGTAAAATTAATTAGTAATATGTATTTAATACTGTAATTAGTAGTATTTGGAATTTATATAGATATATATACAGTATTTAATAAGTAAGTAAAATATAGGGAACAAATTCATAATACAGTACTGTATTAATTAATTGAATTTTTATTTACCAAATACTGTATATGTCAATCAAACATTCTGGCTGACAAACATTCCATCAATGGTCAATTGTTTTAATTTGGTTTCTCTCATTGAAGTTTTTCCTGAAGTCTATAAATCATCATTATTTCCTGTGCTGAAACACATTTCTGCTGTTCTAAAAAAATAATGTATTGTTCCTCCGACAAAATTCTATCACCTAAGGATATTTTTTTTTTTTTTTGGTAGTAGAATCCTCGCTGTCAGTGTCTGAATCGCCTGCATCAGGATTGATCACACTAGCTATGATTTCATCATCAGTCATTGTTTGGACTTCACTGTTGTCTGAAGATTCCATCAATTCAACTATATCTTCTTCTCTAAACGAATTCATCATTGACACATTTGCTTGTTTGGCATTGAATTGGCCTAAACTCGTAATCCTCGGGTTCAGAGTCAATAAATATTGATGCTGGCCATAACTTTTGCCATGCATTTATCAGAGTAGAACGTTTCACGTTGTTCCATGAACCTGCTATTGAGTACAGGCAGTCCTTCATTGTGAAATTTTTAAGGAACATTTCGATTGTTTGAAACGATTTATCAGAGTTTAACAGTTTCCTTCGGAATTCTCCTTTGTAGTCGCAATTCTGTTAACTATGCCCTGTTCCATGGGTTGAATTAATGAAGTTGTGTTTGGGGGTAAGAACATAACTGTAACATTATTTGAAGTTAAATCTTCAGGATGTGCCCTGCAGTTGTCCCATACCAACAAAATTTTACAGTCTGGAGCAAGTCCGACCTCCACACAGTGCTTTCTGGCGTCTTTAACAAAGTGATTATTGAACCAGCCTGTAGCGAGTTTTTTGGTCATCCATGAGTTTTATTACTGCGGTAGATCATGGTAAGGCCTTTAAGCCCTTCAAAGCCCTAGGACAAGCACTTTTTCCAATCACAAATGGCATACATTTATGATTTCCAGAGGCATTGGAACAAAGAGCAACTGTTACTCTTTCTAACTTTGCCTTCCTTAACACCGGAAGGTCCTACTTCATCAGCACACACTAGAGTATGTCTTGGTAGACATCGCCAGACAAGTCCAGTTTCATCCATGTTATAAATTTGATAAGGAGAAAGAACTTCCTCCTGGACAAATTTGACAAATACATCCAGAAACTCTTCTGCAACTACCTTTTGTGCAGATTCTTGCTCCCCTCAGGATTTCAAGTAACGAATTGCAAGTCTTTGTTTGAAGCAGGATAGCCATCCAACTGAAAAATTACAAGGCTCATCAATCTTCAGTTGCTGATGAAATAGCTTGGCTTTTTCACATAAGAGTGGACCTCTAATTGGCATACCATCGTTACGCCTTTGCCAAAACCACTCGTAAACAACAGCATCGAGGGTGGAGTTTCTAGCTTTATGCAACGTTTTGCAATTAGCAATTTCAGAATTGCTATCACTCATTGCATAGAGTTGCAATATCTTGTTTAAGTTTTTCTTAATATCGTACACAGTCCGAACAGCAATACCAAAAATCTCCGCAATATGCTTTGGTGCACTGCCATTATCAAGTTTTTGCAACGAGTCCACTTTCTGCTGAATTGCTAAAGAGCTGTGCTTTCTCTTCACTGCTGCCATTTTCTCAAATTTCCAAACAATTATTCAAAAAATTTTACCTTAAGACGTGAAACAAGACATAAAAAAACAGATTCTCACAGCACGTGTACCGGAAAAAATGTAAACACGCAATGCTAAGTTGCCAGATGCCCACTTGATATGTGCTTTATTTGAACTTCAATCTCTCAATACTGTACCATCATTTTTGACCCAAAAAAATTTATATCATCAGTAATATTTTTCAAATTGAGAAAACACATAAAAATGATTTTAAAAACCTTTAAAAAGATCTTAAACATTTTTTTATGTCAGCTGGAAAATAAAAAAATTTGATTTCTGAAACCTTTTTTTTTTTTACCCATCTATTAACTGTAACTGTGACCGGTGTTCGAATCCATGCAGATTTTAGACAATTGCAGATTTCCGGAATTGTACTGTATAAATAAATTGGGTGTTAGAATTCCTGCTCAGCATATCATGACTCACCAAAGAACCTGGTTTGCTAAAACAGCATTGTCTCCTATACTGAATTTGTGTGGTAAAAAATAGCAAGAAAAAAAACCATGAAATAATACTGCCACTGTCTAATGGAAACAATTCATGAACTACCATTTTAAAAAAGGAATTTCCTTAAACAAAACTGGTGTTCTTCCAGCATGCAGAACAGCATGAATCCTACCTACAACATTGCTTATGACATTGTTATCACTAGTAATTAATGAAATGAGGAAGCATCTGTATGCTGTGTTAAGATGGTGTATTGGAATTTTTCAGGTTGTGTACTGAAGTTTTCATAGATATGCAGGTATGTATTACATGGTGTGAGGAGGGAGATTTAAACCTTGTGACAAGGAATTGTTCAGAAGGCTAAGACATGAAATTGTATTCCAAAGAGCATGGACGTAGAATTTTCAGATGTCTGAAGTATCGTATTGACGGCCATCATGCTGAATTTGCCTCTAGGGCACGAAGAACCTCGTTTGCTAAAACAGCATTGTCTCCTCAGAAGGCATTGTTAATAACGTACAGCTTTGCTTGTAATTTAGGCTATGATTCACAGCTGTAAGGGAGACGTTTATTCATGATGGCTTGAAAACCTCCTCGGAAACAATACGTGACTGGTGTAACAGCTGTAGAGAAGTAATAAGTTCGCATATGTTGCAATTTATGGAACAGAGGGGACAAATTGGAGGAGTAGGGAAAACAGTTGAGACTGATGAAGCAAAAATTGGAAAGAGAAAAAAACTATGTTGGAAGGTGTGTGTGGTGGGAACCTGGATCCTTGGAATGATTGCAAGAGATACAAAAGAATTCCGATTGGACATATGCCCGGAGGACAAGTGTTCCACAGAACATCTTATTCCTATCATGAAAAAAGCATGTAGCAAAGGGACACAACAATAATATCTAATCAGTGAAACATCTATGTCCATTTGTCTAAAGATGGATATTTTATTCATGAAACTATGAATCATTCTGAAAATTTTATTGACATAGATTCTGATGCTCACACTCAAAACAGTGAGTTCCACTGGCCTGCATTAAAATGCTCTGTGACTAAAGGAGGAGCTCTAAGGAAGTTCTGGCTGACTGACTTCTGGAATATCTATTTAGAAGGAACTGCAGAATGAATCAGACAGAAGTACACACAGAAAGGTGTTGAATCTGTAGAATATGGAATTAAAAAAAATATTTCATAATCAATGAAATATTTTTTTATCAATGATCGTCTATATCAATATTATGTGTGTTCACTGTGTTTTGTTGTAGGTGGGATTTGCAATGTTCTGCATGTTGGAAGAACACCACCAAAAAAGTTGCATATAAGAAGTATATTGAACTTGTAAACAATTATTGAACAAATATTAATAATAACACTTACATAAAAATTTCTTACCAAGAAACATTTTCTTACCTTTGAATAGCTTTTGACGCTTCTACAATCTTTCGGCCAACTGCCAACATTAGGCCAACAGTTATCTCTGCTACAACACCAACTGATACAGAATTGGGGCAATTGCAGACAATGATGTTCCTAAAGAAATCCATTACAAGATTTGACAACTTTTTTTTACAATGATTTAATCAAGATGAAAAAAATTATATAAAACAGGCTTTGAAAACTAACAAGATACTTTTAAAAACAACATGTAGCTGCAACTCAATTTAATATTTATCAAAAGCAGCTTGACATTCATGTTAGCTGAAATAATTAGTACTATGCTGCAGATAAAACACCTTAAATAAAAAAGTCATCACGCAGTTAATGTTACTACTTTTCCCTTTTTAAGGCATGTAAATCAAAATGTTCCACGACCACCTCATCATGTCATACACAGAGGAGTACTTCGTGTAGCCCATATAAATACAGCCAACCCTCATTGAATATGTTTAAGCCAACCTAGTTATGCAGCAGTCTAAGGGCTGGCTTCTGACCATTTGTCTGATATGGGTCTGGGTTCCAATCGCAGTGAGGCATGGATGCTGTGTTTGTCTTACGACACTAGCTCCCTTCCCTGGAACCAGTGGCTCTAAATTAGGGACGGGCAACTGCGTACGGCCTGCTGAGTTGCTCATGGTGGTCGTTAAACGTCCAAGCCAAAAAAAAAAAAAAGCATGCATATGCAAAAAAAAAAAAGTGTAAATAATTATTTTTCCACCATGGAAAATTTCGTTTTACAGAATATACCAAATGTAATCTAGGAGCATTTTATACAAGTTACCTACACTGATATTCTCAAACACATGAAATTCTTCATATTACCATTACATATCACTTTGCAGTTCTAGATATTTGGGCAAGCTCTATATGCCACAGTAAATTTTTACTTTTGAGTCAATAATTTGCACCCACATTACACATACATAACAAAATGGCTCAGCTTAACAGCTGGGATAAGGGTTTCACTGAAGGAATGAAAAAACAGAAGATAATAAGTATGATGTTTCATGTATGAAAAATTTCATCAAGAACAAAGCAGCTTTTTTTATATAAGGCATATTACAAACAAAATAGTAGCCTCCCAAAGGGTTCACACCTTCATCACCACTTCTTGTTGAAATTATTTGAAATACATTGAACAGATCATTTTTCAGAAGAACACTATCCAACCAATTACTTGGCTTAGATATGTCAGCATCTTTTGTTTGTTTCTGTTCCTTTTTTTTATTTTTTATTTTTTATTTTTTGGAATCATTCCAAAAGAAGAGCACTTGATGCAAAAACTCCACCACCAAAGGGTTTCCTACAATAAAATTTATAAGCAACAATAATGGAAACAAGTACATAAAATTTCCAGATATCTCTCTCCAAAGGAACAATAACCATACCATCTCAAGATCTGTTTTTCAAAAATCTAGCACAACTACCAATGCTATTTTTTTCTACTCATTCACCTTCAAAAATTACAAATGTGCTGCTATCAAATCTTTTATTCACACAGTTAACACATCTAAAACAATCTAATCTCTTTTGAGGAGAAAGGTGGGAAAATCGCGGAAACTACCATTTTGCATGAATTTTTTCCTTTAGTAAGTAAAAACTTAATAATTTGTTACAAACCAAAATCTTTCAACAAAAATGTGCTGAAACTCTATACAGTACAACTCACTTATAATGAGCCTGCATTTACCAAGATCCCAGATTTGAAGAGCAAAACGGAAATTTTTGTTTGGTACAATGTTAATTCAAAGCTGTTTTTAATGAACAAAAACTTAAAGCAATCCCCAGATTTAATGAGGGAGAAAAAAGTTAAGATAGCCCCTTTTAACAAACAAAGTAACAAAATTTATTGAAATTCCATATTTAGCAAGGCAAAGAAAATCTGCTGCACACTGTCCACAAATGGAAGCATAAATAGGACGAAATTGCAACAGTGCTGGGATGTATCTTCATGTGCTAGTGGAAGAATGTTGATAGAAAAGCAATGGGGAAGGATTACATCATATGCTGAATAAGCCATTTGTGCAGGAGACTTTCTACCATCTTCAAAGCATCATGCCAGTGAAGTTAAAAACAGGCAACCTACTCCCAGGCTTCACATTTGTATTAAGTGGACTTCTGGGCAGCAATAGTTGCAGAGGAAAATACGAGAGTAATGAAAGTATTATTTGAAAAAATTAAGAGTCTAACATAAACATAAAACAAAATGAAGAACATATATATATTTATATCATCATCATCATTGTCAACCATTATCAATCCACTGCTGGACGAAGGTCTCCCCAAGTTTCCTCCACAACGGTCTGTCTTGTGCCAGTCTCCTCCATGTCACTCCCGCATACTTTTGAATTTCATCCACCCAACTTCCATGTGGTCTTCTTCTGGGTCTTTTCCTGTCCCTTGGAATAAAATCTAAAATTTCAGCTGTCCATCGATGGTCTGTCCTTCTGGCAGTATGTCCAGCCCATTGCCATTTCAGGGATTTAACTCTGATCATGATGTCTTCCACTCTTGTCATTTTTTGGATCCAAGAGTTCCTCTTCTTATCTCTCCTGGTTACACCAAGCACGCACCTCTCCATGCTTCTTTGAGTTGTCTGCAGCCTTTGTATGTCTCTTTTAGTTAAGGTCCACGTCTCTGCACCATACGTAAGCACTGGAAGGATGCATTGATCAAACACTTTTCTTTTAAGACATAAGGCATATTGCTCTTGAAAATTATGCTGTTTCTTCCAAAAGCTCTCCAGGCAAGTTTTATACGCCGATTAATTTCTTCATCAATGTGACCCTCACTTGATATCTGCTGTCCAAGATAAACGTACGTGTCTGTTATCTCCAGCTTTTCTCCATCAATCAATAAATCTTCATTTCTTGTAAAAGCATTGAACATCACTTTTGTCTTCTGAAAGTTCATTTTTAATCCCACTTCTTTACTCTTGTCAGCAAGTTCCTGGATCATACTCTGCAGCTCTGATGGGGTAGTTGCAAAAATGACTATGTCATCAGCAAAACGAATGTGGGTTAGATAATCTCCATTAATCTTTATCCCTTTGTTTTCCCAGTTCAGTGATTGAAAGACATTTTCCAATGTGGAATTAAAGAGCTTCGGAGATATGGTGTCACCTTGTCTCACTCCTTTTTCAATTTTTATGTGTGTTGTATTTTCAAACAGCCGAATCTTTGCACTTGCATTTTCATAGATGTTATTAATAATATTAATGTACGCATCTTCAATACCGCAGGATTTCAGAGCCATTGTAACTTCTGATGGTTCCACCGAATCAAAGGCTTTTTCATAATGGATAAAAGCCATGCACAATGGAAGTTCATATTCCCTCGCTCTTTCAATTAGTTCTCTCATTACGTGGATAAGGTCTATTGTGCTGTAGCTACTCCTGAATCCAGCTTGTTCTCTCGGTTGAGCCATGTCCAGTGTCACCTTCAAGCGGTGTGAAAGAACTTTAGTGAAGATTTTATAAATCACTGATAGGATGCTGATAGGTCTGTAGTTCCTGAGATCCTCAATGTCACCTTTTTTATTTAGCAAGATCATTGTAGCGTTGTTCCAATCCTCAGGAATCTTCTCTTCATTAAGGCATCAAGTGAAAATTTGGGTGAGTACTGTTCGATTTCTCCACTTGCTTCTTGTATGATGTCTACAGTAATTCCATCTTCTCCTGGAGCTTTTCCCCGATTCATGTTCTTGATTGCATGTGCAACTTCTGCTGGGAGGACTGGAAGAACTCTGGTACTGGTACCTTTCATGATGTCTGGAGTACATGTATCATCCCTTGCATATAATTTGGAGTAGAAATCTTTCACTCTTGTCAAAATTTTCGCCTCTTTTTCTTGTTACAGAACCATCTTCTTTTCTCAGTGCCATAATCTGTTTTCTTCCCTTACTGAGATCCCTTTGCTATTTTTAGGCTTTGGTTGTTTTCTATTGCTTTCCTTACTAGTTCACAGTTGAATTTCCTTACGTCTTCAGTGATACTTTTTCGTACTGTCTTGCATAGCTCTATATATTCCACTTTGGAAGTCACATCTTCTTTATTTGCGCTCATCTCTCTTCTTTTTTGCATCAACATTTTGGTTTTTCCTGATAATTTGTTCACATGCAACTTGTTGTTAGACCCAGCTAATTTTGTTGCTGTTTCCATAAGAGCTTTGGTTACTTTTCTGTTAACTTCAGAAATATCCACTTCTTCCGATGTTAGGCCTTCTAAAGCAGAGAATCTGTTCTTCAGTTCCAACTTGAAGGGATTATGGTGTTTTTTAAGGTTGGTTAGGTCAATACATTTTGTTTGTCTTATGAGCTTGCCACGTTCAAGTTTAGTGTTGAGGTGCATCTTACATCTCACCAATCTATGGTCACTACCTGTGTTGAACTTGTTTAGCACACTGCAGTCTTCTATGACAAATTTTTTGTTACACATAATAAAATCAATTTCACTTGTCGTCCCATTTGGATGTCTCCATCCATATATATATATATTTTAATGTTTACACAAGGTGTCTACTTCAGGATTTGCTGCTAATATGTATTCATATAAGAGGTTATTTTATTTTAATTTCTACTCCTGTAGTTAATTAATTGATTTTTTTAATAATATCTAATTGTTGTGGATATAAACATGTATCTATATTATCATGTATGCATATTTTTACATGGTGGTTTTTTTTTTCACCTCAAAACAGATTTTTAAAATGAGTTCCCGGATATAGGAAAGATTTTCGTCAGTACTGAGACCCTCGTAATAAGCAGATTCTACTGTGGTTCTCGAAACCTATCCCTTATCAACCATCTGATCTTATATAGAGAGATCAAACAAATTTTCAAAATGTTTAGATATCAAGATTATTTTTAGCAATCAGATTGTGATATTGAATTGCTTATAGTTCATTGTTCAGCACAGGGGCATATTTACACTGGAAGTACTTATGCAGCATCAACAGCTATTTAATGAAATATAAAAATAATTTCTATAAAGGAAATTCTCAAACTTTGTTGGCCACCTTAAATTTGAAGGACACTTCTGCTAAACCTTTATGGAATGACACCAGGTGGTGTATTGTTCTGTTCATTGATAATTTTGTACTTCATTACCCTGAAAGTTTACAAATCCTCCTTTTGTCCCAAAACTGCAATCGTGGTTCTCCATTTTGCATTTCATTAATCTACAACTCAATTTTAAGGAGAAAATAAAGAATATGTACAACATTCTAAATTTAGCAAATGCATGTCATCTTCCATCTCTTCTAAGGTTAAAAAAGACTAAAGTTGTTAGTTAAGAGCTCCTTACTAATTGATTCTTACATAACTTTTGTGTGTTGTTTTACAGTTTTAATACTTGATGGAGTAAAACTATATTTGAATCAATAATCATCAATTAAGACACACTTTTTTACATGAAAACCATTTTCATAATTGCAAAAATAATTTCAGCTGCATCATATTGGGTCCCAAAATGTCTTTCTACTTGGGTTCAGGAGTATTAAATCTGCCACTAAACAGTTTGACTAGTACACAAGCCTACAAAGAAATTTGAAGTACCTGACCACAGTAAAGCATTTTCACATAAAAAACACAAAGGCCACATGTTGATACAAAATGCTAACAAAATGCCATTAAACCCTCAGATGTAACAAACACAACTTTTTGAATTTATTTTAAACATTCCACGACCATATGGAGACATCCAGAAAATTCTGGAACACAAGGATGTCATTGTTGACACAAAACAGCCATATTTTTACTGATTTCCATGTAGCCATCTATCTCTTCAGAAAACATGAAAATTGCATTGCCCTAGAGTAGGATGCAATTTTCGAGTTTTTTGAAAATATGGCATCTTTGCACTAATAATGACATTTGTACATGCCTTTTGTGTATTTGTGAAGAATTATTTCTTCAAGCGTATTTGTTTCCCACTGATATATGAGACGTTCTCTGAAACACTAGAACTTGTGACCTATATCAGCACTTGGATGAGAAATGGTCATTGATGCTATAAGGAACCATAGGATTGCTTTGACTAGTGCAAATTTAAATGGTATTCACATTTCTAAGCTACATCTACTTACCTTAAGTTGCTGGGAACTTCGTTCTCCTAGGTGGTATAATGGTAGCATCATCATCATCATCATCATCATTGTCAACCATTATCAATCCACTGCTGGACGAAGGTCTCCCCAAGTTTCCTCCACAACGGTCTGTCTTGTGCCAGTCTCCTCATACTCGAATAGAAATCAGAAGATGCAGGTTCATTCTGGCTCCAGGTTTTCTAAAGATATGGTGACATGGGAAACTAAAAATATGGTACTTTTGTGACAATAATGACACTTATATATACCCTCCATGTGTTTCTGAAAAAATATTTCTTTAGAACGATTAATTTCCCACTGATATCAATGAAGAAGTCATGTTGATATTATGTCCTTTTCAATTAACCATGTTACCATCATGTATATAGTAATAGGATGTACTTGTACATACTGTTGCCTCATTGTACTTCAGTGGCAGCTCTAGAATTTCTACATAGGAGGACCTCTGGTACAACAATCTGGTTGGAAGGCATGGGGTGAGAAGCTAGAGGACTATCCTCAAAGGTGTGTTGATATAGTAAAGTACACTGTTTTTACCTAGATTATATGTTGTAGATTGGGTTCACTTTGAAGAGTTGATGGAGGTTATGGGGAAATTCAGCCATCCCCTAGTACCAGCACTAGTCTACTTCCATATGCAACTACCTCTGTTCCTATAACAAATTGTGTGCAGCCATCTTCTGCTTCTTGCAGGTCCTCAGCTGCTTTAGGCTTCAGCCATTTGTTTAATGTTTTTCCCTAGACAACTGCTGCTGACATTTTGCTATGCTTAAACTTTTATTTTTCTTAGTTTTCTTTCTTTATAGAATTATATTTTCAGTGAATGGCTTATTTTCTTTTAATTAGATGCTTCATATCACTGCTTTAGTACTTCCCATACTATAATGTCCTAAAGAACTGAGTCCCTCCTTTTTGTACCTGATGCTGTGTCTGATTTGTAATTCCACAGAGTGGTTAATTTTTATCAGTTGTGAATCTGGAGATTTCATGCTTCAGTTGTACTTGTACAAACTAAAACAATGAGCACCTGATGAATAAGGTCAGTGAATGCTCCACTTTTGGAACTTCACTTTTTTAGTGATAAGGCATAAGACATTGACACCTGTACACTTGCATATCAATAAAAAAATGACATTCACTGTCAATTTTAATGCACAGAAGTAAAAATAGAGTTGTTTTTTTTGCCACTGTTCTCACTGAATCAATGAATCAGACGATCTAATTGAGTTATCCACCTAGGCTAGGGAATATTCTTCCCAAGCCTTAGGGAGTCTTCTAGTTATGTGAATCAGTGAAGCTGACACTTTGTACGTTTTTTATGTAAGATGACAGTTTCACATAAGTATTTCCCTGCTCAGATGAGAACAGTGGTGTCGACTGGGTAAATATACAGTGGGTAAGATGAATAGAAGTGGGTAGTTACCCATTTCTTAAATACTCACCCAAAAATGGGTATTTTCAAAAATATCATCTAACAACACAGTATCACTAATTTTTGTTAGAAATAGCCTATATTACATAACTTTAAAATGAAATTTAAAATTATTTTTAAAATTACTTATTTTTCAATGCAACAATGTTATCCAATCGGTAGGTTACAGCCGACCACTGATTAATATATTTCCTCTGACACAGCGAAATTTCCTTTGGCACAGGGAAATTGCAACCTCATTTCATGACAGCAAAAAGGGTCATTTTTCACAAAATGCTTTAAATTAAAAATACAGAAAATTTTCATGAAGCAAGGTTTTAAGCAATATTTATATGTTTTTGCAATGAGTTTATATATGAAATGTACCTTAGTAATTACATTGTTTTTTTAGAAGGGAAAAAGCAGGGAAATGTTAACAGAAAAGGGGAAATTTTATAAAAGTTTAAGGGAAATTTATAATTTCAAACCTAGCAACACTGAGATGGACATGTTAATCTCTCTATTAAAAGTAGTGTTGAGGAAGAGCTTCCGGTGAAGTTTAAACTTTTAAGAGATTAATAATAAGGGATAATACAGTTATTTAAATTTAAACATTAAGTCATTAAATTCAATTATTTCAGTTTAACTTCAGTTATTTTGGTTTCAACATCGATTCTTAAAAACAGTTAAATTATTTGTTTAATTTTCCTAAAAGTATTTCATTATCAGATTTAGTTAAATATTAATCCTCCTTAAAATCTAAATTAATAATATAAGCATCTTACTTAATATTAAACCAAAAGTGAAACGGATTCAATATATTATTCTTTTTAAAATTAGTTCTGCTTTCACATACGCTATTTAAAATTTTTGCGGCCGCAAAAATAAATTCCCAGGTATTTTATATCACTGGATGGGAACAATTACAGGTTAGCCATCTGTTGAAATGTCTGAAATTCAAAAATAAAGAGTGGAAGAAATATTCTTCTCATAATACGCGGCAAATACGTCATGATAATTAACACAGCAATCAGATATCGCTGAATTGCCTGTAATTGCTGTTTCACACATGAATCAAATCACATCAGAAAACTCGAAAATTTCATCGCCGTGGAGCAAGAATCAAACTCGCATCTCCCGATTACCATTCGAGCATGCTATCCATTGCACCACCCACGATGGCGAATTCGCAAGTATCTGAGTGTTAAGAGCTTCAGCTCTTAACACTCAGATACTTGCGAATTCACCATCGTGGGTGGTGCAATGGATAGCATGCTCGAATGGTAATCGGGAGATGCGAGTTTGATTCTTGCTCCACGGCGATGAAATTTTCAAGTTTTCTGATGTGATTTGATTCATGTGTGAAACAGCAATTACAGGCAATTCAGCGATATCTGATTGCTGTGTTAATTATCACGTCTGAAATTCATTTCTTCAACAAACGCATTTACTGGAAAACTTATTTTTTTATTTTCACGGACAGTGAATGCCATTTTTCAAATCACTATGTCATTTGTTGACTTAATTTGTGAATACCATTTTTTATCAGTATTTTGAGGCAACTTCACCAGTAAGCAATACCTAACAAACTAAATCTGCAATTGATTATAGAGTTCAGACATTACACACAGTCAAGATCTATTTCTGAGAAATGTTGCCGCAACATTTTGCAATAAAATATTCAGGTGTATATATTAAGATTCACTGAAAAAAGACATACACATTTTCTGCTTTCTGTTGTCCTTTTCTTTTTGAAAATATCTGCAATACACTAGATATTATTAAATACTAAGTGAATGATATAAACTGTAGTACTTACTACACAATACTTTTAGATAACAAACTGCTATTACATTAATTTGGTGGAAAATTGTTTGTGTATTCATGAAAAAAACTGCTGTCCCTTCAGCAGTCAAACTCCTTTTCTTAAATCAATTACAGAAATAATCTCATAAGAATATAACATAACTCGCCTTTTTGATCTATTTCATTTTCCAACAATTTTAGCATGTTAGACTGCCCTGCCCCTTGATTTTTATGTCATGCGGGAGGGACAGGCCTTCAAACATTAAGTAATAGATATATACTTGATAAATTTAGATTCATCATCATCATCATTGTCAACCATTATCAATCCACTGCTGGACGAAGGTCTCCCCAAGTTTCCTCCACAACGGTCTGTCTTGTGCCAGTCTCCTCCATGTCACTCCCGCATACTTTCGAATTTCATCCACCCATCTTCCATGTGGTCTTCTTCTGGGTCTTTTCCTGTCCCTTGGAATTCAATCTAAAATTTCGGCTGTCCATCGATGGTCTGTTCTTCTGGCAGTATGTCCAGCCCATTGCCATTTCAGGGATTTAACTCTGATCATGATGTCTTCCACTCTTGTCATTTTTTGGATCCAAGAGTTCCTCTTCTTATCTTTCCTGGTTACACCAAGCACGCACCTCTCCATGCTTCTTTGAGTTGTCTGCAGCCTTTGTATGTCTCTTTTAGTTAAGGTCCACGTCTCTGCACCATACGTAATCACTGGAAGGATGCATTGATCAAACACTTTTCCTTTAAGACATAATGGCATATTGCTCTTGAAAATTATGCTGTTTCTTCCAAAAGCTCTCCAGGCAAGTTTTGTACGCCGATTAATTTCTTCACCAATGTGACCCTCACTTGATATCTGCTGTCCAAGATAAACGTATGTGTCTGTTATCTCCAGCTTTTCTCCATCAATCGATAAATCTTCATTTCTTGTAAAAGCATTGTACATCACTTTTGTCTTCTGAAAGTTCATTTTTAATCCCACTTCTTTACTCTTGTCAGCAAGTTCCTGGATAATACTCTGTAGCTCTGATGGGGTAGTTGCAAAAATGACTATGTCATCAGCAAAACGAAGGTGGGTTAGATAATCTCCATTAATCTTTATCCCTCTGTTTTCCCAGTTCAGTGATTGAAAGACATTTTCCAATGTGGAATTAAAGAGCTTCGGAGATATGGTGTCACCTTGTCTCACTCCTTTTCCAATTTTTATGTGTGTTGTATTTTCAAACAGCCGAATCTTTGCACTTGCATTTTCATAGATGTTATTAATAATATTAATGTATGCATCTTCAATACCGCAGGATTTCAGAGCCATTGCAACTGCTGATGGTTTCACCGAATCAAAGGCTTTTTCATAATCGATAAAAGCCATGCACAATGGAAGTTCATATTCCCTCGCTCTTTCAATTAGTTCTCTCAGTACGTGGATATGATCTATTGTGCTGTAGCCACTCCTGAATCCAGCTTGTTCTCTCGGTTGAGCCATGTCCAGTGTTACCTTCCAGCGGTGTGAAAGAACTTTAGTGAAGATTTTATAAACCACTGATAGGAGGCTGATAGGTCTGTAGTTCCTGAGATCCCCAATGTCACCTTTTTTATGTAGCAAGATCATTGTAGCGTTGTTCCAATCTTCAGGAATTTCCCTTCATTAAGGCATCGAGTGAAAATTTGGGCGAGTATTGTTTCGATTTCTCCACTTGCTTCTTGTATGATGTCTACAGTAATTCCATCTTCTCCTGGAGCTTTTCCCCGCTTCATGTTCTTGATTGCATGTGCAACTTCTGCTGGAAGGACTGGAAGAACTCTGGTACTGGTACCTTTCATGATGTCTGGAGTACATGTATCATCCCTTTCATATAATTTGGAGTAGAAATCTTTCACTCTTGTCAAAATTTCGCCTCTATTTCTTGTTACAGAACCATCTTCTTTTCTCAGTGCCATAATCTGTTTTTTCCCCTTACTGAGATGTCCCTTTGCTATCTTTAGGCTTTGGTTGTTTTCAATTGCTTTCCTTACTAGTTCACAGTTGAATTTCCTTACGTCTTCAGTGATACTTTTTCGTACTGTCTTGCATAGCTCTATATATTCCACTTTGGAAGTCACATCTTCTTTAGTTGTCCTCATCACTCTTCTTTTTTGCATCAACATTTTGGTTTTTCCTGATAATTTGTTCACATGCAATTTGTTCTTAGACCCAGCTAATTTTGTTGCTGTTTCCATAAGAGCTTTGGTTACTTTTCTGTTAACTTTAGAAATATCAACTTTTTCCGATGTTAGGCCTTCTAAAGCAGAGAATCTGTTATTCAGTTCCAATTTGAAGGTATTATGGTGTTTTTTAAGGTTGGTTATGTCAATACATTTTGTTTATCTTATGAGCTTGCTACGTTCGAGTCTAGTGTTGAGGTGCATCTTACATCTCGCCAATCTATGGTCACTGCCTGTGTTGAACTTGTTTAGCACACTGCAGTCTTCTATGACAAATTTTTTGTTACACATAATAAAATCAATTTCACTTGTCGTCCCATTTGGATGTCTCCATGTCCATTTCCTGTGTGGCTTTTTCTTGAAAAAGGAGTTCAAGATGAAAAACCCTTCTGCCTCTGCAAACTCTACGAGAGTATTTCCACGCTGGTTTCTGTTGCCGTGACCGAATTTACCTACTGAAGTTTCATTCTGTTGCCGTTGCCCTATTTTTGCATTGAAATCTCCCATAATTATCTTCAAGTGCAGCTTACCTTTATTATTTAGATCACGAATTTCCTCATAAAATTCTTCAATTTCTTCTTCAGCATGACTTGTGGTGGGTGCATAAGTTTGAATAATCTGAGCCTGGTATCTTCTCGAGAGCTGGATAACGAGTCGTGCAGCTCTGTCAGAGGAACTTTCAACTACTATCACTTTATCCTTCAGTTTCTTGTTTATTATAAATCCAACACCACTAGTTCTGCCAGTATCTGTCCCACGATAGTAGAAGAGATGTCCACTTTTCAGTTCAATGAGATCTTCTCCTTTTCTCCTTACCTCACTTAGCCCGACGATGTCCCACTTGATCCTTTGTAGTTCCTCTTCCAATTCAAGAAGCCTTGAATCAGAAGATAGGGAGCGTCAGTTATACGTACGTAGCCAAGGTCAGCATCAGATGGCAGCCTAGTCCGGTCCTGCGGGGATTCTTAGCACCCTCTGCCTTCATGTCGCACTGGCCGCTGCCTTGGCCAGGTACATTCCAGCTGCCGGAGACTGAGGGCCAAGATTTAAGTTGTGGAGTCATTTTGGAGGGGTTTGGCCATAACTCACCACGCTGGCCAAGCGGGTTGGTGAGTGTGGGATAGCATTTCCTCTAATCCCGATGGTATAGTTATACCGCTATTGGCGGTCGTCAGAGCCCCTTTAGTGGGAACAGGATGTACCACGAGAAGGCGGGGTTGACATTTGTCAAGGAGAGGCTGTGATGTTAAGCATCACGATTATGATAATTTTAATTACTTTCATAATCAATTTTTACCATAGGACTAATTGTTAGTTTTTTTTTATAACCCTTTTAGCACACTTTTATTTTAATCAATTTTTTGTAACTACTTACTTATTAACTTTATTACAATGTTATTGTATTAGTGTATTATTTAAAAACTATTAATATATATATATAATATACTAATATGATATTGTAGTAATAAAGTTAACAAATAGTTACAAAAAATTTATTATAAAAATAATAAAATTATTAATCTAAATCGAATAAGTTTATATTTACTAAATGTATGAAAGCATGTCGGTCCCCAATGACATAAAAACGGACAGTCCGAGGAAGTAAGGTATGCTCATATTCTTACGAGATTGTGTACTTAATTTTGGTTTGACACGTTTTTACTTAAAAACCTATTAAGAATGTTTTCCACGTCTTGTAACTTACCGAAAGAATTTTTTTGGCATCCTTATAGGTAATTATGATCTTTCCGTTTTCCTAAGTTGTAAACGCCATTGAACAAAAAGGCAAGGCTCAGCACTATACCATATTAATTTCATCACATGATCAATTTTCTCTAAATCACATAGCGATCAACAAATTAACGTAAAACAATTCAAAACCCACATAAGAATCCATACAAAGATGTACCATCCTTCACATATATTCCTCTCACAGATCGGTAAGTTTGGCGTGTGGTATCATTTATTCTTTTGATATCAGCCCTAAAACTTATTTCAGTTTCCCTAGGAAAATCATAGCGCTTTATTTTTTCAGATTTCTGAGTTGGTGAGCCCATATCACATTAACGCAGGTACACTAATATCCCGCTTAAACCTGCCTAGATTTCATCCAGAGCAAGTTGATTTCATGGAGCATTCGAGATTTTTTTTTATTTTATCAACAATAAACAAACTGTATGTTGTTGCCATACGTGTTTCGGTCATAGGTATAGTCTCAGTCACACTCACAAATATCATGCTAGGGTCTAGATTGATTATAGGCTTTGTTGAGCATGCGTTTGCCCTGTGAGAGCCACATTGAGAGGGTCAACATATCGGAGTGGGACATATGCGTATAAGGCAAAGACCTGACCAGAAGTCTCGAATTCTTGAGGACAGTCATCGAATTCAGTTTTCTGTCCCCAAAAACTTCTGGTGCCTTTGGGAAGGCAAATTGTCCTCAAATTTTGATGTTTGTCCTCAAATGTCCTTGAATTTACACTTCCTCATTAGCTCGTTAGATTTCTAATGAAATATGTTCTTAAAAGTAGTTTTCGTTGTACTAATGTTCCGACATGCTTCTTGTGAAAAGAAATTTTGACTTTTTTTTTCTTCTTTCCGAGTTTAACGACTACCGCAAGAGACTCTAAGGACTATAAGCAGTCACCTGTCTCTAATTTGGAGACATTCGTTCTAGGGAAGGGAGAGAACAAGTGCTGTAAGACAAACACACCATCCATGTCTCAGCGGGACTTGAACCCGTACCCACTTGATTTTGATTGGAGGTTTAACGACAACCGTGAGCAACTTAATAGGCTATAAGCAGTCGTCCGTCCCTAATTTAGGGCCACTAGTTCCAGGGAAGAGAGAGAGCCAGTGCCGTAAGACAAACACAACATCCATGCCTCACCGGGATTTGAACCCGGACCCCGTTCGGACGAATGATCAGAGGCCTACGCTTAGAACACTGCGGCACCGGGGCGGCCGTACCCACTTGTACAAATGGTCAGTGGCCAGCACTAGGACACTGAACTAGAGCGCGGTCAAATTTCGACTGTACTTGATCTAAGTTTTTCCAAAAACTTTGGCAAAATGAAAAATTCGCCATGTAATTAGTTTGGTGTGCAGCTTGATTTTAATTCGGCACATATACAAGGTAAAGCATTTTACTTTTGCTAATGTGTTCTGGCCATCATAATTCTACTTTGTCAATACAAATTATCAACATTCTACTAGATATATCCTTTTGAGACGTAAATTTCCTTATATAATATCACACTTATTGAAACAATGCAGTTTTGTGACAAAAAGATTTGCATATCTATTTTTAGTACGTATCTGTCCCCAAATGAACTGACGATTTGGGGACACCACGCCCTTTTGTCCTCAAATCAGTGTTCCAATATCTGGTCACCTTATGTTTACATGCTAGCCAACGCTAGTTTTACCGTTGGCGGCTATCGTTAGTCCTGAAAATTGATTTTTTAAAGTGAAACTGAATATATTAGATATGGTTTTACGTTTTGCAGCCTACTGTAATCACCAGACTGTCAAAAATCAGTGTTCATTTTAAACATTTCCGAGAAACAAACAGAAACATGTCTTATGGATTAAAATGTCGGTAAATGAATAGTTTAGCATCCTAAGTTATTTTGATATCTATCTATTTGGAAAAAATGAAATAAATATATATATATATATATATATATATATATGTTAAAGTTTTGAAAAAAACTTTAACATATATATATATATATATATATATGTCTAAGAACAAGTTGCATGTAAACAAATTATCAGGAAAAACGAAAATGTTGATGCAAAAAGAAGAGAGATGAGGGCAACTAAAGAAGATGTGACTTCCAAAGTGGAATATATAGAGCTATGCAAGACAGTAAGAAAAAGTATCACTGAAGACGTAAGAAAATTCAACTGTGAACTAGTGAGGAAAGCAATTGAAAACAACCAAAGCCTAAAGATAGCAAAGGGACATCTCAGTAAGGGAAGAAAACAGATTATGGCACTGAGAAAAGAAGATGGTTCTGTAACAAGAAATAGAGGCGAAATTTTGACAAGAGTGAAAGATTTCTACTCCAAATTATATGAAAGGGATGATACATGCACTCCAGACATCACGAAAGATACCAGTACCAGAGTTCCTCCAGTCCTTCCAGCAGAAGTTGCACATGCAATCAAGAACATGAAGCGGGGAAAAGCTCCAGGAGAAGATGGAATTACTGTAGACATCATACAAGAAGCAAGTGGAGAAATCGAAACAATACTCGCCCAAATTTTCACTCGATGCCTTAATGAAGGAAATATTCCTGAGGATTGGAACACCTCTACAATGATCCTGCTACATAAGAAAGGTGACGTTGAGGACCTCGGAAACTACAGACCTATCAGCCTCCTATCAGTAGTTTATAAAATCTTCACTAAAGTTCTTTCACACCGCTGGAAGGTGACACTGGACATGGCTCAACCGAGAGAACAAGCTGGATTCAGGAGTGGCTACAGCACAATAGATCATATCCACGTACTGAGAGAACTAATTGAAAGAGCGAGGGAATATGAACTTCCATTGTGCATGGCTTTTATCGATTATGAAAAAGCCTTTGATTCGGTGAAACCATCAGCAGTTACAATGGCTCTGAAAACCTGCGGTATTGAAGATGCATACATTAATATTATTAATAACATCTATGAAAATGCAAGTGCAAAGATTAGGCTGTTTGAAAATACAACACACATAAAAATTGGAAAGGGAGTGAGACAAGGTGACACCATATCTCCGAAGCTCTTTAATGCCACATTGGAGGGTGTGTTTCAGTCGCTGAGCTGGGAAAACAAGGGGATAAAGATTAATGGAGATTATCTAACCCACCTTCGTTTTGCTGATGACATAGTCATTTTTGCAACTACCCCATAAGAGCTGCAGAGTATGATCCAGGAACTTGCTGACAAGAGTAAAGAAGTGGGATTAAAAATGAACTTTCAGAAGACAAAAGTGATGTTGAATGCTTTTACAAGAAATGAAGATTTATCGATTGATGGAGAAAAGCTGGAGATAACAGACACGTACGTTTATCTTGGACAGCAGATATCAAGTGAGGGTCACATTGATGAAGAAATTAATCGGCGTACAAAACTTGCCTGGAGAGCTTTTGGAAGAAACAGCATAATTTTCAAGAGCAATATGCCATTATGTATTAAAAGAAAAGTGTTTGATCAATGCATCCTTCCAGTGCTTACGTATGGTGCAGAGACGTGGACCTTAACTAAAAGAGACATACAAAGGCTGCAGACAACGCAAAGAAGCATGGAGAGGTGCGTGCTTGGTGTAACCAGGAGAGATAAGAAGAGGAACTCTTGGATCCAAAAAATGACAAGAGTGGAAGACATCATGATCAGAGTTAAATCCCTGAAATGGCAATGGGCTGGACATACTGCCAGAAGGACAGATCATCGATGGACAGCCGAAATTTTAGATTGGATTCCAAGGGACAGGAAAAGACCCAGAAGAAGACCATATGGGAGATGGGTGGATGAAATTCGAAAGTATGCAGGGGTGACATGGAGGAGACTGGCACAAGACAGACCGTTGTGGAGGAAACTTGGGGAGACCTTCGTCCAGCAGTGGATTGATAATGGTTGACAATGATGATGATGATGATGATGATGATGATGATATGTTAAAGTATGTAATTTGATGCAAATGGTGAAACAATTTCATGTGTAAAATTAATTTTAAAGATTTTTACCGTAAAACGTACCTCCAAGTACAACGACGTGAATACCAGCTGCGGCAGGCCTAACACAACGCTACGGCGACCACATCAAGCTTGGCTCCGCTGAATCGATGGTCTCGTTCCGGCGGCCATTTCGCTAGCGGAAGAGTATAAGAGGAACCGGGTGCGTTTTTGCCAGGAAAGCGTTCCATTTTGTACTGCTATGCTACAGAAAATAGCTCATAATTTCTGTCTCAGTTTTTTCTCATCAGAATCTTACAATTTCTTGGCTTTTTCGCGTATGATTCTTTGATGCGGAATGTATGAACTCACTTATCCTTCAAGGGTTTAATTTTATTTATTTATTTATTTATTTATTTATTTATTTATTTATGTAATCCAATTCGAATGAACTGTGAGCCACGTCGTCAATGCCAGGAGCAAAACATTCACTTTCCGATGCCATGTAACTTCCGTTGGAGAGATTCGACATTTACTTTAACGCTTTTCTAGAAGAAAGAAAGGCATCTGCATACTTTCTACTTCGTATCACAGACTTATATGCGTAACAACAAAGCAATTCTCACCACGTGTTTTGAAAAACTGCGTCGGAAATGAAGAACTATTTTCTGTCAGGTAGCAATACAAATTTAAACGCTTTTCTGGAAAGAACCTACCCACTTCCTATTGTAGTCTTCCGCCAGTTAGTTGGCCGCCGGAGCGAGACCAAGGAAGTTAGAATAATATTTCTGAAGATGTCCTGGTCTCTTAACCGTGAAGCCGCAAGGTGTGTGAATTTGCCAATGTTTACATGATACCTATGTAATTTCACCTGTTTGAATTTTGGAATTGCGTGGTTTTGGGTTGCAGAAACCGTGTAAATATCAAATCGGAATGAATTATACTTCTTACACGAGTGAAATTTACAATTTTAACGTTATGTTTTGTTTTGAATTCGCACCAATGTTCGTGTATTTCAATTTAAAATAAAAATGGGAAAAAGACTTAAAATAATTAAGAATTTTATAAATTCAGCATTTTCTCACACATTGGAAACAAGTTTCGATGCGAAATCGGAAATGTTTGAGATGAAAGAAGGTGATTCGGGTAACACACAATGCGTTGCAATAGCCTTGAAAACCATCAGCTTTCCCACACTTTGACGGCCGTTGCTCACGGTTATAGGCTTCACGCAAAGGGGTACTGCTTTATTAACAAGGGCATCTCCAGGTATCTTATTCTAACCTCCTTGAGCGAGACCTTAGTTTCAGATACGGAGGAGGAGAGACAGAGATCAAACTCTCCTGTTTAAGACAACGCTCCAGTGGTCGGACATGAAACTACGAAAGCGTCTGTCAAGTGATACGGTACCACTGGCTATATAAGCAGCTCCGCGGAAAGAGTTTTAAACATGAAAAAAAAAAGACAGGCGGTTACGGTTCGACGTTTTAGTTTCATGTCTGACCACTGGCGCGTTGTTCTATTGAGATCTTCGGGGCCAAATTGTTGCCATGAATCTCTATGGAAGATTAACCTGTGAGTCTCTTGCTCTGCAGTTTCAGCGGAACCAAGCTTGACGTGGTCGCCGCGGCGTCGTGTTAGGCTGCCACAGCTGGTGTTCACGTCATCTTACTTGGAGGTGATTTTAACAGTAAAAATCTTTAAAATGCATTTATATATACACTGGCGTGCGAAAATTAAGGACGAGACGGTTTTCTAATATAACGTCGTGCAGAAGTGCTCCACATCGACTCAAATCATACCATAAGATCCCCGAGATGTAAGAATATGGGACAAGTGAGCAAAACCGTCCAAAAAAGGAATCCAGAGGATGGAAAGGCACTTTATTGAAAAGGTAGCTTCGAGCACAACTGGACAGAAGACAGAAAAGTCCATGTGACATGCGGCTGCCAAGAAAAATCCAGTCTTTAGTAGGGGATATGATCACCCCTGACTGCGTTGCAGGATTTACAACGTCTGTCCATGCTGAGGACGAGGTTGTCAAGGAGCTGTCGAGACATTGCGTCCCATTCCTCTTGTAGCGCCAATCGCAGCTGCGCAATCAATGCTGGAGGCTGGTGACGTGCTGCCAAACGTCTCCCGAGAAGGTCCCACACGTGTTCGATTGAATTTAGTCCGGGGACCTTACGGGCCAATCCATGCGTTGAATATCTTCACTCTCCAACAGCTCTGCGACAGCCACTGTACGATTATGTGTATCGTTGTCGTCCATGAAGAGGAACTCAGGACCCACAGCACCTCTAAACAGATGCACGTAAGGCAGGGGAAACTCGGTACAATAGCGGACACTAGTGACTGAACCTCCTTGGAAGATGTGGAGGTCAGTACGGCTACCAAGCATGATACCGCCCCAAACGAGAACTCCGCCACCTCCAAACCGGTCCCTTTCGATGATGTTGGAGTTGTGATTGCGTATTCCCTGCTATCTCCAGATGTGTATACGTCCAGAATCGCTCGTCAGACTAAATCGGCTCTCATCCGTAAAGAGAACTCGACCCCATTGCTGATGTGTCCAGTTCTTGTGTTCCTGGCTCCACAGAAACCACCGTCTCCGATGAGCAAGCGTTAATGTTACACACCGTACTGGTCGTCGTGCAAATAGACCACATTTGTGCAGGTTTCTGGCCACGGTAAAACGTGATTACAGACGTCCAGTTGTCTGTTTCATGTTCCTTGAGATTTATCCCGCTGTCAGCCGTCTGTCTCTTCTCACCTGTAGGAAAATATTCCGGTCGTCCGCCGCTGTGGTTGCTCGTGGACGACCACTGCTAAACTCTCAGACAGCTGTTCCTGTCATTTGAAATGCTCTCCAAGCTCGTGAAACGATGCTGTGAGCGACCCAGAACTCCTCGGCCACACTAGTCACACGTCGACCTTCTTTCAACTTCCCAATGACGCGACCTCGGGCAAAGTCATCCAGATGTCGTCTGCTGGATTGCCTGTTGGCCATATCACACGTTGGCAGCAATTCGACGTCGTTCAAACCGATGTACACCGTGCAATAGCTTTGATCGAATTGCTGAGCGTACACCGCCCGTGTGCTTTATACCCTTCCGACACCCCCCCGTCATGCTGTATATATGCGCATACCTTACCGTACCGGACCCTAGTCTATCTCCTGAGTGGTCTTTCGGTCCGTTCTGCCTGCTCGTTCCGCTGTTATGCTAATTTCTCCTCTTCGTCCTTAATTTTTGCACACCAGTGTATATCCTTTTTCTTTTTCTCATTCTTTCGAAATATGTAACCAAATACTTTAGGACGCTAAACTACACATTTACCCTTATCTTTCTTAGAAACATGAATTTGACCACGTATTTCCTCGCTATGTGGTTCATAATAAAATGACTGGATGCGAGAAAACTTCACAGCGTTTTCACCGCGTTGAATTAGCTCCAAATTGTCGGAAAAAGGAAGGAATTGCAAAATATGAGCACATTTCGCCAATCACGTTGAAACGTTATGGGAATCATGGAGGAACAGACATTTGTTTATACCCAGCGCCATCTTGTGGCGTCGCACTTCGACGACTTATTGCGAAGAGTAGTTTAGACTTGGTTATTATGTAAATCATGGTGAAAGCTTGCTCAAATATAAAACGTATGCTGTGAGACGAGAATATATTATAACTGCACTTACTTATTTTCCTTTGGCTAAATACTGAAAAAAAAAAAAAAGAGGAAATCTGGGAGGCATTAGTAAAGAAGATAAATATAAAGCTGGCACAGTCTGCATACATGTAAAATGACTGCAAAGCATTTTTAAGACGGTAATGCGGCAAAGATTTAAAATAATGAAAGAGGAAATGATATATTTAAAATTAATAAGTAACTATTAAATTCAGGAAACTATTGATTTCAACCTGAGAAATAAATGTCTTCCACGTGCTTTGCATGCAAGCTGAAATAATGTGAATCTCTCACAGATTGGTACGATATTGCTTTGCTATTACCTGCGTCATTCTGATTTATTTATGACGTTTGCTCAAAAATATTAATTTTTTCAAAAAATTCGATATTCCACCTTGCTGTGCACTAAGGAAATTTCAGTGTTTTTTGGTTGAAAGTATTGATTGGGGCAAACATGTAATAAACAAATGACGCATTAAATCACGGATGCCTGCAGGGAATTTTTCAAGGGAAGTCAAGTGTAATTAATTAAGGTTTGACTAATATGTAGAAAACAGTAATTCGTGAAAATGAAAGATTATTACTATTACTACTAGTTACTTACTACACTAGAACCCTATTATTATTATTATTAATTGATGCTGCTCTTAAAGAAAGTGTATGTTATTAATAGTCATGTATTATCATGTACATTGGTAACTGTTTTCAAAATATTGAACAGTTTCGAGCAGGGCCACGCCAAGCCTGTTAAGGTGGACGTCAAGAAATTTTGCTTCCTATACTTCCAATGAAAAACCGTTTGTACACATTTCCTTCACAATTAGTGTCTTCCCAAGAACGAAAATTTAAACATCGATTAAAATAACTTCATATTAAAACTTGGAATACTTAATATTTTCTAAAACATAACCATAATTATAGTAAATATCAATAACTTTTCCTTTGGTGGTGTTGAAACCAGAAAAACGATGGCGCGACCTGTACTTTGATGACGTCAGTAGACAAACAAATGTTGGATTGCATAATTATGGTTATGTTTCAGAGCATATTAAGTATTCCAAGTTATAAAATGAAGCTATTTTAATCGATGTTCAAATTTTCATGCTTGGGAACGCATTAATTTTGAAAAAAGATGTGTACAGAAGTTTTTCCATTGGAAGTATAGGAAGCAAAATTACTTGACGTCCACTTTTAAGTTCGGCACACACCACCTTGAGCGGAACTTGTTTGGGCGTACTACCTTACAGTTTGCTAGGTTTTCCGCTTTCACGTTATCGTTTTCCAATTCCAAATTTCCAATAAAATTGGAATATTAAATTAAACGCCCGAAACTTTATCTTTCCTTGTGATCCAGTTCTGTGAGTTTTAAAAAAAGTAATAAATAAAATAAAATAAAATAAAATAATTATACAGGGGGTCAAGTGACCATTGTGACCCCCCCCTGTCGGCGCCCGTGCATTAAATGTAAGCATTCATTAACAAAAATCCTCGAAATTCTATTATCTCTGAGCAAATTAAAAATTGTATTTTTTTTTATATTGCAGATGCCGGAATGCCGTTTCTGTTGAATTTAAGCCCTCGCTGAACCTGAAATACTTCAATATTTTGCAAGAGGGGACCACTGTGTGGGCTGGACATCGTATTTTGCACTAAGGAATATATCATTGATTTTATTACAATTTCCTCCGCCAAATGAGTACTAACTCCTTGAAATCTTAATATAAATAGCAAATCACAGTACCAAACTCCTATTCCGTTGACACAATGCAAAGTAGCCTTGCTTAAATGGAGTAGGATGAAACGCTGAAAATGGCACCAACATTGTCACGCCTCACGGGCCGGGTGCTCGATCCAAAGACTTTCAAGATACATAGACTGGAAAGAGTCAGTTAGCCGTGCGACATTTGAAGTTCAGCGCTGTACGGCAAGAATTTATGACATCTCGTATTTTACTAAAGGTGTTTATATCAAGGAGGTTAGAAGAAGAGGAGGTGAAGGGACCCGTTTTGAGTGAAGCCAAAACAGATTAGCTGTTTCTGTCCTCTTTCTGAGGCGGAAGGAGTCTGTGCTGCGGGAGTTCGGGAACGTGACGTCACTTCCTGTGGCTTAAGCAGTTTTCCTTAGCGCATGCAAACCAAGGATGGAAAGAAGGAATATTTCGTTCTTCTTATTTCTTAACATTAGGCTTTTGGTTATATTTTAAACACGATTACTTGCACATGGGCAGTATGCATAGTTACTGGCACATGAACAGTAAGTAACCATGCGCACTATGCACTTCCGCTCAAAAAATCATTATTTTATTCAATTTTTTAAAGAAATACCAACACATAATTTCCGGTTTTTTCTGGAAATTTTTTATTATGGGAATGAATATTTCATCCTCAATTTTTTTCATGCCTCTATGGGTAGAGTAAGGGTCCGAAAAACCCGTTCAAAATCGCGATTTCCCCATAGAGACATACAGGAGATTCTTAGGTAGGGCGCATTGGCGTAGTCAGTTGATAAAAAGTGGCGTCACGCCAGAAGCACAGGGAGAGGGGCTGTTGCCACCTCCTCTTACTTCTAACCTCCTTGGTTTATATCCGTTACATCCATTTTTTTAATAGATAACCAATAAGATTTACATGGTTTGTTTTATACATTGTAAGCATATATTGTAAAGTATTCCAGAAAATAATATAGCTAGATTTAATGAACTAAACAAATTTTAAGGTAGTTACACCTTGCGTGGCGTACTGATGTACCAACAGACAAACAACTGGCCAGATATTTTCATTTCATAGGTTTCCTCACAACATTCGTGATACTGCTGTAAGACGTGCTAACTGGGAGCCAAGCTAAGCCAAGCCAAAATCTGCCACCCCGGTGGCGCAGTAATCTAAGCGATGGCCTCTGATAGTTCATCCGAAAGGGGTCCGGGTTTGAATCCCGGTGAGGCATGGATGTTGTGTTTGTCTTACGGCACTGGTTCTCTCCCTTCCCTTGAACCAGTGACCCTAAATTAGGGATGGGCTACTGCTTAGCCCATTGAGTTGCTCACGGTGGTCGTTAAACTTCCAATAAAAAAAAAAAAATAAAAAGCCAAAATCTGACGATTGAAATAAGGAGTATCACACACCTTTAGGGGTCTCACTATATCCCCTGAATCTAAATAGAAAAAAGAAGTGGGAGGGCCAAGTTTTCCCCCAAGGGAGATCAGAATGAGAAAGAAAAATGAAACATTCATATTTCCATCCAGACTTAAGCGCAGAGTCAGCAATGTTGCAGATACTTATCTTTTTTGGAGGTTTAAATGATGTATTGGACCTGGTGGTACAGAGACAGGACAAACAGGATGCAGATATTTCACATCAACAAGTACTATCAAACATGGTTTACAGCATGCCTAATGATCAATTTACATAGAGATAGCCAGTGTTGATCAAGTAACACATAGTGAACAAGTACACATCAAACATGGTTTTTACAGTATGCTAAATGTACACAGAGAGCCAGTGTTGGACAAGTAACACATTGAAAGCAGGTGCCGAAAGACAAACACAAACATCCATGCCTCACGGGATTCAAACCCGGACCCAACTAGGGCGAATGGTCATAAGCCAGAGCCTTAGACCACTGCGCCACCGGGGCGGCTGCAGCGACTTGCAGTTTTCAATCTAGGCTTCTCACCTACTGTTCTAAGATTTGTAAAAAACTTGTAGAACGTATTTTAAAATAAATATTTAAACTCAGACAGGCAGGGAATCTGTTCCTTTTAAGGTAGAAGAGACCCTATTTCTATTTCGAACAGAACAACGGAACATTCATTTTTATACAGTAAACACTAACTCGAATTTCTTTTTCGAGACCTTTCATCCGTGAGATTTGAAATTGTCTAAACTCTAAATTAGGAGTATGGGGCATTTCTTTCTATATTATTTAATTTTTTCATTTTTTTATTTTCCCCCGTTGAGTAGCTATTCTGAATTCATAAAAGACTTTCAAAACTAAAAGTTTTTTTCTGGGAAACTTCTCTAAAGAATAAACAAATGGCCGCGTTAAATTGATTTTGACATTATTATAGTGCGAAATACGAATTTCATGTAACTAGATCCAGCAGTTTGCGAGAAACAGAAGCGGAAATATATTTTACACGGAGGACAAGAGACGTTTCCCTTCAGTTATTTTATATCCCACAAAATTACGATAATGGATGTTTTCTTTAATTGTAAGTTAAAAGGTACAATGTCTAATTTATCCTCACTGGAAAAACAATTAATACGCAGTATTATAACGGAAAATTCCTTCCTTCGCACAGGTGAAAGAGCTTAACTAACATTGTTTACATAGGAAACATGCTTACTTATACACACAGCTCTGCGATCAAACGTCGTCAGCTGCTGCCTTTCATTTACACAAGAACTCAGTCTACTTATCTTAAAGGTCTTTCGTCCGATTTAGCTTCTTATATATGATACCTGTGAAAATAGTAACAATTTTGCACTTTTACTTCATTATTCCTCCGGGATTTCTTAATCCTTTAGGGTTATATCGGTGATGACACGGTTACATACCCGGATGCAGACAAAACAAGAAAGGTGACACCGAACTTTCAGTTGTAATGAGCACGTCCTTTGAATCCTTTCTGACGCGAATAAAACATTTCAAATCCATTCATAGTCAATGGAACCCTTTTAAAATATCAAGTGGATTTCTACAATCGACAAACATCTAGAAATAGGAATAGCTAGTTTTTCCCACCAGTGGCTAAAAAGTATGTTACGAAAATTAACAAATCGTGCACAAAACGTTTCTCGTAGATAAAGGAATATATCGGAGAAAAAGGGTTTTTCAAATCGAACAGTTAGAAGAAGAAAAACACGAACTATTGATGTCTGCGGAACACGCAGACATCAATAGTTCGTGTGGCCCCATGGCTGGCAATAACGGCCGCTACACGCCGCGACATCGAATGAAAAAGGTTTTAGATGCGGGCTTGGGGTATGTCGGTCCTGGCTGCTATCACACGTTGCCACAGTTCATCAGGCGTAGCCGTGGGTGGTGCTTGCCGGGCCACTCGGTTGCCAATCAGCGACCAGACGTGTTCGATGGGCGACATATCGGGAGAACAGGCGGTCCAGGGAGCAAGGACATATGGTGGGCCGTTCAGAATTGTTGCCGCTGGCAGGTCCTGCAGGTAAGGGGGGACGACAGACTCCAAAACGTCGGAGATGTAGCGGTGGCTGTTGAGTGTACCGGCGATGCGTACCAGAGGGGTGCAAGCGTCATATCCAATTACGCCCCAAACCATAACGCCAGGCCACGGACCGGTATGGCGATGCATAATACAGGCGTCATACAGTCTCTTGCCGCGGTGCCGCCACACGCGGATCCGACCATCGTGGTGTTGCAGGCAGAAGTGGGATTCATCGGAGAAGATAATATCTTGCTATTCCGTAGTCCAGGTGCGGCGTACAACGGCCCACTGCCGCCGCACTGGCCGGTGGTGTAACGTCAATGGTAATCGGAGCAATGGGCATCGTGCGACAAGTCCCCGCTCCTGCAGACGACGTCGAACGGTAAGTGCTGACAGAGGTTGTTGCGCAACACACTCTAATTCCTGCGCTAACGTTCGTGATGTGGCGGTGCGTGCCGTCAATGCCCGCCGCACAACATGCCGGTCCTCTCGTTCGGTGGTGTGCCGCGGCTGCGGCAATCGCTCACGTCGGTCCTTCCGTCCCTCCTGCGCCCACCGAATCCATACTCGCCTCACTGTGGCTGGATGTTATCCCACACGGGCGCCGATGTTTCGGTACGATAAACCGCTGTCGCGATAAACCACTATTCGTCCTCTGTCGAACTCCGAAACGTGCTGGAATGACTGCCGTATTCTGCGACGAGGCATCAGAAAGCTTGCCACGCGCCGGTCCGGCAGCACAACACACCTCCACTACGTACACCCCGCCTTCTGTGCACCCTTCTTATAGTGCTTCTCGGTAGCGTGCCGGGCGCATATGATTTGCATATGCCCTGCAATGCTAATCGTTTGCATGTCCTCTCGCGGGCGACGCATGCTTCGAATTTCAGGTCAATCGGATGCTTCCTTCTTGGTGTTGCATTTTGGGTGGCCAGCAGTGTATTTAAATTAAGATATTGAGACATTTCAGAAATTTTCACAAAATTCTCAACTATTTCACAATTTTTAACACACCCAATCATGTTTTCTCACAAATATTATTACAGATGTCGATAAATCTCGCGTAGATGAAACGAATGACACCTCGCGGTACGTGCTATCACGTTGCGGTTCCGGGTTATAATAATTTTATCGCGCCCGCCGAGAGCCAGTATAACCACAAAATGACGAACGTGAGCAACGCTCATTATTGCGTCATCTGACCTTGAACCTATTTCGGTAGACTCTTTGGACCTTCTTCTCTTCAACTCAGTTATTATATTTTTGCTAGATTTTATTGTTTTGAAATTAGTTATGGAAGTATGGTACACACTTTTTTGGGACACACGGATTTTTATCAAGCGACCCAGGACTGGAACGAAACGATAGACGTTTTCTACGCTAAAAAGGCATTGAATGGCGCAACATTTAAGAAGAGCTTATCTTTTTTTCTTTTTTTTTTTTGGAGGGTGAAGGTTAATGCCCCCGATGAGCAACTCTTAAGTGCTATAGACAGTCGCCGTCCCTAATTTGTGTCCACTGGTTCCCGGGAGGGGAAAGAAGCAGCACCGTAAGACAAACACATTACCCATTTCTCATCCCGGACTCGAATCGGACCTAGTTCTGACAACTAGCTAGAAACCTATGTCTTCGACCACTCAACTACCGGGGCAGCTAACAGCAGTTTTCTAACGATCACTTCCATGCTATGAGAGGAATACTTTACTGTTAGTTCAAATAGGGAAAGCAAGCGCTATAGTGAGAATTCAACCAAGAAAAATGTTCCTGTTGAAGTTTCACGTCAGTAAATCAGAGAATATCATCTGGAACTCTTCGCTACAGAACATACGAAAGTGCTGAAATGTTAGCCTGCCACGCCAGGCATCCGCTCTTTATTAAGAAAAATACCTTTATTAGCGAAGACGCGAGCAAACGTAATGGAAGATATAACTGAATGATCTGAATTAATGCACTCGAAGATACGAGTACTGATCAGAAACTTAGGTGGATGGCAACGCTACACAAAGATGTAGTTCTAATTAAAGAAGTGCCTTAGCGGTAAACAGATAAAGAAAATCGACTAGTGAAAAGAAAACTCTCAAAGGTTTCGAAAGCAGCATGAATTCTGATTTGCTATTTTTACTGTTTTGCATGGTTGTTTTTTTTTGTTTTGTTTTTTTGTTTTATTGGAGGTTTAAGGATTACCGTGAGCAACTCAATGGCTATAAGCAGTTACCCGTCCCTAATTTAGGGCCACTGGTTTCAAGGATGGGAGAGAGCCAGTGCCGTAAGGCAAATAAAATATCCATGCCTCATCGGGATTCGTACCGGACTCATCTGGGAAAAATGGTCATGAGCCATCACTTAGACTACTGCGCCACCGGCTTGCATGTTTTATAAAATTATTACTAATTATTTTTATTTAAAATTGCTCAATTTTAGCAATTTTTAATAAAATATTTTTTTTTTTATGTGGGAATCACATCTTAAGAATATTCAGTTTTTCTTTAAATACCGCTCTAACATTAGATACCATTTCAAATATTCCGTGTGAATTATTAAAAGCCATACGTGATTGGAGTTCATAATCATTTGTTTTCTTTATTAGTTCCCTCAGTATATGGATATGATCTATAGCGTTGCAGCCACTAATGAATTCAACCTGTACTTTTGTTATGACATGCACAGTATTTCCTTCAAGCGATGTGACAGTGTTTTAGTTAAGATTTCGCAGCCAACTGAGAAGAGACTAGTGGCTCTTTTTTACCTGAGATCCTCAAGTCCCTTTTTTACGCTTTCCAACCGTAGGTTGAATAAGCGTATATGCTCCAGCTTTGTCCGTCTGTCCGCACGACAACTCACGTAAAAATGGTTCGATTTCGAAGAAATTTTAGTATGTGGTAAGGGACCACTGGGGACGAACCCTATTGAAAATTTGTGAAGTGTGGTCAAAGGTTAGGACATAGGAGCGGGATGCATTCCATTGCCCTTATGCGTCACAACTTGAGTAAATATAGTTCGATTTCGATGAAATTTTAGTATGTCGTAGGGGACCACCTGGGAACGACTCCTATTGAAAATGGACGAAATGGGGTCAAAGGTCAGGACATAGGATCGCTATCCATTCGATCGCCCTTATGCGGTATAACTTACGTAAAAATGCTTCGATTGAGATAAAGCTTTATCATGTTGTTCCAGAGGTATACTTTACCGGTTCTGTTGAATATCATCGAAATGGGGTCAAAGGTCAGGTCATAGAAGCGAAATTTATTCTACAGCCATTATCCTCATAACTTGAGTAATAACTTTAGTAATGACTTCTGGTATGTTGGAAAGTGTATCATAATCAATGCATTGCATGATTTTACTAACTTGTTTATGTAGAAGAATCACTGTAGCGCTGTGTATCGTGTTGAATATAAATATACACTTATGCTACCTAAGAGAAAGCTGCACGTCAAGAAGATTGAAAATGTTATGGAAAATTAAGGCTAAACGTTTTAGCAATTCGATATGGAAAACGAAGTTGTAGTTCTTTTCAATATAACTTCTAGGAGCAAGGGCATCTTGCCAAATGAAAATATGTTTCTGCACTATCTGATACAAAAATGCCGCTATGTTGCCCATAAAAATACGGTTACGACACCTCTTCAGAAAAAAAGAGGTAAAAAATATTTTAAAAAATGTGAAAAAGGTAAAGCAGAAAGTGAGGAAAATATCCATTTTTGAAGCTATTCGATGTAAACTTGCATGAAAACTACATCTCATCAAATGTTTAGATCATCAACCTCATAGTTGCACTTATTTGTTGTAAAAAATATATATTTTAGTTTTCAGTCTGCCTTATGAGCCACAACATTATAAGCCACAACATTATAACACTTCCAAACAGCTGAAGCCATTCCTGCACAACGCAGGCTATGTGACAGGGAGCGTTCCTTTTCTGAAAGAGGCCATTGGCACCCGGATACACGGTCACCATATAGACAAGATTTGGTTCCAAATAATGGCTAGGTAGGATCTAGAGGTAACCGTGTGTTTAACGGGGATGTGAGAACTTTACGATGTCTATGAGAACAATCTCCATATCATGATATCGTCGCCGGCCTGTTACGGTCGAAACGTGTAGTCTGGTTGCAGCTGTTTAACCGCGTGGTCTCGTATACGAAACCGAACGTGTACATGTTGGGGCTGGAGCTAGGATTTGTAGGAGTAGCGACTTTTTGTCCAGTCGTTCAATATTCAGTCACGGTGTTCTCGCACCTACTCTAGGCGGAGTTGTCGCTAACGGTCTGTCAACATAGGCACTCGAATGGGCCGCCGACCCCTTAGGCCCATACGCAAAAGTTTCCACTGGATTGTTCCTGGAAATGTTTCTTTGCCAGCGCCGATTACATTCTGCCGTTAACTGAGGGATCACAAGTCGTCTATTGTCCCGGAGAGCACGTATCAGTTGGCCTTCAATTCAACTGTGAGCAAAGCGTTTCTACCATGCACTGTGACTATGGTGGTCTTCCGTTTTCTGCTTGTTGGGTGGATGTGTGTTCCTCTTCGGACAGTGTCTGCCACACCCGGCCACCGCGGGCATCGAATAGCCAATAATGCCTGCAGTTGCTGAGACTGCTCCTCGTATCCCTAACGCCGATAATAATTTTTCCTTCGGAATTTTCCATGTCTTCATGGCATGGGCTTTGTACTGGCGAACTTACATTCCGTGCTTGTGCCGTTTATAAATATTCAGCGCCGATCGGTATGGCCACTGTTACTTGCCCGTCAACTCGCGAAGATATTGGTGGTCATAATGATGTGGCCCATGAGTGTATAGATGCAAGTGTGACGTGCTACAGAGATGAAGCACATGTCAAGACGACAAATCTGCAGCGACACATTCCATCGGTGTAGTTTAGGTGGTTAGAAAAAATGGCTCCGGAGCGAAGAGGCGCAATTTCGATCTCCGTCACGAACAAATTTGTGTTTTCACATTGGCGCCCGATTGTGGTAAATGGATCCACTGGCCGTTGGATTCTTCGAAGAATGTGTGATGTTTGTTCCACACATTGTCTGAATTGAAAATGTCTTTTTCGCTTAAAAACAAAAACAAAACAAAAATTAAGAGGGAGATAACGTGACTTACTGCAGAGGAGAAATACATGTCAAGACAAAAAATCTGCAGCGAAACATTCCGTTGGTGTAGTTTAGTCGGTTAGAATAACTGGCTCCGGAGTGAGGAGGCGCAGATCGATCATTGTCACCAACAAATTTGTGTTTTTACAGAAGCCTACCGTGTTCACAAAGGGGCATACGGTCGGACTGGTGCACGTGAAAGTGACAGTATAAGCCCGTCATATTTTGGAACGCCTGTACCTGTCAAACGGTGTGCTATAACCACCACGCGCGTTCGTGCATGCACTGCTTTGTGTGTGCGTAGTAAGTTTTGTTATGGTATGATGTGGGACCTTTACGAAAGGCAGGATGGGCAACTATGTGAGACAAACAGAAATCCCATATGTGTTTCAAATGGAATATCATAATTCGGCTTCGCAGAGTTGTTAGGAAAATGACAAATTTCTAACGTGATATATACAGGGTGAGCCAAAAGTCACTGTGCTTCTGGCGCAGTTGCCGCGTTTATGGTTCCCTCGAAGAATATGGGCCCAATTATGCGTATTCGATATATCGTACATAACACACCAATCTTCTAATGATGTAATGGCATTTCGTGTATCTGATGCGGATTATTGAAAGACCACATGCGACTGCTTTGGCTGCTCACATATCCAGATAAGTGGAACAGCTCCTCATCGGAGAAAAACGAGACCTCCAGAATATTCTCTCCGTTGCCATTAATGAAGTCCTTGAACCATCTGCAATATTCCACAAGCTTATCGTACTCTGTGTGTTTCAGTTCGTGCACTATTCTGATTTTGTACGGATAGAGCTGCACTCGCATCTTCAGTGCCTAACGGGTGCTGCTGTACGACACACCTTCTTGTCGTGCCAATTTTCTAACCAATTTCTTTGGACTTTTAGTGATGCTAACGGAAATATCCTTCATCTTTTCGTCTGTTAACACTCGCGGATTACCGCTTCTCGGAGCATATCTCATTCCCCGCACGGGGATAACTGGTTTTCCAGTTATTTGGGGAGCGGCGCCCCCACGGCCCGAGCTGACCTTGTGACGGATCAATATTTCATTTCGTCTTGAACGATTATATAACCGAAGGGACAGCTGTTCATCCAGCTGATGGGGGATGGCGTCCCCACGGCCGGAGCCAACATGTACTATATGTGATGAATTTCACATTTTTTATGTTTTTTCACTTTACGTGAACCCGCCTCAGTTGTAGGTTGCTGAGGTTGTGATTATGCGCCAGCTCAGGATTTTAGTTTCTCGTTTTCTTTCCTGTCTTCTCCATTTCATGTTTCTTTCTTTGTTTTTCCGAGCTGGTTAGCTAGACCTGCCTGCACGTTTGCCGTGTGCGGTGACCCGTAAGGTGGAAAAGGGGATGCTGGAGGCTGAGGTTTCTGGAGGCCTGGGTGTTGTTGTCGCTAGTTGCCAACACTCCTCTTTGCCCCCTGCTTCACCCTAAACGGGCGGCTGGGAACTAACCCACTCCTAGTCAATGAGGTCTGTGGCCGAGTGGAGCCCAGACCTCTAACGGCTTGTCGTCTCGTACGACAGGGTGAGTCTGGGGATAGGGTGGGCATGCCAAAGGGGTGTTCCCCAGGCATGGGAAAGTCTGGGTGCTCGCCGAGCGCATGTCTTCCCTCTCAACTTGCTATATCCGCTTGCTATCCCTAGAGTCGTGTCCTGCGTCCACTTGGGCTTGCGGACCTCCGGCTCTCCCTCGTTGGGCTCGATTGTGGGTGGGGAAGTCGGCGGACGAATTATTAAAACTTTTATGGATGACAACAAAATTTCCCAAGAACCAAAAAAGCAAAAGAGGTATAGAGGAAGGCTCATCCCCTTCTGCAAAAAAACATGTCCCTGATTGTTCAAATGCTCGTTTCTTTTTGTGCACTCATTGGACCCTTCAAAGCCTTTGAGTGCCAAAAGTCCATTTTGGATAAATAAAGCTCTTCAATCCATCGCAAGCTCTCCTAAGAGCGTAAAGAAGCTCAATCTGGAGATCTTCTTGTAGAGATGTCCACTGTGGTCTACAGTACCACACTTATAAACACTACCACGCTGCTTGAGACTCCGGTTAAAATAACACCTCATGGGTACCCAAATTCATCTCGAGGTGTTGTCTCCTCTCGGGATCTTATTGATTGCACTGAGGATGAACTTCTCGAATAACTGAGGAGCCAACATGTTACGGGTGTGCGACGCATTTCTTTCAGGAGGAATGGGCAGTTTGTCCCATCCTGGAATATTATCTTGACTTTCAACTGCCCTTCCCTGCCTACATCCATCAAGGCAGGGTATCTCCACCTAGAGGTACGCCCGTACATCCCTAACCCTTTGAGATGTTTTAGGTGCCAGTCTTATGGCCATTCTCAGCAGTCGTGCAGGAGCAATCCTAGGTGTGCACGCTGTGGTGCCACAGAACATCTTTTGCAGGAATGTGTGGCCGAGGCCGAGTTTTGTGTGAACTGTAAGGGTTCACACGCGGCATCAGCCAAAGATTGTCCCAAGTGGAAGGAGGAGAAGGAAATCCAAAGGATCAAAACGGTGGAAAATATTTCCTATCCTGAGGCCAGAAGAAAAGTGGTTCCTGTTACATCTGATCGGCGATCATACGCTTCAGTTGTGGTGGCCAAATCTACGGTTGCGATTCAGACCGACATTCTGATCCCCCTTAAATGTCCATTCAATGTTAACGACATCATCGCAGCCGGACTGGAGGCACTCCAGTCTCGAGCTAGGGGTCTGAAAGCGCCACCCACCACTTCGCCGAAGCAGACTCATTCCACCACCAACAAGGGACTTCAGGCCACTTCTAACAAAAAGACCAAAGCCCAGGATAAGAAAAGCATTTCTTCTCCTACAAAATCTCAGGAAACGACTCAACGTCGTGCGTCTCCCGGTAAGACACTTGGGACAAAACATGCTCCCATCTTAGCCCCTGGTCACACGCCTCCAGATCTGGGGGAACCCCACCAGAGGCGATGGAGCCGGACTTCGTTTGATCATTTTCATTTTCATTTCACTTATAACCATGGCTTCAATCATTCAGTGGAACTGTCGAGGTTTTCGGACGAACTTTGATGAAGTGAAACATCTGCTTTCATTTTACTCTCCGGTGTGCCTTTGTCTACAGGAGACGAAGCTTAAACCATCGGACCTGCTTTCAGTTCTAGGTTACAGTGCATTTCGGACAGATAACTCGTCTGGAAATATAGCCTGTGGGGGAGTCGCTATTCTCGTCCCTCACAGGGTTCCGGTATCTTCCGTCGCGGTTTCCACAACTGTGCAGGCCGTGGCGGTTCGTATTTCTATGCCTGTACCTCTTACTGTCTGCAGTGTCTATCTGCCGCCGGACGAGAACGTGAGCGTCTCGGTACTGGAGAGATTGGTTGATCAGCTGCCTTCACCCTTTCTAATACTAGGTGACTTCAATGCCCATCATCATTTGTGGGGTAGTGTCAGCATCAGCACGAGAGGTCGTCGCATAGAGTCTCTTCTGTCCTCGGCCTCTTTGTGCCTTTTTAACACCGGTGCTGACACGTACTTCCATGAACCGACAAGATCTTTCAGTGCGATCGATTTGGCCTTGGGATCACCATCGATTATTGCTGACTGGTCGTGGACGGTGTGTAACGACCTCCACGGGAGCGACCATTATCCGATTTTGCTCTCGCATCATGCGAACTTACCATCTTCTGCCTCGCGCCCTCCTCGGTGGAGGATGGAGCGTGCGAGATGGGAGGTCTTCACACCGTCAGCATTGATATCTTCTACAATGGTGACCCAAGAGTCAATCGACGCAGCGGTTCTTGAAGTCACAAATTGTATTCTTCAGGCAGCTGATCTTTCTATACCAAAAACATCGACGACACTCTCCAGAAGTCCGAAGCCTTGGTGGACCCCTGAATGCGCAGCGGCTAGGAGAGCTCAACATAAGGCGTGGTCTGCGTTTCGGCGTTATCCAACCGATGCTAATCTCGTTACATTCAAACGAGCAAAATCCTATGCTCGGTTGGTGCGTCGACGTAGCAAGAGGGAGTCTTGGATCCAGTATGTGTCATCTCTCACTTCACGTGCCAGTTCGAAAAGTGTGTGGGAAAGGATTCGAAAGATCCGGGGTAACTACAGCTCTCACCAGATCTCCATTCTCGAGAGCAACGGCTGCACATATGCTGGAGTCTGGGAGATTGCTGATTGTTTAGGGGAGGCGTTTGCCTCCGTGTCGAGTGACCTGGCGTATCCTACTTCTTTTCAAAGAATGAAATCCACTGCGGAACGCCAGAGAATCTCCTTTGCGCCTTTTTCTCGACACGGGATATAACTCCCCCTTCAGCATGGTTGAACTCAGGGTGGCTCTGCATCGGTCCGGCGCTACATCGGTCGGTCCCGATGGCATCCATTATGACATGCTCCGTCATCTCTCGCAGTCGTCTCTTGAGAATCTCTTAATCCTTTACAATCGTATTTGGTCGGAGCACAGTTTCCCGGAGTCTTGGCGAAAAGCAGTTGTTCTGCCTTTTCCCAAACCTGGCAAGGATCCCAAGTCTCCCTCTAGTTATCGTCCAATTGCTCTCACTAGCTGTCTGTGTAAAGTTCTTGAACGCATGGTTAATTCCCGGTTAGTTCATTTTTTAGAATTTCATCAAGTACTTTCACCATCACAAAGCGGCTTTCGCCGTCATCGTTCACCTCACGATCATCTCCTGCACCTTGAGACATCTGTGCGCGAAGCGTTCTTGCGTAGGCAGCACCTGGTTTCAGTATTTTTTGATATCGAAAAAGCTTATGATCGAGCGTGGCGGCATGGTATTATCCGTGACCTCCACGCATGCGGATTGCGAGGAAATCTTCCGACATTTATTTTAAATTTTCTTCGCAATCGGGTGTTCCAGGTGCGCCTGGGTACGACGCTATCGGCAACATTCCATCAAGAACAAGGTGTTCCTCAAGGTTGCATTTTATCTGTCACATTGTTCATCCTTCGCATTAATTGTCTCCTCACACATCTTCCTCCTGCGGTTTCGGCTACTGTCTATGTTGATGACTTGCACATTTTCTGCTCGTCATCAAGCATGCATTTTATTGAAAGGCAGTTGCAGTCTGCAATTAATCATATCTTTAAAACGGCGAATAGCAATGGTTTCGTTCTTTCTCCCGACAAGACAGCGTGTGTCCATTTCTGCCGGAGGCGCGGCCTCCATCCTGACCCAGAGCTGTTTTTAGACCGTGCAGCCATACCAGTTTTGCCGGAGACCAAGTTCCTTGGTCTGACCGTCGACCGTGCGCTTACGTTCCGAGCGCACGTTCGGCGGCTCAAGATTTCCTGTTTGCGGGCTCTATCCATTCTTAAGATCCTTTCGAGAGTCTCGTGGGGCGCAGACAGGATGTCTTTGATTCGTATTTACCATTCCTTAATCCGGTCGAAACTGGATTATGGTTGTATCGTGTATGGCTCTGCTCGTCGTTCCGTTCTCCGGCCTTTGGACATTATTCATCATCAAGCGCTGCGTCTTTGTACGGGAGCATTTCGAACATCTCCAATTCCCAGCCTTTACGCTGACGCGAACGAACCATCGCTTGAATTACGCCGTCTGCAGCTGTCTATTCAATTCTACCTGAAACTAAGATCTCTTCCAGGCCATCCTTTATACGATGCAGTTTTTCATCCCCAGCATGCTCGTTTATTCCGGAACCGGCCCTCGTGCATTTCAACCTTCGGTCTTCGTATGGCGGCCGTAGCCCGTGATGTAGGGCTCGACTTGTCACTTGTTGGAGAGACCAGGGGCTTTGGGGATCCGCCATGGCACCCACTTGGTGTCACGGTTGATACCACCTTTGCATCTTTCGATAAATCCTCAACCCCTGCGTCAGTGTACCAGCAGCTCTTTGCTGAGCACCGTGACCTAAATTTTGATTACACTCCTATTTTCACTGATGGCTCCAAGATGCATGGAGTCGTTGGATCCGCGGCTGTCTGTGTAGATGACGTTTCAGTGGCGCGGATCCCAGCTGAGGCCACGGTGTTTTCAGCGGAGATGCATGCTGTGTATCTCGCTCTTCTCCATGTTCGGTCGGGTTCTCATCATCGTGCTATGGTCTATACGGATTCTTTGAGTGTCTTGCAGTCTTTGTCATCTGCAGATTGCCGTGACCATCCTTTTCTCGTGAATGTGAGACAGTTACTTCGTCGTTTGCTCGGGGCCGGTTTTCAAGTTCAGTTTTGCTGGATTCCTGGGCATGTTGGAATCTCGGGTAACGAGTGTGCTGATGCGGCTGCTAGATCTGCTTCCTCTTTGGTCGTCACACGCTTGCCACTGTTTCATCGGGATTTCCGCTTTCTGGTTCGCGACCATATTAAGCGAACGTGGCAAGGTCTGTGGGACCAACAGGTGGAAAATAAACTGCATCCTATCAAACCTAATCTTGAAATTTGGAAATCCACATATCGTCGGAACCGTAGGGAGGAAGTGGTGCTTGCGCGTCTCCGCATTGGGCATTGTCGTTTCACTCACCGCTTTTTGCTGTGTGGCGACACTGCGCCGATGTGTGAGACGTGCAATTGCCGACTCACCGTCACTCATCTTCTGTGTACCTGTGTTCGTTTTCGTGATGTACGTTTTCATTTCTTTCATTCTCATTTGTTGACCGAGGACGCCGCTACACTGCAGCGGCTCCTCAATGACCACTGTGACTCTGTTGCCGTGTTTTCATTTTTTAAAGAAATTGACTATTTTAAACGTATCTAGATTTTAGCCTTATCATCATCCTCATTTCTCAGTTTTACTGAATCAGCTAGATTTTAATCATTGTATCATGTTTTTAATACTGTTTGTTCCATTATCTTTTTTAGCCCTTCCATCGTTCTCATTTTTCAGTTTTACATGATCAGTCAGATTTTAAGCTTTTTACCACACTTTTAATACTATTTGTTTGTCTTGTTTCTGGCGCTCTTTGGCCAACCATGGCCCTTGCGCCATAAAAATCAAACAACCAACCAACCATATCTCATTGATCCGGTTTTACGAAACTTTTCAATTAACCGCCTTACTGCATTGCGATGGGGTGCTTCAGTATCGGGAAATTGTTCTCTGTACTCACGTTTCACTTCGTCCGTATATTCACCTCCACTACGGAACACATGTTCAATCAGAAACATTCGACCCTCAAGCGACGACACCATGTTCAAACTGACACTGTAACGCCTCACTGCTGATTGATTCAATCACGGTCAGACGCCAGACGCCAGACACCAGAAACATTTTTTATTTATTTATTTATTATTCATATTTATGCTGTCACATTTGAGCTTCATACATATATGTCATTTCATATTTAATTTACATAACAGCAAGGGGAAACAAGGAAAATGCCTAATAAGGCCTAACAAGCTTTGATTCTCCACTTGCAATTAAGCAGTCACAGAGATGTCAACAGTGGTAAGTGGTTAAAATAAACACATTGCATTAGTTCCAGCATTTCATCGCCTTGTAATTTGAACTTTACCCCCCCCCCTCTTGTTGTATTATTAATTCATTAGAAATATTTTAGTTTTTTTTTAATAAATTAATGTTATTTTTTATTAGTTAATTCTGTTGGTAAATTGTTCCAAAATTCTGGGCCAATATAATTTATACTTTTTTCGATCATTAAGGATTTTGGGTTAATGGGTCGTAGAAGAGATTTACATCTAGTTCTATAGTTATGAGTAACTAATTTTATATCTATAATATTGATATGTAAGTTATTTTTTATTCTTTGGAACATTAATTTGCCAATGTTAAAATTATATAATTGGGATATTGACATAATTCCATATTTATTGGGATCCACATGTGCGTGATGATATTGAAAAGTTTGTAGGTTATTTGAGTGTGAAGAATTATTTTTAAAGTCCATTAGTCTGACAAACGTATTTTGTAGTCTTTGTAATTTTACTAAATCAGTTTGAGTAGTTTGACCCCGTGATGTAATGCAATAGTTAATATGTGTCTCCATAAGTGTGCAATATAACATTTTTAGAGATTTAAGCGTGAAGCATAATATATTTTTACTTATAGTGCCAATGTTTCTAGAAATTTTATTTGCAATATACACTGAAGTGCAATTGAATTAGAGATACCTGTCTAGTAACATGTAGCACCACCTTTCGCCCTGATGACTGCGGTGATTCGTCTCGGCATGGATTCGACAAGACACCGGAAGCGTTGGAAAGCCATACGGATACACGACCCCTGAACAAGCTCCCACAGTTCACGAAGATTTGATGGAGGGGGTCAGAGACTCGAACATATCTCCCGATGGCATCCCATATGTGCTCGATGGGATTGAGGTCAGGTGACTTTGCTGGCCAAGGAAGTGAGATCACGTTGGTGGAGTGTTCATCCAACCATTCGGATACAGTTCGGGAGCGATGGCACGGTGCATTGTCTGTTGCAGGATGAGGTCCCCAGTGGGATGTTGAAGACGCACAAACGAGGAGCAAATGGTCGTCCAGGATATCCCGGTAACGTTGACCTGTGAGGGACGATGTCACACGTACCAGGGGTCCCATTTCAGTCTACGTAAACAGTCCCTAGACGAGAATACCACCCCCACAAGCTTGAAGTGTACCCTGCTAGCAAGAAGGATCCATCGCTTCATGTGGTTTACTCCGTACTTATATCCTGCCATCCGCATGTTCCAAAATGAATCTTGACTCATCAGTTCAGGCAACATTTTTCCACATGTCTAGGGTCCAGTGGCGATGTTCCCGCGCCCATGATAATCTTTGCACGCTGTGATGTGCGGTCAGCAGCGGTACCCTCGAGGGATGATGGCTTCTGTACCCCATAGCGAGGAGATGGTTCTAATTGGTGTGGCTGCTTACACGTTTTTGTGCACCAGCGTTAAATTGCCGAGTGATTTCTTGCACTGTCGCCCGTCTATCCGCTGTTGCAATGCGAGCTAGCCGACGATGACCGCGCTCATCCACACGCTGTTGCCCACGGCAGTTGACCCTTGCAGGAATGGTTTTACTGGATTCGATGTACTCACGGTGCACCCGTGACACAGTGGCTCGTGAAAATCCAGTGCCTGCACGACTTCCGAGATGGAGTGACCCATTCGTCTGGCCCCGACAATTTTCCCACGATCAAATGCGCTTAGATCCTTCGTCTTACCCATACTGCGTTCGACTCTTACTGATTCCCGTCGCATCACTCCTTATATTGTCGGATCGTTGCATACGTCATGTCGTTTCCGTTTACAGGGCCGCCCACAGCGCCACATTTGCATAACGTCAGCTGTCTCTAATTCAATTGCTCTTCAGTGTAGTCCACACTGGTACTTCATTTTTTATTCCCAGTAATCTGAAATTTTTTTGATAGGTATGTTATTTAGTACTAAATGATGAAATTGTAATTGTTCTATTCTTAATATACTGAAGACCATAATTTTTGCTTTATTGAGATGAAGTATTAAATCATTTTGTATTAACCATTCAGAGTATATTTGTAATTGCCTATCCGATTGCAAAATCAAATCATTAATAGTACTAGTGATTCGAATTTCTTGGCGTAGAATATAAATAAAAGTTTTCAAGCTTTCGCACATCAACCAGATGGCTTTTTCAAGGAAAGTAGACAGCTAACTGCAAACTGGATAATGGAACACTTCAACAATTTGAACGTGGTGACTTGACTAGACAATAAATGAATAGGCGCAAATGTGATCAGTCATTCGAAGAAACGAGGTCACGTTGGTTGGGCACGCGGTACTGTGGTAGAAAACACAGCATTATTTGAAGAATTGATTCCAAATGGGTGGCAACTCGAGAGAGACGCTATCATTACAAGCCTCGCTGCTGGTCAAGTTTTCCAGGGTTTCGCGAATGGCAGTAGATTTAGGTGTGGAGTATGAAGCTAATTTCTTGATATCATTCCACATAGGATCAGCGGACTTGAACTTTACCTCTCTTGATAGGGCAGTGGTTATTTTACCGTCTTTTGTATCACTTTTATGTTCGTTGATTCTAATTCCAAACGAACGTTTAGCCATTCCGATGTAGTATCGCCTGGAGCCGTCCGGATATTGTAGTGGGATTGCATAAACACCTGCCTCATTGAGAAGAGGGAGCTTGTCAATATTTCTCTTAAGCATCGTATATAAAGATGCCAGAGACCTTATGACGACACCGAAGCTCATCCTCCTGAGCGCGTTTTTGCCAAGAAACTATATTCTACGCCAAGAAATTCGGATCACTAGTACTATTTTAAGTGTAATTGGTGCACAGTTCCTTATTATTAACAAATCATTAATATTTGTTCCTTTAATCAGTATTGTTATATAATATGCATATAACAGTAAATTATTAGGAGTATCAACATTAAAAATATATCATTTATATATAGGCTGAAAAGCAAAGGTCCTAGAATTGATCCAGCGGACCCTCCGATTTAATTTTAAGGTTAGATGATTGAAAATTATCAATGGTAGTATAATGATACCTATTCGTTAGATAAGTCTCCATTAATTTGTATGTTGTTCCTCTGATACCTAGGTTTCGTAATTTAGTTAAAAGAATATTATGATTTATGGTATAAAAAGCTTTGGATAGGTCTGCAAAAATCGCAAAGGTAATTGTTTTTAGCACGTCTTTTGTAAAAAAAGATCGTGCTTATGTTATCGGTTTGTCCGTCCGTCCGTTCGTCTGTACCCACGGTATCTCTGCAACTATTAGTCCAATTTGAAAAATTCTTTTTACATTCGAAAGCTTGAAATATGCGAATCATGATCCTTTATTTCGTTTTTTTACAATGTACAATTTTGCCGCTAGAGGGCGTAAATGCAGATGATGTCGAATTCAAAAATACGTTTTATTCTACATATTTGCTTCTAAACATCCGATTGAAAAAATCTTTTATCTTTCGAATCCATTTATGTCGAAGAGTATTTTGGATATAGTTTCTTTTTCAAATTACGCATAGATTTTCCGCTAGGGGGCGTAAAAGTAAATTGCATTTTTTCCGATAACTCTTCTCCTAAAACTCCGATTTGAATTTTTTTTTTCAGCAGATACATCTCCTGATGCACAATCTTTTGCATATAATTTCGAATTTTTGGTAAAGAATACTTCGGCCACCAGGGGGCGTAAATGTTAATTTTCGCTTCTGATGTATTTGCCATAAAATCTGAGCTTCTAAAATATCGATTGAAAAAATTCTTTCGTGGACTGATGCCACTCACATCGATAAACCTCTTTGGAATATTTTCTTCCTAAAATATTCCACAGTTTCTCCGCCAGGGGGCGTAGATGTATATCTTGTTTTTGTCAATATCTCGACTTCTAACAGTCCGATTTGAAAAATTCCGTTTTTGTTGGATAGTGTTTTCCGTGTGTCATGTTTTCAATATAATTTCAAAATTTTCAAGTAATTCATAGACTTTCCGCTAGGGGGCATAAAGGTAAATTGCGTTGTCCCCTATATCTCTGTTCTAAATCTCCGATCTGAAAAATTCTTTCTGCACCGGATACAGGTCCTGATGGGAAATCGTTTGCACATAATTTCTAATTTTTGTAAAAAAATGGTTTGGCCACTAGGGGGCGTAAACCTTAATTTCCGCTTCTGATGTATTTGCAGCAAAATATGAGCTTCTAAATTCTCGATTGAAAATAACATCGTTTGTAGACCGATACTACTCATGTCGACAAACCTTTTAGAAACATTTTCTTCTTAAAATAGTGCACGGTTTCCACGCCAGAGGCGTAGATGTATATTTTATTTTTGTCAATATCTCGACTTCTAAGAGTCCGATTTAAAAAATTCCTTCTTTGTTGGATAGTGTTTCTAGTGTGACATGTTTCTCCTATAAATTTTCAAGTAGTTCATAGACTTTCCGCTAAGGAGCGTAAAGGTAAATTGCGTTTTCCCCTATATCTCTGCTTCTAAATCTCCGATCTGAAAACTTCTTTCTGCACCGGATACAGCTCCTGATGGGAAATCGTTGCATGTAATTTCAAATTTTTGTAAAAAATTGTTTGGCCACCAGGTGGCGTAAGTCTTAATTTTCGCTTCTGATGTCATCATCATCATCATTGTCAACCATTATCAATCCACTGCTGGACGAAGGTCTCCCCAAGTTTCCTCCACAACGGTCTGTCTTGTGCCAGTCTCCTCCATGTCACTCCCGCATATTTACGAATTTCATCCACCCATCTCCCATGTGGTCTTTTTCTGGGTCTTTTCCTGTCCCTTGGAATCCAATCTAAAATTTCGGCTGTCCATCTATGGTCTGTCCTTCTGGCAGTATGTCCAGCCCATTGCCATTTCAGGGATTTAACTCTGATCATGATGTCTTCCACTCTCGTCATTTTTCGGATCCACGAGTTCCTCTTCTAGTTGCAGCAAAATATGAGCTTCTAAAATCTCATTTGTAAAAAAGTCTTTTGTGGACCGATACTAATCATGTCGACAAACATTTTAGGAACATTTTCTTCTTGAAATAATGCATGGTTTCTACGCCAGGGACGTAGATGTATATCTTATTTTTGCCAATATCTCTACTCCTAAAAGTCCCATTTGAAAAATTCCTTCTTTGTTGGATAGTATTTCCCATGCGAAATGTTTTTCCTACAAATTCAAAATGAAAAAGTAAATCATAGACTTTCCGCTAGGGCGCACAATGGTAAATTGCATTTTCTGCTCCTAAAACTCCGATTTGAAAAATTCTTCCTGCATCGCATAGAAGACCTGACGGAAAATATTTTTCACGTAATTTCTAGTGTTTGGTAAAAAATGGTTAGGCCACCAAAGGTCATAAGTGTTAATTTCTACTTCTGATGTATTGTAGCAAAATCTGGGCTCCTGAAAACTCGACTAAATTTTTTTTTTCTTGGACCGATACCGCTCATATGGATAAACCTTTTGAGAATACTTTCTTCCTAAAATAATGCATGGTTTTCCCACCAAGAGACGTAAAGTCACATCTTATTTTTGTCGATAACTCTGTTTCTAACAGTTCGTAAGCTCAGGATTCCGTTTACAGCAATATCTGAGGAATTAAAGACCCGATTGAAAAACTTCTTTCTTCCGTCAGATACTACTGTTTTCCATACCGGTTCCATTGACTTTGAATAGCTTTGATAAATTTAATTTGCGTCAGAACGGATTCAAAAGACGTGCTGATTACACCCGAAAATTCGGTGTCATCTTTCTTGTTATTTCTAAATTTACGAGGTGTATGCATCGTTCAAGGTCAGACGACAGGATGCGCGTGACCCCGCCCCAAACACACGAACGTTCTCATTCACAATATTGCACGTATTGTGAATGAGAACATACACTTTATAGATTTCTTCTTATGATTTTTTATCACAGTACGTCAAGTGCACAGGGACTTCTGTCTCCCCCTTTATAAAAGCCACATGAAATTTTAAACAGAACTCAATTACGGAAAAGCGCGAAATATCCTCACCACTTAGAAGTTAAAGATCTAAACGTTCTTTACACGAAATACGCATTTAAAGGCATATAAGTTTAAAATGACGGTAGTCCGTTTAAAAATCTATTCCTTCCTCATATGGTTTGGACCTACTGTCAAAGAAAATGTTTCATAGTAACCCTTTTACAGATTCATAAATATTTAATGTCACTGCAAGTGTCTACATCAGTTACTGAAGAGAAAAACGTTTTAATTTAGGCAAAAAAGAATTCGGAGTCGGTAGTAAATACAATTCTTACCTTGTTTTGCATTCATCAATGTCTATGTGTTCGTAGCCCAGTGACATTGTAGCTATGATCTTTAGTTGTGGCCCTATATACAAAATAAAACGCAGTGAGAAGAGACTTAAGGAAAAGTAGGATTTGATGAAAGATAAATATCAAGCTGAAAAAATTAAATTGGTTTTCTTATTATACCTTAGAATCACGTGGCATTATTTTGCACTTTTTATAGCTATAAGATACCGGATAATTAATTTACACATCTTTTGTGCAACTAAGAAGCAAAACAGGGTGCTGGAAATGTTTCCTCAAATAACCATAAATGTACAGTCGTATATAATTACAGATGGACCGCGACAGGTATCTGTACAGCATCTGTAATACACTCTTTTCAAAGAAAAACAAAAACAAAAAACGAAGCACCCGGAAGGAATCGTCCAATCGAGATGAAAATTGGTATGTGCAATGCGTATGCATAGGAAAGGATTGCAATTCCAGAGCAGTTGGGCCATTTATTTGGATGAAACAGCTACACGAGTGGAACAGATTAGTACGTTGTAGCGCCATTTCTAGCTCGGATCATGCAGTTCACGGATAGTGTCCTGTGGTATAGCATGCGTGATGGTGTCCAAATTGCTGGCCAGTTCACCGGCATTCCGGAGTGGGCGTAGGTGGCCTCCCATCATTTCCCAAACATGTTTGATCGGTGAAAGGTCGGGCTATAAAGCTGCTCATAGAAGGGTATCGACAATAGAAAGGCAGGCCTGAAAAGCCGTGCCGTGTGTGGTCGGGCACTATCCTGTTGAAAAATTGCTTAGTGATACTGGAACAGGAATGGTAACACAACAGGTCGTAAAACATCGTCGACGCATCGTTGAGCCATGAGGATTTTACGGACTACCAAGAGTGTCCTATCATAGGAAATGGCTCCCCAGACAGTCACTCCCGGTGTGCGAGCCGTATGCCGTTCCACAGTAAATGATGTGCGCTAGTCGGCTCGTTTGCAGACACTTATGCGCTGGTCATCGGCGCCAATTGCAAACCGTGACTCATCACTGAAGACAAGACGACACCACTTATACCACTTTGATCAGGCCAGACACCACTGGACTCTATACCACGTTGATCAGGCCAGACACCACAGCAACCGTTGCAGGCGATATTCGCTGGTCAGTGGAGGCAGCGTAGTGGCCTCCTCGAATGTAGTCCCCGTGCCGCAAGTCATCTAGCAACTGTCCGATAGGCCACTTCCGTACTTGTAGACGACGCAACTTGATCGTTGAGAGCGACGAATTTGGTTCTGTTCGTGCGGACCTCACAATCGCTTGATTCTCGCGTTCTGTTGTTGCTCCGCTGGGATGTGCCCTCCTCAATCCCTTGGCGCCAACATCATCCGACTGCCGCATCGCTCCGACCCAAATGCCTGGCAATACGGTGGCTTAACTAAACGGCGTCTCTGAGCCCTATTATATGTCCTCTCACAAACTCGCTAAACTTCTCATATTGTGCACGGATCCGACTTCGAGGCATCCTCACAGTCCGTGGAGGTTAATGCAACCGCATTCCGCTGTTCCAATTGTCTCTGCGCGCGAGCTTTGCCTTTGATATACCCTCCTCGATGCGCAGTTCTCATGCGCTGAAGCGGGCCACTATTTCGTCATTGGTCTTTATCTTTTAATCATGTGCATATTCGTCTCTGAGGTACTTGCGTGTAAAGTTACATCAAGATCGAACGACTTTCTTGGGGTGTTTCGCTTTATTTATTTATTTTTTTTTTTTTTTGCTAAGAATGTATTAGAATGTTGCAGGTGAAATATCGAACTTTGCAATCCCTAAATTACCTGCAGCTGGCAGGTAATTTAGGGATTGCGTGATGCGACTTGTGTTAGTTCCAGATTTGTTGTTTACCGGATTTTTTAAACATCTCATTTTTTTTTGTTGCTTTTTTTATTTCTACCAAAATACCCGGAACCTTGAATTTCTTTTAAATAATTTCATAAAATTTCACAAATGTCCGGCAAACACTTTAAAGTTATAATTAAAAATAATTTATACTTTTTAGACTTCAAATGAGAGATCAGATTAAGAAATTTAAAGAGCTAAAAAAAAGCTTTTTAGGAGCGGACACATACTCCGAAATATTGAAAATTTAATGCATGATATTAATCGCAACAAATATCATAATTACAATAGTAAACAATGATCAAATGCATTCATAGAACGCATGTCAACAAAACTACTTCGTGAAAATTCCTTTAAAGACCCCCAAACCATGCACTTTTAAATTCATCAAAAATTTAAGAAGAGTTTGTATAATTTTAAAACGATTTAAGAACAGCATTTTCAACGTTGCCATGTTTTAATAATAAGATTAACCCATCCACAAATAAAAAAATTCATTAAATATTATACTTACGAAAAATTACCCTTTTTCCTGATACAGAAAGTTAATAGTCATGGCAACTATCATGAGAATCTGTTAAGCAATGTTTTACAGTAACTGTTAAGAAAGATTATAATGCCGCATATTCAAGTTGTTAAACAAATTCATTGAAAAATTCATTATTTCGATAAATTCGTTTCACGATTTTCGAAATTTTTTCTTTCGAGGAAGTGTTCTTTTGATGAATTTGGTTTCGATGATTTTACATTCGATGATTTCGTTCTCGATGATTTCACCTTCGACGAAGTCGTTTCCGATAAAATTGCCTGCTACCGTATGTTCCTATATCAGAAACATACACTTCAGTTCCTCTCATCCTTGTACCAACCACCCCTGTGGTCGAATGGTGCAAAGCGTTGGCTTCAAATCATTTGTCAGGGATGAGTTCGAATCGGGAGAGAGGCATGCATGCTGTGTTTATTTTACAGCTTTGGCTCTATCCTTACCCTGGAACCAGTGGTTCTAAATTAGAGACAGGCAACTGCTTATAGCCTGTATATAGTGTTTATAATTGCAATGCTAGTAAATCTTTTACTAGTCAGTAACGTGTATAGACGGTTTTAGTTCATCGTTTCAACATAGTGCACGTATGATTATTATCTTGCTTATAGCATATTGAGCTGCTCACAGTGGTCGTTAACCCAGGCCTCCCCTCCCTCCCCAAAAAATGTTGTATCAGCTAAATAATCGCTCTAAAGTGTCACCCGTTGTAAGGTGTTGTTGGCTTCAGCGTACGAAAATGTTGATACAGCAGGATCAACACCCCATTTCAAGTTCCCTCGGTTTTTGTAAGCGATGATTTTTGGAAGTTTTCTGACATGGTTTTATAAAACTGACTTTCTTTTGAAATCGTTTCATTCTAAGATAACTACTTCCTGTGGTCAGATAGTGTATTCTCTGGCGATTTACAATGTTTCACTCTGCATGTACGGAACTACAGTTATTCTGCAACATAGGAGAGAGTACTAATTTTTTAGTTCTGTGATCAGAAGTAACAAAGAAAATAATGGTTCTGAAAAGAATTGAGTATCAATTTCACAGTCAGTATGGACTATAAGCGTACAGCTACTTCAAGAAATAATGAATAAACTGTTACACTTCGAGGTAGGGATGAAATGTGATAAGCACCACGACATTCGCGAGAAACAAAGACGTCCAATTATTGTCAGTCATGTAAAAATCATGTTTATTTCTCAAATTTTCGATATTTATTCTGCAAAACGGTATGCAACTGATATGGAATGAAATTAAGTTACTTACACTGACTAGATCTAAGTAAATCTGTAATTCTGGTGCACTTCAGAGCTTCCGAAGGACAGTGAGTGATGAAGATTTCTTTCCAGGGAGGGAAATAATCTCCGTATTCGCATGAGAGCAGGTTAAATCCTTCCCTAATCTCCTCGGTCACAGCAGTGATGAATGGCTCCCGAAGCTACCAAAATTTACTTTATCAGACTTTTTGATTCTTGGAATGGCGGCATCTTCCGGACTCATTTCCAGTATAAACGATATTCTCTGACTTGACTGTTGCCGCATTGAAATCCTTCCATTTCAATGCAGCAACAGTCAAGTCAGAGGATATCGTGTATACTGTTTTAATTCTATTATGTGAAAATTTCAGTATGAGAATATTTTTATGTAATACTTCTCAATTAGTGAGTCCCTCCCAATTTGCGTCAGTTTTTTTGTGTGATTTACTGCTGACACACACTGACAGTGCGTGTAATATGAAATATTTGTTTATTGAGTTCACATATATAACAATCTAAAACTTGATTCTGTGCGTTTCAGAGCTGAAAATTACGGAGACACTTTACTTAGGAACAGGAAATAAATTTATACCCCTCTTATGCTCTGAAGTAGCAAATTATTAGGAACACCTAACTACTAACGGGTTGGAGCGATTTTGGCCTTCAAAATAGCCCCGATTCGATGTGGCACGAATTCAACGTGGTGCTGGTCAAAGTTGGAAACGGGTCAAAAATTTCGGACTCGGACCCGTAACTGATCCAGACAAATCTGCTTTGAACTATAAATTCGAAACTCAATTTATATATATATATATATATATATATATACGAAGCAAGTGGAGAAATTGAAACAGTACTCGCCCAAATTTTCACTCGATGCCTTAATGAAGGAAGATTCCTGAGGATTGGAACAATGCTACAATGATCCTGCTACATAAAAAAGGTGACATTGAGGATCTCAGGAACTACAGACCTATCAGCCTCCTATCAGTGGTTTATAAAATCTTCACTAAAGTTCTTTCACACCGCTTGAAGGTAACACTGGACATGGCTCAACCGAGAGAACAAGCTGGATTCAGGAGTGGCTACAGCACAATAGATCATATCCACGTACTGAGAGAACTGATTGAAAGAGCGAGGGAATATGAACTTCCATTGTGCATGGCTTTTATCGATTATGAAAAAGCCTTTGATTCGGTGAAACCATCAGCAGTTACCACGGCTCTGAAATCCTGCGGTATTGAAGATGCATACATTAATATTATTAATAACATCTATGAAAATGCAAGTGCAAAGATTCGGCTGTTTGAAAATACAACACACATAAAAATTGGAAAGGGAGTGAGACAAGGTGACACCATATCTCCGAAGCTCTTTAATGCCACATTGGAAAATGTCTTTCAATCACTGAACTGGGAAAACAAAGGGATAAAGATTAATGGAGATTATCTAACCCACCTTCGTTTTGCTGATGACGTAGTCATTTTTGCAACTACCCCATCAGAGCTGCAGAGTATGATCCAGGAACTTGCTGACAAGAGTAAAGAAGTGGGATTAAAAATGAACTTTCAGAAGACAAAAGTGATGTTCAATGCTTTTACAAGAAATGAAGATTTATCGATTGATGGAGAAAAACTGGAGATAACAGATACGTATGTTTATCTTGGACAGCAGATATCAAGTGAGGGTCACATTGATGAAGAAATTAATCGGCGTACAAAACTTGCCTGGAGAGCTTTTGGGAGAAACAGCATAATTTTCAAGAGCAATATGCCATTATGTCTTAAAAGAAAAGTGTTTGATCAATGCATCCTTCCAGTGCTTACGTATGGTGCAGAGACGTGGACCTTAACTAAAAGAGACATACAAAAGCTGCAGACAACTCAAAGAAGCATGGAGAGGTGCATGCTTGGTATAACCAGGAGAGATAAGAAGAGGAACTCGTGGATCCGAAAAATGACGAGAGTGGAAGACATCATGATCAGAGTTAAATCCCTGAAATGGCAATGGGCTGGACATACTGCCAGAAGGACAGACCCTAGATGGACAGCCGAAATTTTAGATTGGATTCCAAGGGACAGGAAAAGACCCAGAAAAAGACCACATGGGAGATGGGTGGATGAAATTCGTAAATATGCGGGAATGACATGGAGGAGACTGGCACAAGACAGACCGTTGTGGAGGAAACTTGGGGAGACCTTCGTCCAGCAGTGGATTGATAATGGTTGACAATGATGATGATGATGATACGTAATATATATATATATATATATATTCATCCCAATAACTGCTTGATATTTAATAACTGAAATCCTTTTTTAATAATAAAATTTGGTTACTGGCTAAATTTTAGTGCCATTTTTAGTGCCACTATTTTGCGTAATCCAGAAGTAATGGCTCATTATGACCGTGACCATGGAGCATATTGCAAATGGGAATCAATATTTACGATTACACAAATGTATTTGAATCGTTCACTCTTTCCACGCTTTGATGGAGTTGCGCATACTTTCATATGGTCCGTTAGATTTTTGGTTCCATAATCTTTTATTACACCGTCGACGACATCTTTCCTTTAATTATGCACTTTCCACATTTTGATCAACAAGCAACACCAAACAACACAGAATTATTCACCGGTTCCTTAATGAGACAAAGCTGTTTCCAGCACTCACTGTTCACCTTGTGGTTTTCACCAAGTACGTATTTGACGCCTTTCTCAACCTCCTTGATATTAAATCCATCCATATTAACAAATAAGGAGTTAATTTCGACATGGCATGTCATGGGAACGGGATGTCAGCACATCAATCGAAAACCTCTGAATGCTCAATGTAAAGGATGCGATGTGAAAAGTAAATCTTTGTCATACAGTGAACTTCGCACGGACAGAGTGAATCCAGCTGAGAAGCAGGATAATGGCGTTTGTCTATACCTTGCCCTGGACAATCGCACTGTAAAAGAACGCAAAGGAAGTATCTTTTTACGATATGGTGTCGGTGTGTCTGACGTCGATTGGTGGAAATCTTCGTTGCTTTAACAAAGAGACGACAATATTTGGCAAATCATTAATCACTCCGTGGGCACCAGTATCGACTACAGAATCCCATAACGCGCATTTTTCTTTGGAATATATTTTTCTCTTTTCAAAAATAAAACGTGAATAAAACCGGGTCAAAATCGGGTCAGGAACACCTTGACCCAACCCGTTAGACCCGCAAGAAATTGTCGACCCGTTGACCCGTGTCCATCTCTGGTGCTGGTATGGCGTCCGTCAATTACCTCGTACCGAGTGCTCGCTAGAGAAAAATCTTTGTTACAAATGACTCTCTCAATCGCATCTCATAGGTGTTGAATTGGGTTAAGATCTGGGGATTGTGAGGGCCATTTCAGCCTTTTGAAGCCATTGTCGTGCTCCTAAACCTACTGTATGACGATCGGAGCCTTGTTACACGGAGCATTATTTTTCTGGAAGTAGCCCTCCCCATCGGGAAACACCATGGACATGTCCTGGTATGTCTGGTCCGCAGTGATGCTGAGATACCTTGTGGTATCTAAATACTGCTCCAGAGGTATTAAGGAAACAAATGCTTGCCGTGAAAACAGACCTTAGACCAGACTACCACCTCTACCAGTTTGTACAGTTAACGTTCGGCAGTTGGAATCCATCGATTATCGTCAGATTTTGAACCCCTCCATAGGAGTGTATTAACTGGAAACGTGATTCATCGGACTAGGCGACATTTTCCCAATCCTGAGGGCTCCAATTTCGGTGCTCTAGTGCCTAGTGCGCACGAATTTGCCAGTGTTTAATGGAAACGAGTGGTACGCAAATGCTGTTATAGCTCATTAACGCCAAATGAGGAGGTTTGTATTGCATATACTCAAATTCTCCTCTTGCTATCGTTGTTGACCAATCGTTTCCACCCACAGAAAGATAGCTAATTGGTTGTTTTGTTGTTTGAGCACCACTCATTGGACACCCGCAATACATTTGTTCTTACATAGCTTCGAAGGTTTTTCCATTGCTGAGCTGCTTGCACCTGCTGCCTAGTGCTCATTATCATAACTCTTTTAAAGTCCCTTAAATCACGAGACTGCCGCCTCGGTGGCGCAGTGGTCTAAGCGATAGCTTCTGATCATTCGTCCGAGATGGATCCTGGTTCGAATCCCATGAGGCATGGATGTTGTGTTTGTCTTACGGCGCTGGCTCTCTCCCTTCCCTGGAACCAGTGACCCTAAATTAGGGACGGGCGACTGCTTGTAGCCCATTAAGTTGCTCACGGTGGTCGTTAAACCTCCAATCAAAATATATATATATATACAGTATATCAGGAGACTTTCCCATATTGCCGCGATCTACGTTTCATACACGTCTGAATCTTTTGCAATTAGCTGTCTATAAAGTTATTTCAACGTCATAGTTGCCTACATAAGTGAGGATGGTACTGTCTGATTGCTATTGGCTGTTCCTAATAATTTGCTATTTCAGTGTATAACAGACAGTATATCAAAATTACATAGTTGCGAAAGTTTCCGGGGTCCGTAAATGGTGTGTGTGTGTGTGTGTGTGTGTGTGTGTGTGTGTGTGATCTGCAAAGCAAACTAACTCTTACCTGCACCTTCAAGAATTTCCTTGTCGATTCTGTCAGGTGTTACACAGAAAATGGCGTCTTTTCCTTTCACGCTTTCGAGCAGAGCATCGCGCGAGATCGTCTTGGGATGAGGGTACATATCGACAATGAACCTGAAATAAGCAAACAAGAGGAAAGTTGTATTCTTTTGAATATAATAAATTTTTGAGGCCTCTCGAAACTGTAGTTTGCAGCGTAAGCGCACTGTATTAAACAGAAATTAATTGCAAGGAACTGAAACGAAATGGTATAACGAAAAAGATATAAGTATTTTTTTTCTATGTTTTGATTATGGAAAACTCTTTCTTACATATTTACTGAATATCCTCGTTGTTATCGAGTGATAAGATATCCGACTACGATGACGTTGTTGCGGATTCTTTGCCCATTCAGTTACTTTTCTCCTCCCCAGTTCATGCTCAGTTGCACGTGATTCCCAGTCTGTATTCTTAGCTGTCATTTTGCTTAACAGATGTGCTTGTTTATTCGAAGTTTAGATAAAAAGAGAAATTCAGTTTTTGACGCAACCTCTGCTGCTCCTGTTCAGTCTCTCAACAGGAGACAAAGTTACTTAGCTGTTGAGAGGTAGGGACATAGGACTTAAGAGTATCTGAAAAGTTAAAAAAAGATTATGTCTTCGAAGAGAGGCAGGACAAAATTTAACGGATAAAAATTCTGATTTTGTTCATAAAGTTAATATATTTCTGTATATAAATCCTGACTTCTAATAAACTTAATTAGAATTCATTGAGAATTAATTAATAATAATTTGCTATTCAGCCATTTAAGTGACAAAGGATATTAAAATGCACAGAGTTTATTTTCATAAATATTTACAAGTGTGTATATCTTTTCATCATCTGGCTGTCAGTACTTAAGCATTTTTTACATCCGTAACTGCAACTAGGTAAAAGCTTTCAGCGTCCCCTGTGGTGAAGTGGTCTAAGCGCTGGCTTCTGACCATTCGCATTTGAATCTAAGTCAGGCATGGATGTTGTGTTTGTCTTACGGCACTGGCTCTCTCCCATCCGTGGAACCAGTGGCCCTAAATTAAGGACGGGCGACTTCTTATAGCCCATTCAGTTGCTCACGGTGGCCGTTAAATTCCCAAACAAAAATAAATAAATAAATAAAAGCTTGTCAGTACCCCATGAAATTTCACTAAGCAAAATAAGACATAAGCTTCTAATGGGTTCTACGAAATTTCCGGTTTCTTGGCTGCATCCGTCCTTAAGTTGCATTCTTACTGTTTATATGAAATGAAAGTGGCCGTCCTGGTAGCTTAGTGGTCTAATAGCTGGCTTCTGATCATTCGTCTTAGACTGGACTGGGTTCGAATTCCGTGAGGCATGGCTGTTGCGTTTGTCTGCACTGGCTCACTCCTTTTCCTGGAACCAGTGGCCCTAAATTAGGTACGGAAGACAGCTTATAGCTCATCGTGTTGCTCCCGGTGTTCGTTAAACTGCCAACCAATAAAATCAAAAATGAAAAAAGAACTCAAGTTCGTTATTAACAATACACTTTTTAGCGTTCATTTTTCCTATGAAGTATATAATCGTGTTCATGTAAAATTACAGTTGTCGCAGAAGGGCGACTTTTTCAAGCTTTCAGGCCTGATGTTGTATTTATATTTAGTTCTACGACTCTTGCTCTTTAATTCTATGGAATGAATAAAATTTTAAGCCAGGAGATAGGAATGGAAAGCTCTTTGTAAAGTTATATGCTGTTGTAGGTCGGAAACCCCCACTTTCCTCTTAAGGAGCAAGGGATAATTCTTAATGCTGTTCCAATCTTTTTTTTATGCATTCATACATATTTCGTAAGGTAATAAGTTTTGCATAGCGAAACAAAATCAAAATTTTCATTTAAATGCAGGATTTTTTCGTAGAGTTTCGGTAATTATTTAATAATTGCACTGCATCTTTTCGTACATTACCCGACAAAACCATTAATAGACAAAACTGGAATAATCGCATCCTTAATTTATGAATTGGAGATCCCAAATTGCTAAAATTCCGAAATTTTTAAAATGCTAATTTTGGTTTTGGTCTGAAATTTTCTTGATTCTTTTTGTGTAGCTCGCTATTTATGTCAGAGACTTGGGTAGACATGCCTAAAATATACACTGCTGGCCACCCAAAATGCAACACCAAGAAGGACACGAGATAGCAAAGCTAGATTTACTGGACACATAACAACAGATACAAAGATGAAACGATTGAGCTTATGTTTGCGGAACACGCAGACATCAATGCGACTTGCGACTTGCGGAACACGCAGACATCAAGTTCGTGTGGCCCCCATGGCTAGTAATAACGGCCGCTACACGCCGCGGCATCGAACGAAAGAGGCTTTGGATGTGGGCTTGGGGTATGTCTGTCCAGGCTGCTTCCACACGTTGCCACAGTTCATCAGGCGTAGCCGCGGGTGGTGCTTGCCGGGCCACTCGGTTGCCGATCGGCGACCAAACATGTTCGATGGGCAACATATCGGGAGAACAGGCGTGCCACGGTGGCAGTGACACCTGGTGGGCCGTGAAGAATTATTGCACGATGCGTGCCACGTGCGGGCGCGCATTGTCCTGTTGAAACGTGGCCGCTGGCAGGTTCTGCAGTTAAGGGAGGACTACAGGCTCCAAAAAGTCGGAGATGTAGCGATGGCTATTGAGTGTACCGGCGATGCGTACCAGATGGGTGCGGGTGTCATATCCAATTGCGCCCCATACCATAACGCCAGGCGACGGACCGGTAGGGCGATGCATAATGCAGTCGTCATACCGTCTCTCGCCGCGGTGCCGCCACACGCTTCTGCCTGCAACACCATCGTGGTGTTGCAGGCAGAAGCGGGATCCATCGTGGTGTTGCAGGCAGAAGCGGGATTCGTCGGAGAAGACAATGTCGTGCCATTCCGTAGTCCAGGTGCGGCGTTCAACGGCCCACTGCAACCGCACTCGCCAGTGGTGTAATGTCAATGGTAATCGGAGCAATGGGCGCCGTGCGACAAGTCCCCCGCACCTGCAGACGATGTCGAACGGTACGCGCTGACACAGGTTGTTGCGCAATACACTCTAATTCCTGCGCTAAACGTTCGTGATGTGGCGGTGCGAGCCGTCAATACCCGCTGCACAACATGCCGGTCCTCTCGTTCTGTGGTGTGTCGCGGCTGCGGCAATCGCTCACGTCGGTCCGTCTGTCCCTCCTGCACCCACCAAATCCATACTCTCCTCACTGTGGCTGGATGTCGTCCCACACGGACGCCGATATCTCGGTACGATAAACCGCTGTCGCGATAAACCACTATTCGTCCTCTGTCGAACTCCGAAACGTGTTGGAATGACTGCCGTATTCTGCGACGAGGCATCAGGAAGCTTCCCACGCACAGGTCCGGCAGCATAACACACTTCCACTAGTTACACCCCCGCCTTCTGTGCACCCTTCTTATAGTGCTTCTCGGTGGCGTGCCGGGCGCACATGATTTGCATATGCCCTGCAATGCTAATCGTTTGCATGTTCTCTCGCGGGCGACGCATACTGCGAATTTCAGGCCAATCGGATGCTTCCTTCTTGGTGTTGTATTTTGGGTGGCTAGCAGTGTATAATAAATGTTACTATACCGGCAGGCGCGGACTGGGTCGCCATATTCTGGGCCAACAGACTTTATACTAACTGAAGAAAAAAAACATATATATTTGTAGTTCAATATTCTCGTAGAAGAAAACCAAGTTATACTAAAACGGCAGTCTGTTTACTCCTTTGAAGGCTTCAGAAAAGATAAAAAAGAAAACAATGAAAAAAAAAAAAAGAACTACGCAGAAAATGTTCTGTTGTGCCAAACAGTGCTTTCCATACAACCCCTTCCCCTTTCTCGACTTTCAAATTTAATCTCCGCCCCTTTGGGTTGATAACCTCTACCTCAGCCCGCTTTTGCCAATTGCGGTTGCAGTTAAATAGTCAATATAATCTAATCAAATATGTTATCAGTAGTCGGTGATAGAAACTTAAAATTCATTGTGTACGTTAATGCATTGAGGCTCACTTACGAGAAGCTTTTTGGGTTGCTGCTTTTTATAAATGCATGTGTTTTTTTTTCTTTAGTTTTTTTTTTTTTGCCGGAGAGGGGGTCAGTTGAACGAGGTTTGAGTGTGATTTACTACTTTTGGGGGCCGTATGGTTACACGAATTCTTGAACTGCAACTCTGGAAAGTCTTTTTCATCTGTAGCAAAAATACTTTTCCAATTTGAAAGTAAATAAATAAAAATTAACATTCGTAATCTTTAATTTCTTTCACTTTTTAAATCTGCAGTGAAATTCTTGTAATTATAGACGTGGTTTTTTTTTCAAGATATGTTTTCGTTATTACTATATTAATGATATGTAAGTCTTGAAAAAGAATGAATTTTTGGCGCATTTGGATTTCCGTTCTCACTAAAAGCGAAGAAGCTTTTACAAATTCTGAATTCAGTTATCGCAATAAAATTGCATAAATTACAGGCACTCTCAGAGAACGTATCTCGTTTGGCGCTTCTCAGCAACGGAAGTAATTTTGTTCTTAAATTAAATTTTCTTAAGGATCTGCGGTCGTCCAGAAAAATGTGTAAAATGTTGTTAATAATTTCCTCAATACAAAAAACTGCATTGATTCGTAGACTTGTACTAAAAAGATGTTTAAAACGGTAAACAGTGATTCTGACATACTGTTTTTAGGGATAGAACACCTTGATAATTTTTCTCAAAAGTGGGCCGCTCAAAAGTAATTTCCCGGGCAGTTTATGGATCGCCAGTCCGCCACAGTATAGAGGAATCCAGTTATGTATACAAACAATGCTCATAAAATATAGTAGTTTCATTATAAGTTGCTAGCAAGAATTTACATTTCTGCCTAGCTTTGAATAAGTATCCAACTCATGGCATCCATATTGAACTGATTACCAATTCAAACTGGGCCGCAAAAATTGCTTATAGTTAAAAATCTTCTTCTTTTTTTTTTTTTTTTTTTTTTGATTGAAAGTTTAACGACCACCGTGAGCAACTCAATGGGTATAAGCAGTAGCCCGTCCCTAATTTAAGGTCATTAGTTCCAGGGAAGGGAGAGAGCCAGTGCCGTAAGACAAACACAACATCCATGCCTCACCGGAATTCGAACCCGGACCCTTCATGAACGAATGATCATAAGCCAGCGCTTAGACCACTGTTCCACCGAGGCGGCAAAAATCTTCTTTAATTTATTTCAGCTAATTAGCTCATTCATTTACTTCCACTTTTAATTTACGTTACTTAGGATTTAGGTCTAAAAAAGTTTTTTTTTTTTTGGTTATTCAATGTAAAGAACCGTTTAAGGTAAAAAAAAAAGGTATATTTTTAAAAACATCAAACAAAGATCTTCGCTCTTTCCACGTTTACAAGTGTGTCACGGAAAAATTCTCATTGGCCGCCACCGGGAGTCGAACCCAGGGTCTTCCAGTTACGCGCCGGATATGCTTCCGCTACACCACAGCGGCCTCGAATTCCTCTAGATTAACACACGTTAACTGCCAAGCCAATTTGGCAGGTTGCTTCTTGGAGCCCGGCGCGTAACTGGAAGACCCTGGGTTCGACTCCCGGTGGCGGCCAATGAGAATTTTTCCGTGACTCACTTATAAACGTGGAAAGAGCGAAGATCTTTGTTTGATGTTCCTGGTCACGTTAAATATCTGTATTCATTATTTTTAAAACAATTTATGCTTTAATAAAGACTTTCGATGTCCTTATTGATTACCTACATGATTTTAAAAAGTTTTAAACTCTGAGTGTCCAATCTCTAATTCAATCGGCAATTTTGACAGAAAGATATAAGTTTCAAAATTCTTCCGCTGCAATCACTTTATTACCGATGGCAAATACATGCCCATTAAACGATATCTTCCGGAAATCTTTTTGCGTTTCAGGGAAGAAATATACACTATATTGACAAAAGTCGCCGGACAATTAGAAGAGAAACACAACACAGCATTTATTGACATACATTAGTACGGTGTCGGTCCACTTTTGGCCTGCACGTGTCTTCACGAGCTCCGTGTTCGAGTGCTTCACGTACGTGTTTTGTGTGTCCCATCATTGTTCTTCTCTGTGTGTGCCAAAGGTAAAAGTCTGCGCTTTCGTTTAAGATCCCTCACGAGTTGGTGAGTGCTTATTTTTTTTTCATTATCAGTGTTTTAATTTCCACACCTAGCTGGCCGTTTTTCTCCGTTAACCTTTGCCATTGATTATGGCATCTGCCGATAAGGGTGCTTTTCCTGCCCACATCGCTGCAGCTCCTCGCGTCGCCTCTTGCTAGAGGAGAGCCTCTTAATTTTCCTCCTGTCATTTGCACATCTTCTCCTGCTCAGGTCTCCGACTCTGCCATTGAGAACGTGGATGTGACGTCCCTGGCCTCTGCTGACGATGATGAATTCATGTACGTCTTTATGGCGTTACTAATATAGTCTCTACAGTTTCTACTGCCTCTGCTTCCAGTACATTGTCTCATGCTGCGTCAATGCCTTCCAGAGAAGGCGCTTCTGCACGCACGTATTCTGCGGATGCCTCTGGTATTCCATAGGCTTCCTCCTCGTCTCGTCTGCCGCCTATGGATTCTTACGTTACTCTCAACGGTGACACCATCTTATTAGACATTAACGAGAACTCTCTTGCTGGTCAACGTCTTCATTCAAACCCTCGAGTTGGAGTGTGTTTTGATGCGCTGCCCAACACTCTTTTGAAACAGTACAGCTCCGCTCTCAAGAAGACGCTATCTTCTGGTGCCATCACCCACCTCACCCGAAAGCCACGAACTGTGATTATTTGTTTTTCGAAGAAAGAATATGCTGAGCTTGTCTTGTCTCGGGGCCTATCAATTGGCGATCGTCACCTCTTAGCCGAATCTATCGCCCAGCGTCCTGTTCTGGTCTCTCTACATCCGGTGCTTCCGGAGATCTCTGATGATATGCTGTGTGCCGCACTTAGTCGATGCGGCAGAGTAGTCGGCCCAGCGATGACTCTTTCCTCTTCCCGCTCTGATCCCGATGATAAACATATCTGTGGCTTCCGTAGAACTGCTCGCATCATCTTCCCGTTGGAAGAGCATCTCATAAAGTTTCCACGGTTCCTCGATGTTCGTTGCGGCAATGAGCGCCGCCGGATGGAGCTCCTTACCTCTGCTCATTGCTCACGCTGCAAGGCTTACGGCCATCAGCAGGCTCAATGTCCCCATGCAGAGCCACTTTCTCCTACAGCTCCAAGGCAGCATTATAACTCTTCCTCCGTTTCTGCTGACATGCCTCCTCCTGCGTCTGCACCTCCTGGACCCAGTTCTGCCAAAAATCTGATTAAAGCTTTCGATTAACACGCGTCTTCCGATGTTGCTTTCTCCACTCTGTCGGATTTTCCACCGCTTGACTCTTCCTTGCCTTCCCGTGTTATCTCTCAATCATAGGACATCACGGCTGATCCCCAAGCTTCATTCACTGTCGGCACTTTCGCTCCAGGCGATGAAGTGGACCTTTCCTCTGATTCCACATCTCGTGTGTCATCGATCCACGGCAAACGTCGCTCTACTACCAGTACCGAGGCCCGGAGGAAAAAGAAGAAGTCACCTTCTTCGACTGGCCGCCCACATCGTTCCACCCGTTTAGCAGGCTCCAAGTCTCCCCTGTCACGTTCTAGCTCTTCCTCTTCAAAGTCCAAGGGTCATCTGCCGACGATTGAAGATTTCTCGACTGCTTACCAATGCCTCGCTTCCTTCAGAACCTGTCTCCTTTGAAGATCTTTACAAGTTTCTCACTCATAAAACAAATCGCGAGGCTTTTCTCATCTTTTTCCAGCAATTTGAAGCAGTTCTTCCCGAGGCCTTCGACCAAGCAGCCTCCATTCTCAAATTCCTCCGACTTAATGCCAAGCAACCCGACTACGTCTTGTGGTGTCGTGGTATCATCAATCGCCTTGACACATTCCAGCAAGCTGCCATAGCTGCCCTTCATCCGACGTCGGATCACCCATTCAAGGTCGCCACTCTTAATTGTAGGGGGTTTGCAACCCCCTCGCTAACGCTCTCGTTCTGGAAGATCTCTCGCCTCTTGGGGCCGACATACTCCTTCTGCAAGAGACGAACTGCCACTCCTCGACACTTTTTCATAGATGGCGAACTTGGGACTTCACCTTTCACCATGCTTTCTGTTACTCTGTGCACGGTGGTCTCGCTATTGGTGTTCGTCATCAGTTTCGAACCACCCTGTCTTCACTCTCCGTCAGCAATCTCTGCCGAGATCTTCTACAGCAAATCTCCTTCACTCTAGCTGGAATTCGTTTTCATGTCTTCAACATCTACGTACCATGTTCCTCTACGCACCTATCGCTGCTGTTCACGAGCCTCCGGGGAGCCCTCTCTCAGGTTCCTTCCTCTGATCGAGTGCTTCTCGGGGGTGATTTCAACTGCACTCTTAACCCGTCTCTTGATCGCCTGCCAGTGTCTCGTGAGCGCCGCACGGACCTAGTCGCCCTCCTCCAAGACCTTGTCTCGGGCTTTTCTCTAGTTGATGTCCACCGGCATCTTCATCCTGCGGATACCTCCCAAACTTGGTGTTCGTCTGGGACGCGAGCTCCCCTGACCTCTAGCTTGGATCGCTATTATGCTTCGCCATCGCTCCTTCCGGCAGTGGCAGATTCTCTTCACCACCTCACAGCGTCCTTCAACCACTGCGTGGTGACTCTGACCGTGTTCGCCGCGTCGCCACCTTCTCGAACAGTCCGCCCATGGACCTTTAATACTACCCTGCTTGGTGATTCCGAGTCCTGTTCTTCCATCCATGCCTTCCTCGATGCCCGTCGGGAGGGGCTGCAGTCTGCTCCCTGTGCGCTTTTGTATTGGTTGGAGACCAAACAACAGCTCATTCTCCACATCCGCCAGCTATCTTTTACATCGAAGACCCTTCGTTTGATGCAACTCCATCATGCTCGACAGATGCTTTCCCTCATCAGTTTAGCTGATCCGCTCTTCCCTATATACCAAGCTGAACTCAAGGCGCTACTGAAACCCATCGCACAGCAAGCCCTCATCCGCCTTCGTCTACAACATCTCAACCCAGCGGATTGCCCATACGACTTCCTCACATCTATGGAGTCATATCGCCGTACCTCTACTTCGCTTCGTCACCTTCGTCTTCCGTCTGGCACCATCACCTCCGATCCAGATGTCATTTGCTCTCAGGTACGCCGGTTCTTCGCCGATAAATTCTGTGAAACTCCTCCTCCTTCCTCCCCTGCTTCTGCTCATCTTCTCTCCAATCTACCTCAGGTCCCCCTCATATTTCTGCCTCTCTACTTCTCCCTCCTACTTCTTGTGAGCTCTCCGATTCTTTTTCTTCTCTTAACCCTCACGCTGTTCTGGGTCCGGACGGCCTCCCTTTGCTCTTCACCGTACTTTCTTCTCCGCGCTCTTGCCTTTCCTTCTCTGTGCTCTAACTGCTGCTTTTCACTGTTCTACTCTCCCGAGGAGTTTCACAGATTTACATACTGTTCTTTTTCCAAAGAAAGAAGACCCTCTTGACTTGGGGAATTAGCGTCCTATCTCCCTCCTTAACTTAGACTACGAACTCTATATAAACTTCTCTCCCGCCGGCTTAACTCTATTCTCCCGTACATTCTTTCTCCTAATCAGACTTACACCGTTCCCGGCCGTCCTATCTCTCATAATGTTCTGCTTCTCCGCGACCTTTTTCACCTTGTTAATGCACGCTCTGAGACTCTTGCCCTTTTCTCTCTTGATCTTCGCTCTGCTTTTGATAATATTTCTCATACTTATCTTTCTAACACTCTTCTCAGCTTTGGTTTTCCTCCCTCCTTTGGTTTCTCTCCTTCTCTCTCTCTACCGGGACGCCGTTTTTCGCGTTAAGACGGCCTCCTTTTTCATCGCGTCCATCCCCTTCTGCCGTGGTGTACGACAAGGCTTCCCGTTATCAGGGCAACTCTTCGCTATCGCAGTGAAGCTGTTCCTGCGCTCCGTGGAGCACTCTCTCCAGGCATCTTTACCACCACTAGTTGCAAGCACTCGGCACCACTCTATCTCCTGCACCGCTTACGCTGATGATATCACAGTGTGCATCCGTGCTGATTCTCAGTTCTCTCAGCTCCGTCATCTTTTTGATACCTATGCAGAACTCAATACCGCCAAATGTACTGGACTGTGGTGCGGCGCGTGGTCTGGTTGTACAGACCCCCGTGGGGGCCGCCTGGTCTTCGTCGGCTCAGTGCTTCCTCGGGGTGTTTCTCAGCTCGCCTCATGCTTCTTCAACAGCCACTCGTAGTTCGCTTCGTCCACGTCTCATTCGAGCAGCTGCCTATTGGCGCCGTGCCCAATACTGCACGTCGTTTTATCAACGAGACAACTTTGCACGCACCCATCTTATTTCTCTGTGTCAGTATTCCTGGATTACCTCATCTCCTCCACTTTACTGCCTCCGAGAAATCACCAGTTGCCTCACCCGTGTCGTGCGGTCCAGTCATTACTGGGTCGCTGTCACCAAGCTCTGTCTTCCTCCAGCTCGTGGTGGAATTGGACTAATTGATGTTCGGCTCTACTGTCGAGCCAGACGCATCGTCATGTTCCTCCGTCTTTTCACTGCCCCTGTTCCGTCGCCCGTCGTTGTCCGCGATGTCCTCACCTCCCCGCACAACCCTCATTTTGCTTTCTCCTCTCTCGTACTAATGGATTGCTTTCGTTTTCTTCCCTCCAAACTATATCCTGCCTTTTCTGAGGCCGTCACTTTCTTGCGTTCTCTCCCTCTTGTTCGCTCCCCTTCCTCTTCAACTCTCTGAACCTATCTTCTTCTCATCCCTACTTCGTTCCCCTCATCTTCCCTGCTTCGTTTTCTTCTCCTGGCTTCGTGCTGGGTTAGTAAAGGACCGCGACCTTACTAACCCTGACCTCTCCTGGCGCTCCTTTTCTAGTCTTCATGCTATTCTCTCCTCTCCTTCAGCTCGCTACGTCTACGACTCTCTGCTCTGCTATCGTTTCTCAGTTTCCTGATCTCGCAACTCCTCTTGGCCTTGTCTCTGTACTTTCTGCTCCGCAACCACTCCCCTTCTTTCTGCATGTCTTTGACCTGTCTCTTTCTCTGTTCTCGTTCTCTACTAAATCTCTCTATCGGGTTCTCTCCTTCTCTGCTTCCCTTTCACCCCTCCCTATCCATGGTTTCCCTCCTGCTACTATTTCTACTGTCTGGGCTGCTGCCCGCTCCCCTCTTTCGTCCCCGATTGAACTCAATACCCACTGGCTCTTCCTTCATAATCGGCTTCCCGTTCCATCCCTTCTCCACCGCATGACACTTCTCTCTTCCCCTCTCTGCTCTTTCTGCTAGCAGGAGGCCGACGTTCCGCACGTCTACCTTTACTGTCATGTGGTACTACCTCTGCTACATCTCGCGTTCTCCATCGCTCGTCGCTCCTGCACCGTCGACCTCACTTTTGCAGCATACCAGTATCTTCTCCTCTGTGCTCATCCGCCTGTGCTCCTTCCACTAGTTTGTTCTTACGTGTTTGTGTTAGTGAAACACGTCATCTACGTGTACTATCAGCAACTACGCAGTCTACCTCCTCTTGCGTCTTCCATTCAAGTCAGTGCTGCCCTACTCGAACATTTCCGCAATCGCCTCATCTCTCGCTCACAGCAGGAGTATCAGTCTGCCATTTCCACATATCGTGAAAGCTCCTTCTATGCTACGTGGTCGCCAGTGACCCCATGGTTCGCTGTCACACAAACTCCGTTACATCTCACGGTGAGTTAAGACTCTGCATTAACCTTTTGATGTTCTTTCGCACTACGGTGACCCACCTGTGATCATTTTGTTCTTCCTCAAGCAATGCTCTGTTTGCATCACGTTGTAAAGTTGCCATTACTCATTCAATATATATATCATCGCTTTTATCAGTTTGTATCATTCCTGTTCTTTTTTTCTTTGAGACGTTTCCATGTTGTTCGTCTCCTCTGTTTTGTTACATTAAAACGATTCTGAAACCACCTTTGGCCTTAACGCATGTACTGACCTTTCGAGACATGCTTTCGACAAGGTTTTGGAACACAACGATAGGTATGCGCTTCCATTCAGTACATAATGCTGCCGCTAACTGCTGCTTACTAGTAGGCCTTGGTTCCAAACTTCTTATGCGGCGATCTAATTCATCCCATAGGTGCTCTATGGAATTAAGATCCACATACGATACGGAATTATCAACAAACCGCGCCGTAACAGTCCTTACCTTATGGCTCGATGCATTATCCTGCTGGTACCAACAAGGCTCGGTTCCATAGTATTGCCACAGAGTTGGTAGGACATAATTGTCCAGAATATCGAGGTAGACGAGCTGGTTAACCGGTTTGTCCACGATAACCGATGGGCCGGGACCATACCACGAAAACCGCCTCCACACGAGTACACTGCCAGCTCCAAACTTGACCGTAGGAAAAGTACACTGTGATAAATAGCGTTCCCCCGTCTGCCGCCATACCCACACACGGCCATCAGACTCATGGATCGTGTATCTGGATTCATCAGTCCATAGGACCTGCTTCCATTGATATACGGTCTACGATAAATGTTCTTTACACCATGCTAAACGGCGAGTAGCATTCCGAGTTGAGATGAAAGCAGATTATGAGCAGCCGCACGACCACGGTAAAACATGGAATGAAGTTCTTTGCGAATGGTACATGTACATACCGAAGTTCCAGCATTTTTACTCACTTGTACACTGAGGTCTTGTGCAGTGCTCCGTCGATTAACTGTAACGACTCTCCTGAGGCTGTGACGTGCTCTATCACCAATTTTCTTTAGTCTGCCGGTACGTTTTGCTGCTTCAGGCACGCCATGTGTCTTCCACTTATTCAGTACATCCAAAACAGTTGACTTGGGTATGTTTAAACGCCTCTCGGTTTATCTTATGGACAACCCACTAATATAACACCCAACAATCTTTCCTTTCTCATAGTCAGTTCTCTCCGCCGCGACATTTTCACTCAAATTCAGAGTGCGATATGATCTCGGTCAGCTGCAGACCGTTTACAGCTGTACCGTGCATCTTAACAACGCATCGGATCCGTTCATTTGCTTTTGAAGGGATGTCCGGTGACTTTTGTCAATATAGTGTATATATGTTGCAAGTTACTCTATCACGTTCAGGCTGAGAAAAATCGCGCGTACTCAAATTCAATAAATGATTTTTGAAAATCGATCCTCAAATAAATTATAATAAAGTTTCGTCATGCCAATCTTACAATCTTACTGAACTTTTGTTTTTAAGTTGAGCAATACTACCTTTCAGTAAATCCACTTTTAAATCTTCACCAGCTTTCTCCCTACAGAAATTTCATGGTGCTATAAATATGGTGAATTTTTTTTTTCTCAGAGCGTGAAACATCTCATTCTGCCTTAAAAGTTATTGGTTAACAGCTCGGAGTTGTTTCGGGGTTTAACGATAACCATGAGCAACTTAGGACTATGTATGAGCAGTAGCCTTTTCCTAATTTGGAGCCAATGGCTTCGGGGAGAAGGCAGAGTAGCGCCATCATCTGGGATCCAAGCCCATCTCGGACGACTGGTTAAAAGCCAGTGCGTTGACCGATCGGCCAGCGGACGGGCTAACGACTTAGCATGTTACACATAGTTGGTTAACTGTATGTGAATGGGATTCTAGCAAATTACCAAAATTACACTAAACAAAGCTTTCAAAACTTGAACGCCTCCGCCTTGGTGGCGCACTGGTCTAAGCGCTAGCTTATGACCATTCGGCCGATGTGCGTCTGCGTTCGAATCCAGGTGAGCAGTGGGTGCTGTGTTTGTTTTACGGTACTGACTCTCTCCCTTCCCTGGGGCCAGTGACCCTAAATAGGCACTGGCAACTGCTTATAAACCATCAGGTGATCACTTTAGTCGTTAAACCTCAAAACAAAAAGTTGAAGATATTTATCTACACTGGTGTACAAAAATTAAGGACGAAGAGGAGAAATTAGCATAACAGCGGAACGAGCAGGCAGAACGGATCGAAAGACCACTCAGGAGACAGTCTAGGGTGCGCTACGGTAGGGCATGCGCATATATGTTGTTGTTGTTGTTGTTGTTGTTGTTTGGAGGTTTAACGACCACCGTGAGCAACTCAATGGGCTATAAGCAGTCGCCCGTCCCTAATTTAGGGTCACTGGTTCCAGGGAAGGGAGAGAGCCAGTGCCGTAAGACAAACACAACATCCATGCCTGACCGGGATTCGAACCCGGACCCTTTACGGACGAATGATCAGAGGCCAACGCCTTAGACCACTGCGCCACCGGGGCGGCTGCGCATATATGCAGCATGACGTAGGGGGAGGGGAGTGTCAAAAGGGTATTAAGCACACGGGCGGTGTACGCTCAGCATTTCGGTGAAAGCTATTGCACGGTGTACATCGGTTTGAACGACGTCGAATTGCTGACAGCGTGCGATATGGCAAACAGGCAATCCAGTAGACGACATCTGGACGACTTTACTCGAAGTCGCGTCATTGGAAAGTTGGAAGTAGGTCGAAGTGTGACTAGTGTGGCCGAGGAGTTCGGGACCGCTCACAGCATCGTTTCACGAGCTTGGAGAGCATTTCAAACGACAGGAACAGCTGTCCGAGAGTTTATCAGTGGTCGTCCACGAGCACCGACGGCGACGGAAGGCCGGTATATTGTCCTACAGGCGAGAAGAGACTGACGGCAGACAGCGGGAGAAATCGCAAGGCATATGTAACAGACAACTGGACGTCCGTTATCGCGTTTTACCGTGGCCAGGAGGCTGTACAAAGGTGGTCTATTTGCACGACGACCAGTACGGTGTGTGCCATTAACGCCTGCTCATCGGAGACGGCGGTTTCTGTGGTGCCAGGAACACAAGAAAATGGACACATCAGCAATGGGGTCGAGTTCTCTTTACGGATGACAGCCGATTTAGTCTGACGAGCGATTCTGGACGTATACACATCTGGAGAGAGCAGGGAACACGCAATCACACCTCCAACATCATCGAAAGGGACCGGTTTGGAGGTGGCGGAGTTATCGTTTAGGGCGGTATCAAGCTTGGTAGCCGTACTGACCTCCACATATTCCAAAGAGGTTCAGTCACTGGTGTTCGCTATTGTACCAAGGTTCTCCTGCCTCACTTGCGTCTGTTTAGAGGTGCTGTGGGTTCTGAGTTCCTCTTCATGGACGACAACGCTACACCTCAAAGTACAGTGGCTGTCGCAGAGCTGTTGGAGAGTGAAGATATTCAACGCATGGATTGGCCCGCAAGGTCCCCGGATCTAAATCCAATCGAACACGTGTGGGACCTTCCGGGGAGATGCTTGGCAGCACGTCACCAGCCGCCAGCAACGATTCCGCCGATACGATTGGCGCTACAAGAGGAATGGGCCGCGATGCCTCAACAGCTCCTTGACAACCTCGTCCTCAGCATGGACAGACGTTGTAAATCCTGCAAAGCAGTCAGGGGTGATCATATCCCCTACTAAAGACTGGAATTTTTCTTGGCAGCCGCCTGTCACATGGACGTTTCTGTCTTCTGTTCAGTTGTGCTCGAAGCTACCTTTTCAATAAAGTACCTTTGTATCCTTTGGATTCCTTGTTTGGACGGTTTTGCTCACTTGTCCCATATTCTTACATCTCGGGGATCTTAATGTATGATTTGAGTCGATGTGGAGCACTTCTGCACGACGTTACATTCAAAAAACCGTCTCGTCCTTAACTTTTTGCACGCCAGTGTACGACATTCAATATACCTTGTATCATTTAACGGATATCAAAAAATTTACTGTGTAAGATTAAAAATACTTTTTCAGTTTTTTTTCCGGGGAGAGGGGATTAGCGACTATTGTGAGCAACTCGATGGGCTATAAGCAGTCGCCCGTTGTGACGTACTACAGATCTAAAGAATGTATCAAGACACCAAATATGCAGCGATACATTCCCTCCGTGTAGCTTAGTTGGAAGAGCAACTTACTCCAGAGTGAGGGGGCGAAGGTTCGATTGTCGTCACGGTCAAATTTGTGTTTTCACACTGTCTCTAATTTCGGACCATTGGTTACAGGCAAGGGAGAGAGCCAGTGCCGTAAGAATAAACACAACATCCATGCCTCACCGGGATTCGAATGGTCAGAAGCCGCACTCGGCGCCACCAGGACGGTAACAATCAGTTTTTGACCTCGTCTACATTTAATAAATTTCATTAAGCGTGACAACACTGAATTTTCAAAAAAAGTGAATTTAGTAGCGATCGCACATATTTGGCTCATGAAATCCTAAGATTAAGGGCTTATAATATCGAAATACATTTAAAAAAGTAATTAAATCACGTAATTATTAGTAAACTTAAATTGAATCCAAAAGAGCATCACCGGAAGACGAACGAGCAGCACTGGCATGCTTTCTGTATCCATTATTGTGTCCACAGACAGAAATGAGATAGATTCAAATTCTGTAACCATTATTAGGACGTTACCTAATCCCAATCGAGTAGGAGAAGACAGCATTGAACTGTGAACACGATTTTTTTTTATGATTGCTCATGACTTATCTACTTGTAGCAGGGTTGCTGTTTTTGTGGGTTTACTGTTTGTTATAGTTTCAGCCTCCTTTACCATGTAAAATGTAAGAGTTTAAGCAACTTGAATCTGTAATAATTTCAGCCGCACGTTTCACGCAAGTGGGAACGATTCAAATGCGTATCATATCACAGAATACGAAAATGTAGTAATACGTATGACTTTCTGTGATGATGTAAATCAGAAGTTTCGCGTAACTGGAAGCAGCTTATTAGTAAGTATGTGACTTCACGGAACATGACGCCTCAATCGTCTTTCGGATTCTTCACTCAAATTTGTGATTTCTTTTTTCTCGCTTAAAATAAATCGCCCTGTCTTCGGTGTTCAGATGAACTAATAACGATGTGTTTGAAAACTCAATAAATGAAATAGCAGGAGAAAAAGAAAAACCAGCGATTAAACTCAAACAGAGTGAGAAGGCCAGCCAAAGCAATGAGACTATGTAACGCAGGAGACTTACTGTTCTTGAAATACACAACAATAATCGAAGTAAAATTTGCACCTGCAGCAAAATAAAGTAAATTAAATAATTCCATTTATTCCACAAGATCAATTACGTTCAGTTTCTAAAAAAAAAATCTTTAAAATGGCTGGAATTTTTGCTAACATGCAATAAGTCACAAGACTCAGATGCTAATAAAGTACACCTTTACTTATGCAATGGTAAGCGGCGTCGATAATGATTTCATTTTTACTCTCTATGTATTCATGTAGCAAAGGATGCAATCTGTTTGTGCTTTTGTTTAAGTCAATGCGAAAGCAGGGTTACTTCGTATTCTTTTCAACATACAGGTGAACTCCGTAGGAGGTCAGAGTTTAAAAGCCCCGGAGACGTGGGCTCAACGTAGGCGAAACTGAATGCATTTTCTCCGACACCTGGGTTTCGAGAGTGCAAATTTGGAAACACTGAAAACACTTTATATTCAGATCCATCCCCGGAAGCGGATATACAGCCTGGTAGTCTTCATCTTTGGAAAGTATGCGTTGGCTGCCTGTGGTGTGCAGACACTCGCTGCTTTAACAGTTAATTTTTTGTTCTTCTTCCTCAATCTCCACAGAGTGAAAATAGTTGCAAATAAAAGGTTTAATCTTTGTGATATTTGCTTTAAAAAGGGGAGATGTGTATACACTGCACAAATTATCGCAGTGACAAGATCAATGTACAATGAAGTAGCAATTTATTAGGAACACCCAATAGTCATAAGACACGTGACTCGCTCCCCTCACATACGTATGCAACTACACATTGTGTGTATGATGCTGAGATGGCTTTATGAACAGCAAAGGATTCAGACGTACACAGAGCGTAGATAGAGGCAATACGGGAAAGACTCGTGTTTTAAGCGACTTTGAAAGATAGGAGAGCAGATGCAAGCACTTCAGAAACAGCAACCCTTCTTGGCTATGCAAGAACAAGTAAATCGAGGATATACAATGAGTGGTGCACAAACAGCAAAGCAAACAAGAAGTCAGCAGTCTTCCCGCGGGGAGAAACGACTGTTCGATGCTCGAGTGCAATGGCGGCTGGAGAGGATTGTACCAGGTAGCACAGGAGCTGCACTGGTTCAGGTAACCGCGCAGTACAACAGTGATACAGAGAGAAGAATATCAGAATGCACAGCCTGCAGCATATCGGCACGAACGGGCTGTAACAGCAGATGTTCCCTTCGTGTACCAGTCGTCTCTGCTAAAAACCGACAAATTCGCCTGTATTGGGTACACGAGTGCCAAAACTAGATATTGGAGGACTGGAAAAATGTCGCCTAGTCCGAAGAATCACGTTTTCAGTTAATACACTCCGATGTAGGTGGGCCAGAATATGCCGATGATCGATGGATCCCAGATGGCGAGCGTTAACTGTACAAGCTGGTAGAGGTGGCATAATGGTCTAAGGTCTGTTTTCATGACAAGCATTTGGTTCCTTAATACCTCTAAAACATCATTTAGATGCCACAAGTATCTCAACATCATTGTGTACCAGACATATCCGTACAAGTTCATGGTGTTTTTCGATGGAGCAGAATAATGTGCCATGCAACAAGGCTTGGATCGTCATACAGGGATTTCATAAGCACGGTAGTGACTTCAAAATGCTGAAACGGCCCTCAAAGTCCCCAGAACTTTACCCAATTCAACACCTATGGGATGCGATTGAGAGTCATTTGTAACAGAGATTCTTCTCTAGCGAGCACACTGTACGAGGTAATTGGCGAATGTCATTACATCCGCTTCGTTGAACATATCTGTAGAACGATACCAACACCACGTTGAATTTGTTTCACATCGAATCGGGGCTGTTTTGAAGGCCAAGATCACCCCAACACCCTAAGTCAGGGTTTCCTAATAATTTTCCATTTCAGTGTATGTATTTTTCTTTTATATACTGTGCTGAACCCAATCCAAATTATTATTTTAAATAATCATACTGAATACCACATTTTGGGAAATTCATATTAAGGTACTGTTTTTCTTCTTAAATTCACTGATTCTTAACTCTTATGGAGTAGAATGAAACAACAGAAGTAGTGTTACAAACAAAATTTTATGCTAACGAATTTATTTGTTGAAAACTGAATTTTACTAAAGGCGTGTGGGTTTTGAATTAAGTTCATTTGACTTCTTAGGTGATTAATTTTTACATACAGCAAATTGCATTCCCCTATTTTTAGTCAAGGTCCGTTATATGCTGCTCTGTTAAGGGTAAGTGCATTTGACATTTAAGGAATTTAAAAAAAATAGCTAGAAAGAAAGAAAAAAACTCTCCAAAAAAAAAAAAAAAAAAAAAAAAAAAGAGTACAACTAAATGTTGACAGAAATGTATGATTAATGACTCTGAAATCTAAAATAAATGAATTACTGCCAGAAAAGCTTCCAGCGCTTATAAATGTGCAATAAAAGTGCTTGTTTTCTGAATACGGGGGAGACAGTTGTAATTGGCATTCATCCGTTATAAGCGATGCATTATTTTAGTTCACGGAAGGAAACAAATTGCGCAATACCTCATGGTCCTCTTTAAACGAACCTATTCTGCTTGTAATTTATGTAAGTGATTCATTAAATATGAATATGCAAAAGTATAATCTTACTGCTTTATGTAGACGGTGCAATATTGTTGTAAGGTTATCAACTAATGGGGACTCGAAGTGCTGTGTTTGTTCGCGTACAACAAAACAACCGTTGGTAGTATTTCGAATAATATCGTGCAAGAAATTATGTTGACGCCTTTCAAAATTTTTGTTTGTAGAGATTTAATTCACGCAAAAGAAAATAAACTGTCGGTAAAAACGTGTCATACTTGGCACGAAGCTCTTGAGCCAACTCATAATGTGTTTTCCTCTCTGTTCTTAGGTAGGTAGACAGGACAGAAGAGTAGAAAAAGACAGAATTCCTTACTGTATGCGAAACATAAGAGTTTTAATACGGACGGCCTCGTACGATTTCTCGAACTGAAAATATTGCTTGCACTGGCAGATGGGTTGAGAGACAAAACAATCGAATTATAAAAACAAACTATTTGCTCCGAAGTACATTTCTTTCTTTTTTAAGATGTTGACGTTTTTCAGGTGTATGACTTCACTTTTAAATCATGCATACACAGGAATTATTCATAGAAGCGACAGCTCACACTGTTAAAAAAATCTACTTAAAAATGAGAACTTGAACCTACTCGTTTTTTTTTAAGTACAATCGTATCGTTAACGAGTACATGACATGCTCAAATGTAAGTAACCATATGTACTTACAAATAACTGCGTCAATAAATATAATCCCGTATTACTTCATTTTAGATAGTATATATTTCAAGAGAAATTGTTTAATAAATGTGTAAAGTGACACACCTAAACAATTAGTACAACAAAGTCACTGATCACAAGTAATTTAATTATGCATAAAGTATCTTTGTGTACGTTTTTACATGAACTATATTTGTGTCAATGTCATAAATAATATATTGTCGCTTCATCACTATATTTGTCATAAAATTTTGCGGTCTATTCCCCCAGCATGTGACAACGAGTATATCTATTATCCCAGATGTGCCATCGAATAATATACTTCCAGTTGATTCTATGAATAATTGAGTATGTGCAGAGTACACTTATTCCAAATTTAAAATCGAGCAGCGGATGGTTTAGTGGTTAGAGATCCAGACTGCTGATGGAGGGATCCTAGGTTCAAACCAGGTATGGTGGTGGGAATTTCAAACAATCGTTGAATATCCGCCGTGCATTGGACGAGCAGGTTAAGTGACTGCCCCCGCGTAGGAATCCAGCGGTTACATATAAAGGTGTCCATTCCTAAGCCCTCCACCTTAATTTCTCTCTCTGCCTTCTATGTGCAAAACCATACGCTTGTACAGTGGCGCCATCTAGTGTGATCTCTCTCATTTACAAACTAGCCTGTCTGAATTGATAGCACATATACACTGCTGGCCACCCAAAATGCAACACCAAGAAGGACACGAGATAGCAAAGCCAGATTTACTGGACACATAACAATAGATGCAAAGATGAAACAATTGAGCTTACAGGCCCGTGCGACTTGCGGAACACGCAGACATCAATAGTTCGTGTGGCCCCCATGGCTGGCAATAACGGCCGCTACATGCCGCGGCATCGAACGAAAGAGGCTTTGGATGTGGGCTTGGGGTATATCGGTCCAGGCTGCTTCCACACGTTGCCTCAGTTCATCAGGCGTAGCCGCGGGTGGTGCTTGTCGGGCCACTCGGTTGCCGATCAGCGACCAAACGTGTTCGATGGGCGACATATCGGGAGAACAGGAGGGCCACGGCAGCAGTGACACCTGGTGGGCCGTGAAGAATTGTTGCACGATGCGTGCCACGTGCGGGCGCGCATTGTCCTGTTGAAACGTGGCCACTGGCAGGTCCTGCAGTTAAGGGAGGACTACAGGCTCCAAAACGTCGGAGATGTAGCTATGGCTGTTGAGTGTACCGGCGATGCGTACTAGAGGGGTGCGGGTTTCATATTCAATTGCGCCCCAAACCATAACGCCAGGCGACAGACCGGTATGGCGATGCATAATGCAGGCGTCATACAGTCTCTTGTCGCGGTGCCGCCATATGCGGATCCGACCATCGTGGTGTTGCAGGCAGAAGCGGGATTCGTCGGAGAAGACAATGTCGTGCCATTCCGTAGTCCAGGTGCGGCGTTCAACGGCTCACTGCCGCCGCACTCGCCGGTGGTGTAACGTCAATGGCAATCGGAGCAATGGGCGCCGTGCGACAAGTCCCCGCACCTGCAGACGACGTCGAACGGTACGTACTGACACAGGTTGTTGCGCAACACACCCTAATTCCTGCGCTAACGTTCGTGATGTAGCGGTGCGAGCCGTCAATGCCCGCCGCACAACATGCCGGTCCTCTCGTTCGGTGGTGTGCCGCGGCTGCGGCAATCGGTCACGTCGGTCCGTCCGTCCCTCATGCATCCACCGAATCCATACGCGCCTCACTGTGGCTGGATGTCGTTCCACACGGGCGCCGATATCTCGGTACGATAAACCGCTGTCGTGATAAGCCACTATTCGTCCTCTGTCGAACTCCGAAACGTGCTGGAATGACTGCCGTATTCCGCGACGAGGCATCAGGAAGCTTCCCACGCACAGGTCCGGCAGCACAACACACTTTCACTACTTACACCCCGCCTTCTGTGCACCCTTCTTATAGTGCTTCTCGGTGGCGTGCCAGGCGCACATGATTTGCATATGCCCAGCAATGCTAATCGTTTGCATGTGCTCTCGCGGGCGACACATGCTGCGAATTTCAGGCCAATCGGATGCTTCCTTCTTGGTGTTGCATTTTGGGTGGCCAGCAGTGTATTTGAAATATATGTACTCCAAAATGAGTACACATATTTCAAATTAGAAACACCAGATATACTCACAATTGATTCCATGTATGTACTCACAAATGAGTAGGTGTCTTTTTCAAAAATGAGACAAGTACTTGCAGCTATTATGTGCCCAGAACGTACTCAAAAACGAATATATTTTGCTTATTTCTAAGTACCAATTTTTAACAGTGCATTGACTGTTTTGATTCCAGTGTTTCTGATGAAAGCATGAGACTTATTATTATGAGCAACATCAAGCCTTTGCTCTAGTGAATTATCACAATTAAGTTCGGTTGCAAAAAAATTAAACATTGGGATTGCTTGGAAATAATCATATTGGAAAACAGTTCAATTCATTGGAAAACATTCCAAGAAACGACCACCATGAGCGGTTCTAAGGCTTATAAGCGAATGCCCGTTCCTATAATTTAGGCATACCGGCTCTAGACAAGGAGCAGGGAAATTAGACAAATATCCCCCATTCATCGCCAGTGACTCGAACCCAGGCCCACTTCGGACCACTGAGCTACCGGAGAGGCGTCCATTTGTTTCAAGATAACAGTCCAAAGTACTTGTTGTTGTGATATGAATCAGACAAATGTTTATTCAATTCATATCATTTATACAATTTATTTCTGTATTTACAATATATGAATTTGAGACATTTAAAATTTTGCTAAGCTGGATTTAACCCGATTAATTTTCTGTAGCAGTTTTGAGCATCTAGCTAGGAAAAGCCAACTACAGAAATTACTCATTAGAAACTTTTGAAAGCAATCGTCTAGTGCTTCCAATAGAAATTTATAAAAGTTAAATGTAAAACCAAATTTTTTCCTTTTGGCTTTTATATTTCTTTGCCACTGATGTTAGAAAGAAACAACAATTAATTTAAAAAGTATGAGAGCAGAAGCTCAAAATAAATTCTCTATATGGGAAAAACGATTCATTGTCAATAAAGCAAGTGTTTATTAATAATGCTTAACTTAATTTACTTACTGCTCTTCCAATAAATCAATGGCATCTTTCGGAATGTCAGATCTGGTCACAAAAACTTTGAGTCTGTTAGTTGCCATTTCGACAAGTTCCACATTTGACGGCTGGCATAAAAAGGCCCTTTTTGCTACCACCAGCTCTCGCTTAGTAAGCGATTTTTTTTTTATTCTTTCTTTCTCCTTTTTTTCTCTGTGTAGTCGGAAATTTTCTTGAGTTTATGATAGCTCTGATAAACAAGAGATAATAACACTCAAAAGAAAGTTACAGCTGCACTGATAAAAGTCCCTAAACATGACGTTTTTCACACTCACTGTTTATTCTAAAGAATTCGGAAGCCGGATAAGAGTACCAAGCAGTGGCGGCTCGTGGTGTAAAATGCTGGTGAGGCGAACGGTCTTGATGTAAATGTAAAACAGTAAAACGTATGTTATTGAAAAATATATAAATTCGTATAACGTTATACGAATATATATATATATATATCTATCAGTGACGTAGCAGGGGGGGGGGGTCGTGGTTTGCACACCCCTTATTAGGCGAGACAGTTAGCTTTTCTAAGTACGTTTTATAGATAATTTCCCTATTTAAATTCTTTGATTTTTATATAACTCGGAAAGCAATGTAATTTCTTGATAATAGAAGAGAAAGTAAAGCAAAGCGGCCAAAGAAGTTGCTTTATTAAATTTTTATTAAAACAACTATAATTTATTGCATTTTCTTCATTTTATTAAATTAGCTTCATTTTGTATTAATATTCAAGATGTGCGTACGTACCAATAGGAAAATATTTGTCGAAGCGCCCCCCCCCCCAAATTGTTATATGTACTTATACACAGTTATACAGCAGAAGTGCAGAACCCCCCCCCTTCAAAAAGTTTCATGTCAAAGGCAGTATCCCCCATTGGATATCTTTGAAGTCCTGGGTTCGAGTCGGCTGAATCATTAAAATCCGCTGAGATTCGGAAGTCTCGTTAAGCCATTGGTCCAGGGTAAGCGGCGCCTTGTTATTAACAGCTGTAAACCCCATCCCTTAGGGCTCCATCCCATGTCATTTAGCCCTTATATACAAATATTATTAAACAGTAATGGAATAAAATTATAGAAATATATGAAACACGGCGTGGGAGTCTTTCTTCACGAAAAAATCCAAAAATTTTAGAGGAAAAATGTACATATACCTCTCTATATATGTGTGTGTGTGTAATATACGCTACTTTTTGCAACAATATTTTTATGAAAACAATTATTCGATAATTTTACAACAAAGAAAGAAATATTTCACCAGTATTCTTTTATGTAATACACTTGAGCGAAAATACGCAATTTGCGCGGTTTCTTTAGCTAGTCAATGCGTCACTCACATCCCAACGCCAATCGGAGATCCACTTCTTAAAAAATTCAAAGTAAATCATTTGAATATAATTTTTTTCTCACGAAGTGTTTCTTGAGCTTGAATAAAAGTCACAGTTCGATTGGCATATTAGTGAAGGTGCATTTAGCACGGGTCACAAACTGAAGTCCAGGCTCGTGATAACTATGTACAGGAGAAGTCAAGCTAAGGAAGCACATTTCTATGTAAAAAAAGTATAAAATAATTTAAACCTGGAATTAAAAACAGGGGAATACGATATTAATTTGCTTTGGTCTCGAACAGAATGCTTTCAGTTTATTTTTTATAAATAAGTTCAATTCTGCGATCCTTTTTGGCTGCAAATTTGTCTATGATCAGATCATAAAATGGTTGAATGGACATTAGATGGTTCAGCAATTCTTTCTCGATTGAAATTTTAGCGAGTGAAGACAAACGATCTTGTGCCGTTGTATTACGGAGGTAAGTCTTAATTCTCTTCAAACAAGAAAAAATTCCTTTCAGCAGAAGAACTTGTTGACGCCAGTGTCAATACAAGAGAAAATAATTTGTAGGCTTCTGGTAACACCTCTTTCAGCTCGTTTTCTTTCATTGTTTTCAAGGTTTTCTGAAAACTGAGTTCCCTGAAGTTGTGATCATTATATAAAAAAATCTAATTCGTTTTTTAGTCGTTGTGTGTCTGTAAAAATGTTTGGATAAATTTTTTTTGAGAGTGTTAAGGGCACTGGATGGAAATGACTCTGAATAACTATGGTATTTTGAGCTGTCAACTAGCTGCAGAAACTCGAGCTTTCCCATATCTTCAAATCTGGTATTTATTTGGACTTTTATATATTCATGAATACACTCAATTAAATCATTCTGTATCGTTTTAGATTGTCCAGAAAATAAGCTTCGTATTTCTTCAAAATGTGCTTTTAATTCTGGGGTGCTCCTACGAAGTAACATTTGGAACATTTCCTTGAAATTACCTTTATTTAATGAGGAAATAGTTTCATCATGTCCTCGAAAAGGCAGTTCTTGCTTGCTTAGAACGACAACTAAATCAATTATATGTTCCATAAAAAGACTATTTAGTCTGACCTTTTCATTAAACTTGACTTTATGAAGAGCAGCATTTTCTTTGAGCATATCAGAAATAGTGTTTGTTTTTTTCCATTCGTTTTAGACCTACGTGGTTAGTTCTATGCTCTTTAGAGCTTTCGTGCAATTTTGCACTACGAGAAAAAGTTTTTTAGATCAAAATAACCCGTTGTATTCCACACATTTTTCTTATTGCTCAAAAGTAAACATGGCCAGCAAAGAGAGTTTGCTTGTAATAGCATCAGAAAGCCAGGGAAAAATCTCGTACTATGATTTATTGAAAGACCTAAAAAACGATTTGCCGCACTTCTTATCTTTAGATATTGAACTTATTATAGGTGTCGGTCTTTCAGATATGAGAACATCCTTGTTATCATAATCTTTCCAGTGTTTAAAAGGAATTTCTTCCAGAACACAAATCACGTCGCTTGTTGGGCCATTCATATTTTCCAACCAAAATCAAAATATGCTGTTTAGTAACAATAACAAAATGAAAAAGAAAAACTCAACATTACTATGAACTAGCAAACACCCGCAGAAGAGAGGATTGAAAACACACTACAAAAAGTTAGATTCAAATACACTCTGACGAATAGTTAAAGCTACGTAGATCTCTTCGTACTCCAAAGCATTAGAGGCGAACGGCGTCATCGCCTGTGAAACCACTTTTCACAAGGGTCATCTGCTCATTTTCCCGCGCCCATTGGATACACAATCCTTGGGTTCTCCAATAACAGCGGAGATGCGATTCCAGTTTAAGCGAAATGGAGGGTCGCCTCAGAAATTTCCTTTCTCTTACTGGAAGTCCGGCACCTCTTTAGGTAGACCTCGGACCGTGGGGGTAGGGGGTGGGGTTCAGTCTGTAGGGCTCTTCTCTGATCCCCAGTTCCCAAAACCGGCTTCTCATCGAGACGATTCAGCCGATCGCCTCTAAGCGCTTAAAACATGCAGCTGCTTTGCAAAAATAATGATTCATTCCTCTTCTCGAAAGCCTTTCTTTAACCATTCATGAATCACAATGTGAATTTCAGTGTTTCATTTATCCTGCAAAAGTTCTTATATCTTTGTTACTGACAGAAGGTTTTTTTTTTTTCTTTCACTTCTCATTCTGCGGAATTTCAGGTGAGGCGGCGCCTCGCTTGCCTCATCTGACGGGCCGCCACTGGTACCAAGCAAAAAGGACCTTCATTTTTACGACGGAGTTCATTAAAGAATAGATTACTTAAAACCCCTTCCTAAAAGAAAAAGAATAATAAGAAATACTTAGCAACAAAAATCCAAAACAAAGCATTTTTATTAATTTTGCTAAACAAATGCATCCTGCGTATGCGTATTCGTCTTCAATTTAATTAGGATACCTGGTATAGTAGCGTCAAATTGTTTTCACGAAAACCCGGCTATATTGTATAAAACCGATTTGTTTTTGCTACAGGTGATCCCAAACGATTTTTGTACTTCATTGAGATATGGCATTGGGTTTTAAATTTCTTTGCCATGCAAGAATTTTACAGATTGGCATTTAGCCCTGTGGTTCAGAGGTTGAGATAGTAAACTCTTGAAGTAAGAGCTTCAGTTACAGTCCTCGATAGCACTAGAGGATTTCGAGGTGTAGTTATTTCTCGACGATTACTTCATCGAAGTGTCACTTGACCGAAAATATCGTTTCACCGAAGAGTCATTTCATCGAAAGGTACCTTTTCCCAAAGGATCGCTTTACCCAAAAATTTATTTCATCGAAAGAACATTTCAGCGAAGGGTCAGTTTATCGAAAACTTTGTATTTTGTTATAGGATCTGTTGAAGTGTAGTGAGGGAGCTGAAAATTAGCCGTCTTTAACACATGCAATTTTAGAGCCATAAATTTGCTCTGAATAAATAATTATAGCGCTACTATATTTATCTCATTTTGGGCAATTTCTGGATCCAATTTTTTAAATATCTGATCATCATTAAGAAATTAGGACACTTCTATGATTTTTTGGCAAAAGACAATGTGGACAAGTAGCCACAAGCCGCATGACCATAGGAAACGTTGCCACAGGAAAACTGGCCACTGAAACATTTGGAGGTCACATTAAAATTGTACTTTTGATTTTTACGTGTCAACTTCCCGGAAGATCGGTCTCTTGACACATTAATTTTAAAGCCCTAGGCTTGGGTCATTATAACAATTTGCAATCCTTCGAGTTCATATTATAAGGTTTGCGTAAGAAGTTAAGTTAATAATGTTGCACTTCTACTTAAGCATTAATCATAGAGCCATAGGCTTAGGCCCAGGCCATTTTAGAAAATTTTAATCCACAGTAATCATATTCGATAGGTTTATGTAACAAGTCACTTTGTTTTAAAATTTTACCTTTGTTTTTAATTTTTTGTCCTGACAAAGGAAGAGACGTGCTCCTCCCACGTCTGATCTCTTCTTTAATTTGGTGAATTTGGCACCCCTGGCTGTAACCCATTTAAACTGTACTCAGTGTATTTAACCTACGGGCAAATCATTCTGTTCGTCCACTGGCGAAATGATCAGAGGCGACGATGTGAGTCCCGAATGAGGCATGGTACTTGTTTGCTCTACTGCGCTGAATCTATGTTTTCCCAAGAACCAATGGTCATAAATTAAGGTCGGGTAACTCCTTGTACCTTTAAATGCTCCCGAGGGTCGCTAACCCCCGAAAAGATGCCTCAGTGGCCGAGTGCTCAGAGGCAGAGGTTTCTATACTCGGGGCAAGGCTAACCTGACTATGGAGTTAAAGTTACGGAGTGTGTACTTCCACTGCATAATATAGTTCCAGTGGAAAATCCCGTGTTCGAGTTTGAACTGAGACCTAAAAAGGGCATGGATATATAGATGTTCTAAATGTTGTACGTACGTACATTATAAAAATAAAGAAATGAGTTTCGGTCGCGCTTCTGAAAAATACAAATATTCGTATTTTGGCGACGTCATTGTCACTTGTGTTTTACTTCAGAGAGGTTATACAGTATACAGGGAGGATATTTACTGCGAGCGGGAGGGAAGAATTGTGTTAGCCTGAGGATAAATGCGGAGATAATGATTTGGCGATTAAGCTTGCTCCTTACTTCGTGGTTACTGTTTTAAAACACTCATTTAGAAATCATTTGCCTGATAGTCAGCAAGGTTGAGAGGGTTGAGGGGTGACATCGTGATGGAACGCGGGAAGTTTCCTTTTGTCTTGCCTTAAGTCACCCTTAGGGAGAAGGGTCCGCGCCATATGGCACCCTATAAGTGCGCGGAGAAATACTGATACACAAGAGATATCTTGTCGGTGAATCGGTTTCACAGCATTAATAGTGTAATCAGGTTAGCTTTGCTCCGAGTATAGTTAGTTGTCGGTGCTGTGCCCTGATTCGAGTCTCTGATGAGACATGGGTGGTGTGCTTGTTAAACAGTCCTGGTTCTTTCCCTTCCCTGGAACGAGTGGCTGTAAATTAGGGAAGGGCGATTGCTTATAGTCTTTTGAGTTGCTCTTAGTGGTCGTTAAATCACGAAACAAAAATAAATTATTCCGCCTTGCCCAGTGAGCGCTGGTTTATGACCATTCGTCCGTGAAGGGTCCGGGTTCGAATCCCGGTTAGGCATAGATGTTTGTGTTTGTCTTACGGCACTAGCTCTCTCCCTTCCCTGGAACCAGTGGCCCTAAATTAGGGATGGGTGACTGCTTATAGCCCATTGAGCTGCTTACGGTGGTCGCTAAACCTTCAACAAAAAAAAAAACAAAAAAAAACGGTGGGAAGAAGTGATTTGGAAACACGACTTTTGGTCAGGATCTAACTCGTACGTTCTTAAGCAGGGGTGGCCAAACGGTCGATTCCGATCTCTCGTGCGGTCGCGCTGGCGCATGTTGTTCCATACGAACTGCCTGAGACCAGATGATAGAATGAATCAGTCAGCCTCCCCTTCCCAATCCTAACCGCTGCGCATTGTCATCGTGCATCTGCAGTCTGTTGCATGAGGTATGTTGTTATCTCCCGCTCTGCTGGTCAATCGCAACGTCTACACTTACAGGAAGGCCGATTTGTCAACATTCTTATTTGTGCATAAAAAAAATTATCATCACTGAGATTCTAAGTTCTGATAACAGAATTTGGCAGACGATTCACAGACCTGCGAAACTTTCAGCCCATTTTGAGCTTTATGTCATACCCTTTTGGCGAATGTGATATCGAAGAAGTTTCATCAAACATTTCCTGTACTTTCCTGTTCGGTTCTTCAGATTTAGAAACAGAAATTGTGAAACTTCAATCCGACATAGTACTGAAGGCAATAGCGTCAGATCTGGACTCTATTGGACTCATTTCGGACACTATTGTCAGAAGAAAAATATTCCTGCTTGAGATCTGTTGCTTTTTGGCTGACTGCTTTCTTTGGATCCACACATCTCTGTGAAGCAGCGTTTTTCAGAAACGAAAATAGTGAAGTCGAAATACAGGAGCTGCCTGACTAATGCTCTTTTAGAAGCGTGTCTCCGATTGTGCCTCAGTGAATATGTGCCGGATTATTCTAGACTTTGTGAGGACATGCAAGAATTAAATACTGTAAATAAAAATATATAAGGAAAGTTATATAATTTGTTTGAAAAAATAGTGTTTCAGAAGTAAAAAAAATGATTTAAATATAATTTTTCTGTATTTGCTTCCAAACTTACAAAACCACACACACACACACAAAATAATAAACTCGTGATATAGGCTTATTCCTATTTAAATATGTCTATATCACTGCAATAAACCATATTAGATCACAGTAGGGAATGATAGCTAAAGGTAGATCTCAGTTTCTCAAAGTTTGGCAACCCTTCCTCTTAAGTCTCCAATCCCACAAATTTTGAAGAAGCATGCGACAGCAAAACTGATGATTTTCTCCCATTAGCTTCCTGGAGTTTTCTAATTTACATGCTGCAGAAAGCGTCAACTTGTTGGTTCATTAACTTCTCTGAGATAAATCTTTTTAAAACAAAAACTTGAGTACGATCCTTTGTCTTACTCTTTGTGTTTTTGAAGCAGAATTTGCCATAAACGTGTCAAAGAAAGATCCGTGGGCACCTGATTAAGATGCGTTCATTTAAGTTTCCTTTTGTGTTTTTCTTATTATCGCTTCCTTTCAAGACTCAATGGCTTTCATTTCCCAGGCCAACATAAAATCAGAGACAGCGAGTTACTAATTAAGAAATGTCATTTATTTGGACGGTGGTATATCTAATATTTGCATTTAAAGGATAATGAGTGGTCGAAATCTGGCCTCAAAAATGCCTCGTAACAAATTGGAATACATAATGGCAGCAGAGAGAGAGAACTCCGGCGAGAGACAATGTCATAATAATCCATCACCGGAGGAGATAAAAGCCCACCCGACAGAACCAAGTCCAGCCCGCCATCGGCATTATTTGCTTATCGTGTGTGGAGCGCTCTCCAGCAGCGTTCATTATCTTCGAAGCGCCGTAAACGACATAGGCAAGTGTTGAATGGCCATATGCAAATCCACTGTTTAACATCCTTCGCGACGCGCACAACAACACAGCCTTGTTCTGCCTCTCCTTCCGAGGAGGGATGCAAGAACCGATTCATTTGTTCTAATTTAGTGACAGCGGTTAAGTTTTCAAAGCATACGAGAGGAAAAATGGCGACTTATATGAGGAGAATAAGGAAGCATTCCAGTGCATTTACGAGATCTATTTAATTTCTTCAGAGCGTTCTTTCAAAGGCAGGGAAGAAGGGTGCAAGAACATAAACCTTTCTCCTGCCCGCCTTGTTATGCTGCACACCAGATTATGTAAGAATTCAAATTCACTCTCGGGTACTGTTCTTCTACGCGCTGGTCTTCATATTTGTTGCAATAAATACGTGTTTTCTTATACCCTTGTTACAAGGCTTCAGTTTATATGCAAAAAAACTTCTTTTCTTTTCGAAGATCGTCCCCGCCTACAAAAATTATGAAGTTCGTACGATCTGTTCAAAACAAACATTTACGTATCGTAAACAATTCCTGTCGTGAGTTGTTTTCACTGGCAACGCATTTTGATTGCACTAACATTAACACTTCCAATGGGTGGACGTACGTGTGTATAAAATGTGCTAGTATTAATCTTCTTTCTCGAGCAGCTGTAAAAAAAAAATACATTTCATGTTTTCTATACAATTGAAGATGGCACTTGTGCGATCTGGCTGTAAAATATGAAGGAATTAAAACATGTTTGGGTGGACAACAGTGGCGAAGCGTGACTTTGTAAGTAAGGGAAGCAATGCAGCTAATATGCGATAAATAGATGGCAAAAGTGTTATGGAAATTTATAATAATTAAAATCAACAAGTGACCCGTAGTTTATATGCTACGTTGACAATACGGCATGGCAAAAAGCATCGTAAGACCCCCACCCCCACCCCAAATGCGACCATGCGTGGTATCACCAAAAAGAAATGTCTATGTAGAAGTTCAAATGCAAAGTTTTATAAAAAAAATATTCAGTAAAAATGTTGAAAGGGAAAGGAAACTTGTCTACCTACACAACGAAAAGAATTGGGGGTTGCTTCTATCAGAGCTAAGATGGGCTGAGCCCGAAAGTCCGAGGCAGAGCCCGTGCCCGAATCGGGCTCGGGCTGTAAAATATTTACTGCGATTCGGGCTCGGGCTCTCAGAGAGAGGGAGAGCGAGATAACTTTTTTTATTTATAAATGGGATTTCATAGATTATGAAAATGATCCAAAAGACAGAGAAAGTATTTTTCTAGAATGCCGTCTTCGGAGTTTTGGGAGTTCACGTGTCCGTGTAACTGTAGATGCGCCAGAGTCCATTGCTTCCATGGCGCTTACATTCCTCAGAAGAGTCACAGAAACAAATAGCTACACTAATAAAAGTAACGCTTACTTTTATATTTCTGAAATAATGACATGTCACCGCTAAAGAACGTACGACATAAAACGACTGAAAGTTCAAACCATAAGCCAATAATGGAACTAAATCAACTAATTACACTAACACATTAAACTTTTGACAAATTGCAACTTCAAACTATTGTTACGGGAGTCCTCTGAGCGCTGAATCTGACTGAACGTTTGGAAAGAGCGCATGCTAAAGTTAGTGGCTTTATCCTTGAAACTCTCTTGTGTGGTTCTGCCTTCGGCGCCGTGGAAGCGTTTGGGAGAATGCTTCCAGACGCTCTGCATTACTGGCTGTGGCTGTAATGCTTAGCATAGCATTACTGGCTGTGGCTGGCCACTCTGCGGGTGGGCATGCTGTGTTACTGAAGTTCAGCTGGATGCATATCTGCGTTGCTTCCAACGAGCGACTTAGTTACAAGACATTTGTTCTTGTTTTCGCAAAACTACAAATGTGAATTTGCTTTCTTAAAAATAAAAGTTACTAAAAAAAAAAAATGCCCGCTGCGTTATGTTGGTGTAATATTTTTATTTTACTTTAATGCTACATATTTTTAATTCACGCAAAAGAAAGCGCATGAACCAAAGGGAAGCAATGCTTCCCTTGCTTCCATTGACGCTTCGCCACTGGTGGACCATAGCGTAGACAAAAGTTTTTCAGATAGACCAAAGTTTTACTCTTTATTTCTTCTTAACAACTTTTTAACGCGTTGCAGCCAGCTATGTGCTCAAGTAGTTTGTTCCCTATCTTATACCTCTTAGCCAAATAATAACAAGCATAAAAGTTATCAATTTCGATAAAACTTAAGTGTGATTTTGTACTGTTCTAGTGAACTGACCCTATTTACTAGGGACGATCAAAAAATAACGCACAGCAATTTTTTTTCTTTGCAGGTCGCAAGTAGCAGGTTGCAGTGTGTTTTTTACATATCACGCTACAGACCTGATCAGGTGTCGGCATGGTGCAAGAAAATGCGAATGACAGCAGAAAGACATCGCGTTTGTTTCCATCGTCTACGAATGAAGAGCAACGCGGTGTAATCCGATTTTTGTGGACTTCCAAAAGAAATTGTGGAAGTGGATGGTGGTGATTGCCTGAACCGCAGCAACATCTCCAGATGGTGCAGTTTCTTTTGCAGAAGGCCGTGGCAACCTTACCGATTCGCCACGTTCCGGAAGACCTGTAACCGCGCTGAGTGACCGGCGGATCCATCTGCGCACAATGACACAGAAGTTCGACATTTGGTACGGTATAGCGTAAGATACTGTGTATGACAAACAGCAATTTCGCAAGGTCAGTGCTCGATGGGAGCCCAAGAACTTGGCAGACAACCGAAAGGGACAGAGAAAATGGCGCAATTTGGCAGGGAGGTACTCCAGCACTCACCTTACAGTCCGGACCTGGCTCCTTCGGACTTTCATCTGTTTAATCCCTTGAAAGAGATTCCTAGGCGGCCAACTTTTCAATTCGGCTGACGAAGTCAAATCGGTTGCCAGCAGGTGGCTATACACCCAGAAAACGGAGTTTTATGAACAAGGTATACTAAAACTAGTACCACGTTAAGCTAAATGTCTCGAGCGTCTCGGTTCTTATGTTGAAAAATAGCTAAGAAATGTAGTTTCACTGTGTGCATGTTTTGTTTTGTCTATCTACAAGCTGTTGAAAAAAACGTGTGCGCTACTTTTTGATCCACCCTCGTAGAATGGCTGATTGGGGAGGGGGTTAATGACCAGCGTGAGCACCTCGGATCATTCCCGCTACTCCTTCTCTCCTTTTGCTTTTTCCCGCTCTACCTTTTATTTTGATCATCAGCGGTTGTAAAATGGGGAGACGAAATTTCAGTCGGAGAAGAACTCCTCTTTGCGTTTCCCTCTATGCCTTATATTACGGCCATCAAAAAGTGAAAATTTTACCTGCTAGAAAGCCGAAGTATATCCTTTAAAGGGTAATTACCTGGTTTCTTTGAGATCTGTTAGTGGCGTGGAAATCTGTGTTAGAATTGATCCCCCTTATGCTCTTTGAGTATTAATCCGATTTCAGCCATTTTGAACACAATTCTTTGATATGGACTATTTTTCCCATAGAGTTTTTAAGTAAAATTTAGCCCCCACGGGGTCCCTAAGAACAAACTAAAATTTCGATGGAATTGAAGGTTTTTGCATGCACATTGTCATGCGTAAGTTTGGTAGAACATACCTGAAACCAGATGAAAATTTACCGAAGAAAAAGAAAAAATTCCGGGAAAAGCGCGTAATCGAAAAACATATTTTAAAGTTATCCAAAGCATTGGCTTTTCTTAGTTTTCAAAACAGTCAGACACAGACAACGTGCGTTCAAAAAGTTTCTGGATTGGCGGCAACATGGCGCTACTGCCGTTAGTACAGAAATACTTCCACTATACGCTGCTATGTTTGAATCTATAAATCAACGTTCCCCTGAAGAAACTGATTGGGTAACATTCTGTACTGAAATGTACGAGTACATATATATAGTATATACTTGGTGTAAGCAGGAAAACATAAGAAGAGGAACTCGTGGATTAGGAAAATGACAAGAGTGGAAGTCATGACGATCAAAGCAAAAACCCTGTTGCCGTCAATACAGAAACTTTTTCAACGCACACACACACACACACACACACACACATATATATATATATAATTTTAACAAACTTCAGGAACGAACAAAAAATATTTTAAAAATAAAATTTCTAAAATTTTTTTTCTGAAAACCCAAACGCGCAAAAGCAGCAGAGAAGAATTCTCAGAAATAACACCTACTACATGAAGAAGCAATTTAAACAGGAGCCAAAAAGAAGAGAAAAAACACCAATGCAAACGAGCAGGGAAATACATGCAAGAATGCAGAAATTTTGAAAATGCTGATCTTTGGCTTTATCAAGGACCAGCAAAACACAGCAAAAACTCATCTCTACAAAGACCTAGTAAAACATGGGTTTCTGCTATGTCATAAATGTATTTCAGGTAAATGATCCCACAAAACAAAAACACGTTCTAAGTCACGGAAAGGTAAAAATTAAGAATAAATTTAGCAATACCTTTATGACATACATGGCTCAACCCACAACGACTCATCGTCAACAAATCCAGGAAAACCTAGAGCCCATAAGCAGAAAAATTAAACTATTGCCAGACACGTGGATAATTTAGACAATTGAAACGTAATACAAAACCTGGAAAAAAAACTTAAAAGAGAAATTTTCAATATGCACACAGTCATGCTTTATTTCAAAAATGCTTTATTTGAAGGCACAAGTTCCATAAAATGAGACAGCAGAGCCACGTGGTTCAAAACTCGAAGCACGCAACCTGGACAAAGTACAACGAGAAAGCAAGGTCAAAAATTAAAATCAAAGCCAAAGGCAAGAGAATAACTACGCCAGTTTTTGGGGAAAACAAAAAAAGATCACAAACGAATGCCAGCAGCATAAAAAAGCGAAAAGAATTCCAAAAGCCACAAAAAACAAAAAACGAAATGACTGACCTGCGAAACTGCTTAACAAAGAGACGGAAGATGATACAAAATGGCCGTCAAACCTCCCGCCGGCCACGGAACACCCGTTGGTGTGGAGGAGAAGCTACCCAAGAGCAGCCCCGCATACAAAAACGCATTCCGCAGAAAACGGCAATCCACCAATCAAAAAACTTTGAAATGAAAAAGATAAACTGACTGTCTGGAAAGAGCAGAAACTCAACGGAATGCAAGAAAAATATCATCAAACACGCCCAATACGTATTTAATATTATTCACCTGTGTAAGGCTCCGGGAGTTGATGGCATAACTGCCGAGATGTTGAAATATGGTGGTGACTCTATAATTGACTGGTTAACTGAAATTTGTCACTTGTGCTGGAGGTTAGGAATGGTCCCTCAGGATTGGAAGGATGCTATTATCCGTTGTATAAGGGAAAAGGTGATCAGACTAAATGCAAGAACTATCGTGGCATTAACCTACTAAGTGTGCCAGGGAAAGTGTTTGGTAAGGTTGTTATTGAAAAAGTACGGGGTCTTACATCAGAGAAAGTGTGGGATGTTGAGACTGGTTTTATGCCTGGTAAAGGCTGCACTAACCAGATTTTTGCATTACGCACGATGATTGAAAAGTATCTGGCTGTTGGTAAGAAAGCTTTTGCTGCCTTGATAGATTAGAGAAAGCTTATACCGAGCAAATAGGACACTTTTGTGGAAGGTATTGAATGAATATGGTGTTACTGGGAATCTACTTAATAGTGTAAAAGCCATGTATGCTGGTAGTAGAGCTTGTGTACGAGTGAATGGTGTTTTATCAAAATGGGTTTTCTATTGGTGCAGGAGTTAGACAAGGTTGTGTAATGTCACCATGGCTGTTTAATATATTTATGGACGCATGCATGCGTGATGCCAAAATAGATAATAGTTGTTTATGTCTTGGTGATATCCGTGTGTGCAGATTGCTGTATGCTGGCGACACTGTCCTGTTGGCAGAGAGCAAAAGCGATTTGCAGAGTATGTTGTCTCGGTTGCACGAAGTTTGCATGAAATTCAAACTGAGTATAAATAAGGGAAAAACCAAAGTAGTGGTGTTTGAGAGAGGAACGGGTAGTACCGAATGTAATATAAGTATAAATGGCACAGTGATTGACCAGGTGAGTGAGTTTGTGTATTTAGGAAGCATGTTTGACAGAGAGAACAAATTGGATTGTGAAATTAGTAGGCTAGTGAATTCTTCATTAAAAGTCATAGCTGCTCTGGGAGGTTTTCAGAGGAATGATCGGTTCTCAAGAGTCCTGCATGGCTGTGTATGAAAGTGTAATTGTTCCTACTCTGATGTATGGCAGTGAAGCATGGGTACTACAGAAGAAGCATAGGAGTCGTTTGTGTGCTGGAGAAATGTGTTACTTACGTGGGCTTGTGGCAAGACACGATATGATTGTGTGAGAAATGAAGATGTATTGCAGTTGTATGATGTGAAGCAAAATGTTGTTAGCAAGGTGGAGACCAATATGCTTCGGTGGTTTGGCCATGTTGAAAGAATGAGTGATGAGATGCTTACTAAGAAAATCTTTTCAGCCCAAATGGCAGGAATGAAAGGCAGAGGAAGGCCAAGGAAGACATGGGTGGATCAGATTCAGGAGTGTCTGCATGAGAAAAAGATTATGAGTATTAGGTATAAAAGATCTTGTGTACGGCGTGTAATGGATATTAGTGAAGCTCGAGTTGTATGTCAAGATCGCTGTATATGGAGAAGTTTGATACGACAAGAGTAAGGTAGTTTGTATTTCTCTTTGAAGCTAACCTCTGAATCTTAGAGAACAGCTTAGTGATATGTATGTATGATTAAAAAACCTCAAAGTAAAACTACACAAAACATGTAGTTTCTTATAAAGTTTTTCTTAATTTACACTATTTTTATGTTACTTATTCTTGAAATCGAATAACTATTTTACATTTTAAACTGTTTTAGCATTTTTATTTAATATTTTATCATTTTTAGTTTTTTAATTAAACTGTTTTATCCATAGCACTAAAGGTTCCAAAAAGGTAGTTAATATACATCCTCTAGACCAAGTTCCAAAAAGGCTTTCATTGGCCAGAATCATTTTATTAACTGCGATGCAATTAAATTAGATCGGCTAACCTGACTTTATTTTTAGGAACTATTTTTCTTAAAGCTGTTTTAATAAAGTTAGCTGGTTTTTGGTTCTCTAGAAAGCTATTTAAGAGAAGACCAACGTGTTCAAGGAAATTCGAAGTATTGTTGCGTATTCTGGCAATTCTAAAGTGCCGCCTGTGAAACAAGGACATTCTCTATTACTTTAGTGGAGATATTATTTGTCCAGCGTAAATATTTAATTACTGTAAGAGGAAAAATTATTTCTTTTATTAAATAGGCTAATGGTAGGGTTATCATTATTAAGTTTTATGCTTAAATTTAAGAAATCAAGCTCCTGGTTATTTTGGTTAGTTTTATTTAATTTAAGGCAGCTAGGGTAGATATCTGAAAAATCATTCTCTATTATTTCAGAGTTATTAATATATCTGTATGTATATATATAGCTATCAGAGTTCTAGGACCTATATTTTATAAACTTATACTCTTTATAGAACAGAAACAGATTACAAACACTGGTGGAGTGGGAGCATCCCATAGGGGTGCTATTAATTGCTTATAGAGATATTGGTTATAAAGAATATGGTTATTATTAATACAACAGTTAAGTAAAGTATATTCCAGGTATTGGCTTTAACAATTTTGTTAATTTTAAATTTTACAAACACCTCCTTAAGCGTGGAAATACACTGGCGGAAAGTGAAAAAGAACACCAAGAAGAAATTGGCGGACGATCATGATATTTACATATGTTAATGGAGTCGAGTTTACGTAGGGGTGATGTTAATTTCGGGACCAACCGGTAAGCGCTTACGCCACAGCACGGCATAATATGCAAATTATCGTCGGTGGTATTTAAGGAGTACGGCGAAGTGATTGTAATCAGTCGTCGGCGTACGGACACATACGAAGACCCTGAAGAAGCTGCAATGCCTGGACATGGAAGACGTGTACGATTTCAGCAGTTATCGGACTTTGAGCAATGTCGTCTAGTCGGACTTCGCGAGGACGGGTGGTCGTATCGTCGTATTGCGGAGCGAATTGGACGGGAAGTATCGGTGGTGGTACGATGGTGGCGTAGATGGTCCAAGGAACATTCCCACACGAGAAGACGTGGAACCGGGAGTCACAGACGGACTGATGAGCGGACCGATCGACGCATAAGAAGAGGGGCGTTGTCAAGCAGAACATCCACTGCGACGCAAATCCGAGCTGCCGTTGCACCTGAGGTGACTGTGCGAACAATCCGCAAACGTCTACTGGATGCAGGACTACGTGCACGTGTGCCTCTGGCATGTGTACCTCTGACTCCAGCCCATCGTCAGGAACGGCTGCAGTGGTGTCGCCAACGTCTGCACTGGAGAACGCAATGGCAATCTGTCGTGTTCAGCGATGAAAGTAAATTCTATTTGGGAGCCTCCAATGGCCGTATGCGTGTTTGCAGACGCACAGGGGAGAGTCTCCACCCTTCTTGCATCCGCCAGCGACACACAGGCCCTACACCTGGTCTCCTGGTGTGGGGAGCGATCAGCTATCACTCCCGTACACAACTAGTGTTTGTACCGGGTACGTTAAACAGCAGCTCCTACATCAACAACATCATTCAGCCCGTTGTTGTGCCATTTGTAAGGTCGGTCCATCGTGGTGTTTTCCAGCAAGATAACGCACGCCCACACACGGCACGTGCAACGCAACATGCACTTCAGTGTGTGAGACAACTTCCATGGCCTGCACGTTCACCGGATTTGTCCCCCATTGAGCACATGTGGGATTTTATGGGACAACGACTCATCCGGTCTCCACGACCATCCCCGATTTACGCGTCCAGGTTGAGAATGCTTGGAACTCAATACCCCAAACTTACATCCAACATCTGTACGACAGACTCCATGCCAGAATTGCACAGTGTGACGCAGTTCATGGCGGTTCAACCTCGTACTAACCATGTTACATGGAAATGTTATTTTTCAGTTTACCAGCAAATACAACTGTATTTTGCCATAATGTTTTGATCACGTTATCCTCGGTATTCCGTTATTATGCTGTATAAAATTCGTTGGTATCAGACGTCTCCTTCTTGGTGTTCTTTTTTCACTTTCCGCCAGTGTAATATCTGAAAGAGGCAGATTGGAAGATATGTTCTCAAATCATAACTATTAATGTCTATAGGCCTTAAGCTAAAAATAGAAGAAATCACCTCGAAATTGTTATTTATAATCCAAAAATTCCTGTTCTACAGATTAGCCCTGTTTCTAATAAGTTCCAAAACTTTTTCAGAAGTGCTTTAAATGTCTGGTCTATTTCCTTTTTATGACTCCTGACACCACTAGCTATGAAACTGAGCTTCACAGGATCCTTATGAAATTTTACAGTAGCAAAAAGAAAAGGAAATTCACGATCATAACCTCTAATCAGAGGAATTTTAAGCTTTCTATGGTAGGCTTTAAACAGATTACCAAGTTGTTTGGTAATGTAACTGACATGCTCATATGCTACTCTATTACTGAGTTCTTGATTAATTAATTCAAAATAGAAACTTTTACAAATAATTGCAAAATAATTGCTAGCTTTATTAGTGGTCGTAAAGATATATTTCTCTTGAAGTTCAGAGACTTTTTTGAAGCACTGGAGAACTGCAGTTTCGTCTAAGCATATCCTAAGACCGGCCAATTTTTCAGAGAAGCTAAAGATAACATTGTACTTCCACTCCGCAAAAGCCTCAATTGGCTGATTGAATGCCAAACTAGTCTTAATAATATACCTATTGAGTTTGCAGAAGCAGAAAAGTTTCTCATCTTGAACAGCTTTTTTCAAGAAAAAGCCACACATGAAATGTACATGGGAATATCCGAATGGGACAACAAGTGAAATTGATTTTATTATGTGTAACAAGGAAGTTGTCATCGAAGACTGTAGTGTGCTAAACAAGTTCAACAAATTAGTCCCAAAGTTCTCCCAAGAATGGTGAGATGTAAGATGCACCTCAACATTAAACTCGAACGTAGCAAGCTCATAAGACAAACAAAATGTATTGACATGACCAACCTCAAAGAACATCATAATACCTTCAAGTTGGAACTGAAGAACAGATTTTCTGCTTTAGCAGGCCTAACATGGGAAGAAGTGGATATTTCTGAAGTCAATAGAGAACTCATCAAGGCTCTTATGGAAACAGCAACAAAAATAGGTGGTACTAAGAACAAGTTGCATATGAAGAAAATTTCAGGAAAAACAAAAATGCTGATGCAAAAGAGAAGGGAGATTAGGACAAATAAAGATGACATAATTTCCAAAGTGAAGTATATAGAGCTATGCAAGACAGCACGAAAAAGTATCGGTGAAGACGTAAGGAAATCCAACTGTGAACTAGTGAGAAAAGCAATTGAAAGCAACCAAAGCTTGAAGAGAGCAAAGGGGCATCTCAGTAAGGGTAAAAAAACAGATTATGGCACTGAGAAAACAAGATGGCCCTATAACAAGAAGTAGTGGCGAAAGTTTGACAAGAGTGAAAGATTTGTACTCAAAACTGTATGAAAGGGATGATACATCTGCTCCAGACATTACGACAGGTACCAGTACCGAAATCCTTCCAATCTTCCCAGCAGAAGTCACACATGCAATTAAGAACATAAAACGGGGAAAAGCTCCAGGAGAAGATGGAATTACCGTGGACATTATACAAGAAGCAAGTGGAGAAATTGAAACTAGACTCGACCAAGTTTTCACTAGATGTCTTAATGAAGGAAAGATTCCTGATGATTGGAACAATGCTACAATGATCCTGCTACACAAAAAAGGTGATGATGAGGATCTCGGAAACTAAAGGATCATCAACCTCCTACCAGTGATTTATAAAATCTTCTCTAAGGTTCTTTCACATCGCTTGAAGGTAGCACTAGACATGGCTCAACCAAGAGTACAAGCTGGATTGAGGAATGGCTACAGCACTGTAGATCATATTCATGTACTAAGAGAACTAATTGAAAGAACAAGGGAATATGAACCTTGTTCTTCCACTATGCATGGCTTTTATTGATTATGAAAAGGCCTTCCATTCCGTGAAATCATTAGCAGTTACAATGGCTTTGAAATCCTGCGGTATTGAAGATGCATACAATAGCATTATCAATAACATCTATGAAAACGCAAATACAAAGGTTCGGATATTTGAGGATACAGCACCAATAAATATTGGAAAGCGAGTAAGAAAAGGTGACACCATACCCCCCCCCCAAGCTCTTTAATGCCACATTGCAAAATGTCTTTCAATCTTTGAACTGGGAAAACAAAGGGATAAAGATTAATGGAGATTATTTAACTCACCTTCGTTTTGCTACTGACGTAGTCATTTTTGCAACTACCCCATCAGAGTGCAGAGTATGATCCAGGAACTTGCTGACAAGAGTAAAGAAGTGGGATTAAAAATGAACTTTCAGAAGAAAAAAGTGATGTACAATGCTTTTCCAAGAAACGAAAATTTGTCGATTGATAGGGAAAAGCTGGAGATAACCAATACCTACATTTATCTTGGGCAGCAGATACCAAATGAGGGTCACACTGGTGAAGAAATTAATCTGCGTATAAAACTTGGATGGAGAGCTTTTGGAAGAAACAGTACAATTTTTAAGAGTAGTAAAATTTGTACTGTTATGTCATTTTTCTTTTTTAACATTTTCCTTTTTATATCTTAAAAGAAAAGTGTTTAATCAATGCATCCTGCCAGTGCTTACATGTGGAGCAGAGACATGAACTTGATTAGATAAGACATACAAAGACACAAAGACTGCAGACAACTCAAAGGAGCATGGGGATCATGCTTGGTGTAACCAAGAGAGATAAGAAGAGGAACTCGAGGACATGTTGCCAGAAGAATGGACCACCAATGGACAACCGAAATTTTAGACTGGATTCCAAGGGACAGGAAAAGACCCAGAAGAAGACCACATGGGTGATGACTGGATGAAATTCGGAAGTATACCGGAGTGACATGGAGGAGACAGTAGTGGAAAAGACTTGAAGAGACATTCATCCAGCAACGGACTGATAATGGGTGACAATGATGATAGTGATACATATGTACGTATAAGTTAATGAAAAATTACCTGGCCGAATAATTTCATTGTTTGAACGAAAAGGTGGAAATTTGCGCTGACAGCAGCAATTCGTGTACTCATACGTACTATATCAATAGTACAATGGTACGTCTTGTAAAACTTTTGAAGATGACAATCCGTTTTTTGGTGTAAATATGACAAGGATGGTAAGTCAGATAATATCCGAAAACTTGAAAATTTCGTCGTCCTGGAGCGGGAATCGAAGCCGGGTCTCCCGGATAGTCCCCGGGCATGCTAAACACTACACCACCCAGAACGACCAAGTCTCAAGTTTCTGATTAATTTGAATATAGCCATCACAGGATTCGCTAGCCGGAGCAACGGGCATTTATGTTTAGCGAATCTGGAGGTTAAGAATCCTATCCCGTGATTGCCCGGAGGAGCAGATAAATCATGAATAGAATACGGGATTACACCATACAATACAAATTTTTGAAGATGACAATCCGTTTTATGATGTAAATATGACCAGGACAAGGAAATTTTTTTTTGGTGTAAATATGACCTTCCCGCTCCAGGACGACGAAATTTTCAAGTTTACGGATATTATCTGACTTATCATCCTGGTTATATTTACACCGAAAAACAGATTGCCATCTTCAAAAATTTGTATTGTATGGTGTAATCTCGTATTCCATTCATGATTGTACGACTTGTGTTTGACATCTGCCTGCCTGTTGGATTTTATTCTTCATCTGACTGGGTAACAAGGACTCAAATAACTGTTTTCGCGGAGCCGAAAGATTAACGGAATGTGTCGCGATTCTTTGTCTGGAATTGAATGCGCAAGTAATATAAAATAAGCTCATTTTCTAACGCTTTTGCACTTAAAACCTATAAAGCATTTATTTACTTAGATCTTGTGAAATATTTAGCTATTCACTGCTTGATACACTGAGAAATTGGGATGGGCATTGATTTTAAAAGCCGGAAAATGCAGTTCTTTATTCATTTTTATAAAGTGTCGTAACATTTTATACAAAACGTTACGGGGGACATGTATAAAAAAATTCCAACATTAAAAAAAAGTTTGAATTGCTGCTTCGGTACATTTTGCGTAACAAAATTATGGAAAATAAATTATATTTATGAAGTTCATAAAATTACTTTCATTTTTTAGCACGTCTTTTGTAAAAAAAGATCGTGCTTATGTTATTGGTTTGTCCGTCCGTCTGTACCCACGGTATCTCTGCAACTATTAGTCTGATTTGAAAAATTCTTTTGCAGTCGAAAGCTTGAAATATGCGAATGATGATCCTTATTTCGTTTTTTTTTACGATGTACAATTTCGCCGCTAGAGGGCGTAAATGCAGATCATGTCGAATTTAAAAATACGTTTTATTCCACATATTTGCTTCTAAACATCCGATTGAAAAAAATCTTTTATCTTTCGATTTCATTTACGTCGAAGAGTATTTTGCATATAGTTACTTTTTCAAATTACGCACAGATTTTCCGCTAGGGGCGTAAAAGTAAATTGCATTTTTTCCAATAACTCTTCTTCTAAAACTCCGATTTGAATTTTTTTTTTCAGCCGATACATCTCCTGATGCACAATCTTTTGCATTTAATTTCGAATTTTTTGGTAAAGAATACTTTGGCCACCAGGGGGAGTAAGTGTTAATTTTCGCTTCTGATGTATTTGCCATAAAATATGAGCTTCTAAAATATCGATTGAAAAAAATCTTTCGTGGACTGATGCCACCACATCGATAAACTTTTTCCGAATATTTTCTTCCTAAAATATTCCACAGTTTCTCCGCCAGGGGCGTAGATGTATATCTTATTTTTGTCAATATCTCGACTTCTAGGAGTCCGATTTGAAAAATTCCTTCTTTGTTGGATAGCGTTTTTCGTGTGACATGTTTTTCATATGATTTCAAAATTTTCACGTAATTCATAGACTTTCCGCTAGGGGGCGTAAAGGTAAAATGCGTTTTCTCCTATATCTCTGCTTCTAAATCTCCGATATGAAAAATTCTTTCTGCACCGGATACAGCTCCTGATGGGAAATCGTTTGCACATAATTTCTAATTTTTGTAAAAAATGTTTTGGCCACCAGGGGGCGTAAACCTTAATTTCCGCTTCTGATGTATTTGCAGCAAAATATGAGCTTCTAAATTCTTGATTGAAAATAACGTCGTTTGTAGACCGATACTACTCATGCCGACAAACTTTTTAGAAACATTTTCTTCTTATAATAGCGCACTGTTTCTACGCCAGGTGGCGTACATGTATATCTTATTTTTTGTCAATATCTCGACTTCTAGGAGTCCGATTTGAAAAATTCCTTCTTTGTTGGATAGTGTTTTCCGTGTCGCATGTTTTTCATATAATTTCAAAACCTTCACGTAATTCATAGACTTTCCGCTAGGGGGCGTAAAGGTAAATTGCGTTTCCTATATCTCTGCTTCTAAATCTCCGATATGAAAAATTCTTTCTGCACCGGATACAGCTCCTGATGAGAAATCATTCGCACATAATTTCTAATTTTTGGAAAAAATGGTTTGGCCACCAGGGGGCGTAAACCTTAATTTCCGCTTCTGATGTATTTGCAGCAAAATATGAGCTTCTAAATTCTCGATTGAAAATAACATCGTTCGTAGACCGATACTACTCATGTCGACAAACCTTTTAGAAGCACTTTCTTCTTAAAATAGTGCACGGTTTCTACGCTAGGGGGCGTAGATGCATATCTTATTTTTGTCAATATCTCGACTTCTAAGAGTCCGATTTGAAAAATTCCTTCTTTGTTGGATAGTCTTTCCGACGTGAAATGTTTTTCCTATGAATTCAAAATGAAAAAGTAAATCATAGACTTTCCGCTAGGGCGCACAATGGTAAATTGCGTTTCCTGCTCCTGAAACTCCGATTTGAAAAATTCTTCCTGTATCGCATACATGACCTGACGGAAAATATTTTTCACGTAATTTCTAATGTTTGGTAAAGATGGTTTGACCACCAGGAGTCATAAGTGTCAATTTCTACTTCTGATGTATTTGTAGCAAAATCTGGGCTCCTGAAAACTCGACTAAAATTTTTTTCCTTGTTCCGATACCGGTCATATGGATAAACCTTTTGTGAATACTTTCTTCCTAAAATAATGCATGGTTTTCCCACCAGGGGACGTAAAGTCACATCTTATTTTTGTCGATAACTCTGTTTCTAAGAGTTCGTAAGCTCACGATTCCGTTTACAGCAATATCTGAGGGATCAAAGACCCGATTGAAAAACTTCTTTCTTCCGTCAGATACTATTGTTTTCCATACCGGTTCCATTGACTTTGAATAGCTTTGATAAATTTAATTTGCGTCAGAACGGATTCAAAAGACGTGCTTATTACACCCGAAAATTCGGTGTCATCTTTCTTGTTGCCAAATTATCACTAGCATGTACAAGCGTAAAAAATTCTTTGTTTACAATTTTTTTATCTTATAAATGAATGGTAAAATTTTAAATTGTATTTATTAATTATAAAAAAATGAAGTTAATTGCAAAACGAATAAATAGATCTTTAATAGTTGTATGGCCGGCATTTTGTGTAGGGTCAATGAAATGTTTTGTGGATTATAACTCATATCTTTACGATGAAACAGCACCTGCTATATAATCTATCGACTGAATTAAAACGGGGAAGGAGGGCAACTGCTGTTTAATTGTCCTCAGAGACGTTTTCATTCTTTACATAAGTGCTTTCGTACCACTGCTAGCGTAGATACAAATTTCGTAACACTGCTTCACTGCTGGATCGGAAAATCAATTCATTTTAATTACTGCAAGCGACCAAACTAAAAATGTGTATATGCAGAAACATTGTAATTACTAGAGGTGGGACGAATCCTAAATTTTCTCGAATCCGAATCCTAAAAGGTTCTCGAATCCCTCGAACCTTCATATAAGAATAATTATAAGAAAAAAGGGAAAGAAAATACTTCTACTTAAAATTAAAAGTTTTTAATTGAAGCAAAATTTGAAATCTGTGTTTAATGAAAATCAAATTAAATATAATTTTCAAAAATATATCCATATGTATTAAGAAGATTCAAATGAAATTTGCAATTTATATTTACTAAATGAAGTACATAACTCTTGAGTCTTGAGTTCATTTCCATTTTCTGAACATAATTTGACAAAAAAATATTTCAGTAACAATTCACACTTTTAACATTTTTCTTTAATAACAAAAGTTCCAAAACCCTTTTAAATCAAAGCAAGTGCATAAGTGGGGAGGATTATTTCAAGAGTTAATGTAGATAAACACTAAACATGGAACACTAAATTGAATAAATTCTTTCCAGGAAATTAAAAAAAGTTAAAAACATGATTGTTTTAAGAGTTAATAAAAACACTAAATACTGAGCTCTTTCAAGGCAATGTAAAAAAATCAGAAACCTTTAATGGAGATTTTATTTAAAAACACTAGCATTCGAACTCGCTCTGTGTCTAGATTACTTCGTAAAAATAGCTGTGTACATACTGTACTTTTCAAATAGCTGTGTACACACTGTAGACAATCTTCTTCGATTGTTTTCTAATGTCAGAACTCGTCATGTTGACAAAAATTCCAACAAATATCGCTCTACAACAAGCACCAAACGCCAAGTTTTTAGGTTAAGATTCGAAAGGTTCGAAAGACGAAAAAAGCGCGAAGATTCGAGTTTTCGAATCTCGAATCTTTTTCAAGATTCGCGGGATTCGAGGATTCGAATGCCCATCCCCAATGACTACATATGATAATATATTCTGAGATAGTATGTTCCGATGATAGATAATGTACTCTGAAACCTGTATACTATCCAATAAGTCCCCAAACTCAGCTAGTTCCACTCCCGCATATGATTTGCTGCAATACAGATAAATTACCTATTACTGTTACCTAAAAAATAAAAATGAAAACAAATGATCAATTCATTAAGATTCCAGCATAGAATGTTACCCAACCAGTTTCTTGAGGGGAACGTTGAATTACAGATTCAAATATAACAGCACATAGTGGAAGTATTTCTGTACTAACGACATGTTGCCGCAAATCCAGAAACTTTTTGAACGTGCACGTTGTCTATGTCTAACTACACTGGCGGAAAGTGAAAAAAGAACGCCAAGAAGGAGACGTCTGATACCAACGAAATTTATACAGCACAATAACGGAATACAGAGGATAACGTGATCAAAACATTATGGCAAAATACAGCTGTATTTGCTGGTAAACTGAAAAATAACATTTCCATGTAACATGGTTAGTACGAGGTTGAACCAAAATGAACTGCGTCACAATATGCAATTCTGGCATGGAGTCTGTCGTACAGATGTTGGATGTAAGTTTGGGGTATTGAGTTCCAAGCATCCTCAACCTGCAAGCGTAAATCGGGGATGGTCGTGGCTGGCCGTGGAGACCGGATAAGTCGTTGTCCCATAAAATCCCACACGTGCTTAATGGGGGACAAATCCGGTGAACGTGCAGGCCATGGAATTTGTCTCACACCCTGAAGTGCATGTTGCGTTGCACGTGCCGTGTGTGGGCGTGCGTTATTTTGCTGGAAAACACCACGATAGACCGACCTTACAAATGGCACAACAACGGGCTGAATGATGTTGTTGATGTAGGAGCTGCTGTTTAACGTACCCGGTACAAACACTAGTTGTGTACGGGAGTGATAGCTGTTCGCTCCCCACACCAGGAGACCAGGTGTAGGCCCTGTGTGTCGCTGGCGGATGCAAGAAGGGTGGAGACGCTCCCCTGTGCGTCTGCAAACACGCATACGGCAATCGGAGGCTCCCAAGCAGAATCTGCATTCATCGCTGAACACGACAAATCGTAATTGCGTTCTCCAGTGCAGACGTTGGCGACACCACTGCAGCCGTTCCTGACAGTGGGCTGGAGTCAGAGGTACACATGCCAGAGGCAGACGTGCACGTAGTCCTGCATCCCGTAGACTGTTGCGGATTGTTCGCACAGTCACCTTAGGTGCAACGGCAGCTCGAATTTGCGTCGCAGTGGATGTTCTGCTTGACAACGCCGCTCTTCTTATGCGTCGATCGGTCCGCTCATCAATCCGTCTGTGACTCCCGGTTCCACGTCTTCTCGTGTGGGAATGTTCCTCGGACCATCTACGCCACCATCGTACCACCACCGATACTTCCCGTCCAATTCGCTCTGCAATACGACGATACGACCACCCGGCCTCGCGGAGTCCGACTAGACGACCTCGCTCAAAGTCCGATAACTGCTGAAATCGTACACGTCTTCCATGTCCAGGCATTGCAGCTTCTTCAGGGTCTTTGCACGTGTCCGTACGCCGACGACTGATTACATTCACTTCGCCGTATTCCTTAAATACCACCGACGATAATTTGCATATTATGCCATGCTGTGGCGTAAGCGCTCACCGGTTGGTCCCGAAATTAACATCACACCTACGTAAACTCGACCCCATTAACATATGTAAATTTCATGATCGTTCGCAGATTCCTTCTTGGTGTTGTTTTTTCACTTTCTGCCAGTGAATTTTGAAAACTAAGAAAAACAATGCTTGCATAGCTTTAAAATATGTTTTTTGACTACGCGCTTTTCCTGAAAATTTGTCTTTTTCTTCCGGAAATTTTAATCTGGTTTCAGGTATATTCTACCAAACTAACGCATGACAATGTGCATACAAGAACCTTCAATTCCATCGACATTTTAGTTTGTTCTTAGGAACCCCGTGAGGCCAAATTTTACTTAAAAACTTGATGGGAAAAAATGGTCCATATCGAAAGAATGTGTTGAAAATGGCTGAAACCGGATTAAAACGCAGAAAGCATGAGGAAGATCAATTCGAACACAGATTTCTACGGCCCTAGCATTCAAAGAAAACAGGTAATTACCCCTTAAAAGGTATACATCGCCTTTCAGCATGTAAAGAGTTTCCCCCTTTTTATGGCCGCAATATAAGGCATAGCGGGAGTTCTTGTGCGACTGAAATTTCGTCTCCCCATTTGACAACCGCTAATGATTTCAATATAAGGCAGAGCGAGAAAAGATGAAAGGGGAAAAGGCGTTGCGAGAAGACACCGAGAAACTCCATGGGCTATACATTTCGCCTGTCCCTAATTTAGGGGGCCACTGGTTCCAGCGAAGGGAGAGAACCAGTGTCATAAGAAGAACAAAAACATCCATGACTCACCGGAATTCGAACCGGACCTATCTCGGACGAATGGTCAGAAGGCAGCGTATATACCATAGCGCGGCCGGGGCGGCATTGGTTGGAATTAAACTTCTCATGTATGTATTTGAGGGAAACGTCAACCAAAAGTTATTTTCGTTAATCAGCTTACTGTGCAATTCAGTAGCGATAAATAAACGCGAGTCCCGCAAGATCAAATACGCATTGAAGTCAAACGCTATATATTTTGTTCTTTGTGAAGTTGCAACTTTAATATCCCAAAACTAAAAGTTATCAGCCCAAAAAATGAAGTAGATAATTCTGCGGCGAACTTAGAACCTAAGATTTCGGCAAACTGCTGTTATTGCGGAATATTTCAGAAACCAATATATAACAACGAAATGTGCTTCCACAAACAATAATTACTTTAATTTCTTTCCATCGTATACTGCAGAAACAGTTGGTTGCTATGAATGCGCTAGGAACTTTAGGGTGGAGCTGTGGACTATTTTGATTCTTTCCTTTTTGTGGGGTCAGTGTCAACAACATAATAATAAATAATAATGCATAACTGAATAGGTCTAAGTAAGTTTCACTGTAATTAAAATGGACTTTAAACGGACAGTCAAAATTGTGAACAACTTTGAGAGCTCCTATGGGGAAAATGTAAGAAATAAATGGAAGATAAAGCATTTATTTTGACAAATCAGGCTAAATGTTTTGCTTGTTTTTTTTCACGTCACCTCTAAAATGTTAAAATTCTTACTTTTAGAGCTCCTGATTAGGAAATTGTAAAATACAACAAAATATGAATGAGCCAAATTGCTGACGCATTTAAATTATTGCTGTCTGTGTCTATCAATCACAAAAATAATTTTTTAAAGTATAAACAAACAAACAAAAAAAGTGAACGGACAGACAGAACGATCAGACCATCTCTGTTTTTACAAAACACGCTAGAAAAGTATAACCAGTCAAATAGGTTCATCATTAAAATTAATTTTCTAGGTCTTTTCTTTTTTGCAAGGCAACAAATTTGAAAGAAACAGAAAAGAAAATATCACTGAAGAAATGAGGAGGGTGTGAATGACATTCGAATCCGAGCCCAGGGATGAAAAAAAAATCGATAAAAAAAACGGCATTTTCTTTTTTTGCTTATAAGAAGGTTACATCATGAAAATTTGAGCAAACTATTGCTGAAATTTACAATGTAGGCGGCATAGCTTTGGGATATGACGAACAAAATTACTGTTATTTCTTCAAAATAAAACCAACATCGCTCAAACAAGGTCATCACTGGCAATATATCAGTGGAAGCAAATAATTATAATGAATGGTTAGCAGTGATTGGGTATTCAAAAATTTCTCAAAATAATACAGTTCTAGTATTTTTTCTTTTTTCTTTTTATATAAGTTATGACAGTCAACGTGCAAAACGGATCCATTCTTAGAACATGCCGAGACATAACAATTAATAAGAAGAAGTAGCCATTATATTAAATTTGCATATTTTTCAACTTAGATCCCACATTCCCATTATGAAATATGTAACTGGTACTAAATTAGATTTTTAGAAAGATTTAATATAATTCTTTTTTTAGTTCTTTTCTATTTCATGACACCTTCATTTCATAAGTTACCCTCTTACGAAGTACGTATTCGAGAACCTTACTAGGAAACAGTACCCAACGCTGCCCGAGTATAACGTTTGAAATACAATGTGCATATTCAGATTTCTGAAGCAGTGAATGGTGATTGTGTTGTGAGTAGCAATTGCTAAACACCCAACAACGAAAAATATTAGGGTTTCTTTTTGTTTATGCACTCTGCGCGTGCAAATCTCGATAGCATTAGAGTAATAATATTCTGGAATACAAAAATACGGAAAACAGTCTCAGTTTATAAATACCTCTTCATAAAGTATGTTAATCATGCTCGTATTTGACGTTAAAATGTCTATTTTTGCCCTGCAATTTCGCTTCGGTTTACATAGTGCTAGAGCTACAGCCTGAAATTTACTCTTTCAGGGGGATCGTAATGAAAATGAGTTTGACAAACACAACCTTAATGAACCATAAATAAAATAATTTACCCAACTCTAGATTAGTAGTGAAGTACTACATGCGTCGGAATAGCAACGTTCTCGCGATGATTCCAGCAGAAATAGCATAACAGATATTTTTGATTTTAGCAAGCCTCCCTTTTGGAATTTCAACTTAGAATGGAAAACTGCCCCTCGAACAAAAACGAAAAACAATCTTCGAAAATTTAAAGTGTCTGCCATGATTTCCCGCGATGAGTTATGGCTGCCAAAGTCACGCAGACACGCACATTTTCTCCCCCCTCAATATTGCCCATTTTCCCCGATTTTGACGTGCTGCTACAAATACTCTGCTGTTCAGAACTTTATAACGAAGTAAATTTCTCCGTCATTTCTGTTCACGCCAGGATTCAAATCCGGATCCCCTCATTCTGGAATAAGTCACTCTACCAATTGAGCTACGCGGACGTTTGTTCTGACTACTATTTGCCTTTATGTCGTGGTACGTCATCCCCCCCCGAAAGAGGGCCGGGGGCATGGCCCACGGGTCATGAATCGTTGCAGGCAGCCATCCGCTGTAGAACGTGCACTCGAGAACTCCCAGTCAATCTAGTGTGTGGAATTCAACATCACACATTTTTATTTTTCGAAGCGCTGGAGAAGGGATTCCCTGATTTTTCCTATCTCGCGGTGTGGAAAGAACATCACACCAATGCGAGATTTTGAACGGGCGGGTCATCCGGGAAGTTAGGGCGCCATTACAACGAAGTAAATTTCTCCGTCATTTCTGTCCACGCCAGCATTCGAACCCGGATCCCCCTCATTCCGGAATAAGTCACTCTACCAATTGAGTTACGCGGACGTTTGTTCTGACTGCTATCTTTGTGTCGTGTGCGTCCTGCTGGCAGGTACGCCACAACTTAAGGAAGAGGTACGTTTCGAGTAAACAAACTCGGGAAAAGCTGTTTTACAGCTGTACGTGGTACCGATAATAATAGCAAGAGTAGAATGAAACGCATACATAAAAAATCATGAGTAACGAAACGCACTAGATCGAAACAAAATAAAATCTAACGAAGAAAGTACAAGTTCACCTGTCGTCCAGAGTGACACTCTTCCACCAACACTGCATACGCAGGCTACGGACGACGTTCCCAGTATAGGAGATATGTCCACCGCAATGCACGTTTGGTACTAGTGTGCAATGCTTAACACCAACTGGTTTAGGAGCTCTTCGGGGTAAATTGTCTCACTCCTGCTTGAGAGCCCTGATAAGTGCCGGAAGGATCCAGGTTGAGGGATTCCTTTGCCCAACACGTCTTCCCAGGGATTTCCATGCATATTCGATTGGATTGAAATAAAAATAGTGTGCCAGCTTCTCCATCCGACGGATATATCCTCACTAACTATATTCATTCACAACTAATGTGCTGTGAGGAAAGGCGTTATCTTCCAGAAAAATGTAGCCTGCGCCCCAGACACCACGGAACAGACGGAAGTGGCAAGAATATCATTCCAGTACTTCTATCCCGTAATTGTCCGTTGATCGATCACCTGGAGTTCGGTACGTTCACAGAAACATGGCGCCGTGACTGCCATGTCTGTCCCGTTCAACGATGTTCGCGACATCATACGTAGTCCCACGTTCTTTTCAGATCAATTGCCACTTAGAATCGTCAAAAGATTAAAGCGGTCTTTTTCTGTGAACATTACCTTGGCCCATTAATCTAAAGACCAGTCAACGTGAGACATACCCCACTGATGTCAGGCGAAATTCACACACCTGTGCTTGCTTGAAGACCATTAGCCAACTGGCCGGTAGTAATTTTCCGACTTCTTTTTGTCATTACGGCCAGATAACGGCCCGCTGACTCGTACTGCTGGGTCGATCTCCAACAAAACATCTGGCAGTGATTCACATGAAAAACAGAATGAAGTCATATGAAGCACGACTTGGCCTCCTACCTACATACATACACCCTCAGCAACTGTCACGTGCTCTCAGCATATTTGCGTACAGGCTGCGCATCGCGGAAGGTTTTCATACGTCACGTCACACTCGTGAGCATGCGTTGTTATCAAGCTCTTTTAGCACCATGACTCCCTGTAATGGTCTAATTGCATATTTTTTCTAATTTTTGGTTGTTGTTCAGGCTGTTGCATACAGGTATACAACAGCCTGGATAATAACATTGTCCAGTTGTCTAGGAAGCAGTGTCTGCTGGCTTCTCGGGCTGTGTATCTGCTGTCTTATAGATGTGATATGTGATTAAGCTTGACATTTGACAAAAGGTTCCGATTAAAAGTACTCTAACGATATTGCAGCGTCAATGCAATCTCCTAGGAAATTCTACATATTTCTTTAGGAAACAGTATTGTTAACGACCACCATGAGCAACTCTAAAGGTTATAAGCAGTCGCCTGCACCGAATTAGATGCCACTAGCTTTAGGAAGGAACGGCACCAGCGCCACCAGACAAACACACCACCAATGTCTCATCCGAAACTCGAACACAGTCCCGCCCATCCCGGACGAATTCTCAAAATCAGACCTAGAAAATTCTAAAGTATCGAATATGTTGGTGTCCTCAGATAGACAATCCTGCGTGTCCTTAGAGTATACGAATTGTTGTTGCCATTTAGGAAGTAAGTTTTATGCTAAAAAAAATCATGATTATTCTTACACCTATGTATTCCAAAAGGAATGCTTCAAGTCTTATATTTGAAATCGAAGATGCGAACGCCATCTGACGTGACAATTGCACTCCATGGAAACTTTCAAGAAAAATGCTTAAAACCTTGGCGATGCTCATAACTATGCGATCCAGAAATAATTTTTCCAATCTACATTACACAAATCAGTATTTTGTGATCCATTTAAATATGCACTTAGCGGAAAAATTATTAACCAGAGAAAGCTATAATATATATATACCGAGTGGCCACTTTACTATGACCACCCCTCAATACTTCGTTGGACCACCTTTTGCCTTTAATACTGCGTCGATTCTTCGTGGCATGGACTCCACGATATGTTGATGGGTGGTTTGTGGGATCTGAGACCATGCTTGATGAATAGCACTTTCCAGGAGAGTGAGATTGCAGGGTTGTGGATCCAGCTGTCTGATGGCTCGTTCAACTTCATCCCACCAATTCTCAATGCGGTTGAGATCTGGATATTGTGGGGGCCACCTAAGCAAAGTAAACTCACCGGCATGTTCCTGAAACCAATCCTGTACAATACGAGCACTATGGGAGGACGCATTATCTTGTTGAAAGTAGCCATCGCCATTGGGATAAACCATACACATGACAGGGTGCACTTGGTCCGCAACGACGTTTAGATATCATGTGCCAGTCAGACGTTGATCAACACGAATTAAAGGGCCCAAAGCATGCCAGGAAAACATTCCCCAAACCATAACGTTGCCTCCACCAGCTTGAAGGGTTATAGCAATGTATTTGGGGTCCATGCTTTCGTGCTGTTTACACCAAATTCTCACTCGGCCATTGGCATGGTGCAACTGAAAACATGATTCATCGGACCACATAATTTGTTTCCAATTATCGACTGTCCAATCCTTGTGCTCCTGTGCGAACTGGAGACGTTTTCTCTTGTTAACTGCAGACAGCAAAGGTGTTCGAACAGGCCTTCGGCTGCCATATCCCATCCGATGCAGTGTACGGCGAACAGTGCGTGCAGAGATCATTTGAGGGGGTCCTTGATTAAGATGGTCTGTAATTTGCTGCACTGTTGCCCTTCTGATGTCTGTTACCAGTCTGGACACTCTCCGTTACGCCCGAGTAGTCACTAGTCGATGAGGACCACACGTTGCACGTAGAGACCCAGTTTTTTGGCTGACAGTCCAGTCTTTAAACACTTTAACAACAGCTGCTCTGGAACATTTCCCGAATGCAGCGGTTTCGGTGATACTCGCTCCATGGCTCCGAACTCCTACAATCATCACACGTTGAAAGTCCGTCAAATCGCATTCTTACCCATCTCGTCACCCAAAAATCACCTCTACTACTGTCGCAAGCAATATAAGCTTTCCCTTTTTATGCTAGCCTCGCCCTCTCGCGGCTACAGCGTGCAGCTATAGCTCATTTGCTTAAAACTGTCAGGTGGTCGTAATAAAGTGGCCACTCGGTGTATATATATATATATATATATATATAATGAAAATCTATGAAAATGCAAGTGCAAAGATTCGGCTGTTTGAAAATACAACACGCATAAAAATTGGAAAAGGAGTGAGACAAGGTGACACCATATCTCCAAAGCTTTTTAATGCCACATTGGAAAATGTCTCTCAATCACTGAACTGGGAAAACAAAGGGATAAAGATTAATGGAGATTATCTAACTCATCTTCGTTTTGCTGATGACGTAGTCATTTTTGCAACTACCCCATCAGAGCTGCAGAGTATGATCCAGGAACTTGCTGACAAGAGTAAAGAAGTGGGATTAAAAATGAACTTTCAGAAGACAAAAGTGATGTTCAATGCTTTTACAAGAAATAAAAATTTATTGATTGATGGAGAAAAGCTGGTGATAACAGACACGTACGTTAATCTTGGACAGCAGATATCAAGTGAGGGTCACATTGATGAAGAAATTAATCGGCGTATAAAACTTGCCTGGAGAGCTTTTGGAAGAAACAGCATAATTTTCAAGAGCAATATGCCATTATGTCTTACAAGAAAAGTGTTTGATCATTGCATCCGTCCAGTGCTTACGTTTGATGCAGAGACGTGGACCTTAACTAAAAGAGACATACAAAAGTTACAGACAACTCAAAACAGCACGGAGAGGTGCATGCTTGGTGTAACCAGGAGAGATAAGAAGAGGAACTCGTGGATCCGAAAAATGACAAGAGTAGAAGACATCATGATCAGAGTTAAATCCCTGAAATGGCAATGGGCTGGACATACTGCCAGAAGGACAGACCATCGATGGACAGCCGAAATTTTAGATTGGATTCCAAGTGACAGGAAATGACCCAGAAGAAGACCACATGGGAGATGGGTGGATGAAATTCGAAAGAATGCGGGAGTGACATGGAGGAGACTGGCACAAGACAGACCGTTGTGGAAGAAACTTAGGAAGACTTTCGTCCAGCAGTGGATTGATAATGGTTGTCGATGATCATATAATAATACATAAATAACGCAGACGCTACAAGCACAATAGAACTCAATTAACATTGTTACAACCATAAATTTCAGGGGAGGATGCACCCAACGGCTGAGCCATGCGGATGTCTTCATTTAGCAACCCCGACCAAATAAGAAATAACTGGTCATCCTATCCTCCCTACCTGTCAGGAAATAAACATTAAAGTCAACTTAAGTAACAAATCTAATCATTCAAAATAGACCTACCTTAACCCTGGCTGGTGCCCACGTCCGGTAAACAATTTACCGTGGCCATCCACTTCTAGAGTTCATCATTAAGTTTGTGTGTAGGCAATGGGTACGTTCAGAATTATACAGAATAGTGCAGTTGTTCTGCCTCACTGTAAAATATGCCATGTATGAAAGGAAAGAATGGTTAAATGATCCGGGGCAACTCGGAAGAAAATACAGTTTTTATGTAGCACTGAAAGTTAGTAAGGATGAGCTTCTGGTTTATTGATCTTACAAAGTCTTAATCTTAATGACATAAGTGGTTCATAGTTTTTAATAGTTTTTTGAAATGATAGTTACAGATGGCCTCTGGATATTCATTATTGAAGCATCACCAATATAATCTCCTCAGTTGTTTAATAATGTTATGCTTTTTATTATATATTCGCGTAATTCGCAAGATTTGTGAAATTATCAAATTACGAAAAATACTTTTTGAAAGACTGTATATTTTTGTTTTAAAGTTAACCAACTCTTTTTTATCATAAATATCTAGTTCTGGTTGATCTCCCTTAAAATCTATCTGTAAGTCAGGAATAATTTTATTGTTTGCATCTGTATTTGTCTTAAGTAAACATAGACCCCTGGGATAAATATCTTCTATATTCCAATTCACCCTAAAAGTGTACTACTGGGAAAGGCGGGAGAGCCTTATCACATCTCGTCGTGGACCGCAAGAACGGTACCCATCCGCTTTAATGTTGTGCTCTTCTACTGTTTGCTTTCTGATCCCCCCCCCCACACACACACACATCGCACAAGCAGTGGGGATTGTCAGTGGGGATCTGGTGGAGGCCGAACTGCTTCCCCTACTGCCTTCGATGATCATATATGATCATATGTAGAGGATTTTAGGAAGGGAGTGTCTGACCCCAGGTCTTAAACAACCCTTAGAAATAGGAAACTAGGGAATTTGGGCTAGAGCGCCCGATAGAAAAGTGACATGGAAGCGAAGTAGAAAGGGGGAGGAAGACGCCCTTATTTATTACCGGGGGCCAGTACCCGGGGTCCGACGGCTTAACGTGAACCATCCGACTCACGGCGGGTATTTAGTGGATCGAGCGTTCGTACCGGCTGGGATCGAACCTGAGGCCCTTCCCGTGGCAGTCACGAACGTTGCCCACTCGCCCACCCGCGGCCTACTGCCTTCGAGTTTCCCCGATTGTCAATTTATTGCCTCTGTGTTGTTAATGTTGGGAGAGCACCGTATCCGCGTAACCTCATTTCCCCTAATCCATTTCCCCTAATTCTCGTTTGCCCTAATCACATTTACCCCAATCGCATTTCCCCGAAATCGTTTTTACCCGAATTCCCATTTCCCCTAATTTCGTTTGTCCTAATCTCATTTCCCCTAAATCTCGATTCCCCTAATTCGCGTTTGCGATAAACACGTTTACCCCAATTGCGTTTCCCCGAAATAGCTTTTACCCGAATTCCCATTTCCCCTTATTTTGTTTGCCCCAATCTCGTTTCCCTAAATCTCGTTTCCCCTAATTCACGTTTGCCTTAGTCACGTTTAACCTAATCGCGTTTACCCGAAATCGCTTTTACCCGAATTCCCATTTCCCCTAATTTCGTTTGCCCTAATGTCGTTTCCCCTAAATCTTGTTTCCCTAATTCACGTTTGCCCTAAACACGTTTACCCCAATTGCGTTTTTCCGAAATCGCTTTTACCCAAATTCTCATTTCCCCTCATTTCGTTTGCTCTAATCTCGTTTCCCCTAATTTACGTTTGTCCTAATCACGTTTACCTCAAGCGCGTTTCCCCGAAATCGCCTTTACCCGAATTCCCATTTCCCATAATTTCGTTTGCCCTAATCTGGTTTCCCCTAAATCTCGTTTTCCCTAATTCACGTTTGCCCTGATCACGTTTACCCCAATCACGTTTCCCCGAAATCGCTTTTACCCGAATTCCCATTTCCCCTAATTTCGTTTGCCCTAATCTCGTTTCCCCTATACCTCGTTCCCCCTAATCACGTTTGCTCGTATCAAATTTTCCCTAATTCGCGTTTGCCTTATTTCACATTTGCCTAATTTTTGTTAACCGAAATAAAACGGTTGGTCTTGATATCTCAAGAGAATAATTCTTTCTTTTCCTGTTAATTATGTCGACCACCATGCCAGCAAAAGTGAAGAAAAAGTGCAGATGATTATTACCATTATTCGGATAGTCCTTAACGCAACCATTGTATCCGTCACCCCCTTCTCTGATAAAGTATTACATCGCGCCAAACTTTTATTAAAGCAAGAAATAGTATTGTAATGCATTCGCTAAAATTGTGAACGCAGAAGGCCAACTTTTTAAGAGTTCTTAGCGTACCAGCGTCCCCCCCCCCTCTTCTCCGTACAAGGCTAAGCATGAGCAGTGGTAATGCCTTTTGCGAATTCAGTTCCACCTTAATAGTAGACGTCCGTCTGTCCGGCATGAATGTTTTCCCACCTACCACCATCACTGACTGGGCGTAGAACTGGCCACAAAAATTTTAAGGGGCAGTATAAAAACTGCGTTTTCGACCGCTTCGTGGCCTCGACCCCAGAGGTTGGTTATTTGAATCACATAAAGTTTCCGTAATGTCGTATTTTCTTAACTGCTATATTTAACGTAATTCTTCATAAAAAAAATTTTATAATCTACAACTCAACAGGAGAATTTCACGGTTTAAAAACTACAGCTCAATAAATTCCTTGCAAACGCAGGAAGTATGTCCGGAGGGGGGGGAGGGAAGAGGTATACCAATAATATAAAATATAAAGAATTATTGGTTCGATCCAGAGATTTTCAACGCTTGCAAATTACAACTCTACAAATTATTATCTGAGGACACGTGCAAACGCAGGAAACCTGTCGGGGGAGGGATACCGAAAAAATAAAATGTAAAGAGTTTGTAGCCCAATCGGAAGATTTTCGGCGCTTACACACTAACGCAGGAAACCTAGGGGGGGCTTAATACCAAAAATACAAAATATAAGAATTTGCATTTTTTTATTTCATGAAAAAATTGGGAAATTCTCGGCTTTTACACAGTACAGCTCAACAAATTCTCTCCGGGCATGTGCTTACGCTAAAAACCTGTCGGGGGACTGAGCCCTCCACAGGTTTTAAAACAGAAATTCTTTATATTTTATATTATCGGCATCCCCCTCCCCCCGACAGTTTTCCTGCGTTAGCATATGCCCACAGAATGTTTCTCGCACGGACAGTTGTACGTCGGCTTATCAAGAACCGGCAGTTCAGACAATCAACTCATTTTGATAACGACTGGAAGCGAGACAAAGAATGTTAGAAATGCACATTATGCATTATTTTAAAAAAATAAAATAAAAGTTATGTACTTAAATGTATGTAAAAATTAATTATAATTTTCGTTCACTTGAAAAAATAACTGCCGACCACTTAAGAAATTCAACTACAGTTCTTATGGATGGATCTAATTACACGTGTTATCATAGCCCTGTTTTTCAGTGATATCTTCACCGCGAGCGATGCCGTGTGCACATCTAGTACAGGGCCGGTGCTAGTGCGCTTGACACCCTAGGTAGGCCATCATTCTTGCGCCCCCAAAATTTATGTTATTCTTTGTGTGGCTAAATATATTGGATTTATTCAATAGTAATTTCAAGATGCAAAAATGCAGTAAATAGAAAGAAACTAATGGAATCCATATCTATTTAATTACTTCCAAAATAAATAAAAATTTCATTTGGTGTTCTTTATTGTTCGCAAAATTACCAGCACGTGTCTTCACGGGCAATTTCTTGTTCGATCGGTAACGTAGCTAACCCAACAAATTTCTTTCCCGGACTACCCGGTAAAAAAAAAAAAGCTTCGGACCTTTGTCCGAGATGGGTCTGGTTTCGAATTCCGGTAAGGTATGGATGCTGTGTTGTGTTTGTTTTACGGCACTGGCTCTCTCCCTTCCCTGGAACCAGTTGCCCTAAATTAGGGACGGGCGACGGCTTATAGCCCTCCGTATTGCTCACGATGGTCGTTAAAACCACAGCAACAATTATTTGGCTTTGAGCATTGCTACTATTTGTGATAGAAGAAGTGGTCTTGATGTTTCCTTCGAAAACCGGATTAATATAGAATCCATTGCCAACTTCAGGTGTCGCATGACTTGCCTGCTGCATAGGGAGGGACCTGGTTGATGGCAATTTTTCGACAGAGGCGTACTTTCTCATCGGCTCCTCATTTACAGCACGCTGACTTACCTAATCTACAAGCGTAGGTCTCAGGTTTTCACTTACTCAAGGAATATAAGAATTCGCAAGTTATATAGAATATCGAAAGGGCAACAGAAAATAAAGTTGCTTTTGTTTTTTCGTCTCATTTATTAAGTAGTTTTATTTTATCAACTCTAAATCTTGGCGCCCCTAAATTTCGGCGCCCTAGGCAGCCGCCTAGTTTGCCTAATGGTTCAACCGGACCTGATCTAGTACACATATGTAACAATTGCCCCTCCGAGAATGAAGCTGTAATATGTCTATAATCGTACATGACAAAACGTTTTTTTTACCGGTAAAGCGGACTAGTGTAAATTGACAGAGAGGAAGCTGACTTCTTGGATTATTCAAAGCGTCAACTGAACTAGTGCTTCGATTTTTTTTTCTTTTAGTTTTATATGAGACTCGTGTTTCATGAAAATTTTAATTTACGGGAAATAGAAAATGATGCTGCTAACGGTATTTATTTCATGTAAAAATGAATAAAAATTGAAAAATGTTCTCGAACAATGGGCGGTAAACACCATTGGAGCGCCCCAGTTTGGATGGAGAGCTTTTGGAAAAAACAATACAATTTACAAGATCAATCTGCCATTATGGCTCAAAAAGAAAAGTGTTTAATCAATGCATCCTTCCAGTGATTACTTACGGAGCAAAGATGTGGACCTTAACTAAAAAAGACATACAAAGACTGCAGATAACTGAAAGAAGCATGGAGGACGCATGCTTGGTGTGACCAGGAGAGGTGATAAGAGGAACCCATGGATAAAGAAAATCACTAGAGTGGAGGATATCATGACCAGAGTGAAATCCCTGTAAAGACAATCGGATGGACATGTTGCCAGAGGAACTGACCATCGATGGACAACCAAAATTCTAGACTGGATTCCAAGGAACAGAAAAAGACCCAGAACACCAAAAGAGAGATGGGTGGATGAAATTCGAAAGCATGCGGGTGTGACTGGGTCAAGATACATCGTTGTGGAAGAAACTTGGTGAGACCTTCATCCAGCTGTGCATTGATAATGGTTGATGATGATGATTAGATATACATACATTTTCCTGAATTTGACGATAAAAAATTTATATATGTTACACAACGATTTTTTTCCTGAATTTTGACGATAAAAGAAACGTTTTATTTCGCTTAACGAGAATCAGGACAAACCTGAATTAGGGAAAACATAAATTTAGGAAAACGTGAATCAACGCAAAGGAGAATTAGAGCAAACTTGAAACAGGAAACGTTTTTAGGGGAAACTTTGATACAGACAAACGTGTTTAGGGTAAACTTGAATTAGGGGAAACGAGATTTAGGGGAAACGAGATTAGGACAAACGAAATTAGGGGAAATGGGAATTCGGGTAAAAGCGATTTCGGGGAAATGCAATTGGGGTAAACGTATTTAGGGCAAACGTAAATTAGGGAAAATGGGATTTAGAGGAAACGAGATTAGGACAAACGAAATTAGGGGAAATGGGAATTCGGGTAAAAGCGATTTCGGGGAAATGCAATTGGGGTAAACGTGTTTAGGGCAAACGTGAATTAAGGGAAACGAAATTAGGGCAAACAAAATTAGGGGAAATGGGAATTCGGGTAAACGCGATTTTGGGGAAATGCAATTGGGTTAAACGTGATTAGGCGAAACGGGTGTTCACCGTTGTATCCCAAGTGGGCAGAAATAGCCGAAAGTGCGAAGCTCTTGATTCAGCTACTTCTCAGAACAAATTTATTTCTAAAAGCGCCCTAACTTCGAGATTTTTGTTTAGATAGCAATTTTGTTTGATAAACTGTTGAGCAAACAAAAATGGATTCTAAGCAATAATTCTGATGCTTTTCGCTCTAAATGCTAGGGACTATTTTTCGTAGCGGAGGTAGCTGTTTCGCACCCTTCATAGTGGTTCACTCTTAGGTTGACTCGGAGTCATCATCAACATAGCGAAAACATCTGACTTATAAATGGTGAAAATTTTCTTCATAAGCATGCAAATACAAGTTGACCAATAAATATACTTGAAAAATTGGTACCCATAGGGACACTCATAATTTGAACCAAAATATTCTTCTGATCATATATATAGTTGTTAAATATGCACAGTCTACAAAGAACATCCCAATGATATTTATCATAATTCATAGATTCGTGAAAACGCAAATATATATATATATATATATATATATATATACACTATGGGATGTAAGGTCAGGTGATGCGTAACATCACAGCCTCTCCTTGACAAATGTCAACCCCGCCTTCTCGTGGTGCATCCTGTTCCCACTAAAGGGGCTCTGACGACCGCCCATAGCGGTATAACTATACCATCGGGATCAGAGGAAATGCTATCCCACACTCACCAACCCGCTTGGCCAGCGTGGTGAGTTATGGCCAAACCCCTCCAAAATGATTCCACAACTTAAATCTTGGCCCTCAGTCTCCGGCAGCTGGAATGTACCTGGCCAAGGCAGCGGCCAGTGCGACATGAAGGTAGAGGGTGCTAAGAATCCCCGGAGGACCGGACTAGGCTGCCATCTGATGCTGACCTTGGCTACTTACAATGGACGCTCCCTATCTTCTGATTCAAGGCTTCTTGAATTGGAAGAGGAACTACAAAGGATCAAGTGGGACATCGTGGGGCTAAGTGAGGAAAGGAGAAAAGGAGAAGATCTCATCGAACTGAAAAGTGGACATCTCTTCTACTATCGTGGGACAGATACTGGCAGAACTAGTGGTGTTGGATTTATAATAAACAAGAAACTGAAGGATAAAGTTGTAGAAGTTGAAAGTTCCTCTGACAGAGCTGCACGACTTGTTATCCAACTCTCGAAAAGATACCAGGCTCAGATTATTCAAACTTATGCACCCACCACAAGTCATCCTGAAGAAGAAATTGAAGAATTTTATGAGGAAATTTGTCATCTAAATAATAAAGGTAAGCAGCACTTGAAAATAATTATGGGAGATTTCAATGCAAAAATAGGGCAACGGCAACAGAATGAAACTTCGGTAGGTAAATTCGGTCATGGCAACAGAAACCAGCGTGGAAATACTCTCGTTGAGTTTGCAGAGGCAGAAGGGTTTTTCATCTTGAACTCCTTCTTCAAGAAAAAGCCACACAGGAAATGGACATGGAGACATCCAAATGGGACGACAAGTGAAATTGATTTTATTATGTGTAACAAAAAATTCGTCATAGAAGACTGCAGTGTGCTAAACAAGTTCAACACAGGTAGTGACCATAGATTGGTGAGATGTAAGATGCACCTCAACACTAAACTTGAACGTGGCAAGCTCATAGGACAAACAAAATCTATTGACATAACCAACCTTAAAAACACCATAATACCTTCAAGTTAGAACTGAAGAACAGGTTCTCTGCTTTAGAAGGCCTAACATCGGAAGAAGTGGACATCTCTGAAGTTAACAGAAAAGTAACCAAAGCTCTTATGGAAACAGCAACAAAATTAGCTGGGTCTAAGAACAAGTTGCATGTGAACAAATTATCAGGAAAAACCAAAATGTTGATGCAGAAAAGAAGAGAGATGAGGACAACTAAAGAAGATGTGACTTCCAAAGTGGAATATATAGAGCTATGCAAGACAGTAAGAAAAAGTATCACTGAAGACGTAAGGAAATTCAACTGTGAACTAGTGAGGAAAGCAATTGAAAACAACCAAAGCCTAAAGATAGCAAAGGGACATCTCAGTAAGGGAAGAAAACAGATTATGGCACTGAGAAAAGAAGATGGTTCTGTAACAAGAAATAGAGGCGAAATTTTGACAAGAGTGAAAGATTTCTACTCCAAATTATATGAAAGGGATGATATATACACTCCAGACATCATGAAAGATACCAGTACCAGAGTTCCTCCAGTCCTTCCAGCAGAAGTTGCACATGCAATCAAGAACATGAAGCGAGGAAAAGCTCCAGGAGAAGATGGAATTACTGTAGACATCATACAAGAAGCAAGTGGAGAAATCGAAACAGTACTCGCCCAAATTTTCACTCGATGCCTTAATGAAGGAAAGATTCCTGAGGAGTGGAACACCGCTACAATGATCCTGCTACATAAGAAAGGTGACATTGAGGATCTCGGAAACTACAGACCTATCAGCCTCCTATCAGTAGTTTATAAAATCTTCACTAAAGTTCTTTCACACCGCTTGAAGGTAACACTGGACATGGCTCAACCGAGAGAACAAGCTGGATTCAGGAGTGGCTACAGCACAATAGATCATATCCACGTGCTGAGAGAACTAATTGAAAGAGCGAGGGAATATGAACTTCCATTGTGCATGGCTTTTATCGATTATGAAAAAGCCTTTGATTCGGTGAAACCATCAGCAGTTACAATGGCTCTGAAAACCTGCGGTATTGAAGATGCATACATTAATATTATTAATAACATCTATGAAAATGCAAGTGCAAAGATTAGGCTGTTTGAAAATACAACACACGTAAAAATTGGAAAGGGAGTGAGACAAGGTGACACCATATCTCCGAAGCTCTTTAATGCCACATTGGAGGGTGTTTTTCAGTCACTGAGCTGGGAAAACAAGGGGATAAAGATTAATGGAGATTATCTAACCCACCTTCGTTTTGCTGATGACGTAGTCATTTTTGCAACTACCCCATCAGAGCTGCAGAGTATGATCCAGGAACTTGCTGACAAGAGTAAAGAAGTGGGATTAAAAATGAACTTTCAGAAGACAAAAGTGATGTTCAATGCTTTTACAAGAAATGAAGATTTATCGATTGATGGAGAAAAGCTGGAGATAACAGACTCGTACGTTTATCTTGGACAGCAGATATCAAGTGAGGGTCACATTGATGGAGAAATTAATCGGCGTACAAAACTTGCCTGGAGAGCTTTTGGAAGAAACAGCATAATTTTCAAGAGCAACATGCCATTATGTCTTAAAAGAAAAGTGTTTGACCAATGCATCCTTCCAGTGCTTACGTATGGTGCGGAGACGTGGACCTTAACTAAAAGAGACATACAAAGGCTGCAGACAACTCAAAGCAGCATGGACAGGTGCATGCTTGGTGTAACCAGGACAGATAAGAAGAGGAACTCGTGGATCCGAAAAATGACAAGAGTGGAAGACATCATGATCAGAGTTAAATCCCTGAAATGGCAATGGGCTGGACATACTGCCAGAAGGACAGATCATCGATGGACAGCTGAAATTTTAGATTGGATTCCAAGGGACAGGAAAAGACCCAGAAGAAGACCACATGGGAGATGGGTGGATGAAATTCGAAAGTATGCAGGGGTGACATGGAGGAGACTGGCACAAGACAGACCGTTGTGGAGGAAACTTGGGGAGACCTTCGTCCAGCAGTGGATTGATAATGGTTGACAATGATGATGATGATGATATACACTATCTACCAACAAGTAATTGGACACCCCTGAAATCGACGATATCTGCGGTCCTGATACACGTCACGGCCTCCGCCGTTAAACATCGTGTGGGAAACAACAACGCAACCAGTCGCATGCAAGATGCCACGCAGTTAGGAGCTCTCTGATTTCGAGAAAGGTGTAATCCTCAGGTATCACAGAAATGGCCGATCCATACGTGACATATCCAGCGAGTTGAAGTACCTCAGAATCGACAGTGGCCTACGTGATTGACAAGTGGAAGATGAGATGTGACCGTCGGAATGTGCCCCGACCCGGCAGACCCACAGAACTGGGAGTTAGAGACCGACGTGTGCTGGCCAGAGAAATTCGGAAGAACCGCACCAAATCGATGGGCCACATCCGCGAGGAGTTTCAACAGGCATCCGGGAGTGTTCTTTTGCTGAATACAGTCCGTAAGGAAGCCCATCTGCTCATTTATTATGGACATGCTGCCCCCCACAAGCCTTTGATCACCAAGTCCAATAGCGCTGCTCGGCTAACGTGGTACACAGAACGTCGACAGTGGACCGTTGAACAGTGGAAACAGGTTCTCTGGAGCGACAAATAAAGGTTCACCCTCTACCGTTCGGATGGCAGGGTTTGGGTTTGGCGTCTGCCTGGAGAACGCCTCCTGCCGGAATGTATTGTGCCAACTGTGAAGTTCGGCAGCGGTGGAATTATGCTATGGGGGTGTTTCTCCTGGTATGGCACGGGACCCTTGGTCGCAATTCCTGGTAGACTCAACGCCGAGACCTACAGCACCAATTTGGAGGATGACCATGCGCTTCCTACATTGTGGCAGTTTTACGGGGTGAACCCATGTTACTTTCAGGATGACAATGCTACCTGTCATGATGCGAGGTCCACCATGGCTTGGTATGGTGACAATTGGGTTAATCGAATGGACTGGCCTGCTCAGAGCCGGACCTTAATCCTATCGAGCACCTCTGGGACGAGTTGGATCGTCGACTTAAGGGGTGCCCTTACCGTCCGAAATCGGTGAAGGAACTGGCCTGTCTTCTCCAAGCCGAGTAGATGAAAATACCGCTAGCCGTCGTACAACGCCTGGTTGAGAGTATGCCCCGGAGGGTCGCAGTTGTAATCGCCGCTCGTGAAGGTTCCACCAACTATTGAAGGTGAATAAACTTCGTTTTCCTTTGCTATCAGAGGTGTCCAATTACTTTTTGGTAGATAGTGTATAATTCACGGCAAATCTTCTCATGCTTCTTTGATCAGTCGCAGAAATCTTTTATTCCAGCTCTTCGATGCCAAGGTATCGGGACCATTACAGATACGCATTTGCGTCACCTAGCGATAAGGCAAGAATTAGTTTCTAGAAAATTTATGGAAAATTATGGCCATACTTGTTTCTGTCATATACAGAAGCAACTTTTCTTTATTAGAAGCGAAATATCATGTCTCATATTAATATATTAGGTTTTTTTGGGGAATAAGAATGGAAAATTCTTCTAAACTTGGTCACGTCATTTTTGACGCTCATGCTGTAAAAATAATTTTTCCCAATTGTTTTTATTTAGTTCATATTAAGCATAGCAAAGGTTTGCTTAATATGAACCAAATAAAAGCAATCGGGACTGTTCGAGGTAACAGTACATATAAAAATTTAAATAGACGAAGTCATCACTCTTCCCACGTTTTTCTTTAATTAACACACAGCAACCAAAAATTATATTTCGACACCGCTGGGAACGAACCCCAGATCTCTCGACAACTAGCCGAGTGCGTTCGCCTTACGCTACGGTGCCAACAATCCACGGCACGGCACTATGCGTGTTTATTTGTCATCATCTGACTTCACAAATCCGCAGGGATGGGCTCAGCAACTGAGACATCTCCATCTGGTGGGGTTTAACAGCACAAGCTATTGAATTATATATAGCTAATAAATCCAAAGGGCGCGAGAAATGGTGAAAAATCTTCCAAATATGTGGAGACAATGTAAATAGACATATTCATCGTTTTTTCCACGTTTTTCTTTAATTAACACACAGCAATTGAAAAATTGTATTTCGACACCCTGAGAAAAATAGTATTTCGGCATCGCTCCCAGCGTTATGCAAATGCAATTTTTCAGTTGCTGTGTGTTAATTAAAGAAGACGGTGGAAAGAGCGATGACTTCGTTTATTTACATTATCTCCACGTATTTGGAAAATTTTCACCATATAAAAATTGGAAAGAGAGTGAAACAAGGTAATATCGACCAACATCTTCAGTGCCACATTGCAGAATGTTTCTCAATCACAGAACTGGAAGGACAATCGGATAAAGATTAATGGAGATTATTTAACCGACCTTCGTTTTGCTGACGACATTGTGATTCTTGCAAGAACACCCAAAGGGCAGCGTAGTATTCACCACAAAATTGCTGACAAGAGCTTTAAAATGAACTTACAGAAAACAAAGTGATGTTCAATGCTTTTACGAGAACTAAAGATTTAGCGATTGAGGGGGCAAATCAAGAAGTAACCGATACCTAATTAACCTTGGACAATAGATATCAAGCGGGGGCCATATAGTAGAACAAATTAACAGGCGTGTAAGTAGAGATGTAACTAGGGCGGGGCAAACGGGCATCAGTAATATTTTGCGCCCTCTATTGAGCTAACCCGGGTGCAGTTCAAGAGAGGACGCACAAAATTACTGTTTACAATCTACTTAAAATTAGAATTGAAACTTTGTACCAGTTTCTGGTCAATTTGCAGTTCGAATTTCCTCCTCAAAAGTTCACAGGATGCTAGTTGCTTACATTCAGAAACTATAGTCTCTCCAACTGGCGTGAACAAATTAAAGACGAGACGGTTTTTCGAATGTAACGTCGTGCAGAAGTGCTCCACATCGACTCAAATCATGCCATAAGATCCCCAAGATGTAAGAATATGGGTCAAGTGAGCAAAACCGTCCAAACAAGGAATCCAAAGGATACAAAGGCACTTTATTGAAAAGGTAGCTTCGAGCACAACTGGACAGAAGACAGAAACGTCCATGTGACAGGCGGCTGCCAAGAAAAATCCATTCTTTAGTACGGGATATGATCACCACTGACTGCGTTGCAGGATTTACAACGTCTGCCCAGGCTGAGGACGAGATTGTCAAGGAGCTGTTAAGGCATCGCGGCCCATTCCTCTCGTAGCACCAATCGCAGCTGCGGAATCGTTGCTTGCTGCTGGTGACGTGCTGCCAAGCGTCTCCCCAGAAGGTTCCACACGTGTTCGATTGGATTTAGGTCCGGGGACCTTGCGGGCCAATCCATGCGTTGAATATCTTCACTCTCCAACAGCTCTGCGACAGCCACTGTACGATGAGGTGTAACGTTGTCATCCATGAAGAGGAACTCAGGACCCACACCACCTCTAAACAGAAGCACGTGAGGCAGGAGAACCTCGGCGCAATAGCGGACACCAGTGACTGAACCTCCTTGGAAGATGTGGAGGTCAGTACGGCTACCAAGCATGATACCGCCCCAAACGAGAACTCCGCCACCTCCAAACCGGTCCCTTTCGATGATGTTGGAGGTGTGATTGCGTGTTCCCTGCTCTCTCCAGATGTGTATACGTCCTGAATCGCTCGTCAGACTAAATCGGCTCTCATCCGTAAAGAGAACTTGACCCCATTGCTGATGTGTCCTGTTCTTGTGTTCCTGGCACCACAGAAACCGCCGTCTCCGATGAGCAGGCGTTAATCGCACACACCGTACTGGCCGTCGTGCAAATAGACCAAATTTATGCAGCCTCCTGGCCACGGTAAAACGAGATAACGGACGTCCAGTTGTCTGTTTCATGTGCCTTGCGATTTCTCCCGCTGTCTGCCGTCTGTCTCTTCTCGCCTGTTGGACATTATACCGGTCGTCCGCTGCCGTGGTTACTCGTGGAAGACCACTGCTAAACTCTCGGACAGCTGTTTCTGTCGTTTAAAATGCTCTCCATGCTCGTGAAACAATGCTGTGAGCGATCCCGAACTCCTAGGCCACACTAGTCACACTTCGACCTTCTTCCAACTTCTCAATGACGCGACGTCGGGTAAAATCATCCAGATGTCGTCTACTAGATTGCCTGTTGGCCATATCACACTGTGGCGGCAACTCGACGTCGTTCAAACCGATGTACACCGTGCAATAGCTTTCACCGAATTGCTGAGCGTACCCGTGTGCTTTATACAATTCCGACACTCCCCCCACCCACTACGCCATGCAGCATATATTACGCATGCCCTACCGTACCGGACCTTAGTCTATCTCCTGAGAGGTATTTCGGTCAGTTCTGCCTGCTCGTTCCGCTGTTATGCTAATTTCTCCTCTTCGTCCTTAATTTTTGCACACCAGTGTAAAGAAGCACCGCGGTCTTCGTCGACAACACAACGGGGCCTGCTGCTGGTTTTTCTTTATTTGGATGGATAAGATAAGGATGTCATTCACATTGTTGAAGATTCTCTCGGAGCTATTCTATCATTACTGTGGCTGCGAGACCCGTCTGCCAGCTTCGTTCGGCCAGCTTGATGTGAGATGTTGAAGGTCCGAACTCAAAAACAGTGTATATATATACACTAAAGTGCCAGAAAAATTGGTACAGATGAGTTTTTGCAAAATACATAGCAACGTTACCTATGCGCGTACTCGGTTGCGTCTGCAAGTGCGTATATAAAGCGATAGTCATCCTTGCCAGCTGTCAAAGCTGTTTTCGGCATGAGAATGACAAGTAATAACGATTTAAGCGATTTTCAACGTGGTGTCATAGTTGGCGCTTGTGAGATGGGCCATATTATTTCGGAGGTAGAAACGAAGTTCGGATTTTTACGGACGACCATTGCAAGGGTGTACCGTCACTACAAGAATTCCTGCAAAACCTTCAACCTACGATACAAGTGTGGCCGTAAATAGACATTGGGTGAACGTGACAATCGTCGGTTGTCAAGAATCGTTTCACACGGTAGGCGTGCATCACTCTCGCAGGTATCATTGGAATTCAATGCTGGAGCCTCAACAAGCATCAGCGTCCGGGCTGTGCATCGTACTCTGTACGATATGGGCTTTGGGAGCCGACGCCCAACTCGGGTCCCCTTGATGGGTGCACGACAGAGAGCTATGCGCCTCGCTTGGGCACGGCAACATCGCCACTGGACACTTGATGACTGGAAACAAGTAGCCTGGTCTGACGAGGCGGGGCCGCGGGTGGCCTAGTGAGCAACGTTCGTGACTGCCGCTGAAAGGTGCTCAGGTTCGATCCCAGCAGGTACGAACGCTCGATCTACTAAATATACGCCGTGCGTCGGATGGGCACGTTAAGCCTTCGGACCCAGGGTACTGGCCTCCCGGTAATAAATAAGGGCGTCTTCCTCCCAACTTTCTACTTCGCTTCCGTGTCACTGTCCTATCGGCCACTCTAGCCCAAATCTCCTAGCTTCCCATTTCTAAGGGTTGTTTAAGATCTGGGGTCAGACACTCCCTTCCTAAAAATCCTCTACATATGATCATGATCATGATCATGGTCTGACGAGTCGCGTTTCCAACTGCATCGGGCAGATGGAAGGATTCGCGTGTGGCGCAAACCCCATGAAGCCACGGATCCCGCCTGTCAGCAGGGAACTGTACAGGCTGGTGAGGGTAAGTAATGGTATGGGGACATTTAGCTGGTCTTCACTAAGACCCCTGGTACGTCTACAAACGTCTGTGACCGGCCAATGCTAGGTGTGCATCCTTTCTGACGAGGTACACCCGTTCATGTCATGCATTCATGCTGATGGGTTGGGCCTGTTCCAACAGAGCAACGCACCTCCACACAGTTGTCGGGACGCCATATTATGGTTAGAGGAGCATTCGTCTGAGTTTGGGGTGATGCCATTTCCACCCAAGTCCCCAGATCTGAACGTGATAGGACACATTTGGGATGCCATACAACGCGCTATCGAACACGGGAATCCAAGACCTCGGAATATACCCGAATTGTGGAACGCTCTGCAGGAAGTGTGGTGTGCATTGCCTACCGCATGTTTCCAGAAGCTAGTGGAGTCCACGCCCCCGTCGTATTTCTGCAGTCTTGCGCTCCCGTGGGAGACCTATTATGTATTAGACTGGTGTACCAGTTTTTCTGGCAGTTCAGTGTATATATACGCACATGCTGTGTGTGTGTGTGTGTGTGTGTGTGTGTGTGTGTGTGTGTGTGTGTGTGTGTGTGTGTGTGTGTGTGTGTGTGTGTGTGTGATAGATAGAAAAATGGGGGCACAACATTTTGTGGTTTGTCCTAGCCGCAGAAATGCCTAGTTACTCCAAGCATTTGGAACAAAATGTACAATTTTCAAGAGCACTTTGCCATTATGTTCAAAATTTTGAGGTTCTGTTGCAAGACTGGTTACTGTGGAATGTATTGGGTTGGCTAGGAAGTAACATTCGATCACGAGGAACCTGAATTCCAAGCGGGTGCCACGGCGTACAGCCGTTCATTGGCTTCTGAAATTGCGCGGCACACCGTCATATCATCAGCAGGTAGGTGGCTTAAGTCCGTGGCAGTTAGCCGTCAGAAAGAGAAGAGTGTAAGCACCAGCCAACATGGAAGTGGATAAGGGGCACATCCGCCATTGTACGCTGTATGAGTTTCGTCACGGTAGCATCCACGCAAGTGCTGTAAGGAACATTAACATTGTGTACCCCAATGCCATAACACATAATTATGGCTATCATTGGTTCGAACAGTTTCGAGAGAGAAATTTTGACCTGTCAGAGCGTCCCAAATCCGGAAGACCCGCAACAGTGGATATGGACATGCTGAAGACCATGGTGCAGACCGATCAACGTGCGACCCCGCGAGAGTTGGCTGAATAGCTGGGGACTACCCACACGAGCATCATCATGCTCCTGCGTCAACTTCAAAAGGTGCAAAAGAAGGGGGTTTGGTACCCCATCAACTCACACTTGAGCAGAAAGTAAATCGCATGAGTGCATGCGATTCCCTGCTTTCACGTGATCAAGTTGAACTATTCTTGGACCGCATTCTGAAAGGTGACGAAAAATGGGTCCTGTATGACAATGTCATCACGCGGAAACAGTGGTTGGACTTAAAAACAGAAGCTCATGCCAACCCGCAAAGTCGGCTTACCCCTATGTAAGGTCCTTCTGTCTGTCTGGTGGGATATGCGCGGTGTCGTGTTTTTTTTTTTTTTTGAGCTGCTGCCAGACAACACCACTATCACCGCCGATGTGTACTGCCGTCCACTCAACATCACGTCGAAAGGACAAGCACTGCCGAACGACAAGGGCGTCCTTCTACAGAAGGATGGAACGAGATCATACATAACACCTGTGACCTGTCACAACATCAGGGACTTGCAGGGGGACAGTGGTTCACCAACCGGGACGATGTCGATCGCGCACTTACTCACTTTTTTGCGTTCAAGCCGTCACAATTCTTCCGTGACGGTATTCAACAGCTGCCCAGACGATGGGTGCAGGTCGTGGCAAACGATGCCGACTGCATTTTGAGCTCATTTGTACACTGAAGAGCAATTAAATTAGAGACAGCTGGCGTTATGCAAATATGGCGCTGTGGGCGGCCCTGTAAACGGAAACGACATGACGTATGCAGCGATCCGAAAATATAAGGAGTGATGCGACGGGAATCAGTAAGAGTCGGACGCAGTATGGGTAAGACGAAGGGTCTAAGCGCATTTGATCGTGGGAAAATTGTCGGGGCCCGACGATTGGTTCACTCCATCTCGGAAGTCGTGCAGGCACTGGGATTTTCACGAGCTACTGTGTCACGGGTGCATCGTGAGTACATCGAATCCGGTAAAACCATCCCTGCAAGGGCCAACTGCCGTGCACAAGAGCGTGTGGATGAGCAGGGTCATCGCCGGCTAGCTCGCATTGTAACAGCGGATAGACGGGACATACTGCAAGAAATCACTCGGCAATTTAACGCTGGTGCACAAAAACGTGTAAGCAGCCACACCATCCAGAACCATCTCCTCGCTATGGGGTACAGAAGTCATCGTCCCACGAGGGTACCGCTGCTGACCGCACATCACAGGGTGCAAAGATTAGCATGGGTGCGGGAACATCGCCACTGGACCCTAGACATGTGGAAAAATGTTGTCTGGACTGATGAGTCGAGATTCACGTTGGTACATGCGGATGGCAGGATAAGAGTACGGCGCAAACCACATGAAGCGGTGGATCCTTCTTGCCAGCAGGGTACTCTTCAAGCTGGTGGGGGTCGCATTCTCGTCTGGGGACTGTTTACGTGGACTGAAATGGGACCCCTGGTACGTGTCATCGTCCCTCACAGGTCAACGTTACCGGAATATCCTGGACGACCATTTGCTCCCGTTTGTGCGTCTTCAACATCCCATTGGGGACCTCATCCTGCAACAAGACAATGCAGCTCCCGAATTGTATCTGAATAGTAGGATGAACACTCCACCGACGTGACCTCGCTTCCTTGGCCAGTTAGGTCACCTGACCTCAATCCCATCGAGCACATCTGGGGTGCCATCGAGAGAGATGTTCGAGACGCTGACTCCCCTCCATCAAATCTTTGTGAACTGTGGGAGCTTTTTCAGGGGTCGTGGATCCGTATGGCCTCCCAACGCTTCCGGTGTCTTGTCGAGTCCATGCCGAGACGAATCGCCGCCGTCATCAGGACGAAAGGTGGTGCTACACGTTACTAGACAGGTATCTCTAATTCAGTTGCTCTTCAGTGTACTTGTATATACGTTAGCACTGTTCTGTTGCCTTGCAGTTGCAGCCATTACTTTCTTTCCAACCCAATATATCTCATGATATTAAGATTATTGTGGCGTCAGATACCCCCCCCTCCCTCCCAGTTGGTACACCTTATATTTTATATTGTATTGTCGTAAGTAACTGGGTACTTAAAGTGACGTACTGGTGATTATATGTCTGTGTATTCGTCTGTGGACCCTTAGCACAAAAGCAATCAAGAGTAAATTTAGTGTTTAGGGATTTTGTGAAATAGTACTACGAAGCAGTACATTTCATCTTCTCGTAAACATAACTGAAAATCGTTTTCAGTTCAAAACAAGAAAGATGACACCGAATTTTCGTGTGTAATGAGCACGTCTTTGAATCCGTTCTGAGGCGAATCAAATTTATCAAAGCTATTCAAAGTCAATGAAACCAGTATGGAAAACAATAGTATCTGACCGAAGGAAGAAGTTTTTCAATCCGGTTTTTAATTCCGCAGATATTGCTGTAAACGGATTCGTCAATTTACGCCCTGTGGTTGCAGACATGTGAGTTAAGAAAATTTTTAAATTATATAAGAAACATTTTGCAGCGGAAACGCTCTCCAACAAAGAAGGAATTTTTCAAATCGAACTCTTAGAAGCAGAGAAGTAGAGGAAAAGGGCGGGTTCTGGCACAGGGGCAGCCCTCCCATAGACTTAACATTAGCTGTCCACGAGGCTGTCCACGAGGCTGCCCACGAGGCTGTCCCTGGCTGCCCACGAGACTGTCCCAGCTGTCCCCGAGTCAGAATTTTTGTCACGTGGTCGTCCCCATGATGTACTGCCCCCTAGCGGTGCTTCTTGGAACTTTCAATGGAACTTTGTTTTTGATGGATGGCAACGACCGAGAGGGAATGGGGGTGGATATAGGGGGATGTCAACTCGATGTGCTGCCCCTGGCGGTGCTTCTTGGAACTTTATGTTTTTCTCGGGAGATTTATTGGACTTTTGTCAAATTTTTGGAGGAAGTTTTTTTTTTTTTTGTCCATTCCAATATTTTTTGTTTCCTCGAATTTGTTTTATTAAACTTATATTTTTAGAGCTTTCGTGGGGTGTTAGGTTTTTTTTATAAACGTTGCAATTTTTTTAATTTTTTTTTTATTTCAGAGTACATAAAAATGCTCTAATGGTCTCGGTGAGATTCGAACTCACATTAATTCATTCAGAAAGCGTACATTCTTCCCCTAGACCATCAGACCATTGGGAAAATATGTTTGAGATAGGAAGATGTTTGTTCACGGTGTTAAAATGTTTTTGGGGACTTTTCTTGGAATTTCATTTAAAAATGGAGTGTGAGGGGGAGTGGACGTTATTTGAGTTGTGAACGAGTTGGTGTGAACATGAAGTTTTCTGTTAGGGTTGAACATCTCTCGTTGAATTGTTGTAATGGAGGATGTAATGAAACAGACTTATCTTACAGCCGTAAAAGAAGGAAGCTTCGGTGGTGTGAATGCTTTATTCCGTGCTGTCAAGAAAGAAGGAATCAAGAAAAAAGACGTCGAAAAATGGCTGAAGGGGGAGAAAACGTACAACCTCCACAAACCGACGAGACATAATTTTCCGAGAAACAGAGTGTTGGTGAATAAAATAGATCAACAGTTTCAAGCAGACTTGGTTGACCTTCCCAGTTTGAGTCAACATAATGATGGATTTCGTTACTTGTTGACGTGTATTGATATATTTTCCAAATATGCGTGGGTAATTCCCTTAAAACAAAAGTCGGGGTCACATATCGTTCAAGCGTTTTCCAAGATTTTCGAAGAGAGAAAACCATTAAAACTGCAAACTGATAAAGGAACTGAATTTAAGAACAAAGAATTGCAAAAGTTTTTAAAACAGCACGAGGTGCATTTCTTTACGACGAACAACGAGACGAAAGCAAGTGTTGTTGAAAGATTCAATCGCACGCTGAAAACTAGAATGTGGCGATTCTTTTCAAGTCAAAATACGTTCAGATTCATCCACGTACTCAACGATTTAGTCCACAGTTACAATAATTCTACCCATCGAAGTATAAAAATGAAGCCTGTAGAAGTGAACGAAAACAATGAAAAGGAAGTGTTTGACAATCTGTATGGTGACCTCAAGAGGGAAAAACCAACCTATAAATTTCAAGTCGGTAATCATGTGAGGATTTCTAAAACCAAATTAAAGTTTGAAAAGGGATACGAATCAAATTGGACGGAAGAAGTGTTTGTGGTGAGTGACCTTGTTCCAAGATCCTCCCGTGTACAAAGTAAAAGACTTATTGAATGAAGAGCTGGAGGGAACCTTTTACGCTAAAGAGCTTCAAAAAGTGACTCTCTCAGAGTCCTTTCCTGTGGAACGTGTTCTGAAGAAACGCAAAAGAAAAGGAAAAATGGAATACTTTGTTAAATTTAAAGGGTATCTTGATAAATTTAATGCTTGGATCCCCGCGGAAGACTTGACCTCTCTATAAAACCGACTTTGTTTTTAGAAGAAACATCATTCGTCAACATGAGTTTCTATCTGACGTTACCTAGCGACAGCTCTCTCCGCTACTTTGCAGACAATAAAATTTCTCATTTCATCACGCGTCTTCCCTCACCGATCGAACTCAATGGTGACTGGGAAGTGGGACTCGTCGAACTCATCTACCCTCATTCCTGGTTTAATGTGAATGTAAATTCAAATTCCTTTGCTTACGGTGTCGGCCCAAATCAACTGAAAGCAGCAAAAATCCCTGCTGGATATTATGATTCTGTGGGAGATGTGGTAAAAGCCATGTCCCAGCACTGGTCGAAAAAATTACGATGTTTTTTAATAAAAACACGAGACGTGTCAAAGCAGCTTTAACTCATGGTTCTCAACTGCAGTTATTTCCTGGAATAGCTGAAATTCTAGGTTTTCAATCTGGAGTGTATTCAGCATCAGAAGGGAGTGATGTCACAATTCATGGAAATTTCGTAGCCGATCTGAACACGTCGCTTTCCCTATTGTACGTGTACAGCGATATTGTGGATCCTCAGCCTGTGGGAGACATGGTTGCTCCGCTCCTTCGCATCGTGAAAGTGTGCGGAGAAGACGGAGATGTGGTGAGCGCCTTATACGACCGCCCTCATTATTTGCCTATCGCAAGAAAACATTTCCAAACCGTAGAAATCGTTATAAGGAATCACTCGGGACAATTAGTACCATTTGAACGTGGGAGAGCGATCGTGAAACTTCATTTTCGTCTCAAGGCTCTGTAGTTATGTATGAACCATACCGCTGTTGTACAAAATCCTTCGAGGAATATTACGTCAATCAAACTGGAAAAGGTTTAGTCTACTATCAAGGAGCACCCCTTCAAAAAGGGTATGGACTTGGGGGACTTTTTCGCTCGTTATTTAGAGCGGCGGTACCATTATTCAAACAAGGTGCAAAAACGCTTGGAAAACAAGTCTTGCGAACGGGAGTCGACCTTGCAAATGATTTAACGCAAGGAAAGGATGCAAAAACAGCAGCCAAACAACGAGCTAAAGAAGCAGGACAAATTCTCACTGACAAAGCAGCTAATAAAGTGAAGAAAATGTTGGGAGGAAGTGTTAAAAGGAAGAGAAATACGAAGAAACGCATCATTCGTTCAAAGAAAGTCAAGAGGAGAGCACACGATATTTTTGATCCATAAACCATGGCTTTGATTCACAGTCATTCTTCCGTATGTCTCAAGTCAGAGCTTGATTTATTTGCTTTACCGCCCACCCAAACGAGCATAGAAAAAGGACAATGGATCGAATATCACCCCTTGGCCAACATTCGAGATGGAGGACCTCTGGAATTTAATATTTCTGGGAGTGGGGAAGAATACATGGATTTGTCTTCCAGTCAACTCTACGTAAAAATTAAAATTGTGAAAGCTGACAATTCTGTCATAGCTGACAAAGAGCCCGTGGGACCCATTAACTGTTTTCTTCATTCTCTGTTTTCCCAAGTTGATGTTAGTTTAAACGAAAGAGTGATTTCGTCCTCAAGCAACACGTATCCTCACAGAGCATATGTTGAAACTCTATTAAATTATGGAGAAGACGCAAAGAAATCCTATTTAGCATGTGAAGGATTTTACAAGGATACAGCCGGACATCTGAACGAAATTAATCCCACGAATGCAGCAACAAACAAAGGATTGCATCAACGCTATGAGCTTGTGAAAGACAGCAAAACGTTGGACATGATTGGAACCTTGCACTGTGATTTATTTTTTCAAAACAGACTGCTTCTCAATTTAGTGGATGTGAAAATTAAACTGGTTCGAAGTAAATCTGATTTCTGCCTCGTTTCCTCCTCAGAGGCCCCCAATTACAGAGTTCTCATCGAACATGCATCAATTTTTGTGAGAAAAGTGAAAGTCAACCCGGGAGTTGCCATCGGCCATGCAAAAGCTTTAGAAAAATCTCCAGCCAAGTATCCTATTGACCGTGTTTTATGCAAAGTGTATTCCGTCTCTCAAGGAAGTATGTCATTCGTGCAAGACAACGTATTCCTAGGACAAATGCCCAAAAGACTGATTATCGGATGTGTCGATAACGATGCTTTTAATGGTACATATAAATCCAACCCCTTTGAATTTAAGCATTATGATGTCAACTTTATAGCCGTGTACGTTGACGGACAGCCAGTTCCTCATAAACCTCTAGAACCCAATTTTGAAAAGGGAAACACAATTCGTTCTTTCCATAGTCTATTTCAAGGAACCGAGAAACTTGGCCAAGATTGTGGAATATATATCGATCGAGAGGAATTTTCCAAAGGATACACTCTTTATGCATTCAATCTCAGTCCCGACCTGTGTGATGGAGGGCATATGAAACTGATCCAACAAGGAAATTTAAGAGTGGAAATCAAATTTGGAAAAGCTTTAGCAAAAACCATTTCTGTGCTAATCTACGCAGAGTTCCAAAACATAATTGAAATTTCAAAGTCCAGAAACATTCTTTGTGATTTCTCCAATTGAAGAAATGAACAGTGTTCAAATTGCAAAGACCCTAAAGCAAGATCACGTAACAAGACGATCATTTCTAGGAGTGTTTGCCTGTGACAGACTTCCCAAGAGAATTACCAAGTTCCCAGCATGCCTTGTTGTGAATACGGACCGACATGGAAATCCTGGAAAACACTGGTTGGCTATGTATATGTCAAACCCCAAAACAATGGAATTCTTTGATTCTTTCGGACATTCTCCAGAATATTTTCAAGGCCCTATTGCTCAATTTGTCGCCAAGTTTGATACTGTAAATTTTAATGATGTACCTCTTCAAAGTTCGTTTACAGCCGTATGTGGACAATATTGTATTTTCTTCTTGTATTCTAGATGTCGCGGAAAAAGCTTGTACTCCATTGTAAGAAATTTTCGATGGAAATCTGAAACAAACGACGTGCTTGCCTATCATTTCGTTCGAAATAAATTTCGAATTGTATCAAAATTTAGAATTTAAAATAAAAATTGATTGAAATCTATTTTATGTGTCTTTAAATTATTTTGTATCTTTTTTAATGACTTCAGTTGACAACATGGAAGTGCCCAGACTACAACATCCTTTCACTGCTCTGATAGCGGGTCCTACTGGCTGTGGGAAGACTCAGTTTGTAAAACGCTTACTTCAACATCAAGGGAAGTCATATCTCCCTCTCCCGAACATGTGGTTTGGTTCTACGGGGTTCACCAAACATTGTACGATGAAATAGAAAATGTGACATTTGCGGAAGGCCTTCCTCTAATTTCCGTGACTATGTGAAAGGAAGAATGCTGTTTGTTATTGACGATCTCATGACTGAATGCGGAAGCGATAAAAAATTAACTCACTTGTTCACTAGAGGGAGTCATCATTTCAATGTATCTGTGATATTCATTACTCAAAATATTTTTCATAAAGGCAAAGAAATGCGAGAAATTTCCCTGAATGCGCATTACTTGTTTCTGTTTAAATCACGAAGAGATGTGAATCAAATCACTCATTTAGGGAGGCAGTTGTACCCTAGCAAACTTAAATTTTTTCAAGAAGTGTATTTGGATGCCACAAAATCCCCTTACAGCTATTTATTGATTGATCTAAAACCAGAGACCAAGGAAGAATTAAGATTACGCTCTCAGATTCTTCCAGGAGACATTCAAGTAATATATCAACCTCGGTGAAATGAAATAAGTCTCAGTTTTCCTCATGACGTTGTCTAAGCAGCAGGTCCAACTTTTATGCATAATTCAACACTGTCCAAGAAAAGTATTAAAAGACCTAATATTGAATTGTAGAAAAAAATGGAATTAAAGCACTATGCGAAGTTTGTATGAATACGCTAAAAGGAAATGTTCCGCTTACACCAGCCCAGAAACATTCACTGCAACGGCATAAGCACACCTTGCGAGCACTCTCTCGAAAAAAGACGATTCTATATAAAAAGAGGAAACTCCTTATTCAAAAAGGCGGATTTTTAGGTGTGTTGATTCCTGCTGCTCTCAGTGTATTAACGACTCTGCTTACGAAATAATGGAATTTGCCAAGAAAATGGTACTGATTCCCGAAGAACGGATTTCACGTCATATACCAACAGAGGAATCGTTAACGGACTTAGACAAAGAAATGAAAAAATCCTACTAAGCAAAGTGTCTGACGAAGTGAAAGTGAAATTATATAATCAAGTCTTGAATAAACGTATTCATGTACCGAGTTTTAATCCCCCAGTTTCATCTCAGGAAACACCATCGAGAACTGAAGAACCATTGAAAGAAGAACATGTCAAAGACGAGAAAGTAAAAGATGCTGTGGAAGACCTTATCATTCAGACCGTTCCTACTAACTTGAAGCGAAATGCAAGAAATGTGTTGGACGTCTTTAAAACGAACTCTGATATTATTGGCTGGAGCCCTAAGGCCGAATTGCAGGTCCGAGGACGTATTGTGAAAAACACGAATATTATTGACCTCATAGACTCTATGTTTCGAAGCAAAGGATCTAAGCTGCACATACCTCCTGAATTTGTTAAAGCATTAAAAGACATTAATTTACCCAAAAAGTTCATTAAAAATAAACGAATGTTGCAAGTTCCTGTACAAGAAGGAAATTCGGTTGTAACTTCTAAACGGAAAAAGACAAATTTATGTAAAAATGTTCGTTGGATTCCTTATTAAAAATTTAGTTGAAAAAAAAAAAGTGTCATTCTTTTTTTAGTTTTAGTTTTTTTTAAATGCATTCATAAGTTCATATTGAGAAGGGTTTAAATTTGGATTGAAAGATCGTTTTAGAAAAAGTTGAAAACTGATAAGGTTCGTTTCGGGAAAGTTGAAAACAGATAATGTTTGTTTCGCAAAAGTACATTCTCATATAGGGTTAAAAAATGGAACACTTCATATTTTCTTAGGGGCGGTTTTGATGAAACACGTTTCAGTAAAAACAGTGAAATTCCCATTGAATAACATGGGGAACTATGAAATTTAAGAAGCACGTTTTCGTTCAAGGAAAATATTTTAAAAGGTCTATTTTCGATTCAGTTGAAAACGATTCAGGTAGAAAACAGAATGCAGAAAAAACAGTCCCAGCAAGTTCCTGAAAGTTGAAAATAGATGAGGTTGAAATTTGGAAAAATGTCTAAGGAAAGAAATTGTTATAAAACACAGACTGTTTTAGTTTTCCCAGGCTAGCGGGGTCTTCAGTGAGAGCACTTCTTCTTTTTCAACCCAAAGAATGAAGCGAGTCAGTTTGAAACATTTCAAACTCCCCGAAAATAAGCCGTGTACTCTGGTTTCGGCTCAATACTGTAAAGCATTGCTCTCAGACCAGTCGGAAATCCCCCCCCCGATTGGCCGCCTAATGGAAAACATCAGGCCCAGTTCCCTTAATAAATACCCAAATATCCATAAGAAAAGTCTTCCAAAAAAAAGCACTAGTTCACCATTAAAACAATTGCATTCTTCATTCTGTTACTGTTTTAAACATTTCTAAAAAGAAATTTTACTTTTTAAATTCTTGAAAGCTTAAATTTTAACCCATTTCAAAAAAAAAAATTCACTTAATTTGTCACTATAAAAAATAATTTCACAAAAATTTATGTTTAAAATTAAAAAATAAAAATTACACTTTAAATTTAGGGTCTAGTATTAGAAATGGCTAAAAAAATGCATTTATTAAAAACTTAATTCCTCCCTTTTTTTTTTTTTTTTTTTTTTAGTAATTTACCTACCTCCCTCCCCCTTCCCTTACCCAAATTTTTAAGAGTCCTAAAAGGACTTTTTTTTTTTTAAACTAGCAGGAGTTGCTGTTACGAAGACTCTTCACCGTCTCTAACAAAGAAGCTGCATCAATATTGTTCACAAATGCTTCTGTGATGAGCAAGCTACCAACTTCTTTCAAAAAAGATTCCGCAACAGTTTGGGGTTCTAGTAAAGAAAGTGCTTTATTAAAACCCATATTCCATTTTTCATCGTTGGTAAACTGAGCACACTCATGTCCTAACTGGTTGTTGGGTTGTTCTTCAAGAGGCAAACGACACGTAGCACAATCAAACACAGTCCATGTATTTTGCTCAATGGCGGACTTGAGTACATTAGCCAGAATGAAATGCAGTTCCTCATCGCTCGCTGGGGAATTTTCAGCACTTTGGTTTATTAAGATAAAGTTCTTAAAAACAGTTCCAAATAAAACTTGGCAAACACTCTCCCAGATTTTAGGACATTCTTCAACGAGCTCACTGAATTGGGACCTAGTGAGAGATATTGCAGTAGGCGATAGTTGAAGGGCGCCATTGGCCGCGGTATTTAGTAATTGAAACTGGTAAACGGTTCCCGAACTTGAAGGAGTTGCACAAAGAAGCAGTTTCTTTCCCACTACTTTAATATCGTTCATGTTCCAATACATGAATCTAGACTCCTTGAAAACGCAGAATGTGTATGCCGACATCGTAACACCGAATTTAGTGGGGTGTAAGAGCTCGCCATCGAACTCATAGCTCCTGACATGAACTCTTACAGTTCCTGTAAAATCAGTCACTTTCGCGATCTTGTTTCCCCCGAGAGAGAAGTGGTGGGGTGGTAAATTTTCTAGTGAAATTCCCGACGAAGCAGACTTGTTTGCAGCAGGCATTGTTGATGTAGACCCAGTACTAGCATGCACAGTTGAGACAGGTGTGTCGGAACGCAACAAGTCATCACCACGATGAAATTTCTTTACAGCATCCGATTTGGTTTGGTTGGCAGTACGCTTCATGCTAATGGCTGGTAAAGGGTTTGTAAGGGCAGACAACTGAACGTGTTCAGAGTTCGAAGGTAGAGAACCGAATGAGTGAGTTGCTGTGCGTTCAAACAAAACTGATAACAGATTATGGCTGAGGCAAGTATCCTGTTTACTGCTTGAAAGCGTGAATGAGTCACGAGACAATGGCGTCTGTGTTATCATCTTTCTAAAGGTCAAATTTATTCGAACACCTGGGGCATTTCCGCAACGTGGTAGACCATGTGCCCATGAATCATTTGTTGGGGGTAGCATCTGGAGAAGCGAACCACTTTCTAATCTTAAGACAACTGGTTGAAAACATTCTCTTTTAAAAACAAAGTCCCTTGTTTGACCTAGAGAAACTGAAGCAATGCAAGAATTTTTCACGATTTCCTTTTCATCGTCCATGTGGAATCCGATGCATTGATTTCCATTTTGATACCTATTAATCAATACAAAATTAAAGGTGTCACAACACACGTTCTCTACCTCACGCTTGATTTCTCGAAGTACAGGAATCCACGGTTTTGCTTTTATGGTCAATCCACTGAAAGAGTAATGGAGGTCAGCATCACCGTAGGCAACATGCTGTCGAGGAATGGAATACGATTTCCCATATACTTTAATCTTTGAGAATTCACCGCTAAGATATTTCACTTCTGTCTCCAAACACCGAAGAAAATAATCAGCCTCTGATTTAGAAAACAACTTGGAATACGAAAAATGGAGACCGTCCTTGTGATATGATGAATGCATTTCTTCAGACGAGTAGGCGCAATTGAAGTAGGCTCCCAACGATCAACGAAGTAAGAATGAGGAAGACAAAGGATAGATTAGCTACGAGATAAAACAGATGATGTCAGCAGATGAATAATCGATTTTTTTTTTCCGGTTTAGTCCTGAAGACTGTTTTTTTCTTCTATTTTCATTCTTTTAGGAGGAGGTTCTAATGAATTGAATGAGTAATGCCCATAGGGAAGGGTATGAATAAAATCTTCCATAATGATGCGTTTATTGTCATGAGGGCTTAGAGATTTCTTATTTGTTTTAATGCTGAAGACTGCATGTTTCATACTATGAAACGAGTGACAAACATTTCTCATCTCCTGTTTATTGAATAATGAATATCGGTAATTTTGAAGTTGGAGTTGATTTTGAACAACTGGCTTACTCACTCCTTTAGCTTTTTTATTTCTACATCATCGGAAGAAAAAGCATACATTTTTGCCCTCAGCCCAACGAATTCTCTTATTATTTTCCCATTCATTTCATCTTTAAATTTTCCGATAACTTTTTTATTAGCTGAACTGTAGAGAGGATGGTCTATTGAATAGTCGCTCGTATCTAATAAAGGCAGGATTTTCACCATGTCATTATAAAGATCTTCTGCCTTCGTTTCATAAAAGAAACTGTCTGTGTCCATGTACAGAACCTTCACTCTTTCTTCATACATGGGTTTTATAACGTCGTAATGGAACGAGTACATTAAGGTTTTAGACATATCCAGAACGGCGATTCCTATATATATGGGTTTATTGAAAACTAGTTTGGTGACATCTAGATGGCATAAAATCATAAACTCCTCATCGGACTCATTCTTCAGAATTTTTCGGTCTTTGAAGTTGTGTTTAGCCAACACTTTTTCCAAACGTTTCTCATCATGAACCAGTTCTATGGATGTTCTTTTCCTGATGTCTTCCATAGTCTTCCCAAAGACGCTGTTATTCATGAGCTTGTAGAAATTTTTTTCGAATTCATTTTTTGCCAATTTTCGTTTCTCAGTATTTAGATTTATGTATACCTGCAACCACTTAGATTGGGAAAATGATATGCCTCGATGAATTTTTTTAATTACAAGCCCAGCTGCAACTGCTTGTTTAAGTAAGCGGTAGTGTGCTATATATCTGTTCTTGGGGTTTAGTGTTGTCAGAAGTTTGGTTTGTCGGGTACCAGGAACAACCCCAACCTCAGGACAGAAGGGAAGATCGGCGTGAAAATCATGCAATGAGTCCGGGTACTCGATGTCGACTTCCAAAAAGCATCCAAAGGGACCATCATCAGGAATAGAGCCAATATTCAGCTGCTTCAACTCATCAGAATGCATCCAATTAAAGTGAGCATATGGAATCGATTCGCTTAAAGAAAATCCATACATATTATTGCAGTCGAGATAAGAAATATAGTTGCTTTCTTTTGCTGGATTAAAATTTTTCATGTACTTGTTGTTCGCCAGGGCATGCCGCTGGATGCATTGGCATAGTCCCCCTCGTTTTGCCGCCTCGACAAATAATAGCATTTCATATTCTGTAAGTAATTCTAAAGACATTTTCGTACTCTTAAGCATGGCAGCGAATGCTAATGATGGTGCACTGAAGAACCACACAGGATCCAGTGAATATGTTTCCTGACAGATATCCCGAAAATTTTCAAAGATATCGGCCAGGATGAGAACATCAGTCTTTAAATACAGATCTGAGTATTCTCCTAAATCTCTTATATTCATTTTTTCCCATACTTGTTGAGCATGATTATAATCTTCGTTACTTATGTGGGACTCGGAAATGCTACTATAAAAACTTGATTTTGGTGGGAGGCGTGAATCTTCTAATTTGTTGTATGATGTTACATATTCATACGGAAAAACACCCTTCTTTTTCAACAAACGAAACTCATCATCTTGGGGGTAGTGCTTTCGGGTGATCTTAAATTGGTTTGCTGGAAGATTATTTGCAAGGCTCGACAACCCAGTAGGCATGAATCTTAAGCTGTCTAAAAATCGAATTTCCATCCCACCAATAAATTTTGAGAAGGAAATGAATTTTTCGGTGGATTCTGGAATGACTTTAATGTTTCCTTCTGAAAAACCAAGCTCTTGAATGATAAAGTGGGAATCATAACCAGATAAGTTGTGGAAGAAGACTGGCACAAATTTTGGGTTTCGGAAATTGATATTACATGACGCATGTGCTGGACCCCGGAATGCGCCAGTTCGGTGGTCATGGTCAGCGACTTTGAGTTTGCCTTTTGATTTGGCGAATGCTTTTTCACAGAGATAACAGATTGATGCAGATTGAAAAGATGCTTTTTCTTCAGCACTTAATGGACACATGGGGACATTTTTTTGATACTCCTCCTGGATTTTCAATACATCTTCTTTCAAGGAGTGAAGGAAATGACGAATGACGCCGTCTTCAGATCTATGACTCCGAAATACGGAAAATTCATCTAATTCATCTTTTATGAAGTACGCATACGACATGAGCTCGTGAGTTTGGGTTGTCATGGTGTATGAAATTTCGGGATTTTTGAGGGGGCCCTTGAATGGGTTTGAGAACGCACTCAAAGTCAGCGTAGATGACAAAGGGAACCCGTAAAGCATGCTGAAAATCTTTGAATTGAAGGATATTATTCTCTGGCATCTGAATGGCAACTGGTTTGTTTTTCATGCAGAGGAGTTTGTGATTTTTTAATTTGTTTTCTCCATCATAACGGGCATCGTAGGTTGTAAAACATTTTTTGCATATTATGACTTTTACACGACGCTTGGTGATTTGTTTGGAAATCAACCGCTCGAAGTTAGTGATGAATGTGTAGTGGGAGCGACATCCATCTTCTAAATAGAGGAGATCTCGATGGTCTTGTAATTCCTCATCGCATACCTTAATGGGAAATATTTTTTCTCTCTCATCGATGCCGAAGACATTGATGGACATGTTATTTGCCTTCTCGAACTTTTTGATATCGGAAATTTTTACCGGGTACTCAATACAGTCCCATATATATCCTGTGAGGAATTGTGGGTCCTTGAGGAAATTGTTGACTCTATCCCTATTGTAACATTGAAGACGTGGGGTCCAGACTGCATATTTAAAGCAGTAGATGTCATTATTCATAACATTCACTACTGCCTTCTTCCTTTGAATATTGGTTGGAAGGGCGATAAATGACTTACCCCTCAAGGGTCTGAAACGGTTGATTCTAAGTTCGAACCAGGAGACACGGGAAAATACCCAACCGGACCCTTTCAATTCTGCCTCCGACTTTTCGTTCTCGATTTTAGCAGCCATTGAATCATAAAATTCACTAACATCACTAGCTCTGAAGAGAGGTTTGTTAGGGGTTTTCAGGTTGTGGTCACAAAACTCGTACTCGTCTGGAACATCTTTTTTCTGTTTTTTAAAAACTGCCTCCATGAAAACGCTGACTTTGATCGATGGGTGAGTAGCTAATGAATGTTGCAGGATTCTTAGACATGGAGCTTTACTGGATTCTAAAAAGGAGCGGAGACATGATGCTGACCCCTCATTGGGTACGGTCTTATAGGTGGTGAGTCGCTGTCTCGCGGCAGACTCGACTTCAATGAATCCTCCAATATTTTCAAGGGGGGCCTGTATGGGCACAGCTATCGGTGCATTCATAGCGACCGGAGCTTGATTTGGTGCAGCTATCGGAACATCAAAGTTTGGGGGAGCATGACTTGGCCCTGCAACTGCGGGATCCGAACCACCGCCTTGTCGATGAACTCGTTGTTCGTGACGCTTAAGATGAGGTTTACGGCTGAATTTTGCTGGGCATTGTGTACAGGTTTACGGCTGAATTTTGCTGGGCATTGTGTACACGCGAATGGTTTTTCACCTGTATGGCTCCTCATATGATTTTTCAGGTTGAATTTTTTGGCAAAGGTCTTGGAGCAGACCGAGCATGTGTTGGAAGGAATATTGACTGGTATGTCGGGTGTAAAATCAGAGGTTAGGTCTTGATTCATGGGAATTTCCTCCAAGGCATCGAACACATCGGAATTCTGCAAAAATAATTGTTCATCCACTAACCACCACTGTGTCTGTGAAAGAATTAAAAAAAAAATTAACCCCTTTCCTCTAACACATTTTTATGAAATAAACATTGAGAATAAACTTCTTAAATTTTTATTGGGAAGGGGAGCTATCGTAAAAGTATGAAAAATAAAATGTTTTAAAAGAATAAACGAGGCCATTAACATGAATTTTTCTTCTTTAAAATCTAACTTTAATCGTATGCAAAAGAACTCAAATGCTTTTCCTAACACGCAAACATGTTTTAAACCCCTATCAACGCATTTTCATGGAATAAACATTAAAATGGGAAATTCCTGCGTCGAGAATAAACTTCTTAAATTTTTATTCGAAAGGGGAGCTATCGTAAAGGAATGAATTCCTAAAAGCTTTCTAAAAAAGAATCATATTTTTCCGTCAAGAGAATAAACGATTCCACTAACATGAAATTCTAACAACATCCTAATTCAAACAACTTGGTGCACCTAACAATAAATAATTGCATGCGAGGAAATGCGAACTTACCTCTTCCATTGTAGAACCTTGGGAAAATCCGATAGACATTTTCCAAAGTAATAATCCAGAGAGCAAGAGAGGTACAACAGCACACGTGTCGACAACTGAACCAGAAAAAACAAGTGATGCAGTAGAAATGGCAAACGTTTTAAAGGAAGCTGAATGCACTTTGACCCCAAGCATTTTCGGAAACGTCACGAGGGCATTTCAAGCGGACATCTCAACTAATAAAATTCAGGAATTCACACATGACAAATGTGGGCGAATCGAGCTGTTATCGCAAGGGGGAGGAAATTGAACTACATTCCTATGCGTTTTCTAAGCATTTCGAGGGTTCTAAGTTTAATCAGTTTCCGAAATTCTGCTGTTCACAAAGAAACAACACACGATCCTTATCACCACAACCTGTCTCATGGAGACTACTTCCTTATCTGGTCATCTAGCAACGGACACGATGCTGATGAATCATCATGTGTCAGTTCTTGTGACGTTTCAAAACACTGGGGACTGTTTCCTTATCTGTTCATCTCTCAACGAACATGCTATCGATTCTAATCAAAGCTTATTTTCAGGAAAATTCTTAGAGAAAAACGAAAGAACTTCAATATAATTAATTTTCATATCCTGAGAGAATAAAACTAAAATGTATTCGGTAAGAAATTCTTCATGGCTGAATTTTCCACAAAAGGAATACGGAAAGCGAAAGAATTTAATCAGACACCTTGAAAGAATTCATCTCAGAATTAAAACCGCTTTTGAAAAAAAAAAAAAAAAAACCGAGTGAACTATGAAATACTTTGTTCTTCACATAAAGAAAACACAGCGTACGATTTCAATAATTCCTTTTTGAAAAAACTGGGTGGTCCTGAAAAGGACCGTTAAGATTTTTTTTTTTTTTACCAATAATAATATTCGTCTAAATCTCGTAAAATTTCCCCCACGTAATGACTTAGGTCAACTGAGTCCAGAAATGCTTCGTCTACTTTAGTATTTCGCTTCCGCTGGAGTTCTTTCAGATACTGTTCAGCTATTTTCTCAAAATCCAGTTGTAAAATAATTTTGGTCATGTTTATTTGATTGTCGTTGTCGTAGGAGATTTCCATTCCATTCACATCCGCTGTGTCATACATTGTGTCCACGAGAGTTTCTTCAAGCAGAAAAGAACCATCTTCATAATGTCGAAATCCTTCTTTTGTGGACTGTAATGCTTCCAAAGTCAAATTATTTTTTTCCAATGCTTTCTTAATTAAAGCTGAAAACGAAATGGAACGAAGAAACGTTTGTTGTATGACTCTTAACATAGTAGATTTCTTATCAGTCACTTTAGTCCAATGTTCTCCGCACAGAGAAATTTCAGTTTTCAAAATTTCACCATCCTGACCCACTTTTTCCTGAGTGAAATCCAATACATGGTGAAAATCTCGACTTGTGCATTCCACCGAGTGGGGATTCATTCTCATAAAAGGAGTCAACGGTTCTAAACGATGAGCCACTGTAATATTTCCACTGAAAATGTAATCATATTTCGCAGGCTTGCGACTTTTAACAACATCACGCAGAAAGACAAAGCTGTCTAGAAGTTCAAACCATTCAACACCCTTCAAAGCGATTCCCATAGCTGTAGGAACGTATAAGTCACCGATGCAAATATATTTTCGGACATGAATCTGTAATTCTCCATCAAAACAAAATATCCGAATGAATCGATCGTCTCCTAAAGGAAAGCAATTTTCAGGCATTTCATTCTTCCTAAAGATGATGCGATTTTCATCGAGTAATGCTATGGACGATTCCATTATAAAATTTTCAAGAAACCCAAAAGACGACCACTCTCCTCGACCGATCGAGTTCAACTGATAGAAACTTAAACCCCTACGTCAATCATCCACCTTGTTAGGAATGGACCATAACGATCATGTGACCTGGGAATAGAACCAATCCTTTGACGAGAACCATTCCTGATGCGGAACATGAATCAATAGGAACGAAATCTCATCCATCGAGGCATTTCGTCGTCTAAATTAAAAAAAAATAATAATATTGCAACGTTTATAAAAAAAACCTAACACCCCACGAAAGCTCTAAAAATATAAGTTTAATAAAACAAATTCGAGGAAACAAAAAATATTGGAATGAACAAAAAAAAAAAAAAAAAACTTCCTCCAAAAATTTGACAAAAGTCCAATAAATCTCCCGAGAAAAACATAAAGTTCCAAGAAGCACCGCCAGGGGCAGCACATCGAGTTGACATCCCCCTATATCCACCCCCATTCCCTCTCGGTCGTTGCCATCCATCAAAAACAAAGTTCCATTGAAAGTTCCAAGAAGCACCGCTAGGGGGCAGTACATCATGGGGACGACCACGTGACAAAAATTCTGACTCGGGGACAGCTGGGACAGTCTCGTGGGCAGCCAGGGGCAGCCTCGTGGGCAGCCTCGTGGACAGCCTCGTGGACAGCTAATGTTAAGTCTATGGGAGGGCTGCCCCTGTGCCAGAACCCGCCCTTTTCCTCTACTCAGAGATATCAACAAATATGAGATATGCATTTACGCCCTCTGGCGGGAAAACTATGTATTATTTTAAGGAGAAAGTGTTCTCAAAAGGTTTTTCGATGTGAGCGGTATCGGTCCAAGAAAGAATATTTTCAGTCGAGTTTCCAAGAGCTCAGACTTTACTGAAAATACCTCAAAAGCAGAAATGAACACATATGCCCCTTGGTGGCAAAACCATTGGTTATCAAATATTAGAAATTATAGGAAAAACATTTCCCATATGGAGCTTCATCCGCTGAAGAAAAGAAAAAAATTCAAATCGGAGTTTTAGAAGTAGAGATATTGGGTGAAATGCAATTTAGTTTTACGTCCCCAAATGGAAAATCTATGCGTAACTTGAAAAAGTGACTGTACCTAAAATACTCTTCGACACAAATGGAATCGAAAGGTAAAAGATTTTTTTCAATCGGACATTTAGAAGCAAATATGTGGAATTAAATGTATTTTGAATTCGATATCATCTGCATTTACGCCCTCTAGCGGCGAAATTGTACATCTTTAAAAAAAGAACGAAATAAAGGTTCGCATATTTCAAGCTTCCCAATGCAAAAAGAATTTTTCAAATCGGACTAATAGTTGCAGAGATATGGTGTTCACAGATGGACGGACGGGCAAACCGATAGCATAAACACGATCTTTTTTTACAAAAGACGTGCTAAAAATCTCGAGTTCAAAAACCTTCTGTCGCTTTGAAAAATCATGATGCAAAAATGTAATTTGTGATGTCCTCCTACATGAAAAATTAAATTATTACAAACCTGTTCAGAAAAATGACAAGTTTCTGCAGAAAATAAAATAACTGATTAACCCACATTCATAGCAAAAACATTTTTTCATCATGTGATTCCAGTCTTCGTTTTTTGCCTTAAACCTTGTCTGGTGGTAAGTGACTTGCAAGTTCAGTAAGTAAAGTTTCCTACTTGCGTGCAAAACCTTTAGGGTTTGAGCTCCACCGCAGGCAAGGGGAAGGATTCCTTCACTTCGTAATCATGAGAAAGCGCTGCAATGCATCTGGTGTATATACGCTGAAATTAAAAAAAGTATGAATGGAAGTTTCTTCTGCATCGTGATCAAAAAATTCAAATTCGAAGGTTTTGGGAACGCGGGAAATTACTCTGTAAGAAAGGTAAGCCCAGAAATTAATGTTTCTGGAAAAAAAGAAAAAAGAAAACGGAATTAGTGACAACGGAAAATCGAAATACTGAAGTTTCCGTTCTAAGAAACAGAAATTTTTGCAAACGGAAATTTCGTTAAAAGTTGGAGACCTATCGGCAACTTTGCTGAACATTATTTTTAGGAATTTTCCATGAATTCATATAACTTATTAGCACGTCTTTCGTAAAAAAAGATCGTGCTTATGTTATCGGTTTGTCCGTCCGTCTGTACCCACGGTATCTCTGCAACTGTTAGTCCGATTTGAAAAATTCTTTTTGCATTCGGAAGCTAGAAATATGCGAATGATGATCCTTCATTTGCTTGTTTTTTTTATTTCGCAGCAAGAGGGCGTAAATGCAGATGATGTAGAATTCAGAAATACGTTTTATTCCACATATTTGCTTCTAAACATCCGATTGAAAAAATTATTTTACCTTTCGATCCCATTTATGTCGAAGAGTATTTTAGATATAGTTTCTTTTTCAAATTACGCATAGATTTTCCGCTAGGGGGCGTAAAAGTAAATTACATTTTTCCCGGTTACTGTTCTTCTAAAACTCCAATTTGAATTTTTATTTTTTTCAGCGGATACATCTCCTGAAGGAAAATCTTTTGCATATAATTGCGAATTTTTGGTGAAGAATACTTTGGCCACCAGGGGGCGTAAAGGTTAATTTTTGCTTCTGATGTATTTGCCATAAAATCTGAGCTTCTAAAATATCGATTGAAAAAATTCTTTTGTGAACTGATGCCACTCACATCAATGAACCTTTTCTTAATATTTTCTTCCTAAAATATTCCACAGTTTCTCCGCCAGGGGGCGTAGATGTATATCTTATTTGAAAAATTCCTTCTTTCTTTGATAGTGTTTCCTGTGTGACATGTGTTTAATATAATTGCAAAATTTTCAAGTAATTCATAGACTTTCCGCTAGGGGGCGTAAAGGTAAATTGCGTTTCCCCCTATATCTCTGCTTCTAAATCTCCGATTTGAAAAATTCTTTCTGCACCGGATACAGCTCCTGATGGAAAATCGTCTGCATATAATTTCTAATTTAAAAAAAAATGGTTTGGCCACCAGGGGGCGTAAACCTTAATTTCCGCTTCTGACGAATTCGCAGCAAAATATGAGCTTCTAAATTCTCGATTGAAAAAAACGTCCTTTGTAGACCGATACTACTCATGTCGACAAACCTTTTAGAAACATTTTCTTCTTAAAATAGTGCATGGTTTCTGCGCCAGGGGGCGTAAATGTATATCTTATTTTTGACAATATCTCGACTTCTAGGAGTCCGATTTAAAAAATTCCTTCTTTGTTGGATAGTGTTTTTAGTGTGACATGTTGTTCTTATAAATTCAAAATTTTCAAGTAATTCATAGACTTACCGCTAGGGGGCGTAAAGGTAAATTGCGTTTCCTCCTATATCTCTGCTTCCAAATCTCCAATTTGAAAATTTTTTTCTGCACCGGATACACCTCCTGATGGGAAATCGTTTGCACAAAATTTCTAGTTCTTGTGAAAAATGGTTTGGCCACCAGGTGGCGTAAACCTTAATTTCCGCTTCTGATGAATTTGCAGCAAAATATGAGCTTCTAAATTCTCGATTGAAAAAAACGTCCTTTGTAGACCGATACTACTCATGTCGACAAACCTTTTAGGAACATTTTTTTCTTGAAATAATGCATGGTTTCTACGCCAGGGGGAGTAGATGTATATCTTATTTTTGTCAATATCTCTACTTCTAAACGTCCGATTTGAAAAATTCCTTCTTTGTTGGATAGTGTTCCCGATGCGAAATGTTTTTCCTACAAATTCAAAATTTTCAAGTAAATCATAAACTTTCCGCTAGGGCGCACAAAGGTAAATTGCGTTTTCTGCTCCTAAAACTCCGATTTGAAACATTCTTGCTGTATCGTATACAAGACCTCATGGAAAATATTTTTCACATAATGTCTACTGTTTGGTAAAGAATGGCTTGGCCACCAGGACTCTTAAGGGTTCATTTCTGCTTCTGATGCATTTGTAGCAAAATCTGGGCTCCTGAAAACACGACTAAATTTTCTTTTCTTGGACCGATACCGCTCATATGGATAAACCTTTTGAAAATACTTTCTTCCTAAAACAATGCATGGTTTTACCACCAGGGGACGTAAAGTCACATCTTATTTCTGTCGATATCTCTGTTTCTACGAGTTCGTAAACTCCCGATTCCGTTTACAGCAATATCCGAGGGATTGAAATCCCGATTGAAAAACTTCTTTCTTCCGTCAGATACTATTGCTTTCCATACCGGTTCCTTTGACTTTGAATAGCTTTGATAAATTTAATTTGCGTCAGAACGGATTCAAAAGACGTGCTCATTACACCCGAGAATTCGGTGTCATCTTTCTTGTTTTTTACAGTGTATGGTTCAGTGACTGAGATAGTTCTGTCTGTTAGCTATACAGCGGCACCCTCCGTAGGGAAGGGGTAAAAGGCGCTGGTTTCTGTCTGGTCTTCAGAGCTGCGTCCGGGCCTAAGTCCCGGATTAGGCATGGGTAATGTTTTTTGTTTCACGTTGTTGGCCTTTCCTGGTAACGACTCCAAACTTGGGTCGCGGACGATTGCTTATAATCCTAACAGTTGCTTTTGATTGTCGTTTACACCCCCGACCTCCCTAATAGTTGCACTACTTTTTGAAGAACATTGTAAGATTTCCTTCAGTAGCTTTTTGGTCAACATTTTAATTTTGGTGAACGTTTTTTATTTAGTCTTTAAAGCATCTTAACAGTTCTTTCGAGCGAAATCGCGGTGCTGTTCAGTGCTTTGTATGAAAGGGGATGCTGACAATTTATTCTCGAATCTTGAACCAAGCCCTTCAAGCTGGTGACAAATTACTTCGTTGATACAAATTTTGAAGATGACAATCCGATTTTTGGCGTAAATGTGACAAGGATGGTAAGTCAGATAATATCCGAAAACTTGAAAATTTTCATCGTCCTGGAGCGGGACACGAACCCGCGTCTCCTAGAAAACGCCTAGGTATGCTAACCACTACACCACCCAGAACGACCAAGTTTCAAGTTTCCGATCAATTTGAATTTAACCATCAAATGGCGTAATCCCGTATTTCTTTCATGATACTTCGTTGATATTCAGAAATATCACTTCAAAACGAAAACGTTTTCGAACTCCCGAAATTTTGTTTGTTAAATGTTAATAGAATAACAGCGATCTTCAAAGTGAAAATGCAATCGGAGTCAGAGTAGACAATTGTGTTTTCTAAATTTTTAACAGTAGTACTCAATTTTTAACTTCAGTGTACTTTTGCAGCCTGTCAGCAACAATATATTTAAAGAGTGCTTCCTTCTTTCACAAACCCAACATCAGGAATTAAAGTCCTAGCAGACAGAAAAATAAAAGCATTCTCTTTCCGTCAGAAAGAACGGTTGGTTGACTTTTTCACGAGGAGTGAAGTAAGATTTGCTGCAAAGAAAGATTCTTTACAGCAGGAAATGAAGAACAAGAAAGGGGGGAAACCATCGTACTTTTTATTAGAGAAAGATAACACATCCTGAATTTAGGCAGAGAGGTCAGAGCACTGATATCAAAAACTGAGATATATAACATTCTGGTGTTTCGAAATGAGATGGATAGAAGGCTGAACAATATTACATGCGATGGCTGTAATGACACATACGCCATCGAATGTTCTATGAATGTTAAATGCAAGATAAAATCGTTTTCCTTTCTTTCCTTTTTTCATTTTATTGCGACTACTGAACTTTACGGTGATAAGATTTCAGCACCGAAATTAACTTTCGAGGCGATATCGCCTCTTATGGTCATCATAACTATGACCAATAAATATAAATGCTTGTGTACTATGTGCATGTTTTACTGCAGTGCTTCCTGGAGCATCAATGAGTCTCAGCACACTTTCAACGCTTAAAGGGCAAATCAAAATATCTGGAGATCTCGTAAAACCTCTTGTCCATAAACATCTCGTGGACGTAGTTTATGCTTTGTGATCTTGGAGGCTGCGCTGGAAATCATTCCACACAAGAGCATCCGTGCCTGAGTGAGCAGGGAATCCGCATAACTTCGGCTGGAAGTTGCTGCATACAAACAAAGGCCTAGCACAAAAGCCAGAAACATTCTTTTCCTGGATACACCTCGTAACTAAACGTTAAAATGGCTGTAAATAAAGAACCCCTCGTATCTCTGGGGTTTGCTGCAGTTCTGTATCTTCTTCGCACTTCCTGTAGGAGAGAGGGAGGGAGGGAGGGAGGGATGCAGGGATCTCTGAGTAGCCGGAATGAAGAGGATAACCAACCAACGTCCACACACACACATGCAGAGACAAAGCACATAACAAGGCCTATCTTCGCAGTCGCCTCAATAAGCCAACTTTACGACGCCTTAAACCGTCGACGGAGAGCGACTGTCGGGAGCTTGTCGCGGACATTACCGGACAGCGACCGTTTATTACCTCCGGAGACCGTCCGTAAGCTAACATGTCCGCTCTCAGAGGGGTCAATTCTACTTTGTCAACGATTAGTTCAACACATGAGTGATTTTTAGCTCTTCGTATGCGCTTCACGCCAAGGGGTCGGTCGCTGGATGAACTGTTCAACAGTACCCCTGTGGGACGTCGTCAGAGGATCGCAAGAGATTAACGCGCGTAAACGGAGGAGTGTTCAATTGATGATCGAGATAGCGACATTAGATATAGCGTGGATACTCACAGGGAGACGCACAGGAAGCATCTTATGAGCAGAGTAATTAGTGGAATTGAACGCAAAATAAAGTAAAGTAAATTACCGTACTTATGTGTTGCATTATTAGTGTCCAGCCTCCTTGCACCCTGCAGAAAAGATCACAAAACTTATCTAAACCATTTTAAAAATCCTTGAATTAAGTAAAGGAGAACTCACTGAAATATTTTCAACTGTGGTTATCCGTACCCTGAGACACACGAAGGATTTCTCGTAGAACTGTTCAAAATCTGTATTTCAAAAAATGTTGCTGATATATCCTGAAAATCGCAACTGTAGATAAGTACTATATAAATAATTTATTACCTTAGTCTTTCCTAAGAACTTGTTCGTGCTCTTTTCATCCCTCGTATATATATATATTTTTTTTTTGCTTAGGTATCTTCTTTATAGAATATATATATATATATATATATATATAAAATGAAGATTTATCGATTGATGGAGAAAAGCTGGAGATAACAGACACGTACGTTTATCTTGGACAGCAGATATCAAGTGAGGGTCACATTGATGAAGAAATTAATCGGCGTACAAAACTTGCCTGGAGAGCTTTTGGAAGAAACAGCATAATTTTCAAGAGCAATATGCCATTATGTCTTAAAAGAAAAGTGTTTGATCAATGCATCCTTCCAGTGCTTACGTATGGTGCAGAGACGTGGACCTTAACTAAAAGAGACATACAAAGGCTGCAGACAACTCAAAGCAGCATGGAGAGGTGCATACTTGGTGTAACCAGGAGAGATAAGAAGAGGAACTCGTGGATCCGAAAAATGACAAGAGTGGAAGACATCATGATCAGAGTTAAATCCCTGAAATGGCAATGGGCTGGACATACTGCCAGAAGGACAGATCATCGATGGACAGCCGAAATTTTAGATTGGATTCCAAGGGACAGGAAAAGACCCAGAAGAAGACCACATGGGAGATGGGTGGATGAAATTCGAAAGTATGCAGGGGTGACATGGAGGAGACTGGCACAAGACAGACCGTTGTGGAGGAAACTTGGGGAGACCTTCGTCCAGCAGTGGATTGATAATGGTTGACAATGATGATGATGATATAAAAAAGAGCATTTACTCACTCTCCAGCGCCGATACGAGATACTAAGCAGAATTTTTGGATTAAAATTACGTAAAATAGCGGATCGATACTTTCATCCATTCTCAGTCGGTGCTAATTCGACGCTAATTCCCAGATTAGTTTTGATTCACCTTTACAGAAACGCTTAAGATGACAGTATTTATCGCTTGGGATTTTTTTAGTGTATTTCCTTTTGTCAAGTTCCCCTAGTGCTTTTACGCGTAAATATAAATACGCCTTTCGGATATAAAATTTGTTAAGCTCATCACTAATAGAATGAAATAAAGGAAATTGTATTTAAGTATTTAGGAATTGTTTTCATTTTCTATTATTCATTTAATAAGATTTTTGTTTTTATAAATATACCCGTACTTGGCTATTCAATTTCCCCTTCAAATTTCTACAGGAAACGAAATATCAAGAGCTGTATATGTATACGCGTGATAATTATCTGACGACATCAGTTACATGAGAATTTATATATTATTTTATTACAAAACATGATATCAACACCACACAGAAGGATTTCTCACAAATCTTTATAAAAGAATTTCTCACAATTCTCTACAGTCGATACTGATCAAGCATAGAATTTGTAGATAATTTTGGTCAAGTATTCTTTATTTGAAAGCCTTAGGCAGGCGAAGATCATAGTCATCTGAAACAATTCTTCATAATAGGAGCTTCGATTTAAATAAATCCAAACAGTGGAAAAGGCATGCAAGGAATATAAGGATAAACACCGTGCAGGGAGACTTGCGACAACAACATATGGCATCAATAAGAAAATAGAAGACATGATGAGATGATACAGGGTGATTCTCTATCTAGGAGACTCAAACATTCCACAATATTTTTTTTATTTCTGTATGGTTCCCTATGAAAAGTGACATGTACTTACCTTTCATAAACAAGTTAGTAAAATCATGCAATGCATTGATTCCAACATACCAGGATTCGTTACTCAAATTATGAGGATAATGGCTGTGGAATAAATCTCGCTCCTGCGCCCTGACCTTTGACCCCATTTTTCGATGATATTAAACAGAATTGGTTTGGTATACCTCTGAAACAACATACTAAAGTTTTGTCGCAATAGAAGCATTTTAGTCAAGTTATGAGGGTAATGGCTGTGGAATAAATCTCGCTCCTGTGCCCTGACCTTTGATCCCATTTCGATGACATTAAACAGAACCGGTTGAGTACATCTCCGAAACAACATAATGAAGTTTTTTGCAATCGAAGCACTTTTACGCAAGTTATGACACATAAGGGCATTGGAATGGATCCCGCTCCTTTGTCCTGATCTTTGACCCCATTCCGCCCATTTTCAACTGGGTTCCTTCCCAGGTTATCCCCTACCACACACTAAAATTTCATTGAAATCGAACCATTTTTACGTGAGTTATCGTGCGGACGGACGGACGGTCAGACAGACAGACGGACAAAGCTGGAGCATATACGCTTCTTCAACCAACGGTTGGAAAGCATAAACAAGGTCTTCCTTAAGCATATTCTGAAAATTGTTCCTACAGCATGCTTGCACTTTTGTACGGGAGTCTGCAAATTGGCGAAGACGTGTAACTTCGGTAATGGTATCCCCTCCCTCCGTATCGCGTCTTTGAGGGAGTTAATTGTTCGAGGCTTATTGCGTTATGCTCGGCCCTTCAGTAAACCCCACAAAAAGAAATCAGGTGGCGTCAGGCCTGGTAATCTTGGCGTGACAGCGCTCCGACTCGAGCGATGCACATTTAGTCGAAAACCCATTCCCTAGTTTATTTATTTATTTAATTATTATTTTATTTATTTATTCATTTATTTATTTATTTATTTATTCATTCACTTATTTATTCATTTATTTAGTTAGTTATTCATTCATTTATTTATTCATTTATTTATTTATTCATTTATTTATTTATTTATTCATTTATTTATTTATTCATGTATTTATTTATTCATTTATTTATTTATTCATTTATTTATTTATTTATTCATTTATTTATTTATTCATTTATTTATTTAGTTATTCATTTATTTATTTATTTATTCATTTTTATTAATTCATGTATTTTTTGAAGAAGGAGTACGTTTTATTTTGCCATATACTTTCGGGTGAATCTTTTTTTTTTTTTTTTTTTACTCTCCGTCCCCCTCTCCCAGCACAAGGCGTAAGATTAGCTAAACAGCACAAGGCGTCACAGGACAGACCGACACTGTAAGGAGACAACGCTGGCGACATCCATCGGCGAGCTGGCTTTGTAGTATGTTTTATTGGGGGCAATAGAAGTGTCCACCGTCTAGAATCCACAATGCGTGTTGGGCAGACCGTAGACTTGTTGGAACCGGGGCTAACAGTTTAATTGGGTAGAGAATTTACGGCCGGGAGTAGTATCACGCTGGAAACGTAACGAGGGGTTCTCAGAATTTCACTGGAACGGGTAGGAATCTTGACCCCCTAACGAATGGAAGAACAAAATGTTAATTTTCCGACCAGTAAGATCTACACTGGGGAATTTAATTCAGGGAGGCTTGCGTTTGCCAGCTAGTGATTGGATGATGGGATGTTTTGAGGTAGTGTGGGTCTTCTTGGGGGTCGTCGAAAGATTTTACAAGGGAAGAGAAGAACTTCGTCACTTCACGTTTAGTTTTTACACGAGTCACTTGACTTTTACTTCTACGTTCAACATGTAACGAAACTTTGTCACTTTACGTTTACAGTTTTTACACGAAACTTTACTTTGGCTGGTTTCGCGGCGTGCATCGCGTGCTCTGTCCTCCATGACTATCACCGTAAGCTGCAGACAAATTATCTAAGCTACAGATGGGAGATCGCAACCGAGGTTTCCGAATGAACGGACCCCCCACTAAGGACCATTAGGGCCCATACGACGGTCGACAAATGCGGATGGAAGTTAATAACCACCGGACGAGAATTCTCCCGGATCCGGAGTGGTCAGCAGCGCGATATCTAGGCCAGATTCGGATGTTAAGGTAGGAAATCCATCCTATTCTTGCTTTGGTGTCCCCTCACAACATCTTTATCCGATCAGTTCACACATAGAGTTAATATTTTTATAGGCAAATAATTAATTGAGTACAGGTTCCTGTCAGAGAGTCGTAAATCATTTTTTCTAATATCATGAGCGTATATTTATTATTATGCCAAATCATAACCAGTAAATTGTTTTGTTACTTAATTTTGTCTAAGTTCTATGATGAGTCTGTCGTTAACTACAATATGTGTGCTCAACCCTAGATTATTTGGAGAATATATATATATATATATATATATATACTTAAGAGCAAAACTGAAGACTAAGGAAAAACTTTAGAATTTAAAACGAAGGTTGCAAAATAACCTGAAAAATCAAAACGCGCAACGCAGCAGTTTTGAAAATTCAGAATTCACATTCTATAAAGAAGATACCTAAGCAAAAAAATACATATAATTTTGACTCACACCTAGTACAACATAGAAAAGGTTATGTATCTACCTGTGTGAGTAAAAGGAGAAAAGATAAAATAATAATAAAATAAAACAACTGAATGTAGAAGGTGTCGAGAATACTGAGCCTTGGCTTTATCAAGGACCAGCAAAAACTCTGCATTTTCTCACTTCCACAAAGACCTAGTTGGAAATGGGTTTCTGCAAGGCCATAGATGCAAGTAACATTCCCACCTAAAATAGTTTAAAAAAATATATATAATTCATGTCCTCCGTAGAGTTGCATGACCTAGCACTAGTTAACAATTTCGCTTGCATCCATTAACCTTCCTGGCCCGACCCATGCTCTTCATCTGTTACTATTAAACAGAGAGAAGAAGATTAAAGAGAACTCAAGCTGTGAGAGTGACATAATAATTAGAAATGATTTTCAACCATAACGAAATTCCAAGTTCGTTTGAGAGAGAATTTAAACCTGAAAATCAATGCAAAAGAAATCCAAATTTTACATTGCAATTAAAAAAAGGAAATGTTAATTTTTAACGAACAGATTTTTGAAAGAAAACTTGAGTCTAAAACCCCTACTCTACAACTTATGACAGCACGAAAACGAGAATAAGTTAAAGATAATAATTAACCAAAGAAAACTTTGTGAAAGTTATATACCTTAAACAGTTAGTTGCAATATGTACAAAGTATTTCAGCAGTGCTTTAAGTGCATAATTAATTAGTTATTAAGAACTTAACTACTTTGAAAAAACAGCGCATAGACAGCGCATAGAAAAGGAACAAGCTTAGCCATCTTCTGTTCCTAGGTACCCCAAAAGACGCTCAAAGTTACAAAGAAAAGAAAGAGTTAAAACCCGCAAAAATGTTAACAGACAAACCAATGCCAAAAGCTGAAAAGCTAAAAAACGACAGAGAAAAAGTACATGAAGTACAAACATTGAACTTATAAAACCTAGAACCCAAAAACAAGGAAGAGAGCTTACCTCTTGTGTGACAAAAAACTTTCCTCCTCACAAGAGAAGAACATGGCTGACCTCTTCCGCCACTCCCTAGACGCTGGGGGGCAGTGAGGGTGGGGCTGATGGCCTCCTCATACAGCAAGAAACCAACGCGCGGAGATTTTAACCAGAGAAAAAAAATATATAAACTTAAGACTGTGGATCTGTATGATCAGAAAGAGCAGAATTAACTCTCCAGAATACATGAGAAATATTATAAAATACACGAGCAGTTTATTTAATAATCTTTGCATGTATTAAATCACCTTAGTGAGCTTCTATAGATTAATCAGAATCTTATTAATTTTAATGTTGGTTTTACTATTTTTAGTATAGCTATCCTAGTGATGAATAACTAGTTTTCTTTTTTATTTGTTTTTATTTTCTTTTTATAAACAGATTTTTAAGCTTTTTTGTGATTTTGTTTATATTATTTAATTTTTTGTTTTAATAGGACCGTCATATCCATAGCACTAAGGTTCCTTTAGGTAGTTAATAGGCATCCTCTAGCCAACTTCCTTACGGCTTTGATTGGTCAGAATCATATTATTAACTGTGTAGAAAATTAAAGCAGATCTGCCAACCTTACTCTATTATTCAGAATAATTTTTCTTAAAGTTCTTTTGATGAAAGAAGAAGGAATTCCGTTCTCTAGAAAACTTTCTAATAGTATATTAATGTGGTAATTGAAGTCCAAATTGTTGCTGCAAATTCTTGAAATTCTTAGGACCTGAGAAATTAGTACATTCTCAATTACTTTGGTTGAAATGTTATTATTCCAGTGTAGATATTTAATTACTTTGAAAGGAAAATTAACTCTTTTATCAAAGAGGCTAATAGATGGGTTACCTCTGTTGAGCTTAATGCTTAAGTCTAGGAACTCAAGTTCCTGATTACTGTGGTTGGTTTTACATAAGTTAAGAGAGATAGGATAGATATTATCAAAATCACTCTCTATAACTTCTGAATTATTGATACACAGCAGATCATCAATATATCTAAAAGTGTAAAGGTAGTTATCTGAGCAGGTGGGGTGATTTTTAATGAATTTATATTCCTTAAAGAACAGGAATAGATTAGCGATATTCGTGGACATTGATGTTCCCATTGGAATACCGTTCACTTGCTTATAGAGAGTATTATTATATAAGATATGGTTATTTTTTATGCAGCAATTGAGATAAGAGTTCCAAGTTCCTACATCAACAAATTGGTTAAGTTTAAATTCTGCATACAGCTCTTTAAAGGTAGTGATTATATCTGATAGAGGCAGATTAGTATATAGGTTTTCAAAATCATAACTATTAATATCTAGGGGACAAACTTTGAGTATAGTAGAAATTACTTCTGCATTATTATTAATTATCCAAAAATCTCTGTACATCAAGTTAGAACGGTTTCTAATGTGTTTCAAAACCTTCTTTAAGACATCTTCAAAAGCAAGATCTATTTTCTTTTTATGACTCCTTACTCCACTAGCTATGAACCTGAACTTCACAGGATCCCTATGAAACTTAACCGTTGCAAAAAGAAATGGAAATTCAGGCTCATATCTTCTAGTTTGTGGAACTTTAAGTTTCTTGAAGAATGCCTTAAACCGATTTTCTAACTGCTTGGTAGAATAACTTACGGGCTCGTATGTTACTCTATTATTGAGTTCCATATTTAACAATTCAAAATAGAACTTCTTACAGATAATTGCAAAATTATTGCTAGCTTTATCCGTAGTGGTAAAAATGAATTGGTCTTGCAGTTTGGAGAGTGACCTTTTAGCTTCTCCAGAGAAAAAGAGATTTCTGTCGAAACAAAAGTCCAGACCTGCCAACTCACCGGTGAAGCTATTGATTATATTATATTTCCATTCTGCGAAGGCCTCAATAGGCTGATTGTACGTTAAACTGGTTTTTACGATGTACTTATTTACATCTTGAGTGAAGCTCTCAAGAATCCTTTCTTTGGAAATTGTGAAGGAAGGTCTGACTTTAGAGCCATACTCTAATAAATTCCTAAGCTTTTCATTTTCAACAAAACTCAAGTTTCCGGTGATAATATGGTGGTAATTCTTATCATAGTGAACTGTTTCTTTATGTTCATCACAAGAACATGTAGTAATTACAGGAATGTAGCTCGAAGAGTTAAGTTTGTAGTTTTTAACTATTGACCCTAAGGTCTTAACATATTTAAAACTTACAATAGACTGGTGCCTGTGGATGGGAAAAAAAATTGCATTATTGTAGAACAGCTTCCTTACATTGAGATTATCGTAGGCTTTATTTAGGAACCTGATGGTAACAAAATTACTGGAAAATTCTTTAAAATAAATTTTATCTTTAAGAATATGTTTAAGAATGTCCAGAACCAAAGCAAGAACATGCTTATCAACATGGTCAGCAGTTTCATTCCAGAATTTGAAAAAACTTTTAAGGACAGAGTGCTTGAAGGACTTGAGAATTTTGTAAGTATTTTTAACAAAATTAGTGCCAGTTTTAAAGCTTTCCAGAGTTTTTAGCAAGTTAGCAAAATCAACTTTGCTTGATGTGCGAAATAACCTCTGTCCTCTATTACCTCTAGAGCAGCTCTTATTATTAACAAGAAAGAAGAGTTCACGAATTGAAAATTTATGCTGATTATGCTTATTGTCAGATAGAGTGGAATTAAGGCCATAGGGATAAAGAGACTGATGCTGCAAAATTTCAAGGGATTCAGTATCTAGCCGAGCATAGAGGTCAGGGATAATATGTAGTACCTCTATTTTCACTTTGTCAAAACCATGAGTATGGAAATGCTCTAATTCAAAGGTAGAGTACTGGTTGGCGTTTGTGGAGGGGTTCACTCCTGAATTAGAGAACTTGTTTACTAGAGACCTGTGACCATTAATCCTAAGATGAAGAGGATTTTTACTTTGGCCAATATAGCTAAGGTTGCAGACAGTACAGGTGAGCTTATAGATGGTATTGTAGGCTTTGCAAAACTTGTTGGAGCAATTATCCTCAACAGAAGAATACAGGTTAGGATCTGCAGATTTACATGTCAAACAACGTTTGTCATTTCATAACTTTAGATTACCTTTGCCAGCGAGTTCATACACTATGGGAAAGGGTGCTAGCCTAACCGAGCGGGAGGACTTAAAATATCTGAGCTGACCTCCAATCCTTTAATCGTCCTTAGAACTCCACTTGGGCCAAAACATACAAATTCTGAGCAAACCAACTAGGAAAAACTTTTTAGAAATAAGCAGTCCAAGAAAAGACCAAACTCGAGTATAAACTACACTCCAAAAGGCTGCATCCAAAACATACTAAAAAGAAAAATTAGAAAATGAAAAAAAACCTCAAATAAAAAAATAGTAATAAAAAAAAAATAATAAAACATTTCAACTAGAATTTGCGCATGAGCTGCTAAATAATAAATTGAAATTAGTTACTTAAGAGCAAAACTGAAGACTAAGGAAAAACTTTAGAATTTAAAACGAAGGTTGCAAAATAACCTGAAAATCAAAACGCGCAACGCAGCAGTTTTGAAAATTCAGAATTCACATTCTATAAAGAAGATACCTAAGCAAAAAATACATATAATTTTGACTCACACCTAGTACAACATAGAAAAGGTTATGTATCTACCTGTGTGAGTAAAAAGGAGAAAAGATAAAAAAAAATAATAAAATAAAACAACTGAATGTAGAAGGTGTCGAGAATACTGAGCCTTGGCTTTATCAAGGACCAGCAAAAACTCTGCATTTTCTCACTTCCACAAAGACCTAGTTGGAAATGGGTTTCTGCAAGGCCATAGATGCAAGTAACATTCCCACCTAAAATAGTTTAAAAAAATATATATAATTCATGTCCTCCGTAGAGTTGCATGACCTAGCACTAGTTAACAATTTCGCTTGCATCCATTAACCTTCCTGGCCCGACCCATGCTCTTCATCTGTTACTATTAAACAGAGAGAAGAAGATTAAAGAGAACTCAAGCTGTGAGAGTGACATAATAATTAGAAATGATTTTCAACCATAACGAAATTCCAAGTTCGTTTGAGAGAGAATTTAAACCTGAAAATCAATGCAAAAGAAATCCAAATTTTACATTGCAATTAAAAAAAGGAAATGTTAATTTTTAACGAACAGATTTTTGAAAGAAAACTTGAGTCTAAAACCCCCTACTCTACAACTTATGACAGCACGAAAACGAGAATAAGTTAAAGATAATAATTAACCAAAGAAAACTTTGTGAAAGTTATATACCTTAAACAGTTAGTTGCAATATGTACAAAGTATTTCAGCAGTGCTTTAAGTGCATAATTAATTAGTTATTAAGAACTTAACTACTTTGAAAAAACAGCGCATAGACAGCGCATAGAAAAGGAACAAGCTTAGCCATCTTCTGTTCCTAGGTACCCCAAAAGACGCTCAAAGTTACAAAAGAAAAGAAAGAGTTAAAACCCGCAAAAATGTTAACAGACAAACCAATGCCAAAAGCTGAAAAGCTAAAAAACGACAGAGAAAAAGTACATGAAGTACAAACATTGAACTTATAAAACCTAGAACCCAAAAACAAGGAAGAGAGCTTACCTCTTGTGTGACAAAAACTTTTCTCCTCACAAGAGAAGAACATGGCTGACCTCTTCCGCCACTCCCTAGACGCTGGGGGGCAGTGAGGGTGGGGCTGATGGCCTCCTCATACAGCAAGAAACCAACGCGCGGAGATTTTAACCAGAGAAAAAAAATATATAAACTTAAGACTGTGGATCTGTATGATCAGAAAGAGCAGAATTAACTCTCCAGAATACATGAGAAATATTATAAAATACACGAGCAGTTTATTTAATAATCTTTGCATGTATTAAATCACCTTAGTGAGCTTCTATAGATTAATCAGAATCTTATTAATTTTTAATGTTGGTTTTACTATTTTTAGTATAGCTATCCTAGTGATGAATAACTAGTTTTCTTTTTTATTTGTTTTTATTTTCTTTTATAAACAGATTTTTAAGCTTTTTTTGTGATTTTGTTTATATTATTTAATTTTTTGTTTTAATAGGACCGTCATATCCATAGCACTAAGGTTCCTTTAGGTAGTTAATAGGCATCCTCTAGCCAACTTCCTTACGGCTTTGATTGGTCAGAATCATATTATTAACTGTGTAGAAAATTAAAGCAGATCTGCCAACCTTACTCTATTATTCAGAATAATTTTTCTTAAAGTTCTTTTGATGAAAGAAGAAGGAATTCCGTTCTCTAGAAAACTTTCTAATAGTATATTAATGTGGTAATTGAAGTCCAAATTGTTGCTGCAAATTCTTGAAATTCTTAGGACCTGAGAAATTAGTACATTCTCAATTACTTTGGTTGAAAAGTTATTATTCCAGTGTAGATATTTAATTACTTTGAAAGGAAAATTAACTCTTTTATCAAAGAGGCTAATAGATGGGTTACCTCTGTTGAGCTTAATGCTTAAGTCTAGGAACTCAAGTTCCTGATTACTGTGGTTGGTTTTACATAAGTTAAGAGAGCTAGGATAGATATTATCAAAATCACTCTCTATAACTTCTGAATTATTGATACACAGCAGATCATCAATATATCTAAAAGTGTAAAGGTAGTTATCTGAGCAGGTGGGGTGATTTTTAATGAATTTATATTCCTTAAAGAACAGGAATAGATTAGCGATATTCGTGGACGTTGATGTTCCCATTGGAATACCGTTCACTTGCTTATAGAGAGTATTATTATATAAGATATGGTTATTTTTTATGCAGCAATTGAGATAAGAGTTCCAAGTTCCTACATCAACAAATTGGTTAAGTTTAAATTCTGCATACAGCTCTTTAAAGGTAGTGATTATATCTGATAGAGGCAGATTAGTATATAGGTTTTCAAAATCATAACTATTAATATCTAGGGGACAAACTTTGAGTATAGTAGAAATTACTTCTGCATTATTATTAATTATCCAAAAATCTCTGTACATCAAGTTAGAACGGTTTCTAATGTGTTTCAAAACCTTCTTTAAGACATCTTCAAAAGCAAGATCTATTTTCTTTTTATGACTCCTTACTCCACTAGCTATGAACCTGAACTTCACAGGATCCCTATGAAACTTAACCGTTGCAAAAAGAAATGGAAATTCAGGCTCATATCTTCTAGTTTGTGGAACTTTAAGTTTCTTGAAGAATGCCTTAAACCGATTTTCTAACTGCTTGGTAGAATAACTTACGGGCTCGTATGTTACTCTATTATTGAGTTCCATATTTAACAATTCAAAATAGAACTTCTTACAGATAATTGCAAAATTATTGCTAGCTTTATCCGTAGTGGTAAAAATGAATTGGTCTTGCAGTTTTGAGAGTGACCTTTTAGCTTCTCCAGAGAAAAAGAGATTTCTGTCGAAACAAAAGTCCAGACCTGCCAACTCACCGGTGAAGCTATTGATTATATTATATTTCCATTCTGCGAAGGCCTCAATAGGCTGATTGTACGTTAAACTGGTTTTTACGATGTACTTATTTACATCTTGAGTGAAGCTCTCAAGAATCCTTTCTTTGGAAATTGTGAAGGAAGGTCTGAATTTAGAGCCATACTCTAATAAATTCCTAAGCTTTTCATTTTCAACAAAACTCAAGTTTCCGGTGATAATATGGTGGTAATTCTTATCATAGTGAACTGTTTCTTAACGCAACCAGTCGCATGCAAGATGCCACGCAGTTCGGAGCTCTCTGATTTCGAGAAAGGTGCAATCGTCGGGTATCACAGAAATGGCCGATCCATACGTGACATATCCAGCGAGTTGAAGTACCCAAAATCGACAGTGGCCTGCGTGATTGGCCAGTGGAAGATGAGAGGTGACTGTCGGAATGTGCCCCGACCCGGCAGACCCACAAAACTGGGAGTTAGAGACCGATGAGTGCTGGTCAGAGAAATTCGGAAGAACCGCACGAAATCGATGGGCCACACCCGCGAGGAGTTTCAACAGGCATCCGGGAATGTTATTTCGCTGAATACCCTCCGTAAGGAAGCCCATCTGCTCGGTTATCATGGACGTGCTGCCGCCCACAAGCCTTTGATCACGAAGTCAAATAGCGTTGCTCGGCTAACGTGGTGCAAAGAACGTCGACAGTGGACCGTTGAACAGTGGAAACAGGTTCTCTGGAGCGACGAATCAAGGTTCACCCTCTACCGTTGGATGGTAGGGTCTGGGTTTGTCGTCTACCTGGAGAACGCCTCCTGCCGGAATGTATTGTGCCAACTGTGAAGTTCAGCGGCGGTGGAATTATGCTATGGGGTGTTTCTCCTGGTATCGCACGAGACCCTTGGTCGCAATTCCTGGTAGACTCAACGCCGAGACGTACTGCACCATTTTGGATGACCATGCGCTTCCTACGTTGTGGTAGTTTTACGGAGTGGACCCATCTACTTTCAGGATGACAATGCCACCTGTCATGTTGCGAGGTCTACCATGGCTTGGTATGGTGACAATGAGGTTAATCGAATGGACTGGCCTGCGCAGAGCCCGGACCTTAACCCTGTCGAGCACCTCTGGGACGAGTTGGAGTGTCGACTTAATGGGTGCCCCCACCGTCCGGAATCGGTGAAGGAACTGACCTGTTTTCTCCAAGCCGGGTGGAAGAAAATACCGCTAGCCGTCGTACAACGCCTGGTTGAGAGTATGCCCCGGAGGGTCGCAGCTGTAATCGCCGCTCGTGGAGGCTCCACTAACTATTGAAAGTGAATAAACTTTGTTTTCCTTTGATATCACAGGTGTCCAATTACTTGTTGGTAGATAGTGTAGTTGAAATGGACTCGTTCGCCAGTATTCACGAACAATAAACACGCGCTGTTCAACTGAGTATAATGTGTATGTTTGCATCAGATGCAATCGCTCTACACTGAGTCAAACACCTGGTCGGCGGTCGCGCGTTTCAAGGTCACGGGTAAACTCCTTTTCGTTGCGGGGTGTAATAGCTTTGCTTTGATAGATGAAAGCTCCGTCCATGTACATTTTCACAGGAAACCATCGAGCGGTGAGGAATTTATTGAGGTTTCCTAGCGAGAGAATCACTCTGTAGAAAGTGATCAACGAATCATCATTACTGAGTAATGAGTATCCACGGTGTACTGGAAAAAGCGCTACGAAACAAAAGTTTTCCACACACTAGAAGTAATAAATGCTTTAATGTTAGAGCTTGCATACGATAGCACAAGAAAAATCTCGGCCTCGAAATCAAGACAGTGGAAGTGACTGTACTGTCATGAAACTCCTGTGGCAAGCCATACTTCAGGTTATTTGCTGTTGATCCCTTCAAAAAACACATTTCATTGGCTGAGTTTTGACAAGTATGACTCCGTAAATAGAGCTATGGTTTGCGTGGATTTGAGTTTTTCCAGTTTGAGCTGAAAGAAGTTCGACATATTATTTTTTGTCCTAAAAAACGTTTGAGAGGCTCATTCCACGAGAAGCAGAACAATACGTGACCTTCACGAAAACAATTCGCTCGATTTCTCACAAGAATTGTTCTTGTGTATCAATTCACCAAAATAAACCAAGAACTCCCCTTAATAATATCAGACTTCTTAAAATTAATCAATTTTCTGTAACAACCTCTACAAGGCAGATAAGCAATAGGATTATAAAAGCGATTTTAAAGGTCACTCTTTTGTGAGGAAGCGATACTTAGGTTCTTACATACCTATCATTAGGTACGGCTTTTATTGATTATGAAAAGGCTTTTGATTCCGTGAAACCATCACCAGTTATAATATCCTTGAACTTGTGCGATACTGAAGATGCATATGTAAATATTATTCATAACATCTATGAAAATGAAAATGCAAAGGTGCGATTATCCGAGGACACAGCACACATAAAAATTGGAAAAGGAGTGAAACAAGGTGATTCTATATCTTCCAAGCTTTTGTGACTCATACCTGTAAGTTAACCTTCCTTTTGAGTCAGTTTTCTCACGGAAATTTGGCTTCTTCTCTTTAAACGTTTTTATCTCTGAGGGACACATTAATGAAGCAGACGTGTTTTTCCAAGTTAGCAACCTGACAGTGAGACAGAAGTCAATAAAATGTAAGTGAAGTTCGATAAGAGTGTTGCTGTGATGAGTACGATATGCTATGTGTTAAGTAAAAGAGATGAGAGATGTACAAACGAGATAAGAGATTTTAAGAAGAGATTATATGTGTTCATCACATTACGTTTGTTACATAGCGAGCGGAAGTTTAACAGTTGTGTATTGTTAGAATGTAGCAAGTACTAGTTTAAATTACTGGATTCATAACTGACCTCAAGCCGTTCTTCAGTAACGTTCCTTGTTAGCAAAATAAACGTGAATATTGAATTTAGTAGGTAATCTGTTTCTGTTTATTTCTCGACTCTTAGCCGTCAGTGGTTACTTAGAAGTACTTAATTAAATTTGCAAATGTTTCTGCAAACAACGAGTAATCATCCAAGTTAAAACATAAGGGTTAAACAAATAGGTTTGAGTCATCAAGTAACCTTACACCTTGAAACTGATATTTCTACAGCCGTTAAACCTTTATTGTTTTATATTCTTTAGTGCCACATTGTAGAAGGCTTTTCAACCAACAAACTAGGAAGACAAACATATAATGCAATATGGAGGTTATTTAACCTATCTTTGTTTTGCTGACTACATAGTCATTTTTGCGAGTGTTTCCTCAGAGCTTCAGAGAATTATCCAGGTACTTTCTGACAGAAGTAAAGAAGTGGAATTAAAGATGAATAACCTCCACCGAAAAACAAAATGGGTATACAATCAGTGTTTCTTTCGGGCATGCATCGGGATGGGGGAGGTAGCCCTCCTGGAAAAGACCATTCCCTCCCACGGAGACATTTTATGTTACCGAGCCAAATGTGAATAAATTCAGGCTATCATGAGAAAGGAAGTTGCGTTTCTTTTGATGATGCAAATTTTTCTCCAATTAAAACTTTTTAATACACTGATGGCCACCCAAAATGCAACACCAAGAAGGACACGAGATAGCAAAGCCAGATTTACTGGACACATAACAACACATACAAAGATGAAACGATTGAGCTTACAGGCCAGTGCGACTTGCGGAACACGCAGACATCAATAGTTCGTGTGGCCCCCATAGCTGGCAATAACGGCCGCTACACGCCCCGGCATCGAACGAAAGAGGCTTTTGATGTGGTCTTGGAGTATGTCGGTCCAGGCTGCTTCCACACGTTACCACAGTTCGTCAGGCGTAGCCGCGGGTGGTGCATTCCGGGCCACTCGGTTGCCGATCAGCGACCAGACGTGTTCGAAGGGCGACATATCGGGAGAACAGGCGGGCCACGGCTGCAGTGACACCTGGTAGGTCGTGAAGAATTGTTGCATGGTGCGTGCCATGTGCGGGCGCGCATTGTCTGTTGAAACGTGGCCGCTGGCAGGTCCTGCAGGTAAGGGAGGATTACAGGCTCCAAAACGTTGGAGATGTAGCAGTTACTGTTGAGTGTACCGGCGATGCGTACCAGAGGGGTGCGGGTGTCATATCCAATTACGACCCAAACCATAACGCCAGGCGACGGACCGGTATGGCGATGCATAATGCAGGCGTCATACAGTCACACGCAGATCTGACCATCGTGGTGTGGCAGGCAGAAGCGGGATTCGTCGGAGAAGACAATGTCGTGCCATTCCGTAGTCCAGGTGCGGCGTTCAACGTCCCACTGCCACCGCACTCGCCGGTGGTGTAACATTAATGGTAATCAGAGCAATGGGCGCCGTGCGACAAGTCCCCGCTCCTGCAGACGACGTCGAACGGTACGTGCTAACACAGGTTGTTGCGCAACACACCCTAATTCCTGCGCTAACGTTCGTAATGTGGCGGTGCGAGCTGTCAATGCCCGCCGCACAACATGCCGGTCCTCTCGTACGGTGGTGTGCCGCGGCTGCGGCAATCGTTCACGTCAGTCCGTCCGTCCCTCCTGCATCCACCGAATCCATACTCGCCTCACTGTGGCTGGATGTCGTCCCACACGGGCGCCGATGTCCCGGTACGATAAACCGCTGTCGTGATAAGCCACTATTCGTCCTCTGTCGAACTCCAAAACGTGCTGGAATGACTGCCGTATTCTGCGACGAGGCATCAGGAAGCTTTCCACGCACAGGTCCGGCAGCACAACACACTTCCACTACTTACACCCCGCCTTCTGCGCACCCTTCTCATAGTGCTTCTCGGTGGCGTGCCAGGCGCACATGATTTGCATATGGGCTGCAATGCTAATCGTTTGCATGTCCTCTCGCGGGCGACGCATGCTGCTAGTTTCAGGCCAATCGGATGCTTCCTCTTGGTGTTGCATTTTGGGTGGCCAGCAGTGTATATAGCAATTAAAAAACTTGCCTCCTTCTAAGGTTCCATCCCCGGTCAAGAAGTCATGAAAGAAATACTGTATACAGTACATTTTACAGAAACGGAAGATTCAGTGGTTGATGGGACAAATTTAGAACTAACTGATGCCTACATCTATCTTGGACAACAGATATCCAGTGAAGACCACATCGTAGAAAAAATTATGTAACAGGAGTATAAAACGTAGCTAGAGGGCATTTGGAAGAAACAGAACACTTTCAAGAACAATTTGCCATCATGTCTTTAAAAAAGCAGCACAAGGTGCTGTTCGTTTTTAAAGACATGATGGCAAATAGTTCTTGAAGGTGTTGTGTGTGTGGTCTGGAGTATTGGATAATGTGAGAGGACAGGCTGGTGTAAGTGTGATTTTAAGTGAACAGATGAAGAACAACTTGATTCACTATACTTGCATAAGTGAGAGAATTCTTTGGATTCGTTTGAAAGTGAAACCTCAGAGAATAGTATTGCTGTAATGTATGCTCCTTGTGACTCTGAACCCTCTGATAGGAAGGATGATTTCTGGAATGAGCTAAAAGCTGTTTTGAGCCAGTTTGGTGCTAAAGAGAAAATTATAATAGCAGGGGATTTCAATGCTAGAGTAGGTGTGCAGAATGCAATTTCTGACAATGTCCTGGGTAAGTTTAATGATCCTTTGTTAATGATGATGGTGAAAGATTAATTGAACTCTGCAGTGAAAATGGTTTGCATGTATCTAATACATTTTTCAACCACAAAGTATATCCACACATATACTTGGAAAAATCGTACTCTTGGTCAAAAGAGTGTGATAGATTTTGTTGTCTCGATCAGCGTCTGAAACACTTAGTTGTTGACACTCGTGTGATGAGAGGTGTAGATGTTGGCTCTAATCATTACTTGGTAGTGTCACGAGTGAAACTGAATGTTGGTTGGAGGAAAAGGAATAGGAAGAGGCCCAAAATGGAAAGAACAAAGGTTGATAGGCTCCCTCAAAATCATCAGCGCTATTCTGACGTACTTAGAGAACGACTGAAGGAACTGAAGTCTTGTGAGAGGGATGTAGAAAAGAAGTGGGAATGTTTTAAGAACTGTGTGGTCACTGCTGCTCAAGAGGTCTGTGGCACTACAATAGTGGGTAACAATAGAGGTGATGCTTGGTGGAATAGTGAGATTGAAGAGGCAGTAAAGAGAAAGAAGGAAGCCCATTTGGGGATGTTGCAAAGTAGAGTTTCTGCGGATGAATATCGCTGTAAGAAGCGTGAAACCGCTAAGCTGGTTCGCCAGAGTACAGCAAAAGATAGGAAGGAGAAGTTGGAAAGGCATGAATTGGCTTTTTGGAAAGATAGAAAATCTTTCTGGAAGTACATAAGACATAGGAAAACGATGGGAAATAAAATTCTAAGTTGTGTGAAGAATAGGGTAGGGGATACGATATGGGAGCCCAATGAGTTAAGTGAAAGATGGGGTGAATACTTCTGTGAGTTATAAGATCAGGAAAGCGAAGATGGTTCTGAGACAGATACAGATATTGGCACAGTGAAGGATAACAAGTTAGTAAAATCATGCAATGCATTGATTATAATACGCTTTCCAACATACCAGAATTCATTACTCAAGTTATGAGAATAATAGCTGTGGAATAAATCTTGGTCCTGTGCCCTGACCTTTGATTCCATTTCGATGATATTCAACAGAACCGGTTTGGTATACTTCCGAAATAACATGATAAAGTTTTGTCGCAATCGAAGCATTTTTACGTAAGTTATGATGCATAAGAGCTATGGAATAGATCCTGCTCATGTCCTAACCGTTGACCCCATTTCGCCCATTTTCAATAGAATTCGTCCTCAGGCAAGACCCTACAACATACTAACATTTCATCCAAATCGAAGCATTTTTACGTAAGTTATGACGCATAATAGCGATGGAAGTGATTCCGCTTCTATGTCCTGACCTTTGACCCCATTTCACCCATTTTAAATAAGGTTTGTCGCCAGGTGGTCTTCTACCACATACTAAAATTTCATCGAAATCGAACCTTTTTTACGTTAGTTATGACGCATAATCGCAGTGGAATGGATCCCGCTCCTATGTACTGACCTTTGACCCCATTTCGTTCACTTTAAATAGGGTACCTTCCCAGGTGATACCCTACCAGACACTAAAATTTCATCAAAATCGAACGATTTTTACACGAGTTATCGTGCGGACGAACATACGCACAAAACCCATGACGTAATGAGGCAGATGGGAATCGTGACCATCTGCTAGCAAGATGTGGCGTCACAAAACTTTAATAGGATCCACACACAACGCGTGACGTAATGAGACAGATGGCGTGACCGCGCGCCAACATTCTCAAACGCGGCGAGATTGTGACGTCATAAGACTTCTAAGCATTGGTAACATTAATGGAATAATGGAACAACGCCATCACTAAAAACGTTATAATTCGGGGTGGTTATTTAACCCACTGAACGAAATCTCCTAAAGTCGAGATCAAGCTAAATCGATTTCTAGTACCAGAAAACGGTAGGTTAACGACTTTCATCAAAATTCTTAGAGCTGTTTTCAAAATAAAATGTGCATACATACATACAAGAATTGCTCCTTTAAGGTGGACGTCAAGTAATTTTGCTTCCTATACTTCCAATGGAAAAACTTCTGTACACATTTTCTTCACAATTAATGCGTTCCCAAGGATGAAAATTTGAACATCGATTAAAATAGCTTCATATTATAACTTGCAATACTTAATATTTTCTAAAACATAACCATAATTATGCAATTCAACATTTGTTTGTCTACTGACGTCATGAAAACACAGGTCGCGCCATCTTTTTTCTGGACAATTAATGCGTTCACAAGGATGAAAATTTGAACATTAATTAAAATAGCTTCATTTCATAACTTGGAATACTTAATATTTTCTAAACCATAACCGTAATTATGCAATTTAACATTTTTTTGCCCACTGACGTCATCAAAGTACAGGTCGCGCCATCTTTTCTCTGGTTTCAACACCACCAAAGGAAAAGTTATTTATTTTTAATATGATTATGGTTATGTTTTAGAACATATTAAGTTTTCCAAGTTATAATATGAAGTTATTTTAATCGATGTTCAAATTTTCATCCTTGGGAACACATTAATTGTGAAGGAAATGTGTACAAAACTTTTTCCATTGGAAGTATAGGAGGCAAAATTACTTGACGTCCACCTTAATAACATGGGATAAGAGCAATGGAAAGGATCGCAATCCTTTCCTGACATTTGACCACATTTCGTCCATTTTCAATAGGGTTCGTCCCCAGATGGTCCCCTACTGCATACTTAAATTTCATCGAAATCGAACCATTTTTACGCAAGTTATGACGCATAAGGGCAATGGAATGCATCCCGATCTTATGTCCTAACCTTTGACCCCACTTCACCCATTTTGAATAGGGTTCGTTCCCAGGCGGTCTCCTACCACATAGTAAACTTTCATTGAAATCGAACCATATTTACGCAAGTTATAACGCATAAAGGCAATGGAATGATCCCACTCCTACATCGTGACCTTTGACCCCATTTGTCCCATTTTCAATAGGGTTCGTCCCTAGGTGGTCCCCTACCACATAGTAAAGTTTCATTGAAATCGAACCATATTTACGCCAGGTATCGTGCGGACGGACGGGCGGACAAAGCTGGAGCATATACTCTTCTTCAACCTACGGTTGGAAAGCGTAAAAAAGCACAGAAGGGATTTCAAGAGAAGAACTGTGTAAAGCTCTAAAATCTCTTCGGAATGGTAAGGCTCCGGGAGTTGATGGCATAACTACCGAAATGTTGAAATATGGTGGTGACTCTGTAATTGACTGGTTAACGGAAATTTGCCATTTGTGCTGGGAGTTAGGAATGGTCCCTCGGGATTGGAAGGATGATATCATTGTTCCCTTGTATAAGGGAAAAGGTGATCAGACCGACTGCAAGAACTATCGTGGTATTAGCCTATTAAGTGCGCCAGGGAAAGTGTTTGGTAAGGTCGTTATTGAAAAAGGACGGGGTCTTACATCAGAGAAAGTCTGGGATGTCAAGGGTGGTTTTAGGCCTGGCTGCACTAACCAAATCTTTGCATTTTTTACGCATGATGATTGAGAATTATCTGGCTGTTGGTAAGAAAGTTTTTGCTGCCTTCATAGATTTAGAGAAAGCTTACGACCGAGTAAATAGGACACTTTTGTGGAAAGTATTGAATGAATATGGTGTTAGTGGGAATTTACTTAATAGTGTAAAAGCCATGTATGATGGTAGTAGAGTCTGCGTACGAGTGAATGGTGTTTTATCAAAATGGTTTTCTATTGGTGCAGGAGTTAGGCAAAGGCTGTGTAATGTTACCATGGCTGTTTAAAATATTTATGGATGCATGCATGCGGGATGCGAAAATAGATAATACTGGTTTACGTCTTGGGTATATCCGTGTGTGCAGATTGCTGTATGCTGATGACACTGTCCTGTTGGCAGAGAGCAAAAATGATTTGCAGAGTATGTTGTCTCGGATGCACGAAGTTTGCATGAAATTCAAACTGAGTATAAATAAGAGAAAAACCAAAGTTATGGTTTTTGAGAGAGGAACTGGTAGCACTTAAAGTAATGTAAGTGTAAATGGCACAGTGATTGACCAGGTGAGTGAGTTTGTGTGTTTAGGAAGCATGTTTGACAGAGAGTACAAATTGAATGGTGAAATTAGTAGGCGAGTGAATTCTTCATTGAAAGTCATGGCTGCTCTGAGAGGTTTTCACAGGAATAATGGGTTCTCAAGAGAGTCCCGCATGGCTGTGTATGAAACAGTAATTGTTCCTACTCTGATGTATGGCAGTGAAACCTGGGTACTACAGAAGAAACATAGAAGTAGTTTGTGTGCTGGAGAAATGCGTCACGTTCTGATAGGCAAGACACGTTCTGATTGTGTGAGGAATGAAGATGTGTTGCAGTTGTGTGATGTGAAGCAAAATGTTGTTAGCAAGGTGGAGACTAATATGCTTCGTTGGTTTGGCCATGTTGAAAGAATGAGTAATGAGATGCTTAATAAGAAAATCTTTTTAGCCGAAGTGGCAGGAAGGAAAGGCAGAGGAAGACCAAGGAAGATATGGGTGGATCAGATTCAGGAGTGTCTGCATGAGAAACGAATTATGAGTATGAAGTATAGAAGATCTTGTGTACGGCGCGTAGTGGATATCAGTGAAGCTCGAGTTGAATATCAAGATCGCTGTAAATGGAGAAGTTTGATACGGCAACAGTAAGTAAAAACTATCTGGTAATTTGTATTTCTTTTTGGAGCTAACCTCTGAATCTCAGAGAACAACTTAGTGATACGTTTGTACTGTATGTATGTCTTTAAAAAAAAGTGCTTTAATCAGAGACTTTAAACTTAACTGAAACAAGGCATATAGAGGCTGCAGAAACAACTCAAAGAAGCATGGAGAGATGCGTGCTTGGTATAACCAGAACAGATCGGAGAAGGAACTCATAGATCAGGTAAAGTGCAAGAGTGATTGGCATTATGATAAAAATTAATACATTCAAGCACGAATGTGCTGGGCATATTGCTAAAACAGACTGACGTTGGACAACTGAAATACTCGATTGGGTACCAAATTTGGTATCAGTTAATAACAGAAGAAAACCTAGAGAAAGACCACGTGAGAGATGAGTGGATTGATATTAGAAAGTACGCCGCAGTGACACGAAAGAGAGTTATTCAAAACAGAGAGTTTGTGAAAGTTACTCGTATAGTACCTTCATGCAGCAGAGTGGATTAAGAATGATTGTTGTTGTTGATGATAATGTAGGACGTACTACAGAGGTGCAGCACGCGTCAGGACGACAAAACTGCTGCGAAAAATTTCCTCGGTGTAGCTTAGTTGCTTAGAGCAACTCACTCCGAAGCAAGGAGACGCGAGTTCGTCACTGACAAATTCTTATTTTCATAAATGATATTTCACGGGTCATGATACAGACCCATCAAATATTTCTTTCTTTGTTTCTATTTTAAAACCCCTGTATTGGAAATCATTTATATTCCCAGCCAAACATATCACTCTTCCATCTACGTCATAGAAAACATCTTTTTTCAATGTGACGAAACAAACATATATGAAAGCACCACGGAAAACTTATCTCCAGCAAAATAAGAAAATCTATGGACACTATTTGTCGCAGTTACACTCGTTGACAATGAAATTTGCGCCCTGAGAAGAAAACATGCTACAACCGCTAAACTTTGCAAATAGCTAGAGTGCCTGCTGGTATTCAAATGATCCACGTTTGGTGCGAGTGTGCACGAACGCACACCCTGTGGTGGCGCTGCAAGCACGAACCGGCAGCCTTATAAACAGGGGTGTAGTCGATGGCCCATGAAAGCGAAAAGCACCGGCCGACGCAAGCAAGAGTACAGACTGACAAAAAGGCCGAGTAGACGCCAGAGACGTCGATTTACGCAACTTACGGATTTAGAGAGAGGCCTGATCATCGGACTGAAAACCGCAGGGTGGTCGGTGCGCCGTATAGCCCTCCACGTGAATCGTTCTGACCATACCGTCCGACTGTGTTGGGAGCAGTGGACACGTGACGGCACTGCCACACCGCGAAGCGTCTCCGGACGGACGAGGAGGACCACCGGTAGAGAGGATCGACGTACCGTGAGCCAGACACGAACGAATCACACGGGAACCCGGTCCACTATACAGGCAGATGTAGCGCCTCCTGTATTCCCACAATCCATTTCCCGACACCTCGCGGAAGCGAATCTGCGATCTCAGCGCCCCTTACGTGTGCTGCCATTAACAGCGGAACATCGCCGGCTCCATGTGCAGTGGTGCGAGACCAGAGCGACGTGGAACACCACAGACTGGCGACGTGTGGTGTTTAGCGATAACTGCCACTCCGTTTTGGAGACAGATGATCATCGTGTTCGGGTGTGGATGTCCCTTGGGTCAGCGGCACAATCCCTACCTTGCTATCGAGCGCCACACCTTCCCGCACTGCAGGCATTATGGTCTGGAGAGCCATTGCCTACGATAGCCGTTCAGCTCTAGTAGTAGTACGTGGATCATTGACGAGCCAGTTGAATGTGGATGAGATCCTATGGCCCCATGTGTTCCCATTCCTGGCCGGGATTCCAGGTGCGCTATACCAGCAGGATAATTCCCGTCCGCACACGGTTCGGGTTGCCCAGGACTACCTACTTTATGTCCAGACACTTCAATAGCCTGCCCGCTTCCCGTACATGCCCCCTATCGAGTATGTGTGGGGCCAGTTAAAACGCCGACTGCCTCCGTGGTGCACTATCCGAGATTTGGAGCACACCGTCCAACACGTGTGGGGCAGTCTACCGCAGGACAACATTACGCTTCTGTTCGTCTCCATGCCGAACCGTATTGCAGCATGTATCGCCGTACGAAGCGGTACGACGCGCTATTGAAGATGACCGGACTGCGTGCCACAGATCCCTCTCTAGTTGTCCTGCAGCTCTGTTTTTGCTATCAGGTGTATCATTCATCTGCATCATTACGTCCATAAAATTTCAGTTCAATCCGATGTTTCCTTCTTGGTGCGGAAATTTCATTGTCCGTGAATGTATTTTCTGATGAACTGAAGTTCTTCTTTTAAATCCCTTTTCGTGAAACACAGATATTGCAACATTTAAAAATGTACTTTTCTTTACCTGAGAACCGGACAAAAGAGAACACACACACACACATATACCTTAAACCGAAAAAAGAGAACAATATATATATATCATCATCATCATTACTGTCAACCATTATCAATCCACTGCTGGACGAAGGTCTCCCCAAGTTTCCTCCACAACGGTCTGTCTTGTGCCAGTCTCCTCCATGTCACCCCTGCATACTTTCGAATTTCATCCACCCATCTCCCATGTGGTCTTCTTCTGGGTCTTTTCCTGTCCCTTGGAATCCAATCTAAAATGTCGGCTGTCCATCGATGATCTGTCCTTCTGGCAGTATGTCCAGCCCATTGCCATTTCAGGGATTTAACTCTGATCATGATGTCTTCCACTCTTGTCATTTTTCGGATCCACGAGTTCCTCTTCTTATCTCTCCTGGTTACACCAAGTATGCACCTGTCCATGCTGCTTTGAGTTGTCTGCAGCCTTTGTATGTCTCTTTTAGTTAAGGTCCACGTCTCTGCACCATACGTAAGCACTGGAAGGATGCATTGATCAAACACTTTTCTTTTAAGACATAATGGCATATTGCTCTTGAAAATTATGCTGTTTCTTCCAAAAGCCCTCCAGGCAAGTTTTGTACGCCGATTAATTTCTTCATCAATGTGACCCTCACTTGATATCTGCTGTCCAAGATAAACGTACGTGTCTGTTATCTCCAGCTTTTCTCCATCAATCGATAAATCTTCCTTTCTTGTAAAAGCATTGAACATCACTTTTGTCTTCTAAAAGTTCATTTTTAATCCCATTTCTTTACTCTTGTCAGCAAATTCCTGGATCATACTCTGCAGCTCTGATGGGGTAGTTGCAAAAATGACTACGTCATCAGCAAAACGAAGGTGGGTTAGATAATCTCCATTAATCTTTATCCCCTTGTTTTCCCAGCTCAGCGACTGAAAAACACCCTCCAATGTGGCATTAAAGAGCTTCGGAGATATGGTGTCACCTTGTCTCACTCCCTTTCCAATTTTTACGTGTGTTGTATTTTCAAACAGCCGAATCTTTGCACTTGCATTTTCATAGATGTTATTAATAATATTAATGTATGCATCTTCAATACCGCAGGTTTTCAGAGCCATTGTAACTGCTGATGGTTTCACCGAATCAAAGCCTTTTTCATAATCGATAAAAGCCATGCACAATGGAAGTTCATATTCACTCGCTCTTTCAATTAGTTCTCTCAGTACGTGGATATGATCTATTGTGCTGTAGCCACTCCTGAATCCAGCTTGTTCTCTCAGTTGAGCCATGTCCAGTGTTACCTTCAAGCGGTGTGAAAGAACTTTAGTGAAGATTTTATAAACTACTGATAGGAGGCTGATAGGTCTGTAGTTTCCGAGATCCTCAATGTCACTTTTCTTATGTAGCAGGATCATTGTAGCGGTGTTCCAATCCTCAGGAATCTTTCCTTCATTAAGGCATCGAGTGAAGATTTGGGCGAGTACTGTTTCGATTTCTCCACTTGCTTCTTGTATGATGTCTACAGTAATTCCATCTTCTCCTGGAGCTTTTCCCCGCTTCATGTTCTTGATTGTATGTGCAACTTCTGCTGGAAGGACTGGAGGAACTCTGGTACTGGTATCTTTCATGATGTCTGGAGTGCATGTATCATCCCTTTCATATAATTTGGAGTAGAAATCTTTCACTCTTGTCAAAATTTCGCCTCTATTTCTTGTTACAGAACCATCTTCTTTTCTCAGTGCCATAATCTGCTTTCTTCCCTTACTGAGATGTCCCTTTGCTATCTTTAGGCTTTGGTTGTTTTCAATTGCTTTCCTCACTAGTTCACAGTTGAATTTTCTTATGTCTTCAGAGATACTTTTTCTTACTGTCTTGCATAGCTCAATATATTCCACTTTGGAAGTCACATCTTCTTTAGTTGTCCTCATCTCTCTTCTTTTTTGCATCAACATTTTCGTTTTTCCTGATAATTTGTTTACATGCAACTTGTTCTTAGACCCAGCTAATTTTGTTGCTGTTTCCATAAGAGCTTTGGTTACTTTTCTGTTAACTTCAGAAATGTCCACTTCTTCCGATGTTAGGCCTTCTAAAGCAGAGAATCTGTTCTTCAGTTCCAACTTGAAGGTATTATGGTGTTTTTTAAGGTTGGTTAGGTCAATAAATTTTGTTTGTCTTATGAGCTTGCCACGTTCCAGTTTAGTGTTGAAGTGCATCTTACATCTCACCAATCTATGGTCACTACCTGTGTTGAACTTGTTTAGCACACTGCAGTCTTCTATGACGAATTTTTTGTTACACATAATAAAATCAATTTCACTTGTCGTCCCATTTGGATGTCTCCATGTCCATTTCCTGTGTGGCTTTGTCTTGAAGAAGGAGTTTAAGATGAAAAACCCTTCTGCATCTGCAAACTCAACAAGAGTATTTCCACGCTGGTTTCTGTTGCCGTGACCGAATTTACCTACTGAAGTTTCATTCTGTTGCCGTTGCCCTATTTTTGCATTGAAATCTACCATAATTATTTTCAAGTGCTGCTTACCTTTATTATTTAGATGACAAATTTCCTCATAAAATTCTTCAATTTCTTCTTCAGGATGACTTGTGGTTGGTGCATAAGTTTGAATAATCTGAGCCTGGTATCTTTTCGAGAGTTGGATAACAAGTCGTGCAGCTCTGTCAGAGGAACTTTCAACTTCTACAACTTTATCCTTCAGTTTCTTGTTTATTATAAATCCAACACCACTAGTTCTGCCAGTATCTGTCCCACGATAGTAGAAGAGATGTCCACTTTTCAGTTTGATGAGATCTTCTCCTTTTCTCCTTACCTCACTTAGCCCCACGATGTCCCACTTGATCCTTTGTAGTTCCTCTTCCAATTCAAGAAGCCTTGAATCAGAAGATAGGGAGCGTCTATTATACGTAGCCAAGGTCAGCATCAGATAGCAGCCTAGTCCTGTCCTCCGGGGATTCTTAGCACCCTCTGCCTTCCTGTCGCACTGGCCGCTGCCTTGGCCAGGTACATTCCAGCTGCCGGAGACTGAGGGTGAAGATTTAAGTTGTGGAATCATTTTGGAGGGGTTTGGCCATAACTCACCACGCTGGCCAAGCGGGTTGGTGAGTGCAGGATAGAATTTCCTCTAATCCCGATGGTATAGTTACACCGCTATTGGCGGTCGTCAGAGCCCCTTTAGTGGGAACAGGATGCACCACGAGAAGGCGGGGTTGACATTTGTCAAGGAGATGCTGTGATGTTGCGCATCACCTGACCTTACATCCCATATATATATCATCATCATCATCATCATTGTCAACCATTATCAATCCACTGCTGGACGAAGGTCTCCCCAAGTTTCCTCCACTACGGTCTGTCTTGTGCCAGTCTCCTCCATGTCACCCCTGCATACTTTCGAATTTCATCCACCCATCTCCCATGTGGTCTTCTTCTGGGTCTTTTCCTGTCCCTTGGAATCCAATCTAAAATTTCGGCTGTCCATCGATGATCTGTCCTTCTGGCAGTATGTCCAGCCCATTGCCATTTCAGGGATTTAACTCTGATCATGATGTCTTCCACTCTTGTCATTTTTCGGATCCACGCGTTCCTCTTCTTATCTCTCCTGGTTACACCAAGTATGCACCTGTCCATGCTGCTTTGAGTTGTCTGCAGCCTTTGTATGTCTCTTTTAGCTAAGGTCCACGTCTCTGCACCATACGTAAGCACTGGAAGGATGCATTGATCAAACACTTTTCTTTTATGACATAATGGCATATTGCTCTTGAAAATTATGCTGTTTCTTCCAAAAGCTCTCCAGGCAAGTTTTGTACGTTGATTAATTTCTTCATCAATGTGACCCTCACTTGATATCTGCTGTCCAAGATAAACGTACGTATCTGTTATCTCCAGTTTTTCTCCATCAATCGATAAATCTTGATTTCTTGTAAAAGCATTGAACATCACTTTTGTCTTCTGAAAGTTCATTTTTAATCCCATTTCTTTACTCTTGTCAGCAAGTTCCTGGATCATACTCTGCAGCTCTGATGGGCTAGTTGCAAAAATGACTACGTCATCAGCAAAACGAAGGTGGGTTAGATAATCTCCATTAATCTTTATCCCCTTGTTTTCCCAGCTCAGCGACTGAAAAACACCCTCCAATGTGGCATTAAAGAGCTTCGGAGATATGGTGTCACCTTGTCTCACTCCCTTTCCAATTTTTATGTGTGTTGTATTTTCAAACAGCCTAATCTTTGCACTTGCATTTTCATAGATGTTATTAATAATATTAATGTATGCATCTTCAATACCACAGGTTTTCAGAGCCATTGTAACTGCTGATGGTTTCACCGAATCAAAGGCTTTTTCATAATCGATAAAAGCCATGCACAATGGAGGTTCATATTCCCTCGCTCTTTCAATTAGTTCTCTCAGCACATGGATATGATCTATTGTGCTGTAGCCACTCCTGAATCCAGCTTGTTCTCTCGGTTGAGCCATGTCCAGTGTTACCTTCAAGCGGTGTGAAAGAACTTTAGTGAAGATTTTATAAACTACTGATAGGAGGCTGATAGGTCTGTAGTTTCCGAGATCCTCAATGTCACCTTTCTTATGTAGCAGGATCATTCTAGCGGTGTTCCAATCCTCAGGAATCTTTCCTTCATTAGGGCATCTAGTGAAAATTTGGACGAGTACTGTTTCGATTTCTCCACTTGCTTCTTGTATGATGTCTACAGTAATTCCATCTTCTCCTGGAGCTTTTCCTCGCTTCATGTTCTTGATTGCATGTGCAACTTCTGCTGGAAGGACTGGAGGAACTCTGGTACTGGTATCTTTCATGATGTCTGGAGTGCATGTATCATCCCTTTCATATAATTTGGAGTAGAAATCTTTCACTCTTGTCAAAATTTCGCCTCTATTTCTTGTTACAGAACCATCTTCTTTTCTCAGTGCCACAATCTGTTTTCTTCCCTTACTGAGATGTCCCTTTGCTATCTTTAGGCTTTGGTTATTTTCAATTGCTTTCCTCACTAGTTCACAGTTGAATTTTCTTACGTCTTCAGTGATACTTTTTCTTACTGTCTTGCATAGCTCTATCCCATGTGGTCTTCTTCTGGGTTTTTTCCTGTCCCTTGGAATCCAATCTAAAATTTCGGCTGTCCATCGATGGTCTGTCCTTCTGGCAGTATGTCCAGCCCATTGCCATTTCTGGGATTTTACTCTGATCATGATGTCTTCCACTCCTGATATTTTTGGGATCCACGAGTTCCTCTTCTTATCTCTCCTGGTTACACTAAGCATGCATCTCTCCATGCTCTTTGCGTTGTCTTCAGTCTTTGTATGTCTCTTTTAGTTAAGGTCCACGTCTCTGCACCATATGTAAGCACTGGAAGGATGCATTGATCAAACACTTTTCCTTTAGGACATAATGAAATATTGCTCTTGAAAATTATACTGTATATACCGGGTGATCCAAAAGTCTTGCACATTTTGAAAACGCAATAACTCGCGGAGTTTTGAGAGCAGGGCAACGCGGTTTGCGTAGAAATGATCAAAACGGGTTTTTTATGAAATCACATAAATTTTTATTCATTTAACTTACATTTTTCATCGCCAGATGGCGCCATAGACAAACAGGTCTGGAATAGTGGGTGTAAAAGCAGCAGCTGGGAAGCAATCACAAGTCACAGCGGTCCGTGTCAGTATGCTGTCATTACCGGACAAAGCGCTCTTGGTGAAATTGTTCTATTTCAACGCTGAATGCTGTGCGAGTGCTGCGTTGAGAGCCTACCGGTCACTGAAAGGTGATCGCAGTGGGAAAGGACCGATGGAAAGTGCTGCGCTGCGGCGAATGGTGAAAAAATTCGAGGAAACGGGATCTTTGGCAGCATGCCCACGAAGCGGAAGACCACGAACACGTGCTGCTGCAGCAGAGACGATTATGCAGGAAATGGATGTGATTGCAATGTCATCCGCACATGGCGACTCCAGTGCTCGCCATGTTTCTCGGCAAACAGGCATTCATACGGGACTGTATGGCGAACAGTACGACGGATTATGCACAGATACCCATACAAACTGCAGCGGCATCACGAACTGCAAGCTGGCGATTACGTGCAGCGTCAGGAGTTAACATCATGGTTTTTTCAACAAATGGATGTCCACGAGAACTGGCTGATGAACGTTTTATGGACTAATGAGGCACACTTTTCCCTAAACGGAGCGGTAAATGCGCACAACTGCCGCATCTGGGGCACGAAACATCCCCTAGCAGTCGTTGAAGCGCCACTTCGTCAGCCGAAAGTGACATTGTGGTGTGGATTCACGGCTTCCTTCATTATCGGTCCTTTTTTTTTAAGAGGTCAGCGGCACCTCCTTCGAAACCGTTTCAGTGACAGGTGCACGTTATGTGAACATGTTACGAACGTACGTTATCTCTAACTTGCAAGAGCAGGATGCAGTGAATCTGTGCACATTTATGCAGGATGGAGCAGCACCCCACATCGCACGTTCCGTTAAGCAATTGCTAAAAGAGACGTTTGGCGCAAATCGTGTGTTGAGCCGACACTTTCCGAAGGCCTGGCTTCCTCGGTCACCAGACCTGACACCCTGCGATTTCTGGCTCTGTGGTTACCTAGAATCCCAAGTGTACAGATGTCGCCCCACTTCATTGGCCATGCTGAAAGATGCCATTCGACACCATGTAGCAGCTATACCACCGGACATGATCTTCAATGCTGTCCATGGTGTTTTCTCTCGTCGGCAGGCAGTGCTGGAACAGGACGGCCATCACATTGAACACCTGGTACAATGAGGTGTCTAATCTGGTACAGTCAGGTGTCTATTTTTCTCGACACATCCAACCTGTGGTTGCTGCGCCATCTGGCGATGAAAAATGTAAGTAAAATGAGTAAAAATGTATGTGATTTCATTAAAAAACCCGATGTCATACCGATCACTTCTACGCAAACCGCGTTGCCCTATTCTTATACCACGCCATTCGAAAATTGTGTTCCAAAAAATGTAGAACAGATCGTGATGTCTTGCTGGTATCAAATCGAAGGATAACAGAAACTTTTAAACAACTCTTCCAAAAATCGAGACTCCACCCTTGTTGCCAAGGGGTCAGGGGCTTAGGTTTCTGCCTAGCTGTTCCAGTGGGAACTGGGTTCGAGTACCGGACGAGACATTGGGGGCGCGCATGTTTTACGGCGCTGTCCTTCTCTTCCTTCTCTGAAATCAGTGGCTTCAGATTAGGGACGTACAACTGCTTATAGCCTTTAGAGTTGTTCATGGTGGTCGTAAAGCCCCTAAAATAAAAAATACAGATTCTGATATTTACGTAGAGAATTTTAGGAAGGGAGTGTCTGACACCCAGGTCTTTAAAAACCCTTAAAAGTAGGAAGCTATCAGATTTGGGCTAAAAGGCCCGATAGGAAAGTCAACGGAAGCTAGATATAAAGGGAGAGAAAGACGCCCTTCTTTATAACCTGGGGGGAGCCATTACCCCCTTATATTTATGGAATTCTAGATGTAATGATAAGTAGAAGATATGATAAAGAAGTTAATACAGAGGTGTATTTCAAGCCGATGACCGTGAATAATTTCATGAGCCCAAATTCATATGTCCCATGGTCATACAAGATGGCAGCCTTCCGGACAAGATTTCGTAAAGCGTTCTTAGTATGTTCGAATGAATCCCTTCGTACGAAAGAAATTAAAAACGTGATGAATGAAGGTTTACAAGAGGGATACAGTGGGAAAACTATAGAGACGATATTAAAACAAGTAAATAGAGAGAGAGAGAGAGAGAGAGAGAGAGAGAGAGAGAGGGAGGACATAACGCTGAATGATAAGAAACTGAATTTCATAGGAGCAATTCCCTATGTACCAAGAATCCCCTTTTTCTTCAAAAATTTATTGAAGAAATGTCAATGTAATGTTGGGATTCGCACAGCAGGATCAATAAATGACTCATTGCGAAACTATAAAAGCTCCAAGGATAGAGGAGAAATACGGGAGAAAGCGAGAATTTACTCAGTACCCCTAAAATACCCAGATGGAAATATGAAATCCTATATTGGACTAACAAAACAGTCTATTAAGGTTCGTATACAAAAACACAAAAGAAATTCGAAGAATTATAACGAAGTAAATTTCTCCGTCATTTTTATCCGCGCCAGGATTCCAACCCAGGTCCACTCATTCCGGAATAAGTTGCTCTACCAATTGAGCTACGCGGACATTTTATTCTGATTCCAATCTGCCTTCATGTCGTGTGCGTCCTTCTGGCAGGTACGTCACATCTCCTGGTACGTTACATCATCACCCCCTTTTTTTTTTTTTTTTTTCGAAGTGCTGCTCTTATTTTTCCTATCTCGCGGTGTGGAAATAACATCACACCATTGCGAGATTGTGAACGATCGGGTCACCCGGATAGTTCGGGCGCCATTATAACGAAGTAAATTTCTCCGTCATTTCTATCCGCGCCAAGATTCGAACCCGGGTCCACTCATTCCGGAATAAGTTGCTCTACCAATTGAGCTACGCGGACATTTTATTCTGATTCCTATCTGCCTTTATGTCGTGTGCGTCCTTCTGGCAGGTACGTCACATCTCCTGGTACGTTACAGAATGCACAGCCTGTTTCAGCCCTGATGAGAGATGTACTGCGTAGAGGTGAGCGTATCTACGACGAATATATGTAATGCGAGTGTATCTTTCGAAATTCCAAATTTATGGAAAACATTTTTTTTAATGTGCAGAAACTTATTATTTATTAACATTTCATCAATTGTATTAAGAAATTTAAGATCAAATATGTGACATCGCAGAGAGAATGCATAACATGCAGTAGCATTTGATGCACGCGGAAGTGGATTCATGACCATTGTCTTAATGTATATGTGTACCTTTTGTTTATATTTCAAATCGTGTAACTTATTCTTAGCAGTTGTATGCAGCCTTGAAAAAGCCCTCCGTTGAGGTACGAAAGCTCGGCTAAGAGAAAAATAAATAATTAGTTACACCTAAATACGGAAGTTATTTATTCATAGATATTTAATAATGTTTATTATTTTAGGAAAATACTTTTTTTTTTTTTTTTTTAAGTTTCGCAAAATAATATTAATTTTAGGGATATAATGAGTGATTAAATTATGTATGCATCGATTATCATAGCAATTTGGTAGTATTAGGCGTTGTCAATTGTTGAAAATTTTGGCAATAAAGAGTCGAATGTTTAGCGTTCTCTGGAATTTGTATAATTGATTTGCCAGGAGTCAGTACTGATAACAAGTGTAAGCTGGGCCAAACCATTAATTTACGCGCTCCAGTACAAGCACATGAGTGGGACCGCATCCCTCTATCTTAAAATATCCACCACTATAATTTTTTGTATTGATTTTTTTTTTTTTTTTTTTTTTTGTGCAACCAAAGCTAAGAATTATATAATGATTTTCCGCTTCAGTGTGGTTTTGTACATAGCACAAAAGTACTAAAATAGTTTTCACAGTTATAATCACGGAGCAAAAATTCTGGATACCATGTAGCAGTAGTGACTAAAAACTTTGGCTTGCGAACATGTTTTAAAATTTTATACAAACTTATCCCCTACACTTTTTTCTGGAAATTAAGTTTTGCGTTTTTGCCGGCTTCGCCCTTGATTATGATATATTTTTGTCAATATGCAATAAATTCAATTTAATCACTGGAAGTACATACTGTTCCCTTTAAGCTGCATGTGCGAGTGGCAACGCACACTTTGAACTTTTTCTGCGCACTTTTAAAAGGGTTAAAAAAATAAAGCTTAACTTAGCTGTAGAACATAAGTTTAGATAAATCTTCCGCAGCAATAAAAAAAAAAAAAATAAGCAAAGAAAAACTTTGAAAGTCCCCAGAAAAAGGGAAAAAATTGAGAACCTCTACAATTAAATTGCCTCTTGCCCCTGTAACGTGTACTCTAGATTCAGTTTCTTTTTGATTTTACTATCTCTTGTTATTTTATTTTCCTATGCAAATTATCTTCTCACTTAACGAGATGTTGTTTCTCCCGCTGAATTACATGTGGCAACGAGTGTAAGTCATGACGTGGTGGTATGCAGTATATATAGGCGCGCTCAAGTATACCAAAGAGCTTCGTTTTATATGTGATAGGTTCTTCCTGATTATTGATATGCGATTTACCTACTTTTCTACGATATTACGATAGTACGAAAGTTCGGGCTATCAGTAGTTGTGTTATTTTGGAGTGTGTATTTGAGTAATACCAGGAGCTCCCCAATAAAAGGTTAAAAGTGAGTACGTTTTCTTAGTTCATTTTATTGTCAGACCTCTGTCTGGCCGTTAAGTCTATTTCATTGAGTGTTTACGTTAAGTTCAGGGTATATTGTGTTTACCGCTCTAATAAGGAGCCTTCCAGGTACTAATGTACTAAAACCGAAGTTATATTACTGATATTGAAGATAATGAGGAACGCTGAGTAAAAATAAATTCCATATTCTTGGAATTTATTGCACGTGCGTGTCTTACCTAAACAAACTCTAGCACTTTGAAGATTAAGCACACTTTAACTACGTCAAGTAACCTTTCAATAACCCTAACGTGACTTAACGTAAGCTTTCCTGCACTACACGTCCAGCCGGAGAATTTTATTCATTATACCCCCTATTCATAAAGTAATCTCCACTTATTTTTTCACAAGAGAAATTTCAACTGTACATAGGCTGTAAAATTTCGATCGAATAATGACACAGATTTTTTTATTGAAGGTTTAATGACCACTGTAAGCAACTCGGTGGGCTATATGCAGTCGCCCGTCCCTAATTTAGGGTCACTGTTTCCAGGGAAGGGAGAGAGCCAGTGCCGTAAGACAAACACAACATTCATGCCTCACCGGGATTCGAACCCAGACCCTTCTCGGATGAATGGTCATAAGCCAACGCTTAGACCACTGCCCCGCAGGGGCGGCAAGGGCCGATTAAAAACGAATACTTAGTTACCAATTCCTTGCCAAACATTTTGGGAATCATGAAAGACCTCGCTAGTGACCCAATCATCTAAGCATTGGCTGCTGACCGTTCTTCCGAAATGGGCCCAGTTCAAATTCCGGATGTAGCATGGGTGATGTACTTATCCCACGGCACTGGCTCTACCTGGAACCATTGGCCCTAAATTAGGGATTGGAGACTGCTTGCGACCCATAGAGTTGCTCATGATAATCGTCAACACTCAAAATGAAAAAATTAGAAAAAAAAAAAAAAAAAACAGTGATAAAAAGCCCACGGAAGAAATTTGAAAAAAATATAAAAATGCGCATATCATTCCTACATAAATATAATAGTATTGCTCAACTGAATTGCTCTTCTTGTTTACTAGGTGTGATGTAAGTTCAGTATTAATTCCTTTGACATGCTTTCACAATAACTTTATTTGTTAATCAAATAGCAAAATAGGTACACTAATGATGAGTATTTTGTAAAACGCGTAATTCATGGCAAGAGATCAAAAACTTGTGCGTGAGAATCCTGAATTACTATGTTTAAGAAGTTTGCAAACGTGTGTGCAATTACCACACGCAACGCAGTAGCTGGAGATATGCGAACTACACTGCTGGCCACCAAAAATGCAACACCAAGAAGGAAGCATCCGATTCCCCTGAAATTCGCAGCATGCGTCGCCCGCTAGAGGACATGCAAACAATTAGCATTGCAGGGCATATGCAAATCATGTGCACCCGGCACGCCACAGAGAAGCACTATAAGAAGGGTGCACAGAAGGCGGGGTGTAAGAAGTGGAAGTGTGTTGTGCTGCCGGACCTGTGCGTGGGAAGCTTCCTGATGCCTCGTCGCAAAATATGACAGTCATTCCAGCACGTTTTGAAGTTCGACAGAGGACGAATAGTGGCTTATCACGACAGTGGTTTATCGTACCGAGACATCGGCACCCGTGTGGGACGACATCCAGCCACAGTGAGACGAGTATGGATTCGGTGGGTGCAGGAGGGACGGACGAACCGACGTGAGCGATTGCCGCAGCCGCGGCACACCACCGAACGAGAGGACCGGCATGTGGTGCGGCGGGCATTGACGGCTCGCACCGCCACATCACGAACGTTAGCGCAGGAATTAGGGTGTGTTGCGCAGGAATTAGGGTGTGTTGCACAACAACCTGTGTCAGCACGTACCGTTCGACCTCGTCTGCAGGAGCGGGGATTTGTCGCACGGCGCCCATTGCTCCGATTACCATTGACGTTACACCACCGACGAGTGCGGCGGTAGTGGGCCGTTAAACGCCGCACTTTTACTTCGGAATGGCACGACATTGTCTTCTCCGACGAATCCCGCTTCTGCCTGCAACATCACGATGGTTGGATCCGCGTGTGGCGGCACCGCAGCGAGAGAGTGTATGACGCCTGCATTATGCATCTCCATACCGGTCCGTCGCCTGGCGTTATGGTCTGGGGCGCAATTGGATATGACATCCGCACCCCTCTGGTACGCATCGCCGGTACACTCAACAGCCACCGCTACATCTCCGACATTTTGGAGCCTGTAGTCCTCCCTTACCTGCAGGACCAGCCAGCGGCCACGTTTCAACAGGACAATGCGCACCCGCACGTGGCACGCATCGTGCAACAATTCTTCACCGCCCACCAGGTGTCACTGCTGCCGTGTCCCGCCTGTTCTCCCGATATGTTGCCCATCGAACACGCCTGATGGCTGATCGGCAACCGAGTGGCCCGGCAAGCACCACCAGCGGCTACGGCTGATGAACTGTGGCAACGTGTGACAGCAGCCTGGACCGACATATCCCAAGCCCACATCCAAAGCCTGTTTCGTTCGATGCCGCGGCGTGTAGCGGCCGTTATTGCCAGCCATGGGTGTCACGCGAACTATTGATGTCTGCGTGTTCCGCAAGTCCCACAGGCCTGTAAGCTCAATCATTTCATCTTTGTGTCTGTTGTTATGTGTCCAGTTTATCTGGCTTTGCTATCTGGTGTCCTTCTTGGTGTTGCATTTTGGGTGGCCAGCAGTGTATATTAAGGCATCAGTACAATTAAAGTTGCGAGCGCCGCTTTACTATTCTGTATTACTCAAATGAATCATCACAGATAATCATTCGTCCAAGATGGGTCCTGGTTCGGATCCCAGTGAAGTATGGATGTTGTGATTGTCTTACGACATTGTCCCTCTCCCTTCCCTGGAACCAGCGGCCCTAAACTAGGGATGGACGACTGCTTATAGCCCATTGAGGTTCTCACAGTGGTCGTTAAGACTTTTCCAAAAGAAAAAAATCACAGCTAACACTGGTTTGCTCTGACCAAATCAGAATTTTGTTTCAGAGAATTGGGTAACAGTGTAAGATTATCGCTCCACAAACATCGTTGATCGAAAACTTTGTCAGTGTTTTAAACTTCTACGAAATACTTGATGATCTTTTCTTTTTCAAAAAGAACAATTAATGATTTAGTTTCTTTTTCTTCCAGGGGTCTTTCCTTTGTATTTATTCCCAGGCAGAAACTTGGCTTAATTTCGAATAAATTTTACGGTACATTACTGTGTTTCTTCAGTTCCATCCAAATTTTTGCTCTTTATGAATAAAACATTCGTTTGTGTGCCTTGCCGGACAGCGGACCACCTGGGAACCTGGGCCCTTGGAATCTGTCCCCCTTTCCTCCAGTGGTTGGGGACTGTGTGTAAGATACCACAGGGTAGAACTCTTGTGATCCACAGCATTGTCTGTCGTACTTTCCTTGTTCTTTCTCTCATATTTGGGGAGTTGTGGCAGGTTTTTCCCTTACATTGCGCTAATCTCAAATTAGTTTTCTTATCTGATTGGAAAAGTTGGCCGTTACCCCATTTAAGGCTATTATAATGTGTATAACCTTTCTTTTGCTGACAATGGGGTTCGAACCCACATCTTCCGGAGTGGCTATTCTCCCAATTGAAATACGCTGGCAGGCTTATCTCTACTTCCTTGTCCATTTGACTCATACGTCACATCGTCCCCCTCTTAAGAAAGGTGGGGGTGTAATCACTCAGCGGGTTTCGGGTCAACCGACAGCAACACCGGCGACCATTGCAGAAGTATTTATTTACTATTTACGTACATTGAGCGGAAGAGCCATCACATAATTTTTTAAGCCCTCGTGGCCAGGAAATCCTTTTTCGTTCGGGCGCCAATGTAATCTTTTATTGCCGAGAGTGGAATTCGGACTCACATCATTGTACTCCGGAGCGGCTGTTCTCCCAATTAAACTACAGTAATTTGTATAAGTTTAAGACCACATGTCGTTTTATTAAAAATTAGGAATATTCAAAGAAACAACTAATTACTGGTCAGAGATATTTGAAAAAATGACACCACAGATGAACACTTACATTTTTTAGAATACAAATACACCGAAACCAGTACTTTGTGTGGCCAACTTTGTTTTTTTATAACGGATAGAATACGATATGGCATACTCCCAATGAAGGATTTGCAGATGTCACTTGAAATGTTTTTGAACCACACGTAATATTAAACCCTTTTGAATGCAGAAAGGCCTTGATTTTATTGCACGAACTCCTTTTATAGAGCGAACTCCTCGGAGAACGCATAACTTATTCGACTAATAGTATTGTCATCACGTGGAGTTGTTTTAGTTGATGTCCACTTCTCTTTCGGTCGCTAAATTCACTTTCTCTCAATATTTAATGATCGTATTATGAATAGTAGTTTTGCTCACATTCACCTTTCTGCTTATGTCACGATCGGAGTATCCTTCATAATACACTGGCGGAAAGTGAAAAAAGAACACCAAGAAGGAGACGTCTGATACCAAAGAAATTTATACAGCACAATAACGGAATACAGAGGATAACGTGATCAAAACATTATGGCAAAATACAGTTGTATTTGCTGGTAAACTGAAAAATAACATTTCCATGTAACATGGTTAGTACGAGCTTGAACCGCCATGAACTGCGTCACACTGTGTAATTCTGGCATGGAGTCTGTCGTACAGATGTTGGATGTAAGTTTGGGGTATTGAGTTCCAAGCATCCTTCAACCTGGAAGCGTAAATCGGGGATGGTCGTGGCTGGCCTTGGAGACCGGACAAGTCGTTGTCCCATAAAATCCCACACGTGCTCATTGGGGGACAAATCCGGTGAACGTGCAGGCCAAGGAAGTTGTCTCACGCCCTGAAGTGCATGTTGCGTTGCACGTGCCGTGTGTGGGCGTGCGCTATCTTGCTGGAAAACACCACGATGGACCGACCTTACAAATGGCACAATAACGGGCTGAATGATGTTGTTGACGTAGGAGGTGCTGTTTAACGTACCCGGTACAAACACTAGTTGCGTACGGGAGTGATAGCTGATCGCTCCCCACACCAGGAGACCAGGTGTAGGCCCTGTGTGTCGCTGGCGGATGCAAGAAGGGTGGAGACGCTCCTCTGTGTGTCTGCGAACACGCATACGGCCATCGGAGGATCCCAAGTAGAATCTGCTTTCATCGCTGAACACGACAGATCGCCATTGCGTTCTCCAGTGCAGACGTTGGTGACACCATCGCAGCCGTTCCTGACGGTGGGCTGGAGTCAGAGGTACACATGCCAGAGGCACACGTGCACGTAGTCCTGCATCTAGTAGACGGTTGCAGATTGTTCGCACAGTCACCTCAGGTGCAACGGCAGCTCAAATTTGCGTTGCAGTGGATGTTCTGCTTGACAACGCCACTCTTCTTATGCATCGATTGGTCCGCTCATCAGTCCGTCTGTGACTACCTGTTCCACGTCTTCTCGTGTGGGAATGTTCCTCGGACCATCTACGCCACCATCGTACCACCACCGATACTTGCCGTCCAATTCGCTCCGCAATACGACGATACGACCACCCGGCCTCGCGGAGTCCGACTAGACGACCTCGCTCAAAGTCCGATAACTGTTGAAATCGTACACGTCTTCCAAATGTCCAGGCATTGCAGCTTCTTCAGGGTCTTTGCACGTGTCCGTACGCCGACGACTGATTATATTCACTTCGCCGAATTCCTCCTTAATACCACAGACAATAATTTGCATATTATGCCATGCTGTGGCGTAAGCGCTCACCGGTTGGTCCCAAAATTAACATCACACCTACGTAAACTCAACCCCATTAACATATGTAAATTTCATGATCGTCCGCCAATTCCTTCTTGTTTTTTTTTTGCTTTTTTCACTTTCTGCCAGTGTATAAAGTCACTATTTGTGCCCTCTGAGTAACAGTAAATGACGAGTTTTTGCCCATTTTTCGCTATACAGAAAATACGTACGAAACCTCTCAGTATGAAAACCAGAAGCAAACTGACGCTCGCACGGTTTAACCCAAATCTATGAACTAAATCTATCACAAATCTAGCAGCTGTAGGATGATGCAACACCGAGAGAAAGTTGAGTAATACAGAAAGTAGCTGACGCAATTGGCAGAAATCTCTTAACCAACAAGTGGTCTTAAATTTTTGAGCAAATGACTGTACACTGGCAGGCTCATTGCTGTTTCACTGTCGATTTGACTGACACGTCACATGTGCAGTCCGTTCCTAATTAGAGTCAGACTCGAACTAGGGCCTAGCCCGGACGATTAGCCAAAAGTTTTGTACCCAAAAAGTTTATCAAAAGTCTTCTAGAAAAAGAATATCGTAGCAAATACAGATATACGCTAACAATCGTAAAATGTATATGTACAACCGTGACGATCGTCACGTCCACATGATTCAAAAATAATTTTTGTTTCCAAAAATGGGGATATGCTCTTCATTATTTTATTATTTCTATTTTTTTTTTTTTTTTTTTTTTTGTGCATGTGTACCTTCGTACGTCGAAGTTCGTTTCAGCAAAATTGTACGTATTGTTATATTGTTATAAATTCATACAAGCACGAAGACATTACTGTCGGGCAATTCTCGCATGAAGCGTAGTTGATTAAAACTGAGAACAAAATCACAGTAACACTGATTGATTGGAGACATGATAATAAAAATAGGCTATCCAATAGCACGCAATGCTTATCGCAGTCAAGTGCCGTATTTTCTTGTAGGCGGGCGACAACTAAGTTGTGGAGTGAATCGATATATGTGATCTTCTGCCTAACATTGTTTGCCGAACTGCATTAAGTGACTTCTGCATGCATGTTTCGGCTGAACAAGTATCTGAAACCTCTTTCCTTTCTCCGGAGGGTTGGCTCAGCGGAGATATAAAATGGCGGGATCTTAACCCCTCTTCCCGCCTCCTGTTTTTGGCCATCAATCTGACGAACTCATAGACAACGGCCCTGCACTAATTTAATAAGGTTGTCGCTTGCGCCGTGTTTGCAGGAATACTTCGGTCTGGGAACAACCCCTTATCCCTTCTCCTCCTCCCTCGTCGTTTATCGCTGATTCATTTTGTTCCAAAGCCATCATTCTTTGCCAGAAAGATTTCACATTTTAACGCGATAAATGAGAGAAAAATGACCGAGAACTGAAAGAATTACCCATTTCAAGGATGCAGCTGGGCGTGCGAATCTTTTTTACTTTTTTTTCAATACACTGAGGAAATCTGCGTTTTAAATTCACGTGATTCAAGGAAGAAGGGCTTGTTAAACTTATTTTGAAAAATCATCGAGTCGACACGCCTAGCAGTGTGACTGTTTCAAGAGTGAAAAGGATTTCATGCTTCCTCGCCCCCTTTTCAACCCACCTTCCATGAATTTGTTATGCCTGGAAAATAATACTTCCGTATAACTAAAAAAAAAAAAAAAAAAAAAGACGAAGGGCCCGCGCGCGTGAAAAAAGCATTAGTCAACTCCGTGAAAATTCATATTTTTGTCCTCTTCAGTCCTTTTCCAAGTGGAAATTTTAGTGCATACGAAGCATTTTTTTATATAACCCTTCACCTAAAATGCGGTGACAACGCCTTCAGTAAATGCGAATCGACGGGAATGTTTCAATTCCTGTCTGACCGCAGAATCAAATGCCATCCAAGCGCTCTTGGTCAGATTTAATTTTAGGATGTCTCAAATTATCGTACTGTAAGTTTCAATCTTCGAAAAGGTATGACTTTTAACTCTCTGCACATTGTGCTGCCGGAGTTCACATCGTGGTGGACAAATTTGTAGAAGAAATGTTTTTTGTATAGTTCTATTGCTAAGGTATTTTATGTTCTATACTTTATTGTAGAATGTTTTAATTGAATAGTTTATTAATATTTTACTATATACACCGTCCAAAAAGGTTGTATTATTAGCAAAAGCATTTTAACAAAATTTCTTCCTGGGAAAGCCTTCAGACATCTGATTAAAGACACGTATTCTTAAAATCATTATTATGGTACATATTATAAATAAAAACATTTAAAAACACTAAAAGCACTAAAAATGGCTTATTATGTTAAGTTAGCACTGTCATTTGAGTCTTATTCTGTGTTTACCCTAACGGGGGAGTTGGTTGGTATACTTCAAACATGGAAATACCACCTAGAGCATTTTCACACAGTAAACACTATCGTCTTCAGTTATAATACGATATTGTTTACTATGTTTCAGTTGTTAACTAATGTTTTTAGTTATAATTTGGACCATAATAATGACTTTAAGAATACGTGTTTTTAATCAGATGTCTAAAGGCTTCCCCAGGAAGAAATTTTGTTAAAATGCTTTTGCTAATAATATAACCTTTTTGGACGATGTATCTAATAAAATTTTAATAAACTATTCAATTAAAACATTCTACAATTTAGCATAAAACATAAAATAACTTAGCACTAGAACTATAAAAAAATTATTCTACAAATTTGTCCACCACGATGTGAACTCCGGCAGCACAACGTGCAGAGAGTTAAAAGTCATACCTTTTCGAAGATTGTAACTTACAGTACAACGTGTAGCACGTTATATTACAAGACTACAATTAGTATAGTGGGACATCGTCGGGCTAAGTGAGGTAAGGAAAAAAGGAGAAGATCTCATTGAACTGAAAATTGGACATCTCTTCTATTATCGTGGAACATATACTGGCAGAACTAGTGGTGTTGGATTTATAATAAACAAGAAACTGAAGAATAAAGTTGTAAAAGTTGACAGTTCCTCTGACAGAGCTGCACGACTCTTTATCCAACTCTCGAGAAGATACCAGGCTCAGATTTTTCAAACGTACGCACCCACCACAAGTCATCCTGAAGAAGAAATTGAAGAATTTTATGAGGAAATTCGTGATCTAAATAATAAAGGCAAGCAGCACTTGAAGATAATTGTGAGAGATTTCAATGCAAAAATAGGGCAACGGCAAGAGAATGAAACGTCAGTAGGTAAATTCGGTCACGGCAACAGAAACCAGCGTGGAAATACTCTCGTACAGTTTGCAGAGGCAGAAGGGTTTTTCATCGTGTCAAGAAAAAGCCTCAAAGGAAATGGACATGGAGGCATCCCAATGGATGGACAAGTGAAATTGATTTTATTATGTGTAACAAGAAATTTGTCATGGAAGACTGCAGTGTACTGAACAAGTTCAACACAGGTAGTGACCATAGAATGGTAAGATGTAAGATGCACCTCAATGCTTAACTCGAGCTTGATGAGCTCATAAAACAAAGTGTATTGACGTGACCAACCTTAAAAAGCATCATAATACCTTCAAATTAGAACTGAGGAACAGATTCTCTATTCTAGAAGGTCTAACATCAGAAGAAGTGGATATCTCTGAATTTCACAGAAAAGTAACCAAAGCTCTTATGGAAACAGCAACACAATTAGCTAGGTCCAAGAAGAAGTTGCATGTGAACAAATTATCAGGAAAAACCAAAATGTTGATGCAAAAGAGAAGAGAGATGAGGCCAACTAAAGAATATGTGACTTCCAAAGTGAAATTTGTAGAGCTATGCAAGACAGTACGAAAAATTATCACTGAAGACGTAAGGAAATTCAACTGTGAACTAGTGAGGAAAGCAATTGAAAACAACCAAAGTCTAAAGATAGCATTTTTCTGATCCACGAGTTTCTCTTTTTATCTCTCCTGGTTACACCAAACATGCATATCTCCATGTTTCTTTGAGTTGTCTGCAGCCTTTGTATGTCTCTTTTAGTTAAAGTCCACGTCTCTGCACCATACATAAGCAATGGAAGGATGCATTGATCAAACACTTTTCTTTTAAGACATAATGGCATATTGCTCTTAAAAATTATGCTGTTTCTTCCAAAAGCTCTCCAAGCAAGTTTCATACGCCGATTAATTTCATCATCAATGTTACCCTCACTTAATATCTGCTGTCCAAGATAAACGTACGCATCTGTTATCTCCAGCTTTTCTCCATCAATCGATAAATCTTCATTTCTTGAAAAAGCATTGTACATCACTTTTGTCTTCTGAAAGTTCACTTTTAATCCCACTTCTTTACTCTTGTCAGAAAGTTCCTGGATCGTACTCTGCAGCTCTGATGGGGTAGTTGCAAAAATGACTACGTCATCAGCAAAACTAAGGGGAGTTAGATAATATCGATTAATCATTATCTTTCTATTTTTCCAGTTCAGTGATTGAAAGACATTTTCCAATGTGGCATTAAAGAGCTTAGGAGATATGGTGTCACCTTGTCTCACTCCCTTTCCAATTTCTATGTGTGCTGTATTCTCAAACAACCGAATCTCTGCACTTGCATTTTCATAGATGTTATTAATAATATTAATGTATGCATCTTCAATACCGCAGGATTTCAGAGCCATTGTAACTGCTGATGGTTTCACTGAGTCAAAGGCCTTTTCATAATCGATAGAAGCCATGCACACTGGAAGTTCATATTCCCTCGCTCTTTCAATTAGTTCTGTCAGTACGTGGATATGATCTATAGTGCTGTAGCCACTCCTGAATCCTGCTTGTTCTCTCGGTTGAGCCACGTCCAGTGTTACCTTCAAGCCATGTGAAAGAACTTTAGTGAAAATTTTATAAACCACTGATAGGAGGCTGATAGGTCTGTAGTTCCTGAGATCCTCAATGTCACCTTTTTTATGTAGCAGGATCATTGTAGCGTTGTTCCAATCCTCAGGAGTCTTCCCTTCATTAAGGCATTGAGTGAAAATTTGGGCGAGTACTGTTTCAATTTCTCCATTTGCTTCTTGTATGAGGTCTACAGTAACTCCATCTTCTCCTGGAGCTTTTCCTCGCTTCATGTTCTTGATTGCATGTGCAACTTCGGCTGAGAGGACTGGAAGAACTCTGGTACTGGTACCTTTCATGATGTCTGGAGTACATGCATCCTCATTTTCATATAATTTAGAGTAGAAATCTTTCACTTATGTCAAAATTTCGCCATTACTTCTTGTTATAGGGCCATCTTGTTTTCTCAGTGCCATAATCTGTTTTTTTCACTTACTGAGATGCTCCTTTGCTCTCTTCAGGCTTTGGTTGTTTTCAATTGCTTTTCTCACTAGTTCACAATTGAATTTCCTTATGTCTTCAGTGATACTTTTCCGTACTGTCTTGCATAGCTATATATACTCCATTTTGGAAGTTACATCTTCTTTATTTGTCCTCATATCCCTTCTCTTTTTCATCAACATTTTTGTTTTTCCTGAAATTTTCTTCATATGTAACCTGATCTTACTACCACCTATTTTTATTGCTATTTCCACAAGAGCCTTGGTGAGTTCTGTTAACTTCAGAAATATCCACCTCTTCCGATGTTAGGCCTTGTAAAGCAAAAACTCTGTTCCTCAGTTCCAACTTTAAGGTATTATTATGTTTTTAAGGTTGCTAATATCAATACATTTTTTTGCCTTTTGAGCTTGCCACGTTCAAGTTTAGTATTGAGGTGCATCTTACATCTCACCATTCCATGGTCACTACCCAGGGCCGGCCTGGGTCATCTTGAAGGGCGGTGGACCAACTATCTAGAGGGCGCCAGACCCCTCTCAAACCAACAACTCAGACCCACCCATTATGATCAGAGTTAAATCCCTGAAGTGGCAATGGTATTGGTATTGGTAACTGTGGGTACCATAGTGGTACCCAGTTTATTGCTATAACGAAATACAGACATAGGAGATTCATTAAAAGCTGCAGTACCGAAAACAACAGTGCGGAAAGTAAGTATATCCACGATGCAGCACAACGTTACACAGAAAGGAAATGAATATGCACACGAACAATGAAAGACCTAACGGCATGTCAAGTACTTATAACACATGTGCACAAATGCATGAAATGTACTATGCTATCATAAATCAACCGAACGGAACTGAATTGTGGTTAGAGAGCAAAACAACATGGAGTACCTCAGCAACTATATAAAAATAACAAAGGTAACAAACGTACCACTATAATAATCCGCGATAGAGGAAAGCACTAACACAGCAAACACTCACAATTATAGGTAATTTAAAAACAGGCACAAATTCACGAAACAACAGATGAGATAATGAGGAGATCACACAAGTAACGAGACCGATTAGTTGTGAAAACACAGCAAAAACACGCAATTATCGCAAATTTAAAATACATTACTTGTGAAACACAGCCAAACACACAAATAAAGCAAATTTACAATACATGCCTTGTGAATCACAGTAAAAACACACATGGAAAACATCAGAATCAACATGCACTAAGTCTGCAAAACCAGGGAATCTGCGAACGGGTTCGCAAATCCTCTAGCATTGAGAGAACAAAAAGTAATCGGTGTGGGGAAGAGAGCTAAAGGTCATCGGTAAAAGGATAGAAGGTATCACATATATGCTTCTCAACGAGCTCCTTCAAGGAGGCGAGACGGCGCGTGTAACGTCTCAAAAAGGCTGATACCGAGGATCGGTGGCACACAGAGATTTAAAAAGTGACACATAAGCTTCGAATTGCGTTACCGCTGCATACAGGTCCAGATCAGGTGAGTGAAGGAATTCTTCAGAACCAACAATCGTACGTGCAGGTTGAAAAAGACGTAAAAGTTGCTGTCTGGACAGTGGGCCAGGAACTGGAGGAAACGTATCAACTGCCTGTAGAACCTCAGCATCAGAGAGAGGATTGACAGGACCTGAGCGGAGAAGCATAGTGTTTGAAGAAACATCAGGTGGATAAACACCGGAACCGGAAACCTCGGGAATACTAGATGAATCCTCAGAATGTGGCACAGAAAGTTGTTTTAACTTTTTCTGTTTTACAGCGCCTGTGGAAGTTCCAATCCGCTTCGAAGAAGTAGCTGAGGCGGATGTATCCATTAGTGGATCAGGCTCACCTCCCAAGTCAGGAGACGAGGAAACGAACGTCGCCGAAGAAGCAGTACGTAGCTGAGCTGCCTTAGTGGAGACTGGTACAACAGCCGAGGCTTCAGGAAGATGTTGCAACAAGGGTATGGTAGACAAGGTTGTAAATGGAGATCCGATATCCGAGAGGCTAGGAGAAGAGCCAGACGGCCGATCCGCCAAACCACCACTCAACACACCCGGATCGGAACACTCCGCTGTAGACACATCTGTAGTCGAAGACAACTCTGTCAATCTTGAAGGTGGATGCACAATCGTACGGGTCGGGAGAGGAGGAAAGGCAGCATTGTCCGTGACGGAAATGTTCGTCTGACGGAGAAACGAAGAATTCGCGTCAGGCAAACTACCGGTAGTGGGGATAGTAGAAAGACCAATGTGGTCAGCAGTGGGATGCGAACTTGATGAACGTCCACGTCGAACGCGGTCACAGGAGGCAGTGGTGTGATTTTGTGTTAAACAGTGTGTACAATAGTGAGCAGTGAAAATCTTGAAACTGTACGTTCTTGCGCCAATTTCAACAGTAGCTTCTGTAGGGCAATCCGCCAAGGCTTTCTCGGTGGGAAAGACGACCAATAACTGACGGCGAGGGCCTGTAGCATGTGCAAATCGAGTTCCGCGGGGAGCGTCAGAAAGGCGAAGGACCTTGCCAACAATTTTACAAACATGACTGACAAGGAGAGGAAGTGCAGTATCCGGCACTTCCTGTGGAACAGGATAGAACGTGATGTTCACCGGTCTCTTGGAAAGAGGCGACGGGATGAGATGGTTTGTCCCAATCGAAAGTCCGTTAGCTAGAAAAAGTCAGCATCCTCCTTGTGATTGAACTGTACCGAAATACCCCGAGGAGTACGGGAAATTCCTGCAATGGACGCAGACGACACATGTACAGAGAGGGCTTCCATGTAGCGTGGCAATGGAGTATTTGGTAAAGCATGAAAGAGCACACCTCTATCCAGGAGGTTATGGAACTCACGGCCAATCTGCGAATTGTCATCAATCGTTACCTTCACCTTGTGGTTGGATACCTGAATAATAGGTGTTGCTTGCAAAAGACCATCTGGTTGAGAGGAATCGGACGTAGAAGTAGCGCCTCGTTGCACTTTAGAGGCAAATGACATCCTCGGAAGAGAAGTCTGATCGGATCCGGCAGGCACAGAAGGCTGTGAGGGAAGGCAGTAGAAGGCTGAAGGCACAGAAGGCTGTAGAAGGCACAGAAGGCTGTGAGGGAAGGGCAACTACTGATTCTACTGCCAGGCCGAAGGCAAGGCAGTAGAATCAGTAGTTCCCAGGAGGGCACCGAGACAGATGCAGGAGCTGAAGAAGAAAGCGCAGCCAAGTCCAGTGAAGGCACCGGTGCAGGAGTACTAGAAAGCTGGGAAGGCAACTGAGCAGACACATCTGAGGACGAGAGTATGTTAACTTCCATGGACGTGGGAAGTGTGACGTGACGTGCATCCGCCACGCCCATAGATGAAAACAAAATACCGGAAGCCGCCATGTTGGCAGCTTCCAAACGTGAACAAACGAGCAAACGATAAGAAAACGGATGAATATGAACTAATAGGAGGGTGAGAACGCAAGAAAAGTAGCTCAAAACGTACACAGTACCTTTAGACAGCCGGGCCACGCAACAGGTGAGTGAGAGACAAGGTATTCCACACTAAAACACATAAAATATTGGAGCCACCAACACTACGTCTATCACGAACGAGCAATGGGCTGGACATACTGCCAGAAGAACAGACCATCGATGGACAGTCGAAATTTTAGATAGGATTCCAACAGACAGGAAAAGACCCAGAAGAAGACCACATGGAAGATGAGTGGATGAAATTCGAAAGTATGCGGTAGTGACATGGAGGAGACTGGCACCAGACGGACCGTTGTGGAAGAGGCTTGGAGAGACCTTCGTCCAGCAGTGGATTGATAATGGTTGACAATGATGATGTCGAAATAAAATTATCGTGTTTTCCAAAACAAAATATTTTGCATTTTCTGAGGTATTCATGACACAAGGATCAAAAGGTAGCAGTTTTTAGTCAATTCGTATAAGTATTCTATGAGTAAAACAAAAAAAAATATTTCTCTCTCTCTTCGTTGTTCGGTTCGAGCGTCGTGACTCAATTCACATCCTGTCGTTAGTCAGGGTTCGCCATTCCTGTCTATTCTTCACAGTTCTAATGATTTCTGGAACTGATAGATTTGTGAGAGGTTTTATTTGATCGACGAATCTGGCTAGGGGACGTCCTCTCGTTTTTTTTTGCCGTCGACTTTTCCCTGAATACAAAGTTTCTCTAAACCTTCTTGCCGGATGATGTGGCCAAAAAAGGTTATTATACACCAATGAGCCATTACATTATGGCCACCTCCAGCTTAGAGAAATGAGCGCACCTGGATACCGAACGGTGGCGCAGGTGAAGTTCACAAAGCAGTATATATACAACCCGAGGACCGGCTTTCGGTTAGTAGAGTGTTCGGAGTCAGAATGGGAAAAGCTGCCGATTTATAGGAGTTTTCTAAAGAACAAATTGTGATGGCATAGCACCTCGGAACTACGATCTCGGAAACGGAGCAGCTTGTGGGTTGTTCACGTGCCGCTGTAGTGAGTATGTATCAAAAGTGGTGCACAGATGGCCAAACGAAGAACCGTCGTCCACAGCTCATTGATGCCAGAGGGGAGCGGAGGCTGTCGCGCATTGTTCACAGCAACCGCAGGGCCACAGTGCGACAAATCACCCGCAGCTATAACAGTGGTGATCAGGGCAATGTGTTACAGTACACAGTTCAAGGCAGCCTTCTGTGCATGGGCCTGCGTAGCCGAAGACACAGCCGAGTCCCCATGCTCACTGCACGTCATCGCCAACAACGTATGAAATGGGCCCCAGGTAATCGAGATTGGACCATGGATGATTGGAAGAAAGTGGCCTAGTCTGACGAATCAATATTCCTGGTGTATCACGCAGACGGCCGAGCGCGTATACGCCGTTTACCAACGAGGTTATGGCACCTGGATGCACTGTTGGGCGGAAACAGGCCGGCGGTGGCGATGTTATGCTGTAGGCGATGTTTTCTTGGGACACTTTAGGCCCCATTATTCATAATAACACAGTCTTTGACAGCTGTCAGGTATCTGATCATTGTTGCGGACCAAGTTCACCCATTCATGGCAACTGTGTTCCCTGCTGGTGATGGCCATTACCAAGAAGATAATGCGCCATTCCACACTGCCAGAACCATCAAGGATTGGTTCGAGGAACATGTTGGTGACTCCCTTTCTCACTCTGAATGTGTCAGACGTTTTGCCATAAAAATGTAATAACATAAATATTTTGCCAAAAATATATGCAGCTAATAAAAATCTATAGTTTAAAAAGGAAATCTAATTAATTTGTAAGATTTTTTTTTTTAATTTTTAGGGCGAATCAATTGCAATAACTACAAGTACATGTACGCATTTAGATTTATGCAGCACTCCTCGATTCATTAAACTGCATATAGCTCTGAATATTTTCAAAAAACAGCAATCTGTGCAGTGTTACTTCCAACATTTGCTGCATTTTTCTTTACTCTAAAGTTGTATCGCTTTATTAAAAGTGAAAAGAAATATTTGAAGTATTATAACAGGCTGACTTACGACTTCAGTTCCTCTTACCCCATTTTCCCCATGGGATCTTAAATTTACTCATCGCGAAGTTTCTCAGGCGTGCAAACCTAAGAGTTAGAAATTCAGTAGCTTGTTGGGGCAATACTGAATTTCCATCCACTTCCTCAAATACTGTAATACGTATTTACAGTAAACGGTAAATGGCACTCAGAGATCTGATGGAACTGTAACTGAGAGAAGCCTGTACACAGGGTGTCCGAGTAATGATGATTTACGTACATTGACTAGGTACACTAAGGTACCAGAAAAACTGGCACAGACGAGCTTATGCAAAATACAAATCAACGTCACCTATGCGCGTACTCGGTTGCGTCTGTTAGTGCGTATATAAAGCGATAGACAGCTGTCAGAGCTGTTTTCGGCATGAGAACGACAAGTAATAACGATTTAAGCGATTTTCAACGCAGTGTCATAGTTGGCGCTCGTGAGATTGGCCATAGTATTTCGGAGGTAGAAACGAAGTTCGGATTTTCACAGACGACCATTGCAAGGATGTACCGTGACTACAAGAATTCCGACAAAACCTCTAGTGTGGCCGTAAAAAGACATTGGGTGAAAGTGACGATCGTCCGCTGTCAAGAATCGTTTCATACGATAGGTGTGCAACACTCTCGCAGGTATCATCGGAATTCAATGCTGGAGCCTTAACAAGCATCAGCGTCCGGACTGTGCAACGTATCCTTCACGATATGGGCTTTGGAAGCCGACGCCCAACTCGAGTCCCCTTAATGGGTGCACGACACAGAGCTATGTACCTCGCTTGGGCATGGCAACACCGCCACTGGACACTTGATGACTGGAAACAAGTAGCCTGGTCTGACGAGTCACGTTTCCAACTGTATCGGGCAGATTGAAGGATTCGTGTGTGGCGCAAACCCCATGAAGCCATGGATCCCGCGTGTCAGCAGGGAACTGTATCGGCTAGTGGGGGTCCGTAATTGTATGGGATGTGTTTAGCTGGTCTTCACTGGGACCCCTGGTACGTGTAAAAACGTCTGTGACGGCCAACGCTATGTGCACATCCTTTCTGACGAGGTACACCCGTTCATGTCCTGCATTCATGCTGATGAGTTGGGCCTGTTCCAACAGACAATGCACCTCCACACAAGTGTCAGTTATAGTTAGAAGAGCATTCATCTGAGTTTGGGATGTTGCCATCCCACCCAAGTCCTCAGATTTAAACGTGATAGAACACCTTTGGGATGCCATGCAATGCGCTATCGAACACAGGAATCCGAAACCTCGGAATACACCCGAATTGTGGAACGCTCTGCAGGAAGTATGGTATGCATTGCCTACAACATATTTCCAGGAGCTAGTGGAGTCCATGCCCCGTCCTATTTCTGCAGTCCCCTGCGCTCCCGTGGGGGACCTACCAAGTATTATACAGGTGTATGTACCAGTTTTTCTGGCAGTTCAGTGTACCTCTTAGGATATATATATATATTTTTGAAGGTTTAAAGATCCCCGTGAGCAACTCAATGAGCTATAAACACCCATTCGTCCCTAATTTAGGTTCACTAGTTCCAGGGAAGGGAGAGAGAAAATGCCATGAGACACACACAACATCCATGTTTCACCGGGATTCGAACCAGGACCCATATCGGACGAATGGTCAGAAGGCAGTCTTAGGAGATAAAGGATAAAGTCTAAGCACAAATCGATGGTCACACTTTGAAATACATACTGCCTAGATCTAGAAATAAGGTGGCCCGCCGTATTTTTATTATTTTAGTTATAGCGTTTACAAAAATCACGTGAGCGGACGGACGTGAGAACGTTTTCAGCAGACCAAACATATAGGCTACACTACGTAGTTTAGTACGAGTTTTACTTGTGTTTAAATGACCGGCAACAGACTTGCCATAAAATTGGTTTAAAAGTGCGAGGCGGAGCGAAAGTGGGATGGCAGGTCGAAGCTCACAATCACTGTTCAGCCCTTAGTGTAATATGGTAGCCCATCAATAATTTCAAAATTCAAAGACTGTCTTGCCACGGAAGGGTCTAAATCTTAGTTGTCTTCAGTTTTGTTTAATAAATACAGACATATGGCCCCAAAATCTGGATCTGATGGTAAGGATGTAATAATTTGCCCTATTGAGGTTACTTCAGGTATTAGGAATAAATGTTGTGGTTTATCATCGAGATTTTCAGGCTCCTTCACTTGTTTTCACGGCTACCTATAGATAATTCGTCCGGGAGTTGATTGCATTTGCCTTTTTGCTAAGAAATAACGATGTTATTATTTTTGTTTTTGCAATTTTAAGGCCCATTTTAAAGGTCTGTCTGACAGTTTTTCGGAAGTATGCAAAACTGCATGGTCGGTAACCACTTCAATTTGCAGCTTATTCAAATAATGGAACTTGTATAACGCAATGATGGCCCAGTTTTCACGTTCCGTGGTCGAATAGTTACGTTGAGTTTAGACTGGGTACTAGAAGCAAAGGCAGTCGGATGATCATTTTGCGCTACTATCGCAAAATACCTCACAGAGGTAAACCCCGAGATATCTGTATAAATCTGAAATGGTAGTGTGTGATAATAAAATGCTAAGACAGGAGGTGAAATTAAACACTGAGATGTTGAAACACATCATCCGCCCTCGGTGACCACACAAACTGTACATGTTTTAACATTAAATCTTACAAGAAGTCACGTGGAGTTGCATAGTTCGATAGGAACTTCTGGTACCAGCCAGACATTTCTAGAAAGCAAAACAGTTGTGTAGTTCCTTAGAGTTCATTGGTCGTAGAAATTCGTCGATGGCCTGCACTTTTCTTTGATGGGTAAATAACCGCGCAGAGTGATTTGTAAGCTTCAATAAAGCCTCATCAAACTCAAAGTTAAACCTCACCATCCCCAAAGTTAAGTCTAATCACGCCCAAAGTTAAGTCTAATCACGCCCAAAGTTAAGTCTAATCACGCCCAAAGTTAAGTCTAATCACGCCCAAAGTTAAACCTCGCCATCCCCAAAGTTAAGTCTAATCACGCCCAAAGTTAAACCTCACCATCCCCAAAGTTAAGTCTAATCACACCCAAAGTTGCATTTACTAGGCTTGAGTGTATAAGGCCAGCACCATATAAAAGCTTAAATACTTGATCGGGTCTGTATTTATATCAGCTGGCTTACTGCTAGTTACATCTCAAGGAAGACACTCTTGGAAGTGCAGATATGACGTTCTGTATGAAAAACATAACGAGAAGCAGCCAAAATTGAAAATGAAAGGTTAAAGAGGTAACTACCTCTTTCACTTTACGTCACGTAAAAAGGGGGAAAATAATATATTTTTTTTTCTCTTTTTACTCCTTTTTTTTTTTAACCATTACTGCAAATTATTCGGGCGCACTTCGAAAGCTTTAATCGGTCTGAGGAGATAAACAAAAATATATTCACTATGTGTTTGCTTCTAAGTGGTTTACAGAAACACGTTTTCTCTCACTGGTCTGTCTGAAACAAATTTGAAAAATACTTGAAATTTCTATTTTGTTTTTAAACTTAGTGAGTAAAACTTTTTCAGCATTTCTTTTGACATATATAAGCATTTCAAAAATGGATTGCTTACACTAATGCTTTGTCTCTCCTTCCATCTGCGACATGATATCTCCACAACTCTGGTGAGATCGTGAAAAAATCGTTTTTCATATCTGATAAATGTAACTAAATAGAACAACGATATATGCATTTTCTGTTGGGTTTTTTGTTTCGGATGCAAAATTTCCCTGCTAGCCGGCGAAAGAATACATTTTATTTTTCGTGCAGTCTTCATGTCTAGAAGTCAGATTAGAAGAATTATGTTTGCGTAGGGAACCTATAACCATGACTAAGATTTTCCATGTATTTTCTGATTTCTTTTTTTGCTCAATTTTCACAACGCGTAGGAAAATATATGCATATACTTCGTAGTGTATACTCTAATTTAACTTCCCTTTCTGGTTCTTGTACTCTTATTTAAATTTTGGTTCATTCTCCTTACGCCGTTTCTAATTTCAACGCTACATCTTCTCTTTCGGTGAAAGTTGGCTTGGCAACCTGACGTTAGGTCAAGGGAAAAAGAGGCCCTGAAACGATTTAGTCATGTGACCAAAAGGGTCTCAGCTTCCCTGCTCTGAATACATGAACGCCATTAGTCCGTTAGCGTGTTGCTGTGAAGTTGTTCGTATGTTATTATTTTTATTTATTATTGTGATTTTCTTTCCAAAGAAAAACGAATTACCACTCGCAAAAACATATAACGTTCATTTACTACTACAACAGAAAAAAATATTGGAGCGTTTTTGAAAAATAAAAAAAAATTAAAATATTTACTTGTTACTGATATACAGGTAAGATTTCTTTTCTGTCTTAAGTAATATAACGTGCAAAGTTTAGTTATTTATATATGCATTGAAAAATAATTTGTTATGCATATGTTTTGTTAGTAAAACTATCTCAGTTGTTTAATTTGTTATGCATATATGTTTTGTTGGTAAAACTATCTCAGTTGTTCAACCGTAAGATGCATACATCTTGCGGAAATATTTTTGCACCGCTTTTGTTTTCCTTAGTGGTAGACACTGCTATGTGGTAGATTTACTAAGTGCTATAAGTTCAAACGACAAAAGTCCGCCCTTCTAAAAAATAAAGACAGTAAAAAAAACTCAGAAAATGTGTTCAAGTCAAGCAAAAGAAATGCAAAAAAGTACTTTAAAGTCTTCCTCCTTGAGTAATCCATGAATAAAGAACACACTAACACGACACATCAGTAACGTTAACATTACAGGTATAGGCCAAAACCAAAACACCATTGCCGGAACCTCCGAAATCGCGGTGGAGCAAAGTCCTTCAATAAAAATAGAAGGAAATTGAAAAAAGTTCCGCAAAAATTCAACAGGGAGTTCACCAGGAGCGAAAGAAGAATTGTAAACAAGCCACCATTTTGGAATCGATGCAGACATACAATATGCCATCAAAAACATTAAAATATTTGCTTTCCGTGACACAACTTTTTAAGTGATTTGCCAACAGAGCAGCAGCACATTTCATTTATTTCGTGCTGCAAATTTCAAAGTTCCCATCAGCTGGAATTCTAAGCGAAAACTTTGCAAATACTTTGTCAGTTTCGTTTAAACATTAGCATTTCCTCCATTTTGTGTAAAAATTTCAAAGCAATTTTTGAACTAAATATTAGCACATTTAATTCATATTGTAACACAACCTTCGAAGTTTCCATCAGCGCACGTTTTATGAAATTCTCCCACTGCTCTGTCACCCTTCCGATTCAGCACATTACTGATAGCTTAGACTACGCACACACGGTAGCTAGAAGCTGGGACTCAGTTGGTCACATGACCTCAGTGAGAGCCGTTCGTTTCAGGGCCTCTTCTTTCCAGTGAGATATGGTCAAGGGTGAATGACGTATGTGAACAAAAATTATAAGAATAGTGTTCACAAATGTATCGGAGAGAGAGAGAGAGAGAGAGAGAGAGAGAGAGGTTTAGAAAGCTCGGAGATATTTGTTATGAGAGTGATTGGTGAGAATTGATTTTGAACGATTAGAATTTAATGTTCTACGAGCTTGATTGAATCGCTTACGTTGACTGTTATATTTCTTTGATATTGAAGTCTCAAATACACTGCCGGAAAGTGGAAAAAGAATACCAAGAAGGAATTGGCGGACGATCATTAAATTTACATATGTTAATGGGGTCGAGTTTACTTAGGTGTGATGTTAATTTCGGGACCAACCGGTGAGCGCTTACGCCACAGCATGGCATAGTATGCAAATTATCGTCGGTGGTATTTAAGGAGTACGGCGAAGTGAATGTAATCGGTCGTCGGCGTACGGACACGTGCGAAGACCATGAAGAAGCTGCAATGCATGGACATAGAAGACGTGGACGATTTCAGCAGTTATCGGACTTTGAGAGAGGTCGTCTAGTCGGACTCCGCGAGGCTGGGGGTCGTATCGTCGTATTGCGGAGCGAATTGGACGAGAAGTATCGGTGGTGGTACGATGGTGGCGTAGATGGTCAGAGGAACATTCCCACACGAGAAGACGTGGAACCGGGAGTCACAGACGGACTGATGAGCGGACCGATCGATGCATAAGAAGAGCGGCGTTGTCAAGCAGAACATCCACTGCGACGAAAATCCGAGCTGCCGTTTCACCTGAGGTGACTATGCGAACAATCCGCAACCGTCTACTGGATGCAGGACTACGTGCACGTGTGCCTCTGGCATGTGTACCTCTGACTCCAGCCCACCGTCAGGAACGGCTGCGGTTTTGTCGCCAACGTCTGCACTGGAGAACGCAATGGCGATCTGTCGTGTTCAGCGATGAAAGAAGATTCTGCGTGACAGCCTCCGATGTTGTTGTTGTTGTTGTTGTTGTTTGGAGGTTTAACGACCACCGTCAGCAACTCAATGGGCTATAAGCAGTCGCCCGTCCCTAATTTAGGGTCACTGGTTCCAGGGAAGGGAGAGAGCCAGTGCCGTAAGACAAACACAACATCCATGCCTGACCGGGATTCGAACCCGGACCCCTTACGGACGAATGATCAGAGGCCAGCGCCTTAAACCACTGCGCCACCGGGGCGGCGAGCCTCCGATGGCCGTATGCGTGTTCGCAGACACACAGGGGAGCGTCTCCACCCTTCTTGCATCCGCCAGCGACACACAGAGCCTACACTTGGTCTCCTGGTGTGCGGAGCGATCAGCTATCACTCCCGTACACAACTAGTGCTTGTACCGGGTACGTTAAACAGCAGCTCCTACATCAACAACATAATTCAGCCCGTTGTTGTGCCATTTGTAAGGTCGGTCCATCGTGGTGTTTTCCAGCAAGATAACGCACGCCCACACACGGCACGTGCAACGCAACATGCACTTCAGGGTGTGAGACAACTCCCATGGCCTGCACGTTCACCGGATTTGTTCCCCATTGAGCACGTGTGGGATTTTATGCGACAACGACTTATTCGGTCTCCACGGCCAGCGACGACCATCCCCGATTTACGCGTCCAGGTTGAGGATGCTTGGAACTCAATACCCCAAACTTACATCCAACATCTGTACGACAGACTCCATGCCAGAATTACACAGTGTGACGCAGTTCATGGCGGTTCAACCTCGTACTAACCATGTTACATGGAAATGTTATTTTTCAGTTTACCAGCAAAAACAGCTGCATTTTACCATAATGTTCTGATCGCGTTATCCTCTGTATTCCGTTATTATGCTGTATAAATTTATTTGGTATCGGACGTCTCCTTCTTGGTGTTCTTTTTTCACTTTCCGCCATTGTAGTTGTCGAGTTAATGAGACTTGAAGAGTATTCTTTGTTACGAGAATCTGATTAATGCCGCGTAGGTGGCGCAGTGGTCGCCACCAAGGCGGAATTGATCAGATTAGAATCCCGGTGAAGCATGGGTGTTGTGTATGTCTTATGGCTTTGTCTCTCTCCCTTCCTTGGGAACAAGTGACTCTAAATTACAGACGGGCGACTGCTTATAGCCCATCAAGTTGCTCACGGTGGTCGTTAAAACTATAAAAAACATCTACTGTATTCAGATATTGACGCGCTAGCTGGATTAACTACGAACTGAAGTTATATTTTACAGTTCATGTTGTGTTGACCTGTATGTGCTAATTAAGGTCGAAATAAATATATTGGCTACGTAAGTACAATACTTCTTATTTAAACTAGCAGATAATGCCATTCAGTGCCTAATTAGCTTCATGTTGTATAGTTAAGCTATCTGGAACACGGTTTTGACTTTACGAAATACACTGACGGAAAAAAAAAATCCCAACACCAAGAAGGGGTTGTGTTAGATAAACGACAGTTGGTAGGCGGTGAGAGTACATCTGTAAAATGACGTCTATGCAAATTTCTGGCTCGGCGCATACGTGTGGCGCTAGTAGCGCCCCTCGGAACATGCAAAGCAGGTTTGCTGCAAATACGCGCTGTAACATTCGTGAGCGTTAGTTATCGTTGAGATTCGACGTAGGGTGTTGATGTTAGTCAAGAATGCCTTTAAGAAGACGAAGAAGCCATTATCAACAGCTCACGGAGTTTGAACGAGGTCGTGTAATAAGGCTACGAGAAGGTGGATTTTCTTTCCGCAATATTGCAGAACGACTTGGCAGGAATGTAACCACTGTGCATGATTGTTGGCAGCGGTGGTCAAGGGAAGGTACTGCCTCAAGAAGACCGGGTTCCGGCCGGCCACGTGGCACTATTGAGAGGGAAGACCGACGTGTACGGCGTATGGCCGTGGCGCATCGTACCGCGTCTGCGGCAGCAATTCGAGCTGCAGTTGCCACCACAGTGACACAACGAACTGTTACAAATCGGTTACTTGAAGGACAGCTCCGAGCCAGACGCCCTGTAGCGTGCATTCCACTTACTCCAAACCATTGCCGTTTGCGACGTCAGTGGTGTCGAGCTAGAGCTCATTGGAGGACGGAGTGGAGATCTGTTGTGTTTTCTGATGAAATCCGGTTCTGCCTGGGTGCCAGTGATGGCCGTGTGTTGGTTAGAAGGAGACCAGGTGAGCGCCTGTAACCAACCTGTCTGCGGCCGAGACACACTGGACCTACACCTGGAGTTATGGTCTGGGGAGCAATTTCCTATGACAGCAGGAGCACTCTCGAGGTTATTCCACGCACCCTGACGGCACAGTTGTACGTCGGTCTGGTGATTCAACCTGTTGTGCTGCCATTCATGAACAGCATTCCAGGGGGTGTTTTCCAACAGGATAACGCTCGCCCGCATGCCGCTGTTGTAACCCAACATGCTCTACAGAGTGTCGACATGTTGACGTGGCCTGCTAGATCACCAGATCTTTCACCAATCGAGCACGTATGGGACATCATTGGACGACAACTCCAGCGTCATCCCCCAACCAGCATTAACCGTCCCTGTATTGACCGACCAAGTGCAACAGGCATGGAACTCCATCCCACAAACTGACATCCAGCACCTGTACGGCACAATGCATGAACGTTTGCGTGCTTGCATTCAACATTCTGGCGGTTACACCGGTTATTAATGTACAATCATTTCACATTTAAAATGGCTCTTCTCGCGCTTACAATAAGCTGTGATCTTGAAACCTTAATTCGATTAAATATGTTACCTCTACAAATGTATTGCCGCCATTTCATTCCTCTGCAACTATTTTTTTCGTGGTGTTGGGATTTTTTTTCCGACAGTGTATTTCAGTAAGAAGAATAAGTTTTACAGTCAAATTATGTCAGGGTTTTAGTTGTAAGAAAATAATTCTACAACATATATTTACATTTGGCATAATCCAGCAGCTTCTAGTAGTCCGATTTGTACTTTTCTCTATTGAAGATCTGCTATTATGATATATTTACCCATGTAGTTTCCAATTTTTCTTATGCTCCAATTTTTCATCTATAATATATATATATATATATATATATATAGATGATTTTAGTGCACATTCGTACTTCGCACGGTCTTATAGCCGGAAGCACAATAAAACGGTGATTTAGGTGACTTCGATCGTACCCCTTAAAATATCTTCAGGATATCAGATTTGCATTTTTTACCAAAAAGTCGCACTCATTACACCAAGAATACTGTGGAATGCTTCATGTTTTCTGAATAACGTGCTCACCGTCTGTATGAGAATATTAGCATAAATTTAATTTATTCTCCTCAACATTCTTTCATTTGATAATGGAGTCATTCAAAGTCGAATCGAGACGAATTAATGAAGCTGATGGCAAGCTCATTCCCCACGGCACGCGGTCTTTTGATTAGTTTAATTTTTTTTTTTTTATCATCGTTGGGAGCTAACACAACGATGACATGATCTATTACTAGAGAGAAAAAAAAGTATATTTACGACATTAAAGCAATGCTTCCATTCTTGAGCAATCTAATTATTCGCACAGTTTAAAGCACTTATTTCTGTAACGGCTGTTCAGGCTACTGTGCTTCCCCGTCCTTTGAAAGTCGAATGTTTCCGTTCTCAATGTTCAATAAATTAAGGACGTTTCATCCCCTGAAAAGCCACCATTTCTTTCTGCTAGCAAGAGTGTGAAGCTTCAGGACTTTCGGGTGTTGACGACAAAAGACTCAAATATAGACGAATCCACACTGCTCTCAAAGTATTACAATCACGTAAAAATGAAATTAAATATTAAGCACACACACACACACACATACAAACTACAATATATCAGTAGTGGAAATGGGAATTATTCGCTGCGGAAACCCAAAGTGCAAGTGAATGCCGTAAAAATATAATTTGCACAAACCCATTCGCAATAGATACAAAACCATATGAGGAAAATTCATTATTAAACTTTAAAATGAAATATTCACATTTAGCTGAAGTATGAGCTAAATGAAAGATGCTAGTATGAGCTAAATTCTTCATTCAGAGACGAACAATTCATACGAGATGGCGTAATTAATTTAAAATGTATGATGCATTGCGAAATGTTTTATTCAAATTAAATGCTCCATTTCTTTTGGTGTCACATCGCTCCCGAAACGTGGGTTTTGCTGCGTTCAGGCCCATTTCTATATTACCAAAAGTATTCGGACACTACCAAATAGTGGCAAAAGTGCAAAGAACGGTTGCGCGGGAAAATGCGCTGTGAGTGGGTGGCGGGGGTACGTATAAAAGCCTGAGATGTTCTGACGTGTTATCAGTAACTTTAAAGTGAATATGCCTCGTGGACGTGAACTTGCTTTAAGTGATGTCGTGAAGAGATGGAAGAAGGACGGTACAGTTACAGCAAAGGAAAGCCTCACAAACTGATGGAACGTGACAGAAGAGCCATGGTAAGAAATGTTAAGAAATCCCGTTCTTTCTCTGCCGTTTCCATCGCTTCTCAAGTAGGAAATGCTTGAAATGGCTCGGTTAGTACCATAACTATTCGCAGTGCATTGTACAGAGTGGGGTATTATGGTAGAACAGCGGCACACAACCCACACATCACTACCATGAATGCGAAGCGCCGTTTGGAGTGGTGTGTCTCCCGTCGTTCCGAGACTGTGAATAACTGGAAAGCTGTTCTTTTGAGTGATGAGTAACTCTTTTCACTCTTCCAATTTGATGGGCGTGTTTGGATTTGGAGACATTCTGGCGAACAATTTTCGTCGGACTGTGTTCTTCCAACTGTTAAGTTCGGCGAAGGTTCCATCATACTATGGAGTTGTTTTTCCTGGATAGGACTCGGTCTGTTCGTTATTATACGTACCACGAACCATGAACTCTGAGGTGTACTTCGACGTTCTGGACAATTCTGTCCTACTAACAATGTGTCAGTAGTCTGGAAATGACCGTTATCTTTTCCAACACGATCGAGCTCCCCTCCACACTTTACGACGTGTGCAGGACTAGTTTCTTGAAACTGAGTTGGAACTGTTAGACTGGCTTGCTCATATTCCTGAAACCCTACAATCCCACAGAACACCTGTGGGACGAACTGGAGCGACGGATACAAAATCGACCACAACGACCCTCTTCGCTCTCCACTCTGGCAGCAGCTTTGCAGGAACAATGGTGAGCCATTCCTGTCGAGGCATAATGGGAATTGGTTGAGAGTATGCCTCGACGTGTTGGTGCTGTCGTACAAGCAAAAGGTGAACCGACTAACTACTATTTGCGATAATAAAGCCATTTATCACAGAATATTTTGGGGTACGAATACTTTTGATAATATAGTGTACATGATGATAATCTAAATGAGCAAAAACTGCAGAGAAGAATTCTCAAGAAAAGTAGCTAAAAAGGAAATTGTCATTAAAAACTCCACGAAACCGAAAGATTCGGCAATCGTGCCTTACATACATACACTATTTTGACAAAAGTCATCGGACACCCCTTCAAAAGTAAATGAAAGGATCCTCTGCGTTGTTAAGATGCGCGGTACAGCTGCAAACGGTATAAAAACAAGCCTGCAGCTGACCGTGATCATATCGCACTGTGAGGTTGAGTGAAAATGTCGCGGCGGGAGAGAAATGACTTTGAGAAAGGAAAGATTTTTGGGTGTTGTATTAGTGGGTTGCCCATAAGAGAAACCGAGAGGCGTTTAAACATACTCAAGTCAACTGTTTTGGATGTACTGAATAAGTGAAAGACACATGACGTGCCTGAAGCAGCAAAACGTACCGGCAGACCAAAAAAATCAGTGATAGAGGACGTCGAAGTCTCAGGCGAGTCGTTACAGCTAATCGACGGAGTACTGCACAAGACGTCAGTGTACAGGTGAGTAAAAATGCTGGAAACCTCGGTATGTACACGGACCAGAAAACGTCATTCCCATGGGTTACCGTGGTCGTGCGGCTGCTCGTAAGGCTTTCATCTCCACTCGGAATGCTACTCGTCGGGTCCTATAGACTGATGAATCCAGATACCCGATCCATCAGTCTGATGGCCGTGTGTGGGTACGGCGGCAGGTGGGGGAACACTCTTTACCACAGTGTACTCTTCCTACAGCCAAGTTTGGAGCTGACAGTGTACTCGTGTGGGGGTGTTTTTCGTGGTATGGTCACGGCCCATTGGTTATCGTGGACAAACCTGTTAATCAGCACGTTTGCCTCGATATTCTGGACAATTATGCCCTACCAATTCTGTGGCAATGCTATAGAAACGAGCCTTGTTGGTACCAGAAAGATAATGCACCGAGCCATAAAGCAAGGACTGTTACGGCGTGGTTTGAGAATACTTCAGTATAGTGTGTGGACTGGCCAGCACAGATCCCTGATCTTAATCCCATAGAGCACCTATGGGATGAATTAGAGCGCCGCATAAGAAGTTTGGAAACAAGGGAATACTACTAAGCAACAGTTAGCGGCAGCATTATGTACTGAATGGAAGCGCATACCAATTGCTGTGTTCCAAAACCTTGTCGAAAACATGTCTCGAAGGGTCAATGCATATATTAAGGCCAAAGGTGGACCGATACTGTACTAATGTATGTCAATAAATTCTATGCTGTGTTTCTCTTCTAGGTGTCCGGGGACTTTTGTCAATATAGTGTATATGTGCAAAGTCATTTTATCTAGAACACTACCATTAGTGAAGCTTGATTAATTATTGAAAACCTTGAATAGCCTAATACTCAGTGTTCTTAATTAAGCATAGATTGATTAATCGAGCAAATAAGCAATATGTTGGTACTTACTCAAGCTTCGTTTTATTTAGTCCTTTAGGCACTAGTTAGAACAATTACTCATATCACTTGTAACGTGACACACTCTTCAAATCATCAAACTTGATCTCGAAGTAAATCTCTGCCGTCTGTACACGATCGCATTTGGAGTCCTAGTTAAACTATTGAGAGTTAAAAAGCACTTTAATTTAATGAAAGATATATTTTAATATCTACACACAACATTATATTTTTCATTTCCACGACGGGCTTATTCTCAGATGTAAGTAGTACAATTGAAACAGAATGATGACATTTAAATGCAATAATATGAGGCGTGAACACGTGATAACATCGCATGCATGAAGGTGATCATCTATCATGAAATTATATGGTAACAATCGATATACAAATTACAAGCAAGTCATGGGATGTTTAGCATTATTTATATGAAGGAATGATGGTTTTAAGTCTCTATGTGTTTATTCTCACTGAGCAGTATTTTCCAAGGTAAAGGAATGTAACAAGGAGTATCTTCATTACAAATTATTTTACCATATTTATAGATAAACATGCTTTCCATTAAAAAAACTGAAGCTTTGTATTAGGGGATAGCAAAAATGACGGCTTCCTTCCAACATGGGTAATGAAATTCTTCATGAACGTAACAAGGATGTTTTTGATGAGACAGATTTTACACTTGTTCTTTTAAACGTGTCTTTAAGGAGCAAAGTGTAGAACCGACATAAAGACGATCAGCATCTTCGAAGTCCAAGGTCTTCAATGGAATCATATAAACACCATGGCGATTGTCCAATGTAACAGTGTCTCTATCACTTTTAACTGCTGACAGTATATTACGTGTTCATACACCAAATCCAATATCGTAACAATGGCAAACATTTTTGAGGATATTTATAATGTTCGGGATGTATGGTAAAGTTCCCACACATTTCATTGGTCTACGTTCACTTATCAAAGTAGTTTGTGACGACCTATAGATTTTCTTTAAGACTGGATCAATGATGGCATTAGAATAACCATGATGAGAAGCTGACAATCTTATCTTCGCAATTTCTTGATTACATAAGGTTACTATCGGTGAATGGGTAAACGCACGTAGTATTAGAAATTGAATAGAAGTGAATTTTTGGATTGATGGATGAGCAGATTGAAAAGGAATCATTACGGTAGAAAAGGTAGGTTTTTGATATACTGAATAGTGAACAGTATGTGTAAGGAGCCCACTTTAAACAAAAATCCAGGAACGGTAAAGCAAAATTATTTTCAAATTCAATGGAGAACTTAATAGATGAATACTGAGATGATAAGCTGTCTGCAAATTGGATTAACTCGTTCTTTGTGGAAGACCAGAACACAAGAACGTCATCCACGTAGCGTATATATAAACCTGGGGTAGTCGGAAATGAATCTAGAACATGGCACTCTAATTCCTGCAAGAGAATTTCAGCCAGGAGGGGGAAGGCGGGGAACCCTCAAGTTGACGATAAATGATTCCATTATAATGGAAATAAGAGCAGTTCTGTATCAAGCGTAAGGCAAAAATTATATCCCTAATCTCAGAAGTAGAGTAAGTACCCAGTGATTCCAGTTCTGTTTCACTAATTTCATGTACGGTTTAGACTGGAACATTTGGAAAAAGTGATATGATATCCAAAGAAGCCATCGTGAAAGTGGAGTCATTAGAACAAAAGGCTTTAATCTTGGCTAGGGCATGACATGAACTAGAAACAGAATAGATAGAATGTTTCGTTAGAGGGGGAGAGAAATTTAGCCAAAGCACCTTCTAAAGGCTTAAGTGGACTGACATTATTAGATACTATTGCATTATTAGATACAATGGGCTTTGATTTTGAGGAAGTCTCTGGATACCAAATTTCCCAATCGTTGGGCTGGGCGTGGTGGTCCCATTGCATGGCTCCCACGTTAGCCGGACTTAACACCCTGTGACTTTGGGGGTGGGGGGTCATCAAGGGTGAGGCTTACAGCACCTCTGTTGCAGACATTGCTGACCTAAAGAGGATAATTACATACGCACTGCAGAAAGTTAATACGGACATTCTCGAACGAACATGGTTCAAACTGGAATGCCGTTTAGACATTGTTCGGGTGACAAATGCTGACCATGTAGAATGTCTGGAAAACTTCATGATCTGTTCTGTCAATTAACACAAGTTGTGTATAGAGATCATTTATATTAAAACTGTTATGATTATTTGAAATTGGTTACACCTTTATGGGACACTCTGTATATTTTCATTTGCCACGATATCTCAGTGTCTGACAGGCGGATGGGAAAAAATTCCTATGAAAACAATACAGGCGAAAGTCCAAGCTTTCCTATACATCTTCTAGCTTTTCCTGGTAAATAATATTCCTGTTACGTAACGTAAGTACGAATGTATTTTTGGAACGATATCTCTATATTTGGGTGAAAGACTGGACGGGGTTCTTTTGGATCATACAATGCAAGCCTTACCAAATTTTCTAAATATTTTATAGCTTTTCTTAGTGCATTATTTTTCGTTAGGAGCATGACTACCTATTTCTCAATGGCGAATCAGAAAAAATCTTATAAATGGAGGTAATTCTCAGCATAGGTAAAAAAAGCACACAATATCGTCTGCATGTGGGCTCTATATATCAAACGCTTACAAATTTTCTGGAAGTTTCTATAAGCATTTGGAATGTTATGGTGTATTCTAAACTTATTTATTATTTTTATTCAATCGCAAGACATGTTCATCATAATTAAGGCTTAACTAAAATCCATTCGTTCCTTTTCCTTTGAATTGAGACAAGACTCGCAGAGGAGTTACCAAACCACCTCAACAGCCCTAAAATGCTAGAGCAAACTAGGAGCTTTCCGCGCTGACAAAATAACTCTCACTTCAAATAATCTTTAGGTCAAATGTTCCACTGTTTGACAATGAATTGTGAAAAGTGTCATTTGTTTTATGGACTGTATCAATGTTGGTTTAGTTTGATGGTTCGTTCAATTCAATTCAGGTCGGCAGCAAGACCGATCGTTCCATCTCTTCGTAATAATTTTGAATGCTTTATAATTTTTATTTATGAAGTCTTTCCAATATTTCTTGTATGATAATTTTTCTACTTGCTTTTTAAAGAACAATTAATGTGAAAACTATATATTCTACCAGTTTTCCACACTTAAGAATCCTTCTTTAAAGAAGTGAATTATATTTTTAGCTTTAACGAAAGGTAAACTGTAATTAATTAGCCCTTCATTCATCCAATATATACGGTCGGCCATTTAATATTTCAAACACAGTAAATCGTTAGAACTTTGTTTCTAGAATAATCTAGTATCGACAGTGTACCAACCACGGAAAATATCTGTCCTGCCGCTTCTGTGGCAGAATGGTCAAAGCGCTAGCTACTGACCATTCGTCCGAGGTAGGTCCTGGTTCGAATTCCGGTGCGGCATGGATGTTGTGTTTGTCTTAAGGCCCTGGCTCTTACCCTTCTCTTCCAGGAACCAGCGGTCTTAAATTTGGAACTGGCGACTGCTTATAGCCTATCAAGTTGCTCACGGAGGTCCTCAAACCTCCGAACAAACAAAAAAACAAAAAATGACCGGCAGACCAACGTAGAAGTACGGGAATTACAGGCAATTCACTCTTTACAGTACTCATTTCTCATTTTATGTAAGTGTTCAGTGTCGCTGAGGGCTAAAATCTTGTTTGTATAAATATTTAATGTAGTTGAGGCTTGAAAAACAATTGGGTAAGCAAAACTACACTGTTAAAAATTTTGTAGTACACCAGCTGCACCACTTTTGGGGAAAACGTAAACCACTGTGTATTGCCTGAAATACACAAAACGTGATGCAAATTATTGCATCACTTTATGGTGTTCAACCTGAATGGTGTGAAGTTGCACCTACTGCACCATGTTTATGTATGGTTCATGCATCACACAATAGTTTACCTTTGCCCTAAAAGTGGTGCAGCTGGTGTAGCACCACTTTTTGGTGGAACCTACTACAAAAGTTTTAACAGTGTAGTTTCAAAACACACGCAAACGCTGTCTTTACACGATAATCCATATGCTAAACTCAGTCTACAGATAGGGTAAAATAATTTAATCGTTAAAATACTACTTACAATTAAAATCACAACGAGATCTTTTGCAAGGGGCCCCTCGCACCATCAGATTTCAGACAAAACTGATAATCGTCCCCAAGGCATACACAGGGTGATCAGAATCGACCGCACAATAAACCTACCCGGCGATTCCTCGTGGAGTAAGAAGCCGAAAACCGTTGTCCGATCGGATGTTGCATTCCGGAGATATACGCGCTGAAAGTTTCGTGACGTCACATCCGGTAACGCAGGTGCTCGTTGAAGAGCGACGTGGATAGTTATACAGACGCACGTATCACAAGGCAATCAAGCCGTTCCTGTGGCGCAGTGGTCTAAAGCGATGGTTTCTGATCATTTGTCCGAAAGGGGTCCGGGTTCGAATCCCGGTGAAGCATGGATGTTGTGTTTGTCTTACGGCACTGACTCGCTTTACATTTGACGTTTAAAAAATGTGCCACGGGGAGGGTATACCAATTCAAAGGTTGGGGTGGCGTGAAACCATCAGTTGTATGCCTGCGCGATACGGCAGGTAGGGATAAAAAAGGGTTGGCGACGATAGCAGGTAAGCTCGTGCTGCGTTGGTACATTTAACAGTAGTGTGGGTAGCGATATGTCGTACAGTTTGAGAGAGTATTGTGACATGTATCTCCTATTGGGGGAATGCCATGGTTCAGCATTGCTTGCAGTAAGAGCCTACAGCGACCGATACCCAGCACGACGGCACCCGGACGCTCAGGTCATACGGCGGCTTGACGCTCGAATGCACGACACAGGCAATGTCGCAACACGTCCAAGTGTAGACAGTGAGAACACCATCCCTCGAGGACGCCATACCAGAGTTCATAGAGGAGGAGCCAACGATCAGCAGCCATGCGATCGCGCGACAGTTCGGTGTGCACCAAAGTACCGTACTTACCGTTCTACACGATGAAGACCTGCATCCATATCACATCACACGAGTGCAAGGCCTATTACCACAGGATTATCCTCGAAGACAGGCATACTGTGAGTGGCTTCTACAGCAACATGCTGCCGATAATAGTTTCATCCGCCGGATCTTGTGGACTGATGAAGCAAGGTTTACACGTCAGGGTATCTGCAACACCCATAATAGTCATGCTTGGGCATTGGACAATCCGCACGCAACACGTGAACAAGCTCACCAGGTCCTGTGGCGTGCTAATACTTGGTGTGGTATTGTGGGCGATATCCTAGTGGGACCATATCTTCTTCCCGAACGTGTCACAGCTGCCAACTACATGGTGTTACTAGGTGATGTTCTGCCGGACTTACTGGAAAACGTACCATTGGCTGTTTTCAGCAATCTATGATTCCAGCATGATGGAGCACCAGCGCATTACGCTGCAAATGTTCGCCAGTGGCTGGATACGGAACATCCCGGTCGATGGCTTGGCCGTGGTGGTCCTGTCGCACGGCCCGTTAGATCGCCGGATCTTAACCCATTGGACTTCTTCCTCTGGGGTCATCTAAAGGAACTGGTATATCGACGGCCTGTCAACAGCCTGCACGACCTAGTGGCCCCCTTACACGTGGCCCTCACAACTGTAACCCCTGCTATGCTGCAACGCGTGCAGATGTCTATTCCTCGGCGGGCTACCGTCTGTTCCGCACTACAAGGTGGTCATTTTGAACACATGTTGTAATCTGACACGAATCCACGTGTTTTATCATTTGTGTTGTAGTGGTACACATTAATAAATTACATGTCTTCTGTCAAACTGATTGGGTAAGTTATTTCTAATGCCTGTATTCTTACCGGATGTGACATCACGAACTATCGGCGTGTATATCTCCGGAATGCGACGTCCGATCGGACAACGGGTTTCGGTTACTTTCTCCACGAGGAATCGTCCGGTAGGTTTATTGTGCGGTCGATTCTGATCTTCCTGTATAGTTACTTGGTGTTACGACGTATCCAATGGCAGTGCACATTCATCAGATGCAGAAGCACATCTATGTAACAATGGAGCTGAAATTCACGGCAGGGAGGGGCGGGGGTGGGGATTTCATCTAGTACGGAAAGATCGATACAACACGCTCGATACGTAAAAATCCGTAGAATATTGGGTACCGATTAAAGGAAAGAACCCAGCGCATGGTGATGGTGGTATATAGGCTCTACCCTGAGAAATTTGCGTGTCAGGATGGCCGAGCATCAATATAGCACCAGAGTTCACGCCTCTAACGCTGCACTTGCCAGCTTGGTGAATGGCGGTACCCATCTCCCGACGTGGCGTGACGCGTATGTATTACTACGAACAAGGACTAAAAGCATTATTTGCCGAAAGCCTTTATATTTATGAGTATCGAATACAATGTTGTAATGATGCAATGCAAGTGTATGTTTTTTTCATTAGAGGTTTAACGACCACCGTGAGCAACTCAATAGGCTATAAGCAGTCGCCCGTCCCTAATTTAGGGTCACTGGTTCCAGGGAAGGGAGAGAGCCAGTGCCGTAAGACAAACACAACATCCATGCCTCACCGGGATTCGAACCCGAACACCGTTCGGACGAATGATCAGAGGTCATCGCTTAGACCACTGCGCCACCGGGGCCCAGTGTATGTACCAACTCCATGGAGACAGCTTGTGGGGGGTATGTTGGCAGGATGAATTTCTGCGAAACCAGCCCCTTTAATTAATATTATTTCGTTGATTATTATCGATGCGTAAAAATAAGATATTTATGATACATAATAAACCTTACCCATATCTGATTTCAAGAACTACTGAAGATGAAATAACTTTCTTCTCCAAGGCAGCTTCAATGAACTATAACGAATATGCTTTAATAACACACATTATATACACAAGTAAGATTTTCGCTGTCGATAATTAACAAGAATTAAATGCTGAATATACATTATTACGCTGACTTACAGAACATCATACACGATAGAAGACCTGAAGCGCACTGATCTGGTTTCTTTTCTAATCGTCTTCACGAGAGAAGTCACCTGATCTCGTGACGTCATCCAATGTTATTTCTCCAGAGAAATGTGGCCACAAGCTCATTACCGCCATGAATTATGGACATCAGCAGTATTTAAATCCCCCCTCCTCCCCCGGCCGTTTATTTCCGCGCCATTGTTACGTAGATGTGCTTCTGCGCACCTGATGAATGTGCACTGCCATTGGATACGTCGTAACACCGAATGACTACATATGCCTTGGAAGATTTTTAGATTTGTTTGTAACCTGAAGAGCAAGAGGCGCCCTTACGAAAGATCTCGTTTTGATTTTAATTGTAAGTAGTATTTTAACGATTAAATTCCTTTACTCTATGCTAGCATTTGGATTACCGTGTAAAGACAGTGTTTGTGTTTGTTTTGACTTTATTACAGTAATGCGCAACATTTATTTGGACAGTGTAGTTTGCTGGAACAATCTTCTTACACTCAGATCATCACGCAGCGTCTTGTAAGTCTTTTTTTTTTAATTTGCTTTTCATTTAGGAATGTGCATGGGCACATATCCACTATAAAAACTCTTCGCGTTTTATGGTACGTCTGGATATTTCTAATCCATGTAGCCCGGCTGATCAATTCTCTTGATTCTTGAAGGGACGGGACAGGCACTGCACCAATGTCTTAACGATATTCAAGCCCGGGCCCAAAAGATACAAATGATCAGCCGCTAGAACTCCAGACGACTTGCTTAGCAGAAAGATGATGTAATTAGCGCACGCATGAAAAAAAATCAGACTTGTATGCACTAGATCCGCATGAGCTCTCACAAAGCTCAGACACTAACGAAAACAAATCGAAGAACGATTTATCGGGTAAGGAAACAGTTACACAGATTAAATACCTACGGTAAAAAATGAAGAAAGAAAGAACCACATTGTATAAGATATCCAAATTTCCTGCTAGACATTGCTTTCACCTTATATCTAATTTAGATAGTGCGTAGTCTAAAATCCGTGGTTTTCGACCATTTTTTAAAATTATATTCTACCCTGTTTAATTGAACACAAAGATTTCTCCTATTTTTATAAGGTATCATTAACGTCATATACAGTCATGAACATAATGAACCATATACAGTCATGAACCATAGTGTTCGTAAATGATGCATACAATTTCAAAGCTGATTAGTACAAAAAGTATTTGCGAAACGAATGTTTTACGTTTCGTTCACGTTTAAGCAAGTTCTAAAGTTTTATTTTTCCTTTGATAGTTGACGCCATGTGCCTGGTGATACAACATAGCGAAAATGGCGACGCAAAAAAGCTGCTTGCGTGAAGTGGTTTGCGACATTTCACGTGTCAGGTCGATCAACAAGCATAATTGCCGAATTTGGGGTTCGGAAAACCCCCATGCTTTCCTGGAACACACAAGACACAGCCCCAAAGTTCATGTTTCGTGTGGCATTACATAGGACAGAGTGATTGGACCATTCTTGTTTGCTGAACCAACCATAACCGGCGGTACATACCTGGACATGTGTGACGTACCTGCCAGCAGGACGCACATGACATAAAGGCAGATAGGAATGAGAATACATGTCTGCGTAGCTCAGTTGGTAGAGCGACTTGTTCCGGAATAAGCGTACTCGGGTTCGAATCCCGGCGTAGACCGAAAATGACGGAGAAATTCACTTCGTTATAATGGCGCCCGAACTATCCGGATGACCCGGCCGTTCAAAATCTCGCATTGGTGTGATGTTATTTCCACACCGCGAGACAGGAAAAATCAGAGAATTCCTTCTCCAGCGCTTCGAAAAAAATAAAAATGTGTGATGTTGCATTCCACACAGCAGATTGACGGGGAGTTCTCAAGTGCACGTTCTTCAGTGGTTGTCTGCCTGCAACGATTCATGGTCACGGCTGATCCGTGGGCCATGCCCCCGGCCCTCTTTCGGGGGGGGGGAGATGTGACGTACCTGCCAGCAGGACGCACATGACATAAAGGCAGATAGGAATCAGAATACATGTCTGCGTAGCTCAGTTGGTAGAGCGACTTGTTCCGGAATAAGCGTACTCGGGTTCGAATCCCGGCGTAGACCGAAAATGACGGAGAAATTCACTTCGTTATACATGTTACAACTGTTCGTTATTCCGCAAATTCAGGAGATTCCAGGAAGATGTGGCTCCCCATCATTGGTCATCAGACGTTCGTGCATGCTTGGATCAGCACTTTCCTCGTCGGTGGATTGGACGCAGAGGTCCAATGACATGGTCTCCCCGTTCGCCAGACATAACCCCTGTGATTTGTTTATGGGGGTTCTTTAAAGACATTGTCTACCGGACAAAGGTTGCTTCCCTCGTTGCCGTGAAGGCGCGCATCACCGCAGTCTTCCTCCACGTCCCCCCACACATTCTGCGTACTTGGTCCGAAATCGACTACCGCCTCGACATCATACGCGCTACGAATGGAGCACATGTAGAAGTGTATTGATTGCAAAGCTAAAAACTTTAGAACTTGCTTAATCTTGGACAAAACGTAAAAGATTCGTATCGCAAATACTTTTTGTACTGTTCAACTTTGAAATTTTATACATCATTTCCGAACACTCTGTATTATTGCCGCCTTTCGCCGCGATAACAGGTTTTATCGACGTTTTATCGACTCCAGTAGAATGAGGACGGTGTTCTCACGTACTCTGTACCAGCTGAACAGAATTGAGCCCTGAAGATCGGCAACGGAGCGAGGCACTGGCGTGGAAAGGCAAATATTGCGTTCCGTCGCATGCCACAAATGTTCGATGGGATTCAAGTTGGGAGAATTTGGTTGCCAAGGTAGTACACGAAATGCTTAGACAGGATGCTTGAACAGCTCCTGCAGAATGCCGACCTTGTGACACGGGGCATTATTTAACTGAAATAGTCCAGTACCCTGTTGGAATACAGTCGCCATGTAAGGCAACACATGGTCAGAAAGGATGAAATTTTAGTTAAATGACCTGTCCATAATAATTTTGCCATTCAGGACCTATCTAATGCGAGGGCGTTGAATCGATTTGTGTGCGTGCGTGCGTGTATGTGTATATACAGTCAACTCTTGATGTACCGCCACCATTTGTTCCATTACATTGTGGCGTTATATCAAATTAGCCAAATATTTTTAAGTAACCCAAATTTTATTCATTAAGATTCCTCGAGTAGCATTAAATTAAACTGCTGGGCATTAAAAGCGTAACACCACGAAAGACTAGAGATATCATAGCTATATTTATTGTACAGAAAGCAGATGATACAAGGGTGAATCGATTATAAATACAGCATGGTGAGACGAGGAAACACATAACAATCAATACCTGGTGTAACCACCATGGGCGGCAATTACATCAGCTACATGGCCCAGCATTGAAGGGAAGAGACGTTGGATGAGTGTTTTGGAAATGTCCGTCCACGCATATTCGATACGATGCCACAGTTCCATCGTTGTAGCCGGGTGGTAGCTGGCGTACCAGTCATTCGGTGATCATGAACCACACGTGTTCAATATGCAACATATCCGGCGACCGCGCGGGCCAAGGAAGACGTGGCACATGGTGGCGATCCAGAAACCCTTGAACGTTGCGTGCCAAATGCTATCGCGCAGTATCCTGTTGGTAAATAGCGCCAGACAGTCCCTGAAATTATGTTACAACAATAGGCTCCAACACATCAGTGATGTAACGATGGCTGTTCAGAGTACCGGTAATGCGGACGAGGCGCATGCGGGAGTGAAATCCAATGGCACCCCATAGCATAACGCCGGATGCGGGGGTAGTATGGCGCAGCATAATGCAGGACTGACTCGGCCGGTTGCTGTGATACCGCCAGACAAGAATCGTATATCGTGTTGCTGCAAGCTGAAGCGGAATTCTTCGGAAAACATGATGCCTTGCCATTCTCTCCTCCATGAGCGACGTTCTTGCCACCATTCCAGTTCCAGACTCCAGTGTTGTACAGTCAAAGGTAGCCGAAGCAATGGACACTGCGCAAACACGTCCCTCTGCTGAATACGACGTTGAACCGTCCGTACGGAGACTGGGAGTTGTGCCACACACACCCGAACTGTTGAGCTACCGTAGTCGATGTGGCTGTGCGATCCGTTAGAACCATGCGAACCAGACGTCGGTCCTCTCGTTCGCTGGTGCGACGGGGCCGTCGGGATCCCGCACGTCGCGTCGGTATGTTCGTTCCTCCACTACCCACTGACGCCATATTATCTCCACCGTGGCCGCATGTCGTCCCACACGAGCACCGATGTCTCAGAGTGATAATTCACAATCCCGATGTCACAATTCTCTCGCGATCAAAGTCGGAAACCTGCTGCTAGGGCTGCCGTTGTCTTTGACGGGGCATGCTGCTGCTGTCCGTGGCCAGGACCGGCGAACAAACACACTTCGAGTGTTTAACACCGGATCCTTGTTCACCACACTTATACGACTTCCAGGGGGCTACTGTCCCACATGATTTCCATATGTGCTGCCTGGTAAATCATTTACATGTGCGCCTGCGTTCTGCCCTTCTGCCAAATTTTGAGCCCCTGTGATGCGATCTTCCTGGTGTTGAACTTTTAATGGCCAGCAGTGTAACAACATGTTGATTAGGGAAAATGTAGTTATATGTTGTGTACCTAGTGTGCACTGTAGTTCGCAGTGTCCGTTTTGATCTCGGAAGCTTCTAATTTAGTATGTATTAAATACCGAAATTTACTTTCCATGCATAGTAGAAAGACAAAATTTACATCTTTATTACAAGGAAATGAATAAAAAAATCATGCTGCATTACTAAAACTTTATCAAGTGAAAATTAATACGGAGGAGTGAAGCGAAAGTTTTGCAATATTTGAATCACTCTATGTCTTCATACGTATCTTTACGAAGAAAGCTGACTAGCATTCAAAGTATAGGCAATCGTGTTGCACCGTCTTTAGCCATCTGTCTGTCAGTTCTTCCATACCACGGAGGTACCAGTTCGTATCCTTCGAAGCGAAGAACCCCTTCATCCCAGCTGCCACCTTCTCTTGGTTGTTAAAGTGCCGCCAGCGAAGGAAGTGGGCCGTGAACCGGAACAGGTAATAATCCGACGGGGCAAGGTCCGGACTATATGCTGGGTGTGACATCAGTTCGATGCCCTCAAGTTCCTGGAGTTTTGCTCAGGTCGTTCGCGCGGTATGAAGCCGAGCGTTGTCCTGCTGTAGGATATTGCGTTTTCTGTTTACCAATGCCGGATACTTCTCCTCCAAAACGGCATACATCCGCTCCAGCTGTTCAGAGTAGAGGCTGCCGCTGATGATCCGACCGCCTGGATCAAATTCGTAATGGATTATCCCCTCGAAATTCCACCAGACGTTAGAGCATCACTTCGTGCTCGAAGCGCCCTCGTTTGGCACCAGATTCAAGAAGCTGGTCCGAGCTCAACCACTGTCGTTGTGTGTTAGGATTAAGGAAATAGACTCACTTTTCATCGCATGTAACGATTCCCTTGATGAAATGTACATCGCGCGGGTTTTCTAGGAGTTTAGTACACACTTCCACTCGGCGGTTTGCTTCAGCTGGCGTCATTTCGTGAGGGACAATACGGCCGCTTCTGTAGACCAAGCCGAGGTCCTGAAGGTGAAGAACCACGGTGGTCTGTGATATGCCCAGCTCACCTGATAATCTCCGAGTGCTGGTTGTCGAATTTGCCTCAACGACCAGGCGCACGGCCTCCGAATCCATGGTTCGCGGCCTACCTGACTTTGGCTGATCATCGAGGTTTTTGTCGCCTGAGCGAAATTTCTTGAACCATCTGGTTGCGATGCTGTGGTCCATGGAACCTTCCCTTTTCGCATGACAAATTTTTCGTGTTTCGTGTTGCTTGAGCAGCATTGTGGCCGAGTTCAAACTCGTAAAGCAGAAGTTCCCTAATTAGCCGGTTGTGGCTGCTCATCTTTAAGCCGTCCCAATCACTGACAGAAGACGACATGCAGTGCTATTCACAGCAACGACTACCACTTTGTATCCCTTTCGACTGACTGCAGTGCTCTACCTGAACTAGTTTAAACACGTGACATACCCGCCGCAGCACATGCGTTTATGCAAATATTGCAAAACTTTCGACTCACCCTCTGTAGCATTACACAAAATCGTTTTACATATCTTAGTTTGTTTTTAAAAATTCGTTTACTTTCATTTGTGTTTTAGATTTCAATATTTTCATTGCGATATTCGGAAATTTCAGTCTTTTGCTTTATGGTAAAGTCTGTTATTTCCGACATTTTTTTTTCCCAAAGAGCAAACAACGAAAACGACAAAAAACAACAACTTCTTTTCGTTTCTGATTTCGATGCTTGTAAACAATTGCAGACTGATTCGCAGAGCCAAGAAGATTGACTAAAGCCTTCAAGCATTACGTGGGGTAAGAGAAGCGTTATGTCCTTGGAAAGAGGTGTGGACTCAGTTGCCATCTTAATTGGCAGTTGCTAGAGGGTAAAGAACGCAAGCACTTCTTTTCAGATGAAGAGGACAGGACGGGAGTGAGTAGCATGACCCAGCTCACAAGACAGCTGCTGAATCAAAGGTAACCAGGCACACCGAAGGCACCCTTTGCTGATGCTTCTTTGTACGCAAATGGAGGTCATGGTTAAGGGGTAAAGGCACGTGAGACATCCATTAAGTCCTAAAAAATATAAATATATTAAGCCCTCCCCAAATCACCATAAATCGAAGCCTTAATGATATCCATCCCAAACTGATAACGCTCTGTGACTTATTCCTCTTCTTTTGACATCTGTGCCACTTTACGGAAGTGGGAGTAGCTGGATTCCCTCAGCCCCGTTTCACACACGTAGAAAAAATCCGTCGAAGCAATAAACCTCCGTGCTGTTCTACCACTCGTTTCCAAGAGTACTATACAGTCCTTTGCAAAAGTTTAAGACCACCTGTTGGTATTAGAAGATTTCTGCCCATTGCGTCAGCTACTGTCTGTATTACTCAACTTCCTGTCGGTGTTGTATCATACCTTACAGCGGCAGCTGTTGATAGAGTTGGAAGAAGTGTGAGAGCGTCAGTTTGCTTCTGGTTCTCATGCTGAGAGGTTTTGTACGTATTTTCTATATAGCGAAAAATGGGCAAAAAAAGTGTCACTAAGTGTTACTCAGAGGGCACAAATAGTGACTTTAGATCATGAAGGATACTCCGAATGTGACATAAGCAGAACGGTGAACCGAAGGAGAAGTGAACGTCCAAGGAAAACTACCCCATGTGATGGCAATACCATAAGGCGAATAGTTATGCGTTTTTCGAGGAGTTTGTGCAAGAAAATTAAGGCCTTTCTACATTCAAAAGGGTCTGATATTTTTTAGTATCAGCACTGTTTCCCGACTTCTTAGCAAAGATTTTGGATTAAAGTCTTATAAACCTGCACATAAACCTAGACTAACCTCTGTCATGAAAAAGAAGAGACACCAGTTAGGGAAGCGTCATCAATCGTGGACTGCTGAGAATTGGAAACAAATTCTTTTTTCGATGAATCAGCTGTGCGTTAATTTGAATAACGTAAAGCACCTGTTCGACAACCAAAAGGCAAAAGGTTTGATGGAAAATGAACCGTTAGCACTGTGAGACATCCGCAGAGTCAGATGATATGGGGTGCTATGTCTGCATCCGGTACTGCTTCATTATCCTTTTTGCCGACAGGCACTACCATGACTGGTCCTTTTTATGTGGAAATGTTACGTGAGAAGCTGTTAACTCATATGCAAGTGCACAGATGCACAATCTTTATGCATGATGGTGCTCCGTGTCACAGATCAAAGACAGTGAAGGACTACCTTTAGAGGAAAAACATTACTGTGCTTTACTGGCCCGGTTATAGTCCCGATCTTAATTAACCCCATCGAAAATTTGTGGACCATTTAAAAAGATATGGTAGCAGAAAAACAGGCATCAAATTCCCAAGCTTTGATTGACGCAATAAAGTACGTATGGTGCAAAGACATTTCAAGTGACTACTGCAAATCCCTCATTGGGAGTATGTATGCCACATCGTATTCTGTCCGTTATAAAAGAAACAAAGGTGGCCACACGAAGTGCTAATTTAGGCATTTTTGTGTTCTAAAGAATGTAAGTATTCATCTGTGGTGTCATTTTTTCAAATATCTCTGACTAGTAATTTGTAGTTGTTTCTTTGAAAATATTAATTTTCAATAAATTGACAGGTGATCTTAAACTTTTTGCAAATGACTGTACAATTGTACGGAGACAGACGCGCGGAAGCGGTAGAAGTTCCGACGCGGTAGCCACTCAACTTATACAGTCATTACTTGTACAGTCATTATATGTGTAAAGCAAGATGTACACATGGGCTACCGGCAGATAGTCCTCTACAGCAATGAAATAATCCTGTGACGGGGGGGGGGCGAAAGTGCTGCTGACAGACGAGTTTGATTGTCAGTCATTTTAGATCTAACCACACAAGCAGCCAGCGATTTGGTTTCCGCTCATCTGTCGATTTTTTTTTCTCAGTTCTAGAAACAAAACCGCTTGTGTGAAAGCTAGCGATACGCTGCACCGAGGTACGGTTTTATTGCTTCCACGGATTTTTCCCGCCTGTGTGAAACCAGCCTCATTATGGCGTGTTTTCAGAAGAAGCAGCAGACTTCTGCCCCAGGCAACGTCTGCCATTTTCTCAGCCGCAGCCGTTTATTTTTCGGACCATGATTCAATTGCCACAATCGAATCATGGTCCGAAAAAACGGGAAGGCAATTAACACACAGCTTGCAAGTGGAGGTACATCACGTTTCTTTTGTGTTGGAAAAAGCAGGTTGGTGCAGCAATATATATTGGCGGTTGCCAAGAATATGGCGGTGTATCAACGAATCGTAGGTTTTACGCAGAGAATGGTTGTTCACACGCAAGTTATACACGGTCGAGTCACATTATTGTGACCACCAGCTAATATCCAGAATAACCGCCGCGTGCAGCACGGACAGCAGCTAGACGGGCTGGCAGGTGTTCACAGGTATGTGGAGCCATGCTGACGGCAGTGCATCTGACAGCTGCTGGAGGGTGCATGGTGGAGGATTCAAAGAGCGAACGACACAATCGAGGTGGTCCCACACATGCTCAATTGGGTTTACGTCTGGGGAATTTGGGGGCCAGGGAAGTATTTTGAAGTCTTCATCGTCCTCTTCCAAACACTCACGGCCATTTCTAGCTGTGTGACACTTCGCATTGTCGTCCTGGAAGAAACCATCCGCTCCAGGGAAGACAGTAAGTATGTAAATGTGTACGTGGTCTGCAAGGATAGATTCATAACGACTTCGGTCCACAGTGCCTTCCACGGGTGTGAGTGGACCCAGAGAATGCCACGAAAACATTCCCCAGACAATAACGTTGCCCCTACCAGCTTGTGTTCTTCCAGCAAAGCTGGAAGAGTGATTGTTCTCCGATGTTTCTCGTCTTATACGCCAGCGTCCATCCGTTAGATGAAGCAGAAAACATGACTCATCGGAGAAGGCAATCCTTGCCAATCAGCGGAGGTCCAATTCCCATACTGCCGTGAAAATGTAAGCCTTTTCTTCCGATGCACCGTCGTTAGCATAGGTGCAGTGACCATCCGTCTGAATCGGAGCCCCATACGCAGCAGGTTTTGCTGAATTGTCGTTTTCGACATACTTCCGGTTCATTCGGCCAGTGAGTTGCTCCACTGTAGCTTGTCGATTGGCCCTCGCGCACTTTCGAAGCCGACGTTCACCTCTCACATCATCGTCACATGGTGCTCCGCAGTTTCCAATGTCACTTATTCGCAAAGGTGCCATTTCTACAATCACGATACACTTTACAACAGCAGCACGCGAACAGTTCACAAGCTGTGCTGTTTCAGAAATAATGCCACCCTTGGCCCCAAAGCCAATAATCATCCTTTTTTTTAAATCTGATAAATCGCTCCTCTCATCCATGACAGCAACGAGTGATATGTTTTCAGAAAGCCTACAGCACACCTTATATACACTCCAAGTCAGCTCACGACACGTGCTTTCTTTCATTGGCTACGCCCTGTTGACGTCAAAAGTAGGTGCTCACACTAATGTGACTCGACTGTGTATATATACACTGAAGAGCAATTGAATTAGAGATACCTGTCTAGTAATGTGTAGCACCAACTTTCGCCCTGATGACGGCGGCGATTCGTCTCGGCATGGACTCGACAAGACACCGGAAGCGTTCGGAAGCCATACGGATCCACGACATCTGAACAAGTTCCCACAGTTCACGACGAAGATTTGATGGAGGGGAGTCAGAGCCTCGAACATCTCTCTTGATGGCATTCCAGATGTGCTCGATGGGATTGAGGTCAGGTGACCTAGCTGGCCAAGGAAGCGAGGTCACACCGGTGGAGTGTTCATCCAACCATTCGGATACAATTCGGGAGCTGCATTGTCTTGTTGTTGCATGTGGTCCCCAGTGGGATGTTGAAGATGCACAAACGGGAGCAAATGGTCGTCCACGATATCCCGATAACGTTGACCTGTGAGGGACGATGTCACACGTACCAGGGGTCTCATTTCAGTCCACGTAAACAGTCCCCAGACGAGAATGCCACCCCCACCAGCTTGAAGAGTACTCTGCTGGCAAGAAGGATCCATCGCTTCACGTGGTTTGCGCCGTACTCTTATCCTGCCATCCGCATGTACCAACGTGGATCTCGACTCATCAGTCCAGGCAACATTTTTCCACATGTCTAAGGTCCAGTGGCGATGTTCCCGCGCCCATGCTAATCTTTGCACCCTGTGATGTGCGGTGAGCAGCGGTACCCTCGTGGGACGATGGCTTCTGTACCCCATAGCGAGGAGATAGTTCTGGATGGTGCGGCTGCTTACACGTTTTTGTGCACCAGGGTTAAATTGCCGAGTTATTTCTTGCAGTGTGTCCCGTCTATCCGCTGTTACAATGCGAGCTAGCCGACTATGATCCCGCTCATCCATACGCTGTTGTCCACGGTAGTTGGCCCTTGCAGGGATGGTTTTACCGGATTCGATGTACTAACGGTGCACCCGTGACACAGTGGCTCGTGAAAATCCCAGTGCCTGCACGACTTCCGAGATGGAGTGACCCATTCGTCGGGCCCCGACAATTTGCGTACGATCAAATACGCTTAAATCCTTCGTCTTACCTTTACTGCGATCCAACTCTTACTGATTCCCGTCGCATCACTCCTTATATTGTCGGATCGCTGCATACGTCATGTTGTTTCCGTTCACAGGGCCGCCCACAGCGCTACATTTGCATAACACCAGCTGTCTCTAATTCAATTGCTCTTCAGTGTATACACTAAATGACAATGAAATTCGCGCACCTAGAAGAAAACATGCTACAACTGAGAAACTTTGTAAATAGCTAGAGTACGTGCTGGTATGCAAATGATGCACGTATGGTGTGAGTGCGCATGACCGGACACCCTGTGGTGGAGCTGAAAGCACGAACCAGCCGACGCAATCAAGAGTACAGAGTGACAAGAATGCCGGGTAGACGCCACAAATGTCGATTTACGCAACTTACGGACTCTGAGAGAGGCCTGTTCATCGGGCTAAAACCGAAGGATGGTCGGCATCCGCATACTCCTCCACGTGGATCGTTCTTACCACACCGTCAGACTGTGTTAGGAGCAGTGGACACGTAACGGCACTGCCACACGGCGGAGCGGCTCCGGATGGACAAGGAGGACCACCGGTAGAGAGGATCGACGGATCGTGCTCCAGGCACGAACGGATCCCACGGGGACTCGCTTCACTATACAGGCTGATGTAGCGTCTCCTGTGCACCACGAACCATTTCTCGACGCCTCGCGGAAGCGAATCTGCGATCCCAGCGCCCTTTACATGTGCTTCCATTAACACCGGAACATCGCCGGCTCCGTGATCAGTGGTGCCAGGCCAGAGCGACGTGTAACGCCACCGACTGGCGACGTGTGGTGTTTAGAGACGGATGCCGCTTCGTTTTGGGGACAGATGATAATCGTGCCCGGATGTGGAGGTCCCCGAGTCAACGGCACAATCCCAAGCTCGCTATCGAGCGCCACACCTCCCCTGCGGCAGTCATTATGGTCTGGGGAAGCAATACCTACGATAGCTGGTCAGCTCTAGTAGTGGTACGTGGATCATTGACGGGTCAGCGGTATGTGGATGAGATCCTACGGCCCATGTGCTCCCATTCCTGGCCAGGATTCCAGGTGCGCTGTACCAGCAGTATAATGCCCGACAGCACACGGCTCGGGTTTCCCAGGACTGCCTACGTCATGTCCAGACACTTCCATGGCCTGCCCACTCCCCGGATATGTACCCTATCGAGCTTAAGTGGGACCAATTGAAACGGCTTGCTGCCGCAGTGTCAGGGATTTGGAGCACACCGTCCAACACGTGTGGGCCAGACTGCCGCAAGACAACACCAGGAATCTGTTCGCCTCTATGCAGTACCGTATTGCAGCATGTATCGCCGAACGAGGCGGTGCGACGCGCTTTAAAAGATGGCCGGACTGCGTGCTACAGATCCCTCTGTAATTGTCCTGCAGCTCTGTTTCTGCCATCATGAGTATCATTCATCTGCATCATTACACCCATAAAATTTCAATTCAGTTCGATGTTTCCTTCTTGGAGAGCAAATTTCATTGTCCGTGAGTGTATACAGTATAAGCTGTGTCCCAAATTGATAGAGCCACTAGAATGGCTGTGAAGTCTCGGACCCAATGGTTGAAATCAGACAATATGACAGAGATAGGCATTTTTAGCACGTCTTTTGTAAAAAAAGATCGTTCTTATGCTACCGGTTTGTCCGTCCCTCCGTCTGTACCCACGATATCTCTGCAACTATTAGTCCGATTTGAAAAAATCTTTTTGCATTGGGAAGCTTGAAATATGCGAATGATGATCCTTTATCTCGTTTTTTTTTTTACGATGTACAATTTCGTCGCTAGGAAGCGTAAATGCAGATGATGTCGAATTCAAAAATACGTTTTATTCCACATATTTGCTTCTAAACATCCGATTGAAAAAATTGTTTTATCCTTCGATTCCATTTATGTCGAAGAGTATTTTAGATATAGTTACTTTTTTCAAATTACACATAGATTTTCCGCTAGGGGGTGTAAAATAAATTATTTTTTTCCGATAACTCATCTTCTAAAACTCCGATTTTAAATATTTTTTTTCAGCGCATACATCTTCTGATGGAAAATGTTTTGCATATAATTTCAAATTTTTGGTAAAGAATACTTTAGCCACCAGGGGGCGTAAGTTTTAATTTTTGCTTCTGATGTATTTGCCATAAAATCTGAGCTTCTAAAATATCGATTGAAAAAATTCTTTCCTGGACTGATGCCACTCACATCGATAAATATTTTTGGAATATTTTCTTCTTAAAATATTCCACAGTTTCTCCGCCAGGGGGCGTAGATGCATATCTTATTTTTGTGAATATCACTACTTCTCGGAGTTCATTCGAAAAATTCCTTCTTTGTTGGATAGTGTTTTAGTGTGACATGTTTTTCATATAATTTCAAAATTTTCAAGTAATTCATACTTTCCACTAGGGGGCATAAAGGTAAATTGTGTTTCCCCCTATATCTGTGATTCTAAATCTCCAAGCCGCTCCGCCCCGGTGGCGCAGTGGTCTAAGCGATGGCCTCTGATCATTCGTCCAAAAGGGGTCCGGGTTCGAATCCCGTGAGGCATGGATGTTGTGTTTGTCTTAGGGCGCTGGCTCTCTCCCTTCCCTGGAACCAGTGACCCTAAATTAGGGACGGGAGACAGCTTACAGCTCATTGAGTTGCTCACGGTGGTCGTTAAACCTCCAATCAAAAAAAAAAAAAAAATCTTTAATTTGAAAAATTCTTTTTGCACCGGATACAGCTCCTGATGGGAAATCGTTTGCACATAATTTCTAATTTTTTTTAAAAAATGGTTTGGCCACCATGGGGCGTAAATCTTAATTTCCGCTTCTGATGTATTTGCAGCAAAATATGAGCTTCTAAATTCTTGATTGACAAAATTCGTCGTTTGTAAACAGATAGTACTCATGTCGACAAACCTTTTTTAGAAACATTTTCTTTTTTGAAATAATGCATGATTTCTACGCCAGCGGGCGTAGATGTGTATCCTATTTTTCTCAATATCTCTACTTCTAGGAGTCCGATTTGAAAAATTCCTTCTTTGTTGGATAGTGTTTCCAGTGTGACATGCTTTTCATATAATTTCCAAATTTTCAATTAATTCATTGACTTTCCACTAGGGGGCGTAATGGTTAATTGCTTTCCTTCCTATTTCTCTGCTTCTAAATCTCCGATTTGAAATTTTTTTTTCTGCACCTGATACAGCTCCTGGTGGGAAATCCTTTGCACATAATTTCTAATCTGTGAAAAAAAAATATGGTTTGGCCACCAGGTGGCGTAAGTCACAAATTACGCTTTTGATGTATTTGCACCAAAATATGAGCTTCTAAAATCTCGATTGAAAAAAAACTGGTTTGTTCACCGATACTACTCATGTCGACAAACCTTTTAGGAACATTTTGATCTTGAAATAATGCATGGTTTCTGCGCCAGGGGGCGTAGATGTATATCTTATTTTTGTCAATATCTCTACTTCTAGGAGTCCGATTTGAAAAATTTTTTGTTTGTTAGATTGTGTTTCCGATGCGAAATGTTTTTCCTATAAATTCAAATTTTTCCAGTAAATCATAGACTTACCGCTAGGGGGCACAAAGGTAAATTGCGTTTTCTGCGTTATTTATGCTTCTAAAACTCCGATTTGAAAAATTCTTCCTGTATCGCATACAAGACCTGATGGAAAATATTTTTCATATAATTTCTAATGTTTGGTAAAGAATGGTTTGGCCACCATTCTTTACCAAACATTAAGCGATGTTTGGTAAAGAATGGTGTTAATTTCTGTAAAGAATGGTGTTAATTTCTGCTTCTGATGTATTTGTAGCAAAATCTGGGCTCCTGAAAACTCGACAAAAAATTTTTTTCTTGGACCGATACCGCTTATATGGAAAAACCTTTTGAGAATACTTTCTTTCTAAAATATTGCATGGTTTTCCCACCAGGGGACGAAAAGTCACATCTTATTATTGTCGATATCTCTGTTTCTAAGAATCCGATTTGAAAAATTCCTTCTGTGTTGGAGAACGTTTCCGGTGCGAAATGTTTCTCATATAAATTCATGTTTTTCTTAATGCACAAGTCTGCAACCAGAGGGCGTAAGCTCACGATTTCCTTAACAGCAATATCTGAGGAATTAAAAACCCAATTGAGAAACTTCTTTCTTCCGTCAGATTCTATTGTTTTCCATATCGGTCCCATTGACTTTGAATAGCTTTGATAAATTTAATTTGCGTCAGAACGGATTCAAAAGACGCGCTTATTACACCCGAAATTTCGGTGTCATCTTTCTTGTTTCAAATAGGTGTTGCGGTGTTGTACGTGAAGCAAATGTCATACAAATAAATGAGTATGAGAATTATAAAGATATTGACGTTAGAGATACGTGTCCCAAAATGATAGAACCACTAGTGCATAATGTCGTGTAATGCAAATGTTACCGCAGGTACGCGGCAGATTGTTGCTGCGGGACTGCGGGCGCCCGAAATGCCATTCGTTTTAGTAAGTTAGAACTGCGTAGTTGGAGTTCGTGAACGGCCACCGAACGTTTATGCGACATGGGCTGTGGAAAGTCATTGGCAGCGCCCGAACAAACGGAAAATTGATGCATCTTACTGGGAAAAACTGTCCATTCGAGGTATTGCATGGTGTATTAATCGTTCCCATCCTGAAATAGTTTTATGCCCAGGGACTTCGTAAGCGTTTTAGGTTCAATGCGTTACTGGCTCTTGATAATACTTTTTTTTCCATATTCACACATATATTAAGATTGTTGTGTTCCTTTGAACAATGATTCTTTTCTGCGAACGAACTATACGAAGTCCTTGTAATGGTAGGTAACGTTATGCGACTCAGCAGGGGAAATGTTTTGACATTTTTTGTTGATTGTTCAGTTGAAATTAAAATATTTCTTTATTAAAGAAAAACCCCTCTTTCTAACAGGCGTAAGAAAGTACCAATCAGGAAATAGCAGTATTTATACCTATTTTCGAGAAGTGGGCTCTTTTTCCTATTTTCGAGATGTGGGCATTTTTTCCCAGGGCATTCTTCCTGTGGGCATTTTTCCTTATACCGAAATCAAGAAGCTTCAACATTAGCAATTCACTACATAAGCAGCTTCTAGGTTGAAAGTTACACAGAGCGGGGTACTTAGTTTTCTAAAGCAATATTGAATAGAAATATCACACACAACGCAGTTTAACAAAGAGGAATTTTTTTGAGTTGATACATATACACTCACACACGCACATATACACCAAGCAAGAAGCATATACGATGTTCAATAAATATTGCCCAATGTAAACCAATTTAGAATTTTAATGAAATCCAAAATCCAGGTAAAAGAGATTTAAGGATTGCAGAAAATACTGGCAGCTGGAAGGTTTGCCCCATAATTTATTATTTTAATTTGTTAGTTTCATTTAATTTAAATGGAATTTTTGCACATTCGACATAGCAGGAACCCACACTTGCTTGGTCTGTGTAGAAATGAGAGAGTTGTGATTTGTGTCGGCCCTTGAAAAAGCCACAAGTGACAGCTGTCAATATTTCCTGCAATTCTTAAATCTTGTATTTGGAATTTGCCTGGATCTAGGATTTCATTAATATTCTAAATTGGTTTACATCGGACAACATTTATTGAATATTGTATGTGTTTCTTGTTCGGTGTTCTTTTTGAAAATTCCCTCATGCAGTTTCAAACGCATTTTGATTTTCATATATATATATATGAAAATCAAATGTGCTAAACAAGTTCAACACAGGCAGTGACCATAGATTGGTGAGATGTAAGATGCACCTCAACACTAAACTCGAACGTAGCAAGCTCATAAGACAAACAAAATGTATTGACATAACCAACCTTAAAAACACCATAATACCTTCAAATTGGAATTGAAGAACAGATTCTCTGCTTTAGAAGGACTGACATCGGAAGAAGTGGATATTTCTGAAGTTAACAGAAAAGTAACCAAAGCTCTTATGGAAACAGCAACAAAATTAGCTGGGTCTAAGAACAAGTTGCATGTGAACAAATTATCAGGAAAAACCAAAATGTTGATGCAAAAAAGAAGAGTGATGAGGACAACTAAAGAAGATGTGACTTCCAAAGTGGAATATATAGAGCTATGCAAGACAGTACGAAAAAGTATCACTGAAGACGTAAGGAAATTCAACTGTGAACTAGTAAGCAAAGCAATTGAAAACAACCAAAGCCTAAAAATAGCAAAGGGACATCTCAGTAAGGGGAAAAACACATTATGGCACTGAGAAAAGAAGATGGTTCTGTAACAAAAAATAGAGGCGAAATTTTGACAAGAGTGAAAGATTTCTACTCCAAATTATATGAAAGGGATGATACATGTACTCCAGACATCATGAAAGGTACCAGTACCAGAGTTCTTCCAGTCCTTCCAGCAGAAGTTGCACATGCAATCAAGAACATGAAGCGAGGAAAAGCTCCAGGAGAAGATGTAATTACTGTAGACATTATACAAGAAGCAAGTGGAGAAATCGAAACAGTACTCGCCCAAATTTTCACTCGATGCCTTAATGAAGGAAAGATTCCTGAGGATTGGAACACCGCTACAATGATCTTGCTACATAAAAAAGGTGACATTGAGGATCACAGGAACTACAGACCTATCAGCCTCCTATCAGTGGTTTATAAAATCTTCACTAAAGTTCTTTCACACCGCTTGAAGGTGACACTGGACATGGCTCAACCGAGAGAACAAGCTGGATTCAGGAGTGGCTACAGCACAATAGATCATATCCACGTACTGAGAGAACTAATTGAAAGAGCGAGGGAATGTGAACTTCCATTGTGCATGGCTTTTATCGATTATGAAAAAGCCTTTGATTCGGTGAAACCATCAGCAGTTGCAATGGCTCTGAAATCCTGCGGTATTGAAGATGCATACATTAATATTTTTAATAACATCTATGAAAATGCAAGTGCAAAGATTAGGCTGTTTGAAAATACAACACACATAGAAATTGGAAATGGAGTGAGACAAGGTGACACCATATCTCCGAAGCTCTTTAATGCCACATTGGAAAATGTCTTTCAATCACTGAACTGGGAAAACAAAGGGATAAAGATTAATGGAGATTATCTAACCCACCTTCGTTTTGCTGATGACATAGTCATTTTTGCAACTACCCCATCAGAGCTACAGAGTATGATCCAGGAACTTGCTGACAAGAGTAAAGAAGCGGGATTAAAAATGAACTTTCAGAAGACAAAAGTGATGTACAATGCTTTTACAAGAAATGAAGATTTATCGATTGATGGAGAAAAGCTGGAGATAACACACACGTACGTTTATCTTGGACAGCAGATATCAAGTGAGGGTCACATTGGTGAGGAAATTAATCGGCGTACAAAACTTGCCTGGAGAGCTTTTGGAAGAAACAGCATAATTTTCAAGAGCAATATGCCATTATGTCTTAAAAGAAAAGTGTTTGATCAATGCATCCTTCCAGTGCTTACGTATGGTGCAGAGACGTGGACATTAGCTAAAAGATACATACAAAGGCTGCAGACAACTCAAAGAAGCATGGAGAGGTGCATGCTTGGTGTAACCAGGAGAGATAAGAAGAGGAACATGTGGATCCGAAAAATGACAAGAGTGGAAGACATCATGATCAGAGTTAAATCCCTGAAATGGCAATGGGCTGGACTTACTGCCAGAAGAACAGACCATCGATGGACAGCCGAAATTTTAGATTGGATTCCAAGGGACAGGAAAAGACCCAGAAGAAGACCACATGGAAGATGGGTGGATGGAATTCGAAAGTATGCGGGAGTGACATGGAGGAGACTGGCACAAGACAGACCGTTGTGGAGGAAACTTGGGGAGACCTTCGTCCAGCAGTGGATTGATAATGGTTGACAATGATGATGATGATAATATATATATATATAAATAAATATATATATATATATATATATATATAACAAGTTGCATGTGAACAAATTATCAGGAAAAACCAAAATGTTGATGCAAAAAAGAAGAGAGATGAGGACAGCTAAAGAAGATGTGACGTCCAAAGTGGAATATATAGAGCTATGCAAGACAGTAAGAAAAAGTATCACTGAAGACGTAAGGAAATTCAACTGTGAACTAGTGAGGAAAGCAATTGAAAACAACCAAAGCCTAAAGATAGCAAAGGGACATCTCAGTAAGTGAAGAAAACAGATTATGGCACTGAGAAAAGAAGATGGTTCTGTAACAAGAAATAGAGGCGAAATTTTGACAAGAGTGAAAGATTTCTACTCCAAATTATATGAAAGGGATGATATATGCACTCCAGACATCATGAAAGATACCAGTACCAGAGTTCCTCCAGTCCTTCCAGCAGAAGTTGCACATGCAATCAAGAACATGAAGCGAGGAAAAGCTCCAGGAGAAGATGGAATTACTGTAGACATTATACAAGAAGCAAGTGGAGAAATCGAAACAGTACTCGCCCAAATTTTCACTCGATGCCTTAATGAAGGAAAGATTCCTGAGGATTGGAACACCGCTACAATGATCCTGCTACATAAGAAAGGCGACATTGAGGATCTCGGAAACTACAGACCTATCAGCCTCCTATCAGTAGTTTATAAAATCTTCACTAAAGTTCTTTCACACCGCTTGAAGGTAACACTGGACATGGCTCAACCGAGAGAACAAGCTGGATTCAGGAGTGGCTACAGCACAATAGATCATATCCACGTAATGAGAGAACTAATTGAAAGAGCGAGGGAATATGAACTTCCATTGTGCATGACTTTTATCGATTATGAAAAAGCCTTTGATTCGGTGAAACCATCAGCAGTTACAATGGCTCTGAAAACCTGCGGTATTGAAGATGCATACATTAATATTATTAATAACATCTATGAAAATGCAAGTGCAAAGATTAGGCTGTTTGAAAATACAACACACGTAAAAATTGGAAAGGGAGTGAGACAAGGTGACACCATATCTCCGAAGCTATTTAATGCCACATTGGAGGGTGTTTTTAAGTCGCTGAGCTGGGAAAACAAGGGGATAAAGATTAATGGAGATTATCTAACCCACCTTCGTTTTGCTGATGACGTAGTCATTTTTGCAACTACCCCATCAGAGCTGCAGAGTATGATCCAGGAACTTGCTGACAAGAGTAAAGAAGTGGGATTAAAAATGAACTTTCAGAAGGCAAAAGTGATGTTCAATGCTTTTACAAGAAATGAAGATTTATCGATTGATGGAGAAAAGCTGGAGATAACAGACACGTACGTTTATCTTGGACAGCAGATATCAAGTGAGGGTCACATTGATGAAGAAATTAATCGGCGTACAAAACTTGCCTGGAGAGCTTTTGGAAGAAACAGCATAATTTTCAAGAGCAATATGCCATTATGTCTTAAAAGAAAAGTGTTTGATCGATGCATCCTTCCAGTGCTTACGTATGGTGCAGAGACGTGGACCTTAACTAAAAGAGACATACAAAGGCTGCAGACAACTCAAAGAAGCATGGAGAGGTGCATGCTTGGTGTAACCAGGAGAGATAAGAAGAGGAACTCGTGGATCCGAAAAATGACAAGAGTGGAAGACATCATGATCAGAGTTAAATCCCTGAAATGGCAATGGGCTGGACATACTGCCAGAAGGACAGATCATCGATGGACAGCCGAAATTTTAGATTGGATTCCAAGGGACAGGAAAAGACCCAGAAGAAGACCACATGGGAGATGGGTGGATGAAATTCGAAAGTATGCAGGGGTGATATATCATCATCATCATCATTGTCAACCATTATCAATCCACTGCTGGACGAAGGTCTCCCCAAGTTTCCTCCACAACGGTCTGTCTTGTGCCAGTCTCCTCCATGTCACCCCTGCATACTTTCGAATTTCATCCACCCATCTCCCATGTGGTCTTCTTCTGGGTCTTTTCCTGTCCCTTGGAATCCAATCTAAAATTTCGGCTGTCCATCGATGATCTGTCCTTCTGGCAGTATGTCCAGCCCATTGCCATTTCAGGGATTTAACTCTGATCATGATGTCTTCCACTCTTGTCATTTTTCGGATCCACGAGTTCCTCTTCTTATCTCTCCTGGTTACACCAAGCATGCACCTCTCCATGCTACTTTGAGTTGTCTGCAGCCTTTGTACGTCTCTTTTAGTTAAGGTCCACGTCTCTGCACCATACGTAAGCACTGGAAGGATGCATTGATCAAACACTTTTCTTTTAAGACATAACGGCATATTGCTCTTGAAAATTATGCTGTTTCTTCCAAAAGCTCTCCAGGCAAGTTTTGTACGCCGATTAATTTCTTCATCAATGTGACCCTCACTTGATATCTGCTGTCCAAGATAAACGTACGTGTCTGTTATCTCCAGCTTTTCTCCATATATATAAAGCCTGGAGAGCTTTTGGAAGAAACAGCATAATTTTCAAGAGCAATATGCCATTATGTCTTAAAAGAAAAGTGTTTGATCAATGCATCCTTCCAGTGCTTACGTATGGTGCAGAGACGTGGACCTTAACTAAAAGAGACATACAAAGGCTGCAGACAACTCAGAGCAGCATGGACAGGTGCATGCTTGGTGTAACCAGGAGAGATAAGAAGAGGAACTCGTGGATCCGAAAAATGACAAGAGTGGAAGACATCATGATCAGAGTTAAATCCCTGAAATGGCAATGGGCTGGACATACTGCCAGAAGGACAGATCATCGATGGACAGCCGAAATTTTAGATTGGATTCCAAGGGACAGGAAAAGACCCAGAAGAAGACCACATGGGAGATGGGTGGATGAAATTCGAAAGTATGCAGGGGTGACATGGAGGAGACTGGCACAAGACAGACCGTTGTGGAGGAAACTTGGGGAGACCTTCGTCCATCAGTGGATTGATAATGGTTGATGATGATGATGATGATATATAAATTTACGTGGGATGCAAGGTCAGGTGATGCGCAGCATGCCCCAACCTCTCCTTGACAAATGTCAACCCCGCCTTCTCGTGGTGCATCCTGTTCCCACTGAAGGGGCTCTGACGACCGACAAATAGCGGTATAACTATACCACCGGGATTTGAGGAAATGCTATCCCAAACTCACCAACCCGCTTGGCCAGCGTGGTGAGTTATGGCCAAATCCCCCAAGATGATTACACAATTTCAGACTTGGCCCTCAGTCCCCGACAGCTGGAATGTAACTGGCCAAGGCAGCGGCCAGTACGACATGAAGGCAGGAGTGCTAAGAATCACCGAAGGATCGGACTAGGCTGCCATTTGATGCTGACCTTGGCTACGTTCAATGGACGTTCCTTACCTTCTGATTCAAGGCTCATTGAATTGGAGGAAGAACTCGAAAAGATCAACTGGGACATTGTACGGCTAAGCGAGGTAAGAAGAAGAGATCTCATTGAACTGAAAAGTGAACATCTGCTCTACTATCGTGGGACAGATACTGGCATAACTAGTGGTGTTGGATTTATAATAAACAAAAGACTGAAAGACAATGTTCTAGGAGTTGAAAGTTCCTCTGACAGAGCTGCGCGACTCGTTATCCAACTCTCAAAAACATACCAGGCGCAGATTATTCAAGCTTGTGCACCCACCACAAGTCATCCTGAAGAAGAAATTAAAGAATATTATGAGGAAATTTGGAATCTAAATAACAAGGGCAAACAGCACTTTAAGATCAATATGGGTGATTTCAATGCAAGAATAGGGCAAAAGAATGAAACTTCAGTTGGTAAATTCGGCTACGGGAACAGAAATCAACGTGGAAATACTCTCGTAGAGTTTGCAAAAGCAGAAAGGTTTTTCATCATAAATTCCTTCTTCAAGAAAAGCCACACAGGAAATGGATGTGGAGACATCCAAATGGGACGATAAGTGAAATTGATTTTGTTATGTTTAACAAAACATTCGGCATCGAAGACTGCAGTGTGCTAAACAAGTTCAACACAGGTAGTGACCATAGATTGGTGAGATGTAAGATGCACCTCAGCATTAAACTCGAACGTGGCATGCTCATAAGACAAACAAAATGTATTGACATAACCAACCTTAAAAACATCATAATACCTTCAAGTTGGAACTGAAGAACAGAGAACTCACCAAGGCTATTGTGGAAATGGCAACAAAAATAGGGGTACTAAGATCAAATTGCATATGAAGAAAATTTCAGGAAAAACAAAAATGTTGATGCAAAAGAGAATGGAGATGAGGACAAATAAAGAAGACGTAACTTCCAAAATGGAATATATTGTTTAGAGCTATGCAAGACAGTACGTAAAAGTATCACTGAAGGCATAAGGAAATTGAATTGTGAACTAGTGAGAAAAGCAACTGAAAACAACCAAAGCCTGAAGAGAGCAAAGGGATGTCACAGTAAGGGAAGAAAACAGATTATGGCACTGAGAAAAGAAGATGGGACTGTAACAATAAATAGAAACGAAATTTTGATAAAAGTGAAAGATTTCTACTCAAAACTGTATGAGAGGGATGATACATCTATTCCAGACATTACGACAGGTACCAGTACCAAAGTCCCTCTAGTTCTTCCTGCAGAAGTTACACATTTGATTAAGAACATGAAATGGGGAAAAGCTCCAGAAGAAGATGGAATTGCCATGTACATTATATGTACAAGCAAGTGGAGAAATTGAAACTACGCTCGCCCAATTTTCACCAGATGAGGATTGGAACAATGCTACAATGATCCTGCTACATAAAAAGATGACGTTGAGGATCTCGGAAACTACAGGCCCATCAGCGGTTTATAAAGTCTTTTTTTTTTTTTTTTTTTTTTTTTTTTTTTTTTTTGATTAGTGGTTTAACAACCGCCGTGAGCAACTCAATGGGCTAAATGCAGTCGCCCGCCCCTAATTTAGGTTCACTAGTTCCAGGGAAGGGAGAGAGCAAGTGCCGTAAGACAAACACAACATCCATGCCTCACCGGGATTCGAACCCGGAGTGGTCTAAGCGACGGCCTCTGATCATTCGTCGCTTAGACCACTGCGCCACCGGTGCGGCTTATAAAGTCTTCACTAAAGTTCTTTCACATCGCATGAAAGCAACACTAGACGTGGCTCACCCAAGCGAACAAGCTGGATTCAGGAATGGCTACGGCACTGTGGATCATATCCATGTACTGAGATACCTAATTGAAAGAACAAGAGAATATGAACTCGCATTATGCATGGCTTTTATTGATTATGAAAAAGGCCTTCGATTCCGTGAAACCATCAGCAGTAACAATGGCTTTGAAAACCAGCGGTATTGAAGATGCGTATACATTAACATTATTAATAACATCTATGAAAATGCAAGTGCAAAGGTTCGGACATTTGAATATACAGCACTAATACAAATTGGAAACGGAGTGAGACAAGGTGACACCCTATATCTCAAACTCTTTAATGCCACATTGCAAAATGTCTTTCAATCATTGAACTGGGAAAACAAAAGGATAAAGATTAAAGGAGATTATTTAACTCACCTTCGTTTTGCTGATGACGTAGTCATTTTTGAAACTACCCTTTCGGAGCTGCAGAGTATGATCCAAGAACTTGCTGACGAGAGTAAAGAAGTGGGATTAAAAATGAACTTTCAGAAGACGAAAGAGATGTACAATGCTTTTACAAGAAAAGAAGAGTTATTGATTGATGGAGTAAAGCTTGAAACAGCTGATACCTACATTTATCTTGGGCAAAAGATATCAAGTGAGGGTCACATTGATGAAGAAATTAATCGCCGTATAAAACTTGGATGGAGAACTTTTGGAAGAAACAGTACAATTTTTAAGAACAGTATGTCATTATGTCTTAAAAGGAAAGTGTTTAATCAATGCATCCTGCCATTGCTTACGTGTGGAACAGAGACATGGACCTTAACTAAAAAAGATATGCAAAGACTGCAGACAACTCAAAGAAGCATGGCAGATGCATGCTTGGGGCAACCAGGAAAGAAAAAAAGAGGAACTTGTGGATAAGGAAAATGACAAGAGGGGACGATATCACGACCAGAGTGAAATTACTGAAATGGCAATGGGCTGGACATTGAACGTATAAAACACCTGATTTAATGAATAAATAATCATAGGGTAATATAAAACCTAAAATATTTACATTGATAACAAGAACCCAAAAACAAAATGATAAACTAACAATAGCAATTTGAAGAATAGGTAAATACACTGGTGTGCAAACATTAAGGACGAAGAGGAGAAATTAGCATAGCAGCGGAACGAGCAGAGCAGGCAGAACGGACCGAAAGACCACTTAGGAGATAGACTAGGATCCGGTGCGGTAGGGCATGGGTATATATGCAGCATGACGTAGGGGAAGGGGGTTGGAAGGTTATAAAGCACACGGGCGGTGTACGCTCAGCAATTCGGTCAAAGCTATTGCACGGTGTACATCGGTTTGAACGACGTCGAGTTGCTGCCACCGTGTGATATGGCCAACAGGCGATCCAGTAGACGACATCTGGATGACATTACCCGAGGTCGCGTCATTGGAAAGTTGGAAGAAGGTGGAAGTGTGACTAGTGTGGCCGAGGAGTTCGGGATCGCTCACACCATCATTTCACGAGCTTGGAGAGCATTTCAAACGACAGAAACAGCGGTCCGAGAGTTTAGCAGTGGTCGTCCACGAGCAACCACGGCGGCGGACGACCGGTATATTGTCCAACAGGCGAGAAGAGACAGACGGCAGACAGCGGGAGAAATCGCAAGGCACATGCAACAGACAACTGGACGTCCGTTATCGCGTTTTACCGTTGCCAGGAGGCTGCACAAATGTGGTCTATTTGCACGACGACCAGTACGGTGTGTGCCATTAACGCCTGCTCATCGGAGACGGCGGTTTCTGTGGTGCCAGGAACTCAAGAACTGGACACATCAGCAATGGGGTCGAGTTCTCTTTACGGATGAGAGCCGATTTAGTCTGACGAGCGATTCTGGACGTATACACATCTGGAGAGAGCAAGGAACACGCAATCACACCTCCAACATCATCGAAAAGGACCGGTTTGGAGGTGGCGAAGTTCTCGTTCGTGGCGGTATCATGCTTGGTAGCCGTACTGACCTCTACATCTTACAAGGAGGTTCAGTCACTGGTGTCCGCTATAGTACCGAGGTTCTCCTGCCTCACGTGCGTCTGTTTAGAGGTGCTGTGGGTCCTGAGTTCCTCTTCATGGACGACAACGCTACACCTCATCGTACAGTGGCTGTTGCAGAGCTGTTGGAGAGTGAAGATATTCAACGAATGGATTGGCCCGCAAGGTCCCCGGACCTAAATCCAATCGAACACGTGTGGGACCTTCTCGGGAGATTCTAGGCAGCACGTCACCAGCCGCCAGCAACGATTCCGCAGCTGCGATTGGCGCTACAAGAGGAATGGGCCGCCATGCCTCAACAGCTCCTTGACAACCTCGTCCTCAGCATGGACAGACGTTGTAAATCCTGCAACGCAGTCAGGGGGATTATATCCATTACTAAAGACTGGATTTTTCTTGGCAGCCGCCTGTCACATGGACGTTTCTGTCTTCTGTCCAGCTGTGCTCGAAGCTACATTTTCTATGAAGTGCCTTTGCATCCGTTGGATTTCTTGTTTGGACAGTTTTGCTCACTTGTCCCATATTCTTACATCTTGGGGATCTTATGGTATGATTTGAGTCGATGTGTAGCACTTTTGCACGACGTTACATTCGAAAAACCGTCTCGTCCTTAATTTTTGCACGCCAGTGTAGAAAACAGAGTCTGTTAACAACTATTAATACATCAGAAACACTGAAATATGAAAAAGGAAACCAACAGTAGAAGAGGTTACTCAACCGAACGTATCAGCCACATCATGTTTTTTTTATATAACCCTTAATGTCTTCAATACATTTATACTATACCTCATAATAAGATTTTAAGAGGTCCGGAACAGGTTTTTGTGTTGTAATTCAATGTAAAACTGTATTCGAAATATGAACAACACCGTTTAAACACGGCATATTGGCAGTATAAAACTCCGGAGTAAGTAGACGTGCTTTTTTATTTGGCACAAAAAGGTCTTTTGACTCACTGATATCGAACCTTTCGTCGTGGTCAAGGTAAGCAGCAAAAAGTTCCAAGAGAAGACGATATCGTGATGGTTTGTTTCTTTCGCCTTCCCTAGATCTTACTATGGTTTATTTCTTTCGCCTTCCCTAATCTTATTTGTAGATCTTGCCTTTCTTTCTCCAAAAGAAAGGAAAGATCTACATTAGGTACAAACTCCGGCTGAATATAACTTTCGGATTTGCAACGTTTCAATTGATCACCACCTGAATCTGTGCCAGAACGTTTAGATACCGAAGGTGTTCCCGTGTCTTCTGCCAGAACGTTTAGATACCGAAGGTGTTCCCGTGTCTTCTGCCAGACCTTGATAACTTTCTGAACAATCCGATGAGGTGACATTTTCCAAAGTACCAGCATCCACTGCTGACTGAGCACCAGAAACCAAAAGAGCATCCCTCATGTCTTCATCTCCACTTGACGAAGTATCCAACTGTTGTAAATCATCTGTCGTTTTAGTCAATCCTTTCTCAACCTTTTGGTCTTGATCCTCCGATCGTGTCTCTTGTCTCTCAGGCAAAGAAGATACTATATCACCAACTTGTGAAATGCGATGTTCTAAATCCCTTCGAACTTCAGATTCAACTGATCTGCCTTCGGAAGAAACACATAGATTCAGCTTCGCAAATAACCCACGAAGAGACTTACACTGAGCACGGATATGACCTCTTTTAATACAAGCAAAGCAGTAAATGCCAGTGTAAATATTAAAGACAAAACGTCTAGAATCTATTTCAATTTCAGCTTCTCTTGGGCAAGCCTGAAAAGATTATTCATCTGGAAAAACGACTCGAAGTGTCCGCTTGGATCCACCAACATAGCAATAAGTAGATGTCTGAGGAGCATCTTTTTCTTTTACTCTGTGTACTGGTTCCCCCACCCGGCACTTCTGGGAAAGAAGAACTGTCAAGGCCGAATCTGGTACCTCAAGTGGAACCGGAAAAAAGGTAACAGTGACAGGTCGTTCACGTGCATATATAGGATACAAAATTTGTTTATTAAGGAACATTCCTTGCTGCACAATAAGTTTACACTCAAGACTATTTATAAATAACACTGAAATACCTTGTGTACTACGTGTAATCCCTTCGATAGCTTCCTTTGGTACTCACTGCTCCAGAGCTTTCATATATACAGGCAGTGGTGTCTCTGGTAACGTATGAAAAACAATCTTTCGTTCTAAAAGATCATGAAAATCCTGACATACCTTAGAGTCATCTGCGAACTTAATACAAATACATTGTTTCTGTAACCCAGTCTCTGGAGCACATCACTGATCTCTTGTATCATCCAGATTCGCCGCTTCAACTACATCTGCCCAATTGGAAGTTCCCATCTCATCAATAGAAACGCTTGGCGACCTTATCGCTGAAGAAATCATCTCAGCAGGCACTTGCATAGATAAGCTCTGTTGATTTCCAGAACCACTTTGGCTGTTCAGATTGTTATCTCCTGAAGAGCACAGGAAAATCTCAATGACAACCCTCTCAGAGGTCACAGCAGTAGCACTTCTTGGATTGGACGACGTCTTATCAGGCAAAGCTGCTTCTCGACGATCAGCTTCCGTTTGAGAGCTTCGTGCAGCATGAATGCCGGAAGTCGGCATTTGCAATATTCATCTACGGCGAACGCAACTACTCAATAAAACAATTCGTACAAGCAAACCACACTACCTAATGCCCTGAAACTTCACGAAAGGAAGCATGGAACATTCATGAATATGTTACACTACTTCAAACCGATCCGCACTGGCCATTTCCACAAGGAACACGAAACCTTCGGGAGCTCTGACGACTGCTCGTGTATATGGAAATGTTGCCCGAAGAACATAACACCGATGGAAAACTTAATTTTTAGACTGGATTTTAAGGGAAGAAAAAGACCCAGAAGAAGACCGCATGGGAGATGGATGGATGAAATGCGACAGCATGCCGGAGTGACATGGAGGAAACAGGCTCAAGACAGGATAGATAATTGCGAAATAAACTTGGGGAGAACTTTATCCAGCAGGGAATTGATAATGGTTGACAATGATGATGATATATACATATATACATATTCAATATTCCGTTTTTTAAATCAACTCACTATGTGCAAATCAGTGCTAGCTATTTGAGACAAATAATACTTCTGTGTATTTATACGATGTGAATAATAATTTTTTTTTTTGATTGGAGGTTTAACGACCACCGTGAGCAATGCAATGGGCTATAAGCAGTCACCCGTCCCTAATTTAGGGTCACTGGTTCCAGGGAAGGGAGAGAGCCAGTGCCGTAAGACAAACACAACATCCATGCCTCGCCGGGATTCGAACCCGGACCCCTTTCGGACGAATGATCAGAGGCCATCGCGTAGACCACTGCGCCACCGGGGCGGCAAACGTATAAATACGTAGAAGTAAGTATTATAATTACATTAATTTTACGTTTTGGGTTTCTGTTCTAATGTGACTTATGCTGCTTCTTACTAACATTTCTTTCTGAACGGCACAAAGTTTCTTTAAAATAAGAAGCCACACCCAGAGTAAGTGAGTGTGTGTGTGTGCACGTAAAACGAGACGAGTAAAAAAGAATAAAGTATTCTTAATGTAAACTGTATTCTTAATATAAGTAGTTTCTTTGTCGAATGGACTCTGGCAGCTAAATTACTTGTCCAAGAGCTGTGACGGTTTAAAAAAACAAACAAACAACATGCACAGAAAACTAAGTTACCAAAACATGATAACGATCCTAGGCAAAGCAAACGTAGGTTTGAAATTTTTTACACGCATGCAGTAAAACTGAGGGAGCCAGTAAAACTGAGGGTGACGCAGTGGTCTAAGTGATGGCCTCTGATCATTCGTCCGAACGGGGTCCGGTTTCGAATCCCGGTGAGGCATGGATGTTGTGTTTGTCTTACGGCACGGGTTCTCTCCCTTCCCTGGAACCAGGGACCCTAAATTATTAGGGACGGGCGACTGCTTATAGCCCATTGAGTTGCTCACGGTAGTCGTCAAACCTCCAATAAAAAAAAAAAAAAAAAAAAACTGAGGGAACCAAAATGCTTATTGATTTTCTCGCGCTTACGAAATGTGCATCCTAAACAATATTTAATTGTTTTCGTTGTATTTATGTATACGCAGTATTAAGAAGTACAGTGGAAACAAACAGAGGAATGAAGATTGATTTTTAATTAACGTGAGAGATTTTAAAAAGTGAAGATTGCAATTCTTTTTTTGTTATAATTAATAGGGCGACAGAGCGATCCAAAGAATAGCACGTGTTTGCATCATGAAACTAGGCATAGTAAAATTTTAAATTTACAAATTCATGAGTGGAGAAACATGGGGCCATGGCATTGCCGTAGGAGAGAGGAACTAAGGTCGCTTAAAGCGAATTGCTGGTAACTCTTGAATTAAAGTTCCTCAACCGCGTGTTTCACTCTACTCGGATTTGTTGAAGAAAAAAACAAAGTTTTCGTGAAAATGAACAGCTCTCTCTCTCTCTCTCTCTCTCTCTCTCTCTCTCTCTTCTGAATACCACTACAAGTAAAACATCGGAAGAAAGGTTGGTAAAGAATTTAAGAACTACATTCATCTGTTATTTCACCGTCAGAAAAAAAAAAATTAATAGCTCCCTCCAGTCTCTTTTCTGAATCAACCGAAAGCTGTTCAGGTGAGGTTACTTTTTCTGCCCTTTGATGAAATTATTGCAGAAATTAATGTTCCTGCGGCTCTGAGGATCATACTCAGGTTATCGAAAAGGTCATTTTCTTGTGACAGAAGTGAAACCACGATAAAGTTTTCCCATGACTGCAGTTAGTTCTGTTGTACGCTTTTTAATGAAACCATTATACTTTCTTCATTGACCTACGTGCAATTAAAGTAGAGCAGTCTGCCAAGGTTCTGTACTGGTGTCACTAAGATTAATTTCTCGTGAACTAAAGTGATTAGGTTATGCATGTGTGCTTCGATGCTTTCTTTTCCTTAACGTTTTTACCCCTTTTATTGAGTGGGGGACATCATGCTGTTGAAAAGCTTTCGTACCTGAGTATAATTGCAAGCGCAACGAATCGGAGGACAAACTCTGTTAAAATATTTGGAGGATCCCGTTCCTTCTCCTATTTATTTCTCCATCAATCAACCAGGAATTGCTCCCTTCAGCCCCTTTTCTGAATCAGCTTGAATCTACTTAAATAAAGTAACGTTTTCCAGCCTTTGAGGAAACTCCTTGAACAAGTGGTCCCCGTGTGGCTCCATGCATAATATCCGGGGTATCCGAAGGGTCGTTTTCCCTTGACCGAGGTGATGCTGCAACAAGCTTAGAACGTGCTCGCATTCCTGACTAATTGATGTACCTAATACATCACACGTGCTATGCAGTCGTGGCCTGCCACGATTCGAACTAATTTACGTTAGCTGCTCTTGAGGGCAGGCCGGAAGCACCGACGTTCCACCCTCCCTTCCTGACTCTCAATACGTGCATTAAGTTCTGCAAATGGTTGGAAGGGTTCCTTTGCGACCAGGCGTGAGAAGAGTTGGAGGGTAAAGAGGAGAAGAGAGAGAGAGAGAGAGAGTGAGAGAGAGAGAGTGAGAGAGAGAGAGAAAGTGAGACACAGAGAGTATAAGGGGAGGGAAGGAACAGAGAGAAGGGTTGAGTGTACGTGTCCCACGTGCTCCACGTTAGTTGCCTCGTGCTAGTCGCATGTCACTAGTGATTCGTGTCCCCGTCTATATCTGACGACTTCACTCCCCCATCAGATTTCCCTGTCTTCCCTCCTCGCAGCCCTGTTAAATTCATCGCATAGACTTTGGGGATTGGATTCGGGAGAAGCGTGCTGGGAACGACTTCCGGTGACGGTGTTCTTCTCTGCACTTTCTGACGCTCCAGAATGGCATTGGATTGTTTGAAGCTGTTTCCGAAACATAAAACAAATCCGCCAACGAGATTTTGCTCAAAATCTCAATAAATAAACATATCCCCTCTCGTATTCTTTCTCTCTAGTGAGATGGAAATGGGCTGGAACTTCCTATGGATTTCATTCCTGCTGTGGCCATTCTGACCATCGGATATAAATTTATCTTAGCGCTCTACGCTCGCTGAAAATCGTGTTTTCCACATCACGGCACTGGTATGTGCGCCAGAGGAAAGTGACATTCGGAAGAATACAAACGTTCTACCGAAACTCATTTATTAAATAAGTGTCTAGAGAGGAGCGTGATTTACAGCTAGCATAAAGGGCCCCTTCATTAAAATCAGGAATCTCGAATATAAAGGGATAATGTGTATATGCTAAGCATCACGTATCTATTCTGGTTCTGTGTTTTACAGTATCTTGACGAAACATTACAGACTTGCCTCTTTACTCATACTGCAGAAAGGCATTCTGTATTGTGGTTCTACATGGATCTTCAAGCGCGCGTTTATATTTTCAAGCACGAATTTTACTAGTAGTTTTATGCCAGTTAATTGCGTAGAATTTCAAACCCATATTAAACTATTATTTTCGTGAAATAAACTTTGCGTTTTTGGGGTCCTAATCCACATTTAGCGATATTGAAATATATAATCGTTGGAGAAGAAATATTATAGAGGATGTTCAGAAAATAATGCCTCCATATTTATATACAAGCCCAGTGGCAAGGTATTAAATTCAAATAAACAAGAACAAAGCTCAAAATTATTTCACATATTTATTTTTCTATATTTTTTCTATTCACATATTTTATTTTTCTACATAGTCTCCCTCACGCTTGATGCAGATACGCCAACGTTTAACAAGTTTTTTAAACCTGTCTCATTAAAAACCTTCAGGTTGTTCTCAAAACCATTTCCTCTAGCATCTTGAAAGTCTTCGTCACTGAATTCCTTTCAGATGTCTCTTCAGAGCAGAAAACAACAAGAAGTCCGGCGACGCCGAATCTGGGCTGTAGGTATAGTGTTCAAAAACTTCAAGCCCGATTTGCCCTATGTCCTCTGATGCGAAAGTCGTGGAGTTTGGCGTTGTCGTGTTGCAGAATCATTGGCTTTTTTTCTTCACTTATGCGGTTTATTCTTTGCTTTAACTTTTTTAAGGTAAGCACGTAGCTCTCAAAGTTAGTTGTCGCACCTTTGACCATGTATTCCTAATGAATAATGCCTCTGTAGTCCCAGAACACAGTGATCATGGACTTACCGGCAGAACTTGAGTTTTAAATTCTTTTTCGCTCGAGAAGAAGATGGCTGTCGGTAATCCAGCGATTGGTTTTCATTTCTGGGTCATAATGATGAACCCAACTCTCATCACCAGTTACAATGCTTTGGAGAAAATCCCTTCTGTATTTTTCATAGCAAGCAAGCAACCTTTGGCATGTTTCAAGTCTTGATATCTTCATTTCAGTCGTTAGGTGACACAATACCCAACGAGCGCACAATTTGTTGCATTCTAAAACGTTAACAATGTCATCGACACTACCTAAACTAATATTCGGCTTATCTGCTATGGTTCTCAGAGTTATTCTTCGATTTTCCCTGATGAGCGCATAGATTATTTGCCTGTTCAAATTGCAAGTTACATTACGGGCATCCCACTCCGCGGTTGATCCTTTACAGCCAACATTCCTCCATTGTCCTTTGATTCTCTTACCCAACGACGAACAGTGCTTATGTCTAAAGTTCCAGAACCATAAACTGCTGCTAATCTAGCGTGAATTCCTTTGGGAGGAACATCTTCATGAGTTAAAAGCTCTAACTGATCATTATCTGACACTCGTCGACACAGTTGAAAAATAATTATCCTTTTTAAACACAACTAAATAGGAACAAATAGATGTATGGCGTTCTATTACGCAGTAAAATGAAGCTAATGGCACAAAGATTCTTTTGTCATCTGACTGGTTGCTAGGTAACAAATCAATCGCGAGACACTTGCGCGGAGGCATTACTTATTGAACACGCCCCATTTAATTACTCTAGATTTAGACTAACACGCAAAATTAGAAATGTCCTTGTACACTTTGTATTTTGAGATAATAAGTGAGGAATTATTTTATTCTTGGCTGTTTTTGCAAGTAACTGGATTTTTTTTTTTTTTTTTTGGCTGTTGAATTTCAAATCCACTTGTGCAAATTTTCATGAGTTAGGGCTAATTGCAGTTGTTGAGTAGTTCGTTCGCGGCACACAAAGCAACAAGTGACTTAAATCATATAACGTAAAACCAAATGCAAAAGAAGACAAGGAAGATGACACCAAACTTTCGGTTGTAATGAGCACGTCTTTTGAATCCTTTCCGACTTGAAAAAAATGTTTCACAGCAGATTTTTTGAAAATCTTAAATTTCAACAAAAAAAAAGAGAAATCTAGGGGGAAATTGCACATAATTCCAAAAACAATACGAGAGAGACGCCTTATCCATAATGAACGGAATCGGTTACGAAAAAATATCAACCTGATTTCTACAATCGATAAAACATCCACAAATAAAAAAAGCTACTTACTCCTTACTAGCGGCTAAAAAGAGTGTTACGAAAATTAATAAATTGTACACAAAAAGTTTCTCATTACAGAAGATATCAGAGGCAAAAGGATTCCCAAATCGAACAAATAGAAGAAATGATATGGAGGAAAACATTATACAACTTTAGCCCAGTGGCAACTAATTCATGTTGGACGTAAAGATCATCCTACACTTTAGTTTTAGATAATTATACTCATAAAGAAATATTTGAAAAGGTTCATTTTACAAACATGGAAGAAAAGACGAAAATAAGGCACGACTGCAGTCGTGAATCATCCTCAAGGGGTGTATGTTCGTACAAATCGGACGCATCATGGTCGTGTTTGAAAGCTGTGAACAAAGACTAAGGATTTCTGTCAACCGTCCTCGCTTGCTATCTCTCTGCCTATTGAATGAATAGGTGGCCGGGTCGAGGGTATACGCAGCAGAAGGTCACATAACTGAACGACATGCTGAGAACGTCTCGAGTCATCCTGCAAGCTGTTACACGTCTCTTACTCTGGTTCCCATGTTCGATGGTCCTCCTGAAACACATGCTATTAGCTGGTGTCACGTGACTCCTACTGACCAAGGCGCAGCTCAAGTGAGAGGGCTTTGTGAGGGAAAGGAAATGTTTGTGTTCCCCTAAGTCTTCTGAAGTTTCAACGTGTGTTCTATTTTGTGTTTTAATTTACTATTCCATATAATTACTGTTGTGCTCTGGTAAAGAAAGGAGCTTTTCTCCATTGAAACGTATCAAGAGCTACAGTCGAAATTTGACATCTGAAGAGAGGATTAGCTTCAATATCCAAACAGAGAGCATACTTCCAGGAGCTGAAAAAGTTGCCCAACTTTCATGATGCAGCTATTCGCCTCCAAGAACAGAGTAATTGACCTCAAATACAAATAACGACCGTTAGTAAAGTACTTGTCTTTATTGTTATGTAATTACTTTTTTTATTGTTTGGTTTCTATGCGTTTAACTTTAGGAAATACAGTATTTATTATTAAGGAGATGTTCATCCGTATATTCTCCCGCCTTCCAATCTTTACTTCAGCGCTTCGTCCCTTTGCAACTTACTAGTTTCTTTCTTTTCCTTTTAACCCTTTTTATAGCCACTTCTAGCTATAGGTATCTCCCAATTCTTTCCATCTATTTCTTTACTGAGCTTGTTGGTGCCAAAGAATTCCAATCGTTTTCCTTTTATCATCTCACCATCTTCTTTCAGGTCTTCCAGCTGATCTTTTACCTCCATATGGCCGACACTCTAGTATAACTGCAGTCCATCTATTGTCTTTCAGCCTTGCAATGTGTCCAGCACATTTCCATTTCTTTCGAAGTATGTTTTCTCCAATATCTAAAAATTTGTTTTACTTCTTATTTCTTCATTTTTTATTTTATCTTTGAGCCTTATGTTTAGCAGAAATCTTTCCATTCTTTTTTCTGTTTTTTTTACATTTTATCTATTATTTCTTTTTTGATTGGCCAGGTTTCCGCTCCGTATAACATAACATGCAATATACATTGGTTGAAGAGTCTTGCTCTATTCTCAGGCTTTATTTTGCTGTTTAAAAATGTCTTCAATTTTCCAAAAGCTGACCATCCTATTCCTATTCTTCTTTTCACTTCTTTCATGATTTCCTGTTCTACACTTTGCATCCGACACGCCATGAAAACCAGGAGTCGCCTCTGCTTTAGCCCTCTAGAGGAAAAACTGTGCTTTACTTAAAGAAGAAAACGGGTGCAAAATGCTTTTCATAATGAAGAGTGTTCCTCCAAATAAGGATTTTCGTGAAGGATTTTTAGAATCAAATAAACTCTTTTAATTGGAAATACACGCATGACGCCCCCTGGTGGAGTAATTTTGAATATAAAAATAGAAATGCTATGGAAAGAGAATTTTTTTTAATATACTGTATCTTTTGGGAGCAGAAATTGCAAGGAAAAGGTTTTGACATTTACGCCCCCTAGCAGGAAAACTATGCACTATTTAAAGGGATAGTATTTCCCTTTCCTTACTGTAGCGAATGGCAAACAGTACAAAAGGAAATGTATCAGTTAATTTTTAAAAATAAAAGGCTTAGCAGAAAAAACCAAACTTTGATATGGAAAGCCTGTATCAGCCCTGGTATTACTTATGCCTGTCCTATCTGGGGTAACTGCAACAAACAGCAGAAAAATAAGATTACCTCATTTCAAAATAAAACCCTACGTTATATGGTTGGGCTTGATGGAAGAACTTCAAACCATGCTATCCGAAGCATGCTAAATATTAATTCTATCCATTACACGATGTATGACTTAGCCAAAAGATACTATGAAAAAGCTAAGATTCATCCTAATCCTCTAGTCAGAGAGGCCATTAACTATACTGTCAATGAAACTGACAGTTATAAAAGGCCAAAAGCTATCTTGAATAAAGTTCCAGAAATGAGCCCAATTCACAGCTATCCTAGCAAAAAAATAGCAATAATTGGGACTAGTGTTCGGAGGGTATTCTTCACATAAGAAGAATTTTTGTTAAAAAAAAAAAAAAAAAAAGAAAGGGCTCTTTTAAGGGCCGTACTCTGTTTTGCAAAAATACTTCACACATGTGAAGAAATCTTGTTAAAAAAAAAAGGCTCTTTTAAGGGCCGTACTCTGTTTTGCAAAAATACTTCACACATGTGAAGAAATCTTGTTAAAAAGGAAAAAAAAGGGCTCTTTTAGGGGCCGAACTTGTTTTGCAAAGAGAAATATTAGAGTCCAGATATATGAGACTGGCCCAGAAACAAGGTACTATGGTTTAAAAGAAAAAAAGAAAAATTATCTGAGAAGCGAGGTGAAAAGCTGACTCCTACACAGGAACTGAGCAAACGACAACTGTGTGGTTTAAGGTGCCTTGCAACACAGGGTTTTGTGAGAAAACTGGGTGTTTATCTATAGGATTTTTCTTGTGTGGTTCCTTTCTTTTTTTTAGGCACCCCTTTTCCCTGTCCTTTCCCCGATTCCCTGCGGCCTGGCGTTGTCTATGGGATGACTTGCTTTGATTGATTTGTTGCAGGTAAGTATGTAGGGTAGCTTACAACTTCAATACTTAACGGAAAACCGTATACTCCTTTTGCTCTAATATTTCTGTACTTTTCTTTTATGCTGTTCTATCAGGGAAATATGTTCCCAAATATCTTATCTTCTTCTTTTTCACCTGACAAAAGGCGCAGAGCGCTGAGGGTTCGGGTCTCTCAACCTCAGATAGGAAATCTCTCTCTCGGAAAATTTTTTTAATAGCGGAGATGCAGTTGAAAAAGAAATACAAACACTACCTGCGGTAGAACTGTGCATTTCAAAAAAACGACAAGTGCATGAAAAATGTTCTGCAAGATGAATTCTTTTAACATTTTTAAATCGGACTTTTAAGGCAAAGATATCGATAAAAACAGATTAAACATTTGCGCAACACTCGTGGAGAGATTTTCATTATTTGGGGCAGAAAATCAGCATGAAATGTTTTCGTAGTTTGTATTATCCCATCAAACAGTACTTTTTCCAAACGGATTTTTAGACGTGCAGATATTTTAGCAAAATTCAAATTTACATAAATTCAAAACTTTTCGCATATATAAATATATATATTTAAACCCACCTTCGTTTTGCTGATGACATAGTCATTTTTGCAACTACCCCATCAGGGCTACAGAGTATGATGCAGGAACTTGCTGACAAGAGTAAAGAAGTGGGATTAAAAATGAACTTTCAGAAGACAAAAGTGATGTTCAATGCTTTTACAAGAAATGAAGATTTATCGATTGATGGAGAAAAGCTGGAGATAACAGACACGTACGTTTATCTTGGACAGCAGATATCAAGTGAGGGTCACATTGGTGAAGAAATGAATCGGCGTACAAAACTTGCCTGGAGAGCTTTTGGAAGAAACAGCATAATTTTCAAGAGCAATATGCCATTATGTCTTAAAAGAAAAGTGTTTGATCAATGCATCCTTCCAGTGCTTACGTATGGTGCAGAGACGTGGACCTTAGCTAAAAGAGACATACAAAGGCTGCAGCCAACTCAAAGTAGCATGGAGAGGCGCATGCTTGGTGTAACCAGGAGAGATAAGAAGAGGAACACGTGGATCCGAAAAATGACAAGAGTGGAAGACATCATGATCAGAGTTAAATCCCTGAAATGGCAATGGGCTGGACATACTGCCAGAAGAACAGACCATCGATGGACAGCCGAAATTTTAGATTGGATTCCAAGGGACAGGAAAAGACCCAGAAGAAGACCACATGGAAGATGGGTGGATGAAATTCGAAAGTATGCGGGAGTGACATGGAGGAGACTGGCACAAGACAGACCGTTGTGGAGGAAACTTGGGGAGACCTTCGTCCAGCAGTGGATTGATAATGGTTGACAATGATGATATATATATATATATATATACACTATATTGACAAAAGTCACAGGACACCCCTTCAAAAGCAAATGAACGGATCCGCCGCCTTGTTAAAATGCGCGGTACAGAAGCAAACGGTATAAAAACAAGCCTGCAGCTGACCGCGATCATATCGCACTGTGGGGTTGAGTGAAAATGTCGCGGCGGGAGAGAACTGACTTTGAGAAAGGAAAGATTGTTGGGTATTATATTAGTAGGTTATCCATAAGGGAAACCGAGAAGCGTTTAAACATTCCCAAGTCAACTGGTTTGGATGTACTGAATAAATGGAAGACACATGACGTGCCTGAAGCAGCACAACGTACCGGCAGACCAAAGAAAATCAGTGCTAAAGGACGTCGAAGCCTCAGGAAAGTCGTTACAACTAATCGACGGAGTACTGCACAAGACTTCAGTGTTCAGGTGAGTAAAAATGCTAGAACCTCGGTATGTACACGTACCATTCGCAGAGAACTTCATTCCATGAGCTACCGTGGTCGTGCGCTGCTCATAAGCCTTTCATCCCCACTCGGAATGCTACTCCTCGTTCAGCATGTTGTAAAGAACATTTATCGTGGACCGTAGATCAACGGAAACGGGTCCTATCGACTGATGAATCCAGATACACGATTTACCGTGTGTGGGTATCGCGGCAGACGGGGAAACGCTATTTACGGTCAAGTTTGGATGCTGCGGCTGCCGGGGGAACGCTGTTCGTACGGTCAGGTTTGGAGCTGGTAGTGTACTCGTGTGGGGTTGTTTTTCGTTGTATGCCCTCGGCCCATTGGTTATCGTGGATAAACCTGTTAATCAGCACGTCTACCTCGATATTCTGGACAATTATACCCTACCAACTCTGCGGCAATACTATGGAACCGAGCCTTCTTGGTACCGGCAGGATAATGTACCGAGTCATAAAGCAAGGACTTTTACGGCGTGCTTCGACGATAATTCCGCATCGTGTCTGGATTGGCCAGCACACAGCCTTAATCTTAATCCCATAGAGCGCCTATGGGATGAATTAGAGCGTCGCATAAGAAGTTTGGAACCAAGGCCTACTACTAAGCAACAGTTAGTGGCAGCATTATGTACTGAATGGAAGCGCATACCTATCGCTGTGTTCCAAAACTTTGTCGAAAGCATGTCTCGAAGGGTCAGTGCATGCATTAAGACCAAAGGTGGACTGACACTGTACTAATGTATGTCAATAAATGCTATGTTGTATTTCTCTTCTAGGTGTCCGGTGACTTTTGCCAATATGGTGTATATACTTATATACACTATCTACCAACAAGTAATTGGACACCCCTGCAATCGACGATATCTGCGGTCCGGATACACGTCACGGCCGCCGCCGTTAAATATCGTGTGGGAAACAACAACGCTACCAGTCGCCTGCAAGATGCCATGCAGTTCGGAGCTCTCTGATTTCGAGAAAGGTGTAATCGTCGGGTATCACAGAAATGGCCGATCCATACGTGACATATCCAGCGAGTTGAAGTACCCAAAATCGACAGTGGCCTACGTGATTGGCCAGTGGAAGATGAGAGGTGACCGTCGGAATGTGCCCCGACCCGGCAGACCCACAAAACTGGGAGTTATAGACCGACGAGTGCTGGCCACAGAAATTCGGAAGAACCGCACCAAATCGATTTGCCACATCCGCGAGGAGTTTCAATAAGCATCCGGGAGTGTTCTTTCGATGAATACCATCCGTAAGGAAGCAAATCTGCTCGGTTATCATGGACGTGCTGCCGCCCACAAGCATTTGATCACCAAGTCCAATAGCGCTACTCGGCTAACGTGGTGCAAAGAACGTCGACAGTGGACCGTTGAACAGTGGAAACACTTTCTCTGGAGCGACGAATCAAGGTTCTCCATCTACCGTTCAGATGGCAGGGTCTGGGTTTGACGACTGCCTGGAGAACGCCTCCTGCCGGAATGTATTGTGCCAACTGTGAAGTTCGGCGGCGGTGGAATTATGCTATGGGGTGTTTCTCCTGGTATGGCACAGGACCCTTGGTCGCAATTCCTGTTAGACTCAACGCCGGGACCTACTGCACCATTTTGGATGACCATGCGCTTCCTACGTTGTGGCAGTTTTACGGGGTGGACCCATGTTACTTTCAGGATGACAATGCCACCTGTCATGTTGCAAAGTCCACCATGGCCTGGTATGGTGACAATATTGTTAATCGAATGGACTAGCCTGCGCAGAGCCCGGACCCTAACCCTATCGAGCACCTCTGGGACGAGTTGGAGCGTCGACTTGAGGGGTGCCCCCACCGTCCGAAATGGGTGAAGGAACTGACCTGTCTTCTCCAAGCCGAGTGGAAGAAAATACCGCTAGCCGTCGTACAAGGCCTGCTTGAGAGTATGCCCCGGAGGGTCGCAGCTGTAATCGCCGCTCGTGGAGGCTCCACCAACTATTGAAGATGAATAAACTTCGTTTTCCTTTGCAATCACAGGTGTCCAATTACTTATTGGTAGATAGTGTATATACACCATTCGGCTGAAAAACTGTGCATTATTTCAAGCAAAAAACATGCGCGAAAGTTTTTCGCCGGTGAGATTTAATCTGACCGCAAAGGAATTTTTTCAGTCAAGTTTTTAGAAGCTCAAATATTATGGCAAATACTTTGGAAACAGCAATATACATTTACGCCGCCAAGTGGCGAATAATTTCTTTACCAGAAACTACAAATTATATGAAGAACTTTTCGCACCAGAATCTCTATTCGCCACAAAAAGGAATTTTCGAATCGGACTTTTAAAAGCACAGATATCGGGGAAATAGCAATTTACCTTTATGGCAAACGAAAAAACTGTGTATTACTTGAAAAAGATCCTGTTTCCAAAATAACCTCCGTTATAAATGTCATGGAAGGAAAAAAACATTTTTTTTCACTCCGATATTTAGATGCAACAATATAGAAAAAAATGTGTTTTGAATACTATAGCTTCTGCAATTACACTCTCTAGCGACGAAATTTTGCATCGGAAAAGGGCTAGAAAGCAAGTATCAACGTTCTCACATTTCTGACTTCCCAATGCAAGAATTTTTTAAATCAGATATTAACGTTGTAGTTGCCGACAGTATGGTGTCCACAGAAGGGCACAGAATGATGCTATAAGCATGCATCTTTTTTTTTTTTTTCAAATGTGGTGCTTAAAATATTCAGATATTCATACAACGCTCGCACACTTTACGCCAAACCACTTGTATTTCTCCTGAAAATGTTAAGGTAATCACGATAAAGCTTTGTTAGTCTATGGAAACAACAGCCGCTGGGCTTTGCAAATACAAATTGTAAGTATGAGAGCAATAACGTGGAAGCTTATTAACTAAAGTTCAGAATAAATGAACATCAGCGAAATAAATAAGTAACTCTTATACCAATAGAAAATGTGCTTTGTTGAATTGTATTATGGGGTCATGTGAAAATTGTACTTTCATTTGGGGAAAAAATTACCATGGTTTTGTAGATTTTCTTAAAGCTATTGTGTTTGGTGAAACAACGGAGTTATAATGAATCACACTAATCCGGAAAAAGGTGATAATGTGAGATTTTCTTTTTGATTGGAGGTTTAATAACCACCGTGAGCAACTCGATGGGCTATAAGAAGTAGCCCGTCCCTAATTTAGGGCTACTGACTTCAGGGAAGGGAGAGAGACAGGGCCGTAAGACAAACACAACATCCATGCGTCATCGGGATTCGAACCCGGACCCTTCTCTCACAACCCCACGGTTTTGTTCCTTAAGTGGGTGAAAATATAGTAACCTTGCCAGTGCTAAATATTTGCTTTCGCAACATGCTTGTGTCCTGACTCCAAAAACAGCTAGCCGCCCAGGTGGCGCAGTGGTCTAAGCGATGGCCCCTGATCATTCGTCCGAAAGGGGTCCGGTTTCGAATCCCGGTGAGGCATGGGGCGACTGCTTATAGCCCATTGAGTTGCGCACGGTAGTCGTTAAACCTCCAATAAAAAAAAAAAAAAAAAGCAGTGGCTTTCGGAACAGTGAAATGTTACACTTCTGCTCTGGAGCCAAACATTAATTATAAGACCCTAGGCATGAGCCTTTTTAGAAATTTTGAATTGGCCGTGCTCATATTCATGCGTTTACCTAACAAGTCAAGTTTATAATGTTGTGCCTTTACTCCGGCACCAACACAAATTAAAATGTTCAAGACCTAGGCCTTTTTAGCAAATTCTTATCTATCGTTTTTTCTAATATTCATAACGTTCACGTAACAAGACAGTTTAGTAATTCTACGCTTTTACTCAGGCACTAACCATTAATTACAAGATCTTAGGCTTGGGCCTTTTTATAATTTTTTAATAAGCGCACATGATTTACTCGGCAGATAAAAAATAGTTAAAATTCTGATCTGGTATTCCAATTACTAATACTTCTTTACATTTACCCTGGTCTTTATCTCTCTATCATCACCATCTCATTGTTTCTGCGACATTATTATTTATTTAATCAGATGATATGACTTTTTTTATTCAGCAGACACAAGCTTTACACGTTTTTGTAGTGTTTTCTTTATAAAAAAAAATCTATCTACATATTCATATTTCAACACCTTTCCCTGGCCTTGGTATATAAATGGGATATCTTGTAGTCTGACCATATTTTTTTAGTTAACCTGGCGTATTTTCGGTTAAAGCCCACATGAATGGCAACTTTTCGTTTACTTTCTTCGCCATCATTTCTTGCCGCCACCTTACAAGTCAGTTGTCTGAATGGGTAATAATCTCTCGGAGAAGACGAGCATTTTTACTCGGTTCTATTTCATTCCTTCCTTGTAATCGGTAACAGTAAATCTGGAATGAATGACTGTTTGCACCTTTCGACGTCGCAAGGAAGATTGAACCAAGCCTCCGTCCCCCTCCATTTACGTTTGCATTTCTTATGCAAAGCACGACAACATTATGCATTCTCTTCATCTGATACTTTCGAACGAGGCGGATTTCGTAAAACAATGTCTATCTTAAAATTAAATGTACAGTATTTTTACCCATTCAGACACCTGACTTGGCTCTTTCATTGGCAAGTACGAGTATTTTATCCGATGTGGACAAATAAAAATTCTGCTTGATCGCACGCTTGATGTTGTTGAAGTTGATTCCAAACCACTTGTTTAACTCATTTCGTGTGCTATCATCACAAAGATTTTTACAGGGTGAACCATGACAAAGAACGAGTAAATCATCTTAGCGTTTTTCACGCGTGACATAATGAACTCTCATAAAAAGAAACTGCGCTTTATTACGTGCTAACACTCATACTGGACAAAATACATCTTTTCTCAACTTACAAGGTCATCATCACCAATAACCATCATGAATCCACTGATGGATGAAGAACTCTCCAAGCCTCTTCAAAGTCACTCCCAGCATGCTGTAGAATTACATCCACCGATCTTCCATGTGGTCTTCTTCTGGGTCTTTTTCCTGTCCCTTGGTATCCAATCTTGCATTTCAGTTGCCCAACGGTGGCCAGTTCTTTTAGCAATATGTCCAGCACATTAAGGTCTTCACTTTGGTCATGATGTGATCAATTCTTGTCATTTCCCTAATACATGCGTTCCTTTTCCTATCTTTCCTAGTTACACCAAGCATGTATGCTTCCACGCTTCTTTCAATTGTTCGTAGCCTCTGGGTGTCATTTTAAGTTAAGGTCCATTTTTCTGATCTATATAAGTAAGAACCGGAAGGATGCATTGATTGAATACTTTTTTTCAAACACATAATACTAAATTGCTCTTGAAAAATGTGTTGTTTCTTTCAAATGCTTTCCAACCAAATTTTATACGCCTATTAATTTCTTCTTCGATGTGGCTCTCGCTTGATATCTGTTGTCCTAGGAAAATTTAGGTACTGTTTACTTTTAGATTTTCTCCATCAATCACTAAATTTTCAGTTCTTGTGAAAGCATTGTACAGCAATTTTGTCATCCGTAAATTCATTTTTAAACCTACCTCTTGCTCTTTTCAGCAAGTTCCTGGATCACGCAGTGTAGGTCTGAGAGGTACTAGCAAAAATGACTATGCTCGTCAGCAAAACAAGGTTAGATTAAATAATCTCCACGAAACTCTTGTCTTTCCAGTTCAACTGTGACGTACCTGCCAGCAGGACGCACACGACATAAAGGCACATAGCAATCAGAAAAAACGTCTGCGTAGCTCAGTTGGTAGAGCGACTTGTTCCGGAATAAGCGGCCTCGGGTTCGAATCCCGGCGTAGACCAAAAATGACGGAGAAATTTACTTCGTTATAATTGCGCCCGAACTATCCGGATGACCCGACCGTTCAAAATCTCGCATTGGTGTGATGTTCTTTCCACACCGCGAGATAGGAAAAATAAGAGAATCCCTTTTCCAGCACTTCGAAAAAAAAAAAATAAGGGGGAGATGATGTGACGTACCTGCCCGAAGGACGCACACGACATAAAGGCAGATAGGAATAAGAATAAAACGTCCGCGTAGCTCAATTGGTAGAGCAACTTATTCCGGAATGAGGTGACCCGGGTTCGAATCCTGGCGCGGATAAAAATGACGGAGAAATTCACTTCGTTATACAACTTTATCCCTTTGTCTTCCCAGTTTAAAGATTGGAAGACATTCTGCAATCTAGCATTGAAGATGATGGGATATATGGTGTCATCTTCTCTCACTCCCTTTCCAATTTTAATACGTGCTGTCTTCACTCGAACTTCTGCACTTGCATTTTCACAACTTTTATTATTAATTATTAATAATTTTGTTACGACTTTGGGGTACGGTAATTAATTAGATTAGCAGGTTTTGCAAGAGGCGGGTACAACGTTAATTGCTGGTTGAAAATTAACAGCTACTGGTTTCCCCAATTGCAAAAGAAAGAAAAAGATAAGAGCCCCTTTTTCTTGGAAGGGTGAAATATGAAGCCTCGGTCGTCTGGTGTGAGGAATGCAATGCGTCGCCTCCACCCCTACGCTCGGTGGTCAAGTTGGGTGGCCGTGTAAGTGTAAGATGGTGGGATGTTTGGAGAAACCGTTAGAGTGTCACCAGATCGGAAAACTTATGGCGTTTGCTAATCCGAAACTTGGCAGGACAAAGAAGTGTTAGTTAAGTTATGTGTTTCCGTACTTATCGGTGAGCGTACCCACCACATATTCCGAATGCAGTGACATGCATTTCTTACCTCTTCATCGTGCCGAATGCTTTTAGGAAGCAATAAGACTGACAGAAGAGTTAAAACAGACCCCTAACGACAGAGCAAGGAATTTGTTGACGAAATGTGAACGAGTAAAAAAGATTAGTCTGGTTCAAAGCCGTGAAGGAAGCTAGACTCGGGGATCCGGATCTGGATTGATCCAGCTCGGTGTTAGTGGCAGAAGAAAAGCTTCTGCCTGAAGAAGTCGGCCAGCTAAGCAAAGAGCGGCAGGGCGGTTGACCTTGCCGCGAGGAAAGAGGAAGATGCCTCTTTTCATGGTGCTAGATTGCACGAAGTCCTGGATGTAAGTTCCTACAGAGAAAGCCAGCGGCATCCCGGAGGTCACACGAAGTGATGGAATTGCAGCCCCGAGTGACTGAGGTGCATTACCGGTGATGTAAGGCGAATCACCTTGGGACAGACGGGCGGATCAGCTGGGCGAATAGATGGACGGATCCTGCTATCATGTCAGCGGCCTCGTTCCACCTCAACATTGGTCCACATAGATGCGTACCTGGCTTCTTACAGATGAATGGACAAAGGTGTGTGCAGAGAGTAAGTGGAAGACGGGGTTCGACTCCCCTCTCCATTGGTCATAGTGAGCACTCTGAAATGGGCGTGTCGTCGCACAGGTGCTCTTCCAAAGCCAAAATAACCGAGTACATAAAATATTAGTGAGTGCATCAAACATAAGTGAGTGCACCAAACACGGATACCAAAAGCTGCATATCAGTAAGTACTATTTATTTATGCATGCCAGTTGTGAATGAGTTGGCTCCGGTCAGCCAACAGACTTTCATCGGCTGAAAACTGTTTAAAGCCGGACAGCAAATAATCATGCCAACAAATAATCATTGAACTTTAATGATAAATTCAACCTCAGAGCTATACCGAAATGGGCGAGTCTATTTGACGCCCCTCCTTCACAATCCTCTGTATATAGACGCCTTCATCATTATCTTTATGTTTTATTTTTAATTGATTAAATGTCTGCTGTCTCGTGGCAGTCCTGAAGCTGCATGCATAATTTACGAGTGTCAGAATTTCTTGGTTTTAATTGGCTAAATTGCAGGCTAAATTCTTTCCACCAGTACATGAAATTTCCGCGATAATAGGGCTCACAAATATTTATTCGAAATTCTAATGTATACCTCCGGGTTGTCAGACATTAATTGACATCCGGACAACTAAATTCCTAAAGTTATTTTTATTCGATAGTCTGGCGCCCCGGGGCGTAGCAATATTAGCTTAAGCGTTTTCAATATAGCAGGATTTCTATGATATTTTAACTGCTGATGGTTTCACGGAACCAAAAGCCTGTCATAATCAATAAAACCTATGCATAGTGCAGATTCATATTCATTCATTCTTTCAGTTAGTTCCGTCAGTACATGACATGAACTGTAGTGCTATAGCCGCACCAAAACCTAGCTTGTTCTCTAGGTTGAGAGAAGTCCAGTGTTTCCTTCAAGCGATATGACAGTACCTTAGTGAAAATTTCGTAAACAACTGACGAGAGGCTGATCGGTCTGTATTTCCTGAGGTTTTGAAGGTTTTCTACTTTTAGGCAGAAGGATCATGGTAGCATTGTTCCAGTCATAAAAAAAAACATCCGTTCATTTATGTGTTTAGTGGAAACTTGAGGGAGGGGGAGTGTAGGTCCATTGTAATTCCATCGTTCCCTGGAGTTCTTCTTTGTCTTATGTTCTTAACTGCACATGCAATTTCTGTCATGACGGGAGGAACTTTGGTGCCTATATATTTTTTTTTATATCTGTTATAGGGGTATCATCTCTTTCATATAATTTTGTGTAGAACTTGTTAACTCTCTTCAAAAATTTGCTTCTATTCCTTGTTACAGTACCATCTTCTTTTCTCAGTGCCAAAATCTATTTTTTTCCATTACTGAGATGGCCATACTTTTTCTCTTCAGGCTTTGGTTTTTCAAAATTGCTTTTTTTTTTTTCAGTAGTTCATATTTGAATTTCTTTGTGGTCAGTGATATACACTGAAGTGCCAGAAAAACTGGTACACCAGTCTAATACTTGGTAGGTCCCCCACGGGAGCGCAGGACTGCGCAAATGCGACGGGCATGGACTCCACTAGCTTCTGGAAATATGCTGTAGGCAATGCACACCATACGTAATGCAGAGCGTTCCACAATTTGGGTTTATTCCGAGGTCTCGGATTCTTGTGTTCGATAGCGCGTTGCATGACATCTCAAATGTGTTCTATCACGTTCAGATCTGGGAACTTGGGTAGGAATGGCAACACCCCAAACTCAGATGAATGCTCCTCTAACCATAATGTGGCATCCCGACATTTGTGTGGAGGTGCATTGTCCTGTTGGAACAGGCCCAACCCATCAGCATGAAAGCAGGACATGAACGGGTGTACCTCGTCAGAAAGGATGTGCACATAGCGTTGGCCGTTCACAGACATTTGTAGACGTACCAGGGGTCTCAGTGAAGTCCAGCTAAACACACCCTATACCGTTACGGACCCCCCTTCCCCCACCAGCCGGTACAGTTCCCTGTTGACAGGCGGGATCCATGGCTTCATGGGGTTTGCGCCAGACACGAATCCTTCCATTTGCCCTATACAGTTGGAAACGCGACTCGTCAGACCAGGCTACTTGTTTCCAGTCATCAAGTGTCCAGTGGCGGTGTTGCCGTGCCCAAGCGAGGCGCATAGCTCTGTGTCGTGCACCCACCAAGGGAACTCCAGTTGTACGTCGGCTCCCAAAGCCCATATCGTGCAGGGTACGTTGTACAGTCCGGACGCTGATGCTTATTGAGGCTCCAGCATTGAATTCCGATGATACCTGCGAGTGCTGCACGCCTATCGCATGAAACGATTCTTGACAGCCGACGATGGTCACGTTCACCCAATGTCTTTTTACGGCCATACTGGCATCGTAGGTTAGAGGTTTTGCCGGAATTCTTGTAGTCACGGTACACCCTTGCAATGGTCGTCCGTGAAAATCCTAACTTCGTTTCTACCTCCGAAAAACTATGGCCCATCTCACGAGCACCAACTACGACACCGCGTTGAAAATCGCTTAAATCGTTATTACTTGTCATTTTCATGCTGAAAACAGCTGTCAAGGATGTCTATCGCTTTATATACGCACTGGCGGACGCAACCGAGTACGCGCATAGGTGACGTTGCTACGTATTTTGCATAAGCTCGTCTTTTCTGGCAATTCAGTGTACTGTATTTTGGCATTGTCTAGCATCATCATCATCATCATTGTCAACCATTATCAATCCACTGCTGGACAAAGGTCTCCCCAAGTTTCCTCCACAACGGTCTGTCTTTTGCCAGTCTCCTCCATGTCACCCCTGCATACTTTCGAATTTCATCCACCCATCTCCCATGTGACTCTTCTTCTGGGTCTTTTCCTGTCCCTTGGAATCCAATCTAAAATTTCAGCTGTCCATCGATGATCTGTCCTTCTGGCAGTATGTCCAGCCCATTGCCATTTCAGGGATTTAACTCTGATCATGATGTCTTCCACTCTTGTCAGTTTTCGGATCCACGAGTTTCTCTTCTTATCTCTCCTGGTTACACCAAGCATGCACCTGTCCATGCTGTTTTGAGTTGTCTGCAGCCTTTGTATGTCTCTTTTAGTTAAGGTCCACGTCTCTGCACCATACGTAAGCACTGGAAGGATGCATTGATCAAACACTTTTCTTTTAAGACATAATGGCATATTGCTCTTGAAAATTATGCTGTTTCTTCCAAAAGCTCTCCAGGCAAGTTTTGTACGCCGATTCATTTCTTCATCAATGTGACCCTCACTTGATATCTGCTGTCCAAGATAAACGTACGTGTCTGTTATCTCCAGCTTTTCTCCATCAATCGATAAATCTTCATTTCTTGTAAAAGCATTGAACATCACTTTTGTCTTCTGAAAGTTCATTTTTAATCCCACTTCTTTACTCTTGTCAGCAAGTTCCTGGATCATACTCTGCAGCTCTGATGGGGTAGTTGCAAAAAGACTACGTCATCAGCAAAACGAAGGTGGGTTAGATAATCTCCATTAATCTTTATCCCCTTGTTTTCCCAGCTCAGCGACTGAAAAACACCCTCCAATGTGGCATTAAAGAGCTTCGGAGATATGGTGTCACCTTGTCTCACTCCCTTTCCAATTTTTACGTGTGTTGTATTTTCAAACAGCCTAATCTTTGCACTTGCATTTTCATAGATGTTATTAATAATATTAATGTATGCATCTTCAATACCGCAGGTTTTCAGAGCCATTGTAACTGCTGATGGTTTCACCGAATCAAAGGCTTTTTCATAATCGATAAAAGCCATGCACAATGGAAGTTCATATTCCCTCGCTCTTTCAATTAGTTCTCTCAGCACGTGGATATGATCTATTGTGCTGTAGCCACTCCTGAATCCAGCTTGTTCTCTCGGTTGAGCCATGTCCAGTGTTACCTTCAAGCGGTGTGAAAGAACTTTAGTGAAGATTTTATAAACTACTGATAGGAGGCTGATAGGTCTGTAGTTTCCGAGATCCTCAATGTCACCTTTCTTATGTAGCAGGATCATTGTAGCGGTGTTCCAATCCTCAGGAATCTTTCCTTCATTAAGGCATCGAGTGAAAATTTGGGCGAGTACTGTTTGGATTTCTCCACTTGCTTCTTGTATGATGTCTACAGTAATTCCATCTTCTCCTGGAGCTTTCCCCCGCTTCATGTTCTTGATTGCATGTGCAACTTCTGCTGGAAGGACTGGAGGAACTCTGGTACTGGTATCTTTCATGATGTCTGGAGTGCATGTATCATCTCTTTCATATAATTTGGAGTAGAAATCTTTCACTCTGGTCAACATTTCGCCTCTATTTCTTGTTACAGAACCATCTTCTTTTCTCAGTGCCATAATCTGTTTTCTTCCCTTACTGAGATGTCCCTTTGCTATCTTTAGGCTTTGGTTGTTTTCAATTGCTTTCCTCACTAGTTCACAGTTGAATTTTTTTACGTCTTCAGTGATACTTTTTCTTACTGTCTTGCATAGCTCTATATATTCCACTTTGGAAGTCACATCTTCTTTAGTTGTCCTCATCTCTCTTCTTTTTTGCATTAACATTTTCGTTTTTCCTGATAATTTATTTACATGCAACTTGTTCTTAGACCCAGCTAATTTTGTTGCTGTTTCCATAAGAGCTTTGGTTACTTTTCTGTTAACTTCAGAGATGTCCACTTCTTCCGATGTAAGGCCTTCTAAAGCAGAGAACCTGTTCTTCAGTTCCAACTTGAAGGTATTATGGTGTTTTTTAAGGTTGGTTATGTCAATACATTTTGTTTGTCTTATGAGCTTGCCACGTTCAACTTTAGTGTTGAGGTGCATCTTACATCTCACCAATCTATGGTCACTACCTGTGTTGAACTTGTTTAGCACACTGCAGTCTTCTATGACGAATTTTTTGTTACACATAATAAAATCAATTTCACTTGTCGTCCCATTTGGATGTATATATATAATTTAATGTTTGTTTGTAAGTCCGTTATACAAATCTACAGTTTTCAATTTAGAAGCACCAAATTTGGTACACTATCTCATGGTACCCTAACTTAGAGCGCAGACGGTTTTTGGAAGGGGGTCGGAGCCCGGGGTCAAGGGTCCCCTACACAAAATTTCCGTAAAATCTACCGTTTTGAATTTAGAACCACCAAATTTGGTATATTATCTCATAGTACTATAACTTAGACCGTAGACGGTTTTCGGATGCGGTCGGAGCCCGGGGTTAAGGGATTCCCATACAAAATTTCCGTAAAAAGTTCCATTTTTTACTTTTAAGAATTGCAACACAATTCAGCACTCCAATACCCGATCTACGGTCTAAGTTAGAGACCGTAGATAACAATAAAAAGAAGTGCAAAAATGTCCGTTTAATGATGTTTTAAAAACACCAATGAATAAACGTTAGCTTTCACCACCAGCGGGCGGCTTCATCAGGCAGAAATACAATGTAATGTAAATAGAGATTTCCAGATATTCAAAATTTAAAACGGTAAACAAAAGGATGATCAATGACAATGTCTTGTCGCATGCACGCGACATGACATAGGTACATTGCATTTCAGTGTCGCGGGATTCTCAGAAGCTCATGCCAGATGTACGGCAGTACTATAGATGTCTCCTCGATGGTAAGTATTTCCATTCCTCTTTCTTTCTTTTCTGTTTCGTAAAAGTAAATTAACTAAACAAAAAAAAATTTCATATTTGCAGGCTCCTTTCTTTTTTCCTTTTTTTTTTTTTTTTTTTTTTTTGGCAGAAATATTACTGCATCAGCCAGTCATTGGCAAGAGCTGGCATTAATTTGGAGGAACCCTGCTTTTTAAACTGACAACTCTACGTCGCCTGTTCAAGGGTTGGTAATTCTAAAAATTTCCACATTTTTGCTCCCAGTTTAAAAACCAAAAATATTGTTCACTAAAAAGCAATAACCTATTAATAAATGAATTAAAATAAATTCACTAGAAAATTACAGGAATATCTTTTTCATTCATCAACTTTCACCCGCTGAACTTAGTGATTCCACGAATATTTACCCGGGAAATACCGGGTACCCCTGCTAGTAGTTCACTTTGGAAGTCACGTTGCTTTATTAATCAAACTGACAAAGGTACTCGGCGTTACTAGGGATTTGCAAAATGTACATCAATCAGCTCCTCAGCCAGCGTTTTCCGAGTTTTCTTAAAATTATGATTAGGCCGTATTGAAGGAAACATTTTAATTGAGATATGTTGCGCTAAGGAAAATAAAGGAATCTAAACAACATATTAAAATCTATAGCAATATCGTCCCTGTTGTATGAAACCTGGAGTTTATTGACTGTGAATGCAAGAAGTTTGAAATACACTGCTGGCCACTCAAAATGCAACACCAAGAAGGAAGCATCCGATTGGCCTGAAATTTGCAGCATGCGCCGCCCGCGAAAGGACACGCAAACGATTAGCATTGCAGGGTATATGGAAATCATGTGCGCCCGGAACGCCACCAAGAAGCACTATAAGAAATGTGCACAGAAGGCGTGGTGTAAGTAGTGGAAGTGTGTTGTGCTGCCGTACCTGTGCGTGGGAAGCTTCCTGATGCCTCGTCACAGAATACGGCAGTCATTCCAGCACGTTTCGGAGTTCGACAGAGGACGAATAGTGGCTTATCGCGACATCGGTTTATCGTACCAAGACATCGGCGCCCGTGTGTGACGACATCCAGCCACAGTGAGGCGAGTATGGATTCGGTGGGTGCAGGAGGGACGGACGGACCGACGTGAGCGATTGCGGCAGCCGCGGTACACTACTGAACGAGATGACCGGCATGTTGTGCGGCGGGCATTGACGGCTCGCTCCGCCACATCACGAACGTTAGCGCAGGAATTAGGGTGTGTTGTGCAACAACCTGTGTGAGCACGTACCGTTTGACGTCGTCTGCAGGAACGGGGACTTGTCGCACGGCACCCATTGCTCCGATTACCATTGACGTTACACCACCGGCGAGTGCGGCGGCAGTGGGCCGTTGAACGCCGCACCTGGACTACGGTACGGCACGACATTGTCTTTTCCGACGAATCCCGCTTCTTCCAGCAACACCACGATGGTCGGATCCGCGTGTGGCGGCACCGCGGCGAGAGACTGTATGACGCCTGCATTATGCTTCGCCATACCGGTCCGTCGCCTGGCGTTATGGTTTGGGGCGCAATTGGATATGATACCCGCACCCCTCTGGTACGCATCGCCGGTACACTCAACAGCCACCGCACCATCTCCGACGTTTTGGAGCCTGTAGTCCTCCCTTACCTGCAGGACCTGCCAGCGGCCATGTTTCAACAGGACAATGCGCGGCCGCACGTGAAACGCATCGTGCAACAATTCCTCACGGCCCACCAGATGTCACTGCCGCCGTGGTCTGCCTGTTCTCCCGATATGTCGCCCATCGAACACGTCTGGTCGCTGATCGGCAACCGAGTGGCCCGGCAAGCACCACCCGCGGCTACGCCTGATGAACTGTGGCAACGTGTGGAAGCAGCGTGGACCGACATACCCCAAGCCCACATCCAAAGCCTCTTTCGTTCAATGCCGCGGCGTGTAGTGGCCGTTATGGCCAGCCATGTGGGCCACACGAACTATTGATGTCTGCGTGTTCCGCAAGTCGCACGGGCCTGTAAGCTCAATCGTTTCATCTTTGTATCTGTTTTTGTGTGTCCAGTAAATCTGGCTTTGCGATCTCGTGTCCTTCTTGATGTTGCATTTTGGGTGGCCAGCAGTGTAATTGAAACGTCTACATTTTTATACAAAATACTGTGGATAAACCTGAGTTAACTAGAAACAAATAAGTGTAAAACTTCGAAAGATAATCCGGTCTTTATTGGTGTAAAAATGATCATACAGGATCTTCCAAGTTTTCACTAGCCAACGGGCGGATTTTACAAGGCACTGGAACAACAATTGACTAAAACCTGAAAAGCAGAAATAGAACAGAGAGGTTTAAATGAAATAAACAGTTGTCATGTGAGATAACCTTAGATTAATATCTTGCGTTGAACATCAGATATAGTTACTTTTTGTTTAAATGTAGCCGTGTCTTAATCTCACCAGTGCGGTAGATTTATCGATACAATATCGTTGCACTCCTTTCTATAAGAGGGAGAGAATATTTACGATCTCCCTTAGTAAAGTTACCCTTGCTGCGGTGTAGGGGTGCAATACCCTGGATGAAGTTGCTTCGTTATTGATGCTTCTCTTGACAGAGTGAAGTTGATGTTTCTCTTCAGAGTGAAGTTGCTTCGTTATTTGATGCTTCTCTTGACAGTGCAGTCGAAAGCTTTCCATACTTGATATCCCTTTTATGTTCTTTAAGCCATGCAGAAAAGGGTCCATTTCGTCATTCCCATGTAGACCTTCTTGGATCCATGAGGATGCATTATAGGGATGGAGTACAGCCCGTTCTGACGTTCATAGGTTGGAGTTCGTAGCGTATCATTATACACTCATCATCAAAATACATATTTGCACCCAGAAGGACGTGTCTGATTGCAATGCTATTCGGGAGGAAGGTAAATGTTATCAGGAGCAATAAATGATTAAACATTAAGACTTATATAGGCAATATTTATTGAGCTATACGCCAATAAGTAGTGTCTCTCAGTATGACGTCGGGCCGCCATTTTTGCTCACACAGCATACCAGACGTCTCGGGATAGAGTTGTACAAGTGTCCTGCGATAAGTCATCCCATGCAGCTTGAATCTTCTCACGCAGTTCCTACAGATTGTGCGGTAGGGGTGAAGTGTTGATTGTGCGTCCAATATAGCATCGCACGCATTTTCAATCGGCGATAGGTCTGGCGATGCGGCTGGCCATGGCAAAGTGTCAGTGCCTTGAAGGCAAGCTCTCGAGACATTAGCAGTAGGCGGACGACCGTTGTTCGGTTGGAAAATTGCACCGTAGTAAGAGTTCAGAGAAGGTAGGACCACTGGTTGCATGACCTCATTAACGTAACGTTGGGCTGTCAAAGTGCCTGTAATGAACACCAAAGATGATCTGGCATCGTAGACAATTGCACACCACACCATGACACTAGCTCTTCTGGACGTGGGACGCTCGACAAAAAACCGTTCTTTTGGCGATGATCACGGTGCCTTCACACACGGATTCGTTGGTTGTCTTTTCCTAGACAAGAGCGGGACTCGTCACTGAAAATCACCCGCTGCCATTTTGAGTGGCTTCTTGACCGTCTGGCACGACACCATTGCAGTCTTTGGCAACGATGCAATGGTGTTGAGGGCAGTCGTCGTAACGGTCTGCGTGCGTGTAGTCCTACGTCGTGCAGCCGTCTGCCAATGGTGCTGGCACTAATCGGTCGATGCATGGAGGGCACCACTGTCCGGTGAAGATCCGTAATCGTGGCTGTTGGGTCACTCTGCGCATGTCTGACAACCCGTCGATCCTCTCTCTCCGTTGTTCGTCTAGGTCTCCCAGACCCTTCTTGCCGCTGCTGCGTGCCTCGTTCTATCCATTTCCGCCAACAGCGTGCGATGGTGATATCCGTATGACCGGCATGGCGCGCAATACGACGATAAGACCATCTCGCTTCCCGGAGCCCGACGATATGGCCCCTCTCGAACTCCTCCAACTGCTTGAATTTCTTCCAAACCTTTCACCGAGACATACTGGACTTGCGGAGGATGAACCAACACAACAGCACGAGTAAGAGTGACAAGCACGCGCAAAGGGACGACCTTATATAGCCGGTCAGGCCAGCGCTACCACCCCTCCTTGCTGGCGTCACATGCGCGGCCGAGCGTGATACTTGAATCATTTGCATGTCAAACCTACCCACAAAGTTTCATCCCTGTGTGCTGCTTCCTTCTGGGTGTAACTAATTTTTTGACGATGAGTGCATCTGAGATGCATCTAGGAGATTTGGGAGGGGGGGCATCGACTACACGTCGGTTTATAAGGCTGCTGGTTCGTGCTTGCAGCGCCATCACATGGTGTGCGATCATGCGCACTCGCACCAAACGTGGATCATTTGCATACCAGCACGTACTCTGGCTATTTGCAAAGTTCAGCGGTTGTAGCGTGTTTTCTTCTAGGTGCGCAAATTTCATTGTCCGTGAGTGTACTTTAACTTTCCTTTTGAGTTTCTTTTTCTGTGTAAATTTGAGTTTGTTCTTTTAGACATTTTCAAACCTCAAGGTTATGTCTTTTCCCTCAAACGAGAATGATGTTGGCAACACACTGAGGTCAGAAAGAGGGACGTATGTGTGGCCGGATAAGAACGATAGATAAAAAGGCAACAATGCAGAGGTTCTTTAAGGGGATTGATGTTATTGATGATAGATGTGATGCTATACTGTGATTGGATGTTAAATCACTGTTACTGTATTGAGTACGCTAATAAACCAATCGGATGTGAGTGTGGAGCACAAACCATGCAAGCAAAATAAAAGTATTTGTAAGTAATACAATTGACCTCTTTCTTGTAATACGTATGGGTACCTTCTAATATTACATTGACTTTAGCACACATAACGTAATTACTGACGTAAGGACTAAGTTACAGCGGAAAGACACATTACGTTATATTGGCTCCCGAACTTTCCTGTGGACCGCACCCTGTTTTTCGTAGCAAATTATCATTATGACGCAGCAAGAAGTGCAATGTAATACCACATTCGAGCAATCGTGTAATACGGCCTTGCCGGCATCTATGGACAAAATTAGACGTCAGCAGCTTTATGAAGCTTGTGGCTCCAATCTTTCACTTGTTGACTTTAATGAGTTTGCTTACCATGTATCCGGTAGTCCAACCCCAAATTTGAATGCCAATGTCAATCCAGATATGCATAGGGAGCTCAGACGGGAGCAAACTTATACCCCAACCACTACGACTAGGCGGTGTAAACTTTTTCCCAGTATGTACCTTTGGCTGGCTCAATTATTTTCAATGGTGCGGGTGGTTCTCTAAACTTCCTGGAGGGTATTGATGACCATTTCGACCTCTACAATATCCCAGAAGATTGCTAAATTCAGATTACCGGAACCTGCATGAAAGGTGCAGCTAAAACGTGGTACCGGCCATGGCGCAAAATAAACCAGGAGACCTCTTATGCTCAATTTCCAGCCGACTTTCTTGAGGTTTTCCCTTACGGCCTAAATAAAGCGGGCATTGCTCAGAAGCTGTTTTCCAGGCGGCAGCGTGCGAATGATAGCCCTGTCACTTTCGCTCTGGAAACAGCTAGGCTCTATCCGTTGTGGGACCAGAATGCTTTTGATGCAGACATACTGGAAACCCTCTTGCAGCAGTTCAATCCATTTTTTCAAAATTTTATAGAGGTTCGTGAACACAGGACAATTCAGGAGGGCCTTGGGATGATACGAATTTATGAGGAACTCCGTGGTTTTGCTGCTCAAACTTCTACTGTAGGACAGAATCCAAATAGATATTCTGAGCACCAGCTGGTACAGTACAGGAGTCAATTAGAACCGCCTCAGCAAAGGTATATTTCTCCTCACCGTCATGAACCAGCTCAACAACAAACCTATCATAGGGAGCCAACTCCTATGAATAGACAATATCCTTGGGAGAATAATTTCCACAGGTATCAGCAATTCCAAAATCATTATGCTTCTCGTGACCATTCAAGCAACCGTAAGCGCACTGATGGAACATTCATTGTCGGAAATCAGCAGTATTACTCCAATGCTGCAAATTCAAGATTTCAACAAGACTCTCGTCACGCTGTTGCAAATTCCAGAAACTAACCTCCTTTAAACTATTGACGGAGGTAGGAGCAAGGTCTTCGCTACCTCCGATGCCTGCTAAAAATGACCTACAGTTGATTTTCTTAACCATTCAAGCTCCCCTTTTACCTGATGTGTTACTTACTTTGGGTCACTTAATTGTGCAAACAAAGACTGATTCTGGATCGGACGTTTCTGCGTTGAATACACATTTTTGATCTGTTTCTTTTCGTGATGTTTCTGTTGAATCCGCCTCGCAAAGACTGCGGGGGCCAACAATGCTGTTTTGTTCCTTAGCAGGTTTTGTGGCCCTACCTATCCAGTTAGGGTCAGCTAAGCTCTCACATACATTTTTATTGTTAAAGATTTACCTCTTGACACTCTGTTGGGTTTAGATTTCCCCAAGTCCTTTTATTTAACACTTAACTTTGAGCATAAAGTTATTTCTATGCCGGAACCAGTTGTTGAGATTCTCAAGATCCTGAGCTCGCAACCACTCTCCTCGGCGACAGACTTTCACCAGAGCAGAAATTATTATTGTCACAATTGTTGCACAAAAGACCTCGTTTGTTCTTAGAACAACTAGGATTCACTCAGGTAGTCTATCATACCATTGAGATCGGTGGAGCTCAACTTATAACTACAAAGCCTTACCCATGTGCGCCACATCGTAAAGCCGAGATGCATAGGCAAATTAACCAGTTGTTACAGGCTGAAATTATTAAAGAGTCTACTAGTGCCTGGTCGACTCCTGTTTTCTTAGTTTCTAAAAAAAATGGGGAATCTCGCTTTGTCGTTGATTATCGCAAATTGAATAATGTCACGACAAACATAAATTATCCTCTTCCGGTAATTAGTGACATTTTGCAAAATTTATCTTCAACTGAATGGCTTTCTACTTTGGATCTCGCCAGCGGCTATTGGCAGGTAGCTGTACATCCGGACTCTGTCTGTTGATAAAACCGGGTTTGTTGCACCTTTTGGGGCATATGAATTCCTTCGAATGCCATTTGGTCTTGTCTATACACCACCAACCTTTTAGCGTCTTATGGATACTGTTTTAAAACCTGTGCTTGGGCCTATTGTTCATGTATATCTAGACGATATCATTATTTCCTCTGATACTTTTGAGGAACATTTACATCTTCTCGATACTGTTTTTGAATTGTTGCATTCTGCTGGTTTACCTTGAAATTTGCCAGGGACGAATTAATATATCTTGGTCTAAAAATCTCTATTAATGGTCTCCTAACTGATGACAGCAAGATTCGGCCCATAGCAGAGTTTCAAAGGTGTAAAAAGGCAAAAGAGTTGTCTTTCTTGGTATGACTGGAGTTTTTTTTTTTTAGGTTTAACGACCACCGTGAGCAACTCAATGGGCTATAAGCAGTCGCCCGTCCCTAATTTAGAGTCACTGGTTCCAGGGAAGGGAGAGAGCCAGTGCCGTAAGACAAACACAACATCCATGCCTCACCGGGATTCGAACCCTGACCCCTTCCGACGAATGATCAGAGGCCAACGCCTTAGACCACTGCGCCACCGGGGCCGCAGCCCCGGTGGCGCCACTGGAGTTGTATAAGAGTTGTTGCCTTTCTTGGTATGACTGGAGTTGTATAAGAGTTGTTTCCTTTCTTGGTATGTTTGTCTTTCTTGGTATGACTGGTTGGTAACAACAATTTGTTCCTGGGTATGCAACCTTATGTGAACCTTTGTATACCTTGAAACGTAAATTTAAGAAACTTACTTGGACGCCAGAGGCTGAGAGTGCATTTGTTACATTGAAAGCTGCTTTAATGTCACCTACAGTCTTAACGTTTCCTAATCACGCTAAATCCTTTGATATTTTTACAGACGTTTCTGGAGTTGGTCTTGGGGAATTCTTAACACAGAATGGCCATCCAATAGCGTACGCTTCTCGTACATTATCTAAGGCAGCACGCAACTACTCTGCTACCGAAAGAGTGTCTTGCGATATTATTTGCCTTAAAGAAATTTCGCTGTTACCTAAATCAAATTCAAGTAAATGTGACTACAGGTCATTCTGCCTTACAGTATTTACATACTGCTAAAACTCTTTCTCACAGGCTCCTTAAATGGTCTCTCTAACTCCAGGAGTACAATATCAAAATTTCTTATCAGTCTGGTAAACATAACCAGCTGCCCGACGCCTTGTCTCGTTCCCCGGGCAGTGAGGTTCCTATGGAGCTCACTGAAGAGCCTGTTTCTGTCTTCCTACTATCTGAAGCCACTTCTCGTGAGCATATTATTGCAGAACTACCCAATGATCATGATTTTGGTAAAATTTATAACTATTTGTTATCAGGAGCTCCTGATTCAAATGACATCTCCTTAGCGGGGCTGTCTAAAAATTTTGAAATTATTGATGGTCTTCTGTACTATACTAAAGATTTTTCCTCTCGGCCGGAGTATCGTCCGTCTATACCTCAGGCTCTCCGCATGGTTCTGTTACATGAGCTTCATTACATTCCTCTTGCCGTCCATTTAGGCATGCGAAAAACTCGTGCTGAGCTTCGAGACGTGGCCTACTAGCCGGGCATGTATCAAAGTACCCTCGCATACATTCAATCTTGTGAATATTGTCAAAGATATAATTATAATAATAACAGACCGGCCGGTCATCTTATTTCTAGCACTAGCAAATATGTTCTAGACGTCTTATCTGCAGATTTACTGGGACCATATGCTATGTCCCATAAGACTAAATCTCGTTACATTTTAGTGATTACTGATACGTTTTCTAAGTGGGTGGAAGTACTCCCCTTAAATCTGCTACTGCAGACTCAATTTGTGATATTATTATTCATAATGTATTTGCTAGATTTGGAGCCCCCAATTATTTAATGTCTGATAATGGTGCTCAGTTTATTTCTGATATTTTTAATAGAATGTGTGCGAGGCTACAAATCAAACATAAGTTCATCTCTCCCTAACATGCTTAGTCTAATCCCGCAGAGAGGGTTAGTCGTACTTTAATTAAAATGATTGCTACTTATATCGAGGATAACCACGAGCTTTTGGAGGAGCGTTTGGATCTCTTTTGTTACGCTCTTCGCTCGTCGGTGCATGAAAGCACTAAGCTTACTCCGGCTAAAATATTCTTGGGTCATAAGATACGCACCCCTTTCAAAAATCTAACTTGCCTTATTGATGAAAACAACCAACGACCAACTCCTGACTCTGTCCGTATTTTGGCAGCTGAGGCCCAGTCCGTAATGATGAATTCTCAGGCAGCACAAGCTCGGAACTATAACAAGAAACGTAGAGAACCTGATTTGAAGGTTGGGGATTCGGGCCTACTTGAAACTCACTTCCAATCCTCGGTAACTCATACCTTAGTTAGAAAATTTGCTCCCTTATATGAAGGGCTTTTCGAAGTTATTAAAGTTTATAATAATAACGTGGTTTTGAAGAAGAAAAAAAACTGGTGAAAGTATATACACAAATGTGCAGCAATGTAGAAAATATTTCTTCACAAGAGATATAGATGCAATTATTATCCCGATAGCACGTGCATTTCATCAATCACAACCTCGTTACACTGAGGAAAGTATTAATCTAACTTCGTATTTTGCTTTGTCTGAGGAAAATTCCAGATCTTTAACTGTTTCTGTCTCTGCAACGCTAATGTCTCAAATTTCATTCCATGCTGATATTGTTCCTTTTACAAGGACAGTTATTCATTCTCCCCTAATTCGCCAGCATTTCCGAACCTCAGTGTGTCTTCACCTGTAGCTCAATCTTCAAGTTCTTCTCATTCCTCAATTCGAGTAAAACGTGGTTCTTTATCTTCATCACATTCAATATATGGTCCACGTATTGTTGAAGTTTCATCTCCACCAATTCATCTTCATTCTGGTGCAACAGGGGGACCATTTCATGAGATATCTTCATCCTCTGATATTATAATTTCTGTTCCTGCTATTAAACACCTGCCAACGGCGTTTTCATCGTCCGTGGTAGCGGTTAAACGCCCAGTCCACGAAATATCTCGTTCGACGGACTCTAGAAGTTCTATTAAAGGTGTCAAACTCCTGGTACCAACTCATTCATCTTCTACTTTCTCTGGACCTGTTTTATAGTACATACAGGCCAGCCAATTCCTGCAAATACTCAGCATTCCCACATTGCTGGTGAGGTGAATTGAAGTCGGCCTGTAGCAGTGTCTTAACAAACAGCCTCATCGCCTTCTTCAGTGGGACGATGTCTTCCGTCTTCATCTCGACCTTTTCCAGTTCCTTCTTCCTCAACACAGCCGAAACGTCCTCTTTCTTCAGGAGTGTTACCGACTTGCCGCAAAAAGGCTTTGCATTCTCCTGGATTTAGTCCCTGGCAGCCGTGATCTGGAAAGACGTCTACGCAACCTTCATCGGCAAGTCTTCCTCGTCGACGGTAACGCCTACATGTCTCACCCCGGATCCAAAGCCAGCAAAACGGCCAGCAGTTCCAGCAGCACCATATCCTCTGTTCCGGTCCTTCACTCCAGGTCATCGGCGCCATTCTTCGCAATCAGCCCGGAGCCCGTGATTCTACCTGGCACCTGTCCAGCCGTTGCTTCCTGAGGGCCAGCTTGGATCCAGTCCTGACCAGGTGAGCTCTAGACAAGTTAAACGGGGAGCAACAAACGCCTTGTTGTCTCCTCGGCAGCCACCAAAAAAATTCTAGCCTACGATGTTTTTCTATCGAAATTAGTAACCTGTATCAATTTTTTTTGCACACGCATAAATTAATAGTTCTTTGGCGCGATGCCACCCAAAAATTTGTATTTATCAATATACTGTACAAATCATTCTTCCCGGACTTTTTCTTCAAACAAGAAAATTTATCAAGATTGTTGTCTCACAGTGCTCATGGATAGGTTCCTGGCACTTCTACATTTTATCTCTCAAAGATTACCTTGTTTGTTTTTTTTTCATGCTCTATGTGTCTTCCTGTGCGAGTTAGTGCAACAAATGTGGGTTTGTTTAAGCCAATGGCGAATTGGTATGTTATTTTGACGAAAAATTTCGTTGTACCTAAGACGAAAGCACGTATACATAATTGACAAATTATTATGAAATATTGGTTTTCCGGCACACGTATAGTGTCTACAATTGCTATTTGTTGACATGTGTCAAGTTTTCTCCCAGAGTAGGGATTTCCAGGGTTTCCCCTATTTCCCAAATTGGTGTGCAAATGCATGGCAGAGTCACAAGTCTGCCCTGGCCGCCAAGTGTTAGCTAAACGTTGTTACTTGTTCCATGATTAACCTTTTTGCTGTATGTACCACTTGTTATGATGTTGTTTTTCCCCCTGCAAAACGCAGTGGTTTTTTTTATCAATAACCTATTGTTTACGTCCTATGTTCACATGTTCAAGTTCATCTAAAGTAAAGTGAAATTTTGTCTTCCCTAAAAACCTCTCAGGAATTACAAGTGTTATGGTTTACAAGTGGCTTTTTTTCTGCATAGCGCAGGGTTTTTTTGTTTTGTTTTTTATACTTAAAGTGCTTGCATGTGTAATCTCCGAAATTGTCTCTTGACGTATTTATGCTTTGATGGGTTTTGTAGTGAAAATAAATGTTCGCACGATGCGACGATAAAATTTACCGCGTTACAAATGTACAGTGCTGCGTTGTTTTACTGTGATGATGTAACGTACCAGGAGATGTGACGTACCTGCCAGAAGGACGCACACGACATAGAGGCAGATAGGAATCAGAATAAAACGTCCGCGTAGCTCAATTGGTAGAGCAACTTATTCCGGAATGAGTGGACCCGGGTTCGAATCCTGGCGCGGATAAAAATGACGGAGAAATTCACTTCGTTATAATGAGTTCTATAGATAGAGCACTTATTTGATGCCATGATTACGTGCCTTCTTGTTGAGATGTGATTCTTCAAAGGGATATTTTTATTGATAAAGTTTAACACGTCTTTTCCTGTATTAACCTATATATAATGATGTCTTCACAATGTGAAAATCCTAATAGAGCAATGTTGAATAAATATCTTTTCATTTCACGTAGTTAAAATCAACCGCTAGCTTATCGTTGACAAGGTTTTTCATGAGGCTGTGACATGTAAGTTTTTATCTGAATGAGTGGAATGAATGCGCAGTTTGTGCGAAAGGGAGACCTTTCCAAAATTAGATAGTTTTTGGCTTCTACAAAAAAAAAAAAAAAAAAAAAAAAAATTAAGAGGGCGATGGTGTAATATATATTCTACTCTCGCGGGCAATGAAATTTGTGCACCAAGAAGGAAGCATCGGAACTGAAATTTTATGGACGTATAATGCCATTTGATAAATTATACAGTTTTCAATTATTACTGTTTATGCATAAACGTATGTATGCTAATAAATATTCAGATCTTATTACCTTACATTTGCGTTCCCATTATCATGACACTCGTGGTAATACTAGTTTTTTAATACCTAGAGCGCGTACTAATTTATTATTTAATAATAACGTGACCTGCCACAGGTCCTGGAATGGGTTGCCGCTTTGGATCAAGACGATGACACACCACACTGTTCGGTATTTAAAAGAGAGTTTAAGACTTTCTTAATTAATGGTTGATTAACGGTTGGTCATATATTATGTATTGTTACTTTATTTTACTGCATTACTGTTAAATTGTTCCCTGACTTGACGATTTAGATTCTTTTTTTTGGGGGGGGGGGTGAAGAACTAGGGGCTCGTCAGGCTATCTGTTACCCTTTTTCTCTGGTTCCCTTGCCACATTGCATCGCAACGATTTGTTTTAAAAAAATTTGTTGCAGTGCTTCAAATTATTTAAATTAAAACTAAAACTAAACTATTCATATTATCATACGTGTTTTTGTATTACTATTACTTCATTTGTACTTTGCATTATATGCATATTATTATTGTATAATATTTGTATTTGCAAGTTTGATGGTTTATGTGTTTGTATTAGTTGTATTATTATTATTATTATTCATATTTTTGAATTTAGGTGTTGTATTAATGCTTTTGTTACATATATGTACTGTATTTCTTTTCTGCTTGCATATCGTACGATTTGTATTTGGTCATTTTTTTTTTATTTTTTTTGTGCAGAAATTGTATGTGCGATTTGATTGTGTGGTGGATGGTGTAATACGGCAAAATTAAATTCAAATAATGATACAGATGAATGATGCACATGATGGCAAAAACAGAGCTGCAGGACAGCTATAGAGGGATCTGTGGCACGCAGTCGGGTCATCTTTAATAGCGCGTCACACAGCCTCGTGCGGCGATACATGCTGCAGCACGGTCCGGCATAGAGGTGAACAGACGCCTGATGTCCTGCGACAGACTGGTCCACATGTGATGGGAGCACAATACTATAAAACCAGATAGTGCGGCACGGCGGCGCACTATCTGGTTTTATAGGGGACATGTCCGATAGGGGACATGTCCTGAGAGCCGGCAGGCCATGGAAATGTCTGGACATGACGTAGGCTGTCCTGGGCAGCCGGAGCCGTGTGCCGGCGGCCATTATCCTGCTGGTATAGCGCACCTGAAATCTCGGCCAGGAATGTGAGTACATGGGGCCGTAGGATCTCATCCACATACCGCTGGCCCGTCAATGATACACGTACCACTACAAGAGCTGATAGGTTACCGTAGGTTATGGCTCCCCAGACCATAATGCCTGCAGTGGGGGATTTGTGGCACTCGATGACGATGTTGGTATTGTGCTATTGACCCGGTGACCTCCACACCAGGAAACGATTATCATCTGTCCCCAAAACAAAGCGGCACTCATCGCTAAACACCACACGTCGCCAGTCTGTGGCGTTGCACGTCGCTCTGGCCGGCCACCACTGCACACGGAGCCGGCGATGTTCCAGTGTTAATGGCAGCACACTTAAGAGGCACTGAAATCGCAGATTCGCTTCCGCGAGGCGTCGGGAAATGGTTCGTGGGCGCACAGGAGCCGCTATATCTGCCTGTATAGTGAACCGGGTCCCTGTGGGATCCGTTCGTGCCTGGCGCACGATCCATCGATCCTCTACTGGTGGTCCTCCTGGTCCGTCCGGAGCCGCTCACCGTGTGGCAGTGCCGTCACCTGTCCACTGATCCCAACACAGCCTGACGGTATGGTCATAACGATCCACGTGGCGGGCTATATGGCGCGCTAGACCATCCTGCGGTTTTCAGCCCGATTATCACCCCTCTCTCAAAGTCCGTAAGTTGCGTGAATCAACGTTTCTGGCGTCTACCTGGCATTCTTGTCACTCTGTACTCTTGCTTGCGCCGACCGGTGCTTTTCGCTTTCTTTGGGGCATCGACTACACGCCGGTTTATAAGGCTGCCGGTTCGCGCTTGCAGCGCCGTCACAGGGTGTGCGGTCATGCGCACTCGCACCAAACGTGGTTCATTTGCATACCAGCACGCACTCTAGCTATTTGCAAAATTTCGCGGTTGTAGCGTGTTTTCTTCTAGGTGAGCAAATTTCATTGTCCGTGGGTGTATTTTAACTTTTCTTTTGAGTTTCTTTTTCTGTGTAACTTTGAGTTCGTTTTTTTAGACATTTTCAAACCTTAAGGTTATGTCTTTTCCGTCAAACGAGAATGATGTTGGCAACACACTGAGGTCAGAAGGAGGGACGTATGTGTGGCCGGATAAGAACGATAGATAAAAAGGCAATGCAGCGGTTGTTTAAGGGGATTGATGTTATTGATGATAGACGTGCTGTTATACTGTGTACTGTGATTGGATGTTAAATCACTGATACTGTATTGAGTACGCTAATAAACCGGATGTGAGTGTGGAGCACACACCATGCAAACAAAATAAAAGTATTTGTAAGTAATACAATTGACCTCTTTTTTGTAATACGTATGGGTACCTTCTAATATTACATTGACTTTAGCACACATAACGTAATTACTGACGTAAGACTAAGTTACAACGGAAAGACAAATTACGTTATAAGCGATGGCACGTTCTAGAGGATTGATATGCTATTAAACTGAGACATACTTCTAAATGTAATCAGAGATCGTTTTATGACAATCGCCTGCATCCATCAGAGCCAGCTACCCTGACTTATCGGTTAACGTAATTGCGATGTATCTGTCGCTTTTAAATTTGATTAATATTCACGGAATTTCTGAATGATGTTTCACGAGTATCTTTTAGATATCTAACGGTGACCCTGGTAAAATGATCAAGAACTGTACATTACCTTTTCCGCTTGTGAGCTGAAAAAAGCATGGCGATGAATAATTGGTTTTTCTCCGTTTGCTCGGAAGCTTTGCATGTTTTATTGTTTAGCCGATTCGCCTGACTTCTTTGTGGGAGTACTTTTGCCTTCAACAACTATTTTATTCAAAAAATGAAATTTATTTGTTGGGTGAACACGTGCATGTTCAGCTGAAACTTAGCTAGAGATGAACATGTACATTTTAGTACCCGAATGGGCACTCTGCTGTTGAAATTTATCATCCGTGAATTTTAGTGTGTCCGTTATTAAAGACATAATGTGTGTTGTTGATAAAACGAATGCAGGAGAATGAAATCCGTTTCCGCAGTTTGGATGTCATTTTCGATGCGAAAATGAAATAATGCGTAACATTATGCCCTGAGAAAGGGGGAATGGTCGAAAGACACTTATTGCTCACATGATCGTCTGTCCTATTCCCGTTATATAGCCTCTTGACCATCTCGCAAAATTTATATTATGCGTGTTTTCTTCTGTGGTCTGCCTCGCTCTTATCTGCGAACGGCGTTTACGATCTGTAGAGATATCATGCAGTAAAAGCAGTCGTACTCCCACCGTAGGCATTTACTCAACAGGGGGTGGAGGTTTAGGATCATCGGGTGGAGTCATCCCATTCATCCCAAGCACGGGGAATCATTTCATGGAGAAGAATGGGCACCACATGCAAAGATCTTATTCCCATCACCGTCTGATGCATAACACGATGACGGAAGGGACGTGCTTACTGCCTTACGCTCCGCAGAATGAACGTGGAAGATTTATAGCAATGCATCCAGTTTAATACAACAGAACTCCATCGCAATGTGCTCTCCATGTGACATAATGCAAAGTATTTTCAAAAACGTGATTAATAGTCTCGTAAAATTACAAAGAAAGAAAAACTCCATATACTGAAAAAACCGTTAAGTACCTTGCCAATGCCAGCAAGCTCGGATTTCTGTCATCCGGTGCTTTGGCAGACAGCAGCTTTGCCGACATCTTAGATGCAGTGAGCAAGTCCTAAATAAATAAGAAAAGGAAACCCTCGAAACGCAAGTTCACAGAACCACTTCATGTGTTCGCATGTCTTAAAAAACATGCATGTTTTGGCATATGAAGTCTTAAAATATACATTTTTATACACATTTGCATAAAAAAATATTCAGTTGCCAACGGTATTTACATGTCATGGCTTCTGTGGTGTGTTGCTATTGGCAATGGTAATTTGAATCTAGCAAGAATTTTTCTAAACAATTTTAAAACGGCTTCTATGAGCTGAAAACGGTTTCTGTGGAGTGTTGCTGTTGGCAATGCTAATTTGAATCCAACAAGAATTTTTCTAAACAATTTTAATTGTTATTCAAGTTAATCTTACATCTATCTATTGCTAAACAATTTTTTCCATTTCTTATAAAAAATTGTTGTGGCAAGATACATATATACATTGAGGCAGTTCCCAGAAAAAGCGTGAAAATTCTGTTTTGTTTGGAGGTTTAACGACCACCGTAAGCATTGCCACTCGCTGATTTAGAACGGCTGATTTCAGGGAAGAGACAGATATTCATGGCAAAGCTAACCTGATTATGGAGTTGAAGGTACAGAGTGGGTATACTTCCGCTGCATAATATAGTTCCAGTCTAAAAGCTCGTATTCGAGCTTGAGCTGTGGCTAAAAAATACATAGTTCTTCTAAACGTTGTGCTTACGTACATTAAAAAAGGAAAATCTTAGTTTCGGTCTTGTTTTTTAAAAAAAAGATGTGCGCGGTTTGGCGAGGTCATTCTCACTTGTGCGTGTGAGCCATATGCGATAGAAAGGAAATACCTGGAGGATATTTACTGCTGGTGGGAGGTAAGCGAACGGTCAAGTGTTCTGTTCTGAGGGAGGCTAAACGTTACACCTTTCTTCCTGGTGGAAAATTTAAATTTAAAATTGAGCGCGAAGTTTACTTTTGTTCTGACTCCTGTCAAGGTGGCACTCCCTCCCACCATATTGGCATACTGCACCTCATTAGTGCGAAGAAATAGTAAGAAACTATTACACTTTTGCGGTGAATCGTTTTTTTTTTTCAGCTTCCAGCCAGTTGTCAGGTTATGTTTGCCTCCCACTTCCCCCCAGTCCTCCTCTGCTGCATTCTTGCGCGTTTAAGTTTATTAAAAGTAGCTTGTCCTTTTTTCTATTTGGGTTTTTTGTTTCATCTTAGTTCTTTCAATGTATTCTTGCTATCTACCCCACATTCACAACCCACTTGGCCTGCGTGATAAGTTACGAACAAACCCTCCAGAAAATGACTTCACAACGTGAATTTTAGCCCTCAGTCTCCGGCAACTGGAATGTACCTTCCCAAGGTGGTGGCCAGTGCGATATGAATGCAAAGGGTGCTAAGATTCCTAGCACCCTTTCCATTCATATTGAATCCCCGCAGAAGATTGGACTACGTTGCCGTCCGATGCTGACCTTAGCTACATTTAAGGGACGATCTCTGTCTTCTGATTCAAGGCTCCTTGAATTGGAGGAAGAACTCCAAAGAATGAAGTAGGACATTGTCAGGCTAAGTGAGGTAAACAGAAAAGGAGAAGCTCTCATTGAACTAAAAATCGGATATCTCTTCTACTATTGTGGGTCAGATACTAGCAGAACAAGTAGCGTTGGACTTATAATAAATAAGAAACTAAAGGACATGTTCTAGAAGATAAAAGTCCCTCAGACAGATCTGCACGAATCATTATCCAACTCTCAAAAATATAATATGCTCAGATTATTCAAGCTTACGCGGCGCCCACCACAAGTCATCCTGAGGAAGAAGTTGAAGAATTTTACAAAGAAATACGGCATCTAAATAATAAAGGCAAGGAACACTTGAAGACCATCATGGGTGGTTTCAATGCAAAAATAGGGCAACAGCGACAGAATGAAACTTTGGTAGATAAATTCGGACATGGGAACAGAAACCAACGTGGAAATACTCTCGTAGAATTTACAGAGACAGAAAGGTTTTTCATCATGAACTCCTTCTTCAAAAAAAAAAAAACTACATAGGAAATGGACATGGAAGCATCCCAATGGAATCACAAGTCAAATTGATTATGGAATCACAAGTCAAATTGATTATGTGTAACAAGAAATTCGTCATTGAAGACGGCAATGTGCTGAACCGGTTCAACACAGGAAGTGATCATAGAATGGTGAGATGTAAGATGCGCCTCAACACTAAACTCGAACGTGGCAAGCTCATAAAACAAACAAATGTATTGACATGACCAAAATTAAAAAGTACCATGATAGCTACGAATTGGAACCGAGGAACTGATTCTCTGCTCTAGAAGATCTAACATCAGAAGAAATGGACAAGTCTGAAGTTAACAGAAAATTAACCAAGACTCTTATGGAAATAGCAATAAAAAAGTAGTACTAAGAACAAGTTGCATATGAAGAAAATATCAGGAAAAACAAAAATGTTGATGCAAAAGAGAAGGGAGATGAGAACAAATAAAGAAATAACTTATAAAGGGGAATATATATCGAGCTATGCAAGACAGTACGAAAAAGTATCACTGAAGACGTAAGGAAATTCTAATGAGAACAGCAATTGAAAACAACCAAAGCTTGAAGAGAGCAAAGGGGCATCTCAGTAAGGGAAGAAAATAGATTATGGCACTGAGAAAACAAGATGGCACTGTAACAAGAAACGGAAGGGGAATTTTGAGAAGAGTGAAAGATTTCTACACATAACTATATAAAAGAGATGATACATGTACTCTAGACATTACAAAAGGTAACAGTACCAAAACACTCCCAGTCCTCCCGGCATAAGTTAATCGTGTAATTAAGAACATGAAATGGGGAAAAGCTCCAGGAGAAGATGGAATTACCGTGGACATTATACAAGAAGCAAGTGGAGAAATTGAAACTAAACTCGCTCAAGTTTTCATTAGATGTCTTAATGAAGGGAAGATTCCTGAGGATTCGAACAATGCTACAATGATCCTGTTACATAAAAAAGCTGACATTGAGGATCTCAGGAACTACAGGCCCATCATCAACCTATCAGTGGCTTATAAAATCTTCACTAAAGTTATTTCTCATCGCTTGAAGATAACACTGGACATGGCTCAACCGAGAGAACAGGCTAGATTCAGAAGTGGCTACAGCACTGTAGATCATATATATTCATGTGCTGAGAGAACTAACTGAAGCAATGAGGGAATATGAACTCCCATGATGTATGGCTTTTATCGATTATGAAAAAGCCTTTGATTCCGTGAAACCATCAGCAGTTACAATTTCTTTGAAATCCTACCGTGTTCAATATGCATACATTAGTATTATTAGTAACATCTACGAAAAATGCAACTGCAAATGTTGGGTTATTTAAGGATACAGCACCAATAAAAATTGGAAAGGGAGTGAGGCAAGGCGACACCTATCTCCCAAACTCTTTAATGCCACATTGCAAAATGTCTTTCAATCATTGAACTGGGTAAACAAGGGGATAAAGATTAATGAAGATTATTTAACTCACCTTCGTTTTGTTGATGAAGTAGTCATTTTTGCAATTGACCTTTCAGAGCATGATGCAGGAACTTTCTAACGAGAGTAAAGAAGTTGGACTAAAAATGAACTTTCAGAAGACAAAACTGATGTACAATGCTTTTTAAAGAAATGAAGATTTATTGATTGATGGGGAAAAGCTGGAGGTAACCAATACCTACATTTACTTTAAGCAGCAAATATAAGCAAAGGTCACATTAATGAAGAAATTAATCGACGTATAAAACTTGGTTGGTGAGCTGTTGGAAGAAACAGTACAATTTTTAAGAGCAATATGCCATTATGTCCTAAACGAAAAGTGTTTAATCAGTGCATCCTTCCAGTGTTTACGTATGGAAAAGAGACGCGGACCTTAACTAAAAAAAGCATACAAAGACTGCAACTGAAAGCAGCATGCAGAGATGCATGTTTGGGGTATCCGGGAAAAATAAGAAGAGGAACTAATGGATAAAGAAAATTAGAAGAGTGGAAGACATCATTATCAGAGTAAAATCCTTGAAATGGCAATGGGCTGGACATGTTGCCAGAAAAACGGACAACCGATGGATAACTGAAATTCTAGAAGACCACATGGGAGATGGGCGGATGAAATTCTATAGCATGCGGGAGTGACATGGAAGTGGCTGGCGCAAGATAGACTGTTGTGGAAGAAACTTGGGGAGACTTCCATTCTGAAGTGGATTGATAATGGTTAACAATCGATACGATAAAAACTGTGTTTCGCACGAAAGGAACATGTAAGTCATAAAAGCTGTCTACGTACGATAAAAAACATTATCCCTGCTGATACTATAGACTAATTTAAAAAACTTTATTCACAAGTAAAAGCAAGTTAAAGCGAGATCTTTCGGGATCCCTAGATCCCATCTTCAGGCTTAAGGCCATAAAGAACAACAAGTGGTCCACTTATATACGATCAGGTTTGACCCATGATGCAACGCAGTGGGCGTTGACATCGGTCAACATAGCAAATCAAAAACAATCAATAGTTCGAAGATATGTAAGGTAATACAATATTGTTCGTAGTGGTTCCGGGCATATCGATGGGGATTAGTTTTTTCCATTTGTGAGGAATGAATGACGGAAGTTCTGAGTTACAGCATAAAGGCCCATATGAATAGATATATAAGCTCTCGGAGAGGAAAACATTTCCCCTTGTTACTTTAGAGTTCAAAACCACTGCGTTCTTCCAGTCAGGTATTTTTCCCTCTTGGTCCACAGTTTCAGTTAGTGCTGTGTTGGTGGAGCCTGACCTCAAGTAAAATTGGTGTTCCGATAATCGTACTTTTAAGGTCCTGAGAGTCGAACCTATATAATATTTCACATCCTCTAGATTATTAGGGTTGACTAAAGGTATGCGGTACACACCGGGTCTAGATAGATCGGGAATCACGTCACGATCAGTTCTGATAATAGAAAAGATGTTACGAGTCGAGACTCCAAAACCAAGTCCATATTTCTTGCATGTTTTTCTAAGGATAGTCACAAGTGGTTGAGAAAACTCAGTCTTGCCTATATACCGTAAAGTTGTTTTTGGAGTAGTTAGGGTAGTGGATCGAGTTCGTTGAACTATATTCATGAAGCGTCCGAAGTACGAATCCGGGTACCCAAAGGATCGGGCCATAGTCCGAATGTACTTAAGTTCATTGTCCAGGGCCCCGGGTGACGACGAATGAGAATAAGCTCGTTTAATATGGAAGTAGAAGGAGGTAGATTTATGACAAATAGGGTTAAAGGACGAAAACGGAATCATACAGGGCACAGCTGTTGGTTTACGATACACAGAAAAACTGATAAAATTGGTATTTAAGTCTCGAGTGAGTAGTATGTCTAAAAAGGGGAGCTTGCCCTCAGTTTCCAGTTCCAAAGTAAACTTAATCGTGGGGAACTGTGAGGAGAAACATTCGGTAAATTCCTCTAGTAGAGACATTGAATGTGGCCAAAAGACTAACATGTCGTCTACATACCTGATCAATAAAATAGGTTGAGCAGGAAAAATTGACATAACTGATTCCTCAAGAGACTGGAGGAAAATTTCCGCCAAAACCGGGGAAAGGGGGAGCCCATAGGTGCACCCTCCTTTTGAAGATAAATTTTGTCACCAAATTTGAAATAAGATCTCTTGGCTACCAACTGGAGGGCAGATTTAATGGCTTCAATCTCGTAGGGGAAATAGTTAAGTTGGCCTGTAATTTGGTGGTAATGATGGAATGAACAATATCAAGGGGAACACTCGGGAACAGAGAGACCACGTCTAATGAAGCCATGATGAAGTTCGTTCCCGTAGTGTTAACCGCTGTTATAAGTGAAATGGCTTGGGTAGAGCTTTTAATAGAAAAAGGAGAGTTACTAGTAAGTGGTTGAAGGTATTTAGATAGAGCAGTCTCAAGGGGGCGTGTAGGACTAGAAAAGCCAGAAACTAAAAGTCTGAGTGGGCGATCAGGTTTGTGAGTCTTCATTTTCCCGAAGGCTCCCGGGACCCTGGGCCCAATGGGCGGTTTCATCATTGCCGAGATAACAGTTGGTAAAGAGCCTTTATTTTTTAATTTGCTCAAATCTGAGATGGTAGCAAGGGTGGGATCGAAATTAATGATTTTATGAGGAATTCGTTCAATGGCCTGTTGCATTTTTGCTTCATAATCACCTCGATCTAAAATGACCATTTCTAAAGATTTATCTGCACCGATTATGAAAATGTTAGGGTTATTGGACAGGGCAATCAATTGAGAGCGTTCATACTTCAACCTAGTGGAAGAGTTGGAACCCTTTGATATAGTTTTGACAAGATCACTCCGTAGGGTGTCTCTTTCATCTTCTGGTAATGACCTAATGATTGTTTCGAGTTGAGGGATGGAACGAAGAGGGTTGAACGAAGAAGTCGGGTATGAAAATTTATACCCACGATTTAAAGCTGTGCGTTGTGGTGTTGATAGTTGGATAGAACTGAAGTTACAAAAGGTATCAGGTAAAGGCATTGTTGCCTCATGGGTGTTGGATCTAGTAGCTCTGCGTGGTCTAGATGTAACCAACGAACAAAATTTTGAGGTATGACGGGCGTCAATGCTATCTAATAATGTTCGTAATGAAGAAAAACATTACAAGTTGCTTACCCAAGGTAATGAATGGTATTAGGTTAACCAAAGTAGAGTATGAATGGTAAGCCTTTCTGTTAAGTAAATCCAAGAAACTTCTTTTTTGCCGTATCTCAGTAGTTAGACGTCGGAATTCTGCTTTTTCGATAACTATTTTATCGTGAGACGAAATCGGATGACATCGAATAGCAAGGAACCTTGGGACAACTTGTAGCGATTTGCAGTTGACCAAGAAGTTCAGGTGGGTTTCGTTGACAGCAATCTTTTTCCTGAAGGTACAGAATGTTCTGAAGGCCACTTCCATTCTCCTAGGCCACGAAAAACAATCCAATAGGTAATGCAGACTGTTGGTATGTCCACTCACCAGATGATTATTTAAATTCGTACTTCGGACGCTTCATGAATATAGTTCAACGAACTCGATCCACTACCCTAACTACTCCAAAAACAACTTTACGGTATATAGGCAAGACTGAGTTTTCTCAACCACTTGTGACAATCCTTAGAAAAACATGCAAGAAATATGGACTTGGTTTTGGAGTCTCGACTCGTAACATCTTTTCTATTATCAGAACTGATCGTGACGTGATTCCCGATCTATCTAGACCCGGTGTGTACCGCAAAGCTTTAGTCAACCCTAATAATCCAGAGGATGTGAAATATTATATAGGTTCGACTCTCAGGACCTTAAAAGTACGATTATCGGAACACCAATATTACTTGAGGTCAGGCTCCACCAACACAGCACTAACTTAAACTGTGGACCAAGAGGGAAAAATACCTGACTGGAAGAACGCAGTGGTTTTGAACTCTAAAGTAACAAGAGGAAATGTTTTCCTCTCCGAGAGCTTATATATCTATTCATATGGGCCTTTATGCTGTAACTCAGAACTTCCGTCATTCATTCCTCACATATGGAAAAAACTAATCCCCATCGATATGCCCGGAACCACTACGAACAATATTGTATTACCTTACATATCTTCGAACTATTGATTGTTTTTGATTTGCTATGTTGACCGATGTCAACGCCCACTGCGTTGCATCATGGGTCAAACCTGATCGTATATAAGTGGACCACTTGTTGTTCTTTATGGCCTTAAGCCTGAAGATGGGATCTAGGGATCCCGAAAGATCTCGCTTTAACTTGCTTTTACTTGTGAATAAAGTTTTTTAAATTAATCTATAGTATCAGCAGGGATAATGTTTTTTATCGTACGTAGACAGCTTTTATGACTTACATGTTCCTTTCGTACGAAACACTGTTTTTATCGGACGTTTTTAGCTGCATCTGTGTGTTTAAATAATCATCTGGTGAGTGGACATACCAACAGTCTGCATTACCTATTGGATTGTTTTTCGTGGCCTAGGAGAATGGAAGTGGCCTTCAGAACATTCTGTACCTTCAGGAAAAAGATTGCTGTCAACGAAACCCACCTGAACATCTTGGTCAACTGCAAATCGCTACAAGTTGTCCCAAGGTTCCTTGCTATTCGATGTCATCCGATTTCGTCTCACGATAAAATAGTTATCGAAAAAGCAGAATTCCGACGTCTAACTACTGAGATACGGCAAAAAGAAGTTTCTTGGATTTACTTAACAGAAAGGCTTACCATTCATACTCTACTTTGGTTAACCTAATACCATTCATTACCTTGGGTAAGCAACTTGTAATGTTTTTCTTCATTACGAACATTATTAGATAGCATTGACGCCCGTCATACCTCAAAATTTTGTTCGTTGGTTACATCTAGACCACGCAGAGCTACTAGATCCAACACCCATGAGGCAACAATGCCTTTACCTGATACCTTTTGTAACTTCAGTTCTATCCAACTATCAACACCACAACGCACAGCTTTAAATCGTGGGTATAAATTTTCATACCCGACTTCTTCGTTCAACCCTCTTCGTTCCATCCCTCAACTCGAAACAATCATTAGGTCATTACCAGAAGATGAAAGAGACACCCTACGGAGTGATCTTGTCAAAACTATATCAAAGGGTTCCAACTCTTCCACTAGGTTGAAGTATGAACGCTCTCAATTGATTGCCCTGTCCAATAACCCTAACATTTTCATAATCGGTGCAGATAAATCTTTAGAAATGGTCATTTTAGATCGAGGTGATTATGAAGCAAAAATGCAACAGGCCATTGAACGAATTCCTCATAAAATCATTAATTTCGATCCCACCCTTGCTACCATCTCAGATTTGAGCAAATTAAAAAATAAAGGCTCTTTACCAACTGTTATCTCGGCAATGATGAAACCGCCCATTGGGCCCAGGGTCCCGGGAGCCTTCGGGAAAATGAAGACTCACAAACCTGATCGCCCACTCAGACTTTTAGTTTCTGGCTTTTCTAGTCCTACACGCCCCCTTGAGACTGCTCTCTCTCTAAATACCTTCAACCACTTACTAGTAACTCTCCTTTTTCTATTAAAAGCTCTACCCAAGCCATTTCACTTATAACAGCGGTTAACACTACGGGAACGAACTTCATTATGGCTTCATTAGACGTGGTCTCTCTGTTTCCGAGTGTTCCCCTTGATATTGTTCATTCCATCATTACCACCAAATTACAGGCCAACTTAACTATTTCCCCACGAGATTGAAGCCATTAAATCTGCCCTCCAGTTGGTAGCCAAGAGATCTTATTTCAAATTTGGTGACAAAATTTATCTTCAAAAGGAGGGTGCACCTATGGGCTCCCCCTTTCCCCGGTTTTGGCGGAAATTTTCCTCCAGTCTCTTGAGGAATTAGTTATGTCAATTTTTCCTGCTCAACCTATTTTATTGATCAGGTATGTAGACGACATGTTAGTCTTTTGGCCACATTCAATGTCTCTACTAGAGGAATTTACCGAATGTTTCTCCTCACAGTTCCCCACGATTAAGTTTACTTTGGAACTGGAAACTGAGGGCAAGCTCCCCTTTTTAGACATACTACTCACTCGAGACTTAAATACCAATTTTATCAGTTTTTCTGTGTATCGTAAACCAACAGCTGTGCCCTGTATGATTCCGTTTTCGTCCTTTAACCCTATTTGTCATAAATCTACCTCCTTCTACTTCCATATTAAACGAGCTTATTCTCATTCGTCGTCACCCGGGGCCCTGGACAATGAACTTAAGTACATTCGGACTATGGCCCGATCCTTTGGGTACCCGGATTCGTACTTCGGACGCTTCATGAATATAGTTTAACGAACTCGATCCACTACCCTAACTACTCCAAAAACAACTTTACGGTATATAGGCAAGACTGAGTTTTCTCAACCACTTGTGACAATCCTTAGAAAAACATGCAAGAAATATGGACTTGGTTTTGGAGTCTCGACTCGTAACATCTTTTCTATTATCAGAACTGATCGTGACGTGATTCCCGATCTATCTAGACCCGGTGTGTACCGCAAAGCTTTAGTCAACCTTAATAATCCAGAGGATGTAAAATATTATATAGGTTCGATTCTCAGGACCTTAAAAGTACGATTATCGGAACACCAATATTACTTGAGGTCAGGCTCCACCAACACAGCACTAACTGAAACTGTGGACCAAGAGGGAAAAATACCTGACTGGAAGAACGCAGTGGTTTTGAACTCTAAAGTAACAAGGGGAAATGTTTTCCTCTCCGAGAGCTTATATATCTATTCATATGGGCCTTTATGCTGTAACTCAGAACTTCCGTCATTCATTCCTCACAAATGGAAAAAACTAATCCCCATCGATATGCCCGGAACCACTACGAACAATATTGTATTACCTTACATATCTTCGAACTATTGATTGTTTTTGATTTGCTATGTTGACCGATGTCAACGCCCACTGCGTTGCATCATGGGTCAAACCTGATCATATATAAGTGGACCATTTGTTGTTCTTTATGGCCTTAAGCCTGAAGATGGGATCTAGGGATCCCGAAAGATCTCGCTTTTAACTTGCTTTTAACTTGCTTTTACTTGTGAATAAAGTTTTTTAAATTAGTCTATAGTATCAGCAGGGATAATGTTTTTTATCGTACGTAGACAGTTTTTATGACTTACATGGTTGACAATAATGATGATGATGGTGATATACAGGGTGTCCATTAATGAAGTATGCAACTTCAGTATGCTATTGAAAAAGACTATAATAAATAAAAATTTACTTTTAATGCCAAAATACATGGTAACTGTGAAAGTTTTTTTTTAAATGTCAGTAGGTCTCTACATGTGCTCTGTTGGTGGCTGGCAGAATGTCTAAACGATAACCCAGCTCTACCCACGTACGCTGCAGAATGTCTGGTGTAACAAGGAGGAAGGCTGCAGTAATGAGTTCTTTGAGTTCAATGACAGATGTAACGGTTTTTCTTTTACACAATGTCCCAAAGAAAAAAGTGTCATTGGGTAATATCAGGAGAACGGGGTGGCCACGCAGTCGGACCCTCACTTCCAATCCAACGCCCTTGAAAATGGTGGTCTAAAGATCTGCGTACATCCAAAGACCAGTGCGGAGGCGCTCCATCCTGCTGGCAAATGATGTCTTGCATATCCTGGAGTTATGGAATTACGAATTGTTCTAACATGTCCAGGTACGTTATGCCAGTAACGGTTGCTTCAGCGAAGAAAAAGGGCCCTATCACTCTGTCTTCCATTAGGCCAGCACAGACATTAACCTTCGTGCTGTCTCTCTCGTATGCTACGACCACATGGGTTTTTTCCGTTGCCCCCTATTCGGCAGTTATGTTTATTCACTCTGCCAGAAACATGGAATATGGACTCATTACTGAAACAGAACAATGAAAGGAGTGTGGGGTTTTCGTTAATGCGATTAAGCATGTCTACCACAAGTGCTTTTCGACGTGGTTGATCATTTGGTCGAAGTTTTTGCATTAACTGCACTTTATATGCATATAGACGTAGGTACCATATATGGGTGAGTTACCCCCTTTGTGAAGAAAGTCTCTCGTATGCTACGACCACATGGATTTTTTCCGTGCCCCCGATTCGGCAGTCGTAGTGAGCGATGGGTTTGCCTCCTCGGGGCGCTCCGTGGTAACAATGGCACACACAACAGCAACTAAGGGCCTCTGTGAATCTTGGAGAGATGCAAGTTGGTTCTGTCTAAAAAGACCCCAACTCACTGGGTTATGTTCCAGAATCCTTAGGTTGAATGACCAACTGGAACCCTCAGCTGTGGGCTAATCCCTCACACTGATGTACTTACCTGATTAAAAAGACAAAAAGAAATACACTGACGGAAAAAAAAATCCCAACACCACGGAAAAATAGTTGTAGAGGAATGAAATGGCGGCAATACATTTGTATAGGTAACATATTTAATCGATTAAGGTTTCAAGATCACAGCTTATTGTAAGCGCGAGAAGAGCCATTTTAAATGTGAAATGCTGGTACATTAATAACCTGTGTAACAGCCAGAATGTTGAATGCAAGCACGCAAACGTTTATGCATTGTGTCGTACAGGTGCTGGATGTCAGTTTGTGGGATGGAGTTCCATGCCTGTTGCACTTGGTCGGTCAATACAGGGACGGTTAATGCTGGTTGGGGGTGACGCTGGAGTTGTCGTCCAATGATGTTCCATACGTGCTCGATTGGTGAACGATCTGGTGATCTAGCAGGCCACGGCAACATGTCGACACTCTGTAGAGCATGTTGGGTTACAAAAGCGGTATGCGGGCGAGCGTTATTCTGTTGGAAAACACCCCTGGAATGCTGTTCATGAATGGCAGCACAACAGGTTGAATCACCAGACCGACGTACAACTGTGCCGTCAGGGTGCGTATGATAACCACGAGAGTGCTGCTGCTGTCATAGGAAATTGCTCCCCAGACCATAACTCCAGGTGTAGGTCCAGTGTGTCTCGGCCGCAGACAGGTTGGTTGCAGGCGCTCACCTGGCCTCCTTCTAACCAACACACGGCCATCACTGGCACCCAGGCAGAACCGGCTTTCATCAGAAAACACAACAGATCTCCACTCCGTCCTCCAATGTGCTCTAGCTTGACACCACTGACGTCGCAAACGGCAGTGGTTTGGAGTAAGTGGAATGCACGCTACAGGGCGTCTGGCTCGGAGCTGTCCTTAGAGTAACCGATTTGTAACAGTTCGTTGTGTCACTGTGGTGGCAACTGCAGCTCGAATTGCTGCCGCACACGCGGGACGATGCGCCACGGCCATACGCCGAACACGGCGGTCTTCCCTCTCAGTAGTGCCACGTGGCCGGCCGGAACCCGGTCTTCTCGAGGCAGTACCTTCCCTTGACAACCGCTGCCAACAATCATGCACAGTGGCTACATTCCTGCCAAGTCGTTCTGCAATATTGCGGAAAGAAAATCCACCATCTCGTAGCCCTATTACACGACCTCGTTCAAACTCCGTGAGCTGTTGATAATGGCTTCTTCGTCTTCGTAAAGGCATTCTTGACTAACATCAACACCCTACATCGAATCTCAACGATAACTAACGCTCACGAACGTTACAGCGCGTATTTACAGCAAACCTGCTTTGCATGTTCCGAGGGGCGCTACTAGCGCCACACACATGCGCCGAGCGCGAAATTTGCATAGACGTCATCTTACAGATGTACTCTCACCGCTTACCAACTGTCGTTTATCTAACGCAACCCCTTCTTGGTGTTGGGATTTTTTTTCCGTCAGTGTATTAAGAAAGACTCAAGTGTGGGATATGGTGGACCTACCACACTTGAGAAGGACGGTCCACCACGGAATCGACCTGGACTTTCTAAACGGCGTATGAGAAAGCGATCTCGGCTGAGTGAATGTAAGATTGGTGTATGGAATACTAGAGGTATAAATGGCAAGATGAGTGAGGTGATTGAGGAGATGAATAAGTATAGACTGGATGTGCTGTGTGTAAGTGAAACCAAAAAGAAGGAAATTGGGGTAGAAGAAGTGAATGGCACGGTGAGTGTGTATTCTGGAGTACTGGATAATATGAGAGGACAGGCTGGTGTAGGTGTGATTTTAAGTGAAAAGATGAAGAACAACTTGATTTACTATAGTTGCATAAGTGAGATAATTCTCTGGATTCGTTTGAAAGTGAAACTTCAGAGAATTGTAATTGTTGTAGTGTATGCTCCTTGTGACTCGGAACCTTCTGATAAGAAAGAAGATTTCTGGAATGAGGTAAAAGCTATTTTGAGCCAGTTTGGGGCTAAAGAAAAAGTTATAATAGCAGAAGATTTCAATGCTAGAGTAGGGGTGCAGAATGCAATTTCTGACAATGTTCTGGGTAAGTTTAATGATCCTTGTGGGAATGATAATGGTAAAAGATTAATTGAACTCTGCATTGAGAATGATTTGTGTGTATCTAATACATTTTTCAACCACAAGTATATACACACATATACTTGGGAAAATCGTACTCTTGGTCAAAAGAGTGTGATAGATTTTGTTGTTTACGATCAGTGTTTGAAACACTTAGTTGTTGACACCCGTGTGATGAGAGGTGCGGATGTTGGTTCTGATCATTACTTGGTAGTGTCACGAGTGAAACTTAATGTTGGTTGGAGGAAAAGGAATAGGAAGAGACCCAGGATAGAAAGAATAAAGGTTGATAGGCTCCTTGAAGATCATCAGCGGTATTCTGACTTACTCAGAGAACGACTGAAGGATCTGAAATCTTGTGAGAGGGATGTAGAAAAGACGTGGGAATGTTTTAAGAACTGTGTTGTTACTGCTGCTAAAGAGGTCTGTGGCACCACAATAGTGGGTAACAATAGAGGTGATGCTTGGTGGAATAGTAAGATTGATGAGGCAGTAAAGAAAAAGAAGGAAGCCTATTTGGGGATGTTGCAAGGTAGAGTTTCTGTGGATGAATATCTCTGTAAGAAGCGTGAAGCTGCTAAGCTGGTTCGCCACAGTAAGGCAAAAGTTAGGAAAGAGAAAGTGGAAAGGCAAAAACTGGCTTTTTGGAAAGATAGAAAGTCCTTCTGGAAGTACATGCGACTCAGGAAAAATAGGGGAAACAAAGTTGTAAGTTGTGTGAAGAATGAGATTGGGGAAATGATATGGGAGCCCAGTGAGTTAAGTGACAGATGGGGCTAATACATTTGTGAATTATTAGATCAGGAGAGCAAAAATTATTCTGAGACAGATGCAGATGATGTCACAATGAGGGATGAAAGCACAGGAGGGATCTCAAGAGAAGAAGTGTGTAAAGCTATAAAATCTCTTCAGAATGGTAAGGCTCCAGGAGTTGATGGCATAACTGCAGAGATGTTGAAGTATGGTGGTGACTCTATAATTGATTGGTTAACTGAAATTTGCCAGTTGTGCTGGGAGTTAGGAATGGTCCCTCAGGATTGGAAGGATGCTATCATTGTTCCCTTGTATAAGGGAAAAGGTGATCAGACTGAATGCAAGAACTATCGTAGTATTAGCCTACTGAGTGTGCCAGGGAAAGTGTTTAGTAAGGTTGTTATTGAAAAAGTACGGGGCCTTACATCAGAGAAAGTGTGGGATGTTCAGAGTGGTTTTATGCCTGGTAAAGGCTGCACTAACCAGATTTTTGCATTACGCATGATGATTGAAAATTATCTGGCTGTTGGGAAGAAAGTTTTTACTGCCTTCATAGATTTAGAGAAAGCTTACGACCGAGTCAATAGGACACTTTTGTGGAAGGTATTGAATGAATATGGTGTTACTGGGAATCTACTTAATAGTGTAAAAGCCATGTATGCTGGTAGTAGAGCTTGTGTACGAGTGAATGGTGTTTTATCAAAATGGTTTTCCAGTTAGACAAGGTTGTGTAATGTCACCATGGCTGTTTAATATATTTATGAACGCATGCATGCGTGAGGCCAAAATAGATAATAGTGGTTTATGTCTTAGTGATATCCGTGTGTGCAGATTGCTGTATGCTGATGACACTGTCCTGTTGGCAGAGAGCAAAAGTGAGTTGCAGAGTATGTTGACTCGGATGCACGAAGTTTGCATGAAATTCAAACTGAGTATAAATAAGGGAAAAACCAAAGTTATGGTGTTTGAGAGAGGAATGGGTAGCACTGAATGTAATGCAAGTATAAATGGCACTGTGATTGACCAGGTGAGTGAGTTTGTGTATTTAGGAAGCATGTTTGACAGAGAGAACAAGTTGGATGGTGAAATCAGTAGGCGAGTGAATTCTTCTTTGAAAGTCATAGCTGCTCTGGGAGGTTTTCACAGAAATGATGGATTCTCTAGAGAGTCCCGCATGGCTGTGTACGAAACAGTAATTGTTCCTACTCTGATGTATGGCAGTGAAACCTGGGTACTGCAGAGGAAGCATAGGAGTCGTTTGTTTGCTGTAGAAATGCGTTACTTACGTGGGGTTTGTGTCAAGACACGATCTGATTGTGTGAGGAATGAAGATGTCTTGCAGTTGAGTGATGTAAAGCAAAATGTTTGTAGCAAGGTGCAGACCAATATGCTTCGGTGGTTTGGCCATGTTGAAAGAATGAGTGATGAAATGCTTACTAAGAAAATATTTTCAGCCCAAGTGGCAGGAAGGAAAGGCAGAGGAAGGCCAAGGAAGACATGGGTGGATCATATTCAGGAGTGTCTGCTGCATGAGAAAAAGATTATGAGTATGAAATATAAAAGATCTTGTGTACGGCGTGTAATGGCTATCAGTGAAGCAAGAGTTGTATATCAAGATCGCTGTAAATGGCGAAGTTTGGTACGACTACAATAGGTAAAAATATCTGGAAGTTTGTATTTCTTTTTGGAGCTAACCTCTGGATCTCAGAGAACAACTTAGTGATATGTATGTATGTATGTATGTATGTATGTATGTATGTATGTATGTATGTATGTATGTATGTATGTATGTATGTGAAGAAAGTCAAGCTCCTCTCCAGCTACGTGCAACTGGAAGCAGAGTGCCCGCGGCTGTGTCCATGAAAAAGATAGACCATGATTTCGCCTAGTACTGCACTTTCAAAAAGAATGCTTAACATCCCATTTGCGATCTTTGATTGAACAGGGTGAAATGATTGTAGTCTTGTTTTGGATACTGCGACTTTTTCCTCTTGGAAAGTACAATTGTACGAGAGAGGGAGCATCTTTGTGTTGAGGATAGAATAAGAGGAGGGAGCATATCAAGCAGTCCCTATATAAAGCTCTGACGCTGAAGCTCCTGAGAGGCAGCCATCTTAGGTTACCCTTCTGACGGTGCTCTCACCGAATTACATACCTAGCTTCATTAGACTGGTGTGACGTGCCTGCACCGCAGGACGCACTTCAGATAAAGGCATATAGCAGTGATAGTCCGCGTAGCTCAGTTGGGAGAATGACTTATTCCGCAGTGAGGGGACCCGGCTTCGATGTCCAGCGTGGACAAAAATGACGGAGAAATTTACTTCGTTATATTGGCGCCGAACTTCAAGGATGACCTAGCCGTTAAAGTTCTCGCAATGGTGTGATGTTCTTTCCCCACTGCGAGACAGGAAAAATAAGAGATTCCCTTCTTCAGCGCTTCGAAAAATAAATGTGTGCGATGTTACGTTCCACACACCAAATTGACTGAGATTTCTTCAATGTACGTTCTTCAGCGGATGACTGCCTACAGCGACACATGGTGCCTGCTGACCCGTGGGCCATGCCCGAGGCCCTCTTTCGAGATAAAGGCAGATAGCAGCGAGAACATACGTCCGCGTAGCTCAGTTGGGAGAGTGACTTATTCCGGAGTGAGGGGACGGGTTCGATGCCCGGCGTGGACAAAAATGACGGAGAAATTTGCTTCGTTATACTGGTTAGCATTTTTAAAGCATTCTAGGAAAAGAAAAATAATATCATTTACATTTATACATATATTGTATATTATTACCACTGTTTTCTTTTTTATCAAAGCAATGATTGGTCACGTTTCACCGCTGTGTAGTACACTGAAGTGCCGAAAGTTATGGGATAGCAGTATGCAAATTTTTAACTGGCGCTGACGTAGTAGAAAGGTCGCTCGATTTTTTCAGTTCCGAGGTGTAATCTCGTGAGTCAGGTTGAACAAACGCCTACTGACGTTTGTTCAACTTGCCAAGCCGACGTGAAGTATCGGAGTTTGAACGAGGCATGGTAGTGGGAGCCAGACGGATGAGACATGCAATTCCGAAGTTGTGCGAATATTTAACATTCCTCGATCCACAGAGTCACGTGTGTACCGAGAATACCACATGAAAGGCATTACCACATACCGTGGACAGCGCAGTGGCCGAGCACGTGTGCTGAATGACTGTGACCAGCGCCGTCTGACCAGGATTGTCCATGCTAACAAACAAGCGACACTGGCTCAAATAACATCAACATTCAATGCAGGAGGTACCATAGACATACCAATCAGGTCAGTGCAGCGTAATGTAGCGTCCGTGAGGTATGGGAGTAGAAGACCCACTAGAGTGCCTTTGTTAACACCACGGCGTTGGACACAGCGCCTCACTTGTGCTCGTGAGTACAGTAATTGGACCCTGGAAGACTGACAGCATGTGGCGCGGTCCGATGAGATATACAGGGTGTTTCAAAAAAGAATGAACCGATTTCAAAGTAGTATATTTAATAAGGCAAATGTGGGATAGTTACAAAACAAAGAGTCAAGTATGAAGGAAGTTCTGAAGTTTCACGCACCACAATTACAAATGCTCAATGTGCCCTCCACCTGCTGCACGGACAACATCAAGCCGATAGCTAAATTCATCCCAAACGCGTCGAAAAGTATCTTCAGTCACAGAATTTACCGCGGCCGTTATTCTCGTTCGGAGCTCATCCAAGTCAGCGGGTAAAAGGGGAACATGAACACGATCTTTTACGTATCCCCATAAAAAAAAAGTCACATGGTGTGATGTCTAGATATCTCGTAGTGCCAAGTCATGGGGACCCCTGAGTCCAATCCAACGTTGAGACAATGTGTCGTTTAGAAACCGACGAACTTGGAGGTTCCAATGTGGCGGTGCGCCGTCCTGCTGCAAAATGTAATCTTCAGAGTCGTCCTGCAGCTGTGGAAGTAGCCAGTCCTTCAGTATTGCAAGATAGGAGTTGTCCGTAACCGTGTTGACCGCAAAAAAGAAAGGGCCATAAACCTTTCTAACAGAAACCACGCAAAAAACATTAAGTTTTGGTGAATCACGTTCATGTTGGAGAGTTTCATGTGGATTCTCCAGTCCCCATATGCGAACATTGTGACGCGAAACTTTCCTGCTTACATGAAAGGTTGTACCGTAATCACGGACATGGTCTTGCTAAATTCGAGCACACAAGACGCCTTCTGTTGCCTCGACGCCATCTTCTCACTCACTAAGCTTAGCATCTGTTTGAACGCTCGTGCTGCCATCTAGCGGTAGTCATAACAAACTCTGGGCCACGCCCGTAGGCATGATATGAGTCGCATTTATCGGTGGTTCGTGGTTGCCGAAATATCCACTTTTCAAATCGGGACATTCTTTATGAAACACCCTGTATATCTTATGGTGTGGTCCGATGAGATATATACCTTATTTTCTGGCGTGGTGCGATGATAATATATATCTTATTTCTGTCAATACTTCTAAGATTCCGATTTTGGAAAAAAAAAAAATCTTTGTTGGCGATCGTTTCCGGTGCGAAAAGTTTCTCATATAATTTCAAAGTTTTCGTAACGCACAAATGTGCCACTAGAGGTCGTAAGTTCCCGTTTCCGTTTGCAATACCTACGGGGCTAAAAACCCGATTGAAAAAATCCTTTTTCGGTCAGATTCTACATTCTACAAAAACCCTTCGTGTGCATTTCTTTCCTAAAATAATGCATAATTTCGCAGCTAGAGGAGCGAATGTTTAATCTTTATTTTCTCAATATCTCTGCTCCTAAATGTGCGATTTGAAAAATTATTTTAACACCGTATACCATTTACCTTGTGGATCACTCTAGGTTGACATTTGAGGAATTTGTAGTTCACAGTTTTATCGCTAGGTGGTGTCTTTGTACTTCTGTTTACAGGTGTATCTCAGTTTCTAAAAACCCTATTGAGACATTTCTTTTTTTACTGTATGCCATCCACAACAATAAATATGGGGACCATTATCCACCTTAAATAATGCATAGCTTTCCGCTAGGGGCATAAAGTTCAAAACCTTTTTATCGCTGTCGCTGCTTCCGGGAGACGTATTTGAAAAGTTCTTTTTCCTTAGCATTGCGTTTTCCATGAAGAATACTTTACACCTATTTTCGACTTTCCATTATACAAAATTCTTCCGCTGTAAGGCGTAAAGTTATACATGTTTCCTTCTATAGTTTTTCTTCTAACTGCTCGATTTGATAACCTTTTTGTCTCTGATATTCTCTTCTACTATGAGAAACTTCTTGTGCGCCATTTGTTAATTTTCGTAGCATTCTTTTTAGCCCTTGGTGGAAGCAAGAAGCTGTTTCTTTTTCTTGATGTTTTATCGATTGTGGAAATCCGGTTGATTTCTTTTTTCTAACCGGTTCTATTGATTTTGAATGACCTTGATAGATTTTATTCGCTTCAGAAAGGATTTAAAAGGCGTGCTCAACCAACTGAAAATTCAGTGTCATCTTTCTTGTTTCAAATACTTAAACCTTTCTCAGAAACAGGATGATTCGATAATTTCTTATTATATTTTCATTTCATAAAGCAATACATCCACTAAAGAGGTACACTATTTAGTTTCATTATTTGTTTCTTCGCGTTATAGAGATTATAGAGGCTAAATTCCAATCACTACTAACACACGTCTTTTTCCAACATACACTATATTGACAAAAGTCACCGCACACCTTGAAGAGAAACACAACATAGCATTTATTGACATACATTAGTACGATGACGGTCCACCTTTGGCCTTAATGCATACACTGACCCTTCGAGACATGCTTTTCACAAGGTTTTGGAGCACAGCGATGGGTATGCGCTTCTATTCAGTAACAGATAGGTATGCGCTTCTATTCAGTAACAGATAGGTATGCGCTTCTATTCGCTAACTGTTGCTTAGTAGTAGGCCTTGGTTTCAAACTTCTTATGCCGCGCTCTAATTCATCCCATAAATGCTCTATGGGATTAAGATCAGGGCTCTATGCTGGCCAGTCCACACACGATACGGAATTATCATCAAACCACGCCGTAACAGTCCTTGCTTTATGGCTCGATGATGCATTATCCTGCTGGTACCAACAAGGCTCGGTTCCATAGTTTTGCCACAGAGTTGGTAGGGCATAATTGTCCAGAATATCGAGGTACACGTGCTGGTTAACAGGTTTGTCCACGATAACCAATGGGCCAGGACCATACCACGAAAAACACTACCACAAGAGTACACTGCCCGCTCCAAACTTGTCCGTAGAAACAGTACACTGTGATAAGTAGCATTCCCCGGCTGCCGCCATACCCACACACGGCCATCAGACTGATGGATTGTGTACCTGGATTCATCAGTCCATACGACCTGTTTCCATTGATCTACGGTCCACCATAAATATCCTTTACACCATGCTAAACGACGAGTAGCATTCCAACTGGAGATGAAAGGCTTATGAGCAGCCGCATGACCACGGTAACCCATGGAATGAAGTCCTCTGCGAATGGTACGTGTAAATACCGATGTTACAGCGTTTTTATTCACCTGTACACTGAGGTCTTGTGCAGTACTCCGTCAATTAGCTGTAACGACTCTCCTGAGGCTTCGACGTCCTTTATCACTGATTATCTTTAGTCTGCCGGTACATTTTGCTGCTTCAGGCACGCCATATGTCTTCCACTTATTCAGTACATCCAAAACAGTTGACCTGGGTATGTTTAAACGCCTCTCGGTTTCTCTTATGGACAATCCATTAATATAACACCCGACGATCTTTCCTTTATGAAAGTCAGTTCTCTCCCGTCGCAACATTTTCACTCAACCTCACAGGGCAATATGATCGCGGTCAGCAGCAGGCTCGTTTTTATACCGTTTGCAGCTGTACCGCGCATCTAAACAAAGCAGCGGATCCTTTCATTTGCTTTTGAAGGTGTGTCTGGTGACTTTTGTCGATATAGTGTATGTACCTTGAGGCTTTCAAACGCTGTTTTACCTCAGCTCATGGAAACATGTGTTGCCGCATCATCAAAGAACAAAAAAAATAACGAATTAGATTGTCACGGTTAGCGTCAGTGTATGAAGCGTGGGAAACACATCTACACTGATGTCCAAAATTAAAGTCCGAAAGGCATTCGCAGGTATATGCTGTATATATCAGGGTCGCCCAAATGAAACTGAGACTGTCGGGTTTTTGCCGTAAGGGTTTATAGGTTGGAATATGTGTACATACAGGAAGTATGAGTGACACATAGACTACAAACTCGCTACACATAGTCGCCTTCTTGGTTCAAGCAAGTGTCCCAGCGCGACAGATATTGTGGATACCCTGAGCGAAGAACGTCCGTGGTTTGCTGTGGAACCAGTCTTCAGCGGAGTTCCGGACCTCAGCGTCGTTAGCGAACCGGCGGCCCTTGAGAGCTTTTTTCAGTGGCCCGAAGATGTGGTAGTCGCAGGGCGACAGATCGGGCTATAGCTGGGATGGTTGAGGACCTCCCAGCGGAAGCTCCGCAGCAAATCTAGGCACACTGTCGCCACATGCGGGCGTGCGTTGTCTTGCAGTATAACCCATACCAGGTTGCTTATGCTTGATGGCCATTTTGAGGTTGCGTAACGTATTGCAGTATGTGGTAGCCTTGACCGTACTGCATACGTCCAGCCAATCCAGCAGCAATAGGCCATTCTCATCGAATAAAACCGTAAGCATCACTTTTCTAGCTCTTAAGGAGGACTGAGATTTTTTGGGGCGTGGAGATTTGGGGTGCCGCTATTCCATACTCATCCATTTTGTGATCGGATCGAAGTGGTGGAACCAAATTTAATCTGCGGCCACAATCTTGAAAAAAAAAAACTCTTTTCCCTCTGCGTGGTAACGATGCAGATGTTCCAGGCAAGCACTCATTCGCGTAGTCTTCTGCTCCTCCTGGAGATGCTTGGAGACCCATTGTACGCAAACCTTGTTGTATCCAAATCGGCGTCGGAGAATGGTGTTCACATTCTCCTTACACACGGACAATATTTCCACAAGCTCGTGGGTGGTGATTCGGCAATTCTCCTTCACGAGGTTGTCCACGGCAGCAATCGATTCCATGGTGATGGCCATGTGTGCTTGCTCAAGTCTCGGCATGCCCTCCATGCTCATATGTCCTTTACGAAATTCAAAAAACCAGCCGAACACTGTACACTGTGACTGACACTCATTCCCATACACATCCTCCATACGACGATAAATTTCGGCTCCACTAACACCTTCTACCGTCAAAAATTGCATAACTGCCGGCGGGGCCTGTTTGGAAGAATCCATGTCAGGACCTTACGTAGTCAACTTACCGCCGCACGTGCAAACAGCACACTGACACTTGCTGCCGATAACAGCGTGTTTCCTGAAATGACACGCCATCTACCGGCGAAAACGCAGGGCTCTGTGTAATTATACAACGATGCTATTACACGAGTCTCACTTTTATTTGGGCGACCCTTATATAAAAGAAAACACGTAACAGTAGGTAAAGACGTTTGGTATGTAAAGAGACATAATCATAAGGGTAATAAACATTTTATAATGACAGACAAATATGTGCACAGTTCGATGATACCGGGTCTAATCCGCAAATGTCAGGAAGGTTAAATGTAAGAATATTATCTAAAAATGTTTTAATGAGAAATGATATCTCTCGTGCGGATAGAGAACTCTCAGAACGACGACATATACTCATCACCAGGTAGTTTTTGAAATATGGAGGCAAATAATTCCATTCCTCGATGAGGGCGGTGCGTAGCTCGCGAATGGTTCTGGAAGGGGGTGAGGTCGTACAGGCTATGTGTCGTACCAGAGCATCCTAGGCTTGCTGAATAGGGTTCAGGAGCCGTAGACCTGGCTGGCCAATCCATATGCCGAATATCCTCTCTCTCCAGGAAGTCATCGATCAGCTGTGCCCTGCGCAAGCGAGCGTTTACATCCATTAAAAGGAACTAAGGGCCAACAGCTCCCCGAAAAAGTCTGGCATGGTGGTCTAGGATCTCATCCCCGTAACGCAAAGCATTCGCATTGCCTCCTGCGAATAGGTGGACTGGTGTGCGGCAGTTGAATATAATGCCACCCCACACGAGCAGACCACCACCTCCGAAGGAGTCTGTTTGCGGACATTTCCAGGATCATTACAGGTTCTCTGTTCCCTCCTGATGAAATGCCGACGAGAATTTGTTTATAGACTGAATCTTGACTCGTCTGTAAAAAGAACACCGGTCCACTCGTCTGGGCCCCAGAAATGACGTGGTCCGCAACAGTTCAAGCGTGCTCACCTCTGAGATGCGGTTAGCGGGACACACACCATGCATCTCTGGCATAAAGGTAAACTACATTAAGTCTTCGACATATCGTTTGCCTTGATATCGTAGTCCAGGTGGAAGCGGAGAGCTCCGAAAACAATTGCCGGGCTGTATAGGACCTTTGACGCCGTGCGATTAGAGCAACATAACGGTCCACGCGAAGTGTCCTATGCCTTGGGCGGCGTTGGTCAGGCCTTCGTGACATCCCAACAGTGTTGTTGAATGGCTGCCATAACCGTGAAACCACTCTGGGTGGATATTCAAGTCCCTTGCTACCCGGACCTGAGACTGGCCTGCTTCTAGTCGTCCTATCACTCGCCACCGTACAGCTTGGGATGCACATGTATGAGAAAGCATTTGCAGCCACTGGAACACTTCTGACACGTGCAGTCAACGCGAAATGCCACTGGAGTTTCCTGTAGGTTTTTTAGCACGTCTTTTGTGAAAAAAGATCGTGCTTATGTTATCGGTTTGCCCGTCTGTCCGTCCGTCTGTAGACATGATATCTCTGCAACTAATTGTCCGATTTGAAAAATAATTTTTGCATTAGGGAGCTTGAAATATGCGAATGATGACCCTTCATTTATTTTTTACGATGCACAATTTCGCCGCTAGATGGCGAAAATTCAGATGATATCGAATTCAAAATACATTTTATTCCATATATTTGTTTCTAAGCATCCAATTCAAAACATTATTTTGCCTTTCGATTCCACTCATGGCTAAGATTATTTTACGTGTAGCCACTTTTTCAAGTTACACATACATTATCCGCTGGGAGCGTAAAAGTAAATTGCGTTTTCCCCGATATCTCTGCTTCTAAAACTCCGATTTGAAAAATTATTTCTGCAGCGGATACAGCTCTTAGTGGGAAATACTTTGCATATAATTTCTGATTTTTGGTACAAAACGGTTTGGCCATCAGGGAGCGTAAGTGCTATATTCCGCTTCTGATGTATTTACAGCAAAATATAAGCTCCCAAAATCTCGATTGAAAAATTTCTTTCCTGGACCGATACTACTCATGTCGACAAACCTTTTCGGAATATTTTCTTTTTAAAATAATGCATGGTTTCTCCTCCAGGGGACGTAGATATGTATCTTATTTTTGTCAATATCTCTGCTTCTAAGAGTCGGATTTGAAAACATTTTTCTTTGTTGGATAGAGTTTCCGGTGCGACATGTTTTTCATATAACTTCGAAATTTTCAAGTAATTCATTGACTTTCCGCTAGAGGAGTAAAGGTAAATTGTGCTTTATCCGATATCACTGCTTCTAAAACTCCGATTTGAAAAATTCTTCCTGCACCGGATAAAACTCCCGGTGGGAAATATTTTGATTGTATTTCTATTTTTTTATAAAATATGTTTTGGCCACCAGGGGCGTAAACCTTAATTTCTGCTTCGTAGGTATTACCAGCAAAATCTGAACTTCTAAAAGCTCGATTGAAAAAATCTTTCGTGGACCCATACCGCTCAGGTCGATAAACATTTTAGGATGTTTTCTTTCTTAAAACAATGCATGGTTTCTCCTCCAGGGGTCGTCGATATATATCCTTTTTCTGTCAATATCTCTGCTCCTAAATGTCGGATTTGAAAAATTCCATCTTTGTTAGATAGCGTTTCCGTTGTAAAATGCTCTCATATGATTTCAAAATTTTCAAGTAACACATTGACTTTCCGCTAGAGGGCGTTAAGGTAAATTGCGTTTTCCCCGATATGTCTGCTTCTAAAATTCCGATTAGAAAAATTATTTCTGCACCGGATACAGCTGCTGATAGGAAGAATTTCTAATATTTGATAAAAATGGTTTGTCCACCAGGGGGCGTAAGTGTTAATTTCTGCGTCTGATGTATTTGCAGCAAAATCTGAGCTTTTGAAAACTCGACTGAAAAAAATTCTTTCGTTGACCGATACTGCTCACATCGAAAAACCTTTTGAAAATATTTTCTTCTTAAAATAATGTATGGTTTTTACGTCAGGGGGCGTAAACGTATATCTTATTTTTGTCGATATCTCTGCTTCTAAGAGTCCGATTTGAAAAATTATTTCTTTGTTGGAGAGCGTTTCGACTGCAAAATGTTTCTTATATAATTTCAAATATTTCTTAGCGAAAAAGTCTGCCACCAGAGGGCGTAAGATCACGTTTTCGTTTACAGCAATATCTGCAGGACTAAAAACCCGATTGATAAACTTTTTTCTTCGGTCAGGTACTATTAACTATGCAAACTGTGTGTGTATTTTCTTTCCAAAATAGTGCACACTTTCGCCTCTAGGGGTGCATATGCTTATTCTGTTTTTCTCAATATATCGGCTTTTGCATGTGCGATTTAAAAAATTATTTCAACACTGGATGCCATTTACCTTGTAGAACACTTAAGGCTAATATATGAAGAATTCTGTAGTTCACAGTTCTGTCGTCAGGTGGTGTTTGCGCACTTCAGTTTGCAGATGTATCGCCGCGTGTAAAAACGCTATTGAGAAATTTCTTCTTTACTGTATGCTGTTTGCTACAACAGAGATGTGGAGCAGTATCCTCTTTAAGTAACACAAAGATTTCCTACTAGCTGCGTAAGGGTCGAACGCTTTTTCTATGAAGAATAATTTTCACCTATTTTGAACTTTTCCGCCATGCAAGTTTTTTCCGCTAGCAGATGTAGACTTACATCACGTGTGACGATACTGCGCCATAGGACGCACGTGAGATAAAGGCAGATAACAATGAGAGCACATGTACGCGTAGCTCAGTTGGGAGAGCGACTTACTCCGGATTGAGGGGACCGGGGTTCGATGCCCGGCATGGACAAGCCTGTGTTTTCACATTGGCGCCCGAACTTCAAGGAGGACCTGGCCGTTAAGTTTCTCGCAACGATGTGATGTTCTTTCCACACCGCGAGAGAGGAAAAATGGGAATCTCTTCTTCCGTACTTCGAAAAAATAAATGTGTGTGATGTTACGTTCCACGCAACAAATTGTCCGGGATTTCTCAAATGCACGTTCTTCATTGGATGACTGCCTACAGCGACAAATGATCCCAGTTGACCCGTGGGCCATGCCCCTGCCTTCCTTCAGGGGGCAGGAGCCGGGGGGTGTGAGATGTGACGTGCCTGTGCCGCAGGACGCACATGAGGTAAAGGCAGATAGCAAATGTCCGCGTAGCTCAGATGGGAGAGTGACTTACTCCGGAGTGCGCTGACCCGGGTTCGATGCCCGGCGTGGGCAAGCCTGTGTTTTCACACGTTTTCTTCTATATTTCTGCTTTTAACTGTTTGATTTGAAAATCTCTTTGTCTTTGGTGTATGAGAAACTTTTGTTCGCCATTTGTTAATTTTCGTACCATGCTTTTTAGCCGCTGGTGGAACTAAGTAGATCTTTCTATTTCTGTATGTTTTATCGATTGTTGGAGCCAGTTGATTGTTTTCCGAACAGGACCCTTTGACTTTGAATAGCTTTGATAAATTTAATTTGCATCAGAATGGATTCAAAAGACGTGCTTATTACATCCGAATATTCTGTTTCATCTTTCTTGTTTAAGTATGTAACTCAATTCACGTATTGGATAGCATTTGGCGTACCGATCTGCAAATTTCACGGAGGGCATTGTGTTCAGTGTCCATTTGCATATGTCCTATGAGCATCTTAACATTTCATTGAGCGCTTTGGATTGTCTGCCCGCTATTGCCTCCCGGACTTTAATTTTGGACACCAGTGTACAGTTTGCATTCAAATTTTAAACACGCTAGAAGAATGGCGGATTTCTTCCAATAGGCAAATGGCGTAGTGGCATGAAACATCAGTTTCCATTCTTTAGCTGCTAACATTACTTGGATTTTGGTACTATCAGCAACTAGTTTTCAACGAGATTATGGTACGGATGGTCCTAAATGTTTGCAGAGTTCGATCCTGTCAGTTATATCTGTTCTTTCGGCTGATAGCGCAATCTGTTTAGGCACGAAATTTTCTATACGCCGTTCTATATGTAGAAAATTTATCAAGAATTAATTTTAGATGGTCTCATGCCACGAAAGGCACTTATTTTGGTTAGGTACTACCATTTTCACATGCGTTATAAACACGAAGTAAAAATCATTTTCATGTGCATTATAAACACGAAATAAAAACTGTTTTCACATGCTTTATAAACATGTATAACGTTCTAAAAAGGTTGTTGACATATCTCGTATAAACACTAAATAATAACTGTTTTCGCATGCTTAATAGACATGTATAACGTTATAAACAGGTTGTTAACACCTTTCTTATAAACATGGAGGTTTCCTTTATTTTTGTTTCAATGTTAAACAACCATCATGAGCAACTTTAAGGGATATGAGCAGTCTTCCAGTTCCTAACTTAGCGTCACTGATTCAATAGAAAAGAGAGACAGCCATAACAGTAAAACAAATACACCACCCAAGATTCATCCGGGACCTCCACTGTTGTGGAACGGGCTAAAGCCTCTGCTTCGGATAATTCGTCTGAGTTAGATCCTGGTTTGAATCTCAGATAAGGCATAGGCAGTGTGTTTTGCATTACAGCCCTGGCTCTCTCTCTCTCTCTCTCTCTCTCTCTCTCCTGGAACCAGAAGCCCTAAATTAGGGACGGGCGACTACTTACAATATACCCCAACAAGTTACTCATAGTGGTCGTTCAACCCCCAAAAAAATGCTTCATCGCACTTTATCCCGGGCCCATTTCGGACGAATAGTCTGAAGCTAACGCTTCAGACCACTCGGCTAGCGAAGCTGCCCATGAAGTTTGAAAGCACGCACATAAATAAAACTAAAATTAACTTTTAACACGAGCAAAACGGCCTCACACACTTTCAGAAAATGTGTCTTCTCCTCCATTTGTTGTTGACATGAAAAACTTTCGAACATGCAGTAAGTTACTCAAAGAATAAAAGACATACATTCATACGTGCATACAGATAGAGGGATAATCTTAAAAACAAGGCATGAAAAGAGTAAGATATACTGTAGATAGAATAGAGAGAGAATCAACAAGTAGTTATGATATACATATCAGAAATTTCTCATTTGTAAGGTGGATAATCTAAAACGAACTCAAGTCTGTTAAAGTGTAATGTTCGTATTTATTAAAGTAAAAGGCATTTATTCTGATATTATATATATATCTCAGTAAATAGCAAAACAAAACAAAAGAATGAAAAGAAAGAAAGGAAAAGAGATATTTCACCTCAGGTTGTATATTTTAGTTCTGAGATATCAAAGACTTTCAATAAAACTGATACAAGCACCACACATACACCAAGAAAAAAACTAACAAACAAATAGATAAATAAGTGCTTCTCAGGTGCAGATGAAATTACTTTATTGCATGTTGGTAGACATCAGAATGTAATATGAACAGGTACAGAACCATACATGCGTACAAAATTGTTACAGAAAGCATTCTCTTGACTTCCAACTCAAATCAGATAGATTTTCAATGACTAAAATATCTAAACCGGTGAAAGCCATTTCTCAACAGTTTAGAAGCTTGGCACACTTAATCCAAAAACACTATCTCATAATACTTAACGCAAATATCAGTAATATCACAGAAGGCGTTTTCCAACTTTCATCCACAGAGCATCATCAGTTCTAAACAATTTACAATGCTGTTTTCAAATAAAGAGCAGCAGGAAATAACTTGATAGTAACCTAAAAGCACTTGCATTAATTACTGAAACTATAGTTTGTCACTGGGATACTTACTTTAATGCATCTCTTTGATTGTATTGGTACAAATGTGAATCTTTTTCCCACTCTTAGATTTGTTCATGTGCGGTAGTTAATATGTATTTCCTTTTTAAATCGCTATCTGAAAGATTTCCGTAGATGACCCAGATTTACATGTTTTAACACTTTATTCAAAGCGTACTCTCGCTGCAAATGTGTTAATCACAACTGTTGATTATAAAAGTATATATGCTGTATAATTATTAACATGGCTTTTGCCATTGGTACAATAGTTCGAAATAATTAAAAGGAATTTCAATCAATGATCCCGTTTTTACGAGTTTACTAGGTTCACACCAGCTCATTGCGAGTCAGAGCTTCGTGCTGCCATAACAATGCAAAGGCGAGTAAAGTTTTTACAGAATTTCCTTTGAACTGTTTGACCTGGTCTAGTATCTAGGTTGTATTTGATACCGGCGCTGGCTTTTCTCGCTATCCGTGAACTAGTAGCCATATATTAAGAATAAAAGACTCTTTCTAATCTCAAGTGCTCAAGAATGTCGTTAAATCCCGAAGAAAAAAATGAACGAAAGAAAGAAAAAGGAATTCTACCCGCACCTGGATTACATCACGTCCTACTAGATATAAAGCGGGTCTGGAAGTTCACTTCGTAACGTTATAGTTGGTGACCGAGATCTCTTAGAACATCGGTTAGCTCTGATTTCTTGGTCAGAAATAAGGGATTACCTCATAGAAACCACTCCGTTCCTATTAGTAGGAACAAGTTGCCTACCCTCCACAATGTAGGGACACTCATATGTCACATGACGTATACAGTACATGCTTAACTTTTCTTTTGTAACATTCCATTATTAAGCGAAAACTACGTGGCTTCCCATTCAATCCTCTCCAACCAGAACAGAAATAATTTCAATATTGGATTATCAAAAGCTGATATCAAATTAAGTAATGCGAAAGTCGTCTTGAGAGCACAAGGTCGCCTCTTTAGAGAGGCTAGTTTTCTCAGTTTGTGACTTCACTCGCATATTACACAGATGAATACGTCGGTGTCGTGTTTGACGTCACACATGACAGCGTTGGATATCAATAGGAAGCCTTGGTTTGCCGTGACGTCACTAAAAGAGGGAACTCATCTCTCTAATGTCATGTCCTTGTAGTTTATAGACGGCCTTCGTCATTCCCTTGCCATTTTTCATGCAACCAGAATCTTTGAATTGTTTCAAAACCAGTTGAATGTGCGGAATCTTTATTTTCAGATATCTCATGTCAGCCAAATTTTATTCGGTAAATATTGTTGACAGTAAATAAATCATCATTGATGTATTGAATGAGGTTGGCAAATTTTTCTATAGTCCAAAAGCAGTTCGAAAATTTAGCCATTCACTCACGTTTACACAAAAAATCGTTGGCTGAAATCCGGAGTTCAATACAGAAGAGGCGCTCCAGCTGTGTTCTGAAACCGTAACCTACCTACGGGAACATATATTTCCTTGCTATTGCTTTTCTGTAACAAATATTTTCTTAGTCTGCAAACATGCTTACCTCTCCGCAATAATTCCAGTAATTGTCTTTAAACATAAGAATCTTTACTGCAGTACCGGATGGTTCTTCCAGCATTGTAATGTTCGACGGTGTTCTTTGTATTTAGGAAAAGTTGTCTGCATAAAATATTGGAATTAATTTTTATGCGCTGTGGAGTAAAATTAATGCTTATGAAAAAAAATGTAGTTAGATTCCTTATTACAATGATATGAAATGATTCGCTCCATGGAGTAGGAGACGCAGAAGTGAAACGTTCATAAGGAGAATGGAAACCTTCTGACCCCAAAGATCACAGAAATTCGTTTTTTTCTTTTTTAGTGATTTAAAATGCGTAAAACAGTTCCTCTTCCGATTTTTAAGGGGTTTATGAAAAGTGCTAACGTCAAATCGTTCTCTTGCTGTGGTGGTTTCCGTAGCATTCTTTAACTCTCAACGCGATCCTGCGGCCAAGTGGTCTTGGGTTTGGTGTACTGTGTGGTCAAACTACTGGCCATGGGCTCCGAGGCGATTACTTCGTGACGTCATGACTGGCTGCTAAAATCTCTAACACGATTGGTTCACTGCCACTATGAACAGACCACTCACAACCAGCCAATAACCTCTGGGACTTTAATCGTCCCAATACAAAGCAAAAGAAAAGGTCTGGTAGATATCTAAATGACAGTGATTTGAACTTCAGGTAAGAGGCATCTCTTACCATACTTTTGCCCCACTTGCTCTTTTTCTTCTCCGGCTTCTCTTTTTCTGGCTTAGATGATTATGGAGAAAGGGAGAGAGGCATAGCCGTAAGACAAACAAAACATCAATGCCTCAACCGGATCCGAACCGGATCATTCTCGGAAGAACGGTCAGAAGCCATAGCTTAGACCACTGAGCCACCGTGGTTAAATGATTTAACGACCAGCTTGAGTATCTATGGTAGGCAGTCAGCAGCTACGCAAAGATACGACACCTCAATTGCCTCTCTGGTCTTTTGGTAAAAACTAACATCCCCGCCAGGTGTGCGGGTGAATAACTATCGAATCACCAGCTATGCATGCTCTCCGATTACACAATTGTAATGATTAATGAACATGGGGAAGTTAAGGGGTCACAGAAAAACGTTAATTGGGAATTTTGTTTCGTATTTTTACTAAACAAAGCCTGACAACGTGGTACATCTTTGACTGTCTAACTAGGAAAAAAATACTTAGAATTTAACGGGGCTTGAACACCATCAATTGCTCTTAACATCAGACCACAAGATTTGAAGATGGCAGCTGAAGCAGACCTCACGAGGTAACTCTCCCTCCCGCCAGTAGGAACAACATTTCTGGAGGCGCAGTGGTCTAAGGCGCTGGCCTCTGATCATTCGTCCGTAAGGGGTCCGGGTTAGAATCCCGTTCAGGCATGGATGTTGTGTTTGTCTTACGGCACTGGCTCTCTCCCTTCCCTGGAACCAGTGACCCTAAATTAGGGACGGGTGACTTCTTATAGCCCATTGAGTTGCTCACGGTGGTCGTTAAACCTCCAATCAAAAAAAAAAAAAAAAAAAAAAAGATCCCAGTGTCGTATCTTGGAGTAGATATTTAATCTATTGGTAGCCAGTTACCTGTTCCTAACTTGAGGCCACTGGTTCCGCGGGAGATAGAGCACCGCAGAGGCTAATGACCATTGTCTTATCTGGAGCCTCAGCCAGGGCCAAATTCGGACGATTGGTCAGAAGCCAGCGATTCAGACCAAGGGCGTCTAGAAAATACAACGCCGTGGCATTAGAGAGATGAGCCGTGGCCGACGAGATAAATAAAAGCTTGTGCAGCTGGGGTGGGTAGAGATGGTACGTCACGACCACCGTCCCGATTTGCTGTGTATCGTTCCGCTTTATTTACATACAACCTGATCACACCCTACGTGAAAGAAAGTAGTTCACGATAATATACGGAGGGTTTTTTTTAACTATTTTCATCAAAATAAATCTTATTGTAATGAAAATAATTATAGGCATTTATTTTATAATGGAAAATAATAATACATTTATTTTCATATCACAGATTTACGCATCATAATTCCGATAAAGTAAATGAAACGTCCTTTTCACGAAATTAATGTATCTAAAATACAGTTTTTTCATTCGGTAGAACAAAGTACTTCAATGAACTGTTAAAATGGACCTAAATTTTGCTTATTTTTTTTACAAAATCGTCGAAACAAATATTCCATTAGGTTATCGGCCAATAGTTCTTCCGATTATTTACTATGGTTTCCGAAATTTTGCTTGAGAGCTCTCCAACTTGGATTCGATACTTTGAATATGAGCTCCACTGTCTGGATCTATAAAAAAAATTGTATAATTGACTGTTAAATGAGTGAAATGGCATAATTTATAAAATCCGAATAAATACTATCGAAAAATTAAGGGGGCCGGCCTTAGCCACTTAGACTTCCAGAAGAAAAGTTGGAAATGGCTTGGCTTAAGAAATACGCTAGCTAGCTCCGGATAAAAACAAACAAACAAAAGAAAAAACGTAGTACTGTTATTCGATATATTTCCTTCATAAAATGTATTTACAAATAAAAATAGTCATTAAGGAGTCTATTACAATGAAATTCTAAAAAAGATACGCATAAAATTTATCGTGAACTACTTTCTTTTCACGTTGGGTCTGATCAGGTTGTATGAAACAAGCGGAACGATACACTGTATGTAAACAAAGGGTCGCTGCTGCTGACATCACAAAAAGCTGCCCTGGCCTTCAGAATCTCGTTGACCACGGATAAGCTCCCTCTGTTTGTGACGTCACTCTCATGTTACACGCCTTGATACGTCGGTGTCGTGTTTGACGTCATACAAGACAGCATTGGAAACCAATCGGAAGACTTAGTTTCTGCGGGACGTCAGTAGAATAGGGAACTCACCTCTCTGATAGCATGCCTTGTACTTTCTAGAAGGCCTTACTCAGATCGCCCGGCCATAGTGGGAGCATTTAGCATTTAAAAAATAATATGAATGTTACTTAAGATTTGTGTGGCAACTTTTTCTGCTAAAGTAATATTGCCATGAAAAACAGGAACACAGTTCTTTGGGAAACCAAAAGCTCTGCATTGCACTTATGTCGTGACGTCACAACTTTCAAAGGCCATTATTAAACAGTCGATAACGATTAAATAACTCTCAGGAATGCAATTTCGGAATCTTACTCGGGCAATTTCGGTTAAACAGACTTAGAGATTGGTAAAAAAAAATGGAACAACAAATTTCCACAGAGTCAGCGCTGTTTCTCGGAATTAATATGGAACAAAATTCAACATAAAGTTTCAAAACTACATTTTACAAAAGTTCATAAAAACTGCTTCTCAAAAGTTATAAAAAGCTCTAGGTTTTTTAAAATTCGAAGTGTAGAAATTTGATACGAGTACAAAAATGCGTTTTACAAAACGTAAATTGTTCACATCGAGAATAATAAAATACTTATACCGACATTTTTTTCGTTACACTATTACTCCATGTTGAAATGCACCATCTACATAGAAAGTCTAGGAATCTTATACAAGAAAAATACTTTTTTTTTTTTTGTGCGTTTGTTTCAATGCGGCTCAAGCCAAAATAAGTACATGTAAAACATCTTTCACATTGGCGCGTAAATTAAAAGTAAGAGACACAATACAAGAAGGAAGGAAAGGTTTAAATTTGTTTTTAATTCAAACGATTAATATTTCGTTGCCTGAAATACTGTTTAAATGACTCTTTCATTTGTCTTCGTTTACGAAAAAGAAATCCTTTTAAAAGCAAGCTTTTAAAAGCATTAAATTTAGAATTTTCTAAGAAATTTTTCGAGGCACGTGCTTCGTTTCTTTCAAAAATTAATGCTGCAATTATTTCTGCCAAGATATGAATAGATATGATATACATAACTGAAGATCAAATTCTTCTCAAATTATATACTTTTGAAATGCAAAATATAATGCAGAAACTGCTGCTGAGGAATTACTGGGATCGTACTAATAATTTTTCTGAAGAAATATGAGAACAACTCGCATGCGTTCTAAAAATTTCCGAAAATTCTTTAAACAATTCGGAAAATTTAGGAAACAAGTTTCTTTTGCCAAGTTTCTTTTGCTTCTAACAAAGTGATACTTAGCAATCATAAAGCGTTATTTTTAACTTTCCAATTAACTAAGGCTTTTCAGCATATAAGAGGCATTTTTTTTTTAAGGATAACACAAACTTTCACTTAAATGTCGATGATACATTTACTTTGATCATGAGTTTTCGCAAACTGATTTGTTCATTTCAAACAAGTTTTGCTACTGCTTGGCAAAATCATTCTTGATAAAACTTTTGACCTAATGAATAATAAACAGTGTTGGCAATTATCATCAAAAACATTTACAATACTGGCGGAATGATTTATATTTACATATGCAGGAAACATGAAATGAAGAAGAAATGGCATTATGTACAGATGTGGAATGAACCAGTGCGCCAGTGCCGTTTCTTCACATATCATCCGGTCTTATTTCACATTCCGAAGCACAAAAAGTTTTTTCTGGCTGGGTTTGAGTGCATTTAAAAGACAAACACATTTCGACGCAAGGCAAAATGTTCACATTTTGTAAATTACGAAGTCTGACTCCAATGCAGAAACGCAGTTCGAATGTTAAATGTGTTCCTGGTAAGCTATTCGATTGCACCAACGTCACGTGTCCTGGTCGAACTCAAATGTCAGAACGTTTCACGTGGAGGCGTGCTTGTCAACTTGACATTGTTTTTCGTTGGGTGAGTGAAGATTTTCGAGACAGCTTTCTTTGCTTGGCAACGAAATGTTTCCACAAATCCATTTTGCTTCCTGCTAGCAAGTTTCCTTCTTGTAGTTGAGTAATGGATGACACGACGCTGACTAAATTACTTGTCGTGACAACAAGTATGTACACAGGCAGTAACAAAAGTTTCAGTCTGAGGAACCGCTATTTTAAGTGTACGATTTTTCATCTCAAGTAAAGAAGTGATCACAGTTACGATTTGACATTGCTTAATCGACTATTTACGTCGTTTTATGATTAGAACCGATGCAGCTTCAATGATTTACTTGGTTGAGCTGGTAACTTTCTTCTTTGCCTATTGAAATAAAGAGATACATCAAAAAACAGCAAAGGGTAGTAAAATTATGATATATCAAGAAACACGCAAACATCAAGTTTCAAAATAAATGCATGATAAAAAAATTAGAAATCAGAACTGCAATTCCTTCATTTTAAGAGAAGCTAAAATTGTTCCAACGCATGGAAAAGTTTGTTTATGTTGACAAAAATCTCGCACCTCTTAAAACCGCCAGGTCTTTGTTACATTTTGATGCAGTTTTTCAGAACGACTGAAAATAAAGCAAGTTTTGATCGTATAATAATCGCCAAAGAAGCCATTTCTGTCTAAAAATTTGTTGTACATCAAAAACATACAGTTGCGGAAATATTAAAAAAAGGATTGTCTAAAATTTCAAATACGATGATCAGAGGAAATGCGATTTTAATGTAAAATAATGCCACTAATATCGAATCAATTCAGCGAAACCAACGGAACTTCTGTAAGGAACGTAGCCAATGATCAAACAGTAATATCATCGCCTTGAAAAGGTTTTGTACATGATAAAATTACATTTTGGAGTTTTTTCAGCATGAATATTCACTGCTGCACATTAAAAATGAAGATTGTTCCTAATTCCTCTTGCGACTTCTAAACATGTTTAGAATGCAGGCTGATTCTGAAAACGATGTTGTACCACAATCAGGGTCAGAGGAGGAAGCCTACCGAGGAAGAAATTCGTCTGTTGTGAAAAGACTTTCGATTGTATCTACGAAAGGCAAGCTCATGGGTTGCAAAAGACTCATTCCCGAAGAAAACTTTTACGACGACCCTAGAGGCAGAGTCCAAAGGTCTCTGGGTTCATATTCGTGGATGTTGCAAAAACGTCACGCTCTGTCAAAGGAGAAGAAACTAATTGCATTTTGTCTGTGTCTGGTGGATTTCGCATCATTTCTGAGCATGTCCATCATTGCTCCATTTTTCCCACAGGAAGCAGCAAAGAAAGGGATGAGGGAAGCCGTTTCTGGGTTCGTCTTCAGCATCTACGCCCTCGTCATGTTGCTTTCGTCACCCATCTTCGGAAAACTTCTGCCTCTGGTGGGACCTCGCTTCCTCTTCCTAGGAGGAGTAATCTGCTGTGGCTTGTGTAACATCTTGTTTGGACTTTTAGTATTAATTCCCGGCGAAATGGAATTTGCCATTCTTTGCTTTGTCATACGCTGTTTCGAAGCTTTAGGTGCTGCGGCGTACTGCACAACTTCATGTACCATAATGATAGACCAGTTTCCTGACGACATCAGTGTTGTGCTAGGATTCACGGAAACCTGCATTGGGATCGGCATGAGTATCGGTCCAGCAGTCGGAGGCGCCCTCTACTCTGTTGGGGGATTTGGACTTCCTTTCTACATTTTGGGAACGTTCGTCTTGTTAACCGTTCCCATTTGTTGGTACTTAATGCCAGCCATGAGCAGTCAAGAAATCGACGTGACCTCGCCGGTGTCCTACAAGAAATTGCTCTCCATACCTCACGTCATCGTGCTTTGCATCGTAGTCACAGTTGGGTCTCAAGCTCAAGGTTTCATAGATCCTACGCTTGCCCCGCACCTTCATAAATATGATCTGAGCGCTACAATTATTGGACTTATGTTCCTCATAGTTTCCGTGGCTTACGCCTTGGCTGCTCCCGTGGTCGGGTGGATTTGCGGAAAGATATCAAACCAGTATCCCGTCATGCTCATCGGCTTAGCCCTGACTACTGTATCTCTTCTTTTGATGGGTCCGTCTAACATGCTACCTGTAAACGAGAGTATCTGGTTGATATCCGTATCCCTGATCATACTTGGGGTGGCGTTTGCAGCTGCGTACGTGCCAACTTTCGAGAGTATGTTCATCGTGGCAATCAAAGGCGGAATGGAAGACGACTTAAACACCTACTCCCTTATTTCTGGGTTGTGGAACTGTATGTATTCACTGGGAGAAGTCATCGGCCCTTCACTTGGAGCAATATTAGCAGATTACGTCACATTCTCGTTCGCTGCTAGTATTATGGCTTTCTTCGCGGCTTTTGCCTTTCTCATTACCATAACGGCGTGGCTGAATATAGGACCTTGCTTCAAGACATGAGATCATGAAAAATGAAAACTATACCAACACCCTAAGACACAAAGACTTTCACCTCCATTTCTGGATTCGGTAACTGAGAGTACTGTACGGCAGTAGTCACCTGCCCGTCATTGACTGGAACATAGAAAATATTACATTCTTGTATTCGTTACTCAGGATGGTATTTTGCAAGATCTTCGTTTCTATATCTTCAAGCGGCGAAACGCAGATCCCAAAGCAACGGAACCAGAAAAGCGTTTTTGAAAACTTTTCCCTCCGGACAGAAAAGAAAACTTAACACTAAAGAATAAGTGACGTAGGACATAAATACGTACAATTTTGGTAAGGTTTTCCAACACTTGTGAACATTTCAAATGGTTTCAAAAGAAATAGAAACTAAGACTTTGACGCTTTCTATGACATAAATTGTGATCATATTTTTTGAAATTCTGTTGAGAAATTCATTCATGTTTTCAAACCGTTTGGTAAAGGTGATACACGGAGAATTCATTGCATCACAAAATTGATCATCAGATTTAGTTGAAAAAATATCACAGTAAAATTAAAATTCTTCTACGAGTTGTTTACGGACTGTTTTTGATGATGATACAATTCAAAATAAGTGGTATAAATCTCCAATTAGTCACATGATCATTAAGATACAAGGAAGAAAAGCTGCTGTGGCAGCTTGCAAACTAGCTATCGATGTGCACGATTTGCACAACCACAAATATGATGCAGAGTAATCAATGAAGTAATAGACTGAGCATCAAAACATTAATAGTTTTCTTTGTGCCATGAGATATGCCGTTAATTAATTAAATAAATGTACATATTACCAAGTTTAAATTAGGAAGTCATAATTCTTATTTTAGAATTTTTTAAACTAGATTTAGGAAATAAAGAAGTGGTTAAAAAAATCTATCGTTTCATAGAACTTTCTCTACAGCGAAACATTTTGTTCTCTAATATATTTCAAGTTTGAATCTTGGATTTCTGAATTAAAAAAAAAAGGTCTGCATTTTTCGGAGTGAGAAAACATCTCATAGCTTTTTAAGAGCTCGCTCAACGAACAACACCGCATATGCAGATATGTAGATCACATTGCATTTTTAAGGTTAAATATTTTTGTTATAAAAGATATAACTAGTATCCTTTGTAAGTTTTCTTTTAGGTTCTTCTTATATCGAAACAGTATTCATGGAATTTTTCAATTTCACTAGTTTTTCCGCAAGTCATGAGCAGAGTATATTTTTCTCTGCCCTGAAAACAATTCAAATTTTTGTCAACTGCACACTTCTCTTTCTTATTACCCAAGCCACAAAAGATGAAAGAACTGATAACATAACAGCTTGTATTTTCCATGTTTCCAATTATTTAAATCGTTAACAGCTTTAACTACATATATTTGTGTAAGTGTGTCTGTAACATGTTCTCTGCTTGTAAAAAGACCTTATTTGCAAGCAGTGGTAGCAAAATTATTAAAATCAGTGCAATCATACCACGACGTAAGACTTGCGTACAGACAAAGAACCGAATATATGCTTACCCCGGCATGAGACTAGGGAACAAATCATAAAACTGAATAAATTGCAACCTTGACGTGACGCATGGACCCAAACATAAGACTGGAAGGTTCACACAATGACATGAGGCTAGCGAAATAAACATACCTCACAAGTTTCTAACCCTAATGTGAGGTTAGTAAATAGAGAACTGAACAGATTTCAACTCCAACGGCAGACTGAGAACTCAAACACAAAAATAATGGACCCAGTATCTACGTGAGGCCAGTAAACAAAGAACTGGAAAGATCTCTACCCCAACGAGAAACGAGCAACAAACAGAGAACCGAATAAATTGCTACTCCGATGCAAGGATAACAAACTAGCACCACACTAATAAATCCCTAGCTCAACGTGAGGCAAGGGTATAAAACACCAAAAAATGGAACTGTGTTAATTGCAAAACCCGACGTGAAGATAGAGAACAAACACAAAACTAATGGGTTTCTACCCCGAAGTGAGGCTAGAAAACAAACACACAATAAATGGATTCCTACTCCGACGTGAGGCTAGCAAACAAACACTACACAAATGAATCCCTACCCCGACGTGAGGCTAGCAAACAAACACTACACAAATGAATTCCTACCCCGACGTGAGGCTAGAAAACAAACACAAAACAAATTGATTCCTACCCCGACGTGAGGATAGCGGTGTCCTCTAGTTTCCCCGATTATCGGTTCCCCTAATCGGGTGGTTCGTTGAGGCCCATTCTCCCTATGTATATACCATTCCTGGTTTCCCTATATTGCTACTGCAATTCCCGTTTCCCCTAATATAGTTGGGTCAGAAGTTACGATTCCCGTTCCCCCTAATAGTTCGGTCAAAGTTACGATTAATTCCACGACGCCACGTTTAGTTCTTATTTATACTGGTATTCCTATTTGAATTTACAAAGAAAGAGCGTCATGCCTTTCTTTATGCATATAGACTACATACATATATTTTGCACTAATTAGTAGGCAAAAACTTAAAAACACTTATGGCATTGAAAATAAGATACGTTGTTATAATTTGTTCAAGAACTAATTAAATCAGCATTTATTAACCATTGAATGGCAGTCAGAATAAACCAACGCTAGCTGCTGCCTGAAATCCTTGTCCGGAATGGTATTGTACGGCGTTTCTTGTTTGAAACTATCCGAAGTTGTCGTATGATGTTGTCTACAAATGACCAAAATCGTAGACTTGCCCTTTTCTCACCCCACCCTCAAACAAAGGATTGATGGAAAACGAGTAAGCCAGCAGATGAAGGCAAAAGAACCTTAGGGAGAGATTATGCGTTAGGGGAAACTATATTCGGGGAAACGGAGTGGAACCGAGGTTAGCAAAAAAAAAAAAAAAAAAAGGGTTCGTACCCCGACGTGAGGCTAGCAAACAGACACCAAACGGAATCGATCCCTAATCCGATGAGAACAAGCAAAAAATAAATGGATCCCTACCGAGAAGTGAGGCTAGAAGACAAACACAGAATAAATGAATTCCTACTCCGACGTGAGGCTAGCCAGCAAACACAAAGCAAATCAATCCCTACCCAAACGTGAGGCTACAGAACAAACACAAAACAAATGGGTTCCTATCCCGACGTTAGGTTAGAAAACAAACAAAACAAATGGATCTCTACCTCAACGTGAGGCTAATGTACGTTCAAACACAAAACAATTGGATCATTACTCCATCCCTGACATGAAAACAGACCGACAGCCCAATAATTTGCTACTCCGACTGGAGCATTGCGAACAAGCACCAAACTAATGGTTCCCTACACCGACGTGAAGTTCGGGGACAAACATAAAATTATAGACTGACGGAGAAACGAAAATTTAGACATCGTCTTTTTCAATAAGACGTGAAAAAGAAAAAGAGAAAGCCGAAAAACGGGTAATACATATAGATAATCAGGATGAGAACAAGTGCATTTGCTGTTTCTGATTGTTCTGTTGATTTTAGTTTTAAATTTACGATGTACTAAATAGAAAATAGTAAAGCGGTCAAGGCAACTCTACTATATTTTCGTTTGGATGTTATTTATTTTTACGACCTTCTGGCGAGAAGTTACGTCACCAAACATTCCGCGCATAGCTCTGAAGATTTACAGTTTACAAAACTGGAAGTATTAAAATTTGTGTGTGTTGTTTCGTGGTCGGCACATTCAAGTTCAAGGTAAAAGCCCAGTTTTCAAATTCTTTCGGGCCGCCCCGGTGGCGTAGTGGTCTAAGGCGCTGGCCTATGATCATTCGTCCGTAAGGGAAAATAGTAAAGCGGTCAAGGCAACTCTACTATATTTTCGTTTAGGGGTACGGGTTCGAATCCCGGTCAGGCATGGATGTTGTGTTTGTCTTACGGCACTGGCTCTCTCCCTTCCCTGGAACCAGTGACCCTAAATTAGGGACGGGCGTCTGCTTATAGCCCATTGAGTTGCTCACGGTGGTCGTTAAACCTCCAATTAAAAAAAAAAAAATTCTTTCGAGGATGTATCCGTACCTTACAGAAATGCGACACCAGACATCATGATTTGTCGTAAACCAGTTTTAGCTCGTGACACATGGTCCATATACGCGAATTTCGCCTTCTTACGCTCATCAAAAACACGTGAGAAATTTCTTTACAACTGAGTCTATTACTTTCAGCAATCGGAAGTTTAAAAGAAAAATGCCAAGATTGCTATTTTGAAGCGTTTCACTGACTAGTTTTAGCGAGATGTTATTTTCTTTCCAGCTGTAGAACGAGCAGCTCTGTAGCTGCCATTTCTTTGGCAAGATCTGTTACACTAGTGACAGTATATGCTGATGTTTTACTTTTCTGTACATGTGTTTGCCTGCAAGAAATAATGTTCCTTGCTGCAGTCACAGGTTGGATGTAAGGGAAAATTTGGCGTATGAAAATCATGCTGGTAACTATGCAATGGTAATGTGTATGAATCTTCTAGTCCAGAGAGTGTCAGAGACCTCGATTCTCGAACTTCACTATTGAAAATTGGCGAAGGGGTTCATACGATAGGGGTTTTGAGTTGCATACGCGCAGCTAGGTTTCAAAATCGCTTTATTCTAATTTATCATAAGAAAACATAAGAGGGGGACGTACAGTATCGGGCGTCTCACTGGGAAATAATACAAAACTGTTAAAAACAAGATGGTATATACACTGTAATGACAATGGGGATGAATAACAAATGCTGCAAGCAAAGCTTATTGAATAAAAATAGCAGAAGTGACAGAGAGAAACACATCGTGTCACATGACATTGGCTGGGCATGATTTACAGGATGAGTTGTTTGGCTTTCGCTGAGACGCGAATTAACAAGCACAGTACCATGAATTCGAATGATTACCTCTTTGCGAGACATTCGCCACCCAAATAGCTTAGCCATAGCATATTCTATTCTTCGAAATTAACAAATAAGCAAATATAAATCCGCACCCTAAAATGATTTATACAGAACGAGTAAATATTTAATAGCTGTTCCTGGTCAGACGATGTTCTTATCGGTTGAATGGGGTCATGGCAATTTTTTTAACTCACTTTTTTGCTTTCACTTTAATTACTTTCATTCGACGCTTTTGGGCGTATATGAAGCCTAGTATGTCTTTTGTTTTATTATTTTTAATATTGTTGTCCCCCACCTCCCAGCAGGAAATTCTGTTCGTCAATAAATAAGTAGAAGATGTGCAAAAAATTGGGCGTGCTTTCTTTCTATTATTTTTTTCACTACTGCTTAACCGAAGAAGCAAAGATGCACAAAACGAATGCGAAATAAAATTTACCACCGGGAATATTATTATTACTAGCTCATAGTCATACCTACCAACCTGAGAAAATTCAAATGTGTAAAATTGCGCGCGAAAGACATTTGTCATGATTTTTTTTAAAAACTATGCGCGAGCAACATTTATAATGATTTTTTTAACTATGCGCAAACAACATTTATGCAAACAACATTTAATTTAGCCATGTAGAAGTAAAAATAAATGCAAATATTTGTGCATTTGATAATTTTTAGATGCTTATAATATAAACAAATTATATCACATTTTGATACCATACTCAACGCTTTCCGTTGTCCATAGCGGATCGACTATTTCCATAGTAACTACGTAAAATCAGCAGTAGTTGGAGTCTCTGATTCTTTCTTCCCGCCGCATGATCTTATTCAGCGTCAAGCATAACAGTGTGCACCGAGAACTTACTGTGCCGAAGACCCGACGATGACGACGGGGCACGGGTGTTCTGGGGCACAATGGCGCGAAATTCCCATCTTTGTCATATATATTTTTTTATAGGGATGTTTTTAACAAAAAATACAGCAAATTTTAAAAATCCGGAAGAAAAGTTCTTTCGGCCGGAAAACCGGAAGACTATAAAAAAAAAACGGAAAGCTTCCGCAAATTCCGGAAGAGTTGGCAGGTATGATTTAACTGAAACATTAAAAAATATTTCTCAAGGAAGATTTAAAAAAAAAATTAAATGTATGGAAATGTGTAAAAAAAAAAGCGATCTATGCGTAAAATCGTAAAGAACAGTTAAAATGCGTAAAAGTTGGCAGGTATGCATAGTCCGCGCAATGCAAGGGTGAAAAAGCTGTGACTAAAATTTCTATAATAACACTGATTCCTTTTTATGAAATTACTTTGCAATGCGAAGAAAAAGAAATAAAACACGACATAACACCTACGTAACAGAACAAACGTCGCATACAGTTGTTCGAGCACGTGCGGGTTGCCACAGATGAAGTCGTTTGTCTTACTAATTTTTTTTTAGTTTCCGGTATTTCTCCTTGATTTTACTCATCGTGCGATAGCAGTGAGCTTAGTTTCGATTTTGGCCATCGGATAAAAGCAAATGGCGCTGCAAGTACTGCATGACGTCAGGCGTTAGGGAGAGACGTAGCCTAACGATATATATAGGTTTTATTTTGGGCTGAAAAGTCACTACTGCTGAACAGTTGCTAACGAGTGGATCTACTGAACAGGTCCATTCCATAAAGAAAAACAAGAAAGATGACACCGAATTTTCGGGTGTAATAAGCGCGTCTTTTGAATCCGTTCTGACGCAAATTAAATTTAACAAAGCTATTCAAAGTCAATGGAACTGGTATGCAAAACAACAGATCTGACGAAAGAAAGATTTTCAATCGGCTTTTTAATCCCTCAGATATTGCTGTAAATGGAATCGTGAGCTTACGAACTCTTAGAAACGGAGATATCGACAAAAATAAGATGCGACTTTACGTCCCCTGTTGGGAAAACCGTGCATTATTTTAGGAAGAAAGTATTCTCAAAAGGTTTATCCATATAACCGGTATCAGTCGAAGAAAAAAAAATTACTCGAGTTTTCAGGAGCCCAGATTTTGCAACAAATACTTCAGAAGCAGAAATTAACACTTATGACCCCTGGTGGCTAAACCATTCTTTACCAAACATTAAAAATTATGTGAAAAATATTTTCCATCAGGTCTTGTATGCGATACAGGAAGAATTTTTGAAATCAGAGCTTTAGGAGCAGAAATAACGCAGAAAATGCCATTTACCTTTGTGCCCCCTAGCGGAAAGTCTATGATTTACTTGAAAATTTTGAATTTATAGGAAAAACATTTCGCATTTGAAACACTATCCAACAAAGAAGGAATTTTTCACATCGTACTCTTAGAAGTAGAGATATTGACAAAAATAAAATATATATCTGCGCCCCCTGGCGCAGAAACCATGCATTTTTTCAAGAAGAAAATTTTCCTAAAAGGTTTGTCGACATGAGTAGTACCGGTCAACAAACGACATTTTTTTCAATCGAGATTTTAGAAGTTCATATTTTGCTGCAAATACAACAGAAGCGGAAAGTAAGATTTACGCACCCTGGTGGCCAAACTATTTTTTTACAAAAATTAGAAATTATGTGCACACGATTTCCCATCGGGAGCTGTATCCGGTGCAGAAAGAATTTTTCAAATCAGAGATTTAGAAGCAGAGATATAGGGGGAAACGCAATTTACCGCTACGCCCCCTAGCGGAAAGTCTATGACTTACTTGAAAATTTTGAAATTATATGAAAAACATGTCACACGGAAAACACTATCCAACAGAGAAGGAATTTTTCAAATCGGACTCCCAGAAGTAGAGATATTGACAAAAATAAGATGTACATCTACGCCCCCTGGTGGAGAAACTGCGGAATACTTTAAGAAGAAAATATTCCGAAAATATTTATCGATGTGAGTGGCATCAGTCCACGAAAGAATTTTTTCAATCGATATTTTAGAAGCTCCGATTTTTTGGCAAATACATCAGAAGCAAAAGTTAACACTTACGCCTCCTGGTGGCCAAAATATTCTTTACCAAAATTTTGAAATTATATGCAAAAGATTTTTCATCAGGAGATGTATCCGCTGAAGAAAAAAAATTTCCAATCGGAGTTTTAGAACAAGAGTTATCGGGGAAAACGTAATTTATTTTTACGCCCCCTAGCGAAAAATCTATGCGTAATTTGAAAAAGTAACTATATCTAAAATACACTTCGACATAAATGGAATCGAAAGATAAAAGAATTTTTTCAGTCGGATGTTTAGAAGCAAATATGTGGAATAAAACGTATTTTTGAATTCGACATTATCTGCATTTACGCCCTCTACCGGCGAAATTGTACATCGCAGAAAAAAACGAAGTAAAGGATCGTCATTTGCATATTTCAAGCTTCCCAATGCAAAAAGAATTTTTCAAATCGGGTTGATAGTTGCAGAGATATCGTAGGTACAGACGGACGGACGGACTGACGGACGGACGGACTGACGGACGGGCAAACCGATAAAAGCACGATCTTTTTTTACAAAAGACGTGCTAACAAGCGAAAAACATTACACTTTCAATTACGTTTTTGAGGTAAGAAAGAAAGTACTGCGAAAAAAGGAAAGTAAAAAACATGCTAGCGTTCGATACACTTTAATGCTGATTGTGTGATTTTAATCAGAATTCGGTGACGCGTTATGGAATTACGTGTTGCCCAACAACTTGACCAGCTAGTTCTCGCGTGCAGTTTTGCCTAGGCATTTTACTTGAAAAAGCAAAGGCGCACACAGGATTTATGGGGTGGCCCAAAATATTGCAAACGCAAATTAAAATTCCCCGACGAAAATAACTCCCAAACTATTGGTAAGTGATAAAAATATCTCCGTCATATTAACGGGCGTTTCCAATTATTCGTAAAATACATATTTAAAAATAAGAAGCCAATAACAAAGTACGAAAGACCAAGTGATACCTCATGGGGAGGGCCCGGGCCCCTGGGCCACTCTCCACTGAATACGCCACCGCTCGAAAAGTTGCATGATTGTTGTCGTTTCAAAATATGCAAAGAAAAACGAAGACATACGTTTTTAATAATTCGTTCAGGATAGGCAAAGAATTTTTTTTTCTGACAGAATGTCATATAAATTTATGTTTATTCTGCAATCACAGAGGTCGTCTGTCCAGGGCCGTGGAGAGCGAGCTCGGACCCCAGTGCAATAAAATCCCCCCCCCCCCGCTTCTCCACTAACCACATAAAATAATCCATATTTCCGTTTCCTCACCTACCCTCCACCCACCATTTCATTACTTCTCGGCAACTCGACCGGTTGCAACTCTTCAATCTTTCTTTTTGCGGTTGATAATTTTTCATATTCTCCTCCGCACATCAGTGATATGTCGTTGCAAATAAACAGTGGTGGTAGTATGTCAAAATTATGATCGGAGTTTCTAGGTCAACTTTTTTTTTAATTGAAGTAAAATTAAATTAAAAGGAAATTTAAAAAAATAACATGTTTTAATGTGTATTGTAGTAGCAGTAGTACATATAAATCAAATATTGTATATATTTACAAAATTTTACTTTAAAAACGCTTTCGAAACAACACTTTTATTTTTTTTATTGTATTTCGAGCAAGTTTTGAATTTATTACATTTCTTACATTTATGACATAAATTATGCATTTTTACGCGTCACGTAGAAAATTTTTTTACGCGTAACTTCCCAACCCTGGTGACGGTATAGCTTGTAAAATATTCGGACACCATAAAATAATAATTAGAAAAAAATTACTTCAGAAACGGGCTCTGGGCCCCCTTAGGCACACGGGCCCCGGTGCTACAGCACCGACTCCCCCTCCCTCTCGTCAGGCCTGCGTCTATCAGTAATAGAAAAATAAAAGGAGCTATGTCAACGGTGTTGAAAAACCTAGCCTATCGGGAACTTCAAGCAGTTCGGTCAATATTTCGGACAGGCTTGATTGCATGGATGCTACTTTTGAAGGTAATAATAAAGACATTGCTGAGGGCCTTGAAGTAAAAATACAGACATTACTGATAACCTTGATGCCTCTGAAGTAAAAATAAAGACACTGCTGATGTCCTTGAAATTTCGCACGGAGCATTACCGATATCGCAACCAATTACTTGCTTTACAATAAATGCATAACATCCTCCTCCTGCCATATGAATTCATCAAAGCGAAGAGTAATGTTGATATGCTTTCGTGATCGCAAAGAGAGTCACCTCATTCGAAAGATGTATCCGATCCTGTTCATTATGATGTGTCTTTGTATCATGACAATGCTTGATTACAAAAATTAACATTATTCAGACGATTACGCTCTTCAAGAAAGAACAGAATTGAAGGAAGGAGCAGATGACTTTATTTGTAATGGGGGTCCAATACCCCGAGTCCACTGGCTTAACGTATCCGTGTGAAGCTCGGCAAAGTTTCAGTAGTTCACAGCACTGTGACTAGGATCGCCCTCTACCATTTTAACGGCAGCCGAGTGCGCTTGCGCTAACCTCCCGATCATAAACACATCCATGAAAACAAATTTTGAAGATGTGAATCCGTTTTTGGTGTAAATATGACCAAGGATGGTAAGTCAGATAATATCCGAAAACTTGATACTTTCGTCGTCCTGGAGCGGGAATCGAATCCGCGTTTCCTGGATAGTGTCCGAGTATGCTAACCACTACAACACCCAGAACGACCAAATCTCAAGTTTACGATAAATTTGAATATAGCCATCACAGGATTCGCTAGTCGAAGCAACCGGCATTCATGTTTAGCTAATCTGGAGGTTAAGAATTCTATCCCGTGATTGCCCGGAGGAGCAGATACATCACGAATGGAATACGGGATTACACCGTACAATACAAATTTTGAAGATCGCAATCCGTTTTTTGGTGTAAATATAACAAGGATGGTAAGTCAGATAATATCCGAAAACTTGAAAATGTCGTCGTCCTGGAGCGGCAATGGAACCCGCGTCTCCGAGATAGCGCCCGAGTATGCTACCCATGTGATGGTTATATTCAAATTTATCAGAAACTTGACACTTGGTCGTACTGGGTGGTGTAGTGGTTATCATACTCGGGCGCCATCCGGGAGAATCGGGTTCGATTTCCGCTCCAAGACGATGAAATTTTCAAGTTTTCTGATATTCTCTGACTTACCATGCTTGTCATATTTACACAAAAAATGGATTCACATCTTCAAAATTTGTATTGTATGGTGTCCCGTATTTCATTCATAACACATCCATGAAGTTGTTTAATATTCGTTACCAAACTTCTAGCCACCTTCATTTACCATCCGATTAAAGACATTGTTGAATAACATTTCTCAAGAGACGACGAGGGAGGTCTGCTTTGCTGACGACCGCGAACAGCTAGTCACATTTCATGGTGAGACAATGTTTATAAACAGTATAATAATTCAGTTTCATCGTGTTCATGATACGAACAATAGAACGTTTATTCACTTCTATATTTTATTTGGCTCTATAGTCGTACTATCGGAAAACTTTAGTCCGGACATAGAAACTGAAACATCAAGCTATTCTATTAGGAGTATGTAAAAGTTTCCGCCGCCCCCACTAGCGGGCGATGTAGGAACCGGCCGGCGACCCGTGCTGTCAGTTCCTGCATGAAGCCAAGCGTGGCGGTCGATAAAGTTCATTTGCGGCACTGCTTGTTATTCAGGTTTAATTTAGGGAATAGTGCGAGTGAAGCATACGGTTCAATATGTCAGGCATATGGCCAAGCGGTTATGTGTGAACGGACATATCGAGAATGGTTTGCCAGGTTTATATAAGCTTGGAAGACAAGCCACGTGCAGGTCGACCGCAGGAACTCGTAGACGAGGAGCTGGAATCGCTTTTGCAAGAGGATGCCACACAATCGACCACGCAACAGACGACATGTTTGAAAGTGGCTTGATCGACGGTGGTACGGCGTCTACAGACCTTGGGGAAGATCCAGAAGATTGGTAAGTGGTTTCCGCATTCTTTAACAGCGCATAATATTGGTCAACGATTAGGATTGGGCATCTGCATGTCGTTGCTGAAGAGGTTTCAAGGGAAGAATTTCTTGTGGAAGGTTGTCACCGGGGATGAAAAATGGGTCTATTGCGACAACCCCGTACGCAAGCGATCCTGGGTCGACCAAGGCCAGCAACATCCACTACAAAGCAGGATATCCACGGGGAAAAGGTGCTGTGTGGTGGGATATACATGGCGGAGTGGTGTACTTCGAACTGTTGAAATCGGGAGAAACGATCACTGCACAACGATATAGCGATCAGTTGATGAAACTGAACGCCGCAATCGAGCAAAACCGCCCATAGACAGGTAAAGGATGCCGCTCAGTCATCCTGTTAGACGATAATGCCAGACCACGTGTCGGTGCTAATACGAAATCAACCCTTGAACAGTTACACTGGGAGGTTTTATCGCACCCAGCTTACTCCCCGGACATTGCGCCCTCAGACTTTCATCTGTTTCGCTCTATGCAACATGCCCTAGCCCAACAGCGGTTCACCACAGTTCCAGAGGTGAAAAATTTCGTCACTGCGTTTTTCAGCTCAAAACCAGAGTCCCTCTATCACAGGGTTATTCATTTGTTGCCTGAAAAATGACAAAACGTCATTGATGCTAACGGCCAATATTTCGTTGAATAATTGTGTATTAGTTTCCTGATTGTTCCTGTCTCCTTTTTTCCTTAAAACGGCGGAAACTTTTGCATACCCCTAATAGAAAAATAAATAAATATATGAATTGCCGTAAGAGAGTTAAGTATATCCAACTGCCTCATTTACTTTTGTAGTGTTTAAAGGTTCTCCAGAAAGTTACGAGGTTGTATTCGTGTACCTAAAACTTTTATCGTTCGTAACCACGCTTAAATTCAAAGTGTCTCCCCTCTGCTTTTTTTTTCTTTTTTTCACTCAGCAAACTAAAATATGTTTAGAATATGGAACACTTCACTGTGTTTACATTCCCAAGCAAATCAGAATGCCAGCTATAGAAAAGAAAGCACAGACAGCATTTGCATATAAACAAAGAAGAGGGACGAGTTTTTGAGTTGTACCTCCGTTTTAAAAAGCAGTGAACATGTTCCAGAAGTAATGAGCGTTCTGGATGATTACCTATCAGAAGAAATGACCATAGGTGTAATTTAAAAAGATATACACTATATTGACCGAAATCACCGGACACTTAGAAGAGAAACACAATATAGCATTTATTGACATACATTAGTAAGGTGTCGACCTTAATGCATGCACTGACCCTTCAAGACATGCTTTCGACAAGGTTTTGGAACACAGCGATAGGTATGCTCTTCCATTCAGTACATAATGCTGCCACTAACTGTTGCTTAGTAGTAGGCCTTGGTTCCAATCTTCTTATGCGACACTCTAATTCATCCCATAGATGATCTATGGGATTAAGATCAGGGCTCTGTGCTGGCCAGTCCACACACAATACGGAATTATCGTCAAACCATGCAGTAACAGTCCTTGCTTTATGGCTTGGTGCATTATCCTGCTGGTACCAACAAAGCTCGGTTCTATACCATTGTCACAGAGTCGGTAGGGCATAATTGTCCAGAATAACGAGGTAGACGTGCTGGTTAACAGGTTTGCCCACGATAACCAATGGGCCGGGACCATACCACGAAAAACACCCCACACGAGTACACTGCCAGCTCCAAACTTGACCGTAGAAACAGTACACTGTGGTAAATAGCATTCCCTCGGCTGCCGCCATACCCACACACCGCCATCAGACTGATGGATCGTGTATCTGGATTCATCAGCCCATTAGACCCGTTCCCATTGATCTACGGTCCGAGATAAATATTCTTTACACCATGCTAAACGACGAGTAGCATTCCAAGTGTAGATGACAGGCTTATGAGCAGCAGCACGGCCACGGTAACCCATGGAATGAAGTTCTCTGCGAATGGTACGTATACATACCGAGGTTCCAACATTATTACTCATCTGTACACTGAAGTCTTGTGCAGTAAGTACTCCATCGATTAGCTGTAATGACCCTCCTTAGGGTCATCCTTCGACGTCCGAAGACACTCCTTCGACGTCTTCTATCACTGATTTTCTTTGGTCTGCCGGTACGTTTTTCTGCCTCAGGCACGCCATGTGTCTTCCACTTATTCAGTACATTCAAACAGTTGACATGGGTATGGTTAAACGCCTATTGGTTTCCATTATGGGCAACCCACTAATATAACACCCAACAATCTTTCCTTTTTCAAAGTCAGTTCTCTCCCGCCGGGACATTTTCACTCAACCTCACAGCGCGATCAGCTGCAGGCTTGTTTTTATACCGTTTGCGCTCATCTTAACAACGCAGAGGATCCGTTCATTTGCTGTTGAAGGGGTGTCCGGTGACTTTTGTCAATATAGTGTACGTTGAGACTATTGAAAGGGGTGTAATTTTTCACGACTTTTGAACTGAACAGTTGCAAAAAGACAGGAATTAGTCACTTTTTCAGGTCCATTTCACCAACCCCCCCCTCCCCAGTTTAAATTTCAAAATTTGCGAGGTGAGAAGCTGGTAAAATGGATGTCATTTTTTCTCTGCTACTGAGAGCACAGCTCTGTGTTGAGCAGCAGTTCTTTTTAAGAAGACTTCTGTTAGAGATAGAAACTCTTCATTCGCCAAATATGATTCTGTACGTCATATTCCATTTCCTTAAAGTTAAGTAAATAAATTCAAAGAAAAAAAAACCACATTAAAAATCGAAAGTTTTGGCTTTGGGGAGAAGATTAAACGTATTGCTACGGAACAGCTGCAAACACTACAAAACTTTAGTATGAGAAGTGATTTTCCATTTGTAGAAACAGCGGAATCAGTGTTTTCAATACCTAACTAGTATGCTTTGAATGGGATTAAATTCTCATGTCTATAAACAAAATATGACTTTTTTTTTTACGCTTTCCAGCGGCAGGTTGAAGAAGCGTATATATATATATGCTTCAGCTTTGTCAGTCCGTCTGTCTGTCCGCACGATAACTCGCGTAAAAATGGTTCGATTGCGATGAAATATTAGTGTGTGGTAAGGGACAACTAGGGACGAACCCTATTGAAAATGGGCGAAATGGGGTCAAAGGTCAGGACATAGGAGCGTGATCCATTCCATCGCCCTTATGCGTTATAACTTACGTAAAAATGCTTCGATTGCGACAAAACTTTATCATGTTGTTCCGAGGGTATACTGAACCGGTTCTGTTGAATATCATCGAAATGGGGTCAAAGGTCAGGGCACAGGAGCAAGATTTATTCCACAGCTATTATCCTCATAATTTGAGTAATGATTTCTGGTATGTTGGAAAGCGTATCATAATCAATCCATTGCATTATTTTACTAACTTGTTTTATCATAGTAAGGTTCAATATGTTTCCATTATCTCTCATGTTTAACTTTTCGCACTAATCATGTTTTGTAATACAGTATTTCGAATACTTCAGTCACTCGTATCCTGGCGGTAAAACATGTGTCTCTTCATAATTCGCCAAGGGAGAATCTTAGTTAACACATACTAATGTTCTATCTTCTCCCTTTCAAATTGCATCTCGCTTCTCTGCTAATTGCCACAGTCAGTAGAAAAAAATCAGTTTTAAATCTTTTTCACTCTGAAAGCAAATAATCGATAACCATAAAAATGCAAAACAAAATGAGCAGAGCAAGAAAAATAATATAACTTTATCCGAAATTAATATTTCATCCGGAACATTCAGCATGTAGTATAATGACTTAACGATGTAATGCATAATTTCATTAATGCATAATTAAAACAACACACGTGAAGCATTTTTATCGTGAACGGTAAAACGCGGTATAACTAGAGGTTTTGATTTAGTAATTATTTTTTCCAGCGTTTAATAAAAAGAAAATATACTGCATAAAAAAAAGTTGAAGGTAATCACACACAAAGTTATTTTTCCATCGACAGGGTATTTGTAGTAAGGACTAACGATCTAATGAATAATTTCTTCAGTACATAAAAAGAAAAATAACATAATTTTATCCGAAGTTAATTTTCTGTCAATCGTAAGAAGTACGTGATAGAAAAAAAAAAAAAAAAAAAAAAGGGGGGGGGGCATTCCAGGTTATTTTGTTTGTCGCTGCGCGTTTTTTTTTTTTTTAAATACCCAATGATCAATGGGTGCTATGATGATCGCAATAAAAATGACAGCGCAGTTCTGGGGGCACGTGCAACTTTTATTTTTGCAAAGTTTCTGCCACTTGAAAACTTTCTTAGAAAACAAACGCCTGACGTAACATGCTTTAAAACAAGTAGGAACGAAGACTTTTTGTAGAACAAAAAGAAAACGCATAGAACGCTTAATATGGCACGTCTCCCATTGTCCCCGCTGCACACGAAAGAAACGCAAATAAAAAAAAAAAAATGATCACTGGCTATAGCCGTCACACAAACCGGTTCTGGAAAGAAACAGATGCATTACCTCATGACACTTCCGTTCCCTATTCTGCTCGAAGTGAATCGCCAAAGCTAAGAGTTGTCGACCAACTTCAACAGCTTTCTTCTCTGTAGAAATCGTGCATTTAGGCTCAGCCTTTTCTTTGTCCATTGGAGCCTGAAATTAAGTATGAAAAAAAATGGGGGAATTTTTTTTTTGAAGTTTGAGTAATGAGACAGAGACATAATAACATCATTCAGTGCATTCACTTTTTTCAAACACTACATCTTTAAATAAGTAAAGAACAAACACACACACAGACACAGCGTATATATATCGCATGCAGAAAGCAAAACAGACGTACCATTTTAACTTCCGTGTTGCGACGAATTGCGCGATAAGACAGAATAGAATTACTGGTGGTAGCGCAGTGAACTTTGAACCTCACAGCTCAATGGCAGGTAGTTGAATAATTCGGAAATTGCTAACCAGTACTAAAAGTATTGATGACCCGTTATGGAAGCACATCAGCGTACCGTCCAGGCATCGTTTCCTGATTGGTTAGGAAGTGCGGTACGGTACATTCGAGATCTTGATTGGCTGTACAACAAACATGGGAGCGTGAAGCATGTTGCAACATGCACAGCACGGCTTGCTGAGGTCAAGGACACTTGCAGTGTAATCTGGGATAAACAGACAGTTCAAAGGTGCGGGGGGGGGGAGAAAAATTAAAGAAAGTAAGAAAAGGAAAAGAAGGGGGAAAGGTAGGGGTGATATCTTAAAGATGATAAATGGCCTATTTTTAGTTAGCCACGGGAAATTTTGGTATAAGGTAAACAAAATCTGTGTTTAATCTTCGCAGAAATCTGATAGTCTTTGAATAGTTGTCATGTGACCATGATATAGTTACTTTCATAAATGAGGGGGATACACTTTGTAAGATCGAAATTTCGAAATATTTTTATACGTCACAAATTTGTTAATCGCAACGTAAATTTCTTTGGTACGAAGTCACGAAAAATTAGATTTTGTTGCATCATTTAACGTGTAAAACCGTCTTTGATTTTCATAAAAGATGCTATTTTGAAATCCTAACTGGACACTCATTTTTATCGTTGCGTATTTTTTTTTTCACTTTAAAACAGAAATGATAAACGTTTTATGTTTCCGAAATTTCAATATTTCATGTCCCTCGGGAGGTACGCCGTTCTTGATTCATGTCTATATTAATTATTCCATATGTTTCCATCTTGATATTTACTCATTTGCTGGTGATCTAACTTTTCACTACGATGAGACACGTTTGTTTCGACTAGTGCAGTGAAATCAAAAATGTCTGACGTTTCAGATAAATGCCCCAGTTGGTTGTATTTGACCGTCCTGGGTGGTGTAATGGTTAGCATACTCGAGCGGACAAATCGGGAGATGCGAATTCGATTCCCGTTCCAGGACAATGAAATTTTCAAATTTCTGTGGTTGTGTTACATGGAAAGAACAGCTTGATTTATGTCTATATTAAAGTACACTGTCACAATATTTGATATAAGAAAAAAAAGTGTGCTGCGGAACTATAGCTAGGAAATTTTGGCTCGCAGTTTATTTATATCTGTGAATTCTATTCGTAAGTTGAGTGAGATTTTTACGTTTGAAAATTTTGTCTCTGATTTTGCAGTTTTTAGAGCTTTTGACCCGAGACAATAAATTTTGTCCTTCGGACTCTTAGCTAAAAGCATATAGCCTTTAGCTAAGAATGCTCGCATTCAACTGTTTTGCTTTCGTATCATTTAGTACGTTACCCCTCAGGGCGGAATGTGAACTAATAACAATGTTGCAGGCTTCATTTAGAACAAGGCTAATAGAGTCTATTAACCTTAGCTTTAGAATACCAAACTCAGATTCATTCGTAGTAACAATTTGGCACATAGCAGCTGACCAAGAGAGCACTGCCTTCAGGAAGAGACAGCATCCTCTAATTTTTTTTTTATTTTTTTTTTTTGGATTGAAGTTTCAACGACCACCGTAAGCAACTGTCCCTAAGCAGTCGCCTGTCCTTAATTCAGGGCCACTGGTTCCAGGGAAGGGAGAGAGCCAGGGCCGTAAGACAAACACAACATCCATGCCTCACTGGGATTCGAACCCGGAACCTTCATAAGCCAGCGCTTAGACCACTGCGCCATCGGGGCGGCTAGTGTCGTCTGATTGTTTTAAGTGGTGTCTAACAGCAGCGGTTTCTTTGGTAACTTAGAAATATACAGTGTCAGAGGTGTTCTTCTCTAAGTTTAAATTACCGGGGTGTGTAGTTTTTTACCTTTTTGATACTTATAACGTCGATGAACTGAATATGCTCAGTTATTATGATAATTACGATATTAGTTTAAATTAGGTAGGAAAACAGTTTATGAATTCCAAATGTTTTTACTATTTTTTAGTTGCTCAGTTAAGAAAAACAAAACTCTTTCAGCTAACGCGTAGCTACTCTTTGTGATATAGACATTTTTAGCTGAATTGCAAATTTATGAAGGTTTAGTTTTTATTCATTGAAATATTTTTTTATTTTTTATATGCATATAAAAGAACATAGACATATAAAATGTGTGCGCTTGCGTGTGTGTGTGTGTGAGTGAGATAGGGGAGGGGGGGGGGGGAAGAGAACCCGCCGAGACTTTAATAAGCACTAAACATTGCGTTCCTCCAAAACAAACCATCTACTTTCACCACTGAGTGTACAGTCTTGAATCCGATATTTTCCGGCACAGATACAACATATACACAAAATACTAAGTGCGAGTTATTTGCCTTATTTTCGGAATCACGTGAACAATAAATAGCGCGTGCATTCAATTTTCTTGATTTATTGAGAATGTAAAAGAAATATCAGCCGGTGACACAGCTGATGAAAATGGCGAAGAGGGGAACCGTTCGAACAATTTCAATGCAACTTTACATAACTTCCCTCCGATGAATCAGTATTTACCAAATCTACAGAAAACACTGTCTTCCTGTTTTCAAGTATATTGAACATATGGCAGATGTGAAAATCAAAGCAATTGGAAAGGAAAAATCTGCAGTCAGCTCAACCGCACTACGGTATACCTCACTTCCCCCTTTGTTAAGATGGAAAATTTCAGACGATGCCAGATCCAAAAAACTAGCGTCGCAGTAGTCTACGTTAAATGCAGAACTTCACCTATCTCACTCTGTGCCGTGAAGCGCATAACGGCTCGCTACAACGCGTTAATCATTTTTGATGAGATTGCATTTTGACTTTAGTGCACAGTGAAGATGCACCTTAGGTCTTTTTGCGCGGTAATTTAAACGGATATGGTACGTTCTAATTCATTGCCTTATCGTGGATATCAGCTCGCGAAACAAGTTTTATATACTACTAAAAATAGCGCGAAAGGGGTCCAGGTTCGAACCCCGGCTTTCCCCGGATGTTGTGTTTACCTTACAGCCCTGGCTCTGTCCATTTCCTGGAACCAGTGGGCCTAAATTAGGGACGGTATTTAGCGTCAGCTTTCAGATAGGAAATGTCAAATGATCGCCACGTGAGGAATTCCGAAATTGGGTAAATCTTACTTGATCAAGCATCACATTCGTATTTCATATTTAATGTATATAGCATAATTTGTCTTTCCGCTGTAACTTAGCCCTTACGTCAGTAATTACGTTATGTGTGCTAAGGTTAATATAATATTAGAAGGCACTCATACGTATTACAAGAAAGAGGTCGATTGTAACACTGGCGCCAACCACAGGAGGGTGCTCAGGGGCTTGAGCACCCCTTTTGAAATCATTGGGGGGGAGGTGCTCCGCACCCCTTCAAATTTTTGTTATATATACCGGATTCATACTTTATATTTAGTTCCATTTGACATAAAATTAAATAAGATAATCGGAATATAGCGCAAATATTTGGTTTCTATAAAAAAACCAATATCTTGAAAAAATCGTGTTTTAACTACAGATACCGAATAAACACTTAAGAAATAAGACAGCCAAGCAAGCGAGAAATCAAGGGTGTGGGATGTGGTTTGTACCCTACCTTCCTAATTGTTTAAAATTTCACTGTGATATATTTTTTTCGCAATCACGTTCCTTGCACATCAATAAGTTGTCAGCAGCTCGCCATGCACGTATTGAGCTTCGGTAGGGTCACAAAGCCATAAATGTCAGAGCGGGAGTAAAGAATGACCGTCCGAGAGCAGAAGACACACAGCGAGACAGCGAATGATCTTTTCTCGCTCAAAGGATAATTTTGAAGGCTTTTTTTTTCTGTTGTTGTTGCAGTTATTGTTTGTTTGTTTGACATAATTCTGTTGATGAGGCTTTTTTTCTTCCTAGCTTTATAAAACATATAAGCAGTCACCAATAGTAACACCAATCAATCCACGCAGGGGTAATATGCCAAATCGATAACAACCGGTTCACATGGTGAACACCCGTTTCCCCTAATCCGTTTCCCCTAATTCCCGTTTCCCCTAATCACGTTTACCCCAATGGCGTTTCCCTGAAATCGCTTTTACCCGAATTCCCATTTCCCTAATTTCGTTTCCCCTAATTTCGTTTCCCCTAATTTCGTTTCCCCTAAATCTCGTTTCCCCCAATGGCGTTTCCCCGAAATCGCTTTTACCCGAATTCCCATTTCCCTAATTTCGTTTGCCCTAATCTCGTTTCCCCTAAATCTCGTTTCCTAATTCGCATTTGCCCTAAACACGTTTACCCCAATGGCCTTTCCCCGAAATCGCTTTTACCCGAATTCCCATTTCCCCTAATTTCGTTTCCCCTAATCTCGGTTCCCCTAAATCTCGTTTCCCCTAATTCATATTTGCCCTAAACAAGTTTACCCCAATGGCGTTTTCCCGAAATCGCTTTTACCCGAATTCCCATTTCCCCTGATTTCGTTTCCTAATCTCGGTTCCCCTGAATCTCGTTTCCCCTAATTCGCATTTGCCCTAAACACGTTTACCCCAATGGCGTTTCCCCGAAATCGCTTTTACCCGAATTCCCATTTCCCCTAATTTCGTTTCCCCTAAATCTCATTTCCCCTAATTCACGTTTGCCCTAAACACGTTTGTCCGTATCAAAGTTTCCCCTAAAAACGTTTACTGTATCAAGTTTGTTCTAATTCTCCTTTGCCTTGATTCGCGTTATCCCCAATTCATGTTTGTCCTGATTTTCGTTGAGTGAAATAAAACGTTTCTTTTATCGCCAAAATTCAGGGAAAAAATCGGATTTATCGTGAAATTCAGGAAAAAAATCGTTGTATGTAATTTTTTATCGTCAAATTCAGGAAAATATATGTATATTTAATCATCATCATCAACCATTTTCAATCTACTGCTAGATGAATAAAGATCTCACCAAGTTTCTTCCACTACGGTCTGTTTTGCCCCTGTCTCCACCATCTCACTCCCGCATGCTTTCGAATTTCATCCACCCATCTCACTCCCGCATGCTTTCGAATTTCATCCACCCATCTCACTTCCGCATGCTTTCGAATTTAATCCACCCATCTCACTCCCGCATGCTTTCGAATTTCATCCACCCATCTCACTCCCGCATGCTTTTGAATTTCATCCACCCATCTCACTCCCGCATGCTTTCGAATTTCATCCACTCATCTCCAATGTGGTCTTCTTCTGGGTCTTTTCCTGTCCCTTGGAGTCCAATCTAAAATTTCGGCTGTCCATCGATGGTCCGTTCTTCTGGAAACATGTGCAGCCGATTGCCGTTTCAGGGATTTTACTCTGCTGATGATGTCTTCCACTCTTGTCATTTTTCGGATCCACGAGTTCCTCATCTTAGCTCTCCTGGTTACACCAAGCATGCACCTCTCCATGTTGCTTTGAGTTGTCTGCAGCCTTTGTATATCTCTTTTAGTTAAGGTCCACGTCTCTGCACCATACGTAAGCACTGGAAGGATGCATTGATCAAACACTTTTCTTTTAAGACATAATGGCATATTGCTCTTGAAAATTATACTACTTCTTCCAAAAGATCTCCAGGCAAGTTTTGTACGCCGATTAATTTCTTCATCAATGTGACCCTCACTTGATATCTGCTGTCCAAGATAAATGTAGGTATTGGTTATCTCCAGCTTTTCCCCATCAATCGATAAATTTTCATTTTTTGTAATAGGTACATCACTTTTGTCTTCTGAAAGTTCATTTTTAATCTCCCTTCTTTACTCTTGTCAGCAAGTTCCTGGGCTGCAGCTATATATATATATATATATATATATGGCTACATACTCTGCAGCTATATATATATCATATATCATCATCATCATCATTGTCAACCATTATCAATCCACTGCTGGACGAAGGTCTCCCCAAGTTTCCTCCACAACGGTCTGTCTTGTGCCAGTCTCCTCCATGTCACTCCCGCATACTTTCGAATTTCATCCACCCATCTTCCATGTGGTCTTCTTCTGGGTCTTTTCCTGTCCCTTGGAATCCAATCTAAAATTTCGGCTGTCCATCGATGGTCTGTCCTTCTGGCAGTATGTCCAGCCCATTGCCATTTCAGGGATTTAACTCTGATCATGATGTCTTCCACTCTTGTCATTTTTCGGATCCACGTGTTCCTCTTCTTATCTCTCCTGGTAACACCAAGCATGCACCTGTCCATGCTGCTTTGAGTTGTCTGCAGCCTTTGTATGTCTCTTTTAGCTAAGGTCCACGTCTCTGCACCATACGTAAGCACTGGAAGGATGCATTGATCAAACACTTTTCTTTTAAGACATAATGGCATATTGCTCTTGAAAATTATGCTGTTTCTTCCAAAAGCTCTCCAGGCAAGTTTTGTACGCCGATTAATTTCTTTATCAATGTGACCCTCACTTGATATCTGCTGTCCAAGATAAACGTACGTGTCTGTTATCTCCAGCTTTTCTCCATTAATCGATAAATCTTCATTTCTTGTAAAAGCATTGTACATCACTTTTGTCTTCTGAAAGTTCATTTTTAATCCCACTTCTTTACTCTTGTCAGCAAGTTCCTGGATCATACTCTATAGCTCTGTTGGGGTAGTTGCAAAAATGACTATGTCATCAGCAAAACGAAGGTGGGTTAGACAATCTCCATTAATCTTTATCCCTTTGTTTTCCCAGTTCAGTGATTGAAAGACATTTTCCAATGTGGCATTAAAGAGCTTCGGAGATATGGTGTCACCTTGTCTGACTCCTTTTCCAATTTTTATGTGTGTTGTATTTTCAAACAGCCTAATCTTTGCACTTGCATTTTCATAGATGTTATTAATAATATTAATGTATGCATCTTCAATACCGCAGGATTTCAGAGCCATTGCAACTGCTGATGGTCTCACCGAATCAAAGGCTTTTTCATAATCGATAAAAGCCATGCACAATGGAAGTTCATATTCCCTCGCTCTTTCAATTAGTTCTCTCAGTACATGGATATGATCTATTGTGCTGTAGCCACTCCTGAATCCAGCTTGTTCTCTCGGTTGAGCCATGTCCAGTGTCACCTTCAAGCGGTGTGAAAGAACTTTAGTGAAGATTTTATAAACCACTGATAGGAGGCTGATAGGTCTGTAGTTCCTGAGATCCTCAATGTCACCTTTCTTATGTAGCAAGATCATTGTAGCGTTGTTCCAATCCTCAGGAATTTTCCCTTCATTAAGGCATCGAGTGAAAATTTGGGCGAGTACTGTTTCGATTTCTCCACTTGCTTCTTGTATGATGTCTACAGTAATTCCATCTTCTCCTGGAGCTTTTCCCCGCTTCATGTTCTTGATTGCATGTGCAACTTCTGCTGGAAGGACTGGAAGAACTCTGGTACTGGTACCTTTCATGATGTCTGGAGTACATGTATCATCCCTTTCATATAATTTGGAGTAGAAATCTTTCACTCTTGTCAAAATTTCGCCTCTATTTCTTGTTACAGAACCATCTTCTTTTCTCAGTGTCATAATCTGTTTTTTTCCCTTACTGAGATGTCCCTTTGCTATCTTTAGGCTTTGGTTGTTTTCAATTGCTTTCCTTACTAGTTCACAGTTGAATTTCCTTACGTCTTCAGTGATACTTTTTCGTACTGTCTTGCATAGCTCTATATATTCCACTTTGGAAGTCACATCTTCTTTAGTTGTCCTCATCACTCTTCTTTTTTTCATCAACATTTTGGTTTTTCCTGATAATTTGTTCACATGCAATTTGTTCTTAGACCCAGTTAATTTTGTTGCTGTTTGCATAAGAGCTTTGGTTACTTTTCTGTTAACTTCAGAAATATCCACTTCTTCCGATGTTAGGCCTTCTAAAGCAGAGAACCTGTTCTTCAGTTCCAATTTGAAGGTATTATGGTGTTTTTTAAGGTTGGTTATGTCAATACATTTTGTTTGTCTTATGAGCTTGCTACGTTCGAGTTTAGTGTTGAGGTGCATCTTACATCTCACCAATCTATGGTCACTGCCGGTGTTGAACTTGTTTAGCACACTGCAGTCTTCTATGACGAATTTTTTGTTACACATAATAAAATAAAATCAATTTCACTTGTCGTCCCATTTGGATGTCTCCATGTCCATTTCCTGTGTGGCCTTTTCTTGAAAAAGGAGTTCAAGATGAAAAACCCTTCTGCCTCTGCAAACTCTACGAGCGTATTTCCACGCTGGTTTCTGTTGCCGTGACCGAATTTACCTACTGAAGTTTCATTCTGTTGCCGTTGCCCTATTTTTGCATTGAAATCTCCCATAATTATCTTCAAGTGCTGCTTACCTTTATTATTTAGATCACGAAAAGTGATGTACAATGCTTTTACAAGAAATGAAGATTTATCGATTGATGGAGAAAAGCTGGAGATAACAGACACGTACGTTTATCTTGGACAGCAGATATCAAGCGAGGGTCACATTGATAAAGAAATTAATCGGCGTACAAAACTCGCCTGGAGAGCTTTTGGAAGAAACAGCATAATTTTCAAGAGCAATATGCCATTATGTCTTAAAAGAAAAGTGTTTGATCAATGCATCCTTCCAGTGCTTACGTATGGTGCAGAGACGTGGACCTTAGCTAAAAGAGACATACAAAGGCTGCAGACAACTCAAAGCAGCATGGAGAGGTGCATGCTTGGTGTTACCAGGAGAGATAAGAAGAGGAACACGTGGATCCGAAAAATGACAAGAGTGGAAGACATCATGATCAGAGTTAAATCCCTGAAATGGCAATGGGCTGGACATAGTGCCAGAAGAACAGACCATCGATGGACAGCCGAAATTTTAGATTGGATTCCAAGGGACAGGAAAAGACCCAGAAGAAGACCACATGGAAGATGGGTGGATGAAATTCGAAAGTATGCGGGAGTGACATGGAGGAGAATGGCACAAGACAGACCGTTGTGGAGGAAACTTGGGGAGACCTTCGTCCAGCAGTGGATTGATAATGGTTGACAATGATGATGATGATGATGATATATATAGCTGCAGAGTATGCAGCCATATATATATATATATATATAGGTATATATATATATATATATATATATATATCCAAAAGCAGAGTTAAGGACAAAATTTAAAACCGAATTTTAAAACAAAATTCTTTTAACACACATTCTGAAGATCATGACGCACAACGCAGCAGTGATGAATATCCAGAAATTAAGTTTGTATATATATAACATTGAACATGACGGGCGTCTCTTGAACTATTCTAACCAAAAAATATCTTCTATTGATACATATTCAAATAAATTGTATAAAACTAAACGTAGAATTCGAAATAATTGGTTTTCGTACTAAATGAAATTATAAATGAAATTATTTTTCCTATAAATTAAAAACTAAAGCTTTAAGAAAGCACACAAACACAGGTAGTTTCAGGGAAAATTAACTTTTGTAGCTTTTGTTTTTCTTTTTGTTACAAACTTTATAACTATGTCCAAATTGTCTAAGTCTGTAGCAATTTTGTTTTAATTACTAACGAAAAAAAAAAAGTATCTGCTGTTTCACATTTAATCAGAAGTAACTTTTCATATTTCTAAGTTTGGAAAACGATCTATCGGCGTAAGCCACTGCACAGACAGTAAAAATTTGAAAAGAGGATTTTGTGCACCTTATTGCCGCTATCAATTCTCAGGAACGAAAAAGGGAGCATTGTAATTTTTTTTTAAATTACCAAAAATTTTCTTTATCCTTTTTGGATTTCAAGTTTAACAGAAAGAAAAGGAAAGATGTTTATTTTCAGGCAGTGTAAAAATCCATAAAATCTAAAACAAATTTCGTTTAACTTAACATTGTACACGTGTGCCCCCCCCCCCCCTGACAGTTTTCTTGAAGCAGCACATGCCTTAGATAATTTGTTGACTTGTAGGTTGTAAATGCTGAAAATCTCCCGATCAGACCAGAAATTCTTTATATTTTATACTTTTGGTGTAACCCCCCCCCCCCGTCCCCCCGAAAGGTTTCGTGAGGCAGCACATGCCCTCAGATAATTAATTGCAGACTTACAGTTTGTAAATCCTGAAATCTTTTGTTCAGTTGTAGAACATAAACATTTTTTTTAAAGAATTACATTAATAATCGCAATTAAGAAAAGACGAAATTACGGAAACTTTATGTGATTCAGATAACCAACTTCCAAGAACGTGGCCACGAAGCGGTCGAAAGCGCAATTTTTATACGGCCTGTTAAAATTTTTGTGGCCAGTTCACCGATGGCCAGTTCTCCTACAATCAATCAGTGATGGTGCTAACTGAGAAAACATTCAAACAGGACAAACTGACGTCTACTGTTAAGGGGGAACTCAATTAGCAAAAGGCATTTCCACGGCTCATGCTTAGAGTCTCGTACGGTGGGGAGAAGGAAGGGGTCTAGTACGCTAAGAACTCTTAAAAAGTGGGCCTTCTGCGTTCACAATTCTAGCGAATGCTTTTCAATAGTATCTCTTGCTTTAATAAAAGTTTAATGCGATGTAGTACTTTATCTGTGAGGAATGGTAGCGGAGGGGGGGGTCGTGCCAGATACAATGGCTGCGTTAAGGACTAACCGTATAATGGTCCTCACCATGTGCACTTCTTTACACTTTTGTTGGCATGGTTATCGACATCATCAACAAGAAAGGAAAGAATAATTCTCTTGAGATATCAAGACCCACCGTTTTATTTCGGTTAGTAAAAACCAAACATGAATTAGGGCAAACGTGAAATAAGGAAAACGCGAATTAGGAAAAACTTGATACGGGCAAACGTGAAATAGGGGAAACGAGATTAGGGCAAACGAAATTAGGGGAAATGGGAATTCGGGTAAAAGCGATTTCGGGGAAACGCCATTGGGGTAAACGTGTTTAGGGCAAACGTGAATTAGGGGAAATGAGATTTAGGGGAAACGAGATTAGGGGAAACGAAATTAGGGGAAACGAAATTAGGGGAAATGGGAATTCGGGTAAAAGCGATTTCGGGGAAACGCCATTGGGGTAAACGTGTTTAGGGCAAATGCGAATTAGGGGAAACGAGATTTAGGGGAACCGAGATTAGAGGAAACGAAATTAGGGGAAATGGGAATTCGGGTAAAAGCGATTTCGGGGAAACGCCATTGGGGTAAACGTGTTTAGGGCAAACGTGAATTAGGAGAAATGAGATTTAGGGGAAACGAGATTAGGGGAAACGAAATTAGGGGAAATGGGAATTCGGGTAAAAGCGATTTCGGGGAAACGCCATTGGGGTAAACGCGTTTAGGGCAAACGGGAATTAGGGGAAACCAGGTTTAGGGGAAACGAGATTAGGGCAAACGAAATTAGGGGAAATGGGAATTCGGGTAAAAGCGATTTAGGGGAAACGCCATTGGGGTAAACGGGATTAGGGCAAACGGGAATTAGGGGAAATGTATTAGGGGAAGTGAGGCTACGCGGTTCACATGGACTGCAAGATGAATGATGGCGGGGTGGGGTGGAGATTTCCAAGATACACTTGTTGATCAAAGCAAAACTTTCACTGTGATATACGCTGCGTTATAAACAAAGGGATAAAGATCAATGGAGATTATCTAACCTACCTTCGTTTTGCTGATGACGTAGTCATTTTTGCAACTACCCCGTCAGAGCTGCAGAGTATGATCCAGGAACTTGCTGACAAGAGTAAAGAAGTGGGATTAAAAATGAACTTTAAGAAGACAAAAGTGATGTTCAATGCTTTTACAAGAAATGAAGATTTATCGATTGATGGAGAAAAGCTGGAGATAACAGCCACGTACCTTTATCTGGGACAGCAGATAACAAGTGAGGGTCACATTGATGAAGAAATTAATCGGCGTACAAAACTTGCCTGGAGAGCTTTTGGAAGAAACAGCATAATTTTCAAGAGCAATATGCCGTTATGTCTTAAAAGAAAAGTGTTTGATCAATGCATCCTTCCAGTGCTTACGTATGGTGCAGAGACATGGACCTTAACTAAAAGAGACATACAAAGGCTGCAGACAACTCAAAGAAGCATGGAGAGGTGCATGCTTGGTATAACCAGGAGAGGTGCATGCTTGGTATAACCAGGAGAGGTAAGAAGAGTAACTGGTGGATCCGAAAAATGACGAAAGTGGAAGACATCATGATCAGAGTTAAATCCCTGAAATGGCAATGGGCTGGACATACTGCCAGACAGACAGTCCATCGATGGACAGCCGAAATTTCAGATTGGATTCCAAGGGACAGGAAAAGACCCAGAAAAAGACCACATGGGAGATGGGTGGATGAAATTCGAAAGTATGCGGGAGTGACATGGAGGAGACTGGCACAAGACAGACCGTTGTGGAGGAAACTTGGGGAGACCTTCGTCCAGCAGTGGATTGATAATGGTTGACAATGATGATGATACGCTAAATGCTAACAATAACAAGTAAGGAAAATGATACAGTGCAATGATTATGAAGCGCGTTCCATTCCAACACTGAGCACGTCAGTTAGTTTGCTACTGCTAGAGCGAGCTCCTCAAAGGTATCGCTATTAGCCTACTGTCTGTTTTGACTAATGATATATACTGCCAATTTCAAGCTTTTTCAACAGGTTTAATTTTCTGATTGTAGTCCCCAACAAAATGCTCAAATTTTGTCCAAAAGAAAAATATTTATAGGAGCTCTTGTGCGCACATTACAGAAAATTAAATCGGAAGAATTAAAACTGGATTCAAGAATAAGGTTGCTATAAAAAATGTAATATATTTATCATGAAATCATGTATCGGTTTGCTTGCGTTTACACAGAAGACAAGGTCCATTTAAACATCTAAAATTTCAACACTGGAAAAGGTAACTGCCTTTTGAATTTCAGCACCGCTCGAAATTTTCAGAAGTCGTCGCCCATGAATTGTATACAAATACGTTTATTTTGCTTGCATGGTTTGCACTCCACACTCACAAATGGTTTACTGGTTTATTCGATACAGCATCAGTGATTTAACATCCAAACACAGTTATAACAGCACGTCTATCATCAATAACATCAATCCCCTTAAACAACCGCTGCATTGCATTTTTATCTATCGTTCTTATCCGGCCACATATATGTCACTCTTTCTGACCTCAGTGTGTTGCCAACAAAAGTAAAATTAAACACCGTTTGACCTTGAATTTATTTAAATATATTTTAATTGGTTATAAACACTTTTCAAATTCCCAACGGAAATGAAATCTTTGACTTTTTTAAGTATATTATTATCTCTAAACCACCAACGGTTTCAGTGACCTTGAGTTCATTCAAAAGATTTGAACAACGGTTCTTTAAAGTTATAATATTTTGATGACCTGCAGATTTCTTTTTCTTTTAACTAGGGCGGAAATCCAGTATCTGCCTTTCCCGTTTTCTTTTTCCTTTCTACCTCTTTCTATTTAAATGTCATACTCTCGAGATCGTTTATATCCGTGAATACACTACACAGAAATTACAATAACCGGAACTAACTTTTTTTTTCTGTGGTTTCCCATTTTTTAAACAATGTTGGCTGGCATCATGTGATTTCGTGATGATAATCACTTATTACTTTCGCTCTCTTTATCCCCACTCCTTCCATTAGAATAAAGCGATTTTGAAACCTTCTCCTATCCCTACTGACTTTGGGCTGTGACTGAATAGCAAAGACCACGCCTACGTGTCCGCAAAGTGGAATGACCGGACCCGCTTCAAGGTCAACAAATTAGGGGTTATTGCAATACGACTTCTGAAGCCGGCATTGTTCGAGCAGAGGTAGCATCGATCCATTTGTATCGTGTTTCCTAATGGAAGCAGATAGGTTCTGTGGACCAGAGTGCCAGAAACGAGCAAACCTAATATGATTAATGGCACATGAATGCGTGACAGTGCTCGGCGCAGACAAACTAATTAAGTCTTTCAGAGAAAAATTGTTCCTTCTAATCGGAAATCTTGACGCTCTTAAGTGAATTCTGGGACAATAATAACAGGTGATGAATCCGGCTGCTATCTAAACCTCACTCACACGCACAATAGTACTATTTATTGTTATTATTTCCTTTTCACAGTCCATTTGTTGTAGAACAAAAGGGCAACCCTGTTCAGTTTACGCTACAGCGGATCAGTCCTTTGCTGTAAACAGCAGAATATAGATTAAAATTTTCTTGTGTTTAGATGTGTAAAGTTACTCAGGGTTCGATAAACTATGATTAAAGTAAAATGATGGCGAATAAATCCCTCATGAATAAATTTTTCGCTGCACAACTTTCTATTCCGTTTGGAACACGCGTAACATTCTTCGGCGGATTCGCGGAATTTCGCTTTTTTTGTCGTCATTACATTGGCGCTATTCGCAGGGTAAATAAAAAACTGTAAAGAATTTTTAGGGTGATAGGGATGAGGGTGGTTTTTTTTTCGTATAGGGACGGTTTATACCGCCTTTCAAAACTTTCGAAAACGACAGTTAAACTGAGTTAAGGTTTTTGTTTTTCTGAGCTTGAACGACAACCCTGAACAACTCAATAAGCAGTCGCCCGTCCATAATTTAAGGTCACAGGTTCCAGGAAAATGAGGGAACCTGTGCCGTAAGTCAAACAAAACATCCATGCCTCACTGGGATTCGAACTCGGACCTATCTCGGACATATGATCAGGAGCCAGCGCTTAGACCTCCGCGTCACCGGGCGGCGAATATATTGCTTCAGTAACTCCCCCCGCTCCTTTTTTTCCCTTGCGATGTTCCCTCTGTAAAGTATTGTTGTTAAGTATCATCTTTTCCCATAAGTATTTGTACACCGTCGAGTCACATTGTGGCCATCTCCTACTTTTGACGTCAACAGCGCGTTGCCGATTAAAGAAGGCACGTGTCCTGAGCTGGATTGGAGAATATATGAGGTGTGCTGTAGACGTTCTGAAAACATAGGCCGCGGGTGGCCAAGTGGGCAACGTTCGTGATTGCCTCAGAAAGGACCTCTGGTTTGATCCCGGGCAGGTACGAACGCTCGATCCACTAAATATCCGCCGTGCGTCGGATGGGCACGTTAAGTCGTCGTACCCCGGGCACTGGTCCCCGGTAATAAATAAAGGCGTCTTCCACCCCCTTTCTACTTCGCTTCCGTGTCACTTTCCTATCGGGCACTCTAGCCCACATCTCCTAGCTTCCCAATTTCTAAGGGTTGTTCAAGACCTGGGGTCAGACACTCCCTTCCTAAAATCCTCTAGATATGATCATGATCAGATCTGAAAACATATCACTCGTTGCTGTCATGGATGAAAGGATCTATTTATCAGATTTGCGAAAAGGGATGATTATCGGCTTTTTAGCCAAGGGTGGCAGTATTTCTGAAACAGCGCAGTTTGTGAACTGTTCGCGTGCTGCTGTGGTTAAAGTGTATCGTGATTGGAGAAATGGCACCATTGCGAATAAGCGACGCGAAAACTGCGGAGTGCCACGTGCCATCGATGTGAGGGATGATCGTCGGCTTTGAAGGTGCGTGAGGGCCAATCCACACGCTACAGTGGAGCAACTCACTGGCCGAATGAATCAGGGGGCTACCGGAAGTGTGTCTAAAACGACAGTTCAGCGAACCCTGCTTCGTATGGGGCTCCGATGCAGACGGATGGTTACTGCTATGCTAACGAAGGTGCATCGCCAGAAAAGGCTTACATTTGCACGGCAGTATTGGAATTGGACCTCCTCTAATTGGCAACGGATTGCCTTCTCCGATGAATTAAGTTTTAAAGTGTTCTACAAGGTAAATAGCATCCAGTGTTGAAAGAATTTTTTAAATCACACATGTAAAAGCAGTGATATTGACAGATTAAGCATTTGCGCCCCTAACGGCGAATTTGTGTACTATTTTAGAAAGAAAATACACACGCAGAGTTTACATAGTTAGTAGTATCTGACCGAAGAAAGTTTTTCAATCCCGCAGATATTGCTGTAAACGGAAACGTGAACTTATGCCTTCTGGTAGCAGACTTGTGCCCTAAGAAAAATTTGAAATTATATGAGAAACATGTCGCAGCGGAAACGCTTTTCAACAAAGAAAGAATTTTTCAAATCGTACTCCTAGGAGCGGAGATATCGACAAAAACAAGATATATATCAACACCCTCTGGCGGAGAAACCATGCATTCTTTTAAGAAGAAGATATTCCGAAAAAGTTCATCGACGTGAGGTAGCATCGGTCCACGAACAAACTTTTTCAATCGAGTTTTCAGGAGCTCAGATTTTGCTGCAAATACATCAGAAGCAGAAATTAACATTTACGCCCCCTGGTGGTCAAACCATTCTTTATGAAATATTAGAAAATATATGCAAAGAATTTCCCATCAGGAGCTGTATCCGGTGCAGAAAATGGTTTTCAAATTGGAGTTATAGAAGCAGAGATACCGGGGAAAACGCAATTTACCTTTACGCCCCCTAGCGGAAAGTGTATGCGTACTTGACAATTTTGAACTTATATGAGAAACATTTTCCACCGAAAACGCTATCTAACAAAGAAGGAATTTTCAAATCCGACCCTTAGAAAAAGAAGATAGTGACAGAAATAAGATATACATCTACGCCCCCTGGCGGAGAAACCATTGATTATTTTAAGATGAAAATATTCGGAAAAGATTTATCGACATAAGTAATATCGGACTCTTAGAAGCAGAGATATCGACAAAAATAAGATATGCCTTACGCCTCCTGGCGTAAAAACCATGCATTATTTTAAGAAAAATATTTTCAAAAGATTTTTCGATGTGAGCGGTATCGGTCAACGAAAGAATTTTTTCAATCGAGTTTTCAGTAGCTGAGATTTTGCTGCAAATACATCAGACGCAGAAATTAACACATACGCCCCCTGGTGGCCAAACCATTCTTTATCAAATATTAGAAATTCTTCCTATCAGCAGCTGTATCCTGCGCAGAAATAATTTTTCTAATCGGAATTTTAGAAGCAGAGATATCGGGGAAAACGCAATTTACCTTAACGCCCCTTAGCTGAAAGTCTATGAGTTACTTGAAAATTTTGAAATTATATGAGAGCATTTTACAACGGAAACGCTATCTAACAAAGAAGGAATTTTTCAGATCCGACTCTTGGGAGCAGAGATATTGACAGAAAAAGGATATACATCTACGCCCCCTGGCGGAGAAACCATGCATTATTTTAAGAAAGGAAATGTTCTCAAATGTTTATCGACATGAGCGGTATCGGTATACGAAAGATCTGCGCGATTAAAAATCCGATTGGAAAACTTCTTTCTTCCATCAGATAGGCTACTACTGTTTTCTATATCGGTTCGCTTGACTTTGAATAGCTTTGAAGAATTTAATTCGCGTCAGAACGGATTCAAAAGACGTGCTAATTACACCCGAAAAGTCGGTGTCATCTTTCTTGTTACCAACTCCATCCAGAATTCCATTACGTGTCTCCTTTAACAAGAACAAAAACCAAAAGGTAACAAGTTTTTAATTTTTAGCCTGTAAATAACAATTTTAAAGAATTTTAGGACTGTTTTAAAAGTATAAGCATGATGATTGTGTGATATAATAGAATTATATTTATTAAAGTTTTGCAAGAGAAAGACATGTTTCTTTGCTGAATTCAAGGCGAAAATGCCAGATAATAAAGAAAATAATGTCACACCAAAAATGTGAAAATGTCAAATGGTTATTCAAATAGGTAATAACGTATCAAAATGGGCCATTATTGAATGACAATACATATTTTTAAATGTGTTTTGGTGTGATATGAAATATAGATACCTAGTCAAAAGAGGGGTATATATTAATACAGACTTTTGACGTGGACCAGGAACATCAAACATAGGTCATCGCTCTTTCCACGTTTTTTTTTATATAAGAAGCAACCTGCTAAATTGGCTTGGCAGTTAGTGTGTGTGAGTCTGGAGAAATTCGACGCCGTTGTGGTGTAGTGGAAGCATATCCGGCGCGTAACTGGAAGACCTTGGGTTCGATTCCCGGTGGCGGCCAATGAGAATTTTTCCGTGACTCACTTATAAAAAAAAAACGTGGAAAGAGCGATGACCTCTGTTTGAAGAAGGGTATATACGTATATGAAATATTAAAAAACGAAAAGAATTTCGTCTGCTATATCCATGTTTTGGGCCTATGAGGGGAAATGGTGAATATAATATAAGGACAAGTATATATGGAATTGAGCAGGGGCGGTTCGTCATTAGGGGCCAGAGGGGCTGGGCCCCACCTAAAAATTTCAATTTTTAGAATTTTTTTTTTTTTTTTTGGCCCTGATTCTTATTCTCTCTCTTAACTACATGGTGATAAACCTTTCCCTTCAAAAGCCATTACCTAAGGGAAAAGTTTCTTTCAAAAACAAAAAACTATTCCCTGAGGAAAGAGATCACGTTCAGAGTGTGAGATTATTGGGGCCAGCTCCAACAGGCCCCAGTAACATCACTACGCAAGCGAAGAGGAGACGATTTCCTCCCAGATGAGGAGACGATTTCCTCCCAGTCTAATTCAATATGATGACCTACATACAACACTGCCTGAACGCGTGTGCAAAAAAGGTGTGGGGCCAGATCTATCTGGCCCTGCGCTAATTTGATTGTCCAGGAGAGTATCCATTTCCTTAACGCCGTGGGTTGACAGAGAAGCTTACCCCGACCAAGCTCAAAGTTCAGTTAGTTGTTTTTTCTGTGTGTGTCTCTCTCGGTGATGTGTTGTTCCTTTGTGTCGTGACTTTTTTGCTTGTCGATCACAATGAATGGAGTGGATATTTTGTTAAAATCTCCGTTCTTTGCTTTAAATCTGGAAGAAAAGCTTCACTTAAAAACTCAGTGCTTATCACCCCAAGAATTTTTAGTTTGAGCTTCACTTAAAAGAACACAGTGCTTATCAGCCCAAGAATTTGAGTTTCCAAGAGTATGAAGTTTACAAAGCGCTTTGCAGAACTAAGTTCAGTTTTAACTGAGAGGATTTTCTATGTTAAAAATAAATAAATAAATGAGAAAACCTGTAAGTATAATTTGCACATGAGTACATACATGTTTTTAGGTTCTACAAGTTCTTTAAAAAAAGGTTAAACCTTTCAAATAATACAAATGATAGTATTGTACTCATTCTATATGGGACGAAATTCATGAAACATTCCCTCCCTGCATATATTTGGAGTTATTATTTTTTCACTACATTTTTTTATCCTGTGAATCCTGTGATTATTCCTCAGTTGAGGAATCTGAAGAAACACAAAGCACAACTAACATAAATTAATGCTCATATCTTTTAAGGTAAAAATTTTATTTAAGGAGTTTTAACATTTTTCTGTTAATAATTATGCATTCAATTCTGAAGAAATTTTTTTCGTGGGCAATACAATAGTTGACACATTCCTGCCTGATTTGGGCATTATTCTGAGTCAAGGGGGTAAACAGAGGCAGAGTAAAGGAATCTTGGGAGTAGGGTGGGTGTCTGAATAGTTGGCCTAATAATGACAGTTTTTTTTATTTCATTGTTTGACTTCGGCTACTGGTCCCATCTGTTTCAGTTGCCACGAGCCGCCACTGGAATTGAGCATATAATATATACTGTATATACTCAATTCCGTATATATTTGTCCTTATATTATATTGAGATAATTATTTACAAAGCCCGACATGACAGCAGTACTGAAAGAAGAAGATTGCTCTGGTATGGCCATGTGATGAGAAAGAATGAGGTAGACGTCTGCACGGCTTCAATTTCGTAAGCCCGGCCTGTCCTGACCCGGCCCAGAATTTTCAGTTTATAGCCCGGCCCGACCCGTTTTAGATTTTCATCACCCGTTCTCGGCCGCTTTTTGCAAATAAAGCAAGGCTTTTTCTAGAGCAGGAGTTTCGACCGGAGAGCACTTTTTCGTGGCTCACGAGACGTTGTCCGCAAAGCAAATTCTAAAATGAGAGATACAGTAGTACCTCTCAAAAAGGGACACCGATGGGATCGGATGTTTTATTTCTAATGAAATACGTATTAAACAAATACGTAATGCACAATTCATTTTAATAAGGAATGTAAATTTTATATATGAACAACGGTAAATCTTAAATACGATAAAAATATAAAATACATATGTACAAGTATAAAACAGAAATATAGTAATGTGTAAAAAAGTACCGTACCTGTATATGAAACAGTGGAAAGTGTGTGTATTACGTATTTATTTAAAATAATCCGACACAAGGGTTTGTTGTGAAGCTTTCAATTTACAGGCATTTTTCTTCGCATGAATATATTAAGTTTACTAATTAAATTGAGCCCTTCACTGTCACCGACATTAAAAAAGAACTTATGTAACTGTCCGGAGTATTTTAAGGCTTCCTTAATTTTTTTTTTAAATCACAGCTTTACTCCTCTTCTTCCTGATCACTTTCTGAATTCTCCACGCACTTCTGTTATGTCTTTATAATCAATTACGGGAAAAAAAGATCTGATGCCTTCATTAATACCATCGCTACACAGCTGTTCATCGATCGTAATATACACCGATCAGCCATCCCATTATGACCACCGCCAGCCTAGAGAAATGAGCGCGCCTGGAGACCGAACGGTGGCGCAGGTGAAGTTCACAGAGCAGTATACATATACAACCCAAGGACCGGCTTTCTGTTAGTAGAGTGTTCGGAGTCAGAATTGGAAAAAGCTGCCGATTTATCGGTTTGGTAAAGGACAAATTACGATGGCACTGCGTCTTGGAACCACGATCTCGGAAACGGCGCAGCTTGTGGGTTATTCACCTGCCGCTGTAGTGAGTACGTATTAAAAGTGGTGCACAGATGGCCAAACGACGAGCCGTCGTCCAGTCGTGTGTCGTCCGCAGCTCTTTGATGCCAGACGTGAGCGGAGATCGTCGCGCATTGTTCGCAGCGACCGCAGGGCCACAGTGCGACAAGACACCCGCAGCTTCAACAGGGCAATGTTTCACAGCACATAGTTCAACAAGACAATGTGTCACAACACACAGTCCCTCGCAGCACTCTGCGCATGGGCCTGCGTAACCGAAGACCTAGCCGGGTCCCCATGCTCACTGCACGTTATCGCCAACAGCACATGAAATGGACCCAAGATCATCGAGATCGGAGTGTGGATGATTGGAAGAAACTGGCCTGGTCTGACGAATCAAGATTCCTGGTACATCACGTAGACGGCCGAGCGCGAATACTCCGATTACCAACGGAGGCTATGGCACCTCGATGCACTGTTTGGCGGAAACAGGCAGGCGGCAGCGGCGGTGTATGCTGTGTGCGATGTTTTCTTGGGACACTTTAGGCCCCATTATCCCAATAGCACAATCCCTGACAGCTGTCAGATATCTGAACATCGTTGCTGACCAAGTTCACCCATTCATGACAACTGTGTTTCCTGTTGGTGATTGCGCCATGCCACACTGCCAGAATCGTCAAGGAGTGTTTCGAGGAACATGCTGGTGACTTTGTGTTAATGCTCTGTCCTCAAAATTCTCCTGGCATGAACCCAATCGAACATTTGTAGTTCGACTTGGGAAAGCGGGTTCGCGCTAAATCATCACCATCCCGAAATGTACGGGAACTGGAGGACCTGCTGTTGACATTTTGGTACCAGATACCCCAGGGTACCTATCGCCACCTCATCGAATCGATGTCTCGCTGATTGGCCGCTGTTTTGTGGGCTAAAGGGAGTCCTACAGCTTATTAGGTAGGTGGTCATAATGTAATGGCTGATCGGTGTATTCCTCTATTACAACATCCGCTGTCACACAATTCTGTATTTTCTTCAGTGTACTCACTCAGTTCGTTGCACTGAAAATTGAAACAGTGAAGTGCACCTTCTTAAAAGACTGTTCAACACAACTTAGAAGTATAAATTTAACAGCCGTAATTATCCACTGTATGCATTCAGTGCATTGGCAGACTTGGCGAGCTATTCCCTGTTTTCACAAAAAGAACTTTTGAGAAAGAACATGCCATAGAAATAGTTTTCTGTATGCAATCCTAAAGCTTGTGATGATATCTTGGTTCATAGGCTACAATACAAACATTGTATTAGGTAGAAAAAACACCAATTTCACAGATTTTGGGTTTTAAATTTCTGATTTTTGAGTGGAACACAAACAATTTCTTTTAAAGAAATTTCTGGTTTCTGTAAATAAATAATTCGGTTTCCATAATTTGGTTTCGAATACGTATATATTCAAAGTGGAAAAATAAATATCCAGGTATCTTGAATACATGGGCATTAAATTCCCAAATCTGCTAAGAGCTAAGCTGCGATAAATCATATAAGAGGAATTTTTAAAGCGTTTAAAAAATGTGCGCATATTTCGTACTTCTTTTTAACATATATATCATATTAACTGCATTGTTTCTGTTTCCTTCAAGCTGTGTGAAAGAACTTTAGTGAAGATTTTATACACTACTGATTGGAGGCTGATAGGTCTGTAGTTCTCGAGATCCTCAATGTCACCTTTTTTATGTAGCAAGATCATTGTAGCATTGTTCCAATCCTCAGGAATCTTCCCTTCATTAAGGCATCGAATGAAAACTTGCACGCGTACTGTTTCAAGTTCTCCACTTGCTTCTTGTATAATGTCTACAGTAATTCCATCTTCCCCTGGAGCTTTTCCGCGCTTCATGTTCTTGATTGCATGTGCAACTTCAGCTGAGAGGACTGGAAGAACTCTGGTACTGGTACTTTTCATGATGTCTGGAGTACATGTATCATCCCTTTCATATAATTTGGAATAGAAATCTTTAACTCTTTTAAAAAATTTTCCTCTATTTCTTGTTACAGAACCATCTTCTATTCTCAGTGCCATAATCTGTTTTCCTCCTTTACTAAGATGTCCCTTTGTTCTCTTTAGGCTTTGGTTGTTTTCAATTGCTTTGCTCACTAGTTCACAGTTGAATTTCCTTACGTCTTCAGTGATACTTTTTCGTACTGTCTTGCATAACTCTACATATTCTACTTTGGAAGTCACATCTTTAGTTGTCCTCATCTTTCTTCTTTTTAGCATCCGAATTTTGATTTTTCCTGATAATTTGTTAACATGCAACTTGTTCATACGAGGGAAACTATCGGACCTCCCGACGATAATCGACACGGAACGTTCTGTGGTGGGCAAGCATGACACCAAAGTAACAGGTGTGAAGTACGGCATTTCGCAATAGCCCGCAATCCCTAGAAAATGGCTTACAAAAGTGGGACGCCTGCCTGTAATGTATGCAGCCATAAAGTGTCAAACAACATTTACCAGTTAGATATGAGGCACCTAAATGTCGACAGAGACCACGTACAACACCATTAAGTTGCAAATATCATATACATACCTCACTCCACGTCATGATAATGTGTTGAGAGAAGGCAGTGCTGCAAGCAAAAGTGAATCTCGCACCAAAAGCAGATAATGACGGAACTGGAATCACATTCAAGAGCGTTGCACATGTCACGCACAGCAAAATTGAGGTCTAATACATTACGGAAAGAAACAGGCGTTTCGTGTGGCAAGTATCCAGACTCCTTCCACGCATAGTGAAGCCTAGGTTAGTACTGTGGTGCACACAACTGGTTGTATATAAATGAATGCAACTTGAAAATGAAGATTCTGTCATGCAGGTTAACGCCATTCACCTCATCAGAACGTACGTACTCTCCCATGCGTCGTGCAAACAGTTTGTATTGTCGTAAGAAATACAGTAGCGGACAAAAGTATTTGGCGAAACACTTTTTCTACCATAATTTTTTTTCTGCTGGACCAAATCGGGCCATTTTGGGATATGATATGTGTTATTCAGTTGTAAACATGACTCATATGCAGATTGATCGGAAACCTTAACACAGATCATGTACCGAGCTTAATCGCTAAGATCATACAAATTGACCAACAAAGTAGGTGTGTATCACATTCATTTATTGCAACGATAACAGAAAACAAGTACGAGAAAACGACAAAACAATAACTAATACTTAGTGGGATAAACACGAGACTTAATAACAGCTGCACAACGGGCCGGCATCGAGTCCACTAGCTTCTCGACGGTGACATACGGAATTCGCGCAGATTCTGCAGACAGCTGGTCGAACTTCTGGGCCCTATTCCGGCTGGTTTTCTTCGCACATCGTCTCTCTAGATCCTCGGGTTGAGGTCTAGAGATTGGCTTGACCAGTCTAGAAGTGTGACCTCTTGCTGCTGGAAGGCTGCCTTCGCTACTCTGGAGGTGTGCTTCGGGTCGTTGTCTTGCTGCATGACCCATCCAGGTGGCATGTTCTGGTTTGCCCATGGGAAGACATCGTTGTTGAGCATGTTCGTATAGCTCTGGCCGGTCATTGTTCCGTCAATATTGATGATGGGGCCCATTCCATTGCAAGAGAAGGCGCCGAAAACCATGAGCGATCCTCCTCCGTGCTTGACAGTCTGCTGAATGAACTGGGGGTTTAATCTCTGGCCACACGGAGGTCGTACGTATCGGATGCCATCACGTCCGAACAAGTTGAACTTGCTCTCGTCAGTGAAAAGCATCTTACCCCAGTCCGCCGTAGTCCAGTGTCAATGAAGGCGCGCGAACGCGACTCTGTCTCGTCGATTCTTGACTCCGATGAGTAGTTTCTTGGCGAGGCGTCTTCCATTCAATCCACCAGCAATGAGACGACGGGAGATGGTCATTCGGCTGACGTTCAGGTCATCGCTGTCGCAGAATTCGGTGGCGATGTCCACAGCAGTCAAGGTGGGATCAGCACGAGATCGAAGGAGGATGCGTCTATCCTGACGCAACGTAGTGGAACGAGGCATACCACATTGCGGACTGTTCTCGACAGTCCCAGTATTCTTATAACGTTGCAGGATAGCTGAAATGGACTGGTGTAGGATCTTCAGAGCAAAGAATCTGTTCCTTAGTTCCCATTTGAAGGTATTATGATGCTTTTTAAGGTTGGTCATGTCAATACACTTTGTTTGTTTTATGAGCTTGCCACGCTCGACTTTAGCACTGAGGTGCATCTTACATCTTACCTGTGTTGAACTTGTTCAGCACACTGAGGTGCATCTTACACACTACCTGTGTTGAACTTTTTCAGCAATCTGCAGTCTTCCATGACAAATTTCTTGTTACAAATAATAAATCAATTTCACTTGTCATTCCATTGTGATACCTCCATGTCCATTTCCTTTGCGGCTTTTACTTGAAAAAGGAGTTCATGATGAAGAACCCTTCTGCTTCTGCAAACTCTACGAAAGTATTTCCAAGCTGGTATCTGTTGCCATGACCGAATTTACCTACTGAAGTTTCATTCTGTTGCCGTTGCCCTATTTTTGCATTGAAATCTCCAATAATTATCTTCAAGTGCTGCTTGCCTTTATTATTTAGATGACGAATTTCTCCATAAAATTACTCAATTTCTTCTTCAGGATGATTTGTGGTGGGTGTATAAGCTTGAATAATCTGAGCCTGGTATCTTCTCGAGAGTTGGATAACGAGTCGTGCAGCTCTGTCCGAGGAACTTTCAACTTATACAACTTTATCCTTCAGTTTCTTGTTTATTATAAATCCAACACCACTAGTTCTGCCAGTATCTGTCCCACGATAGTAGAAGAGATGTCCACTTTTCAGTTCAATGAGATCTTCTCCTTTTCTCCTTACCTCACTTAGCCCGATGATGTCTCACTTAATCCTTTGTAGTTCCTCTTCCAATTCAAGAAGCCTTGAATCAGAAGATAGGGAGCGTCCATTGTAAGTAGCCAAGGTCAGCATCAGATGGCAGCCTAGTCCGGTCCTCCGGTGATTCTTAGCACCCTCTGCCTTCATGTCGCACTGGCCGCTGCCTTGGCCAGGTACATTCCAGCTGCGGGAGACTGAGGGCCAAGATTTAAGTTGTGGAGTCATTTTGGAGAGGTTTGGCCATAACTCACCACGCTGGCCAAGCGGGTTGGTGAGTGTGAGACAGCATTTCCTCTACTTCCGATGGCATAGTTATACCGCTATTGGCTGTCGTCAGAGCCCCTTTAGTGGGAACAGTATGCACCACGAGAAGGCAGGGTTGACATTTGTTAAGGAGAGGCTGTGGTATGTTGCGCATCACCTGACCTTACATCCATTTACGCATGTACCTTGTGCTATACCCTGCCAGATGTAGAAGTACCCGTACGCCACCCAGCGAAAAATTGTGCATTGGAAAAGTCGGAAAATATATGAATAACCTTTTTGCAGTTCAAAGCTATTCGATGCAAAAAGAATATTTGAACAGGAAAGGGGAATACCGTGGAATCCACAAATGTACTTTACTCAGTGGCGTACCAGAAAGTCTTGAGGCTCACCGCAGAAAATATATTCGAGGCTCTTTTGCGAAAATCTATTAGCTTTCAATTACTGAAATTTTTAAATTCCATATCATTAACTAGGTTTTTATGGACGTCTAAAAAAATTCAAATTCTTTGAAATCTAGAAGGTTTTTTTTTGTAAAACAAAGTTTATTGCACTTTATTGAGTGCAACACGTGCACGTTGTAATTAAAATGATTGTCTTAGTTTATACCAATAGAAAGTACTATTCAACTCTTATATCAAAGTTAATCCCGTCATGAAAATTTTATTCTCTCAGGAAACTAAAGTCATTCTGTGAAATGCCTCATGATCACACATATATAAAACACGTGACAATGTCTAACAACCTTTTCCGATTTATACAAAATACAGAACATACGTAAGTAAATAAGGGAGAATTAAGAATTGTGGAACACACACACGAAAAAGCAAAACTACTTAGGTCATTTGATAAAACACATTTAACATTGCCACAACGTGTTGCACATAGTAAATGTTTTTCTCTTGATTGTATTACAAAAAAGATAAAAAGAAAAAAGAAAAATGATACAGGTCCCGTTTCTTCGTACCCGCGAAGAACACCATTTAGTTCATTACATTCTGAAGAATGCGTAGTTATGTGCAGATAACTGTAATACATGACAACTTATTTCGATAATACAAACATTTCATTCGTTGAACTGATATTTCTTTTACGTTCTCTTGTTAATATACACTATACTGACAAAGTCACCGGACACCCATTCAAAAGCAAATGAACGGATCCGCTGCATTGTTAAGATGCGCGGTACAGCTGCAAATGGTATAAAAACAAGCCTGCAGATGACCGCGATCATATAAAAAATGTCACGGCGGGAGAGAACTGACTTTGAGAAAAGAAAGATTGTTGGGTGTTATATTAGTGGGTTGTCCATAAGAGAAACCCAGTGGCATTTAAACATACTCTAGTGAACTGTTTTGGATGTACTGAATAAGTGGAAGACACATGGCGTGCTTGAAGTAGCAAAACGTACCGGCAGACTTAAGAAAATCAGTGATAGAAGACGTCGAAGCCTCAGGAGTGTCGTTACAGCTAATCGACGGACTACTACACAAGACCTCAAAGTACAGGTGAGTAAAAATGCTGGAACCGCAGTATGTACACGTACCATTCGTAGAGAACTTCATTCCATGGGTTACCGTGGTCCTGCGGCTGCTCATAAGACTTTCATCTCCACTAGGAATGCTACTCGTCGTTTAGCATGACGTAAAGAACATTTATCGTGGACCGTAGATCAATGAAAACCGGTCGTATGGACTGATGAACCCAGATACACGATCCATCAGTCTGATGGCCGTGTGTGGGTATGGCGGCAGCCGGGGGAACGCTATTTACCACAGTGTACTGTTCCTATGGTCAAGTTTGGAGCTGGCAGTGTACTCGCGTGGGAGTGTTTTTCGTGGTATGGTCCCGGCCCATTGTTTACCATGGACAAACCTGTTAACCAGCACGTATACTTTGATATTCTGGACAATTATGTCCTACCAACTCTGTGACAATACTATGGAGCCGAGCCTTGTTGGTACCAGCAGGATAATGCACCGAACCATAAAGCAAGGATTGTTACGGCGTGGTTTGACGATAATTCCGTATCGTGTGTGGACTGGTCAGCACAGATCCCTGATCTTAATCCCATAGAGCACCTATGGAATGAATTAGAGCACCGCATAAGAAGTTTGGAACCAATGCCTACTACTAAGCAACAGTTAGCGGCAGCATTATGTACTGAATGGAAGAGCATACCTATCGCTGTGTTCCAAAACCTTGTCAAAAGCATGTCTCTACGGGTCAGTGAATGCATTAAACGCTATGTTGTGTTTCTCTTCTAGGTGTTCGGTGACTTTTGTCAATATAGTGTACATGTATATGACTGTGAAAAAAGGCCTCAAATCCTCTGGAATACCTGTCTTTGTAAACTAAAACCGAGAAAATTATCTCTAAATATTTTACTTATTTATTGAAAGAACTCTCCAAAAATTGCTTTTCTTGTCAAACTGTATTCAAAGTAGCCATAAAAAATTTCTGGCTATTTCTTTAACCAAATTCATATGAAGTTTTCGCCAAACAATTTGTGAAATCCTTTTGTTCAGGGGAGAAGCCCTTTTAGCCGTGAGGTCCCCCGCAATGTGGAAAGGGGGGCTATCAGTACGTCCCTGCATTTACTCCACACAGTGTCAAAACCGTACGTCAGAGAGAGAAAAACTGCGAGTAGTGTTTGAGAAACGGTTACAGCTATAGGAACTTTTAGGACATATCTCAAAAGGAACTTTCAGGACATATCTTATGAAAGTTCATACTATATATAATGCCAAATATAAATATGCACTTAACTCCATCTAACGTTAAAACTGTTCGTCGATCGAGACAAGTGGAGGAACACACATTTATCGCTTTTCTCATGGCTGTAGGTATTCGACCCAAAAAGAGTAAAAAACCCAATTAGAATTATAAATCTCCAGATTCACACGCGTACGGATCAACTAAATGACAATTAATGCCGTTTAACTTAATATTAATTTGTATTGCAAGGTTCAAGCTGAAAACCACTTAATTTATGGCAGCAGGGGGGGGAGCAAATGTTATTTTTCCTTTAATGAGAAGCCATGCTTTTAAGGTTTTTCCATTGAAAGACGTCCGAATAGAAATAAAATAGATAGAGAAAAAAGAAGACAGATTTCTATTTTATTCTTCTCAGTGGGAAATTCCATCTGTTATACGTAAGCTAATAATGGCCATAATGCTGTTTATCGTTTCTTCCATAAATCAAACGAACGATTTAATTCGGCGTACTCTTTTTTCAGTTGCTCCTCATATCTCGTAGTTTAAGTTGTGACAAAATTCTGTATGATTGATTACCGTGTAAGATTTGCGTTGGTAAATCGCCAGAATCAGGAAATAATATGACAAAACGAGGGACTCTTGTACAATCGCGTGTCAGTGCTTAATTTTATGGAAAGCACAAAGCGAAATCGACCGATCCTGACGACCTCCACAGGCTGCTTTCAGTTTCGTATTCGTGTAACACAACATCTAAGTTTTTACACGCTTGTTTAATAAAAGGTAGAAATTCTCATGACATGTTTCTGAAAGTGCGTGTGGGTTCCTGTGTATATCAGACTACTACTCTTATTCCTCATTCCTGATCAGCTATTTTTTCCAGTTAACTGGTGTCACGAGCTAAATCTGTTATCTTGGCATGAAAGAAATAACACTTTTCGTCGGTTACGCGATTGCGCACATTGGTTTTTCAATCAGTCTACAATGGATGACAGCGGCTATGACATTTTAGACATCCAAAGCGTTGATTTCAGTGAATAAGCTCCAATCGAAATCTGGACAATGGAACATTATTTCTGATCACTATATTTTCACTTTCTCTCTCCGTTATTTTTGTCACGAGTAAGATTTCTTTATTTTAATTTTGTTTTTGCCCTTCAATATTATAAACTAGCGTATAGCCCGTCCTAGGACGGTTGTTTTTCATCTTTAAATAAATATTAATATATAGGGATGTTTCCCGTCCTAAGGCGGGGTGAAATTTTTAATTGAAGCAGATTGAAAACAAATCAAATAGACGCCGGCTTTTTGTAAGGAAATATAGTAAAAACGACTTTTTCTCCGGCATACTTGTTATTCCGTTCACGGCTTGTTTTACACTGCCCTATTCGACGGTTACTTTGAAACTTCATATCGAAGCTTTTTCAACAAAATAATGCGACATCTGGCATTACAAATCAGAACTATCTAAATTATCGACAATGTGCTGTTGGGGCGACATCTGCTTTCAGATTCAATTTTGCTCACTTTGGCATCTCAAGATTTCAGTTTTTATTGTAGGTCAGAGTGTTTAGATCGACCGATATTTTGCAAAATGTGCAATGTAATCAGCGCTAAACTCGGAAAGTTAGTACAATTAAAATAGTAAAAGATAATTAAAGCATACAAATTAATATTCGAATTGTGCTCAATTAAATTAATATACAAACTCAACTTGCCGTGATATTAAGATTTTAATTCGAATTTTGTAGATCGGATAAATAGAACTCCAGTCATTGACAATCCAATGTTTTAAATTAGCACGTGATCACCTTGACATCTAAAAGTGATCGCGTGCTATTATATAGCAGCCAATCATTTTGACAAATTGATCGCCATCATCGATAAATGATGGCGCAACAATGCAGACGTTGCTGTGATTTAACGCGTTCCAGAGAGACAGAGGGATCTGGGTGTTTATTATAGTAATGACGTCATGAAAATCAAAAGCTAGCAGGACTCGTCCATTCGTAATTTTGGTTTACTGGCTCTAAGAGGGGACAGAACCAGAACTTGCTCCCGACTTTGGATTTGAAAAAATATTACATGCTTCGTGGTTAGTCGTGTTACTTTTACGTATTACCTTCTTGTTTTTTCTTTTCCTTTTTCGGTGTCCATACTAAACAACTGGCTTAACATTTGCGAAGTGGCGTCTCCATATTTCTCGCAGAGTTGTGAATTCCGCCTTAGTATTTCCTCTTTCACAGCTCTGTCACATTTTAGTCATTTCAGATGGCAGGTGGCTTGCTACAGCTACAACTACTCTTTCCGAAAGGTAGCTACTTTCGCTACTTTTTAGCTAATTTTTCTTCATTTAGTATTAAGTTAAAAATGCAAATTTTGAAAGTGATATTTATTTGTACACTCTTGCATATGACATTCAGAGCCCTAGGCGCGACTGGGGGGGGTGAATCTTGCCCCTCCAATAATTTTATGGAGGGGGCAGTGCCCACCCAATATTTTTCGTCTTGTTTAATTAAATAATCGCTTCAGACTCATAAGGTGGACCAAGCGATATTTTTTCATCCTGTTTAATTAAATATTAGCTTTAGCTTCATAAAGGTGAGGCCAAAGTGATTTATTTCCAAAAAATTACTAAACTACAAAATAAGTAAACTCCCCCCCCCATATTCGACATTGCTCATTTGAAAAGAAACTGAATTGTCAGCCCCATATTGTGTGTGATAATGTTGTTTTCATGATATGTGGTAAATTTTTAAAACAACTATCAAAAAATAATATTAATAAAAATACAGAAACAGAAGCATACAATCTCTGGCGTCTTTATTTATCCATCTTTTTTTCGCTTCTTGTTCTTTGTTTAAGTAGTCCAGCTAATTTCTCATTTTTTTCATAAACGTTTGGAAATAAATATCTTTGAAAATATTAATACTTTAAAAATAAAATCACAGGCTGAATTTTATTTTTAAAAATATTAATATTCTGCAAAAATATATTTTTGTTTCCTTGTTCATTTGCTGATGAGCAATTACAATTGCGTTTTAAAATAAACGTCAAATTTCGTAGTTTATCTCCCTTCCCCCTCCCTTTTTAAAATTTTTTTTGTCCTGACAATGGAAGAGACTCTCACGTCTTATCTTTTCACGCCTGCACCCGCCCCCAATAATTTGGTAAAACCGGCACCCCTGTTTGGAGCTAAATGCCCAAGTAAATTGCAAAACTAATATATGTTTGTTTTGCCTTCCGCTAATACATTTTATCACATTCAGTAGCTTATATTCAAGGCCAGCTGATATACTCAGGAAATTCAAATAAAAACAATATCAACAAGAATCTGCGAATTCTCATCTTCTTTACTAACTAAAAGAATCGAATCTTGCTATACAATGTCATCAACAAAATCGCTAGCTCGTTCACTTCGCACGCCTGTCTTCTCAGACTGACTGAAAAAACTTCGCTATAAATACTCTTGGTTTGGCTAACTTTCAAATTTTTTTTTTTTTTTTTTTTTTGATTGAGGGTTTAACCACCACCGTGAGCAACTCAATGGGCTATAAGCAGTCGCCCGTCCCTAATTTAGGGTCACTGACTCCAGGGAAGGGAGAGAGCCAGTGCCGTAAGACAAACACAACTCGGACCCCTTTCGGACGAATGATCATAGGCCATCGCTTAGACCACTGCGCCACTGGGGCTGCTACCTTTCACATTGTAAGACAAGTCAGGTACATGACTGTAGGCAGGGCACACTTGTTTCAGCCAATAATGTTCCAGGAAATCCGGCAGGGTCAAGTGATTTGAAGATTTTTTTCGTTTCATTTTTTAAAGTAGCACGATTTGTAGCACAATTTTGCTCTACGAGCTACTTTATTTTGTAGCGTGCTACTGCGACGACCACGTGTTTCTATTTGCAGCAATATTACACGCTATGTTACTGAAAATGTAGCGCGCTACTTTCTATCATTGGATAGAATTACTATTAAATAAAATAAAATGGCAACGTTTGTTCACAATTAGATATTTATTTTGAACGTCTACTATTGTTTCTCTGAACGTTTGGCTCGGCTTCATCAGAACAAATGGAGCGTAAACATTCAAATCATTGTGACATCATCAGAGTTCTGACGGTCACGGATTTTGGTGAGTTGTTTCCACGCGCTTGGAAGAAATGGAGTAGATATCGTGTCGTTGACAAGCAGTGAAGAACTGCGGTGTATTCGGAAAGCTTCTAATATATCAGGTTTATCAATAAGCGTAGCATTTTCAAAAAATAATTATGATTATTTCAGTGACAAAGTTGAGCTATAGACGACTTTTTCAGTTCATAGTTCCGTACGTGAGTCTTGTGTTTCTTTACACGGAAACTTAAAGTCCTGCGGATTTGTCCTGTATATGAAAGTCCACATTCCCAACGGATCTGATAAATATTTCCAGATGAAGCCGAACCAAAATCTCGGTGAAACTATAGTAAACGTTAAAAATAAATATTTAATTGTGAATAAATGTTGCTAATTTATTTTATCTCAACATCACAAGTTTTGTAGTCGTAAAATAAATAACTATTACTTGCACGTATTTTGAAAAAAAAAAAGTCCTTGCCTAATATCACTAGGTCCGTCAGTCAGTGGACATCATATGAAACTATTAGCCCGATATGAAAAATTATTTTTGCAGTCAAAAGCTTGAAGTGTGAGAGCAATGATTAATGCGTTTTGATCTTCTTTCCGACTCATAACCTCGCCTCCATTGGAGTAAATGCACATGCTATTAAATTCAAAATAAATTTTTATCTATACAACTGCTTCAAAGAAACGATTCAAACAGAACTTTTTGAATCGCTAATTTTTCTACCTTTTACCTCGAAGTCCATTTTAAGAATAGTTTCTACGTGAAATAACGCATGGTGTCGCCGATAGGGGTGTTAATGTACAATGTATTTTCCCCAAAATATCTGCTTCTATTTAAGAAGATTTTAAAGATTCTTTTTCAGTTAGTAGATGTCACGACGATGAATATTTTGCATACATTTTGCAATATTTAGTTACAAAATGCTTTGCCACTAGGGGCGTAAGTACATATTTCTGTTTTCAGCATGTTTCCAATCGTATCTTCGCGTCCAAAATCTAACTGGAAACATTATTTTTCAGTCAGGCGTCAACTGCCGCAAAAAATACGTAGATACGGTTATTTTTTTCTCTCAAAACAGTGCTTACTTTTCTCGCTAGCAGGCGTTAATGCGAATAAGTGTCTGTAATGATGATATCTTCGCTTCTAAAAGTGCGATTTAAAAAAATCTTCTATTACTGATAGTGTTTGTAGTGAGGAGTATTTTTCATGTATTTGTCAATTTTTGAACCATGCAGTTTTGCCACTAAGGCGTGTAAGTGTTAATTTCTATTTGTACCATACTTGGAACCGTATTTTCGTTTCTAAGAAGCCGATTTAAAATTCGTCTTTGCCTTAGATATCTTTCGTTTTGAAAACCGCATTTGTGCGTAGTTTGTGATTTTTCGTAGCACACATTTCGGCAGCTAACGGCCAAAAGTAACTCTTTCTGCTTAGGGAACACCGTGATTGGAATATATATGCTATTGTGCATAGACATCTGGTACGTGCTCATTACACCCGAGAATTTAATGTCATCTTTCTTGTTTTTATCTTATTAAAAATCTGATTTACTTTACTTTGGCAACATACGTACTTCTCATTTCATTTGACGTGCCTTTTTATATAATGGCAAGAATTGCATTCCTGTTGAAGGCTGAATACATTTTTTGATAGAAAGCAATTAGCACAGATTCAGATACATATTTAACATCCTCAATAATTCCTTTTTTTTTCTAAATTGTTGAATTTAAAGTGAGAGAGGGGGGGGGGGGGGAAGGGCGGCGCGTAGAGCCTAGTTACAGTTTATACTTTAGATTTGTGACTATTTGATTAATAGTACATTTTGAAGGTGTTTAAAGAACAACAACAAAAAAAAAGAACAACAAAAAGTGTTAAAAATCGATAAAGAGCGAGTAGTGTCAATATGGGGGTTCTGGCACTACTTCCTTTCATACTGACACTACTAGAGCGTTTTAAGAAAAATATTTTCGGACATTCTTTTTGCCTCTGACAAGCTTTCAAAAACTCAGCGTGACAAAAAATTCTGCTTTACCCTGAAATCTGCGTCCCAGGTATGTGTTTCGTGTACCTCTGCCTGTATACACCATAGAATACAAAGGACCACATAACTACGCACCAAACTTAAAATTTTGATATTACAATAAGTTCTATTTCATAATTTTTCATGCATTCTCGTTATGTTTCTACAATTATATTCAGAATCTCCAGTGCTATTGTGAGCAGAATTTTTCCTTGGAAGATCTGCGATTGATAAGAGTATGAAAATTACATTTCTGTTTAACAGAGATGGGGAAAACGGTCTTCGTAGGAAGAAGATGCCAATAAAAAATTTAAATAAAGGAGCTGAGAAAAAAGTTCTAAGACAAAGAGGACAAATGAAGTGATAAATGTCTTCGTGCTGAGAATAACTATAAGTCGAGTATAATTTGCTGTCACGATAATTAAAATCTTTAATGAATAAAATATTTACAAGTTAAAAAATACGAACACATGATCTTTCATAAGGGCGACCCTTGCATCATCAGGTGAAGACTACATTTAAACATACTTAGTGCGAAGTTATATATTGTCAGTGTCTTGACGTCATGATGTACATTGATCTTCATTAGTTGATGATTATTGGTCCATCCCATTTGACTTTTAAGTGCTACGTAGTTCCATCTTTGAAAGGTGGTATGAGGTTAAGTATAAACAATGCTGTAACGATAACACTCCCACTACTTTGCCATATGTTTGGAAACAACTGTTTAATACAGTTTGTATTAAAGAAAAATTTCAAGACTTAAAACCCTCACTACACACTCAGTTAACCAACCCTAATACCACCTTTTAAAGATGAAACTACGTAGCACTCAAAGGTTAGACGGGATGGACCATAATCATCAACTAATGAACATCATTATACATCATGACGTCAAGACACTGACAATATATAACCTCGCACTAAGTATGTTTAAATGTAGTCTTCACCTGATGATGCAAGGGTCGCCCTTATGAAAGATCTTGTGTTCGTATTTTTTAACTTGTAAATATTTTATTCGTTAAAGATTTTAATTATCGTGCTTCAGAGAGCACATTATACTCCACTTTTAGTTTTAGGACAAATGAAATAAAAATACTCTAAATTAAACGGACTGAAAAACCCCTTGCGTGAAAATGCCTGGCTTCAGAAAAGAAACCTAATCGAAAGTGTCAGTAACGAATAAGAAATATGGTCTACGAAAATCACATAACAGGAGTTTTTCATCGATGAATACTCTCATTCCCATCTAGTGCCGCAGTTATTACAAACTAATATAATTTCAGTAAAGCAGCGTATTTGTGAATGAATGGTACAGTCAAATAAATTTTTAATACTGATGTGATCAATACTAAATTTGATCTGTGACAAATCTGTCTAGCGATGATACTCTCAACAAAATTACTCCGTTGTCGCTAGTCTCTACTGCGTCTTTCCGACATGGCTAAGAGTAACTCAACAAGATTTGGAATGAGAATCCGCCCCACCCCCTCTTGATGTAAACGATAAACACAGTTCATTTAATTTATAAGTATGGAACAAAATTAAATTCATTGAAGTTTGGGTAGAGACCTGCCTCAATTTTGATGGAAATCGCTTTAATATCAATTGTTTGGTGTTTCAAAGAAACCCAGTTATTGAGATTTCTTTAGTGCATGCTTACAGCGCAGAAAGTCACCTGCTCATAAATTTCGTAGTGCGGGACTCCTGTCAAAATTCAATATATCAGTCAATCAGTGGCTTGAGTGGCAAGAGTTTTGTAAAATATTATGGCCCACCGCAGAACCACAAAATCTGTTGTAAACTAAGCGTTGTAGTGCACACGCACCTCACCCCTCATAAACACTTTACACAAAGTAATTCAGTGTAAGGTACTGTAGTGAAAAATAGAAGTAAATATGGAAATTTCTGCATTTTATATACACTACTATAGTAGTCAAAAGTCAGATAATATTCGAAGTAAGGAAATTCCGCAAGTTTATTGAAATTACGTTTACAGTCAAGATGTGCTTTAAAAATAAATCATATTGCAGAAAAATTCCACATTTACGTAGAACAGATGTATAGAATAATACTCAGTCTCCAGAACACGTCAAAACACCATATACAAAAGAGTTTCCCAACATAAATAAAAAAAAATTAAATACGGAACTATGAACTTTGCCTCGCCAAAAAATTAGGTATTTAGTAAAAATACGAAACTGAAATTTATCATTAAAATCGTGAAAATTAGGAAAAAACTAAAAATCATATGAAAGTTATTATTGGAAAATTTACAATTTTTAGAATAATGTTACGAAACTTATTTAAATTTAGCAGGATAATATCTACGTGATGCATCACTAGAAATTAAAATTTAGTAGGATTAAGTGTTTTCAATGTTATACAGTCTTTTTTTTTATAGTGTTAGAAACTTGAAAATCAGTATAGAGTGCATCTAGTTCTAAAAGTAAAAAAAAAAAAAAAAAAAAAAAAATAGAGTACCTCGGTACTCTTTGTAAATAACTTATTTTATGTATCTTTCGCATGCCAAGATCTTTGTGCCGCTCTGCTGGCGCAGTGGTCTAAGCAATGGCTTCTGATAATTCGTCCGAGATGGGTCCGAGTTCGAATCCCGTTGAGGCATGGACGTTGTGTTTGTCTTACGGCATACGGCACTGGCTCTTTCCTTTCCCTGGAACCAGTGGCCCTAAATTAAGGACGAACGACTGCTTATAGCCCATCTAGTTGCTAACAGTAGTTGTTAAACCTCCAATATAAAAAAACAAAACAAAAAGCAATCTTTGTTGGTGTGAAATAAAACGAGAGATTCGCGAGCATACATTTATTCACGTACAACACATTGCATTTATTCGCGTCGCTCACGACCACACCGAAGCACATTACAGTACGTATTAAGTGGAATTAAATCATAGCAACAAACAATAAGGTTTACTAATTCCTGACATTCAGCGGCACTTAGGTAGATAGATTAATTAACAATGTTATTGCCGTAAAACGAATGACAGAAGATGCATGAGTCATAAGAGTAGATAAATTACCAAATTATGGCAGCGGCAATAGTAAGAATTTGAATGTTTAGTTTTTCAAAAGCAATATTTATTATTAAAATGATTATATACGACACGTTTCAGAGCTATCTTGTCCCTTTCCGTCAATTTACTTGGCCTTCCTGATCACTTCTTGGCAGTCGTAAGTTTCTGACGTTCCCATTTGCTAATAACGTCTTGAACAGTTGACCGTGGGTGTTGCAGTTTTTCTGCACGCACGGAAAGATTGCTGATATGTCATCCTATAATAACACCTCATTGGAAGACAATAAGCTGAACACGCGTGGCCATATCTCTCGAGTAAACGATATATGACGTCTGAGGAGCTTATCCGCAGTTTTAAAAGAAATCTGACGCACGTGATCTATTGGAATGTACCATTTTTGTTGGAGAAGGGGGTATCCGGAGACATTTTCCCCCACATAGGGTGTGGTTTCAAGGTCATCGCCGATGCTACAAAAATTAGTGAATGTTCAAAGGTACTGCAGTTGCCGCGAATGATGGGCGAACAATATCAAAAAATGCTTGAAACCTTCTTTATTATTAAAATTATTATATATATATTATTCAGAAGTATTGCAAAGAGTTGAAGAAAAAAGGAATTTACTAAAGACCATAAAGAAAAGAAAATATAACTGGACAGGGAACGTGTCAAGAAGAAACAGCCTATTGAAAAGAATGATGGAAGGGAAAATTGAAGGAAAGCGACCAAGAGGAAGAAGACGACTAATGATGCTTGATGATATAATGGGCACAGGAGGCTATCAAAAAATGAAGGAGGAAGCAAGGACAGAGGAAACTGGAGGAAGAGATTTTGCTGATATACCGTTGGACTTGTCAAGAGACAGAACCCTAATGACGATGATGATGTTATTAAGATTCAGACGAACGTTAAAAACAATCCTGACATCGATGAAATGTGATTTAGTCCATCTGCGCATGATCAAGCTAAAATCTGTTTTCAAGATAGAAAGAAAAGCTGCATTACAAGTGAGTTAGTGACGGGGGCTGATAACTGTTGGTCTAGGATATATATCTGCAGGTTACACGGCATCAGTTACATCATCTTACACCGATATCTTTTTTTTTTTTATTGGAGGTTTAACGACCACCATGAGCAACTCAATGGGCTATAAGCAGTCGCCCGTTCTTAATTTAGGGTCACTGGTTCCAGGGAAGGGAGAGAGAGCCAGTGCCGTAAGACAAACACGACATCCATGACACCGGGATTCGAACCCGGACCCCTTTCGAACGAATGATCACAGGCCATCGCTTAGACCACTGCGCCACCGGTACGTCTTACACAGATGAGCATTACATTATGACCACCTACCTAATAAGCTGTAGGATCCCCTTTAGGCCTCAAAACAGCTGCCACTCGGCGAGACATCGATTCCATGAGGTGGCGATAGGTATCCCGGGGTATCTGGTACCATCATGTTAGCAGCAGGTCCTCCAGTCCCCGTACATTTCGGGTTGGTGGTGATTTAGCGCGAACCCGCTTTCGCAATACGAACCACAAATGTTTGACTGGGTTCACGTCAGGTAAGTTTGGAAGCCAGGGCATTAACAGAAAGTCACCAGCATGTTCCTCGAAACACTGCTCAACGATTCTGGCAGTGTGACATGGCGCATTAACCTGCTGGTAATGGCCATCACTAGCAGGGAACACAATTGTCATGAATGGATGACCTTGGTCCGCAACGATGTTCAGATACCTGACAGCTGTCGGGGTTTGTGCTATTGGGATAATGGGGCCTAAAGTGTCCCAAGAAAACATCCCCCACAGCATAACACTTCCGCCGCCGGCATATTTCCGCCCAACAGTGCATCCAGGTACCATAATCTCCGTTGGTAATCGGCGTATCCGCGTTCCGCCGTCTACGTGATGCACTAAAAATCTTGTTTCGTCAGACTAGGCCACTTTCTTCCAATCATCCACGGTCCAATCTCGATGATCTTGGGCCTATTTTATACGTTGTTGGCGATGAACAGTGAGGATGGGGACCCGGCTGGGTCATCGGCTACGCAGGCCCATGAGCAGAAAGCTGTGATGAACTGTGTGTTGTGCCACATTGCCCTGATCACTACCATTGTAGCTGCGGGTGATTTGTCGCACTATGGCCCTGCGCTCGCTCTGAACGATGCGCGACAGTTTCCGCTCCCCTCTGGCATTGATGAGCTGCGGACGTCACACGGATTGACGACGGTTCGTCGTTTGGTCATCTGTGCACCACTTTTGATGCGTACTCACTACAGCGGCATGTGAACAACCCACAAGCCGCGCCGTTTCCGAGATCGTAGTTCTGATGCGCCGTGCCATCACAATTTGTCCTTTATCAAACTCCTATAAAACGGAAGCTTTTTCCATTCTGACTTCGAACACTCTACTAACCAAAAGAAGGTCCTCTGGTTGTATATATACTGCTCAGTGAACTTCACCTGGCCGCCCCGGTGGCGCAGTGGTCTAAGGCGCTGGCCTCTGATCATTCGTCCGTAAGGGGTCCGGGTTCGAATCCCGGTGAGGCATGGATGTTGTGTTTGTCTTACGGCACTGGCTCTCTCCCTTCCCTGGAACCAGTGACCCTAAATTAGGGACGGGCGACTGCATTATAGCCCATTGAGTTGCTCACGGTGGTCGTTAAACCTCCAATAAAAAAAAAAAAAAAAACTTCACCTGCGCCACCGTTCGGTCTCCAGGCGCGCTCATTTCTCTAGGCTGGGGGTGGTTCTAATGTAATGGCTCATCTGTGTAAAGCTCTCGTTAATAGCATATAATCCCCCCCCCTTGGGGCTCGAGAGGAAGCCAAATTTCGCATCCCCGTTGCCGCAGTGGTCTAAGCGATGGCTTTCGACCATTCGTCCGATTTGGGTCCAGGTTTGAATCCTGGTGCTGCATTGATGCTGTGTTTGTCTTACGGCACTGGCTGTCTCCCTTCCGTGGAACCAGTGGCTCTACATTAGGGTCGAGAGACTACTTTATAGTCCACTGAGTTGTTCAGAGTTGTCGTTAAACCCCAATTAAAAAAAAAAACGAATCCAAATTTCCCGATGACGAACCATTTTCATAGCATCAGAAATGAGTTTTTGTAATGACTTTTCTCACATTTAGCATGAAGTTCTCGTAATTCAAGCAGATTGCAATGAGATATTGTTACATTTATGCAGGGACGTCGCTAGAGTTCGAAATTAGGATGGGCAACGGGTAGGCGAGTATTATTTTTGCTGGGGCAAGTTTGACTGCAAATTTAGCTATTCTTCCGCAGACGGCTCATATCTCACAGCTGAGACAGCGGAACACTAGCACAGCTCCGCGAGCATGTACCAGAAGCATCAGGCTACTGCTTTCGATGTGGCAACGGATCTGTTGCTGTTTACATTCGAACGCAAACAGCATGTTTTTCAAGACATTTAAAAAGTAGCATAGTGAAACAAGGTGTACATAAAGACAATCTAGATGATCGATTGATGAAATTCATATTCCGAAGGGAATGCAATGCTAGGAGCACAGACGTCTTCGAAGAAATGCTTCAAATAATAAATCACGAATGGCAAATAACCTCAATGCTTATGTTTTAAAATTGTCTGTTTCTATATATTTGTAATACGAATTAAATTACTACTTGCAAATACAAAAGTATTTTTTTATCAGTATCAGAAGGTATATACGGTGTTTCTGTCAGGCATACATCCAGAAGGACGAAGCTTCCCTGAAAACAACTGCCCCCCCCCCCCCCGAGAAATTTCATGTTACCAAGCCAAATGTTAATAAATTCAGGCTATAATGAGAAAGAAAGTTTCGTTTCTTTGGATGATACAAATATTCTTTCAAATCATTTTGTTTTTATATTCATTCAAGGATCGATTATACTGTAGTTTACTTTTCCTAAAAAGTGGATTAAGATACATGCCGTTCTTCAAAATATAATAAGTAAACTAGTCAAACGTCGTAGTCAGAGAATCGTGATTTAGGATCAGGAGTGTGTTCAATGCATTTTAATTGATGACAATTTCAAGCCATTCAGTGCAACCGACTCGAAAAAACGAAATGAAAAAGCAACAGTGAAACTGAGTGAAGTGATTAAATGAACTGTTCATTATGAACTTCATGGAGTATTTCCTATGCTGTATTTTTTTTTTTTTTTTTTTGTGTAAGTACTAAACCATTAGTAAACTACTGATCCCAAGTGGGGATTTCATTCTACAGTTTTAATTTACCATGTGCATTTTAAATTGTTATCATTAGATCAATAATAAAAAGGTATTTCACAGTGCTGCTCTATTCTGAAAGCTCTCTTGGTGAAAACAAAAGAATTTTTATAGAAAATTGGTAAGTTAAACTTTACATTTTAACCAAGTTTTCACTTATGTGGCAGCATTTAGAAGATTATATATTTTTATTTGGCGATTGACTATTTTCAGAATGAGATTTTGTGGCTGTAGTCCAATTAGCAATATTTTTACCCCTTCCTCCTTCCCCCTCGTTTAGCTGGAGAAAGTTTGTTCTTGAAACGTTTGAAGAAGTAATTACTATATGTACAATTTTGTACATTAATTACTTCTATATATTTAAATATAGAACTTGAAAATTACATACATGGCAAATGGAAAACTTGCTCCCTCTAAGGTTACATTTGCCCCCTCCCCTCCCTCCCGGCCAAAAAGTCCTGAAAGGAACGCTGTGTATATAGTGGTAAGTTCATTCTTTTTTTTTAGTTCTTTTTCAGTACTCAGTTATTGTTCTTTATGTAGTCCATGAAATATTTTCTTTGGTGAAAGCAAAGTTAGTCAATGACGAAATAAAAAAGGTAAGCACAGAATGCAAAAATAAAGCATTTTTCCACTTCCTATAACATTTGCGTTCGAATGTAAACAACAACAGATCTGTTGCCACATCGAAAACAGTAGCTTGATGTTTCTGGTACATGCTTGAGGAGCTGTGTTAGCGTTCCGCTGTCTTAACTGTGAGAAATGAGCTGTGCTCCCGTCTGCGTAAGAATAGCAGCAAATTTATTTATAAAACACTGAAAGTAAGAATATGTTTTGCTTTTTCTACAATCTGAGAAGGTATTTGTGCAAAATCCCCTGCCCGTCCTGGATACATACTCATGAATTTTGGAACTGTTTTGAGGTTTTTGTATTTTTTGGAATACAAAAGAATCTCAAGTTTAGAGTCACTTTTTGTTAATGTTCCGACCATTCATTTTTAATAAAATTAGTAAAACCAAAAGAGTTATATTCCCCGTATATTAAGCATGGCACACTGCCACCAGCACCAGTAAAACGCTTTGATTAAAAGAAAATTTCATGCCTAGGAGAAAGATCTTAAAGCAAATCTTTTCCTGGATTAGGGTTGAGGAGAAATGTTCAAGTTAATATAACTTGCACATTTTCCCTCAACAGTTCAAGTTAGTATGATTCCAATACGCAGAAAATACCTTCTCCTTCTTAACTTCTTTCCTTCAAGCCAGCAACCTTATCTTCCACCCATCTTTTCCAAAGCAGTCGTCAGCTACAACCTGCTCCCTCACTGCCCTAGGGCAGCCTTAAGAGCGCTGGTAAAGCTTGACTCCACTTTCCATGTTGGAATCCCCTGCTTAGTAGCACAAACAAACAGCAGAGCAATTACTAATGACCTCAGTGAATTCCTATTCACCCTCTTCATTCGCCCCTGGTCATACTAACTTGAAAAAAAAAAAAGGCTTAAATTGAGGATTTGGACGAGCGCAGAACAACTGAATTTTCATGGCCCTGCGGATGCTTTGTTGATAAATTTTCTAGGATGCTTTGTTGATAAACTCTCTAGGGAGAAGGAAAAACGCACTTCCTAGGGGAAATGCGTATGGCTACACGACGGAAAACACGGGAATAATTATTCTTTGACAAATTCCAGATTATATTTTAAAGTAAAAAAAAAAAAAATGTGGCACATCTGGAACTAGGTGAACGGCAGGGTGGACAAGACAATTTTCAGGGTTGGCTACAGCCCACCCTCGCAACCCCTCGGCGACGTCCTTGCATTTATGTAAAACGTAATGAAAAAATGTTCAGATATAGTTTAGTAAAATATATTGTTGAGTAACAGTGAAATTAATTATGGTTACTTCACTTCATGGAGCAGCATTCAAAAATCAGATTTCAGCAACGATTTTGCCCACTTCCGTTACCCATTTCCATTACATCGAAATTTTTTGCATGGGATTTACTCTTTGGCTATCGGGAAAGATTCATAGCATCTAATATTACTACATTCTGTTGCCACAGACATAAAACGCTTTGGCAGCCGGGTGTAGATCAAGCGTCAGCACCGTTTATTTGAGACGACCAGGCAATTGATCAGCGCCGGTCTCCCGGCACCCAATTAGGTATGAATTAGGCAGATCCTTTGTCTGTCACGAGACACTAGTTTTTTCGTTGCCCATTTCCGTTACATCAAAATTTTTTTGCATGGGATTTACTTTACGGAATGATGCATAGCATCAAAATGCACATTTTATCTAATCGTTAAATTAGAAGTTAAAAGCAGTAAACATAAAGCCAATCCCTTCGCACTGTTAACTAAACACTGGTATAAAAAAATAATTGAATGCGAAACTATTAACACTTCCTTTAAAAATGGAATCAGGAAAATGAAGCATATACTTTTCCTTGTCGTTTGTTGTCGACTTCTTCGACAACGTTTTGGTCAAGACTAATCAATTAGACACATACGAAAAAAAAAAAAAAAAAAAAGGACGGAGTGCATGTAAATGCTCACCTCTTTTTGGCTGAATTTCATGCTTATTCAGAATATATATATATATATATATATATATATTACTAAATATATATATATATATTAGAAAATTATACTGTTCTCAACCACGACCATCGAAGCCCTACTTTATTTTAAAAAGTTTTCTTTTTATTTCAAGAGAATGGGGAGGAGTGATAATAAAAATGGCACTTCGTTCTAAACTGTAAAATACCACCATTTGGATTGGGCTCCTAAACTTTTAACATCTTTCTGGAAAGATCATCTCTTTGGATTTTCTGGTGCTCCTTTACTTCAAAGCCCTTCCATGTTTTCTAAACAGAGTTTTATATCCGCCCGCAGAAAAAGCACTCTGACTATAATCATGCATTGTGGAGCTTTCACACCTGCCCCCGCCTTCGGGGATTTTTTCACTGCTAATACAACTCGCTCACAATACTTCTTTACGACAGAAATTCTTCGCCGTTTCCCGGAATGATTGGCTCTACTCTTGGAAGAGAATGACGTCTTCCACTCCGTCATGGGACCCCTTCGATCGTCACAGCGGCCGCCGTAAAGACAACTTCATTTCCTCTCTCGTCTCCCATTTTACTACTATTGTTTCCTAAATTTTTTTAAAAAGTTGTGCATTGATTTTGGATGTATTTTAATCTCAAAAAACTAATAGGAAAAAATACGATGAATGAAAGCAGCCTAGCGATGTTAATAATAAAACAGCCATAATTATATCGGTTAACACGTGCATTTAACAAATATAAGCAGAACGATGAAAATGTGTATGATAACAAAGAACTTGAAGAAACTGCTGATTTCTTTGCGGAATATCTACTCGTTTTAAGACTTTTTCACAGGCTTTTGAAACACGCTTTCAAAAAGCGAAGATGGGCATTATTAAGTTACAATGCAAGTACACGATTTCATACGAGACATTTTAGCAAGATATTTATTCATGTTCTGAATCTATATATTTCCATATAGGGCAGTTTTTCTTACAGAGGGTAAAAAACTACTTTATTTTCGTTTAGGATGTAGTGAATTTTCCCCAACTTGTACATATGATTACTATCGTGTTCCAAAAGGTATTCATTTGTGTACCGTTACCATATACTCGTATAATCGATAATATATGATTTAGTGACTGTAACTTAAAATCGGTAAATTTATTCTGTGATGAGACTGCATGGCAGTTTTATTCTTAAAGCAACACCAGTGACTGTTAGTGAAAGTAAGGCCAGAACGCAGGGGCGTATTTAGATGAAGGGGAGGGGTGGGGAGGGGGAGGGGGAGCAAACGGGCTTCTAAACTTTTAACATCTTTCCTAAACTTTTTACATCTTTGGGCTTGCCCCCGAAAATGTTTCAATTTTTCATGATTTTGGTTAAAATGCGACTTACATTAGAAAAAAATGCTTTATTTCAATAAAATGCATCAAGTTACATTAGAAAAAAATATTTTCATTTTTTATTTTATTTTTCATTTAACTATTATTTTGTTCTAGTGCATTTCAGAAGCTTCCAATTTTCGTCGCCCATCTCAACCCTCGAAAAAGTACTCTGCATACGCTCCTGCCAGAATGGGATCTACAGTTCTTCGTCACGTGGAAGCATTCATCTCCCATTTACTTACTTAAGGTGGACCTCAAGTAATTTTAGTTCCTATACTTCCTATGGGTAAACTTCTGTACACATTTTCTTCACAATTAATGCGTTCCCAAGGATGAAAATTTGAACATCGATTAATATAGCTTTATTTTATAACTTGGAATACTTAATATTTTCTAAAACATAACCATAATTATGCAATCCAACATTTGTTTGTCTACTGACGTCCTCAACAGGTCGCGCCATCTTTTTTCTGGTTTCAATACCACCAAAGGAAAAGTTATTTATTTTTAATATAATTATGGTTATGTTTTAGAAAATATTAAGTATTCCAAGTTATAATATGAAGTTATTTTAATCGATGTTCACATTTTCATCCTTGGGAATGCATTAATTGTGAAGAAAATGTGTACAGAAGTTTTTTCATTGGAAGTATAGGAAGCAAAATTACTTGACGTCCACCTAATGATCAAAATAATCAAAAGTTGCCACGGATTGAAGCAGAGCGTTTGTCGCTCACTACAACACAACGACAAGTTTTATGAAAGAAACAGGAACGGTTAGCTAAAAACGCGAATCATGTCTTAAAAGCAAGTTGCATTACATAAGATGGAACAACGGCACCTGTACTTCCTCGGAATTATACGTATAGGCTACCCGTTTAAGTGCACCAAACCTGAAGGACTGACTTATCCTCCTGTGTTAGGGCTAAAGACAGAATTATTTAACACACACACACACACACACACACACCACATGAAAATCACTTCTTCTAAAAACAAACAAACGTACGAAAGCAGCTTTATGTGTGAACAATGCAGTGGTGGACGATGGGTTCAAACCCTGGGGAGGCCAGAACGATAATTTGTCGGTAGACACAAAAAATGACACATAAGAATTCAAATGATCTTTACTAGATGCGTGTCTAACCACTGTTCTAGATAAGTGTTTTAAGTCGTCATATCCTTCAGAAGACCACACACTTTTATTCGAGCTTAATAGCAAACGAGGCCAGCAGAATAACTTCGCCTTCATTATGCTAACGCATAACCGTTTTTGATGGTACCATAAAGATTGGAATGATCTGTTTTTGCCTTTTTTTTTTTTTTTTTTTTTTTTTTGCGTAGGAGAAAACTTTGGAAGAGGTCTTCTTTATTTCATAATCGCATTTCCTTCAATGTCATTTTCTTGACAAAGGAACTTCTAACAAAGAACTTATAATGTCAGTATTACAAGTTGATACACTGTAAATATTTTAAGACACCGCTTTTAGGACCGAGATTCGCTTGCGACGTGCCTCCTGTGACCTGTTAATAGAAGCGGCAAGCTTCCGTTGGATGCCGTGCACTGATTGACTCCCGCACAGTGACCATGGTTACTCCGGCGGCCCTGGAGAAATGGGTCTCTCTCTGAAGCTTAATCGCGTGCAGTTAGCTAAGAAAGACCAAGAAAGTGCTCGTGTGAACGGCGCTGTTTGTAACTGAATAATGCTGTATTTTATGGCACTGCATTTTTGTTTTTCTGTTTAAATGTAATTCATTCTTCCGCTTTATACAACTACTTTACTGAGAGAATCATTGGGGAGCCCTGGCCTCTCTTGCCTCCTCTGACAGGCCGCCCCTGGAACGATGTGAAAGGCAGGGAGGACAATTAACCTCCCATCCCAGAACGGTCATACGAGGGGCGTAAACTTGTGCTCTGAGGGACAGAAGAATAGATATGCACAGCGTGTGAGTATATATTTCCTGAAAATATTAACTAAAAAAAGGAAGTTATACGCTGTAGTATTTCTTTTTTTAAAGACTTTAGTTAGCTGCATAGGGTATTCTGCGCAGCGAATTAGGATCCAGAGTAGCCTACTTTGTTAGGTGTGGACCTCACATATGCACGAAAGGAACTGTCCCAAACAAAGCTGAAAGACATATAAAACGATATGCTGATATGACTAACCTCCATATCCTTCCCGAATAGGCTGAAGGAATGAAGAGCTAGTTAGTCATCTGTGCTCCGTTGTAGAAAGCTCATCTGAGCGCTAAACCTTCAAGGAAATTTTTCCAAGCCAAACCTTCAAGGTAATTTTTCCAAGCTAAACCTTCAAGGTAATTTTCCCAAGCTAAACCTTCAAGGTAATTTTCCCAAGCTAAACCTTCAAGGTAATTTTTTCAATCCTTGAAGGTTTTGACCACTAAGCCTTCAAATTAATTTTTCCAAGCTAAACCTTCAAGGTAATTTTTCCAAGCTAAACCTTCAAAGTAATTTTTTCAAGCCTTGGAGGTTTTGACCGCTAAACCTTCAAGGTAATTTTTCCAAGCCAAACCTTCAAGGTAATTTTTCCAAGCTAAACCTTCTAGGTAATTTTTTCAAGCCTTGAAGATTTTGACCGCTAAGCCTTCAAGATAATTTTTCCAAGCCCCTCTCTTATACTCTTTCGTTCTGTGCTAGTTCATTTCTCATTTTGCATTTCTGTGGAGTGCTATGCTGTCGGCGTTCACATAACTTTGGCATTTTACTTGACTCTTGGGTATTTACCTAGTTTTCGAATTTTTAGTTACATTATGTTCAAAAAGTAGAAATGAGATTTTTAAAGAATCATAATGTTTTTTCCTATAATAGAATTATGAGAAAATAAAAACAGGGTATTGTTTGAGTGGAAGAAGGGGACTTTTTAACTTGAGGGGCGTAATTTAAAGTCTCGTACTTCCAGATGAATAAAGCTTGCTTCGGCACTGGTGGAAGGCTTATACGAGCACGAGATTTCGAAATCTTTTCTCGATGTGCGTACACTTGTCAGCTTCCGATTTATTGTGGATTCAGTAATTCTGGAATATAATTTTGTGTGAAAAGTGAACTAACGTGAGTATGTTTATCAGTAGACGGTTGAGTGTGTTTGAAAGTAGACGGTTTGTTTTGGGAAAATGTAATGCTTAGTGTTTAAAGTTTGGGAGGACTCTCTCTCTCTCTCTCTCTCTCTCTCTCTCTCTGGCACTCGCACACATTTTATTTGTCTGTGTTCTTTTACTTGCACATAAATAAATAAATAAAAATAAAAACATTACAATGAATAAAAACTAAACCCTGACAAATTCATAATTCAGCTAAAAATGTTTTTGCAACAAAGAGCAGGTTACGCGTGTGTTGAAGGAGTTTCCTTTTTGTTAATTGCGCAGCTGAAAACTAGTGAAAACATTTGGAGTTTGCTAATCATTTTCCTAGCTAATTGTACATAGCAATTATCGTAATAAATGAGGATATTTAGTTCATAGACGTCATGCAGTATCAAAAGGGCAAAAACTACACACCCCGGTAATTTAAGCTTAGAGAAGAACACCCCAAAGAGTATTTGTTTCTAAGTTTAAGTTACCAAAGAAACCCCTGCTATTAGACACCACTTTAAACAATTGGAGGATGCCATTTCTTCCTGAAGCCAGTGCGGTCTTGGTCATCTGCTATGTATCGAATTGTTATTATGAATGAATTTGAGTTCGTTATTCTAAAGCCAAGGTTAGCAGACTCTGTTAACCTTAAATAGTAATAACTGTCTACCTTCCTTGAAAAAGCCATCTGGTTGATGTGCGAAAGCTTAGAAATTTTGATTTCTATTCTACACCTAGAAATTTCGCATATCTAGTATAGTTATACTATTTAAGTACAGTTGGTGTATAGTTCCTTTTTAGTTAATCTGTTAACCTTGTTCTAAATCAAGCCTGCAACATTGTTATTAGTTCACATTCCGCCCTAAGGGATAACGTACCAAACGGTACGACAGTAAAGCAGTCGAGTGCGAGCCTTCTCTCTGGCTACAGGTCTTTAGCTAACAATCCGAAAGGCAAAATTAATTGACTGGGGTCAAAAGCTCTGAAAACTGCAAAATTAGAGGCAAAATTTTCAAACATAGAAATTTTACAAAAATTACGAATGTAATTCAAAGACAGAAATAAACTGAGAGTCAAAATTTATTGGTATAATTCTACAGCACACTTTTTTTTTTTTCAGATACTGTGTACTTTAGTTCACTACTATTTAGGGGAACGCCGTTCCCCTTAACAATTTCTCAAGGGAACGCCGTTCCTCACCGTTTCCGCACACTTTCACCACTGGTGTTTATAGAAGCATATACATCGCTGTACAAGTCATTTCCTATGAAACCCTCTGTTCGAAAGCGAACACCAGAATCAAATCAGATTTGTAGGTGTTTATAGAAGCATATACATCTCCTTACAAGTCTATTCCTATAAAACCCTCTGTTCGAAAGCGAGCAACAGAATCAAATCAGATTTGTAGGTGTTTATAGAAGCATGTATATCTCCTTATAAGTCATTTCCTATGAAACCTTGTGTTCGAAAGCGAACACTAGAATAAAATCAGATTTGTAGATGTTTATAGAAGCATATACATCTCCTTACAAGTAATTTCCTATGAAACCCTCTGTTCGAAAGCGAGCATCAGAATCAAATCAGATTTGCAGGTGTTTATGGAAGCATATACATCTCCTTACAAGTAATTTCCTATGAAACCCTCTGTTCGAAAGCGAGCACCAAAATCAAATCAGATTTGTAGGTGTTTATAGAAGCATATACATCTCCTTAAAAGTCATTTCCTATGAAACCCTCTGTTCGAAAGCAAGCAACAGAATCAAATCAGATTTGTAGGTGTTTATAGAAGCATATACATCTCCTTACAAGTCATTTCCTATGAATCTGTTCGAAAGCGAGCACCAGAATCAAATCAGATTTGTAGGTGTTTATAGAAGCATATACATCTCCGTACAAGTCATTTCCTATGAAAATCTCTGTTCGAAAGCGAGCACCAGAATCAAATCAGATTTGTAGGTGTTTATAGAAGCATATACATCTCCGTACAAGTCATTTCCTATGAAACCCTCTGTTCGAAAGCGAGCACCAGAATCAAATCAGATTTCATTTAGATTTCGAATTTGTGAGAATTTTAAATGCAATCTTATCTGCCATTTATTGGATTTGGGGGATAGCAAGTCTGTTTTACAAGCTTAAAGCTAAGGAATGTTTGTTTCTGAGAAAGAGTTTTAGCAAACTTACTTACCAGTGTTAAATTATGCTTCCTACTTGGGTTCCATGTAAAACAATGCAAACACGAGACGAAATAGCACATCAGCGTGTTCTTCATGATCTGAATCAGGAAATAACTGCAAGAAATTTAAAGAACGTTTAATGGAAAACACATGTTGTTTTTAATTCCATTTTTAAATAAATAATTCAATTTTATGGCAAGCAGAAAATTTTTGAAATGAGATAAGATTATAGATTCATCAATGCGCACTGATTGGCTCCTTAGAAAGTATTTCATGAATTAATTATGTGAAGATACAAATGCAACTGTTGTAACTTTGCGGACTGGCGTCCATGGGGAATTCTCTTTAAAAAAAAATAAATAAAAGCAAAACATTGTATTTATTAGCAGTTACATACCAAACTGGTAGTCATGGAAGCTTACTGATAAAGCATTTGTTTTTCTTCTTCATAACATCTCAAAGTCCGCAAAATTTTTCTTTGTATCTATTCAATGTTCAAAGTAGTGGTTAAATTAAGAAAAAATTGCTTTCTTTTTTTATCTCAATTCAAAACAATTTTTCTGTAGGAGAAAATTATTTACTATGTTTGACACTTAGCTTTTTTACCATCCGATGAACAGCCGATGGTAAATTTAAGTGAGTTATGATATATACTGAGCTCAATCAAAACGGTTTTGTTGCTTGTTTTTTTAATTTGATATATTACAGTGTCTTAGATGTTTCAGAATATACAAAAGGGAAATTTTTAGCATGTCACAGCAAATTTTCCTGAAAAATGGCAGTACTGTATCTGCTATTACGATGTATCAAACTTTCACGTACAGCGACGCAACAAGCTGTCCACGACAATGGAGGAACAAAATATTGAGTGATCATTCTAGTTTCACAGCGTCACACCTAGAAAGCTGGCCGAATTTTTCAGCAGATAGTCCTAGCATTTTTGTACAGTGATCATATGCACACACCCACACCAGAGCTGAATTCAGGCTCAATTTTAAGAGCCCGAGCCCGTCCGAGCCCGTCCGAGCCCGAATTTTATATTGCAAGATACAGCCCGGGCACGAACGAGCTCGAAAACTATGACTAATATGCTTAGGCATTAAAAAAATCTCCTCTTCCACACTTCCACTCTTTCTTCCCCGTGTAGTTAACCGATGTGTTTCTGAACTGCGAAGTGGGGAACGGATGTCCATTTATTCCTATAGTTCCTTTGAATATTCATTTCTTCCTGAAATGTTTCTGGTGGCCGGGAATCAGGAAAAATCGGGAGGCACAACAATCCACGTCGTACGTTGCTCACCAGAATTAGCAGGGAGCTATCCCATTGAGGTAGGGAGCAAAATTTCGTCATCTTGCTATCTACTTTTCCTTCGCAGAAATTCAGTAATTGATGGCCTATGGTATTTATTACCCAAGCCCGGAATGAATAGCACTGCCGAGTTCCCATCTAAGCCCAGTTGCTCAAGAATTCTATTTAACAACTAGAAAGTGCAAATAAAAATCTCGTGTGATAAATCATACAAAATCAGATTTAAATAAAAGGAAGGATAATTCTGCCCCCTCTCCTTGAGCCCGCCCGAGCCCGAACTCCAGTAAGTATTATGCAGCCCGAACCGGGTTCGGGCCCTGGCTCGACTTCGGGCTTTCGAGCTCAGGCTCGGCCAGTCTCAGCACTGACACACACACACACACACACACAGAGCAGATCCTTTCAACAATATCTTCCCGTAAGGGGATGGTCCCTTTTGTATGAACGAAGGGACCACGTCAAAAAGTGTGTAAGAGTAGAAATTATACAGAGTGCATGCAATCAGAGAGAAATCGTACACAAGAAACATCTGTCAGAAAAAAATGACTTTTTGGTACACCAAAATTCTCCCAACACTTCACAGTTGTCGTGTAGTGGACACACTAGGAGACAAATACACCATGTTTAAAATGCCACGAAGGCAACTATAGTGTTCCGTATTCCAGAAGAAATGTTATTAAAAACGCGTTGTCTTTGCTTTCCCAAGGAAATGTTATTAGAGGAGTCAGCTGTTAGCTTGCGGTCGTAAGCAGGACTTATACTTCCTGTACAGGTTTGGTATTTAAGCCTAATTGCAGTTCGTTGCAGAAAATATACAATAAAGGAATACATGAGAAAATTGCAGTTTCAATTAATTTATTATTTGCCTAAACATATTATGTTGGTTGTCCCGTTGTCTTTTACTCTATTTTGTACTTTCATCTTTGCGTTTTGCCAGTCTCTTCACTATTTCATTTCCTCATCAGTTTTTTCCTTCCCTTTTCACCCTTCACAACAGAAGCGACTCCCTGTGATTCTCGCTCTCCGAAAACTTCTTATCGTCCTCCCTTTGTCCCCGTACTGGGACCCTCGCTATCCCTTCCAGTGTTCCTCTGTCGCCGTGAAGAGCAATAAACTCATTACGCCGTCTGACTTCGCCTCCTTGACCACAAAGTACTGATTAATGTAGAAGGCAGTCAAATAATCAAGCGATAAAAGTTTAGCCAATGTACTAAGTTCGACTGCTTGGGAAATGCTGTTTTTTTTTTGTTTTTTTTTTTATTGGATGTTTAACGACCACCGTGAGCAACTCAATGGGCTATAACCAGTCTCCCGTCCCTAATTTAGGGCCACTGGCTCCAGGGAAGGGAGAGAGCTAGTACCGTAAGACAAACTGCTGTTTTATAACACCTACTAATTTTTATTGCAGTCCTGATGGATAACATCTTAAAGACGTGGTCGAAGTTTCCTCACGTCGACAGCCTCGATGATGACAAAGAAAGACCTATTGCTGAATATTCCCTACTATTCCTGGAAGCAAATGAATTCTAAAATCTCCGTAATACAGCTATCTCTAACTTGAGGTTACGGTCTCTGTAACTAGGTGTTTTTACTTCAATGGAGACCCTTAACTTCAGGTTACGGTCTCCATTGAAGTAAAAATACCTCAGTCAAAGAATAGATATCAGACCTCTGACTCTCCCTGGGCTCAAAAGCAATTTCTCCACGAGAAATTCGTTAGCATACCGACTAAACCTTACACCGGACGACGAAAGGTTTCAATAAGCCAACTCGTCGGTGCATAGGCAGCAGTAGGCTTGATAGTTAGCACTAACGATTCCGGGCAGAAAGATCTCAGGTTTTCGGTCCCTATGCCCCCAATCAGCTGCCGTGGTTCAGAAGTCACATTAAGCCGTTGGTCCAGAGGTAAAGACTCCTCCTTATAAACAAGTGTACCTCCTTCCCGCGAGACTTTCGACAATAATAGTTTAGCCCATTATATAGCATAGAAAATTTCCGGTTGAACCAGTCAGTGCGTGAGTAATAGGAGATAGCATGTTGGAAAAATCCCGAATCTGAATTTTCCCTTAAACACTTGCTTGTTGATCAGAAATTAATGGCCTGTGCACCTTTGACTCGTTGTTGATCTTGAACTTTTTAATTACTTGTAGGTCAATCCCATATCGTTAGAGGACATTTCTGTTTACAGGCTTGATCTAAAGGTTTTAAAACTTGGCGTGCGTTGTAAAATAGTAAGAGTAATCTGATATGTGCGTGTGCATTTTCACTTTCCACTTTAAGAACATGGTAGCCACCCTGGTGGACGAGTGGTCTGAGTCGCTGCCTTTTAACGATTCGTCGGAGATAGGTCCGGGTTCGAGTCTCGGATGAGGCATGGTTGGTGCTCTTGTGTGGCCCTCTCTCCTCCCTGGAGCCAGCGGCCCCAAGTTAAAGATTGACGACGGCTTATAGCTCTTGGAGTTGCTCATAGTGGTTGCTGAACCCCGGAACAAATTTTCAGTTATCGTATGAGCATGAGATATGTTTCCACTTTCAATGGATAAACTCAAGAGCATGGAATGTCACTCTCCTCTTGAATAATCTCTGGAATGTGGAGTATAATTTTCTGTTCAATAGATGGAGTATAATTTTCTGTTCAATAGATTGCGGTCACTTGACTCAGTATTTCTTTGCATTCAGTGAGTTTGGTAGCATAAATATCACTTTCCAAGTGAATGAGCATGGAGCACAATTTTTTCATCAGTGAGCATAAGAGCATGGAGTACTTTCTAACTAAATCAGCTCGAGAATAAGAGGCATCACATTTTTTCAGTTAACTCAAGGCTGCGAGGTGTATTTTCTCTTGACTGAGCTGAAAGATACTATGTCATGCCCCGTTTTTCGCATAATGCAACATTTTCCCCTTCAGTTAACTCAATCAGAAAGATGATGCATTATTTTTTCTTTTAATGCGTATAACAACTTACCGATAACTCAAAGCATGGCCGATTCTTAGATAAGTACCTGCCAGTTTTTCAATTAGCTATTAAGCGGAAAGCCTGGTAAAAAATTACATGTAAGCGTACTTAAAAGCTATATATTTTTAATATTTAAATATGTAAGATAAAGACACAAAATTCTGTTATTCACTTTGAAATAGTCTTAATTATTGGCAATCCATTATTCAGCTAGAAGTTACGATTTTGTTTCAAAAGTGATGTTATAAGATTGAACAAACATAGGAAAATCAGGAATCAGAGATTTAATTCATGCAGCATTTTTAAGATGAAAAGTGCGTACAAAGAACTGTCAAGAGCTTTAAAATATCTTTTTAAATTAACTTTAGTTTTTTAATTACTTTATTTTCTCATGTTCTACTGAACTTTCGAACTTAACTTTAAAAACGAAAAACTGTTTTGGCTCAAAGATAAGTTTTATCGTTATAAGTAGTGAAATTAATCATCAAGAGAATTCATTGATTCTGTTTTGAAATACAAAAGGTTTATGTTTACAAATGAGCAAGCAAAATCAAACATGGACGGAAATAAAACAGTTTTGAAGTTCTTTTTTTCATACTTTCAAAAACAAAACTAAAAGAAGTAAAAATAGTTAAGTATCAAGAGTATCCCGCATACAATTTTTTTTGACGTTTCACGCTATAGAAAAGTTTACTCAAGCTGTATAAGGCGACCAGAAATCACTCGTCTTCCTGGTAGTTTAATAAATACAGCTCATGAAGGATTTAACTGGAGGTCATGCTCAGTTTAAAACTCTGAATCCCAAGATTTGATTCAATGGGATGTTACCGTACCTGTTATTGGACAGTTTATCGCTCAATCAAGGATAAACTACCTTTTCAGGCCAGTTGCCAGCTATTGAAGTCTACCCCCTGTGAGATTTAGTCGGGAAACAATGGTCTAGTGGTCATATAGCGGTCTTCCCTAATGGGAATACGGAGCTAGATTCTGATGGCCCCTTAACCAATGTCCTGGAAACGACATTTTTATTGCTCTAGCTCACTCCCGTCTTTTTTTTTTTTTTTTTTTTTTCCTCCTTTTGTTTGTTTTTTCCATTCCCGTATGAGAGCAGGCCCATGTGTTATCGAAATAAAGTGGGAGAATGAGCTGCCTGTGTCATAAAGTGTTCTTTCCCGCTTTCCATGATTTAGGAGTCCAAGCAACATCTCTCTACGTCCAGACCCCCAGTTTTAATTTTTAATGGCCGTATTCGGACTGCTCTCCGTCGAGAGTTACGGCTTCCAAGTTCTCGGCCAGCTTAATGGAATCCACAGGCAGTGGTCCGCATTAACAAACACATAAAGACGTTTTCAAAGCGCCAAACGGTCCTCCTCCAAGGCTCTAAACTTCGAGTCACCTTAACAGCGAAAGGCTGCACTTGATGGGAAAAAGGAGGGGGTGATGTGCGTTGAGGGGAGGAGTGGCATAGGACTGGTGCGTCTGGGATGCTTCGGTCGTAAAAGGATGATGTGATGGGCGACACTGTTCGGACACGGAAATCGTGATGCATTGCAGAAAAAACGACAGCTTTGAACTGGCGTAGATAGAGACTGCTTTCCTAGCGTCACGTGGATGCGACAGTCTCTGCACGTATTTCATTTATACCGAAATAATGAACAGGTGAAGTTTATTGCAGTTACAATTTCCCCTTTAGAATGGTCCTACCAATAGCATAATTAAAAATACAGTAAAAGTTAAGGCCAACAGAGATTCGAAGCCAACCGATAATCTCCATAATCTACAGATGGGCTTTACAATCCATTAAATATTTAATCTTCAATCAAAGCTTTTATGGAAAAGTTGAATCTATAAAAAACATTATGCAAGATTTGTTAGCACTTTTAGTGAGTGAGAGATTCAAATACATCGTAACGTTCTTTTAAATTCCTAAATCTTCAAACGCTTTAAACCGCACCGATGTCCGAGTGGTCCGAGGCGCAGGTCTCCATTATTTGACGAGCCTGGGTTCGACACCCCGATGCGGCATGGGCAGTACATTTGTCTGATGGAGCTGTCTCTGTCTCTTCCTAGGAACCAGTGGCTCCGAATTCGGGGCAGGCGATTGCCTGACCTCCTATGAGTTGCCCATTCCCCCTTACCTCTCCAAGAAATAAAAAAAGAACATTTTAAATATTTTTCACGTTTTAAATCATTCACACGCGTGCCTTTCCCACAAGAGTGCCAGAATTTTAAATGCAAACGCCTATACCGACAAATTTAAAGTAAAGTAATAGGGAATACTAAACGACAGTTTGAAATGCAAATTTTTTTATTGTGAGTCATCAAGTCCAGTGTTAAATCCATCCAGCTCTCGGGTCTTCCCATGAGGACACGGTTTCCATATTTCCGGAATAACTGAATCTATCTCTTTGCTTTATTGCCTGTTACATGAATAACACTTGTTTTGAAGCACCACCTGAACCGAGAAATGTTTAACGCCAAACCTGCACGACTCCTTTAGGCTTACACAAATGACTTACAAGCAAGCTGTACAGATTTTTGAGTGTTTTCTGAACATTCTCAGCATCTTTAAATCGATTCCGTCGCTTTCACACTTATCATTAAATCGATCAGGGTTTCATACATTTACCGTGGTTGCACTTCCGCACACCTGCAAGAGTTACGAGGATCCTAACAAAAGTTCTGCACACTGCCCATTTTTGAGAAAAGTGTGAAGTGACGGAAAAAACTTACCTTATTGCCGTTCAATGTACTCCGCTGCTAATGACAACTTCCCAGCGGTGAGGTAGGTCCGGTATGCCCCGTTGTACGCCATCTTTGTTCAGCTGTCGTATTACTCGGGCCACGTCCAATGACAGTTCGTCCAGCGATTCGTAGAGGATGCCACGGAGCCGATTTTTTAACTTTGGTAAAAGATCAAAGTCGAGTGGACTGAGATCAGGGCTGTATGGTGGGTGGGATAAACTTTCCCATCCATATTTCGACAATAGTCCCTGTACCGACGCTGCATCATGACACGATGCTTTGTCATGCAGCAAGATCGCTCCCGCTTCCAACAAGTTGGGAAGATATTAACGAATTTTCGGTCTCAACTTTGTGTTCAGAAAGTCACGATAATATTGTGCGTTGACATTTTTCCCTACCGGTACTCGATCAGAGACCACAACATCCTGGGCATCGTATTCAAAAATCATCATTTGCTACCCTTTGGATTGTTGCCGACGACACTTTGAGGGGCGTGGGAAACTTGGATGCGTCCATTCTGCTGATTGCGACTTCAGTTCCGGCTCATAATCACGGGTCCGAGTCTCATCAATTTGAGACAATTCTGTTTAGGAAGTGTCGCCCTCCCTTTCGAACCTGTGGAGATGATCCTGTGCGATGCTCACTTTGGCTACCTTCTTCTCGGGGGTCAGTTGATGAGGCACCCAGCGCGCGGCGATTTTTCTTTTTCCCAGTGCGTCGGTCAAAATCCTGTGAACAGACATGATGGTGTACAAATTTGCCTGATGAGCAATCTCCTCTACTGTCAAACAGCGATTCTCTTCGAGAAGCGTTGCAACAATAGTGACAGATGTTTTGTCTGTCGCAGTTTGAGGTCTGCCTGAACGGCGATCATCTTCGATGCTGCTTCGCCCCCCCCCTCTCGAAAGTGCAATGCCCAGCGAGAAATTGCGCTTCGATCAAGAGTTCTTTCCTCACAAACTTCTTGCAAGGCAGTGTGGATATGTGTTGGAGTTTTTCCCCGCAGAGTTTTTATTTTCACGTACGAGCGCTGGTATAACGCCGTGACTCGACCTGAGGAGCTACACGCTTCCAGTTCCAAACCCTCCCACTTCCACACAGCAAATAATAGCGTGTCGTTCTGACATCACTGCTTTGCTGAGAGACTGACTTTAATATGACGCAATTGTTTTCCCGATTGCATCATCCGTTTCCGTTTTAGATTAACGTGTGTAGAACTTTTGTTATGACCCTCATATAATATAGTTCACTGTTTCTCCCGAGCTGACCAGGTACGTCGTGACGACACGCAATTTCCGGTCACCATAAGGAAAACAAAATTCTGTGCGAGTGTGAAATAATTTGCTTTTTGTTCGCGTTTGTGTGTCCGTACTGCGTGTGCTAACATTCGTTGTATATTTATGTACAATCAGTGGCGTACCTGAAAAACTCGGGGTCCCCGCAAAAAAAATCTTCGATGCCCTTTTGCAAAAATCTATTTCCTTTCAATTACTGAAATTTTTAAATTCAATACTGTAACGGTTGTGTGTCGCTATCACACCGCTGACCACCAATGGAACGGTCGCGGCCGCTATCTCACCGTGAACAACCAATGTAACAACCGTGGCCGAACAATTATTAAATTTCTTTTTTCACGGTCATTCGACGTTGTCCTTGGCGCGAAGACTGTATTATATGGGCATACAATTAAACAATTCAAACCAATCACATTCGTACGCATAAATAATGTTTTCTCTAAACGCGCTGACTGCACTAAACAAATATTTAATTGGCTAAAAAAATAACAATGGCACATATACGAATAAACATTAGTTGTATGCTGGTCATAAGCGTTGGGTCCTCATTGACCTAAATCTGTTCCTGTTAGATAGTTTAACGAACTTAATCCACAGTTCAGTTCTTAATATTTGCCAGTTAAGTTCCTCAACTAATCGCGTAGCAGATGTATCAACCATAACAAAAAAAAGGTTTTTACTTATGCTATCACTTGTAAATTAATAAAAACTTCCTTTCACGCTGAAGATTTCATTAACTCATACACATGTTTTTGTTGATGGAGCCTCGCCTCACCTCCTTGGCTGACCGTGATGAGCGATTGTGTAATACTCATCAGGGTGACCGTGATGAGTATTACACAATCGCTGTCCTTAGCGTTTCCAGCCCGAGTCCCCTTGCTTGGCGTCGCTCCTCCTTGGAGCGACCGACGTCCACTAGCCGACTTCTTAACTACTCAGTAGCTTCTCTTTTACTAAACCAACTAGTCGCTAATTTCCATTCGGCTCCCAGCCCAGAAATTGCTGCTTTATCACGCAGATATAAGCATTCCGCCGTCCCAGCGGCTATCTAGCCTATCTAGATCCTCGAGTTGTTGTTCTCCTTTTCCTTAAAAATGCGGGAGGTTTGCTGCTTCATTTTCCCCAAATCTCATAGCAGCACCAAAGACATCTCGTCTTTAACATCGGAGAGCTTACAGACAACTGAAATTTCTTCCTTATTTTCACGCCAAGTGCACCACACAAAAAAAGAACAATTGTTCTCGAAAATGCCCTTAACAATCGACGAATTTACGATTATTCGCTCACCATCTTGTCCGCCATCTTCATTCATTTCTACAATTGGCCCGCCCGGTCTTGCTTCGAACCGCACTTTCCAGTTGTTTAGACTGGACGTCAGCTGCGACCTACGATTTACGACTTCAAAGCGCTAACTCCGACCACCCAGTCAGAGTGAGAATTCTTCGTATCTTTTCTTTCCTAACCTCCAGACAAAACTTTTTCTGCTGTTTACATTTTTTAACTCCAATACAGCCTCAAACTTAATTAATTAATACCTAATTAATTTCATAAATCCACCACGCTTATTAATTGCCGAATGAATGGCGGGGTGAGGAGGGGGGGGTCCGTAACAATATTATTAACTAGGTTTTACGGGCGTTTTGATAGTTCAAATTCTTTAGAACCTATTTTTCGTAAAACCAAAACTGTTATATTTTATTGCGTTTAACACAAATGTACACGCTGTAATAAAATGATTGCCCTAGTTTCATACCAGTACAAAGTATTGCAAAACCCTTACGCCAAAGTAAATCATATCATGGAAATTTTATTCTTTTAGAGAACTAAGGCCAGCCTCTTTGAAATTTCTCACGATCACACCCACAAAACACCTGACTGCAGTGTCTAATGACCTTTCATGATTTATACGGAAATGCAGAACACATGTAAGCAAATGAAAAAGCATTAAATAAGAATTGTGAGACAAAAAGAGTAAAATCATTTACTCTTGCATACAAAAAACACACTTAACATAATGTCACAATGTTTTGCGCATGTGTAGCAAGAATATTTTCTTTTGACGCTGTTATATACACATATATGTATATATACAAAAAAAAAAAAGATCTAATTTTTCGCCCCTCGAAGAACACCTTTTAGCTCGTTATATTCTGATGCATGCGTAGTTGTGTGCAAACAAGTGTAATACATGACGCCTTAGCCTCACTGATATAAAAATTTAATTTATTCAACCGATATTTCAATCACATTCTCTTGTTAATATACATGAACAGAAACTATTGCTATGGCTGTGAAAAGGAGCCTCAGGTCCTCTGTAATAGCTACTTTCCCGTCATCTAGTTTTTATAAATTAGGGCGGAAATAATTTCTTGATGATTTTACTTATTTGCTGAAAAAAACAACCAAAAATTGCTTTTGTTTTCAATACTTCATTCAAAGTTGCCGTCAAAAATTCCTGGCTATATTTTAAACCAGTTTCATATGAAGTTTCAGCAAAAAAATTTGTTAAAATCCATCTATCGAGGCCTTCTTAGCTGTGAGGCGCCCAGCACTGCGGGGGTTGCAGGGCCTATCATCAGTACGCCCATGTGTGCCACCTGCTCCATGTCGTGACCCCTCCTCCCCCCACCTTAGAGTGTTCGCTCTTTTGGCTGAGGTCCAGCTGACGTGAAGGATTTTGACAGTCCATGTCCCATCACACGCTTATGACAGGCATCTTTGTGGATTGTTGACATTGATTTCAATGATGTGAAATAGCTCCCCCACCCTAAATAACATTGTGCTAGATTCTTGTACAACATAGAACTGTATCAATCGTTTGAATAAGGGCTCTTGAATACTCTTGTACAGGTTTATTGGCTTTTTTTTTTTCTTTTTTTTTTTTTTTTTTTGATTGGAGGTTTAACGATCACAGTGAGCAACTCAATGGACTATAAGTAGTCGCCCGTCCCTAATTTTGGGCAACTGGTTCTAGGGAAGGGAGTGAGCCAGCACCGTAAGACAAACACAACATCCATGCCTCTCAGGTATTTGAACCCGGACCCAACTCGGACGAATGATCAGAAGCCATCACATAGGCCACTGCGCTACCGGGCGGCTAGCTAAACTTATTGAAATAAATTTGCTATAAATATTGCTTTTTTTACCTTCTGCTTGTAGTAAGCAGCACGTAAACTACAGTTCAAGAAGCTTGCTTGTAATTATCATGTATATGATATTATTATGCATTCAGTTAAAAAATATAATGGAACACAGAAGAAATATTTCTTTGAAATATTTTTCGAAAAAAAGGGGGGAGGGGGGTGCGTGTTTTTGTTTTCATTATTTCCGTCTGCCCCTGTAGACACAATATCTCTACACCTGTTTTTCCAATTTAAATTAAAAAATTCCCTTTTCAGGGGAAGCCTGAAATGTAAGAATGATGATTCTTACCTTTCGCTTTTTCTGATGCATAACATTGCCGTTATAAGGAGTAAAATCAGTAAATGCAGATGTTTTGCTACCAGAGGCGTAGCCAGAAGGGGGTCGGGATTTGAACCCTTCCCTTGAGGGGAGACTGAGCACGAATTTAAAGCGATATATACGTGTATACGCTGCTTTCACCAATGAACCAAACCCATGGACCCCGCCGCCCCCTAAGAAATTTCTGGCTACGCCACTGTTTGCTACCATATCATTGCTTCCAAATAGCGAATTGGTTTCTTTTTCAAACAACGTATAGCTTTTCCGCTTCGAGGCTTAAATGCATATCACGTTTCTTCCAATATCTACGCTTCTGAATGACCGATTTAATTTTTTTTTATGTTATGAAGACGGTGCGTTATCGCGACATTTGGCTTCCTCTGCACCCCAAGAGGACGAGGGGGGGACACTTGTAACCTGTGGATATCCTAGACCAAAAGAAAGTTACCAATCCCCTCACTAACACTCTTACGAGTTTTTCTTTCTATCTTGAGGTCATATTTTCTTTGTATCTTGAGATCAGCTTTCAGCTTGGGCATGCGGAAATGGACTTTCGTGTACGTGACATTTCATCGATGCCAGAGTCGTTTCTTACGTTCGTTAAATCTGCATAATATATAATAATAAAAATAAATATTGTTTTTGAAAAACTGAACTTGATCGATATAAATTAATTCAGGTTATTGTCGTAAAATATATGTGAGTTGAAAGAAGATATCTGCTAAACTATGGAGTTCAGTTTCTATACTGAAAAGAATAAAACTATACTGTGCAAATTAATTGGGACAGTAAAAAATCACTCTTTTTTCCAAAACTATGTCTTCATATCATTCTATGCCTTGATATACACTGATAAATACCTGTATTAGTATAAAGTATGTCCCCCTTTAGCAGAAATGACCTCTTGAATTCGTTTTGTCATTGACTCCACTAATTGAGTGCACATAGTTTTGACTTCATAATCGTGGAAACACACTTTTATAGCATTCGTTATCATGCGTTCTTTGGTTGTACAGTCCATTTTACCTAAACGTCTCTTCAAAATATTCCACAAGTTTTCTATGGGATGGTGAATTTACAGGCCAATCAAGCAAATGAATTTGATTTTCCAGCATGAAATTCTTGACCAATTTTGAATTGTGACATGGGGCCAAGTCATGTTGAAATGTCCTGTCAAAAGTTTGCAAGAATGGAACAATCCTACGTTGTAATATTTCTACGTACTTGGCTGAATTCATCATACCTTGAACAGGAACTAAGCTTCCAGTGCCATTTGATGTGAAAAAACCCCAAAACATCTGTTTCAGAGGGTGTTTTACAGTTTGTGTGACATGCTCAGGTCCTAAGGGTTCACAGTTACTTCGTCTAACGACATTCGCTTGGTAACCCTGCACAAATAAATGAGTTTCATCGCTGAAAATTACCTTTTCCCAGTCGTCAGCAGTCCATGATTAGTATTTTTTGGTCCATGCTAAACGTTTTATCTTCATTTTCGCATTCAAATATTGTTTTTTCATTGGTCTTCTTGCCTTCCGGCCAACTTTCAGAAGCCTACGGCGTACAGTTGAATCACTAACATCACAACCACTAGCCAATAAATTTCTTTGAAGGTCGGTGCTTGTGTTATTTGGACTCATTTTACTATTTCTGATTCGATATTTATCGGTTCGTGGAGTTGTTTTTCGTTTTCTTCCACATTTACCTCTCCTTTTTGGAGACGATGATCCAGATGCATTGTATCGCATAAGCAGTCTTGATACACTTGATTTGCCTACACCTACTGAGGAGGCGATATCTCTCACAGTCATAGAAGTGTGATCCTTCAGAGCAATTATTTTTGCACGCTTCCTTGGGAAAATATTCATTTTTCAATACACGAAAGCAACACGTACTCACAGAGAGCAAAAACTAACATCCACCTGTCACACACAAAAGCTCACAACTGAAGCTGAAGTGCCTATGTGTATTTCCTGTTTAAAACCGGCCAAACCATATTCTTACTATCAAGTTCTAGCAGTCACACCACCTCACAGCTGATAAAACCGGTTTACGTGGGTTTCCGATATCAACTGGCGATCACATTACAATTCTGGGAATAAAATAGCTTGTCCCAATTAATTTGCACGGTATAGTACACCGAGGTACAATTCGTGGTTTTACCGTTTCGCCGGAGAATTTTTTTTTTTTTTTTTTTTTTTGATTGGAGGTTCAACAACCACCGTGAGCAACTCATGGGCTATAAGCAGTCACCCGTCCCTAATTTAGGGCCACTGGTTCCAGGGAAGGGAGAGAGCCAGTGCCGTAAGACAAACACAACATCCATGCCTGACCGGGGTTCGAACCCGGACCCCTCACGTACGAATGATCAGAGGCCAGCGCCTTAGACCACTGCGCCACCGTGCAGCTCGTCCGAGATGACCCCGGGTTCAAGTTGTGGATGAGGCATGGATGGTGTGCATGTTATATGGTAGTAGCTCTCTCCCTACCCTGGAACCAATGACCCTAACGTACGAAGGGCGACTGCTTACAGCCCATAGTTGCTCACGGTGATCGCTATATTCGAAATATTAAAAGAAAAAAATACTAAAAATAAATGGTAAAAAATACAAAAACAGTGATCCGATTGTTGCATGCATTGAGTACAAAACAAACATGAGATTCATAATACTTGTGTGTGTATATTATATATAGTCGAACCCAGATACAACGAGCTCGCATAATACAGAGTTCCGCATGAAGTTTTCAAAAATCCCTTAAAATTCGTAATAGTTTCGTAATATTTTCCATTGTTATTCGAACTGCATTTTACGAACAAATATTTATGGAGCAATCTCATATATCGAAGTTTAGCTCGATCATCAGCAAACAAAGTAAATGGCATTCATCCGGTTTTTAGCAATTCCTATTTTACCGGAAGACTAAGAAATACGTGCTGCCGATAATGCCTTGTGGTTCCCCTTATAGGGGATCAGTCTGCATGGAAACAGAAGTCTTTCTATTCTACATTTTACTTCTTCCCTTTCCAATACTTCCATAGACACATCTCCTGGATTTAGGCAATTGACGATTAAATGAGCCGAAAAAAAAGAGGAAGATACTCATCATTACAGTACGGCTTACCCAAAAACTGGTTTTAAAAAACGACAACTGTTCACCGTCTTCCGTCTAACATTCACAGATTCCACTGGGCCAGGGAATAAAGGAAAATATGAAAGTTCCTTACAGGAAAAGTATATTTCAGAAAGTTCTAATTAATTTAAAAAAATATGAAGCAACAGTTATTGACGTTTAAATGGCATGCGATATCTATTTCAAAAGAAACAGTTCATAATGGCTGGAAACACTCCAGTTTTACTTGGAAAAGTCTTCTAAATGAACATTGAAGACGCATCTGCAAATAAGATCGAAGATAGAGGAAATGAAAATGATGAAGATGTTCAAACTTTGAGTCATCTGAAAAAAAAGGCAGGGCCGGATTAAAGCCTTAGTGGGCCCCTAGGCTAAAATATCTGAGTGGACCCTCAAAGAATTATGAAGGAGAATCATTATGAAGTCCGTTAAAGCACGACACTGTAGCAAAATGCTTGTGATAAATGATACGTGTAGTGCATTCTTCAAACAATAAATTATCTGTAGAATTTTCATAATAAGTCACAGAATTCGTGATTGTTCTCATAACAACACGAGTTAAAAGCTTAGATTCCTACACATTGTCTTGGATTTTCTAATGATTTAGCATTGTATACTTTTTTTAGTGCACCCTTTTTTGCAATGCAAGGTGAAGCCACAGGGGGCTTTAATTAGTAACGGTCCCAAGTGCAAATTGAGAGGTGGGGAGGGTTACGTGAAAAAGCTGAAACTCTCGCCAACTCCCCTGTACACAGCGACATGAAACCTTTACCCTTGGCTAGTAACCGCCTTGAAATCTGTTCATCTTACAGTTTCTGTTTCTGACCAAGTGGAAATCATACGAGACAAAAGTAAAACTATTTTATAAATTTCTCTGCCCCTCTACCTATCTATCTATTATTTGCCCAGGCATGCCTCCTGGGCCCTTGGTCATGGTGGGCTCCAAGGCTATAGCCCCTATAGACCCCCCCCCTAATCCTGTCCTGAGAAAAGGAACCATTGCATCTGATGTTTCTTTTTTACGCTTTCCAACCGTAGGTTGAGGAAACGTATACGTTCCAGCTTTGTCCGTCTGTCTGTCTGTCCGTACGATAACTCGCGCAAAAATAGTTCAATTTCGATGAAACTTTAGTATGTGGTATAGGACAACCTGGGGACGAACTCTATCGAAAATGGACGAAATGGGGTCATAGGTCAGGACATAGGATTGGGATCCATTACATTGCCCTTATGCGTCATAATTCACGTAAAAATGCTTCGATTGCGATAACACTTTAGTATGTTGTTCCGGAGGTATACTGAACCGGTTCTGTTAAATATCATCGAAATGGGGACAAAGGTCAGGGCACAGGAGCAGGATTTATTCCACAGCCTTTATCTTCATAACTTGACTGAAAATGCTTCGAGTGCGACAAAAGGTCAGGACACAGGAGCGAAATTTATTAAAAAGCCATTATCCTCATAACTTGACTAAAATGCTTCTACTGCGACAAAACTTTAGTATGTTGTTCCGGAGGTGTACTGAATTAATTTTCTTTACTATAATCGAAATGGGGTCAAAGGTCAGGGCACAGGAGCGAGCCTTATTCCACAGCCATTATCCTCATAACTTGAGTAATAAGTTGATTAAAAATGCTTCTAGTGCGAAAAAAACTTTAGTATGTTGTTCCGGAGCAATGCTGAACGAATCAATAGTCAGGGTAATGAGGAGGGTTTGTCTGCGCGAGATTTCTGGTATGTTGGAAAGCGTATCATAATCAATGCATTTCATGATTTTACGAACTTGTCAAGATTATGTGAACATTGATGAGGAGCTCTCGGTAGAATGGCTAAACACATATGTGGACAGAGTGGAGAACATTCAGAACAAGAATTATGACCAGTGAAGAACTCACCGTAGAAAAAAACAATTTCAAACGTATTTGTGGCGCCCCGGTGGCGCAGTGGTCTAAGACGCTGGCCTCTGATCATTCGTCAGTAAGGAGTCCGGGTTCGAATCCCGGTTAGGCATGGATGTTGTGTTTGTCTTACGGCACTGGCTCTCTCCCTTCCCTGGAACCAGTGACCTTGAATTAGGGACGGGCGACTGCTTATAGCCCATTGAGTTGCTCACGGTGGTCGTTAAACCTCCAATCGAAAAAAAAAACGTATTTGCTATTGAAAGTTTAGAAACTCTTTGACCATATTTTGCTTCTAAAAACATTTCAACTACTGCGTCAGAGGAAGTTAGGAAAAGCATCGCACATAATACGATCTTAAAGTTTTGAGGGTTGTTCTACATGAAAAATCAATGGTCTCAAATATACCTCGAGGTAAAAACTTACCAAATTTGACACAGTTTTATTTTAATGTAAAAGTTCAGTCATACAATTACCCTAATTATTATTTACAACTTCCAGTCATCATCCTCATTTACGCTTTCCAACCGTAGGTTGAAGAAGCGTATATGCTCCAGGTTTTGTCGGTCAGCACGATAACTCTCGTAAAAATGGTTCAGTTTCGATGAAATTTTAGTATGTGGTAGGGGACCATCTGGGGACGAACCCTATTGAAAATGGGCAAAATGACGTCAAAGGTCAGGATATATGAGCGGGATTCATTCCATCGCCCTTATGCGTCATAACTTACGTAAAAATGCTTCGGTTGAGACAAAACTTTATCATGTTGTTACGGAAGTGTACTTAACCGGTTCTGTTGAATATAATCGAAATAGGGTCAAAGGTCAGGGCATAGGAGCGAGATTTATTCTACATTCACTATCCTCATAACTTCAGTAATGATTTCTGGTATGTTGGAAAGCGTATCATAAGCAATGCATTGCATGATTTTACTAACTTGTTTACACTTTCCAACCGTAGGCTGAATAAGCGTATTTGCTCCAGATTTGTCTGTCTGCCTGTCCGTACAATAACTCGCGTAAAAATGGTTCGATCTCGATGAAATTTTAGTGTGGTAGGGGACAACCTGGGAAAGAACCCTATTGAAAATGAGCGAAATGGGGTCAAAGGTCACTACGTAGGAGCGGGATCCATTTCATCGCCCTTATGTGTCATAACTTAAACTTACGTAAAAATGCTTCGATTGCGACAAAATTTTATCATGTCGTTCCATAGGTATACTGAACCGGTTCTGTTGAATACCATTGAAATGTGGTCAAAGGTCAGGGCACAGGTGCGAGATTTATTTCACAGACATTATCCTCATAACTTGACTAAAAATGCTTCTATTGCGACAAAACTTTAGTATGTTGTTCCGAAGGTATACTAAACCAATTCTGTTTAGCATCATCGAAATGGGATCAAAGGTCAGGGCACAGGAGCGAGATTTATTCCACAGCCATTATACTCATAATTTGACTAAAAATGTTTCTATTGCGACAAAACTTTAGTATGCTGCTCCGGCAGAATACAGAACCAATTGTGTTTAATACTATCAAAATGGGGTCAAAGGTCAGGGCACAGGAGCGATATTTATTCCACAACAATTATCCTTATAATTTGATTAAAAATGCTTCGATTGCGACAAAATTTTATCATGTTGTTCCGGAGGTAAACTGAACCAATTCTGTTTAATATTATAGAAATGGGGTGAAAGGTCAGTTCACATGAGCGGGATTTATTCCACAGCCATTATCCTCATAACTTGAGTAATGATTTCTGGTATGTTGGAAAGCGTATCATAATCAATGCATTGCATGATTTTACTAACTTGTTTTGTACTTCTCCCAGGTCATTTTCAGTAGTGGTACTGGAATCAGATTCACAGTTGGACTCTTCTCACAGTATGTAGTCCTCTTTTCCATCCATGCTGTTAAATATACAACATTTTTTAAACCCTCTTAATAAAATTTTAAACCCCCTTAATTTGAAATTCATACCGTAGTTTCTTCTCTTTCCCTTGTTTACTTGAGACACCGAGGAAGCCTTTTCAACGTGATCAGTCACCTGCGATCTGCCATGGGTAATTTCTTAGTATCAGTAACACAGCACAGATCATGCTACCATTTCGCAACACTGACTTCCAGAAACACCGATTCGATGACACTGATGCGCACAATTCGCCACACACTCTCTTCGTATTGAGCTTGAGTTTATTTTTAGAAACCCAAGGTCAAACGAAGAGAGTGTGCGGTACAATCCCAGCATGATACAAAATAGACCTCTGTAGAAATTTGCCATTTCTTTTTTCTTTCAATCAAAAATGTTAGGCCGCGCATGTAAAACGACTACAGCTTTCGGAAGGACAGTTTTAGACAAAAAAAAAAAGAAAAAAAGAACCATGGCACTATATTCGAGACAATACGATAACAACTGATATCATAACAAGCAAGCAAAACAAGCAACGATTGACTCATATTTTCGAAGTAACTCATTAAAATTGAAATAAATGTAACAGCTGAAAAATAAAAATTTTGGGAGGTACTTTAATTTTTATATTATTTAAAAATTTTGATCGTTGCAAATTCCATTCATATTTTAATTGCGAACTATAGTTTTCACTTAAAACGAAATATTTACTTTTGATGGATTTATGAACAGTTTATGATTGATTAGTTTTAACTTAACATAATGTAAGATGCAAAAACTAGTCCTTTTTATCCGTTCCGTTATAACAAAGTTCACGTACTATATCGGATGTTTTCAACTCTCCCCTCAGCTTCGTTACATATTGGTTCTACTGTATCAGTCATTTGCAAAAGTTTAAGACCACCTGTCAATTTATTGAAAATTAATATTTTCAAAGAAACAACTACAAATTACTAGTCAGAGATATTTGAAAAAATGACACCACAGATGAATACTTACATTCTTTAGAACACAAAAAGACAGAAATCAGTACTTTGTTTGGCCACCTTCGTTTTTTATAACTGACAGAATACGATGTGGCATACTCTCAATGAGGGAATTGTAGTAGTCACTTGAAATGTCTTTGCACCATACGTACTTTATTGCGTCAATTAAAGCTTGGGAATTTGATGCCTGTTTTTCTGCTACCATATCTTTTAAAATGGTCCACAAATTTTCGATGGGGTTAAGATCGGGACTATAACCGGTCCAGTAAAGCACAGTAATGTTTTTCCTCTAAAGGTAGTCCTTCACTGTCTTTGATCTGTGGCACGGAGCACCATCATGCATAAAGATTGCGCATCTGTGCACTTGCATATGAGTTAACAGCTTCTTACGTAACATTTCCACATAAAAAGGACCAGTTACGGTAGTGCCTGTCAGCAAAAAATGTAATGAAGCAGGACCGGATGGTGACATAGCACCCCACATCATCTGACTAGTCGGATGTCTCACGGTGCTAACGGTGTATTTTTTATCAAACCTTTTGCCTTTTGGTCGTCGAACATGTGCTTCACGTGATTCAGATTGACGCACAGTTGATTCATCGGAAAAAAAGAACTTGGCTCCAATTTTCAGCAGTCCACGATTGATGACGCTTTGCAAATTGGAGTCTCCTCTTTTTCATGACAGAGGTTAGTCGAGGTTTTATGTGCAGGCTTATAAGACTTTAATCCAAAACTTTTGCTAAGACTTCAGGAAACTGTGCTGATTCTAATACCAGACTCTTTTGAATGTAGAAAGACCTTGATTTTCTTGCACGAACTCCTCTGAGAACGCATAACTATTCGCCTTATAGTATTGTCATCACGTGAGGTTATTTTCCTTGGATGTCCACTTCTCTTTCGGTGGCTAAATTCACTGGTATCTCGACATTTCATGATGACATTATGAATAGCAGTCTTGCTCATATTCACCTTTCTGATTATGTCATATCAGAGTATCCTTCATAATATAAAGTCAATATTTGTGCCCTCTGAGTAGCACTTAATGACGCATTTTTTGGCCATTTTTCGCTATGTATAGAAAATACGTACAAAACCTTTCACAGCATGAAAACCAGAAACAAACTGCTGCTCTCACGTTTCCCTTAACTCTATCAACAGCTGCCGCTGTAGGATGATGCAACACCGACAGGAAGTTGTGTAATACAGACAGTAGCTGACGCAATCAGCAGAAATCTCCTCATACCAACAGATGGTCTTAAACTTTTGCAAATGACTGTATATGAGCATTCTCTTCCACGCCACTCCGGCGTGCTTTCGAATTTTTATCCACTCATCTCCGACATAGTCTTTTTCTGGGTCTTATTTTATTCCTTGGCATCCAGTCTATTTTTTAAATTGACCAGCGGTGATCAGTTTCTCTAGCAGTATGTCTAGCCCATTTCCATTTGAGAATTTTTACCCTGATTGTGTGTCAGCTGGTCTTGTCATTTTCCAGGCCCATGAGATCCGTTTCCTATCTTTATCGGTAACAACAAGTGTACATCTCTCTATGCTTCTTCGGTTGTTTGCCGACTCTCTATGTCGTTTTAATTAAGGTTAATGTTTCTGATCCATAAATAAGAACTGGAAGGAATCAATGATTAAACACTTTCCTTTTAAGACATAATGATAAATTTCTCTTGAAAATTGTGATGTTTCTCTGTTAACTTTCTACAGGATCCTGAATACTAAAACGTAGTGTGTGTGTGTGAGGAGGAGGGGGAGACGCTTCTGGTAGTGTATTATATGTACTTTCTCGGTAGCATTGATGATCCTAAACAGAAACAATAAAATCGAGCTTAAGAAAGAAGAATACTATAAAACTAATACGCGATTATATAGGATCTGTCTGAGTTTCTTGGGGAGGAAGGAAGATGATTCCTCTGCCTCATGCTAGTTACTTCCTTGCATCCACCCACACTAACAAACATTCCAGTACTAAAAAACCGAAGACAGATTCTACAGGGACGATAATATGGAATATATGTTGCAAACCCGTTCATGAAAATGCTAGGAAAATTTTTAAGAGACAGGTTGGTAGAGGGATATAAGCACACCGGACAAAAAATGTGTCATCCCTAACAGAAGTGACAGTAGGAAGTTACCGGTTGCACAGAGGGTGCTGTGATAGCATTGGTGGGAGATAAATAGCACTGACGGGGTTTACATGATCCTTTCTGTATCGTGCAGTGGTGAAGAGCAATGTGTGTGTTGAATTTAGTCTGCGATATGGGTCGTAAGACAGACGGAACCATCGTGTTTGGCCATGCGCGCGGACACAAAGTGAATGAAGTCGCCCAATTTGTTGGTGTGTTCGAAGTCCAGCATGTCTACAAGCAGTGGTGTAGTTCGCAGTCAACTGAAAATCGGCGACGTAACTATGGCAGGAAAACGATTCTCACCAACAGGGACCGCCGCCATGTTTCACGCCTGGTAACTGCAAATCGGTTTCAACCCAGGCAACAATTGCTCCAAACAGTCAATGAAAGTCCACTTCAACCAATTTCCGAAAGGACATTGCGACGAGAACTGCATACGATGGACATCTGGAGCAGAGTACCACGGAAGAGGCGTCTTTTAACAGCAAGTCACAAAGTCGCACGTTATCAATGGACTTAGAGGCACCAAAACTTTACTGTAGAGGACTGGAGACGAGTAATTTAGTCTGATGAAGTTCGTTTTTGTTTGTACTCCAATGATGGGAGGCGACGAGTGCATCGCATGCCCAATGAAGCCTTTAATCCTGATTGTGTCGAAGATGTTGTTCAAGCTCGAGGGAGTTCTGTGATCTTTTGGGAATGTTTTTCGAAACACGAAATGGGACATCTCGTTGCAGTGATTATTAATTTGAACCAGCATACGTACCTCCGCATTCTGAATGACGAAGCGTTGCCCTTTACCCTATATCTTCAGGGGCAGTATCACATTGCAACTCCTGTTTTCCAAGACGACAATTGCCGTGTGCACATGGCTAAAATTGTGTCTGAGTAGCATAACGAGCAATCAGCAATACTGTCTCACCTCGACTGGCCCGTCAAATCACCAGATTTAAATCCTATTGAAAACCCGTGGGATCATTTGGAACAGAATGTGAAACGCCGGAACAGACACTCACGTACTCTGGTGGAGCTTCGAGACATAATATCGCACGAGTGGCTGCAAATCGATGTTCATTACATCCACAACCTGGTGGTGTCTCTACCACACACACACACACACACACACCGGATTTATGCTGTTATCAAGGCAAGAGGCCGCCACACGTAATTAGGTAACTTCTGCCAGGGGTGACTAATGTTTTGCACGGTGTGCTTGTTATCCAATGTTACATGGTTGCTAATGCCATTTTTTATTAGAAGCAAAATTCAGATTCAAAAGACGGAAAAACTTTGTGGTTGGATACCACAAATCTGAGATCTTTTCTGAACCCCACACATGAACGATACGTCCATATAATGTTCACTTATTTTTGTTCAGGCAACAAAAAACGAAATATTTTTTGTTATGCGGTGATCAATGAAAGAAAACAGATCGTGACGCCCTTCTGAATGGCATACAGTAAAAAAAATGTGGAAGGAATATATTGAAAAGTGTCACAGAATTCTACTCAAAACAGTGTGAAAAAAGATACACATTTTCTATTGATAGAATAAAAAACATAAAACTCTTCAAGTCCTTCCCTAAGAAGCTTCTTATGCATTTAAGAAAAACTACCGGAAGAAGACGAAGTCACGTTGAAAACCATGAAAGAAGCCAATGAGAAAATACAATATGACCTTTTCTTGCCCTGTTGTTGGCGTCAATTAAAAGAGAACGTTACGAAAACTGGAACAGCACAACAATGGTCATGTAACAAAAAAGGGTACAAGATAAGATCTAAAGAAATGCAAATACAAAATCGTTCTTTGATATCGCTTGAAAAGAAGGTTGGTTATTGAAAGAAAACAAGCTGTGAATTAAGGAGTAGATATAAATAACCCTATGGACTACATAGGTCATATCCAAATAAAAAGAAACAGAAACGTTTAAAGTTGTTTTGTCCTCGGGTGTTCTGGAACGCTCAGACTGGGTTCTAATATTGGGAAAGTCATGGATACTGGACTTTGTTTTCCGGTGTTGATCTGGTTTTCCGCGGTTTCAGGAATCAGTGGGACTGATTTAGTAATGTAAAATTCCATTCTTGGATGGAATTTACATTCTTAATGCGCATCAAGAACATAATTCCATTCTTCGATGCTCAGTGGGATGCATAAAACCCGTCCTCTACGAAAAAGAAAGCAAATATAAATGAACTCCTGCTGTGTATAGCTTTCGCTGCCAGGTATTAAACTCCCGCTATCTCTGATTATTCATGCTATTTTTTATTGCACTGATCTACAAAACTCAGTTCTGTTCAGTTTGATATTATAAATCTTAGACTACAAACTGAAATGTATAAAATTGAAGATATCAACGATAAGTCAGAATTAATTTTATTGTCTTATCGTCACAATTAATTTTATTGTCTTATCGTCAGAATTAATTTTATTGTCTTATCGTCACAATTAATTTTATTGTCTTATATATTTAGTCACAATTAATTTTATTGTCTGTTTACCGTGCTTTGAGACAGCTTCCTCAAGACGAATAACAGGTAAATATTCAAATCGCTGGTACATTATCAATACTGATTACCACACAGGAGGAGGCCCAGAGATCAATGTCCCATTCCGACTAGTGGAAGCCGGTTGGCCTTGAAGACCTCAATAGAACAGCGCGACAGTGGACGTTCATAGAATCAATGCGCTGTACCCAGAAGTATCACTTCTTTTGCACTTCTTCAGAAGTAACAACTTTTTCAGCGATGCCGTTTTCATAGCCTCTAGTTTCGTATCACGTGACAGAATCTAGCGTAATTTTAGGACCTACCACTAGATTGCTAGTAAAAATCATGGCTTGTACCTCTGCGCACAATCTCTTCTGCGGTGTTGACGGTCACGGGTTTTTGTCAGCTGTTTTCACGCGCTTGATAGAAACGGAGTAGATGCCATGGCGTTGACAAATTGCGAAGAATTTTGATATAGGCTATGCGAAAAGCTTCCAAAATATTAAGTTGGGTGGTTGAATCCGATTTGTCGAATAAGCTTAGCTTCCTCGAATAGAAATTTATGATTATTTTCATGACAGTGTTTAGCTACCGACGATTTCTTTAGTTCACAATTCCGGGTGTAAGTCTTTATGTAACATAAATGTAAGAATATAACTATCTACCAACAAGTAATTGGACACCTGTGATAGAAAGGGAAAACGAAGTTTATTCACCTTCAATAGTTGGTGGAGCCTCCACGAGCGGCGATTACAGCTGCGACACTCCGGGGCATACTCTCAACCAAGCGTTGTACGACGGCTAGCGGTATCTTCTTCCACTCGGCTTGGAGAAGACAGGTCAGTTCCTTCACCAATTTCGGACGGTGGGGGCACCCCTTAAGTCGACGCTCCAACTCGTCCCAGAGGTGCTCGATAATGTTAAGGTCCGGGCTCTGAGCAGGCTAGTCCATTCTATTAACCCCATTGCCACCATACCAAGCCATGGTGGACCTCGCAACATGACAGGTGGCATTGTCATCCTGAAAGTAACATGGGTCCACCCCTGTAAAACTGCCACAACGTAGGAAGCACATGGTCACCCAAAATGGTGTAGTAGGTTTCGGCGTTGAGTCTACCAGGAATTGCGACCAAGGGTCCCGTGCCATACCAGGAGAAACACCCCCATAGCATAATTCCACCGCCTCCGAACTACACAGTTGGCACAATACATTCCGGCAGGAGGCGTTCTCCAGGCAGACGCCAAACCCAGACCCTGCCATCCTAACGGTAGAGGATGAAACTTGATTAGCCGCTCCAGAGAACCTGTTTCCACTGTTCAACGGTACACTGTCGACGTTCTTTGCACCACGCTAGCCGAGCAGCGCTATTGGACTTGGTGATCAAAGGCTTGTGGGCGGCAGCACGTCCATGATAACCGAGCAGATGGGCTTCCTTACGGATGGTATTCATCGAAAGAACACTCCCGGATGCTCGTTGAAACTCCGCGCGGATGTGGCCCATTGATTTGGTGCGGTTCTTCCGAATTTCTCTGGCCATCACCCGTCGGTCTCTAACTCCCAGTTTTGTGGGTCTGCCGGGTCGGGCCACATTCCGACCGTCACCTCTCATCTTCCATTTGCCAATCATGTAGGCCACTTTCGATTTTGGGTACTTCAACTCGCTGGATATGTCACGTATGGATCGGCCATTTCTGTGATACCCGACGATTACACCTTTCTCGAAATCAGAGAGCTCCGAACTGCGTGGCATCTTGCATGCGACTGGTAGCGTTGTTGTTTCCCACACGATATTTAACGGCGGCGGCCGTGACGTGTATCAGGACCGCAGATATCGTCGATTGCAGGGGTGTCCAATTACTTGTTGGTAGCTAGTGTATTTCGTATGTAAGAATGTGACCATAAAAATAATACACTGTCGTCAAAATAATAATAAATTTCTATTGGAGAAAGTTAAATTTATCGACAAACCGGGTTTAATCATCCAGTTTAATACTGTGGAAGCTTTTCGTGTACACCAAAATTCTTCGCAACTTGTCGAAGATATGGCATCCACTCCGTTTCTATCAAGCTCATGGAAACAGCTGACAAGAACCAGTGACCGTCAACACTATTAATAATGGCACAACTATTTGAATATTTACGTGCCATTCATCCTTAGGAAGTTGGGTCAAAGCACTACAAAACTGCGGTCGACAGGAATATAAAATTTCTTGTGATATTACTTTGATTTCTGCAATCTTCGGTTTGATACTTTTAAGATTGACTATGCCGCCCCGGTGGCGCAGTGGTCTAAGGCGCTGGCCTCTGATCGTTCGTCCATAAGGGGTCCGGGTTCGTATCCCGGTGAGGCATGGATGTTGTGTTTGTCTTACGGCACTGGCTCTCTCCCTTCCCTGGAACCAGTGACCCTAAATTAGGGACGGGCGACTGCTTATAGCCCATTGAGTTGCTCACGGTGGTCGTTAAACCTCCAATCAAAAAAAAAAAAAAAAAAAAGATTGACTATGTAATTTATTTAGATTTTTTTTTTCTTGGGACAAGATAACATCAGCAAGAAAATACAATGAACGGGTGCAGAAAGGTGCTTTTGCAGCCGAAGTGAAGAAAGTGACAGATGTATAGTTTTCAGTGAAATATATGTCTTCAGTTGTTTCAGAAAACGTGCGCTGTTCACTGCTTTTACGATGCGAAAGTCAACCTTGTTTCGAAATGTCATTAATGTTGTACAAACTTGAAGACAAATGCAGGAGAATTCGTTATAAGCTCGAACGAAGATAAATTCTCGACATAGTGTATTCCTCACTCCGGGTAATCTATGCGCCAAATTCCATAAAAATGAAAGATGGCCGCCCATCTTCTTCCGGAACGCGTGAAGTCTGAGGGCTTTAGAAGACATGAAAAAAATAAATTCGCCCTGTGTGGTACTTAAATTTTGAAAAAGGCGGATTGAACGTCGTAAAAATGGAAGTGGTGGACTGAGCACGTTGTTGTGTAAAAACACCCACGATGGCGGAAATTCCTCGATCCGGGGAACGAGGAACAGAGATTTGCAATTCCCTCCGCTGTTCATTATAGCTGCAAAACATTAAAAGAATTCCACCGGCGCTGGTGAACGAGGCCTCTTACTCGGGAAAGCAAATCCCCGAATCTGATTTCGTGTAGAAAGAAGACCCAGTTCATGCATGCAAAATGCTTCATTAAGCACATATTGCTTTTTTGGAAGCTGGATGCAGAGACGAGGATTATCGTCTTTTTGGGTGTATCCTGGTTTTCTTTTCCTAGCAGCGTTGTTGTGGATAAGTTTCGAAATTAACTCCTTCTGACCGTTACCGAATAAGAAGCATTATCGCATATAAAATCATTCGCCTGTTTAACTGCAGAGACGCAGGCACGCTTAGCAATATTGTCAATGAAAGCAAGATTACGAAATGTGCCTTCCTAGTGCACATAAATATGCAAAACTAAAAATGACTGGTGAGTAAGGAGATTTAAAAAAGAAAAAAAAGCGGAAGTATTCCGAGAGACTGCAGAGATTCTGTAGAAATGTTTTCTCCACGTGATGGAAACTTTAGTATATATACCACTCTTTGCAAAAAAAAAAAAAATCCAGAGAAAGTCGTTCGACCATGATGTAACTCCATATACAAGTATCTCAAGGATGAATATGCAAATACTTAAAAAATAACACCCAATGATTAAATAGTGGACCGCCACAGCGAATGGGGACTGCGTATCGAGGAGGGTATATCAAGAGCAAAGCTCGCACGCAGGGATAATTGTGACAGCGGATTACGGTTGCATTAACCTCCACGGACTGTGAGAATGCCTCGACGTCGGATCTGTGCACAATACGAGCAGTCAAGCGTGTTTGAGAGAGAACGTATAATTGGGGTACCAGTTGCCTGGTGGTCAAGTCGCCGTATCGTCAGGCATTTGGATCTGAGCGATGCGACAATCGGACGATGTTGGCTCCAATAGGTCGAGGAGGGTACAACCCAGCAGCATGAAAGCATTGGACTACCGAGGGCAACGATAGAACGCGAGGATCAGATGACTATAAGAGCCACACGAACAGAACCAAATTCGTCGCTCTCAACCATCCGCGGCCATATTGCGTCGTCTACAAATACGGAATTGGACATCCGGACCGTTGCCAGATGACTTGCGGCACGGGAATTACATTCGAGGAGGCCACTCCACCGCCTACCACTGAGCAGCGGGTATCGCTGGCATCAGATGCAGTGGTGTCGGGCCTGATCAACGTGGGATAGTGTCCTGTTGCGTCGTGCTGTCTTCAGTGATGAGTCACGGTTTGCACTTGACGCCAATGACCAATGTATACGTGCCTGGAGACAAGCCGCCAGCGCACGAATCCTGTCTTTACCGTGGAACGCCACACGGCTCGCACGCCAGGAGTGACTATCTGGGGAGACATTTTCTTACGATAGCTGGACAGCCTTGACAGTCCTCCGTACCATCCTCACGGCTCAACGATACGTCGACGACATTCTACGACCTGTTGTGTTGCTATTCCTGTCGCAGCATCACCGAGCAATTTTTCATCAGGGTAATGCCCTGCCATACAGTCGCAGCCTGCCTCCGTAATGTCCACACCCTTTCCATGGCCAGTTCGACCTTTCATCGATCGAACATACTTGGGACAAGATGGGACGCCGCCTACGTCCATCCCGGAACGTCGGAGAACTGGCCAGCAACTTGGAAACCATCTGGCATGCTATACCTGAGGACAGTATCCGTGATCTCTATGTGTCTATGCCACTCCGGGTATCCGCTTGTATCCGAGCCAGAGGTGTCGCTACAACGTGCTGACTTGTTCCACTCGTGTAGTTGTTTTATCGGAATAAATGGCCCAGCTACTCTGGAATCGGAATTTTTTTCCTTTCCTATACATGTACATTGCATAATACACATACCAATTTTCATCTCGATTGGATGATTCCTTCTGGGGGCTTCGATTTTTTTTTTTTTTTTGACAAAGACTATATTTAGTGTGTTCCGCACCATGAGCAGAGGCTCTGGTACTCTGCAAGATCTTCTAGATAGCTTTTCAAAGAACTTGGAGCAGTCGATCGCATCTTGCGTGTCCCAGTCAATCGAGTTGTCAAAACAAGAATTTATAAATCCCTAGATACTAAAGCAAGAAAATTGGACACCTAATTTTTGGATGTAATGAGCGTGGCTGATGACAAAGTCTCAGTTCTACTAAATTTAAGGTATTTCATATAAAATATATAAACGAAACGAATTCATCCCTTCAACATCATTATCGGCGAATAGAGGATGTAGTTTCTAATGTTTTCTATATAGCCATCCGTTCACAAAATTTTGAAAATTGTGTCCTCCTGGAACCGGAATCTAATCCGCATCTCACGTTTTCCGTTCGAGTATGTCTCCATTAGGCAGCCAAGGACAACAAAGTTCCAAGCAACTGAAACTATGTATTCGTAGCTTAGGAATCTGAATAACGTTCAGATTTGAGCTAGTCGAGACAGTCCGATGCTTCCTTGTAGCTTTGGCGACCCTTTTCTAGTTAGCGTATCTCTAGTGCTGTAGATCATAGGTAACAACGAGAAACAAATCCCCTCGAAGAAATAGTTATTCACAATTACATTGAAGGTACACCGTACTATTTCCCATGTAGCATCTCTTCAGAGAACTTAAGAATTGTATCACCCAGAAGCAGGAATCGAACTCGCATCTCCTGATTTCTGTCCGAGTATGCTACTGTTATTCATCGGATTGCTTCGACTAGCGCAAAGCTGAAAGTTTTTCAGATTTTCAAGCTACAATTACTTAGCTTTAGTTCCTTGGAACTTCTTTGTCCGGGGTCTGTAACTGTAGCATGTTCGAACGGAAATATGGCGATGTTGGATAAAGATTGATGGAGATTATTTAATTGACCTTCATTTTGCTGATGACGTCGTCATCTACCTAAAAAATACCGCATCTGTGTTTCGATAATTACATTTGTATGCTGTACCTTCCAGGTAATTGGGAAGAATTATTTCTTCAGGGGGATTCGTTTCCTATTGGCATTCTAAATGTTTTCCGTTTTGTTTTGTTCTTTCTCTAATTTTCAGCTGCCCAGCCAATATTACTTTAACAAAAAAGTCATCATCTGAAGCGAAATGTTGAGTCAGATAAGACGGAAGTGGTATTGAAAAATCTTGGTGTGGTTACAGCTATATATATATATATATTACAAAGAAGCATGGAGAGGCGCATGCTTGGTGTAACCAGGAGAGATAAGAAGAGGAACACGTGGATCCGAAAAATGGCAAGAGTGGAAGACGTCATGATCAGAGTTAAATCCCTGAAATGGCAATGGGCTGGACATACTGCCAGAAGAACAGACCATCGATGGACAGCCGAAATTTTTAGATTGGATTCCAAGGGACAGGAAAAGACCCAGAAGAAGACCACATGGAAGATGGGTGGATGAAATTCGAAAGTATGCGGGAGTGACATGGAGGAGACTGGCACAAGACAGACCGTTGTGGAGGAGGCTTGGGGAGACCTTCGTCCAGCAGTGGATTGATAATGGTTGACAATGATGATGATGATGATATATATTACAATGGCTTTGAAATCCTGCGGTATTGAAGATGCATACATTAGCATTATTAATAAAATCTACGGAAATGCAAGCGCAATGGTTCGGCTATATGAGGATACGGCACCAATAAAAATTGGAAAGAGAGTGAGATAAGGTGACACCATATCTCCCAAACTGTTTAATACCACATTGCAAAATGTCTTTCAATCATTGAACTGGAAAAAAAATGGATAAAGATTGATGGAGATTATTTAATTGACCATCATTTTGCTGATGACGTCGTCATTTTTTGCAACTACCCCTTCAGAGCTGCAGAGTATGATTCAGAAACTTTCTGACAAGAGTAAAGAGGTGGGATTAGAAATGAACTTTCAGAAGACAAAACTGACGTACGATGCTTTTACAAGAAATGAAGATGTATCAATTGATGGGGAAAAGCTGGAGATTACCGGTAAATGTGGCATGTGGGCAATATGAGCCTGTCTGATGACCTTTCCTGGATCTCGTGGCTTCAAATTAATAACGGGCAACTGCTTATAAAGAGTTGGTTATGGTAGTTGTTAAAGTCTCCAGGTGATTTCATCGAAAACGAATTTATCGAAAGCGAATTCGTCGAAAACGAATTCATTCATCGAAAACGGATTCGTCGAACGGAGAAATCATCGAAAAGCAAATTCTCCGGAAAATTATGGCTTCAGGTGAATTCATCGAAAGTGAAATCACCAAACGGTACAATATCGTAGAGTAAGCTTTTGTCGAAAACTTTGACTATAATTGGGATATGGCTAAGTGGCCACAAAAGCGTTTGAGGAACGTATAAAAAGTGCATTTCTTATTTCTTAGATTACACTTTCATGTAGGATGACCACAAAACCGTTAGGGAGTCTAACAAGAATCAGACTTTTGATTTTATCGTGTCTACTTTCCCCGTAGACCGCCTCTAAAGATACAGCCCTGGCAGTGGCCTTTTCAACAGTTTTTTCCCGCCGTGATCATATTTATAAGGTTTGGACACCCAGTCAGGTTAGTAACATTACGCATTCTCTTTGGCACTAAAAATAAATTAATATGCCTAGGCCTAAGCTTATGCATTTTAACAGCTTCTATTCCATCGTGCTCAAATTCATAAAGTTTAGACACCAGGTAAAGTTAGTATTACTGCGCTTTTACTTAGGATTTAAATATTAATACTTTGGCCCAGGCCTTTTTAACAGTTTTTCGTCCATCCTTTTTATATTCATAAGATTTAAACACCAAGTCAAGTTAGAACTTTTGAGCTTTTACTTAGGCATTAAATATTAATGCCTATGCCTTTTAAACAGTTTTTCTTCCATCGTGTTTATATTTATAAGGTTTAGACACAAAGTCAAGTTAGTGTTATTGCGCTTTTACTTAGGCATTAAATATTAATACCTTGGCTTAGGCCGTTTCAACAGTTTTTCTTCCACCGTGTTCATTTTTCAAAGGTTTAGACACCAAGTCAAGTTAGTATTATTGCGCTTTTACTTAGGCATTAAATATTAATACCTTGGCCTGGACGTAGGCCTTTTTAACAGTTTTTATTTCATCATGTTCATTTTAATGAGGTTTAGACAACAAGCCATTTAAGTAACATTCCGCTTTTACTTAGGCATTAAATATTAATACCTTGGCCTGGACGTAGGCCTTTTTAACAGTTTTTATTTCATCATGTTCATTTTAATGAGGTTTAGACAACAAGCCATTTAAGTAACATTCCGCTTTTACTTAGGCATTAAATATTAATACCTTGGCCTGGACGTAGGCCTTTTTAACAGTTTTTATTTCATCCTGTTCATTTTCATGAGGTTTAGACAACAAGCCATTTAAGTAACATTGCGCTTTTACTTAGGCAGTAAATATTAATAAATAGGCCTTACACCTCCGCTTTTTTAACAGTTTTTATTCCGTTGTGCTGGTATTCATAAGGTTTGAATACGAAGTCAAATTAGTATTATTGCACTTTTACTTATGCATTAAATATTAATCAACAGGTCTTTGGTCCAGACCTTTCTGACAGATTTTGTTCAAGCGTATGAAACATTTATTCTTAAGTAAAAACGCAATATTTCTAACTTGACTTGATGCAAAGCTTATAAAAATGAGCACGACGGAATAAAACTGCCATAAAGGCTAAAACCTAGGACAAGGTATTAATATTTAATGCCTAAATAAAAGCGCAATAATACTAACTTGACTTTGTGTCTAAACCTTATGAATATAAACACGATGGAATAAAAATTGTTAATAAGGCCTAGGCCTATGCCAAAGTGTTAATATTTACTGCCAAAGCAAAAGCGGAATATTACTTAAATGACTTGGTGTCTAAACTTTATGAATATGAACACTGGAATAAAAACTGTTAAAAAGGCATATGCTTTTGCCAAGGTATTAATATTTAATGCCTAAGTAACAGTGCAATAATACTAACCAGACCTTGTGTATAAACCTTATGAATATGAGCACAATCGAATAAAAACTGTTAAAAAGGCCTAGGCCTTTTAACAGTTTTATTCGGTTATGTGTTAATATTTAATGCCTAAGTAAAGCGCAATAATACTAACCTGACTTGGTACCTAAACCTTATGAATATAAGCACAACGGGATAAAAACTGTTAAAAGGCCTAGGCCTTTTTATTAATATTTGATGCTTAAGTAAAAGCGCAGCATTATTAGCTTGATTTATTATGTAAACGTTATGAATATATTGCGTCGTGGTCAGATTAATAAGGTTTAAGCACAAAGACTAGTATTATTGCTCTTTTACTTAGACATTAAATATTAATCCCTAGGCCTTTGCGCACGCGTGAAACCAAGAAACTGCAATTTTTATACGGCCTCTAAAGTGGGTGTCTGCACTTGGCCGTTTGGCCAGTTGTTTAGTGGCCATTTGTCTTAAACTCCATTTCAATTAATTCGTTTCATTTTTTTCGAAAAAGTAGCCTTTCGGTAAATTGCTCGTTCGATAAATTTATTTTCGATGAATTCGCGTTCGACGAATTTGTTTTCGATTAATTGGTTTTCGATGAATTCGTCTTCGATGAATTTGTCTTCGAAGAATTCACCTGCTCCCGTTGTTAAAACCCCTTCTCCAAACAAAACAAAAACGGAAATTTTGTTAAGGACAAGCATCTTAAGAAGTGGGGTAGAAGATCGTAACATCTCCACGTGAACTCTTCAGTGAGCCTACCAAATATTTCTGACCCTGCTAAGAAATGTTGCTTAGAATGCTTCTCCACTCCGAATTCTTCTTGTTCTGTTCTAAGCGTATTTTTCCTCTTTTGAATTTAAAGAAACGTCTTCATAAAACAAGTTTCAGAGACAACGAAGAGTTCCAAGAAATTAAAGCAATGAGGCTTGCAAAAAAAAAAAAAAAAAAAAAAAAAAGGTCTTGATCGTACAAGCACACGATCAAGCCACTTTTTTATCAAGGAGTAATGCATCTATAACAAAGATAACAGCTCTGAAGTTGCCTGCAACTACGTCGAAATAACATGGGTACTTTAAGCGTATAACTTCTCGAACTTCCCTTGTAGATTTTCTCAATTCAGATTCTTGAGTACATATTTTCCATAAAAATACTTATAAATGTTTCCGGAAGGAGCAGCCACCGTCAATTTGTACGTCTTCTTTGTATTTCTCACGGACGACATTTGATGAAAGCCTTAACAAAACGCCCTGCAAATTATCATAGGAGAAAAATTACACGTGAATTAATTTTCACAATATTTTTGAGCAGATCGTTGCTCTGCAATAATTGCATCCTTTCGAACATGCGTTCGAAAGGATGCAATTATGTTAACGACCTTTCGAACATGCGTTCGAAAGGTCGTTATGTTCGAAAGGTCGTTAACATGTGTAGCACACAATGAACATGTAATAGAGAAACCTGCAGTCAACTGAAGTTGCATGAACTCAAGATTTGCCTGGAATGAGCTGTCAGTTACTTTTTAGTCTATGATTCACCACACGGAGAACCATTGCACAAAGAGTTAGGGGACCAGATGATTTCGACCCTTATTCTTATGGAGCCTATTCATGTCTGGAAAACTTTTGCACTCCTAGATGTGCTTATTTAGTTCTCATTCGTGACTTGTACTTCTTCAGAACGGCTTTTCAATAAAAGCGTTATTTACGCTATTAAAAATGAACAAATTTGCCTCCTTTTGAATTATCCCGTGGTTTCATCAATTACATTGACAAGTATGCAGCACGTCTCACATCCTGCGGAAGGCTCCACTTTCTCATCAGGATCATGTGTCTTTATGTGGTCCAACTCTTAAGTGGGATAATTACTGAACGTGAAGAGAAAGAGTTAAACGTGGTATCAGCTTTCCAGACGAACGCCCTGACATAAACAACCTTTGATATGCATATTCGTGAAGAGAAACGTTCAGCACCCACGACACTAAAAAATGCACCATGACCAGGTGTTGAAACCTCCCATTTTAAGGACGAGGCTATAACGACATCAATTTCCTCACTGCGTCAAGATACAGAAGTGGCGCGTGCATGTTTTGAAGCAAACATTTCCTGTTCTCTTCGCGCTTCGACTCGTGATCTGAATACCAGAGTAGCCCCCGAGAAAGAAACGACCGTCCATTATTCAGGTGTTTTAATATTTGAGCACCATAACGAGCCTTAAATATTCCTTGTGAGTTTGTTCAGCTACATTAAATAGTATGTCTGTCTCCCGATATCTGTTTATTTGTAATGCTAAAAGCGCGCACGGACCCGACTTACTAAATTTATCACCCAGACTCAGGCTTAGTTAGAGTTTTCAGATTGAGGGGATGAAAAAGGTTGACCACCTAATTTGAATCACATACTTTGTATGAACCATCGCGGTGGTCACTTTGCCAGGTTAATTTCTCCACTTTGATTTCGGCCGGCAAATCATGCGCAGCATCCTTAAAAAGCGAAATGACTCAACCGGCCGAAACAACATGGATAATCGCTATCGCGTTTTGCCAACTACACGTATATTTAAATCCCGTAAATTACCTTTTTATTTCCTATACATATATATAAATATATATGCTGTTTCCTGTTTGCCAGATTTTCTCCTGTTGAGTCCAAACACACACACACACATATTCCATACAAATGAACAAATTAATTCTGTGTGGGAGATTGCACAGCTTTCACGAAACACTGTGTTCTCCTTTTAAACGAGAATCAATCACGAATATTAACTTAATTTTGCTGCACCTGATGATTAATTTTTAAGTAGAGACCGTCTGGATTCTACTTGGATTTGTTCATTTAAAGGGTGTACTTACCAAACAATATTTTACATGAAACTTATTAATTTTTTAAGCAGAGGTTTTTGGGTTTAGAACGAAATTACAACCAAGAAGTGGAGTCACTAGAAATGGTCCCAACCGCAGCGAACTGCGGTACGCGATGAATACTAATGAGGAACAAAGGGCTGAACACGAAGTCTCTCTGGCAAAAATACTCTAAGGATGCCTGACACTTGTTTTTGTCCTTACGTGATGAGAAATAACAATGGCAAAAGGTGATGAAATTTCATCGAGTCAACAAGCATGGCATAATGGATAAGGAATACATAACTGTTCTAATGTGAATTTGAATGAGAAAAAAAAATGCAACTTCGTACCATGCACATCATGTGTGGAAATTGGCGATTGCCCGTTACTCCCACCTGTGAATGTCAATGGAAATCAACAATTATACATAGCAGAACAAATATAAATCTTCACCTGAAGCTTTGAAGCCAAATAACAGAGCGCCCTCAAACAAAAAAATATGTATAATTGCCGAATGATCAAAACTGGTTTATCATTAATGCAGCAAAGAACAGAGCGCTTTTCTAAATTACATGAGATTGCTTTCGAAAGATCTGTGACATATGCCTCTATTTAAACTTCCTTTTGAGTTTCTGTTCTTTTACATAAATTTAGTTACTTCTTGGTTAAAAGTTTTTCAGTGAACGATGCATTACTTCTCCGAAGAGCTTTTACAGTTTGAAAACACTGACAGTGAGTCAGAGAAGCATAAAATGAATAGATTGAATGACGTACAAGGTACTGAGGTGGAGTTGCCGAAATGCATGCACGATATAGAGACGAGATTTACGTAAGAGAGTTGTTGTTTGAGAACAGATTGCTGAAAGTTGTATTGAAAGTTATTGAGATCTATGCGATCCACGAACGAATTCAATCATTGTGAGATTGATATCTGTATTAATGCCAACTGGATCTTCCTGTGAGCGGAGAAATGAAAGAGAAGAGTTCGTTAAATAGTAAGTGATGATTCTTTTATCCTGGTCGTTGTGATCCTTATTGAAGTAAATAAGCGTATGTTCAACTAATTTCACTATGAATACTAACCAGCATGCTACGTAGATAATCATGTAAACTTACAGCTATTTAAAACATAATAATAATCGTAGTAGCTTTAATAACTTCTCAGTGTTTCAAACGATATCACAGTGTTCTTTTAAATGATTTCACAGTCTTTTCTTGAATACGCAGTATTGTTTCGTGGATATAGAGTGTTCATCCGTCCTCCGTTTGCTTAATGACTTTGTATCTTTTCCTAAATGATACCAAACTGCTTTCAAGAAGACAGCAGAATGTTGTCTTAATGATCACGCCGCAGAAATTTCCGAAGGGGAGTGCTTTTGCTTTACAAATGACTAATAATTTTCTCCGAAATATAATCGCACGATTTTTAAATGGCGTCTTCTTGTTTTTAAGCAGCATCACACTGTTGAATAACATAGAATTTTTCTCCAAGGGACATCACAATACTTTTAAAAGACTTTATTCAGCATATCTAACATATCGTAGAATTCCAATGAGATCACATTGTTTTTGAAACAATACAGTTCATTTGAATGTCATCAAACTGTCATTACAGTTTTTTCAAAGGAGTATCTATAAACGACAACAGAGCATTCTTCAACTATGCCAAATATTCTCTAGTGGCACCACATCGTAAATAAACAACGTGAGATTCATCATAGTACTTGTAAAATATTTTCAGTGTTTCTAAACATGATATTCTTCAAACGATATCATAACATTTCCTAAACTATCTCACAATGTGCTCTAAACTCCATTGGAGAAAATTTTATGAATAAAGAGGAAATTTGGGGTTTGTAAAATTGTGTTGCCTTTCTTTGTCCTGAACAAAGAAATTTTGCACAAACTGAGAAAACATTTTAATTTATTAAACCATTAAGGAATAGTTCACGAATGAACGGGGAATTTGCTGATAAAATTCATGATTCAGTAGCTATCAGATAAAAGAAAAAAATCTTAAAAAGTCCACCAAACGTGGAAAAAATGAAAACTATTGAACGAGAAAAAAAGGATAAAATTATAAAAATAAACATGTCAGTTTGTACATACACTGAAGAGCAATTGAATTAGAGACAGCTGGCGTTATGCAAACGTGGCGCTGTGGGCGGCCCGGTTAACGGAAACGACATGACGTATGCAGCGATCCGACAATATAAGGAGTGATGCGGCGGGAATCAGTAAGAGTCGGATGCAGTATGGGTAAGACGAAGGATCTAAGCGCATTTGATCGTGGGCAAATTGTCGGGGCCCGACAAATGGGTCACTCCATCTCAGAAGTCGTTCAGGCACTGGGATTTTCACGAGACACTGTGTCACGGGTGCACCGTGAGTACATCGAATCCGGTAAAACCATCCCTGAAAGGGCCAACTGCCGTGGACAACAGCGTGTGGATGAGTGGGGTCATCGTCGGCTAGCTCGCATTGTAACAGCGGATATACGGGCCACAGTGCAAGAAATCACTCGGCAATTTAACGCTGGTGCCCAAAAACGTGTAAGCAGCCATACCATCCAGAGCCATCTCCTCACTGTGGGGTACAGAAGCCATCGTCCCACGAGGGTACCGCTGCTGACCACACATCACAGGATGCAGAGATTAGCATGGGCGCGGGGACATCGCCACTGGACCCTAAACACGTGGAAAAATGTTGCCTGGACTGATGAATCGATATTCACGTTGGTACATGCGGATGGCAGGATATGAGTACTGCGCAAACCACATGAAGCGATGGGTCCTTCTTGTCAGCAGGTTACTCTTCAAGCTGGTGGGGGTGGCATTCTCGTCTGGGGACTGTTTACGTGGACTGAAATGGGACCCCTGGCACGTGTGACGTCGTCCCTCACAGGTCAACGTTACCGGTATATCCTGGACGACCATTTGCTCACGTTTGTGCGTCTTCAACATCCCACAGGGGACCTCATCCTGCAACAAGAAAATGCACCGTGCCATCGCTTCCGCATTGTATCCGAATGGTTGGATGAGCACTTCACCGACGTGATCTCGCTTCCTTGGCCAGCTAGGTCACCTCAACTCAATCCCATCGAGCACATCTGGGAAGCCATCGAGAGAGACGTTCGAGGCTCTGACCCTCCTCCATCAAATCTTCGTGAACTGTGGGAGCTTGTTCAAGGTCGTGGATCCGTATGGCTTCCCAACGCTTTCGGTGTCTTGTCGAATCCATGCCGAGACGAATCACCGCAGTCATCTGGGCGAAAGGTGGTGCTACACGTTAATAGACAGGTATCTCTAATTCAATTGCTCTTCAGTGTACAGTATAAGCAAATAGAAAAGCGATTACCTTGACATCTTTTCCTTTCTTGCAAGGAAATCGGATAAAAAAATCGTCATATATAAAACACGAGACGACGCGAATGCAAAATTTATCATCGACAACCATCAGCTATTAAAAAGGGACTCACAAAAATTATCACAGATAGCCAAGTCAATTGCCAATCTTCAGAGCAGCCAAGTTCCAGGAAAGATTTAAATGGGACCCAAAACTGAGTTAAGAAAAACTTTGTAAAGACAAACGTATACACTTTGTACTGAGGAGATACAATACTGAACACACCTGCATGTTATATCTGTGGAAAAGTATACTTACAGATGGAGCAGTTATGCAAAAAACAGTAAAAACTGTGCTTAAGGAGTATCGAACCAGTCAAAATTTACGTGAATTATTCAAATTTTTCTTTAGCTATGTATTGCTTTTCTGGAATGCCGAAACGCCTGAGCATACTCAATTAATTCTCTTCTGAAAGATTTTATTTTCAAATTCTATTAAAAAGGGCAGAACGACAGAGAAGTTTTTGTGTGTTTCGGTGTTTCGGGACCACTATGAGTAACTCGAAGAGCTATAGACAGTCTCCCGTCTGTAATTTGAGGCAACTGGCTCCGGCGAGGGGACAGAGCCAGTTCCATCAAACAGGCACAACATCAATGCCTCAACCGGACTCGGGGCCTGTCCCATCTCCATCAAACAGGCACAACATCAATGCCTCAACCGGACTCGGGGCCTGTCTCATCTCCATCAAACAGGCACAACATCAATGCCTCAACCGGACTCGGGGCCTGTCCCATCTCCATCAAACAGGCACAACATCAATGCCTCAACCGGACTCGGGGCCTGTCCCATCTCCATCAAACAGGCACAACATCAATGCCTCAACCGGACTCGGGGCCTGTCCCATCTCCATCAAACAGGCACAACATCAATGCCTCAACCGGACTCGGGGCCTGTCCCATCTCCATCAAACAGGCACAACATCAATGCCTCAACCGGACTCAGGGCCTGTCACATCTCCATCAAACAGGCACAACATCAATGCCTCAACCGGACTCGGGGCCTGTCCCACTTCCATCAAACAGGCACAACATCAATGCCTCAACCGGACTCAGGGCCTGTCCCATCTCCATCAAACAGGCACAACATCAATGCCTCAACCGGACTCGGGGCCTGTCCCATCTCCATCAAACAGGCACAACATCAATGCCTCAACTGGACTCGCGGCCTGTCCCATCTCCATCAAACAGGCACAACATCAATGCCTCAACCGGACTCGGGGCCTGTCCCATCTCCATCAAACAGGCACAACATCAATTCCTCAACCGGACTCGGAGCCTGTCCCATCTCCATCAAACAGGCACAACATCAATGCCTCAACCGGACTCGGGGCCTGTCCCATCTCCATCAAACAGGCACAACACTAATGCCTCAACCGGACTTGGGCTTTGTCCCATTTCGGACTAAAGGTCATAGGCCAGCTCTTGAGACTAATCGGCCGCGGAGGTGGCTCGGAGTTACTTTATGTATAAATCGATAAGTACAAACATGAGCAGACAATATTTTATTTATTTCTCTAAATATCAGAGGAGGAGGAGGAGAAGGGAACCTTATGCTAGTGAAACTAGTCTCAAAAGTTCGAACTCCCAAGCTTTAGAGTTTAATAAGCAGCCGATGGCATCTTTTGGTGTTTTTAGATAAATTCTGCCAATGTTATCTTGTCTGCAGTTGATTCCTTCTCTCGAAACTATTCCTTCAAGTATTACATTGATTATGAGTGTTTCTCTTCATAAACAGAAGATGAGTTTGTGCCGTTAAAATAGCTCCGTAAAGTAATCTTCAGTATTTTAGACGTCCTAAGCTTGACAAAACAAGTAAGTTTTAATCCTGGTAGTACCCTGTACTAATTTTCGACGTGATCCCGGTTGCTTTAATGCACTTAGCACATCTTTGTTCCGATTATGTTTAGCCCATCGTAACAAAAATCTTTACTGTGTCCACCATGCGTTATGTCTATGTCTTGACAGGCACTTGGTGTAGTTTATTCTCCTGACACCACATTCCGAAGCGCCACTTCATCGGACAATTGTTACATTGAAATGATCACTTTACTGAGCGTTGTTTCACGGAAAAGGTCGCTTTACGGAAAGATCATTTTACCGAATCGTTCGTGTCCTCTACAACATTCCCCAAAATGTCCGTTTCATGGCAAGATTGCTTCACCTAAACGTTCATTTCATCTTAAAGGGTTGCTTCACCAAAAAGTTAATTTCATCGAAGGGCCAGCTTATTGAGAAGTTTCTGTTTTACCTTTACGTACACAACCCATCAGTAATTTGCCTTTTATCAACGACGTTTATTTTTTTTTTATTGTTTATGGAGATATCAATAATCTTCAATGCCACTTCATTGCAACTTATGGTCCAAAGGGTTTCATTTCATTTACAGGTCATGAGAGGAATTTGTACATTATATTTTGGGAAAATTCGTTACTATGGATAACAAAATATCCTGCCAATTTGCTGGAACATTTCATATCCCTATATTGTAATCATACCAGCTGGCGGAAATTTACCATCTTAAATTTAGCATTGCTGGGAAACGTAGCATATAGTATTTCAAAGAAAACTGTTTCGGCAGCATTCTTTTTATATGCTGACAAAGGGGCGGATGAGACGCAGCATGCATGAAACACACCAAAAATCCCCAGTTCAGTGAAGTGTTCTCATGCGTGATGTTCACCAGAAGTCTCTGATTTAGCAATATTCCAGTTGCAGTATTCCTTGAAAATCATGAATGTACTAAAAGCCGTCATGATATTATGATCAAATTAGGCCTCTTAACGCAAGTTATATAAGCCATGTGCAAATATTATCAATTTAACTTTCCCATATTATTTCTTGTGTCTTACGTAACTTTTAGTTACTTCTCGTTATACTTTCTGACCTTAATGTTATGTCTGAACTTCGAAGTGCGTGTGTGTCTTGAAGCAACACTCGTAGGCAGTCAGAGATCAAGAAACGGAATGTAAAGAAGTTACCATATCTCTAACGTGTTGGAGGTGGCAGAATGCTAGTACGTGAGGGGTCAGGAGATTTTTATTTCAGACCAATCAACTGTACTATGCCTAAGTGAATTACCACATGTTTTTGTTGTGTTAACTTCAAAGATCATTGTTAAAGTTCATTAAGCCTTTTTCTCAATTAGCTTAAGCATCATCGTTCGTCTTTCTGTTCTCATCGCGCTGTGCAAGTTTCTTCTATTGAGAGCGAACAAACAAGTTCTAGTGCACATTTTTGAAAGTGCCATTTGATTACCTTCATTATTATCTACTTACATTCCTTGTGAGTGTGTTTTAGAATATAATAGCCATATCTAGTGCAAAAGCATTGATAGGAGCTGAAATTTTAGTACATACATTCCATAAATAGTGTTTTGCTAAATTCTCTTACCCAGCTTGAATTGGTACTAAAATAGTGTCAACTGAAAATTTCTTTGATAGAGGTGGAATTTAAGTGATAGATTCCAGTTCAGAAGCGCAACTGTTGCTTCAATCTTTCAAGTTCATTAGTAATCGGTATGTAAAGTTTTGGAATATCAAAAGAACATAATCGACGCAAGACGCTTGGATCAGTTGAGCAAAGAGATATAGTATTGTTTCTCGTCAAAACAAACTATTGAATAGAATGGCATTTAGGTGAAATGATCATTTTGATAAAATGATGATTCGGTGAAGGGAATGAATTTTGGGCAAAATACTTTATCAAAATAAACCTTTTTCTGAAATGAACCTTCGGTGGAATGAACATTTTCTGTCAAGTGAGTTTCGGCAGAGTCTTCGGTGAAGAGATTTTTCTGTCAAATGAGCTCTGCCTATGGGCACTTCGTTTATTCTGGCACATGTTCCATAGTTTCCAAGACTGCAATGAGGATGGCATAAAATGGTGCACTCAAACAGCATGGCATAAAATGGTGCCTCTAACTGTAGGCCCCTGATTGTTGGCCCGCGCAATTTATTTCTCTCTGGAAAATCCAGTAAGTACCTGGTTGTTACACATTATGCGGCGATTACGGCCTCATGTAAAAATTATACTTCTCGAGCCCAATGATCTAATTTTCGGTGATTGTCTGGTCGCCTTAACGCTGCTAAAAGACGATGAAATCTGATAAATTTTCTCATCAGCTGTACGTTATTACGTTCATCAATAACATGACTTCGCCAAAACAAAGGGAAGTCACTTGTTAAAAAACTAAGCTATTTCGCGCGACTTACCTTTGTGCTAATTTTTTAAATTTCTATTCTACCACAGAAAACAGAAATAATGAGAAAACTTTAAAAATTTCTAACTGGATTGAATAAACGGAATGAGTTATGGAATCATCATTAGCCAGCGCCGCTTTTTTAGCCGTCTGGAAACTTCCGAAGATGAAATGGAATCCATAATACAGAATGTCTTTCTAGCCAATTTTATTTTGGTTAACAACGTTATTTCTTCCTTAATAAGCTTTCCTTGCTGGTATGTTTGGTTTATTTAAACATTCTTCAACTTCGGAATCCTCGAAAAGTATTTTGGATCAGATGAGCAAAGAGATACAGCAATGTTATACACACAAATGTTTGAAACTAAATGCAATATTTCGGAATATCAGCTAATCTGGAGCTTTGCAGATGATACAGCAGTTTTACGGAGAACTGCTTTGAGTTTAAATAATAAGAGGATTCTCTTAAAATAGTATAACTATACTGGTAATCTGAATTACTTGGCGTAGAATATAAATCAAAGTTTCCAAGCTTTCGCACATCAACCAGATGGCTTTTTGAAGGGAGGTAGACAGCTAACTGCAAACTGGATAATACAACACTTCAACAATTTGAACGCGGTGACTTGACTGAACAATAAATGAATAGGCGTAAATGTGATCAGTCATTCGAAGAAACGAGGTCACGTTGGTTGGGCACGCGATACCATGGTAAAAAACGCAGCATTATTTGAAGAATTGATTCAAAATTCGTGGCATCTCGAGAGAGATGCCACAAATTTTGTATACCTCGCTGCTGGTCAAGATTTCCAAGGTTTCGCGAATTGCTGAAGATTTAGGTGTGGAATATGAAGCTAATTTCTTTATATAATTCCACATAGGATCAGCGGACTTGAACTTAACCGCTCTTGATAGGGCAGTGGTTATTTTACCGTCTTTTATATCCCTTTTATGTTCGTTTATTCTAATTCCAAACGAATGTTGTTCATTCCGATGTAGTACCGCATCTGGTTGATGTGCGAAATATTGGAAACTTTGATTTATATTCTACGCTTAATCGAATAAATTCAATTTTCTTTCATTATGAGCACAGTCCGTTGCAAAGACATGTCGAGATATATTCATAGTTTAGTAACTGCATGAAGGCAGAACTCTCAAGACTTTGGAAAGCGATGAGCAAAACGATTGTGTATGTTGGCTAGCTTAATAACGTGAATCCAGTATCTTATGATATAGGATACTAGGGTTTATGTCTTACTGAACGTCTTCATACTTAAAACGTCGTTTCCCTGACTATGGATGTTCTTGCTGATATAATATGAGGATAATCATAATGACGCGATCAAGCAGCATACCTTTTTAACGGAGTCCTCAATAGAATACTTAAGTGAGCAATAGAATACGCTCCCACAGAAGTTTATATTTTTAAAGAAATAAAGCAAAAAATGAGCTAACTGCGCCTCTGAGAAAATATTAAGATACTGCGCAATGTGATTAACAGGCTTTACAGAGAGAGAGAGAGAGAGAGAGTGAGAGAGGGCGAGAGAGAGTAAAGAAAATTAGGTAATACATATCATCAGTGATAACAAGCAGTTTGTATGCACTATCCGATTCTACGCTTGCTGTGTAACTACGAGTAAAGCCCTTACAAATTCTTTGTAAAGCTCCATGCACAATACACCTAAGCAATACACCTAATACGCTTCTTAATTTTGTTAATGAAATGGAGCAAAATTCAGACGCTGTTTCCAGAAGTGGGTAAAAATCCTTCTGTTAATTTGGAAGGTGTGTATCTGTACAATGTAATCTTCAGATGCACACCTTCCAAAGTAACTCATTACACATCCGAAATTTTAAGGCTCTCAGCCTTAAAGGTCCTGGACTTAGGGCTCTGACACATACACTCAAGCATTCTCTCATTAATCAACTTACCTGTCTCAGTCGAGGTATTCAGCAATGCGCTTGCAGATATGCAATGAGCTTTCTTTTTAAAAACTTACAATCAATCAAAACACTTACCGACTCCTAACTTTCATGATATGTGCTTATTCAGAGCTGCGATTTGTTTTCTTCTGTTTCTGTTTCGTAACATTTAATGCAAGAATTTGCTTGACAATTCTTTTAAACTTAAATGATGTGAAACTTTTTATCCCGGTCGTTCGGTTTGGGTACGAACTTTCACAGTTGCTTAACGGAATCACCCAGTTTCATTTTGCATTTGACTATACCGCTTCTTTTTTTCCTTTACGAGTTTTATGACCCCTGTGAACATCCAAAGCTATATGGAGTTCCTTAATTTGGGGCCATGCCTGAAGAAAAGAGGCATTGAGCCGATTGTTTGTAGAGGAAACACTTAGCTCACGGCCTCATCCGGGCCCAACTCGGGAGATTAGTCAGATGCCCGCGTCTCTGACCACTCCGCTACCGGGCTGCCCATAGTGTCTCAAGAGGAACAATGAAATAATGACATTCGAACTTCTTTAAACCTCCAGAATTTGTTTTACATGCTTTTCTAGCAGTAAGCGAAGGTGGCGTTATAAAGAGGGTGAATGACAGTGGTGGCGATTCTGAAAATTTGCTGGGTAGAGAAACATGTTTCTTAACTAACATTCAACTTTATACCGAGTGGATAAAAAATGGTTGTTCTTCCCATAATTAAAAGTCCTTTTAGGCAGGAGCTTTTAAATGTTTCTCTTTCTTAACCAAACTTTATAAAACAAGGAAGACGGGAATTTTGTGAGCAATACTTCGACTGAGACCTGTAACCCAGTCCTGTTATGAATTGCCGCCAAAGGTAAGTGGTTATAATAATTTAAAATTTCATTATTATTGACAATTTTCCCCTGTACCCCATTTAAAAATCCTGTATTAGCTATACCGAACTACCGAGCATTTTCCCGAATAATTTCATCTGTAATGAAACCATGCTTGGTGTTCATTTGTTCTACCTATAATAGTAGGGCTTGCTCCAGCTTATTTATTATCGTTGCAGAGTGTAATGATTTTCCAAGCTCATCAACTTGCATTTCTCACTTAGGTTATCACTCACTGTCGCCAGCTAACACGTTTCTCAAATGAATTTGAAATATGATTCGCAATAAATCGGTGGTTTGAACGGCAATTTTTACCCCTGTACTCGCAAATTAAAAATTTTTCATAGGCACTCAAGCTATTTTTTCCGGTCGCTATAGAATTCGGTTGAAAAACAAAACTGGAAGCCCGAGTAGCCGAATGGTGTGGGAGCTGGTTTCTAACCTTTCTTCTGATACAGGTCCGGGTTCGTTTCGCGGATGAGGGATTGATGGTGTGTTTTTTTTTTTTTTTTTGATTGGAGGTTTAACGACCACCGTGAGCAACTCAATGGGCTATAAGCAGTCGCCCGTCCCTAATTTAGGGTCACTGGTTCCAGGGAAGGGGAGAGAGCCAGTGCCGTAAGACAAACACAACATCCATGCCTCACCGGGATTCGAACCCGGACCCCTTTCGGACGAATGATCAGAAGCCATCGCTTAGACCACTGCGCCACCGGGGCGGCAATGGTGTGTTTGTCTTACGGCGTTGGCTTTGTTCTTGGCTGAATGCAGCGGCCTTAAATTGGAGACGGGAAACCGCTTATAAGCCTCAAAGTTGCTCGTAATGGTCGTTTAATCACACACACACACACAAAAAAAAAAAAAAAAAAAAAAAGAGAGAAGCAGAAAGGAAGAAAAAAAAAAAAGACTGAGATGAGATAAGAGAGCGAAAGTCACCCTTTTAATAATTTTTTACCGATGTGATAAATGCCGTTGGAATGCAGTAAATGCACTGAATGTTAAAAAGCTTTCTCCACTTAAAAAATGGCGGAGTGGGGGTGGCTTTGTCCCGTTTACCCAGGAGGTCAATTCGTAGGACAACTTTCCTCAGCCTCATCACCTAAAAGGCACTACTATATACTTATGAACCCCCAAACACACACCCATACATGTTAATAGACATATAGCTTCAAATAATCCGTGGGATTCAAATAGTGTAATCCACTCTTGCAAGCAAAAGTGAGAAACAAACCAATAGAGGCTTGGCTGGGGAAGGGAAGGAAAAACACATGTCCAAGTCCCGTAGAAAATTCTGCGAACTAGAAACAGCAAAAATGAGAATTACTCTTTGAATTGCCAACGAAAGGTACTTGTCATGAAAGAAATACGGGATTACGCCATATAATACAAATTTAGAAGATGACAATCCGATTTTTGGCGTAAATGTGACAAGGATGGTAAGTCAGATAATATCCGAAAACTGTAAAATTTCTGGGAGACGCGGGTTCGAGTCCCGCTCCAGCACGATGAAAATTTTCAAGTTTTCGGATATTATCTGACTTACCATCCTTGTCACATTTACGCCAAAAATCGGATTGTCATCTTCAAAGGTACTTGTGTTAAACTTCTTTGATACTTTTCTGTGCATGTGGCTGCTTAAAAAGGATGTTTAACACTCCTTGCAAACATCTGGTGCTCTTAGTGGTATGGGCAGACTGAGGAATGAGCTGGCGGTTCATCGAGTGATTTTCAATACGCAGATATTCAGGAAAATCCCTTCCAGGATAACAGCAGGCTTAAAGCGAGAATAGCGATTTAAGGAGGGGTAGTTTAAAGAGGTTTTGGTTGTGTATAACATAGGTACTTCATGTGGTGCTTGTACAGCATATTTATTAATGTTATTTCAATATTTTTTATTAATGTTGCTTTCTTATAGCAAATGATCGCACTGAAGGCACTGAACCCTCCAATCATGAAGAACGCTTGATAAAAGCTGAAATCGTAAGTACATGAAACGCACATTATTTTCAAGATTGCAGTAATTTTAATTGCATGAATTGGTGCGATGTGTACAGCCAGAAAATGACGTGCTGGACGATCGGGTTTTTAAATGTTTATGTATATAGTAATGGAAGTGATGCACAGATTATGCTACGTTTATCTTTTTATGCAGCTTTTATAGTTTGATATTAAATATTCCTTAATGATTAAAATGTCGTAGATTCTTTAATCGTCATCACATTTCCAGAAATTGGTTATGGACCTAGAACAGCGTACTACATTCTCGAAAGTGGTTGCCAAACTACTAAATATTCGAAATTTTAAAATGAGCAGCTTTTTATGTCGACTGTGAATAACCGAAAAAAAGTACGAAACTTTATATTCCTTTCGCTTTTTTAGAAAATAAATTGAGGTGAAGAAACGCAGGGTGACGTCGTAAAATTTGCAAGTTCAAATCCCGATATTTGATTGAAAATATTGTCGTAGAAATGAAAAGTGCTGTCCATTCTTGAAAGCAAAGAGCTAAACAGTGTTTAAGAAGAAAAATCTTCCCGAAAATGAAGATGAAAAAGTTATATGAAAAGAGCGGGATTTAATAGCTAAAAGTATTTCTAACATCATCACCTAGTACCATTTCCCATATGATCATGGTGCATTTTTGTTTATTTGTTGCCTGGGTTTATTTTCTTTATTGCGGGTTTAACGACCACCGTGATCAATTCAATGGGCTATAAGCAGTCGCCTGTCTCTAATTTACGGTCGCTGGTTCCAGGGAAGGGAAAGAGCTAGTGCGTTAAAACAAAGACAACATCCATGCCACACTGGAATTCAAACCAGGACCCATCTTGGACGAATATCAGAAGCCAGCGCTTAGACCACTGCGCCACTGGAACGGCTTCCGGGTTTTACAGACCGTGTGATCATCTAAGATACTACATCTTAGCTGATGGACCGAGAAGCGTGTGTTCGAGTAAACGGTGTTTTATCAAAATGGGTTTTTATTGGTGCAGGGGACAGACAAGGTTGTGTAATGTCACCATGGCTGTTTAATATATTTATGGATGCGTGCATGCGTGATGCCAAAATGGACAATAATGGTTTATGTTTGCGTAATATCCGTGTGTGCAGATTGTTGTATGCTGATAACACAGTCATCTTGGCAAAGAGCAAAAGTAAGTTGCACAGTATCTTGTCCCGGATGTACGAAGTTTGCATGAAATTCAAACTCAGTATAAATAAGGAAAAACAAAAGCTATGGTTTTTGAGCGATTAACTGTTAGTACTGAATGATAAATCTAAATGCACACTGATTGACCAGGGGAATGAGTTTGTGTATTTAGGAAGCATGTTTGACAGAGAGAGAACAAATTGGATAGTGAAATTAGTAGGCAAGTGAATTCTTCATTGAAAGTCATAGCTGCTTTAGGAGGTTTTCGCAGGAATGATGGGTTCTCAAGAGAGTCCCGAATGGCTGTGTATGACAGTGTAATTGTTCCTACTCTGGTGTATGGCAGTAAAACCTGGGTACTACAGGATAAACATAGGAGTCGTTTGTGTGTTGGACAAATGCGTTACTTACGGGTGTTTGTGGCAAGACACGTTCCGATCGCGTGAGGAATGAAGATGTGTTGCAGTTGTGTAATGTGGAGCAAAATGTTGTTAGCAAGGTGAAGACCAATATTCTTCGGTGGCTTGGCCATGTTGAAAGAATGAGTGATGAGATGCTTACCAAGAACTTTTTTTTAGCCCAAGTGTAAAGAAGGAAAGGCAGAGGAAGGCCAAGGAAGTCATGGGAGGATCAGATTCAGGAGTGTCTGCATGAGAAAAAGACTATGAGTATGAAGTATAGAAAGTCTTGTGTACGTCGTGCAATGGATGTCAGTGAAGCCCGAGTTGTGTGTCAAGATCGCTGTAAATGGAGAAGTTTGAAACGGCAGTAAGTAAATAATCAGATAAAAATAATCTGGTCGTTTATATTTCTTTGTGGAGCTAACCTCTGAATCTCAGAGAACAGCTTAGTGATATGTTTGTATGTACGACAAATGTCAACCCCGCCTTCTCGTGGTGCATCCTGTTCCCACTAAAGGGGCTCTGACGACCGCCAATAGCGGTATAACTATACCATCGGGATTAGAGGAAATTCTATCCCACACTCACCAACCCGCTTGGCCAGCGTGGTGAGTTATGGCCAAACCCCTCCAAAATGATTCCACAACTTAAATCTTGGCTCTCAGTCTCCGGCAGCTGGAATGTACCTGGCCAAGGCAGCGGCCAGTGCGACATGAAGGCAGAGGGTGCTAAGAATCCCCGGAGGACCGGACTAGGCTGCCATGTGATGCTGACCTTGGCTACTTACAATGGACGCTCCCTATCTTCTGATTCAAGGCTTCTTGAATTGGAAGAGGAACTACAAAGGATCAAGTGGGACATCGTGGGGCTAAGTGAGGTAAGGAGAAAAGGAGAAGATCTCATCGAACTGAAAAGTGGACATCTCTTCTACTATCGTGGGACAGATACTGGCAGAACTAGTGGTGTTGGATTTATAATAAACAAGAAACTGAAGGATAAAGTTGTAGAAGTTGAAAGTTCCTCTGACAGAGCTGCACGACTTGTTATCCAACTTTCAAAAAGATACCAGGCTCAGATTATTCAAACTTATGCACCCACCACAAGTCATCCTGAAGAAGAAATTGAAGAATTTTATGAGGAAATTTGTCATCTAAATAATAAAGGTAAGCAGCACTTGAAAATAATTATGGGAGATTTCAATGCAAAAATAGGGCAACGGCAACAGAATGAAACTTCAGTAGGTAAATTCGGTCACGGCAACAGGAACCAGCGTGGAAATACTCTCGTTGAGTTTGCAGAGGCAGAAGGGTTTTTCATCTTGAACTCCTTCTTCAAGAAAAAGCCACACAGGAAATGGACATGGAGACATCCAAATGGGACGACAAGTGAAATTGATTTTATTATGTGTAACAAAAAATTCGTCATAGAAGACTGCAGTGTGCTAAACAAGTTCAACACAGGTAGTGACCATAGATTGGTGAGATGTAAGATGCACCTCAACACTAAACTTGAACGTGGCAAGCTCATAAGACAAACAAAATCTATTGACATAACCAACCTTAAAAAACACCATAATACCTTCAAGTTAGAACTGAAGAACAGGTTCTCTGCTTTAGAAGGCTTAACATCGGAAGAAGTGGACATCTCTGAAGTTAACAGAAAAGTAACCAAAGCTCTTATGGAAACAGCAACAAAATTAGCTGGGTCTAAGAACAAGTTGCATGTGAACAAATTATCAGGAAAAACCAAAATGTTGATGCAAAAAAGAAGAGAGATGAGGACAACTAAAGAAGATGTGACTTCCAAAGTGAAATATATAGGGCTATGCAAGACAGTAAGAAAAAGTATCACTGAAGACGTAAGAAAATTCAACTGTGAACTAGTGAGGAAAGCAATTGAAAACAACCAAAGCCTAAAGATAGCAAAGGGACATCTCAGTAAGGGAAGAAAACAGATTATGGCACTGAGAAAAGAAGATGGTTCTGTAACAAGAAATAGAGGCGAAATTTTGACAAGAGTGAAAGATTTCTACTCCAAATTATATGAAAGGGATGATATATGCACTCCAGACATCATGAAAGATACCAGTACCAGAGTTCCTCCAGTCCTTCCAGCAGAAGTTGCACATGCAATCAAGAACATGAAGCGAGGAAAAGCTCCAGGAGAAGATGGAATTACTGTAGACATCATACAAGAAGCAAGTGGAGAAATCGAAACAGTACTCGCCCAAATTTTCACTCGATGCCTTAATGAAGGAAAGATTCCTGAGGATTGGAACACCGCTACAATGATCCTGCTACATAAGAAAGGTGACATTGAGGATCTCGGAAACTACAGACCTATCAGCCTCCTATCAGTAGTTTATAAAATCTTCACTAAAGTTCTTTCACACCGCTTGAAGGTAACACTGGACATGGCTCAACCGAGAGAACAAGCTGGATTCAGGAGTGGCTACAGCACAATAGATCATATCCACGTGCTGAGAGAACTAATTGAACGAGCGAGGGAATATGAACTTCCATTGTGCATGGCTTTTATCGATTATGAAAAAGCCTTTGATTCGGTGAAACCATCAGCAGTTGCAATGGCTCTGAAATCCTGCGGTATTGAAGATGCATACATTAATATTATTAATAACATCTATGAAAATGCAAGTGCGAAGATTCGGCTGTTTGAAAATACAACACACATAAAAATTGGAAAAGGAGTGAGACAAGGTGACACCATATCTCCGAAGCTCTTTAATGCCACATTGGAAAATGTCTTTCAATCACTGAACTGGGAAAACAAAGGGATAAAGATTAATGGAGATTATCTAACCCACCTTCGTTTTGCTCATGACGTAGTCATTTTTGCAACTACCCCATCAGAGCTGCAGAGTATGATCCAGGAACTTGCTGACAAGAGTAAAGAAGTGGGATTAAAAATGAACTTTCAGAAGACAAAAGTGATGTTCAATGCTTTTACAAGAAAGGAAGATTTATCGATTGATGGAGAAAAGCTGGAGATAACAGACACGTACGTTTATCTTGGACAGCAGATATCAAGTGAGGGTCACATTGATGAAGAAATTAATCGGCGTACAAAACTTGCCTGGAGAGCTTTTGGAAGAAACAGCATAATTTTCAAGAGCAATATGCCATTATGTCTTAAAAGAAAAGTGTTTGATCAATGCATCCTTCCAGTGCTTACGTATGGTGCAGAGACGTGGACCTTAACTAAAAGAGACATACAAAGACTGCAGACAACTCAAAGCAGCATGGACAGGTGCATACTTGGTGTAACCAGGAGAGATAAGAAGAGGAACTCGTGGATCCGAAAAATGACAAGAGTGGAAGACATCATGATCAGAGTTAAATCCCTGAAATGGCAATGGGCTGGACATACTGCCAGAAGGACAGATCATCGATGGACAGCCGAAATTTTAGATTGGATTCCAAGGGACAGGAAAAGACCCAGAAGAAGACCACATGGGAGATGGGTGGATGAAATTCGAAAGTATGCAGGGGTGACATGGAGGAGACTGGCACAAGACAGACCGTTGTGGAGGAAACTTGGGGAGACCTTCGTCCAGCAGTGGATTGATAATGGTTGACAATGATGATGATGATGATGTATGTATGTATGTATGTATGTATGAATGAATGATCATCTAAGGCCACCCTAATTTAGGGCTACAGTTTCAGGAAGCGAACAGAACCAATGTTATGGGGCAAATACTCAGCCAAAGGCCTCATCCGCGATCAACTCGAGCGATTAGTCAGAAGCTCGTGCCTCTGACCACTAGCCGACTGGAACTGTCCACAGCTTCTGAATATGAACGGGGTAATAATTGTATGTGCTTAAAATACTGAGAATGTAGTACTTAAACGGCATATTCAATTCCGTACAAAAGTATCCCAATTTTAGACCTGCGTGGTCACCTTAGAATGTACGCGCCCTTAAGTCTAACTGCTTCTGGGTTATCCTTGCTTCAGAACTACAAACAAATTTCCCTCTTTAAATATTTTGCAGAATAAAGACTGAGAGGTGGTGATTAGTCTTATTCAAAATGAGCTATGAAGAAGAAAACATTTTCTCAGATTGTATGAATCCAGTGAGTTAACCGATTCCACAAAATTTTCGCTGGTATCAGAAACAGCAGTACCAAGTTTTGTTTTTGTCTAAAACCCTACCGGATTTTTCTCTTAATGAATAAAAGCTGTATGTACCCATATTTTGCAGTTTTACGATTTTCAGTGCGCATTTGAAAGACGAGCAAATTAATTAATACAACTTTTTTACTAAAAGAGAAGAAAACGTGAAATTTAATCAATTCAAATACCACCACTTCTTAAAATCGCGAAAGTTGTTTACTGCTGCGCACTGTCATGCTGGCTTTCTCAGCATTCATGAAATGTATTTTCGTTGCTTCTAAAACATCATGAAATCGACAGGTTTTTTTTTTTTTTTTTCGTGTGTTTTTAGATTAGTTACTAAATTATTTACGTAATAATCAGAAAACTCAGGATGGAATTTATTGTTTTTATCGAAACTTAGAGGGAATGGCAAAAATTTGAAAAAAAAAGGAAGAAAAAAGTAGAGCATGAATTCCAGGGCTCTTGTACCGACGGTTGGACAGACATATTTATTGCAGTGCCACCCCTTTTTTTTTCTTTCTCTTTCTAGAAAAACGTTAACAATATTGAATTTTTTAGCCGAAGAAGTTAAAATAATTATTAACATTTATTTGCTTACCTGTTCATCATTAGTCCGTCCAATGAGCCATCATGCGGAACTGTGGTTCTTCCAAACATTCACTCACTTAAGCGTCAGTGTTACGTCAAGTGCACAGCGGAGGCGGCCATGTTGCATCTCGTGTGGCTTACGCTCCTCCCACCATCCTTCGTTTAATTGTTCCATCTGCATAAAATAATGATAACAATAAAGTATAAACGAGTGTCAGGAAGGTCCCACAAATAAGCCACAGGTGTTGTTTCAGCGTGGCAATATCGTAATAATGACCTAGAACAATAATAAAAGATGTCGCCGCAGTTATAAGAACCCATTATCTGTCCAAGTGCGTTTGTCAGGTGGGACCATTCATTCAACCGGAAACGCAGAGCGCTGCTTAGCATTGAAAACCCCCCTGCCAAATAAATGGTTCCGATAAAGCGCTCTGATCTGCAGTTGGAAGCGGAACATTGAGAAATATTACATTGCAGAGCGGGAAGGGGAAATAGACGCTTCTTGTGTGTTAAAGGGTTTAAATACGAAAGTTTCAAAAAGCAGTCATCAGTAATCATTGAATGTTACCTTGATTATTGTAATAGCTTGTATTCATCCAATTAGGCACTTAAATTACTTATTCGCGCATTTGTTTTTACTTCGCGCGTCTTAAAGTTAAGACGCATAAAATAAAATCCTTATTGTTCCTACTCTTGTGTAACTAAGGAGGTTAACTCATCTCAGCACCTTCGCATATTGTTTATCTCAGCACTTACGCATACCGCTTTTCTCAGCACCTCCGCAGCAGCGTTTTCCCAGTAAATACCGTTCCCATCTAAGTACAGTCGAAGAGATATACTCCAGATGATGAAGAACGGTTTCGTCACCCTTAGGTAAAAGCACATATGATATCTCCAACTTCTGCTTCGTTTTAGCTTTCATGCTAGGCGTGTAGCTCACTCCCAGATTAGGTCCATTTACTTTCATCTGAAAACAGCATACCACCTCTTCGTACAGTTCTTGGTAAGAAGTGTACATCCACATTATGAATAATCTCAGCACCTTGCAAACCATTTCTTATAAGCTATCATTTCTTATATACCATTGTGTCGTCTTGCAAGAACTGTCACCCACATGTCCGACACAGATTTTTATTGGAAGTATGCCTTCACCGAAGAGCCGCCCTCCTCATGTTGGCTTTGCGGTTGTTAAGCAATGTACCTTGACGTAAGCAATGTGTCTTACATTTTCGTCTATTTCTTTTCAGGTTCCGCATTTTGGCGAAACCATTTCTTCTGTCTTTATACTGATTTTAGCAACCAATGCACTTTTAAGTAAATACTATTTCTTGTACCTTCGCACAGTTCTTGACAAGCAGTTTGCCTTCAGTGAAGCCCTCTTCTATATTTCTTCGTACAATATTTGGCTGAAAGACTGTATTCGAACAAGTATTTTCACTGTACATTAGAGCAATTCTTGGCAAATGGTGTACCTTTGTTTGTGTAGGCATTATTCTCAACATGTCAGTGCAATTCTTGGTAAGCAGAACACTAAAGCCAAAAGACCAAGCAACTAAAGCCAACAGATCTGCAAAATTACTTACAAAAAACGTACCTTCGCGTAGTCACTGTTTTCTAGATAGTATTTCAGACATATCGTTGAGAACTAAGTTAATTGGCCTCCTAGTAAGCATTATTCTCTATATTTTCGAACAGCTGTTGACAGACAAGCCGCCGTAAAAGAACATGTACATGATATTTCAGCGGGAAGTCCCACTTTTTAAATAGGTCAATCGTTTCACTTAACTAAACAGTAACGTAACTACGTGTAAACGAGAAGTTAGTAATAGAAGAATGATTTATCATCGCATTATATTTTCTGCACATGCATGGCGGCAAATGGCGTCCGTGAGGCCTTTAGCGGCTGTTCCCGCGTTCACTCCTCAGTTCCAGCCCCAGGCAATAAGATGCCGTACACAGTGCAGCAGTTTATCGTGAAGAATGATTGGCTTACCAATTGTGCTACTGCCATACAAAATACTTACCGAAACGAGTACGGTGTTCGTGATGGTCCTGACCGTAAGACGATTCTAAGGTTCGTGGAGAAGCTGGAAGAAACAGGTTCATTACTGAGTGAGAAAGGGAAGTACAACCCGCCGTCAAGAGTGCCGCAGTGTGCAGATGTTCGTAAGCGATTGTTTCGCTCCCCACAGAAATCATTACGCCGATTGTCACAAGATACCGGCTACTCTTTGACGATGTGCCAAAGAATAGCTATGAACGCTAAAATTAGGCAGTACAGAGTAACAGCTGTACACCAGCTGATGGGGCCCGACAAAATCAAGCTTGTGTACATTATTGCAATTGGTTCCTTTACGCGGCGGAAAGAAACCCTGGAATATTGACGGTGACATGGTTTACTGATGAAGCTTGGTTTCATCTCTCAGGATATGTAAATTTTCAAAACACGAAGATTTGGGCGTCAGAAAACCCTTATACGATTCACGAGACATCACTTCATCCGCAAAAGTTGGGTGCGTGGTATGCAATTTCCGCTGAGGGAGTCATTGAACCAATTTTCTTTGAAGGAACTGTGAACACTGCTATGTGCAAGGACATTGTCATATCCTTCGTGGAGAAACTAGACGACATCGAGCTTAAGCAGAGGGCACTTCCAGCAGGATAGTGACACGTACCACACCTCCAATGAGTCTATGGCGCTCATCAACAGCTTTTTTGTGGACCGTGTTATATCCACAGACCTGTAGCCACAGGTCACCAGATTTCACGTCAGCCGATTACTTCTTGTGGGACTGTCTCCTGGAGAGAGTCTACAAAAACAGACCATTCAGGCAAACATCACGACCGAAATAAACAATATCGACACAGGCAAACATCACGAGCGAAATAAACAATATCGACACAGACATGTTGAGGCATGTATCGGAAAACATGTTGAAACGTGTGCAAATGTGTCTCGAAGAGGAGGCGGGGGACACTTTCAGCACTTGATGTGATGGTAAGTCATTCCCCCATTATTAGCCACTCATTTACACGTAGTTATGTCATTGTTTAGTTATTAAGTCGAACGATCGATTTATTCAAAAAGTGAGACTTCTCCTTGAAACACCCTGTACTTTTGCGCAATACTTGATAAACAATGCACTCGCATTTTGAAAGTACCATTCTCAGTAACTTTGCTCATTTTTGAGTCATGGTCAGAGGCGTAACTAGACATTTTCCAGCCCGGGGCAAGACACAAAACATTGCGCCCCCATCTGTCATTTTTTTACGACCACCGTGAGAATATCTAAGAGCTACAAGCTGTCGCTTGTATTTTCCTAATATCTAATTTAGGGCCCCCGGTGCCAGAAAAGGGAGAGAGAGAGAGCTAGTGTCGTAAGAAAAATACACTTCCCATGTTTCCTTCGGGACTCCAACCAGGGCCCACACGGACGAACACCATCAAAAAAAAAATTAACGACATGTCTTAATGTTATCACCATCAAACTTTTGTGGTCGAGTGGTACGAAGCGCTGGTTTCTAACCATACGCTGGAGGTAGCTCCGGGTTCGAATCCCGGTGAGATATGAATACTTACTTTATTTTTGATTGGAGGTTTAACGATCACCGTGAGCAACTCAATGGGCTATAAGCAGCTGTCCGTAATTAATTTAGGGCACCTTGTTCCAGGGAAGGAAGAGAGCCAGTGCCTTAAGACAAACACAACATCCATGCCTCACCGGGATTCGAACCCAGACCCATCTCAGACGAATGGTCTGGAGCCATCGCTTAGACCACTGCGCCACCGGAGCGGCAGATATGATAGTGGGTGAACACCCGTTTCCCCTAATTCCTGTTTGCCCAAAACACGTTTACCTCAATTGCGTTTTCCCGAAATCGCTTTTACTCGAATTCCCATTTCCCCTAATTTCGTTTGCCCCAATCTCGTTTCCCCTAAATCTCGTTTCCCATAATCTCGTTTCCCCTAAATCTCGTTTCCCATAATCTCGTTTCCCCTAAATCTCGTTTGCCCTAATTCACGTTTGTCCTAAACACGTTTACCCCAATTGCGTTTCCCCGAAATCGCTTTTACCCGAATTCCCGTTCCCCCTAATTTCGTTTGCCCTAATCTTGTTTTCCCTAAATCTCGTTCCCGCTAATTCACGTTTGCCCTAAACACGTTTACCCGAAATCGCTTTTACCCGAATTCCCTCCCTTAATTTCGCTTGCCCTAATCTCGGTTCCCCTAAATCTCGTTTGCTCTAAACACATTTACCCCAATCGCATTTCCCCGAAATCGCTTTAATTCGAAATCGCTTTTACTCGAAATCGCTTTTACCCGAATTCCCATTTCCCCTAATTTCATTTGCCCTAAATCTCGTTTCCCCTAATTCAAGTTTACCCTAAACATGTTTGTCCGTATCAAAGTTTTCCCTAGAAACGTTTCCTGTATCAGGTTTGCTCTAATTCTTCTTTGCCTTGATTCGCGTTTTCCTAAATTTATGTTTTCCCTAATTCATGTCTGTCCTGCCCCGCACGGGGATAACTGGTTTTCCAGTTATTTGGGGAGCGGCGCCCCCACGGCCCGAGATGACCTTGTGACTGGTCAACATCTGATGTCATGCCACCGCTTGTTTTTTATTTCGGTGCTGTTGGAGTTTGCAGGGACGGCTGTTCATCCAGCTGTTGGAGAGTCGCGGCCCCACGATCCCGAGCTGGTCTTGTGTCTCGCTTTTTCGTTTTTATTTATTTTCTCCACTGGCTAGTTGCCCGTGTTGTGTTCTCTACCTAATCGCTACCACGCTATGTACTAACACCCCGGTCTTGTGGTTTTGTTACCCTCCACCACTAACTGTTTTATATTAACCGCCCAGTTCGTAGGTTGCTGAGATTCCGTTTAGGTTCCCTTCCAGGATTTGTCTTCTTTGGATTTCTTTTTTCCTTTTAGCTGGTTTGGGTGCTAGACCTACCTGCATGTTTGCCGCGTGCGGAGACCCGTGAGGCGGAAATGGGATGTCTGGCGGCTGAGGTCGCAGGAGACCGGAGTAGTGCCTCCTGTGTACCAACACTCCTCTTCGACCCCGGCTTCGCTGTAATCGGGAGGCTAGAGACTAACCCACCTCTAGTCAGAAGTCTTGTGCCAAGTTGTGTACAGGGCTTTAGCGGCTTTTTTTGTCGTATAGCACGGCAGGGTGAGCCCGGGGACTGTGGGATCATGCCAAAGGCGTTGGCATGACGGTACCCGGAGGCCGAAGTGTCCGCCGAGTGCGTGTGATCACAGCCAACGGACTATATCTGTAACGTATAAGCTCCAGAACTGTGTCCAGCGTCATTTTCTTGGCTTGCGGACCTCCAGTTCTCCCTTGTAGGGCTCGGTGGTGGGTGGAGTAGTCTGCAGACGAATCTTCCTTCTTTTTTTTTCGATGGATAAACCCAAAAACAAACACTCCAAATTTAAGTCACCTGAGAAAATGATGGTTGCCAACGACTCTCCTTCGTCTCAACCTACCAAGTCTCATACCCTTAAACGATCTTTAGACCATGACCTGGACCAAGAATGTGGAACCTCTTCTTCGGCAGCTATACCAGTCGCTCCGAAGCGTCGTCTCCCCTCGATTGCTGTGACTACGCATGCTACACACTTAGTTGTAGAATCCATCGATCCGAATGAGAGACTGTCCACCAGATCTCCCTTTTTCATTTCTAAAGCTTTGGACGCTGCGGTTGGCCCCTTGAAGTCTGTGAGGAAGCTTCGCTCTGGGGACCTGCTTGTCCAAACTTGCAGTGTTTCTCAGAGTAACACTTTTCTGCACCTCACTAGTCTTCAAGGCATTCCTGTCAAAGTGACACCTCACCCGTTTCTTAACACCTCTCGGGGTGTTATTTCGGAGTTTGATCTCTTGCCATGCAGTGAAGACGAATTGGTGACTGAACTTGCAGATCAAGGTGTTATTGCTGCACGTCGTATGCTGTTCCGGCGCGATGGTTCTTTGATTAAGTCTAAAAATGTAATCTTGACTTTTAACTCCCCGAAAGTTCCGACCGAAATCAAGGCTGGCTACTTGGTCTGTGGAGTTCGCCCGTACATTCCCAGTCCTCTGCGCTGTTTCAGGTGCCAGAGGTACGGGCATTCACAACGTTTCTGTAAGAGTTCCGCTCGTTGCGCAAATTGTGGCTCCAGTGAACATGACGGGGAAGGTTGCACTTCTGCGGCCTGCTGTGTTAACTGTGGTGAGGCCCATGCAGCTTACTCCCGCAACTGTATGAAATGGAAGGACGAGATGGCGATCCAGCGCCTCAAGACCCTGGAAGGCCTCTCGTACCCTGCTGCCAAGGCCAAGTTGGGTATACCCACCAACCGACAGCGTACTTTTGCCGCAGTAGTTCAGTCTCTGCCACAACCCGTGCAGCCCTTTGTTCCGCGCCCTGTAGCTCTCGCCGCACTTGCCAAGCGATCTACAGCTGAACAAGCGACACAGGTGGATTTCCCCGAGCTCCAGCTTTTTCGAATAGCTGAGTCTGCGCCTTCTCTTTTGAAGACGACCGACTCTTCCAGTTCTCAGCAGAAAGCCTGCACGTGCGGAAGACCCGGCCCTCAATCCGCAAAGGTGTGCAGTGTCCATCCAACTGTCGCGGTCCAACTAACCACCATTGCAACTGTCTCAGACTCAGCGAGGTCCCCACCCTCAACCAACATTATAGAGGAACATAGGGGGAGGAGAGTGACAGTTCGTCCCCAGCCTCAACCAACATTGCAGAGGAACATGAGGGGGAGGAGAGTGACAGTTCGTCCCCGCCCTCGGCCAGCATTGCAGAGGAGTGTGGGGGGAGGAGAGTGACAGTTCGTCCCCCTCCTGGTGACTCATCCTATGTGTAGTTGTGTTCGATTTCGTGATGTGTTTTATCATTCTCCTTCCTCAGTTTTACTTAATCGGCTTGTTTCTCACCATTGTACCATGTTTTTCATACTGTTTGTTTCATTGTCTTTTTTGGCCCTTCCTTCGTACTCATGGTTCGGTTTTACTTGGTCAGCCAGATTTGGGGATTTATGCCACGTTTTTTAAATTCTGTCTGTTTGTCTTGTGTCTGGCGCTCTTTGGCCAACCATGGCCCTTGCGCCAATAAAATCCACTAACCAACCAACCAACCAACCATGTCTGTCCTGATTCTCGTTAAGCGAAATAAAACTTTCTGTTATCGTCAAATTCAGGAAAATATATGTATATTTAATCATCATCATCAACCATTATCAATCCACTGCTGGATGCAGATCTCACCAAGTTTCTTCCACAACGGTGTGTCTTGTCCCAGTCTCTTCCATATCAGTCCCGCATGCTTTCGAATTTCATCCACCCATCTCCCTTGTGGTCTTCTGGGTTCTGCCCCCCCAGAAGACCACAAGGGAATCCAGAAACCCCCTTGGAATCCAGAAATTCTAGACTGGATTCCAAGGGGGTTCTGCCCCTTGGAATCCAGTCTAGAATTTCGGTTGTTCATCGGGGTTCCTCAGGCAACATGTCCATCCGATTGCCTTTTTAAGGATTTCACTCTGATCATGATATCCTCCACTCTTGTCATTTTCTTTATCCATGAGCTTCTCTTCTCACCTCTCCTGGTTACACCAAGCATGCATCTCTCCATGCTGCTTTCAGTTATCTGCAGTCCTTGTATGTCTTTTTTAGTTAAGGTCCACGTCTCTGCTCTTTACGTAATCACTGGAAGAACGAATTGATTAAACACTTTTCTTTTTGAGACGTCATGGCATATTGCTCTTGAAAATTCTATTGTTTTTTCGGAAAGTTCTTCTTCCAAACACGGCGCGCCAAGGGCATTTGCCCCCCTTGTATGAGAATATTTTTCAATTTTTATTCATTTTTACATGAAATAAAAATACCTTTCGCAACATCATTTTCTCTTTCCCGTAAATTAAAGTTTTCATAAAACACAAGTCTCATATAAAACTAAAAGAAAAAAAAATCTGTAAAACACTAGTTCAGTTGACGCTTTGAATAATCCAAGAAGTCAGTTTCCTTTCTGTTAATTTAATTTACACAAGTCCGCTTTACCAGAAAAAAGATTTTGTCATGTACGATTATAGACATATTGTAAAGCTTCTTTCTTGGAGGGGGCAATTGTGTATATGTTAGATATGCCCACGGCTTCGCTCGCGGTGAAGATATCACTGAAAAACAGGGTTATGATAACACGTATAATCCGATCCATCCATAAGAACTGTAGTTGAATTTCATAGTAAGCGATGGAGGAAATTAGCCGAAAGATTAAATGGTCGGCTGCTATGGAGGAAATTAGCCGTAAGATTAAATGGTCGGCATTCACGTAAAAGAAAATTATAATTAATTTTTACATAAATTTAAGTACACAATTCTTATTTTATTTTTTGAAAATAATTCATATTGCGCATATATAACATTCTTTGTCCCGTTTCCAGTCGTTATCAAACTAAATTGATTGTCTAAACTGCCGGTTCTCGATAAACCGACGTACAACTGTCTGTGCGAGAAACATTCTGCAGGCATATGCTAACGCAGGAAAACTGTCGGGGAGGGGGAGAGGGTAACGCCGAAAATATAAAATATAAAGCATTTCTGGTCTGATTCGGAGATTTTCAGCGTTTACGAAGTACAACTCTACAAAATTCTGCGGGGCTTCTGCTACCGCAGGAAATCTTTCTGTCGGAGAGAGGACGGGGGAGGGGGTAATGCCGTAAACATAAAGAATTTTTGTTCCGATCGGGAGATTTTCAGCGTTTACAAACTTCAGCTGAACAAATTATGTGAGGGCACGTGCAAAGACACTGCGCCCCCCCCCCCGGAGACAGGGTTTTTTTGCGTTATCACATGCGCGGAGAGTATTTGTTGAGCTGTACTGTGTAAACGCCGAACATCTCCCAATGGCGCTGCAAATTCTTCTGGTATTAAGTCCTCCCTCCCCCTCTAGGTTTCCTGCGTTAGCACTGCCCGCAGATAATTTGTTGATTTCTAGTATGTAAAGGCCGAAAGTCTCCCGATTGGGTCACAAACCCTTCACATTTCATTTTTCGGTATTAAGCCCCACCCCCCTCCACCGACAGGTCTCCTGCGTTTGCACGTGTCCTCAGATAATTTGTAGAGTTGTAGTTTGCAAACGTTGAAAAATCTCCGGATCGGACCAGAAATTATTTATATTTTATATTATTGGTATAATACCCCCCCTCCTAACCTCCGGACATATTTCCTGCGTTTGCAGAGAATATATTGAGCTGCAGTTTTTTAACCGTGAAATTCTTCTGTTGAGTTCTAGATTATAAACATTTTTATAAAGAATTACATTAAATATCGCACATAAGAAAATAATACATTACGGAAATTTTATGTGATTCAGATAACCAACCTCTGGGGACGTGGCCACGAAGCGATCGAAAATGCAGTTTTTATACGGCCCCTTAAAATGTTTCTGGCCAGTTCTCCTACACCCAATCAGTAATGCTGGTAAGTGAGAAAGCATTCAAGCGGGACAGACTGACCTCTACTATGAAGGTGGAACTGAATTAGCAAAAGGCATTTCCACGGCTCATGTTTAGTCTCCTACGGAGCGAGAGGTGGGGGTGTGTGGTGTGGGGGGTGGTACGCTAAGGACTCTTAAAAACTGGGCCTTCTGCGTTCACAATTCTAGCGAATGTATTACAATACTAATTCTTGCTCTAATTAAAGTTTAGCGCGATGTAGTACTTTATCTGTGAGGGGGTGGGGGAAAGAATACAATGGCTGCGTTAAGGACTATCTGAATAATGGTAACTAGACGAAACCCGTCGGAAACGACGGTAAGTTTTTGTTTTTTTTTTTTTTGAAAATAATAAACTCATCTGAAACAACAAATGTAAACTATTTGATTGACAAATTCATTCAACCACTTCAGTAAAAACAATAGTGCAGGTTCGTGATTTTTTTTTTTTTTTTTGTTACTGAAGATTTAACGATCACCGTGAGCAACTCAATGGGCTATAAGCAGTCGCCGGTCCCTAATTTAGGGTCACTGGTTCCAGGGAAGAGAGAGAGCCAGTGGCGTAAGACAAACACAACATCCATGCCTCACCGGGATTCGAACCCGGTAGACGAAACCCGTCGGAATCGACGATTAGTGCTTTTTTTTTTTTTTTTTGAAAAGAATAAACTCATATGAAACGTTTATTTACATCTTTACATAATCGGAAACTTCTTACCTACGTGAATAAACTGGATCGAATGAATGTCAAATTTTATGTATACATCACACAGTCCAATGGCACAACGCAATCAGGTCTTCGAGTGTTCGCTGTCCCGATAATAACTTTCAAACGAATTCCTGCTAGCGTTGTTTTGCACAACGGTTTGCTGAGAAGAGAGACTTCGGACTTTGGACTATCTGAGTTCCTCCATACTTTCGCCTTCAACAAGCGCGTGAGTTAACCGCAGGCAATCGGATGTCAACTGCACGTTTCTCCCATACTCTTTACATGAGAACATAGCCGCCCCACAACGCCCGAACTGTTGCCCCAATCTCAATTTTCTCTTCAACTGGCACATCTACATGGTAATACCTTTATTCTGATACCTCAGCCATATCTTTACGTCCAGCCGTTCTCTCAAAATAGAACTCACAGTAAAAAACCTTATAGAATTAATATATAGATAACCACGTGCACTTCTTTACACTTTTGCTGGCATGGTGGTCGACATCATCACCATGAAGGGAAATAATAATTCTCTTGAGATATCGAGACCCACCGTTTTATTTCGGTTAACAAAATAAAAAAAAAAATTAGGCAAACGCGAATTAGGGAAAACTTGATACGAGCAGACGTGTTTAGGGCAAACGTGATTAGGGGAAATGAGACTTAGGAGAAACGAGACTTAGAGGAAACGAAATTAGGGCAAATCGGAATTCGGGTAAAATTGATTTCGGGGAAACGCAATTGGGGAAAACGTGTTTAGGGCAAACATGAATTAGAGGAAACGAGATTTAGGGGAAACGCGATTAGGGCAAACGAAATAAGGGGAAATGGGAATTCGGGTAAAATCGATTTCGGGGAAACGCAATTGGGGTAAACGTGTTTCGGGCAAACATGAATTAGGGGAAACGAAATTTAGGGTAAACGCGATTAGGGCAAACGAAATTCGGGGAAATGGGAATTCGGGTAAAAGCGATTTCGGGGAAACGCGATTAGGGTAAACGTGTTTAGGGCAAACGGGAATTAGGGGAAACGAGATTAGGACAAACGAAATTAGGGGAAATGGGAATTCGGGTAAAGGCGATTTCGGGGAATCGCAATTGGGGTAAACGTGATTAGGGCAAACGGGAATTAGGGGAAGCGGATTAGGGGAAGTGAGGCTACGCGGGATAGTGTGCTTGTCCTACTGTACTGTCTTTCTCCCTTCACGGGAGCCAATATCCTCAAATTAGAGAAGAGAGGCTGGATATAGCCCATTGAGTTGCTTATGGGGGTCGCTATACCTCCAAACAAACAAAAACAATCGAACAATAACTGTTAATGCAGCTTTTCCTAACTTCTTCGGATTTCGGATCTTCTGTATTACATCGGACAGAATGTAGCTGGTAGTTTTGGCTCGCAGCCTCAGTAATGATAGAATAGCCTCAAGACCATCTCAACAATGCAAAAGAACAGCTTTATCTTGCAACGTACGTACAACAGCGCCTGCATTTCTGAATCTGAGCAGCTATCATCCTTTGAACATTTTGAGGAAGAAATGCGAATTTTAAGCTGTCAACGCTACCGAAATTGGCGAAACAGATGAGCAAATTCTGTGAATGGACAAAATACGGCTAGAAAAATCTGTACCAGAAATTGGTGCAAAAGTTTGAATTTCAATTATAATCAGATTTTAAGTAGTGAGTTTTGAGCCCTCTCTTGAGGTGCGCCAGAGGCAGCCGCCTGCTCCTTCCTAGTTATGCCTCTGCTCATGGTTGTGTCAAAATTAGAGTTTCTTTTGTATTTTTTGTCACTAGCTTCAGCCATGGCCGTACTAACACTCTTCACACACTTGTGAGCCAAGTCCTTCAAAGTCATGGAAAAAAGAATCTCCCAGTTCTAGTTTTTCGAAAAAGGTAGTGTATAACTTTTTCTAAGAAGCTGTAATGATTATTATAACCTGAATTACGGCTTCTATTTTGTTTTGTCGAGTTCTATGTAAGTTTCATATACTCGTATTTCCACCAAAGCAATATTCATACAATTTTTTCAGAAGACCTATCTGCTGTTTTCCATGAGGTCATTATGCGGCACAGATCCCCGCTGGTTTAGTCTTTAGCTAACGACTTTTAAAATTGAGAAGTATATAAGTCTGTAATTGGATAAATCCTGCCAAATTCGCAAGCAGGCACAGCAGTTCGAGAAACATTGTGTCCTTTTAATGAAGCTGGATTAAATCATTTAATCTTATCTTGTTGAAGTAGCTTGTTTTCATAAAGAGATCCCAGAACGGAGGAAACTTTGCTGTGATTGTGACATACAGGGAAGTCCTTTTCTAAACCTCATTAGTTGAATGTAATATTAGCTGCTTTTATTGACTTCCCAAACTATGCTTCTATAATAGATCAGTTGGCTCGCTAATTGCTGAACTAGATGACCCCTCGAGTAATTATTAAGCAATCCTGAGGTTTCATTCCTCCTATAAGACTCCATCTTAGATAATGAACGGTTTTATATTTGTTCAGCCGTATCTTGGGGGAATAGGAAAGCTCAAATTTAATTGTTAAGCCGTAACTGGAAAGATGAGAATCTTACATCCCGAACTCTTTGCGTGATCATTATAGTACAAATGGATTCAATTAGCAATAATTGTATAGGTGCCATAAATATAGTTCAGAAACATGTATCTCAAAGTTAAACGCATAAAACTCGGGAAAAGTTTTGTCTTCACCGCAACCTATGCGATCTTCATTTGTTGAACGGAGAAGACCAAGGTGCCGCCTGTGTGCGTGTGTGTGTGTGTGTGTGTGTGAGAGAGAGAGAGAGAGAGAGAGAGAGTAATATTTTTATTTCAAGGACCATTATGACTGCGAAATTAAGAAAAAACAATCTATTTGATTTAATCGTCTATTAATCATTTTCTTCGGCAAAAACCGTTTTCTGTGACGATCATTTACATTCTTCGCTGTTAGTTATATTCACTGTTGAACTATTTATCTTTGAAAGTTGGCTCGCTAATTGCTGCGAGTGTAAGATCGGTGTCGCACGATTGGTCAAATAACGATTGGTCGACACCCGATTGGGGGACAGTAACGATTGGTCGACATAACGATCAGTCGACAGTAACGACTGGTCGACAGCACGATTGGTCGACATAACGATCAGTCGACAGTAACGACTGGTCGACAGCACGATTGGTCGACACAACGATTGGTCGAGATAACCATTGGTTCAGAGGATTATGGTTTACATCGCAGCGATACCTCTCAGAACGTACTGACCTCTCAAAACGTAACGTTCCTTTTTGGAAATAATATCTTTTAGAATGTAGTCCTCAGAACGTACAGCATTATAACATATTATTTCCAAATAGGCCCCCGTGTCATCTTTTGTACTCTAAGTGAAATCTATATAGAGGGCCTTCTGAATGATGTTATTTCCGAAAGGGCCCCGGGGCACTTTAGGTATAGGCACCTTGGGGAAACTGCCACACATAATTCGGAAACTCGGAAAATTGCCCCACATTCAAAGCGATTCTCGGACGAACGGCGATTTGTGCTCGTCCCCTTAAGGAAAACCATGAGGCAATTTTCCGGTGGGGCAATTTTTCTGTGTGTAGCAGTTTTCCAGGTTGCTGAAAGATGTGTGGCCATCTTCCGGTGGGACACTTTTCCGGTAGGGCAATTTACCGCCAAACTGTTTGCACTTATTCAAATTTTTTTCCAAGTTCCGTTGACCATTTTATATCGACCAGTCGTTACTGTCGACCAATCGTTATGTCGATCAAACTTGCTGTCGACCAATCGTTATATCGACCAGTCGTTACTGTCGACCAATCGTTATGTCGATCAAACGTGCTGTCGACCAATCGTTAATACAGACTAATCATTACTGTCGACCAATTGTTATGTCGCCTAATCATTTCTGTCGACCAATCGTTATGCCGACCAATCGTTATGTCGACCAACCGTTTGTCGACCACTCGTTACATACCCGTGTAAAATAGCGTAGTATACATAACTTTATAACCGGGAAAAGGGGCAAAAATGAAAAACTTATTAAAGATTGAAAATGTTTTAGATTCATCCTTTATGTAAAAAAATTTGTTCTGATTTCGAGCAACAACTTTTATTCAATAAAATCTGGCAATTCAAGCACAGCTTAAAAAATTACAAACAAATAGACAAAAAAACCTGCTTCTTCTTTTCATCAAGTTTTATTTCAATATCTTTTGGTCTTTCTCTTTGCAATAGATTTAAAGAAACAATAACATTCTGTTGTTTTTTCTGCGTTAAATGACCGCAACTTGTTGAACTCTCAGCAGTAGTCCGTTCCTAATTTGGGGCACTGGTACCTGGAAGAGGAGAGAGACAGTGCTGTAAGACAATCATATCCCCCATGCTTTATCTGGGATTCGAACCCGATATCAGCTCGAGCGGATGGAAACTAACGCCTCAGGCACAGCTCAGCCAGGAGAACGGTATAGATAACATGAATAATGACACAGAATTATGCGGTACAACCGTACAATGAACTCGCTTTTCAGATCAAAAAGTTGTGCGGTAATGTAAAATCTGATATTCATTGAATACGTATTGGTATATGAAATTTTAAAACTATTGGGTTCATGACAATAAACAATCGGTTCGTCACAGAGAACTCAGTCCATGCAAAAAAATTCTGAAGTCGCATTCTTTTCTTCCTCTCCTTTCCCCCCCCTTTTATTTGAAGAAAAGAAACGATTGCAAATAACAATATCCATTTGCTCCGCCGCCAGAAAAATGAACAGCACTTTGAGGAAATTTCACACCAAACGTAAATCAGAAAGAAATCTATCTGATCCAAAAAACCTCTTTACTATCGGATTTTCAGAAACGGAAATGTTATCGCTAACAGTGGCAGATCCAGTGATGGGCGACTGGGGCGATCGCTCCCTGAAACAGACTTCTCCTTTAAAAATGGCCAAGATCTTAAATTATTAATGTATTAGGTGTGCAAATAAGTTTTAAAGCGTTTTTTGTGTGACGTATACAGCTCATTTACATATCCGACATTCCCCCGCGTTGTTGTCATGTGACCCTAACTGGTCTACAGTATGAAATGTGACACAGAAGTTTTCCCAACAGTCAAACGCACTTGCAGATCGGTAGGTGAAAGATGGCAAGCGATACTGTATTTATTCGACACTGCATTCGTTACGAATTTCATCAAGGAAAAAGTGCTACAAAAGCATGTGCATCGATCTGTTCTGTTCTGGGGGTGAATATTGTATCGAAAAGCACGTGTGAATTTGGTTTAGAAGGTTTAAAGCAGGTGATTTTGATGTTAGCGATCGAGAACGTAGCTGCACCCCGCAGAAGATTGCACATCAGGAACTGTAAGCATTGCAGGATGAAGATTAGTCTCAAATGCAAAAAGAACTAGCTGAACAACTGGGGGTAACTCAACAAAGCATTTTCAATCGTTTACGCGCAATGCGAAAGATTCAGAAGGAAAAAAATGGGTGCCACATGACCTGAACCAGAGGAACAAGGATGGGCGTGTCATGAAGTGTTTGAATATGTTGAATAAACAACACAGAAAGTCTTTCCTGTAGAAAATCGTTACGGGTGACGAAAAGTGGATATGGTAGGACAATCTCAAACGCAAAAAACACTAGGTAGACCCTCGTGAAGCAACGACTTTGACACCAAGACGCAATATTCACTCCAAGAAAGTTCTGCTGTGCATCTGGTGGGTTATGAAGGGCGTGCTCTACTATGAACTATTAGAACAGGGTCATACTTTTACTGTTGATCGCTACAAGCAACAATTGTTGCGATTGAACCAGGAAATCTGTCGGAAACGTCAATTCACAGGCAAAGGATTACGTCCCGTGAAATTACTGCATGACAACTCTAGGCCGCATGTCGCGAAATCGGCCAAGGAAAATGTTATTGACGCTTGGCTGGGAAGTTTTGGAGCACCCGGCGTATAGTCCCGACACAGCCCCTTCAGACTATCATTTGTTCCGATCGATTCAACATGGTTTGTCTGCTGTACGGTTCCGGACATGTGACGAAGTGCAAAACTGGGTTGACGACTTAATCTCGTCACACGAGAAAGTATTCTCCATGGCTGGAATACGTCAGCTGCGCGCAAGATGGCGGAAGGTGATAGGTAATAACGGCGCATATTTTGATTCGCAAAGGTATTGTTGTTTTTTCTCAAATTACATGTTGCGTTGTCTTAAAACGCTTTAAAACTCATTTGTACCCAATATTTATTTTTGTAAAATAACTGTAATAAACGCACAGACTTCCGTAAAAGATTTTATAACCCATAAAATTTGCTGTGAATTTGGAAAATAAATGTTATTTTCTAGCTTCAGCGAGAGGACAGAATGAAAGGAAAAAAAAAGAGAGAAAGAAAACTAGAGTTTCAGAAACAGAGGAAGCTGAGAGCAGAAGGGAAAAGAGATTTTGACCGATCATGAAAAGCAATAGGTGGGCTTTGTTTAGAAGTGAAGTAAATAGAAGTTCTTTTCAAAAGAAGAAGGAATCATGCATTGCGAAAGAATAAACGAATAAAATGAAATGTCAGTTATATGTTTTAATAGGAGATGGCCTTAAAAAAACATGTGAACGAAATTTCAAAATGTTAAGCACTATTGTAAAATTTATGCTTTAAAGGAGTATGAGATGTTATTTAATAATGATTTATTTAAAGCCAAATCAGCGGCGAAAGAAAAAGCTTTAGAATTAGGAATTAAAATATATTTTATCGCATTGGAAAAATCATAAAGCCTGTGAAAATCAAACTTTTCTTTTGACGATTCTATCTGTCTATGAAAATCCTGATTTTAGATTAAGTGAAATCCTCACAACTAAGACCAGTGCTTCCGTTCCACTCGTGAATTAGCAGCTTTTCTTTGCTCTGGATCTTATGCTCATCCATTTGTTTGAAAACACAATATTGAATACCAGAGACGTCGCTAAACGTCGAAATCAGGATGGGCGATGGGTGGGAGATTATTACTTTTGGTGGGGGCAAGCTTGATAGCAATTTTTTTTTTTTTTTTTTACGAAACACTGAAAGAACAAATTTTAATGCTTATAACGAAGTAAATTTCTCCGTCATTTTTAGTCTACGCCGGGATTCGAACCCGAGTCCGCTTATTCCGGAACAAGTTGCTCTACCAATTGAGCTACGCGGACTTTTTATTCTGATTCCTATCTGCCTTTATGTCGTGTGCGTCCTTCTGGCAGGTACGTCACATCTTCTGGTACGTTACATGCTTTTCGTTACCATCTAGAAAGGAATTCGAGCAATCAATCCCCACCCCTTCCACCTGGACACACACACACTCATACAGCACATACACGGATCTCACTAGTTGCGTAACTGGTGTAAGATACAAGAGTTACTAGAATGCCGCCTTCAGCTTTTTGCTTGCTCTGAATGCGTTGCCTTAAATTGCTTTTCAAGAATTTGCATTTTTGCTTACGAAAAATAGAACTGTACTTGAACATAATTTATTTATAAAGGAAAATGTCTTTTTCTAAATCAAATTTTAACGTCGTGCCACGCGGACAATACCTCCTCCTTCCTTAACTCCCTTCCTTCAAGCCAGCTACTTGGCCTTGCACTCCTCTCATACAAAGCAGTAGTCAGCCATTTTCTGCGCTTCACTGTCCCGGAGTAATTTTGAGTTCGCTAGTGTAACTTTAGACTCCACTTTCCGTGTTGGAATCCCATATTTTGAAAAGAAAACAAACAACATAGCAATTATTAGTGACTCCCTCAGTGAATTCCTATCCACCCTCCTCACTGGCCCCCCTGGCTGTACAAACATGAAAAAGAGGCCTAAACTAAGGAATTTGAAGAGTAGAGAACAATTGAATTTTCATGGCCCTGCGGATGCTATTTTGATAACCTTTTCTGGAGATATAAACAACGTACCTCCTGGAAAAAATACGTAGATCTATATGAAATAAAACACAAGACTCAATATTACTTGGCAAAGTCCATATTATAGTTTAGAGTTAAACATACTGAAACATGGCCCATTTCGAACTAGGTGGGCGGCAGTGTGGGCAAAACAAATTTCAAGACAATTAGCACCCCCTTGGCGACGTCCCTGTTGAATACTAATGATACATTTAACATTTCATTTTACTTCACCACGTAATAATAGAGCCACAAAGTTACGTCCAGATATTTATGAATTTTTAAACAACTTATCTGTGTGTGACTCGTGAACTGCGAAACCAAATTTTTTTATCCAAAACAATAGTAAACAACATACCCTTCTCCGATGGGGATCAAGGTTCAACTTTTGGCAGCACCAAGAAGGGACGCAACAACGTTGTCTCAGTTCTCCGCAAAGTTGTAAAGTACCGAGTTGCTTATAAGAACATCAAAAAACGGTGTATTTTTGACAATCTTTAATTCAGATTTTAACGTATAATCGCAAAAAAGTGTATAAATAAATTGCGTATAACCGAGTTAAAAAGGCGATAGAAACTACAGTAAAATATCGGGACTAACGCAGAATTACGTATAAAAGTGCGAAACATGTAACTGAGAAACGTATAATCGAGGTCCCACTGTATTTTAAAGAGAAATTACAAGCCATACTGCTTAGGAATGATTCGATTATTCAAGTTGGAAAATTTTCTATAAAATTTAGCTGGCCGAAACAAAGGGCTCAAATTCCTTTTGAAATATTCTATCCAGACTTGATATTTAAAAAACGCAGAGTACGTTGTCTCGCAAAGCAGGCAACTGAGCACCAGGAAAATAGTGCTAGCTTTTCAGTTATTTTTCTCACTTTGTAATTAAAAAAAAAATTACCACATTTTTTTGATGGAAAAAGTTTTTAAAAAGTAGTGCAACGCCAGGGATGCAATTATTGTGTGTGTGGGAGACCCTTCCACAAAATCTCTCTATCAATCTTTTTTATTAGATCAGAGCAACCTCCTCCCCTCCCTCCCAAGGTTAATTTCGTAATCAGCCCCTGGCCGCAAGTAGAAATAAACACTTGCGTTCCCTAATAGAAAAACTGTGCACGACTGGAGGTAGGAAATATACGTAAATTTTTGTAATGCTTACTGGTATTCGATGCAGAAAAACATATTTTCATTAATAATTTAGAAGCGAAGCTCCTTTGAGGTTAAAAAGTGCGTTATAGAAACGCGAAAAAGGCACTCGAAACGTTTCTCATAGTAGGATCTTTCCCACGCAGAAACATTTTTTTATATCGAATTTTTATAAGCGGGGATAATCAGAGAAAAAAATATGAATTAACGCCCCTACCGAGAAAAGTTGAGTTTTTTTTTTAAATACACACTGGGTGCAGCGTTCTACACAGCGAATGGTGTCTGAAACATATAGGGATTTTCTCAACCGGACTTTTACAACGTGGATATGTGCACTTACTCCCACAAGCGAAAAAAATAGTGCGTTAAAATTTTTTTAGAAAATACGCACAATACAGACACCGAAAAAAGCACTATGTTCGCCCCTAAGCGGGAAAATTGTGCATTATTTGAAGTGGATAATGTGAGCAATCTTCATCTCAATGAATGCCTAAGAACTGGAAAAGGATTTCAGTCAGATTTCTAGTATTGAAGATGCAGTCACAAATGAAAATACTCATTTACGTAAATTAATGAAAAATCTGTGCGTTATGAAAAGTTAGAAAACATATGCAAAAATGGGCAGTTGCAAGTATTTCGGAAACAGTCACACTTCTTGGCTGCTCCTGTATCAAGGATGTACCAGGACTAGATCAGCCATACACACACACATCCAGCAGAAGATTGGTCAGCCCCGCTCGGTTGATCCAGGAGGTGAGCGTCGGGTGTCACGATGGATATCTCAGTAACGACGTGCAACAGTCACCCAGCTGATCCACCAGTAAAACAAACAGCGATGCAGTTCGATCTATTTCCACATGCACAATGTGCCGTAACTTGCTTCGTCTGTAGTTCCACAGACGGAGAACAAAGAGGGTACCCATGACGACGCCCAATCACCGCAAATAACGCCTCGCATGGCCAAGGAACGCCCGCAATGGACACTCGAAAGGTGTAAGAAGATTGACTAGAGTAATGTCCCGTTTCCTGCTGCATCAAGCTGCTGCCAGGGTTCGCATGTGGCGTAACCATCATGAAACCCTATCCTCTGTTTGCACAGTTGGTGTTTAACTCGCCGGTGGAGGTGGTGGTCTGTTCTGGAGAGCTTTTTCCTAACAAGCTCTCGGTCCGTTAGTTGTCATCACACAAACACTGAATGGTGGACTCTATAGGGACCAGTTAACCGACCATCTCCATCCATATCGGCAGGAGATTTACCCGTACCACTGTGCCATCTTCAACAGGACAATGCACTGTGTCATCGGGCTTGGGTAACTGCTGAGTTATTGGGGCAACAACACAATGAATTTGCCACATTGCTTTGGACCCCAAACTCCCGATGAAACATTTGTGGGATATGCTAGAACCGGGTGTAAGAACTGCTGATCGTCCTCCATGGAATGAGCTTGGATTGACGGAACTGCTGCAGCGAACACGGGTCAAGTTATACATGAAGAATGTTCGACACTTTGTAGAATCTGTTCCTAGGCGTCTGCGAGTTGTGATTGCAGAGAAAGGGTGGATCAACGCATCATTAGGTAGGTGTTCTCAATGCAAAGCTAACTCAGTGAATATACGTGCACTTTGGAAAAAAAAATGAAGCACTCCGAGAAAATCTTTCGATCATGATGAAACTCCGCATGCAAGTACCGAAGGGCCGAACATGCAAATGCTTAAAACAATACCGACTTGTGACTAAATGGCGACTCTCCACAGCGCATAGGAACCCCGCCATCTAGGCGGGTATATCAAGTGCAAAGTTCGCACGCAGGGACAATCGTGACAGCGGATTGAGGTTGCATTAACTTCCACGGACTGTGAACATGCCTCGACATAGGATCCGTACTCAATACGAGCAGTTGAGTGAGTTTGAGAGAGGATCCATAATTGGGTTGAGAGAGGCTGGTTGGTCAAGTCTTCGTGTCGCCAGGCATTTTGGTCGGAGCGACGCGACAATCGGAAGATATTTACGCCAATGCGTCGAGGAAGGCACAACCCATCGACATGCGGCCAGTGGACGGCCGAGGGCAACGACAGAACGTGAGGATCGAGGGATTTTTAGACCCTCACGAACAGAACCGAATTCCTCCATCTAAACCATACGTGGTCATGCTGTGTTGTCTACAGGCACAGAAGTCCCCATCCGGACCGTTGCCAGAAGACTTGGGACACGGGGGCTACAATCGAGGAGGCCACTCCGCCGCCTATTACTGACCAGCGAGTATCGCCGACACCGTTCGTAGTGATGCCTGGCTCGATCAACGTGGGATAGTGTCTAGTGGCGTCGTGTTGTATTCATTGATGAGTCACAGTTTGCACTTGGCGCCGTATGGCTAGGGCATACGTGACCGGAGACGAGCCGGTCAGAACACGGATCGTGGCTATACCGTGGAATGGACACGGCTCGCACACCGGAAGTGACTGTAGGCAGAACCCTTTCCTTACGATATCCGGACACCCTTGGTAATCCTCCGTACCATCCTCGCTGCTCAACGATACGTTGACGACATTCTACTACCTGTTATGTTGTCATTCCTGTCGCAGTATCACCGAGCAATTTTTCAACAGGGTAATGCCCTGCCACACACGGAAGGCTCTCCAAGGCCTGCCTCAGTAATGTCGACACTCTTCCATGGCCATCCAGATCGCCCGACATCTTACAGATCGGACATGTTTGGGACACGATGAGACGCCATATACGCCCACCCCGGAATGTCGGCGAACGGAACCCCAATTTGGACACCATCTGACATGCTATACCTCAAAACAGTATCCGTGAACTGTATAAGCCTATGCCACACGGGTAACCGCTTGTATCCGAGTCAGGAGTTGCGCTACAACGCGCTGACTTGTTCCAATCGTGCAGCTGTTTTATCCGAATAAACACACCAGCTGCTCTGGAATTGCAATGATTTCCTTTCCTATATGTGTACATTGCACATACCTATTTTCATCTCGGATAGGTTATTTCTTCTGGGTGCTTCCTTTATTTTTTTTTCCTTCGTTGACAAATAGTGTACGAGGTGTACAAAAAGTGCAGGGGCTTCAACTGTAGTTATTGAGCTGAGTATATCACTCTGAAGTTCTATTTATAGATATGATGGCGGTGTTGTGGCCCAAGATCATGCACAGTTTCAGGTCTGCACTGCTTTCATTGTCCCCTATGACTCTTTTGTGTTTCAGTAGTTTGGCAGATTTTGCAGTGGCTGACGTGAACGAGGAGAGAGTATGCATCAGGTTGTGACTTAATTTTGAGAAGAAAACTGCATCGCAAACATTTGAGATGTTGCGAGCAGCAAGTGAAAAAGAAACTCTAAACGTTCAAAAACTTTTGAATGGTTTAAGGAATTTATAGAAGATCGAACATCAATCGAGAGTGACTTTCACTCTGGTCACGCATCAGCTTCAAAAATCGACGATTTTATCGCCCGTGCGAATGAAGTATTCAGAAGTAACAGACAACTGGTCATCAAGGAATGTCTAGCTAAACTGGTATCACAACTGGATGATGTCGTAAGATTTTGACCCAGGATTTTGGGATGAGAAGCAGAACAGAAAAGTTTGTGTCTAGGCTTCTCACACGTGATCAAAAGGAAGTCTGCGTTGAAGCTTCTCAGGACCTTGAAAATCGTGCAGCAGTGATCTTACGCCTTATAGGAAATATTATCGCAGGTAAAAAATCCTGTGTGTGAGGGTATGGCCCTGAAATAAAATCAAAACCATCTGAAAGGGCGACAAAAACTTTTCCCATACCCAGAAAAGCAAGACAAGCAAAATCACTTGTGAAGGTGATGTTAACATTATTTTTTATGTTAAAGGTGTGGTGCATTTCGACTTTCCTCCGACTGCGCAGACTCTAAAACAGATTTATTACAAGACGAAGGAAAAAATTCGGTTCAAACTGCCACAACAATGCGAATCCCAATGCTGGCTATTGCATCATGACATTGGACATGCACATTCATAATTGTCAGTCCGTGATGTTCGGAATTAACACAAAATTTCGGTGGTATCACACTCGCTTTATTCACCTGATTTGGAGCCCTACGACTGCTTTCTGTTTTCCAAATTGAAAAACCTTCTAAGAAATAAAGATTTGAGAGTTTAGGCATCATCATCGAGAATGAGGCAAAGGAACTAAGCATTTCATCAACAGCCATCCTTATTTCACTGTGCTGGATGAAGGTCTCGCAAAGTCTCTTTCAAAACTCTGTGCCTTGAGCAATTCTCTTCCGTGTCACTCCGGCATGTTTTTCAATTGTGTCAATCTGTTTCTCAGGTGTTCTTCTGAGTATTTTTTTGTCCATTGTTATGTAGTCTGGCATTGGGTCATCCATAAGTATTAAGTTTTTTCAGAGATGGCTTTGAGAGGCAATAAACAATGTGAACAATTAATTAGAATCCAAAATGTATTTACCGTCATTATTTACAACTTCTTCCCATCGTAATCTTAAATTTCCAATTCCCTGGCAATAAAATTATTTCGGCTTTGAGCTGAAAAATATATCAAGCTCCCTTCGAACATTATCCTCTGTATGAAATCCTTTTCCAGTAATGTGTTGGAGACTGCAGAAAAACTGATGATCCGATGGTACCAGGTCAGCAGAATATGGCGGGTATGTCATAACTTCCTATTCAAACTGCCTCAGTTTTTGGAGTGTGCCGTTCTCAGTATGAGAACTGGCGTTATTATGATGAAAAATGACATCATTTCTGTTGGCCAGTGCTGGTGTTCTTTAATTCAATGGATTGCTTTAGTGGGTCCAGTTGTTGACAATACAGCTCTTTTGTGATGGTTTGGTTGGCTGATAGTAGTTCGCAATGGATAATCCCAACCATACCCCACCAAAGTAACAGCATAATCTTCTTCGGATGGAGTCTTACCTTCGGCTATGGTGCTGGTGTGTCGTTGCCGTCCACCTATTGTCTTCGACGCTTAATATTGTTATCTAATCCATCTCTCATCACCAATAACAATTCGATTAAAAAAAGGTTCCTTTTTCTGATCGACAGAGGGGAGACTTGCAGACCTCCGTTCGTTGTTTCAAATTGCCCTCTGATGATTCGTGGGGGATGCATTGACCCAGCTTAGAAAATTTACCTGTCTTTTGCAGATGCCAATGGACGGTTGAATGGGTTGTCGGGAGCTGCTCTTCCACCGTTACACAAGGAATTTGCTGAACGAAAAGTATTCTTCATAGGTGAATGTATTCTTCGTGGCAAAAGCTATGCTAAGGAAAAATAACTTTTCAAATACGTTTTCCGGAAGCACAGATAGCGAGACATTTTCGAGACATGTTTCGACCTTTTCGAACCCTAGCGGGAAAACTGTAAATTATTTAAAGAGGAAAATGTTCCTCATCTTTATAGTAGTGAATGACATACATTAAAGAAAAGAAAATTTTCAATAAGGTTTTTAGAAGCGGAGAACTGAAGTACACAAACACCACCTAGCGACAGCACTGTGAAACACAAAAATTCCACAGGAACAAGCGAAGTGTTCTACAAAGCGAATGGTATCCAGTGTTAAAAGATTTTTTTTTTAAATGGGACATTTAGAAGCAGAGATATTGAGAAAAACAGATTAAATACAATGGCCATTCTATAAAAACTGAGAGTCAAATCCCACAAAATAAAAAATATAGGTACAGCAAAATATATGGTATTAATTCTCAAAGTATCTTTTCCCCGGATGATATGCAACTGTCCCATCGTTCAATCCTATTTTCAAAGCATATGGCGAAGGCATTTTGTGGAAGCTGCTTTAGCGACCCCTGTATAGCTTGAATAACGTCAGCATCTGTGTTGAATGTTGTGTCACGGAATTTCTCCTTCATTGTTGGAAACAAACAGAAATCACACGGGGCGAGATCAGGACTGTAGGCAGGCTGTGGCATGATTTCAATACAGCATTTCGCAAGAAACTGTTGAACACAAGCAGTCACATGTGAGCGGGAGTTATCATGGTGTAGGGTCCACTTGCACACCAGCTCCGGTCGATTAATCGATATGTGTCGTCGCAGACGCTTCAAGACTGAAATGCAATACTCAGCATTGGCAGTAATTTGTGGAGGAACCGCATGCTGATAGACTATTATGATCAAAGAAAATTATCATCATCACCTTTCCAGCGGATTTGGTTTGGCGGACATTTTTCGAGGGAAGAGAGCCTGTGTGTTTCCAGACACTCGTTGCGCGCTTCGTGAAGGAGTCGAAATAGTGGACTCATGTTTCATCGGCAGTTATTACTGTGTTTAGAAAGTTTGGATCTTTTGCAGTCATCATGACGCACCTGAACTCTGGCTAACAATTGTTCTCTCGTGAGGTGATGAGGTACCCATCTGGAACACACATGATGCAACAGTAATTTGTCGCGTAGAGTGCGGAGTGCCGACGTTTTTGAAATATTAGTTGACGCCGTCACAAGAAGATCGAAGAATGTCTTCTACCCGTCATTCATCGATCTTCTTGCAGGACTGCCCAAACAGTGTTAACAATACGCTCCGTAACAATACTTTCAGATCGACCAGGCCTAGGAGCGAGTTCTGCTGACAAACGCCCTTTTTTGAAATCATGGTGCCATCTAAAAATCGTTGACTCACCCAAACATTTATCTTTGTAAGCATTTTTCATTAAATCAGCTGTTTGTGGAGCCGTTTTACCCAAACGATAGCAAAATTTAATCGCACAACGCATTTCACTTCTCAACTCTGAATCACTCACCTCCATAGCTGCATGTCGAAATCCGGGGATACCTTAAACAACTGCGCAATAACAAAACCAGAATCGTCTGCAACGGCTAATAACTGTTACCATAGATAGTTCCTTAATTCAGTTAGTCGTCTGCGTGATTACCTTTCCCCTTCGCACTGTTGCCAGCTCAAAAGAAATTATTCTCAGTTTTTATGGAACGGCCTTTGTATTTGCGCTCCCGAGAAGGAAAATTGTGCCTTATTTTGGGAAAGAAACATATACGAACTATTTTCATAGTTAGTCCTATCTGACCGAAAAAGAATTTTTTCAGTGGGGTTGTTATTTCCGCAGATATTTCTGCAAGTACTGTAAACTGGAACGTAAACTTACGCCCTCCTAGTGGCACACTAAGAAAAATTTTAAATTCTATGCAAAACATTTCGCACTAGAAACGCCATCCGATGAAGAAAACATTTTTCAAATCGGACTCTCAAAAGCAGAGATATTGACAAAAAATAAGATATACATCTACGCCCTCTGGCGGAAAAACTATGCACTCGTTTATGCAGAAGGTATTGTTAAAAGGTTTTTCGTGGTGAAGGGTATCGGCCCACGAAAGAATTTTCTAAATCGAGTTTTCAGAAGCGCAGATTTTGCTGAAAATACATCAGAAACAGGAAGACACCCTAACGCCACCTGGTGTGCAAAACATTCTTTCCAAAAATTATATCCCTCTATCCGATGCAGAGAAAAATTTTTCGAACTTTCAGAAGCACATATATAGGGGAAATCGCAATTTACCTTCATGCCCCCTTGAGGACAATTTATGCATTTCTTGGAAAAGAAACTGTACCCAAAATAGTTTTCGTTATAAGTGTCATCGAAAGGAAGAAAAAATTTTGTCAGTCGGGTATTTAGAAGCAAATATGTGGAATAAAATGTATTCCGAATTCGATATTATTACTGAAGGCATTTCCGTCCTCCGGTGACAAACTTATGAAGCGTGAAAAAAAAAAAAAAAAAAAAAAAAAAAGACACGAAAAGCCAGGATCATCGTTTTCACATTTCGGGCTTTTCAATGGAAAAATAATTTTTCAAATCGTACTAATAGTTGCAGAGATGTGGTACCCACTGACGGAGAGGCGGACAAAATAATACTATAGGCACGTACGCTAGTACAGAAGGCGTGCTAAAAATGAATGGAAAGATCAAGAGAAGGAAAGAGAGAAACTGAAAATATCCTAGTTTTTGAACACCTCGTAATGGTACAAACTGCTGTGAGCCACCCCGGCAGCGTAGTGGTCTAAGCGATGGCTTCTCATCATTCGTCCGAGAAGGTCCCGGGTTCAAATCCCGGTGAGGAATGGATGTTGTGTTTGTCTTACGGCACTGGCTTCCTCCCTTCCCTGGAGTTAGCGGCCCTAAATTAGGGACGGGTGACTGCTCATGGTGGTCGTTAAACCTCCAATAAAAAAAAAAACAACTGCTGTCATTGTATAGGTTTGAAAACAATGGGAAGCTATCAGTTATAGTACATATGATAAAAAAAAATTTGGGAATAAATTTTAAAGTTCACTAATTAACAAATTAAAATGTTGACGAAGGCATTCATGTGACTAATCTTGCTTTCATCATTGCAATTTTCTCGGGAAAAGTTATTTCAAAAGTTGTTGAACCCTGAACACGATATCTGATATTTACAAAAATTGAATGAACGAATTTTCTGGCGAGCAGTGTATATCCAGCTAATAATCCCTGGAGTTTTAGTTATGATGTTTGAAATGTCGCGGAACTTCCAATTTCATGCTTTTGAAGTAGGAGATGGGGTTTCCGAAGGAGACAGCCTAAATCTTTCTGGCAGGCATTTTGAATTATTAAAAGCGAAACTTCTATTTCCTATGATTCCATAAAATACTTATTCCTAATTTAATACTTGGATGCACCGTGAAATGATGGGTGCACAACAAGTGCTCTTAGAATATTGGTAAAATGATTAGGGAATGCTGTAGAGGAGATTGCGATTCACTATTGCACGGTAGCACAAGGCGAAGGAAGGAAGGTCCAACCAGTATTAACGTTGTTTATGTTACATGATGTCCAACGCACACATCTAATGAGATCTGTCCTGCTGTTGTGTGGTGGACGAGCAGGAGAAGAGAGGACACAGAGAGGGCATCCCCTTATCCCGGTAATATGAAAGCCCTGCCTCTTATTAGTGAAAGCGAAGTCTTCGCCTTCTAATTGCATAGATTTGGAAAGCGCAGATGGTCAGTGTACCGAGCAGCGATGCTTTAATGTGGGATATTTGCTGAGCTATAAAAGCCCATCCAAAATGGCGGCGTTGCCTCGGGCTTCCAAACAATCTAATCCTCCCTGGTGCGACAAGGCGCGGATTATCCTACGACTCGGTGGAGAAGACCAAAGGCGAAGTGGACGACACCGCAATGGGGGAAATAACTCAATTATTTATCCAGGAAATGAATCAATTAAAAACGCTTTCCTACATCGAAATCTCAATTCAGCAGTATCGCGAGAGTCAATCTCCTTGATTGAAGCAGTATGAGTTACAAAAGGTCTGTATATCTATGATAGTCTACTTCAGCAGTTTGCTTTATCTCGCTCCGCGGATTTGTATTGAAGCTGAGCCAGCATGCGTCCTGCTTAAGCTATAATATTCATCAGGAAATATCTGACGAGATTGCTCAGCAAATAAATGCCCAGATCTATCTAACTTTCTATTGGAGAAGACGGCTTAAAGCCTGAAAGCACTTTAATTTGAAATCTCACTTTCTATGTGGGAAAAGATTTGTCGATTCAGTCAATATGAAGATCAAGAAATTCGTGAGATAACAATAACGTTATTGAAATGCATCGTTAAAGTGCACCCTAATAATGAATGATATCCTTTCTCTCCCCTCCGCCCTCTCTCCTTCTCTCTCGTTCTCGCTCTCCTTCTCTCTCGTTCTCGCTCTCTTTCTCTCTCCCTCTCAAACCACCTTGGTCAAAAGATGCCTACTGCATGTAGTAACGAAGAAGAAATTAGCCGATGCGTCTTGATGAATTGGAGATCACGTGCAACAAATAATAGAATTCCTAAAACCAACCTGCTGTCGTGTCTCAGGAAGAAAATATTTAATCAGGGCCTCATCACGCTGATGCTGCATAGTTATGAATCAAAGACGCGGTTTCTAAAGAAGAAATATATCACCAATTACCGAATATAATGAGCACACTTTTTGACTCAAAAGAATGAGTATATGAAAATATATTAAATGAGATAATCATAGAATATTCATTGGCATATGAAATCCTATAAGTAAAAGTTTGCCATAACTAACACAGTGTTCATCATAGAGGAAGCATTGCAATCCAAAATGAAATCTTTTATCTTTGTTTGGAGATTCAACGGCCACCGTGAGCAACTCGATGTGCTGTAAGCAGTCACAATTCAGGACCACTGGTTCCAGGTAGGGGAGAAAGCCAGTGCCGTAAGACGAATACAACATCCACGCTTTACCAGGATTGGAACTCATACCCATCTGGGATGAATTTCCCCCCAAAATACGTGTTGAAATTCATGGAAATGTGCACGGTCGGGCTGGCCAGGAAGCAAAAAAAGAAGTACCATGTGTGTATCAGATAAAACTCATGAGCTGCAAATATAATTTCTGTATTGGTGATCAAAAGTTAAGGACAAAATCCCAAAACTTGGAGTAATAGCGGGAATAATCCTTTTCGCTCCAAAGCTACCCACAATACCAAACATTAAGTGCATAATGCTCTACATGTAAATAAGGAATGTAAATAAAATAAGGTATTTGCAGAATAATGACAGATCCGTTGCAGACAGAGCTTGCACCACACATTCTCAGACAGCCAAAATTCAGATATTGTCAGGAAGAGACAGTTTCCAATTGGAAACGATTGGAAGATGGGAAGGCAGATGAAAGTGCGTCAGATGAAAGTGCGTCAGAGTGTAGACAGCAGTCTATAGAATCAATACCGAGCTACCTGAATTCCCTACTGAATAATTGTCCTAGACCGTCAGAGAGTTAGCACGACGTGGAACGATTACTTAGCAGTGCAGCTGGATTGATCATATGACTCACAGCAAGTTGCTAATGCAATAACTGCATGAAAAAGATTATCATTGCATCTATGCACTGCATACAGGCACCATCGTGAGGATGGCCTTCACTCCCGAAGAACATTTCTATATATTTTCTGGACCAAAGGCATGCTCGTCTCATGTGGTGGTAACAAAGGTTAAGAAAGCTTGTTAAGCTTGTTAAGCTTGTTAAAGTAAACTGGCATTGGGAGAGCTGGTTTTACGAGATACACTATTGATTTCATCCATATTTGGGATCTTTACGTGAAATGTCAGTGTTATTGAATCTGATGATATGCAGTAGCAGGTACCAGATGTACCAAACGTCAATCCAGTGCTGTAAATATGCAACATGTGAAATGTTGTGCTTCAGTGACGATCTTATAAAAGCTCCAACTTTTTCTCTTGAACAAAAGGGTACCCACCTGTAACTTTCTCTTCCCCATCAGGGTATCCCGAAACATCTGAATATTAAATTTCGTCTTGATAACTATAACATTTTTTGAGCTACAGCGACAACAAGCTCACACAAACACCTCCTTAAAAATAGTAAAATCATGTGGGAGGGACGCAAACTGCATAATTCTGTTGAAGTCTTGAAGGGGAATTTTATTGTGATTACAACCTATTCTTATACATTAGTATGAAAAATTAAAAGAAGGGGAAAGGTGTGCGGTAACAAAAAAGTTTTCTTAATGGCTGGTAAAATGAGGGCGGCTCCAAAACTGGTGCTGTGCTCAGAACCCCGATGAATCTAAATCCGCCACTCTTAATGATGTATGTTTAATTCTATGGCAGAAAGTTGAGGTAATACCGCTTGATAAACGCAATTTTGCATAAAATTTAAAAACTTTTTTCAGAGGCACACGATAGAGATTTCTGAATTACTGATGAACTTCGATATCCAACTAATTTCCATTTTATTCAAATTGAATACAGACTAAATCTTACAGACTTTCTTAAAAAGTATGAAATACGTTTTAATTAATTAGTCTCCGTTAAAATACATCAGCATAAAAAGAAGAACAAAGTTCTTTTAAGCCGATTTTTCAACACGTGGCTCTGAATGAGAGTAGCCTCAGAAGTAACTTAATTAAATAGAAACCCTTTCGTCTCACGGGTAGTGAAACTGAACAGAATTAGATAGGAAATGGTTAACTACAAAGTTGGCGAAGAAAGAACAACTTTGCAAAGAAAGGAAGAACTGCTAGAAGAGTCACGACTTCGTACAAGTAAAAATGAAAGAAATAGTGGAGATAATAAGCTATTAAAGGCCAGACTACTTGTAAAGAAAGTGAAGCATGCAAAGGAACTCCTCCAGTGCGTCGGAAGAGCTCAGCCGACGAGCGTGTTGAAAGAATTCGAAGATGAGAAGTGGCTGTCCTGCTCTAAGGGGGAAGAAAATAAGCCGAAAGAATCATTAAACTCTCGGGAACGACAATAGTGATCCATCAACCATGCTAATCTTATTTCAGGCCACGTGTGAAGGTACAGTCTAACAAAGAGAAGCTCATTCAAAGGCTTTCATTCCCAATGTCGGGTAAAGAATAAATACGTGTATTCGAAGCAGCACTGGGAGAAATTATTCGTAAACGAGGGTTTCTACTTTAATGATGCCAGAAACATCCACTGAAGGCAATGGGGATAAATTTCATTTCAGAAAGGAGAGAGTAAAGTTCCCTTGTGAATTCTTTTCAGTATGACAGTTCGAAAAATGGAATTCCAATCTGAAGACTCTATTGCTGATGGAAAATGCTGGGAAAAAAGAACTTTCTCTCTACTTTTTTAATGTTTCATGACGTAAATTACTGAGATATTTATCCTCTTTACCAGTTGAGTAAAAAATGGGAATAAAAGAAAAGAAACCTGCATCTTGTAATTGAAAAGAACTGAAATCCTAATCTTCTAATGCAAAGGACACACTTTTTAATACCACCGCGAAGAGCTGCTGTGTGTATGAGACAGTAGTGCATCCAGGATTTCTTTATGAGGTTGGCCCAAAACATTGACGTGAAAATAAAAATACCCCTGAGAAAAATTTCTCAAAATTTTGGTAAGCGATAAAACTATTTCCAACACATTAAAGCGCGTTTCTAACTATTCGCAAAGTATATATTTAAAAACATACACAGAAATATTTAAAAAAAAAACCAGCCAATAACAAAGAACGATGGACCAAGCGGTACCTCATTGGGAGGGCCCAGGTCGCTGGGCCACCCCCACTGAGTACGCCATTGAGGTGAGAAATCAAATAAATATGTGGATAATCTTGGCCATGGTAACAAAGTTTCGACGCAAAAAATTTCTCCTGTCCGAACAATAAAACGGAGATATCAAAGTAAATTTCAGATTTCCGTTTGGGTATTTAATGGGAAAATTACGGAGCGGAAATCCGACTATGCATGTATATGTGTGTTTGTAGCCAGGTTATGTTCACGGCTTTCTAACAAGGAAACATACATGTGGTTGCCGCTGATTGCAAAATCAAAGTATGTTGTTTAGATAGAGGATCATAAGATATGTTTATATCCAAACTTTGAGCTGACATCAGGGGGAGCCACTACAGCCTTGTTAATGAGCATTATATTATATAATGTATGTATATTATGAATGTTATATTAGAACTTCTTACAATTATTTTCTATAAAAGAAGTGTAAAAAGCCCCTACAAAAATATGGTTCAATTCATAACGGACACTGTGTTGGTAACATCAGACATGAACTTTTGGCACAGAGACCATTTTTACCGTCTGCATTCTTTTGTTCACTATCTGTTTTCAGCGTCTCGATTTCAAAACCTAATCCGCTTTGCATTTTATAAGTGTGGTTATGTCACTACTCATCTACTTCCAAACATTTCTCCAGTATTGTTTTGAATCGGGCCTAATTGAGGAATGTGGTAGAGAAGATTACGAGGAAACAGCATTCATGAAATGTGCTCACTGTGAAAACTACTTTTGTTTGGATCATTCCATAATTAAAGATCTTCATATTTTTTGTCGTACATGAAAGGTGAGTGCAATGTTCCATTATTGAACACACTATACTGAACACTGAAGAGCAATTGAATTAGAGACAGCTGGCGTTATGCAAATGTGGTGCTGTGGGCGGCTCTGTAAACGGAAAGGACATGACGTATGCAGCAATCCGACAATATAAAGAGTGATGCGACGGGAATCAGTAAGAGTCGAACGCAGTATGGATAAGACGAAGGATCTAAGCGCATTGGATCGTGGGCAAATTGCCGGGGCCCGACGATTGGGTTACTCCATCTCGGAAGTCGTGCAGGCACTGGGATTTTCACGAGCCACTGTGTCACGAGTGCACCGTGAGTACATCGAATCCGGTAAAACCATCCCTGCAAGGGCCAACTGCCTTGGACAACAGCGTGTGGATGAGCGTGGTCATCGTCGGCCAGCTCGCATTGTAACAGCGGATAGACGGGCCACAGTGCAAGAAATCACTCGGCAATTTAACGCTGGTGCACAAAAACGTGTAAGCAAGCAGCCACATCATCCAGAACCATCTCCTTGCTATGGGGTACAGAAGCCATCGTCCCACGAGGGTACCGCTGCTGACCGCACATCACAGGGTGCAGAGATTAGCATGGGCGCGGGGACATCGCCACTGGACCCTAGACACGTGGGAAAATGTTGCCTGGACTGATGAATCGAGATTCACGTTGGTACATGCGGATGGCAGGATACGAGTACTGCGCAAACCACATGAAGCGATGGATCCTTCTTGCTAGCAGGTTACTCTTCAAGCTGGTAGGGGTGGCATTGTCGTCTGGGGACTGTTTACGTGGACTGAAATGGGACCCCTGGTACGTGTGATATCGTCCCTCACAGATCAACGTTACCGGGATATCCTGGACGACCCTTTGCTCCCGTTTGTGTGTCTTCAATATCCCACTGGGGACCTCATCTTGCAACAAGACAGTGCACCGTGCCATCGCTCCCGAGTTGTATCCGAATGGTTGGATGAACACTCCACCGACGTGACCGCGTTTCCTTGGCCAGCTTGGTCACCTGACCTCAATCCCATCGAGCACATCTGGGATGCCATCGAGAGAGATGTTCGAGGCTCTGACCCCCATCCATCAAATCTTCGGGAACTGTGGGAGCTTGTTCAGGGGTTTTGGATCCGTATGGCTTCCGGTGTCTTATGGAGTCCATGCCGAGACGAATCGCCGCCGTCATCAGGGCGAAAGGTGGTGCTACACGTTACTAGACTGGTATCTCTAATTCAATTGCCCTTCAATGTATATACGTTCATGAATAATTTGTAATGCATACCAATTGCTTAAAGCAACAAAAACCATTCTGGCACGGGCCGCAAGAGTAATGGAGGTTCCATGGATATTGTCACTGCCAATGTTCTTTGATGTCCTATAACTTCATCATTTATATTCCATAGCACCTAAAAGTTTGTCATTATTCATTACCTCTTCAGCACTGTCGAATTATATAACAAGCATTGTGCATCTAGCGACAACGGTTCGGACCGTTCCCTTGTGAGCCAAAAAGAACGAGAGAATCCTATTCTCTTGAAGCAGCTCAGATATCATCATAATTCCAGCTTTGAAGTGAAAATAACTTTTTATTTCAAGTTCCAACTGCTGTAATCAGAAATAACAGAGTAAATGCAGTCATTGCGTACATTGGCCCGACATACTTATTTTTACAGCTTTTCTAAGGACAAAGGAAAAGTCCTACCTCGATTTGCTGCAGGAAGAATTTGTGTAAAATGCATTTGCATGTTGTTAACTTCTAGAAAAAAAATCCAAACATCTGGGAAACGCATTAAAAATTTTGGTTATAATTATAACACTTTCTAAAAAAGAATTTTTCTTGTCTGAATTGTACAAGCAAAAATTTCATGCTAATTTTAACTTAGTTGCTCCGGTGACCGAGTCGTCAGAGGCGTAGGTTTCTGGCAAGACCACAGCTTTGTTCGAGGTCTAGTTTAGGTATCAGTACTGCGCTGGCATGATTACTGCGATGGTTTCTCCGTGGTCCCAGATTAGGCACTTGCAACAGCTTGTAGCCCTTATAGCTGTTCATGGTGGCCGTTAAACAAAAAAAAAAAAAAAAAAAACGAAAAATATGCTATATGCACTCATCGTCAAAAAAATAGTTGCACCCAGAAGGACGTGTCGGATTGCAATGCTATTTGAGAAGAAAGTAAAGGTTTCCAGGTACAATAAATGATTAAACGTTGAGCCTGAAAAGAGCAATATTTATTGAGCTACACGCCAGTAAGTAGTGTCCCTCAGTATGGCGTCGGGCTGCCATGTTTGCTCACACAGCATGACATACGTCTCGGCATGGAGTTGTACCGGTTCTTAATGGTGTCCTGCGATAAGCCATCCCATGCAGCTATCTTCTCACGCAGTTCCTACAGATTGTGCGGTAGGGGTGAAGTGTGGCGTTCAATAGAATCGCACACATTTTCAATCGGATATAGGTCTGATGATGCGGCTGGCCATGGCAGAGTGTCAGTGCTTTGAAGGCAAGCTCTGGAGACAGCAGCAGTATGCGGACGAGCGTTGTTCTGTTGGAAAATCGCACCGGAGTGAGCCTATACAGAAAAGGCAAGGTTGTAATAGTGGTAAATGTAAATAACCTTTAATAATAGCGTAATGGAACGGGAACGTTTATTTTATGAAATGTAATGTAATGTAATGTAAATATATTTTAATTGTTGAATTTTAATGAACATGTAAATAATTAAGAATCCCTGCAGTTTTAGAATGTTTGAAAAGTAATCGTGGGAAACTTCTTAAGAATATATTTTTTGAGTTCGATTTCGTAGAGACAATAAGTCACCGGAAACGATTAGTTTATCGGCGGACTTCCTGGAGATGGACAACACACATGATTTCGTGTATAGGTAACGACAACAGAAGAAAGCTTTTTAGAGTTTTAAAGCGACTCATTAGGAAGGACTTCCGGTCCTTCGAAGTGATGGCATTAGGCATCGGACGTGGTGACGCAGGAAAAGGAGAGTTTTTCGGAAGGGAGTGCTGAAGTTTTTTTTTTTTTTTTTTTTTTTTTTGTGAAGTAGTTACGGAGACGATAGAGGAACGCTTTTTCTGAAGGTAGGAGGATGACGTGTCTTTGGGGAGAGTGCGACTGACGATAGTAGAGGGAGGGCGTTGGACACTCGGGGCAAGGAGTAATTTCGAGGAGGGGAGATTGTCTCCGCGTACGAGCGGTAGCATGAATGTAGCGGGGAGTTAGGACATCTCACGGTGACCTGGAGTAATAATCATTTAATTAAGCAAAATCACGAAAATAAAGAATTTTATCAAACGTCAAATCGCTTCTGTTGAATGATATATTACTACTCTATTGATGTTTACAGTGCTCAAGGAACCTTGCAATCTTCTGATTATAACATATTTCGATAGTTAATGAAATAATTAAAACAGCACCGTGACAGGGCCACTGGTTGCAGGACCTCCTTAACGTAACGTTAGGCTGTCAAAGTACCTTTAATGAACACCAAAGGTGATCTTGCATCGTAGGCAATTGTACCCCACACCATGACACCAAGTCTTTTGGACGTGTGACGCTCGACAAGAAACCGTTCATCTTGGTGCTGACCACAGTGCCTCCACACACGGATTCGTTGGTCGTCTCCTCCAAGACAAAAAACGGGACTCGTCACTGAAGATCACCCGCCGCCATTCTGCGTGGCTCCATGACAGTCTGCCAAGACAACATTTGAGTCCTTGGCGACGATGCAATGGTGTTTAGGGCAGTCATCGTAACGGTGTGCGTGCGTGTCAGCAGTCTGCCAATGATGCTGGCACCAATCGGACGATGCATGGAGGGCACCACTACTCGCTGAATATCCGCAACCATGGCTGTTGGGACCCTCCACGCATGTCCGACAACCCGTCGGTCCTCCTCTCTCCGTGGTTCGTCTGGGTGTCCCAGACCCTTCCTGTTGCTGCTGCGTGCCTTGTTCTATCCACTGTCGCCAATAGCGTGCTATGGTGATGTCCGCACGACCGGTATAGCGCACAATACGGCGATAAGACCATCCCGCTTCCCGGAGCCCGTCGATGCGGTCCCTCTCGAACTCCTCCAACTGCTCGATTTGCTTTCGAAATTTTCTCCGAGGCATTCTTAACTTGCAAAGAATGCAAACAACACAACATCACGCGTCAGAATGGCAAGCATGGGCAACGGGGCGACCTTATATAACAGGTTAGGCACAGCGCTACGACCCCTCCTTGCTTGCGTCACATGCGCGGCCGAGGGCGGTACTTGAATCATTTGCATGTCTCACGATGTCAAACCTACCCACGAAGTTTCATTCCTGTCAGTTGCTTCCTTCTGTGTGCAACTATTTCCTTGACGATGAGTGTATTGTGTGTGTGTGTGTGTGTGTGTATGTGTTTACGGAATGAAAAAATCGTGTGATGTGCGATATTGTATAGCCTCTCTTAGATAAATGTCAAACCTGCCTTTTAGTGGTTGTTCCACCGAAGGGGCTCTTGTTCCCACTGAAAGCGCTCTGACGGGCGATCAACAGCGGTATAACACAACACCGGGATTAGAAGAAACGTCATACAATACTCACCAACAAACTTGGCTAGTGAGTCATGATAAAAATGAATTCCGAGTGTAGTAATTTGCCCTCTTCCTCCGACGGTTGGAAGGTATCCGGTCAAGGCAACAACAAGAGCGATATCAAAGCAGAGTTGCTAAGAAACACTGCAGCAATGAACCAGGCTTCCATTTGATGCTGGCTTTGGCATTTTAGAACTGCAAAACTCTGTCTTCTGGTTCAAAGCTCTTTGAATTGGAGGAGGAACTCTAAAGGATAAAGTGGTACGTCGTCGGGATAAGTGAAATTAGAAGAAAAGGAAAGGATATCATAAAACTGAAAAGCCACCATCTCTTCTACTACTGCAAAACAGATGCAGGTATAACAAGTGGTGTTGAATTTACAATAACAAAAAAACTGAAGATCAATATTCTATAAGTCGTAAGTTCCTCAGACAGAGCTGCGTGACTCGTTGTCCAACTCTCAAAAAGATACCAGATACACAGCATTCAAGTTTACACAGCAGCCACAGATCATTCTGAGGAAGAAATTCAAAAGTTTCACGAGGAAGTTCAGCTTCTAATAGCAAGAGTCAGCAACACGTGTACACTCTGGGTGATTTCAATGCGAAAACAGGGAAACTGCAACAGAACGAAAATTCAGTAGGCAATTTTGGTCGAAACCAACGTACAAATACTTTTTTAGAGTTCGCAGATGCTGAAAGATTTTTCACTTCTTTTTGAAAACTCCTTTTTCAAAGAAACGCCACATAGGAAATGCACACGGAGGCATCCTAATGGGGTGACAAATGAAATCGATTTTATTATGTGCAACAAGAAATTTGTCATCGAGGACTGCAGTTCGTTTAACACACAGGTACAACACAGGAAGTAACAATAGAATAGTGAAATGTAAGATGCACCTTACAGACAACTTCGTGGCAAGATCATAAAGCAAACGAAATACGTATATTAAAATGACTAACCTTGAAAAACATCATAAAACTTTCAAATTGGAACTGAGAAACCGATTCTCTGCTCTAGGAGGTTCAAAAACAGAAGAAGTAGACATCACTGAAGTTTACGGAAAATTGCCGAGGCCCTTGTGGAAACAGAGACAAAAATAGGTAGTACTACTACGAACAAATTTCATATGAAGAAAACACCGGAAAGAACGTATAACGAAGTGAATTTCTCCGTCATTTTTATCCGCGCCGGGGCTCGAACCCGGATCCCCTCATTCCGGAATAAGTTGCTCTACCAATTGAGCTACGCGGACGTTTTATTCTGATTCCTATCTGCCTCTATGTCGTGTGCGTCCTTCTGGCAGGTACGTCACATCTCCTGGTACGTTACATCATCTCCCCCTTATTTTTATTTATTTATTTATTTTTTAGTCGAAGTGCTGGAGAAGGGATTCCCTTATTTTTCCTATCTCGCGGTGTGGAAATAACATCACACCATTGCGAGATTCTGAACGGTCAGGTCATCCGGATAGTTCGGGCGCCATTATAACGAAGTAAATTTCTCCGTCATTTTTGGCCTACGCCGGGATTCGAACCCGGGTCCACTCATTCCGGAATAAGTTACTCTACCAATTGAGCTACGCTGACATTTTATTCTGATTCCTATCTGCCTCTATGTCGTGTGCGTCCTTCTGGCAGGTACGTCACATCTCCTGGTACGTTACAAACGAAACTGATGTTGCAAAGAAGAAAGAATATGAAAATAAATAAAAGAAATGCAACTTCCGAAGTGGAATATGTAAAACTATGCAAACAGTGCAGAAAAGTACCACTGAAGACATAAGGAGATTCAATGGTTAACTAGTGAAAAAGACAACTGAAGACAAACAAAGCTTGAAGAAAGCAAAGGGACATTTCAGTAATTGAAGAAAACAGATTTCGGCATTCAAAAAGAAAAATGGCCCTGTAATAAGAAATAGAGGCGAAATATATTGACTAGAGTTAAAGAGCTCGACACAAAACTCTATAAATGGGATAATAGATCTATTACAAGCATAAAAAAATATGCAGGCACCAAAGATCTTCCAGTTCTCCCGGAGGAAGCCACACAATTAAGAATGTGAAACGGGGAAGAGCTCTCGAGGTAGATGGAATTATCGTAATCGTTGTACAAAAGGCCAGTAAAGAAATATACGCTAGAATTTCCCCAGCTTTCACTAGATTTTTCAATGAAGGGAAAATTTCTGATAACTGAAATAATGCTAGAGTGACCCTGCTATATAAAGAGGGGAAGGGGCTGGGACTTAAGGATCTAAGGAACTACAGACACATCAGCCCCTATCAGTAGTTTACAAAATCCTCACTAAGGTATCACATCGGTTGGATGAAACACTGTACGTTAATCAACCAAGAAAACGAGCTGGATTTAGGAAACGCTGTAGCACTATTTTTTTTTTTTTTTTTGATTGGAGGTTTAACGACCACCGTGAGCAACTCAATGGGCTATGAGCAGTCGCCCGTCCCTAATTTAGGGTCACTGGTTCCAGGGAAGGGAGAGAGCCAGTGCCGTAAGACAAACACAACATCCATGCCTGACCGGGATTCGAACCCGGACCCCTTACGGACGAATGATCAGAGGCCAACGCCTTAGACCACTGCGCCACCGGGGCGGCCTGTAGCACTATAGATCATATCCATAAACTGAGAGAACGAATTGAAAGATCGAGTTAATATGAACTCCCATTATGTGCGGCTTTTACTGATTATGAAAAGGCTTTTGATTCCGTGAAACCATCAGAAGTTTTAAGGTCTTTGCAATCCTACGACACTGAAAGTGCATTCATCAACCTTATTAATAACATCGATGAAAATGCAAGTGCAAAGATTCGACTGGGCGAGGAAACAGCACGCTCTGAAACAGGAACGGGAATGAGACAAGGTGACACCAAACCTCCCAAGCTCTTCAAAGCCGCATTGGGGAATGTCTTTCTATAATTAAAGTGGGAAGGCAAAGGGGTAAATATTAATGGAAATTATTTAACCCTCCTTCGCTTTGCTGATGACATACTCATTTTTGCAAATATTCCCTCCGCGCTGCGCAGTATGATCCAGCAAGTTGCTGACAAGTGTAAAGAAGGGGGATTAAAAATGAATTTAGAGAAAACAAAATCGATCTGCAATGCTTTTACAAGACTGAAGATATAGTGGTTGATGAGTTAAATCTCGATGGCTACCGATGCTGTTATTTATCTTGAGCAACAGATATAAAGCGAGCGCTGCATCGAAGAAGAAATTAATCGGCGTGGTTGGAGATATTCTGAAGAAACAGTACAATTTTCAAGGGTAATTCACTGCTATACTTTTTTAAAAAAAGTACTCTCTTTGCAAAAAAATAAAAAAAAAGGAGCACCCCGAAAAAGTCGTTCGACCCTGATGAAACTCCGCATGCAAGTACCTCGGGAGGGGGGGGCGACGAATATGGAAATGACTAAAAAAAATAACGACAAATGATGAAATAGTGGCCCACCACATCGCATGAGAACCGCATACCGAGGAGGATATATCGAGAGCAAAGTTCGCACGCAGGGACAAAGGCGACAGCGGATTGCGGTTGCATTAACCTCCACGGACTGTGAGTACGCCTCGACGTCGGATCCGTGCACAATAAGAGCAGCTGAGAGAGGCCGGTTGGTTAAGTCGTCGTATCGCCGGTCATTTGGGCCGGAGCGACGCGACAATCGGACGATGTTGGCGCCACTGGTCAAAGAGAGCGCAACCCAGCGGTACGCGGGCAGTTGACGACCGAGGGCAACGACAGAACGCCAGGATCGAACAATTGAGAGAGCCGCACGAACAAAATCGAATTCGACGCTCTCAAACAACCGTGGTCATGTTGCGTCGTCTACAGGTACGGAAGTGGTCATCCAGACCGTTTTCAGTCGATTTACGGAACATGAACTACATTCGAGGAGGCCACACCGCCGCCTACTACTCACCAGCGTGCATCGCCGGCAGTGATTGCTGTGGTGTTTGGCCCGATAAACGGGGATAGTGTCCATGGGTGTCGCGCTGTTTTCAGGAATGAGTCACGGTTTACACTTGGTGTCGATGAGCAGCGCATACTTGTCTGGAGATGAAGCGGCCAGCGCACGGATCCTACATTTGCCGAGGAACGGCACACAGTTTGCACACCGGGAGTTATTCTCTGAAGAGCCATTTCCGACGTTAGCTGGACTCTCTTGGTAGTCCTCCGTAACACCCTCACAGCTCAACGGTACGTTAACGACCAGCATTACCGACAAATTCATTTTTCAACAGCATAATGCCCAGCCACACACGTCACGGCTCTTCCAAGCCCGCCTCCTTAATGTCGACACCCTTCCAGGGCCAGCCTGATCACCCGACCTCTCACCGATCGAACATCTTTGGGACATGATGGGACGTCACCTACGCCCATCCCGGAATGTCGGCGAACTGTTGAAAAATTGCTCGGTGATGCTGCGACAAGAATGGCAACAAAACAGGTCGTAGAATGTCATCGACGTGCCGTTGAGCAGTGAGAGCAGTACGGAGGACTACCAAGAGTGTCGGAAAGTATGCGTCCATGCCACGCCAGGTATCCACTTACATCCGAGCCAGATGTGCTCTACAACGTGCTGACTAGTTCCACTCGTGTAGCTTTTATCCGAATAAATGACCCAACTGCTCTGGAATTGAAATCATTTCTGCTCCTGTACATGTACAATGCACATACCAATTTTCTTCTTCATTGGATGATTCCTTCTATGTGTTTTTTCTTCTTTTTCGCAAAGAGTGTATTTAATGAATGCATTCTTCCAGTTCTTAGGTATGAATCAGAGACATGGACATTTATTAAAAAGTCATACAGAGGCTGCAGACAACTCAAGGAAACATGGAGAGGTGCATGCCAAGAAAGTCAGGAAGAGAAACTCAGGGATGCGGAAAATGACTAAAGTGGAAGGCATCATAATCAAAAATAAAATCCCTCAAATAGCAGAAGGCTGGATAAGTTGTTAAAGAATTTTTCCATCGTTGGACAACTCAAATGTTAGACTGGATACCAAGGGTCAAGAAAAGTCCCAGAAAAAGACCACGTGGGAGATGGGTGGATGTTATTCGAAAGCATGCTGGAATAACATGTAGGAAACTGATTGAAGACAGGAAGCTGTGGAAGAAGCTTGGTGGGACTGGAAGAAGCTTGGTGGCACTCGTCATCAACCGTGATCAGCGGACTGATCACGGTTGATGACGAGTGTGCGACATGTTTACTGTATATATAAATGTCTACTTAAAAGGAAAACGAGATATCGCTCCAGACAGTTACACAGTATTACACCAAATAGAAAACTTCAGAAAAAATAAAAAATAAAAAGGAAAACCGGAAAGAAAGATGACATCGGATGATCGGGTTCACTGAGCGTGTCTTTTGACGAAAGATGTGATAATGTAAAATGTATAAGGGTGAGTCGAAAGTTTTGCAATTTTTACATAAACGCATGCTCTGCGGTGGGTATTTCACGTATTTAAACTAGTTCAAGTTGCGCACTGCAGTCAGTCGAAAGGCATATAAAGTGGTACAGGGTTCCCACTCAACCTGGAAAACAGGGAAAACCTGGAATTCTCAGGGAATTTGAAAATGGTTCCAAAATTCAGGGAAAACTCAGGGAAAATTACCCTTTTTAGTAAAAATCAGGGAATACTCAGGGAAAATTAGCCTTTTTTTTTTTTTTTGCCAAAGAAACTTCTTTTTCAAGATTTCAAAATTTTGCTTGCAATTACTGCCTGCCTAGAATTTGGTTGATCTTACTTTCAGTTATATTAAGTATTTCCTTTATTCTCTAAAAAAAAAAGATGCAAAATTTAAATTTTAAAATTGCCAGTTATTAAGCTTTTGTTCAATTTCTGCAGGAAGTTGTTATAACATGGAACAATTAGGCACAATGGCTCCTGCTTGACGAAACACTTCACAAGAGAACCAACCAAATGATAGATCAAAGTCCTTTGTCTGTTGGTTCTTTTGAAACATGTTTCTTTGAACAGAGCCATTCCATCATTAAGCTTAGCTGCATTGTGTTATAGAAAAACTGAAACTATTCAAATGACAGATTTTTTCTTACATACGACCTGTTTCTATGGGAATGTATTTACAAATTCCATGTGGGGAGTATTCACAAAAGTTCACGGAACTTTGGTACAGAAAATAATGTGCACAGTTAGTTGTTATTAATGAAAAGCAGGTAATTTTATAAAGAAAAATTACTTAAAAAATTTACAAGTGTGTGCTTTGGTGAGAAAAAAGAATGGAATGGAATGAAATGCAACAATTCTTTGCAACGTACCACTCTGGAAAACTTTAAAAACCACCAGGAGAACCTGGAAAAGTCAGGGAATTTTTTTATTACTTTTGAGTGGGAACCTTGTGGTAGTCGTTGATGTGAACAGCTTTGCATGTCGTCCTTCTGTCTGTGGTTGGGACGCCTAAAAGATGAACCCCCACAACTGACTTTGCGAGTTTGGACTCGGCCATAACGCTGCTCAAGCAACACGAAACATTTGTCATGAGAAAAAGGGGAGACTCCTTAGACCACAGCACCGCAACCAGATGGTTCAAAAAATTTCGTTCAGGTGATAGAAACCTCGACGATCAGCGAAGGTCAAGTAAGCCGCGAACCGTGGATTAGGAGGCCGTGCGTCAGGTCGTAGATGCAAATCCGACAACCAGCACACGGGGATTATCAGGCGAGCTGGGCATATCACAGAACATCGTAGTTCGTCACCTTCAGGACTTCGGCAAGGTCTGCAGGAGCTGCCGCATTGTCCCTCACGAAGCCAGCTGAAGCAAACCGCAGAGTGGAAGTGTGCAGTAAACTCCAAGAAAACCCGCGCGATGTACGTTTCATCAAGAGAATGGTTACGTGCGATGAAAAGTGGTAATCCTAACACACAACGGCAGTGGTTGAGCTTGGACTAGCTTCCTGAACATGTTGCCAAACGTGGGTGCTTTGAGCACAAGGTGATGCTCTGCGTCTGGTGGAATTTCGAGGGTACAATTCATTACGAATTTGTTCCAGACGGTCGGACCATCAACGCCAACCTCTACTCTGAACAGCTGGAGCGGATGTATGCCGTTTTGGAGGATAAGTACCCGGCACTAGTGAACAGAAAGCGCGCACTCCTACAGAAGGACGACGCTCGATTTCGTACCACGAGAACGACCCGAGCAAAACTCTAGGAACTTGAGGGCATCGAACTAATGTCACTCTCAGTACATATTTCGGGCCTTTCCCCGTCGGATTATTACTTGCTCTGGTCCATGGCCCACTTCCTTCGCGGGAGGCACTTCAACAACCAGTAGGATGTGGTAGCTGGGGTGAATAAGTTCTCCGCCTCGAAGGACAAGAACTGGTACCGCCGCGGAATCAAAGAACTGGCAGATAGATGGCTAAAGACGGTGCAACACGATGGCCTATACTTTGAATGCTAGTCAGCTTTTGTCGTAAAGGTACATACGAAGACATAAAATGATCCAAACGTTGCAATACTTTCGACTCACCCTCCGTATAAATCGACGAAAATCTAATGAAATCTTTGTGATAGCTAACAAAGCATTCGTTACAGAGAATACGGTCTGATCCAAAAAGAATTTTCTGAATCAGTCATTCAAAACCACAGGAGTGGTTGAAATTAGAAATATCCATTTGCGCTGCTATCGAAATGAAAAAAGAAAAAAAAAAAAACCTACATGGAGGCAGTAGAAAATTCTCGCTAAATGTTACTCATAAAGAAATGCATCCGAATCTGAAAATAATTGGCTGGATTTCAGAAAAAAAGATAGTCACAAATGAATGTAAACACATGCCTTTTGTAGAAATATTGCCTCTCAATAAAGACAAAAAATGGATGCAAATATCTCTGATTGTGGTTTATATTCTTACACAGTAAAAAGTGTTTCAAACGATGTTTCAGAAGAGTAGTTATGACTTCAGATGCGAACCTTCTAAGAAATGCAAATAGACAATTCCTTCCTTTAGCAACAGGTCTGTTTATTATGGAGAAAGCAAAAAAGTGCGCCAAAAGCATTTTCTGTAATAAATGTTTTTCGACACAAAATAATTTTTTTAAGTTGGACTTTTTGAGGAGGAGATAATAAAAAACAAATAAAACAAAAAAGCTACGCCACCTAGCGCAAAATCAATGCACTATTTAAAATGCGCAATACCTACAATGCCAAGACTTACCCACGATTTCTTTTATCAAATTGTTGTTGTGGGTTTAACGATTACAGTGAGCAACTCGATGGGCTATAAGAAGTCGTCTGTCCCTCACTTAGGGACACTTGTTCTAGGGAAAGGTGACAGCCAGTGCCGTAAGCCAAACACAACATCCATACCTTCGGGATTCAGACCCGGACCTATCTCGGACGAATAGTCATAAGCAGCGCTTTGACCACTGCACCACCAAGGCGGCATTCATCAATTTGGAGGTGGTGAAGGGTGTAAGTTTTCAATGAATGCAAAATTTTCAAGCTTAAAAATCTTTACAGTGAAATATTAAATTTTAAACCTAGGATTAAAATTGGAGAATTGTTGAATTTTTTATAGATTTTTTAATTTTTTTAATTTTTCATTTGGTTAAAACCTGGAATCTTTTTACCAAACTTAAGCACGGTCATTTTGTTTTTGTTCTGTTTATCTTTTCCACACAAAGCAAAAGAAAGCTAGTATCATAACATGCACTCTGAAATGATTTATTCAGAAGCATATCTGCAAAATTTGTAGCAGACTAAAATGAAGAGATACGTTCATACGTGTTTATTGGTTACACTGACCGAGTGTATTTATGTGTGTATGTGTGGGTGTGTGTGTTCTTCACGGCTTAGCCGCCCCGGTGGCGTATTGGTCTAAGCGCTGGTCCGTGAAGAGTTCGGGTTCGAATCCCGGTGATGCATGGATGTTGTCTTTGTCTTGTACTGCCTCTCTCCCTTACCTGGAACCAGAGGCCCTAAATTAGGGACGGACGGCTACTTATAGCCCATTGAGTTGCTCACGGTGATCGTTAAACTCTCAATCAAAAATCTCTCCTTGAAATGGAGGCGTGTTGAGATTTTTTAGGGGAGGGGTGAGTGTTGGGATTTGTGTATAAATCCCTGGTGCATTGTCCTTCATAGTGACTGCTACACCAACAAAAATAATTTTTTGGATCCGGAATTTTTGAAGTGAAAACACATGTGCAAGTAGACTTTCATCTAACAGCGACAGAACTCTGCGTTACGAAAATTTAAAAAAGGCATGCAAAATATTTCTGGTATGAAAGAAATATGACGAAATAAGATTTTTGAAACAGGACTTTTAGAAGGAAAGATATCAAAGAAAAATATGTTCATATCTTTCCGTCCTTTGGCAGGAAAACTACAAATGATTTGAAAAAGAAATCTGTGAGCTAAATGTTCCTCGCGGTCAAATCTGACTAAAACAGAAAATTTTCGGTCGGAGCTTCAGAAGAGGTAATACAGTTGCAATGGAAATATAAACTTACGCTCACTAACGGCATGTTATGGAAAATTAAAAAGAAATACACAAAACGTTTCTCATGATGAAAGCTATGCGACGAAAAAAGAATCTTTCGAATACGACTTTTAGAAGCTGAGATAGTAAACAAAAAGCCCAATTTTTTTGTGGGTTTTCGTTTTGGGGTTTAACGACCACCATCAGCAACTCTAGTGTTATGAGCAGTCCTCCGTCCCTAATTAAGAGCCACTGGTTTCAGGGAAGGGAGGGGGTAGGCGCAAGTTGGATAGAATTCGACACCCCGGTAGGCCCATTCAGCCACCGGAGTGGCGAAGTTAGAATGCATGAATCGTTTCTTAAGGTGTCCGGCCAGTGATTGTTCTCCCTATGCTACCAATGGGAAAAATTTCGACCCTGTTTCCTCAGCAAAGAGAGATTCCCCAGACATCATAGTTAGCACACTGATAAAAAACAAGTTAGTAAAATCATGCAATGCATTGATTATGATATGCTTTCCAATATACCAGAAATCATTACTCAAGTTATTACTCAAGTTATGAGGATAATGGCTGAAGAATAAATCTCGCTTCTATGACCTAACCTTTGACCCCATTTTGATGATATTCAACAGAACCGGTAAAGTATACTTCCTGAACAACATACTAAAATTTCATCGAAATCGAACCATATTTACGTAAGTTATGACGCATAAGAGCAATGGAATATATCCCGCTCCTATATCCTGACCTTTGACCCCATTTCGTCCATTTTCAATAGGGTTCGCCCCCAGGGGTCCCCTACCACATACTAAAATTTCATTGAAATCGAACCATATTTACGCAAGTTATGACGTATGAGGGCAATGGAATGGATCCCACTCCTATGTCGTGCTCTTTGACCCCATTTCGTCCATTTTGAATAAGGTTCGTCCCCAGTGGTCCCCTAACATATACTAAAATTTAAAATGTATAACAAAAAACACATTTTTTTTTTGTGGGTTTTCGTTTTGGGGTCGTTAACGACCACCATCAGCAACGCTGTAGTACACTGGTGTGCAAAAATTAAGGACGAAGAGGAGAACTTAGCATAACAGCGGAACGAGCAGGAAGAACGGACCGAAAGACCACTCAGGAGATAGACTAGGGTCCGGTACGGTAGGGCATGTGCATATATGCAGCATGACGCAGGGGAGGGATTGTCAGAAGGGTATACAGCACACGGGCGGTGTACGCTCAGCAATTCGGTGAAAGCTATTGCACGGTGTACATCGGTTTGAATGACGTCGAGTTGCTGCCACCGTGTGATATGGCCAACAGGCAATCCAGTAGACGACATCTGGATGACTTTACCCGAGGTCGCGTCATTGGGAAGTTGGAAGAAGGTCGAAGTGTGACTAGTGTGGCCGAGGAGTTCGGGATCGCTCACAGCATCGTTTCACGAGCTTGGAGAGCATTTCAAACGACAGGAACAGCGGTCCGAGAGTTTAGCAGTGGTCGTCCACGAGCAACCACTGCGGCGGACGACCGGTATATTGTCCTACAGGCGAGAAGAGACAGACGGCAGACAGCGGGAGAAATCGCAAGGCACATGCAACAGACAACTGGACTTCCATTATCGCGTTTTACCGTGGCCAGGAGGCTGCACAAAAGTGGTCTATTTGCACGAAGACCAGTAAGGCGTGTGCCATTAACGCCTGCGCGTCGGAGACGGCGGTTTCTGTGGTGCCAGGAACACAAGCACTGGACACATCAGCAATGGGATCGAGTTCTCTTTACGGATGAGAGCCGATTTAGTCTGACGAGCGATTCTGGATGTATACTCATCTGGAGAGAGCAGGGAACACGCAATCACACCTCCAACATCATCGAAACGAACCGCTTTGGACGTGGCGGAGTTCTCGTTTGGAGCGGTATCATGCTTGGTAGCCGTACTGACCTCCACATCTTCCAAGGAGGTTCAGTCAGTGGTGCCCGCTATTGTACCGAGGTTCTCCTGCCTCACGTGCGTCTGTTTAGAGGTGCTGTGGGTCCCGAGTTCCTCTTCATGGACGACAACGCTACACCTTATTGTACAGTGGCTGTCGCAGAACTGTTGGAGAGTGAAGATATTCAACGCATGGATTGGCCCGCAAGGTCCCCGGACCTAAATCCAATCGAACACGTGTATGGCCTTGTCGGGAGACGCTTGGCAGCACATCACCAGCCGCCAGCAACGATTCCGCAGCTGCGATTGGCGCTACAAGAGGAATGGGCCGCGATGCCTCAATGGCTCCTTGACAACCTCGTCCACAGCATGGACAGATGTTGTATATCCTGCAACGCAGTCAGGGGTGATCATATCCCCTACTAAAGACTGGTATTTCCTTGGCAGCCGCCAGCGACATGGACGTTTCTGTCTTCTGTCCAGTTGTGCTCGAAGCTACCTTTTCAATAAAGTGCCTTTGTATCCTTTGGATTCCTCGTTTGGACGGTTTTGCTCACTTGTCCCATGTATCTTGGGGATCTTATGGTATGATTTGAGTCAAAGTGGAGCACTTCTGCACAACATTACATTCGTAAAACCGTCTCGTCCTTAATTTTTGCACGCCAGTGTATTATGAGCAGTCTTTCGTCCCTAATTAAGTGCCACTGGTTCCAGGGAAGGGAGGGGGTAGGCGCAAGCTCGACAGACTTCGCCACCCCGGAAGGCCCATTTGGCCACCGGAGTGGCGAAGTTAGAATGCATAAATCGTTTCTTAAGGTGTTCGTCCAGTGATTTTTCTCTCTATGCTACCAATGGAAAACATTTCGACTCTGTTTCCTCAGCAAAGAGAGATTTCCGAGACATCATATTTGGCACACTGATAAAAAACAAGTTAGTAAAAACATGCAATGCATTCATTATGATATACTTTCCAACATACCAGAAATCATTACTCAATTTATTACTCAAGTTATGAGGATAATGGCTGTAGAGTAAATCTCGCTCCTATGACCTGATCTTTGACCCCAGTTCGATGATATTCAACAGAATCTGTAAAGTATACTTCCGGAACAACATACTAAACTTTCATAGAAATCGAGCCATATTTACGCAAGTTATGACGCATAAGAGCAACGGAATACATTCCGCACCTATGTCCTGAAAGTTGACCCCATTTCTTTGATTTTCAATAGAGTTCGCCCCCAGAGGCCCCCTGGGGGCGAACTCTACCACATACTAAAATTTCATTGAAATCGAACCATATTTACGCAAGTTATGACGCATGAGGGCAATGGAATGGATCCCACTCCTATGTCGTGACCTTTGACCCCATTTCGTCCATTTTAAATAGGGTTCGTCCTCAGGTGGTCCCCTACCACATATTAAAATTTTAACGAAATCGAACCATTTTTACGTTAGTTATCGTGCTGACAGTTGGACGGACGGACAGACGGACAAAAGTGGAGCATATACACGCTTCTTCAACCTACTGTTGGGAAGTGTAAAAAAAAAAATCCTAATTTAGATTATACATTCGGTAATTTATGATTTTTTTTCCTGATCCATATTAAAATCAATAACTTTACTTCGATGTAGTTGTAAGGAAGAGTGACGCCACCTGTGAGCAAGTAATATAACTACATCTTTTTAGGGAGGTGTACACAGTATAACAGTTTGTTCATTCAGTTTAGCGCACACACTGTTTTCTTTTCTTTTCAATTTACATAAAATAAAAAAGTAGAATTACCTTTGTAACTAATTAACCTTCAAAAGTATAATCCGTCTCCCTTTAGTTTACCTTATGCTAGTAAACAAGTGTGGTAAGTATTTTTGAAACCTTGGTTTATCCTTACAAAAATATTCACATATTTGTTAATTTCTCCTGTATATACGTAATGTAAATGCACTTTTGCATAAACTTTGACTGCAAGTTTCTACTTTTATGTCATGTTTAAGTTAAAAATTTGTTGAAAAAGCTTCAGTACCATAGTTTGAGCTTCGATGCAAGATTCACTTCTTAGGACGATGATGTAATCGATTCTTCGCCTGATTGGGAGACGAGCTGAGTACACCTTCTGTTCTATTAATCTTACATATGGAACTGATGTTTCAACAACTAACTCCGTGTAAAAATTCAATTAGAAAACTTCAGTTTGATAGAACCTTGTTGAGAGGTTTGTTTATTCTACAGTTCTTCTGTGACAGTAGATAGCGTTGTTTTGACGATGTTCAGACCTACCAGCAAATTTAATATCTAAATTTGTTCAACCTATCACTTCATCACTTCAGCAGGATGTGATATAATAATACAACCGCTATTTGGTTAGCCAACTTAAGAATTGTTGAAATACCTGGACGAGGGCCGTAGCTACCGGGAGGGCAGGGACGGCGCTTGCCTTCCCAGAATGGCTATCCCAGAACAAAAATAAAGTTACGCCGTTCAGTATTTTCTTTTTAAATACTTTAGTTAGTCTCATACAGTGTTATACGCAATTACAGAGCAACATACACTGAAGAGCAATTGAATTAGAGACAGCTGGCGTTACGCAAGTGTGGCGCTGTGGCGGCCCTGTAAACGGAATCGACATGGCGTATGCAGCGATCCGACAATATAAGGAGTGATGCGACGGGAATCAGTAAGAGTCGGACACAGTATGGGTAAGACAAAGGATCTAAGCACATTTTATCGTGGGAAAATTGTCGGGGGCCCGACGAATGGGTCACTACATCTCCGAAGTCGTGCAGGCACTGGGATTTTCATGAGCCACTGTGTCACGGGTGTACCGTGAGTACATCGAATCCGGTAAAACCATCCCTGCAAGGGCCAACTACCGCGGACAATAGCGTGTGGATGAGCGGGGTCATCGTCAGCTAGCTCGCATTGTAACAGCGTACAGATGGGCCACAGTGCAAGAAACCACTCGGCAATTTAACGCTGGTGCACAATAACGTGTAAGCAGCCACACCATCCAGAACCATCTCTTAGCTATGGGGTACAGAAGCCATCGTTCCACGAGGGTACCGCTGCTGACTGCAGATCACAGGGTGCAAAGATTAGCATGGGCACGGGAACATCCCCACTGGAATCTAGACATGTGGAAAAATGTTGCCTGGACTGACGAGTCGAGATTCACGTTGGTAATGCGGATGGCAGGATACGAGTACGGCGCAAACCACATGAAGCGATGGATCCTTCTTGCCAGCAGGGAACTCTTCAAGCTGGCGGGGGTGGCATTCTCGTCTGGGCACTGTTTACGTGGACTGAAATGGGACTTCTGGTACGTGTGACAGCGTCCCTCACAGGTCAACGTTACCGGGATATCCTGGATGACCATTTGCTCCCGTTTGTGGGTCTTCAACATCCCACTGGGGACCTCATCCTGCAACAAGACAGTGCACCGTGCAATAGCTCCCGAATTGTATCCGAATGGTTGGATGAACACTCCACCGACGTGACCTCGCTTCCTTGGCCAGCTAGGTCACCTGACCTCAATCCCATCAAGCACATCTATCATGCCATCGAGAGAGATGTTCGAGGCTCTGACCCCCCTCCATCAAATCTTCGTGAACTGCGCGAGCTTGTTCAGGGATTGTGGATCCGTATGGATTCCCAACGCTTCCGGTGTCTTATGGAGTCCATGCCGAGACGAATCGCCGCCGTCATCAGGGCGTAAGGTGGTGCTACACGTTACTAGACAGGTATCACTAATTCAATTGCTTTTCAGTGTACACTACGAGGTGTGAGCATCTTATATCCATGAAGACATTTTCCCAAAACAGTGAATGGAGGAATAGAAAATAATATGCTGATGTGCCTAACCTCAATTAGCCTTCCGAACATGTCGTTGGGATGAAGAGCTAATTTTATGCTCTGCGCAGAAAGTTCTCTGAACGTTTAACGTTGAACGGAATTTTTCCAAGCCCTTCCCCTAAATCTTTTCCGATTGTTGTGTTACAGAGATTTTATACGGGGTTTCAGGATTTTATATAAAATCTCAAAATGCAACCTTTTTCCATCTCGTGCTCCCCTTCCTTTGTTTTCCCCAAAGCGTGAGAGAAATTTTTCAGAGTCAGTTCCCCATTAGACACCGGATGCACAGTTATTTACTAAGACGACATTTTGTCTATGCTTAGTATTTGCACTTTGTATGTTGAATGAAGATTAACTCTATCACGCCTCTTTTGGTGCTTCACAAATTTTAATTTCAATGCTGTCGACAAATGCACTAACCTCACATTTTAATTTGTGGCTGGAGATTTGCCGAGGGCGGTGTGGTTCTTTCTCACGGGGAACTTTCGGATATGCTTAAGGTTATTTTTGGGAGACAGGGGAGAAGAAGGCGAGAAAAGGGAGTTGTCTCTGATCTAGGAGAGCGAGCGGTCACGAAAAGTACGACGAGGTAATTGCCCCAGGGTAGGTCTTAGGTGGATCGGCAGGTTAGGGGATTGATCGAAAGCGGGACGATGATCGAAAGCGGGACTTAAGGGAAAAAGGAATTGGAGTTTTAAGGGGAGCAGTTTGGAAACATAGCACAGCTAATGGACAATCTTTGCAGGCAATTAAACGAAGAGAAGAAAAAAGTTTCTGAGACATATTTACGGATCGCAAGAATTATTTTCATACAATTATTATCATTTGGTTATTACGTGTTAATTACTGTCATCTTCAACCATACAAGATTTAGCAACTGAACCGCGCAATATTTATGAAGTTAACAACAAGAACAAAGATACTAAAGAAATTGTTTCTATCATCTCTCGTGCTGCCGTGAAATCTCCTGACCTGCCGGTCCACCTAAGACCTACCCTGGGGGCAATTGCCCCGTCGTACCTTTCGTGACCGCTCGCTCTCCTAGACCAGAGACAACTCCCTTTTCTCGCCTCTTTTTCCCCTGTCTCCCCAAAATACCTTAAGCCTATCCGAAAGTTCCCCGTGAGAAAGAACCACACCGCCCTCGGTAAATCTCAAGCCTCAAAGTAAAATGTGAGGGGCTAGTGCATTTGTCGGCAGCATTGAAATTGAAATCTGTGAAGCATCAAAAGAGGCGCGATGGAGTTCATCTCAATTCAACATACAAAGTGCAAATACTAAGCATAGACAAAATGTCGTCTTAGTAAATAACCGTGCATACGGTGTCTAATGGGGAACTGACTCTGAGAAATTTCTCTCACGCTTTGTGGAAAACAAAGGAAAAGGAGCACGAGATGGAAAAAAGTTGCATTTTGAGAATTTATATGAAGTCCTGAAACCCCGTTTAAAGTCTCTGTAACAGTTGCTTTCACTATCCGATACTCATTCGTTCTGCATTTCAATGGAGTGTTGTACCGTCTGCGTTCCCATAACGTTTGCGCTTTATTTGGTATTTACAACTTGTGGTTCTTGAGGATTTACCTAGTTTTGACATTTTTAATAAAATTACGTCAAAAACCTGAAGTGAAATTTTTAAACGATCATAATACTTTCCTATAACGGCGGTGTGTGAGAAAATAAAAACCACGTGTTATTTGAGTAAAACTCGAAGGGGCGTCATTTTGAACACGAAGGGGCGTCATTTTGAACTAGAAGGGGCGTCATTTTGAACTAGAAGGGGTGTAATTTCAAGTCTCGCCCTCCCAGGTAAGAAAAGCTTGCTACAGTCCTGCCCTGAGCACACGTGTTTTCCTTAAGTTTTTTTTAACAGTTACGTTTCATAATGGCACAGATCTTCGGCTAATAAAGATATCTTTAGCGGTAATCCAATGCTTGCAATTGTTTCTTACAACTTATCCTGTTGCTCAAAATGAAATATTTTGCCGCTGTCTATAAAACATAAAACAAATAGCACTTTGCATTCTTCACATTTTTTCTCTAATGAGATTTAAGATCAGTAAATTTTTATGGCTCCCATTCTCATTCGTTTTATTTATTTTTCGCTGGAGCCCGTTTGTTCGTCAGACATTTTATCTTAGTAAAATGTCATATTACAGATATTTTATATTAGTTGACGTATCAATCACAATTAATGAGACTTTTTGCTTCCATGAAAAATTAAATTTACAATTCTACACTTTGATTTTCAATTTTTTTAAGTAATGAAAATTGTTCTCCTCTATTTACGTTGTATGTTTTCCAGGCAGTTTATATGAATGCAAGTACATATTACAACAAATTAATTAATATATATTACACGCTCACTGATTATTAATTATAGCCATCAATACGAAGTAAAAAGTTGAGTAACTTTACCTTCTGAAAATAAAATCTGTAGGATATTGGAAGAACTTTGATACTGTCGATTGTTTTGTTGAGAGGAGCCTATACATTGATTAAAAACTATGCTGACTTCTCACTCTCTCGGTTTACGAGACTTATTGAGCCTGCAGCTGAAAATAACACTAGAAATCAAATAGCTGCTTTCCTTCCCGACCAAGTCTAAACCCTTCAAATCACCGAGAAAGAAAAGCATCTAAATGGGAGTAGGGAGGCACATTCTGCAAATGTTATTGCCTTTTCCATTCTTCATGCTTCGGTCGAAAGGTGTAAAGATCGAAGACGAGCTTCACCGTGGTGTGTTCGTGCGTGTGTGTGTGCTTTGCACTGGGGGTCATTACCTCTGCTACCGGCCGCCGTAACTTGCAGCCGCCGGCAGTAAAACCACGGAAGTCCGTCATCTGCCGGTGTCCCTGACATCGGGTGGATTGTTTCCCGCTCTTGGCCCGTAATAGACCCGCAAATACCATCTCCCTAACGATTTAACACCGCAATAACCCCGAGGCAAATATGCCACCAGTGGCCCTTATGGATGCCATTCCGCTCCGCCATCTTCCCCTGCTTCCTTGACAACTGCAGGGGTCACGTGTTCTTGCAGCATTATCTTTCTCACCTCCACTCTCGGATCCATGAAGACATTTTACATTTAAATCGGGTCATCGCATTCGGGGGTCACATGTGAGTTGAGAGGCAATGCACGGATATATAAGCATCCTTCGCTAATGCAATTTTCATGCTCATAAATTCCAGCTTCCAACAAGGTATGTATGCTGTTCCTGAAACCCGGGGCGAAACGAACGCCGGATGAAAGCAGATCAACACTTTAAGTCTTTAACAACAGACCAAATTATGTCGCATGCACGAAACGGTACATCAGTATTAAGTGTAGCAGATTTCACTAACAGCTTAATACACGTGCAAGCACCGCCCATATGAAACAAAAGACCACGGTGAACACGACTTCAAAGTGGTAGAGTCACTGTGAATCCAGGTAAAGTCTTACACCAGTAAACCCTTACACTTGCTTTTACGATTGAAAAAACTGCTGTACCGCGGAAAACTCTTACACCTTTTCATATAAAGAATTGTACACAAATCACGTTTCGTTCGGAGATTTTCTCAAAGTGTAGGAGCTTTTGAAGAGGCATAAGACGATAGGTAGGTGTTTTCCTAGAGACACAGTCAATAGTCAATAGATTAGGTAAGGTGCTAGTGACGCATCCCTGGAGGCGCAGTGGTCTAAGAGTTGGCTTCTGATCCTTTGACCGAGTAGGCCCTGGTTCGAATCCGGCAAGAGTTGGGCATTTGCCGTACGGCACTGGAACCCTCCCAAGAACCAGTGACCACAAATCATGGACGGGTAACTGCTTATAGCCCATTGAATTCCTCATGGTCGTCATTAAACCCCAAAATAAAAAAGAAAGAGAGAGAGAGAGAGAGACTCAGTGACATAATATGATATGTAGAAATTTTCTGACTCCTCAATAAATCTTGAGTTGTGACTGTAATGTTTGCAATGTGTAAAAATTGTGTGATGTATATTCTATTTTAACTTTCATTTTTAGTTATTTTTCCTACGGAAATTTGAGTTTGTTCTTTTTTGCACTTCCCAACTTAACGTGATATCTTCTCTTTCACGTGAATGGAGATTTTGTAACACCCCTCAGGTCTGTACGTAAGTGACTTACGCGTGTTGATGAGAACGAGAAAGTACCTTGTATTTTGCGAAGCAGTTGTTTGTGTGGAGATGTTAAATCTTTGCTGAGCTTATTGATTGTACGAGAGCCAATGTGAAGTTATATTTTTATCGTTGTCTGTATAACTACGTTGCGAGTGTTATACTACCGATTGATTACCAGTTGTGGGTTATCGACGTTGGAATATACCATGCTATATTGAAGTTGGATACAAATAAAATATTTGTAAGTACCAACCCTTGACGTTATTTCTAGTGAACACCTATTTCATTATTGGTGAACTTGACATCTAGCACATGTAGTGTTTAGCTAGTTAAAAACTTAGGAATAGTTATTACACTACAATTGAACAAAACATTTAATAAAAGGGAGATCAGTTCTGATGTGTTTACAAGTCATCTACACTCAACAGATCTTTTTGGTTGATAGTTCTTCCGAGACCTGTCCAGGTTCGAATCCCGTTGAGGCATGGATGTTGTGCTTGTCTTATGGCACTGGCTCTCTCCCTTAGCTGGAACCAGTGACCTTAAATTAGGGACGTGCGACTGCTTAAAGCCCATCGAGTTGCTCACGGTGGTCGTTAAACCTCCAAACAAACAAAGCAACAAAAAAACAAAAAACTTTTTGGAAGATTTTAAGTTGCAATCAAAATTTTTGGGACATAGACACACACAATGAAATCTACTAAAACGGACTCAACACATTATTTCTTCAGAGATTTCATGACACTTCTAGTCCTTAAACCTTAATTGAAGATCATGTGTTACACCTTAAATATTTGATGAGTGTGTGTGGGTAAACTTGAAGCAAAAGGTAAAAAATGGTCTTCAGGTGTTCGTTTAACTTAAAACCTTCTTTTTCGGAAGATTTCAAGTTACAACCTAAGGATTCGCTATGTGTAAGCATGCAATTATAACTAGTAAAGGGTCGCAACAGGTTAGTCGACGCAACAGGTTAGGTTACAAGGCATCTAGGCAGCCAACCTTTCGGAAGATTCTAATTTAAAACCTTACTATTTGATATGTATATGAACGGGGAGTAGACACAAGATCACCAAACATTAGCTCAGTTCTTTCAACCAAAAATGTGTTTCCAAGTCCACCCACTTTCATTATTTTTACCCTGAAATTAAATTTCTGTTTCTGAAGGGATTTTCGTCTGCTCCATTTGGTGGGGGAGGATTACACCACGAAATGTGATAATTTTCTTTTTAGCATAAGAATCATCATCAGATGAAGAATTTTTCTTACTTGTTTACGAATGTTACCTAACTTCCATTTTCGTAGGTTGTGTTCATCTGCTGAACTTGGGAATGGGAATAAATTCATTATCTTTGTTCATAAATGCATTCTATGAAAAATATTGATTTCCAAGATGACGGCCATCATGATTTGTTCCCTGGAACTAAATTTGGGATTGTATAAGTAAGAAATTATATAATATCTTTGATGCTGTATGCAGGGTGGACCAAAACAATCCGGCGATTAGAAAAGAATCTTAACTTACGAATAAAGGCAGCAATTAAAATAAAACAAATACGCATCGTCTTTCTACTGATCAGCTTGCGTTGTACAAATCGCCTCAAGCTTGTGTGTTTCACTGTGCGGCTACAATCTGAAAATCTGCGGGATTAGTGTCCGTTCTTAAGTTTTGTCCGCCAGTGTAGGATGACCTCCAAATATAGTAACAGTCAGGAAATATATTAGACCCCGGGTACTGGCCCCCGGTAATAAATAAGGGCATCTTCCTGCCCTTTCTACTTCGCTTCCGTGTCCCTTTCCTATGGGGCGCTCTCGCCCAAATCTCCTAGTTTCCTATTTCTGAGGGTTGTTTAAGACCTGGGGTCAGACACTCCCTTCCTAAAATCCTCTACTCAGGATCATGATCAGTCAGGAAATTTAAGCAGGTCAATCGATGTTTGGTGATTTTGAGAGATGATCATACTTTTTCACCACTTTAAGGTGGACATCACGTGAAAATGTGCTGCTATGCTTGCAATGGTGAAAATTGAGTTACATAAGTTCACATATGAGATATGCTTCCTGAATAGTGAAAATTGGCACACGAATGAAGAAGACACAGAACTAGTCAGTGGCTTTAGAATTTGAGAAAAAAATTATAAAGAATATTTTAAAATTAAATTTCCGTGTATTGGAGTAGTGTTGCATATCGTTAATAGATGGCGCTCTATGCAGGTCAAATACTGAAAACATGGCTCTTCCTTACCTTTTTTTCTTGAATATTAAAAGTTTTCATACAAACAATAATAACTGAGCTGTTATAGACTTTTGTTTAGGATGTCAGTAATTATTTAAATCACTTACATTACAGTTTATTGGAAATCAGATGCTGGTAATCTACGTTGACAGAAGCTTTTTCAGAAATCACCATCTGATAAGAGAAAGGTCTCACGAAATTCACTCACAAAACTAAGACCCCCTCTAGAAGGATTTGAAAAAATAAAAAAAATAAAAATGCGATTTTCAGCGTCATTTATGAGCAGAACACTGCATTGGGTATGCCTTTATCTCCACCTTAAATGAGAGCAGCAGAGTTTTCCAAAAAAATGTGGAATAGGGAGGGGTCATATGTTAAAATATATACATATATTGCATTCTGAGGGAAAAAGTACATTGTCGCGGTTATAAACACAGATTAACATTTCGATTATGTTGACACTGAAAATAAAATTAGGTGGACATTGAACAATCCCATGACACAGGAAACATGAAAAATAATGGAAAATATTTGTGACTGTACTTCTTGTAGGTAAGATAATAAAGGCCAGTACAACTTAGGTTATACGAATGCGACTTATAATAACAATTCACATCTAACCCCTTTACCCCCCCCCCCCCTAGTCCAAGCGACCCATTCAGCAAAAAAAAAAAAAAAAATGAAAATTAGGTGAATATCAAACAATCCTATGATATTCGAAACATGAAAAATAATCATAAAGATTTGTTATAGGATTTCGTATTTCTTGTTGGTAAGGGAATTAATTCCAATACTACAAACAAAAATAAACTTCTAACCAAGTGACTCTCTGTTCTTGAGTGAGACTCATGAATGAGTGATCATTACGGCTTGCCAGCGCCAGGGTGATTCAAAAGTCCCCGAACTCTATATTTCAAAACGTATTTGCTATAAAACCATAAAATATATCCGAGTATTGCTGCTTGTGGCTGTTCTGTGTGCCTTTGGGGAACGAGCTGTGCCACGTGATAGCACCACGTGACACTACGCTTACGCGGGCGCTGGCAAGCAGTAACGTTCAGTCAGCCATGAGTCTCACGCAAGAGCAGAGAGTCGCTTTGTTAGAAGTTTATTTTGCGGAAAAATCTTACCAACGTTGCATCCAGCTCTTTCAAAAGGAAGTTTCCGGATGCTCTTATACCAAGGAAAACAACTGTGCATGATATTGTAAACCGGTTTCACGAGACAAGCGGCCGGCCGTGGTGACGACCACGTTTCTGGAAAAAATTCACGTTTCCCTGCAACCCTGTCCCCGGAAGTCACTTCGGCGGATGTCTCAAGAGTTGGGTCATCGTATTCAGCCTGCCAGAGGGCTACTAAACGTGTAAAGATACGACCGTACAGAATTCGAGTAGTGTAAGAGCTTCGTCCTTTGGACTCGGAAATGTGCATCGCCTACTGCCAATGGTTTAAGAGTTTCACACGCAACAATGTGACTAACCAGCTTAACAACACTTTTTTCAGTGACGAGGCATGGTCTCTTTTGAATGGATATGTCAATAGCCAATACACTCGCATAGTGGCTGTGGAGAATCCACACGCATTGCATGAGGTTGAACTTCACTGTCAGAAATGAAGTGTGGTGCGCCATGTCTAGACGGCGAATTGTAGTGCTATTTTTTCTCGACACAACTGTAAATTCCGCTGTGTATCATCCATCAATTTGAAGCTATGCTGGAAGAACACGAACGTTACTGCTGCTTTCAACAAGATGGAGCAACGTGCCACACATGAAACGACACAATGGAGATGCTCCGTGAGTTCTTCCACAGATCGATTAATCCCGAAAAAAACTTTGGCCGCCTCGCTCACCAGACTTGAGTCCTCAATACTTTTATTTGTGGGGCTGTCTGAAAGACACAGTTTACCACAACAACCCCTAAGATGGTACAGGACCTGCAGAACAACATCATTAAAGCTGTGAGGGACATCCCAGCCAAAATGCTGAAAAGAGTGTCCGCCAACATGTGTCGTCGGGTGAATTTGTGTCTTCAACAGAATGGTGGACATTCCAGCATCTACTGTAAAGTGGCTTTCATTACCTGTAAGTATGAGTGCCAATATAACAGTAAATATACGATGTCATCGCTCTGTCCATGTTATTTTTATAAACAATGAATAGCAACTGAAAAATTGTACATCCGATTCCAGCGGTGTTGGATGTACAATTTTTCAGTTGCTAATCGTTGTTTATAAAAATAACGTGGACAGAGCGATGGCATCGTATATTTACATTATCTCCACGTATTTAAAATATATTCACCAATATAACAGTATGTAAAAATAGTTATGCGTCATTATATTCGTGGTAGAAATATTTGAATTCAGAGTTCGGGGACTTTTGAATCATCGTGTACTTATATCCTGCCAATACAACGTATAATAACAACTGATTTCTATTTCTCTCAGATCCCCTGCCCTCCGCAAAAGCAAAGGAAATTTCTCTGGGAGCTCGAATAAATTATCGGATGGTTGAAAACGACAGTTTATGCCCCATCTAATAAAAACTGCGAAAACGAGGAGGACTGATCTTTCAAATTTTTCAACATTGTGTTATTTGTTTCTAAATGTAATGAGAGAAAACCCCATGAAACTCAGAATGTACGTGAATTTTAAGACGGTTGCTATAGATGAAAAATGAGTAACGTATTTTTTTTTTCATGTCTGTTTATTCTAAATCTTTTTTTCCTTTCTTTTTCCTGCAAAATTATAGTTTTTGATTTAATTTAATTTGAACGTTTTTCACTGGGAAGAAGGAGAACTTAATTTTAAAGAAAAATTCGTTTCGTGCTAGATGCATTCATGATGCACAGTCTGTTTTGCTTTTTCTAGATTTCCAGAAAAATTTGCCATCCTTTCGCTATGGATGCCCAAAAACAGAACGATATTTTTCACATACTTAATTTAAAAAATAATTCAGTTTGCATGCTACTTATTATTCAAACACAATTCTTTATTTCATCATTCAAAATCTTTTCCATTTATTTAATTAATTTCAGAAAGGTATATTTTGAAAGAGTTATCTAGGAAAACCTTCCTTTTCTTGCATTATAAATCTTCAAAAAAGTACTAATTTGAGCTACATTCGATTTCCAAATTGGCTCGTGGTACAAGGAGCTCGCCTCCACCTATTTGTCTAAAATGGGTTTGGATTCGTGTCTAGGGTAGGGCATAGATGATGTGTTTGTCTCATAAAACTGGCTTTCTCCTTTTTCTTGAACCAGTATCCCCCGGGAGCGCCGGAAGCCGGGTGGTATTTGTCATTTTCTTGTAGGACTTCCGTCCACAGTGAGTAGAGTTTAGGTCCCAGCCACCTACAGTGAGATCGCCTTTTGGGCAGGACACAGAAACGGAAGGAATGAGAGCAAGTCTAGCGATTTTGACAGAACAGTTTGTAGTGAGATTAGAGTACAGTAGATGGCGCCACCGTACAAGTACGATGTTGCACACAGATGGGTGTGAGAATTTCTGTGGGGCCATAGGAAAGGATACCCATTTAATCAGTGGGTCCAGCCTGGGGGCCGTCACTTAACGTGCTCGTCCGATGCACGGCGGATATTCAGCGATTGTTAGTAAATCACACCATCTCTGAAAGATCAGCCCAGGTTCTAACCTGAGGACCTTGCATCGATAGTCTGACTCGCTAACCACTAAGCCATCACGGCTCAGGAAGCCGGGTGGTGTTGTGGTTCTCTGTGATGTTGTGGGGTTCGGGGTTCCCCTTGCTTCCCTTCCCACTTGACTGGTGTTACGGTTCAGAGTTTGAAAGATGTATCACCCTCTCATTTCACTCAATTTTTCTGTTTGTCTTTCCTATTGAGTTCACTTACTCAAATCTCCTAGCTTCCTATTTCAAAGGATAGTTTTAGACCTGGGGTCAGACACTCCCTTTCTAAAACTTCTTCAAATATCGTATCGTATTCTTGAACCAGTGTCACTAAATTATGAACTGGCGAAAGTTTATAACTCATTGAGTACCTCACGGTGGCTGTTAACATGAGCAGCATAAAAAAAAAAAAAAGTAAGGCAATTTGAATCTCTCTTGCTTTATCTATACGGTTACATTTTAAAGAGTGTTTTGAAAAGACCATTCCGAACACAAGAACACAGTTTTTTTTTCTTCTTTTTTTCAATAGGTGTTATATACTTTAAATGTTTGCTCACGTACGAATTTTGGAAGTTCATTGTAATTTTTGTCCAAATGTAAAAAAATATGTAAGGAAATTGCAGAAACTCAATTGGTGCTTTAGCGAGACTCTCCAGAAATAAATGTTATTTGTTTCCCTGATCAACTGTGAGTTTTGGGAGTTTAACGACCACCGTGAGCTACTCAGTGGGCTATAAGCAGTTTCTCGTCCTTAATTTAGGGCTACTGACTCCAGAGAAGTGACTGTGCCGTAAGACAAACACAACATGCATGCCTCACCGAGATTCGAACCTGGACCCATCTTGGACGAATGGTCAGAGGCCAGCTCTTAGACCACTGAGACACAGGTGTCCGGTGTGAAGAACTGTCAAATAAAACTTTTTCAAATTCTTTCAAAATACACACGCAGAGTTTGCGTAGTTAGTAGTATCTGACAGAAAAAAGAAAATTTTCAATCGGGTTTTTAGTCCCGAAGATATTGCTGCAAACGGAAATTCGAATTTACGCCCTCTGGTGGCAGATTTGTGAGTTAAGAAAAAATTGAAATTATATGAGAAACATTTCGCACTGGAAACGCTCTCCAACTAAAAAATACTTTTTCAAATTGGACTCCTAGAAGCAGAGATATCGACAAAAATAAAATATACATCTACACCCCTTGGCGAAAAAAACTATCCATTATTTTAAGATGAAAGTATTCTCAAAAGCTTTTTCTGAGGTGATCGGTATCGGTTCTCGAAAGAATTTCTTAAGTCGAGTTTTAAGAAGCTCAGATTTTGCTGCAAATACATCAGTAGCAGAAATAAACACTTACGCCCCTGATGGCCAAACCATTCTTTACCAAAATTAGAAATTATATACAAAACATTTCGCATCTGGAGCTGTATCCGATAGAAGTAGAATTTTTCAAATCGGAGTTTTAGAAGTAAAGATATCGGAGAAAACGCTATTTACTTTTACGTTCCCTCGCCGAAAGCCTATGCATCACTTGAAGATTTTGAAATTATATGTTAAACATTTCGCACCGGAAGCGCTATCCAACAGAGAAAGAATTTTTCAAATCGGACTCTTAGAAGCAGAGATATCGGGAAAACGCAATTTACTTTTAAGCTCCATAGCGGAAAATATATGAGGAACTTGAAAAAGTGACTGTACCTAAACTAGTCTTCTATATAACTGGAATCGAAAGGTAAAATATTTTTTCAATCGGATATTTAGAAGAAAATATATGGAATGAAATGTATTTTGAATTTTTCATCTGCATTTACTGCCTCTAGCGGCGAATTTGGGCATCTTAAAATAGAACTAAATGCAAGGATCATCACTGATATTTTAAGCTTCTCAATGCAAAAATAATTTTTCAAATCGGACTAATAGTTGCAGATATATGGTGTCCACAGACGGACGGACGTACAAACCGGTAGCATGAGCGCGATCTGTTTTATAATAAACGTGCTAAAAAGTGGAAGAAATTATCAACAGCAGTTGTGAAGGGCATTTAAAGTTGGAAGAGAAGCTTTGTTTCACAGGTTATGAAATGATAAAAGAAGAAGGACAAGACAAATTCCACAATTTCCTCATAAACTCGTACTCACAAAATGTTGTGTCATTTCTAAGCTAATGCTGAATTCTAAATAAGCGTATTTATTGGAGTAAGTTAGTTAAGCTAACACAGCGTTGAATGCACGTTAATACTAATTGCTTCAACCAGCCCCTGAACATTAGAAACAATTTCTTTTAAAAATTTCGTTTAAATAACTTTCTATGGAGAAATAGAAACTTTAAAATTTAAGCGTCACGACTGCAAAATTGCGTCTGGATGATAAATAAAAATGTCATGTTTAAGATCTAAGCAGGCACATGGCAATGTTATGCATACCGTGCTGACATTTACCTGTTTTAATACGGCACCAGAGTGTGTTACCTACACATTTCACATCTTTTTATTCTACTAATAATAACCGTTTTCTGCTGTGCTAAAATCGTTACTAATATCTGTTGCAATATAGTGTTAGAAATCTTATCGTTAAACTTGATCAAACAAAAGTTTATTTTCCTATTTTTTTTTTTTTTCTTTTTTTTCAGAACTTTACGACAGAAGAGCTCGGTTGTAATATCCAAATACGCCATTTCCCGGAAAGGTATAAAACCAGTACAGTTAGAATGAACATTCATACCATAAAAATTCAATATTGCTAATTGAAAGCATAAAGGCCACGTTATGATGTCGATTCGGACGCAGACCAAACAGAATGAAGAGCTAGAAATCTACACTTCAGACTACTTAACCACGGCAAAACAGGTTTCAAGCAGTAATGATAAATAAGCAAAACAAAGAGATTATCCTTGATAAATGTTGATAAAGAATTTAACTGGAATTTACTTATTAAGCGTGTGCTAAATGATTTATTTTCTTTAATCTGAGTAATTGTGTAAAAAATTCAAATTATTTAGTAATTTGTGTGAAAAATTCAAATGATTTAGTTATGCCTCTCTCTCTCTCTCTCTCTCTCTCTCTCTCTGTTTAAGAAATCCATTGACTTACAATAATATATAATGCATTAATTAATACAGAAGGAAATTTTGCCTACGGAATGGCTCAGGCCATTTTCAGAAATATTTTGATTTGAAACATAAGCAATGAAAAGTAATTTATAAACAAAGTATGTCTGCCATGATTTTCCCTAAAGCACAACTTATTGTTAATCAGCATTTCTTATCTTTGACAGGTTAATAGGTCTTCGCCTCTTCATTTATTTTTTGCACTTGCTATTCTTTCATTACTTTCAAAATGCTTGGTAACTCTCAGAACCAAAATAAAGGATTTGTTTTAAACGCAATATCGATCCTATTACTGCTCATTAAGCGGGGTTCGTTCAGAATCGACTTCAAATGGCATTTCCAAGTTTTGTCAGACCAACAAGTGTTGAACTTCTATTTATTTCTGGGGCTCGACATTTTGTCGTTACAGTTAAGATGCATGGTACTCTCAAAATGAGGGTGCGCAGGTGCAAATCAGAGAAGAGGGCGATGAATGAAGGGAAATTGGCGTAATTAGGAAGGGGCTTCTATTCCGGAGATAATAAATTGATTCAAGCCATTATTTGCATGCCTAAATTGATTAACTCCTAACTTTCTGCTTAACACAGTCATTTGCATCATGGATCCCAATTTTTTTTTCTTTTTTTTTCTTCTTTATCCACCCTTCATCTAAATCGTGATAGCGAGAAGTCTCGTCGCAAAGGAAGAATAAAACGCGTATTACGTTTGATCAACCAGCCCCCTCTGGTAAGCCATCTAAGCCGTTACATTCCAATCACGCTCGGGACGAGGGCATCTCGTACATCTAAGCAAATTCAGCTGCCTTCCCTTATCTAACCTTCCACAAAATGCAAATTGAGAGGGATTGCGTTCGGCAATCAATCTGTTGTTCCTCGGGGAGCTTCACGGTTCATCGTCTCTCTTCACTCAAATTACTCTCGCGTCACAACCGAACCGAGCGGGGCGATAAATCTCTATTAAAGAACCGGGATGCTGACTCAAAGCAAAGAGCGATAAGATGACCATCGCCCATCAACCGTCCACCCCCTCCCCCTTCCTCGTGTACCTCGTGATCTTGACGAATCTAATGATTAGCGAACTCTTAAACCATATCCTCCATGGCCGGAAACTTTTTCCGAATGACATATATGGCGCAGAAGACGTGAAATAGTAGAGTCCTCCGGCTGTAATCCGCCCCCGGCATACAGATGGCCGATTACAGTAGCTCACCATCGCAAGGGAAAGGAACCTCCGTGTCAGCGAAAAGACTTGGAGATGGGTTACTGCTACTACTCTGTTAAGGGTGTCATCTGCAGAGGCTCGTGCTTTCAGTGGCCCTTAATAGAATCGTGACCAAGAACGCCATTCCGAGGGATGCGGCTGAAGGGGACGTTTGGAAAGAGACAGTTGATTGAAGGATACTTCGGACGCACGCCTTGAAGAAAGAGCTCATCAGCCACAACTGCCCATTTACTTGGTTGAGGACATGAGACTATGACCCAGCACAATGGCTTCAAGAGGCCTGTTAGTTCGCAAAGTGCAAGGCGCAACCGTTAAGAAGACGCATCCAGGGAGAGCGGTTTCTTCCATCCAATTTGCGACTGGGGAATTCCGGTTTATTTGCTCTTGAGGGGTATCCGCTTTTCCGATATTAAACGCCTCACACTCTAAGAGTAAAAAAAGGCAATGAAGCATAAAGTTGGCTTTGCTGCAGTTTAGAAATGCCCTCTCAAAGTCAGAAACGAACGCTGTTGTAAATAGGATAAAGTGACCCTTTTTCAAGTGGATCTTTAAACTGAAAGCTTCAAACCCTAGTTAGGATAATGGGGAGAAAAAGAAAGGAAAACGCGTGGAAGCGTCTGCGTTCACAGAAAGATATAATGTACTCCAAGACTCCTAGATAAGAACACTACACACGGAAGAGACTAGGCGACTTTAAAAAACGTAGTTTCGGAATTTGTTTGGAAATTGATTTCACTTCTATGTGAAAGGGAAGAGTTTCAGCTGAATTGAACTCGAGCATTCTGTGAAGTCAAAATAATTTTTTTGAACTATCTTACTATTTTTGGTGTTTGACAATTTTAATTAAGTGCAAAACCTGGGAGTGGGAGTTACACTTTTGTGTTTTTAGCGTGAAAGTGTGTAAAACACAAGGTACAATAGTCCCCCTTTATCCGCGGGGATATGTTCTAAGACCGGCAATGGATGCCTAAAACCGCGGATAGTACCGAAAACCCTATATATATTCGTACTATGTTTTTTTTTCTATGCATACTTATGATAAAGTTTAATTTATAAATTACGCACAATAAGAGATTAACAACAATAACTAATAATAAAATAGAACAATTATAACAATATGCTGGAAAAAAAGTTATGTGAATGTAAAACTACCACGAATTTCTTTTTCTTTCTTCAGAATTTCACGGATAGAAGATTCGTTCTTTCAGTAGATCTCAGCAAAAGGATTTTAGTATGCGATCTTTTTTCTTTCCTGATTAAGTCGAGAATTTTCAAGTTTTCATTTAAAGGAAGCATTTTACGGCTTCTCTTTGGCATATCCGAATTGCCAGCATCACTACTCTTGAACTTTGGGGTCATTATTAAGTAAAATAAGGGTTACTTGAACAGAAGCCCTGCAATACCGCGACAGTCGCTCTCATACCTGAGACGGTTACTAACTGACTAACGGGAGGGTAACATATGCAGCGTATATACGCTGGACGAAGGAATAATTCACGTCCCGGACGGGACGCCGCGGGATTTTATAACGCTACTCAGAACGGCGCGCAATTTAAACTTTATAAACTATTTATTTCTGGAATTTTACACCTAATATTTTCGAACAGCGGAAAGCGAGACCGCCGATAAGAGGGAACTGCTGTAATATATTTTCAGACAGGACAATTATCTTCCTTCTACAAAAAGAGGAACCTTTCTCAAAAGAAATGTTTGCATTTGCCAAAAATAATTTCTCAGACGAAAAAAAAAAAAAAAAGAAAGACTATAATTTCTTTTCAAAAGAAATAATAACAGGACTTTTATTCGTATCCAAAAAGTATAAATCCGCATCGTCCCAGCCCTGTCAGTAACGCAAATATTAGTGATGTCTTATTAGATCATCACGTAAGTGCAATAAAAACAAGTTAGTAAAATCATGCAATGCATTGATTATGATACGCTTTCAAACATACCTGAAATTATTACTCAAGTTATGTGGATAATGGCTGTGGAATAAATCTCTATCCTGTGTCCTGACCTTTGACCCCATTTCGATGATATTCAACAGAACCGGTTCAGTATACCTCAGGAATAGCATACTAAAGCTTTGACCCCATTTCGTTGATATTCAAAAGAATCGGTTCACTATACCTCCGGAACAACATGGTAAAGTTTTGTCGCAATCTAAGCATTTTAGGTAAGTTATGATGCACAAGCCCAGCACAAACAGTCTTGCTGGGCCAGCACGGGGCCATTGCTGGCAGCCAGCACTACCAGCAATGGCCCAGCACTATGTTGCCGCTGCCGAACCGTCAATAAAATGTCCGGGCGGCCAACAGAATGACTAGCAGTTCAGGCCAACAGTTGGCACCCCATCAGTTCTCATATACCACAACAGGGCCATCAGTTGTCCATCACAGGCAGTAGCTGCCACAAGTGGTCCTTCAGTGTCCCTGCAAGCACGTGCCAGAAATGATGGCTAGCCTAATGTGGTCCGCTAATGTGCCGGTAGTGGCAGCGGGCAACCACGTGACGTAACTGGTGGCTTGCCGAATCTTGTCCGCCAATTTCCCAGTAGTAGCCATAACAACAAAAAAAAATCGTATTTTCCCAAAGCTACAATTTTTTTTCTACCCTTACTAGACTTGTGAGTTAACGCACTGCGCTGAAGAAATTTTCTCAACAGACCGGAAAAACGCCCCCGTGCATCTGAGCGGATTTGAACCACGGCCGTTGGTGTGGTAGCTGAGCTCTCTACCGACCGGACTAATACGGCGCGCTCGAGCGTTTGCTTACATCTTTCTGTTTCGTATGCAATGTGTAATTGAATGCTGCCCTCTTTCATTTTACAATATTGCGAGGTATTTTTCATAAAAGTCAGTTTCATATAATTCATAAATTAATTTTTTCAACGTAACGATAGTTTTTTTTTACCTTAAAGGAACTTCACTCATTTTCAAGGAGTGTACATACTTAGAGTCGCTTTCCAAAGTTTTGTACTGTCCTTGTCGTCTTGAAAAGGGATTGTTGAATAAATATATATTTACCCGGGTTCATGTCACATTCTGTTACATTTTTAACGTTGTGTCTTTCCTTTCCGTTGTCCGAAGCTACATTTGTTTTAAAGAGTAAAGTTATTTTATTTTACTTTTCGTTATTTTTAGAAGCGAATTCCTTCCAGTCTTGTGTATCCAACCCATGGATGAGTACACCACATAGCGTTGCTTTTTTTTCTTTCAAATAATTAATAAATTTTGTACGCGTATAATTTTTTTTTCCAACAAACGTTGTTTTAATGGTTTTCCAGGACATTTGTTTCAAGCGGTTTCAAATTATTTCTTGTTATTCATCCACTCCATTCCGTGAATTGTTATTCATGGGAATGGAGTGGGTGTATTGAATGGCTGTAATCTAGTATTTCACGGCTTAATCTGATATCTTCGTCGACGTAAAATTTCATTAGGAAATTAATTCGCCTCTCTACATATGGATTTTTTTCTTAACATCCACTAAAATAACAGGATGGCGATAGCGTCGTCTTCAACTAACTGGTACCATGAGAGAGACAGCAAGTGTTGCTTCTGCGCATGCGCAGTCCAGTTGCTTCCACCTGCTGTTGGGGTTGCATTGGTTGCCAGCAACGGGCCACTAGTGGCACTTGCTTGGAGGCCCACAATTCACGGCGATGCTGCATGGTCATCAATGGCTCGCCAACTGATAGAGCTGCCACCAACAGACCACTACCGGGCCGTGAGCGGCAGATTTCAGCCAGCAGTGACCCATCACTTCCAGCTGGTGGCCAGCAGTTTCCCAGCACATGTGTTTCTGCTGGGGTCAATGGAATGGATCCCACTCCAGTGTCCTGACCTTTGACACTGGAGTGGGATCCATTCCATTCAATAGGGTTCGTCCCCATGTGGTTCCTAACCACATACTAAAATTTCATCGAAATCGAACCATTTTTACGCAAGTTATGATGCATAAGGACAATGGAATAAATCCCGCTCTTATGCCCTGCCTGACCTTTGACCCCATTTCGCCCATTTTCAATAGGGTTCGCGCCCAGGTGGTTCCCTACCACATACTAAAATTTCATCGAAATCGAACCATATTTACGCATGTTATGACGCAAAAAGGCAATGGAGTGGATCCCGCTTTTATGTCCTGATCTTTGGCCCCATTCCGCCCATTTTCAATAGGGCTCGTGCCCAGGTGGTTCCCTACCACATGCTAAAATTTCCTCGAAATCGAACCATTTTTACGCAAGTTATGACGCATCAGAGCATGGAATGGATCCCGCTCCTATGTCCTGACCTTTGGGTTCGTTCCCAGGTGGTCCACTACCACATACTAAAATTTCGTCGAAATCGAACCATTTTCACGTGAGTTATCGTGCGGACGGACAGACGGACGGACAAAGCTGGAGCATATACGCTTCTTCAACCTACGGTTGGAAAGCGTAAAAAATGTCTCGCAAGAAAACTTAGTGCGCGTGGTTCCTTGACGTAGATACTTTTTGCCGCTCTGGTGGCGCAGTAGTCTAAGCCTTGGCTTCTTGTTTTTTTTTTTTTTTTTTTTTATTTGAGGTTTAACGACCACCGTGAGCAACTCAATGGGCTATAAGCAGTCGCCCGTCCCTAATTTAGGGTCACTGGTTCCAGGGAAGGGAGAGAGCCAGTGCTGTAAGACAAACACAACATCCATGCCTCACCGGGATTCGAACCCGGACCCCTTACGGACGAATGATCAGAGGCCAGCGTCTTAGACCACTGAGCCACCGGGGCAGCCCTTGGCTTCTGACCATTCTTCCGAGATGGGTCTGTGTACGAATCCCGGTGAGGCATGGATGCTGTTTTTGTCTTACGGCACTGGCCCTAAATTAGGAACGGGAGACTGTTTATGGCCCATAGAGTTGCTCACGGTTGTGGTTAAACCCCCTAACCCCCCTCTCCCCCAAAACGATACTTTGTTCGCCCATGGGTAATGTCATGTGCTCCTTTAATTTTTTATGGCATTATCATGAAACAGCAAAAAGATCTTTTTTCCTTGAAAAAATTAGAAACTTTTACCCGATACAAAGATTATTTCAAATCTACGTCTTACAATCTTGTTATGCAAGCCAGTGCTGAAGTTTCTCCACAGAAAAACATAAAAAATGTACAAAAAATATGAAAAATATACGAAATCGTGCGGAATTCTGTAAAACAAATTACCTCCTGAAAAAGAAGACAACGTATTCTTTAAGAAAATAGGAATTAAACATAAACTTCTAGGAACAGATGAACAGGATAAATACACATAGATAAATATAATCGTCAAGATCATCACTACTATTCGCATTTACGCCAAATGGACGGGAAAGCTTTGAGTCAAAAGAAGAAGTATTAATACATACATACGAAACCTTACCGTGGCTTTGAAGTTCCCCTTTGTTTTCACCACGGCAACGCAGTGGTTTAAGCGCTGGCTTCTGAACATTCATCTGGTATGGGTTCGGGTTCAAAGCCGTGTGAGGCATAAATGTTGTGTTTGTCTTACGGCACTGGCCCTCTCCTTTCCTAGGAACCAGTGGCCCTAAATTAGGGACGGGCGAGTGCTTATAGCTCACTGAAAAGGTGGTCATTAATCCCCTCCTCCCGAAAGAAAAAGAGTTCCATTTTGCATTTACAGCCCTGTATTTGTACTTGATTAATCAGAAAAGAACGACCTCAATTACTTCTGCGCGAATCGACTCACTCTTACAAATTTAAGATCGCTAGAATTTGTTTGAGGTTTGGGTTGAATATACTCTTCTACGAAATTCGCCACAAACTTGGTGTTGAATTTTTCGGGGGGGGGGTTAACGACAACAGTTAGCTATAAGCAGTCGCCCGTCCACAATTTAGGGTCAATGGATCCTGGGCAGGCAGACATTAAGTGCCGTAAGACAAACACGGCATCTATGCCTCACACGGGATTCGAACCCGGACCCATCTCTGACGAAGGAGCCAGCGCTTAGACCACTACGCCACCGGAGCATCTTTTGAAGACCTAATTAATTCATTTACCAATCGAAAAAATATGCTTGCCTTTTACTGGATAAAATAACCGCCAGCATAAATAATTTGGGGATTCAGGGCACGTCAGGTCTCTGTGAGGCCATTTCCCTGTTTTCGTTTGCTGCTATTAATTTTTAATTGCACATAAATACTGTATCTCTGATTCATGATGTTATAATGTAACAGCATAAATATTCAAGTAAATAAAAAAATAACCACCGGCATTTAGGATCCTCGCCTTCTATAAATTAAAGACACTTAAATTTAGGTGATTTACACCGATTTCATGCTGTTCACTTTGTCTCGCGACATTTGTACACTCAGTGGGTAAGACTTTGGCATAAAAAACTCCATGAAATTATGCTGGGACTGTCGCATCATGATTTATGTGTGTTGAATTAACGTATTTGTTGTCAAGGGAAAAGAAAAAAGTTTAGTTTCTTTTGTCATTCCTGTTGTTTCTTTTAGGGAATTGGGGAAAAAATGAACCTTTATTACGTAGAAGTCTTTTTCGTACTTCTACGTTATTTTAAAAAAGCATAACCATAAGATGAAATAGTTTCTAAATTAAACCTTAACGGCCAGGCGAAAAATGTAAACAACAAAAGTCAAACTTACGGAAAAGATGCTTTATTCAGGATGTAGCACTTCCATAACAAATCATAGCATCACATAGTACTTCTCTCCACACACCACACAGCTCTTAACACAACGCTCAACTTACAACACTTCTCCAAGCAACGCTCTCTTTAACAACGCTCGCAAGCAACGGTTTAGTCGTCATTTTTATTTCTCGTTCTTATCTTATCTCAGGCATACGTCACGTTCATTCAACCTCAATTATGTAGCCAACAGTATTCGTTTGAGAGAAAAGATATTACGTTAAGAGTGAAGTAAAACTGAGAATAAACTCAAGATTTACATAGGGAAAGAAACTAAAAAGGAAAGTTAATTTAGAATATACGTCACACCATATATAAGTTGTTGAGAATTATGTTGTACAATTTTGAAAGGAGAAGTTTCCAGTAAAAATAGCCAATGGTGTGTGTGTGGGGGGGGGTGCAATGCAGCATCAATAACTGAAATGCCCTTACAGAAAAATGTAAATTTCAAGTTTCTTTTGAATGCTCTGGTTGAATTCAACATGATTGTTCACAAAAGAGTAGCTGAAAGCCGAACCCGAGGCATGTGTAGATTGTGCTTATTTCATAGGGTACAGAGAAAAATCGATTGTACGAATTCTGGTTTCAAGAACTGATTTTATGGACAGATCCACGTGATATTTCTTCCCCTAACGAATTCTTGTCCACCTTTACCCCATCTACATCAAATTCGTTATAGTCGGTTTTATTTTTTCAAAGCCAACTATATCTGCAAGCCACTTCGCTGTCCCAGTTTGTCTTCGATAAAATTCCACGACTAAGGTTTTTGGTTTTATGAAAATGAATCACTTTTTAAGTCACACAGGCGTCTTCATTTTTTGTTAATAATGCAGTAAGTTTTTTTTCAGTGTTTAAATTCGCAAGTACAGTATATACACACCCACGAATTAAAAAACAGAAAAGTTGAGAAATCTAAGCCTGTTACACTGAGCATTAATTAACAACGAAGTAAAAGAAATTAAGAAGTTAAGAACTGGTGTAAGTGTTGTAATAGTGCTTGATTGTTACAAAGCAAACTGAATTTATTCTTATATCACAAAAAGTAAAGACAATTAAAGCATTTTTTTTAAAATCTGAGACTGAAACAAGTGTTGCTCATGAGAAATGCGTGAATTTATTCAAAGAAAGAAACCTGGAACAAAAAAAATTTAGAAAGTACTTTATAGATTACATAGTGTTGTTCTTCTGGGAGTTTTGCAGCAGATGAAGAATTCATGTGTGATTCTGTAAATTGTGCTATTAGTTTAACAGATCGTTGTTGCCCACTCAGGAAAACTAACAAGTAATAAAACAAGTACCTATGAAATTGAATGAAATCAAAAGTTAGTAGCGACTGTGATTGGTTGAACTACAAAACTAAATTCAGATTACTCTTTTGAAATCTTAGCCTAGAAGCACTCGCCGTCCCGGTGGCGTGGTGGTCTAAGGCGCTGGCTTATATCCTTCGCCTTACTTGGGTCCGGGTTCGAATCCCGTGAGGCATGGGTGCTTGCCTTTCGGCACTGGCTCTCTGTGTACATTGGTCATTTAGCATACTGTAGAAACCATGTTTGATATCCACTTGTTGATCTGAAACGTCGGCCTGTTTGTCATGGCTCTGTACCAGCAGGTCCAATAAAGCATTTTTTAAACCTCCAATAAAAAAAAACAAAAAAAAAACACTCATTGATTAAAGCATGAAGAGTCTGAGAGAAAGTTAGGTAACAAGAAAATGCCCTTACTTCTGTAAGCTGACTGTGACAGAAATGACTTAGGCTGTAATTTGATGTAATGGGTCCATCAAGACTATCGTATTAGCTTAAGCACATTACGTATGAATGAACTTCCAGTGCTGCTCTGTAAAAGAACAGCTTACGTCAAAAAACATTGGCAGTTGCTTTCAGTATCATTTTTCTTGAGAAGCAATGCGACTTCTGATGTCCCCATCTAAAAAAATTTAAGCTTCTACTGCTTTTACACAATGTTCCACCTGACATCGAAAATGTAAGCTTCTACTGCTTTTACACAATGCTCCTTCTGGCATCGTAAATGTAAGCTTTTACTGCTTTTACGCAATGCTAGCGCCCTTTGACATCGAAAATGTAAGCTTCTACTGCTTTCACACAATGCTCCTTCTGACATCGAAAATATAAGCTTCTACTGCTTTTACACAATGCTCCTTCTGACATCGAAAATGTAAGCTTCTACTGCTTTTACACAATGCTCCTTCTGGCATCGTAAATGTAAGCTTTTACTGCTTTTACACAATGCTAGCGCCCTTTGACATCGAAAATGTAAGCTTCTACTGCTTTCACACAATGCTCCTTCTGACATCGAAAATATAAGCTTCTACTGCTTTTACACAATGCTCCTTCTGACATCGAAAATGTAAGCTTCTATTGTTTTTACACAATGGTCCTTTTGACATCGAAAAACTTTAGATACGTGATATGAAGCCTAAATATACATAGCCGAAGTCCACAGTAGAGTTTAGGTAGTTGTTCAGGAAGAAGTGATTTGTGGTAGATCTTCAGCCATTTAAATATGAACTGATGAAATCCAGAGGTTAGAGTAAATCAGACAATATCAGGAGTTGAATCATCAAATCCGGAATATTTTAATTTGGCCAGTGCTTGGCAGGACACAAAAACAGCAATCTCTGCTGATGTGAGGAATGAGCTCCTCTTCGAAAGAGGTTACGATACTATATTATATTATCTGCTAAAAAACATAGTTGTTGACAATCATCTTCATTTTTAAACAATCAAATTCAATATTACTGTCAAAGAAGAGCTTATCCCTTATTCCCGTAGCCCTACTTGGGGGATTTGTTGCTAGAGAATATCCTAAAGAATGTAGATGGGACATGTATGTACTGAAGAATGCAGATGAGAGAGTTTCTGGATATCAGATTCTTGCATAAAGGACTGACGAAGATTTCTTTTTCTGGATTTAACAGACACACGGAGCATCTAAGGCTACAGGTCGTCGCCCGTCCCGGATTTGAGGCTACTGGTACAAGGAAGAGACAGAGCAGCATTGTAGGACAGACGCAAGACTCGTGCCTTGCAGGATTAGCCTGGAAACCCGCACCTCTGATCATTCAGCTACTGGGGAAGCCACGAAGATGTTTTAGACGTTATCTCAGAAGGACAAGACACTGTTGAACAAAAAGAAAAGGGAGTGGAATAAGTAAGTCATTCATTTCTTGAATTTTACGACAACCTGGATATTGCTGTGAATTTCAACGAGACGCGCCGGTGGCGCAGTGGTCTGAGCGCTGGTTTCTGACTATTTGTCCGGGTTCGAGTTCCGGTGAGGCTTGGATTTTGTGTTTGCCTTACGGCACTGCTTTTCTTCCTTCCCTGGAATCAGTGGCCCTAAATTAGTAACTGAGACTGCTGAGTTGTTCACGGTGGTCATTAACCTCCTAAATAAACAAAAACCTTTAAAACGCAACAAGAAATATTAACCTTTGAACGATATTCTTATTTTCAAAGTGACTAAAAATCGAAAGTGTGTATAAACCTATCAAAGTGCTACAAACAAGTTTAGAACAGCATAAATCGCTTAATTTATTAGCAGAATGCATCGTTTGAAAAAAGGAAAGACTAAAACCGGCATCTAAGACTCAATGGTGAATTATCGGAAAAGCCTCAACAGAACGCGAATCAGGTTTTCGTGCTGTTTTTGATTCTCGGATGATCCTTAAAATTTTAACCAAACTCTTAAACATGGGATTTTTATTGTAGTATTAAAAGAAATCCGTCTTGTTGCACGATGATATTTATTCAGCTAAAAAACAAAATCTATATACAGTTTAAAAACACATGAGCACTTTCGGTGTCACATTGACACCTTCATCAGATGTGATTTTACCATGTCGTTACATGCTGGTCTTAAGTACGTGGAGTAGATGCATCATGGGAAAGGTAATGTCAATGTCACATGATATACCAGATAACAAGACAATCAAAAAAGGCATAATTAGCCAATGAAGATCACTTAACAGAAACAATTGCTATTGTGCTGTCTTTCCCAACAAGATTGCTCCAAGGTTCAGGTAAAACATAAGGATAATAGTCATTACAGCAATGTGTATTATAAGCTGAAATATAGAGGCTTTCTGTAAATAACAAGGAATAAACAGAGTTAGGTGTGTTTATGATCTTAGCGTTGTCCCAGTCTGGGATGGAATTTCCAGCACTTATGGTTCTTGCAAAAGAGGTGCTTTGGTGATTCATTTTTAGATCATATCTGTGTTCATTTAATCTCAAATCCAAATTTCTTTTGGTAGAACCCACATAATGATTATTTAGTTCACCAGAGATAGTGTCGAGCATAGGAATAACATACACACCCCATTTTTTCCCTTTGTCAATTTTGTCACGATCGTTGCGGATAATGGTATATAGATTGCATGATCGTATTCCAAATTGTATTTTATGACCAGAACATATGTTGGTAAGGAGGTTTACAATATGTGGATTAAAATCAACAGATCCAACATACGTTTTAGGCACTTGTTCACTAATTAAAGCAGTTGACATAGAAAACCGTACTTTATTGTGCACCCCCTTAACAACGTTGTCCGGGTAACCATGGTTTTTAGCGAGGGATGATATCCATTGTAGTTCTTGAGCTCTGGCGAAATGGCTAGAAGAATGTGAATATGCTCTTCTAAATAGGAAGTGCAGAGCAGAAATTTTATGCTGAAAAATGTGAGCAGAATTGTACGGAATTAGAGTGGGTGTGGAAGTAGGTTTTCGATAAACGGCAAAAGACAGGGAATTGTCAGAAGGGTTACGAGTAATTTGAAAGACAAGATAAGGTAAGACGAAATTATTTTCAAGTTCTATCGTGAGTTTGATGGAGGGTATTGAGCAGATATAGCGTTGACAAACTGATGTAACTGATTTATGGTATATGGCCAAATTACCAAGATGTCATCAACGTAACGGATATAGAGACTAGGTTTTTGTGGGAATTCTTGTATGACTTTATTTTCAATATGCTGTAGAAGAATTTCTGCTAAGACTGCGGATAAAGGTGAACCCATGGCTGTCCCGTCGGTTTGTTGGTAAAAAATGTTCTGAAATTTGAAAAACGAACGCTTTTTAATGAGATAAAGACAATTCACTATGAAAGCAATATCATTGGCAGGAATGTCAGAATCAATTAGTAAAGCCTGAATCAACTCAAATGTAGCTTCCATAGGTACATTCGTGTATAACGAAACTACATCTAGGGACGCCAAAAAATAGGAATTTGGTAGTGGCTGAATTAACTTTAACCTATCAATAGTTTGTGTGGTGCTCTTTATTGAGTAGGAAGAATTCACAGTAAATTTGGTGAGATAACTTGCCAAGGCTTTTTCCAAAGGTCGGGTGGAGGCAATGTAACCTGATACAAGAGGGCGAATAGGGTACCCTTCCTTGTGTAGTTTTAATCTACCAAATAAATCAGGCACATGGCAGCCGGGTGGTGGATTGAAGGCTTTTGAAAAGGAGTCTGGAGGAGCTGAAGAGTTCTTAAGGCGGCTTAAAGCACTAACAGTAGCCCTGGTGGGGTCTCGTTCCACTATTACATGAGGGACACTAGAAATGGCATTGAGCATTTTTTGAATATAATCACTTTGATTTAAAAGCACAACTTGACTAGTTTTATCAGCTAAAAGAATGGCAATATCTGGGTCCTTTTTCAGTTCAATCAGCTGCTGCATTTCCTCATGAAGCTGGCATTCTTCGGTGGTTTTACACCGTCTTGGATTCGGTTTGTGAAGAGACCTTGCGATTTTCATTCTTGCGAAGTTCCTATCTTCTATTGGAAGTGAATATAGAATTTTCTTAATTTGCGGAACTGTTTTGAATAAGTCCACTTTACGTTGGTTAGGGTAAGCGAACTTGTATCCTCGTTGCAAGGCTCTTAGTTGAATGGGATTCAGAACTTTATCACTTAGGTTTCTGACTCCATTATGTGAATCACAGTTATAGCTGTCATGGTCCAGTTCATGCAAATCCAATCCATTACCCACATTAGGTGATCCATGTAATGATCCTTGTTCAGAAAGGCCGATAGGATGTCTTGTTTGAAATCCGAACAGCTTATGCGTTCTACTACGAACTTCAGAATCCACCAACAATCTTAGTTTTTTCACATGGGTGTTAAATAAAACCTTCATTTCATTTTCGATTACTGCTGCAATTAATTACCCACATTAGGTGATCCATAATTGAGAAAATTCTATATTCACTTCCAATAGAAGATAGGAACTTTGCAAGAATGAAAATCGCAAGGTCTCTTCACAAACCCAATCCAAGATGGTGTAAAACCACCGAAGAATGCCAGCTTCGTGAGGAAATGCAGCAGCTGATTGAACTGAAAAAGGAACCAGATATTGCCATTCTTTTAGCTGATAAAACTAGTCAAGTTGTGCTTTTAAATCAAAGTGATTATATTCAAAAAATGCTCAATGCCATTTCTAGTGTCCCTCATGTAATAGTGGAACGAGACCCCACCAGGGCTATTGTTAGTGCTTTAAGCCGCCTTAAGAACTCTTCAGCTCCTCCAGACTCCTTTTCAAAAGCCTTCAATCCACCCCCCGGCTGCCATGTGCCTGATTTATTTGGTAGATTAAAACTACACAAGGAAGGGTACCCTATTCGCCCTCTTGTATCAGGTTACATTGCCTCCACCCGACCTTTGGAAAACGCCTTGGCAAGTTATCTCACCAAATTTACTGTGAATTCTTCCTACTCAATAAAGAGCACCACACAAGCTATTGATAGGTTAAAGTTAATTCAGCCACTACCAAATTCCTATTTTTTGGCGTCCCTAGATGTAGTTTCGTTATACACGAATGTACCTATGGAAGCTACATTTGAGTTGATTCAGGCTTTACTAATTGATTCTGACATTCCTGCCAATGATATTGCTTTCATAGTGAATGCTCTTCATCTCATTAAAAAGCGTTCGTTTTTCAAATTTCAGAATATTTTTTACCAACAAACCGACGGGACAGCCATGGGTTCACCTTTATCCGCAGTCTTAGCAGAAATTCTTCTACAGCATATTGAAAATAAAGTCATACAAGAATTCCCACAAAAACCTAGTCTCTATATCCGTTACGTTGATGACATCTTGGTAATTTGGCCATATACCATAAATCAGTTACATCAGTTTGTCAACGCTATGTCTGCTCAAAACCCCTCCATCAAACTCACGATAGAACTTGAAAATAATTTCGTCTTACCTTATCTTGACTTTCAAATTACTCGTAACCCTTCTGACAATTCCCTGTCTTTTGCCGTTTATCGAAAACCTACTTCCACACCCACTCTAATTCCGTACAATTCTGCTCACATTTTTCAGCATAAAATTTCTGCTCTGCACTTCCTATTTAGAAGAGCATATTCACATTCTTCTAGCCATTTCGCCAGAGCTCAAGAACTACAATGGATATCATCCCTCGCTAAAAACCATGGTTACCCGGACAACGTTGTTAAGGGGGTGCACAATAAAGTACGGTTTTTTATGTCAACTGCTTTAATTAGTGAACAAGTGCCTAAAACGTATGTTGGATCTGTTGATTTTAATCCACATATTGTAAACCTCCTTACCAACATATGTTCTGGTCATAAAATACAATTTGGAATACGATCATGCAATCTATATACCATTATCCGCAACGATCGTGACAAAATTGACAAAGGGAAAAAATGGGGTGTGTATGTTATTCCTATGCTCGACACTATCTCTGGTGAACTAAATAATCATTATGTGGGTTCTACCAAAAGAAATTTGGATTTGAGATTAAATGAACACAGATATGATCTAAAAATGAATCACCAAAGCACCTCTTTTGCAAGAACCATAAGTGCTGGAAATTCCATCCCAGACTGGGACAACGCTAAGATCATAAACACACCTAACTCTGTTTATTCCTTGTTATTTACAGAAAGCCTCTATATTTCAGCTTATAATACACATTGCTGTAATGACTATTATCCTTATGTTTTACCTGAACCTTGGCGCAATCTTGTTGGGAAGGACAGCACAATAGCAATTGTTTCTGTTAAGTGATCTTCATTGGCTAATTATGCCTTTTTTGATTGTCTTGTTATCTGGTATATCATGTGACATTGACATTACCTTTCCCATGATGCATCTACTCCACGTACTTAAGACCAGCATGTAACCACATGGTGAAATCACATCTGATGAAGGTGTCAATGTGACACCGAAAGTGCTCATGTGTTTTTAAACTGTATATAGATTTTTTTCTATGTATTAAGTTTTGACATATATATTTACCTATTCAGAGTTATGGTACTACAGCTGAATGGCAACCTTAAATTCCGCAATAAAGTTATGCTCTACCCATTTAAGCTGCGATTGCGTGCCAGGTTTGCCCAAAGTTCACCTTAGTTCATTAATCTTTTCTTGCAGAAGTTCCTGTCAGACATAATAAAACACCACACCTCACATTAACTTTTTTCCGCGAGTGTATGCTTCAGGAATGGAAACAATTCTAACAACATGATAACTAGTTTTTGCAAATTAATCTATATCAGAATTCCGCAGCTCTAGCAATCTCAGAAGTTTTTTTCCGATGCTCAGATAAACACGTGCCAACGGTTACTGTTAGCAAATTCTTTGCTCCCGAGAAGACTCCGAGGGGAAAAGATACGCCCCCTACAAGTAATCACGACATTCTTTTCCCCAGAAACCATAGAGGGAGGCACAAAGATTATGCCCTTGGCGAAAGTATGTTGTCCATTAGCAATATTAAGTCGGCCAAACATTGCAGTGCCGCCACGTATCTTAAACAAATAGGATTCCGTCTTGTGGATAAACAAAACAGCATAACTCTTTTTAATAGCATATTGTATATATATACACTCCTTTGTATACTTCAGGCAGAAAATCATTATTGATGATGAGGGAAAAATAACTGATAGAATCAAAATTGGATGTGCTTCCTTTATAAAACATGCAGATATTAAAAAATGAATTACTGTGCATCTCCTTTTAAAAAGAAAAATACGATAAGAGTATGTCTCCGGTAATGATATATGGAAGAAGCAAAATTTGGATTTTCTCCCAAAGCTATGGCCCATTCCTTGTTTTGACTTTTTCCATTTTTCTCACAGAATATGAATACCTCAAAGAAAAAAAGAAAATAGCTTTCTGCGTATTACTTCAGATACCTGGGTTAGGTCTATATTATGGTTTATGTCATTGTGTGAAACTGAACATGTAATGTTGTAAAAATGGCTGTTTGTAGAACACTTTGTGTACCTAAAAATAGACTATGCCACTTTCTGGGCACTAGAAGACTGGTTTAGAATCACAAAAAGACCAATATAATTTTTGATTCTCACTTTCCTGTTCTTCCAGGAGCATTCCACGAATTGCTCTGTGTGTGCGCAATTTCGAGAGCAATCAAATTTACTGTTCAATAAGCAAAAAAAGATTGTCATTAAAGAAAACTTTCAGTTTCGTGTCCACATCTTAAATGAGTGTCTTTGTGTCTAATTAGTTCAGAGAATGTGCAAAACTGCTGGCTCAGTTAGTCGCTCAAAACTGTGTTTGTCCAAAGATTCTAATACATTTTGTTGATACACAAAAAATTTTGAAAAGTTGAAGCAATTTTGAAAATTTTATTCACAAAATAACGTTCAGTTATAATCGAAGATGGACTGGAAGCTATCACTTCGAAGTAAATGAACAATAATTATGACACCGAACTATCGATTTTAACGAAAAGTCTTTCAAATTAGAATAAGGCGTGAAAATTTAAAACATAATGTTCATCGAACATTCATTGACATAAAATATTTGAAAAATAAAAAAAATATCTGTTCGTCAAAGAGAACGATGGCCGATAGAAAAAAAAACATCTTTTGGAGGCATAGGACTGATTGAAAATAGAAATATTATCTCTACCGAAAACTGAATTACGGTTGAAGAAAGAAACGGATGATCCACGGGAATCTTATAAGGGGAAGCGAAAAATGAAACTTAAATTGCCGAAATTAAGCTATGATGTGGTCAAATATGGAATTCACATCTTTTGAGTAAAAACATATTTTACGGATAAAATGTCTGTTCATAGCCTGCAATGAAACTGAAGGAAATTGTCGAAATTAAAAGCACTGCAGCAAGTATAAGTAAAATAATAGATTAAAAAATGAATTATTTTTTTATATATCTTACAAAAAGTCAGATATATAAACAATTTAATTCAGAAAACTCTCGAAAGCCCCCTTGTATTCACTAAAATATTATTTACAAAGGAACAGTGTATATCAAAAGCAAAAAACTTTTTTCCGTCGAACTTTCAGATTCGAATAATAAAAATAAGCATTTGTTCCCCAGCAGAAAAATTGCTTATCATTAAAGCAGGAAATGTATGTAAATCTTTATCATAGTGACTGGAATCCTAGGCTAAAGTAATTGTTTCAATCGATATTTTCGAAGAGAATTAATGAGTTCAGATGCAAATTTGAGTCTTCTGCCTTCTGCAGCGTTAAGGAAAAGGAAAATGCGTACACAGAACCTTTCCCACAATAAAAACTTCCTGATCTAATTCTTTTTTTTTTTTTTTTTTTTTTGAAGCGCGTTTTTAAATTTCGAGAAAATCAGCAAAAAGAATGCGAGCATTTAGCAATCTACCGCAAAAATTGGGCGTCACTTAGAATACACAATCTGGGCAGTGTCATTCATAGAGAATGGTACCAAATACAGAGATAAATCTTTTATAAGGATTGTTAGAATGAGAAATACTTTTGCAAGCAGGAATACGCACTTATATCTACTAAGGGTAGAAATGTTCAATCAGAAAATGTAGGCAAAATGTTTTCATAGTGGAAGATATCAAATAATTTTTCAAATCCTATGCTTAGAGCAGAAATACCGAGAAAAGCAATATAATTTCATGTCTCCAGGTCAAAATATTCTTTGGTATTTGAAGAAGGAAATGTGTACAAATGTTTTTTTACAACCAAGGGTGTCAGACGAAGAAAATATTTTTGTAATTGGAATTTTAGAAACAGAAATACTGTTGCGAATAGAAATATGCGTTCTTGAAACTCAACGGTAGAGCTGCGCATTATGAAAAAGTAGAGAATGCAATGGAAATATTCTTCATACACTATGAAAAAAGTTCTGAAATTCACGAGCCACTTTCCGTGGTTCCTTTCGTGAATTAACAAAGCGTATTTTTGATGCCATGTTTTCCATAAAATGACGGAAAGACTGGTAACAGACAACAGAAGGGCAACAGTACAGCAAATTACAGACCATCTTAATCAAGGATGCCCTCAACTGATCTCTGCACGCACTGTTTGCCGTACACTGCATCGGATGGGATATGGCAGCCGAAGGACTGTTCGAACACCTTTGCTGTCTGCAGTTAACAAAAGAAAATGTCTCCAGTTCTCACAGGAGCACAAGGATTGGACAATCGATAATTGGAAGCAAATTATATGATCCGATGAATCACGTTTTCAGTTGCACCATGCCAATGGCCGAGTGAGAATTTGGCGGAAACAGCACGAAAGCATGGACCCCAAATGCATTGCTACAACCCTTCAAGCTGGTGGAGGCAACGTTATGGTTTGGGGAATGTTTTCCTGGCATGCTTTGGGCCCTTTAATTCGTATTGATCAACGTCTGACTGGCGCATCATATCTAAACATCGTTGCGGACCAAGTGCATCCTGTCATGTGGATGGTTTATCCCAATGGCGATGGCTACTTTCAAAAAGATAATGCGTCCTGCCATAGTGCTCGTATTGTACAAAATTGGTTTTATGAACATGCCGGTGAGTTTACTTTGCTTAGGTAGCACCCAGAATCTCCAGATCTCAACCCCATTGAGAATTTGTGGGATGAAGTTGAACAAGGCATCAGACAGCTGGATCCACAACCCTGCAATCTCACACTCCTGGAAAGTGCTGTTCATCAAGCATGATCTCAGATTCCACAAACCACCTATCAACATCTCGCGGAGTCCATGAAACGAAGAATCGACGCAATATTAAAGGCAAAAGGGGGCTCAACGCAGTACTGAGCGGGTGGTTATAATAAAGTGGCCACTCAGTGTATATCAATCCGTGGAATCTTGAAGACAAAAGCTATTATGGCTATCAAGAGTAAATTGTATATTTCGGAGTTTTGTGAAATAATACAAATAAAACAGTACATTTCACCTTTTCTAAAAGATAATTGAAAGTCATTGTCAGAGTAAAAGGATCTCAAGTTGCAAAGCATTCTGTTGTTTCGAAATATCACGGTGAAAAAAAAATACATAATTTGTGATAAGTTCTCTCATAAAAAAATAAAATTATTACAAACCTAGTCAGGAAAATAGTAAGCTCCAAAAGAAAATAACACGACTAATTCATTCGCATTAATGACAAAAACATTTCATCAGAGCACTGGTTTTACCTTGAACTTGACTGCGACTTCCGAGTATTTCTGTCGCAGTAAATTAAACGCGCAGTTTCTGTTGAGCCAACCAAACCGACCTCGGAACGAATCGAACCGGTGCGAAATGATTAACAGGGCTGAAAAATTCAGGGTCTTTGATTTTGCGAAATTTCTGTATTATAAATACGGAAAAATTTGAAACAGACTTTTCGGAAATAAAAGGAATTGCTAACTAGGGAAAATCTGAAAATACGGGAATTTTTAAAAACGAAAATTTCGTTAAAAGACAGGCGCCTGCCGGAAACTTTACTGCACATTTCTTTTTTACAAATTTTCCGTGAGTTCACACCACTTATTTTTTACTGTGTAGTGGAAGTTATACGACGGGTATCGGATATTTAAAATGCGATTTTTAGAAGCAGATATAGCAAGGAAGCACAATACATGCACACTGCTCGACATTGAAATTGATCCACCTAGAAGGAATATGGGTACCAGCAGGTGCATGCAAGCGAATTAGATACACCAATCATTCGAGTATGCAACCAGTGGCATGAGATCTGCGAGAGATGAAATGGTAAACATGGGCCATCGAAGCCATGTCGTGTATCATCTCCAGGTAGTAAGGAACTGGGTAACTGAGTGTTGGAGACTTCTACAGAATATCCAAGGGCCGACGATGCCTCGCAGGCCTCCTCCCTGATTCTATCATCAGCGGGACTCGTTCGAGAGATAAAGGATCGTAGGCCTCCGTGAAGCTGTTTGGTCGATTCGAAGAATCGCGGTACATGTACATACATTGGGATGCAAGAACAATTGACGTTGCTGGCAACAGTGATTGCAAGAAGGCACCGACATTAGCCACAGCGGGACCGGTACAGCCAGGTGGACTTCAGCATGCATCGAGAAGAGTATACGTTGCCACGACGGCGCCAGGCAATTGCGAAGCCACAGGCTACTTCAGAGAGCATTCCACAGGCTGTAGCGACGGTTATAGATATCCCTGCTACGACTCGGAGGCATGTTTACACTCCGACAGCTGCCTGTCGACAGAAATGGCACTATGTTGTGCTCAGCGATGATTTGTGGTTCTGCCTCAGTGCCGACAATAGGCGAGTTTGCGTCTGACGACAATTTGGCCATAGGAAAGATCTAGCCAATCTCCGCGAGCAGCATTCTGCTTACCAACTAGCATCCTCGTATAGGGTGTCATTAGTTACGACAGCCTGTTAGTTCTGATACGCATAACAATCACGGTGACATCACGACGCTCCTTGGATGCCATTTCACAACCTGTGTTGTTGCCATTTTTGAGTGGTATCCGGGATGCTGTTTTTCAGATATACAGCTCTCGGACACACACCGCTAACATCTTCCGAACGTGCCGACAAGGAGTCCATATGATTCAATGGCCAGCATGATCTCCGGATCTATAACCCACTGAGTATGGAGCAGACCTTACTGGATGACGCTTGCAAGCCTCTCCTCTCCCCGCCTGGAGTACCGGTGAATTATGGGACCAAGTAAGTGTTTCGTGGTTCCAGTTACCCCAGGACAACATTATAGGGTTGTGTCACACCATGCCGCTCAATGTGTCTGATTGTATTGCACAATATAGTAGGCACACGTGGTACTGACTTCTGTAGCGTGATCCTGTCTGACTGATGTATTACGTTATAAATTAAGTAAGTGTTACTCGTCCCATTTCTAGAAGTGGATATACAATCGCCAATAGAAATACAAAATTACGACACCGAATGCAGAAACTGTGCATTATGAAAAATTAGGAAATTTATGCTAAATGATTCCCATACTGAAAGGCATCGAACACAGAAAGAATTATAATGTGGTAGAAATATTCTTATCATATTACGTGGGAAATACGTCATGATAATTAACACAGCAATCAGACATCTCTGAATTGACTGTATTTACTGTTCTTTACGTAATATCAATCACATCAGAAATCTTGAACATTTCAGGGCGATGCAAATTCTCCTGCTCCAGGGCGGGAGAATTTGCGGGAGAAAACATCATATACACTCAATTCAGAGATGTCTGATTACTGTGTTAGTTATCATGACGTATTTTCCACGTATTATGAGAGGAATATTTCTTCCACATTATAATACTTCGAAAACTGGTGATATGCTTAACAACGCTAGATGGCAGCACAGTTGCTCCGATTAAGAATGAGGTCAGATTACTTTTCGATGCACTTAACACTCAGATACTTGTGACTTTCTCGTCCTGGGTGGTGTAACGGTTAGCATACTCGAACGGTAATCGGGAGATGCAATTTTCAAGTTTTCTGATGTGATTGATATTACGTGAAGAACAGTAAATACAGTCAATTCAGATAAGTCTCGTTGCTGTGTTAATTAATTATCAGGGCAGAAATAATTTTTTAAATCGAAATTTTAGAAGTAGAGATAACAGAGTAAACACAAAATATATCTACTTCCCATAGGGGAAGATTTGTGCATTAATTTGGGTAGAAAATAGGAAAAAAGAAATACAGTTGGGGTTATGGAAGTAGATATATGACTGTGAAGGGAAGTATGCATTTATGTTCCAAGATGCAAAACTGTGCACTACAAAAAAGTCGGAAAATATGTGTAAAATAATATCCCACTCCGTGAAAGCTACGCAACATGAAAACGAAATTTTGAAATCCGACTTGTGCAAGACCAGATAACGAAAAAAAAAATAAAAAAATAAAAAAATAGAGTGCTTACTTTGCCGCCACAATAGCCGAGTAGTCAGAAACGTAGGTTTCTGGCTTGTCCTCAGAGCAGCGCAGATATTTGGGTACCGACACTAGTGCCATGCTAATTTTACGAAGCTGGCTCTCCTCCTCCATGTAACGAAAGCTCTTAGATTAGGGACAAGCGACTGCTTGTGGTCTTTAGAGTAGCTCACAGTGATCGTTAAACCCCAAACAAAAATAAGAGTATCTATTTACCGGCATAGAGAGAAAGCTGTATAACATTTGAAGTAGAAAAAGTAAAAAATGTGCACATGATGGTCTTCGTGGTGAAAAATATCTGAAGCCGAAAAGTATGTTTTCAGTTGGAATCTCAGAGGCAATCATACAGATGAAAATAAATTTCAAAGTCGAAAATATCTGCACTTATGCTTCTTAATGGCAAAATTATGCAGCAAAAAGAGGTCAGGCGGTACAGAACTTCGATCTCACACTTCAACTACTCAATGCAAAAAAAAAAAAAAAAAAAAAAGTGAAATCGGGCTAGGTGAAAATATCGTGCCGACAGACGGACGAACTTTTTTTTCTAAAAGAGGAGCTAAATATAAATTACAATGGTTCACTCATTTCGTGAATTTAGTCAGCATCTGGTCTTCCATGTCACGTTACTAGATCTGAGTTTGTAATTTGTCGTTAGAGTGAGAACTGTTAGGATTTATTACTTTTGGAATACTGTCTGGTCTTTATAGATTTTTTCCACTGATTTTGTAAGCAGGGTTGGACAAAGAAGACTTCGTGCCTGGGCGTTTGATCGCGCACGGACAGGGGAGAGACCCCTGTCTCTCATTCTCGTGACATCACGATTCTCTCTCCTCATTTTTTTTTTTTTTTTTTTGGTTGAACGACCACTGTGAGCAAATCAATGGGCTATAAGCAGTCCTCAGTCCCTAATTTAGGGTCACTGACTCCAGGGAAGGAGAGAGACCCAGTGCCGTAAGACAAACACAACATCCATTCCTCATCGGAATTCGAACCCGGACCCATCTCGGACGAATTATAACGAAGTGAATTTCTCCGTCATTTTTATCCGCGCCAGGATTCGAACCCGGGTCCACTCATTCCGGAAAAAGTTGCTCTACCAATTGAGCTACGCGGACATTGATTCTAATTGCTATCTGCCTTTATGTCGTGTGCGTCCTTCTGGCAGGTACGTCACATCTCCTGGTACGTTACATCATCTCCCCCTTCTTTTTCTTTTTTTTTTTTTCGAAGTGCTGCTCATATTTTTCCTATCTCGCGGTGTGGAAATAACATCACACCAATGCGAGATTTTGAACGGTCGGGTCATCCGGATAGTTCGGGCGCCATTATAACGAAGTGAATTTCTCCGTCATTTTTATCCGCGCCGGGGTTCGAACCCGGGTCCACTCATTCCGGAATAAGTTGCTCTACCAATTGAGCTACGCGGACATTGATTCTAATTGCTATCTGCCTTTATGTCGTGTGCGTCCTTCTGGCAGGTACGTCACATCTCCTGGTACGTTACAGAATGTACATAAGCCAGGGTCTAGACCTCTGCGCCACCGGGGCGGCTCTCTCTCTCTCTCTCTGCTCTGTGTGTGTGTGTGTGTGTGTGTGTGTGTGTGTGTGTGTGTGCGTGTGTGTGTGATGAACAGGCACATGTTTTTGTTTGTGTGTGTGTGTGTGTGATGAACAGGCACATGTTTTTGTTTGTGTGTGTGATGAACAGGCACATGTTTTTGTTTGTGTGTGTGTGTGTGATGAACAGGCACATGTTTTTGTTGTGTGTGTGTGTGTGTGTGTGTGTGTGTGTGTGTGTGTGTGCGTGATGAACAGGTCCATGTTTTTGTTTGCGTGTGTGTGTGTGTGTTCTTTACCGTCGTTTCTGGAAAGTAATACAAAGCTATTGTTTGATTATAATGTTTGAGTAGGAGATAGATCTTTCTCTACACTATGTTTCTCATTAGAAATAAATCAAACATATTTTTTTACTGATGACCAGTTAATTTGTTAAGATTTCTCATTCTATTCCATTAGCATGGCTTAAAGATTCGCGTAGCACTCCCTGTCTAAGGCAACCACTGCTTATAGATTTCTAACATTCCTAACAAAATAATAATAACAACAATTTTGTAGAGCTTAAATGTTACAAGACTAAGCTTTTTTGGTTAACATCAAAGGTGAGCAAAAAAAATCATATGTTTCTATATCAAGTAATTCTTTGTAATGAGCATTTTCCAGTCTATTTGTGGTATGAGCAGTTCTTGCAACTTATTTTAGTAAAACTGTATTGTTAACTCTACGAAAAAAGAAATGGCTATGATTTTTCATAAGAGATAAGCGTCTCTCCTTCTTTTTAAGAACACTATTGGTACTAAATTAAATCAAAAGTTCGCCAGATCTAGATGTTGTTCTCGCGTTTGTGTTAATGCACCCACTTCAATCTCCGTACGATTTGATGCTGTGAAAGTGAAGAGCAGTTCGCATGCTTTACAACCAGATGCTGATTAAATCTTTTCAACGGCTTTCCCACAGGCGGCACTGGCAGATATTTCAGAAGTTGCACGGACTACTGATGTGTCTTGCTATTGTATAATAAGAAGAAATAATGATTTTAATGGCTTCTTATCAAATTCTACAGTAGAGTACTAAAAAAAAGCGATAAATAAATATGCTTTGAGAAACCTGCGCGGCTAGTTTTAACCTGTCCTTGCGTCTTAGAAGCAATCCTAATAGTTAATTACACAGCACGATTTCTTCACCACAGTTTCAGTAACTTTACTGAAATCCAAAACAGTATATAATACACATTTCTCTTTAAACTGCCTGTTGGCATACAAATGCAATCAGAAAGACGGTGTGCCTATGTTTTCATGATTTATATACATGTCAGGTTTTATTATATCATTTGGGCTGATAAAATTCTTTTTGGATTGGATTGAATTCAGCATAACAATCAGTTGTAACATATTTCTTGGACAATTTTTCTCAGTAAGTGTGCATATGTATACACGAGCACCCATAGCTTAGTTTTCAGGAGGGAGCAAACAGAAATTGTAACTACGAATGACATATACATGCACCTTACGCAAATTTCCACTATGCCTTCATGTCACTTAACCGTTTTCACTACAATCTCAACACATAAATTTAATTGAAAACCAGAGAACCAAAACTGTACGCAACAAAGATGAATAAACGAAATTTGACAGCATTTAAGGACAATAAGGAAATTTCTTTGTCGTTCTTTGGATCCTTTTGATTACTTGTGTTACATGCTCCACTGAACACCAGAAATCTTTCATTTGGTAGCCAAGATAGTAAAAATACCCTCAGGACAAATTTCTGGGGAAAACTTCGAGAGATTTTTGTTCAGCAGTAAACAGCTGCTGCAGTGGATGATGTTTTTCATTTATTCGCCTTTCATACTTTTCCATATTGCACGTATATACGTTGTTTTCCAACATGCGTTGGTAAATTTCATTATTACTTTGTACTGTAAATTTTCGTTTCTTCGACTGAAAATTCCCAACTGTTTTCCTGTTTTTACTGCATGCACACGCAGCCAGAAGTTCAACAGGGAACTAGCAATCAGAATTTGTGTTACCACAAAAATCTCTGTAGTTCCTTCAAGAACAGAAAGAGCAGGGTCCAATTTTCAGGGGAGGAAAAATGCATCTCTTGCTGACCTATATGGTAGCCCATGCATGTTCATCGATGTTTTGTTATGATTTCTGTTTCTAAAAGGTGCAGAACTGAAGAAACTCTCAAAGTTTTCTGTCCTATGATAGAAAAATTTCCTCTCAGGTGGCAGCAATACATAGCATGAATGAAAAACGTGCACTATACTGCTTGTCTGTGGACATGATATCTCCGTTTCGGAGGCTCCGTTATATTCTAAAACGTACAATTTTTTAGTAATTTTCCTAAAAAAAGATGCACTCATGTCATCGGTGCATTCAGTGGCATTATCAATATTTTTTTACTTTTTAAGGACTGGCAATGACAGTTTTTCTTTCACCTTTCTTCTTTAGCATCTGTGATGGCCACGGCTTCGATGGCCGCCATGGCTTCCGGAAGTAATGGAATACATTTTTCATATTTGACAGGACTTTCCGAGCGCGGGTAATTATTCAAAACGGGAAAAGTACCCTAATCTAATGTTTTAATTCCCATGACAAAGTGCTTGCTCGTTACACTAAATCCACACCCCGTGAACACATGCACATATGAATCAAATTCTGAATTGCAGTGCGATGGGAACTGGAAGCGTAGACGGAACGACTGGGATTATCGAGAGATATGAGAGTCCCTGTTGGTCCGAAAGATCTATGTTCTTCATTACACCGAGAAAGGTTGACGAGCATCCGTTTCTCTCGAATCTCCTTTCGTAATTCTCACCCTGATGGCCATTGCATGCTCTTCGCCTGGACAACCGCCAATATATCATCGATGGAAACAGTAGGTTAACACACACTCCATTAAACTGAGAAATGGCCAGCGGATTGTCTGTTGCAAAGGAAAATGAGATGTGCTGTAAATCCCCAACTCCCGTTTTCGGCTATTTATCTTCTTTGTTGCCAAAGGTAATCAGTCCTCTCTCACGTAAAGTAATGCTTACATCTCCCTATCGATTCACGAGGCTAAATAAAAGAGATGTAGAACCTGTATTGTTCCGGCAAAGGTGAAAAAGACATTTCTCATATGAGCTTCGATTCTGAGGGATTTTACATGAACGACGCTCGTCAACAATTGTTAAGGCTCTGATTTTTGCAGAAGTTTTCTAACTTTTAGTTAAAGGCGCGCCAAAGTTTCTGTATGCAAAAACGTTTACTGTTATATATTATGCTTTAGAGCCAAGTAATGAAATAAAATAATTTATTATGATCGCTGCACTAAATTTCCCTATTCTCTGTCTTTACAGCAGACACAAACTATGAATTAAGGATGAATTTACTCTGAAATAAGGATATCTTTATACAAGTCGCTTGTGGGTCTCAGATGAGTCTAAAAAATGATGAAAGTGAAAAAGAAATGAAACGCAGAGGAGCACCTTTCCCGATCTATTAGTTTCATGAGATTTGTCCTTCAAAAAGTGAGACTTATTGGCAAGTGAGGCCATTTAAACAGTCCCGTTATTCCTTGCCCATTTTCAAATCGTTTACATGGAACTATTTTTGTTTCTGTAAATTAAATGTTTTAGAGTTCAGTTCTTTTTGTCAACATGAAAGAAGGTTTGACACAAGAGAGTACGTGGAAATTAATTTTTACTAAAATAAACACCAAATGATCGCAGTATAATCCTTTACAAATACTAGCAAAACATATTTTGAAGAAAATACTTAGTAAATCAGGAAAGGCAAACAGGACCATTTCAAAAGAGAAAATAATTCTTCATCTACTTCTTCTGGTTCTTTTTTTATTTTTTAAAATTTGAATGAGGTTTTAACGACCACCGTGAGCAACTCGATGGGCTATAAGAAGTCACCCGTCTGTAATTTAGGGCCACTGGTTTCAGGCAAGGGCGAGAGCCAGTACCGTAAGACCAGCATAACATCCATGTCTCACAGGGATTCGCACTCTGACCCGCTACGGGAGAATGGTTATAAACCAACTTTTAGATCACTGCGCCACCAGGGCGGCTTTCGGGTTCAAGAATTCAAGGTCTAAACGTAAGTAAAACGTATGAGTACAAAATGATGAGATCAAACGCATGATTAATTCTCAAGGAAAGTTGCCTCTTATCACGCTAATGTTTTCTGCATGTATTGTCAGAAACGTATGAAAGAATAGTTTCAAATAAAGTGGTACAAATGTCCGTTGTTAAAGAATGGAATGGTGTACAGCAAAGTACATTCGGATGCCAAAGAATAGCATCGTGTGGAACGCAGTATACGACTGGTGTCAAAGGAATCGCTTCAACTGTAGAAACTGTGTAAGGCGAAAATATTGTCCCCGATACGGAACGGTGGGCGAAACAATTTAAGAAAGGCAGACACTTTAAGAAAAACCGACATAAAAACGCCAAAGAAGTGATTAACAAAGTAGCTGCACGAGTTTGAAGACTGTGAAACTGCTGTAAGTGAAATTAATCTCCTAAAAAGTTAAATGAATTCAATTTCAGTTATTTCATGGAGACATATCGGGACAATATTCATGAAATAACTGAAATTTTATGTATTTACTTCATGGAGGCTGCACATATGTAAGAGGTTTATTTTGGACTTTGGCGTGAGAACAAAAAACTTATTTTCCATTATTAGGCAAGATGGTGACTCTATAACATTGGAACAAAAACCCTCACACCCCGGGACCCCAACCCGGTCGACAAAGTACATATAGTCTCCACGCGGCGAAATGTCAAAATTCGCATGTTGGAGTACAGGTATAATATTCGTACAGGGTCTAGAACCACGGCACTAGCACGTTTTGTCGAAACTGAAACATATGATCCAAACTGGGATGCAGTTAAAGTAATAACAACAGCGGACAATAAAAACATGACATTATTCGCCGAAAGCATCTGTATCTATCTCATGCAAGAAAAATGTTGTAACGATGATATGCCATATGTGATACCTACCGCTTGGAAATCGTGTATTAATAATTATAGAATGAACAGTAGATATACAATTTAAACAAAACTAACTATCTTACATTGTAAATGGGTTTTTTTTTAGTGTAGACCACGTAAAATTTCATTCTTAGTGATATTTTTGTATCATTTAGTGCGCATGTGCAGCGTTGCGATACGTCATTCTTGCTTTGGTATATATAATGTAGGGTGACATCTATGACCACAATGTTTTTTCGGCGAAACCTGATGATGACCTGTATGTCAGGTCGAAAGATCTCGTTTATTTACGTGTTTTTTAACTTGTGTAATATTGTAATCTATGTTTTAGTAAACCTCTTTTAAAACCTGACGAAGGTTTGCATCACAAGTTATTACATCGTGCATTAAACAGTGCTTTCCGAATCATATTGTCGTATTCTGCACGAAGAGACCCCGATTTTTTTTTTTTACTGCATTTTACTAAGTATGGTCAAAAACAGTACTCAATAAAATTTAATCTTCACAAAATAATTCGTTAGTCTAAAGTTTTCTTTGTTTATATTACTTCCATTGTTTTATTTAGAACGCAAATATTGAATAAATAAGAAAATGAATAAATGAAAAATAAATGAATAAGTGAGAAAAAGAAGACTTTGACACACATTACTCTAGAACATAAATATTAAAGTTAATAAATGAGAAAAAGTGCACCTTGACATTAAGTATACCAAACGGTATCCCAAATGATGATTATACAAAATTTGGGCTGTTTCGCAATCACTTTCCCCTTCGGAGTGGTCTCCGAAGAAAACATTCTGCTTCCATTTAGAAAATTCCAAGAAATATCACTGGAACAGATCTTTTTGCAGTTGTTAGAAGACAGCTGAAAAAATCTGCTCCAGAAATGTTTTGTTCTATGGTACCATCGAAATCTAAGAAATGTTTTGTTCTATGGTACCATGAAATCTAAGCATATATAATTTCCTTTGTCTGAACGTTTGAACGTTTGTCCCATTTTTTTGGAGCCTCCTGGTGCTTGCCTGTTTTAATTGTTGTTCTCTGCCTTGTTGTAATGCTTATTTTCACTTTTGTATAGTTCATTGTCTCACATTTGGAACACATCTGTTTCACTTTGACGAAACATTGTTTCGTGTATTTTTGTGATACTCCCTATCACGGTAAGATTTTTACAACAATAAAATATAGCCAATCAATAGAGCGCACGCGTGAACTACTTTACTTCGTTTTCACAGCAACAGAAACTGATTTTTCACTGCTGCTCTTGTGACGTCATCTCATTCAAATCATTCTGGCATGACGTCAGACATGCGTTACGTCACACGCTTAAAATCGTTTCAGCAACTTTTTATAAACAGGAAAACATTACGTCAGGAATTTTGGTTCCACTTTGTCGTTCATAAATGCTACACAGAATTCTTCATTTAGAATCCAATCGTATGAAAGTTAATTTTAAGTAAGATTCCCCTTGCGAACTTAAAACGATTATTTTAGATTATCAAGCCAGTTTCTTTTATTGTTTAATTCTAACAATTGAGAGTTTCAATACAGTAGGTATCAAACAGTGTGTTATTATTATTTCTAGCCTATGCTGAATAAATATGAATCGGGAACTTTCTTTTTCCTTAAACCACTAAATTTTTAGAACATAACAAAATTTTTACCGCAGAATATAACTAAATCTTTTTCGCAGAATATAACCAGGTATTCTTTTATTTATATTTGTTGAAGTGATGAAAAATAAATAAAAAGGGAAAAGAAAAAACACTATTTGTGTTTCTGCGCATGAACTACCATAGCATTTTAACATTTGCAACTGCGAAATTCCAAGTTAACAAACAAAAAGAAAATACCTGGTTATTAAAAATTACTCCACGTATTTTATTTTTTCCCGTCATCGTTGACGGGCTTTCACCTAGTAAGTCTATAACCTCTTAAGTTAATTACTTTGAAGGGAACAAGATTATTTTGGTTATATACACTCTGGCAGGGCATGCAAATGAATCAATTTCATCATATTTATTGCTCACACGATTATCCATTAGAAAGTAAACCAAAATGAAAAGAATGAGTTCTATTTTCCGTGTTTTTGGGCTCAAAATTTGCTAAAATGGAGAATAACCTAAACATCATGAGTGTTTTCTCAGATATTTTTAGAATTTTTATTCCAACTTGAGAATAATTTTCTATTTTTTTCCTAAAGCAAAATAACTCCACACATTTGTGATTACATTGTCCAAGAATCAGTTACTGATTCTGATTTTAGTGCTGTAAATAGTTTTTCTTAAAGTTAGACCCATATTTCCCCCGCAGCATTTATTTTTATTTTTATGAAAACGATGTTTTACAAGTTAGATAATTTCGAACCTGCATTATGCATGCACAAGGTAAAGCCGTCACTGCATTTTCAACAATAAAAGATATTAAGAAAACAATTTCTTAGAGCCATCTTATGCGCGTCTACGGAAAGGAGCAATATAATTGTTCAAATAACAGCTGCACGTAAGTAATAGCGTGTGCTTATTGGAAGTCCCACTAGATTAATTCTGTGTGAAATACTCAAATTTATCATAACTCTGTGCATCTAAATTTAAGAAAATATGGGAACTTAGTAACTAAATATATAAGTTACCTGTCTCACAGTCTTCTTCCAGATTTGATAAAAATGAGAAAAAAGGTCACCAAGTCATTGTCTATGTAAACTGGACACATTACGTGGGTTACTATTTGTTTAAAGTTTTGCTCGAAATTAGGGGCAAACGCATTTCCTGGTAGGAAGTGAACTCGAGGGTTAGCTTCCTTATTCTTTCAATTTAATTAGTAACCGATGTCATACTTCTGTGCTTCAGATAAGTTGAGTTAATTCATTTCGAAACTTCCCGGTAGCTGAGTAATCAGAGGTGCACAGTTCTGACCAGACCGTCCAGTAGTTTATCCAGGAATTTCGAGATGAGGGGCGCTGAAAAAGTTTGAGGGTGTTGGATGAAAGTACATTTTTCGAGGACTGAAAATTTTTAAAGCAATATATTTGAACTTAGGATTAAAATTGGGGAAAACTTCAAAAAATGGAAAACTGTTGAATTTTTTAAAGAATGATTAAAACCCGGAATGTCATTTCCAAAACTACTTACGGTTTTTTAGTTTTTTGTGCTGTTCTTATTCTTTATTTTAGGCGTCTAAATGCTTTCGTAAACAGAACTAAATCAAAGAAGTATTAACGTGGGTTGCTGAAACAGCAGATATTGATATTTTCACAGATTTTGTGCAGGCTGAAATGATTCAGAATTATATCTGCAAAATCTGTAATTGAATAAAATGAAGAGATATACACATACGTCTTGTAGTAGCAATTACTGCCTTTAAATAAGAAAAACCAGAAAAAATCACTACATGGCTATACACGTATACTTCAAGTTAAAAAGAAATATTGTTTTATCAGTAAAAGAGACTTTAAGGTAACCTGAGGATTTCATGTTAATACTAATTGCCATTGACAACTAAATTCGAAAGCTTTCACTGGCCACTCGTCTGTCGACATTGATGGAGAATCAGAGATGATACATTTTAGTTCATCCTATGCAACACTTTTATTGCCAAAAGTAACATGCAGTAGCATCATACTTTGTACTTTATGAAACAAACTGAACACAGTACTAGTGTATAACTATATTACCAATAAAATCCATTGGAAATATGATTCTCACATTAGAGCAGGGATGGATATCATTGCAGTCGTAATGAAAAACTTGATATTGCTTTTGCTTGACTAAAGCTCCAAGATCAGGCGTAATCCACGCTGTCGCGATTCGCAGTGTCGTCCAAATGTTGATCTGTCAGACGTGTTGTCGTTTTTGATTTTGTGTTCTTTATTTGACAGAACAACTGCTCATATATACAGTTACTGTCAACTATAGAAGATATGAACAATACATGTTTACGTATTTCTGGATTCTTTTCTGCGGACATATACACTGCCGGACAATTGCTAAGGACGGATGACAATAGCAACGATAGCAACCATAAAATGGAAGGCAGGAAAATGTGGAAATTAGCACAAGTGCGGGATGCAGTAAGACGTGCTGTGCGTATACAAATTTTGGATTGCCGAACTTGTTCGTGACGTCATAGCGCTGATAAGAGATATAAAGGATTTGACGCGTATTGACCGTTGTTGTTCAAACGCAAAGTTGAAAGGGAAAAAATCAATTGACGAACTTGCAATTTTCAGTATGTCTTCCTGACATAACCTAGATGATTTTACGCGTGGCCGTATTATTGGCAAGATTGAAGAAGGGCGAAAAATAACAGATGTTGCCAGGGAGTTCGACGTCAGCCACAGTGTTGTTTCAAGGCTTTGGAAATCATTTCAAACAAATAGAGAGTGTAGCAAACGTCACGGGGGTGGTCGTGTTCGCAGTACGACACCTGCAGAAGATCGGTACATAGTGCTATCAACAAAAAGACACCGGCGCAGCACAGCTAGTGAGGTAGCAAATCAGTTTATGGCTGCTACTAGCAAGCGGATCTCCCAAAAAACTGTCGCCAGACGTTTGCATGAAGGAGGACTATACGCCCGCCGTCCTGTTGTGTGCATCCCATTGTCCAGACGTCACCGTACCGCCCGTTTGCAATGGTGCCATCAACATCGCAATTGGACTGATAACGACTGGTCTGCTGTCCTCTTCTCAGATGACAGTAGATACAGTCTATCGTCTGATTGTCGACGACAACTGATCTGGCGTGATAGTGGTACTGCATATTGTCCAGCAAACATACAAGAAAGGGACTGATATCCGACATGTAGTGTCATGGTATGGGCTGGCATCATGATCAATGGCCGTACGTCCCTCTATGTGCTTCCAACTGGGACTATGACTGGACAACGATACATTATTGATGTTCTGCTACCTCATGTTCGCCTGTTCCGTGGTGCTGTCAGTGATAGATTCATTTTCATGGACGACAACGCAACATGTCATCGAACAGTCGCTGTCCAGGAGTGTCTTGAGAGCGAGGATATTCAACTCCTCGTGTGGCCAGCACGTTCTCCAGATCTGAATCTCATTGAAAATGTGTCGGATGCTTTGGGGAGAAGTCTTGCTGGTCGCCAATGCCCTCCAGTAAACAAGGACACCCTCATCCGTGCACTGACAGAGGAATGGGATAAATTACCCCAACAGCTGCTTGATAATGCTGTGCAAAGCATGACACGACGTGTGGAATCTTGCATCGCCCTCCATGGTGGCCATATCCCGTACTGACATCTTACGCCGGAACGCCTGCGGACTGTAATTGCATTTTTTCACGTTTACGTATTCTGCACAAAATAAATGGCCTGTTTGTCCCTTGAACACGTTCCAAAGCCTTCTGGATTTCAGAGCACAATAAATTGTCTTTCTTGTAATGTCCTGGCATTCTGACATTATTTTATTTCACTTGGCATCGAACCACACTTACTTTTTTATGCGCTATATAGCCGTTTATGATCCGTCCTTAGCAATTGTCCAGCAGTGTATTTGGAATAAAAGCCAGTTGCTGTAAGAACTTGTGAAAACTTGCATTTCACTGCAGACTCACACTGCAGATCTGCAAACTCTAGTTATAGAAGAGGTGGAACACTTTTGAGGTCAACCAAGAAGGGCGCGGAGAACATTGACATGGAAATTTCGTTCTCTCCGAATTCAGAAAATCTGCTTTTGAACTCCTCTCTCAGATTTTAAATGGGTTGTACATAATAATCTGAGCTCCACATCTTATTTTAATTCACCAACGCCGCTAATGGTGGAAAGTGAACGCACTTTGTATTTCGTAATTGACGTTTTTGCAGGATAAGTTTGGTCTCGAATGCTTTTACATAGTCACAAAGATTATGAACAAGTAGACCTTTCCCAAGTAAACGGTAGTTCAGTTTGTTCAGGTGATTAGTAATATCGACAAGGAATGCAAAGTCACTTAACCTTTTGACCGTTGAATTTGAAACTAAGTAAGTGCACACCCAGCGTTGAATATTTAAGAAGCACGTTTACCCAGCAGTGCATACATACATTGGCAGAAAGTGAAAAAAAACACCAAGAAGGAGACGTCTGATACCAACGAAATTTATACAGCATAATAACGGAATACAGAGGAAAACGTGATCAAAACATTATGGCAAAATACAGCTGTATTTGCTGGTAAACTGGAAAATAACATTTCCATGTAACATGGTTAGTACTAGGTTGAACCGCCACGAACTGCGCCACAGTGTGCAATTCTGGCATGGAGTCTGTCGTACAGATGTTGAATGTAAGTTTGGGGTATTGATTTCCAAGCATCCTCAACCTGGACGCGTAAATCGGGGATGGTCGTGGCTGGCCGTAGAGACCGGATAAGTCGTTGTCCCATAAAATCCCACACGTGCTCAATGGGGGACAAATCCGGTAAACGTGCAGGCCATGGAAGTTGTCTCACACCCTGAAGTGCATGTTGCGTTGCACGTGCCGTGTGTGGGCGTGTGTTATCTTGCTGGAAAACACCACGATGGACCGACCTTACAAATGGCACAACAACGGGCTGAATGATGTTATTTGATGTAGGAGGTGCTGTTTAACGTACCCGGTACAAACACTAGTTGTGTACGGGAGTGATAGCTGATCGCTCCCCACACCAGGAGACCAGGTGTAGGCCCTGTGTATCGCTGGCGGATGCAAGAAGGGTGGAGACGCTTCCCTGTGCGTCTGCGAACACGCATACGGCCATCGGAGGCCCCCAAGCAGAATCTGCTTTCATCGCTGAACACGACAGATCACCATTGCGTTCTCCAGTGCAGACGTTGGCAACACCACTGCAGCCGTTCCTGACGGTGGGCTGGAGTCAGAGGTACACATGCCAGAGGCACACGTGCACGTAGTCCTGCATCCAGTAGACGGTTGCGGATTGTTCGCACAGTCACCTCAGGTGCAACGGCAGCTCAAATTTGCGTCGCAGTGGATGTTCTGCTTGACAACGCCGCTCTTCGTATGCGTCGATCGGTCCGCTCAACAGTCTGTCTGTGACTCCCGGTTCCACGTCTTCTCGTGTGTGAATGTTCCTCGGACCATCTACGCCACCATCGTACCACCACCGATACTTGCCGTCCAATTCGCTCCGCAATACGACGATACGATCATCCGTCCTCGCGGAGTCCGACTAAACGACCTCTCTCAATGTCCGATAACTGCTGAAATCGTACACGTCTTCCATGTCCAGGCATTGCAGCTTCTTCAGGGTCTTCGCACGTGTCCGTACGCCGACAACTGATTACATTCACTTCGCCGTACTCCTTAAATACCACCGACGATAATTTGCATATTATGCCGTGCTGTGGCATAAGTGCTCACCGGTTGGTCCCGAAGTTAACATCACACCTACGTAAACTCGACCTCATTAACATATGTAAATTTCATGATCGTCCGCCAATTCCTTCTTGGTGTTCTTTTTACACTTTCCGGCAGTGTATATACAATGTAACGGCAACAAATGGTGAACAAACGCAGAATATATACAATCTATGTACAGACCTTTCCTGTACAGACATCTATGTACAGACACTTCCTGTCGTTGTTTGTATGGATACAATTAGAAGTGTCGCATAGTATGATAAATCCTAAAACAAGGGTCCACGCAGAGTCCAACTTGACAGTTTTTATACCACAAACGAGTTTCCTTCCTAACCTTTTTTCCACCAACGACTTTTGAGCAGCATACAGCACACTTTTGCCTTGGTGCTGGCTGCTTTTGTGTGGGTGGAATATATTCAGGGAAATGCCGTTCGATCAGTCTGGATGGATTTCCGTCACTTGAAGGTCGGCCTGGCTTTTGTCGAGGATATATCATGTGATATTTTTCTACTAACCGGTCAATACGATCCAGTCGAAACGCCAGATGATCCATTGTTCCACCTTTCTGCCGATACAGAATGAAGGCGTTGAAGACCGATATATGAAGAAGGTGACGGAAAATGTTCATGTAATATCTCTGCTGATGTCGGAATCCGGGGTAATATGGCAGCATCTGGTCCATTCGGTCGACTCCTCCCATTGTGTTATTATATTCCAGAATTACTACAGGTTTAGTAGCACTTCCTGTCGTTGTTTGTACGTCTGTAGTCTAATTGCCATGTAGGCTACTGAGAAGAGACACAGTTTTGTCCTTCCACGCGAGAGCCACAAGTTTTCCTCTCTGATAAGCTATGACGTCACTTTTCTTTAGGTTTGCTGACTTCATAACCTTTGGCATATCTTTTCGTGTCAGCTTTACTGTCCCGATAACATCAGTGTGCCGTTGAACAAGAACGTCAGCAAGTTCAGGACTAGCTTAAAAATTGTCCATGGTAAGAAACAACCTTTGTCGAGAAGAGGTGCAACTAAACTCAGCAAAATCTTTGTTCTTAAAGCCACGTCTGGTTGACAATTGGATAATTGCGTGCATTTTCCAGTGTAAATGATCATATCCCACACATAGCCTGTGGAATTTTCGCGTAGTTCAAAACATTTGATTCATTCCAAACCGAGACCTTTTCATTGGCAAATACTGTTTCCAGCTGAGACGCCCTTTCAAGAGAAGAAAGCTTTCATCAACGCAGAAAAATCTGGAAGGAATATATGCTTGAGAAAACCTCTGTCTAATGTAATCGAATACAGCACCAATCTTTTTTAAGCTTTGGATTTGGATGCACGCAGGGCCGTTCGTTATCACTAAAATGCAGAAACCTCATTAATAGTTAAAACCTGCATTCGGACATGATTTGTGAGAAGGTTTAGTAGCAGTTTCTGATTGTTACTGCTCTGCTTCTTATTGCTTTTGCACCAAGAATGTGTTTCAATAATTTTTTGTCTGAACCAGTAAGTTCTTTACATCTGGCTTATGAACAATTCCTTGCAAAATTAACACGGCAAAGAAGGTTCTTAGCTCTGAAATATTTGTCTCTGTCTACTTTGTAACTCTTGAATGTGGTTTCAGCTGGCCAGTTTTCCTAATTTGTTCTGCCCTTTTGTTGGTTTCATCAACAATGAGTAGTAACAATTCGTCATCAAAAAATACTTCAAAGTAGTCTAAGGACGTTGCATTTGCAGGTGAAATACCTGCAGTAATTCCAAGGGTTCCACTAAAAGCAAACCGAGATCGACCGGGGCCAACTTTTCCTGTCGGAACTCTGTACCACTGACGGGCATCGGGAACACATGTATCAACTTGATTCTCAGACGAACAACACAATAAATCTATTTCGCTCTCACCTGTGCTACTGGCGAACTGTTCTTCAGGATATTTCTCAGTGACATCGCTGTCACCACTGCTATCGTCTTCCACTAAAACACGAAAACTCGTTCTCTTGTAAAGGCCAGACGTCGACGCCATGCCCCACTGATTATGCACACACACAAACCAACACAAAGGTTACCGCTTCTTATTGCTTTTCCACCAAGATGAACTACTGTAATCTATCGAATAACTTTTGGCAACTAAACCCATGTATTGGAATACGCTGGTCACACAAACTTCGGGATAGTGAGGTTTCGAAATGCAAACGTGGTGTTATACACATTTAGCGACTACTGGAGCTCGATTATCAGCGTGGGTAGCTACGTCCTATGTAATTTGTATCATAACCACGTAGAAATTTGCAGAACGTTATGCCGTCCATGTGGGATTATTCTGAAATTATGCCTACACGACGCTTCAACATTGACAACAGCAATAGGATTGTTGGAATGTTAGAGGCAAAGAAACAGGGTTTGAATACATGTCTTCTGTTCAGAGCTATATAATGAAAGACAGGTCATACATACAACGATTTTATAGTCCAAAGATATTAGGTGCTTAAATTAATTCTCGCTGTTTTTTGCCACATAAACACCTGTGTGTTGCCACAGAACGGTACAAGATAGTCTATTCAAAGTAGTGTCCGTTGGCAACTACGACCCTTTCCCACCGTTGGGGTAACAAATGGATTCCGCGGTAGAAAAATGCAGGTTCTTTCGAGGCGAATCATTCATCGAGCCATTTTTGGATATCCGCGACAGAAAGGAAGTGCTGCTCTGACAGGCCATGTTGTAGCGACTGTACCAAATGGAAGTCCGAGGGTGCAATGCCAAGCCAAATGCCTCCAAGGTTCCTTCACGGATTTGGCGACATGAGGTCTAGCGTTGTCGTGGAGAAGAATAACCTTGTAATGTGGGATCCGGTTTCCGAGCTTCTGAATCATTCCCATTGCCTTTAAACGTTTGCTAACCGTTGACTCATCAACCTGTAGTGTTTCAGACAACTCGTGGAGCATCTGACATGAATTCTCGTCCAATAAGGCCTCTAATGCGCCATCTTCGAACTTTTTCGGCTGCCCGGGGCCCTCTTTGTCTTTCACGTCATATTCGTTTGCTTTGAAGCGCCGCAACCACTCTCTGCATGGTGTTTCAGATAGGGCATGTTCCCCATAGGCCTGCACTAGCAAACGATGACTTTCCGCTGCAAATTTCTTGAGATGAAAGCAGAAGAGTAGTGCTTCTCGCAAATGCTCCTTTTTTGGTACGAAACTCGACATCGTGAATGCGATACAAACTCGCGTTCTGTGCCCCCCGATCGCGTGTCACACACTGCTTTGCCCAGACTACGGGCGGTAAGTGCGTGTGCAAAGTAGGTCACGTGTGGTCCGGGTCACAGCGCACCACTGCTGCGTGCGTTCTAGTGGGCAACAGCGGAAATTAATTCAAGCACCTAATACAGTCATTTCCTCCGTATCAGCTTGTGGTCTGCCTTCCTGTAATAGTTATATGTTGTGCAGGTAACAGCTATGTACAGGTATTAACCCCATCACGCAAGTAAAGCTTTGCACGCGCTAGCCGCATCGCTAACGCTGGGCAAAGGAAATCATTGCAAGCTCTAGACGCGTCGCTAACGCTCAAAGGGTTAACACTTCTGGATTCCATGAACTGTTAAATTTCGTCCTTCAAAAAAAAAAAAAAAAAAAAAAAAAAAAAGGGCGTCGATGCATCTTCCCGTCAAATCGCTCAAGAACTTTTGAAATTGCCTGTGGTTGAGACCTTTCGACCCGAAAAAATTCACCACTTTCACAACAGTAATCACATGTTCAAAGTTTGAGAAGGACTTCGCACAAAATTTCCTTGATGGATGATGCAGTGGAAACCCATCATCTTAGTACTGCCGCATTCCTTTGAGTCAGATTTCATTAAAACTATCTCTCCTTCCTTCTTTCCGGACATAGCAGGTGCACCGTCTGTGGTTATGACACATATGATGCTCAAGTCTAACTCACACTTTGTAATGTTGCTTGTTGGTTAAATATGTCACTACTTAAATACTACCTTCATACCATCAGTTGGTTGTTCTCATATTACTTGAACTATGTACTCTTAAGCCTTGGATCGGCTACCTAACAGCTAGAAGAGAGAAGTCGTGAAAACACTTACGAGCGAACGGTCTTTATTGTCAAAACTTCACGGCACTTCAGGAACGCAATTAATCAGCAAACGATCTCATCGTCACAATTCATAATAGCGATTCTATATTAACTTACTTTTTGGCGTGTTTACATCTAATGTACTAATTACAGCAATCAGGCTACCGTAATTTATCAACAGCACATCACACCACACCACATTTTTTCTGGTAGCTACAGATATTATATCTCCTTCTTAGCTTGTCGAAGTATGTACACGTCATGCACTCTTGACCACACGATTGCTGCCACAAAACATTCAGTGAGCGAGAAAAATATGACGTTAAGGATAAAACGCCTAAAGAGAATGAACACAAAATTTACATAGAAAAAGAAACTAAAAATGAAAGTTTAATTAGAGTATACGTCATAATGTAGCCAATGTATCTCCTAGAGACTTGAATGCAAATGTGAAGTACGTGTCGTGTCTTTAAGAGAAACTACACTGGCCAATTCCTCTACATCGTGACGTTTCTATCAAAGCCACAAATGAAAATGGCTACTTATGTAATGTCGGTGGTTCATCGCTACAGAATGAGACAAAAAAAAAACTTGCACTTGGATTTTAATTGCTAAATATATTTTCTGCTAAATTCCCCACGCGCCTCATTGCTGTCACACCAGACAAGTTAATGTTCGAAACAAGTTGAGCCTGTGACCGGCAAAGAACGTCGAAAGCACACTGAAGACATTCTTTGACAAACTCTCCATCAATAAAGGGTTTTCCACGTTTCGCAATTTTTTCTGCTATCATGTAGGTAACGCGAACCACTGTTTTCACTGTTTATTTACCTAGGAGAATAATAACTACAGCTGACAATTTAGCTTGTCTTTTAATTCAATAACTTTTTTGCTTCCAAAATGTCCCTCCAATCCAGAATGTTTCTCACCGCGCTTCGTTTCATAAAAGAGGTGGAAGTCACTAGTTGTTCTTCAGATACTAGCAGGCACTTTTCACATCTTCCAGACGCTAGCAGCCGTCGTTTAGGACTTCAATAGACGGTAATTATATTTTGATAAATTACGCAACGCAAAATTTGATGATAAATTATGTTTTGAAAATCAAAAAATTACTAATATTATGTCAGCAATCACTGTCATTTCTTTTAAACTCAATCTTCCCCACTCCCTGACATAAAAATCGTATTTATTCCCCATTGTGGATTTAGGCACATACAGATCTACTCCCTCCAAAAAAATGCTGCCCCTGATAGAATATTTGCCTAGTTGACGAGAAATGGCTCCAAGGCCACCCAAGGCCCGCGGTCCCCGGGTTGAAGACGTCTAATGTATATCTTCAGTGAAATACGTTCGGTAAATTGTTATTTGAATTTTTACACTGACTGTGAGTGTTCCTTTGGTTGCTATAATACGAGAATGTAGCAGCCAATGGAATGTACATACAGTGCATTTTTTAGGTTACGAATTTTTACTAATTTCTTGTTTGAGATTCGAAAATGAAGAGAGGCTTTATATTATGTCCACCATTCACTTCTGTCCTCTTCCCTTTCCTATCACGAGCCAGTGCCTACGGATATGGTGAAATGCAGAAAAAGGAATTAAACTTTAAATCAGTGAACTGGAATGAATGCAGCAGGATGACTAGATTTTTCTGCCTGTTAATTCTATAAAAAGAAAAAAAAAGGAAGAAAGAAATCCTCTCAGTAGCAAAAAATAACTGTGATGCCGTGACTTTTCTTCACTTGGCAGGGAGTCTCCCTTCTCATTAATTCTCGCCATCTTTTATTACTTCATTAGGTCCCGCTAAAAGTCATTATGCTCACTGTCTCCTCTAATTCTTCCTGAAATTAACATTAAGTTTAAGACTCCGTATGGTATTTCATTCCACTTTACTCCTTACCTTGTTTAGATTAACTTGATTATCTTCCCTGGTAAAATGACAGAAAAAGTTTCATCGCACTGCATGCGGATGACAGAAACATCTCTATCAGTTACGTGTGTTCATGAAGAAAGAAATTTTAGAATGGTCGTGGGTAAATCAGAGTGTTGAGAGAGAAATCAGAACGGACTTCATGCCTACAAAGGAGAATGTCACCATAGCTTATAGAGTGGTAAGGTATACAGTGGTAAGATGAAAAAGTTGTCTTAAGGCAAGTTCACACTGTTCAAGTTACTTGAACAAGTGCCAAAAGCGCTACTGGATCAAGTTACTTCAAGACTAGAGTACCTTCTTCTGAATCATATGAATATGGAATTTGCATTTTAAATTGATCCGTAAAACACAAAATGGAATTTACGTAACAATTGCTTAGGTAATCGCACTTTAAACTAAAAATAGGCCACTAGTTTCAAAACTTAAATACCTCGATATTTACCCGAACAAGTTTTTTCCCTTTCCGTTGTATAATTACTACTCCCATAAGTATTCATGCTAGGAAGGTTTGGCCATTCCTAATTAAGGGCCATTAGTTTCAGAGAAGAGAGGGATAGTGTGGTGAAAACGAAACCCCGATCCGTCCTTACTGTGCGCTTGCTTTCTTCTCTGGAACCCAGCAATATTAGAACTCGGAATCCCTCTAATGTTTGGTTGGCTGTTGACCCGGATCGGCCACTAGTTGTGATGAACAATAAGCTTAATTGTCCCTAAAGATAGGGGGACAGATATATTCATAACAAGAAGTCTCTACCTCAATGCCAAAGGCTTAATGTAACTTCGAAGCCGCTGCATGGGTTTAGGGTCATTCTATCACAAGCCTTTCGCGCCAAACGCTGTCCTTTTCTCTACCGTATTCAGTCAACCAACAGCAAAGGCTTACAATTGGAAAAATAAATTCCATTCGCTCCACTTGGGTCCGGGTTCGAATCTCGGTGAGGCATGCATGTTGTGTTTGCCTTACGGCATTGACTCTCTCTTCTCTCTGGAACCAGTGACCGCAAATCAGGAACGAGCGACCGTCACCCACTGAGCTGCTCACGACGGTGGCTTCCCCCTAAAAAAATTAAAAAATAAAATGCTTGTTATATTTGATTTTCAAAAATTCAAAAGCTTTGTTGTAAACAAGAAAACGAAAGAAAGAGAAAGAAAGATGTCTTGACCTTCACTTGGCCATTTGTTACACCCGAGATGGGCCCAGGTTCGCTCCACGTTGAGACATGGGTGATGTGTTTGTCTGACTGCCTCGATTCTTTCTCTACCCTGGAACAGTTGCTCTAAATTAGGACGGCGGACTGTTGCTAATGGCGGTCGTTAAACCCCGTAATAAACAGCAACAACAAAAAAGCAATGACATATTTTTAAGACAAGCATCTTGATTTTCCTTTCATACTTCCAAACCTATCTTTAAAAAATCTAATGTCACTCTGTCTGTCTGTCCTACTGTGGACGAAATGCCCCTGCTTATATCATATTAAAAATCCTTCTGAGATTGGTAGCGAAAACCACGGTAGTTGCATCCCCATTCCCGCATTTTCTGTACTTCTCTAAAGTTTATAAAAGTGCTTTGCCCTCGATATTAAATTTCTAATTTAAAAAATCAGCTTGGAAAATATTTTTACATTGGATATCTGAAATTACAATCAAAACTTTCCACGCCTTTTCTACTTTCTTCGCGAGGATGTGTAATTTTTCAACCATGTAGGATAAATACAGTCAAACCTCGATTTAACGAACTCCAAGGGATCAACCGTCTTGTACGTAAAATCGCGGAATTCGCTAAATCGAGGAAGCCTTTGGAATGAAACATTCAACCTAAGCTAGTATTCATAACAAGATACGTAAGCAGCTAAATTATTTTTCTTTCAGTGAAATTTAAATTAGTATAGTACTTTTAATTACGATATTTATTATAAAAATGCTATAATACGTACACATTTACTTTGCATATTAAGTGCATAATTCGTAGATATTAGATTTCAATATGTAGCATCAAAATTTAAGCGTACTTTAAAATTACGGTAGAACTAGGATAGTTGATTTTTTCTCGAGCATTTAGCTTCTTAAATAACGATTTCAGTATTATAAACTGCGTGAAACAGAATATCAATTAGTACTAATTAACTTGTAAAAACAGAATATGCGTTGATTACCCTTTTACACTGTAGAAAGAAATATTTTAGAGAAGATTGCTTATTCTTTTCTGAACGTTTAGCTTTATAAATTGTAGCTTGAATTTTATGAAGTGCATGAAAAACGTCATCCCTTAATATCGGTGTGTATCGAGTAGTTTTTGATACATTCTATACCGTTAGCAGCATCATTAAAGCAGTTAACTATCAGCTCTGCTTTATCTTCTTCGTCAGAATCTGATGCATTTAGTCCAGTCTGTTCATACAAAACATCATCAAGGGATTGCATTTGGCAGGTATGGACATTTGCATCACAATCAACATAATCGTAAAACACAATACCTGATGAGGCAATTTCATTCCATTCTGCAAGATCGTCATCCGCAAAATTATCAGCAGGATTTTCGGTATTGGATCCACTTTTTTCTTGTTGAAAATCTGAGAAGCCTGCTTTGTTAAAGCAGTTTTTTAAAGGTATCTGTTGTAACTGCATTTCACGACTGTTGCACGAAATGCATTGCATCGAGAATGTTAATTTTAACTTTAGATGCATCATCCTTTGCGTCGATAACAGAAAGTACTTTTCACATGAGAAGCTTTCGATAATGGGCTTTAAAAGACCTAATGACACCCAGATCCAGCGGTTGCAGTTCACTGGTACAATTTTCTGGGGAAAAAAATACTTTACCATTTTTCAGATTTTTTTCCTGAGGATGCGCAGCACACTGATAAATGAATAAGAGGATGTTTGTCTTTTTTTGTCAGCATCTGAGTACCCAAGGCTTCTACATAATTTTTGAATAAAGCTGTGGTAACCCACGACTTTTTATTTGCTTCATATCTGGTGGGCAAAGATTTGACATTTTTGAAGCAAGGTGGTTAAGCAGATTTGCCTATAACTAACGGCTGCAATTTCTTCTGACCCGTCTGCATTGGCAGCTAGAAGAACAGTGATTCTGTCTTTTGACTTCTTCCCTCCATGGCAGATGTCATTTTGAAAGCACAGTGCTTTATCTGGCTGCAGGTTATAAATCAGTCCGGTTTCATCAGCATTAAAAATGTCACACAGCATGTACCCTTTAATAATTTGTGGCAACTGTTCATTTTTTCACGTTTGTGCCGTCAAGGGATCAACACATTTGCTTTCGCCGGATAGAACTCCATACACTAAGTTATACCTTTGCTTAAAACAATCAATCCATCCATTCGAGGCGGTGAATTCTTTATTTCAAGTCACTGGGCAATATGAACTGCTTTTTCCTTCAGAAGTGATCCACTAGTAGGCAAATTACTAACTCGTGTTTGTTAGAACCCAGTGACGAGAGCGTTTGCCAACTCACTTAGGGGCGTAGATAGATTTATACATATAGGATCATAGATTTCCTCTAACTCAAAAACTGCCCACACTTTGATGCACAGCTTTCAATTTCTGTCCTATTTTTCGCTATGGCACACAACGTTGACTTGAAAATTCCGAGTTCTTTGCTGCAGCAGTATGTGATCCTGGGTTCCCATCGAGCTGCGACAAAATGCCCATTTTTTCACTGATTGAAAATCTTTTCCACTTTTTTGCAGCAGTCATTCATTTTTTCAAAAATACTCTCACAAAATGAACTTATGCAAACTACAGTGCTCAATCAATTTCACTTATAACTTTTCTAGTGCTATCTACAGTATGTTCATAAAACTTTATTCATAAATGAGTTGTGTTGTTTAATTTGACCTGTAGATTTAACACTGCAAAGAAAAGGAGGAGCGCAGTTCGGGGAAGAATTCCAGAGGTTCAGGAATGGGTACATCGAAATATGTTACGTTAGATGCAAATGACGAAGAAAATGTGTTAGATTAGTGGGGCTGAAAAAGAGATTTGAAGTCAAGTTGGAGTACACCAAGTTTTAGTGTTAAGCACACTGATATTTATCATTGTTATGAATGTAGTAGTTATTGTTTTACATGCGTAGTGGTTTATGCCAACTAAATAAAGCAAAAAAAGAAAAGTTGAATGCGGGAGAAGATTACTAGAAGATAATAGGATGCAGAAACGGAGATGAACACAGAGGATTGAATTTTGATGTTAACATCCACGAAGTTGGAAAGAGTGGAAGAAAATACGAGGCATACTCTGTGACAAAAGGCTACCAATGAGGATGAACACAGAGGATTGAATTTTGATGTTAACATCCACGAAGGTGGAAAGAGTGGAAGAAAATACGAGGCATACTCTGTGACAAAAGGCTACCAATGAGGATGAAAAATATAGTTTGTAGACTGTAACGCGACGAAAAATATAGTTTGAAGACTGTAACGCGACGAAAAATGCTGTACTATGGCTTGGAAAACGACGGAGACGTTTGAAGAATATAATTCTCGCAGAAAAGAAGATGTTCTGGTGCACGTAGTTCTACATCACCCAATTTCAAAGCAGATCCAAGAAAGAAACCCAGGCTGGTATGATGCTATATTGCGAAAGATAAAAGGGACGTAGAGGGATATAAAATTTTGAGCGTGGAGACGAGATAGCGCAGCAGAGGAAAACCAAAGATTAGATGTTCGGGCAATGACATGACGGGAAGGAATTTTAAGAACGATACGATACACGATAAAACTGTATACAGGAAAAAGATGAGCAACAGAAACTTCACGTAACAGCAGAATTTATAATGCTGGGAAGAAGTTTCAATTTATTGAAGGGTAGAAGTGAAGCTTGTAAGAATTTTAGCATTGCTCATACAGCTCCGATAAGAGGAAACATTTCAAAGGCTCATGCGTCCAGAAATACAAAACAATTTAAAAATTTGCTGATTTTTCCTTTTTCTAAGATTTACTTTTTAGTTCGTTGTGCGAAAATAATTAAAATACTAGAAAATTCCTCACAATCTGTTGTATTTTTATATAAATTCTGGGAGGAAGCGATATTTCACCGAGGATATATCCCTCTGTGCAGAAGTAGTGACAATGTAGTGACTTAAGACTTTAAAAGTAAGAACAGATAACCCGTATTTCTCCTTATGTTAGGCATATTCAGCCGAGATAGCATGCAACATTACCGAGCAGAATCATGCAGTTAGGTACATAAGCTAACAAGTTCGCTAACTTTCATTTTTGTGTTACTTTTTAGCAATAAGTTCAAAATTAGTAAAAGCTAAATTTGGTTTTGCTGTATCTCAACCAGCTTTCTTTGAACTTCTGAAAGAAAAAAATTTTTAGTACTAGGAGTACACTCCATCCGTACAGAAATCTCTCATTAGCAGAAAAAAACACCCCAAGATTTCACGTACAGAATACATTGTCACGTTTTGAAGAACAATTTAGATAGAAATTTAATCAGTATTCCGTAATATGTGTAGGAAACTGCAGTATTTCTGAAAATTTATTTGCATGATGATATGAATCAAATTACATGCGTTTACGAATATCAACCATCTTACCTGCCTAATTTCTTATATGCATTCACACATACATACAGAGCTCTATGAAAAAATGCATGTTTTAACGCATGTACTAAACTTTTTAAAGAAATATATTTCTTTGCTTGACCAAATGAGTTGAAAACATAGCTGATAAAAATTTACTGCATGTTTTTGACGACGACGCTATTAACAGACTCACAGCACGGTTTCTCCATCAGAAAAAACACAAAGCAGTTTGAAGCAGAATACCAGATAATTTGCATATTTCAAGGGCAGAATTGTTGTGAGAAGAACCGGAATGGTAACAATAAATGTGAATTTGTTAATGAATTGAATTCTAGCAAAATAAATTAAAGCTGAAGTAGTTTAATGAGTACTGACGAACGAATAAATAAAGCTAGTCTTGATCATCCTTGTAGAGTAAAAAAATTCTCACAAAATTTCCAGCGTCTTTTGTACTTTTTCTGGTGACATTATGCAGTATTTCTTAATGTTTTTTTTTTTTGTTTTTGTTTTTTTTTAGATTGGAGGCTTAACGACTACCGTGAGCAACTCAGTGGGCATTAAGCAGTTGCCGTCCCTAATTTAGGGATACTGGTTCCACGGAAGGGAAGAGAGCCAGCGCCCTAAGACAAACACAACATCTATGCCCCACTGGAATTCGAACCCGGACCCATTTTGAACGAATCATTAGAAGCCACCGCTTAGACCACTGCGGCCTTTCTTTATGTGCTGCAATCTTTCGCTTGATTATCGCTGCATGCAATCAGTACCCACCTACACACATACACGTAATGCAAGGTCTCCGTTACTCATTGCGTTACTGTCAAAAACTTAAAATTTCCGATAAGGTTTTTTTCGAGAATTAATGACTGCTATGAGAAACTCTGATGATTATAAGCCTGTGCCTAATTTGCGGCGACTTGTTCCAGAAAGGGAAAAAAGCCACGGCCATAAGACAAAGACACAACTTGTACTTCATCCGGGACGTGAGCACAGACCCAACACTTTGCAGAAGAAACCTACACTTCATATTTCACGACCTCTGGAGAGACGTCGTGAAGTTTTCATGGCACGTATTATTATAATTTCATCTTGAAGCTAAAGTTTTTTAGTTAGATATCAGAGTTAATCTTAAATATCGCCGTTACGAAGTTTCAACACCTCACATTAAATATTGTGTTGTATGATGTAAGGTCAGGTGATGCGTAACATCACAGCCTCTCCTTGACAAATGTCAACCCCGCCTTCTCGTGGTGCATCCTGTTCCTACTAAAGGGGCTCTGACGACCGCCAATAGCGGTATAACTATACCATCGGGATTAGAGGAAATTCTATCCCACACTCACCAACCCGCTTGACCAGCGTGGTGAGTTATGGCCAAACCCCTCCAAAATGACTCCACAACTTAAATCTTGGCCCTCAGTCTCCGGCAGCTGGAATGTACCTGGCCAAGGCAGCGGCCAGTGCGACATGAAGGCAGAGGGTGCTAAGAATCCCCGGAGGACCGGACTAGGCTGCCATCTGATGCTGACCTTGGCAACGTACAATGGACGCTCCCTATCTTCTGATTCAAGGCTTCTTGAATTGGAAGAGGAACTACAAAGGATCAAGTGGGACATCGTGGGACTAAGTGAGGTAAGGAGAAAAGGAGAAGATCTCATCGAACTGAAAAGTGGACATCTCTTCTACTATCGTGGGACAGATACTGGCAGAACTAGTGGTGTTGGATTTATAATAAACAAGAAACTGAAGGATAAAGTTGTAGAAGTTGAAAGTTCCTCTGACAGAGCTGCACGGCTTGTTATCCAACTCTCGAAAAGATACCAGGCTCAGATTATTCAAACTTATGCACCCACCACAAGTCATCCTGAAGAAGAAATTGAAGAATTTTATGAGGAAATTTGTCATCTAAATAATAAAGGTAAGCAGCACTTGAAAATAATTATGGGAGATTTCAATGCAAAAATAGGGCAACGGCAACAGAATGAAACTTCAGTAGGTAAATTCGGTCACGGCAACAGAAACCAGCGTGGAAATACTCTCGTTGAGTTTGCAGAGGCAGAAGGGTTTTTCATCTTGAACTCCTTCTTCAAGAAAAAGCCACACAGGAAATGGACATGGAGACATCCAAATGGGACGACAAGTGAAATTGATTTTATTATGTGTAACAAAAAATTCGTCATAGAAGACTGCAGTGTGCTAAACAAGTTCAACACAGGTAGTGACCATAGATTGGTGAGATGTAAGATGCACCTCAACACTAAACTTGAACGTAGCAAGCTCATAAGACAAACAAAATGTATTGACATAACCAACCTTAAAAAACACCATAATACCTTCAAGTTGGAACTGAAGAACAGGTTCTCTGCTTTAGAAGGCCTAACATCGGAAGAAGTGGACATCTCTGAAGTTAACAGAAAAGTAACCAAAGCTCTTATGGAAACAGCAACAAAATTAGCTGGGTCTAAGAACAAGTTGCATGTAAATAAATTATCAGGAAAAACGAAAATGTTGATGCAAAAAGAAGAGAGATGAGGACAACTAAAGAAGATGTGACTTCCAAAGTGGAATATATAGAGCTATGCAAGACAGTAAGAAAAAGTATCACTGAAGACGTAAGAAAAATTCAACTGTGAACTAGTGAGGAAAGCAATTGAAAACAACCAAAGCCTGAAGATAGCAAAGGGACATCTCAGTAAGGGAAGAAAACAGATTATGGCACTGAGAAAAGAAGATGGTTCTGTAACAAGAAATAGAGGCAAAATTTTGACAAGAGTGAAAGATTTCTACTCCAAATTATATGAAAGGGATGATACATGCACTCCAGACATCATGAAAGATACCAGTACCAGAGTTCCTCCAGTCCTTCCAGCAGAAGTTGCACATGCAATCAAGAACATGAAGCGGGGAAAAGCTCCAGGAGAAGATGGAATTACTGTAGACATCATACAAGAAGCAAGTGGAGAAATCGAAACAGTACTCGCCCAAATTTTCACTTGATGCCTTAATGAAGGAAAGATTCCTGAGGATTGGAACACCGCTACAATGATCCTGCTACATAAGAAAGATGACATTGAGGATCTCGGAAACTACAGACCTATCAGCCTCCTATCAGTAGTTTATAAAATCTTCACTAAAGTTCTTTCACACCGCTTGAAGGTAACACTGGACATGGCTCAACCGAGAGAACAAGCTGGATTCAGGAATGGCTACAGCACAATAGATCATATCCATGTGCTGAGAGAACTAATTGAAAGAGCGAGGGAATATGAACTTCCATTGTGCATGGCTTTTATCGATTATGAAAAAGCCTTTGATTCGGTGAAACCATCAGCAGTTACAATGGCTCTGAAAACCTGCGGTATTGAAGATGCATACATTAATATTATTAATAACATCTATGAAAATGCAAGCGCAAAGATTAGGCTGTTTGAAAATACAACACACATAAAAATTGTAAAGGGGTGAGACAAGGTGACACCATATCTCCGAAGCTTTTTAATGCCACATTGGAGGGTGTTTTTCAGTCACTGAGCTGGGAAAACAAGGGGATAAAGATTAATGGAGATTATCTAACCTACCTTCGTTTTGCTGATGACATAGTCATTTTTGCAACTAGCCCATCAGAGCTGCAGAGTATGATCCAGGAACTTGCTGACAAGAGTAAAGAAGTGGGATTAAAAATAAACTTTCAGAAGACAAAAGTGATGTTCAATGCTTTTACAAGAAACGAAGATTTATCGATTGATGGAGAAAAGCTGGAGATAACAGACACGTACGTTTATCTTGGACAGCAGATATCAAGTGAGGGTCACATTGATGAAGAAATTAATCGGCGTAAAAAACTTGCCTGGAGAGCTTTTGGAAGAAACAGCATAATTTTCAAGAGCAATATGCCATTATGTCTTAAAAGGAAAGTGTTTGATCAATGCATCCTTCCAGTGCTTACGTATGGTGCAGAGACGTGGACCTTAACTAAAAGAGACATACAAAGGCTGCAGACAACTCAAAGTAGCATGGAGAGGTGCATACTTGGTGTAACCAGGAGAGATAAGAAGAGGAACTCGTGGATCCGAAAAATGACAAGAGTGGAAGACATCATGATCAGAGTTAAATCCCTGAAATGGCAATGGGCTGGACATACTGCCAGAAGGACAGATCATCGATGGACAGCCGAAATTTTAGATTGGATTCCAAGGGACAGGAAAAGACCCAGAAGAAGACCACATGGGAGATGGATGGATGAAATTCGAAAGTATGCAGGGGTGACATGGAGGAGACTGGCACAAGACAGACCGTTGTGGAGGAAACTTGGGAGACCTTCGTCCAGCAGTGGATTGATAATGGTTGACAATGATGATGATGATGATACTGTAATTTAACTTTCCTTTTTAGTTCATGTTATCTATGTAAATTTTGGTTCGTTCTCCTTAAGTATTTTCAAAACTTACCGCCACAGTTTCTCTCTCGACTGAATGTTTTGTGGCAACCTGGACTAAGATCGGGATTAGAACGATGTATGAGAAAAACAGAGATAAGAACGATGATTACAGTACATGTCCCCCGGCTTTCGAACTGGGTAACGTTCTAGTTGTCTTTCTTTCAATGCTTTCTAACTGATTTCTGTCAAAGTGCAGTTTCTTGGATATATTTTCCGAGTTAGATGTTTTGAGGCTCCAGTTTGTTAGAAGTTGATTGTTGCATTGCTTCTAGTTTACAGCATTAACCTGCTAGCAAGTTTGTTATGCTTCAGGAGTGTCACATACGACGAGTAATATGGTGAAGTGTGCTAATCGTTAAAGTGACCAGTTTTGGATGAAATAAAGAGGTTAAAGCTTCAGTAAGCAGACTTGTTATTTGCTGACCATTCAAGCCAATCAGTGGGTAATTAAGAAATACACTATCTACCAACAAGTAATTGGACACCTGTGATAGCAAAGGAAAACGAAGTTTATTCACTTTCAATAGTTGGTGGAGCCTCCAGGAGCGGCGATTACAGCTGCGACCCTCCGGGGCATACTCTCAACCAGGCGTTGTACGATGGCTAGTGGTATTTTCTTCCACTCGGCTTGGAGAAGACATGTCAGTTCCTTCACCGATTTCGGACGTCGGAGGCACCCCTTAAGTCGACGCTCCAACTCGTCCCAGAGGTGCTCGATAAGGTTAAGGTCCGGGCTCTGCGCAGGCCAGTCCATTCGATTAACCCCATTGTCACCATACCAAGCCATGGTGGACCTCGCAACATGACAGGTGGCATTGTCATCCTGAAAGTAACATGGGCCCACCCCGTAAAACTGCCACAACGTAAGAAGCGCATGGTCATCCAAAATGGTGCAGTAGGTCTCGGCGTTGAGTCTACCAGGAATTGAGACCAGTCCCGTGCCATACCAGGAGAAAGACCCCCATAGCATAATTCCACCGCCGCCGAACTTCACAGTTGTCACAATACATTCCGGCAGGAGGCGTTCTTCAGGCAGACGCCAAACCCAGACCCTTCCATCCGAATGGTAGAAGGTGAACCTTGATTCGTCGCTGCGGAGAACCTGTTTCCACTGTTCAACGGTCCACTGTCGACGTTCTTTGCACCACGTTAGCCGAGCAGCGCTATTGGACTTGGTGATCAAAGGCTTGTGGGCTGCAGCACGTTCATGATAACCGAGCAGATGGGCTTCCTTACGGATGGTATTCATCGAAAGAACACTCCCGGTTGCCTGTTGAAACTCCTGGCGGATGTGGCCAATCGATTTGGCGTGGTTTTTCCGAATTTCTCTGGCCACCACCCGTCGGTCTCTAACTCCCAGTTTTGTGGGTCTGCCAGGTCAGAGCACATTCTGACAGTCACCTCTCATATTTCACTTGCCAATCACGTAGGCCACTGTCGATTTTGGGTACTTCAACTCGCTGGATATGTCACGTATGGATCGGCCATTTCTGTGATACCCGACGATTACACCTTGCTCGAAATCAGAGAGCTCCAAACTGCGTGGCACCTTGCATGCGACTAGTTGCATTGTTGTTTCCCACACGATATTTAACGGCGGCGGCCGTGACGTGTATCAGGACTGCAGATACCGTCGATTGCAGGGGTGTCCAATTACTTGTTGGTAGATAGTGTATCTGTGTGCGATATTTACCTATACGGGGCATCACATAAAAGTTACGAAGCGGTTAGATAAAAGCAGTATTCTACTCGTAACTGACGTAATGTAATGTTCTTATGCGACTGACTTTTTTTTGCGCATAACTAATTAAGAATATTACAGCCTAGGACAATAATATTTGTAAACAAATATATTGCGTACTTCCTCATTTCTTTTTAAAACGGGCCAGATACGAAGCATTTTTCACGCTTATGCTTTGAAACACAGTGCGCATGTGTGTACTGATATTAAAGCTGAACTTCTGAGACGAAGACGTGTTAAGGTAAAAAAAAATACCGGTATGTCTTTTTTCAGCGAATGAGAAATGTAACACTGTAATTTTGTTGCACAGCAATGCGTTTGACGATCTACTTTTTTTCCGTAATGTATTTTCATCATGAGTGCCAATTAAAAAGAAAAATATCAGCGGCGCCTTGGTGCTCCAGTATTTTTGGGCGCGAGCTTCTTGATCTTCGTACATCTGGGCTTGGGTACAAAGCACAGCTTGAGATACAGACGGCGTGTTCATTTACGGTGTTGATGCGCTAATCACCTTTCCGGAATCACTAGGCCTAATTTATGAAATTGTATTAGGCTTTTAATGGGCTAGTTAAAACGAAAAAAAAAAAGCTTCTGATACGATGATACGATTTGTTTCGGTTAAAGTTTCAGGAAAATCATACTAGAGACAATACTATCAGTGGCGGATTTAGAATTACCGGGGTCTTGTGCACAGCATCGATTTTGGGTCCCCCCCCTCACTTTGCGAACCATCGTTGAAAAAACATTGCGTTTTTTGTTGCCTCATACCCCCTCCCTTTCCTCCCTCATTTTTACTTTCTCTGATACTAATGCCTGAGAACATATTATAAATACAAAACAATTCAACATCCAGATTTCAACAGAAATATTCATTTCGGGTTCCACCGAACGTGATTTGATTATTTTTACGGTGGTACATGTGTACGAGTCTGTCTGTCTCTGCGGTTTGTTACAGCCATAACCGGAAAACGATTATAGCTATCAAAACGAAATTTAATATTTAGAGGCTTTGCGATATCCTGATAGGGAAGAAATAGCAGAAGTTACAAGTAGCCTTTACATCGGAAGAAAGGGGAACTTTCGTAAGGATGACTACCAAAGTACCAGTATTAGCATTTAACATGTGATACAGTATATGGTTTGTTTACGGCACTGTTTTTAATTGGCATCCATGCAGAATGATGCGGTGTGGAATCTGTTTTCGCATATCATAAGATTCCATCCAACTGGCTGAGTCAGTTCACTTTTAAAGATCTCGAATATGGATGAAACGGATTAGAATGTCTCGTAAAAGCAACCTTTCTAATGCCATTTTACTTGTATAGTAACAATTTTGTGATTGCCTCTTAACTCTTTAACCGGCTGGAACGAATTAACTCGGGGTTAACAAAATAGGCTAAAATCAGTTTGAACGAATATATTCGCTGTCTGAGAAGTGGGCCGAACACGGCAAGAACTAGTGAACTTGGGCATCAGAAACCGTTGCTTTTACATTACTTATGTTATTCTAAGTGGTGAATTGGGGGGCACGGTTGTCATTAATCCTTGCTGTCTGATTACCTTTTTCTCAATGAATGCTAAGAAAAGGGCGACACACCTAAGAAAGAAGGGAAAAGATATTTGAGTAACTTGTTTCTACCCAGTGGCATGATGTTCGTGTCCAGGGGACTACTGCTTTCGAATCATTCCTGGGGTGATGGAATAGAGAACAAAGGACCATTAAGGAATCAGATTACATAGTGTAAGACTAAGGACTGTAAGGGAGCACTTACAACCAGCGACAGATTTATTGTTGATACTCCTGAGATGAAAGAGGGAAAGGAATTGCTTTGCTGTAACTTTTGTTCTAACCCGGTCACTATGGGAACTCTACTGTTTGAGGAGCACAGGAAAATTCGGGTAACTTTTCGTTCAGGTACATCGGCAGCTTAAAGGGTTAAACTGGTCTGAACGAGGAAAAAGAAATTTTAAAGGAAGGATGAACGGTCATATTAAATACCGATTTAAAGAGCAAAATGGTCATTACATTCTAAGCAAATCGTCCAGAAATAACATTCCAATCGCTGAGCGCAGCTTCAGTGTAGTACTAAGTAATATTGCTCTCAAAATGCGTACGTGCGTGTGTGTGTATGTGTGTGTGTGAGTAGGATTTTAAGTCAGCTTGAAATTTTAGGCTAGTAAATTAGAACTTATTACTTGTAGATGGCATACTTTGGGTTTGGGCGGAATCATACTTTCAAATCCCAGAACAGCAAATTTATCCCCCACTCTATGACTTTTATTCTTAAAAAAGGAAAAGAAAAAAATGTTATCTGGGGGTCCCTCCAGTATCGCGGCGCCCCAAACATGGGCTTCGTTGGCTTCCCTGTAAATCTACCCTGAGTACCATTGTGAATTTGTAAAAAAAAAATGCACTCGAGCTTCATCATCAGTGGCGTGCATTTGAAAGAATAGAAAACTTGTTGATGTCCAGACTGATTGACTGTGCATATATTTTTTCATCATCCGTGAATATCTGGAAAAATGAAATAAAAGAACTTGATGCTCCTGACAGATTGATTCCTTAGATGTCCTCAAAATCTGCCGAGGTATGTTTCTATTAGTACCAGCAACTGGTGGTTACTGACCTTTACGGAATTACTATAAAATGTTTAGGTCAACAATCATTGCCAATATCGTGAACGGAATTTTTCAAATCGTTCTTGGCAGTTGCGAACACACACTGAACTATTCTTTACTTATGTATTTTAAGAAATCAAAATATATAATACGACTTTTACTGCTTTTATGATTTTTTTTTGTATTTCATTAATTAATTTGGCGTATTTTTGCATTGTTGCCATGGCATTTTTCCAATAAGCGCGTTTCACTCGAACAAAAGATACGTTGTATTTTTTTGGTCTTCAGATATTAAGAAAAATAACATTTCTGCAGAAGTATTGCATTGCCTTGCTGTTACGAAGTGTAAGCTACATCTTCATATAATACACACATAGACGCACGCACGCAAATGACAATAAACTTTGCACCTCGTGAGACGGACGTAATTCATTTTTAGTCGAATCATATGATGAGAGAAGTAAAATTGTTAGATAAACGACAATAGAAATTATTCTAAAGTACTTCACACCGTGTGCATAAATGCGTATTGTCTTCAGTTTTGCCAACTTGAGATAAATTGAATGAGTTTCAGCACGTCAGCTTTACTACTGAATAGGCTGTAATCATACACCTCAGTCAGAAATTTGCATACGCCCGTACACCCTCAGTGTGTGTGTGCACAGAAGTCCGAGTCCTTCCCATGAAGTATCACTTTGTCCTTCGCTTTTGTCATTGTCTATTTATTTTTTAATATATTTATATATGTTTTTAATTATATATTTTATGAATCATTAGAAACGCACTTTACTATGAGGAGATATTTTTATCGCTTCCAAATATTTTGGGAGATGTTTTCTCTCGGGGTATTTTTATTTTCATCTTCAACACTTTGGACCACCCACATAAAGAAATCCTGGGTGTGCCACTGGCATACACCCAAATGTAAATCGCGCCAATGTGAAAACAATTGCAATTATTGCATTTGTATAATTGCATGGTTAATGAATTATATGAATGAGAAATCAACTAGTGAACAGAGCAACATCGCAAATCTGTTTGATTACTGCGTGATAAATAAGTTACCCTAATTCTCAGCTTTTGCTTATTGACGACTGAACTTCCTTACAGGCAGAGACATAGTGGCTCAGGATGTTCTGCTCTGTATATACACGTTCTGTATATGCATGAATATAAACATATCCGAACAAATGCACGTAGGTGAAGATATATGTGCACGTTAACACACATACAGAGTTTTCAAACTCCATGATGTATATTTTATTTAAACTTTCATCTTTAGTTTCTTTCCCTATGTAAAATTTTGAGTTCGTTCTCTTTAAGCGTTTCAACTTTAATGTTATATTTTCTCACTCACTGAATGTTATGTGGCAATAGTTTTGAGGTCAGTTCTGAATGACGTGTGTATCTTTTGACAATAAAAGGCCGATGTATATAATATGTGGAGAGAGCAGTGTTAAAAAAAGTGCAGCCTTGCGTTGTATCGTTGTATGCTGTACCGCCGTCAGGACGAGCTATTTACGTACATTTGACGAAGTTACATTGGTAGTCAGCCGCTTTGAGACTCACGTTAGAGAGGCTTATGCTGTAGAAGTCATTTGAAGTGTAGTGCTGTGGAATGTTCCCAAGTTTACCCGTTGTTTACTGATTATAAACATTGATGAGCTGTTCGAGTGATGTGCCTCAAAGACACATCACTCTACCTGTTTCTGTAAATAGACTACTACCGTTTGCCGTTAGAAAGCTTAATATTGTCGATTGTGTAATTGAGGATATTATGATAGTTATGCGGAGCATAACGTTAGAAAGTTACAGTGTTTCAAGCATCACAAATGCACGATAAGTAATATTTTAAGGGTGCAGACTTTCAAACACATAGCATAAATACAATTATATGCATTAAAAGCATTATAACTCTCTTAGCTGTAGTTTTGAACGGTTAACTGATTAGCTAATTATTTGGCTAATGTTCTTAAGTAGCTTCTTTGCACATAAACCACACTTTACAAACAAATAACCAAACGGCCAGATAATAAGAATTAGCTATTCACTTACGTAATTCCACCAATCTGTTCTGTAAGCACTTGAACTTCAGGGCATTAAGATTATCTCCTACAGAATGTAATCTCACTGGATTCAACACTGACATCAGTCTTATAACAATGACATTTGTTTATAAATCACATATATCTCAACATATTTTATGGCAACGTTTATAGCAATCGACTCGTAATCTCTAGACACCTGTACAACCCACTAACTCCTTCAACACTTTTAACTCTACTCTTATTTCGCCAACTTCATCTCTCTTTCTCTCTCCATATTCAGTGTAGTTATTTTTATGTTGCTCGGACTCACAGTTAGTTTTGTCGATTAGTTAAAGCTAGTCGGGGAAGTAATGTGCGTTCAGTGAAAAAACGTTTAACCAATAAATAATTAAATTTACGTAAGAAACAGAAATTCAAAGGGAAGGTTATTTAGAGGTATATGTCACATACATGAACGCAACATACTTCTTACTGTCCTCGGTGATTTTATATCAGTGTTGAAACCAAGGATTCATAAATTACAAAAACAAATATTTACATTACGTTAGACAGGCAAGGAAGTAAAGGAAAACGAAAGTTATTTTCAAATAAATAATTATTTTCTTTAACTTGATATTCAGAGGAATATTGAAAAATACAGAAATCCGATACTATTCATTTATTTGTTATCTGCTGTTCAAATAAGTGTCAGAGATTCTAACATATGGGTATGTCGGTATTAGCTGTTCTTTTATGCATTTAATGAAAAAATCAATTAAAGCAGAAAAACGTCAAAACATTATTCAATAAAGTTAAAACATGAAGCAGCTGCTAACTGAAACAAGGAAAACTGCCGTAGCAGATGGAATTTCAAAGTTTGACAGGAATATATGTGGTTGCTTAAGACACGTCAGTTTTCTAGCACATGCCTGCAAAAATATCATGATGTCATTTTCCTAAGTTTCAAATATTCACGAAAAAGATGGGAAAATTAAAAGAAATGGGCGGACTGTACTTTTACTCGTTGTTGGTTTTATAGAATCAGCCTTAAAACTGCGAAAGGTATTTACACCGATTGTTGTGGGAATTTCGTTAAACCACGAGTGAACGTGAGAACGATATATTCACAGATTATTATTTTGATTTTATTGAAAAATCGGATTTCGTTCATGTACTCGAACATGCACATCTCAGTTTTTCACACAATTATGAGTACCTGTGAATCCATTTTATTCCTTATGTGATTAGTAACAATGAAATCGAATTGTCTTTTGACAAATTTTGAAGATGAAAACCCTTTTTTTTTTTTTGGTGTAAATATGACAAGGATGGAAAGTCGGATAATAGCCGAAAACTTAAAAATTTCGTCGTCCTGGAGCGGGAATAGAACCAGCGTCTCCCAGATAGCGCCCGGGTATGATTTGTCTTTTGACTTTTAGTGAAAGAGTTTTTCGTATGAAAGGCAAATTGATAAACTGACGCAAAACGAAATTGCTGTTTCGTATTATGATATGTGGTGTTATTAATCATTATTTGCTAATATATACCCAAATTATTCTTCAAGTTGTGTTCGTATCGCCATTGTGCTGGTATAAATATAGTAGATGTTGAAAATAGGTCCTCGGCAGATTCTTAAGGAATTTTTAGCTGAGATGAAACTACTCTGACATACTATTTGACATAAAACCAAAATGCTACATAAACGTGATAAACACTGAGATAAAAAAAAAAAAACTGTTGATGAGACTTCTTTCTAAAATTCATTCGAGAAATTGAATTCTGGAAAAAAAATAACAAGACACTTTTAATCCCTTTCCTCTATTAGAGTAATTAATGAAAAACATTGATCCACTTACCCAGTGGTTTTAGGTGTTTAGCCCGCTTGGCGCCTTGGCATGCGTCAGACGACATCCTCCTCTGTTGTCAGCACAACCCCGGAACCAAGCGTCCAGCATGAGCGCACGACAACATGGCTCTCACAGTATCAAGCCTCCGGCACTTAACCCTAGCTTCCCCCAGCCCTCTATTATGACGTCAGAACCAACCAATGAGAGAATGGATTTTCAAGTCTCCCCCACCAACATGTTGCTCTCCGTTGCATCCCCATTGACTCTTGGTGCTCCGAGGCGAGACGAATATCGACAAGTGTTTCTCTCCTCTAGACATCCTGTTTCCATCAGATTACTGAAATCTGTTTCAGATGTCGTGCCGCAGCAAAACAGAAGCAGCAGGTAGTAGCGGCGCTTTTCAGTCGCTGCCTGATTTGGAAAAGAAACCTTTTTGGCAAATATACAATTCCTTCTCTAAACATAAATACACACGGCGGTTTGTTAACAACTCTTCAGATTTTCCGATTTTTCTATTTCTTATCATCTCTTTCGGAAAAACAAAAATCCCCTTTGTACGCTTTAATCTTCTTGTTCTGGTTTCCCTGTAATCGGTACGGGAGTCACCTTTCACAGATGCTCTTCGCTGGCACGCCTTTTGAAAATGAAAAATAAAAAAGAAGTAAATAAACAAATGTGTGTTTGATACCCACACACAGATTACATATACCTCTGCATGTGTGTGCACATTTGTACCGAGATTGCGATGTCTGCCAATACAAGCACAGCTGAAAAATCCTTTAACTTCAGATACCTGTACTCATGGAAAATATGATTTACGTTTTGTTTTTTTTTTCGTTTTTTTTTTATGCTCCTGTTGCTTCGCAATTTTGACGCGACGGGGAAGGGTGAATGCATATTTGTATCCAAACTGGACCTGCACTTCTACAAGTTGGATTACAAAATCTTTTAATCCATTCGATAGGTGCAATATAAGCAAGATTACACTCATATGGTTCACTTTTCCTTCCGTAATATTTCCTCTACGTTGCGTTAATATTTATTCATAATTGGCAAGATTTCTGTAATTGGGTTACAAAAGTTTCTTTTTATGAAATACCTGTAGCAATGACAAATATTAAGCACATATTTTTTATTTTGTTTTTTATTTTTCTCGCGAGACGACATTCGGATTTGATATATTACTGTTTAAGACGTTGGACTGAATAAGCTACAAGGCTTTCTTTCCGTTTTGCTAAAGAGGAACATTTATCCTTATTTACTTTCTCTTTGTCATCCGCTATTTTTTGTTCATCTTTACTACATTCATTTGTTTTCCCCTATTCTATTTTTCTTCATTTTTTATCAAAGAGGTGCATGAATTCTTTGTTACTCTTCCTTTGTCTTCCGTTTTTTATGTTATTCTTTACTACATTCACTAGTTTTTCCATATTCTTTTTTTCATTATTTTTTGTCACAAAGGGACGTAGTAATTCTTTACTACTTTTCTTTTCTCTTCCGATTTTTTGAGTTCATCTTTGTTACATTCATACTTTTCTTTATTCTTTGTTGCATTTATTCTTTTTCACTAGTTTTTGTCAAAGAGAAAAACTATTTCTCTGTAACTATTCCTTTGTCTTTCGCTTTTTTTATTGATCTTTGTTACAGTCATACTTTTCTGTCTTACCAAGGGACCTTACAGCTCACCACCCGCGGATTTCAGTGAATTTGTTTTTAATGAAAGTAGAGGCAAAATGAGGATATATGTGTCCCGGCATTTGCCTCTTATTTTCGGAATAAAAAATCATAACGATCCGAGAACGGAAAAATGAACGAAATTCGTGATTTCCTGTGAATGATACTTTGCTGTAACGTCACGAGATCCTGCAACAGTATGTTATAGCATACATTACCTGGCCCTATGAGCGTTCTCTTTTACCCGCTCCTCCGCAACGAATGTCAGTGTAATAAACGAATGCGACACAATAACGTACGTTGTCGAAGGTTTAAGGAGTCGTTGTAAATATTTGTGGAATAACGCGTCAGTATCGTTTGAGTTTCCAACTACGTGGTTGTGCTTTGGGAAATATCTGTGCAAAAAAATCTAGAAGCATCACTAAATCTTTCAGATGTATTGTGTGAAATAAGTATGGAAAGTAGCAGTGCTTCGATGGCGTCAACGAGTAGAACAAATACTGACGTAGACATTCCGAACTTCGTAGCCTGATATAAGCCGCAATACATTGCAAATGCTCTGACAATGAGCAAGGAAATTTTAAAAGACATGAATGTATGAATGTTCTGCAAAAGAACAAAATGGAGCATGTGTCCGAAAAAGCAGTGTTGATGGGCAAATCTATGGCTGAAGCCATCATTTACGTGTTGAAGAACTTTAAACTGGTGCATAGGGAGGAGCTGCTTTTAAATGAGGAACCTTTACCAGAGACACCGGAAATATCTTCTGGCTCCTCAACATCACACGTCATACAAGAAGAAAGTTTCTCTTTCACTTCTTCTTCGACTCCGGAGAGTGTGGACGAATATGAACCCAAGGATAAAAAATCAGAGAAAGACTACCTTTCACTCGGCACGAAAATCAAAATCGTACAGCTTGCTGAACAGCATCCAAAATGGAGTTTAAAAGCTCTACATCAACGACGATGTACTGCTTTACAACGGAAGGGAGACCTGAAGAAATGGGAGCAAGAAATTGACCGGAAAAGTGGATTAAAGGAAATATATGACATAATCTACAAATTAACCTCCGATTGATTTCGTGAAGCTCGAGAAAAAAGGAGCCGGTAAAAACTCGAATGATGCAACAATGGGTTTCTGCTGTGCAACATCAATCGAACGAATTGATGTTGCACAGATTGATGTTTTAACATCAATCGAACGATTTTCGTTTTACAGCATCACAAGAGTGGGTTCAAAAATTCAAACTAGTTCATGGCATCCGCCAGTGAAAAGTGACACGCTACATCAGGTCACAAAAAGAACTGTGTTTTCAACTATTATCGCGGAAGCAGAGAAATTCCAAAAACGTCTTTCAGGACTGATCGAAGAATTCCCATTGGATTACGTCATTAACACTGATCAAACAGGATGTGAGTATAGAATCGATGTGACTTTCTGTGCGTGGAGAAAAAACAACAAAGGTATTGGGAGATTTTAACAAAGTAACATATAGTTACACTGCGCAGTATGCATTGGCCGCTTCTAGAGCATTACTTCTAAAGTTTTTCCATGTATGCAAGAGCCTCAGGGACAATTTGGACCTCTTGTTTTCAAGATTGTGGAAGGATTGATGGCGGAATATGGAAATGTATTTGTAACATCGTCGAAATCAGGGAAATTAACGAAAGAGCATTTCAGCAGTTTCGTGAAAAACATTATCTGACCATTTTGCGAAGAGAAGTTTCTATTGATCTTGGATTCATGGGGAGGTCAAACAGATCCAGCACACTTTAATAGTTTCTTCACAAAGGACGACGGCACTTGTTCTTATAATGTTGAAATCATTCCACCTCATTGTACCCCATACTGTCAACCTTGTGATGTGTACCTTTTCCGTCACGTGATAAGTTTTATTAAAAAATTACAAAACTCTGTCGAACTTTTAAAAGAAAATAGCCATGTAAGCAAGCGAGAGAATATGCCCTGAAGATCCATTCACTTATACATCACCAACTTTCGGCGCCGATTTTCAAGAATATGTTGCTGTACGCTTGGTTTGCTGCGAAGTTAATAAATGAAAGAAAGGTTTTTGGAAATATGAAAGAAATGTGTTTTCCGGACGACGTTCGACAAACGAAATTTAAGTGCGCTAACAGTTCTTTTATCAAATGCTCGCGTTGTAAAGAAGTGTTATGATTTCATCGTTTTTATAACATTATCATCCGCAACTTTGTGTACCAATAAACGATGGCGAAACCTATACGATAGTGATACCTAACAACATATATATTAGGTTTTCAAATAAAAGTACGTAATTATGAATACTTTATAAGCTAAAATGTGATACGTCGATTCTCCTAACAATTCTTCTGTCCCCATATGTGTGCTATTTATTATTAAACTCCAATATTTATCAATTTCTTCTACAAATTTCTTATTATCTGTTAGTGAAACTACACCGAATTACCATTGACATTGACACAATACAATGTTAAGTGTAAGGTCCACATCACTACAAGGGCTGCAGCTCACGACATAGCTAGCTCATGCAAATATTGCACAGAAATACATATGTTTCATTTAATATCTACCTATACCACACAATGTTATTGTAACTTCTTACTGAATTCTGAAAAGTGAGAACGCGAGAGTTTTAAGGGAGGATGGGAAAATGCAGGTATTCCGTTCCTTGCTGCTACGGATAGTTCACTGTTCATTCCCCGCTTTTCGATATTAGCCACCATAAAACAAAATGTATGCTCGTGACATTACAGTAAAGTATCATTTACAGGAAATCATGAATTTTGTTCATTTTTCCGTCCTCGGATCGTTATGATTTTTTATTCCGAAAATAAGAGGCATTAGATCAAATGCCGGGACACATATATCCTCATTTTACCTCTACTTTCATTTAAAATCAAATCATGTTTATTGATTTGATTTTAAGTAGAGGTACAAAATGTTTATTTTTTTTTTGAAAAAAGGGTAACACCAGTTTTTCATTGCCCTGAATTAATCTTCAGCTTTTTTTGTTCATCTTTACTAAATTAATTCCCTTTAGCTTCTTTTTAATTCCTTTTTGTCAAACGAAAGCAATGTGGACTTTTTGATGCCGTTACGGGGATCCTCGGAAAGGGATCAGAATAGTAAACAAAACAAATAAATAGTTTTTCCATGCTAAGTGGAAGTTATTTTTACCTCTAGCGACAAGGAATCTGCAACTCAACCACCATGAAACAAAACAAGGAATGTAATTTATTTTTCTTATTTCAAGGGAGTTAAGTTTGCTTTTTACGCTTTTTCACTTTTTGAATTTAATTTTATTGTTTTTAGTTTTTGGTATAAATAAATTATTTGCTAGTGAAATAAATTAACAAAAGCAGCGGAAAATCAAAGCAAAACTTTCATCTGTATTGGTGAGGGAAAAATGTGGTTTATGGTTGGACACAAAGTCCTTAGATAACTCTTCAGCCTCCCTCACCACCACCCTACGGTTTTGGGACTTAACTTAGGCCCTGGGCCAAACTGACTCTGACAATTCAAATCTCTCATTTAAATCTAATCTACGAAGAGGAGCATAATTGGTAAATTTCATGGGAATTAATTCAGCAAGATCAGCATGCGTGTATAATTTCTGATCGAAAAATTATGTATTCCTTCCTGTGAGCGCAACATTTGAAGAATCGTTGAACTACCCAAAATATTTCAGGAAGCAAGATGTGTTTCCAATCTGAACCAAACTTGAAAATCATGTGGAGATGCAACAACCTAAAATTTCGGCGAAACTTGATCGCTAGATTGCGTTTTTTTTTTTTTTTGATTGGAGGTTTAACGACCACCGTGAGCAACTCAATGGGCTATAAGCAGTCGCCCGTCCCTAATTTAGGGTCACTGGTTCCAGGGAAGGGAGAGAGCCAGTGCCGAAAGACAAACACAACATCCATGCCTGACCGGGATTCGAACCCGGACCATTTACGGACGAATGATCAGAGGCCAGCGCCTTAGACCACTGCGCCACCGGGGCGGCTAGATTGCGTTTAAATAAGGATGCCGAAACACACATCGCGGTAGGGAAGGGGGAGGAGTCATAAAGCGCCAATACAGTTGAATCAGCTTATAACGAGGAGCCAGCCGCCCCGGTGGCGCAGTGGTCTAAGCGATGGCCTCTGATCATTCGTCCGAACGGGGTCCGGGTTCGAATCCCGGTCAGACATGGTTGTTGTGTTTGTCTTACAGCACTGGCTCTCTCCCTTCCCTGTAACCAGTGACCCTAAATTAGGGACGGGCGACTGCTTATAGCCCGTTGAGTTGCTCACGGTGGTCGTTAAACCTCCAATTAAAAAAAAAACATAAAACGAGGAGCTCATGACCAACGGAAACCCTCTTTCAATACGAGCGCTCGTTAAATCCGTTTCGGGGTGAAAATTTCCATGTAAAAATAAGTGATAATATGCATGTACGTTTATACACTGAGTGGCCACTTTATTATGACCACCCCCTCAGTACTTCTTTGGGTCACCTTTTGCCTTTAATACTGCGTCAATTCTTCGTGGCATGGACTCCACGAGATGTTGATAGGTAGTTTGTGGAATCTGAGACCATGATTGATGAATAGCACTTTCCAGGAATGTGAGATTGCAGGGTTATGGATCCAGCTGTCTAATAGCTCGTTCAACTTCATCCCACAAATTCTCAATGGGGTTAAGATCTGGAGATGGTGGGGGCCAACTAAGCAAAGTAAACTCATCGGCATGTTCCTGAAACCAATCCGAGCACTATGGCAGGACGCATTATCTTGTTGAAAGTAGCCATCGCCATTGGGATAAGCCATCCACATGACAGGATGCACTTGGTCCGCAACGATGTTTAGATATGATGTGCCACTCAGACGTTTATCAACACGAATCATGTGCCACTCAGACGTTTATCAACACGAAAGGCCGAAAGCATGCCAACATTCCCCAGACCATTACGTTACCTCCACCAGCTTGAAGGGTTGTAGCAATGCCTTTGGGGTCCATGTTTTCGTGTTGTTTCCGCCAAATTCTCACTCGACCATCAGCATAGTGCAACTGAAAACGTGATTCATCGGACCACATAATTTGTTTCCAATTATCGACTGAACAATCCTTGTGCTCCTGTGTGAACTGGAGACATTTTCTCTTGTTAACTGCAGAGAGCAAAGGTGTTCGAACAGGCCTTCGGCTGCCATATCCCATTCGATGCAGTGTACTGCGAACGGTGCGTGCAGAGATCATTTAAGGGATCCTTGATTAAGATGGTCTGTAATTTGCTGCACTGTTGCCTTTCTGTTGTCTGTTACCAGTCTGAACACTCTCCGTTCCGCCCGAGCAGTCACTAGTCGATGACGACCACACGTTGCACGTAGAGACCCAGTTTTTTGGCTGACAGTCCAGTCTTTAAACACTTTAACAGCAGCTGCTCTGGAACACTCCACGAATGCGGCGGTTTCGGTGACACTCGCTCCATGGCTCCGAGCTCCTACAATCATCTCACGTTGAAAGTCCGTCAAATCGCATTTTTTTACCCATCTCGTCACCCAAAATTCATTTCTACTACTGTCGCAAGCACTGAGCTTTCTCTTTTTATACTAGCCACGTCCTCTGGCGGCAACAGCGTGCATTCATAGCTCATTTGCTTAAAATTGTCAGGTAGTCATAATAAAGTGGCCACTCAGTCTATATAACAATTGGATATAATTGTAAGACATAAGTAATTAACTACATCAATGCCACGGTAAACTAAGTCTTCCATTTAAATGGACGACCACGTGATACTGACGGCTTTTTAACTACACAACGCACCTAAAGCAAAGCAACTCCCCCCCCGTATTTCAGCACTCACTTCGAGGGTGAAAGGGGCAATGGGCACAATTAAATCGCTGGTCTGCAATTGCCGCCCAGAAATCCACTTACATGTACGTGAGCACCACCTATCATCGTTTTGCCTAGGCCTATTTTTAGCACGTCTTTTGTAAAAAAAGATCGTGCTTCTGTTATCGGTTTGTCCGTCCGCCTGTACCCACGGTATCTCTGTAACTATTAGTCCGATTTGAAAAATTCTTTTGCATTCGGAAGCTTGAAATATGCGAATGATGATCCTTCATTTCGTTTTTTTCTACGATGTAAAATTTTACCGCTAGGGGGCGTAAATGCAGATGATGTCGAATTCAAAATTACGTTTTAATCCACATATTTGCTTCTGAACATCCGATTGAAAACATTCTTTTATCTTTCGATTCCATTTATGTCGAAGAGTGTTTTAGGTATAGTTTCCTTTTCAAATTACGCATAGATTTTCCGCTAGGGGCGTAAAAGTAAATATCATTTTTTCCGATAACTCTTCTCCTTAAACTCCGATTTGAAAAATCTTTTTTCAGCGGATACATCTCCTAATGGAAAATGTTTTGCATATAATTTCGAATTTTTGGTAAAGAATACTTTGGCCACCAGGGGGCGTAAGTGTTAATTTTTGCTTCTGATGTATTTGTCATAAAATCTGAGCTTCTAAAATATCGATTGAAAAAATTCTTTCGTGGACTGATGCCACTCACATCGATAAACCTTTTTGGAATATTTTGTTCCAAAAATATCCCACAGTTTCTCCGCCAGGGGGCGTAGATGTATATCTTATTTTTGTCAATATCTCTACTTCTAGGAGTCCGATTTGAAAAATTCCTTCTTTGTTGGATAGTGTTTTCCGTGTGACATGTTTTTCATATAATTTCAAAATTTTCAAGTATTTCATAGACTTTCCGCTAGGGGGCGTAAAGGTAAATTGCGTTTCGCTCTATATCTCTGCTTCTAAATCTCCGATTTAAAAAATTCTTTCTGCACCGGATACAGCTATTGATGGGAAATTGTTTGCACATAATTTCTAATTTTTGTAAAAAAATGGTTTGGCCACCAGGGGGCGTAAATTTTAATTTCCGCTTCTGATGTATTTGCAGCAAAATATGAACTTCTAAATTCTCGATTAAAAAAAAACGTCGGTTGTAGACCTATACTATTCATGCCGACAAACCTTTTAGGAACATTTTCTTCTTAAAATAGTGCATGGTTTCTACGCCAGGGTGCGTAGATATATATCTTATTTTTGTCAATATCTCTACTTCTAGGAGTCCGATTTGAAAAATTCCTTCTTTGTTGGATAGTGTTTTCCATGTGACATGTTTTTCATATAATTTCAAAATTTTCAAGTAATTCATAGACTTTTCGCTAATGGGGCAGAGATATATTGCATTTCTCCCTATATCTCTGCTTCTAAATCTCCGATTTGAAAAATTATTTCTGCACCGGATACAGCTCCTGCTGGGAAATCCTTTGCACATAATTTCTAATTTTTGTAAAAAATTGTTTGGCCACCAGGGGGCATAAACCTTAATTTCCGCTTCTGATGTATTTGCAGCAAAATATGAGCTTCTAAATTCTCGATTGAAAAAAACGTCGTTTGTAGATGGATACTACTCATGTCGACAAACCTTTTAGGAACACTTTCTACTTGAAATAATGCATGGTTTCTACGCCAGGGGGTGTAGATATATATCTTATTTTTGTCAATATCTCTAATTCTAAATGTCCAATTTGAAAAATTCCTTCGTTGTTGGATAGTGTTTCCGATGCGAAATGTTTTCCCTATAAATTCAAAATTTTCACGTAAATCATTTAAGACTTTCCGCTAGGGCGCATAAAGGTAAATTGCGTTTTCTGCTCCTAAAACTCCGATTTGAAAAATTCTTCCTGTATCGAATACAAGACTTGATGGAAAATATTTTTCACATAATTTCTAATGTTTTGTAAAGAATGGTTTGGCCACCAGGGGTCATAAGTGTTAATTTCCGCTTCTGATGTATTTGCAGCAAAATATGAGCTTCTAACTTCTCGATTGAAAAAACGTCGTTTGTAGACCGATACTACTCGTGTCGACAAACCTTTTAGAAACATTTTCTTCTTAAAATAGTGCATGGTTTTTACGCCAGGAGGCGTAGACGTATATCTTATTTTTGTCAATATCTCGACTTCTAGGAGTCCGATTTAAAAAATTCCTTCTTTGTTGGATAGTGTTTCTAGTGTGACATGTTTTTTCTATAAATTCAAAATTTTGAAGTAACTCATAGACTTTCCGCTAGGGGGCGTAAAGGTAAATTGCGTTTCCCACTATTTCTCTGCTTCTAAACCTCCGATTTGAAAACTTCCTTCTGCACCGGATACAGCTCCTAATGGGAAATCGTTTGCACACAATTTCTAAGTTTTGTAAAAAATGGTATGGCCTCCAGGGGGCGTAAATATTAATTTCCGCTTCTGATGTATTTGCAGCAAAATATGAGCTTCTAAAATCTCGATTGAAAAAAAAAGTCTTTTGTTGACCGATGCTACTCATGTCGACAAACCTTTTAGGAACACTTTCTACTTGAAATAATGCATGGTTTCTACGCCAGGGGGCGTAGGTATTTATCGTATTTTTGTCAATATCTCTAATTCTAAATGTCCAATTTGAAAAATTCCTTCGTTGTTGGATAGTGTTTCCGATGCGAAATGTTTTCCCTATAAATTCAAAATTTTCACGTAAATCATTTAAGAATTTCCGCTAGGGCGCATAAAGGTAAATTACGTTTTCTGCTCCTAAAACTCCGATTTGAAAAATTCTTCCTGTATCGCATACAAGACTTGATGGAAAATATTTTTCACATAATTTCTAATGTTTTGTAAAGAATGGTTTGGCCACCAGGGGTCATAAGTGTTAATTTCCGCTTCTGATGTATTTGCAGCAAAATCTGGGCTCCTGAAAACTCGACTAAATTTTTTTTCTTGGACCGATGCCGCTCATATGGATAAACCTTTTGAGAATACTTTCTTCCTAAAATAATGCATGGTTTTCCCAGCAGGGGACGTAAAGTCACATCTTATTTTTGTCGATAACTCTGTTTCAAAGAGTTCGTAAGCTCAAGATTCCGTTTATAGCAACATCTGAGGGATTAAAGACCCGATTGAAAGACTTCTTTTTCCGTCAGATACTATTGTTTTCCATACCAGTTCCATTGCCTTTGAATAGCTTTGATAAATTTAATTTGCGTCAGAACGGATTCAAAAGACGTGCTTATTACACCCGAAAATTCGGTGTCATCTTTCTTGTTAGCTTTGCTGACACGATACACTTAAGCCAGATTCCCCTGTGCTGTTGCAAGCTCGCCCTGTATGTCACCATTTCTATTCATCCATCTCAGAATAGTGCGCAGCAGATTTCCTCTGCCTCGTTAAATATGGAATTTTATTAAATTTTGCTACTTTCGCTTGTTAAAAGTAAACATGTTAGCTTTTTCCTCCCACGTTAAATCAGGGGGTTTCGTTCGATTCTGTTCTTTTAAAACGATCAAATTAGCTTTGAATGAACATTATACCAAACAAAGGTTTCTGTTTCGTTCTGTTCTGTTTTGCTCGTTAAATCTTATATTTCGCTAAACAGAGGCTCTTGTATGAGGTTCTATTGTAATTATAATGTCAGAAAAAGAGTTAAACAATACTTGAAATGTGAAAGGTAACAGTATGGGAAAAATGATTCCGTACCCTGAGACAGGCGATGATGAGGTCGATTGTTGGACAAATTTCGGAGCACAACTGAAGAGGAAATAACAGAAATTGTAAGCCCCAATTCAAGAAAAAGTGTTAAAGAAGAATAAGACGGGAGGAACTTTAAATACTGAACTTATACGAATATTTTTCCTTTCGCTGATATTTAACATCAGGAACGAATAGCAACAAATTAATACTTGATGACAAATTTACAGTGACCGGCTCCCGGAATATCTCAAAACAAATGTTACGTATTTTCTCATAATATCAGTGATTACCTCGATAAAAAATGTCAGACAGGAAGAAAAAGAAAAAAAAAAAAAAAAAAAGAAAGGCGGACTGGAGCACACAGAAAGAATATAAGAAAATGTGGTTGAATATAATTCAAGGAAAACCTCTTGAAACTATTAGGATTTGGCATGCACACGCTAAAATATTGTGTGGAAGGTTCTTGAGCCAAAATCTTTCCATACCATCAGCTGAACAAAGAATCTCGATGATACCAAAAGTTTATTGAATCATTCTGGATAACCGTATCTGTAACAATGTACATTTTTATTTCTTCTGCTCCTCTTCTTTTTTTTTACGCTCCGCGGAAAGAAACTGTCATTTTCGAGACATAAAGCCCAGTTTATCGAGTAAATCCTTCACGTGCGTAGTTTCACGAGCACGAAAAGCTCATTCATGCAACCGCCTCATAGTTTACGTTCTCTGCTTCTTCAGGAAAGAGAAAAGTTTTGCCAGAACAGCACCACAGGTTCATTCCTTTGAAATCTAAAGGAACGTGATTTGTGCTTCAACTTTCCGTGGTAAATAGAACAAATGCTGAAATGCTCCTTGGTACGTAATTTTATCACATCTCTCTACATATGTATCTGTATGTGCCAAAAATCCCATGGGTGTGTTAATGCTTTCTTTTTTAGTTCCCCCGTTCACCTGTTTCCAAGGATGGTATTTACGTTTCTGGGGGAAAAAATCTTCTGTTGGTTGCACATTAAAATTATTAATATTTTCCCTGAACTCTCTCCCTTCCCATTTTTTGTGCTAGAGTATTCGTCTCGGTGTGTTGAGGGTAAATTTAATTACTTTTATCTCGACGTATCTTTCCCTGGTAAACAGATTCGAAACAGCTTTCATTCTCTTTCTAGGTGATCAGCATTTTTGCATTATTTTGTGTTTCTATTGTATTATATTAAAATGGTACTGGGAGTTACCTAAGGTATCTCATCAGCTTTCATTTCCTTCTAATATTTTCTGTTTTCCATCAAAAGTGAGTGATCCTCCCGAAGGTTTTCCATAGTCGCGCCCGTTTATGACGAAGTCCAAGATATAATATATAGAGTGAAACCTTTGAAAAACGGTCACGACCGGGGAAAAAGGGGCCTTTGTTAAGAGGTTAACATTGTTTAAAGTGGCCTTTGCTCAGTTAACATTGCTAGGCCGTTGCGTTTCCGCAAAAGCAAAACAAATGTATGAAGCTTATGCACAATGAAGGAAACGTTGCAGTGCTTTTTCCAACTGCTGATTGCTGAATAAAACTGAATATAATAATTAAATAAATAATTCACAATGTAGGGGATTTTAAGAAAATAGTGTCTGGCGTCTGGTGTTAAACAACCCATCGAAATAGCAAGCTAGGAGATTAGGGTTAGGGTATGCTATAGGTAAGGGAAAAAGAAAAATGTCAGATAGCAAAGCGTAATTGCGCAGTTAGATGGCCGCGGCTCGTAAAGCAGGGACAGAGTCAGTTGAGACCAAACCAAGAAACATCGCCTCCCAATGGGCAAAATTCCAGGCTCTATCAAACACAACCGCGGGCCCCGGGGCGATTGAAACATACATGGAAGCTGCAGCTCACCTCACGTAGAACTAAACTTTTTCTTATTTTCACTTAAACATACCACTGTACCAGCCGTAATCCAACCCATTACGCTTTTAGCAATAAATATCCTTTGTCCTTATCTTACCCCTCTTGCCAAAGTATCGAAGAAACTACGTAAATTCCGTTAGATCTCCTTCGGGGCTGACTGGGGTGCCCGTTGACAGCTGTTAAGAGGTTTCGTTGTTCTAAGGTTTTCGTTACCAACCAAAACTTGTTGTTGCTCGGAGGATACTATTATTCGGAGGTGTCCGTTAATGGAAGTTTCACTGTGTATATATATATACAGTGAAACTTCCATTAACGCATGAACTTCCATTATATATATATATATATGTGTGTGTGTGTGTGTGTGTGTGTGTGTGTGTATAATGAATGAATAAATGAATATATATATATAAAACAAAAACAGATTCAAGAATTTTAAAGCAAAATGACTCTGAAATTCTACACCGTCTGACAATAAAGTTCCAGGACAGCAACTGTTACGAGGAAAGTTTAATACATTGAGTCCAACTGTGGTTATGGTTCTTCAAAGTAGTCCCTCTTCTTATCGATGCACCATTTTGATCGTTCCACTAGATGTATGAAACATTTTTTGAATTCATATACCGGAACACTGTTCATTTCCGCGGTAACAATTCTCTTGATGTCCTGAACAGTCATGAAACGTCGTCTTTTCAACGCCAGTTTCACTTTGGGGAACAGAAAGTAGTGGGCGGAAATAAAGTCCGGGGAGTAGGGTGGATCGTTGAGCCTGGGTACTCCGGACTTGGTGAGGAACTGTGTCACTGGCAGTGCCGAGTAGGCAGGAACATTGTCATCCAGAAGGAACCAACTTCCACGTGCTCGCAGGTGCGGCCTCACACGACGATGAATTCTCTTCCTTCGGCTATCAAAAACTTGAAGGTAGAAGACACTGGTGATTGTTGCGCACTCCGGAAGTAATTCTCTGTGAATGATGCCGCTGCTGTCAAAAAACGTGACCAGCATTGTATTTATTTTCGACTTCTCCAAGCGAACTTTCTTGGGCCTCAGTGAACTCAGTGCCCTCCACTCCATGCTTTGCCTCTTTGATGCTATATCGTGTTGAAAGCACCACGTCTCATCACCTGTCACAATGCTGTCCAGCATCGAAGGGTCCGATTCCACGGCCGCAATGAACGCCTTGCAGCTTTCGACTCTTTGCACTTTATGTTTTTCAGTCAAACTGTGTGGCACAAACTTTGAGCAAATCTTCCTTTTCCCGAGATCTTCCTTTATAATCAGCCGGATTGTTTCACGGTTGATATGGAGTTCGTCCCCTATTATACGTACCGGCATTCGAAAGTCTGACTGCACCAGAGAGCGAACTTTCTCCACCATTTCTTCAGAACTGCTGGCTGACGGTCTTCCAATCCTTGGGTCATCCCCAACGTCTTCCCTTCCCTCGCGAAAGCGAGTATACCATTCAAAAACGCGATCACGTGATAGGGCATTGTCCCCGTAAACAGTTTTGATCAATTCGAAGGTCTTCGTTACTGACTTCCCGGACTTGCAGCAAAACTTTATGTTTACTCTCTGCTCTCTGTTCAAATGCAAGACAATGGTCTTTGGAGTACCTCCATTAACAGTCTTCAGAATCGGGCAGGTCTGCACTTTCTTAGATCTCCATGTGTCTTGCAAGAGCGAGAAAACACAGTTACAATTTGACCCATAGAACATATTGTTACCACTACCATTAACAGAATAATACCCACTGTCCTGGAACTTTACTGCCAGACGGCGTAAAGCGCCAAAGGCTGCGTAAAAGAAAAATCAAAACATATATACGGACAAGCAAGAGTAAAACAATAATTAAAATAAAAAACAATTAATAAAAACAGAAATAATGATAAATATAAAATAAAAAATAAATAATGCAAACATGGATTCGAAAAAGCAAAAAATCCAAAATTCAACCAGGAGAAAAGAGAAGGATTGCCGAATATATGGCAAATATTATCCCTGACGACGAAACATTTTGCTTCTATAAACTAAAACAAAACTTTGTCTCTGAAAACTTTGCTTCTTTTTTGCAACACAGGGCACTATTAATTATTCTATGAAATCGTTCTTCTGCTGCACTAGAAGTATCCATGTTGTGTGACATCAGAAATTTTGCTACTGTGTTCATTGAAGATATTGTAGATCACATACAGCCGATAATGTCTGTCTTTCAGTTGTATCTTCTTCCTCAGTGTCAAAGTCAAAATGTCAGTCTTCTTCCACTGGAATTAACCTAAGATCTGAATATCTTCTAAAAATGGACGTACAGCAACGTCATTTTCAGAAATGCGAAAGTCTTGGACGTTGATCGGTCGTGTAGTTAGTTCTGCACAATTTTGTTCCACATCTGGGCGAGTTCAGGATCTCCTTCCTCAACAGCCGTTCAGCATACTCAGCGCTAAGTGTTCCTTTTGGTGTCTCGGCGATCACTTAACTGCTTCATTCCCACTTCAACCGAATAAACAACCCTTCTGTAGAATGCAATTACAGATGTTAGAAGTCTGATTTTCCTTGCTTTATTTTTCAGACATTCAGTTCCTCTTTTCCTTCTATGTCTCTTTGGACAACACAGTAAAGGATTTTCAACACTTCGTATTTTCCATTACAGGGATTTTGGACTTTGTTACAAATAAATTGTCTAGCATGTAGTTTTCTACCTAAATCAAAGTGAATGTGAGTTCCTTTGCTATAACCATTCCGCAATATGTTATTCCGCAGTAAACGGCTTCGTTGAAAACGAACACGACTGCATTTTCTTCTTTTATTGTTCAAAATGCCAGTAGGTGGTATTTTGAACAGTATGTATGTATGTATGTATGTATGTATGTATGTATGTATGTATGTATGTATGTTACATTCATACATACATATCACTAAGTTGTTCTCTGATATTCAGAGGTTAGCTCCAAAAAGAAATACGAACTATCAGATAGTTTTTACTTACTGTTGTCGAATCAAACTTCTCCATATACGGCGATCTTGACGTACAACTCGGGATTCACTTACATTCATTACACGCCGTACACAAGATCTTCTAACCTTCATACTCATAATTTGTTTCTCATGCAGACACTCCTGAATCTGATCCTCCCATGACTTCCTCGGCCTTCCTCTGTCTTTCCTTCCTGCCACTTGGGCTAAAAAGATTTTCTTAGTAAGCATCTCCTCACTCATGCTTTCAACATGGCCAAACCACCGAAGCATATTAGTCTCCACCTTGCTAACAACATTCTACTTCGCATCACACAACTGCAACACATCTTAATTCCTCACACAATCAGAACGTGTCTTGCCACAAACCCCCCCGTAAGTAACGCATTTCTCCAGCACACAAACGACTCCTGTGTTTCTTCTGCAGTACCCATATTTCACTGCCATACATCAGAGTAAGAACAAATACACTCTCATACACAGCCATGCGCGACTCTCTTGAGAACCCATCATTCCTGTGAAAACCTCCCAGAGCAGCCATGATTTTCAATGAAGAATTCACTCACCTACTAATTTCAATGTTGAACAATGTTCTCTCTGTTGAACATGCTTCCTAAATACACAAACTCACTCACCTGGTCAATCACTGTGCCATTTACACTTGCATTACATTCAGTGCTACCAGTTCCTTTCTCAAACACCATAACTTTGGTTTTTCCTTTATTTATACTCAGTTTGAATTTCATGCAAACTTCGTACATCAGGGACAACATACTCTGCAACTCACTTTTGCTCACTGCCAACAGGACAGTGTCATCAGCATACAGCAATCTGCACACACGGATATCACCAAGACGTAAACCAGTATTATCTATTTTGGCATCACGCATGCACGCATCCATAAATATATTAAACAGCCATGGAGATATTACGCAACCTTGCCTGACTCCTGCACCAATAGAAAACCATTTGATAAAACATCATCCACTCATACACAGGCTCTACTGTCAGCATACATGGCTTTTACATTGTTACGTAGATTCCCAGTAACATCATATTCATTCAATACCTTCCACAAAAGTGTCCTATTTACTCGGCCATAAGCTTTCTCTAAATATATGAAGGCAGTAAAAACTTTCTTACCAAACAGCGAGATACTTTTTAATCATCGTGCGTAATGCAAAAATTTGGTTAGCGCAGCCTTTACCAGGCATAAAACCACTCTGAACATTTCACACTTTCTCTGATGTAAGACCCCGTACTTTTTCAATAACATTTACAACCTTACCAAACACTTTCCCTGGCACACTTAGTAGGCAAACACCACGATAGTTCTTGCATTCAGTCTGATCACCTTTTCCCTTATATAAGGGAACAATAATAGCATTCTTCCAATCCCGAAGGACCATTCCTAACTCCCAGCACAACTGGCAAATTTCAGTTAACCAGTTAATTACAGAATCACCACCATATTTCCACAACTCGTCAGTTATGCCATCAACTCCCGAAGCCTTACCAGTTTGAAGAGATTTTAGAGCTTTACACACTTCTTCTCTTGAGATACCTCCTATGCTTTCATCCTTCACTGTGACATCATCTGCATTTGTCAGAATCATCTTTGCTTTGCTGATCTAATAACTCGCAGAAATATTCACCCCGTCTTTCACTTAACTCATTGGGCTCCCATATCTTTTCTCCAACCCTATTCTTATATTTCCATTTCTCGCATCTCCTTTTCTATAAAATTGATAGAACCTTTTTGTTATGCCATCGATGACGGTATACATTCAAAAAATTTTCCAGTAATTTTTTCGCATAGTATTGTCCTTACAGATAGTAGTGTCGTGTGATACTGAGAAGAAAAGCACATGATGTCATGTCTTGGATACGATATTCCCATTATGATTGCTTTATTTCTTCGTAGTTGGGAAATATTGTGGAACGTTTTGTTAATGAACGCGCATCGTTTTAACGGAAGCGCTCGTACTACTTTGATTTCGCTGCCATTCTGCCTTCCCCGATCTTTTTTATGACTATTTGTATGTGGACAGAGAGATGGATGCCACAGTGTAAAAAGCATATAGTTTGCATATCGTGATACGCACCCATGAATAGAAAGTGACAAACAGCAAAAAAAAGCAAACATTTTCCGATTATTCTGACAGCACGACACGTACATATCCTTCAGATACGATTACAATTTGAGGAATGAGACACTCTTTTCCCATTGAGGTTGTAGTAATATCGATTCCACGATGTGTCGTATGTACATGGAAGTAATCTAAGTGTATTTATGCACTTATATCCATATTTCATACCGTTCATTTGGTAAGAGCCCATAAACTTAGAACCCTAGGTAAACATCCCCGGAATAACGGAAAGGGGACCAGGAATAAAGCACAGCCAAACGATTACATCGATTCGGAAACAAAATCAGCGAGTCCGTCGATATTCCGTTTCACTCTCCCTGTACAATACTTTTTCTGCAATGTTTACTGCATCACTACGTATTCCAGGAAAAGTCACTTTTTGTGCACGAAGTGAAGGTGAAGTTAGGAACAGATCATCAATCACCGGAAAGCAGATGAACAAAGTTCCTACGAAAGCAAACGAACGAGTTTTATCTTTCCTATGTCACGTAACTTATATGTGACATCGTCGGTAAACATCTAAGGAACGTGTGCTCTGGATCAAACTGCCTCAATCGAAGTAGGGTTTTCTTTTTATAGTTACAATGCATGCTTTCCCAGTTATCTTACTTCAGAAAATTTTATGAAAAACCTGCACATAATTCTAAAATTTTCAGCATCAAGTAAAAAGTAGAGGTAACACAAGTGTCAGTTAATTTATTTTTTTATCTGACAAAAATACGCTCCAATTTAGAAACTTTCACAATATCCTAGAACGGAACATTATGCAGAATCCTAAGCCAACGGAGATACCCTGTTCATAAAAAAAAATAAATAAATAAAATAAAAATAAAAAAAATACACACACGCAATATCAACTGCATTTTTCTAACTACGCAATACAACTATTATGTAGAAGAATTCTAGCATAATAAAAGTTATGAAGCCCAGTCTTATTTCTACTCTGTTCAAAAAAAAAAAAAAAAAAAGTTAGTCTTCTGAAAACAGTGACGTACAGACAAGAATGAACATACATTTCTGCAACCTCAGGTGACAAATGCTGCACAAGCGGGAAATGAGTTGAAAATCACTACCAAGCTTTCATCTACCACAAAAGAAAATGGCTTTGCACATTTAGGAAACAGAGATATGGAGAGAAATAATTTTTTCCACTGCGCGGGAATAAAAACTTTCAGCTGGAATAGCAGAAAAATATGCAAAAACTCTTGGTTATTCTTGTTTCTTTCAAGTCACAAATGGAGTTTTCCAGTCAATATTTTAGAGTCAGATATTGCATGAGAAATTTCCAGTTTTTTCTGTTTTGTGGCGAAGTTTCCAGTCCTTTCAGCAACTTATACTCTGTGATTACATACAAATATTAACTTAAACCACTTAGCGGAGAAGTCCTGCCCTACGAAAAAAGCCCTAAAACAGCTTATTATCTGCTCCAAAAATAATTATTCCAGACTAGATTCTTAGGTATTACAAACTAATCAACAATAAAAAAAATTAAGTTTTTTTCCGGACCAACATGTTTCCACAGTCATCCCAGTGGTACTCGTGAGTAGTGCGTTGGATGCTTATCGCTTGTATCGTATTGTATGTGGGTTCGAATCATTGTCAAGCTGCGCTTATCCATGCCCCATAAATCTCATAGAGTTCGTCACATCCACTGATGGACAGTTGTGGTCACCTTTTGTTGAAAATACTAGTGGTACGCATATGAAATAAAATGAAATATTTGCACAATTTTTAGAACATGAGCAAGCTACATGTATGTATATTTTTATACATGTATAATCCTCTTGTTTTACCTGTACAACGATTGCAAAGTGTCTTTCAATCGTTAAACTGAAAAAACAAGGGGATAAAGAATAATGGTGATTATTTAACTCACCTTCGTTTTGCTGGTGACGTAATTATTTTTGCAACTACCACGTCAGAGGTGCAGATTTATGATCCATGAACTTGCTGTCAAGAGTGGAGAAGTGGGATTAAATATGAACTTTTAGAAGACAAAACTGATGCACAATGCTTTTACAAGAAATTAAGATCTTGCGATTGATAGGGGAAAGCTCGAGGTAACCGATACTTAGACAACATATACCTTGGACAACATATAATAAGCAAAGGTCACATTGATTAGGAAATTAAAGGGCGTGTAAAACTTATCTGTGGAGCTTTTGGAAGAAACAGTGGAAATTTCAAGAGCAGTATGCAATTATGTCTTAAAAGAAAAGTATTTAACCAGTATACCCTTCCAGTTCTTTCAAATGAAGCAGGGATATGGACATTAACTAAAAAAGATATACATGGTCGTATCAGAATAATATGACCACCTATGGAATCGCAGTGTATCCGTCCAGGCGCGTACAGAGTGCACGTCGACCACACGGAGCAACAAGGTCGACCACATGGAGCAATAAGCGGCCAGCCAGGACAAATGAGCCGTAGTGCATAACGTGAGCACGATAGGCAGAGGTAGTGATTTAACGGACGTTGAAAACGGAATGATCATCGGCTACAGCGCCAAGGGTTGAAGAATCTCAGGAACAGCAGACTTCTTGGGCTGCGGTGTTGTAGATAGGGTGCACCAAGAATGGACCGCTGGCACACCGAGTACCACCCGACGTCATAACTGTGGTGCGCCAAAGGCCATTGTCCTCAGGGGAGAACGTCGCCTCCGTCGCCTGGTAAAGGGCAGTCGAAACGCAACGGTGCAACAATTGACCGAGCAAATGAACGGCCGGGCACCCACGTATGTGTCCCTGATTACAGTAGAGCGAACCCCGTTACGCATGGGTCTCCGGAGTTGACGATGTGTCGGGAGCACATGTTAACCCAGGTCCATCGGCAACGACGCCTGCAGTTTGCATAGGACTACAGTCATTGGACAGTGGAAGAGTGGGAAAATGTTGCCTTCTCCGACGAATCGAAGTTTCTACTCCATAGATGTGACGGGCGGTAGCTAATACGGAGTCAGACACACAAGAACCAACACCCGCACATGCTTATCAGTCAATTATAGGCCGGCGGTAGCAGTGTGCATGTATGGGAGATGTTTTCCTAGTATGACCAGGGACCGCTGGTACCACTGGATGGGTAAATGCCTATCTGTTCATGCTCGCTGACCACGTGCATTCCTTCATGTTGGACGTTTACTCTAGTGGTGATGGTGTCTACCAACAGAACAATGTGCCGTGCCACACCACAAAAGGGATGCGTGTCCGCTTCCAGGAACACGACACCGATGTCTCCTTTCTCCCTTGGCCGGCGAAATCGTCCGATCTCAATCCCATAGAGCACTTGTTGGACTATTTGGATCGACAGGTTCGACGTGCCGACCCACAACGACGTCATCTCCAGGACCTTTTTGCTTTGCTGCAGTCCAAATGAGCACGTGTGCCTCGGGCAACCCTCCACAGCCTCATTGTGTCCATGCTACGCCATCTCGCCACTGTTATCTGGGCCAAGGGTGGTTATTCCCATTTTCAGGAAAGCGGTCATATTATGCTGATAAGACTGCGTATAAAGGCTGAAGACGAGTGAAAGAAACATAAAGAGATATATGCTTGGTGTAGCCAGAAAAGATAAGAAGAGGAACTCGTGGATCAGAAAAAATGACAAGAGTGGAAGGCATTATGATCAGAGTAAAATCCCTGATATGTCAAAGGGCTGGACATGTTGCCAGAAAAACGAACCACCGATGACAACTGAAATTTTATACTGGATACCAAGGGACAGTAGAAGACCACATGGCGGATGCATGGATGAAATTCCAAAGCATACCGGAGTAACATGGAAGAGACTGGCTCAAGACAGACAATTCTGGAGAAAACTTAGGAAGACCTTCATCCAGCAGTGGACTGATAAATAATGTTTGACAATGATGACGATGACGATGGTATATATACATTTGCTGTCATAGAACGACAGGAATTAACCAATGTCGACTGACAATACTCCCAATGCCACTACAAGAAAACAAAGGATTTAGAGTTGGAAACTAAAACTTGCTGGAAAAATATGAAGCTTACAGACAAGTTTAAATAAGAAAGAGAAATGGTCAACCAGCTGAAAGGAGGTAGATTCTGATTGAATAAAGTAGATTAAATATAGGGTACAAATACATAAGAGGGGGAAAAGTTGGGGTTAAGTGAAAGAATTGAGAGAACAAAACATATGTGACCTAAAAAAGGCCAAAAAGGAGTGAGCAATACTAGATGCAAGACTGTGTATGTAAATATCTTTGCTACTAGGGATCTACCAAGTGCCACTTGGTATTACCTCGATATTTTTAAATTGTAAGGTCCTGCGTTAGTCTCGAGTGTGGATGTGCAGCGTGCATTTACTAAAAAAGGTGGTTTACTATATATATACTACATGTCATATTATATATACACTGAAGAGCAATTGAATTTGAGACAGCTGGCGTTACGTAAATGTGGCGCTGTGGGCAGCCCTGTAAACGGAAACGACATGACGCATGCAGCGATGAAAATATAAGGAGTGATGCGACGGGAATCAGTAAGAGTCGGACGCAGTAAGGGTAAGACGAAGGATCTAAGCGCATTTGATCGTGGGAAAATTGCCGAGGCCCGACGAATAGGTCACTCCTTCTCGGACGTCGTGCAGGCGCGCTGGGATTTTCACGAGCCACTGTGTCACGAGTGCACCGTGAGTACATCGAATCCGGTAAAACCATCCCTGCAAGGGCCAACTGCCGTGGACAACAGCGTGTGGATGAGTGGGGTCATCGTCGTCTAGCTAGCATTGTAACAGTGGATAGACGGGTTACAGTGCAAGAAATCACTCGGAAATTTAACGCTGGTGCACAAAAACGTGTAAGCAGCCACACCATCCAGAACCATCTCCTCGCTATGGGGTACAGAAGCCATCGTCCCACGAGGGTACCGCTGTTGACCGCACATCACAGGGTGCAAAGATTAGCATGGGGGCGGGAACATCGCCACTGGACCCTAGACATGTGGAAAAATGTTGCCTGGACTGATGAGTCGAGATTCACGTTGGTTCATGCGGATGGCAGGATTCGAGTACGGCGCAAACCACATGAAGCGATGGATCCTTCTTGCCAGCAGGGTGCTCTTCAGGCTGGTGGGGGTGGCATTCTCGTCTGGGGACTATTTACGTGGACTGAAATGGGACACCTGGTACGTGTGGCATCGTCCCTCACAGGTCAACGTTACCGGGATATCTTGGACGACCATTTGCTCCCTTTTGTGCGTCTTCAACATCCCACTGAGGACCTCATCCTGCAACAAGACAATGCACCATGCCATCGCTCCCGAATCATATCCGAATGGTTTAATGAACACTCCACCGACGTGACCTCGCTTCCTTGGCCAGCTAGGTCACCTGATCTCAATCCCATCGAACACATCTGGTATGCCATCGAGAGAGATGTTTGAGGCTCTGACCTCCTCCATCAAATCTTCATGAACTGTGGGAGCTTGTTCAGCGGTCGTGGATCCGTATGGCTTCCCAACGCTTCCGGTGTCTTGTCGAGTCCATGCCGAGACGAATCGCCGCCGTCATCAGGACGAAAGGTGGTGCTACACGTTTCTAGACAGGTATCTCTAATTCAATTGCTCTTCAGTGTATATATTACATATACTCGGACATACACATATACTGTATATGTAGTATATATAATATGATATGATCGTACACATATGAAGAGAAATGGTGTAAGAATGGCAAATATATTCCATATATTGGATGTGTGCATAAGTTCTATCCGTTTTTGCAGGCTACAAAGAAAGGAGGAGAACTCAACAAATAAAGTACCTAGGATTTCACATAATTGCCATCATTCTGTATGACCTCTTGCCATCTGTCTGCGAGTAGGTCAATCCCACGCCGGAAAAACGCCTATGTTTTAGAGTCAAAAAAGTCATGTAATGCTATTTTCACATCGTCCACATAACTGAAGGTTTGGAGAGCGAAGGCGTTCTGTAACAATAGAAAAACGTGGTAGTCCGTACGTGCCAGGTCAGGGAAATACGCCGGGTGTGGTTAGACTTCCCAACCAAAGTCCAGTAATTTTTGCCGGGTGATTAAAGCAGCATGAGGTCTGGCGTTATCACGGTGATGGAATGCACCTTTGCGATTGACGAGTGCTGGCCGCTTCGATATCGGTTGTTCTCGCAATCTGTCCAACTCTTGGCAGTAGAGATCAGCATTTATCTTTCGGTTAGATGCCAACACCTCCTAGTGGATTATTCCCTGGACATCCCACCAAACACTCAACAAAACGTTTTTGGGATGCAGTCCTCCTTTTGAGGTCGATAGAGCAGGCTCCGCACCTTGGCACGCAGTTAGTCCGTCGACGCTTTACATTACGGTACAGTACCCATTTTTCATCACCCGTTACAATTCGTCCCAATAACAGTTCATTTCTGTGACGAGAAAGCAATGAAACACAGGTACGAATTCTCTCCTCTCGTTGCTTTGCAGATAGCTGATGCGGAACCCAGTTATCCAACTTGATGATGAACCCAAGCGCATGCATCCGTCTTTCGATTGTTGTTCTGTGCACCGACAACGTTTCCGCTAATTCCTGAACGATTGGATGTACGTCATTTTTATGGCTTGGTCCACATCCACGTCAGAAACCACGATGGACGTTCAGGTCGTGGTTGATCTTTACAGCTTGTCTCCGTCCCGAAATTTCCGAAACCAACGGCGACATGTGCTATTATCAACTGCTGCCTCCCTATACACTTGACAGCACTACTTTTATCGAACTCGTACAGTAAACAATGTCTAATGTGCTCCTTATAGCATGTCATGTTACACCATTCGTGATTTCCGTTACGAATGAATTACTCGGACAAACCTAGTGTCTCTATATGCTCTACTGCTCCAAGCTTTATTTGCCAAAAATTCGGCATCGCCGAGTCATCTGTGACGCAACTACTCCGATCGCAATATGCATCTATTACAAAAACGGGTAGAACTTTTCCACACACGCAATGGTATAATGTGTCGGGGAAAAAGATTTATTGAGGTGAAAAATGACAGGGAAAAGATTTTTGATTTTAAAATGGGTGAAAAGACAACAGGCAAAATTTTATTCTTATTGAATTACAAGATCATCGGAGAATTTTTAACGTACATGATTATCACAGAATACAGTTTGTGTGAGAAAATGGTTTGGGTGTTTAACTCATACAAGTTAGGAAAATGCAATCACACAACTCTCGTTGAATGTAAAATTCTTTTTGAATAAGTAAGAATGGAAATTTTCATTTTTGCTGTTGCTTTGAAATCATTTATGCCAAGATTCGTGGAAGTGTTTACAATGCAATTCATCGCATTCGAAATGACTGGACCCCAGCCCGCCAGATTCAACATGGCTGGAGAGTAATCATCTCACCCAGAAAACGGAAAGGAGTATAACAACAGCACATCGAATACAGACTTTTTTTTTTTTTTTTTTTTTTTAAGTCCTTTGGCACTGTGACGGTAGTATTAGACTTATTGAATTGCAACTCGTGAACTTCTGGGATAGAGAGTGAATCGATGTCGTCATAGCAAAGCACAACTCTGTACAACACGAGCAGATTTATATCGGTTATGCATCAGTTTGTTGCGGACAAATTCATCACGTTCCCAACTTTTAGTTATGTACAACTCGCATACTGGGAAGTATAAGGTTTGGATTGTCTTTCCATCCGTCACTAGAAATTACATCTCCGCTTCTAACGGCCATATTAAAAAAATTCGTTCTGTGACTGATAGAGAGAGAGAGAGGCATGCGCACAAGATCGTTAATGTCTGCCCTTCCCTTCATCTGTCTGTTTGCCCATCTGCACAAACAATGTTTTCCCTTCAAATCGCCGTATTGTTTAAATTCTTTCTCAGTGCTGTAAGATAAAATATGGACATAGAATCTAAGACATCTTTCCTTTCGGCAGTCCATTCGCCAGTTTGTCTGTCTGTCCGCGGAAATGGTACCTCGCCTTCTAATTATTCCTTCTGGGGCTGATACAGATAAGAATGCGCTGACTATCAAGATCTGTCTTTACCTTCGTCCGTTTATCTGTTGGTCTGCAAAACGAAACTTGGCCGTTAGAAGCCGATATACGATTTATGCGGACAGATAGACAGACAGACAAATTGACTAATAGATGGACAAAATGAAATGTACCTGAAACCTTATGCTCATGTTTTCCTCTATGATACAGATTTTGTTTTTCAATAATCCGACATCTTTAAGCCAGAGCATCGCGTTTCCAGACCAAGAGACAGACGAATGAAGAGAAGGACAGACATTTTTAATTTTGTACTCATGCTTCTCTCTGTCAAACATAGAAATAATGTTTTCAATCTTCCCGTTATATAACCAGAGATGTTATTTCCCTGGATGGGCCAACTGACGATCGGGAGGACGAAAGTTAATGACTGAAATCCAATACAGCTCTTTCAGCAAATCAACGTTTCTAAGCAAAAGTACAGTACAGAGAGAGAAATGAACGGAAAGACAACCCAAACTGTATGCTTTCCTTAATACAATATGTGTGTAAGGAAAAGTTGGGAGCATGACGAATAGTCGTAGGCGACGAAATGACGCGACACCATTGACGGCGAATCCATATTAACTATTTTACACTCAGCCACTTAAATTCCAGCTTTACCCTGATTCGTCGTAGAACACGAACATCCATTCAGAAATGAACTACTGATGATGATGACAAACTTGGTAAATTAAAAGCACGCACTTGTTTTTAAAATTTAAGCAGAGCACTTAGGTCACGCACGTGGGAAGTCATATTCTAGGCATTTGAACACACACCGAACTTGACAAAATATCTGTAAAGCACGCAAGGTTAACATTATTGGTACATGAACCTAATTAGCAGACTATGGGAGTTCAAGCATGCGCTAATGTTTAACTCAGAGGAAGGTTTTTTTTTCTTGTGTTGAGTTTGAATAACACTCTAAAAGCTACAATGCACGCGTAACTAAACATGTGAATATTTAACTCATGCGGTGAGTGTTTTTTTCCCAGTATCACAGAAACATAGAAAAATCATTTGCGAAATGTGAAGACATTTACTTTCATGTTTAAGTTCCGAAATTGTTCTACTTTGATGTAAAAATAAATTAAAATTTGCATATTCAGTAACTTTTCCTCTTAAGCTGTAATGATGGAGATGTTTCATTTTCCATATACATAGCGGTAAACGTTATATTTAAGTTATGACCACCAATCGCAGATTGACAACCATTTGATACTTTACTCCACTAAAAACATGATTTCATATCTAACTGAATATGATGCACAAACAAAGCAAATAAGTAAATAAACGCAATGGAAAGACACACAAAATATGACGGAGTGATTCCGACTTTTAGAAGGTTAAATTAAAGAAGTTTCTGAAGCGATCAGTCGTGTTTAAACAGCTTAATGAAGAAATTTAAGTTTACCGATGCACTGCAAACACGCTGTCACCAGTACAGTGTTACTATTTAGTGATTAACAATGGATACACTCATGAATGAAATACGGGATTACACCATATAATACAAATTTTGAAGATGACAATCCGTTTTTTGGTGTAAATATGACAAGGATGGTAAGTCAGATAATATCCGAAAACTCGAAAATTCCACATAGCATCAGCGGACTTGGTCTCAAATTCCAGCTACTTTAGTTTCCAAGGGCACGTTTATAAGCGAGTAAATGGCGCTCCGATGGGATTTTCGCTTTCAGCCGTTTTCGCAGAAGCAATACTTCGCCCCATTGAGCAACACATATTCACTAACATCACCCCAAGGCCTACCACCTGACTGCGATATGCGAACGACGTATTTTTCATATGGCCTCACGGAAAGGAGACTCTCCCATCTTTCCTCGATAAAGTAAATTATATACATCCTACGATCAATTTCACTATGGAGCTTGAGCGAAGTGGTACCTTACCTTATCTCGACGTCTTAATGAGAAAATCACATGACAATCGCCTTCTTACGGAAGTATATTATAAACCCACCTCCGTTCCCAACTTGATGCTCCGCAGTTCATTCTGTCCTGATGATTACATGACGACCTTCTTCCGTTCTCAAATTAGAAGAGCCTTCGCCGTCTCCTCAGATGTTCGTTCTATAGAATCGAAACTAGAAAACATCGTCGAATTGGCCACTGAGGCAGGATATACGTCGAACCAGATGCATAACTTAATCGAAAAAGCCAGAATCAGCCTTGTAAATATTTCTATGCTGCAACTTCGCTACCTGGGCTCTATTCCCTACATACCAAAAGTTTCCTATCAACTCAAAAACGCGCTCAGGAAACTGAGCTTCGGTGTCGGCATAAGGTCTCCGGCATCTTTATATATACGATGCTTAAAAGAAATATTGACAAGCCCCCTCTTCTCAATGAGGCAGGTGTTTATGCAATCCCACTACAATATCCGGACGGCTCCAGGCGATACTACATCGGAATGACCAAACGTTCGTTTGGAATTAGAATCAACGAACATAAAAGTGATACAAAAGACGGTAAAATAACCACTGCCCTATCAAGAGAGATCAAGCTCAAGTCCGCTGATCCTATGTGGAATGATATCAAGAAATTAGCTTCATACCCCACACCTAAATCTACTGCCATTCGCGAAACCTTGGAAATCTTGAGTTGCCACGCATTTGGAATCAATTCTTCAAATAATGCTGTGTTTTCTACCACAGTACCGCGCACCCAACCAACGTGCCCTCGTTTCTTCGAATGTCTGATTACATTTTCGCCTATTCATTTATTGTCCAGTCAAGTCACCACATTCAAATTGTTGAAGTGTTCCATTATCCAGTTTGCAGTTAGCTGTCTACTTCCCTTGAAAAAGCCATCTGGTTGATGAGCGAAAGCGTGGAAACTTTGATTTATATTCTACGCCAAGAAGTTCGGATCACTAGTACTATTTTAAAAGAGAAATGTAATACCACTGAATCAACAGCAATGGTGGTCGGCAAGCTATGACTGTGACGTCACCAGAGGCGGGCATAAACATTACAGCGCCCTCGGCGAAGAAATATCAGACGCCTCCAAGAGTAAGTGAATTTCAATGAAAAACAATATACTTCCAATTTGAATGTTACATAGATTTTTTATTACAAAAAGAATCAGCATATTCTTAAAAACAGCTCTGTAGAATTTTTAACAAATGTATTGTTTAAAACTGGGCATTGAAATAAAAAATTTAAACACCGTTTCCTCGAAAGTGTAATTTACACAACGTTGAAATTTCATTTTACCTTCAAGTTTTATATTCACAAATGAAGCTGCTTGTAAATAATAACACTATACTAGTGATCCGATTTATTTGCTTAGGAAATAGACACATAAGCGTTTCCAAGCTTTCGCACATCAACCAGATGGCTTTTTCAAGGAAGTTAGACAGAACTGACTAACTTCCTTTTAGATAGAAGACAGAACTGTCTAACTTCCTTTTAGACAGAAGACAGAACTGTCTAACTTCCTTGAAAAAGCCATCTGGTTGATGTGCGAAAGCTTGAAAACGCTTATGTGTCTATTTCGTACGCAAATAAATCGGATCACTAGTATAGTGTTACTGTTTACTACTTAATTGGTGTACAACTCCTCGTTATCAATTGGAAGCTTCTTGATTTCAACACTGTAATGAACCATCTGCCAAAAAGTTTTGCATTTAAGTTTTCCACGTAAACAATAGTATTTGTAGGATTTTTCTTTAATATAGTGCTGCTACCACGATAGTTATTGTAAATCGATCGAATGAACGAAGAGAAAAAAGGATGCGTTAGTATAAATAAGTACAATTGCTTACAAGACTTTTTTTTTCTCAATTTCTTTGTGGCGAAGTCTTCTACTACAATGTATATCATTAAATGCCAATGCTTCTTCAATGCTGGAAATAGGCGACAAAGCGGTAAACTTAATCGTTCTTTCCTGAAAACTAAATGTCCTCAAATAATTATGGAATGGTTTTCATGCGAGACAAATTTTATTCTACTGAGATGTTACTGATGGGTGTGCTTAGGTAAATCCTTAGGATAATATCAATATTCGGTAAAGCCGAATCGATTCGTTTTTTCTAAATAATATTTCAATATGAACACTTGAATCTATCACTGGCCTATCTATATTATGACGAAACTTCTGAAAATGCAGATATTCTTGCTCGAATTCAGATAAATAATTCACTTGGAATTGCACACTGCAGAATGTATTATATATGTTACCGTTAAAGTGTATAATTCATTTATTTCATAGAATACCTAGTTATTTCATGAAATTACTGATCAGGTTAGTTACAGCGTGTAATGAATTAATAATTCCACACTTTAATTAGTTATTCTATGAAATGACTAGGTATTCTATAAATTAACTAATGATAGACAGTTAAAGTGTAAAATAAACAATTTGACTGAATTATACAGCATACAAAATGTTATTTATATAAAGACACAATAAAATCATTTGTTACAACAGGGATTACTAAAATAGCATTTTGCCGCCCCGGTGGCGCAGTGGTCTAAGGCGCTGGCCTCTGATCATTCGTCCGTAAGGGGTCCGGGTTTGAATCCCGGTCAGGCATGGATGTTGTGTTTGTCTTACGGCACTGGCTCTCTCCCTTCCCTGGAACCAGTGACCCTAAATTAGGGACGGGCGACTGCTTATAGCCCATTGAGTTGCTCACGGTGGTCGTTAAACCTCCAATTAAAAAAAAAATAGCATTTGGAATTGCATAGAACATTATTTCTAAAACAAATACATTTTTTGTTGACGCACTTTGTTTTACATGAACATTTTTTAAATCCCAGACCGGTACCTAAACTTTGAGCTGTAGCAACCGACCGGAGCGATTTCTCTATATCCGGCACTTCTTCGATCTGAATTAGTTTTTGTTCACAAACGCTGAACTGGGATCGGGAATATAGCTGTTTTATTGTTTTATGCGACCGTTTCTTGTTCCCAATTAAAAAAATCCTTCTTCGGTTATTTTCATTATAACAGCTGAAATAGATCAGGGGTCACCCCTTCCACTGTCAACTTCAGGTACTGGGATACGGACTGTAAGCCCCACAGAGGCTTCAGAATGAGATTTATCTGACATTAATTGCATCTTCTTAGCTTGAATTTCCAAACATTCTTTAGAGTTTTCTCTTTCCCTCTGAACATTCAGTTCATTAAAACACAATTTTCAGATTTTCTGTATAATTTTGTCTTCCAAAACATAGTCTTTTAAACATGACATGTCGACAGGCTCATTAGGTTTTCACTGCATTATTGTAAACAAACTATACATACTTTACTAATGGCATTATTTAACCTTGTTTTTTCAACCAGCACTTCATTATCAGGCTGAGACGAAGTACTCATTGCAGTGAAAGCCCCTTGTAATTGATCTTCGTCATCCAGTGAATCAAAAGCTTCCTTTGGAATACGAGTTGTTGACAGTCCGACTCTAGCTGCGCAACCAAACATAGCCTCGTAAGGGGACCTTTTAATTATTATATAACACTTTATAGTGGGTTGAAAATGGTGTGCTATTTCTGACCAGTGGTTCTAACTTTACAGCCTTTTGAATTTGAGATTTATTTACTCGGTTATTTTACACTTTAACGGGGTGTAGATCGTCATTCTATGAAATAACTAGTTAAACCATAGAATACAAGTGAGTTTTACGCTTTAACTGACTTGATCAGTTATTTCATGAAATAACCAGGTATTTTATGAAATAACGGATTTTATACTTTAACGATAACATATATATATATATGAAACCAGTTTTTTCTCCTCCCCTGTCTCCCTACGGGCCTCTATCTTGTAGAAATCTGCTTCATGGAGTAAACAATTCCAAGATTTCGGTCTTCCTAGTGTCACCCTCAAATTTGCCTTCCGACCTTTTAAATCATTCGGACTTCCCAGTGTCCAGATTTCTGTCTTCCCAGTGTCACCCTAAAATTTGTTAAAATATCTTGTAGAAATTATCCGCTCCAGCCTCCAAGCTTCCAGCTATTTCATATTCCCGGCTGACAGCGAGCTCTGTTCAAGAAAGTCTCTGTCTCTTGAGTTTTCTGAGTTTGACCTTGCCAGGATGATGAATCTTTGCTAGCTTACTGAATTCGCCCTTTCCTGTGATCCTTGTCGCCCTATCGATAGTTCTTGTTTCAAAATTAACTGATATTTTTAATAATTAAATAAATTGAAACAGTGCTAATGAAATTATAATAGTACTTCGTAAGTATTAATTGCATTACACATTTTACTACTGAGTTTTATTTGTAGAAATTCGAAATGTTTTTTACCGTCATTTTTTGTTCTGTTTCCGTAATTAGGTAAAAAGGTTTTTGTCAGATATCATCCCAAAATATTGTAGCCTCTGAATATGCAGCACCCTGGGCCATAGCTCAGATTGGCCCAGTGGTAAAGTCCTCTATAAGCACCATTGGACGAATTCTTTTCACTTTTCAAACCTCAGTGTCCTGCGCTTCGTGTTCAGTCAGCGCTTAATCGTTAGCTACACATAACTAAGATGAAAAGAAAGTCTGAAGCATAGCTGAGGCATCACATACCTTGGCGACATAAATAGTAGCGCTATTGCCAGTTATGCGGTTGTTTAAAACTACCGCATTATATCTGAAGAGCGATTGCTGCGTCTTATTCTGGGACGAATTATAGTTCGTGAGTTCTTACGCAACCAGTTGCTCTCCACTTGCGCGAAACATGCGATTAAAACTGCTGCTGACAGACATCCTTAAGCTATTGAGTATATAAGTCATGAATTACTTTTTCCATAATTTTTGCAGTCGGTTTACATCATTTTGAGATCTGTTGTGCATAATAAACATAAGCTTTGCTTATGCACACCTATAGATTTTTGCTGTAGAAGTCCTATAACGAGCCACTTAAGCTTCGTTGATGTAAACCGACCGGCTTGCTTTTGAGCCAAGACTAAAAGAGCGGCCTTCAGTTTTTAATTAAAAAGCGTCTAAAAACTGGCGAATGCCGTAGCTTTGCATTTTAATGCAAATCACTTGTCAAATCATTTCAGTGAAAATTAAAAAACAGAAAAGTAAGAAATACATAGAGGTCTGAATATTCAATCTTTAGATCTGTAACGTATGTTTGCTTTAAAAATCGTTTTGCGTAAAAGATAAGGCGATTTCTATTGATTCAACAAGATTTTCATACCGTAAATGCTTTAAGAAATTATTGTTTTGAAAGGTGCTCTCGGTATGGGCTTTGATTCAGAAATAAACCTTTTCGAATACTTTTTTTGTATTTTTTTCTAATGCTCCCAATAGCTCTAGCAAGAGGCCGAAGAATAAGACAATCCGATCTTCTTACTGATTTACGATCTTTCCCATTTGTACATAAGAGACCACCCACACTCTCCCTTTCCCATTGATTGTGTTTCCCTCGAAGTAAGTAAATCAGAAACAGCCGTTCCACTTTCTTACTTAAATTTTTCAATGCCGAAACAACGCTGCTTCTGTAATCCGCAAAAGTACATTACGAAGAGAGTCAGCAAAGATTACGATAGGATCCTGCTTTCTGCAAAATGTATAAATTTATCTTCGTAGAGTTTTGAAAAGCATAGTTGGCAGAATGAATTGCTTCATCTGTAAGTCCACTCAGAAACTTGATGCGTGACGAATAATTTGTCAGAATGAAAAGCACATGAAGTTTTTCAAACTTTCGCTTAAACATTTCTTTCTCTTCACGGATGAAGTAATTCACTTTGCCAGTCATGCTTTCCGATCTCTAAGAGGATTAATTTACATATCTTTTGAAAAGCAGAAGTCCTTTATTCCAATAAGCACTCCCTTGATGTCAAAGAAGGGAAAATCGGTATTTGGTATTTGCCAACCATTATTAACTTGATTGAAAACATAAACATCTCAAAATGTTTTTTGATTCCCGTTTAATTGGCATTCTAGCGATAAAGCAGATAAAAATCACGAAAAATTATACAAACCTTTTGGGTTTCTAGATCGTTGTTTTTAGGACATTCTAAATATGACAGGGAAGTCGCTACTTTCAGAATAACGTAAAACATTAGTATTGCCATCTACTCCTAGCAAATTTCGAAATACACTAAGGATTTACGTTTCATTTCTATGTTTTGAAATCTTCATGGTAATGAAAAGTGTCGCGCGCACACACACACATACAGAAGAAATCTTTAGTTTACTGGAATTGATTTGCTGTAAAGCACCATACTCACACACATAAAATATATATATTACCTGTACTGAAACTATTAAAAAAATCATCTGCACAAATAAATGTCAATACATATCTAATTACCATTTCTTCTTCATTATTAAATATTTCTTCCACCTTTTCAAAAGACTGACACCTTTCCCAACCCATTCAACATATCACTAGTTTAAGGTGGTTCCACCTAAAATCTCTGCCTTATACGTATTTCCAATGGCAAAACTTCTTTACATATTTTCTTCGCAAATAATGTATTCCCAAGGATGAAAATTTGCACATCGATAAAACTAATTTTAAGTTATAGCATGGGATGCTTAGTACTTGATAAAACATAACCATAATTATATTAAAAATCGCAAATTTTTCTTTGAGTAATGATCAGACCTATTAATAGATGGCGCAACCTGTACATTGATGACGTCAGCAGGCAAACATATGTTGGATTACTTAATTATGGTTATGTTTTATCAAGCATTAAGTATCTCATGCTATAGCTTAAAGTCAGTTTTATCGATGTGCAAAGTTTCATCCTTGGGAATACAATTGCGAAGAAAATATGTAAAGAAATTTTACCATTGGAAACATAAGGCAGAGATTTTAGGTGAAACCACCTTAAAGAATTAAATTTCCATGGCAACATCGTTTACTGTTCTCCACGCAATGGCTTCTCTTTGCCTTTTTTGCAGAGAAGTGCGTCTGGATAACTGGCCTAAATTGCTTCGGTTATTCTTTTCCCACTGTTTCCCATATAATTTGCATTGATTGCTATCTAGAATTTCAAGAGGTTGATATTTTTAGTATGGTACTTCTAACATTGAGGGTTTTGTATCCCAAGCCTGATGCGGTTACATTTTCTTAGCAAAGTTATTGTGCACTGAATGCTCGCTGAATTACAACCTATGCAAAAACACAAATTTGCCGGTGATGGGGATCGAATCACCATCCTTTTGCACCGCAGCAAAATGCTTTCCCAATTAAGGTGCGCCGACGGAATTTACCGCTACAACTTTGTATTTTCGACATGTGCTTCACCTCTGTAGTGTGGCGGGGGCATGAAATCTCAGGTTTGGAGTCCCCCGCAAACCATGCTTGAAGTAACTCTTTGTAGAAGAAGGAATTCTCACTAATTCCAGACGAAGTGTGGAAGAAGCATCATACATTTTTCGAAGGGAAGAAGAAATTCTCATCCATTCCAGACGATATGTGGAAAAAGTATCAAATATTTTTTTTTTCGAAGAACCCAAAGACCAGTAGATCCATTCTCACAATCCTGCGCCAATGTAAGAACCTAAATTTTCCTGTGACGGAAATCGAACTCACATTCTTCTGCTCCGGAGACGAATGCTTTCCCAATTAAGCTACACCGATGGAACTTATCGCTGTAAATTTGCCGTTTTGACATGTGTTTCACCTTTGTAGTACATCGCACCTATACTAGCGTAACGAGAAGGCGTGGCCTGTAGCCTAAAAGGTTGTACACAAGAGGTTGCTAGTTCAGTTGAGAGCAAAGTCACGGACGTGATGAGTAGTAGCACCAAGGATTTATGAAGTTTACGAAAGGCCAAATTGTGGGCTCACGAAGAGTTGGACGGTAATTTAGGTAACGGTGACACTTGTGAATTATTCGCGGACTTCCGTGGTTAAAATGTATCAGGAGCTGTCAAATTGGAGAAACAACAGAACTACGACACACCTGTAAAGGCCGGCGAATGGTGGGTTCTGGAGGTAAAGGAAGAGTGCGTGTTCTTGCACAGGGCAATCGGAGCGGCATGGTACATGGGTCAACGACAAACAGTATCCCGCATTTTAGTAGAAGTTCAGTCTATATACATATATTTGAAAAATAAAATAAGCGGGAGATATGCAATGTACACTGCTGGCCACCCAAAATTCAACAGCAAGAAGGAAGCATCCGATTGGCCTGAAATTCGCAGCATGCGTCGCCCGCGAGAGGACATGCAAACGATTAGCATTGCAGGGCATATGCAAATCATGTGCGCCCGGCACGCCACCGATAAGCACTATAAGAATGGTGCACAGAAGGCGGGATGTAAGTAGTGGGAGTGTGTTTTGCTGCCGGACCTGTGAGTGGGAAGCTTCCTGATGCCTCGTCGCAGAATACGGCAGTCATTCCAACACGTTTCGGAGTTCGACAGAGGACGAATAGTGGCTTATCGCGGCAGCGGTTTATCGTACCGAGACATTGGCGCCCGTGTGGGACGATATCCAGCCACATTGAGGCCAGTATGGATTCGGTGGGTGCAGGAGGGACGGACGGACGGACGTGAGCGATTGCCGGAGCCGCGGCACAGCACCGAACGAGAGGACCGGCATGTTGTGCGGCGGGCATTGACGGCTCGCACCGCCACATCACGAACGTTAGCGCAGGAATTAGGGTGTGTTGCGCAACAACCTGTATCAGCACGTACCGTTCAACGTCGTCTGCAGGAGCGGGGACTTGTCGCACGGCGCCCATTGCTCCGATCACCATTGACGTTACACCACTGTCGAGTGCTGCGTCAGTGGGCCGTTGAACGCTGCACCTGGACTACGGAATGACACGACATTGTCTTCTCCGACGAATTCCGCTTCTGCCTGCAACACCACGATGGTCGGATCCGCGTGTGACCGCACCGCGGCGAGAGACTCTATGACGCCTGCATTATGCATCGCCATACCGGTCCGTCGCCTGGCGTTATGGTTTGGGGCGCAATTGGATATGACACCCGCACCCCTCTGGTACGCATCGCCGGTACACTCAACTGCCACCGCTACATCTCCGATGTTTTGGAGCCTGTAGTCCTCCCTTACCTGCAGGACCTGCCAGCGGCCACGTTTCAACCGGACAATGCGCGCCCGCACGTGGCACGCATCGTGCAACAATTCTTCACTGCCCACCAGATGTCACTGCTGCCGTAGCCCGCCTGTTCTGCCGATATGTCGCCCATCGAGCACGTCTGGTCGCTGATCGGCAACCGAGTGGCCCGGCAAGCAACACCAGCGGCTACGCCTGATGAACTGTAGCAACGTGTGGAAGCAGCCTGGACCGTCATACCCCAAGCCCACATCCAAAACTTCTTTCGTTCGATGCCGCGGCGTGTAACGGCCGTTATTGCCAGCCATGGGGGCCACACGAACTATTGATGTCTGCGTGTTCCGCAAGTCGCACGGGCCTGTAAGCTCAATCGTTTCATCTTTGTATCTGTTGTTATGTGTCCAGTAAATCTGGCTTTACTATCTCGTGCCCTTCTTGGTGTTGCATTTGGTGTGGCCAACGGTGTATATTAGGAAAAAGTCCTCTATAGTACTGTTACCACGTTGTAGTATATGAGCTCAGAAAAGACAAGTTGACTTTAATGATAATGGAATATTTACTGTATATCTGAACCTGAGAATATTTCTACATGTACAATATATTTAAATTTAAATGTTGGAAGCTCATATAAGCATGACTGATTGCAAACCAGAAGGACTGAAGCCGGAGTAAGGTGAGCGCAATATATGTTGCTCCATATACCTCACTGCTGATTTTTTATTTCTCACTGGATATAACTTATATGAGCTTTCAACATTTAAATGTAAATATACTGTACATATAGAAATATTCTTAGGTTCAGATATAAATATTCATTGAAGTCAACTTGTCTTTTCTGAGGTCATATACTGCAACGTGGTAACAGTACTGTAGAGGACTTTGTCCTAATATACATTTAGTATCCCGCATGCTGTAAAGTATGAGCTACAACAGCAGACGTTCTATAATCCACGCTCTTCTATAACAGATCATCGACATAAACCACTTTCTTGGGGGAACAGCATGCGAATTGGACGATAGAAAATTGAAAGCAGGCGTGCTTGTCCGATGAATCACGATATGTACTCTATTCTGCCGATAGTCGAGTCAGAAGCATGAGTCTATGGATACTGTTCAATCCTGTAGGGGCAATGGTATGACATGGAGCATGTTTGTGTTTAGCTGGGGTGAACTCGGACTCTTGTGGACCAATGTACGGACACCGGCTACTACCTGTGGCTGCTTGATTATCATGTACACCCCACAATGTTGTACCTCCATCCAGCAGACCACAATTAAAGAGACAGGGAGCCCGGGGGCTGGAGAGTATTTTGTTGCAATGGTATGATATGGAGCATGTTTAGCTGGGGTGAACTGGGACTCTTGTGGACCAAAGTACCGACGCCGGCTACTAACTGTGGCTGCTTGAGGATCATGTACACTCTACAATGTTTTACCTCCATCCAGCAGACCGCAATTAAGGAGACAGGGAGCCCGGGTGCTGGAGAGTATTTTGGGGCCTTAGTATTAGTGGAACATCTAGGATTTCACTATGGGTGAATGAATAAAAATACCCAGGGGAAAATATTCCCAAAATATGGTGAGGAAGCCATAGAAATATCTCCTCGGTATTGAAGTGTGCATCCCATGAGTCATAGACCAATCAGTGGTAGCAAGAACATGTTAAAACGAATTGTTGAAAAATGGACACCAATCCAGTTTTGCGTTACCCAACCCCAAAGACTCAGCTTGTTGAACTTATATCGCAGTAGTGGACAAAATAATATGATCCAAATATCATGGTTCAATGCCCCATGTCAAAGGGCCTGCCACGTGCAAGAATTGTTTGACAAGCACAGTACTGATATGAGACATTTCGGATGGCTCTCAAACTCACGTGATTTCAACACAACTGAACAGCCAGCTGTGGGATGTTGTCGAACTCCAGGTGAGGCATTTGAATACACCACACCGCTCCATGCCGGAACTGCATGTGGATCGCAGTGCAAACAATTTGGTTTCAGACTCCCACTCAACTGTACGGAGACGTTGTGGAGTAGATGACACTCCGGGGGCGGAAGTTTTCTGGGTGAAAGGAGGGCCCACGAACTGTTAAGCAGGTTGTCGTAATTCAGTGAGCATTCAGTGCATCTCTGTGTATAAGCTCCGTCGGCGGTTGAGTGCGTTCACCGCATCTTTTCAGCAGTTTAAATCGATACTCTCAATCGTATGCATTTGTCAGGTGTCCCTTCTTTTAGAATGTATTGTCTGTATAATAATTACTACTATTACTTGTAACGAAGACTAGGAGATGAGTCATTGATCTTAGTCATGAAAGAAACACGGGATTACACCATACACTGAGTGGCCACTTTATTATGACCACCTGACAGTTTTAAGCAAATGAGCTGTGGCTGCACACTGTTGCCGCCAGAGGGATTTTAGGGTGACGAGACGGGAAAAAAATGCGATTTGACGGATGTTCAACGTGGGATGATTGTAGGAGCTCGGAGCCATGGAGCGAGTATCACCGAAACCGCCGCATTCGTGAAATGTTCTAGAGCAGCTGTTGTTAAAGTGTTTAAAGACTGGACTGTCAACCAAAAAAACTGGGTCTCTACGTAAAATGTGTGGTCGTATTCGACTAGTGACTGCTCGGGTGGAACGGATAGTGTCCAGACTGGTAACAGACAACAGAAGGGCAACAGTACAGCAAATTACAGACCATCTTAATCAAGGGTCCCCTCAAATGATCTCTTCACGCACTGTTTGCCGTACACTGCATCGGAAAACGTCTCCAGTTCGCGCAGGAGCACAAGGATTGGACAGTCGATAATTGGAAACAAATTATGTGGTCCGGTGAATCACGTTTTCAGTTGTACCATGCCGATGGCCGAGTGAGAATTTGGCGGAAACAGCACGAAAGCATGGACCCCAAATGCATTGCTACAACCTTTCAAGCTGGTGGAGGCAACGTTATGGTTTGGGGAATGTTTTCCTGGCATGCTGTGGACCCTTTAATTCGTGTTGATCAACGTCTGACTGGCACATCTTATCTAAACATTGTTGCGGACCAAGTGCATCCTGTCATGTGGATGGTTTATTCCAATGGCGATGGCTACTTTCAACAAGATAATGCGTCCTGCCATAGAGCTCGTATTGTACAGGATTGGTTTCAGGAACATGCCGGTGAGTTTACTTTGCTTAAGTGGCCCCCACAATCTCCAGATCTCAACCACATTGAGAATTTGTGGGATGAAGTTGAACGAGCCATCAGACAGCTGGATCCACAACCCAGCAATCTTACAATCCTGGAAAGTGTTATTCATCAAGCATGGTCTCATATTCCCCAAACCACCTATCAACATCTCGTGGAGTCCATGCCACGAAGAATCGACGCAGTTATTAAAGGCAAAAGGTGGCCCAACGAAGTACTGAGGGGGTGGTCATAACAAAGTGGCCACTCAGTGTATAATACATCTTCAAATATATATATTGAAGATGTATTGTATGTATTATATTTATATATATTGTCATCTTCAAAATTTGCTTTGATCTTAGTTCAATGTCGCTGATTTCAAAGAAGGGAGAGACATTAACTCATTTCATTTCATTTCATTTATTGCATTTTAGTTGTTACAAACATGGTATTACATAATCATAAATATATAAAACAAATAATATATTTTTGTAACAACAGGGAATGAGGAGGGAAAAGGTCTGATAGGCCTGACGTGCCCTCTTCTCCCAAAGCATAAAAATTTTCATGAAAATAAAAAAATTCAGAAAAATATAAACAAGTCAAGTCCACACAATATCAAACACAGCTACGGTGGTACTATCACTTAATAAAGGTAATAATACTTTATGAGCTTTTGTTCAGTAATAAATGCCTGAGTTTTCCTTTAAATATATTAATATTATTAAGTGATACAATATCAGTAGGAAATGCATTCCATAATGCAGGACCAGTATAATTAACAAATGATCTAAATCATTCTGTTAGTGGAAACATAGGGATTAATGTTGTTTTATGTCTCGTGGAATAATCATGACTGTGAGTATTTATTGTAATTAAATCTTGGTAATAACCATTTTTAATTCTCAAAAACATTAGTTTACCTATACTATAGATATGCAATTGTTGAATAGTTAGTATATTAAAATCGTTTGGACTGAGTCTAGCCTGAAAGACTGTATTTGAAAATTGAGTATTTTGTAGTTTAAATTGTAGTAGTCTTATGAATCTATTTTGTAACGACTTAAGTTTTTTCATATTGTATAAAGTAGTCGATTCCCAAACAGATATACAATAGATTAGGTGAGATTAAATTAAAGTGTAGTGTAATAAAATAATTAATTTTGGGGTTAAATTGGCCACTGCACTACTAATAACCCCTATATTTCTTGAGATCTTATTAGAAAGGTAGTCAACATGTGAATTCAATTTTTAATCGTGCTGAATAATGATACCAAGATAGTTATGACTTTGAACCACTTATATAGATGATCCAAGTAAATTAATATTCTGAATTAAGGAGGTGGGGGTTGACGTACTTGAAAAAATCATTACTTTTGTTTTGTTAATATTAATAGCCAGATCATTTTTAGTTAACCAATTAGTGATAGATGTAAAATGGACTTGTAATTGTCGCACCAATGTCTCAACAGGATTTCTATGTATTAAAATGGTTGCATCATCTGCATATAAAATGATATCTGAATTGTGTAAACAAGTACAGAAGTCATTAATATAAATATTGAATAATAATGGAGCAAGTACCGAGCCCTGAGGGACCCCTGAAATGACTGATTGTAAGTTAGATCTGGTATGTTCAATTTCTGTATATTGCTGGCGACCAGTGAGATAGTTTATAAATAGATTATGTAATGTACCCCGAATGCCAATTGCGTACAATTTTGATAATAATAGGTTATGATTTAAAGTATCAAATACTTTTGATAAATCGATGAAAAGTCCCAATGTAAATTTATTATTAATAGAATTAGATTGAATTTTATCTTTTAAGTATGAAAGGGCGATTTCTGTTGAGGAATTTGGTAAAAAGCCAAATTGATTTTTCTGCAAAATTTTATACTTTTCAATATAGGCAAATAATCTAACGAATAGTAATTTTTCAAAAATTTTAGCGAATATGGATAATTTAGCTATTGGTCGATAATTATTAATATCTGCCAGAGAACCTTTTTCAAAGACAGGGGTAATTTTTTGCAATTTTTAACGAATCTGGGAAAATACCTGTTGCTAGAATGGAATTAAAAATATATAAAAGGGGAGTAACAATGTAAAAAGTTATAGTTTTTAAAATTTTGGGAAGAATATCATCTGGGCCTGGTCCTGTATTTATGTTAATATTCTGCAGTTGGTAGATTAATTCGGTTCTAGTAATTTACAAAGTATGCATTGAATTTAAAGTACATGAGTTGGAGTAATCAGGTAATTGTTGATCATCTAGCTTAGGAAGTTGTTGTATTATACGCTGTGGTGATACAATAAAATGATTATTAAATTGATTAGCAATTTCAGTTTGATCAGTAATTTCGATGTTACCGCGAGTGAGGTGAATCGAAGTTTTTGGTACATTCCTACGGCCTAATATTATGTTTAAGTGCTTCCAGGTTACTTTAGGATTGTTTTTAGAAAAAAAATATGAAAATAATAATCTCTTTTTAATTTTCTAATGTAGGAATTGAGATTATTTTTAATTTTTTTAAAAATATTATAATCAATTTGTGACCTTAATTTTAAGAATTTTGTGAACAGTTTATTTTTTTTTATTTATCTGATTAAGACAGTGCCTTGTTAGCCAAGATTTTCGCTCTTCTTTGGATTTAGACGTGGTTCTTTTGAATGGAGAAGCCTTCTTGTACAATCTCTTCAAAGTTATTTCAAATAATTATAAGCCACATCAGGATTAGGAATTTGCATTATTTCATCCCAGTTCGTATCATGTACTAGTTTTGCGAATAGATTCGTATTATTCTCATTAATAATTCTAGTGAAAGTATTTGTTGGTCTAGAGGCTTGTACATCACTATATGTGTAAATTAAGAAAACTGGTAGATGATCTGATGATGAAATGAAAATTAAGAATACCCGATAAAATCGAGTCCGAAGGTATATTTGTTATGCATAGATCCAAAATTGAGGCCGTATATTGAGTTATTCTTGTAGCTGAAAGAATAGTGTTATAAAATCCTGCAGTAGCAATTGCAGAAACGAATTCGCGTGGATATGAAAGGTTCCGCGACAGATCAATATTAGTCTCCAAGTAACAGTCCTTTTTTCTCTGTAAAATTTATATTAAGTATATCAGTAAATTTTTCAATACATAAAGAAGGGTTCACTGTTGGTGGTCGATAGCAAGTTGAAATTATATTATATTGATCTTCAATTGTAATAATTTCAATATCAGAATTAATAAATGTCAATTCTTCAATTTGAGTGTAGTCCACATTATTTGTTTTTACAAAAATTGCAATTCCTCCTCTTCTAGACTCAGTCCCATTTTTATTAAAAGTCTTATAGAGTGGGAGATGTAGACAATAGTCTTCAGAGGGAAACCATGTTACCGAAATGCAAATTATATCTATTTGGTAATTAAGTAGTTTAACCAATGCCTCTAGATCAGATATCTTATTGACCAATGATCTGGTATTAAGATGAATAATATTTAGAGAATTTTTAGGGTTACTAGATATTGTATCATTAAGGTGCTGTACTGAATAATAATTATTAGTCATATATCAATGTACCCCAAACAGTTTTGTAAAATTAAGTCACCTCCCCTAAGCACTATTTGAGAATCCCACAATATGGTGGCCACCCCTGCACCAATTAATAAAATAATTGACCTTATCTCCATATATTTATATATTATTTTGGCAAAAGAAAAAAAAATAGAGAGATAGAGAAAAAAAAAAAAAGAAAAAAAGAACAGTAAAATAGAATAAAAAATAACCTAACATTTAGTTAATGCTGCATAACATAGTATCTTTCAAGTACCATGTACACATCAAGACACTTTTCAATAGTTGTAATCAGTGACATACAAGAACTCAATAAAAACTTATATACATATTAAGAACCTCATTGCACAGAACAAATTTTATATTTCCCTCAATAATGAACAATTCTGTAGTATAATCAAGTAGTAAACCAAACAATGAAGGGAATATAGTAAAATAGGGTAGTAATAATGAAAGACCACGTACAATTCATTTTTATCAGTTACCATGCCATAGTTCTAGTAGCTAAACATATTTAGTGACTGGATAGAAGAATGTCATTGAGCAACTCTCATGACATAGAGAAATGAAAGAAAGATTGTATTTATATTAATAGTCCCTATGTGTAATACAAACTCCCTATCTCTTCCTAGTGATCAATAATTCTGTAATTAACGAACAAATATAATAGTATATAAAAATAATAACAACCTAATCCAATTCAAATTTGTCAGTTCCCATACCAAAATTCCAATAGGTATGCTCACTGAAGTATTTTGCTATACAGACTATTTAAGTGACACCGACAAAATTATCTCGCAAAGCAATGATTTCGATGACAGTGATATATTTTAGTAGTGTTGGATTCCAACTCGGCTTGACTTGTAACATCGTAGTATGCATGTAAAAGGGGGGTATCATTCTGTTATAGCCCCCTTCTGGTTTGATGTTTAATCCTAACAGAAGCTCGTTGCAGGAGAATATTGAGAAAGTTGCAGTTTCAATTAACTTATTATTTCCTTAATTGTGCAGGTATCCCTGGAATTATCTCACTAAATTATTACTCGAATCTCTGAGTTCTCTCGCTACTTATTCTACTTCGTAATTATTCGCTCTTTCGTACTTCAATTCTACGTAGCTTTTCATTCTCTTGCGCTGTTCTCGACCGGAGACCCGAAAAGCTCTTCCTTCTCAGACCATCACCTCGCGATCTCTCCTAAGTCGTCCTTTCTATAACTCCGTGCTCGAGCCTCTCTCAACCCCTAGTTCGAAGAGGAGAGAGTTTCTATGACGCCTCCTGAGTAATAAACCAATTTTGCCGTCTCGATGCGCTTTTCGGATCACAATGTACTGAAGCTCCGTAGGTTAATATAACCCCAAAAATCACTTAACTTTTCTGAACAGGCTTTTCAATACAAAGAACTATTGCCTAGGAACACCTCTTTCACAGCTCTTGCTAATTACCGTTGCCACCGTAGATGGCCTCTTAGAGCATTTCCATGTTGACTGAAAGAGACCGCTGAATATTCATTACTTGTAAATAAATTAATACTAAAAGCTAAAAGCCTACATATTAAATCTCCGTAACAGTCTGTAGTTCTCGAATATAAAATTTGTTACAAAGCAAAATTAATCATCTCAGTTGCGAAAACTAGAATGCCTGGCGAAAATCAAAAAAGAGGATGATTCATGATTGCAGAGATGCGTAAATTTCTGTACGGGAAATCGTTCCAGCAATCAATCTCAGCAACGATTTCCTCTTTTGGGTGTTAGTCATTTAATTTTTTGAAATATTTATCTTCATTTTTTTGTTGTTAGGTTTACTGAGTACAATAAATGTTTGAGAACTCAGGTACCAGACTGGGTACCAAGACACCGGAAATGGCCCAGAAGACCTCGTGAGAGATTGGTGGAAGAAACGCGAAATTATGCCGGCATGACATATGCTCGAACTAGGCTTGAGTGGAAAAAAGTTGTGTGTGTGTTGTGTTTGCTTTTTTCTTTTCTACGTTCTGCTTTATTTCTTTCCCTCGTATCCTGAATTAGAGATAAGATAGTCCGTTTTTCCTTTTTCTTTCCGTGTTCATCAAAGTCTGAGATATTTTTAAAGAAAAGTTTTTTGAAAATTTTCAGATATTCCATTCCATTCCGTTTAGTTTCGTTCTTAACATATTAAGCAGTCCCAGTGATCGAATGGTAGGAGGCGCTGGCTTCAAAGTATTTGTCCAAGATGGGCTCCGGTTCGAATCCGGCGTGAGGCGGGGATGGCGTGTTTCTCTTCCGGCGCACATCCTGGGTCTCTCCCTTCTCAAGAACCAAAGAACCCAAATTCGATATGGGCGACTGTTTATACGTAACCCATTGAATTGCACACGGTGGTCGTTAAACCCTTAAACGAAAAGAAGTAATCCATTAAAATAAAATATTTTTCACAGTTTTCAAACGGCGATTTTTCGAATTAAAATTCCTGTTATGTTTTCGGCTACTACTTTTATCCTCAAACAAGCGTTGTATAGCTTCTTTTTGCAAATGTGTTACTCATCCGGATCTGACACACACACGGAAAAAGGTATTGGTTATTCCCACCAAAATGAATCTCTGCAGAGTGCTTGTGGCTGGCATCCTCAAGGACAAACAGGCGAACGCTTATTGATGCACGTCTAATTAACGACATTAATGAGCTCAATTCACGTTATGTCATTTCCTATCCTGATATGACAATTTACTACTTACAATGGCCAACAATGGATCACCAGTTCGCGTGCTGGGCTAACAACAGTTGCTTTTCAGGTCCATGATGGCTTACAAAATGTATTCCTGTGACATCTGGGAATGAATTATCATCATTAAGATCAGCAGTTTGATAAAATAGTTACAATTTACGTGAACTATAAAGGAAAATCAATTTAGGTTTACTACTAACATGTTTGACAACAGCATATTTAAACAGAGCGTGATTTGTTTAGAATAATTTACTCATACGTGCGTCACGCAGATTTAAATGCATAGGGAAACAACTTTTTGCGTCATGCTGTTTGCTAGAAACAATCAGAATATTCGTAACAGAAAAATTAAAAATTATGTACACCACAGAAAAGGAAATAATGAAGCACGTGCTACCTATTTTGTGCAAGGTGTCCGGAAGCCTGAAAGTACCGAAACATTTTGTGTCTTCCAGGGTGTCTCAAAATTTAATTAAAACTGTGGAAGTCACGGCCCAGGCGTTAAGGAACAAATCTAGTCCTTTTTCAAGCTAGCAGTCGTGACGATGTACTAACTCTTCTTAACAACCAAAAGAAAAATCCTTTCTTTGAAAGAAGTAATTTCCCTCAAATATATATTTAAAAATCCTCCTTTATCACTGAATAAGGATTATTTAACCTAACATCGTATTAAAAAATAGTTGCACGGGCGAGGTTATTGGCTGGTAGGAAATATTGCCAGCTTTGTGAACTGCAGGGCTTCTAAAAATTCTTCACGTGGAAAGTACGTTGCAGTTCTTCTTTTTTTTTTTTTTTTTTTTGGCAGATGCTCGTTTTTAATTACGAGAGAAAGTGAGAAAGTTACATAGTGAACGATATTGAACACCGATCATTTTCAGCGACCTTGACTAAAATGGAGGCATGCGTTGTATTGCTTCCTCAAATTTACTTACCTACTAGCCCAAATGTAGTTACTTCACATAGCCCGTTTGTGTTTTAATAAGCTCCCATGTGAAAAAAAATTGCAATGGCGTACGAGATTGGCATTTTCGCGCGCCCACAGCGACAAACAGAAAAGATATTCTCATAAAAAAATGTCTTACTTTCTGCCAACAAAATATAACTTCTTGGTAAAGACTAAGACTCTTCAAAGGAGAAGCATCTGATGCATAAATAGGCAGAGGTGTTATATGCCACCTGATTACGAAACCTCAAGGGAGGTCCCCTCCCCTGTCTATCGACGAGGTCCCAGTTATGTGTATTAGCTTTATTATTTCCTTATTTGACGATTTCTGAAAATTAAGAAGAGGACAATGTGCATGTTTCAGGAAAGCCAATTCTACGAAAGAGACCCAAAATACTACCAGTAGCCTTTTCTCCTACATTTCGTCTTAGTGTTTGTAGATCTATAGAAAGCTAACAGAGAAGCAGTACAATTTTCAAGACCAATTTTTCATTACGTTTTAAAAGAAAAGTGTGCCTTCAATGCATCTTCCAGGTTTTACTTATGAACCAGAGGCATGTACCTTAGTTAGACAAGATATGCTGAGATTGCAGACAAATCAAAGAGGAATGGAGCGATCCATGCTTTTTGTAACCAAGAAAGATACTAATGGATCAGGAAAATGGCAAGAGTTGTTGATTTCCTCAAGCAGCAATCTGCTGGATATATTGATAGAACAGACTACCGTTAGACAACTCATATACCAGATCTGGAAAATGGCAAGAGTTGTTGGTATCCTCAAGCAGCAATCTGCTGGACATATTGATAGAACAGACTACCGTTAGACAACTCATAAACCAGACTGGGTACCAAGGCACAGGAAATGACTCAGAAGACCATGTGAGAGACAGGTGGATGAAACTCGAAAGCATGTCGGCGTGACGTAAAAGGGAATTATTCAAGACAGAGAAATGTGAAAGAGACGTTTATCCAGCAGTGGACTGAGAATGGCTGAAGATGATGGTATTCACTAAGTATAATTTGAGTATTTGTATGTAACAAAATACAAGAATTAAGTGATTATTGATTTGGCGGATTAAATCCTACACATCAGTTAAAATAAATAGTTATTAGAAAGCGAATATAGCAATTTGAGTAATTGGGAGAAGTTTCGGTTCCAGCTTCACAGACAGTAAATTGGGATGCTTTTACATTTCCTGCAACTTTCTGCTAAAGTTTAAACATTGAAAACTCTTTGTCCAACTACTTTACTAATAGTTGTTAAATTAGTACTTAGGAATTTACTACTAAGTCTACAAGTTTCATTCTATTAGGTTTATTACCACTTCATGTTTCATGCAACTAAGTCCACTTTTTACAACTGTTTCGTCTTATAAAAGTCAGGAGACCCCAAATCAAGTTCCTGCCCGGGGCCCAAAATCCGAAATTACGCCAATGAAAATCACACTTCACCAGAAAACGCTCGCTTCGTGCGAAAAGACGGTTCGTTCACAGTAATCAAAAACTTTGATCGAAAACTAATAACACTTAAACTAATAGCAACTAATGCCTCGTCCTCCGTGTCTGCCACATTCGCCGTATCTTTCCCTTCGGACTTTCACTTACTCTCGGTATTACGCAACATCTTGATAGTTATATTTTTCGGTAAACAGAAGATCTCCATGAAAGCTGCATCTTGAAACTCTCAGACTTTTATCTAGCTGGTACCAAACAGCTCTATAAGTAAGATGGCAAGATGTCATCGATTCCTATGATGATTAGAAAACATTATAGGAATTGAAAACTGGCTACACAGTAAGGTTCAGAACAACGAACGATTGCTGACTTGTACTTCCACCTATTGCTTCATTTACGAACTCTGTCTTGTAGCACAATCTTCTTGAAAGACGTAGTGTATGCGCAGTTGTGGAACCTTTTTAGAAGGCAGTGACCCAGTTTTCCTTCGCGAAAATGGATGACCGGATTTTGAACAAAGAATTAATGTGATTTTTTTTTACAAAATTTTGAAAAGAAACCATCGGAAGTGTTCGAAATGTTAAAAGAAGTTAGAAGTTCGCGATAATGAAGTCATGTTACAAGCACGCGTGTTTCATTAGTGTAAACGACTTTCAGAAGAAAGAGAAACAGTGCAGTTTGACAAGCGGAAATATAGAAAAGGTGAGAAACTTAGTAAAGAAAAGAATGATCTTCGTGTTATTGTTAGAACGATTTCAGAAGAATTAAACATCAACAGATAAACTCTCAGTTTGATTGTAACGCAGAACTCGGGAATGAGGAAGTGTGCGTGAAGATGGTTCCCAAGACCTTCACCGACAAACAAATGCAACGGAGGAGAAATTGGCCCCGATTTCTTGGAGCGAACAAAGAGAATGAAGAGCGCCTAAAAGACTCATCACTGGGGATGAAACATGGGTTTTCCAGTAGCATACCGAGACAAAGAAAAAAAAAATGGACGTTTCCACATTCACCATGTCCCAACAACAAGATACGTATGTCAAAATTAAAGGCCAAGAGCATGTTACTTTGTTTTCTTGACTGCAAAAGGATAGTACTCCAAGAGTTTTTTTTCATAGGATAGAGTATACCCTTTATTAACACGTTTTCAAACGTTTCAGATAAAGAATAAGAATTCGTCGAATGAAGCTAAAATTGTTTCCTAATATGTGGACTCTCCGTAACGATAATGCGCCTTCACACACAACAACTTCTGTTTAGGAGAAAATCCTCCAAATACGTGGCGTCAGTAAATAAATAAATTCATCGCTCTTTCCACTTTCCAGAAACACATAGCAACCGAAAAATTGTTTATCAGCCGCCGCCGTGGAATTGAACCACGGACCTCTCGATAACTAGCCGAGCGCGTTAACTTTACACCCCGGTGGCCAACAATCCACGGTGCTATGTGTATTTTTAAGTCAGCTTCTGACATCATAAATCCGTAAGATGGGCTCAGCTACTGAGACGTATCCATCTGGTGGGCATTAACGGCACCGGCTATATATATATTATAGCAGTTAAATCCAAAGGGCGAGATCCAAGGTGAAAATCATCCAAATACGTGGCGTCAGTAAATAAATGAATACATTGCTCTTTCCACGTTCCAGAAACACATAGCAACCGAAAAATTGTTTATCAGCCGCCGCTGTGGAATTGAACCACGGAACTCTCGATAACTATCCGAGCGCGTTAACTTTACACCACGGTGGCCAACAATCCACGGTGCTATGTGTATTTTTACGTCAGCATCTGACATCATAAATCTGTAAGATGGGCTCAGCTACTGAGACGCCTCCATTTGGTGGGCATTAACGGCACTGGCTATATATATATTATTGCAGTTAAATCCAAAGGGCGAGATCCAAGGTGAAAATCATTCAAATACGTGGCGTCAGTAAATAAATAAATACTGGAACGTGGAAAGAGCGAAGTATTTTTTATTTCTGTTTAGGAGTACTTGGCGAAAAAATCAACTATCGTTCTTCAACATCCTGCTTATTCGCCAGTTCTCGCCGCGTGCGTCTTTTTCTTTCCTCTAGGCTGAAGAAATTCCTCCAATGCTCTCATTACCATAGCGTACAAGAGGGTTAGAAACCCACGACGACGGTTTTAAACAGCTTACAGAAAATAAAAAAAAATTTCGACAGCTATGAACAGACCCTGGAATCCGAAGAACGGAACTATTTAGAAGGTAACCTCTCACCTTAATTTCCAATAAATTTTTCATAGAGCAAGTGTTAAATGCTCGGGCTCTCGTTATTTCATTATCTGTGGTTGTTAGTATAAGGCTTGATTTTTTCTCAGTCATGTGCTGTTAACTGCTCGTAAACAACAAATACATTTTATGACATGAGCAGCACAATATAAATACACGTTATGAACATAATTCTTTGATAGATGCATGCACTATATTGACAAAAGTCACCGGACACCCCTTCAAAAGCAAATGAACGGATTATCTGCGTTGTTAAGATGCGCGGTACAGCTGCAAAAGGTATAAAAACAAGCCTCCAACTGGCCGCGATCATATCGTACTGTGAGGTTGAGTAAAAATGTCGCGGCGGGAGAAAACTGACTTTGAAAAAAGAAACATTCTTGGGTGTTATATTAGTGGGTTGTCCATAAGAGAAACCGAGAGGCGTTTAAACATTCCCAAGTCAACTGTTTTGGATGTACTGAATAAATGGAAGACACATGGCGTGCCTGAAGCATCAAAACGTACCGGCAGACCAAAGAAAATCAGTGATAGAGGACGTCGAAGCCTCAGGAGAATCGTTCCATCTAATCGACGGAGTACTGCACAAGACCTCTGTGTACAGGTGAGAACAAATGCTGGAACCTCGGTATGTACACGTACCATTCGCAAAGAACTTCATTCCATGGGTTACCGTGGTCGTGCAGCTGCTCATAAGCCTTTCATCTCCACTCGGAATGCTACTCGTTTAGCATGGTGTAAAGAACATTTATCGTGGATTGCAGATCAATGAAAACGGGTCATATGGACTGATGAATCCAGATACACGATCCATCAGTCTGATGGCCGTGTGTGGGTATGGTGGCAGCCGAGGGAACGCTATTTACCATAGTGTACTGTTCCTACGGTCAAGTTTGGAGCTGGCAGTGTACTTGTGTGGGGGTGTTTTTCAGACCTTTATGGTCCCGGCCCTTTGGTTATCGTGAACAAACCTGTTAACCAGCACGTCTACCTCGATATCCTGAACAGTTATGCCTTACCAACTCTGTGGCAACACTATGGAACCGAGCCATGTTGTTACCAGCAGGATAATGCACCGAGCCATAAAGCAAGGACTGTAACGGTGTGATTTGACGATAATTCCGTATTGTGTGTGTACTGGCCAGCACAGAACCTTGATCTTAATCCCATAGGGCACCTATGGGATGAATTAGAGCGTCGCATAATAAGTTTGGAACCAAGGCCTACTACTAAGCAACAATTAGCGGCAGCATTATGTACTGAATGGAAGCGCACACCTATCGCTGTGTTCCAATCTTGTCGAAAGCCTGTCTCAAAGGATCAGGGCATGCATTAAGGCCAAAGGTGGACCGACACCGTACCAATGTATGTCAATAAATGCTATGTTGTGTTTCTCTTCTGGTGTTCCGTGACCTTTATCAATGTATACGGCAGTAGCTCAAGTAGAGTATTTTGTATGTAGTGCCAGAAGGGAGATATTTTTGCAAAAATCAGTACTGGAAGCAAAACGTGTATGAAGACTGGTCAGCAGTAGCTAGATTGATAAATGATATCAGACACTTCTTTAATGTAATTCCGCGCATGCAAATCCGTAATAGTTGAGGAAGTCTTTTTATGGTGACAACGACTCATCAGATATGATGAAGGAGGTTGAAAATAAAATTAAATGCAATAAAAAAAAGTATAATTGAATTCTTAATAAAATAAATCTAGGAGTATACCAACATAAATTTTCAGTGCACCTTTTAGAGGATGTATTCCTCTTCATGTGCCCATAGAAAGAGTTTAAACAGCTACTCCGAAATTCCAGTACATCGTGTGAATGGGCGTAAACTTGTCCGAATAGTTGCGGGGATGGGCAGGGACAGTTTTTATGATTAAACGAAATATTTCAAATAATCTATCTATCTATCTATCTATTTTTCATTGAGGAATTATTTTTATATTCATATATATATCTATAATAGTTTCTCACTGAAGAGTAAAAATGACCACTGCTACCTTCGGTCCTTCGCATTGTAGATAATGGTGCGGTCACCGAACAGAGGGGCAAATTGAATGATATACCATAAAATTGGAGGGTCGCTTAGGGTCTGCATATTTCATAAGACATCAAGCAAGCAAGAAGGATTAGAAAGGGCACAGTGCCGGAGTGCGAAGGCTCAGAGGTCGGACCATGCTCTGCCCACCCGCATCATGCAGCACAGCAAATTCCGTTCCCATGCGACTACATAACATGCATTGATATGAAGACAAACCCAACCTCACAACGATACATTTGGTATTTAAAAAATGTACTACTCTCTTATTTTGAATTCTTAATTTAAATTCTAGAAATAATGAACTTTTGGAATTGAAAATGTAGGGAAACATAATATACTGGGTGAAAAACTAAAGCCAAAAGTTCAAGGAGACACGTCTCCCCGTCCTCATACGATTCTATTCCCATGATCACGTGACAAAATGTTTCAGACATATTTTATTTATTGATAGCAACATATGAGGATATACAAAAAGCATGCGTTTTGAATGAGCTTTTGATAATTCCTACGAAGGATTTTAATCCATTTATGCTGCAAAGCAAGCATGAGTCATTTTCTTGTAGGATTTCCGTCCACAGTGAGTAGATTTTAGGTCCCAGCCACCTACAGCGAGTTCGCCGTTACTACGAAGGAAGCAAGTCTATACTTCTTATAGCATTTAAAACCCGGTTGATCTCCTGCCTGTGTACATACTAAAGAAATCGAGAAGTGTTGTACGCTGTCTTCGTGTGTTGAAAGCACCGTATTTTTTGGCATATAAATCTTTTTTTCTTCTGAAGTCTGAGCATCGTCTTATACGCCACATTGACTTATCTATTGAAATTTCTCAATGGGAAAAGAAAATATGTTGTGTAAATTAAATTCGGTCGTGAACTGAACACCTGAAACTCGATATTATGTTCATAAGAAACCATTCCGAAGGTGTACGAAATGCAATATTCAGTTCACTAAAAGCTTTTTCGAAAGCTGCTGAAACGGATATTTCCGTTCGATAGAAACATTAAAATCGCCGTGACTGATTTAGAGTGGCACATTTGCAAAGATAATATTAATCCCATCTCCCTCGTGATCCTTCCAAGACCACGTAGGTAACACACACCTATGGATTTACAAAGCCGTCAGAACTGCAATCGATGCCTCTCAGCTCGTAATAGTTAAACCTCTAAAACACGTCGTAGCCCCGCGGTTGATTGGCTGGTGACACTTGTGTCCAGAGCCGCCGGCGCATGCGCTTCAAGAAGGGCATTTGAATAGCAAGCTGCTAGAGAAGACACTCTTTTTTAGCTGTGTCAATCTCTCAGTTGTATCTCTCAACTGAATTAAAGTCGACTGTTGGTCTCATTTATTGTACTCATCTTAATTTGTTTCGTGTTTGCGACTGAAATCAACAGTTCTTTTGGTTTCTGGTTTCAGTCAGACTCTACAAGAAAGTAGCAAACCATAACTCACGCTAAAAGCATCACACTGATTTGGAACTCTTGTTTGACCATGTTTGCTTTTTCATCTTTTCGAGGCGGTTTTTCCTACTGTTCGGTCGGAGGGAAGGAATACAGTAGCGTTAGGCAGTAAGAAAAAAATAAACTTACGAAATTCAGCTTTTTTTTACGGAACAAAATACGGAAGTTTCTTCACTTTACGTTTAAAAAATATAGTTACAGAATTTCGGAACACTAACTACATTTAGTCTAGTATCGTTTTATACTCCCGATTGACTTATCCATGAATGAAGAAAAGGTAATCAAGAAATTTAACCCATTCGACTTATACCCCACATCGACTTATAATCTTCCCCCAAAAAACGATAATAAATATTGGGTAAGACATTCTTTTCCCTCTGACGTGGGCACAAACAAAAGCGGTTCTAATGTTGCCACATTTCGGAAAACGTACTTGTATTTTAAGGTTTTGTACTTCATTTGATTGTTCTTAGATGTTCATAACAATATCGTATAAATACATAAGAATAATAAGACAAAGAGCCTTTAAATTGGCTAGTATATACCTTTCTTTTGTTTAATACGAGATCTAGAAATTTTAATAATACGTAACATGTTTTAGAACACCATATCTTTTATACTCAGAGTCACTGCAGAAAGTGCTATGAATACTATGAATGCAGATAATGGCTATCACCGGATTTCTGTCGCTCCCTTTAATGAACAGCCGAGCAGCGTTAACATCCGAGTTAACAACGTCGCATCCTATGGACATTCTCATTGAAACTAAACTACTATAAGCTCTGGTCGCCAAATATCCGAAACTCACGGCATCCCTCTCAATGCAACTTCCGACGCTGCATTTGATACTGATGATTTATCGGCACAGTGTCAACACTATAATGCTCTGCATCTTCCGAGCGAGAAAGTGGTTGATCATTTTATTCTACGCTGCCCAGGCAACAAGGTTTCCCTCTCGGCTTCATGATCTCCTGATGTCCCCAAGGAACGGCATCACAGGAAACTATCCACTTCTTGATCATTTTCTCCGAAATATCCATCAACAGAACAATGCCCTTTGCTTTGTGTTCGCTCAATGCAACATTAACCTCCCACAAATTCATGTGGTTCTTGTCTTTTTGGGGTTCACAAATGCATTTATGGTATGCACCTATCTTTAGATTTATAAATCTGCCAACACACAACACAGCACTGTGTTCCCTTCAAAGCAGTTCGTTTGTGTTATCTATGAACCATTGTTCCTCGAATTAATTTGGCTAGTATGTATGAAGGCTGATCGAAAAGTAAAATTTTTAGGTTGCATTTTGTGACTTCCATGCACGTCTTTGGACTATTCTCGATATGGCAACACTAATATAACCAAACAGCGGAGCAATATTCAGTATGCACTGTTCGAAGTGATACTATTAGCATTTCTTTTGCAAAAAGTACGTCCATATAGCTGCTCTCTGTGCGTCTTATAAGCACGATATTTCCGCATTCTATGCCATGAGATGACGAAGTACGTACATTCGAATTTTTGTAATAAGTGCGCTTTCTCCGTGGCTGAGTGGACATAGGCTAAGGTTTCTGGCTTATCATTTGAGCTGGGCTGAGGCTCGAGTCCCGGATGAAGCATAGGTTGTGTGTTTGTTTTACACAGTTGGCTCTCTCCCCTGTCTGGGACAAGTGGCACCTTATTGGAAATGAGCAACTGTATATACCCTTGCAGTTGCTCATCATCATCATCATCATCATTGTCACCCATTATCAATCCACTGCTGGACGAAGGTCTCCCCAAGTTTCCTCCAAAACGGTCTGTCTTGTGCCAGTCTCCTCCATGTCACTCCTGCATACTTTCGAATTTCATCCACCGATCTCCCATGTGGTCTTCTTCTGGGTTTTTTCCTGTCACTTGGAATCCAATCTAGAATTTCAGCTGTCAATCGATAGTCTGTCCTTCTGCAGTATGTCCAGCCCATTGCCATTTCAGGGATTTAATTCTAAACATGATGTCTTCCACTCTTGTCATTTTTCGGATCCACGAGTTCCTCTTCTTATCTCTCCTGGTTACACCATGCATGCACCTCTCCATGCTTCTTTGAGTTGGCTGCAGCCTTTGTATGTCTCTTTTAGTTAAGGTCCACGTCTCTGCACCATACGTAAGCACTGGAAGGATGCATTGATCAAACACTTTTCTTTTAAGACATAATGGCATATTGCTCTTGAAAATTATGCTGTTTCTTCCAAAAGCTCTCCAGGCAAGTTTTTTACGCCGATTAATTTCTTCACCAATGTGACCCTCACTTGATATCTGCTGTCCAAGATAAACGTACGTGTCTGTTATCTCCAGCTTTTCTCCATCGATCGATAAATCTTCATTTCTTGTAAAAGCATTGAACATCACTTTTGTCTTCTGAAAGTTCATTTTTAATCCCACTTCTTTACTCTTGTCAGAAAGTTCCTGGATCATACTCTGCAGATCTGATGGGGTAGTTGCAAAAATGACTACGTCATCAGCAAAACGAAGGTGAGTTAGATAATTTCCATTAATCTTTATCCCCTTGTTTTCCCAGCTCAGCGACTGAAAGACACCTTCCAATGTATCATTAAAGAGCTTCGGAGATATGGTGTCACCTTGTCTCACTCTCTTTCCAACTTTTATGTGTGCTGTATTCTCAAACAGCCGAATCTTTGCACTTGCATTTTCATAGATGTTATTAATAATATTAATGTATGCATCTTCAATACCGCAGGATTTCAGAGCCATTGTAACTGCTGATGGTTTCACCGAATCAAAGGCTTTTTCATAATCGATAAAAGCCCAATGAAAGTTCATATTCATATCCACGCAGTTGCTCATAGTGGTCGTTAAATCCCGAAACAACTACAGCTTCTCTGCTGCGGGGCATTAATATAATTGTATGATTGATACGGCATCTACACCTTTAAAATCAGGTTGGAATATTCTTTTTTGCACTCTATACTTGGAAATACGTGCAAAACTGTCATGCTTGTCTTGCTTTCTACGATGCATAGTTTTACTGCTAGGTGCGCACATGTATATTTTTGCGAGATGATGTTAGGGTAGATTTCTATATTGAAAAGATAACATTGATTCGAGGCTTGACGCTAGAGGTGTGCGACTGCGGAGAGATTTTATGCCTGTTAAAATTCGAGGACATTCTAAGCAAAAAAGATTCGTGGACATTCTCTACTTAAAGTCAATGGCCTGCAACAACACCTGTTTGTTTTCTCCAGAGCTTCAAAGGTGGCGCTACGGGCAATTTTTTCTTTCTTGGAAAGCAACAAGAACACAAAAAACAATTGGTAATGGCGAAATGTGTGTAAGGGAAGAGAGGTTTGTTTTGGTGTGTGAGTGTTTAAATTTAAAATAGACTACTATTCTTCAATTTTTTCCACATTAGGAGTGTAACTCCAATTAAAGGATGAATTTATTATTACAATTAAAAGAGTGAGTGGGTCTTATTTTTATTCAAAAATTCGCATTTTATTTCTCTGATCATATCTGTATTCCCGTATGGCAGACTTCAGTAGATGAAAGTTACATTTTGTGTTCAACATCTAGCACCAGAAAGACTTACACAGGTAATAGCTGTCTGTACTAGCCAAATCTTTCTGTTGCGTATGATGATTGAAAAGCTTTTGTCCGTTGGGAAGAAAGTTTTAGCTGCTGAAAAGCTTTTATTTAATGGCAAGAAATTTTTGCTGCGTTTGTTATAAAATTGGCATCTCTTTTGTACAGGAGTCATAAAAAGCAATGTACTGTATCTGTGGCTGTTTAATATACACTATATTGACAAAAGTTACGGGACACCTAGAAGAGAAACACAACATACCATTTATTGACATACATTAGTATGGTGTCTGTCCACCTTTGGCCTACACGTGTCTTCATGAGCTCCGTGTTTGAGTGCTTCATGTACGTGTTTTGTGTGTCCCATCATTGTTCTTTTGTGTGTGTGCCAAAGTTAAAGGTCTGTGCTTTCGTTTAAGATCCCTCACGAGTTGGTGAGTGCTTATTTTGTTTCATTATCAGAATTTTAATTTCCACATCGAGCTGGTCCTTTCCTTCGTTAACCCTTGCCATTGATTATGGCATCTGCCGATGAGGGCGCTGTTCCCGCCCGCATCGCTTCAGCTCCTCGCGTCGCCTCTTCAACGACAAACGCAGCCGATCCATCATCTTCGCTTGCTAGGAGAGAGCCTCTTAATTTTCCTCCTGTCATTTGCACATCTTCTCCTTCTCTGGTCTCCGACTCTGCCATTGAGAACGTGGGTGTGACGTCCCTGGCCTCTGCTGACGATGATGAATTCATGGACGTCTCTGTTGGAGTCGCTAATCTTCCCTCTACAGTTTCTACTGCCTCTGCTTCCAGTACATTGTCTTATGCTGCGTCAACGCTTTTCAGAGGAGGCGCTTCTGGATGCACATATTCTGCGGCTGCCTCTGGTATTCCACCGGCTTTCTCCTCGTCTCGTCTGCTCCCTATGGATTCTTACGTTACTCTCAACGGTGACACCATCTTATTAGGCATTCCCGAGAAATCTCCTGCTGGTCAACGTTTTCATTCGACCCTCGAGTTGGGGATTTCTTTTGATGCGCTGCCTAACACTCCTTTGAAACGGTACAGCTCCGCTCTCAAGAAGATGCTTCCTCCTGGTGCCATCACCCACCTCACCCAAAAGCCACGAATTGTGATTGTTTATTTTTCGAAGAAAGAATATACCGAGCTTGTCTTGTCTCGGGGCCTATCAATTGGCGATCGTCGCCTCTTAGCTGAATCCATCGCCCAGGGTCCTATTCTGGTCTCTCTACATCCGGTCCCCCCAGAGATCTCTGATGATATGCTGTGTGCTGCACTTAGTCGATGCGGCAGAGTAATCGGCCCAGTGAAGACTCTCTCCTGTTCTCCATCTGATCCCGATGATAAAGATATCTGTGGCTTCTGTAGAACTGCTCGCATCATCTGTTTCCACGGTTCATCATCTGTTTCCACGGTTCCTCGAAGTTTCCACTGTTCCTCGATGTTCGTTGCGGTAACGAGCGCCACCGGATTGAGCTCCTCACCTCTGCTCATTGCTAACGCTGCAAGGCTTACGGCCATCAGCAGGCTCAATGCCCCATGCAGAACCACTGACTGCTGCCGCTCCAAGGCAGCATTATACCTCTTCCTCCGTTACTGCTGCCATGCCTCCTCCTGCGTCTGCACCTCCTGGACCCAGTTCTCCCAAAAATCTGATTAAAGCCTTCGATCAAAACGCGTCTTCCGATGTTGCTTCCTCCACTCTGTCGGATTTTCCTCCGCTTGATTCCTCCTTGCCTTCCCGTGTTCTCTCTCCATCAGAGGACATCACGGCTGATCCTCAAGCTTCATTCACCGTCGGCACTTTTGCTCCTGGCAATGAGGTGGACACCTTTCCTCTGATTCCACATCTCGCGTGTCATCGATCCATGGAAAACGTCGCTCTACTACCAGTACCAAGGCCCGGAGGAAAAAGAAGAAATCACCTTCTCCGACTGGCCGCCCACATCGTTCCACCCATCTAGTAGGCTCCAAGTCTCTCCTGTAACGTTCTAGCTCTTCCTCTTCAAAGTCCAAGGGTCATCTGCTGACGATTGAAGATTTCTCGACTCTGCTTACCAATGCCTCTCTTCCTTCAGAACCTGTCTCCTTTGAAGATCTTTACGAGTTTCTCACTCATAAAACAAATCGGGAGGCTTCTCTCATCTTTTTACAGCAGTTTGAATCAGTTCTTCCGGAGGTCTTCGATCAAGCAGCCTCCATCCTCAAATTTCTCCGGCATAATGCCAAGCAACCCGACTACATCTTGTGGCGTCGTGGTATTATCAATCGCTTCGACACGTTCCAGAAAGCTGCCATAACTGCCCTTCATCCGACGTCGGACTTGCCCATTCAAGTTCTCCACTCTGAATTGTATTGGAAGGGGGATGCTAATCCCCTCGCTAACGCTCTCGTTCTGGAAGATCTCTCGCCCCTTGGGGCCGACTTACCCTTCTGCAAGAGACGAACCGCCACTCCTCGACACTTTTTCAAAGATGGCGCACTTGAGACTTCACCTTTCACCATGCTTTTCGTTACTCTGTGCACGGTGGTACAGCAGGAGTATCTATCTGCCATCTCCGCATGCCGTGAAAGCTCCTTCTATTATACGCGGTCGCCAGTGACCCCGTGGTTCGCTGTTACATCAAGTCCGTTACATCTCGCGGTGAGTTAAGACTCTGCATTAACTTTTTGATATTCTTTCGCACTGCGGTGCCCCGCCAGTGATCATTTTGTTCTTCCTCAAGCATTGCTCTGTTTGCATCATGTTGTAAATTTGTCATTACTCATTCAATGTACATATCATCGCTTTTATCAGTTGGTATCATTCCTGTTCTTTTTTTTTTTTTTTTTTTTTGAGATGATTCCATGTTGCTCGTCTCCTCTGTTTTGTTACATTAAAGCGATTCTGAAACCACCTTTGTCCTTAATGCATGCACTGACCCTTCAAGACATGCTTTCGACAAGGTTTTGGAACACAGCGATAGGTATGCGTTTCCATTCATACACAATGCTGCCGCTAACTGTTGCATAGTAGTAAGCCTTGGTTCCAAACTTCTTATGCGGCGGTCTAATTCCTCCAATAGGTGATGTATGGAATTAAGATCAGGGCTCTGCGCTGGCCAGTTAACAAACGATACGAAATTATTGTCAAACCACGCTGTAACAGTCCTTGCATTATGGCTTGGTGTATTATCCTGCTGGTACCAACAAGACTCTGTTCCATAGTACTGCTGCAGAGTTGGTAGGGCATAATTGTCCAGAATATCGATGTAGACCTGCTGGTCAACATGTTTGTCCACGAAACCAATCGGCCGGGAACATACCACGAAAAACACCACCGCACGAGAACACTGCCAGCTCCAAACTTGACCGTAGGAACAGTACACTATGGTAAGTAGCGTTCCCCCGGCTGCCGCCATACCCACACACGGCCATCATACTGATGGATCGTGTATTTGGATTCATTAGTCCATATGACCTGTTTCCATTGCTCTACGGTCCACGACAAATGCTCTTTACACTATGCTAAACGACGAGTAGCATTCCGAGTGGAAATGAAAGGCTTATGAGTAGCCGCACGACCACGGCAACCTATGGAATGACGTTCCCTGCTAATGGTACGTGTACATAATGAGGTTCCATCGTTTTTACTCACCTGTACACTGAGGTCTTGTGCAGTACTCCGTCGATTAGCTGTAATGACTCTCCTGAGGCTTCGACGTCCTCTATCACTGATTTTCTTTGGTCTGCCTTTACGTTTAGCTGCTTCAGGCACGCCATGAGTCTTCCACTTATTCAGTACACCCAAAACAGTTTACTTGGGTATGTTTAAACGCCTCTCGGTTTCTCTTATGGACAACCCACTAATACACTGAGTGGCCACTTTATTATGACCACCTGACAGCTTTAAGCAAATGAACAATGGCTGCATGCTGTTGCCGCCAGATGGCGAGACTAGTATAAAAAGGGAAAGCTTAGTGCTTGCGACAGTAGTAGAAGTGATTTTTGGGTGACGAGATGGGTAACAAATGTGATTTGACATACTTTCAACGTGAGATGATGTAGGAGCTCGGAGCCATGGAGCGAGTATCACCGAAATTGCCGCATTCGTGAAATGTTCCAGAGCAGCTGTTGTTAAAGTGTTTAAAGACTGGACTGTCAGCCAAAAAACTGGGTCTCTACGTACAACGTGTGGTCGTCATCGACTAGTGACTGCTGGCTCGGGCGGAACGGAGAGTGTCCAGACTGGTAACAGACAACAGAAAGGCAACAGTGCAGCAAATTACAGACCACCTTAATCAAGGATCCCTTCAAATGATCTCTGCACGCACTGTTTGCCGTACACTGCATTGAATGGGATATGGCAGCCGAAGGCCTATTCGAACACCTTTGCTGTCTGCAGTTAACAAGAGAAAACGTCTCCAGTTCACACAGGTGCACAAGGATTGTACAGTCGATAATTGGAAACAAATTATGTGGTCCGATGAATCACGTTTTCAGTTGCACCATGCCGATGGCCGAGTGAGAATTTGGTGGAACCAGCACAAAAGCATGGACCCCAAATGCATTGCCTTCAAGCTGGAGGAGGCAACGTTATGGTTTGGGGAATGTTTTCCTGGCATGCTTTGGGCCCTTTAATTCGTGTTGATCAACGTCTGAGGGGCACATCATATCTAAATAGTTGGGATCAAGTGCATCCTGTCATGCGGATGGTTTTCCACAATGGCGATGGCTACTTTCAACAAGATAATGCGTTCTGCCATAGTGCTCGTATTGTACAGCATTGGTTTCAGGAACATGCCGCTGAGTTTACTTTACTTAGGTGGCCCCCGCAATCTCCAGATCTCAACCCCATTGGGAATTTGTGGGATGAAGTTGAACAAGCCATCAGACAGCTGGATCCACAACCCTGCAATCTCCCACACCTGGATAGTGCCATTCATCAAGCATAATCTCAGATTCCACAAACCACCTATCAACATCTCGTGGAGTCCATGCCACGTAGAATCGACGCGTTATTAAAGGCAAAAGGTGGCCTAACGAAGTACTGAGGGGGTGGTCATAATAAAGTGGCCACTCAGTGTATAACACTGAACAATCTTTCCTTTCTCAAAATCAGTTCTCTCCCGCCCCAACATTTTCACTCAACCTCACAGTGCGATATTATCGCGGTCAGCTGCAGGCTTTTTTTTATATCTTTTGCAGCTGTACCGCGCATCTTAACAACTCAGAGGTATAATGAATATGATTGCTTTCACTAGCTAATTATCGTGAATATAGCTTCCTTCAATTATAATGTAATGAAGTCAGCTTCTTCTAAGCTAACGCTTCTTCTAATGGTTGTTGTGTTATTAATTATGAATAAACTTTCCTGCTAGTAGTGTAGTAATAATAATAATAATGCTTATAACTGGTAGTAATGTTGTAGTAGTAATTAAGATGAATAAAGTCTTATGCTGGTTGTTACTAATAACACTAAATGAAATAAACCTAACAGCCAGACAGAGGTCTGACAGTACTATGAACTGAGAAAGACGTACTTACGACAACAATCTTTTATTTGATCAACTTCTCGCTCTCACATAAACGAACTCTCTTTATACAGCACCAGCTTTCTGACACATAAACCACAGCTCACTTCGTACAACAACAAACGCTCTCACTATACAACAACAAACGCTCTCTTCCTCATAAAGAAACGCTCTCTTCCTCATAAACAAACGCTCTCTTCCTCATAAACAAACGCTCTCTTTAGGTATCGTTGAACGCGCCTATTTATACTGACTACCACCACGTCATGACTTACACTCATTGCCAGATCTCATTCAGCGGGTGAAATAACATCTCGTTCAGTAAGAAGATAATTTACATAGTAAAATAAAATAACCAGAGATAGTAAAAATCAAAAGGAAAGTGAATATAGAGTATACGTTACATCATCTCCCCCTTAATTTTTTTTTCTTTTTTCTTTTTTTTTTTTTCCGAAAAACCTATCAATTTTGAAGTGTAAGTCTTACACTTCGTTGATTGACGTTTATCGACCTCTTTTTTGTTGTTGTTTTGGTGGCAGCAGTATGTACAATATCAAACTTGGCATGACAAAATCAAGAAATCTGTATTCGTCTGTGAAACACTTTGTATACTTGAACAAAACAAACCTGCATCGGCATACCTTCCTTTTATTCTGCCTAGCAGGAATCACTTTTTTAATTTCAAATTACGTTCTCATTATTCGTTGAATACACACCAACTGTATCAGCAGCGAAGATTGCTTGGAGCTGCCTAACAGTAACAATTTTATTATTTTACCCCTAAGCATATAGATATATAAAAAAAAATTGGGTTAGTAGATGGACATAGAAGAAATATATAAAAAAAAACACATATATACACAAAAAAGAATGCATAGGCCCACACGAAAAAAAGAAATTCTGACACGCCAACTGGTCGTGCAGGAAAAACAACAAACGGAGAAAAGAACCTGTCCACGAGAACTTACTTATCTCGAGGACGCATAAAAAACTCTAGTACGATAACGTTTTCCAGGCCTAATCGGACTGGTAAATTCAGGTGGCGTAGTGCGTTTCAACGATTTGAATGGATCTGGAACATCTGTATTCTGTCGGTCAAGAAATCCCGGCGGCTGACAGGAACGGTCAGGAACGGCTGAAATCCGTCGGTCAGGAACGGCTGAAGTCTGGCGGTCAGGAAATCCCTGCGGCTGACAGGAACGGTCAGGAACGGCTGAAGTCCGTCGGTCCGGAAATCCCTGCGGCTGACAGGAACGGTCAGGAACGGCTGAAGTCCGTCGATCAGGAACGGCCGAAGTCTGGCGGTCCGGAAATCCCTGCGGCTGACAGGAACGGGCTGCCCCAGGCTTTTGATATGTAGTCCCTTTGTGCTGGGGCCCGTGTTGTCCTTCCAGCATTCTTTTGGACGGACGTGGCTCCGGCCACATCGTTTGTTTTCGTTTTCGTCCTCGTGGCATGAGAGTAGCAGCAGGCATCGGCCCTGTTTGCCCTGAGCGTAGGTTCCAGGGGCGAACCCCGGGAGGATGCAAGGATCTCTGCCATCGTCGCTGTTGCGGCGAAGCAGATTGGGGAGACAAGTTACGTTTTCGCCCAGCTTTTGGTGATTCTGGACGGTTTGTAATAGTCAAATTATTGTCCATAACTGATAAATCAGAAATATCTGAAGCCTCTGAGTCGCTGCTGTAACTTAGGGGTCGTGCAGGGCGATGCTTATTTCTGCCTATAGGAATACTCTCTGACGATGTATTCAAGGAAGTGTGAGCTTGTGTTGGTGCAGAGTTATCAGGAAACGGCGCAGCAATAGTCTTGACAATGGTTGGAGGGAAAGGAACGATACTAGTATTTGAAGAACTTGATTCGAGCCTTCGTCTCGTGGGAGAATCAGGTTGCGTGTTTGGAAACCCGTCTTGAGGAGGGGAGGGTGAAGAAAAAATCACTGGAGATTCTTCAAAAATGTTTGTTGGTTCGTCCAAAATTTCTGGAGGTTGATCGTGAGATATAGACTCTTGAGTCTGTGGAACAGAAGGTTGAGTAGGGTTGATTATAAAATCGATATTTCGTTCATGATACTTGCGACACTGAGCAACGTGTACGTATTGAAATTGATTGTCAGGTTTTTCAAGAACAATGTTATTTTCAAACACATTTGCCACCTGATATGGACCTTCGTAGCTGGGTGCAAATTTCTTCACTAAAGTATGAGAAACAGAAGACTGGAAGTGCGTTTCCACGAGACTGAGATCTCCAACGACAAGATCTGGTTCCCTACGCCTAGTATTATAATATCTTGCTTGAGCCGCTTGTGCTCCTAGCATTGCAACACGAGCTTTTTCTGCCATGATTCGCACTGATTGCGGAGTTGGTCGCTGGTTTAGTTCGTCGATAATCCCCGTTAAATTTTCAAAAGGGGTTTTAATTTTGCGACCCAGAAAAAGTTCTGCAGGAGTAATTTTAGTAGATTCGTGGACAGACGAGCTGAGAGCGAACGAAAAAAGCTCCAGATTGTCATCCCATCGTTCGTGATGATCCATGACAAATGTAGCAATCATTTTCACTAGCGTGCGGTTTACGCGTTCCGCAGGATTACTCTGGGGATGATATAGGGAAATGAATTTATGCTTAATGTGTAGTCTCGCACACATTCTTTCAAAAATGTCAGAAATAAATTGAGGACCATTATCCGAAACTACTATATTAGGTGCACCATATCTAGAAAATACTTCATTAACTAATACATTACAAATAACTTCTGCCGTAGCGGCTTTAATGGGAAAAACTTCAACCCATTTAGAAAAATTATCAGTTAGTACTAAAACGTAACGAGCTTTGTTTTTAACAGATAAAGGATAAGGTCCCAATAAATCTATTGAAATAATATCAAAAACATGAGAACTTGAACTAGATTTCAAGTGACCGGCCGGTCTTACATTACGGTAATTATTAATCTGACACAAGTGACATGATTTAACGTATGCGAGCACACTTTGGTACATGCCAGGCCAATAGGCAACATCCTGCAATTTACAACGGGTCTTGCGAATACCTAAATGGCCTGCAAGAGGTTTGTCATGAAATTCGTTTAAAAGGGCCATTCTAAGGGTTCGCGGAATACATGGGCGAAACTCTGCCCTAGTAGTCCTAGATTTCGTATAGTAAAGAAGACCCTCTATGACTTCAAAATGCTGTGACCTTCCAGCCAGAGAAGGATCACTTTGTAGGGCGAACCCGCAAGCAAAAAATTATAGATATCCCCAAAATCTGGATCATTTATTAATTCTGCCATTATCTGCTCTCTGGATGTTATATCAGCTATTAGAAGTAAAGGCTGACTTCTAGGAGTAGTTTCTGTGGGGACCCCACTAATCGGAACGCGAGACAATGCGTCCGGTAATTGATTCTTATGACCTGGCTGATACGAAATTTTGATACTGCTCTCTTGTAATTTCAGAGCCCTCTTCATAAGTCTTTGAGATAGGTGCTTAGCAAAATTCAAATACTGAAAGGCAGAATGATCCGTAATTATGTTAACTGTCAATTCGTTAAGATAACATTGAAATTTATCAAGAGCATACACAACAGCAAGACATTCACGTTCCGTAGCTGAATAATTGCGTTCAGCTTTGGCTAAAGTACGAGACGCAAAAGCTATTGGATGCCCAGCTTGTGACAAAACGCAACTAAGACCAACTCCGGATGCGTCAGTATAAATATCAAATTCCTTAGTATGATCCGGGAAAGCCAACACAGGAGGCTGAGTCAACGCAGACTTCAGTGTTTCAAAAGCAGCGTTAGCCTCAGGTGTCCAAACAAACTTCTTGTATTTACGTTTTAAAGCATACAATGGCTCACAGATTGTAGCATAAGCGGGGACGAACTGCTGATATCATCCGGTCATTCCCAGAAAGCGTAATAGTTCTTTTGCTGTTTTAGGCCGAGGAAAGTCAACAATAGGCCTAATTTTTTCAATATCCGTAAATAAGCCGTGGGGAGTGATTTTCAACCCCAGATATACAATCTCGTCCCTCGCTATCTGGCATTTACTAGGTTTTAACGTCAAGCCAGCATTGTATATGAGTTGGAACACCTGTTTGGAGCAGAGAAAGGTGTTCGTCAAAAGTCTCGGATGTAATAATAATGTCATCCAAATATACATGCACATGGGGACCCAGAACAGGTCTGAGAACCGTATCCATAAGCTTTTGGAAAGTAGCAGGTGCAGAAGCTAATCCAAAGGGTATACGTAGGTATTCATAAGCCCCAAAAGGAGCCACAAAGCCTGTTTTATCGACAGAGTCCGGATGTACCGCCACCTGCCAATATCCACTCGCCAAATCCAAGGTTGACATCCATTTGGTTGATGACAGGTCATGCAAAATATGTGACATGACAGGTAGTGGATAATTGATCGTTCTTGTGACTTGGTTGAGCTTGCGGAAATCTGTCACGAAACGAAATTCATTGGGTTGTTTCTTTGGAACCAAAAAGGCAGGAGCAGCCCAGGCGCTTGTTGATTCCCTGATTATGCCCTGTTTAATCATTTCAGAAATTTGACGATGCATTTCCTGTTTCTTATGTGGAGCACAAGGGTAAGGTTTCGTCGCTATCGGTTTCGAACCATCAGTGACAATGACATGATAAACCACCTGTGTGAAACCAGGTTGATCAGAAAATAAACCAGGGCTTTCCTGCAAAAGTAGAGAAAGCTGGTTTCGTTGCCTCTCATTCAATTGGTTACTCAATTACAAACTCGTTATATCCATAGGGACCGTAGGAATCATTTCGACAGGTTCCGGAAAGGAAATCACATGTTGTACGAAATTCAGAGTTGCTTGAAACTTATTAATAAAGTCTATTCCCATTAGACATTTAACAGTTAGTTCGTCTATAAGCAGGAAAGAATGCGTAAAATGAGCCTTTCCCAGCCCTAGAGATAATGTGACAGTTCCTGTGATACTGAAGATTTCGTTATTTGCACCTCGCAAATACTGCGTCGCAGGCTGAACGTGTATTACAGGAAATTGGTCAGTGCAAAACTTCGTATTTAGGGCTGATATTTCAGAACCAGTGTCGAACTTTGTCTCGACAATAATATCTTCAATTGTCAAGAATACATCAGGCAACTGAGGAGTTTGGACAGTCACTAATATTGTTTTAGGGTCAGAATGCTTGGTATCAGGAAGCAGGACCGACCCTTGGTCTACTTCTTTTGGAAGTTTAAAGGATTCCTGGGGAGGATTATCATGCGGTCTGAAACCTCGACCCTGCCGGGTATCGGAAAAATTTTCACGATGAGGAAAACTGCGTGAAACCTGCGTCGGGAACTCCGCGTGTCTGTAGACATTGTCGTATCTATTACTTCTTCCCTCAGCACGGGCAGAAAAATCATCATTGCCCTGAGCATGAAAACGTTCCGAATGCTGCGGATTAGAACGGGGTCGAGCATACTGTGCATTTGTACGATATCCCGAAGATTGTTCAGAAACTCGCGGTTGGTTTGCCACTCTTCTGTGTGGTGGAACGTATGAAGCTTGGGTGTGCACTTGTGTATGCTCGCGCTGAAAGTTATTATGCCTATTATGCCGCTGAGGGTTTTCGTAATAAGTCTCGCGGGGTGCCCGAGCATGGTGAGTTGAACCATGTTTGCCGTGTCGCTCTTCATACGTTCGTATGAGGCGAAGGCATTCATGAATTGTAGCAGGGTGTCGAACCTCAAGAAAATCTTGTAGAAATGGGTCGAGCTGCTGCAATAGGGTATCCAACATGTCGACATGACTGGCATGTGGATCCCATAAGTTATATAAGCGTGTTGTTTCCAACGCAAATGCAACAGGGCTATCGTTGGGTCCTTGCTGACGAGAAAAAGTTGTTGTGCAAGGCTAGCTCGACTGAGGCCGAAAGGAAAGACCTCCAAAAAGTCTGCTCGGAAATTCTCATAATGAGAATCCGGGTTCGACACTCTCCACTGCCGATACCAGGTCTTAGCGGTATCCTTCAAGCAAGTGCCTGCTATTTGTACTTTGCAGTCTTCAGGAATATTGTATAGATCAAAATGATCTTCCAAATCTTCGAGGAACTTTAAGGACCCCTCCAAACCATTGAAATTAATTGTTCCTGCATGCGGCACGAAATGGGCAATCATTCTGCTTCGCTGAGAGGATTGAACTCCCTCAGGTACGACCCGCGACTCAGAGTAACAGGAAGCTGGTGAATTACGAAATTGTGAAGAATGCCTGGGTACATGTAGATCACTTATATCAAAGTGAGCCCCACAGACTTCTTGCAGATGGTCGAAAAAAACACCATCACCATCGAAACTTGCCTTAGGGTGAAAAATTGAAGTTGTCTCAGGTAGTGAAGACATGGGTAATAATTGTCAAGACCTCGTGTTCGTGAAATGTTCGGGCGCCAATTATAATGAATATGATTGCTTTCACTAGCTAATTATCGTGAATATAGCTTCCTTCAAATTTTGAAGATGACAATCCGATTTTTGGCGTAAATTTTTGGCGTACGGGTGGTGTAGTGGTTAGCATACCTAGGCGTTTTCTGGGAGACGCGGGTTCGTGTCCCGCTCCAGGACGATGAAAATTTTCAAGTTTTCGCATATTATCTGACTTACCATCCTTGTCACATTTACGCCAAAAATCGGATTGTCATCTTCAAAATTTGTATTATATGGCGTAATCCCGTATTTCTTTCATGATTTATCTGCTTCTCCGGGCAATCACGGGATAGGATTGTTAACCTCCAGATTCGCTAAACATGAATGCCGGTTGCTTCGACTAGCGAATCCTGTGATGGTTAAATTCAAATTGATCGGAAACTTGAAACTTGGTCGTTCTGGGTGGTGTAGTGGTTAGCATACCTAGGCGTTTTCTGGGAGACGCGGGTTCGTGTCCCGCTCCAGGACGATGAAAATTTTCAAGTTTTCGCATATTATCTGACTTACCATCCTTGTCACATTTACGCCAAAAATCGGATTGTCATCTTCAAAATTTGTATTATATGGCGTAATCCCGTATTTCTTTCATGATTTATCTGCTTCTCCGGGCAATCACGGGATAGGATTGTTAACCTCCAGATTTGCTAAACATGAATGCCGGTTGCTTCGACTAGCGAATCCTGTGATGGTTAAATTCAAATTGATCGGAAACTTGAAACTTGGTCGTTCTGGGTGGTGTAGTGGTTAGCATACCTAGGCGTTTTCTGGGAGACGCGGGTTCGTGTCCCGCTCCAGGACGATGAAAATTTTCAAGTTTTCGCATATTATCTGACTTACCATCCTTGTCACATTTACGCCAAAAATCGGATTGTCATCTTCAAAATTTGTATTATATGGCGTAATCCCGTATTTCTTTCATAGCTTCCTTCAATTATAATGTAATGACGTCAGCTTCTTCTAAGCTAACGCTTCTTCTAATGGTTGTTGTGTTATTAATTATGAATAAACTTTCCTGCTAGTAGTGTAGTAATAATAATAATAATGCTTATAACTGGTAGTAATGTTGTAGTAGTAATTAAGATGAATAAAGTCTTATGCTGGTTGTTACTAATAACACTAAATGAAATAAACCTAACAGCCAGACAGAGGTCTGACAGTACTATGAACTGAGAAAGACGTACTTACGACAACAATCTTTTATTTGATCAACTTCTCGCTCTCACATAAACGAACTCTCTTTATACAGCACCAGCTTTCTGACACATAAACCACAGCTCACTTCGTACAACAACAAACGCTCTCACTATACAACAACAAACGCTCTCTTCCTCATAAAGAAACGCTCTCTTCCTCATAAACAAACGCTCTCTTCCTCATAAACAAACGCTCTCTTCCTCATAAACAAACGCTCTCTTTAGGTATCGTTCAACGCGCCTATTTATACTGACTACCACCACGTCATGACTTACACTCATTGCCAGATCTCATTCAGCGGGTGAAATAACATCTCGTTCAGTAAGAAGATAATTTACATAGTAAAATAAAATAACCAGAGATAGTAAAAATCAAAAGGAAAGTGAATATAGAGTATACGTTACAGAGGATCAGTTCAGTTGCTTTTGAAGGGGTGTCCGGTGACTTTTGTCAATATAGTGTATGTAAATCGATGTCTCACACCATTACATTCCTCAGACAAGATTACGCTGCTTGGCACAGGAATTTAAATAAAATAAGAACATGCTCAATAACAGAATCAAGTCAAAATAACCTCCTGCTTGGAGACCCATCTCACTCAGGGGTAAGCGCGGTGATTAGGTTTTTCTGGACAGAGAGAACACCAGCAGCATTAATTTATTATCAGCTGTTGGAAGACAGCTGTCTTCAAGTCATGAGCTTTCGGAGGGTGTAATAATGGTGTTCAAAGTTCGCATGCGGGTGCAATGTGCAGAAACGTCGACAACATGCAGTAACATGATGCGTGTGAAGGCTGTAGTGCACAGACAGGTGACCTTACGTCCTATTGCTCAATTGAAACGTTTCCTTCGGTACTGTACGTCACATCGTTCAACCGAATCATCGTCATTGATTTTCGTTTGAATCTGTTATTCAGCACTTTTCCTTTTTATTCAAACTCGTGGGCCAAACAACGCCCCTTAGTCAGGAGAGAGTATTGACGTTGGCTGGCACAAACTTCCATGCCCCTAACCTGCAGCCGAAGGTCAATGGAAGTTACTCATTGATCAGACCTCGAATTCACATTGATGAGTATTTTATGAGAATGGTATAAAATAATCGATAATAATATCATATAATAATAGTAGTATCAGCTCAGGTCAGGCTTCGAATTCCGGCAGTTGTTCCGTGTTAACGTATCATTAGTTCTCAAAATTTCCTCAAGGAATATATTTCTGCATCGTCATCATCATCACCATCATCAATATGAAGAGTACTGGGATAACCTTTTCCACTATTGCTGGTCAGAAATACATTTTCTTTTTTTGTCATGCTATACAATCAGTACTCTCATTTTGTGCATACTGGAATTAAATAAATGCAGTACAATGATACCCGCAAATAACTTTTCGAATGTGGGAAAAAAGAAAATTGCTATAAACTATAAAGAGAAGAAGTAAATAAAATGTAAATGCATTTGCACTGCAAATACATCGGCCATCTTATAAATATCTTCGTGTCATAGAACATACACAGTTCGACAACTATTGGAATCGATGATATTTTGCTATCTTATAAGTCCTCAATTCCCGTCCGATAAAGGTTGGAGGTTTTGAGACAAAAAATGAATGAATCTTTGTTAGAGATCTTTTATTTGCTGCAAAGCCCATCAGTTGAGACACTTCTGCAATAACAAGAATAAGTAAAAGTTCATTGGAGCAAGTTCTAGAGAATTGGAATTAACTATCAGAAAAGGTCCTTGCTTAATTTGTACGATACTTCACGGAGCATGAGGGAGAGTTTTAACCCAGTGAAGAACGAGTCTTCTTCGTCTGAGTAGCTAGGAGAGTTAACACTTTAAAGCATCTCTTAAGCGGTCCAGGTGAAGACGATAGATCTCAGTATCAATTGATTCATTTGATGGCACAAGGGCCGTTAGGAAATGATTGGGACTCATCAGAAATATAAAATTCAAGATGATGACTACAAACCCTGTACTGTCACACCATAAAACATTCCATATAGCCTTCACCGAAGTCAAAGCAGTAACTTCCAAATTAATGGTTGTAGCAATCCAATCTTCTGGACGATCCCGCACCGATTCGCGAACACTTTTCTTCAAGACATTTTCTTTCTGAATTCGTCGATTACAAGGAACAACAATAAAGAGCGCAGTATACTCCCCTGTTTGTTGCCATTCTCTGTGTAAGCCACTTCACTATCAGGATTCTCTCCACACAGTAACGTGTGATCATTTGTTTGTTAGCAGAGGGAGATGTTCGAAGTTTCTTAGGACGAGGACTTCCGTCATGTTTCCATTGCGTGGATTGTCTTTTCTTTTCGTGATTCTGACAGTGAAACAAGACTCATCATCTATAACCAGCCTGGAAAAGAAACCTTTGGGGTCGTGATTATGAAGTGGAAACATCTTGTGACGTGCCTGTCCCGCAGGACGCACATGACATAGAGGCAGATAGCAGTGAGAGCACATACCAGTGTAGTATAGTGGATAGCACTCGGTGTTCCGGAGCCGAGAGTTGCGGGTTCGAATCCCACCGCAGGCATAAAAATTATGGAGAAATTTACTTCGTCATATTAGCGCCCGAACTTCCAGGATGGGCTGCCTGTTAGGTTTCTCGCAATGGTGTGATGTTCTTTCCACACAGCGAGACAGAAGAAATGAGAATCGCTTCTTCAGTGCTTCGAAAAGAAAAATCTGGGTGATGTTAGATTCCACAAACCAAATTGTCTTGGATTTCCGAAATGCACGTTCTTCATCGAATGACTGCCTACAGCGGCACATGGTCACGGCTGACCCCTGACACGTCACATCTCCCCCTTGCCCTCTTTCGGTGGGGGGGATGTGACGTAGCATCCCCGCAGGACGCACATGAGATAAAGGCAGATAGATAGCAGTGAGAGCACATGCCAGTGTGGTATAGTGGATAGCACTCGGAGCTCCGGAGCCAAGAGTTCAAATCCCGCCCGTGGGATAAAAATGATGGAGAAATTTACTTCGTCATAAACTCATGAGATGTTTGCACCCATGTCTTTTTTTGTTGAGACGTCAGTTAGTGTGGCACTGAGTGTGCAAATACACTTTCTTCATTTTCAGTTCTTCATGGATTATTGCATGCAGTGTTACATGGAACAAACCTGTTGCACGCCAAAATTCCACTATTATTATGCCTCTGTTGTCCATGATGATGTCGAAAACACGCTGCGCATTTTGTGGTTTGTCGGTTGTTGCCCGTCGAACTGGGTTGACTCCTTTCGTCATAGTTTCCTTTCCATGTTAATATATATCAAATACGTGGAGACAATGTAAATGGACGATGTCATCGCTCTTTCCACGTTATTTTTTAAACAACGCATAGCGACTGAAAAATGTCAGTCGCTATGCATTTTTCAGTCGCTATGCGTTGTTTAAAAAATAACGTGGAAAGAGCGATGACATCGTCCATTTACATTATCTCCACGTATTACATATATATTAACCATTTCTATCGCCCTTTGAATTTATCAGCTACAGTTAAATAGCTGTTGCGTTAAATGCCACCAGATGACGCCATCTCAGTTGCTGAGACCATCAATACGTATTCCTGTAGTCAGATGCTGACTGATAAACCACGCATGGCGCTGAGAATTGTTGGCTCCGTAGCGTAAATTCGAACGCACTCGACTAGTTATCGAGAGTTCTGGGGTTCGATCCCAGCGGTGCCGCAATACAATATTTCAGTCGCTATGCGTTGTTTAAAAAATAACGTGGGAAGAGCGATGACATCGTCCATTTTCCTTTCCATGGTTGAAGGCTTTCATCCATAGGAAAACAGAGCTGCTGCCAGGCCCTGTTTCACTAGATACCGTTCTTAACCGACGATGAATATCAATAAGTGACAAGACTTTCTTCCAGAGGTACCATGCGGTCCAAAACTGTCCTTGATAATCCCTTCCCGTGTTGTTGTCTGCCCTAGCATGTGACTGATCTGAGAAATGAGTGTAATGAACGCAACGCAATTGAGCCTCAGCTGCCATATTGTGGATTAATGCCGCATTAACACAAGACTAACCAGCTAGGAAATATCAGCCGCCTAAATGTCATATAGCATACAGTGACAATAGTTTAATTCATTTATGCACTACCCTCGTATAAATTCAAAACGAACGGTTCCTTTACAATAAAACCAAACGCTGAACACGATCTTCCGTGGGTGCCGAACGCTTCAGGCTTGAGTGACGCTGAAGTGTGATACAACTTCTGTATACGGTTAACTTCGACTTAAAAGACCAGCTTTTTCTTCCGGATAAAAGTTGTCTCCTATTACGGCTCATTACCTCTACTGCTTTGCGATGAAATGAAGACAGTTCATGTGGATCCAAAGTATAGGCTTAAAGACATATTAACATTTTTCTCATTTTTTTGTAACATCGTATTTTCTTCGTCTCGCTTCGTCCCGCTTACCTATGTAGATACTGCTGTACTAAGAGAAGGCAATTAAGACAGTCTGTCTATTCATCCTATTGGCTTTTGTTTGTTTGTTTGGGGTTTAACGACCCCCGTGAGTAACTCGATGGGCTATAAGCCGTCGCCCATCCCTAATTGGGATCACCAGTTCCAGCGAAGCAAGAAAGCCAGTGCAGTAAAACAAACACAGGGTCCATACGTCACCAGGATTCGAACCCGGTTCCATCTCGAGCACTTAGACCACTGCGCAACCGGACAGGTCACTATATTGACTTCGACCAGCGTTAAGACGAAAATGGCTGTCGGACATCCGTGATCTGCAAGGCATTATGTAGAACTTCATCCTCTGCAATTAAAACATAAAAACAAAGTTTCTTTGTCAACGGCGAGATAAGCCTCCCTAAGAATTGTATACCTGTGTGCGCCAGTACCAAACAGCAATGGTGATCTCCAGTTGCCAACGGTTGCCGTGGTTTCTCGGAAACATGGTCAAAGAATAATATTTGCTATACACTGAGACAGCTGACGTTATGCAAATGTGGCGCTGTGGGCGGCTCTGTAAACGGAAACGACATGACGTATGCAGCGATCCAACAATATAAGGGGTGATGCTACGGGAATCAATAAGAGTCAGACGCAGTATGGGTAAGCCGAAAGATCTAAGCGCATTTGATCGTGGGCAAATTGTCGGGGCCCGACGAATGGGTCACTCCATCTCGGAAGTCGTGCAGGCACTGGGATTCTCACGAGCCACTGTGTCACGGGTGTACTGTGAGTACATCGAATCCGGTAAAACCATCTCTGCAAGGGCCAACTGCCGTGGAAAACAGCGTGTGGATGAGCGGAGTCATCGTCGGCTAGTTCGCATTGTAACAGCGGATAGACAGGCCACAGTGCAAGAAATCACTCGGCAATTTAACGCTGGTGCACAAAAACGTGTAAGCAGCCACACCATCCAGAACCATCTCCTCGCTATGGGGTACAGAAGCCATCGTCCCACGAGGGTACCGCTGCTGGCCGCACATCACAGGGTGCAAAGATTAGCATGGGGGCGGGTACATCGCCACTGGACACTAAACATGTGGAAAAATGTTGCCTGGACTGATGAGTCGAGATTCACGTTGGTACATGCGGATGGCAGGATTCGAGTACGGCGCAAACCACATAAAGCGATGGATCCTTCTTGCCAGCAAGTTACTCTTCAAGCTGGTTGGGGTGGCATTCTCGTCTGGGGACTGTTCACGCGGACTGAAATGGGACCCCTGCTACGTGTGACATCGTCCCTCAAAGGTCAACGTTACCGAGATATCCTGGACGACCATTTGCTCCCGTTTGTGCGTCTTCAACATCCCACTGGGACCTCATACTGCAACAAGACAATGCACCGTGCCATCGCTCCCGAATTGTATCCGAATGGTTGGATGAACACTCTACCGATGTGACCTCGCTTCCTTGGCCAGCTTGGTCACCTGACCTCAATCCCATCTATCACATCTGGAATGCCATCGAGAGAGATTTTCGAGGCTCTCACCCCCCACCACCAAATCTTCGTGAACTGTGGGAGCTTGTTCAGGGGTCGTGGATCCGTATGGTTTCCCAACGCTTCCGGTGTCTTGTCGAGTCCATGCCGAGACGAATCGCCGCCGTCATCAGGACGAAAGGTGGTGCTAAACGTAACTAGACAGGTATCTCTAATTCAATTGCTCTTCAGTGTTTATGCGCTGATCAGATTAGCCTCAAGGTTTTATTTTTTGTGGAGGGGTAACCAAAAAGAAAAAGTAGCGCCGATCAAACGGGATTGATGACTGGTCTTAGTCGTGGAGCAACGAGCTGCATATTATCGGTCAGAAACGATAGGTGCTGGAGTCAAGACAGATTCAGGGAAAGTCTCTCAGGCGGAGAAGGTTCAGTCTTTTTTTAACGAGAACAGCCATGTTAGTTCCAAAGGAACCGGAGGATCGCCCGGGAAGTCAATGTTGTCTGAGATAATAAACAGTGTTAGTTTTCCAAAAACGTCGGTTTGATCTGATTGCCGAAATCCTACTACTACCTTGACATCAGATTTAGCTCAACAAAATGAGGTTGGAGAAATCCCCATTGTACAAGAAAATGAACCTAACCCGAGACGTTGGGAGGCATTATGCATATTCATTGTAGTTAGTTAAAACTGTCTTCCTTGACATGTCAGTACTTTTCATTTGCTTTATGAGGTTGAGATGTCCACGTTTTCTATAAGTGTACAACGTACATCTCACCATTCTATGGTCACTTTCTGTGTTGAACCTATTAACCATGCAGCAGTCTCCGATCACAAATTTCGTATCACACATAATAAAATCAATTTCATTTGACACCCCATTGGGGTGCTTCTTTGTCTATTTGTTGAGCGATCTCTTCTTCCATGCACCTGATGATCCAATTAATCCCAGAGATTCTTTATTGTACTTAGATCAGGATTCTAGATTGGCCAGACCACTGTTTTTAACGCTCATGTCCTCAAACCAAACTGTAACAAAGTGAGCCGAATAACAGGCCCTACTGATAGAGGTATGGTTCTTTCCCAAATTACTTCTACAACATTTTGCAGTGCATAATTCTACAGGGCGTCTAGATAGAGCTCAGCATTCATGGTCTTTTTCAAAACGGCTACTGGGACCAAGCAGAAAATTGAAAAACAGCTTTATACCATCATATTACCTATGTCAAACTTCATTCTAGAAGCGATACAGTCAGGAAGTCCCTTTCTCTCGGCATCCGCTACACATCATCATCATCACTGTGTGTCGTAACTTCGCCCACCATCAGAATAGTAGATTGTGTGTCGTAACTTCGCCCACCATTTGTCCAGTTGACTGTGTGTCGTAACTTCACCCGCCATCAGATTAGTAGACTGTGTGTCGTAACATTGCCCACCAACAGAGTAATAGATTGTGTCTCGTAACTTTGCCCACCATCAGTCTAGTAGACTGTGTGTTGTAACTTCGCCCACCATCAGAATAGTACATTTTGTGTCGTAACTTCGCCCACCATCAGAATAGTACATTTTGTGTCGTAACTTCGCCCACCATTTGTCTAGTTGACTGTGCGTCGTAACTTCGCCTACCATCAGATTAGTAAACAGTGTGTCGTAACATTGCCCACCACCAGAGTAAAGTCTAGTAGACTGTGTGTCGTAACTTCACCCACCATTTGTCTAGTTGACTGTGCGTCGTAACTTCGCCTACCATCAGATTAGTAGACAGTGTGTCGTAACATTGCCCACCACCAGAGTAATAGATTGTGTGCCGTAACTTTGCCCACCATCAGTCTAGTAGACTGTGCGTTGTAACTTTGCCCGCCATCAGAATAGTACATTGTGTATCGTAACTTCGCCCACCATTTGTCTAGTTTACTGTGCGTCGTAACTTCGCCTACATGAGGGTAGAAGTCTGTGGGAAAGCAGACGAAGAGACCACCAATGTAAATATTCTGTAAATAAATTTTTTGCTATCTCTTGATGTTGTAAGTCCTAAGCATGAGGACAGTGTATACATGTGTGTAGATGTTTTGAAAAAGAAAATAAAGGGAAATTATTCCCCCCCCCCAAAAAAAAGTTCGAGGGCAAGGAATCTTCCAGTCAGCGATAAAGTAAGAAACGACCTATCCCGCCAGACAGAGCGGGAACCCAGACAAGGTATACTAGGTCGCCTGCCAGCACGTCACCACGGGCTGGTCTCTGGGCCATTGGGGTGGCCAGGGTCCGAACCGGCGTCTCAAGGCAGGATAATTGTCGCAACATGTCAAAATAACATCCAAGGTGCTCAATAAGTCCCCGTGGAGCCAAGACAGATTGGCGGAACGGGACAATGAAATCAGTATATTACCATCAGATTAGTAGACAGTGTGTCGTAACATTGCCCATCCCTAGAGTAGTAGATTGTGTGTCGTAACTTTGCCCACCATCAGTCTAGTAGACTGGGTGTTGTAACTTCGCCCACCCTTAGTCTAGTTGACTGAGTATCGTAACTTCGCCCACCATCAGATTAGTAGACTGTGTGTCGTAACTTCGCCCGTCATTAGTCTCGTAGACTGTGTGTTTTAACTTGTGGATCCGAAGAATAGTTTTCCATTGGTTTACAATCCAAAATGAACCTCCCTTCGCCATGTTAATCTGCGTGTGGAATTTTCCGAGGGGATTAGTGGCTTCTGGGAATGACTGTTCGACCGTGGTAACCCATGTCGTCCAACAGTTTCACACAGGGTTTGCGGGATTTATTGACACAATGTTGACTTGTGTTTTGAGAGAAATAATTTCATCATTCAACCTTCGCGTTCTTTTGTGCAACGAAAACATTTACAACATGATCAAGAAGAGTTGCAAATTCGTTGCTTCGATCAAATCGTATGTTATTTTGCAACTGCAAAGTTACATAATCCGCAGTTCATCATCATCATCATTGTCAACCATTATCAATCCACTGCTGGACGTAGGTCTCCCCAAGTTTCCTCCACAACGGTCTGTCTTGTGCCAGTCTCCTCCATGTCCCCCCTGCATACTTTCGAATTTCATCCACCCATCTCCCATGTGGTCTTCTTCTGGGTCTTTTCCTGTGCCTTGGAATAAAATCTAAAATTTCGGCTGTCCATCGATGATCTGTCCTTCTGGCAGTATGTCCAGCCCATTGCCATTTCAGGGATTTAACTCTGATCATGATGTCTTCCACTCTTGTCATTTTTCGGATCCACGAGTTCCTCTTCTTATCTCTCCTGGTTACACCAAGCATGCACCTCTCCATGCTTCTTTGAGTTGCCTGCAGCCTTTGTATGTCTCTTTTAGTTAAGGTCCACGTCTCTGCACCATACGTAAGCACTGGAAGGATGCATTGATCAAACACTTTTCTTTTAAGACATAATGGCATATTGCTCTTGAAAATTATGCTGTTTCTTCCAAAAGCTCTCCAGGCAAGTTTTGTACGCCGATTAATTTCTTCGTCAATGTGACCCTCACTTGATATCTGCTGTCCAAGATAAACGTACGTGTCTGTAATCTCCAGCTTTTCTCCATCAATCGATAAATCTTCATTTCTCGTAAAAGCATTGAACATCACTTTTGTCTTCTGAAAGTTCATTTTTAATCCCACTTCTTTACTCTTGTCAGCAAGTTCCTGGATCATACTCTGCAGCTCTGATGGGCTAGTTGCAAAAATGACTACGTCATCAGCAAAACGAAGGTGGGTTAGATAATCTCCATTAATCTTTATCCCCTTGTTTTCCCAGCTCAGTGACTGAAAAACACCCTCCAATGTGGCATTAAAAAGCTTCGGAGATATGGTGTCACCTTGTCTCACTCCCTTTCCAATTTTTATGTGTGTTGTATTTTCAAACAGCCTAATCTTTGCACTTGCATTTTCATAGATGTTATTAATAATATTAATGTATGCATCTTCAATACCGCAGGTTTTCAGAGCCATTGTAACTGCTGATGGTTTCACCGAATCAAAGGCTTTTTCATAATCGATAAAAGCCATGCACAATGGAAGTTCATATTCCCTCGCTCTTTCAATTAGTTCTCTCAGCACATGGATATGATCTATTGTGCTGTAGCCACTCCTGAATCCAGCTTGTTCTCTCGGTTGAGCCATGTCCAGTGCTACCTTCAAGCGGTGTGAAAGAACTTTAGTGAAGATTTTATAAACTACTGATAGGAGGATGATAGGTCTGTAGTTTCCGAGATCCTCAATGTCACCTTTCTTATGTAGCAGGATCATTGTAGCGGTGTTCCAATCCTCAGGAATCTTTCCTTCATTAAGGCATCGAGTGAAAATTTGGGCGAGTACTGTTTCGATTTCTCCACTTGCTTCTTGTATGATGTCTACAGTAATTCCATCTTCTCCTGGAGCTTTTCCCCTCTTCATGTTCTTGATTGCATGTGCAACTTCTGCTGGAAGGACTGGGGGAACTCTGGTACTGGTATCTTTCATGATGTCTGGAGTGCATGTATCATCCCTTTCATATAATTTGGACTAGAAATCTTTCACTCTTGTCAAAATTTCGCCTCTATTTCTTGTTACGGAACCATCTTCTTTTCTCAGTGCCATAATCTGTTTTCTTCGCTTACTGAGATGTCCCTTTGCTATCTTTAGGCTTTGGTTGTTTTCAATTGCTTTCCTCACTAGTTCACAGTTGAATTTTCTTACGTCTTCAGTGATAATTTTTCGTACTGTCTTGCATAGCTCTTTATATTCCAGTCCGCAGTTAATGCGGACTATATTTTATTAGTCATCTTTTGTGCTGCTTGGAAATTGTAAGACAGAATATTCGAGAATTACTGCTAATTGAATATCAATTCAATCAAGTTGTGTGTTACGTAGTACAGTGAACAGATTCATCAGTCTCCTTCTAAAGATTTTTTATTTTTCTCTAACGCAGTCTCCCATTATTGATACAAAAAAGTATCAAAATCAAATTAGGGTCTACCACTTCAATTAGTGGTAGACCGCAATATGGAATAATAAAATATCGATTTTGACTGATTGCATTGTATATTTTTTGTAAATTTTAATCTCCTTTAAAAGTCAAATGCAGTTGTAGCAAATTTATTTGCAGGATTGTTTTGAACTTAATTAATGATTGTTTATCCCTGGCTGAGGAAGGTAATTTTTCTAATCTGATAAAATTGTTCAAACTGGAAAATTTGTTCAAGCAGAAAGAATGTTTTTATTTGCTATAAATTTAACCTTGAATTGCCTGTTGTTCATTTATCCCCTTGAATGTTTTGATACTTATTTATCTCCAATGATCTGTGTTTATTAATTATAAAATTTTTCCCACTTATTGCTTTTATATGCTTATTGTTGAATAATGTATGAATTGCCAAACTTGCCTTGGGGTCTTGTCCCTTGGCAAGATTTGAAGATTGTAAAACACAGAAAAACACTTTGTATGATTTATTATTAGACGAGTAAAGAGAGATAAAATATGAAGTTGACTGCAGACATCACCTTTCCGTGTTTAGTAAAATGAGAAGTCATAGAATATCTTTATGAAAGACTTGTTTAAAGAAGAAAACTGTTGAAACAGCATTTTTGTGTTTATTTCTCAAAATACGAGAAATTTTTTTCAGACATGGTCTTAAGTTTGAGCTTCTGCCAGAAGAGCTTGATGTTTGTTGCATGCCGACAGTTTCGTACAAAGAAGTACTACCATCTCCTAACTGTACTGCATCTTTCAGACATAAAAAGATGTCGTAACAAAGAAAACGTTTGTTTGTACAAAAATAGACAAAACAGACCTCAGGAAAACAGGACGACGCCTCCATAATTTATTTCTGTAAGTGCATCCAACTAGTGCATGCTTTGTCACATATTGTCCTACGGCGGGAGGAAAAGAATAAAGCAAGATGGACTCCTCTCATTTCCAGATCGGAATCGGAGGAGGAAAGGAGAGATAAAAGAGAAATTAAGATATGAGCACGGAAGTAGTGTCCATCAGGGATCCCGTGGAGACGGATGGTGCACAAAGCCTCACTGATGAGCGAGTGAGAAAAGACGAGAAAAAAATTAAGGGGGAGGGGGGGGTGTAGGAGAAATGCACGAGAAGAATCGGCCTCTTTGACTTGTAGCAGCGAATTTTCTTCCTTTGAGACTCCCGGAAGGAACAAGTCGTTACCCGGCAGCCTTTTGTGCACCCAGATCGACCTTACACTTCCTGCCATGAAGGGGAAGTGCCTCTTCCTCGATCATTCTCCCGATCCTTTTGGCGGCAAAACTACTGCGGGCCGGCGGCTTGCTTCGCTGCGGATTTGCGCTGGATTTGACGTCGCCACAATTGAAACTGCTGCCGCTCAGCAACTGGAATTTTGATTTTTGTAAAGTGTTTTTGTCGACTGTTGAAAGAAGGCAAGCACCCGTTTCAAAGCTCTCTCTCTCTCTCTGTCTTTCTCATTTTTTAATTCAGGACATGGGAGCATACACACATTTTTGTTCGAGGTATTTCAAACTCGTATTTTACAATAAAAAGAAGGAAGCGGATATTTTTATTTCTATTTAATTTAAAAAAGAATTACTTTTTATTTCTTTGAGTTGGAACGTATGGGCAATCAATTATCCACAGAATCGAATATAAAAGAAGTGTGAGGGATAGAAACATTTGTTGTGTTGCCGAGTGCTATTTATCATCTTGACTTTTCTCTCCCTTCCTCGGTTTTATTCATTTAAAGTCATGAAAATGTTTTTATTAGCCTTACACTTTTTGTAGTCTGGTAGGGAGGAGGAATTTAAACCAACTTGACCAATGGGGAGACGGCAGACTTCAAATTCATGCACCCACTATAACGAAGTAAATTTCTCCGTCATTTTTGGTCCACGCCGGGAATCGAACCCGAGTCCACTTATTCCGGAACAAGTCGCTCTACCAACTGAGCTACGCAGACGTTCATTCTGATTACTATCTGCCTTTACGTCGTGTGCGTCCTGCTGGCCGGTACGTCACATCTCCCACCCCCGAAAGAGGGCCGGGGGCATGGCCCACGGATACGGATCAGCCGTGACCATGAATCGTTGCAGGCAGCCATCCGCTGTAGAACGTGCACTTGAGAACTTCCCAGTCAATCTGGTGTGTGGAATGCAACGTCACACACATTTATTTTTCGAAGCGCTGGAGAAGGGATTCTTTTATTTTTCCTATCTCGCGGTGTGGAAAGAACATCACACCATTGCGAGATTTTGAACGGCCGGGTCATCCGGATAGTTCGGGCGCCATTATAACGAAGTAAATTTCTCCGTCATTTTTGTCCACGCCGGGGCTCGAACCCGAGTCCGCTTATTCCAGAACAAGTCGCTCTACCAACTGAGCTACGCAGACGTTCATTCTGATTGCTATGTGCCTTTGTGTCGTGTGCGTCCTGCTGGCAGGTACATCACACCACACACGTGTTTGTGTGGGTCTCTATGGAAAGCGCAACTTAATACACACACCTCACCCATCCACAAATGTTTCCTACCCAGCAACAACGGCACAATAACGCCCTCGGGCTGTAAATAAGAAAGATACCTGCGTGCGGTATAGCGGACCTGCGATTCGACTGTGATAACGGGTTCAGACGTTCAGAGGTGGTGCACGTGTCAAGAAGCCAAAGTTGCAGCCCCAAACTTTGCAGATGTAGTTAAATTCAGAAAGCATTCCGCTTCGGAGCAGAACGATGTGGATTCAATGACATCACCGGCAACTGGCTTTTATACTGGCTCCCGAACGTAAAATGAATCTCCTAGCTGTTGGGTTCTTCGAAAAATGTGTGTTCCACATATCTAGAATTGATGATAATTCCTTCTTCTGTAGTAACCTCCTTCAAGCGTGGTTTGCCGGCTGACCAGGAAACCTACAATCCCGTCCCAACTCCTTCTGAAGGGGGCAGCAGGACAGGACAAGGGGGATGGTCTAACAGAGCTATAAGGCTAGGGGCCTACGAGTAACAAGGGCCCAGGAGGCATGCCTCTACACCGCAAACAACACACAGCTTATACACTGAGTGACCACAGTACTTCTTTGGGCCACCTTTTGCCTTTAATACTGCGTCGATTCTTCGTGACATGGAATCCACGATATGTTGACAGGTGGTTTGTGGAATCTGAGACCATGCTTGATATATAGCACTTTCCAGGAGTGTGAGATTGCAGGGTTGTGGATCCAGCTGTCTGATGGTTCGTTCAACTTCATACCACAAATTCTCAATGGGGTTCAGATCTGGAGATTGTGGGTGCCACCTAAGCAAAGTAAACTCACCGGTATGTTCCTGAAACCAATCCTGTACAATACGAGCACTATGGCAGGACGCATTATCTTGTTGAAAGTAGCCATCGCCATTGGGATAAACCATCCACATAACAGGATGCACTTGGTCCGCAACGATGTTTTGATATGATGTGCCAGTCAGACGTTGATCAACATGAATTAAAGGGCCGAAAGCATGCCAACATTCCCCAAACCATTACGTTGCCTCCACCAGCTTGAATTGTTGTAGCAATGCATTTGGGGTCCATGCTTTCGTGCTGTTTCAGCCAAATTATCACTCGGCCATCGGCATGGTGCAACTGAAAACGTCATTCATCGGGCCACATAATTTGTTTCCAATTATCGACTACAATCCTTGTGCTCCTGTGTGAACTGGAAACGTTTTTTCTTGTTAACGCCAGAGAGCAAAGGTGTTCGAACAGGCCTTCGGCTGCCATATCCCCTCCTATGCAGTGTACGGCGAACAATGCGTGCAGAGATCATTTAAGAGGATCCTTGATTAAGATGGTCTGTAGTTTGCTGCACTGTGGCCCTTCTGTTGTCTGTTACCAATCTGGACACTCTCTGTTCTGTCCGAGCAGTCACTAGTCGATGACGACCGCACGTTTCACGTAGAGACCCAGTTTTTTTTTTTTGGCTGACAGTCCAGTCTTTAAACAATTTAACAACAGCTGCTCTGGAACATTTCACGAATGCGGCGGTTTCTGTGATACTCGCTCCATGCCTCTGAGCTCCTACAATCATCCCGCGTTGAAAGTCCGTCAAATCGCATTTTTTACCCATCTCGTCACCCAAAAATCACTTGTACTACTGTCACAAGCACTAAACTTTCCCTTTTTATACTTGTCTCGCCCTCTGGCGGCATCAGCGTGCAGGCACAGCTCTTTTGCTTAAAACTGTCAGGTGGTCATAATAAAGTGGCCACTCAGTGTATATTTACACAGAGAAATAAATAAAATATTTTTAGTTTTCTCTCGTATAATTTCCATTGTATCATAAACAGATGTTAGAAGACGAACAGATTTCAAGGCAGTAACTCACTAAGGGTAAACGCTTCATATCTCTGTGTACAGTGGGGTCGGCGGACAGTTTCAACTTTTCACTACCATCCCTCCACACCTCCCTGCTTGCACTCGGAACCGTAAATGGCCGAAATCCGAAATCCTGCTTGCACTTTGAACCGTTAATGGCGAAATCCTTCACATTGTATGACAAAAAAGATGCACCTAGAAAAGCATACAATGCTAAATTATTAAAAAATTCACGACAAAATCTACTTAAGCTTTTAACTCATGTTCTTTTGAGAACGTTGGAAAACACATTGATTTTTTATGAAAATTCTGCAGATATTTTTTAGTTTGAAGAATGCACTACGTATTAATTAATAACAAGGAACAATACACCAACTGTACTTAATTAATATAGCTAAACTAGTGATTCGAAATTTCTTGGCGTAGAATAGAAATAAAAGTTACCAAGCTTCCGCACATCAACAGGATGGCTTTCTAAAGGAAGGTAGACAGCTAACTGTAAACTGAATAATAGAACGGTTCAACAATTTGAACGTGGTGACTTGACAATAACGAATACGTGAGAACGTTATCAGGTATTAAAAGACTCGAGGCGTTATGTTCGTTTTGCCACGCGGAATCATGGAAGGAAACCAAGTGGCAGTCACTATTTGAAGAACTGGTTCCAAACTCGTGGCAACTCCAGTGAGACGCTATCATTGCACGACTCGCTGTTGGTTATGATCTCCAAAGTTTTGCGAATAGCAGTAGATTTTGGGGTGGAGTAGGAAGGTAATTTTTTTAAAGAAATAATTAAAAGTATACGAGGAGGGGAAGACTGTGAAATTTCAGATTACCAGTTTTAAAAAAGCGCTTAAAGGACCATTTTGGTAGGATATTGCCAGTAACAGAAGTACGCGGAAAACGACCTGATATACTAAGTTTTTTGGGTAACACTCATAAAATATTATATGATTAGTGGTATACAGAGAGAAATCAAAATCCGGAAAGTGAAAGACTGCGAATTGTCCAAACAGCTGCTGCAATAATAAGAGAAGATATCCGCAAGCAAATTCATGACTTAGCATGTTATCCTACAATCGACGCCATTCAGGATTGGGGTCTAAACCTTGTCTCTCAATTCCTTCAGGTTTTCGAGATGAGTTTGGGCCCAATTTTGGAGCCCGGGCCCGCCAGGGTCCAAAGGCCTAGAGCCCGAGCCCGGCCCGCTTTCTTTGATTACATGTGTTTGCTGAGCCCGGGCCCGGATTCTTAGAAAATTTTCCTCATCAAGGTTTGCATTTATGTATTATACGCTGGCCAAAGATATGGCCCAAGCAAGGATTAGTTTAAAAATCATTAGTTTAAAAAGTTTAGTTCAGTTAATCCACTTCACAATATTAATATGTTTTTAGAAATACTACGCATAAAGCCAAATGTTCTAAAATGTGGATTTGAAAATAAATAAATAATCAACGTGCCCTTCGACCGTATCAGGGGAATCAGTAATTTTGGTAAAAGCTGAGGAAAATATAATCGTTTAGAAACAAAAAATTCCACCATTCGTTATTTCTTTTTGATTTCTAAATTTACTTTTATTTTGAATAAATTGCATTATAAAACGTACAACGCCGTACAGACAGTTGCAAGTGTTTGAAGTTTTGACTCTAGAAAACTAATCGTTGCAATATAATTTACATATATGCTAATTGGTAAAGGTAGTTTAGAGTGATGTAGTGGAATATGAAGAAAACATGAAGGGAAATTTCCAAAATTAAAAAAAAAGAGAACGTAAAAGCATTCCAGACCAGATTATTCTGCATTTTGTAACATTAACAAAGCTTTGCGCTTAATAGCATAATAATCACAATATTATCATATGTGTGTGCAGTTTCCAGATCAAGTTCATCATGAAAAAGAGAGAGAGAGAGAGAGAGAGAGAGAGAGAGAGAATTGCATCTAATGCCTGAGCGCTTCAACTTGATCTTCTTTTCTCTAAAACTCGACCTGCTGCACTAATAACCAACGTCACCCCAAAAATCGCGTGAGTGAGGGATTTTTTTAAAATAAATAACAATACTTCTAACTGAAATTTTAGATTGGATTCCAAGGGACAGGAAAAGACCCAGAAAAAGACCACATGGGAGATGGGTGGATGAAATTCGTAAATATGCGGGAGTGACATGGAGGAGACTGGCACAAGACAGACCGTTGTGGAGGAAACTTGGGGAGACCTTCGTCCAGCAGTGGATTGATAATGGCTGACAATGATGATGATGATGACTTCTAACTGAACAATTTTGGAAATTAATACATCATTTTAAAGATAGGAATCTTGATTTTTAATAAAATACAAAAAATGGGAATGTGATTTTTTCCCAGTTTTTCGATACCAGACCTCCTTAAACTAATCCTTGCTTGGGCCATATCTTTGGACAATGCATAATGCAAGTCTTACTAAGCAAAATTTGTCTTGCAATGGCTTAGGAAATTGAAAATCCTTCCAGCATGGTAACAAATCCACAATGAAATTCAACAAGTGTAATTTAACCGGGCTCGGAATTACACGTGTTGAATTAATTACAGTAATGAAATCAAGACGTGTAATTCCGAGCCCGGGCCCGGTTTTTCGGTAGTTAATGAATTCTGAGCTCGTCCGAGCTCGGGCCCGAGGCCATCTCTAATGTGATCTATGGAGAAAAAACAATTATACAGCTAAAGAACGGCGAAAAGCTTTAACTTTTAATCATGCGATCATATCAGCTTGCGGGGCAAAAACATCTATTCTCCGATAAACTTGGAATTGTCTGTTCACCTAGCATTTCAAGTACGATTCTAAAGCATTTAAAGGACATGTTACACGTATCAGCACTTTGCTCATCTTTTTTAAAAAAAGTGTACGAGACCCTTTCTTTTATGAACTGCGTAACTGAAGCTGCCCAACCTGTAGTAAGCAACGAAGCTTTTCAGCAATTTGTTTTTAATAATGCTGAAGCTAACATTAAAACCCTAGATGGACGAGGCACTGTACACATATTGCGAGGAGTAAATTGCGTGACACAGCGCAATCAGCGGCTATGTCTTCAACTATTACAGCGGATAAAAAGAAGAAACTGGATTCTTCTTTCAGTGGTATACTTGTAAAGGTGTGCAAGAAACCAACTGTAGAGGGTCTAGCAGGTATTGCAATCGAAAAATAGTCACCAACTGCAGATGATATACGAAAAATTAAAAAGTGCTTGAAGCTTTATTTGTTGAGGATGGCTGGATTCATGTTCTCAAACAAGCCACTTCGCAGTTAAGCTTCCATGCAGGAAACGCGAACTTTTCAAACATCTCGTGTTTTACCAGTTCCATTTCTAAACTTGGACCTCCAGACTTGACAACACTTTACACTGTATTATCGTATGCAGCTTCTGAATGTACTGCCATGAATAAACCTTGCTTCGTGGCTTTTGACCAACCGTTATATGTTAAATGTTCTGGACTTGTAGCCTCTGCCAAAAGGGATGACCTAGCATTATCTGTTATTGTCCATCGAGGAGCGTTTAATTTACTAATGAGTTTCTTAGGATCCATAGGGTACATTATGAAGGAGAGTGGTATACAGGAACTATGGGAATCCGTGCATGTCAAAGACATTGTTCCCTACATGCGTTCAGGCCATGCTTATGCACAATCAATTCGTGCCCATATCCTTACACAAGCTGCTTCATTCAAGTGTTTGGTTGCGAGATATCTTTCCACAAAGTGTGACTCATTTGAAAGTGCAATTGAACTTAAAAGAGTTCATCCCAAATCAAGCATCTTCAGAACAAATGAACCTGTTAGAATCGCTGGACAATTTGCAGATTAACTTTGAATCAGTGTGTCAAGAAATGAAGGAGAAAAGCAGAACTGCTAAACTCTGGATGCAATGCGTTGATCAAGTTACTTTAGCATTAAAATTCATAAGAGCAGGGAGAACAGGTAGTTGGCCACTTCATGTTTGAGCTATAAGCCAAATGCTGCCTCATTTCCACGATGCTGGACACATTTATATGAAAATCAGCACATCTCTACTGTCAGAGAATGCTAGAATTGGACAAAAAATTTTGTACAGAAGAATTTGAACGATTCACAAAGGATTGGTATTTTACTTTTGGCCGTGCTGATAGGTTTGGGGCTGGTATCTCAACTGACACGGAAATTGAAAACATCTCTTATGAGAGGCATAGAATCAATTGGTTGACCAACCTATGAGAAAGGCATAAAATCAATTGGTTGACCAACCTATGAGAAAGGCATAACAGAAAACGTTCTTCTAAGGTGGGTTACGTGTGCTCCGATTTGCTCAGAAGTCACTGAAGCCATTCAAGTATTCACCAATGTCCGTACCTTAACCTCTGAGCAGCACATCGAAGAACACCCAAGCAGACAAACTAGAGATGGCCACGACAAGGATGTTTTTACTGATCAGTTGATGCAGTACGATCCTTTCAGCCAGTAATCGGAAGAGCTTGTCAGTATATCATCCGGTTTAGTGGGTGACTCTTTTGTCACATGTTACTTAGCAGTTGAAAATGCTATGCAATCGATGTCCGAAATGGCAGTTAAAAATTTCAGTAGCCTGTGAAAATAAACCTTCTTTAGCTGTCATACATTCGGGAATTGAAGTCCGAAGCAATATTGCAGTGGTCAACATCCAAGAGTTATTTCAAACAATTGTCTGCGTTGTCAAAGAACCTGATGAATTGAGGGATTGTTTCCTGTACAAGCTGGGTCCAAAGACCTTCTTCATTGTTTGATAGTATCCTCTTGAGGAAAGGTGTCAAGTGATCCTTAGTTTCAGCTTTTAAATGAGAAGAACACCACTCGAAGGTACCAGAGAAGTGTGTATGTGTTTTGGATTGGGGTCACATTTTGCATACGTATGGCCCAGACCAGCGACGTATGGTGCTGTTTTAGACAGTTACATGTCCTACATAACATCCCATTACCGTGAAGATTGTATCATTGTATTCGATGGATAACAAGAAGAACCTACAACAAAAAGCAATGAACACGAGAGGCGAGCAGCACGCAAGTCATCGGCCACAATTCCCTTTCAAAAGAACATGGTTACAATCACCACAAAAGATCAGTTCTTAGGAAAATCGCAAAAACAAAATATCTCTCATAAATGCTTTGACACCGGTGCATAAAGTCGAATATTCACCAAGCAGAAGCTGATACTGACATTACGATCATCAACGTAGCCTTATAGAAAGCTAAATGTGACGTGCCTGTTGTTGTTAGCGTCCAAGACACCGATCTTTTGGTCATATTAACATCATCAACAATAACTAGTGTTGATATGTGGTTTCTTTGGTCTGCATCTGGAAATAAGAAACCGAAATCTATATTTAATATTTCAAGGCAACAAGAAACGCTTGGAAAATTGCGTGAATTAATTTTGTTTGCTCATGCGTCAACCGGTTGCGATACAACCAGGTATACTCAGAAAAGATAAACTGCAGGCACTACGCCTTCCCCAAAGATATAAGGATTTGAGGACATCTGTTTTAGGTTTGAATGACCCATCATTTACCAAAGAAGTAATCGCTGCTGCATGTGAAAATTTTTTGCTTCGTCTGAACGGTGCAAAAAAATCAGACTCTTGATGAATACCGTTACTATCGGTGTAACTACCTAATTGGCAAGAAAAAGTAGGTTCAGAATTTGATCTTGCTACTTTAACCCTCACTAGTGCCTCTGTCATGCAACATTTCTATCGTGTATATCTACAAGTGCAGCAATGGAGGGAAAATGTGTTACAGGCCACAAATTGCGGCTGGACTAAATGTAACAGCACATTGAAGCCGGTCTCCGCGGACTTCCAACCTGCTTCTTCTACATTGTTGAACCTCATCTCTTGAGAGTGTGAAGGTAGTACATATTACGAGTTTTTTTTTAAGTGCGAGTTTTTTGTTCTAATACGGTACAAAGACTGGGCTTCCTTGCTCAGCAATGTGTGGCTATTGCCAAGAACTGTCTTGTAATAACTGCCCAAAAGTTCCAAAATCGCTGAAAAAAAAAAAAAAAAAAAAGAAGATGGAACAGGTAACCTTGACATTTAATTTATATCACAGAAAAAGGATTAACTTTACATTTAATTATTTATAACACTCGTTATTTTATTCATACTTATAATCCCGTAATATGTACTACTTAGGGCCCAATGGTAACTACAGCATTCCAACAAATACGCTATTGATTTGTCTTTACGGTTTGTCAATTATTTATCACTGTGACCGTGTTAGATACTGACTTTAATTAAAGTATTGACAGGGGAATACCATACTCACATTTGGATATATATTTATATATACAGTGGGCAAAGAAAAGTATTTGCACACTTACATTATTTGTCGAAAATAAACGTGGAAAGCAACTGAGACTGAGATGAAATATTTTTGACCATTGGATTACTTTTACAATAAATACACACATACGTGTTTCTTTTTGCTTTTACTAATTGCAATAAATATATATATATAACAAATTAAAATCTCAATTTTTCATGCCAAAAACTTATCTGCACACATAACAGCGCTATGTTTTAAAGCAGTTAAACATTACATTATGCAAATTGACAACAAACGAGAGTCTTGCATAGTTTAAAAGACACGTTATAAGATCTTTGGAGTAGCAATTTAGTTAGTTTATGCTGTCACAACTCCGAAAAAGTGCGAGTTTTTTGTTCTAATACGGAAGAGGATTATAACTCAGGACTGTTGGGTCCCTTCTACGTCAGTTCGATGCAACAAAATTTGTTGAGTTTTGGTTACTTTTGGGACATCACTCAGGTATTGACTCAAAAAGCAAAGAAAGAAATGGAAACATTGAACCTTCTGTAGCCATGACTCAGATTTGAAATATCTTATAAATATTTTTGCAATGAAATAAGTATTGTAGTAAATCAGCAAATCTTTTTTTGAAGTATCTCCGCTTCTAACAGAAACCTACTATATTCCAAAATTAAAAAAGCAACAACTTGGCTTTGATCCTACTGTTTAAATATTAAATGATTTTGAAGCTAAAAAAACAGCGTTAAAATACACGCATTTTTTGAAAGGAAACACAATATACCCACCTTTATTTCTAGAAAAAGAGCACTGCATATATGCATATATCATCATCATGATGATCAACAACAACAACAGCAATTAATAATCCACTGCTGGATGAAGGTCTCCCCAAGTTTCTTCCACAAAGGTCTATCTTGCGCCAGTCTCCTCTATGTCACTCCCGCATGTTTTTGAATTCTATCCACACATCTCCCATGTGGTCTTCTTCTAAGTCTTTTCCAGTCCCTTGGAATCCAGTCTACAATTTCCGTTCTCCATCGGTGGTCCGTTCTTCTGGAAATATGTCCAGCCCATTGCCATTTCAGGGATTTTAATCTGATCATGATATCTCCCACTCTTGTCAGTTTCCTTATCCATGAGTTCCTCTTCTTATCTCTCCTGGTAACACCAATCATTCATCTCTCCATGCTTCTTTCAGTTGTCTGCAGTCTTTGTATGTCTTTCTTAGTTAAAGTCCACGTCTCTACTCCGTACGTAAGCACTAGAAAGATTTCATTGATTAAACACTTTCCTTTTAAGACATAATGGCATATTGTTCTTAAAAATTGTACTGTTTCTTCCAAAATCTCTCCATTCAAGTTTTATACGGCGATTAATTTCTTCATCAATGTGATCCTCACTTGATATCTGCTGCTCAAGATAAATGTAGGAATCGGTTGTTTCAAACTTTTCTCCATCAATCAATAACTCTTTTTTCTTGTAAAAGCAATGTACATCACTTTTGCCTTCTGAAAGTTCAGTTTTAATCCCACTTGTTTACTCTTGTCAGCAAGTTCCTGAATTATACTCTGCACCTCTGAAGGGGAAGTTGTAAAAAATGACTACGTCATTATCAAAACGAAGGCGAGAGAGTTAAATAATCTCTATTGATCCTCATCCCTTTGTTTCCCCAGTTCAATGATTGAAAGGCATTTTGCAATGTGGCATTAAAGAGTTTGGGAGATATGGTGTCCCCTTGTCTCACTACCTTTCCAACATTTATTGGTGCTGTATCCTGAAATAACCGAACCTTTGCCCTTGCATTTTCACAGATGTTACTAATAATATTAATGCATGCATTTTCAACACTGCGGGATTTCAAAGCCATTGTAACTGCTGATGGTTTCATGGAATCAAAACCCTTTTCATAATAATCGATGAAAGCCATACAGAATAGAAGTTCATATTCTCTTGTTCTTTTAATTAGTTCGCTCAATACATGGATATGATCCATAGTGCTGTTGTCATTTCTGAATCTAGCTTGCTCTCTCGGTTGAGCCATGTCCAGTGTTATCTTCAAGCGATCTGATAAAACCTTAGCGAAGATTTTATAAACCGTTGCTACGAGGCTGATGTTCCTGTAGTTCCTGAGATTCTCAATGTCACCTTGTAACGTATACTCTATATTCACTTTCCTTTTGATTTTACTATCTCTGGTTATTTTATTTTCCTATGTAAATTATCTTCCTACTGAACGGAATATTATTTCACCCGCTGAATGAGATCTGGCAATGAGTGTAAGTCATGACGTGGTGGTAGCTCGTATATAGGCGCGTTCATCGAGAAGAGTTGTGTTGCGTTGCGTTGCAGTGTGTTGTTATGTAGTAGTTATATATGAGTGCCTTAGTTGACCAGGAGTCATCATAATAAACAAGTTGTTCTGTAAGTTCAGTCTTTTTCAATTCTTAGTTTTGTCAGACCTCTGTCTGGCTGTTAGGTTTATGACTTTGATTACTTAATATAAATAACCAGCGTTGAGACTTTGTTTAAGTTCATAATTAACGAGTAACAACACCCTTTTGGGAATTCATCATTTTGAAGCTTAGAGCATTATTCATTCATAATAATTAGCTTAGCAAAAAGATAAACAAAGCTAATTCATTATAATTGGCGCCCGAACTTTTCTCGAACACGAGATCCTGACTATTATTACCCATGGCTTCCTTACCTGAGACAACTTCAAATTTCCACCATCCGGCAAGTCTCGAGGGTAATGGTGTTTTTTTGGACAATTTGTACGAAGCCTGTGGCTCTGACTTGGATATGAATAATCTACACATACCCACGCATTCTTCACCATTTCGGAATGCACCAGCTTCTTATCACTCTGAGTCGCGGGTCGTAGCTGAGGGAATTCAATCCTCTCAGCGAAGCAGAATGCTTGCCCATTTCGTGCCGCATGCAGGAACAATTTATTTCAATGGTTTGGAGGGGTCTTTAAAGTTCCTCGAAGATCTGGAAGACCATTTTGATTTATATAATATTCCGGAAGACTGCAAGGTCCAAATTGCCGGAACTTGCTTGAGAGATACCGCCAAGACCTGGTATCGGCAGTGGCGAGGGTCGAACCCGGATTCTCATTATGAGAATTTCCGTGCAGAATTCTTGGAGGTCTTTCCTTTCGGCCTCAGTCGAGCTAGCCTTGCTCAACAGCTGTTTTCTCGTCAGCAGGGTCCCAATGATAGCCCTGTTGCATTTGCGTTGGAAACTACACGCCTATATAATCTATGGGATCCACATGCCAGTCATGTTGACATGTTGGATACCCTCGTACAGCAGCTCGACCCATTCTTACAAGATTTTCTTGAGGTTCGACACCCTACCACTATTCATGAATGCCTTCGCCTCATACGCACGTATGAAGAGCGACATGGCAAACATGCTGCAACTCACCATGCTCGGGCACCCCGCGAGGCTTATTCCGAAAACCCTCAGCGGCATAATAGACAAAACTTTCAGCGCGAGCATACACACGTGCCCACCCAAGCTTCATACGTTCCACCACACAGAAGAGTGGCGAACCAGCAACGAGTTTCGGAGCAAGCTTCGGGATATCGTCATAATGCACAGTATGCTCGACCCCGTTCCACTCAGCAGCATTCGGAACGTTATCATGCTCAGGGCAATAATAATTTTTCTGCCCGTGCTGAGGGCAGACGTAACGAAAATGAAAATCTCAACAGACACGCGGAGTTCCCGACGCAGGGTCCACGCAATTTTCCTTATCGTGAAAATTTTCCCGATACCCGGCAGGGTCGAGGTTTCCGACCACATGATAACACCACCAGAATTCCTTTAAACTTCCACAGGAAGTAGACGAAGGGTCGGTCCTGCTTCCTGATACCAAACATCCTGATCCTAAAACAGTATTAGTGACTGTTCAAACTCCTCAGTTGCCTGATGTATTCTTGACACTTGAAGACATTATTGTCGAGACAAAGTTCGACACTGGGTCTGAGATATCAGCCCTAAATACAAAGTTTTGCAATGATGTTTTTTCTGCAATACATGTTCAGCCTGCAACGCAGTATTTGCGAGGTGCAAATAACGAAATCTTCAGTATTTCAGGAACTGTCACATTATCTTTAGGGCTGGGAAAAGCTCGTTTTACACATTCTTTCCTGCTTATAGACGAGCTACCCGTGAAATGTCTCATGGGTATGGACTTTATTAACAAGTTTCAAATAACTTTGAATTTTGTACAACATGTGATTTCCTTTCCGGAACCTGTCGAAATGATTCCGACGGTTCCTGTAGATATTACGAGTTTATTGTTGAGTGACCAATTGAATGAGGGGCAACGAGACCAGCTTTCTCTCCTTTTACAGGAAAGCCCTGGTTTATTTTCGGATCAACCTGGTTTCACACAGGTGGTTTATCATGTTATTGACACTGATGGTTCGAAACCCATTGCGACGAAACCTTACCCTTGTGCTCCACATAAAAAACAGGAAATGCAACGTCAAATTGCCGAAATGATTAAGCAGGGCATAATCAGGGAATCAACAAGCGCCTGGGCTGCTCCTGCCTTCTTGGTTCCAAAGAAACAACCAAATGAATTTCGTTTCGTGACAGATTTTCGCAAACTCAACCAAGTCACAAAAACAATCAATTATCCCCTACCTGTCATGTCACATATTCTAAATGACTTGTCGTCAACCAAATGGATGTCAACTTTGGATTTGGCGAGTGGATATTGGCAGGTGGCAGTACATCCGGACTCGGTCGATAAAACAGGCTTTGTGACTCCTTTTGGGGCCTATGAATATTTACGTATGCCTTTTGGTTTAGCTTCTGCACCTGCTACTTTCCAAAAGCTTATGGACACGGTTCTCAGACCTGTCCTGGGTCCCCATGTGCATGTCTATTTGGATGATATTATTATCACATCAGAGACTTTTGACGAGCACCTTTCTCTGCTCAAACAGGTGTTCCAACTTATATACAATGCTGGCTTGACGTTAAAACCTAGTAAATGCCAGATAGCGAGGGACGAGATTGTATATCTGGGGTTGAAAATTACTCCCCACGGCTTATTCACTGATAATGAAAAAATTAGGCCTATTGCTGACTTTCCTCGGCCTAAAACAGCAAAAGAACTATCCCGCTTTCTGGGAATGACCGGATGGTATCAGCAGTTCGTCCCCGCTTATGCTACAATATGTGAGCCATTGTATGCTTTAAAGCGTAAATACAAGAAGTTTATTTGGACACCTGAAGCTAACGCTGCATTCGAAACACTGAAGTCTGCATTGACTCAGCCTCCGGTGTTGGCTTTCCCGGATCATTCTAAAGAATTTGATATTTATACTGATGCATCCGGAGTTGGTCTTGGTTGCGTTTTGTCACAAGCTGGGCATCCAATAGCTTTTGCGTCTCGTACTTTAGCCAAAGCTGAACGCAATTATTCAGCTACGGAACGTGAATGTCTTGCTGTTGTGTATGCACTGAATAAATTTCAATGTTATCTTAACGAATTGACAGTTAACATAATTACGGATCATTCTGCCCTTCAGTATTTGAATTCTGCTAATTACCTATCTCAAAGACTTATGAAGTGGGCTCTGAAGTTACAAGAGAGCAATATCAAAATTTCGTATCAGCCAGGTAATAAGAATCAATTACCGGACGCATTATCTCGCGTTCCTATTAGTGGGGTCCCCACCGAAACTACTCCTGGATGTCAGCCTTTGCTTCTGATTGCTGATATCACATCCAGAGAGCAGATAATGGCAGAATTAATAAATGATCCAGATTTTGGGGATATTTACAATTTTTTGCTTGCGGGTTCGCCCCTACCAAGTGATCCTTCTCTGGCTGGAAGGTCACAACATTTTGAAGTAATAGAGGGTCTTCTTTATTATACAAAGTCTCGGACTACTAGGGCAGAGTTTCGCCCATGTATTCCGCGAACCCTTAGAATGGCTCTTTTAAATGAATTTCATGACAAACCTCTTGCAGGCCATTTAGGTATTCGCAAGACCCGTTGTAAATTGCAGGATGTTGCCTATTGGCCTGGCATGTACCAAAGTGTGCTCGCATACGTTCAATCATGTCACTTGTGTCAGATTAATAATTACCGTAATGTAAGACCGGCCGGTCACTTGAAATCTAGTTCAAGTTCTCATGTATTTGATATTATTTCCATAGATTTATTGGGACCTTATCCATTATCTGTTAAAAATAAAGCTCGTTATGTTTTAGTACTAACTGATAATTTTTCTAAATGGGTTGAAGTTTTTCCCATTAAAGCCGCTACGGCTGAGATTATTTGTAATGTCTTAGTTAATGAAGTATTTTCTAGATATGGTGCACCTAATAAAGTAGTTTCGGATAATGGTACTCAATTTATTTCTGACATTTTTGAAAGAATGTGTGCGAGATTACACATTAAACACAAATTCATTTCCCCATATCATCCCCAGAGTAATCCTGCAGAACGCGTTAACCGAACGCTAGTGAAAATGATTGCGACTTTCGTAATGGACCACCATGAAAGATGGGATGAACATTTAGAGCTTTTTGCGTTCGCCCTCCGCTCGTCTGTCCACGAGTCTACTAAAATTACTCCTGCAGAACTTTTTCTGGGTCGCAAAATTAAAACCCCTTTTGAAAATTTAACGGGGATTATCGACGAACTAAATCAGCGACCAACTCCGCAATCAGTACACATTATGGCAGAAAAAGCTCGTGTTGCAATGCTAGGAGCACAAGCGGCTCAAGCACGATATTATAATTCTAGGCGTAGGGAACCAGATCTTGTCGTTGGAGATCTCACTCTCGTGGAAACGCACTTCCAGTCTTCTGTTTCGCATACTTTAGTGAAGAAATTTGCACCCAGCTACGAAGGTCCATATCGGGTGGCAAATGTCTTTGAAAATAATATTGTTCTGGAGAAACCGAACAACAATTTTCAATATGTACATGTTGATCAATGTCGCAAGTATCACGAACGGGATATCGATTTCATTATCAATCCTACTCAACCTTCTGTTCCACAGACTCAAGAATCTATATCTCATGTTCAACCACCAGAAATTGTGGACGAACCACCGAACATTTTTGACGAATCACCAGTGATTTTTCCTTCACCCTCCCCTCCTCCAGACGAGTTTCTACACACGCAACCTGATTCTTCCATGAGACAAAGGCTCGATTCGAGTTCGTCGAATGCTAGTATCGTTCCTTTCCCTCCAACCATTGCCAAGACTATTGCTGCGCCGTTTCCAGCTCACCCTGCATCAACGCGGGATACTTCTTCTGTGAATACCTCATCGGAAAGTATTCCTATAGGCAATTCCAAACATCGCCCTGCACGACCGCTGAAATACAGCAGCGACTCAGAGGCGTCGGACATTTCGGATTTGTCAGTTATGAATCCGACATTTAATATTCCACACCGTCCAGCACCACCAAAAGCTGGGCGCAAACGTCACTTGTCTCCCCAATCTGCTTCGCCGCAACAGCGACGAAGGCAGAAATCTTTGCATCCGCCCGGGTTTCGCCCCTGGAACCTCCGTTCAGGGCAAACAGGGCCGATGAATGCTACTACTATCATGCCCCGTGGGCGTAAACGAAAACAAGCGATGTGGCCGGAGACACGTCCCTCCAAAAAGATACTGGAAGGACACAACGAGCCCCAGCATCAAGGGACTTCATATCCAAAGCCTGGGGGAGCCCGTTCCTATCAGCCGCAGCAGGGATTTCCGGACCGCCAGACTTCTGACGTTCCTGACCGTTCTTCTCAGCCGCAGGGATTTCCGGACCGCCAGACTTCTGACGTTCCTGACCGTTCTTCTCAGCCGCAGGGATTTCCAGACCGCCAGACTCCTGACCGTTCCTATCAGCCGCAGCAGGGATTTCCGGACCACCAGACTTCTGACGTTCCTGACCGTTCTTCTCAGCCGCAGGGATTTCCAGACCGCCAGATTCCTGACCGACAACAGACCGATGTTCCATTACCGTCCCGGAAGAGATCCAAGCCACCTGATTTCCCCAGTCCCATTAGGCCTGGAAAACGTTTTCGCACTAGAATTTTTTATGCGTCCTCGAGATAAGTAAGTTCTCGTGGACAGGTTCTTTTCTCAGTTTATTGTTTTTCCTGCTCGACCAGTTGGCGTGTCAGAATTTCTTTTTTTCGTGTGGGCCTATGCATTCTTTTTGTGTATATATGTGTGTTTTTTTTTTTTTTTTATATTTCTTCTATGTCCATCTACTAATCCACTTTTTTTGTATATATCTATGTGCTTAGGGGTAAAATAATAAAATTGTTACTGTTAGGCAGCTCCAGGTAAATTTCGCTGCTGATACAGTTGTTCTGTATTTCAACGCATGAGGCAAACGTAATTTGAAATGAAAATAATAAAATTGTTACTGTTAGGCAGCTCCAGGTAAATTTCGCTGCTGATACAGTTGTTCTGTATTTCAACGCATGAGGCAAACGTAATTTGAAATGAAAATAATAAAATTGTTACTGTTAGGCAGCTTCAGGCAATCTTCGCTGCTGATACAGTTGTTATGTATTTCCACGAATGAGGCGCACGTAATTTGAAATTAAAAAAGTGATTCCTGCTAGGCAGAATAAAAGGAAAGTATGCCGATGCAGGTTTGGTTTGTTCTACACTACAAATTTCACAGTCGAATACAGATTCGTAAATTGTTATGCCAAGTTGATAATGTAAATACGGCTACCACCAAACAACAAATCAAAAAAAGATCGAGAAACGTCAATCATCGAAATGTAAGACTTACACTCCAAAATTAATAGATTTTTCGGAAACCAAAAAAAAAAAAGAAAAAAAAAAAAGAAAAAAAAAAAAGAAGAAAAATTAAGGGGGAGATGATGTAACGTATACTCTATATTCACTTTCCTTTTGATTTTACTATCTCTGGTTATTTTATTTTCCTATGTAAATTATCTTCCTACTGAACGGAATATTATTTCACCCGCTGAATGAGATCTGGCAATGAGTGTAAGTCATGACGTGGTGGTAGCTCGTATATAGGCGCGTTCATCGAGAAGAGTTGTGTTGCGTTGCGTTGCAGTGTGTTGTTATGTAGTAGTGATATATGAGTGCCTTAGTTGACCAGGAGTCATCATAATAAACAAGTTGTTCTGTAAGTTCAGTCTTTTTCAATTCTTAGTTTTGTCAGACCTCTGTCTGGCTGTTAGGTTTATGACTTTGATTACTTAATATAAATAACCAGCGTTGAGACTTTGTTTAAGTTCATAATTAACGAGTAACAACACCCTTTTGGGAATTCATCATTTTGAAGCTTAGAGCATTATTCATTCATAATAATTAGCTTAGCAAAAAGATAAACAAAGCTAATTCATTATAACCTTTTTTATGAGCAGGATCGTTGTCACATTGTTCCAGTCCTTAGGGATCTTCCCTTCACTGTGACATCTAGTGAAAACCTGGGCGAGTGTATTTTCAATTTCTCCACTTGCTTCTAGTACTGTATGATGTCCATGGTAATTCCATCTCCTCGAGCTTTTCATGTTCTTAATTGCATGTGTAACTTCTGCCCAGAACACTGGAAGTACTTTGGTACTGTTATCTTTCGTTATGTCTAGAGAAGAAACACTGGAGGAAAGTGAAAAAAAACACCAAGAAGGAATTGGCGGACGATCATGAAATTTACATATGTTAATGGGGTCGAGTTTACGTATGTTAATTTCGGGACCAACCGGTAAGCGCTTACGCCACAGCACGGCATAATATGCAAACTATCGTCGGTGGTATTTAAGGAGTACGGCGAAGTGAATGTAATCAGTCGTCGGCGTACGGACACGTGCGAAGACCATGAAGAAGCTGCAATGCCTGGACATGGAAGACGTGTACGATTTCAGCAGTTAGCGGAAGACGTGTACGATTTCAGCAGTTAGCGGAAGACGTGTACGATTTCAGCCGATCGGTCCGCTCATCACATAAGAACAGCGGCGTTGTCAAGCAGAACATCCGCTGCGACGCAAATCTGAGCTGCCGTTGCACCTGAGGTGACTGTGCGAACAATCCGCAACCGTCTACTGGATGCAGGACTACGTTCACCTGTGCCTCTGGCATGTGTACTTCTGACTACAGCCCACGGTCTGGAATGGCTGCAGTGGTGTCTCCAACGTCTGCACTGGAGAACGCAATGGCGATCTGTCGTGTTCAGCGATGAAAGCAGATTCTGCTTGGAAGCCTCCGATGACCGTATACGTGTTCGCAGACGCACAGGGGAGAGTCTCCACCCTTCTTGCATCCGCCAGCAACACACAGGGCCTACACCTGGTCTCCTGGTGTGGGGAGCGATCAGCTACCACTGCCGTACACAACTAGTGTTTGTACCGGGTACGTTAAACAGCACCTCCTACATCAACAATATCATTCAGCCCGTTGTTGTGCCATTTGTAATGTCGGTCCATCGTGGAGTTTTCCAGCAAGGTAACGCATGCTCACACACGACACGTGCAACGCAACATGCACTTCAGGGTGTGAGACAACTTCCATGGCCTGTACGTTCACCGGATTTGTCCCCCATTGAGCACATGTGGGATTTTATGGGACAACGACTTATCCGGTCTCCATGGCCAGCCACGACCATCCCCGATTTACGCGTCCAGGTTGAGGATGCTTGGAACTCAATACACCAAACTTACATCCAACATCTGTACGACAGACTCCATGCCAGAATTGCACAGTGCCGCGCAGTTCATGGCGGTTCAACCTCGTACTAACCATGTTACATGGAAATGTCATTTTTCAGTTTATCATCAAATTCAGCTGTATTTTGCCATAACGTTTTGATCACGTTATCCTCTGTATTCCGTTATTATGCTGTATAAATTTCGTTGGTATCAGACGTCTCCTTCTTGGTGTTATTTTTTCACTTTCCGCCAGTGTATATTATCTCTTCCATATAGTTTTGAGTAGAAATGTTTCACTCTTGTCAAAATGTCGCCTCTATTTCTTGCTACATTGCCATCCTTCTTTCTCAGTGCCATAATCTATTTTTTCCCTTACTGAAATGCCCTTTGCTCTCTCCAGGCTTTGGTTGTTTCAATTTCTTTTCTCACAAGTTCACGGTTGAATTTCCTTACTTTTTCAGTGACACTTTTTCGTACTGTCTCGAAGAGCTCTATATATTCCACTTTCGAAGTGACATCTTTATTTGTTCCCATCTCCATTCTCTTTTGCATCAGCATTTTTGTTTTTCCTAATGTGTTCTTCACATGCAACTTGTTCTTAGCACCACCTATTTTTGTTGCTGTTTCCATAACACCCTCCGTTAGTTTTCTGTTAACTTCAAAGATGTCTACTTCTTCTGATGTCAGATCTTCTAGAGAAGGGAATCCGTTCCTCAGTTCGAATTTGAAAGTATTATGATGCTTTTTAAGGTTGTTCATGTCAATACAGTTTGTTTATTTTATGAGCTTGCCGCGTTCGAGTTTAGTGTTGAAGTGCATCTTACATCTCACCATTCTATGATCACTTCCTGTGTTGAACCTGTTCATCACAGTGCAGTATTCAATGACAAATTCTTGTTACACATAATAAAATCAATTTCATTTGTCATCCCATTGGGATGCATCCATGTCCATTTCCAACGTAGCTTTTTCTTCAAAAAGGATTTCATGATGAAAAACCTTTCTGCTTCTGCAAACTCTACTAGAGCACTTCCACTCTGATTTCTGTTCCCATAACCAAATTTACCAACCGACGTTTCATTCGGTTGCCCTATTTTTGCATTGAAATCACCCATAATGATTTTCAAGTATTTATTATTATTTTGGCGCCGAATTTCTTCTTAAAATTTCCAATTTTTCCCTCAGGAATACTTATGGTGGGCAAGTAAGCTTGAATAATTTCAGCCTGGTATCTTTTTCAGAGTTGCATAACTATTCGCGCAGCTCTGTCCGAGGAACTTTCAACATCTAGAACATTTTCCTTCAGTTTTTTGTTTATTACAAATCCAACACCACTAGTTCTGCCAGTATCTGTCCCATGATAGTAGACGAGATGTCCGCTTTTCAGTTCAATGATATCTTTTCCTTTTCTTCTTGCCTCACTTAGCCCAACGATGTCCTACCTGATCCTTTGGAGTTCCTCCTCCAATTCAAGGAGCCTTGAATCAGAAGATAGAAGTGGTCCATCAAACGTAGCCGAAGTCAGAATAGGATGGCAGCCTATATGTGTCATCATCATCATTGTCAACCATTATCAATCCACTGCTGGACGAAGGTCTCTCCAAGCCTCACAACGGTCTGTCTCGTGACAATCTCCTCCATGTTACCCCTCATTACTTTCGAGTTTCATCCACCCATCTTCCATGTGGTCTTCTTCTGGGCCTTTTCCTGTCCCTTGGAATCCAATCTAAAATTTCGGCTGTACATCGATGGTCTGTCCTTCTGGCAGTATGCCCAGCCCATTGCCATTTCAGGGATTTAATTCTGATCATGATGTATTCCACACTTGTCATTTTTCTGATCCACTAGTTCCTCTTCTTATCTCTCCTGTTTGCACCAAGCATGCACCTCTACATTCTTCTTTGAGTTGTCTGCAGCTTTTGTATGTCTCTTTTAGTTAAGGTCCACGTCTCTGCACCATACGTAAGCACTGGAAGGACGCATTGATCAAACACTTTTCTTTTAAGACATAATGGCATATTACCCTTGAAAATTATGCTGTTTATTCCAAAAGCTCTCCAGGAAAGTTTTATACGCCAATTAATTTCTTCATCAATGTAACCCTCACTTGATATCTGCTCTCCAAGACAAACATACGCATCTGTTATTTCCACCTTTTCTCCATCAATCGATAAATCTTCATTTTTTGTGAAAGCATTGTACATCACTTTTGTCTTCTGAAAGTTCATTTTTAATCCCACTTCTTTACTCTTGTCAGCAAGTTCTTGGATCATACTCTACAGCTCTGATGGGGTAGTTGCAAAAAAGACTACGTCATCAGGAAAACAAAGGTGAGTTAGATAATCTCCATTAATCTTTATTCTTTTGTTTTCTCAGTTCAGTTATTGAAAGGCATTTTCCAATATGGCATTAAAGAGCTTAGGAGACATTGTCCCCTTGTCTCACGCCCTTTCCAATTTTTAGGTGTGCTGTGTTCTCAAATAGCCGAATCTTTGCACTTGCATTTTTATAGATGTTACTAATAATATTAATGTATGCATCTTCAACACCGCAGGATTTCAGAGCCGTTGTAACTGCTGATGATTTCACCGAATCAAAGGCCTTTTGGTAATCGATAAAAGCCATGCACAATGGAAGTTCATATTCCCTCGCTCTTTCAATTAGTTCTCTCAGTACGTGGATATGATCTATTGTGCTGTAGCCACTCCTGAATCCAGCATGTTCTCTCTGTTGAGCCATATCCAGTGTTAACGTCAAGCGGTGTGAAAGAACTTTAGTGAAGATTTTATAAACCACTGATAGGAGGCTGATAGGTCTGTAGTTCACAAGATCCTCAATGTCACCTTTTTTATGTAGCAGGATCATTGTAGCGTCAATAAACAAGAAACTGAAAGATAAAGTTGTAGAAGTTGAAAGTTCCTCTGACAGAGCTGCACGACTCGTTATCCACCTCTCGAGAAGATACCAGGCCCAGATTATTCAAGCTTATGCACCCACCACAAGTCATCCTGAAGAAGAAATTAAAGAATTTTATGAGGAAATTCGTCATCTACATAATAAATGGTAAGCAGTATTTGAAGATAATTATGGGAGATTTCAATGCAAAAATAGGGCAACGGCAACAGAATGAAACTTCATTAGGTAAATTCGGTCACGGCAACAGAAACCAGCGTGGAAATACTCTCGTTGAGTTTGCAGAGGCAGAAGGGTTTTTCATCTTGAACTCCTTTTTCAAGAGAAAGCCACACAAGAAATGGACATGGAGATATCCAAATGGAACGACTAGTGAAATTGATTTTATTATGTGTAACAAAAAATTCGTCATAAAAGACTGCAGTGTGCTAAACAAGTTCAACACAGGTAGTGACCATAGATTGGTGAGATGTAAGATGCACCTCAACACTAAACTCGAACGTGGCAAGCTCATAAGACAAACAAAATGTATTGACATAACCAATCTTAAAAAACACCATAATACTTTCAAGTTGGAACTGAAGAACAGATTCTCTGCTTTAGAAGGCCTAACAACGGAAGAAGTGGGTATTTCTGAAATTAACAGCAAAGTAACCAAAGCTCTCATGGAAACAGCAACAAAATTAGCTGGGTCTAAGAACAAGTTGCATGTGAACAAATTATCAGGAAAAACCAAAATGTTGATGCCAAAAAGAAGAGAGATGGGGGCAACTAAAGAAGATGTGACTTCCACAGTGTAATATATAGAGCTATGCAAGACAGTACGAAAACGTATCACTGAAGATGTAAAGAAATTCAACTGTGAACTAGTGAGGAAAGCAATTGAAAACAACCAAAGCCTAAAGATAGCAAAGGGACATCTCAGTAAGGGAAGAAAACAGATTATGGCACTGAGAAGAGAAGATGGTTCTGTAACAAGAAATAGAGGCGAAATTTTGCCAAGAGTGAAAGATTTCTACTCCAAATTATATGAAAGGGATGATACATGTAAACCAGACATCGTGAAAGTACCAGTACCAGAGTTCTTCCAGTCCTCCCAGCAGAAGTTGCACATGCAATCAAGAAAATGAAGCGGGGAAAAGCTCCAGGAGAAAATGGAATTACTGTAGACATCATACAAGAAGCAAGTGGAGAAATCGAAACAGTACTCGCCCAAATTTTCACTCGATGTCTTAATGAAGGGAAGATTCCTGAGGATTGGAACAACGCTACAATGATCCTGCTACATAAAAAAGGTGACATTGTGGATCTCAGGAGCTGCAGACCTATCAGCCTCCTATCAGTGGTTTATAAAATCTTCACTAAAATTCTTTTCCTCCGCTTGAAGGTAACACTGGACATGGCTCAACCGAGAAGACAAGCTGGATTCAGGAGTGGCTACAGCACAATAGATCATATCCACGTACTGAGAGAACTAATTGAAAGAGCGAGGGAATCTGAACTTCCATTGTGCATGGCTTTTATCGATTACGAAAAAGCCTTTGATTCGGTGAAACCATCAGCAGTTACAATGGCTCTGAAATCCTGCGGTATTGAAGATGCATACATTAATATTATTAATAACATCTATGAAAATGCAAGTGCAAAGATTAGGCTGTTTGAAAATACAACACACATAAAAATTGGAAAGGGAGTGAGACAAGGTGACACCATATCTCCGAAGCTCTTTAATGCCACATTGGAGGGTGTCTTTCAGTAGCTGAGCTGGGAAAACAAAAGGATAAAGATTAATGGAGATTATCTAACCCACCTTCGTTTTGCTGATGACGTAGTCATTTTTGCAACTACCCCATCAGAGCTGCAGAGTGTGATTCAGGAACTTGCTGACAAGAGTAAAGAAGTGGGATTAAAAATGAACTTTCAGAAGACAAAAGTGATGTACAATGCTTTTTCAAGAAATGAAGATTTATCGATTGATGGAGAAAAGCTGGAGATAACAGACACGTGCGTTTATCTTGGACATCAGATATCAAGTGAGGGTCAAATTGATGAAGAAAAATAATCTGCCTACAAAACTTGCCTGGAGAGCTTTTGGAAGAAACAGCATAATTTTCAAGAGCAATATGCCATTACGTCTTAAAAGAAAAGTGTTTGTTCAATGCATCCTTCCAGCGCTTACGTATGGTGCAGAGACGTGGACCTTAACTAAAAGAGACATACAAAGGCTGCAGACAACTCAAAGCAGCATGGAGAGGTGCGTGCTTGGTGTAACCAGGAGAGATAAGAAGAGGAACTCGTGGATCCGAAAAATGACAAGAGTGGAAGACATCACGATCTGAGTTAAATCCCTGAAATGGCAATGGGCTGAACATACTGCCAGAAGGACAGACCATCGATGGACAGCCGAAATTTTAGATTAGATTCCAAGGGACAGGAAAAGACCCAGAAGAAGACCACATGGGAGATGGGTGGATGAAATTCGAAAGTATGCAGGAGTGACATGGAAGAGACTGGCACAAGACAGACCGTTGTGGAGGAAACTTGGGGAGACCTTCGTCCAGCAGTGGATTGATAATGGTTGACAATGATGATGATGATGATATATATATATATATATATATATATATATATATATATATATATATATATATATACACGGAAAACACCAAGACTGCAAATTTCTTTAATAAATACTGAATAGCAAGACCAAACATTACTAACCACTGGGATAATAGAGGGATATAGAGCGAGAAATTTGCAGTCTTGGTGTTCTCCGTATTTATTTTGATTTTTTTAATGCAGATTTTTGGCGCTTTAGAACTTCAAAAACATTTTTAACTGTTACCTTGTTTGCTTTATATATATATATATATATAAACGTGTCGTGAGCTGGCTTGGAGGGTATATAAGGTGTGATGTAGGCATTCTGAAAACATATCACTCGTTGCTGTCATGTATAAAAGGAGCAATTTATGAGATTTGCAAATAGGGATGATTATTTGCTTCCAGGCCAAGGGTGGCAGTATTTCTGAAACAGTGCAGTTTGTGAATTGTTCGCGTGCTGCTGTGGTTAAAGTGTATTTTGATTGGAGATATGGCAGCATTGCAAATAAGGGACGTAGAAACTGCTGAGCACCACAGTCCATTGATGTGAGAGGTGGACGTCGACTTCGGAGAGGCGTGAGGGCCGATCGACAAGCTGCAGTGGAGCAACCTACTGGCCGAGTGAACCTGGGGGTTACCGGAAGTGTGTCTAAAATTTCATTTCAGCGAACCCTGCTGCGTATGGGGCTCCGATGCAGACGAATGGTCACTGCACCTATGCTAAGGGAGGTGCATCGGCAGAAAAGACTTATATTTGCACGATAGTATCGGTATCGGACCTTCGCTGATTGGCAAAGGATTGCATTCTCCCGTGAGTCACGTTTTCTGCTTCATCGAACGGATGGACGTTGGCGTATAAGGCGAAAAACATCGGAAAACAAACACTCTTCAACTATTGCTGGAAGAACACAAGGTGGTAGGGGCAGCGTTATGGTCTGGGGAATATTTTCGTGACATTCCCTGGGTCCACTCAACCCTGTGGAAGACACTATGGACCGAATTCCTTATGAATCCATCCTTGCAGACCACGTACATCCATACATACTGAGTGTCTTCCGTGGGGCGGACGGGATTTTCCAGCATGACAGTGCGACGTATCACACAGCTAGAAATGTCCGAAAGTGGTTGGAAGAGCACGATGAAGACCTCAAAGTACTTCCCTGGCCCCCTAATTCCACAGACTTAAACCCAATTGATCACCTGTGGAACCACCTCGATCGTGTTGTTCGCTCTATGGATCCTCCATCACGCACCCTCAAGCAGCTGTCAGATACACTGCCATCAGCATGGCTTCATATACCTGTGAACACCTTCCAGCACTTTATTGAGTCACTCCCAGCTCGTCTAGCTGCTGTCCGTGGTGCAAAGAACGTCGACAGCGGACCGTTGAACAGTGGAAACAGGTTCTCTGGAGCGACGAATCAAGTTTCACCCTCTACCGTTCGGATGGCAGGGTTTGGGTTTGGCGTCTGCCTAGAGAACGCATCCTGCCGGAATGCATCGTGCCAACTGTGAAGTTCGGCGGCGGTGGAATTATGCTATGGGGGTGTTTCTCCTGGTATGGCACGGGACCCTTGGTCGCAATTCCTGGTAGACTCAACGCCGAGACCTACTGCACCATTTTGGATGGCCATGCGCTTCCTACGTTGTGGCAGTTTTACGGGGTGGACCCATGTTACTTTCAGGATGACAATGCCACCTGTCATGTTGCGAGGTCCACCATGGCTTGGTATGGTGACAATGGGGTTAATTGAATGGACTGGCCTGCGTAGAGCCCGGACCTTAACCCTATCCAGTACCTCTAAGACGAGTTGGATCGTCGACTTAAGGGGTGTCCCCACCGTCCGAAATCGGTGAAGGAACTGACCTGTCTTCTCCAAGCCGAGTGGAAGAAAATACCGCAAGCCGTCGTACAAAGCCTGGTTGAGAGTATGCCCCGGAGAGTCGCAGCTGTAATCGCCGCTCGTGGAGGCTCTACCAACTATTGAAGGTGAATAAACTACGTTTTCTTTTGCTATCACAGGTGTCCAATTACTTTTTGGTAGATAGTGTACATTGAAATTCTCGTTAGGTGCGTATCAATTTTTACAGCCAATCATATTCATTATTTTACCTGATTGGCTACATCCTAAAGCTATACTAATTCTACTCCAGCCTTTACAAGTATTGACGCAGAGCTACTAGAGCACTGTAGTGGTCACTTCTTGATGTTATTACGGTATAATTTTTGCACATTCACACTAATTGTTAAAATTGCGGAATTGTCCACAGCGGACAGAGTAAAAATTGTTGTTCTGCATGAACAGAGATATTCTTTAAGGCAAATCGCTGAAAGATTGGGCTGTAATCAATCTATAGTTATTGTCTTTAACCTTCTTTAGGCTACTGTAGAAAGTAAAAGACACTGGTGGGATATTAAAAGTATGCGTCGCAGTGGATAGCCCGGATCCACTACAACAAGGCAGTACAGAGTGCTCAGAAAGCTAAGCATGGCAGACAGGAGGCTCAATTCATCTGAATTGCTTCAGTGATGGTCTGAAGTGACTGATATTACTGTTAGTACATCTTCTGTTAGTAGGAGGCTGCTCCACTGTGATTTACACGGCTGCAAAGGCAGGTGTATACCACTGTTAAGTACAAATCAAAGACAGCGTAGACTGCAGTGGGCAAAACAGCATGTCTCATGGACAGCCAAGCAACGGGGAAATATTTTTTTCAGTGATGAATCAGAATTTTGTCTTAATGGGTGCTAAAGTAGTAATGCCTATGTAAGGAGATTCAAGCATGAAGAATTCCATCCAAGTTGCTTAGTGACTCCGGTTAAGCATCCGGTGAAGGTCATGGTTTGGAGCTGCATGTGAGCACATGACGTTGGGAACATCCATATTGTCGATCGTACGGTAAATGCGTAGGAATACATCTGGATATTCGAAAATAAGAGGACACCATCATCTAGAAGACTTTATGACAGCAATTTTATTTTTCAAGATGACAATGCTCCCTGTCATCGTACTAAAGTAGTGAAAAAGTGGTTTCTGGAAAATATGTTCAGCACCTTGATTGGTCACCACAGTCACCGCACGTAAGCCCGATCGAACATTTGTGGTTCAAAGTGTCGTATGAACTATCAAAAGAGAAGCCAATAACCAAAATTCAACTCAATGAATATGTAATCGAAATTTGGAATCGTATTGTTCAACCCAATCATTTACAAAACCTTGCTCATAGTGCGCCATCAAGATGCAAAGCTAAGGCTGGGCAACAAAATATTAGGTGTATTTTATAATTTTGCTTAATTATATTTCTGTATTTAAATGTTATTTCATTCCGTATGAATTACAAAAGCAATTTATTGCTGTAAACCTAAGTATTGGATGAATGACCCTTTTCATAATAATTTCGACTTGATCATGATTTTTGTAATGTATCTTAAGAACAGAAATAGCTACAGGACAAACAAAGACATTTTTGAAATCTCCATTAAATTTTACATCTAATGACACATAAATGATGAAATAGCAATGTAAATTAGTCAGTTAAAAAAGTGTTAAACTTAAAAATTCGCGGTTTTTGCAGAACTCTTGCACACCCCTGTATATATTGATGCAACTAAAATAGTCACATTCATTCAGTATGAATAATGCGCTATTTAAAAAATGGCGCATTAGACCCATAAGGAATTAGAGAATGATCTCAGGAATCACTTTTATTAAAACATCCTTGCTCACCATCTTCAAAAATGTACCTGTTGTAGGTGTCCTCTGAAAAGGTGATGCTATTTTTCGGTACTATAGTGCATTGGAATGTTCTCACAGATTATAATCAAAGGGTCATGTAATCACTGAGCAGTGTTACTGGAACCTTTTGGCTATATGTAGTTCAAAATACAATAAAAGCCATAAACGAAAAGTGTTCTTCAAATGTAGTTGTTTACTTTAAACTTTTGGTGCAAGAGGCATATTTGGCTATTATAGAGTAACTATGCACAGAGAAATCGGTTACATGGACAGCCGTAACCATGGCGATACCAGTACCAGATGATGCCAGATGATCTTGCATGGTTACTATCCAAAGGGATTCCATTTCTTGCTGATAACACACCAGCGTACAACACAGAGTAGAACACCCAGAGGTAAATCTTCCATCGAGGCGCATGGCAACACTTTGACCCAACGTTGGCCCTGAAGATCTCAAAAGAACACCGCACCAGTGGACGGACATTGACCTAAATCGTGGAAACAATAACCGTGAAAGTCTTTTTGTTATTTCTTTTTAAGAGTTTACAACTCAGATCACATCAGATGTAAAGGATTTTAGGAAGGGAGTGTCTGACCCCAGGTCTTAAACAACCTTTAGAAATAGGAAGCTAGGAGATTTGAGCAAGAGTGCTCGATGGGAAAGTGATACGGAAGCGAGGTAGAAAGTGGGAGGAAGATGCCTTATTTATTACTGGGGTCCAGTACCCGGGTTCCGACGGCTTAATGTGCCTATCCGACGCACGGCGGATATTTAGTGGTTCGTGCTTTCACACCTGCCTGGGATCGAACCTGAGATTTTATCCGTGGCAGTCACGAACGTTGACCACTAGGCGAACCACGGCCTGAGTTAAAAACTCTCTTTCCGCGGTGCTACTTATACACTGAGTGGCCACTTTATTATGATCACCTGACAGTTTTGAGCAAATGAGCTATGGCTGCACGCTGTTGCCGCCAGAGGGCGAGGCTAGTACAAAAAGGGAAAACTTAGTGCTTGCGACAGTAGTAGAAGTGATTTTGGGTGACGAGATGGGTAAAAAATGCGATTTGACGGACTTTCAACGTGGGATGATTGTGGAGCTCGGAGCCATGGCGCGAGTATTACCGAAACCGCCGCATTCGTGAAATGTTCCAGAGCAGCTGTTGTTAAAGTGTTTAAAAACTGGACTGTCAGCCAAAAAACAGGGTCTCTACGTACAACGTGTGGTCATCATCGACTAGTGCCTGCTCGGGCTGAACGGAGAGTGTCCAGATTGGTAACAGACAACAGAAGGGCAACAGTGCAGCAAATTACAGACCTTCTTTATCAAGGATCCCCTCAAATGATCTCTCCACGCACTGTTCGCCGTACACTGCATCGGATGGGATATGGCAGCCGAAGGCCTGTTCGAACACCTTTGCTGTCTGCAGTTAACAAGAGAAAAAGTCTCCAGTTCGCACAGGAGCACAAGAATTGGACAGTCGATAATTGGAAACAAATTATGTGGTCCGATGAATCACGTTTTCAGTTGCACCATGCCGATGGCCAAGTGATAATTTGTCGGAAACAGCACGAAAGCATAGACCCCAAATGCATTGCTGCAACCCTTCAAGCTGGTGGATGCAACGTTATGGTTTGGGGAATGTTTTCTGGCATGTTTTGGGCCATTTAATTCATGTTGATAAACGTCCGACTGGCACATCACATCTAAACAACGTTGCGGACCAAGTGCATCCTGTCATGTGGATGGTTTATTCCAATGGCGATGGCTACTTTCAACAAGATAATGCGTCCTACCATAGTGCTCGTATTGTACAGGATTGGTTTCAGGAACATGCCGGTGAGTTTACTTTGCTTAGGTGGCTCCCACAATCTCCAGATCTTAACCCCATTGAGAATTTGTGGGATGAAGTTGAACGAGCCTTCAGACAGCTGGATCCAAAACTCTGCAATCTCACACTCCTGGAAAGTGCTATTCATCAAGCATGGTCTCAAATTCCACAAACCACTTATCAACATCTCGTGGAGTCTATGCCACGAAGAATTGACGCAGTATTAAAGGCAAAAGGTGGCCCAACGAAGTACTGACGGGGTGGTCATAATAAAGTGGCCACTTAGTGTATATCCACTAGTATCACGTAACAAACGCTTTCGCAGTTTCATGTCCGACCACTGGGGCGCTATTATAAAAGCAAGAGTTGAACCTCTGTATCTTCTCTGTGGCGTACACAATAGCAATCCCGTCCCAGTTTTGTTCACGTATAAAACATTATTCTCTTCTCCTGGCATCATCAGAACTGTCTCTTCCTGAAATGAAGAGATCATTGCGTGCTCGGGGTTTTTTGGCAGATAATGATGTTAATGAAGTTGACGACCATTTGCAGATCAGAATGAGGAAGTTCCAACTGCACTATATTGCAATAGTCTGAACCGGTTGATACACAGATTAGCTGCTATGAAAAAAATGTGTTGCATAGACACTACGTATTTAGAGTAGACCTACATGGCTACAAAACTTTTAGGTACGGCTCAAATATTTGTTAGTGAGGATACGAGCTTACTTTCCGTGTGTGTATTCTGCACAGGAGACCTCGCCTCAAATATTTGTCGCAAATATCGTCAAAATATTGATTTTTTAACTTTCCATTGCGTCAGAAAGTACATTTCTTAATGTACGGTAAAAATAAGTACAGACATATTAAACGCAATTTGTGCGCCGTCTTTTTCACGAAAAACAGTCGTTAATCTTTGATGGCAAGTATATCAGTTTATTAATGAAAATACCCTAAGTTTGCTGTTCTCGTGTTTCATGTGTTCCCTCTGATACCTGATATTCATTTTAATTCTTGTGGAACGATAATAGAATGTGCCATTGGATGCTTCTCTCTCTCTGTGAAACGAAGCTACGGTTTTCATTTCCTCATGGGGAGGAGGAAGAAGATAATCATCCGGAATTTTGTGATCTCCGGCATCTACGCAATATCTGAAAGAGAACCCGATTCTCGCTAAAGAATGCAGAAAGAAACCGGAGCTGATGTGAAAACAATAGTGAAATAATTATCACCTAACAATTGCTCCTACTATGAAAGAATTAGAAATAACATATAAGTGTTGAAGATTTAATCATTATATAAAACTCAGTTATGGATATTAAACAAGCTGAAATAGGAAGTTTTAGCTTCCATATATGAAAGAAAATGAAATCGAATTTTAAATGCTAGACTAAAAATCTGTTAACAAATTTGTTTGCCTCACTAACGAGAAAAAATATCCATGACTTTCAGCCAATAAACAAAAGAAGCCTTCGGAAATCTCGGGTGTTTTATGTATGCCATTTTGGTAAAAAACCTAAAGCAAGTTAGCTCTAAATTTTACTAAAGCACGATAGCTTTTCAAATTATTTTACAATTTTTCATTTAGGTAAAGTTAGGTTTAAGTAAAAAGATGAAAGGAATTCTTGAAATTTTCTGTTCTCTGGTGTTCTGAGCACGTTATTATTACTTTTTGTAAGGATAACGGCATAAACCTAAAACTCTTACAGTAACCTTCACTGAAAAAAGTTAACTTTCACTTTAAAATAGTCAGAAAAAATGCATCTTCAATTTTATTTCACAAGTTTAGTTAGATATCTATCTTCCATTAAAAATGTGCAGGACAACTTTTGGCAGTTAACAACAAAACCTTTGGAAGTCTCCATTGTTCTGAGCACGTCCTCTTTTGCCAAAGACTTGGTCAGAAAACCAGAGCTTTTGGAGCGGTTACTGTTAAGCATTTAGAATGATGCACAGTGTTCCTATATCACGTATTCCTTGTAGAAAATTTCCGTTTCAAAAGTGCTATGCTCACAGAACGAAATAGTGTGTTAATTTTTTCAACTGTACTATACGTTATAGCAACAAGAGGGGAAAATTCTGTAATGCAAAATACTAAAAATACAAAAAAATAGGTGGATACGTTAATGCATCCTAGCAAGAATGTCCTAAAAACGAATATCGTTTCAAGTAATAATATACTCTCCTAATTCTCATATGCCGGCAAATTGCAATGTGGAAAAGTTTTGAAAAATCTTAGGTAACGTATAAACAAAAAGCATTTTTCCAGTCCTGTGTATAAGAGAGAAGACACTGTGTGCGCTGACAGCTAGATGAATAAATGGACAGAAGAATGTAGGGGGAACAGAAAGAACGTCGTGGTGGACATGTCACTTCTGACAAACATAATTTTTAGCACGCCTTTCATATGCATATATGTCAAAAGATATGTTGTGAAAGCAATAGAATCCCGAGATCCAATGGAAGTACAGGCAAGAGAACGAAACTAATGCGAGTAATACACACTGTAAAACATTTCCTGAAATTCACATGCCATTTTGCGTGATTCCTATCGTGAATTAACGAAGTTGTCTTGATTCAACTTTTTCCGTAAAATGACGGAAATAAACAGAATTTCACGGATTTTTCATATGTGAATTAACAGAAATACTCCTGTTCATCTCCGGTTAATAAAGGAAAATCCTCGTTTTCAATAGGCGTTAAAGGAAAAGTCTGTGTTTTCAGGGAACATTTCCGTAATTTCCTTCGTGTATTAACGAAAAAGTCACTTTCTTTTTCTCTCAACCATATGAAGAAAACCTAATAATAACAGCGTTCCGCGGGAATACTAAAGGTTTGATTAATTACTAAGTTTCAATGGTGTGTTGACGAAGCTGATTTTGAGGTTCTGTTGCGAGACCGGATATTGTGAAGAGCATATCACATGATATTAAACTTCTTGTAGCAACGGATATTGCCCGCCCAGTTGGTGCACCTGCTTGTGTTACCATAAGAAACCGGGTGCTTATGATTGTGTGATGTCTATGTATCAGTTTGTGGACACCTTAACACAAAAACTAATGTAACTATCAAGAGTAAATTCTACACTGCTGGCCACCCAAAATGCAACACCAAGAAGGACACGAGATAGCAAAGCCATATTTACTGGACACATAATAACAGATACAAAGATGAAACGATTGAGCTTACAGGCCCATGCGACTTGCGGAACACGCAGACATCAATAGTTCGTGTGGCCCCTATGGTTGGCAATACCAGCCGCTACACGCCGCGGCATCGAACGAAAGAGGCTTTGGATGTGGGCTTGGGGTATGTCGGTGCAGGCTGCTTCCACACGTTGCCACAGTTCATCAGGCGTAGCCGCGGGTGGCGCTTGCCGGGCTACTCGGTTGCCGATCAGCGACCAGACGTGTTCGATGGGCGACATATCGGGAGAACAGGCGGGCCACGGCAGCAGTGACACCTTGTGGGCCGTAAAGAATTGTTGCACGATGCGTGCCACGTGCGGGCGCGCTTTGTCCTGTTGAAACGTGGCCGCTGTAGGTCCTGCAGGTAAGGGAGGACTACAGGCTCTAAAACGTCGGAGATGTAGCGGTGGCTGTTGAGTGTACCGGCGATGCGTACCAGAGGGGTGCGGGTGTCATATCCAATTGCGCCCCAAACCATTACGCCATGCGACGGACCGGTATGGCGATGCATAATGCAGTCATCATACAGTCTGTCGCCGTGGTGCCGCCACACGCGGATTCGACCATCGTGGTGTTGCAGGCAGAAGCGGGATTCGTCGGAGAAAACAATATCGTGCCATTCCGTAGTCCAGGTGCGGCGTTCAACGGCCGACTGCCGTCGCACTCTCCGGGGGTGTAACGTCAATGATAATCAGAACAATGGGCGCCGTGCGACAAGTCCCTACTCCTGCAGACGACGTCGGATGGTACGTGCTGACACAAGTTGTTGAACAGCACACCCTAATTCCTGCGCTAACGTTCGTGATGTTGCGGTGCGAGCCGCAATGCCCGCCGCACAACATTCCGGTTCTCTCGTTTGGTGGTGTGCCGCGGCTGCGGCAATCGCTCACGTCGGTCCGTCCTCCCCTCCTGCACCCACCAAATCCATACGCGCCTCACGGTGGCTGGATGTCGTCCCAAAGGGGCGCCGATGTCTCGGTACGATAAACCGCTGTCGCGATAAGCCACTATTCATCCTCTGTCGAACTCCGAAACGTGCTGGAATGACTGCCGTATTCTGCGACGAGGCATCAGGAAGCTTTCCACGCACAGGCCCGGCAGCAAAACACACTTCCACTACTTACATCCCGCTCTCTGTGCACCCTTCTTATATACCTTCTCGGTGGCGTGCCGGGCGCTCATGATTTGCATATGCCCTGCAATGCTAATCGTTTGCATGTCCTCCCGCGGGCGACGCATGCTGCGAATTTCAGGCCAATCGGATGCTTCCTTCTTGGTGTTGCATTTTGGCTGGCCAGCAGTGCATAATCTGAAGGTCTTGTGAAATAATCCTTATGAAGTAGTAGTACAGGGTGTTCATAAAATCTTTCCCACATTACAAATATTCTATATGAAAGTTCACAAGTAAAGTTTTTTTCCCCCGTGTTAGTACACCTCCACATGGGCGCCATTTGTGGCCCGGAAAACATCTAAGTGATATTTGACTTCACGCCATGTTTTTTTTAGCATCTCAGCAAAGACAGAACCAATGACGTATGTTATTCTGCTCTTCAAAGTCTCGACATCCGGAACACGGGCTAGAGTAAACTTGGTCCTTCACATAACCCCATGGGGTTATGTCGGGCGATCGAGGTGGCCATGTCATGAGATCGTCGCGGCCAATTGGTCTGTCCGGAAATGTGGCATTCAGGAACTCACGAACTATTATTGACCAATGTGGTGGGGCGCCGTCTTGTTGGAAAATAACCGAAGGTTGAAATGCAATGCATCTAACTGAGGTGTTACAAAAAGTTCCAGCATATTCAGGTTCATGTTATCGTGGGCTTTGTAAGAAAGAAGGGTTCGATGATTCTGTCATGCATCAGGCCGCACCATACGTTCACTTTCGGGCTATCCCTCTGTTGTTCGATGACATAATGGGGATTTTCTGATCGCCAAATTCACACATTGTGCCTATTTACTGTACCAGAGACGTGGAATATGGATTCATCTAAGAAACAGACACGGTGCAGATAATCACTATCATGAGCTATGCGCTGCAACATCTCCGTCGCAAATGCAACACGGCGAGGTCGGTTATCAGGCTGAAGAGTTTGAACGATCTGTACCTTATAAGCATGCAGATGAAGATGTTTGTGTAAAATTTTGTGGACCGTGGCACGGGAAATCCCAGTTTCCGGTGAAGCAGGACGAATGGATTTCCTGGGGCTTCGAAAAAATGTCTCCTGAACATCTGTCTCTTGTGTAACCGGTGGTCAGCCCGCTCGGGGAAGATCGTCAACACTTCCCGTCGCTTTAAACTTTTCATACCAAGCTTTTATGCTTTTTTTGGTTCGGTAGTGATCGTCTGTAGTCTTTTCTGAAATGACGCTGGACAGTAATCGCCGATTTGTTCTCATGAAACCACAACACGCACGACGCTTTTTCTTGCATGGAAGCCATTATTGATTAAATGTTTCTTTTATTCAGCAGTAGCACTCACCTAAAGAAGAACAGAAAAAAAAACTGTATGAGTTCCATCCATTTTATTTTAACTCATATAGATTGTTTTGTATTATTTTTTGTAATGTGGGAAAGACTTTATGAATACCCTGTATATCTCAGCTTTTCTTAAACATAACTGAAAATTATTGTCAGTTTAAAAAAATTCGAGTACCAAAACACCCTGTTGCTTTGAAAAATCATGATGAAAAGAAAATGAAATTTGTGATAAGTCCTTCAACAGAAAAAATAAATTATTATAAACCTATTCAGAGAAATTATAAGCTTCAACAGAAAATAAAATGACTAACTAACCCGCATTCATAGCGAAAAACATTTAATCCTTGCGCTATTACAGTTCTTTTTGTTTCTACCTTAAACGTGATATGCTGATAAATGTCTTTCTAGCTCAATCAGTAGCGCCCCTCACTGGGATGCAAACTATCGCAGGCACGATCCCCATCTCAAGCAAGGGGAAAGAGTCCTTCACTTCATACGTCAGGAGAAGTCCTGCAATGCGACTGGTGCATTTAGGCTTCAAAATCACTTGGGACGGGGCGTAAGTTGTAGGGACTGAAATAATCAAACTCGAAGGCTTTTGAAAACTCGGAAAATTCCAGTATAAAAACGGAAAAACCTGAAACCGATATTTCTGAAAAAAAAAAAAAATAGAATTAGTGAAAACGTTATCAGAAATGGAAACTCTTCAAAAGGGAAGTTCTGTTTAAAGGCAGAGACCTACCGTTAATATTGCGGTACGATATTTTCAGGAAATTTCCATAAATTCACGCCACTTATTTTTTTGCAGAGTACAAACATCATTCAAAAATTCCATTATTCAAAATATTTTTTCTAAAAATATTTCAGACTGCTTGTTCAAAATTACTACAACCTTTTTATCCAGTGTACCTAGATCCCACATTCTTTATCTTTGTACAGTGTGTATCTGTGATAAGATATATATATATGATAAAACTCCAGTCTTGTGTAAAGAAATACTTATCAAGGCTCACACAAAGAGATAGTAATGCTGTTACAGAAAGGAGAACTAAAGTTTCCGCTTTGCTTGTATACTGCATTTGTGCTTCTTCGATCATTCCTTAATAAAGCAAGGATTTTCATATAGGGCCAAGATTTTTATGTACGTTTTGCAGATTTTTCTGGGGCTCCAAAGAAGATTTCTGTCATGGAGTCATTGCCATTGGACACGAATAAATATTCTCGGATGATAAAACATTTTTCTTATTTGTAATCATTCTACAGATTTAAAATTTTACTCAAAATGCAACTCTCGCTTTATCCTTTTGCGACTTTCTTAATTTTGTTTTGTATTTTTTTGTTTCCTGCTAATTATGGACTAATGGATTCGACGCTTTACTTTCTCGTATCGCCCTGTTAAATTTTCACCATTTGACTAACAGTAACTTTTTTTTCTTTAAAATATTAGGAGGGCAGTGCCCCTTAATTTCTTTAGCCGCAATCCTAGTCGTCGACAGCATTTTTGGTTATTATAATTGTAAGCATAATATAGCCTTGATAATATACAGTCGAACCCGTATTTAACGAAGTTGAAGCAAGAATCAAAAACATTCGATATACACTGAAGTGCCAGAAAAACTGGTACAGACGAGCTTATGCAAAATAAATAACAACAACACCTATGCGTTTACTCGGTTGCGTCCGCGAGTGCGTATATAAAGCGAAAGACATCCTTGCTAGCTGTCAGAGCTGTTTTCGGCATGAGAATGACAAGTAATAATGATTTAAGCGACTTTCAACGCGGTGTCATAGTTGGCGCTCGTGAGATGGGCCATAGTATTTCGGAGGGAGAAACGAAGTTCGGATTTTCACAGACGACCATTGCAAGGGTGTACCGTGACTACAAGAATTCAGGCAAAACCTCTAATCTACGATACCAGTGTGGCCGTAAAAAGACATTGGGTGAACGTGACCATCGTCGGCTGTCAAGAATCGGTTCACGCGATAGGCGTGAAACACTCTCGCAGGTATCATTGGAATTCAATGCTGGAGCCTCAACAAGCATCAGCGTCCGGACCATGCAACGTATCCTGCACGGTACGGGCTTTGGGAACCGACGCCCAACTCGAGTCCCCTTGATGGGTGCACGACACAGAGCTATGTGCCTCGCTTGGATATGGCAACACCGCCACTGGACACTTGATGACTGGAAACAAGTAGCCTGGTCTGACAAGACGGGTTTCAAACTGTATCGGGCAGATAGAAGGATTCGTGTGTGGCACAAACCCCATGAAGCCATGGATCCCGCCTGTCAACAGGAAACTGTACTGGCTGGTGGGGGGTCCGTAATGGTATTGGGTGTGTTTAGCTGGACTTCACTGGGACCCCTGGTACGTCTACAAACGTCTGTGACCGGCCAACGCTATGTGCGCGTCCTTTCTGACGAGATACACCCGTTCATGTCCTGCATTCATGCTGAAGGGTTGGGCCTGTTCCAACAGGACAATGCACCTCCACACAAGTGTCGGGACGCCACAATATGGTTGCCATTCCCACCCGAGTCCCCAGATCTGAACGTGATAGAACACATTTGGGATGCCATGCAACGCGCTATCGAACACAGGAATCCGAGACTTCGGAATATACCCGAATTGTGGGACGCTCTGCAGGAAGTATGGTGTGCATTGCCTGCAGAATATTTCCAGAAGTTAGTGGAGTCCATTCCCCGTCGTATTTCTGCAGTCCTGCGCTCCCGTGGGGGACCTACCCAGTATTAGATTGGTGTACCAGTTTTTCTGGCACTTCAGTGTATACGAACTTTGTAATAACCGGACGGATCAAACAGGAATATTTTTGACATAATACAAAAATAGGGCACCGGCAACAGAATGAAACTTCAGTAGGTAAATTCGGTCACGGCAACAGAAACCAGCGTGGAAATACTCTCGTTGAGTTTGCAGAGGCAGAAGGATTTTTCATCTTGAATTCCTTTTTCAAGAAAAAGCCACACAGGAAATGGACATGGAGACATCCAATTGGGATGACAAGTGAAATTGATTTTATTATGTGTAACAAAAAATTCGTCATCGAAGACTGCAGTGTGCTAAACAAGTTCAACACAGGTAGTGACCATAGATTGGTGAGATGTAAGATGCACCTCAACACTAAACTGGAACGTGGCAAGCTCATAAGACAAACAAAATGTATTGACATAACCAACCTTAAAAAACACCATAATACTTTCAAGTTGGAACTGAAGAACAGATTCTCTGCTTTAGAAGGCCTAACATCGGAAGAAGTGGATATTTCGGAAGTTAACAGAAAAGTAACCAAAGCTCTTATGGAAACAGCAACAAAATTAGCTGGGTCTAAGAACAAGTTGCATGTAAACAAATTATCAGGAAAAACCAAAATGTTGATGCAAAAAAGAAGAGAGATGAGGACAACTAAAGAAGATGTGACTTCCAAAGTGGAATATATAGAGCTATGCAAGACAGCACGAAAAAGTATCACTGAAGACTTCAGGAAATTCAACTGTGAGCTAGTGAGGAAAGCAATTGAAAACAACCAAAGCCTAAAGATAGCAAAGGGACATCTCAGTAAAGGAAGAAAACAGATTATGGCTCTGAGAAAAGAAGATGGTTCTATAACAAGAAATAGAGGCGAAATTTTGACAAGAGTGAAAGATTTCTACTCCAAATTATATGAAAGGGATGATACATGTACTCCAGACATCATGAAAGGTACCAGAGTTCTTCCAGTCCTCCCAGCAGAAGTTGCTCATGCAATCAAGAACATGAAGCGGGGGAAAGCTCCAGGAGAAGATGGAATTACTATAGACATCATACAAGAAGCAAGTGGAGAAATTGAAACAGTACTCGCCCAAATTTTCACTCGATGCCTTAATGAAGGGAAGATCCCTGAGGATTGGAACAATGCTACAATGATCCTGCTACATAAAAAAGGTGACATTGAGGATCTCAGGAACTACAGACCTATCAGCCTCCTATCAGTGGTTTATAAAATCTTCACTAAAGTTCTTTCACACCGCTTGAAGGTAACACTGGACATGGCTCAACCGAGAGAACAAGCTGGATTCAGGAGTGGCTACAGCACAATAGATCATATCCATGTACTGAGAGAACTAATTGAAAGAGCGAGGGAATATGAACTTCCATTGTGCATGGCTTTTATCGATTATGAAAAAGCCTTTGATTCGGTGAAACCATCAGCAGTTACCACGGCTCTGAAATCCTGCGGTATTGAAGATGCATACATTAATATTATTAATAACATCTATGAAAATGCAAGTGCAAAGATTCGGCTGTTTGAAAATACAACACACATAAAAATTGGAAAGGGAGTGAGACAAGGTGACACCATATCTCCGAAGCTCTTTAATGCCACATTGGAAAATGTCTTTCAATCACTGAACTGGGAAAACAAAGGGATAAAGATTAATGGAGATTATCTAACCCACCTTCGTTTTGCTGATGACGTAGTCATTTTTGCAACTACCCCATCAGAGCTGCAGAGTATGATCCAGGAACTTGCTGACAAGAGTAAAGAAGTGGGATTAAAAATGAACTTTCAGAAGACAAAAGTGATGTTCAATGCTTTTACAAGAAATGAAGATTTATCGATTGATGGAGAAAAACTGGAGATAACAGATACGTATGTTTATCTTGGACAGCAGATATCAAGTGAGGGTCACATTGATGAAGAAATTAATCGGCGTACAAAACTTGCCTGGAGAGCTTTTGGAAGAAACAGCATAATTTTCAAGAGCAATATGCCATTATGTCTTAAAAGAAAAGTGTTTGATCAATGCATCCTTCCAGTGCTTACGTATGGTGCAGAGACGTGGACCTTAACTAAAAGAGACATACAAAAGGCTGCAGACAACTCAAAGAAGCATGGAGAGGTGCATGCTTGGTATAACCAGGAGAGATAAGAAGAGGAACTCGTGGATCCGAAAAATGACGAGAGTGGAAGACATCATGATCAGAGTTAAATCCCTGAAATGGCAATGGGCTGGACATACTGCCAGAAGGACAGACCATAGATGGACAGCCGAAATTTTAGATTGGATTCCAAGGGACAGGAAAAGACCCAGAAAAAGACCACATGGGAGATGGGTGGATGAAATTCGTAAATATGCGGGAGTGACATGGAGGAGACTGGCACAAGACAGACCGTTGTGGAGGAAACTTGGGGAGACCTTCGTCCAGCAGTGGATTGATAATGGTTGACAATGATGATGATGATGACATTGTTTTAGGTTAAAACAAGCCAATTATGAACTGTTTATCATTAAATCGAAAGTAAATAATACTCGTTATAAAAAAAACTATAACGAGAAAAAATATGAATCAGATCTGCGGTAAGCAAGATTTTTAACTATTATTAAAATAAACTTAACTATATTTTCTGTGGAACCTACGAACGGCAAATCATGATTTGCCGTTTGTAGGTTGCGCAGGAAATATGAGTCAATTGTTGCTTGTTATTCAGTTTTAATTATGATTTTTATTTTATTTTGTGCTTGTCATGGTATCTGTTTTAAATATTTTTCCAAACCCAAAAAAAAAAATAAAATAAATAAAGATGTTTTCTAACTTACTCTGACACGGTGGGTAAGATGCTTCTGTAACATTTTCTAAACAGAGATAGAGTAAACGGTGTCGAGCGGATTCGATAAAAGACAGCATTAGTCCATAAGATGTATATGCAGCAAAATGGGTGGGGGAGTAGCGGAAGGTAGTAGATACCCACTGAAACATTCTTGTCTTCATGGAAATTAACCTGCCTGTAAGGGGAACCATGAGGTGTTGAGAACTGCAGATAATTCCTAGTTTCTGGTGATAGAGCAAGCGCTAAAAATTGGGTGAATGCAACTTTTTTATTTTTTTTGTTCGTAACCATGATGAACTTTGATGTATGCGGTTTCTCCAAAAATATTTTTTGTAATGAGCGGTTAAATTAACAACGGAGAATATTGTGAAGTTTAAGAGATATTTATAAAGACTTCGGTTTACGCTGGAACTCTATATACACTACTACCAACAAGTAATTGGACACCTGTGATAGCAAAGGAAAACGAAGTTTATTCACCTTCAATACTTGGTGGAGCCTCCACGAGCGGCGATTACAGCTGCGACACTCCGGGGCATACTCTCAACCAGGCGTTGTACGACGGCTAGCGGTATTTTCTTCCACTCGGCTTGGAGAAGACAAGTCAGTTCCTTCACCGATTTCGGAAGGTAGGGGAACCCCTTAAGTCGACGCTTCAACTCGTCCCAGAGGTGCTTGATAGGGTTAAGGTCCGAACTCTGCACAGGCCAGTCCGTTCGATTAACCCCATTGTCACCATACCAAGCCATGGTGGACCTCGCAACATGACACGTGGCATTATCATCCTGAAAGTAACATGGGTCCACCCCGTAAAACTGCCACAACGTAGGAAGCGCATGGTCATCCAAAATGGTGCAGTAGGTCTCGGCGTTGAGTCTACCAGGAATTACGACCAAGGGTCCCGTGCCACACAAGGTGAAACACCCCCATAGCATAATTCCACCGCCGCCGAACTTCACAGTTGACACAATACATTCCGGCAGGAGGCGTTCTCCAGGCAGACGCCAATCCCAGACCCTGCCATCCAAACGGTAGAGGATGAACCTTGATTTGTCGCTCCAGAGAACCTATTTCCACTGTTCAACGGACCACTGTCGACGTTCTTTGCACTACGTTAGCCGGGCGGCGCTATTGGATTTGGTGATCAAAGGCTTGTGGGCGGCAGCACGTCAATGATAACCGAGCAGATGTGCTTCCTTATGGATGGTATTCATCGAAAGAACACTCCCGGATACCTGTTGAAATTCCTCGCGGATTGGGCTATCGATTTGGTGCGGTTCTTCCGAATTTCTCCGGCCAGCACCCGTTGGTCTCTAACTCCCAGTTTTGTGGGTCTGCCGGGTCGGAGTACATTCCGACAGTCACCTCTCATCTTCCACTTGCCAATCACGTAGGCCACTGTTGATTTTGGGTACTTCAACTCGCTGGATATGTCACGTATGGATCGGCCATTTCTGTGATACCCGACGATTACACCTTTCTTGAAATCAGAGAGCTCCGAACTGCGTGGCATCTTGCATGCGATTGGTTACGTTGTTGTTTCCCATACGATATTTAACGGCGGCGGCCGTGACGTGTATCAGGACCGCAGATATCGTCGATTGCAGGAGTTTCCAATTACTTGTTGGTGGATGATGTATGTTGGTTCGACTGTATTGTTCTGGTATAGTATAGACTGGAAAAAATATTATACCAGTAAATGGTCTTCCTCCTATTATATGAAGGTCACCCCTTGATAAGGAGCACTTATTGGTTTGTTCTACTGCTGAACGTTTGCTCCAACCTGGCAAAACCACTAGGCTTCCTCTCCCGAGTTAGACATTACTTTTTCCTGGACAGTTTTGATACGATATACACCCATCAGCCAAAATATCAAAACCACCTACTTAATATTTTTGGATGTAGGTCCTTCTCTCACTACCAAAAGATCTCCCATCCGATCAGGCATAGATTCAACGAGATGTTGGTAGGTGTCTTTTGATATTTGGTACCAAGGCTACGACGTAAGATCCCGTAGTTCCCATAATTTACGTGGTTGGGGTGATGCTGCTCGTACCCGTTTCTCCAGCTCAAAATACAAATGCTCGATAGGATTCATGTCAAGCGAATTTGCGGACCATGGAAATAAATGGAATTCCTCTTCATGTTCTTGGAACTATTCATGTACATTCTTTGCAGTGTAGCATGGAGCATTGTCTTGTTGAAAGACGCCATCTCCGCAGGGAATACAATCGCTATAAAGGGGTGCTTGGTCAACCACGATGTTCAATTACGCGACATCTGTCAGAGTTCGCCCTACAGCAATAATGGGACCAAGTGTTCCCCAAGGAAATATTGCCCAGACCATCACACACCCTCCAGCTGCCTGGATTCATCCCACAGCGCATTCAGGTGAGAAGGCTTTCTTGTGTAAACAACGCACACGAGCTCGTCCATCGATATGGTGTGTAACGTAACAGAAAATGGGATTCGTCTGACCATGAGACCCTCTTCCAGTCGTCTATAGTCCAATGTCGATGATTACGTGCCCACTGAATGCGTTGACGACGAATAACTGCTTTGAGCATAGACACACGAATGGGTCTGCGGTTGAGAGACCCATATCCAAGAGTGTACGACAAACCGTGTGTTCGTACACATTGGGATCTTCAGCGTGATTGAAATTATATGTAATGTCAGCTTCGGTAGCCCTCCTGTTGCCACGGACAAGGCGAGATTCCCTGTGCTGACCTCTGGCATCAATGAGGCGTGATCTGCCCACGCCTTGTCGACGGCTCTAAGTGTCACCTGTTTCGGACCATCTTTGATAAACACTAACTATTGCATAGCGTGAACAGCCTACTAGCCTCGCTGTTTCGTAGATGCTCTTTTTTTTTTTTTTTTTTTATTGGAGGTTTAACGACCACCGTGAGCAACTCAATGGGCTATAAGCAGTCGCCCGTCCCTAATTTAGGGTCACTGGTTCCCGGGAAGGGAGAGAGCCAGTGCCGTAAGACAAACGAAACATCCATGCCTCACTGGGATTCGAACCCGGACCCCGTTCGGACGAATGATCAGAGGCCATCGCTTAGACCACTGCGCCACCGGGGCGGCGGAGATGCTCTTACCAAGGCATCTTGCCCTAACGATCTGGTCTTTGTCGAAATGTTGTCATCATTTGATAACGACTTGCCTGTAAGGTGTGGATGTTTAAAACAAGACTGTCGAATGATTCGTGGTTTATTATACATTGTGCACTACCTTTTATTTTCACCATCTGATTTTTCTCGTTGCAACACAAACACTCAGTGTATGTTGACGTTCTCTCGAAGTTATCACATTAGCACCAGTCAAGATTACCATTTCTACCCTCGAATTTGTTTTCACATTCCTTGATAAACATTCGTACTGTACCGGCAGAATAGCGTGGTTCAAATGATTATGGATTTACACCAGCCATTTTATAGATTGATGGGATTGAACGCTCCACAGAACGGTAAACAGCACCGACTGGAGCTTCCGCACGTGGAGCGTCCGGTCTCTTGTTTAATGTGACGTCACTACTGGTTTTAAAAACGCTCTACCGGGAGAACTGCTTACGATAAAGCATTTCTGATTTCGTCTTGTTTCATGTCTCTTTCAACATTACCTTTTCGCGCGGGAAAAAAATGCCCGTTATGAGTTTATTGTTCCTTTAAGCAAAGACATAACATAGTGTTGGACATGATATAACATATCCGGCGAAAGCAAATGGGTTGATTCCGTGACGGCACAAGAGTGGAAAGATGAACAGTTGCCACAAATTATTGAAGAGTCTATGATGCATGACACTTTTAATGCTGATGAAACTGGACTGTTTTATAACCTGCAGCCAGACAAAGCATTGCCTTTTTCGAAATGACACCTGCCATGGAGGAAAAATCACCAGACAGAATCACTGTTCTTCTGGCTACCAATGCAGACGGGTCAGAAAAATTGTAGCTATTAGTTATAGGCAAATTTGCTAAATCACCTTGCTTCAAAAATGCGAGATCTTTGCCTACCAAATATGAAGCAAATACACTATATTGACAAAAGTCGCCGTATCCCTAGAAGAGAAACACAACATAGCATTTATTGACATACATTAGTAGGGTGTCGGTCCACCTTTGGCCTTAATGCATGCACCGACCCTTCAAAACATGCTTTCGACAAGGTTTTGGAAAACAGCGATAGGTATGCGCTTCCATTCAGTACATAATGCTGCCGCTAACTGTTCCTTAGTAGTAGGCCTTGGTTTCAAACTTCTTATGCGGAGCTCTAATTCATCCCATAGGTACTCTATGGGATTAAGATAAGGGCTCTGTGCTGGCCAGTCCACACACGATGCGGAATTATCGTCACACCACGTCGTAACGGTCCTTGCTTTATGGCTCGGTGCATAATCCTTCTGGTACCAACAAGGCTCGGTTCCATAGTATTGGCACTGAGTTGGTAGGGCATAATTGTCCCATAATATCGATGTAGACGTGCTGGTTAACAGGTTTGTCCACGATAACCAATGGGCCGGGACCATACCACGAAAAACACCCCCACACGAGTACAATGTCAGCTCCAAACTTGACCGAAGGAACAGTACACTGTGGTAAATAGCGTTCCCCCTGCTGCCGCCATACCCACACACGGCCATCAGACTGATGGATAGTGTATCTGGATTCATCAGTCCATAGGACCCGTTTCCATTGATCTACGGTCCACGATAAATGCTCTTTACACTATGCTAAACGACGAGTACCATTCCGAGTGGAGATGAAAGGCTTATGAGAAGCCGCACGACCACGGAAACACATGGAATGCAGTTTTCTGCGAATGGTACGTGTACATACCGAGGTTCTAGCATTTTTACTCACCTGTACACTAAGGTCTTGTGCAGTACTTCGTCGATTAGCTGTAATGACTCTCCTGAGGCTTCGACGTACTCTATCATTGATTTTCTTTGGTCTGCCGGTACGTTTTGCTGCTTCAGGCACGCCATGTGTTTTCCACTTCTTCAGCACGTTAAAAACAGTTGACATGGGCATGTTTAAATGCCTCTCAGTTTCTCTTATGGACAACCCACTAATATAACATCCAACAATGTTTCCTTTCTCAAAGTCAGCTGTCTCCCGCCACGACATTTTCACCCAGCCTCACAGTGCGATATGATCGCGGACAGCTGCGGGCTTGTTTTTATACCGTTTGCAGCTGTACCGCGCATCTTAACAACGCAGCGGACCCGTTCATTTGCTTTTGAAGGGGTGTGCGGTGACTTTTATAAATATAGTGTAAAAAGTCGTGAATTACCACAGCTTTTTTCAAAAATTATGTAGAAGCCTTTCGTACATAGATAGATGCATGCAAAAAAGAGAAAAATCATCTTATTCATTTATCAGTGTGCTGCGCGTCCTCAGGGAAAAAAATCTGAAAAATGTTCAAGTCATTTTTCCCCAGCAGATTGTACTAGTGAATTGTAACCGCTGGATCTGGGTGGCATTAAGTATTTTAAAGCCCAGTATTGAAAGCTTCTCATGTAAAAAGTACTATCTATTACCGATGCAAAGGATGATGCATCTAAAGTTAAAATTAGCATTATCGTTTGCAATGCATTTCGTGCGAAAAATGCATTTTCGTTCGTGGAATGTAGTTACGACAGATGCCATTAAAAACTGCTTTAGCAAAGCAGGTTTCTCAGGTTGTGAACAAGAAAAAAGTGGGTAAAATACCAAAAATCCTGCTGATAATTTTGCGGATGACGATCTTGCAGAAAGAAATGAAATTGCCTCATCAGGTATTGTGTTTTACGATTATGTTGATTGTGATGCAAATGTGCATACCTGTCAAATGTAATCTCTTCATGATGTTTTGTATGAACAGATCGGACCAAATTCATCCGATTCTGATGAAGAAGATGAAGCAGAACCGAAAGTTAGCTGTTTTAAGGATGCTGCTAACGGTATAGAATTTGTCAAAAGCTACTCGATTCGCTTCGATATTAAGGATGACGTTTTTCATGCATTTCATAAAATTCAAACTGCAATTTATAAAGCTAAACGTTCAGAAAAGAATAAGCAATCTTTTCTAAACCATTTCTTTTCTACAGTGTAAAAAGGTAATCAACGCATATTCTGTTTTTACAAGTTGATTAGTACTAATTGATGCTCTGTTTCATGCAATTTATAATACTGAAATCGTTATTTAACGAGCTAAACGCTTGGGGAAAAAATCAAGTATTGTAGTTCTCTCGCAATTTTAAAATACGCTTAAATTTTGATGCTGCATTTTGAAGTCTAATATCTACGAATTATGTATTTAGTATGCAAAGTAAACGTGTACGTATTATAACATTTTTTATACTAAAGTTCGTCATTAAAAGTACTGTACTAATTTAAATTTCACTGAAAGAAAGAGAACTTAGTTGCTAACTTATTCTGTTCGAAAGGATTTCTCGATTTCGCGAATTCCGCAATTTTACGTACGGTTGGTCCTTTGAAGTTCGTGAAATCGAGGTTTGACTGTATTATCATTCGCGGCACTGACATGTGATGTTGGTTGGCTGCAGGCGCGCTTATTTGCATAACGCAGAGATGGTTTTAATGTTTTGGCTGATCGGTGTAAGTCACAAGTTCGTCCAGCTTTAAAGCTTTGTTCCGACATTTTACAGAGAGAGGGAGAGAGAGAGAGAGAGTCCATATCATCCCTGATGAGAATTCTTGGTGCGGAACAGAAACTATCAGTTCTCCTGAGTAAAAATCTGGTATTCTCGGATAGCCTTCGATACACTTCCATGCTCACATGAGGGCAGTTGCAAGCAGTCCAATGTATCTTTGACGTGTACTAGTACGGCTGTAACTATACTCTCACCTTTCCGTCACTTTACACGGGTTTACACTCGCGGCAAAGCTAACCTGGTTATGGAGTTGAAGGTGCAGAGTGTGTGCATTAACTGCATAATATAGTTCCAGTCTAAAAGCTCGTATTCGAGCTTTTAGACTGGCTTGAACTGTTACTATGAAGTACACAGTTGTTCTAAACGTTGTGCGTACGTACGTTAAAAAAATGGAGACTTAGTTTCGGTTGCGTTTCAAAAAAATTAAGATGAATATATATAGTTTTTATGGGTTTTAGCGATGTCACTATTACTTGTGTCTGTCGGGCGCGTGCGTTAGAGAGGCGATACTCAGAGGTTATTTACTGCTGGTGGGAGGCAAACGGGCAGTCAAGTGTTTTGAATTTGAATTTGAATTTAATTTTGCCGTATTACACCATCCACCAAACAATCAAATCGCACATACAATTTCTGTTCCAAAAAAGAGATTTACCAAATACAAGTCGCACCATGTGCAAACACAAAAAAAAATAGAGTACATATATGCAAGAAAAGCATTAATACAACACATAAATGCAAAAATATGAAGAATAATACAACTAATACAAACACATGAACCCTCAAACATGCAAACACAAGTATTATACAATAATAATATACATATAATGCAAAGTACAAATGAAGTAATAGTAATGGAGGAGAGGCTACAGTAGTTAGAGGGGGAGAGAGGCTAGGCGTTACTCTTTTCCTCCTGGGGAAAAATCCCTGAAAGCACAGGGAGCGCGAAGTTTACTTTTGTTCTGTCTCTCCTCATGGTGGCACTCCCCTCCATTATGGCATACTGCACTTCATCAATGAGATGAAATGCTGAGAAACTATGCAATCTTTTCAGCTTCCACCTCACAGTCAGGTTACGTTTGCCCAGTGGCGTACATATCATCCCCGCAGTACCCGCAGTACCCACAGTCGCGGGGGTGGGGGTCGCAGGTAACGAAAGGGCGTACTTCAGCTCCCAGTTATAGTTTATGAAAAAATTCGAAAACGCACAATAATTAATCCAAAGATTCATATTTTCCTTGAAGATATATTCAGCTTTGCCTAAATAAATGCCTAGTTTCACTTTTAAAACACTGAATGTCCTACAGATTGAAAGTGTTCGGCTCTTTGACTTCGGGTTGTAATACGATTGCTCTGCAATGGGTTGTAAATAATACGATCACTCTCCAATCGCAATCTCTCTCTGCACTGCTGAGGAAAATCGCGAGGCCACAGTGGGATTCACCGTGGTGGATGTGGGAAAACAGTCAGTTACCTAGGATTACGTACACGACAGGCGTCAACATTTATTCACAGCAGCCGCAGATGTGCCATGTGTAAGAGGGGGATTTCTTCAAGTGATTATTTCAGTTTTAGACAAAGCAATTACACGTAAATCTAAATATATTACTTAAAACGTTAAAACTACAGGGCACTTACTTTTCTAGACACTCTCCCTGACTTCCTAACACCTCCCCCCCCCCCCACACACACACCGCGAAAAATGAATCCTCCCTCGTGTTCGAAATCCTGGAAAAATTACTGTGCTTAAGGGTGCTGAAGTAAATCTTCCGGGGGGGGGCGCACGTTGTTCTAGTTACGCCACTGCGTTTGCCCGGAGTATAAATTTGCCTTGGGATCCAGTGAGAGTCATTACATTTTATTCAGGTTCGTTCACTCATCAATAGAATGACTTGGTCCTTCTTTTTCCAAATGTATCTGAGGCAACTTACTTCTTTCTATCAAAGCAAAGCCATTGACGGTAAAATAAGCGTTAAGACTTATTTTTTGAAAATTTAATAAAATATTTTAATAAACGCTCCAAGCAAAATAAATTTGGCATCGGTGCTTTTCGTTCTATCGGCGAAGGAAGAAACTTTCGCTGATTCCTTCTGTGCTGTCCCGTTAGCTCTTAACACCATTGACCTCAACCACTTAGCGACCAATTCTCCCGCGCTCTGCTGCCGAGCAGGAAGAAAAATTTCCTGAGGCTATATGTAGCTGATCAACGCAAAGAAGAGAGTCTCGTCTTTGGCTCCGAGACCGGATCGAAGCTCAAGAGCACAATTTTCGCGGTAAACAATGTTTTTATACCTTCCTGTAGTCGCAGGAGCTGTTAATCCCTTTGACTAGCAGACTTAAGAAGTTAAATTTTTTCACCGAGCCGACTTTAACGGTATAATCTATTTCCGTTTCTTACCTTCATTGACATTAAACGATAAACATACGCTAACAACATCAGTACAATACATTAGAAAATACACATTAGCTCATATCGCTATTCTTATGATACTCAACATTGACGGTTGTTTACCAGGACTGCTAATCCTTTGCTGCTTGGCGACAACTCAAGAGATATCTTTCTTGTCTCACGAACGCAGCTGAAAATGGCGCAAACAAAGAAACTTTATGATTGAACGTGAGTTTAAAGCATTTTTATAACATTTAGCTCTGAATGGGGTCTGAGAATTTCAAAATGGCACTACGCTTAAGGGTTTTCAATCCTTATTCCAAGTCTTGCAATTTTCTTTTTGCGGCACAAGAAACACTTCACTCAAGACCTGGTTGGATCCAGGTTGATAAGCGTTGCACTAATGGATTTGTCTACACATTTATATCTGCTGTACGGAAATTCAGAATTCCTTAACTGATTACATATTTCCTAAATATTAGAACCTTCTGGTATTCTAAGTTAAGGGTGAATTAATTTTTTCAGAAAAGTTTTATATTTGAAAGTCGAAAGACAAAATTTATCACTGCTTCGAACCATAAGTTTTGCCTTTCATTTTAAATTGTCTATTTATAAAAGGAGAGGCAAGTATTTTTTTCCATTTCTGATAACACTAAGAAAAGATACCATGCTTCAGATTTTCCCGAATTGAAAGATTCAGTTCAGAAAAATAGCTAAATCCATTCCATTCTCTTAATATATTTTATTATTTTTCTACAAGCATTTAAGTAAATGCATAGGTAAAAGCATATGTACTTCCCCGACTGCACAACAGTTGCGCAATTATTTTATCATCCAGTAAAAACAGAATTTAAGGAATCCGATCAGATAAACTCTTGCGTTTTCAGTTTAAGGACCACTGAACGCTTACGACGACTCAGAATAATACCTTCATCATCGCACCATTCTACGAATAAAATAAATCACTCTAAGCCTTTGGGGTTTGTAAATTTCCTCACACTGCAAAGACATACTTCGCGTGCCATAAGAGTTGCGTTCTCCATTGACATACATACTGTCATAGTAGCATTCGTAACTGGATGTCTCTACAGACATGTGATTAACACGTAACAGGGTTTTCCGCGAACACATCCCCCCCCCGTCCTTCCCTCCCTCTCTCATCTCCTTCATTGGAGCTCATTTGGATTTTAAGTTGCAATCAGCATTCATTTGATGTCGCAGTCCAGTCCTTTCAAGGCACGAGACTGCGTATTACACGTATTTAAACACTTAAGTAATTTCCCTAAAGACACATTATGGTTTCAAAATTATTCTTCCTCGTCAACCTTGGAAATCATCGGCTAAGAGAAGAGGAGCTCTTTTCTCAAGAGAGCACTTCTTTTCGTACAGAAAATAACGATTAATTTTTTTGTCATCATTAACACAATGATGCTCTGTCTATATATCTAGAGAAATTGTGGAGGTTTTTTTGTTTTGTTTTTTGCGTATGTTTATGCGATCGACTGTACTTCCCTACATGTAAGGTACCATTGTTCAGATTCAAACACAAAATCGAATCGTCTAAACTGCAAAAACATGTGCATGTTTGTGTCACAAATTCTAATTAATGTAATCTCCTGAGTAAAACGAGACCTTCAAAATGTTTACGTCATTCAATGAAAAGTGAAAAGCAATTTTAATGACATTCATTTATTGTCATGAATTATAACAAATATGCCATTGTCCGAAAGCTGGAATTGTTTTATTTAATGCAGTACTACTACATATTGCTTTTAGCATTGGCATTCTATTTCTATGCATTTGTTTTTACGTGCGAATATACACAATTAAGATATCCACCTTTTTTTAATTAAGGTCTCGAAGTTAACACAAATATTTTATTTCATAGTTATTTTAGGCAAATAGCACATTGCGTGGTAATTCAGATATGCAGTAGGGTATATCGTTTTCCGATCTGCAATACTACATCACTAATATCATACAGATAGAACAACCTGAGCGATCACATAGGAAGGGTGGGGTGGGGGGGGGGGGTAGGTTAAACAACATGTTCTAAAAATCGATCCGATTTGTAAGTACCATTATGCCTGTGTAGCTGTGTAGTAAGTACGTATCAGCACATGTGTTATGTTGTGCGCATGACATTTTCACATTTCCAGAATGTCCATAATGTTCCTAAAAAGTTCTCAGTACAAACCGGAGAGTCAAAAACTTTCTGACCACCTGCCTAATATGATGTTATTTCTGTAATATGATGATGTTTTTTTTTTTCTAATATACGGTTCTGTCGTTCAACACGATTCCTCTACCAAGAATAATGCGTATTAGTTACATTGAACAGATGCTTCTAACATCGTCGCTTCAATGCAATGTGACTAGTATGTTTTTTCTAAAATTATGAAGTGGGTGTAGGAGATTTCTTTTGTGTTACACATAAGAAATCAGCAGGTGCGGGTTGGGCCGCCGGGATACCGGGAGAATTTCCAGTGGGCCGCCACGCTCTGAGTCAGTGACGACGCCAGCAGCTCAAAACTGGGTGGGGGAGCTAAGCATAATTCAGGAGGGGGGGGTGCACACATTTTGAAGTGTTTAGCAGAAATTTTGGCAAACAATTCCGTTCCTGTGCATTTTACCCGACGTTATAATGTTATCACTAATACAGCATAAGAAAAAAATTTGAAATGAATATTGTACATAGTACAATCACAGACAATGAAATCTGCGCACCCAGAAGGAAGCATCGGATTAAACTGAAATTTTATGGACGTAATGATACAGATGAAGGATACACATGATGGCAAAAACAGAGCTGCAGGACAACTATAGAGGGATCTGTGGCACGCAGTCCGGTCATTTTCAATAGCGCGTCGCACCGCCTCGTGCTGCAATACATGCTGCAATACGGTCCGGCATGGAGACGAATAAACGCCTGATGTTGTCCTGCGGCAGACTGGCTCACACGTGTTGGACGGTCTACTCCAAATCTTGGATAGTGCTGCACGCAGCAGCCGGCATTTCAACTGGTCCCACACATGCTCGATAGTCGACATGTCCGGGGAGCCGGAAGGCCATGGAAGTGTCTGGACATGACGTAAGCAGCCCTGGGCAACCCGAGCCGTGTGCGGGCGGGCATTATTCTGCTGGTATAGCGCACCTGGAATCCCGGTCAGGAACGGGAGCACATGGGGCCGTAGGATCTCATCCACATACCGCTGGCCCGTCAATGATCTACGTACCACTACTAGAGCTGATCGGCTGTCGTAGGCAATGGCTCCCCATACCATAATGCCTGCAGTGGGGGAGATGGGGCGCTCGATAGCTAGGTTGGGATTTTGCTGTTGACCCGGAGACCTCCACACCCTGACACGATGATAATCTGTCCATAAAACGAAGCGGCACTCATCGCTAAACACTACACGTCGCCAGTCTGTGACGTTCCACGTCGCTCTGGCCTGGCACTACTGCACACGGAGCCGGCGATGTTCAGGTGTTAATGGCAACACACGTAAAAGGCGCAGGGATTGCAGATTCGCTTCCGAGAGGCGTCGGGAAGTCGTTCATGAGCACACAGGAGCCGCTTCATCTGCCTGTATAGTGGACGGGGTCCCCGTGGGATCCGTTCGTGCCTAGCGCACGATCCGTCGATCCTCTTTACCGGTGGTCCTCCTGGTCCGTCCGTATCCGCTCCGCCGTGTGGCAGCACCGTCACGTGTCCACTGCTCCCAACGGTATAATCAGAATGATCCGCGTGGCGGACTATACATCGCGCCGACCACCCTGTGGTTTTCAGCTCGATGATTAGGCCTCTCTCAAAGTCCGTAAGTTGCGCAAATCGACGTCTCTGGCATCTACCCGGCATTCTTGTCACTCTGTACTCTTGCTTGGGTCGGGTGCTTTTCGCTTTCATGGGGCATCGACTATTATAAGTCTGCCGGTTCGTGCTTGCAGCGCCACCAAAGGGTGTGCGGTCATGCTCACTCGCACAAAACGTAGATCATCTGCATACCAGCACTCACTCGAGCAATTTACAAAGTTTCACGGTTGTAGCACGTTTTCTTCAGGTGCGCAAATTTCATTGTCCGTAAGGGTATGTGTTCAATTTATGTAGTACGGCAATCATGTATACGAATCTCCATGGCAAGTTACTATTTCTTCTCGCAATTTCAGCTTACTTTTTTTTATTTGCTTTCATAAGGCTGTTTATTAATTCTAGTTTGTAACTGTCACAAAATACTTCTCTCTCTCCATCTCTGTCTATCTCTCTTTCTCTCGCATCTTTTAAAACTATAACTACAAAAATCATGTGTTTCGACCACTGTCTTAGAAATTCTCCCAGAGGTACTCCCTCTACTTCCCAGATGTAAAAACACTAAATTTAACAAAAAAAATCATTTTATCTAACAAAATTTCATTGAATTCGAGAAATTGAAGTAGGTTTATCCAAGTTCCTTAAAATCTTGGATGATTGCACCCGCCATATGTTCTGACTGCTTAAGTATTGAAAATGGGGAAGTCTAAAGGGTGGGCTGAAAGAAATTTGGGCGACCTGAAGGCCGCCCCAGCCCACCCGTAGCGTGGCGCATGCTCTGGGCCAGTAGACCTTATGCTAACTCAAGAAAAAAATAAGTATATATATACTTGTACTTCATTATTCTCGTAGAAGAAAACCGAGTTATACTAAAACCGCAAATTTTGTTTGCCACTTTGTGCTTCGTTCCTTTTCTCCGTTTGAAAGTAATTTGATAAAAAATGAATGTTCCCATTCTCTTTAATTTCTCTCACTTTGTGAATTTGCACTGAAATTCTTGCAGTTCTGGACATTTCACTTCTTTCAAGAATTTCTTCGTAATTATTTTGTTAATAATAGGTAAGTCTTGAAAAAGAAATTAATTTTGGTCACATTTGGGTTTTCGTTCGCACTAAAAGTTAAGAAATTATTGCAAATCCTGAATTCAGTTATCGAAATAAAATTCATATGAATGGAATAAAGTCTTCGACAGTTTCTTTCAGAGAATGCACCTTGTCTGTTGCTTCTCCACAACGGAAGTAACTTTGTTCTTACATTAAATTTTACTACGGATCTGCGGTCCAGGAAAATGGGTAAGATGTTGTTAATTACAGCCTCAACACAAAAAAACTGCAATGATTCGTGTATGAACGATTTTTACACAGTAAGCAGTGATGCTGACATGCTGTAATTTTAGGGATGAGATAACTTGATAATTTTCCCGAAAATGGGCTGCACAAAATAGGTTCCAGGGCCGTTTTTGGATCACCAGTCCGCCACTGGAAATCAGAGATAGAGTTCAGGAAAGTACATTTGTCAGAGCCAATAGCGAGCAATTTAATCCAAATGCCCTTCACTACCGTAAAGTGATTGTCACTCACCCTTCACGATTGTTTAGTTTTTCTCTGCTGTTTTCTCTCCGAGCAGTATAATCACAACCCCACAGAGTAGCCACTTACTACAACTTTATTTTAACTTCCGTCAAGACAAAGAAGTTCACACTCTCTTAGAATCTTTACCCTTCACAAGAAGCCTAATTGCATGATCCGATTGCATCGTCTCATTTCTACAGTATTTCTGTGGGGAGAGGGGGTCAACGCCCATCTTGAGCAGCTCTATGGGCTATAAGCAATCGCCTGTCCTTAAATTGAAATCACTGCTTTCAGGAAGGGAACAGAGCTAGTGCCATCGTAGAAACACACCACCTATGTCTCATCCGAGACTCAAATTCGGTCCTAGCTAGGACAAATGGCAAAAGCAATCACCTCCGTTCCCTCGACCACCGGAAAGGTCATCTCTGCCGTTCGAACTTTCGGTTAAAGTACAAGGGGCATCCTGAAAGTAATACCTCCTCCTCAATAACTTTTAAAATTTGGGAGTGATTTCAATGAAACTGCGCTGACATGTACTATGGTATGTTACCAATGTGGGAACAAATTTTTCTTTCAGAATCGAAAATAAAGACCATGTATGACAGAGAAAAGCAGTGAGCCGTAATTGAATTCCTGGGAAAAGAGGGATGTGAGGCTCCAGAAATCCACAGAAGACTCTTGGCGGTGTGCCACAATCGATATGAGTGATGTTCGAAGATTAATGAAGTTTTGAGAGGGAGAAAGTTCAGTGTCGGACAAACAACGGAATGGAAGACCCGCAACTGCAGTGACAGATGCGAACAGGCAAAGAATGAAAGACCTCATTACACCTGATCTTCGTGTTACCATCCAGGAGTTGCAATAATAAACAGTGCTCATTATGTGCAGAACTTGAAGAAGCTAAAGGAAGCTATCAGAAGGAAAAGACGTGACATTCCACTTCATAGTGTTGTTTTAAACCATGATAACTTACGTCCCTACACCTCAATGGGGACTTCAGAGGTTGTTGCCAAAAAGGGATGGACTGTGATGCCCCAACCACCTTAAAGTCTTGATTTGGCTCCATCAGACTTTTATCTGTTTTCCCCGTGAAAAAACACCCTTCGCGGGGAACGTTTTAACGATGTGACAGACATTAAACTGGCTGAGAGCTCATTGGGAAAACGACAGCCTCAGGAATATTTCCAAAGGGGATTTCACCAATGATTTCAAAGATGACGGAAATGTATAGAAAGTGATGGACAATACTTTGAATCGGCTAGCATTATTATCAATATGTCCAAGTATTTTGCCATCAAGTTTAACATTTTTGCTGCTACAAATAAAATTCTTATGAGGGACGATGCCCTAATACCAGTAGTTTGCATACAAAATATAGTTTTTTCTAATGTTGCATTGTGAAAACACAAGTTTGTCCGCGACGGGCATCGAACCCTTTGTCCACTCACTCCGGAGTAAGTCGCTCTCCCAACTGAGCTACGCGGACAGAATGTCTCCCCGCAGACTTGCCGTCTTGACACATGTTTTCACCTCTGTAGTACGTCACAGCATACATGAGCGCCTGAACAAATTCCTTTGCCCTGCTTTTCTTCCCAGCTAACCCCGAAAAGTAACTTGGCGATCCTAAGCCCCTTATACAAATCTGGTTACATGTCCTGTGCAACGGGCGAAAGTTTCATGATTCTGCTGTGAAAAAATGCTATTTTTCAAGATAACGTTTTTACTTCTTTCCAGGTGTTTTGCTCTAATTTAGATTGTTGAACTGAAAAAATTCAGTTATTCCTTCATAATGAGCGGCGCCAAACTCGTCGCGGCAACATGCGCCGCAGAATAAAGGCAGAGTGGGCATTTTGTTTCGGGTTCCCTAAGCCACAAGCATCATGTAGGGCTATTTGTTGTTGCTTCTTCTATCATTTCTTACAGAGGGTGAGTCGAAAGTTTTGCAATATTTGGATCACTTTATGTCTTCATACGTACCTTTTACGACGAAAGCTGACTAGCATTCAAAGTATAGGCCATCATGTTGCACCGTCTTTAGCCATCTGTCTGCCTGTTCTTTGATTCCGCGGCGGTACTAGTTCTTGTCCTTCGAGGCAAATAACTCCTTCACCCCAGCTGCGACCTCCTCCTGGTTGTCGAAGTGCCGCCCGCAAAGGACTTGGGTCATGGACCGGAACAAGTAATAATCCGACCGGGCAAGGTCTAGGCTATACAGTATGTTTGGTGTGGCATCAATTCGATGACCTCAAGTTCCTGGAGTTTTGCTCGGGTCGCTCGCGCCGTATGAGGCCGAGCTTTGTCCTGCTGGCGCGCTTTCTGTTTACCAGTGCCGGATACTTCTCCTCCAAAACGGTATACATCCGCTCCAGCTGTTCCGAGTAGAGGTTAGCGTTGATGGTCCGACCGTCTGGAACAAATTCGTAATGGAGTATCACCTCGAAATTCCACCAGACGCAGAGCATCACCTTGTGCTCGAAGCGTCCACGTTTGGCAACAGGTTCAGGATGTTGGCCCAGGGCTCAACCACTGCCGTTGTGTGTTAGGATTAAGGAAATAGACCAGCTTTTCATCGCACGTAACAACTCTCTTGATGAAACGTACATCGCGAGGGTTTTCTAGGAGTTTCGTGCCCACTTCCACTCGGAGGTTTGCTTCAGCTGGCGTCAGTTTGTGAGGGACATAATGCGGCAGCTCCTGCAGACCTTGCCGCTGTCCTGAAGAGGACGAAACACGATGGTCTGTGATATGCCTAGCTCGCCTGATAATTTCCGAGTGCTGGTTGTCGGATTTGCATCTACGACCTGGCGCACGGCATCCGAATCCACGGTTCGCGACCTACCTGACCTTGGCTGATCGTCGAGGTTTCTGCCACCTGAACGAAATTTCTTGAACCATCTGGATGCGGTGCTGCGGTCTACGGAACCTTCTTCCCCTTTCTCATGACAAATGTTTCGTGTTGCTTGAGCAGCGGTATGGCTGAGTTCAAACTCGTAAAGCAAAAGTTCCCTAAATAGCCGGTCGTGGCTGTTCATCTTTTAGGCGTCCCAACCACAGACAGAACGACGTCATGCAATGCTGTTCACAGCAACAAATACCACTTTATATCCCTTTTGACTGACAGCAGTGAGCAACTTGAACTACTTTAAATTCGTGACATACCCGCCGCAGCACATGCGCTTATGCAAATATTGCAAAATTTCGACTCACCCTCTGTTAAAAAATAGCGTTTTAATATTATATAACGAAGTAAATTTCTCCGTCATTTTTGTCCAAGCCGGGGATCTAGCCCGAGTCCACTTATTCCGGAACAAGTCGCTCTTATAACTGAGCTACGCAGACGTTCGTTCTTGCTGCTATCTGCCTCTATGTCGTGTGCGTCCTGCGGGTCCGGCACGTCACATCCTCCCCCCGAAAGAGGGCCGGGGCGTGGCCCACAGGTCAGCCGTGACCATGAATCGTTGAAGGCAGCCATCCGCTGTAGAACGTGCACTTGAGAACTCTCAGTCAATCTAGTGTGTGGAATGCAACGTCACACACATTTATTTTTCGAAGCGCTGGAGAAGGGATTCTCTTATTTTTCCTATCTCGCGGTGTGGAAAGAACATCACACCATTGCGAGATTTTTAACGGCCGGGTCATCCGGGAAGTTTGGGCGCCATAATAACGAACTAAATTTCTCCCTCAGTTTTGTCCACGCCGGGGATCGAACCCGAGTCCACTTATTCCGAAACATGTCGCTCTACCAACTGAGCTACGCAGACGTTCGTTTTGACTGCTATCTGCCTTTATGTCGTGTGCGTCCTGCGGGGCAGGCACGTCACAATTACTTTTTTCTTTTTTTCCTTTCCTTTCTTTTCTTACTGCTTTTTTTTTTTTTTTTTACATTTTTAAAATAAAACATAGTTCCTAAATGATAGTAAAAGATAGATTTATGTATTATGTAGCTCTATAATAATGCAGAATATCGGTGATTCCTCCATTCTTGTTAGGAGTGTTTCTTTTTCTTTCTTTCCTTTCCTTTCATACCTCTTTTTTTTTTTTTTTTTTTTTACATTTTTAAATGAAACACAGTTCTAAATCCTAATAAAAGATAGTTTGATGTATTATGTAGCTGTGTAATAATGTAAATCATCTATGCTTCCTCCATGCTTGATAGGTTAAAGCGCCGATCATTCAAAGTGCCGTTGTGGTGGAGATTTTAAAATTTATTACCTGAACACTTTTCTGTGAGGTATGTGTTGCTAATGCGATCATGTTTCACAACAGCCGTGGTCAGAACGCATCCCGCACGTACCTTAGAAGAATAGGCTGGCATAACCAGTGCTTGGAGGGGAGGGGAGGAAAATTACGAAACGCTGGTCAGACAGCTCAACTTGAAAGCATTCTTTATTTAATTTTTAACAATGAACCTAGCAGTATTGCTTAACGAAATTCTGCAGTGATAAATAACTGAAAAACAAATGTAGGCAATAGGCAAAATAGAGTAGAAACCTAAAAGAAAAAAAAAAAAAAAAAGGAAAGAAAGGAAGAACGAAGCGTTAGAGGAATAATTACTTTAGTCAAAAGCTTCCTCTTAGAATTAGCGTGAACTCATCCTACAATATATGACACGGGATCCTCTCTGCATTTCTTTTTACATTTTTTTTTCTTTTTCACCCACTCTGTCTGTCTTTCACCCCCTTTATCTCTCTCTCTCTCTCTCTCTCTCTCTCTCATTCAGTTACAGTTCCCTTCGGCTTCCCTTACTGTGTTCCTTCCTAACTCTACATAATTCTCTGTTCCAGTCTTTGCTTTCCCCCTCTTTTTATCATTTTTTCTTTCCTTATTCCTATCTTTCTCTTTATCTCCCTCTTTATATTCCCCTCGTCTTCCTTTTTCCTTTCTTCTACAGCCTGTCCTCCTTTCTGTCTTTTTCTCTGGCTCCTTGTCTTTTCCACTGGCTTTTTCTGGCAGTTTTCACCCTCCCTTCTTTCTACATATATTTTCTTTGCTTTCTTATTTCTCTCTACAACCTCTCTCTTACTTTTCGGTAGTCTCTCATTATCATATTACACTTCAGTCTTTCATTCAAACAGAATTTACAGTCTTAGGAAATTAATCATTTGTAGCTATATAAATAATAATTTTCAAAATCCGACTAATTTTTTTTTCAAGGCACGGTTGTAACTACGACTGCTTTGAGCTTTGTAACCTTTTGCGATCAACTTACGAATTAAACAATTTTTTGGATTTTTACTGAAAAAAAAAAAAAAAAAAAAAAGAATATTTCGTTTTTTCCTCGTCGATAGACTAAAACCTCACCTTTACCTGTTCTTGGCATGACATTTCCTTCGAATTTTCTTTAAAAACGTACATTTCTTTAATTGTTAAATGTGTCTAAACATTAGGGAAAAGTGTATTTCTCTTATGACAATGCTTAGACAGTGCTTTACCTCTGAACAACTTCCTGGAATGTAAAAATTAAATAAGTATTATACCGACAGCTGTGTTAGCGTTCCCCTAAACAACACTTTGAACACTAAAACATCTTCATATTTAACTCTTAAGATCAATTCTTCTGGGGGAAAAATGCAGCAATGACCGAGTTTCTTCAACTAGCTTCACACTGGTCGACAACAGCAAATCTCTACGAATTGTACAGGTACTGACACGAACTCTTTTGAAGAGTTGTAATCTCTTGTTGCTCTTCCTGCAGTATGTTGTTGCTTTACAAGATACTGACTCAGCTTTTGCCCAACTGAGTAGGTGTGAAGTAGCATTATTATGTAATAATATTTAATGTTATTAATTTTTAAAATCTCGTAAATATTATTTTAATAATTTTTAAAATCTCATAAACACTTAGTATTTAATAGTATTTAAAAAAATATTAAAATTAAACTTTATTATCTAATAGCACTACTACACACCTCCTCGTTATAACCGTTCATTATATATATATATATATATACTATAAAGATACCTAAGCAAAAAATACTTCGTTTTAAATTCTAAAATTTTTTCCTTAGTCTTCAGTTTTGCTCTTAAGTATATATATATATATATATATATATTCTATAAAGAAGATACCTAAGCAACCTTCGTTTTAAATTCTAAAGTTTTTCCTTAGTCTTCAGTTTTGCTCTTAAGTTATCATCATCATCATCATTGTCAACCATTATCAATCCACTGCTGGACGAAGGTCTCCCCAAGTTTCCTCCACAACGGTCTGTCTTGTGCCAGTCTCCTCCATGTCACTCCCGCATATTTACGAATTTCATCCACCCATCTCCCATGTGGTCTTTTTCTGGGTCTTTTCCTGTCCCTTGGAATCCAATCTAAAATCTCGGCTGTCCATCTATGGTCTGTCCTTCTGGCAGTATGTCCAGCCCATTTCCATTTCAGGGATTTAACTCTGATCATGATGTCTTCCACTCTCGTCATTTTTCGGATCCACGAGTTCCTCTTCTTATCTCTCCTGGTTATACCAAGCATGCACCTCTCCATGCTGCTTTGAGTTGTCTGCAGCCTTTGTATGTCTCTTTTAGTTAAGGTCCACGTCTCTGCACCATACGTAAGCACTGGAAGGATGCATTGATCAAACACTTTTCTTTTAAGACATAATGGCATATTGCTCTTGAAAATTATGCTGTTTCTTCCAAAAGCTCTCCAGGCAAGTTTTGTACGCCGATTAATTTCTTCATCAATGTGACCCTCACTTGATATCTGCTGTCCAAGATAAACGTACGTATCTGTTATCTCCAGTTTTTCTCCATCAATCGATAAATCTTCATTTCTTGTAAAAGCATTGAACATCACTTTTGTCTTCTGAAAGTTCATTTTTAATCCCACTTCTTTACTCTTGTCAGCAAGTTCCTGGATCATACTCTGCAGCTCTGATGGGGTAGTTGCAAAAATGACTACGTCATCAGCAAAACGAAGGTGGGTTAGATAATCTCCATTAATCTTTATCCCTTTGTTTTCCCAGTTCAGTGATTGAAAGACATTTTCCAATGTGGCTAAGCATGTGTATTCCAACGGAATAGGAGTAGCCGGTTTATGGTGAGAAAAAGGGATCCAGTAAAAACAGTCCTGCTGGCACAGCACTATGTTGCCGCCGCCCAACCGTCAATAAAATGTCCCGGCGGCCACCACATGGGCCAGCAGCGGGCAAAAAGTGGCACCCCCATCAGTTGTCGTATGCCAGAACAGGGCCATTAGTTATCCATCACAGGCAGTAGCTGCCACAAGCGGCCCTGCAAGCACGTGCCATAAATGATGGCTAGCCTAATGTGGTCAGCTAGTTTCCCGCAGTGGCAGCCGGCAATCACGTGATGTAACTGATGGCTTGCTGAATATTGCCCACCAATTTCCCAGTAGTAGCCATAAAAAAAATAATAAAATGAAGGGCAACCGCAGATTCCCAAAGCATAAAACCTTTTTTTTTTTTTTTTTTCGCGTTACGAAACTTCCGCATTACAACACTGCGCTGGGGAAATTTTCTGAACAGGTCCTAAAAAACGCCCGTTTGGATCTGGGTGGAAACGAACCAAGGACTCTCTGCGCAGGAAACGGGACTGATTTGCCACGCACGAGCGTTTGCTTGAAGCTAAGCCTCTTTCCTGCGGAATGTGTATCGAATGGTTCTTTTTTTAATTTTACAATATTGCGAGGTATTTTTCATAAATGCTAGTTTCATATAACTCATAAATTTATTTTTTCAACGTAACAATTTTGTTTTTTGTTTTTTGCCTTAAGGGAACTTCACTCATTTTCAACGGGTGTACTAACTTAAAGGCGCTTTCCAAAGTTTCGTGCTGTTCTTGTCGTCTTGAAAGGCGATTGTTGAATTAATATTACCCGTTCGTGTTACATTCCGTTACATTTTTTACGTTTTCTCTTTCCTTTCCGCTGTCCGAAGCTACCTTTCTTTTAAAGAGGAAAGATATTGTTACACAGCGCTAGCAGTGTTCCTGCCGAGTCGGCCGGTAACGGTGCTTGGAACCTGAAGTACAATTTAGTTGGCCGCGGCACCAGGTGAGAATCTCAGGTGCACTGCTGCACTCAAAGATTCACACCAGAACATAAAAAATAAAAAGTTGAAGAATGACCCGAAGCATAAGGCTTGGGTGAATCCACCGTGTGAACAAAATAACAACAACAAATAAAAAATAAAATAAACTAAAAAAACGATACTTTGGGATCAGAGTTGTGATGAGGTTCACCCGCAATCACCAATTCGTGACTGAGTGTAGTGGTCCGGATCTTACTCCGGTACATTCAATCCCCAACCAGCCAGAACAACACTCACTTTAGCAAATAACACATGATTCACAAATACACAACACAACATTTAATTACGTTCTGCGAGATTTAAACAGATACGGCGCTCTCTGGGCGTATAGACAATTGCCCCTCTTATGTGGGCAGCATACGGTGTCACACTTTACTTTCGGAAGACACAAGCCGACTGAGTCTCCACTGGACTATCTGAACAAGAGATACTGCTCGTTAACACACTAAATAGAGCAGGAGGTGATATTCATATACAATTGCTTAGAGAATGAAAAAAAAATTATTTGCAAACGATCACATTAAAAATACTCGCGACATAAAATACACAAGCACGTTAATTTGCGGTATACGATTATAGGTGCGAAATACTGCCAAAGTTAATTAACTAAATCTAATAAGCATGCACATGCAGATCCCTTCCCCGCTCACGTTTGGCCCTGAACCAAAGTTAAAAGAAACTGTACCGCCCAGCGGAATTTGTGGCCACACCCTCTCTCTTATTCATGTAAAAAAAATAATCAGGAATGGGCCCTGTAAGAAATTGAAATCTGTAAGTGCAGGTATTTAATCTGAGGTTCAGTCACTCAGCATTACTGCATCTATGTCCATGCAGCTTTGGGTGTCGGGATGGCACAAGTTCGCAGATGTGCGAAGAAAGAAAAAGGAAATATTCATCTACTTACAGTTTCGTGACTTTGCTGTGCAAATCCAGTGTGCATCACATAATATCACACGACAAAAAATAACACGCACACACACACAGACACTTGCACCATGTGGCAGCACCGATGATTCAACACTTCACTTTGACGCTTGATGTAAATGAAGCACACAATTAAAATGGTAATATCACGCCGCACTTTGTTGCAATTATTAGAGTGCACACTGATCTATTCTCGTGACGATTTGAAGGTGGCCGTTAAACAAAATAGGCCCTCTCACATCTGCTGTTGCGGTTTCCAAGATTGATTTTCTGTGTTCCTGGGAAATGATTTCTGCTGTCGTGAGGAAATGATTCTGACCATCAACTGTTTGGAGAGTGGTACCCCCTCACTTCCGCTGCTGCTATAGTAGATTCCGTCCGTCGCTACCTTCCGTCCTTTTTGACCATTCATTCCCAATTCAGCCAGTTCCTTTCCGTTAGCATAACATCTACCCTGCCTGAGTACGCAGTTCAAATATGCCCCTCGCAGGTTTTGTTTCCATTTTTTTTATCGAGTTGCGACCGCCAGCCCTGAGATTGATTTTCTCGGCCGAGCGAAATCAGACGTGCTTTTACCTTAAACGTATATCAGCAACTGCTGACCGAAAACAACGCTCGAATTCACCCCTATTCTTTTCGGCGATTCTATGCTCTTAATTGCCCATTGTCCCTCGCAGACGTCAGAGTATCTTTCTCGCTGACATAGTTATGTGTCTGCTGAGGGTCTCTTGGCCCACCCACTGAAGTAAACATACGGACCACAGCGTTAAGCTACAAGCGGAAAGAAGAAAAAAAAAGAAAAGTGAAAAACCACTTCGAACATTGCTGCTTCCATCCGCATTCAAAAGCACATTTCCCTAGTTCGTTTTGCAGTCCCTCGAAGACACTTGAGATAGGAATTTTTATGTTTCACTTCAGGGCTATGTGTGAGGTCTAGCAATTCAAAATGGCAAAAATATTGCGTTTCTTGCCTTCAAGAGCATTGGAGCGACTTCCTAATTATCCCGCAATTTTGTTAATTAATTTTAGAGAACAGCCGAAAGAAAAACAACGTAAATGAGAAATAAATAAAAAAAACTGAACTGTAAAAGAACATGTGAGCCTGCCGAACTGTGATTCCTAGCTGCCTCATACCATACGCGACATGGCGGACAAATTTTAAAGTTTTCTTCAGGTTTTAGGTTGGAAGGGGGGGGTGTCCACTGTAACAATATTTTATTTTACGTCTCGTTTTTTTTAGAAGTAAATTCCTCTAGCCTTGTGTGTTCAACCCATTGATAAATACATTATATCCACATAGCGTTACTTTTTTTTTCAAATAATTGATAAATTTTGTACGCGTATAATTCTTTTTTTTTTTTTCCTAACATAACGTTATGTTTTTCCAGGTCTTTTGTTTCAAGCGGTTTAATGTATGTTAAAACTAAAGATTGCACCGAAACTATTTCTTGTTGTTCATGGGAATGGAGTAGGTGTATTTCATGGCTGCAATCTAGTATTTCATGGCTTAATCTGATATCTTAGTCGACGTGGCATTTCATTTTAGGAAATAAATTCGCGTCTCAACATATGTTTTTTTTTCTTAACATCCACTAAAATAACATAACAAGAAATATTTTCACGTCTTCAACTAACTGCTACCACGAGAGATACAGCACGTGTTGCTTCTGCACATGCGCAGTCCCGTTGCTTATACCTGGTGTTGGGGTTGCACGGTTGCCAGCTACGGGCCACTAGTGGCGCTTACCTGGATGCCTGCAATTCACGGTGATGAAGCAGGGCCATCAATGGCTGCCAACTGATGGCGCTGCTACCAACGGACCGCAACCGGGCCGTGAGCGGCAGATTTCAGCCAGCAGTGATGCATCACTGCTGATGGGTCACTGCTGGCCGCTTATAACGGAGGTTTGGCGGCCAGCAGTTTCCCAACACTTGTGTTTTTGCTAGGATCCGACCCAGTATGGAAGGATATTATTTTTTTCAGAGGGGCAAAGTTTTAATACTTTCCCATCGGAATTGGAGTATTGTGCTTAGGGCTAAATGGGGAAAAAGATATGGTTCTCGAGGAAGTGAGGAATGGGGGATATAGGCGAAGAAGTTGCAGAGGTGAATCGCGCGAGGTGTGAGAAGGAAGTAGGGAGTTTTGACGTCCTGGGGGATGATAGTAAACGTAGGTACAAAATGGCTTGAATCCTTTGATCGGCATTCTAAATTAAAGGAATGACTAAATAAAAAGTGCTCGAACATTCCTAAATTTCATTCCCTCAATTTCGTGACGCTTGTCTTTATGCCGCCGTGCTCACTGAGCTTGCAACAGTTGGGAGAGAAAACCCACTAGGTACTGTTGTGGTGTTTTTATTTCCAGCTTGGATTCATTCTTATTGCCTAATTGCAACTGTACTTTTATAAGGAAGATATATCACGAAGAAAGCAGTGAACTCATTTATGACTTTTGACGAAGTGTTTATTTCAGCTGAAGCTTGGTATTATATTCTCATCGGTTTTGTTCTGGAATTATCTTATATTTGTTAACTCTTTAATGTATCACACTGCTTTTTCTGTTGTTATTTTTTTAATCTGGCTTCGCTTTCACTCACCGTTTTGCAGAGGCTGAAAGCAAAATAAAAAAATTAAAAGGAGTTGAATGTTGAAAAAGCTGTTTATAACTATACTTATTATTATTGCCTCACTGACAGCATAAGAGGAAAAAGATTATTCGCAGTTTTCGATTAATATTGCCGGTTTTCTGGTGATTAAATATGCGTGTTCTGCGATCTTTCCAACTAGCAGAAGTTTTGCATACTTGGAAATCGGAATGTTTATTCGTTGTTATTCAGCTAGATTTATTGGAAAGTAGAGAAAGCCAGTCATTCAATGAAATATCGAGTGGCGCGTGTGAGATACAATTGTGTGCCAGCAATATTTAAAACAAAGGGTGATTTACACTCGGGCATACTTACAGGTGCTTGAAATGCGCCGTCCTTTCAACAGCAATAAAAAAAGGAACTGCCCTCGTGGGGTGTAAATTAAGTTCCCGCTCCACTTCATCTTCAGCCACTCCATTCCCATGCTGAACGGCCACGACTCTTCCATAAACTGCAGCAAAGTACCCGTATTTCAAAAGAAAAATTGAAAAGGGAATGCAGAATGCGGCAGTTCTTTCACGAGGTATTCTTCCTGTTCACACCCGTGTCGAGCGCTTATTTCTCATCTCTCTCATCCTTTTTTTTTTTTTTTTTGTTTTTTTTTTGTTTCCCCCTCTCTCGCTGCTCTGCTGCCGATTAGCCATTACATAAGATTACGTTCGATCTGGTCTTCCTGAAGCAGTAACCTCTGAGCGCGGAATACAAACCCCATCACGCTCTCCTCCCCACCAGATTTATTTTTCGATTCTTTGGCATTCTCCTGACAGCATCCCGCCGACAAGAATCGGGTCCGTAGATTTTATTGCCGCCCTTAGTTTTGGTTTTTCTCCAATCTTTCTTTCTCCTTCCAGCTCATGATTCGCGGAGGAAAGATGATCAACAGTAAATGTTGGACAAGTCGCTCTTGAGTGTCACAATTTACAGAGACAGCGTCTCTGGGAAGTTACCCCCTAACACAGCAAGGAACCGCGCTTCCCGTTTCTATGGAAATGTTGATTGTTGGTCATTGAAAGACCCCACGCATCGACAACATACATCCCCATACGCAGTGGCGACGCGGGGAGTACGTGGGGAGGATACCGTTGATAAGTAAAGAGAACTGCTACCATCAATAAGCAGCTGACAGTGGTCGTGTGGCGGGAACCTGTGGACAACAAACACTGGCATGCCCGCTGCTCTGACCACGACCGCCAAGACTAAGCCGATTAGGGCTCTTTATGACAGTTCTGCCAAGTAATCTGTTCCTGCGGCACACTTACTCTCAGGGACATGATCACTGTCCTGCTGGGATAGATACCAGATTACTTGATCACCTTTCTACTTTAGGAGGGTCACGTGACAAAGTGTGGTATTCTAAAAGAGCATGCGAAAATGTCGTTTCTTGTTGGTTTGTTTTTTCATACTCAGCTCGGCCACATAATCGGTTTACCAAACGAAAATCTAGGCGTCACCTCCTATTTTATGTATTTTATGTTTCTCACCAGGATTAGAATTCCCCCTCTCTCTCTCGCTTTATAATTAATTTGCGTTTTATGGGCGCTCGGATTTACTGTCGCATTATCAACATTGACGAAACGTGAGTGTAGTTTTTCTCTTTACGAAGTCTCACTTTGTCCATAAAAGTGCCACTTTGTTGACTGTGCAAACACTATTCTTATTTATGCCTCGCTCTACTCACTTATCTTCATGGAAGTCATGAAATTTTTAATACCTACTGTACACAAGCAGAAGTGTAATCCGTGATCAGTGACCGTAGAAAACAGTAAAAAATATTGAAGTTCATTCTTTTCATAGTAATTATTTGCAATTGCTTTGCAACATGAGAGGCATCAGAATTAAGTTCAGTGTTAATATGCGGCTCATGGAAGGTTTAAAATGAAACAAATTTCAGCACGAAGCTTTTGATGGTTCAAGGCCGCAAATCAGTTTGTTCTCTGTCTATCTATCTTCCTCGTAATGCAGTCCCGATCCAGTGGTTGGTTGAAATGAAATTTGAGTTCTATTACAAAAGAAGGAAGCTGGATAGAAACTGTTTGACGGCTTCCTGATTGTCCTGTCTTCATCGCTGACTCAAATAGAGAAATGCTCTCCATTGGCGCACCAACGGAGGGGGCTTTGGGGTCTTAAGCCCCTCCAAGGAGATTAAAAACGACGCACGTCACAAATTAAACTTTCAAAAATATTATTTTACATGTTCAAAAAATTACATAGTTTCTGACATAGTGTCTTCTTCTCAAAGCCCCAAAGAGATTAAGAGCAACGTACGTCACAAATTAAACATTCAAAAATATTATTTTACATGCTCAAAAAATTACATAGTGTCTTTTATTATATGGTATCTTCTTCCCAAAGCCCCAAAGAGATTAAGAGCAACGTACATCACAAATTAAACATTCAAAAATATTATTTTACATGTTTAAAAAGTTACGACTTACCATCCTTGTCACATTTACGCCAAAAATCGGATTGTCATCTTCCAAATTTGTATTATATGGCGAAATCCCGTATTTCTTTCATGATTTATCTGCTTCTCCTGGCAAACACGGGATAAGATTCTTAACCTCCAGATTCGCTAAACAAGAATGCCGGTTGCTTCGACTAGCGAATCCTATGATGGTTAAATTCAAATTGATCGGAAACTTGAAACTTGGTCGTTCTGGGTGGTGTAGTGGTTAGCATACCTGGGCGTTTTCTGGGAGACGCGGGTTCGAGTCCCGCCCCAAGACGATGAAAATTTTTTTCAAAGTTTTCGGATATTATCTGACTTACCATCCTTGTCACATTTACGCCAAAAATCGGATTGTCATCTTCAAAATTTATATTATTTTACATGTTCAAAAAATTACATAGTGTCTGGCATAGTGTCTTCTTCCCAAAGCCCCAAAGAGATTATGAGCGACGTACGTCACAACCGTATATAAACTATAGGCATACACACATATATATATATAGCCACCTCCAACAGGAATTCCTGTGTGCGCCGCTGATGCTCTCAAAGGCTTTCTCTATTGCAAATATATATATATTTGTCTGACTTATTACAATAGTGCGAGCATTTTAAAATACACAAATGAAATGCGGATTCTTGAGTACTGTCGAAGTACTTTTCCTGCGCGTTACAACACAGATCCAATTAAATTCAGCCTTATGAGCCAATTCCTACTTTTAAAACGTATCTGTCTCTCATTGTTCAAGTATCTATCTTGATAGAACAAACTGAAAAAATTCAACGTGGAAACATCCCATAAGCGAAAAAATATTTTTCTTTGTCATTTTAGCGGCATTTTCTGCAAGAATGATTAAAACAGTGGTGATGGGCTCGATCACGAACAAACGCTTATGGTTTTTGTATGTGAAGAATGTCGTTCTCTTTTTATCTTTATTTTTACCAATTTTGCCCTTGCTGTATGATAGAGCAGTAGGCATCAACATTTGATATTAATCGTACTAAATAAGAAGAACATGGCCATGGCCGCCCATAGGGAGGGGAAAGGGGAGGCACTTGCCCTATCCTGGAAATCTGACTATGCAATTTCCCGGTCTTGGAAGGTACTACAAAGATTTTTGCGATAACATTATTTCTGATTGCTTATTTTTCTGCTGGACTTGTGAATGCGTGTGTATGAAGTAAACGTTGGAAAAACATTGTGAATTTACAGTAGAAAGTAGTGATCTTAAATTTTTGTATTGAATGTTACACAGCAGCGTAGATACGTACAGCATGAAATGCGAAGGAATGAAAAATATGTCATTCTCTGCAGCAGCCTCATTCACTGCTTGACAAAAATCTGAAATTGTTTCCAAAACTTTTTCTTGGTGACCGACTGAGTGATAACTGGTATTGCATGGCCCATGGTTACAGGAAGCCGAAAGGAGCGAGCCTCAGAAGAACAGCAAATAATTTTCGCTATTGTCTCAACAAGCTGTCAAATTCGCTTTATTTTTATGTAGGTTTGGATCTTCTGATTTGCAGTTAAATTTATGTGTTGTATGTGTGGTAAACACATTTAGACAACAAAGAGAGCCAGTGAAAATTTGCATGAGGTATTGTTTGTATGTTGTTTATAGTTATAAATGGGGAGCTAGGCTAAGCAACGACTTAACCCTCCAGGTGGCAGGAGGTTTGGAAGATTGAAAATTTGTCACACGTATAACAGGATAGTCCCCTAAAAGCGTCCGGTCTTTCTGTAGTATTCGTCGTCGTTAAGATGCCCATATATGCATTCTCATCCTGAGCATGAAATTTTTTTGACGCAAAATTGCGTTCTTGCGGCTTTTGAACAGGTTTTCGATGAACGTATTATTGCCTCGTCACCGTTTTGGACACAGAAATTTCCGAACGTATATATGCGTGCTTGCCACCTGAAGGGTTAATCACAGCAACATTGTTCTGAGAAATTCAGTTTTAAAGATTTTACACAGCACATACTCATATCTACAGGCACATAAAAATAGCAATCATGTTATAAAAATAAAAATACATGTATTTATATAAAAAGCAAAAGAGCCACCTGAAACTACTTAAGTCATTTTTTCACTCAAATGACCAATTTCTGTTTGCCTCCTCCTGAAAACTTAGTTATGGGTGCTCAAGAACATGACCGTCTTTTGCCTAAGTAATTCAGACTTCAATGACCTATGGCACATAAGGTGCGTCGCATAAATATAGAGAAAGTGGACTTTGCGCCGTGAACACAATGTGAATATAGATAGGAAGCTGAAGTGGTACGTAATTAGACATAACCCTACAACAAACGTTTCGATACGTCGAGATGACCGGATTGTGTGAAAAGAACACCACAAAGTGAAATAGTGTAATTTTAGGTGTCTCATAAATATAAAGACAACTATGTAAAGTAGCCATATGCAAATGAGATGTACGAATTAGCATGTTGTACCCATGCACATGGGTCGTAATTTGGTACAGCCTACAAAAGACAGCGGACCTGCCGTCAGACATTCATTTGCCGAAATGCCATGGAACAGTCAACTTCCTGGTGAGGAGGTGCAGAAGATTTGGAGACTGAGAGCAAATGGATTGCCTGTAGCAAAAATTTTTAAAGCCATGGGGAGGAGTAGGGCAGTCATTTATAAGACTTTATCGAAACGCGGTGAGTTAACTGCCAGAAAACGGCCTGGAAGGCCTCGAATAACAACCAAACGAGATGATCGTGCCATCATGCGTTTAGTTTCATCCCAAAGGTTATCACTACGTCAAGTTTCTCGGACTGTTGGTGTCACCGTCTCAAAGGACACAGTTCATCGACGAATCAAGGAAAGCCGCAACATTGTGCTTCGTAAAATGCACCGTCTGCCACACCTCACGCGGCGTCACAAGGAAACTAGATTGTTATGGGCAAGTAGCCACATGCACTGGACGGACGAGTGGATTACAACTATTTTCTCCGATGCAAAAAAGTTCAACCTGGACGGCCCTGACGGTTGGAACTGCTATTGGCATGATTTACGACGTAAGCCACTCACCTTCTTCAGCAGACAGAAAGGAGGGGGATCTGTGATGGTCTGGGGAGCTTTTGCGTTCAATGGGACAACGGATATCGCTTTTCTGTAAAGGCAGGCAAAACTCCGAAACGTATCAGGACATATTCAGCAGCCACCTTCTACCGTTTGCCGAAACTCTAGCGGGTGTTGATTATCTGTTTCAGCAAGACAATGCCTCTATCCATTGGTCTGCATCAACGAAAAGCTGGTTTAACACTCAAAATGTGACCGTAATGGATTGGCCAGCACTCAGTCCAGATCTGAACCTTATCGAGAACCTCTGGGGTATCCTAGCTCGTGATGTGTATGCGAATGGATGGCAGTTCTCAAGTGTGGTTGAGAACTGCCAGTTCTCAATTGAAAGAGCAGATTGAACTTAGCTGGTACGCACTCTGTCCAGAACACTTACATCACTTGGTGGACAGCATGCCCAATCGGGTTTTCAGTGTTATTCGGAAAAACAGCTCCACTGTTCGTACCGGAGGTGCTCATAACTATAGTAAGCCTTTATATTTTTGAGACAGCGTATTTCTGTTTTTTTTTTGTTTTTTTTTTCTTGTACTTGGCGTTGGAACTGTTATGTTTCCGTCAAACTATTGTGCAGCTGCCTGTCCTATGCTATTTTTGCTATAAACATGAGATGTACATTTCAGCTCGTTGTTGTTTCTTTTTTATTCGAGAATTTGTTCTGTCTTTATATTTATGCGACGCACTATATCTGTCTTAGGACTGGAATTTTGTTTTTCTAAAATAGTGAACAGCTTTCGTTACCAAATATGTGTGCAGAATTTGCAAACGTGGAATAAAAAAAATTATAAAGCAAAGGAAAAGAGTACATTCTCTGTACACATACGACCACAAAGCGTTTATGTGCTTTTAATAACTTATTTTTTCCTTACGCAATGACATGCACTATGGCTATTTTTGCGTTGTAAACGTGGTGTTCTATCGACATTCACGCCAGAGGCTCAGCAAAGTTTTGCCCAATGTCATTACCATAAGACACTATACCAACTGACAGTTTTCTTCATATGAACTGCAGACAATTCTTTCCCGTTGGATCGTTTAGTAGAGCGATTTGCCAATAAATTTCACTTCATGAAACAAAATGACACCACGGAAGTTGTACACAGCATATTATTGTTCCTCTGGCATGAATACAAACAAGAGAAACGTCATGTCTGATAATAACGAATAAAGTGCTACCTTTATTGGAATCATTGAAAGAACATCCAAGTTACATCTTTCACTTATAATAGCATATTCTGAAAAGTTCATAGTACTTTGATAGGCTAAATAAACAAAAGTTTACAGCAAATTTCTTTAGATAAACCTTCACGTTACACATAATCTTCAAATTGCTTGACTGGTACATCTACTGTTACAGTAACTCAAAATTTGTTTCCACAGAAGTATGCGATATTTTAGGAGAAAGTAGCTTTTGCAGTATTTATCTAAACGCATTTCCCATTGCAAAATTATCTTATTCTGAAATATTTTAAGTGTTTCTAAATACACATTAACACATGCATTTCAATGAAGAATAACTAATATAATAGCCCAAATTATAATAGCAAAAGCATCTGCATGAAAAAGAGCCTGATTCAAATTATTATTTATTAAATTATTACATCGCTCTTTCCACGTTCCGGAAACACATAGCAACCGAAAAATTGTTTTCAGCCGCCGCCGTGGAAATGAACCACGGATCTCTCGATATCTAGCTGAGCGCGTTAGCTTTACACCACGGTGCTGTATTTTTTTTTTTTTTTAAGTCAGCTTCTGACATCATAAATCCGTAAGGTGGGATCAGCTACTGAGACGTATCCATCTGGTGGGCATTAACGGCACTGACTATATATATTATAGCAGCTAAATCCAAAGGGCGAGATCCAAGGTGAAAATCCTCGAAATACGTGGCGTCAGTAAATAAATAAATACATCGCTCTTTTTACGTTCCAGAAACACATAGCAACCGAAAAAGTTTTTTGTTTTTAAGATGTCAGAAGCTGACTTAAAAAAAAAAAAAATACCCATAGCACCGTGGATTGTTGGCCACCGTGATGTAAAACTAACGCGCTCAGCTAGATATCGAGAGATCCGTGGTTCATTTCCACGGCGGCTGCTGAAAACAATATTTCGGTTGCTATGTGTTTCTGGAACGTGGAAAGAGCGATGTATTTATTTATTTACTGACGCCACGTATTTGGAGGATTCTTATTTATTAATTGCTTTTGATTAAAGAAATGGTTTCTTATGATAGCGAATTTGTCCGAAGGTCTTCCCAGCAGTTTTTAAAGAGCTTCTCATAATAGACACGGAGTTCTGTCGCTACCTGGGAGCCTCTGGCACGGAAGGGAACTTTCTCATATCATGAACAGTCAGATTTGTTTTAAGTTCCGATACAGAACAATCTATCATGACTAGACTTCATAAATCAGCCTTCTTTTTCTATTTGACGTAAGTAACAAATCGACATATTTAGTGTTATACTTTTATTTATTTACTTTGGTTTTTGGGATTTAACGACCACCCGTGGCTACCTAAGGTCATAAGGAGTGGCTCCTTTCTAATTTGGGAGCGCTAGTCTTGAGGCCGAGCGGCGCGGATTCAGTCTCTGACCTAACTCGGACGACTAATAAGGAGCCCGCGCTTCTGAACACTCGACACGAAAAAAAAATTGCCTCTTTTATCTTTAACTTGCTGACATCGTTGCACTTTTACTTGTAGACAAATATTTCTACGAATGGTGTTAAAAGCACCTTCTTTAAAAGGATAAAAGTGTTGGAAGCAAAAAAAATTATTTAAATTTTGTTCACCAAGTTATAAAACGTTTTTGCCTATATTTCATTCTTTATGACATTTCCATTCACTGAATTTTACCACACAGAAAGCAAGAAATCCATAGTAGAGACAGAGTATGTAACTATTTAGGAACGTTGCCCTCCAAGTTAGTCCCTTCCCCTCATCAAATATAGAGACCATTCCACATCCGCTTTGATGCCTTCAGGGGTCGGAGAATTCTTGCACAGAAGTCAGCTGTTAGACCATGAATAAATTTGTTACGAGGGTGCACAAAGCACAGAGGATAGTGCTATAGAATCTTTAGAATGAGTTTGATATTTTAAATTAAGTACTTTATCGAAGAGAACGCAGATTAGGCAGGTGATCTAGGAGGACTATAGCATTTATGACTTTGACATATACATATAACGCCTACTCAAGCTTCCAGATTAGTTGTTTTCATGGGCGGCGGAAGGTAGGGCACGCGGATTCCGGACCTCCTCTGGAATTTCATGGTCCACCTCACTGAGGGGTCCACCCAGGAAAAGTCCTAACACTATGTGGTTCATATATAATTTATAGTTCCTATTTTTTTTTTTTTTTTTTTTTTAGATTTCCTGGATATTGTCAGCATGCTTCGCAGTTTTCTGGAAAACTTTTCAAGTTCCACGTCATCGCTCTACGCAGTCGACGATGGAGCACGTTTTGCACAGGAATGGAGGTCCAACATTATTTGGAGCTCAAAATGGGACGAACTTTTGACTAGTTCAGGTAAATAGGCGTACAAAGCTTAGTTGTAGAGCATTTGGATGAAACAGCACGTTTTTCAAGAGCAGCTTACCACTATGTCTTAAAAGAAAAGTGTTTAATCAATGCATCCTTTAAGTTCTTACATACGGAACAGAGACATTAACTAAAAATGACATACAGAGGATGAAGACAACTCAGAAAAACATGGAAAGGTGCATGCTTGGTGTAATCAAGAAAGATAGGAAGGGACTAGGGAAAGGAAAAAAGTTGATGGCGTTATGAACAAAGTGATAACGCTCAAGAGACAATCGGCTGGGCACATTGCTAGAAAAACTGGCCGTGCTTGAGCAACTGAAATATTAAATATGATACCAATGGGTAGGAAAAGACCCAGAACAAGACCACGTGAAAAATTGGTAAATGAAGTGTGAAGGCTTGCTGGAGTGACTTGGAAGACACAGGTTCAAGGTAGAAAGTTGTGGAAGGCAATTGGAGAGACCTTTCATCCAGCAGTGGATTGACATCGGTTGATGATGATGATGATGTTATATACGAGTACCCTCATCTACCCTTCGTTGTTTTATTTCTCTTTCTCTCTCTCTCCTTTTCATTAAATTGTTTCGCTCTCGGAGAATTAGACCCCCCCCCCCTGAAAATATTAGGTTCCGCCGCCCATGGTTGTATTTCATTTTTAGTCATAGACTTCTAAAAATATTGAGAGGTACCCGAATTAAAATAAATCAGGTACCGTTTCCCATGATGAAATTTTAAATATTCAAATATCGGTATTTACTCCGCTGTTGCAATCGCTGCAAAACACACGTTAGGACGTATGTATCTTGCGAAACTTCTTACGGCGGAAACAATGAACGATATAATGAGAAAATATTAATAAATCTGTTAAATAAAGTTTTACACTAGAAATTATGTTCCCAGTGTAAATTTATTTGCATTCGATGCCTCATCTTACTTATCTGATCAAAATAAACCTCGCGCTTGCCTATCAACAAATTCCCTGTAATGGGAAACGAGTTAACATCAAACTGGTCCACTCTTTGCTGCTATCACAGCCTCCACTCTGTAGGGAAGGCTTTCCACTAGATTTTAGTTCGTTGCTACGAGCATTGCTTTCCATTCTGTCACAAGAGCATTAGTCAGGTTGGTCATCGATGACGAACGGTTTGGCCTGACTCACAGTTACAGTTTTAATTCATCCCAAAAGAGCTCCATGGGGTTGAGATCGAGGCGGTATGCAGGCCTTCTGGCACACCCATCTCATCAAACGATTCCTGAACCGATCTCGCTTTATGGGCGGGGGCAGTGCGCTATTGGTAAAGGAGATGACCGTTACTGAACTGTTGCCATAATGGCAGTTATGGAAGCACTTTTGGAAGCACAGAGTTGTCGAGAAGTCATTATAGGCCGCAAAGTTAAAATTTCCTCTCAGTGGAACTAGGGAGTCCAGCCCAAACAATGAAAAACAGTCCCAAAGCAGTCCCATTAAACTTCACAGTTGGCACAAACCAGTCAGGAAGGTAACTTTCACCTGGAATCCTTCACATCCAGATCCGTTCATAGGACTGCCAGATGTCGATGTGTGATTCATCACTCCAGAGAACGTGTTTCCACTGCTGCAGAGTCCACTGGCACCGAGCTTTATTTACACTACACCAACCGACGCTTGGCATTAAAGTTGCTGATGTTAGGCTCGTGTGCGGGTGCTTGGCCATGAAAACCCATTCCCTTCATCTTACGAAGAACCGTTATAGTGCTGGCGTGCTTTCAGAGGCACTTTGTAGCTTAGTGGTGAGTGCTGCAACCGAGGAGAGGCGATTTTTTCGCACCACTTGCTTCAGCACTCCATGGTCCCCCTCTGTCATTTTACCTGGTATACCAGGTCGCATTGCCTTGTTGTTGCTCCTAGGCGTTTCCACTTCCCAGTAACATCAGTTACAGTTGATCGGAGCAGAAATTTCCCGAACTCACTTATAGCTAAGATGGCATACAATTCTATAACCGTGCCATGTTGAAAGTCACTGAGCTCTTCCGTACGGCCCATTCATGCCTGTCTGTGATGTTTGCTATTTTCGTGCTTTTTTTATATACCTGCATGGGTCATAGCTGGGATGTATATGGACAAATCCACTACCCAAAAGGGGTGTCTGGATAATTTTGATCATGTAGTGTATCTTTATGCCATAAAGTCTGTGACGTGCCAGCCTCGCAGGATGCACGTGAGATAAAGGCAGATAGCAGCGAGAACATACGTCTGCGTAGCTCAGTTGGTAGAGGGACTTATTCCGGAATATAGGGACTCGGGTTCGTTGCCCGGCGTGGACGAAAATGACGGAGAAATTTACTTCGTTATAAGTCTTTGTTTGAAAGACACCACCTTAACAGCCCGTCGCCTAACATTGTTAGCTATTTCATCTACTTATACACATTCCCTCAGTTGTAATCGAGAGCAGTTTTAGGGAAATTTGAGTAAAAGAGATGTTCTCAGTTCGATGAGGAGATGGAGATGTCGTCTTTTGAATTACTTAAATGTGTAAGGTGGGCACATTCTCCTTCCAGATTGAAAAGAAAACTTCTGACATTAATAAAATTAAGATCTCTTCTTCTGTCACTCCAGAATCGAAAGGCTGCGTGGTAAGTTTAACAACATTTCTATCAGTTTTCTAGAATCATCACAATCGCTAAAACACCAAGTGTTCATATCTGGATTCTGACTCTTACCATTAGCGATAAAAATCGAGCTTAAAAATTAAAAACCGGAATATAGCCCGATAATGACACGACGCACGTGAGGAAGCTATTGCTCAATATTATGAGAGGCAGTGGTGAAAGTAGACGATTTGTTTTGTGGGAACGCAATGATTAGTGTTTAAAGTCTGGGCGGATTTTCTCTCTCTCTCTCTCTCTTACTCTCTCTCTCACACACACACACACAAACGCGCACTTTACACGCCTGTGTTCTTTTATATGCACATAAATAAAAAAAACATCATAATGAATAAAAAATAAACCCTAATAAATTTATAATTCAGCTAAATACGACAAAGAGCAAATTCAGCTATATGAAAAAGAGCAGGTTACGCGTTAGCTGAAGGAGTTTCATTTTTCTTAACTGCGCAGCTGAAAAATAATGACAACATTTGGAATTATTATTTGCAATAATCATAATAAATGAGCATATTCAGTTTAGTCGACGTTATGTAGTACCAAAAGGACAAAAACTACACACCCCGGTAGTTTAAACTTAGACAGGAACAGCTGAGAGAAAGTTCATTTTAAGTTGCCAAAGAAACCATTCTGTCGTTAGACACCACTTGAAACAATTAGAGGTGTATCGAATTGTTACTATGAATGAATTTGAGTTTGGTATCCTAAAGCTAGGGTTAACTTTATAAACCTTGTTCTAAATCAAGCATGCAACATTGTTGCTAGTCCAACATTCCGGCCTGCAAGATAACGTAGTAAATGATACGAAGGCAAAACTGTCGAATGCGAGCATTCCCTCTGGATACGGGATTTTAGATAAGAGTCCAAAGGACATAAGTTTTTGTCTCTAGTCAAAAGCTCTGAAAATTGCAAAATCGAGACAATTTTGTTTAAACTGCGAGTCAAAATTTCCTGGATATAGTTCTGCAGCACGTTTTATTTTTCCAATTTTCTGTACTTTAGTTCACTCTTATTTAGGAGAACACAGTTCCCCTTAGCAGTTTCTTAAGGAAACGCCATTCCCCACCATTCCCGTCCACTTTCACCACTGATGAGAGGAAAACAGAATTGCTATGTCATGATTGGATGGCGTCAGGCCTTGGTTTCAATTCGGGATTTTTTCACTATTGTTCAGAAACCCGGTTAAAGCGGTGGTGTAACCGATAACAATTTCAAGTAAGGCGCACAAATAAAGTGATACAAAAGCTAGTATTGCTCCCTCAGTGGGCTTTGAAACAGCTTAACTTTCACAACTGTCTACGTGCATTTTTATATTTGCTATGATAGTTTTGCATTTCATTGCAAAAAATGTACGTATAAAAGCTCGTAATGCTTTTTTAAATCCGGTGTCTGTTCTAATAATTCACAATGTGAAAATGTGATACCTTAATGGCGTATTGTTAAAAGGCTTCTTACAGGGGGTGAACAACGAAACTGAAACACCTGCGCAAATAGCACCCCACACGTCACTCCGCTGTACGCACTACCTTGTGGCCAGCATGCACCTATTTCGCAGTCGATCGACGGGAACGGAGTGTGAAGGCTGCATCAGCAGAGCAGCAGCACAGCTGGACGTCAGAAAGTGCGATCCACACAACATAATGGGAGACATATCCGAGTTTCAGGGAGGACAGATTGTTGGAGCGCGTTTCGTCGGTGCGCCTGTGTTCAAGACAGCAAGTCTTTGTGGTGTATCGTGAGCAACGGTATCCAGGGTCATGTCCGCATACCAGTAAGAGGGAAGAACCACATCCAATAGGAGTAACTGTCGAGGTAAGAGGAAGCTGTCTGAAGAGGGACGTCCGGGTGCTAACACGGATGGTATCCAAAAACATAAAACCAGAGCTGCCCAACTCACCGCAGAGTTGAATACGCACCGCGACTCACCTGTTTCCATCAAAACCGTTCGTCGGGAGCTTCACCAGGTCAACATTTCCGGTCGTGTTGCTGTCGTCAAACACTGGATCACCAGTGGGAATGGCAAACGTTGATTGCAATGATGCCAGCAGCGAAAACCGTGGACGTTGGACAACATGAAATGTGTGCTGTTTTCCGATGAATCGTCCTTCGCTGTCTTTCCCACACCCGGGAGAATTTTCGTGTGAAGACATCCGTCACAGGCTTACCACACGGACTCTTTATTGCCCACAGTGAAGCACGTAGATGGATCGGTGATGGTTTGGGCCGCAATATCGTGGCAGTCTGTCGACCCGCTTATTGTTCTTGAGGAGCACATCACTGCCAAGGACTATCGGACAGTTCTATCCAGGTGCACCCATTGGTTCCAACATTGTACCCTGACGGGGGGGGGGGACGTGTATCAGGATGATAACGTACCGATATACAGAGCCAAACTGGTGGAAGAGTGATTTACTGAGTATGAAAGTGAGATTGAACATCTGTCATGGCCTGCACAGTCACGTAGCTTAAACATTATTGAGCCACTCTGGGGTGTTTTGGAGGAGCTAGTCAGGAAACGATTTCCTCCAGCAGCATCACGTCGTGAACTAGCCACTTTTCTGCAAGAAGAATGGCTTCAAATCCCTCTGGCCGATGTACAGGACTTGTGTCGGTCCTTCCCACTACGAACTGAAGCTGTATTGGCCTCCAATACAGCTGCAGTTCGTAATAAATTCTTGTGTCTTAAACCCATATCTTTCATGTCAACCCCCTGTATGTGTTGTTGTGAACCCCCTGTATGTGTTTTTAGTACGTCTTATGAAAAAACAGGACGTGCTTGTCCTATGTCCTTCCCTCTTTCCTCCTGCGAAGACCATAACTCTGCGCCTGTAAATCCGATTTGAAAAATTATTTTTGCATTACGAAACTTGATCTGTGAGAACGATGATTTTGGTCTTTTGATCTTTCTCCGATGCATAACTTCGCCGCTGGGAGCCAAAAAGTACAGACGCTATCGAATTCAAAATATATTTTAATTCCATACCATTTTTTCTGAATATCTTAATTCTCCTTTCGTTCGATACCTTTCCGAACCTAAATCATTTCAATTATAGTTTCTTCTTCAAATAATGCACAGCTTTCCCCTCAGAGTCGCAAACCTTTATTGCATTTTCCCCGATATCTTTTTTTTTATTCGTTTTTTTTAAATGATATGTTGGACCTGGTGGTACAGAGACATGCCAAACAAGCAGACATAGACAGGATACAAATATTTCACATCAACCAGTACATATCATACATGGTTTACAGCATGCCAAATGATCAATGTACATAGATATAGACAGTGTTGATCATGTAACACATTGTGAACAATTACACATCAAACATGATTTTTACAGTATGCTAAATGATCAATGTTCACAGAGAGCCAATGTTGGACAAGTAACACATTGAGAGCCAGTGCAGAAAGACAAACACAAATATCCATGCCTCCCCGGAATTCGAACCCGGACCCAACTATGGCGAATGATCAGAACTTCAAAATATCTTTATTGCCATAAAACCATATAAACAATATTTACAGTAAGTTCACCGGGAACAGTTGTTGCCATTTTGGCATATTTCACACAGAAGGCAAAAAGACTCAACAAACATACAGTATTGCGAAATGACAATGACAGAAAACAGAAACGAGATCAATTTAACATTCTCCGTCTACCACAAAAAGCCAAAAAAAAAAAAAAAAGAAAAAAAAAGAAAGCATCAGGTAATTCACAATAATGAACATTAAAAATTAAAATTGAACAAAACACAAAATCTGTAAAACTGAACATTGTCAAAGGCCGCACAAAGTTAAAAATAATTCAGCATGTCATTCATGAAAAAAACATCAAGCCAGGAAAAAAAACCTTGCTCGTAACATGTACGCTACCACTAACAACATGATATACTGATTTTTTCTGCTAGGCTGTAAAACTATTTTTTACGACAGACATATTAATTCATTAAGAATCATGAAACAAAATAAGCGTAAACCTTAACTCTAAAAAAAAAAACCCTGCTTAACGCGGGTACGTCGTTAAGCAGGGTTTAAGTACCACAATTTTCCATTAAAGAAAAATATCGCTAAGTGAGACTCTATGAGCAACATAATTCGCAACAAAAAAAACATTATACATACGAATCAGTTTCACTTCAACACAAAAATCATCTACTTCTCAATCTATAAGCACAAACGTTTTTCATCAACAAGTTCCAAGTTGCGGAAAAAGTAGATGAGTAAAAATCTCGTAACATTAGATGCAACAAACAAACAAAAAGGACTCTTCATTCAGATGTGATAAATACAAAAATTCAATGTACAGGATATATTGCAAATGTTGCTAAATTCAAAGGGAAGAATCGTAAATTAGAAGTACAGAAAACTGCATGATATTACAACAGATGAGCATTACATTATCTTAAAGAAACCGTCATTTTCATACAGAGAAAGTACTTATTGCTAGACAAAAACTAAATAGCTAAATTAGTCTGTCACTCTAACAATGGGCTTGCAAAGACAAATACTACAACTGAAAGAACTTCAGACGTAGTAAAAGTCTTATTAACCACTATGGGTTCGATAATGCAGAAAAAAAGACCATTATGTTATCGCTAGACAGTGCAAGCAATTTCAAGCATTCAATTTTCTCCAACAATAAATACGATATTCAGTTATAAACGCGAATGATTAGGAAAAAACTTAACACATGACGGTGCAACGTTATAACATAAAATACTCTCACGTGACACTCAAAGAAGCAGAACAATTCATGAGACACTAACTTTTTGAAATTGAACAGAGAAACGTAACTAGTTAGTCAAATAAAACGACTTATTACCCAACAGTAATTTATGGGGAAAGAGGTTATGCCGAACACTTCGTCGGGCAACTAACCTGCGTAAATATACAAAAATACTCACAACATAGTGCAAAAAAAAAAAAAACGCTCCTGTACAATACAAAGACAGAGATCTGACCACAACAAAATGTCGTGGACGTTACATGGTTAGTGTTACAATATCATTATTCGTATTAAACCTGATATGACTTGGGGACCACTTAGCATGAAAACTGTCAAGACTGTTACTCGTCTTTGCAGTATCATACTCGACCTGCAATATCGCAGTCACAGACTGACGGTATCTGCGACAAAGAAAACGTCTTGCCACGTTATAACGTCTAAGGGTAGGACAATCAACACTAATATGATAGTACTGATAAATTGTATATTTTGCTTGCAATATGAAAAAAATGCATACAGAATTGTGTGATGAAGCAGATGGGTGATGTGAGCGAAGAACATTATAATGAAACATGGTATGTAAAGAAGCACAAACATTCTGAAGCAAAAGAAACATCAATGAAAACAAAGGCTGTAAAAATAAGCACATCGAGTAAGAGTGAAATACATCTCCCTCTGTATTACAAAAATAACACAGTGACGATGTAAGATGCCGAAAATGATGAAGGGTGCGTGGGGTTAATAAGCGACTATGTAGATGTAACCAATGGATATCCCTTGCCTTTGGAGTAGCCAAGGCTGTTAGTGGATCACTCCATGTTGCTGGTACTTCTGCCTCTGGCACGGAGGGAATCGGCATTGGATCGGTAAAATATGTAGTGAAATGCCTATAGATGAGTTTAGCAGATACTTGATGTGAAAGGAAAGGCTGGTCATTTAGATAAATAATGAACGGGAGACAGTGAGGCTGGTGAGTTCTGAATAAGTCCATTCTGATTGGCAAGTTGTCTGTAGAGTCTCTGAATGCAAATCTAGATAAGCCGAAGTTGAGCACGATGAACAGGGGTATCTGCAAACAAGGGAGAAATGCGAGAAAGAGGTTTCCAACGGAGATCAATGTCAACGAGTTGAGAGACCTTCACAACTCCACTGGCAAACTATGAGGAGTAGTGAAGGTACGAAGAGGTAGAAGAGTGGATAGCAGAGGAGAAGAAGAGGGGTTCTGCGAGGAGGTCATTAGTAGTGGAAGGGGGGAGTCGGACAGGATTCAGAGAGCGCCAAAGGGTAAGTGCAGACTTGTAAGTTTCAGGGAAATGATTGGGAATGAATGGGAACAGGTCCATTCGCAGAAAAGTTTGAACTGTAAATTGGGGACTCCGGGGGAAGAACAGAGTATCGATAATGGTTTGCGTTGAAGAAAGAGGCGTTGAAAAAATCTTAAGAAAGTTATGAAGATGGAAGACTTGAAATTTTCGAGTGATATCAGCAAGAGAGAGACCACCATAGGAAATCGGAAGAGAAAGCGTGGAGCGATGCACCCAATGAATAATATTCCAAATGAAGTCCACAAAAGTTCTCTGCAGATGATTCAGCAAGAAAAGTGGCGGAAGGTGAGCAATCCAGCTGTGAAACAATTTCGGTTGCACAAACACATTTAGTAGCAGTGCCCGGCTAAAAAATGAAAGAAAGGGTTTGAGCTGACGGAGAGGCGCAAGTATTCGATTAATTCGATGAACGAGGGGGTCCATGTTGCAGCAGCAACCGCCTCCGGTTTTCCGAAGTGCACACCAGGAAATTTGCCTACGTTTGAAGACCATCGGGCCCCCCACGGACGGTCACCACGGGTCGCCCACGCTCCAGTCCATAAACCTGAGCATTTTTCAGTGTTTAAGGCTGATCCAGAAATTACGGCATATTCGTTATATGTTGATAATAGGATTCCAAACGAAGATTCTGTTCGTAAAAATAACGTCAAGTCATCGGCATATGCAGTCAAGACAGTATGATGGGTGCCGGGTGCACACAACTCTACGGGGGACAGAAGAAAGAAGTCGGAAACGGAGATAGATTAGAAGAGGTTCAAAACAGAGTGCAAAAAGTTGACATTACAGGGTACAGCCCTGCCGGATACAGTTAGAATAAGGGATAGCAGAAGTAATAAAAGTCGAAGTACGAACCCGAAAAAAAGAGTTTGAATACAGATTAGAAAGAGCTTGGCAGAAGAAGGGAGGGAATCCAAAGCGTTGAAGGACAGTAAAGATATAAGTATGGTTAATGGAATCAAAAGCCTGTCGTTGATCAATATTAAAAATAGCAAGGAGTTCTGCGAGCTGGGATGCGAGAGTGTTAAGATCACGGATCGTGGTAATATTAGAAGCGATAGAGCGGGTGGGAACAGTGTAAGTTTGGTCAGGATGAATTAAATAGGATAGGACAGGATTCAGACGGAGTGCGAGTAGTTTAGCAAAGATTTTATAGTCAGTATTAAGTATAGAGATGGGTCGCCAGTTAGATAAAATACCAAGATAGCCAGATTTAGGAATAAAGCGAAGCAGAGCAAAGCTGAAAGCATTGGAAGAAGAACTTGAAGACGAAAAAAGGAAAGTATAACAACTGAGGAGAAGTGGCATGAGATAAGGAAGGAATATTTTGTAGAATTTTAAGGAAAGCCCATCCTCTCCAGTTGAGGAACGATCATTTAAACTGTAAATCGAATTGCGGATTTCTTGAGGGGTGATCTGAGCATTTAGAGAGAACACATAGCATTCAGGAACTTGCGGAAGATCTTGCAAAAGTTCTGCAGAAGAGGCTGGCTGTGTTAATGTACGTTGAAAACGTTGGCTATAATACGCATGAGTTTGATTACATATAACATATGGGTCAGTAGTTACTGAGCCATTAAAGAGGGTGAGTTGTACAATGGCATTTTTTTCCTTCGTACCTCGAGGGAACGGAGACTGCGAAAGGGATCTTCTTCGAATCTGAGAAATGAGTATTTCAGACGGGTCAGTACATTTGAAACAGAGGCTTGAAGACATTCTCGTAATTTCGTTTCAAGGAGATCATAATTCGATGAGGTTCGTGGGATTCGCTGAAGCGCACGCCGGAGACTGTCCACAGTCATATTACGCCGGGTTCTGATAGTAAAAGAATATTTCTTCGCAAAAGCTACAATAGATTGTTTTGTCGAGATCCACAGAGCCGCTGGGTCGGAAACAAAAGACAATTGAGTAACAGCTTGAGTGATAATAAGAACAACTTCAGTACTAAAATCAGGATCTTGAAGACACGAATCATCTAAAGACCAAACACTCGGCCGTGGAATACCAATAGACTGAAAACAGAGGGAAAGAATAACTGGTTTATGGTCTGAAGAAACAGAGGGTGCGTGATTGACTGAAATAATAGACGGACGAATAAAACGGGAGACATAAAATCGATCAAGTCTGGCTGCAGCACAATTTAAATGAATAGGGGGAACCAAGAAAACTCTCGTTCAGTTGGGTGTAGATATCTGAAGGCATCTTGGAGGTCAAAGTTGAAGACAATCTGAGAGAGCTGAGAAACTAAAGAATGACAGCTTTCATGTGAATTATCTCTATCAACGTAAGGTTGAAGTGTACAATTAAAATCACCAGCAAAAAGAATAAAGTCTGAGGGGGGAATATTTGCAAGAACGGCAGCAACATGAACCATGAGATCAGTAGCTTCATTATTATTTTGAGGTACATGAATATTTACTAGATGAATTCGACTGGACCGAAGGCAAAACGAAATACATTGAAAAACTCCCAGGCGGCTCTGGGACTCGACAATATTAAGTAATATAGTGTGAAATCGAGAATGAAAGGCTATTGCAGTTCCGGAACCAACATGTGTCCGGTAATTATGATAAAAAACATAAGGCCAGCGGCGCCAGCGAGCAAAATTGATTCCTGCCGAACAGTTAGTCTCTTGCAACATTAGAACATCCGCCTTTAAAGGTCGGACATCTTCAAAAACCAATGCAAATGCTGCTGACGCCGCTAAACCTCGGTAGTTAAAAGAAACAAATAGTACCTTAGAGTTCATTTTGGTGGCTGTAAAACCCCCTCAACCCGTTTATCAAGCATTGTTAATAAATAACGAATACGTGGACAAAATAAATGCACTTTTGGTGTGGTGGTCGAGTGCTTGTGGAACAGTTCATGTAAAAAAGATAGCTGTGAAACCAATTCCGGCACTCTAGACAGATTTTTCTGAATGCAAGGAATTTTCATGATGCTAGTTCTCTTAGGAACCGCATACAGAGAAACTAGTTCGAAATAAGATAATGGCGTAACTGGCACTTCTATATCCTTAAGATATCTATCAAAGTCTTCCGCACACTCTGGATATGGTTCAATATCAGAATGTGTCGACGTGGTGTCACTCAGATTATCAGGTATTTCCATTTCAACCTCCTGATAGCTCACACTGGTTTCAGGCTGTTTTAGGGTTGAAGTGGAAGAGTTGCTTCGTTCAAGACTCGGCGACTGAGAGGGTTCACCAGAACGTGCTTTCGAGCTCGACGTGGTTTGTGGTCGACCTCTCTTTTTCTTAGGAGATGTCGGGGTCAAAGGTCTCTTACACGTTGTTGTAGAAACTCGTGTTCCCCCCGACGGTGGCAAGGCAGGGTAATCTTCTAATTGATAACCAATATCAGGTACTTCCACAGAAGGGGATTGCTGAGCTGCAGAGTTATTAATAATAAGACTCTGAAGTGTGCTGTCTGTACTCAACATAGCATCATCTACTGATTCCAGGTTTGATCTCTGGCAACTGACGGCTCAGAACAGAATGATGACTCAACGGCTCCAGGATTTGAAGTAGAATTATTCTGCACATTTCTGTGAGGACACGAGGTCACCCGATGCCCTTCCCCTTTACAATAAAAGCACTGCATTCCTGCAAATAAGTCAAACGTGTATTTTCTTGAGACTGTAATAACCTCAACGGAGGTAGGCCTGTCCTTCAGAGCCTGCTCCGTAGGGAAAATCACCCTTTACTGACGACGTCCTCCTTGCACATAGGCATAGGGGGTGTTTACGCCTGCAGCAGAGAGAAATTTTGTTGTACCTACTACTCTGCCGATGGAACTAAGCGCATCTACTAATAGTTCATCAGGAAGTCCCGAGGGAACGGGTGTCAGAGTGACGGTAACAGGGCGCTGAATAGATGGTGTCGGTTGCAGATGCACAGTACCAATGTCTACACCACATTGAAGAATTTTCTCAACAGCAGATTTTAGGGTAAAGCGCACTTCGATTTCCCCACCAAAACGGATGGCTGATTTGATGGATTCTCTGGAAACAACCATTGAAATTGCATCCAGGTACCGAGGGATTGGGGTGTCCTTTAGGGCAGGAACATAAACAGTGAAAGATAAATTTTCTGAGAAACGCTTACCTAGAACAGAGTCATCCGGAACTTTCAGTCGTAAAACTTTATCCACACGTGTAATCGTATATTGAGAGTCTATTGAAGCTGCAGAAGATACATTTGCAGGACGGACAGCAGTCGCATAGGTGCTGAGAGGGGTGGGGGTGGGCCCTCGGCTCCGACCCCTTCATCCACAACACTTAACACACTTTCCGAAGAATGGCAAATCACAGTGGAGGTATCCATTACTGATATATCCTTTGAAGCAGACACACTGGCCGCTGATATAGAAGATTCGAGTAGAATAGGCACAGAAGCATCAGACGTCGACTTAGACTCTGAGGTCGTAATCATCTTGACTACTAACACAGAACTTAAACTAAAACCTAGTGTTGCAGCTTGCAGCACTAAAAACAAAGGAACCCACCTTCAACAGTATGCTTGAAGGCATAGGTACTCTCCCTGAGTAACCTTGTAACACTGAAGTGAGTAACTGACCTAGTCACCCACGTCGGTGTAAAATACACCAAAGAAAAAAACAAAAAATAAAGGCTGTCCCGACGAATTTGTGGGTTCAACTTAAGCATACAACATTCACAAAACTAAATAACATAAGATACCTAACAGGAAACTCCGAAAAACAACTAATATCACTCAAAGTGCAGGAGCACAAGTAAACGTGACCGCCCGATCAGAAGCCATCGCTTAGACCACTGCGCTTCCGCGGCGACTTTCTCTGATATAACTGCTTCTGAAATTCTGATTTGAAAAATTCATTTTGCGTCAGATAGAGCTCGTGATTAAAATTGTTTTTCGCGAATTTTCTATTATAGTTTTTCATAACGAGCAGTTTTGCTATCAAAGGATGCAAGTGTATATTGCTATTTCCCATACATTTGGAGCGAACATAAAAATACGATAAAAAAAAATATTTTTTTGGTGAAGTGCCGCTGATACGGAAAACTTTTTTGTGCATATTTCGAGCACATAGTAAAGTGCAGTTTTCCTCTCAAGAAGCGTAGATGAACAAGGTCTGTCACAAAAGTAACGAGATTGAGTTTTTAAAACGCAGTGGGGCAATACTTGGGGTAAAAATTGCACCTCAGCGTTGACCTTAGAACATTTTCAACAAAACAAGAATATGTTCGACTCGATCCATTTAATGTACGCCAAGTGATCGTAAAGAAAAAAACGGTGAAAGTGTGTGTGTGTGTGTGTTTGTTGACTACATCTCGAAACTGAGCAACGGTATCCACCAAATTTAGCGCCAAACACCAAGAAAGCGTAACGGAAACGCACGAGTTGCAGGAAGCTCATAGAGGTCTTCACGGGCCTTATTTGGTGAGCCCGGTCCGGCTCAAGCCCGTGCGTTTAAGACCCGGCCCGATTCTACCTGTTTCAGATATTAGACACTCTGCCCGGCCTGTGATGTGCTATTTTGTATTATTTTGTTTTTCTATTGTCTTTTATTAAATTGTGAAAATTAAATAATAAAATGGAATATTGAAAATATTAAGTTGAATGTGTAACCCTAAAAATATTAAGTAAACTTTGGCAATTATCGAAGAATATAATCTTAAAAGAGAGAGAGAGAGAGAGAGAGAGAGAGAGAGAGAGAGAGAGAGAGAGAGAGAGAGAGAAAGCGCCTTCAAAATCTCCCTTTCTCTGAAATACCAATCGGCAGCACTACAAAAGTCCATCCCTGTACAGATTAGGGATAGGAGAAACAATCAATGTCGTCCCACTCTCTCTCTCTCTCTCTCTCTCTCTCCCTCACACACACACACACACACACACACCCCACACACCCCACTACAGACATCCACCGTTTCCCACTACACACAACATACACACACACAATCGCTCGAGGTTGAATCTTTATGTTTTCAACAAGCCCGAAAGTGTTTTTACCATTTGAATACCAATAGCGATAGTAAAAAGTGCCTCTCCTTGCCTCTGTGATTACGTACTGGGCTACGTCATGGAAGTAAGTAAAGCCAGCAAAACAGTTAAACAGACCAGAAAATCTGGAAATACGACTATTTTCTTTCTTTAATATTGCATTACAAAGGACGGGTCGACTTGGCGTGGTCCCGCCCGACCCGGTCTGTTGCTTTGTTCTATAAACTAAAAAGCCCGACCCGGTCCTTGCAGACCTCTACAAGCTTTATCCGAAGCTCAAGTTTTTCCATCGTACAAGAGCTGTTTGGAAGGGAGAGAAACAGTTAAAGACAAACAACGCGCAGGAACATCTGTCATGGCAACAATTTATAAAGACATGAAAGTGTACGGGATCTAATTAAGTCAGAACGACGGTTGTCAGTGAGACTGATTGCAAATGAACTCAAAATATGTCATACATGCCAAATATTTGTACCAAAATTAAAAATTTTACTTCCTAGTAAAAGAAAAACCGCCAGAACATACATGTGAACTTCCATCAACGTCTTTTCCGCCCCGGTGGCGCAGTGGTCTAAGTGATGGCCTCTGATCATTCGTCCGAACGGGGTCCGGGTTCAAATCCCGGTGAGGCATGGATGTTGTGTTTGTCTTACGGCACTGGCTCTCTCCCTTTCCTGGAACCAGTGAACCTAAATTAGGGACGGGCGACTGCTTATAGCCCATTGAGTTGCTCACGGTGGCCGTTAAACCTCAAAAAAAAAAAAAAAAAAAAAAAAAAAAAAAAAGAACGTCTTGAAACTGGGCCAGAGTTTTCTAAGCACGTGAAAACAGACAACAAAACCTGGGTTTTTAAATACGACCCCGAAACAAAAACGCGAAAGCTAAGAATGAAGAAAAAAAAATTTCTGCGTCCAAAGAAAACAAGAAAGAGAAAATCCAAAATCAAGTCAAAGTTCATTTGGGTTGTTGATCATCGAGGAGTGGTGCACAAGGTTTTTGTACCTGAAGGTCAAACTGTTAACCAGATCTATTACGAAATTCTGGAACGAAAGCAAAAAATTGTTCTGGTGTGTTCGCCCAGACTTTAATACCAATTAGCTTTTGCATCGCGTCAATGCGTCATGTCATACTGCGTTCTCTGTGCGGAATTCGACGTCGAAAGACATTATAGTGGTTCCTCAGTCCCCGTGTTCATTCGATCTCAGCCCAAACTACTGTTTTCTCTATCCAAAACTCCAGCACCATCTCCGAAGATATCATTTCAAGCAATCGACAAGCTCCAGAGATCCGTGACCGACACACTGATGGACCTCACAGAAGACTCCTTCCAGCAACGCTTCCAGGCGTGGAAGGACCGCCTTCAACGATGTGTTGAAGGCGGTCTATTTATTTATTCAACGCACATTTTTTTTGAAGGAGATCATCTTGAAATACAAAAATGTGACCAATGGGGCTTTTATTGCCATCAGTCTCATTGCTTTTATGTCTGACCTCGTATATCTTATTTTTCTCGAGATCTCTGCCTCAAACAGTACGATTTAAAAAAATCAGTTTTTGTCGACAGCGATCTTGGTGAAGAATATTTTGTATGTAATTTCTGAGTTTTCTTAACGCACAGTTTTTCTACAAGAAGGCGTAAAGGGATATTTCTGTTTGCAAAATAATTGCAGCCATATCTGCACCTCAAAAAATCAGAATGAAAAAAACAAAAAACATCCTTTTCGGTCAGATTCTTCTCACCATGGAAACATTTTTTGCACATTTTCTCCCGAAAATGATGCACGATTTACCCACTTGGGAGGATATTGTAAAATTCATTTTTCTCGGAAATCTCTGCTGCTAAAAGTCAGTTTTGAAAAATTCCTTTAACCTTGAATACCAATCATTTCAAGAAATATTTTGCATTTGCTGATTGATTTTTTATAGTAGACAGTTCTGACGATAGGTGGCATTGGCATGCATTTCTGTTTATAACTGCTTTCTAGATCTTCTGTTGAAAAAATTCTTTTTCTGCTGAATGCCATTCGCTGTGGAAAAGATTTCGAACATTATCATCTTTATGGGTCAAAATAATGGGTAGTTTCCCGTAAGAGGACGTACATGTAAAAACGTTTTTTTTCTCTATCTCTCCTTCTAAAAGTTGTATTTTAAAAGTTATTTGTCCATCGCATAGTTTTTGCAATAAATAACACCTTGCGCATATTTTCTCCTTTTTCATTAAACACAATTTGACACTGAAGGCGTCTGCGTACATTTCCACTCGAAAGAGCTTCTCTGATTTTTAAAATCCTTTCTCTGCAGGACCTCCTTCATGCTGAAAAATATTTTGACACCATCTTCTCCAAATAATGAGCAGCTTTGCCGCTGGGGGAGGGGGTATAATTACATCACATTTTCCGCCATATTACTTCTTCTAACTATTCCAGTTGAAAAATCCCTTCAGCCTCGAATATCTACCTCTATGAGAAACATTTTTTGTGCAGTTCGTGATTTTTCACAGCACACATTTCTGCTCTGGTGGGGATAAGTAGATGTTTTTAATTGCACATGATTTACCGATTGTAGAAACCCGATTAATTATGTTTAATTATTTTTTAATGACTGGTTGTGTTCACTGAAGAACAAGGCTCACATTGCCTATTTTAAATAATTCGCAGTTTTTTCACTATAAGAATAAACGCGTTCTCCCCCCCCCTTTTTTAAATCTACTTTGTATCAAATTTTTTTAAAACTTTCCCTTTCGGGAACAGTGGCGCACACACGGGGAGAGTCCACTGTATTAGGACCCCCCCTCAAAAATGCTCTTGTCCTTCATTCACCAGATATTGGGTTGTCGGAAAAGTAATGACGCATTTTGGCCCCCGATGGCGGTTGGGCGGTTTTAAAAGTACTAGCATGCGCAGCTCAGTTATCGCTATGGCATTCGACAGGTGCCAGTTCTAGCTGCAGTCTAAAAGGAATAGTGAGCGATTTGGTTGATTTGCGGAGATTTGAAATCATGTTGAAGATGGAAGACCAAACTGTGCATTTTCGCCATATTTTATTGTTTTACTTCCGTAAAGAGAAGAACGCGCATCAAGGTTGTGAAAAGTTGCGTAAAGTGTACGGTGATAATGCTCTACAAGAACGTCAGTGCCAGCGGTGGTTCGCAAAATTCCGTGCTCGTGATTTTGACCTCAACGATGCTCCTCGGTCGGGGAGGCCAACCGAGGTTGATGACGACGAAATCAAGGCATTGATCGAGTCAAACCCACGTTACACGACACGAGAGATTGCAGACACATTGCACATCCATAATTCAAGCATTCACGACCACCTGAAGAAGCTGGGATACGTAAGCAAGCTCGATTTATTTGGTTCCTCATAAACTCAAGGAAGCTCAATTGTCGGCGCGTATAAATATCTGCGATATGCTCATTAAACGTGAGGAAAACGATCCCTTTTTGAAGCGACTGATAACTGGTGACGGAAAGTGAATTGTGTACAGCAATGTGCTGCGCAACTGGTCTTGGTCCCGACGTGCTGCTTTGCCTCAAACGACATCCAAAGAAGACATTCATCAGCGGAAGGATCTGGTCTCAGTGTGGTGGGATTTTAAAGGTGTCTTGTTTTTTGAGCTCCTACCACGGAACCAAACAATCAATTCGAATGTGTACTGTCGGCAATTGGACAGTTTGAACGAATCCATCATCCAGAAACGTCCAGAGCTCGTTCATCGTAAAGGTGTCTTCCATCACGACAACGCGAGACCACACACAAGTTTGATCACCCGCCAAAAATTATTGGAGCTTGGGTGGGATGTGTTGCCACACCCAGCATACTCGCCTGACCTTGCTCCGTCAGACTTCCACTCGTTTCTCTCTCTTCAACAATCCTTGTGTGGTATAACGTTCAATTCAGATGAGGCTGTAAATCAGCACCTTGAACAGTTTTTCGCCACGAAAGACAGGTCCTTCTATGAACGAGGCATTCTGCAGCTCACTGAAAGATGGCAAAAGGTTATCGAACAAAACGGGCATTATATCATTGATTGATCTTTGTTCCTTCTATCAATAAATGACCTTAACATGGATAAAATACGTCATGACTTTTCCGACAACTCAATATAAGAAACAAACGATGTTCTTGAAGACTGCCGCCTTGTGATGATTATATATATTAAGAAAATACAACGTTTGTCACAAATATTTTATTTTTTGAAGTCAACGAAGGCTTCGCTGAACTCTGGCCTAGCTTCAACAGGACGATCATCATCATCATCATCATCATCAACCATTATCAATCCACTGCTGGATGAAAGTCTCCCCAAGTTTCTTCCACAATTGTCTGTCTTGGGCCTGTCTCCTCCATTTCACTCCAGCATACTTCCTAATTTCATCCATCCATCTCCCATGGGACTTCTTCTGGGTCTTTTCCTGTCCTTCGGAATCCAGTCTAAAATTTCGGTTGTCCATCGGTGGTCCGTTCTTCTGGCAACATGTCCAGCCCATTGCGATTTCAGTGATTTCCCTCTGGTCATGATGTCGTCCCCTCCTGTCATTTTTCTTATCCATAAGTTCCTCTTCTTATCTTTCCTGGCTACACCAAGCATGCATCTCTCCATGCTTCTTTGAGTTCTCTGCAGTCTTTGTATGTCTTTTTTAGCTAAGGTCCATGTGTCTTCTCCATACGTCAGCACTGACAGGATGCATTGATTAAACACTTTTCTTTTGAGACATACTGGCATACTGCTCTTAAAAATTGTAGTGTTTCTTCCAAAAGTTCTCCATCCAAGTTTCATACGGCGATTAATTTCTTCATCAATGTGGCATGTAGAAATCGGTTGTCACAAGCTTTTCTTTCATCAAGATAAATGTAGGAATCAGTTGTCTTAAACTTTTCTCCACCAATCGATAAATCTTCGTTTCTTGTAAAAGCATTGTACATCACTTTTGTCTTCTAAAAGTTAATTTTTAATCCCACTTCTTTACTCTTGTCAGCAAGTTATTGGATCATACTCTGCAGCTCTGAAGGGGTAGTTGCAAAGATGACGTACGAAGGTAAGTTAAGTAATCTCTGGCACGTGAATATTAAAATTGTGCATGGCATCATAAATGGTGTTTACAGTCACGGGTTTTGGTTAGTTGCTTCCACGAGCTTGATAGAAATGGTGTGGATGCCAGGTCATTAATAAGTTACGAAGAATTCTTATATATATGGTAAGCTTCCAAAATATCGAGTTTGATCGTTGAATCTGGCTTGTCGATTAGTTTTGCTTTTTCAAAGATAAATTTATGGTCCTTTTCGTAACAATGTTTAGCCATCGATGACTTCGTCAGGTCACAGTTTCGAATATATGTCTTGTGCTCCTTCAATCGAAAACTCCAGGCTTTACGGGTCTGTCCTACGTATATACGAAGCGCCATATTCATATGGAATTTGATAGATTGAAGATAATAACTCGTTAGGAATTCAGCAAGATGGAGCGACCCCGCACTGGTCTTTGGATATACGCAGATCTTTAGACCACCATTTTCCAGGACGTTGGATTGGACATGGGGGCCCGACGACATGGCCATCCCGTTCTCCTGATATTACCCCATGCGTTTTTTTCTTTGTGGCTTTAGTAAGGACATTGTGCACAAGAAGAAGGTTACATCTGTCACTGAGCTCAAAGAACGCATTACTGAAGCTTTCCTCCTTGTTACACCTGACATTCTGCAGCGTACGTGAGTGGAACTGGACTATCGTTTAGACACCCTGCAAGCAACCAACGGAGCACACGTGGAGACCTACTGATATTAAAAAAAAACAACTTTCGCAGTTACTATGTGTTTTGACATTAAAAGTAAGTTGTTATTTTTTGTGGTTTTAGTTTTCAATAGCATACTGAAGTTGTATACTTCATTTATGGATACCCTGTATATCCAGAGTAGTACGTACGTAAACAACATCTTTGTATTGTCTTTGGAGTTCTGTTACTTTCACGAGAATGAGCTTTGGACTCTCTAATGTGCATTGGACCATTTTGTTGTGGGGGTGACCACTATGATTAACTCTGAGAGCAATAAAGAGTCTCCCTTCGCAATTGGGAGGGCCATTTTCTCCAGGGAAGGGGAGAGCCTGCACCTTAAGACAAAACGCCACCCATGTCTCATCCAGGACTCGAACCCGGGCTCAGCTAGGACAACTAGTCAGAAACATACGACTCTTACCACTTGGCCAACGGGCCGCCTTAAACTGCTCATACCCATTGGACCAATGGATACTTGGACTACTAGTCTTCTTGAACGAAACGTGCGTTTGGACGAATCACACCACCTTCAAGATTCTAGCTCCTGTGAAAGCAGATTGGCACGTTTATATCATTAATTTTATGTATTCAGTTTAAAGATTTGAAGAGCTTCTTCATAGAATAAAGAATTGGGAGTAATAGATTAAACACAAATTTTAGTTTTGCAGCAATGAGTATAAACTTTTTCCACTTCGGACTTTTTTTCTTTTTCAATCTGAGGTTGAGGCGATATAAATTTAAGATTGAATATTCATTCTGATTGCGGAGATTCAAACTGCCCGACTTTCTACTTCATGAAAATCTTTATTGGAAGGGGGCTGCCTTCTCTGCTCGGGACCTTAAAAAGTTCTATGTTCAGTCCAGCTGAATTGCTAATAATTAGCCGAGGTTCAGAAGTCTCGTCAATCCATTGGTCCTGGGGTAGAGACTCCTCGTTGTAAACAAGCCCAGTCCTCGGTGTAGCATAGCGCCCGTTGGATCCCCAAATCAACCAACTGAAATCGACAGCCATTGTTTCTGACTTTTGGTGCAATAGTATTCCACGGAATTGTCAATTACATTTTCAAACAAAGGAATTTTTCTTTCAGGGTTCTATCTTTTTTTTTTTTTTTTTTTTTTTCCAGATTTGGAGATTTTCTGGCGAAGGTATTTTTTCCGGATGATTTTTAGCTTAATATAAGCATACCTGAACTTCAAAATTTACATTTCGGAAAAAATTCCGTAATTGTGAGAAAAAATCATACATTCAAACCATAGAAACCACCCTGTGTGCATGAACTCTTTATTGAAGAGAATTCGTGGGTGGGATGAATGTGAAATTAAATTTTTGAAGGTTTTCTCATAGGTTCTAAATGTGACAGAACTTGGAATTTGTTTAAATCTTACTACCTTAGTCGTCTGTTTTGAAACATTGTATGAAGTAAAGAAACTGTTTTTCTAGTTATCTGTTTTGTTTGTCACAGTTGTCATCGCTGAGAAACAGCCAGGAGTTCATCCAGGAATTTTAAACTGGAGGGGTGATGAAAAAGTTTTACTTTTGTGTGTGTGTGTGTGTGTGTGTGTGTTGGGGGGGGGGAAGTTGTGAAGAAATTAAGGGGTGTTAGATGAAAGAAAAATTTTCAAATGTTGAAAATTTGCATATTGAAATATTTTAAACCCAATATTAAAATTGGGGTGAACTTCAAAAAATAAAGAACTGTTGAATTTTTATACAGCAGTTAAGAATGAATGGTTAAAACCGGAAACTTCTTTTTCCACAAGTGCACAGAATTATGTCGCTTTTGTACTTCTTTTATTTTTAATATCTGATGTCTAAATGCTTCCCTGAACAAAGCAAAAGCAACTGAGTATTAACGTAGGTTACTAAAAACAGTAGATATTGATATTTTCACAAATCTTGTTCATGCTGAATTTATTCAGAAGTATATGTACAAAAACTCTAGCAGAGTAAAATGAAGAGATACGCATATACGCTTTGTAATTGCAATAACTGACTTTGAACATATGCTGCAAACGAGAAAAAATAAAAAATAAACATTATACTTCCATACACATAGACTTCAAATATAAAAACAGAAACGTTATTGCATTGCGGTAGAAAAAACTTCAAGGTAAAGCTGAAGAATTCCTGTAAATGCTAACTTCTTTTGACGACTGTTCTATTCCTTCAAATGAAAGGATGTCTGAAGAAATTTATGATGGGTGGGGAGGGGTATTGGGGGAGTATAAACCCCGAAAAAAGCAATCTACAGCAGGAAGTCTGAATAGCCAAAGACCATGTAGCTGAGAATATCGTGGATTATCCGCAACACAGTGAACACTAAACAATACCTTGAAATGCCTTTCATTTTTTGATGGGATAAGGCAAATTTTAATTTCGCGCACGATACTCGTCTGATTTTTAAACCATGCGTGAGCATCGCTACCTGAATATTTCCTGGGAAAAACGATCGAACGTCGTGGTGACAACGTTTACTTCATCTTCTCTACAGCAGTCCTGACCTTACCCCTTGTGGCTTTCTCCTCTATGTGTGCGGTGGAAAGTCCACGGCAGCAAAGAAAACAAGAACAGCGGATTGTCACATTGCATTTCCAAAAGATACGTCATAGACGGCTGCTGAGAACATACTAATAGAGCCTGCAAATCTGCTGAGCAGGCGGTAACCCATGCTTAATAATGCAGACATGTCGAAGCAAAATATAATTGAATGCTGCATCATTTATAGTTTGAATCATTACAGACGGCACAGAACTATGGGAGTGTATATCCAAGCACCACTCTGCAGATACAAAACCAATGTTAAAAAAAATGGGGGGAGGCAGGAAAGAAAAAGAAATGTTAGACGTGAAATTTAATATTCTCTATAGCGGCATATTCACGAATTCTCGTAATTTGGGCAACGACTTTTAACAGTTTCAGAGTAAACGGCTAATCCATTCGCGAGAGTTTGTGAAAACACTGAGTAAAATTATGAAATACTGAGTAAAATACTCACAGCACTCACCTCCACACACAATCTTCAAACAGGGACTGACGTCACAATTTTCAGCGCATTTTCTTGGAAACTAAAGTCATACACTGAAGAGCAAATGAATTAGAGATACCTGTCTAGTAACGTGTAGCACCATCTTTCGTCCTGATGACGGCGATTCGTCTCGGCATGGACTCGACAAGACACCGGAAGCGTTGGGAAGCCATACGGATCCACGATCCCTGAGCAAGCTCCCACAGTTCACGAAGATTTGATGGAAGGGGGTCAGAGCCTCAAACATCTCTCTCGATGGCATCGTAGATGTGCTCGATGGGATTGAGGTCAGGTGACCTAGCAGGCCAAGGAAGTGAGGCCACGTCAGTGGAGTGTTCATCCAACCATTCGGATACAATTCGGGAGCAATGGTACGGTGCATTCTCTTGTTGCAGGATGAGGTCCCCAGTGGGATGTTGAAGACGCACAAACGGGAGCAAATGGTCGTACAGGATATCCCGGTAACGTTGACCTGTGAGGGACGATGTCACACGTACCAGGGGTCCCATTTCAGTCCACGCAAACAGTCCCCAGACGAGAATGCCAACAATACCAGCTTGAAGAGTACCCTGCTGGCAAGAAGGATCCATCGCTTCATGTGGTTTGCGCCGTACTCGTATCCTTCCATCCGCATGTACCAACGTGAATCTCCACTCATCAGTCCAGGCAACATTTTTCCACATGTCTAGGGTCCAGTGGCGATGTTCCCGCGCCCATGCTAATCTTTGCACCCTGTGATATGCGGTCAGCAGCGGTACCCTCGAGGAACAATGGCTTCTGTACCCCATAGCGAGGAGATGGTTCAAGATGGTGTGGCTGCTTACACGTTTTTGTGCACCAGCGTTAAATTGCTGAGTGATTTCTATCCGCTGTTACAAAGCGAGCTAGCCGACGATGACCCCGCTCATCCACACGCTGTTGTCCACGGCAGTTTGCCCTTGCAGGGATGGTTTTACCGGATTCGATGTACTCACGGTGCACCCGTGACATAGTGGCTCGTGAAAATTCCAGTGCGTGCACGACTTCCGAAATGGAGTGACCCATTCGTCGGGCCCCGACAATTTGACCACGATCAAATGCGCTTAGATCCTTCGGCTTACCCATACTGCGTCCGACTCTTACTGATTCCCGTCGCATCACTCCTTATATTGTCGGATCGCTGCATACGTCATGTCGTTTCCGTTTACAGGGCTACCCAGAGCGCCACATTTGCATAACGCCAGCTGTCTCTAATTCAATTGCTCTTCAGCGTATAAAAGCAGTGGTGAAAGCTGGTGGGAACGGTGCAAAACAGTGTTTCCCTAAAGGGCACAACATTTGAAGAAAACAAAATTGCTGCAGAACTATACCGAGGAAATTTTGTCTCACAGTTTATTGATATCTACACTGAAGCGCCAAAAGTCATGGGATATGTACCTAGTATCGTTTAGGACCTTCTCTAGTCCGGCGAAATGCAGAAACTCGACGTGCCATCGATTCCGCAAATGTCGGAAGACTTCTGGATTGATGTTGAGCCATACCGTTTGAACAACCGCCTACAGTTCCCTTGGTATTTGTAAGTGCAGAATCTTGGGTGCGAATGGACGTTTCCACTACGTCCCATAAGTGCTCTATTGGTTTCATGTCGGGCGAACGTGGTGGCCACACCATCTATAGGAACTGTCCAGAATGCGCCTCGAACCAATTTTGGACAACTTGAGCCCGATGACATGGTACATTGTCAGCCTGCAAAATCCTGTCATTGTTGGGGTACATGAAGTCTATGAAGGGCTGTAAAAGATCACCCAGCAGAGCAACAAAGCGATTACCGGTTAATGACGTGTTTACGAGGACCAAAGGACCCAAACCGTGCCACGTAAGACACAACAAATATTTATGGAACCACCGCCAGCTTGCCGCCTTGTTGACAGCTTGGGTCCATGGCCTCATGGGGTTTGCACTACACTCGAACCCTACCATCAGCTCGTAACAACTGGTAACGATACTGATTGGACCACGCCACATGTTGCCAGTCCTCCAGGGTCCAAGGGTACAATTAGCGTGTACAGGAGCCCACGTGAGACGTTGTGTCCGATGTCGTGGTGTTAATAAAGGCACTCTGGCTAGTCTTCTGCTCCCATACTCCACGGGCGCTAAATTACGTTACACTGATCTGATGGATATGTCTCTGGTACCTCCTGCGTTGAATGTGGATGTTGTTTGAGAGGGGATGCTTGTCTGTCAGCATGGACAATCCTGTTCAGATGCCGCTGGTCACGGTAATTCAGCACACGTGGTCAGCCACTGCGCTGTCAACGGTAGGTGGTAATGCCACCCATGAGGTATTCTCGGTACACACGTGACAGCGTGGAACGAAGAATGTTGAATGCTCGCACAACTTCGGAAATTGAAAGTCCTATCCGTCTGGTCCCCACTATCGTACCTCGTTAAAACTACGATAATTCACGTCGGCTTGCCATAATCCTACTGGCGGTTATTCAATCTTGCTCACGAGATTACACCTCGCAACTGATAAAAATCGTGGAGTGCGTCAAATCCTTTATACAACGGCAGCGCCAGTTAAAATTTTGCATACTGCTATTCCATGACTTTTGGCACTTTAGTGTATGTATTCTATTCGTAATTTGTGTGAAATTTTTACGTTTGAAAATTTCGTCTCTGATTTTGAATTTTTTAGAGCTTTTGAACCGAGACCATAAATTTTGTCCTTCGGACTGCTAGCTAAAAGACTATAGCCATAGGGGATGTTCGCATTGGACTGTTTTGCTTTCGTGTCCTTTAGTACGTTATCCCGCAGTGCGAAATGTTGAGCTAGTAATAATGTTGCAGACTTGATTTGAAACATGATTATTAGTCTACTAACCTTGGCTTTAGAATACCTAACTCAAATTCATTCACAGTAACAATTCGGTAGATAGCAGCTGACCAAAACTGCGCTGTCTTCAGGAAGAGACACATCATCTAATTACTTAAAGTGGTGTCTAACAGCAGCGGTTTCTTTGGTAACTTAAATTTATAAATGGACATTGTTTGAGGTGTTCCTCTCTAAATTTAAATTACCGGGTGTGTAGTTTTTGTCCTTTGACACTGCATAACGTCGATGAACTGAATATGTTCATTTATTACGATAATTACTATATATACAATTAGGTAGGAAAACAATCAGTGAATTCCAAATGTTTTCATCATTTTTCAACTGTGCAATTAAGAACATAGTACACTGCTGGCCACCCAAAATGCAACACCAAGAAGGAAGCATCCGATTCGCCTGAAATTCGCAGCATGCGTCACCCGCGAGTGGACATTCAAGCCATTAGCATTGCAGGGCATATGCAAATCATGTGCGCCCGGCACGCCACCGAGAAATACTATAAAGGGTGCACAGAAGGCTGGGTGTAAGTAGTGGAAGTGTGTTGTGCTGCCGGACTTGTGCGCGGGAAGCTTCCTGACGCCTCGTCGCAGAATACGACAGTCATTCCAGCACGTTTTGGAGTTCGACAGAGGACAAATAGTGGCTTATCGCGACAGCGGTTTATCGTACCGAGACATCGGCGCCTGTGTGGGACGACATCCAGCCACAGTGAGGCGAGTATGGATTAGGTAGGTGCAAGAGGAACGGACGGACGGATGTGAGCGATTGCCGCAGCCGCGGCACATCACCGGACGAGAGCATCGGCATGTTGTGCGGCGGGCATTGACTGCTCGCACCGCCACATCACGAACGTTAGCGCAGAAATTCGGGTGTGTTGCGCAACAGCCTGTGTCAGCGCGTACCGTTCGACGTCGTCTTCAGGAGCGGGGACTTGTCGCGCGGCGCCCATTGCTCCGATTACCATTGGCATTACACCACCGGCGAGTGCGGCGGCAGTGGGCCATTGAACGCCGCACCTGGACTACGGAATGGCACGACATTGTCTTCTCCGACGAATCCCGCTTCTGCCTGCAACACCACGATGGTCGGATCCGCGTGTGGCGGCACCGCGGTGAGAGACTGTATGACGACTGCATTATGCATTGCCATACCAGTCCGTCGCCTGGCGTTATGCTTTGGGGCGCAATTGGATATGACACCCGCACCCCTCTGGTACGCATCGTCGGTACACTCCACAGCCACCGCTACATCTCCGACGCTTTGGAGCCTGTAGTCCTCCCTTACCTGCAGGACCTGCCAGCTGCCAAGTTTCAACAGGATAATGCGCACCCGCACGTGGCACGCATCGTGCAACAATTCTTCACGGCCCACCAGGTGTCACTGCTGCCGTGGCCCGCCTGTTCTCCCGATATGTCGCCCATCAAACTCGTCTGGTTGCTGATCGGCAACCGAGTGGCCCGGCAAACACCACCCGTGGCTGCGCCTGATGAACTGTGGCAACGTGCGGAAGCAACCTGGACCGACATGCCTCAAGCCCACATCCAAAGCCTCTTTCGTTCGATGCCGCGGCGTGAAGCGGCCGTTATTGCCAGCCATGGGGGCCACACGAACTACTGATGTCTGCGTGTTCCGCAAGTCGCACGGGTCTGTAAGCTCAATCGTTTCATCTTTGTATCTGTTGTTATGTATGTGTCCAGTAAATCTGGCTTTGCAATCTCGTGTCCTTCTTGGTGTTGCATTTTGGGTGGCCAGCAGTGTAAAATCATGGAATGCATTGATTATGATAGGCTTTCCAACATACCAGAAATCATTACTCAAGTTATGAGGATAATTGCAGTGGAATAAATCTCGCTGCTGTGCCCTGACCTTTCACCCCATTTCGATTATATTCAACAGAACCGGTTCAGTATACCTCCGGAACATACTAAAGTTTTATCGCAATAGAAGCATTTTTAGTCAGGTTATGAGGATAATGGCTGTGGAATAAATTTCGCTCCTGCGTCCTGACCTTTGACCCCATTTCGATTATATTAAACAGAACCGGTTCAGTATACTTCCGGAACAACATGATAAAGTTTTGTTGCAATCGAAGCATTTCTACGTAAGTTATGACTCATAAAGGCAATGGAATGAATCCCGCTCCAATGTCCTGACCATTGACCCCATTTCGCCTGTTTTCAGTAGGGTCCATGCCCAGGTTGTCCCCTACCACATACTAAAATTTCATCGAAATCGAACCATTTTTACGCGAGTTATCGTGCGGACGGACGGACGGACGGACGGACAGACAGACAGACAAAGTTGGAGCATATACGCTTCTTTAACCTACGGTTGGAAAGCGTAAAAAACGGAACTCCTTCAGCCGACGCTTAACCTGCTCTTTGTGTTATAGACATATTTAGATGAATTATAAATTTATTAGGGTTTAGGTTTTATTCATTGTAATATTTTTTTTATTTATGTGCATATAAAAGAATACAGATGTATAAAATGCGTGTGTGTGTGTGTGTGTGTGTGTGCGTGTGTAAGTGTGTGTGGTGAGAGAGAAATGGCCCTCCAAGACTTTAAACACTAAACATTGCCCCCCCCCCCGCCCCTCAAACAAACCGTCTACTTTCACAACTGGTAAAAGAAAAACGGCAAGGAACATTTTCTGTCTTTTCCACGTGATATCTGATTTGTATATTATGTTGGCATTGATATCACACTACCTGATTTTAGGTAATATATATTGTGTGTTTGAATTAAACTGTGCAAAACTATCGTGGGATAGGTTTCATTAAAGCTTCAATCCGACTCATTAATTTGAGGTTTCTCATCAGGGAAGTGTCTGAGGTCGCGAACTTTTATCATTGAGCATTCGTATCCCATTGTTGTGATTTATTGAGATTTAGTAGCCTTGTCTGCGTGCCTGCGGGCATGAAAGCAAATTTTCGGAGAGAATGAGAGAGAGAGTAGTCAATAGAAACACTGACAACCCTACAACATTCCCCCTCCACCAGAGCCTTAGGGCTCCTTCTCTGGATGAATATCTGTCCCCACTGAGAGTTTCGAATTCCCCCTCTTTTGTCTACCGATAGCCACTATCTCTTCCCATCTTCCGAAAAGTGCAACAGCGAGGTATTTTCCCTTATCTTTGCGAGAGAAAACCTGACAGATCAAACCCTCACTGTCCACCCCTAATACCCTAAACGAGGAATTTCAATTTCGTCACAAGGATAGCAGCAACTATTCCCAGGAGGGAAAGGGGAATGATTCATTTTTCTTACCCATAATTGCGCATTACGCAGAAGTTTCTCATGGACATTTTTTTTTTTTAGTTTCATGGTTTCACGTTCTCATTTTCGGCCCCCTTGCTGTCTGGAACCTTGCCGGTTGCTCTGATCATCCACACCTGAATAAAGACTCCGGTTACCATGAATGTGTCCATAATAATGGAGGCATAAGTCACTCATTCTTGAAAGTTCATTTCATCGTTCACTCAAAAGAGTCATCACGAATGCTCATTCAAATGAATGGTCGGTCATTCATTTTGCATCCACCTCAGGCCGGTTGTCTTACTACACTTACTGAAGAAATCCTTCTTTGCTCCACAGCTCCTGCAAGTGCAAGGTAAGGCGAAAATTGGCGAGCTGAAAAAAAGAGCAAAAGATATCCACGATTTAACCGCTTATAACGAATGATTTGCCATGAGCAAACGCATTCACAGCTCTTTTTGCCATACTGTTTAAAAGAGTAAGAGCTTAGGATACCCATTCACCGTTGCTCGCGAATGAACCTCCGCTCGTGGAGAACGATTCTCTCTCAACATTCAAATGAATGACATTCATGTATCATTCCCATTCTTAAGTTTCACCAGATTTCCTATATGACTGCACGTTTCTTACTCTCATAACAGTCGACGCTTCTTAATTCTCGACATTATTTTTCTTTTTTTGCGAATTCGTTTCCGAAGTCAAGCATGTGGAAGAAAGTTAAACATGCTACGGCTTTAGTCTGTATCGTCATTCACAGCGGTGAGAGCGAACCATTCACCAGTCACGGTGAAGAGTCATTCTTTGTGAATGAATCGTTCACGAATGGTCCATCATTAGTACATAAGCGGCGTTCGATTGAAAAGGCACAGTCCCGAATATATAGGTTCATCGCCAATTTGCCCACAAGCTACACTATATTGACAAAAGTCACCAGACACCTAAAAGAAAAACACAAAATAGCATTTATTGACATACATTAATACGGTGTCGGTCTACCTTTGGCCTTAATGCATCTTGGAGACATGCTTTCGACAAGTTTTTGGGACACAGCGATAGGTATGCGCTTCCATTCAGTACATAATGCTGCCTCTAACTGTTGCTTAGTAGTAGGTCTTGGTTCCAAACTTCTTATGCGGAGCTCTAATTCATCCCATAGGTGCTCAATGGGATTAAGATCAAGGCTCTGTGCTGGCCAGTCCACACATGATACGGAATTATCGTCAAACCACGCCGTAACTGTCCTTGCTTTATGACTCGGTGCATTATCCTGCTGGTACCACAAGGCTGGGTTCTATAGTATATTGCCACAGAGTTGGTAGGGCATAATTGTCCAGAATATTGAGGTGGACGCGCTGGTTAACAGGTTTTTCCACGATAGCTGCACCATACCACGAAAAACACCCCCACACGAGTACAATGTCAGCTCCAAACTTGAGCGTAGGAACAGTACACTGTAGTAAATAGCGTTCCCCCGGCTGCCACCATACCCACACACGGCCATTAGACTGATGGATCGTGTATCTGGATTCATCAGTCCATAAGACACGTTTCCATTGATCTACGGTCCACGATAAATGTTCTTTACACCATGCTAAACGACGAGAAGCATTCCGAGTGGAGATGAAAGGCTTATGAGCAGCCGCAGGACCACGGTAACCCATGGAATGAAGTTTGTAACGTACCAGGAGATGTGACGTACCTGCCAGCAGGACGCACACGACATAAAGGCAGATAGGAATCAGAATAAATGTCCGCGTAGCTCAACTGGTAGAGTGACTTATTCCGGAATGAGGAGATCCGGGTTCGAATCCCGGCGTAGACCAAAAAATGACGGAGAAATTTACTTCGTTATAATGGCGCCCGAACTATCCGGATGACCCGACCGTTCACAATCTCGCAATGGTGTGATGTTATTTCCACACCGCGAGATAGGAAAAATAAGAGCAGCACTTCGAAAGAAAAAAATAAAAAAAAAATAAGGGGGAGATGATGTAACGTACCAGGAGATGTGACGTACCTGCCAGCAGGACGCACACGACATAAAGGCAGATAGGAATCAAAATAAATGTCCGCGTAGCTCAACTGGTAGAGTGACTTATTCCGGAATGAGGGGATCCGGGTTCGAATCCCGGCGTAGACCAAAAAATGACGGAGAAATTTACTTCGTTATAAGTTCTCTGCGAATGGTACGTGTACATACTGCGGTTCCAGCATTTTTACTCATCTGTACACTGAGGTCTAGTGCGGTACTCCGTTGATTAGCTGTAACGACTCTCCTGAGGCTTCGACGTCCTCTATCACTGATTTTCTTTTGTCTGCCGGTACGTTTTGCTGCTTCTGGCACGCCATGTGTCTTCCACTTATTCAGTACAACCAAAACAGTTAACTTAGGTATGTTTAAACGCCTATCGGTTTCTCTTATGGACAACTCACTAATATAACACCCAACAATCTTTTCTCTCTCAAAGTCAGTTCTCTGCCGCCGCGACATTTCCACTCAACCTCACAGTACAATATGATCGAGGCCAGCTGCAGGCTTGTTTTTATGCCGTTTGCAGCTGTACCGCGCATCTTAACAAAGCAGGGGATCCGTTCATTTGCTTTTGCAGGGGTGTCCGGTGACTTTTATCAATATAGTGTATTTCTCGTCTAAATAGGATCAAACCGACTTATTTAAATATAGATTTCTTTCATACTTTCAATAATACTTCCCGTTTTGAGATCCCCAGTGAATTTCCATAATTTGCAATGGATTAAAAAATACAAGCACAGCTGCTGCAGGTTATTTTGATGATCCAAGGGCCCTTTTTGATTCGAGATATCTGTACGCGCCCATCATCATCATCATCATTGTCAACCATTATCAATCCACTACAGGACGAAGGTCTCCCCAAGTTTCCTCCACAACGGTCTGTCTTGTGCTAGTCTCCTCCATGTCACTCCCGCATACTTTCGAATTTCATCCAATCATCTTCCATGTGGTCTTCATCTGGGTCTTTTCCTGTCTCTTGGAATCCAATCTAAAATTTCGGCTGTCCATCGATGGTCTGTTCTTCTGGCAGTATGTCCAGCCCATTGCCATTTCAGGGATTTAACTCTGATGATGATGTCTTCCACTCTTGTCATTTTTCGGATCCACGTGTTCCTCTTCTTATCTCTCCTGGTTACACCAAGCATGCACCTCTCCATGCTACTTTGAGTTGTCTGCAGCCTTTGTATTTCTCTTTTAGCTAAGGTCCACGTCTCTGCACCATACGTAAGCACTGGAAGGATGCATTGATCAAACACTTTTCTTTTAAGACATAATGGCATATTGCTCTTGAAAATTATGCTGTTTCTTCCAAAAGCTCTCCAGGCAAGTTTTGTACGCCGATTAATTTCTTCACCAATGTGACCCTCACTTGATATCTGCTGTCCAAGATAAACGTACGTGTCTGTTATCTCCGGCTTTTCTCCATCAATCGATAAATCTTAATTTCTTGTAAAAGCATTGTACATCACTTTTGTCTTCTGAAAGTTCATTTTCAATCCCACTTCTTTACTCTTGTCAGCAAGTTCCTGGATCATACTCTGTAGCTCTGATGGGGTAGTTGCAAAAATGATTATGTCATCAGCAAAACGAAGGTGGGTTAGATAATCTCCATTAATCTTTATCCCTTTGTTTTCCCAGTTCAGTGATTGAAAGACATTTTCCAATGTGGCATTAAAGAGCTTCGGAGATATGGTGTCACCTTGTCTCACTCCTTTTCCAATTTTTATGTGTGTTGCATTTTCAAACAGCCGAATCTTTGCACTTGCATTTTCATAGATGTTATTAATAATATTAATGTATGCATCTTCAATACCGCAGGATTTCAGAGCCATTGCAACTGCTGATGGTTTCACCGAATCAAAGGCTTTTTCATAATCGATAAAAGCCATGCACAATGGAAGTTCATATTCCCTCGCTCTTTCAATTAGTTCTCTCAGTACGTGGATATGATCTATTGTGCTGTAGCCACTCCTGAATCCAGCTTGTTCTCTCGGTTGAGCCATGTCCAGTGTCACCTTCAAGCGGTGTGAAAGAACTTTAGTGAAGGTTTTATAAACCACTGATAGGAGGCTGATAGGTCTGTAGTTCCTGAGAACCTCAATGTCCCCTTTTTTATGTAGCAAGATCATTGTAGCGTTGTTCCAATCCTCAGGAATTTTCCCTTCATTAAGGCATCGAGTGAAAATTTGGGCGAGTACTGTTTCGATTTCTCCACTTGCTTCTTGTATGATGTCTACAGTAATTCCATCTTCTCCTGGAGCTTTTCCCCGCTTCATGTCCTTGATTGCATGTGCAACTTCTGCTGGAAGGACTGGAAGAACTCTCGTACTGGTACCTTTCATGATGTCTGGAGTACATGCATCATCCCTTTCATATAATTTGGAGTAGAAATCTTTCACTCTTGTCAAAATTTCGCCTCTATTTCTTGTTACAGAACCATCTTCTTTTCTCAGTGCCATAATCTGTTTTTTCCCCTTACTGAGATGTCCCTTTGCTATCTTTAGGCTTTGGTTGTTTTCAATTGCTTTCCTTACTAGTTCATAGTTGAATTTCCTTACGTCTTCAGTGATACTTTTTCGTACTGTCTTGCATAGCTCTATATATTCCACTTTGGAAGTCACATCTTCTTTAGTTGTCCTCATCACTCTTCTTTTTTGCATCAACATTTTGGTTTTTCCTGATAATTTGTTCACATGCAATTTGTTCTTAGACCCAGCTAATTTTGTTGCTGTTTCCATAAGAGCTTTGGTTACTTTTTTGTTAACTTCAGAAATATCCACTTCTTCCGATGTTAGGCCTTCTAAAGCAGAGAATCTGTTCTTCAGTTCCAATTTGAAGGTATTATGGTGTTTTTTAAGGTTGGTTATGTCAATACATTTTGTTTGTCTTATGAGCTTGCTACGTTCGAGTTTAGTGTTGAGGTGCATCTTACATCTCACCAATCTATGGTCACTGCCTGTGTTGAACTTCTTTAGCACACTGCAGTCTTCTATGACGAATTTTTTGTTACACATAATAAAATCAATTTCACTTGTCCCATTTGGATGTCTCCATGTCCATTTCCTGTGTGGCTTTTTCTTGAAAAAGGAGTTGAAGATGAAAAACCCTTCTGCCTCTGCAAACTCTACGAGAGTATTTCCACGCTGGTTTCTGTTGCCATGACCGAATTTACCTACTGAAGTTTCATTCTGTTGCCGTTGCCCTATTTTTGCATTGAAATCTCCCATAATTATCTTCAAATGCTGCTTACCTTTATTATTTAGATGACGAATTTCCTCATAAAATTCTTCAATTTCTTCTTCAGCATGACTTGTGGTGGGTGCATAAGTTTGAATAATCTGAGCCTGGTATCTTCTCGAGAGTTGGATAACGAGTCGTGCAGCTCTGTCAGAGGAACTTTCAACTTCTACAACTTTATCCTTCAGTTTCTTGTTTATTATAAATCCAACACCACTAGTTCTGCCAGTATCCGTCCCACGATAGTAGAAGAGATGTCCACTTTTCAGTTCAATGAGATCTTCTCCTTTTCTCCTTACCTCACTTAGCCCGACGATGTCCTACTTGATCCTTTATAGTTCCTCTTCCAATTCAAGAAGCCTTGAATCAGAAGATAGGGAGCGTCCGTTATACGTAGCCAAGGTCAGCATCAGATGGCAGCCTAGTCCGGTCCTCCGGGGATTCTTAGCACCCTCTGCCTTCATGTCGCACTGGCCGCTGCCTTGGCCAGGTACATTCCAGCTGCCGGAGACTGAGGCCAAGATTTAAGTTGTGGAGTCATTTTGGAGGGGTTTGGCCATAACTCACCACGCTGGTCAAGCGGGTTGGTGAGTGTGGGATAGCATTTCCTCTAATCCCGATGGTATAGTTATACCGCTATTGGCGGTCGTCAGAGCCCCTTTAGTGGGAACAGGATGTACCACGAGAAGGCGGGGTTGACATTTGTCAAGGAGAGGCTGTGATGTTACGCATCACCTGACCTTACATCCCGTACGCGCCCATAAGATACAGTATATTGAACTGAAAACGCCAAGCCTAACTGATGTTGCTTGCTACAATTATCCATGGCTCAGGGTTTATATGAATAATTCAGTGCCACTTTGAGTGTGATGTATGCTTGCGCAATCTGATAGATCTTAGCATAATGCCCATGTTCCTCTACGTTTTACCTAGTGAACACTAAAATCGATTATGTTTATTCAGAGGAAAACATTTTTTACTGTAAAACTCTTTCGTACAATAACTGAAATGTAGAGAATATTTTTATTTGAGGAAACATATTCGCAGAAAACTTTGATTTCTTTCATTTACAGTTGTTTCTATAATATGGCTGAATTTTAAGCAATCAGTTCGGTGTAGGTTAGCCAAAGAGGCGGTCTATGCGTCTTTCTTTGAATTTCCTTCCACGGGGCTTCATGACTGCTTGAAGTCAATGATTTTATTTAACGTTGTACTTTTATAAACATTTTAAGAAATCTGAGAAAGATGGATTTCTAACAAGTCTTGTAAAACTTTCCTAGTAAATGAGAATATTGCATTTGATGCTGTGGCATTCGGAACATTGCGTCTTTTCTGTCCGTGCTTATTCACGAATGAAGAAATGTTTGTTACTGAATAAATATTTGTCCGAAGCTGAATCGATGACATGTCTTTGTTTCCATCGACTTGGGGACCAGTCATCTGACTAACGCCAGTCTTCCCAGAAAGTTGTAACCAAGATACTGGCTATTAGGTTCAGAGTCATGATAGGAATACGTCCAGCATTTCTTCTAACAGCTACACTGCTGGGCAATTGCTAAGGACGGATCATAAACGGCTATATAGCGCATAAAAAAGTAAGTGTGGTTGGATGCCAAGTGAAATAAAATAATGTCAGAATGCCAGGACATTACAAGAAAGACAATTTATTGTGCTCTGAAATCCAGAAGGCTTTGGAACGTGTTCAAGGGATAAACAGGCCATTTTGTGCAGAATACGTAAACGTGAAAAAAATGCAATTACCGTCCGCAGGCGTTCCGACGTAAGATGTCAATACGGGATATGACCACCATGGAGGGCGATGCAAGATTCCACACGTCGTGTCATGCTTTGCACAACATTATCAAGCAGCTGTTGGGGTAATTTATCCCATTCCTCTGTCAGGGCACGGATGAGGGTGTCCTTGTTTATTGGAGGGCATTGGCGACCAGCAAGACTCCTCCCCAAAGCATCCCACACATTTTCAATGGGATTCAGATCTGGAGAACGTGCTGACCATACGAGGCGTTGAATATCCTCGCTCTCAAGACACTCCCGGACAGCGACTGTTCGATGACATGTTGCGTTGTCGTCCATGAAAATGAATCTATCACCGACAGCACCACGGAACATGCGAACATGAGGTAGCAGAACATCATTAATGTATCGTTGGCCAGTCATAGCCAAGTTGGAAGCACATAGAGGGACGTACGGCCATTGATCATGATGCCAGCCCATACCATGACCCTACATGTCGGATATCGGTCCCTTTTCAGTATGTTTGCTGGACAATATGCAGTACCACTATCACGCCAAATCAGTTGTCGTCGACAATCAGACGATAGACTGTATCTACTCTCATCTGAGAAGAGGACAGCAGACCAGTCGTTATCAGTCCAATTGCGATGTTGATGGCACCATTGCAAACGGGCGGTACGGTGACGTCTGGACAATGGGATGCACACAACAGGACGGCGGGCGTATAGTCCTCCTTCATGCTAACGTCTGGCGACAGTTTTTCGGGAGATCCGCTTGCCAGTAGCAGCCATAAACTGATTTGCTACCTCACTAGCTGTGCTGCGCCGGTGTCTTTTTGTTGATAGCACTATGTACCGATCTTCTGCAGGTGTCGTACTGCAAACACGACCTCCCCCGTGACGTTTGCTACACTCTCCATTTGTTTGAAATGATTTCCAAAGCCTTGAAACAACACTGCGGCTGACGTCGAACTCCCTGGCAACATCTGTTATTTTTCGCCCTTCTTCAATCTTGCCAATAATACGGCCACGCGTAAAATCATCTAGGTGATGTCGGGAAGACATACTGAAAATTGCAAGTTCGTGAATTGATTCTTTATCTTTCAACTTTGCGTTTGAACAACAACGGTCAATACGCGTCAAATCCTTTATATCTCTTATCAGCGCTATGACGCACGAACAAGTTCGGCAATCCAAATTTTGCATACGCACAACACGTCTTACTGTATCCCGCACTTATGCTAATTTCCACATTTTCCTGCCTTTCATTTTATGGTTGCTATCGTTGCTATTGGCATCCGTCCTTAGCAATTGTCCGGCAGTGTATTTGGTAATAACATATTATACCATTTAGAACACAAAGGAATATAATTTCCAGTTTCCATGATGCTCTATTGTCTAAGCGCTGGCTTCTGACTATTCGGCCGGAGATGGGTCCAGGTGTGGCATGGATGTTGTGTTTGTCAAACAGTGGATCTCACCCTTCCTTGGAACTAATGGCCCTAAATTAAGGACAGGAGACTGCATATAGCCCATTTAGTTGCTTACGGTGGTCGTTAGACCTCAAAATAAAAACAACAGAACCATGTCTGTCCAGAATGTTCGAGTCAAAGGGGTTTTGTCGAAATTCTTTTGACTCTGAATAACGGAATTTCGTTATAAGTGCTTTCATTGGTCGTTTTTTTTTTTTTTTTTTTTCACATATGCTGTTTCGTTAGTTATTATCATTTTATTTTTATTTTCTCCTCTATAGCAATGGCATGGTCCTCTAGTTAGGAAGGACATAAAGTCAAGTTCAGACATAGTTATTCATGTTTAAGAACCGCCGTACGATGTGGCATGTAATCAAGTACAATCACTGCCTTTTGAAGTTTGAGTCTTAGGCGCTGTAGACTCAAATCATCAAGATGAGAGATTCTTTGGATCTGTATCAAACATGAAAATACCTTCGCGTTTTATGTTTTGTATAATACCTACAGTTTGAAAAGACGGACAGGAATTTTTTTCTCAAGAATATTAGAAATATATTTTTGGTACAAAATGGCACGAATTTAATGTAATTAATTTGATCAGAAAATGCTAATATACTTGAAACTAAAAAACAACACAGAAATGAATTTTTCTTGCGTTTGTGGACCGTGATCAAATGTGCATGAGTTATTTTTTTGGAACTCATTTTTTTTCTCTCTCTCTCTCTCTCTTAAGGGGGAAGTCTAGTTTGATAGGCGAAATCGTGTGTAAAGTTAACCATACATCTTTTGCTGTGCACAATGCACTGTTCTTCAGCTGCATGCCTCTGCGAGGTAACGCAAATTTGTACATACATTTGGCATTGTACAGGGCGATTCATAAAGAAGTATACAGTTTCAACACGCTATAAAACAAGAACAATGTAAGATATTTTATGTTCCTGTAACAGAATTGTAAGGGAATATTTCAAGTTTTTTGGGGGGGGACAGTCACGGATGTTCTATGTGTGCACCCTTAGTCACACGACACACATCGAGCCGGTAATCCATTTCAGCCCAAACCTGGCGCCAACTATAACGCCACGTTCAAAGTCGCTCAGATCCTTCGTTTTCCTATTCCGGTCATCAATCGAACGCTAACTTATGCTCGCCTTAGAAGTATGCCTGAGTTATACCTCACATTACGCTCACGTACCGTCTTACGTATTGGTGTAAGTAATTTATATGATGAGGGCCGGTGTACCCAATTAACTGGCATCTCAGTGTATTTGCAATTCGAAATATACTATATATGAGCTTCTAAAATTTCCGATTTAAAATATTCGTTCTTGTATCAGATAGCTATAGCGAACGCCAGAATTTTCAAAAATAAATATTAAAAAATATGCTGCAGACAGGGCCGTAGCCAGCAGGTGGCAAGAGGCGGCCCAGCTCCCTCTGCAAGGCATAGTAGCCCCTTTCTGGAAAATGCAAATTCTCTGAACTTTTCTTTTCTGTGATTTATAACTTTCTTTTATTTCATTGTAAACGTACTAGCCGTTCTAGGACAGTTGTTTTTAAGCTTTAAATAAATATATATTAATATATATGGGATATTGCCCGTCCTATGATGGAGGGAAATTTTCATTTGAAGCAGATTAAAAACAAATAAAATAGACACGGGCATTTTGTAAGAAAATATAGAAAAAACTTATATAGGGAAAACTTATACAATAAGAACTCATTCACATTAGAACTGAAAATTATATGCTCCTCATTTCTGTTTTTCAAAAGGCGCATTCAATTATTTTTTGTCCGGCACACTTGTTATTCCGTTCACGGTTTGTTTTAGAGTGTCCTGTTCAATGGTTAGTTTGAAACTTCATACCGAAGCTTTTTCTACAAAATAATGCGACATCAGGTATTGCAAATCGGAACTATCTAAGTTCTTGACATTGTGCAATTGGGGCGACATCTGCTTTTAGATGCAATTTTGCTCACTTTGACATCTCAAGATTTCAGTTTTTATTGGAGGTTAGAGCGTTTAGATAGATCGATATTTTGTAAAATCTATAATATAATCAGCGCTAAACTCTGAAAGCTAGTTAAATTAAAAAAGTAAAACAATAATTAAAGCGTACAAATTAATATTCGAATTGTGCTAAATTAAATTAATATACAAACGCAACTTGCCGTGATATCAAGATTTCAATTCGAATTTTATAGATCGGGTAAATTGAACTCCAGTCATTGATAATCCAATGTTTTTAAATTAGCATGCGATCGCCTTGACATCTCAATGCGATCGCGTGCAAACTCAACTTGTTGGGATATTAAGAATTCAATTCGAATTTTGTCGATCGGGCAAATAGAACTCGAATCATTGATAATCCAATGTTTTTAAATTAGCACGCGACCACTTTGAAATCTAAAAGTGATCGCGTGTTATCATATAGCAGTCAATCACTTTGACATCTCGAGAGCACACACGAATTAATCGATACGTGATGCCGCAAGAATGCAGACGTTGCTGTGACCTCAAACGTTCCAGAGAGACAGACGGATCTGAGTGTTTATATAAATACTTTACCTTATTTAATCGTGTATTGCACGTTTTTAAAACAAGACAAAATTTATGTAGCATGAACGATGAAAAATTCAAAACAAATGACTTCTGGAAGTGAATCAGGAGGAACAGCTACGTCAATGTTTCTCTGCCACGTGGGCACCGGACTTGTTGCTTCTAAGCGTAAGGAAATGCCACATGGGCACCGGACCTGTTGCTTCTAAGCGTTGAAGAGAGAAATTATGTTTTTATTTAGAGAAATGTAAAATATAAAAGAACATTAACAAAACAAAACAGAGAGAGAGAGAGAGAGAGAGAGAGAGAGGGGGAGGGAGAAAGAAAGGCGGAGCAGCTTTCAACTTCTTCCTCTTTATTGTTTTACTGCCAGTTGAAATTGTTTTTGAGGCATGTCTGGGAGATGAAGTGCTTTAGCAGAAATCTAAAGGCTCTTGGTCTTTTGAGCGAGGAAATAAGGTTTGGCTGTAGACCACTGTAAGAAGAACCTAACTCTGAGGACTAGCAAAGGAGAATGCTCGATTGAATATGGAAAAGAAATAGCAGAAAGTCGGCATCAACAACTCCTCGATGCCACTGCGTGGATTCACGGGAAATAAACGGAATAATAAACAAACAAAAAATAATTTTTCATGCTAGCTGGGTGTTATGTTTTCTCCAGCGATAATATCCCTGCAACTCAGTCACCGTCAAACAAATTCTGTTAATGCTATTTATTTCATACATTTCACGAGTGTTCAAATTTCTTTCTCCCTCCCCCTCTCCTTTGATATTTTAAATGTCTTTCTTTTTTTCTTTTTTTTTTTACTTTTAGGCATGGAAAAATTGTCCGTTACTGAACAGAAACCAAAGGAAAGAAGATACAAAGAAAAATTTGCATCTGTATTAATGGATGAATATAATTTGTCGTTGAACACAGAGCCCCCCCCCCCGGTTTTGAGGCCCTGGCTACAGATATTGAGAAGTTCTACTTTCTAATAGCCAAAATCAAGGAAGATGATGAAGTGAAATGAAAAAGATTATGAATTTAGAATAAATGAGGTATTAAAGATTTGCTATTACTTTGTTTCTAACACTGAGTATTTTTATCATTTTTATTACTCAGACTCTGCCATTGATTATTTTAACCGTTATTATTTTTTAGCCCTTCAGTCCTATATTTTTACCACCCTTATTTTTAGTCCTTGTTACGGCTTACATAATGTGTTGTTTTAGCTATGTGTTAATTTAGCTTTTTGTTTAAATAACTGGGGCAGCATTTCACACCGCTATACCTCATGATTAAAAGCCAGTGAAGTAAGAAAACGTAAAGTTGCAGAACCTAGAAAAATAACAATATAAATCTGTGGATAACTCATTCTTTGCACAGTTCATCATCAATCCCCACAAAAAATGGCAGCTCAATTTTAAATTCAAGACAAACTTTGCCTATTTGGTTCAAAAAAACTAGAAGAGACAGGCAAAATGGCCAACCCTCTTTTTTTTTTTTTTTTTTTTTTTCTTATTTCAGTAAATTTCTCTGAGACATGAATCGAATTTAAGCAAGGAACCTTCCCTCCCTCCTCCCCTCCCCTGCAATGTTTCGGATTTTTCTCATCTCTTAGAATGGAACTGAACTTTATCAGCGCGTGAGCTCTGAGATTTGTGTCACAAGCGGATACGAAACATCGATGTTTATCCATTGATATATTATTTTCTTCCTCGTTTTTCAAAAAGCTATCTCCTTAAATGGACGTCTGGGAGAAACGGACAACACTTAGAGACAAATCTGGTTTTATATCAGTGATATCTTCAGCCCCGACACGGAAACGAATCTTTCAGCCTCGTGACACAAAGTGGGTGCGGGCTACGTGACAACCCAAAAGGAAGAAAGAAAATGAGAAGGGATAGAGAAAAAGGAATTGCATCCTCAGAGAAAATGAAAAGAGAACGAGAACGAGAAAGACGCACGCAGAGTGATCACGTGACGATATTAACAACTGCGACTAGGCGATATGGCAGTTAACTAAAATACCAAATAGCCGGTTTCTTTAGCCTGACTCTGATCGATGTACATCTATTTAAAGCTTTCTGAGACGCAATGGATTCAGATTGATTCAGTGGTTATTATTCTGATTCAGTGGTTATGACATCAGTTCCAGTCCCCCTGGTGAGAATCCTTTCGTACCAGGGGGACTGGAACTGATGTCTTAACTACACTGAATCAGTAAAATAAGTGAGTGGTTATTTCCGACATCAATTCCAGTCCCCCTGGTGCGAAAGGATTCTCACCAGGGGGACTGGAACTGATGTCTTAACCACTGAATGAGAAAAATAAGTGAGTGGTTATTTCCGACATGTTCCAGTCCCCCTGGTGCAAAACGATTCTCACAAGGGGGACTGGAACTGATGTCTTAAACAATGATACAGAAAAATAAGTGAGTGGTTATTTCTGACATCAGTCCCCCTGGTGCGAAAGGATTCTCACCAGGTGGACTGGAACTGATGTCTTAAATACTGAATCAGAAAAATAAGAGAGTGGGTATTTCTAACTTCAGTTCCAGCTCCACTGGTGCGAAATGATTCTCTGGTGTGAGAACTGGAAAATTCAGCCTCTTCAATTTTGCGAAATTTCTGTATAAATACGGAAAAGCCGGAAACGGACTTTTCTGAAATAAACAGAATTACTGACTACGGAAAATCTGTAAAAATAAGAAAGCTAAAAAAATAAAAAAAAATTAGCTTCTATAAACGGAAATTTCGTTAAAGGACGGAGGACACCTACCGGCAAATTTGCTGCACATTATTTTCCGAAATTTTCCGTGAATTCACACCACTTATTTTTTACCAGTATATAACCAGTCGGAAGCAGATTTCAAATTCGTTTACTTTCTCCTCGGCAATTATTTTTGATTTATTACCTGGATGACTTGGCACGTGGATACATCGCATAAAGGTTAATAAGTGTTTGAATGATAAATTACGTAGAAGCGAGCGCCGACATTTATTTTCGCACGCACCCGAAATGTTTCTTCGATCTTATTTAGCATGTAACATAAAGAAAAAAAAAGGCGTTATCAGTTTTCATTATGGCTGCAAAATTACCTGAATAAATTAAGTATTTCTGTGAAGGTGGCAACAAGTTGGCATCTTGCCTGTATTCATCCGAATCCGGCGGCGAGCGGCCGGTCGCCACACCTACTTATATCAATAAATCTTGCGTGTTAGACCACACTAATAATTTCACAGTCTAAGCCCTAAATAGAATCACAACATGCACTGGAGGATTTTTTTTCAGCATGAAAACCTGACAGCAACTGAACGAGTTTGATTTAGGTAAGAATTATGTAACGGATTTACACAGGAAAAGGAAAAAATAATTTTTGTACGTGTTTGGATATAACATGAAGAGTAACAATTGTTCAAAACAAATTTAGATGTGAATCCGTTTATTGGTGCAAATATGATATGGATGTTAAGTCATATAACATCCGAAAATTTTAAAACTTCGTCGTTCTGGAGCGGGAATCGAACCTGCGTCTCACGGATAGCGCCCGAATATGCTAACCACTACACCACCCAGAGCGACCAAGTTTCAAGTTTCCGATTAATTATCTGATGTTATCTGACTTAAAATCCATGTCATATTACATCAATAAACGGATTCACATCTTCCAAATTTGTATTGCACAATGGTGTAATCCCGTATTTCATTCATTGAGGAACAATCGTTGTTTAATCTTCCTAATCTGTGTGCCAGATCTTTTCGTTTCCGGAAATCGGATTAGAAATCTTTTTTCTTGTACTGGATAGAGAAAAGGGACTAAATATTTATAGTTGTTTCCTGTTCACATGGCGTCTCCGCATGTCACCATGCAAAAATGATTTTCGAAGAGAATATTGAAAGCTTGCCCTGCATAGCATCATTTTGTCTGTCTTCATAAATACTTCTAGAGGTCGCTCTGTAAAAATTACTTTTGTATCGGTTAGAGAAACACATTCATTCTCTGCAAGTTATCGTTTTCTTGCTTCGTGGCCAGAGATGGAACCGAGTCAAACCTCCTTGCCTGGTTTTGACCATGATTTTTTTTTTGTTTTTGTTTTTGTTTTTCAAGCGGCAGGGAAATCTGAGGTTGTTTTTTTTTCTGAAAAAAATGACAGATTTCTGTAAAATTCTTTGCATGACATTTTTTCCAGCTACTGACTTCATTTTGGTCTGTGAACCAGAAAAATGACTGTGTTCTTTCCTCCATGGTCCGAAAATCTGTATTATATCTCATTAACATTTTTCTTCCATTGCAAACTAGTTTCAAACTTTATATCAAGATACACTGTCTGATCTAAAGTATCTGGACACTTGCCTGTCCACAAACACCCTGAATAAGAAAGGAAAACTCACTTGAAAATCTACTGCTATTTGAAAATTCTTAATTACACACTTTAAACTACCTTCCAAATAATGAATTTAAGATACTTTTTGTAGGGAAAGTATGTTTTAATTTTGAAAACTCAGGGAAATGACGTTCGCTCAAAGCATTATAATGTTACGATATTTTCACCGTTTTAGAAAAGTGTTTAACGTAAGCATTCTTCCAGTGCTTGCGTAAGAAGCGGATACATGGACCTTAACAAAAAAAGACATACAAAGACTGCAGACAACTTAAAGAGGCACGGAGAGATCCATGTTTGGTGTAACAGGGAGAAATAAGAAGAGAAACTCGTGGATAAGGAAAATGACAAGAGTGGAAGGCATCGTGATCAGAGAAAAATCCCTGAAATGACAATGGGCTGGACATGTTGCCAGAAGAACGGACCACCGATGGACAACGGAAATTCTAGACTGAAATCCAAGTGACAGAAAAAGACCCAGAAGACCACATGGAAGATGGGTGGATGAAATTCGAAAGTATGCGGGAGTAACATGGAGGAGACTGGCGCAAGATAGACCGTTGTGGAAGAAACTCTGGGAGACCTTCATCCAGCAGTGGTTTGATAACGGTTGACAGTAATGATGATGATGGTATATATCCCGGAAATATTTAAATGCAATTCTAATTGCAACCTCAGAAATACACTGGTTTCCATAAATTAAGGAACAAAATGAAAAATCGCTGTAAGTTGGCTAATCAACGTTAAATGTGCACGAAATTCGCATATGTTACAGGCAAAGTACTACAGCATCAGTGAACAGTATGCAAATGAGTGGCTCTAACATAGCTTGATGCAAATTAACAACAGCATAAAACTGGTCGTTTCTCAGTGAGTTGCCAATTCACATGCAGAGATTGAAGAAAGCATTTTGTAATGGAGATTGTGTTGTAATGACTTCGAGACAGCATTTACCAGTGGAATTACGCTACAGAGATATAGGCAGACAGGAAGCTGGCCAAAGTCAGGCGAGCGTAGCCAGATAGCTGAACGTCAGTCATTCTGTGTTCCAAAGGCTGTAGAACATCTTCCAAACCACAAAATCATGTTCCTGCAGGTACAGCTAAGCCAGGCCTAGGGTAACAACTTCCTCACAAGATCGACATTTGCAGATATCTGCGCACAGAACAGGACTTCTACGTCGACCCATCTTCGATCTGTGCTTATTGCAGCTAACGGAAGGACGGTATCGGCTTTTACGGTACTCTGAAGGCTACGTGAAAGAGGGCTCTATGCTAGGCGGCCCGTAAAGTGCGTGCACCGAACCTCCTGCCACAGGAGGGAACGTTTGAATTTGGCGAGCATGCATGTCGATTGTAGTCCAAATCAATGGACTCTGTAATGTTCACGGACGAGTCGAGGTATGCTTTAAAGAGTGATTCTCGGCGAATTTTCACGTGGTGAGAGTCAGGGACCAAATATCATTCCTCTCATATCTGTGAAAGGGACACATCTGGTGCAGGTAGTGTGCTTGTGTGGGGAGGCATCTCCATTTAGGCGGACGTACCGACCTCTACGTGTTGCCAGATGGCAACTTGAACGCTCAGAGGTACAGAGATCATTTCGGACCCCTTTTTTCTGCGATATGCAGGTGCAATTGACGACGCATTCACACTGCAAGCCGATAATGCTCACCTACGCACAGCGCGGCTGGTACAGCAATACCTTGAAGAGGCGACTATTGTCCGTGTGGAGTGGCCAACACGTTCTCCTGACCTTAACCCAATCGAGCATGTGTGGGACGCTCTAGTAGGCGTGTTTCTGCCCTCAACCTTCCTCCGCGAATGATGCAGGGCCTTTAAACTGCTTTCTTACAACAATGGGCATTGCTACCTACGGATCTCAGAGACAGCATTACTAACAGCATGGAACATCGCTGTCGGGTCTGTATTTCTGTACAGGGTGACCACACTCCATATTGAGATATTTTTTAATTTAATTTTTTAAATACTGATTTATGTTTTTTTATAGCAAATACAAAATATAAAGGCTTTGTATAAATTTTTCTTGCGATTTTCTATAACATATGCCACAATGAACATTTTTACCAAATTTCATTCAAATTGGTTGCACATCTTTTTGAGTTATAACAGATTTTCAATGTTTTCTTTAATTTATGGAAACCATTGTATATCATATTAAACAATTACATATATTGCTGCAAGTGACTAATTTTTTGTTCATTTTCTTTACGACGAAAAAGTAAATGAAGGTTAAGATGATGATAATAATGATGAAGGTGAAAACGAAAACGCATTGAATGAATAGGTGTGCGAATTTAGATTAAAAAGAATAAATGGAAAGAGAAGATAAAATAGAAAACGAAACTCATTAAAATAGCAACGGTATGACAAATCACATGATGTTATGTTCGCACTTGTCGATGAAGTGTTCTCACTTCTAGGAAGTCAGGTACCCGAGTGGTGAAAGGCTCTGTGTTTTGGCTAGTCTCAGATCTGGGCCCAAGTTCAATCTTCGCACGAGGCATGGGTGCTCTTGTCCCACAGCAGAGATTCTCTCTACCTTCCCTGAAACAAGTTACCCCGAATTAGGGACGTGCAACTCCTTATAGCCCTAGAGCTGCCCATAATGGTCGTTAAACACTGAAACACAAACGGAAACTCCTGCTATGTCAGTTCCTGAATGACTTGTCTTTTCTAGCAATGCTGATATCCCCAATTTTACCAGTGCTGTTTTTACCAATGGATGATTAAGAGAAAGACAGACTGATAGGTCCGGCATCACAATAGGGAGACGAAATCAACACCGACTAGTCTTCTAAACCAACTAAAGAAGACAGCGACAATGCAACAGCAAGCGAAAAGAGAAATAAGATGCTTTCTTCTATCTCATACGACAGATCATGCGCGCTGATCAGAAACTGAAGTCAGAGTACCAACGTTTTCACACGAATAAAATAAGAGCCAAATTCTGAAGATGAACTGCATGGTTGGAAGTATGTGGAAAAGAAAAGTTTTGCTTCAAAAAGAGTCTTAAATAAGAACATATTTTCTTCGGATTTGTAATATGCTTCACATTAGGAAATCTCTTCATTTCATGGAAGAACATGGCCAATATTTTCTAAAACGAAATATCGTACCAATAGGAAAGCGCGAAAACGAGAGCACGTCTGCCTTCTTCAAATTTCACAGGTCTCTAAAACGCATGAGGCTGGAAGATAATCAAAAATCAGTATTTGAAACATCCAAATGTAAACTAGTTTACCTATCAATCGTTCCTGTTAATCAAAGATCAATAATTTTATATGTTTAATGGAAACTGTCATATCCGTAAGCCATTCCTATTTTATTACCGTATAATTATGGCATGACATTCTTGAAAACTTTTGTTTTGGCTTATGTTAGAAATCCCATTTGTAATACGTTCAGATCAGAGAAAAGGAAATATTTATTTATTTTTGTGTTTTCCTCTTGTTTTCTTCTACGCACATAACAGTGTTTTCTGTTTTTGTCCGAAAGTATCTATTTCCTTTTATATGAATTTTTTTAGCTTTGTTTTATGTAATTTTTTCTTTCTTTGTTTCTTTGTTTCTTTGTTTTCTTTTGGCATGTAACTAAACACCTGGAGTTGGCATTTAATGAAAAAAATGTAATTATTAGGAATAGCAAACTTTTGAAAAAAAAAAAACGTTTGGACCTCGTGTGATGCATTAGCACATAATTTTGAATTCCCGTCATATAAAATATTAGGTGTGCTCACGTTTTAAGGTTTTCGTAATAATTTTTATGCAAAAATGGCATTGCTTTTGGATGCTTACCAATTAGTTTTGGGTATTCTTCAGAGGTGGCCAAACAACGCCTTCTTTGAATACCAGTTAGCTGCATTGTATTTTAAATATTGTTAAAAAGCTTAATTTTTTTATAACACAGTTTTAAAAAATTAAAATTATTTCACATCCGCAATACTCGCCAGTGATTTTACCATGTAACATTTTCTTGTTCCGAAAAACGAAAGATGAATTTTATGTCAAGAGATTTCCAAGTAGCAGTTGTTCCTGCATAACAATGCTTTGCTTTGACTTCGCAACCGACCACTAAGAATATGTCGTAAAATGGCGCAATTTCTCATTTTTATGCCACGAATACATTGTGTTAAAAAATTAAGTCTTTGCAATTTCAACTTCTTTTAGAGGAAGAATGATAAAGGATTACTAAGTACTTTAAATAGTATAACTATACTAGTAATCCGAATTTCTTGGTGTAGAATACAAATAAAAGTTTCCAAGCTTTCGCATATCAACCAGATGGCTTTTTCAAGAAAGGTAGACAGCAAACTGTGTTTTGTCTACCTTCCTTGAAAAAACCATCTGGTTGATGTGCGTAAGCTTGGAAACTTTGATTTTCATTTTTTTACTTTATTTATTTATTTTTGTTGTTACGTGATCTTAGAAAAAAAAATTGACAGTTCTTAAATGATGAACATAGACTGTAACACCAGAGAAGACAAGGGAAAAGGCCAAAATGGCCTGACATAGCCCTATACTCCCCGTAGAAGAAACAAATGAAACAACAGATAGACACATCAAGTCAGACAACCAGAAGACATCTTGCCCATCTTTTCCTTCTTTTTAATTATTGAAGAAGATAGAGTTTGAATTTTTTTTAAAATAAATTAAAATTGTTTAAGTTAGTCAGGTTGCAAAGTAAAGAATTCCAGTATTGAGGGCCTTTGTAATTTAGAGTAAGTTTAATTGATTCCGTTTTTGGAAAAATAGGTTGTAATTGTAGTTTATTTCTTGTTTCATACGAATGTGCATGTGTATTCAGAAATATGAGATCTGAATATAAATTATATTTAATTCGTTTGAACATAATTTTACCAAGATTAAAATAGTATAGTTGAGTAATAGTAAGTACATTACATTTATTAGAATATACTTTTGTTCAAAAATTTATTAAAGGTCGAGTATTAGAATGTGATTTGAGATCAATTAGTCTAATAAATTTATTTTGTAGAATTTGTAATTTATTAATATTGTATTGCGTCGTTTGTCCCCATGATAGTATGAAGTAATTAATATGAGTTTGAAATAGTGTTTAATACAATGAGATCAATGTTTTAGTTGTTAGATCAGTCAGGATATTACTAACTATACCAAAATTTCTAGATAGTTTAATTAAAAGAAAATCAATATGTTTATTCCATTTGAGGTCAAAATTTATTGTAGTTCCCAGGTAGTTGAATGAAGGTACAATATCAATTCTTTTATTATTAAGGGATATTTGTGCATTTGGTGTTGAAGGAGATAACGTATTAGAAAAATTTACTGCTTTAGTTTTATTAACATTAATTATTAATTCATTAGAATTTAACCAGTCAGATATAGTTTGCAACTGTTTATTACATTGTGTTAGTATTTCACCTAAGTTTTTTTCCTTTTATAAGAACAGCTGTATCATCAGCATACAGAAAGAGATCCATATGAGTTGACAGCGAAAATAAATCATTAATGTATGTATTAAACAATAAAGGGCCGAGGACAGAAAGAACCCTGAGGTAATCCTGATCTCATAATTTGAAATGAGGAGTGATAATGCTCAATTTGTGTATATTGTTGTCTGTTAGTCAAGTAATTTTTGAAAAGGGAATAAGTATTACCCCTGATTCCTATATTTTGTAATTTAGAAAGAAGAAAATCATAATTTAAAGTATCAAATGCCTTTGATAAATCCAGAAATAAAGCTATTGTTGTATATTGTTGAGTAAAATTATTTTGTATAGCATTTTGAAGGTATAGTAATGCTAATTCTGTAGATTTATCTGCTAAAAATCCAAATTGATACAACAGTGTATCTTATATTTTTGAAGGTAGGAGATTAGTCGAGTATAAATTAATTTTTCAAGGATCTTGGCAAAAATTGAAAGATTTGCTACTGGACGATAATTATTTGCTTCATTTTTGAACCATTTTTTAATTTAGGAGTGATTTTGGTTACTTTTAAAGCATCTGGGAAAATTCCTTAATGAAGTATGAAGTTGTAAATTGTTAGTAATGGCTCAACAATGACGCCTGCAACATACTTAATAACCCTGTGGTGAAAATCATCATAACTTGGTCCTGAGTTGATGTTAATTTGTATAAGTATATGTAAGAGTTCAGTTCTTGTTATTTCCTGCATGTAAAATGTATTATATCTGTATGTACCGGATAAATATTGAGTAAAGTAGGTGATAGACACATTCAAATTTTGTTTGATAACTTGTGGGGTAGATATAAAATAATCATTTAAAATGGTGGCCATTTCATCTTTGTCTGTAATTTTTTGGTCGTCTGAGTTTGTTAAATGTTCAGGCATTATTGGAGTATTATTTTTTCCGAGTAATACATTTAGGTGTTTCCACATTAATTTTGGTACATTAAGAGAGAAAATATGTAAATAGTAATTACGTTTGAGTATTCGTATATCTGAATTTAATTTATTTCCATAAGTTTTGAAGTTATTAAAATCTTTTACTGATCGGCTTTTCAGAAATTTGGTATACAACTTATTTTTTTATTTATACAATTCAGAAGCTGATTCGTTATCCAGGGCTTACGACATTTCTTTCTCGCTCTACTACTCCTCCAGAAAATTAAGAAAGTTCGATGATATGATTCCTTCAATAATTTGGAAAATGCATTGTATACAGTATTTGGGTTATCGAGTGAGATTATTTCGTTCCGGTAAATGGTATACAATATATTACGGAATATTTCTAAATTAATGTTGTTAATTTGTCTGGTTCTATAATATACAGCATTTATTTTTGTTTGGAAATTATGGTAATAGAATGTAAAAATAGGTAGTTGGTGATATCTTTTCTACACCAAGAAATTCAGATTACTAGTATAGTTATACTATTTAAAGTACTTAGTAATCCTTTATCATTCTTCCTCTAAGAGTAGTTGAAATTGCAAAGACTTAATTTTTTAACACAATGTATTCGTGGCATAGAAATGAGAAATTGCACCATTTTACGACACATTCTTAGTGGTCGGTTGCGAAGTCAAAGCAAAGCATTGTTATGCAGGAACAACTGCTACTTGGAAATCTCTTGACATAAAATTCATCTTTCGTTTTTCGGAACAAGAAAATGTTACATGGTAAAATCACTGGCGAGTATTGCGGATGTGAAATAATTTTAATTTTTTATAACTGTGTTATAAAAAAATTAAGCTTTTCAACAATATTTGAAATATAATGCAGCTAACTGGTATTCAAAGTAGTCGTCGTTTGGCCACCTCTAAAGAATACCCAAAACTAATTGGTAAGCATCCCAAAAGCAAGGATTATTAAATGAAGCCATAGCATTTGTACTTGGCCCTAAGCGTCTAATTATTCTTCATGTAACTCTGAAGGCCTTTTAATGTGTCAGGAGTACATCATACTCAACACCGACGCCATTCCGCGAAAAATTTATTCCCAGAACGCAAATAGTTTCTAAGATCAAGTTAGCTGTTCTAAACAGCTTAAGAACTATATCTGACTATCTACAGTAGGAGAGCCTAATGCGAAAATCACACCAATTTTTTTACTCGCAATCACTCGGTGGCGTGCGCAGGAGAAGAGGGTTAACCCCTCAAAAATTGGAACCTTTCTATATTTCAAAAACGCGATTTTAAAAGGAGTTTTGATTAAAACAAAACCAACACTGTAACATAAACACAGAAACCCCAAAATACTATAACAAGATTTCAATTTATGCACCAATTATAGACATGTTTCTTATTACTTTGGAAAATAGGTTTCTCGTACACAAATCGGTCTTTTCAGGATTCCAGTCTCTTTTCCCAACAAATCTCAATGTGCTACTATCTTCTCAAGATATTGATGGTTTTAAAACTTTAACTGAATTTTATACAGGTGATTTGAATGGCTCACAAGAAGAACTAATCACAGAATTGAAACTGTGGTACCGTAGGGTCGCCCGCAAAGAAAAGGAGCACTGGCCCAAAGATGCATTAAGTGCTTCGAAAGTGTGCATTAAGTGCTTCAAAAGGTGTCACCCAGTATAAAAACACTGTTTCACATACTAGGTATTCTACCAGTGACAACTTCAGAAAGTGAGCGTTCGGTTTCAAACTGCGTTTCTTAAAACCTTATCTACGTAACACCATATAAGAACTGAGACTCAATGGGTTAACAATACTTCCCATTCATCGAGAATATACACCGAAAGCTGAAAAAGTTTTAGATGAACTAGCAGAAAAATCCAGAAGGCTGGAAATACGATCCAGGTAAATAGTAAGTAAAAGTAACATAAGAGTAAAATAAGAGTTAAATCAAATAAAAAAATATTTGTCGTAATGAGTGTCGTCAGCGTCAAGGATTGTTGGTCTTACTGTACAACGAAAAAAGCGCCGTTATACAAATGGAAAATGCTTCATTAGAAGGTAAATTTTTATTTCGTTCTAGAATTACTATTATCATTTAACAGAATTACTTTTAACATTTAACAGAATTACTTTTAACATTTAACAGAATTTACTTTTAACATTTAACAGAATTACTTTTAACATTATACTTTAACATTTGACCATTTAACAGTAAGTAGTGCAGTAGTCTTGTTTTCTACACATATAAATAGCAAAATATAAGTGGTCAGCCATTTTGTGTTGATAAGAATATTAATAACAATTTCCAGCAATATTTATTTGAATAATTTTGCGCTGATGTTGCATACGTTTCAAAGATGCACTCATAGCGCATTTAAGTGTATAAAAAAATTGATTTCGTAAACCCTCACGTAAAAAAAAAATTTTAACCTCCCCGAAAAAAAAATTCAGGGCACGACTGCAATCATTATTTGAATTTTGGGATTTTCGGGCTGTATTTGTTGTTGTGATTTAATTATCGCAGTTATTTTTCTTGGAATGCCTGTGGTTGATTCTGTGGATTTCTCAGTGGTGCTTTGCTGAATACCCACCACCATCGTTAAGAAGGGCCATTTTCTTCTTATCAGCGCGAGTCGGTACCCTGTTGAATGAAGCCTTTTCCCGTTCTCCCCATTTGTCTCTGTTTTTTCCTCTTGAGCTCCTTGTTCTCTCAGCAATTCTTCCTATCTCATCCAACTATCCCTATCAAGATCTTTCTCTTGTTTAGTCCCAGGTCTGTGCTTCATTTACTCAGTTTACTAAGTTCGTCTTCCATATTCACTTCCGGGTGACGTGACCCGCCCATTTCTATTTAACAAGTTCGACATACGCTAAAGCATGCCCTGTTTAACGCCATCTAAAAGGCATCCTTATTCAAAGTAATTTGTGGTGTCAATTCTATGTGGATATCACGTTCTGTCTCTTTCTTTGCCACCTTTGTACGTGACATTCTGACACCGATTTCTGGTAGAGTACGGTTATAGCACGTCGTTTGTAAAAAAAGATCGTGCTTATGTTACCGGTTTGTCCGTCCGTCCTTCTGTACCCACAATATCTCTGCAACTATTAGTCCGATTTGAAAAATTCTTTTTGCATTGGGAAGCTTGAAATATGCGAATGATGATCCTTCATTTCCTTTTTTACGCTTTCCAACCGTAGGTTGAAGAAGCGTATATGCTCCAGCTTTGTCCGTCCGTCCGTCCGCACGGACGGACGGACAGACGGACGGACAAAGAATGAAATTTTACGGACGATTTCAATGAAATTTTAGTATGTGGTAGGGGACCCCACCTGGGGACCAACCCTATTGAAAAAGGGACAAATGGGGTCAAAGGTCACGACGTAGGAGCGGGATGCATTCCATTGCCCTTATGCGTCATAACGTGCGTAAACATGGTTCGATTTCGATTAAATTTCAGTATGTGGTGACTGACCACCTGGGGACGAACTCTATTGAAAATGGATGAAATGGGGTCAAAGGTCAGGACATGGGATTGCGATCCATTCCATCACCCTTATTCCATATTATTAAGGTGGACGTCAAGTAATTTTGCTTCCTATACTTCCAATGGAAAAACTTTTGTACACATTTCCTTCACAATTAATGTATTCCCAAGGATGAAAATTTGAACATCGATTAAAATAACTTCATATTATAACTTGGGGTACCTAATATTTTCTAAAACATAACCATAATTTTATTAAAAATCAATAACTTTTCCTTTGGTGGTGTTGAAACTAGAAAAAGCATGGCGCGACCTGTTCTTTGATGACGTCAGTAGACAAACAAATGTTGGATTGCATAATTATGGTTATGTTTTAGAAAATATTAGGTTTTCCAAATAATAAAATGAAGCTATTTTAATCGATGTCCAAATTTTCATCCTTGTGAACGCATTAATTGTCTAGAAAAAAGATGGCGCGACCTGTATTTTCATGACGTCAGTAGACAAACAAATGTTGGATTGCATAATTATGGTTATGTTTTAGAAAATATTAAGTATTGCAAGTTATAAAATGAAGATATTTTAATCGATGTTCAAATTTTCATCCTTGGGAACGCATTAATTGGGAAGAAAATGTGTACAGCATTTTTTCCATTCAAAGTAGAGGAAGCAAAATTACTTGACGTTTACCTTAAAGGAGCAATTCTTGTATATGTATGTAAATTTTATTTTGAAAACGGCTCTAAGGATTTTGATGAAAGTCGTTAACCTACCGTTTTCTGGTACTAGAAATCGATTTAGCTTGATCTCGACTTTAGGAAAATTCGTTTAGTGAGTTAAATAACCACCCCGAATCACCACGTTTTTAGTGTAGTGTCATGGCGTCGAGCCATTAGATGTTGGCGCGCGGTCACGCCATCTGTCTCATTACGTCACGCGTTGTATGTGGATCCTATTAAAATTTTATGACGTCACACTCTTGCGAGCAGATGGTCGCGATTCCCATCTGCCTCATTACGTCACGCGTTGTGTGCGTATGTTCGTCCGCACGATAACTCGCGTAAAAATCGTTCGATTTCGATGAAATTTTAGTATGTGGTAGGGGAACACCTGGGAAGGAACTCTATTGTAAGTGAACGAAATGAGGTCAAAGGTCAGGACATAGGAGCGGGATCCATTCCACTGCTCTTATGAGTCATAACTAACGTAAAAAAGGTTCGATTTCAATTAAATTTTAGTATGTGGTAAAGGACCACCTGGGGACAAACCCTATTGAAAATTGGCGAAATGGGGGGTCAAAGGTCAGGACATAGGAGCGGGATCACTTCCATCGCCATTATGCATCATAACTTACGCAAAAATGTTTCGATTTAGATGAAATGTTAATTTGTTGTAGGGACCTGCCTGAGGACGAATCCTGTTGAAAATGGGCGAAATGGGGTCAAAGGTTAGGAAGAAGCGGGATCTATTCCATAGTCCTTATGCATCATAACGTATGCAAAATTGCTTCGATTGCGACAAAACTTTATCATGTTATTTCGGAGGTATACTGAACCAGTTCTGTTGAATATTATCGAAATGGGATCAAAGGTCAGGGCACAGGAGTGAGATTTATTCCATAGCCATTTTCCTCATAACTTGAGTAACGATTTCTAGTATGTTGGAAAGCGTATCATAATCAATGTATTGCATGATTTTACTAACTTGTTTTTCTTTACGATGTACAATTTCGCCGCTAGAAGGCGTAAATGCAGATGATGTCGAATTCAAAAATACGTGTTATACCCCATATTTGCTTCTAAACATCCGATTGAAAAAATTATTTTATCTTTCGGTTCCATTTATGTCGAAGAATATTTTAGATATCGTTACTTTTTCAAATTACGCATAGATTTTCCGCTAGGGGGCGTAAAAATAAATTACATTTTCCCCGATTACTCTTCTTCTAAAACTCCGATTTGAAAACGCTTTTCTTCAGTGGATACACCTCCTGATGGAAAATCTTTTGCACATAATTTCAAATTTTTGGTAAAGAATACTTTGGTCACCAGGGGACGTAAGTGTTAATTTTTGCTTCTGATGTATTTGCCATAAAATCTGAGTTTCTAAAATATCGATTGAAACAATTATTTCGTGGACTGATGCCACTCGCATCGATAAACCTTTTCGGAATATTTTCTTTTTAAAATACTGCATGGTTTCTCCGCCAGGGAGCGTAGATGTACATCTTATTTTTGTCAATATCTCTACTGCTACGAGTCCGATTTGAAAAATTCCTTCTTTGTTGGATACTGTTTTCAGTGTGACATGTTTTTCATATAATTTCAAAATTTTCAAGTAATTCATAGACCTTCCGCTAGAGGGCGTAGAGGTAAATTGCGTTTCCCCCTATATCTCTGCTTCTAAATCTCCGATTTGAAAAATTCTTTCTGCACCGGATACAGCTTCTGATGGGAAATCGTTTACACATAATTTCGAATTTTTGTAAAAAAAATGGTTTGGCCACCAGGGGGCGTAAACCCTAATTTCCGCTTCTAGTGTATTTGCAGCAAAATATGAGCTTCTAAATTCTCGATTGAAAAAAACATCGTTTGTAGACCGATACTACTCATGTCGACATACCTTTTAGAAACATTTTCGTCTTTTAAAAAGGCATGGTTTCTACGTCAGGGGGCGTATATATATATCTGATTTTTGTCAATATTTCTACTTCTAGGAGTCCAATTTGAAAAATTCCTTCTTTGTTGGATAGTGTTTCTGATGCGAAATGTTTTCCCTATAAACTGAAAATTTTCAAGTAAATCATAGACTTTCCGCCAGGGGACGTAAAGGAAAATTGCTTTCGCCCATATATCTCTGCTTCTAAATCTCCGATTTGAAAAATTCTTTCTGCACCGGATACAGCTTCTGATGGGAAATCCTTTGCACATAATTTCTAATTTTGTAAAAAATGGTTTGGCCACCAGGTGGCGTAAGTCTTAATTTCCGCTTCTGATGTATTTGCAGCAAAATATGAGCTTCTAAAATCTCGATTGCAAAAAAAGTCGTTTGTTGACCGATACTATTCCTGTCGACAAACCTTTTGGGAACATTTTCTTCTTGAAATAATGCATGGTTTCTACACCAGGGTGCGTAGATGTATATCTTATTTTTGTCAATATCTCTACTTCTAGGGGTCCGATTTGAAACATTCCTTCTTTGTTGGATAGTGTTTCCGATGCGAAATTTTTTTCCTATAAATTGAAATTTTCAAGTAAATCATAGACTTTCCCTTAGGCAGCACAAAGGTAAATTGCGTTTTCTGCGTTATTTCTGCGTCTAAAACTCCGATTTGAAAAATTCTTCTTGTGTCGCATACAAGACCTGATGAAAAATATTTTTCACGTAATTTCTAACGTTTGGTAAAGAATGGTTTGGCCACCAGGGGCATAAGTGTTAATTTCTGCTTCTGATGTATTTGTAGCAAAACCTGAGCTCTTGAAAACTCGACTAAAATTTTTTTTCTGGGATCGATACCACTCATATGGAAAAACCTTTTGAGGATACTTTCTTCCTAAAACAATGCATGGTTTTCCCACCAGGAACGTAAAGTCGCATCTTATTTTTGTCGATATCTCTGTTTCTAAGAGTCCGATTTGAAAAATTCTTTCTGTGTTGGAGAGCGTTTCCGGTGCGAAATGTTTCTCATATAAATTCATGTTTTTCTTAACGCACCGCAACAAGAGGGCGTAAGCTCACGATTCCGTTTTACAGCAATATCTGAGGGATTAAAATCCCGATTGAAAAACTGTTTTCTTCCGTCAGATACAATTGTTTTCCGTACCGGTTTCATTGACTTTGAATAGCTTTGATAAATTTAATTTGCGTCAGAACGGATTCAAAAGACGTGCTTATTACACCCGAAAATTCGGTGTCATCTTTCTTGTTCTTCCTGTAGTCGATGCATTTCAGTGACCGGCTAAGTCACCGAATGTGCCTTCTTCAGAGAACTGACTTGTCGTGCATCTTTAACGTCATACTCATAGAATTATAGAAATGTTAACCCTATCCATCATAAACTGTGTTCTGTTGTAGCTGAAATGTACCAAGCAAGGTATACCGCTTTTGCGGTCAGCAACAATTCGCATTACAGCATACGTGTCATGAAGTTTACTGACGTTCTCGCATTCTGTAAACACATTTGTTTAGCATGATAACATTATCTAATTATTCCTTTCTTACATTAATACCTTGGTCGACGGCACGTTTCCATTTATTACACCGGTACTTCCTGTCTATGCTTCTTGTTTTTATTACAGGCAGTTTGAGGAGCCAACACTAACAAGGACATGCAGTAAATACTATGCCTAGCATGAATAAGTTACATGGTTTGTCATGAATGGAATACAAGATTACACCATACAATACAAATTTTGAAGATTACAATCCGTTTTTTGGTGTAAATATGACAAGGATGGTAAGTCAGATAACATCCGAGAACTAATAAAATTTCGTCGTCCTGGAGCGGGAATCGAACCCGCTTCTTCCAGATAGCGCTCGGGTATGCTAACCACTACACCACACAGAACGACCCAGTCTCAAGTTTCCGATTAATTTGAATAACATCTTTTAACTTGCATCAATTTACCATCTAATAGTAATACTTAATAACTTACCATACTTGTCATATTTACCCAAAACTCGTGTAGTAGACACTGAAAAGTACGGAGAGCGAGGAATAGCGCCCGGGTATGCTAACCACTACACCACACAGAACGACCCAGTCTCAAGTTTCCGATTAATTTGAATAACATCTTATAACTTACATCAATTTACCATCTAATAATAATACTTAATAACTTACAATCCTTGTCATATTTACCAAAAAAACGGATTGTCATCTTCAAAATCTGTTACATGTTTTAGCCACATTGGGCCATTGTTTTTCAACATAGTTGCCAGGAACTCCACTGTACTTAGCACATTACCATCCCAGCTGTACTAGACCTTGGTAAAAATAAAGAAAATGTCTTTATCACAGTCTAGAGGCTACGGTTTTGTGGTTTCCTGGAACTCTTCACAATTTCTTGAACGTGTTTCATGGTGGTGTTGATCCTAATTCGTGTAGAAGATACTGAAAAGTACGGAGAGGTAGGAAACTTGTTTAATGCATCATGAAAGTTGACAATTGCAAGTTTACCAGCCTTCCCTCGGTGGCGCAGTGGTCTAAGCGCTGGCTTCTGATCATTCTTCCGTGATGGGGGTCCGGGTTTGGATCCCGGTGAGGAATGGATGTGGTGTTTTTCATAGGGCACTAGCTCCCACCCTTCCCTGAAACCAGTGACTCTAAATTAAGGACGGGCGATTGCTTATAGCCCATTGAGTTGCTCATAGTGGTCGTTAAAACCCCCAAACAAAAAACAAAAAAAAAATATCCCGGATTATTCCCATTTCTGGTGTCGAAATTCTCGAGTTCTGCAAACGCGTTTGACGTTTTCGCGCATTTTCTTTAATTGCCACATGCCAATTTTATTAGGGGGAAGGGGTAATCAACCTTGGGGCATTTCTTCTGTGGTCATCTTAACTTGCCCACGCGAGCTAAAACTATCTTCCAGTGACCCACAACGTTAACCATGGCATTGAATTTGCAGAATATTCATATACTTTAATCATATACTCGTGAATATTGACAGACACTCTTCCTTCTTTTGTTAAAAAAACAGTCACTGTCCAACGTTTGACATTTTCTACTTTTCCCGCCATTATTTACGTAGCACAATAACTTGATGAACTCAAAGATCTGCCGTCCAATGTCAAAGGAAACAATATTTTTTTTCTGTATTACCAAAGGATGAAAGAAAGCCTGTACGTGTTATCACGGCCTGACTTGATAAAGAGTGCGGGGACGTCTCCTCACGCTCAATCCAGTTTGGCCGTGGTGTTATCAACGTCAATGAGTTATCCGTGATTAAAACTTGTCGGTCTTCCTCCGAATATCATAATAGTAATTCTTCGATCAACTCATGTTCTACTTTTAATGCGTTTTTCGAGTTGTTAGTTTTCGTGTAAGATGGTGCTGACCCACATACTAAACATATCTCCCAAGAACGTTTTCATGAAGTTGATGTGCCTCTATGACTAGCTACCTATTACAAGTAACGAACGCAAGACCATAGGACTTTTTTTCTGCAGAGGATATCATCCTGGAAAAGAAACCACGTGACCTCAGAAAAGGTAAACAGTAAGTTCAACAAGCATAGAGAGAGATATTCTTCAGATGATATTCTCCATCTATTTCGGACACAACGTATATGCTAGTGTATGTAACGCATGTACCCAATTGAAATTCTCAGGTTCTCTTGATTTCCTTTGATGTCTAATTACTCGTTCTTTACCCTAATACCTGCTCCACGTTTCGATTAATTATCTTAATCCTTTTCTGGGTGGGGCAGTTTTAGTGTCGAGCAGTGTACGTGCAATAATACTGTGGTTCAGACTCATATTTCCTGCTCTGTGTTTACGACGGATGTATGAAGTTTTGCTTTGTAAAGTGGAATTGCCCTGCAGTGCAAATTTTATCTGCCTGAGTATCGAGATATCCGGTGTTCAGGCATTTTGTTTGTGAGTAATGGCCCCTCATGAGGGAAGCGAATTCACAATTCGTATTCCTGGACCTCCACCCCGGAAAATTTTTAAAATAAAAGCAAATGTCTCACAGATGCTGATGACTAAAGCCGTATATGTGATATGGTCCTCCGGGTTTTGCAGGTGAATACATCCTCTTCGTGACTCGCGCCCCCTGTCGGCCACCAAATTACGTGCCAAACAAATGCTTCTAAACGCGACACTCATTTAGTTGCTATGCACAGGTTAATATTGGTTAATGTCGCTTTTAAACTTCGTTGCATGCAAAACGGACAAAGGGGCGTAGCATTCAGAATTAACTAAGTTGTACGTAATGATAATGAATGGTGATTTCGTGATGTAACGCTCCGGTAAGCAAGGGAATATGGTGAATGCAATAATGACTGAAACAAAATACATTTCTACTAGCTTAGATAATCAGGTTCAATCTGCTGTTAGTGACCACTGCTTTCCTCCAAAATGTGATTGAAGGGTATTTAGGGACTGTTTATGAATAATTAAATTGTTAACTTAACATGTGCACACTGAACTTTAATTATCGGGAAACTTATTGATGGATTCTCAGAAATAAATGTAGGATTCTCAGATTACGAATAAGCTCTCATAGGAACTTGAACTTCCGTCGAAACTTTGAAGAAGGCAAGGTTCTTAAGTACACCAGTCGGAATTAACGCATAGAATAACCTTCACATGAGAAGCTTGAACTTAAATGGAAACTTTGAAGGAACTGGAACTCTTACATAGCACCGTTTTACATCAGAGATAATAATGGAAATGTTTGTGTGAGAAGAAACGTGTTAAATGGATATGGACTACTGATTACTAAAAATTCGCAAGGATATGGAAGAAATTAGTTTCACCACACAAACATGATAGAGACATTTTAAAAGAGATTATATTTTGATTCGCACTTTGTGTTTTATATCTGTTTATCGGTATTTCATAAGTGTGATTCCCTTTCAGAGAAAAAAACAAACGAAACAAGATTTGATGAAAAAGAGTGGGCTGATTCAATGGCGTACCTGAAAAACTCGGGGCTTCTCACGCAAAAAATATCTTCGTGGCCCTTTTACGAAAATGTTACTCAAAATTTTAAATTCCATATTATTAATTAAGTTTTACGGGCATATTAATGATTCAAATTCTTTGGAACCTATAGGTATTTTTCGTAAAACCAAAATTGCTGCACCTTATTGCGTGTCAAAGCAAATGTACACGTTGTAATTCAAATGATTGCCCTAGTTTTACATTATTACAAAGTACGACAAAACCCTTACGCCAAAGTTTTTTTTTTTTTGATTGGAGGTTTAACGACCACCGTGAGCAACTCAATGGGCTATAAGCAGTCGCCCGTCCCTAATTTAGGGTCACTGGTTCCAGGGAAGGGAGAGAGCCAGTGCCGTCAGACAAACACAACATCCATGCCTCACCGGGATTCGAACCCGGACCCCTTACGGACGAATGATCAGAAGCCAGCGCCTTAGACCACTGCGCCACCGGGGCAGCACACCAAAGTTAATCATATCATGCAAATTTTATTGTTTTAGGGAACTAAGAACAGCCTCTTTAAAAAGCCTCACGACCACACACAAAAACATGAAACGGCCGTGTAACAGTGTCTAATGACCTTTTCCAGTTTATACAAAAATACAGAACATAAGTAAGCAAATAAAGAAATTGCAGTTAAGAATTGTGGCATAAAGAAAGGAAAATTTACTTTGGATATAAAAAAAAATACACTTAACATAATGTCACAATGTTTTGCGCATAATAAAAGTCTTTCCTTTTGACTTTGTCATAAAAAAAATGGCACAGGTCTCTGTATTTTCGCTTCCGCGAAGAATACCTTTTAGCTCATTATATTCTGAAGGATGCGTAGTTATGTGAAAACAAGTGTAATACATAACGCCTTATCATCATTGATATAAAAATTTCCTTTATTCGGCTGATATTTCATTCACATTCTCTTGCTAATTAATATAGTATATGCATAGGAACGACTGATATGGCTATGAGAAGGTGCCCGACGTTCTCTGAAACATCTGCTTTTCCGTCACCCAGTTTTATAAACTAAAACGAAAATGATTTCTTGAAGATTTTACTTATTTACTATAAAAATGCTTTAATCAGCTCTTGCCAAACTATTCCGTTCTCTAATTCTGACTTCTGAACATTCAATTAATAGCACTGAAACCGCCGTCTCAAGAATTAAACAGTTTGACTCTCATGGGCAACCTTTTTTAATGATGTCTTTAGACATTGTATCCATGTACCCGAATATACAGGTCTCTTTTGCACATAATCTGATTAAAAAAACTTGAAGAATCTGATACGTATTCACCCCAGGAAATCACTTCTCTTATGTCTGTCCTTCGTCTCATACAAAACAGCAGTTATTTTATATACAATAACATTTTTTATAAGCAATTACAAGGGGACGTCCATGGCCTCTCCACTCTCACCGTTGTTGGTCGAAATTGTTATTCAGTACCTGGAAAATAAAATACTCAGCTCAAGTATTCCAAAACCCATGCTCTATCTCCGCTATGTCGATGACGTGTGTGCTTTCTGGACCCACGAGGAGGATTCCATAGTGACTTTCTGCTCTGCATTATCTTCCGTCTTACCAACAATAAAGTTCATATATGAATTGGAATCTCATATTTCTTTACCATTCCTGGACCTCCTTCTATATCGAGACCCCTTGTCTAACAAGCTCTCCTGCACCACATACAGGAAACATACTTATGCACCTATCATCATTCCTAGCACCCCTCACCACCCGTTCCATCAGAAAATGATAACTTTCGATACTTTAATCAGAAGAGCCTATACCTGTACCTCTGATGACACCCTTCGGGACGACGAAATACAGAAAATTAAGGTTTTGGCTCAAAACAATGGCTATGATATAAAGCAAATAGACACACCCTTTGCACTAAATATAATAGAACTTTCAATTCAACCTTGAAGCCCTCTAAAAAAACTCTAAGATTTGTCAGCTCTGTAGCTTATATACCAGCTATCACTAATTTGTTATGTCAAGCTTGCCTTAAACATTCTTTGAACTTTGGCTTGAGCACTAAGAATATCTTCCCCTATATCAGAAAGAACACGGACCAACCCAATATTCTCACCTCAGCAGGTGTCGACTCGATCCCACTGGTTAAACAAGCTCATCCTCTCATTGATGTTATTCAGAGCAGGTATAGCGGAAGCACTAAAAGAAAATTATGTTGCAGAATTACTGAACATCAAAGAGCTATTAAAAACGGAAGCACTTCAACAGCTTTAGCTAGAACCTGCTTGAGTGACCAATTCACGCCGCTTTGGGTTCAGATAACCCTAATAACAGGCTATAGTAGTGAATGGTCCCTGAGATATAGTGAATCAAGTGTCGACTCGATTGACGAAAGTCTCCGGACACCTAGAAGAGAAACAACATAGCATATATTGATATATATCAGTTCGGTGTCGGTCCACCTTTGGCCTTAATACATGCCCAGACCCTTCCAGATATGCTTCCGACAAGGTTTGGGAACACAGCTATATGTATGCGCTCCCATTCAGTACATAATGCTGCCCCTAACTGTTGCTTAGTGGTAGGCCCTGGTTCCAAACTTCTTATGCAGAGCTCTAATTTATCCCATAGGGGCTCTATGGGATTAAGATCAGGGCTCTGTGCTGGCCAGTCCACACACGATGCGGAATTATTGTCAAATCACGCCGTAAGAGTCCTTGCTTTTTGGATCGGTGCATTATCCTGCTGGTACCAACAAGGCTCGGTTCCATAGTATTGCCACAGAGTTGGTAGGGCATAATCGTCCAGAATATCGAGGTAGAGTGCTGGTTAACAGGTTTGTCCACGATAACCAATGAGACGGGGCCAGGGGCCATGCCACGAAAAACACCCCCACACGAGTACACTGCCAGCTCCAAATTTGACCGTAGGAACAGTACACTGTGGTAAATAGCGTTTCCCCGGCTGTCGCCATACCCACACACGGCCATCAAACTGATGGCTCGTGAATCTGGATTCATCAGTCCATAGGACCCGTTTCCATTGATCTACGGTCCACGATAAATGTAAATATACGATGCCATCTCTCTGTCCGCGTAATTTTTGAAAACAACGAATAGCAACTGAAACATTGTGTATCCGACGCCGCTGGATATACAATTTTTCAGTTGCTATTCGTTGTTTATAAAAATAACGTGGTCAGAGCGATGACATCGTATATTTACATTATCTCCACGTATTTAAAATATATTTACCACGATAAATGTTCTTTACACCATGCTAAACGACGAGTAGCATTCCGAATGGAGATGAACGACTTATGAGCAGCCGCACGACCACGGTAACCCATGGAATTAAATTCTCTGCGAATGGTACGCGTACATACCTAGGCTCCAGCACTTTTACTCACCTGTACACTGAGGTTTTGTGCAGTCCGTCGATTAGCTATAACGACTCTCCTGAGGCTTCGACGTCCTCTATCACTAAATTTCTTTGGTCTGCTGGTACGTTTTGCTGCTTCAGGCATGTCACGTGACTTCCACTTATTCAGTACATCCAAAACAGTTGACTTGGGTATGTTTAAACGCCTCTTTGTTTCTCTTATGGACAACCCACTAATATAACACCCAACAATCTTTCCTTTCTCAAAGTTAGTTCTCACCCCCTGCGACATTTTCACTCAACCTCACATTGCGATATGATCGCGGCCAACCGCAGGCTTGTTTTCATACCGTTTGCAGCTGTACCGCGCATCTTAGCAACGCAGCGGATCCGTTCATTTGCTTTCGAAGTGGTGTCAGGTGACTTTTGTCAATATAGTGTATCATCATGATCATCATCATCATTGTCAACCATTATCAATCCACTGCTGGACGAAGGCATCTCCTGCCGGCCCCGGTGGCGCAGTGGTCTAAGGCGCTGGCCTCTGATCATTCGTCCGTTAGGGGTCCGGGTTCGAATCCCGGTGAGGCATGGATGTTGTGTTTGTCTTACGGCACTGGCTCTCTCCCTTCCCTGGAGCCAGTGACCCTAAATTAGGGACGGGCGACTGCTTATAGCCCATTGAGTTGCTCACGGTGGTCGTTAAACCTCCAATCAAAAAAAAAAAAAAAAAAAAAGAAGGCATCTCCAAGCTTCTTTCCACAACGGTCTGTCTTGTGCCAGTCTCTTCTATGTTACTCCCGCATACTTTCTATTTTCATCCACCCATCTCCCATGTGGTCTTCTTCTGGGTCTTTTCCTGTCGCTTGGAATCCAATCTAAAATTTCGGCTGTCCATCGATGGTCTGTCCTTCTGGCAGTATATCCAGCCCATTGCCATTTCAGGGATTTAACTCTGATCATGATGTCTTCCACTCTTGTCATTTTTCTGATCCAAGAGTAATAAACACCTGAATACCTGTTGTAACGATGAACAACCCGTCACACTTCCTCACCTTTGGAGGTTTCTTATCAAGGTAGAAACTAATTTTCATCAACCTCCTTTGGCGATTCCCTTCAAGTCACCTACCAGTGCATCTTTAACTTAACTTATTTGTAACTGCATGCCGTTACTTCCTTTTTTACGCTTTCCAACCGTAGGTTGAAGAAGCGTATATGCTCCAGCTTTGTCCGTCCGTCCGTCCGTCTGTCCGCACGATAACTCACGTGAAAATGGTTCGATTTCGACGAAATTTTAGTATGTGGTAGGGAACCACTTGGGGGCGAACCCTATTCAAAATGGGCGAAACAGGGTCAAAGATCAGGACACAGGAGCGGGATCCATTCCATTGCTCTTATGCATCATAACTTGCATAAAAATGGTTCGATTTCGATGGAATTTTAGTATGTGGTAGGGAACCACCTGGGAACGATCCCTATTGAAAATAGGCGGAATGGGGTCAAAGGTCAGGACAAAAAAACGGGATTTATTCCATTGCCCTTATGCGTCACAACTTGCGTAAAAATGGTTCGATTTCGATGAAATTTTAGTATGTGGTAGGGAACCGCCTGGGAACGAAACCTATTGAAAATGGGCGGAATGGGATCAAAGGTCAGGACATAAAAGCTGGATCCATTTCATTGCCTTTATGTGTCATAACATGCGTAAATATGGTTCGATTTCGATGAAATTTTAGTATGCGGTAGGAAACCACCAGGGCACGACACCTATTAAAAATGGGCGAAATGGGGTCAAAGGTCAGGCAGGACATAAAAGCGGGATTTCCGTTGCCCTTATGCGTCATAACTTGCGTTAAAATGGTTCGATTTCGACGAAATTTTAGTATTTGGTAAAGAACCACCTGGGGACGAACCCTATTGAAAATGGGCGAAATGGGGTCAAAGGTCAGTGCATAAAAGTGGTATCCATTCCATTGCCTTAATTCGTCAAAACATGCGTAAATATGGTTTGATTTCGATGAAATTTTACTATGTGGTAGGGAATCACCTGGGCACAAAAACTATTGAAAATGGGCGAAATGGGGTCAAAGGTCAGGCAGGACATTAGAGCGGGATTTGTTCCATTGCCCTTATGCGTCATAACTTGCGTAAAAATGGTTCGATGTCGATGAAATTTTAGTATGTTGTAGAGCGCCACTAGGGACGAACCCTATTGAAAATGGGCGAAATGGGGTCAAAGGTCAGGACACTGGAGTGGGATCCATTCCATTGCCCTTGTGCATCATAACTTACCTAAAAATGTTTCGATTGCGACAAAACGTTATCATGTTGTTCCGGAGGTATAGTGAACCGGTTCTGTTGAATATCAACGAAATGGGGTCAAAGGTCATTGCACAAAAGCAAGATTTATTCCACAGCCATTATTCTCATAACTTGCGTAAAACTGCTTCTATTGTGACAAAACTTTAGTATGTTATTCTTGAGGTATACTGAACCAGTTCTGTTGAATAACATCAAAATGGGGTCAAAAGTCAGGACACAGGTGCGAGATTTATTCCACAGCCATTATCCTCATAACTTGAGTAATAATTTCTGGTACGTTGGAAAGCGTATCATAATCAAGGCATTGTATGATTTTACTAACTTGTTGTAACTTGTTCCGTGGCAACAGCTGTTCTGTGTCACCTACGATGTAGCATATCCGGACTCAAGGTCTCGTTAGGTATCTACGTCTAGTGTGTGTCTCGCTGGTGGCCCAGCCACCACGCAGTAATTATGCGAAGTGCCTTTTTTTAACTTTTTTACGTATCACATCTTATGATGAAACCTCTTGATGATTTCGAAAGCGCTTGTGTACTTATAGGAATACATTTTTAACATGCCTAGACGGTATTTGAATCCCACTATTTGGACCTATCCAGTGCGTATTTTAACTTACTGAGCACATTGCCTGGTGACATTTTGAATGTTTTCCTTTTTAATACACTGGTGTGCAAAAATTAAGGACGAAGAGAAGAAATTAGCATAACAGCGGAACGAGCAGGCAGAATGGACCGAAAGACCACTCAGGAGATAGACAAGGGTCCGTTACGGTAGGGCATGCGCATATATGCAGCATGACATGGGAGGGGGGGGGTATCGGAAGGGTATAAAACACACGTGCGGTGTACGCTCAGCAATTCGGTGTAAGCTATTGTACGGTGTACATCGGTTTGAACGACGTCGAGTTGCTGCCACCGTGTGATATGGCCAACAGGCAATCCAGTAGACTACATCTGGATGACTTTACCCGAGGTCGCGTCATTCGGAAGTTGGAAGAAGGTCGAAGTGTGACTAGTGTGGCCGAGGAGTTCGGGATCGCTCACAGCATCGTTTCACGAGCTTGGAGAGCATTTCGAACGACAGGAATAGCTGTCCAAGAGTTTAGCAGTGGTCGTCCACGAGCAACCACGGTGGTGGACGACCGGTATATTGTCCTACAGGCGAGAAGAGACAGACGGCAGACAGCGGGAGAAATCGCAAGGCACATGAAACAGACAACTGGACGTCCGATATCGCGTTTTACCGTGGACAGGAGGCTGCACAAAGGTGGTCTATTTGCACGATGACCAGTACGGTGTGTACCATTAACGCCTGCTCATCGGAGACGGCGGTTTCTGTGATGCCAGGAACACAAGAACTGGACACATCAGCAATGGGGTCGAGTTCTCTTTACGGATGACAGCCGATTTAGTCTGACGAGCGATTCTGGACGTATACACATCTGTAGAAAGAAAGGAACACGCAATCGCACCTCCAACATCCTCGAAAGGGACCGGTTTGGAGGTGGCGGAGTTCTCGTTTGGGGCGATATCATGCTTGGTAGCTGTACTAACCTCCACATTTTCCACGGAGGTTCAGTCACTGGTGTCCGCTATTGTACGGAGGTTCTCTTAATGGACGACAACGCTACACCTCATCGTACAGAGGCTGTCGCAGAGCTGTTGGAGAGTAAAGATATTCAACGCATGGATTAGCCCGCAACATCCCCAGACCTAAATCCAATCGAACACGTGTGGGACCTTCTCGGGAGACGCTTGGCAGCACGTCTCCAGCCGCCAACAACGATTCCACTGCCGCGATTGGCGGTACAAGATGAATGGGTCGCGATGCCTCATCAGCTCCTTGACAACCTCGTCCTCAGCATGGACAGACGTTGTAAATCCTGCAACGTAGTCAGGGGTGATCATATCCCCTACTAAAGACTGGAGTTTTCTTGGCAGCCGCCTGTCACATGGACGTTTCTGTCTTCTGTCCAGTTGTGCTCGAAGCTACCTTTTCAATAAAGTGTCTTTGAATCCTTTGGATTCCTTGTTTGGACGGGTTTGCTCACTTGTCCCATATTCTTACATCTTGGGGATCTTATGGTATGATTTGAGTCGATGTGGGGCATTTATGCACGACGTTACATTCGAAAAACCGTCTCGTCCTTAATATTTGAATGCCAATGTACTTCATTCAATCCTTCGATCAAACATTCCTGGCTATTTCTTTAACCAGTTTCACATGAAGTTTCCGCAAAAATTTTGAAAAATCCTTTTGCTGAGGCGAGAGGACCTCTTTGCCGTGAGGCCCTCGCACTGCGGGCGTTATCAGTTCAACCATGAGATGATTGCTACGTGAGGGCTGTGATATAACCGCCTACAACGTCGATTAGTTGCACATATCCAGCTCTCTGTTGGTTCGTGACTTTGATTTACCGTTACGTGTACTGCGAATACTATTATAACGACCGCCACTTTGCTCGTGGATTGAATTTGCATTGGGATCCAGTGAGAGTCATTACATTTTATACAGATTCGTTCCTTCTATGATAGGATACCGTTAGCCCCTCTTTTTTTCTTTTCTTTTTTTTTTTTTTTTTATGTATCTGAGGAAGTCAACTTTTATTCTCAACCACGACTATAGACGTCCAGACTTCTCTCGTATCCAACACAACAAAGATTTTGAATGAATTTTCCTAACACGATTAAGTTGACTTCAGTGCATATCGTTTTGGCCAGTAAATAGGAAAACTTTCGTGATTCTCACGATCTCGTTCGCTTTTCACAGTGCGAACCTTGACCGGCCGCCCCGGTGGCGCAATGGTCTAAGCGATGGCCTCTGATCATTCGTCCGAAAGGGGTCCGGGTTCGAATCCCGGTGAGGCATGGATGTTGTGTTTGTCTTACGGCACTGGCTCTCTCCCTTCCCTGGAACCAGTGCCCCTAACTTGACCGCTACCTACAACGAGTTCAATCTTTCTCTTCCTGCATTTTGCTAAGGAACGCCGTGGAAAAATGCCTTCCCGCTACTTGAGAATGAGCGTTCCGACGTGGCTTCAGGGCGCCTCTCCAGTGCGTTCGACACCAATGACGACTGACATGCAAGTTACCCCCCCCCCTTACCCGCCAAATAATACTTTTACACTTTCTAAAACGTCAGGATCCTTTAATCTCCTTTGAATAGCCGCTTTAGCCTCGAATCTGTTTGATGTTTGATGGGTTTACTTTGAAGACTTCGACTTCATTCCCCACTCACCGACACAGGACAGCAAGCGTCAGCCGACACATCAATAGAGCTGGTCCCGGACGATTCGTCCAATAACGATTAGTCCAACGCCGATTCGTCCAAAGGGATTGGTCCAATGCCGTTAAGTCCAATGGACTATTCGACCAATGGTACGATTGGTCCAATACCAATTCGTCCAATGGTATCATCCTACCAACGACCTATTTTTTTTTCATTTTTAAGAAAGGAATAATAATTTAAGTTATTCTCCTCTTTATATCCTTTCCAAAAATAATTTTCACATATTTGGTATCTGTAAACATTTTATGAAACCTAATAAAAGGTACTCAACGGATCATTCCTCAGCTCTGCTCTTTACAAGGCACCTAAGCCTCGGGTCTATGAATGAATATTTAGTACCTAAGTGAAAGCATAATATCATTAATTTGGCTTAATGTTTAAACATTGTAAATATGGCACCGCTTGAATAAAAATTGTTAAAAAGGCCTAAGATCTATGAATTAATATCTAGAGCCTACCTAAAAGTGCAATATTATTGACTTGATATATCATCATCATCATCATTGTCAACCATTATCAATCCACTGCTGGACGAAGGTCTCCCCAAATTTCCTCCACAACGGTCTGTCTTGTGCCAGTCTCCTCCATGTCACCCCTGCATACTTTCGAATTTCATCCACCCATCTCCCATGTGGTCTTCTTCTGGGTCTTTTCCTGTCCCTTGGAATCCAATCTAAAATTTCGGCTGTCCATCGATGATCTGTCCTTCTGGCAGTATGTCCAGCCCATTGCCATTTCAGGGATTTAACTCTGATCATGATGTCTTCCACTTGATATATAAACGTTATGATTGTTTATTGGTAGAATAAAAACTGTCAAAAGGGTCTAGGGCCGAATTCCGTCCAGCTGTCCAGTGGCCACTTGGCCGAACCCCACTGCATGCTGCAAACAGAAACGGGAAACTAATCTTTAATATTATTTAATGCAAAAGAGAAACATCGAAGTTGATTGAACGGCTCGTACATCAGTAACTTCATACGGCAGCGAGGACAGTATAACAAAAAAAAAGCGATTCCAAAAAAAAAAAAAAAAATCTGTAACCACAGTACACTGAAGAGCAATTGAATTAGAGATACCTGTCTAGTAACGTGTAGCACCACCTTTCGCCCTAATGACGGCGGCGATTCGTCTCGGCATGGACTCGACAAGACACCGGAAGCCTTGGGAAGCCATACGGATCCACGACCCCTGAACAAGCTTCCACAGTTCACGAAGATTTGATGGAGAGGGGTCAGAGCCTCGACCATCTCTCTCGATGGCATCCCAGATGTGCTCGATGGGATTGAGGTCAGGTGACCAAGCTGGCCAAGGAAGCGAGGTCACGTCGGTAGAGTGTTCATCCAACCATTCGGATACAATTCGGGAGCGATGGCATGGTGCATTGTCTTGTTGCAGGATGCGGTCCCCAGTGGGATGTTGAAGACGCACAAACGGAAGCAAATGGTCGTCCAGGATATCCCGGTAACGTTGACCTGTGAGGGACGATGTCACACGTACCAGGGGTCTCGTTTCAGTCCACGTAAACAGTTCCCAGACGAGAATGCGACTCCCACCAGCTTGAAGAGAACCCTGCTGGCAAGAAGGATCCATCGCTTCATGTGGTTTGCGCCGTACTCGTATCCTGCCATCCGCATGTACCAACGTGAATATCGACTCATCAGTCCAGGCAGCATTTTTCCACATGTCTAGGGTCCAGTGGCGATGTTTCCGCGCCCATGCTAATCTTTGCACCCTGCGATGTGTGGTCAGCAGCGGTACCCTCGTGGGACGATGGCTTCTGTACCCCATAGGGAGGAGATGGTTCTGGATGGTGTGGCTGGTTACACGTTTTTTCCGCTGTCACTATGCGAGCTAGCCGACGATGACCCCGCTCATCCAGACGCTGTTTTTCACGGCAGTTGGCCCTTGAAGGAATGGTTTTACCCGATTCGATGTACTCACGGTGCACCCGTGACACAGTGGCTCGTGAAAATCCCAGCGCTTGTACGACTTCCGAGATGAAGTGACCCATTCGTCGGGCCCCAACAATTTGCCCACAATCAAATGCGCTTAGATCCTTCGTCTTACCCATACTGCGTCCGACTCTTACTGATTCCCGTCGCATCATTCCTTATATTGTCGGATCGCTGCATAAGTCATGTCGTTTTTGTTTACAGAGCCGCCCACAGTGCCACATTCGCGTAACGCCAGCTGTCTCTAATTCAATTGCTCTTGAGTGTATTACGCATGAAATACAACATTATTTCACATTCTTTGGACTACCGGTACTTTCATACAACATCGAAGACAGAATCAGAATAGATGAGATTTGTTTCGCACGAGTAGCATTTCGAACGCGTCTGACGGAATTGCACTAATCGTACTATTAGGCGAATCGTCATTGGATCAATCGGCGTTGGATTAATTGACATTGGGGTAATAGTCGTTAGACGAATCGTACCAGAACCCGATAGAACACATTAGAAAACATATGCACTGCCTGACAGAAAAAAATGTCACATCATGAAGGAATGTTTTAAACTGCACACACAGATAGCAAAGTAGGTCCTCAACAAATGATTTAATTGTCATATACAGACTAGGCTCTCCAGTGGCCGAATATACAGGTTGATCAATAAGGAGTGTGACACCCATTTTGGGAGATACAGTGTTGAATTCGACGTGGCATCGAGGCAATGAAAGTCCGGATAGATTCCTGTGTTATCGTGGACCATGTGGTGTTGATCCAAGTCCACAGTTTATCTTCATTTGGCACCAGGATGCACCGTGGGGCGAAAACGGTTCTACGTCAATTCGTCGCGTGCGTCAATTCGTCGACTGCGTCAATTCGTCGACTGCGACGATTCGTCGCGCGTCAATTCGTCGCCTACGTCAATTCGTCGCCTACGTCAATTCGTCGCGCGTCAATTCGTCGACTGCGTCAATTCGTCGCGCGTTAATTCGTCGCGCGTCAATTCGTCGACTGCGTCAATTCGTCGCGGACAAATTCGTCGACTACGTCAATTCGTCGACTACGTCAATTCGTCGCGTTTACAGATTTTGGTTACATACAAAACGAATTCAGGAAAACGTACGATTTCGAACGTCTTGCTCCCTGATCAAATTTATAAAATTTGGACACGCAGACCGGATAGGAATATTACGTTTTTCTTTGGCACTAAAAATATTAGACGGTAAACGGTTTTGGAACGGGGCAGGGCCCGGTTGGTCAGAGCCCCCGATATACAAAATTTTCGTAAAATCTACAGTTTTCAATTCAGAACCACCAAATCTGGTATACTATCTCGTGGTATTCTAACTTAGACTGTAGACGGTTTTGGGAAGCGGTTGCAGAGAGGAGGGGGGGGGGTTACAGCCCCGTTTTCAATTTAGAACCACCAAATTTGGTATACTATCTCATGGTACTCTAACTTAGACGCTAGACGGTTTCTGAAAGGGGTTGGAGCCCGCGGGGTCGCCCCCCCCTCATAAAAATTTCGTAAAATCTACAGTTTTCATCTTAGAACCACCAAATTTGGTATACTATCTTATGGTACTCTAACTTAGACTGCAGACCGTTTTTGGAACGGGTCAAGGCCCGGGGGTCAGAGCCCCCACATACAAAATTTTCTTAAAAACTACAGTTTTCATCTTAGAACCACCAAATTTGGTATACTATCTCATGGTACTCTAACTTAGACGCTAGACGGTTTTTGGAAGGGGTTGGAGCCCGGGGGTCAGACAACCCCCGAATAAATTTGTTTTGTAAAATCTACAGTTTTCAATTTAGAACCACCAACTTTGGTATACTATCTCATGGTACTCTAACTTAGACAGTAGACCGTTTTTGGAACGGATCAAGGCCCGGGGGTCAGAGCCCCCACATACAAAATTTTCTTAAAAACTGCAGTTTTCAATTCAGAACCACCAAATCTGGCATACTATCGCATGGTACTCTAACTTAGACGCTCGACGATTTTTTGAAGGGGTTGCAGCCCGGGGGTAAGGGCCCCCCTCATAAAAAATTCGCAAAATCTACAGTTTTCAATTTAGAACCACCAAGTTTGGTATACTATCTCATGGTACTCTAACTTAGACGCTAGACTGTTTTTGGAAGGGGTTGGAGCCCGCGGGGTCGGAGCCCCCCCCCCATTAAAAATTTCGTAAAATCGACAGTTTTCATCTTAGAACCACCAAATTTGGTATACTATCTTATGGTACTCTAACTTAGACAGCAGACCGTTTTTGGAACGGGTCAAGACCCGGGGGGTGAGAGCCCCCCCCCCCACATACAAAATTTTCTTAAAAACTACAGTTTTCAATTCAGAACCACCTAATCTGGTATACTATCTCATGGTACTCTAACTTAGACGCTAGACGGTTTTGGGAAGGGGTTGGAGCCCGGGGGTCAGACCCCCCCCCGAATAAACAGTTTTTCGTAAAATCTACAGTTTTCAATTTAGAACCACCAAATTTGGCATACTATCTCATGGTACTCTAACTTAGACGCTAGACGGTTTTTGGAAGGGTCTGGAACCCCGGGGTGAGAGCCCCTCCCCCTCCTCATAAAAATTTCGTAAAATCTACAGTTTTCAATTTAGGACAACCAGATTTGGTATACTACTTATGGTTATCTAACTTAGACGGTAGACGGTTTTTGGAAGGGGTCGGGGCCCGGGTCAAGGTAGCCCCATGCAAAATTTTCGTAAAAAGTTCCGTTTTTTACTCTTAAGAATACCCTATTTACGTTCTAAGGCGCTCTTTGGCCCTTTGAGGGCCTTGCACCATAAACCATCAACCAACCAACCAACTAACTAACCTACGGTCTAAGTTAGGGACTGTAGATAACAATAAAGTGCAAAAATATGCGTTTAATGGTGTATTAAAAACACAAATCTATATAGTTCAGCTTTCACTACCAACGAACGGCTTATCAGAAAGAAATATAATGTAATGTAAACAGAGAGTTCCAGATATTCAAAATTCAAAACGGTAAGAAAAAGATGATCAATGCCAATGTGAAGTCGTATGCATGCGACATCACATAGGTACATTGCATTTCTGTGTCGCGGGATTCACAGAAGCACACGCCAGATGTACGGCAGTTCTATAGATGTCTCCTAGAAGGTAAGTATTCCCATTCCTTTGATGATCAATGCCAATGTGAAGTCGTATGCATGCGACATCACATAGGTACATTGCATTTCTGTGTCGCGGGATTCACAGAAGCACACGCCAGATGTACGGCAGTTTATAGATGTCTCCTAGAAGGTAAGTATTCCCATTCCTTTTTCTTTCTTCTTTGTTTCGCAAAATTAAATTAACTAAATCAAAAAATTTAAAATAAGTTTACTGGAAAATTGCAGGAATATCTTTTTCATTCATTAACTTTCACCCGCTGAACTTGGTGATTCCACAAATAGTAATATTTACCTGGCAAATAACTGGTATCCCTGCTAGTACAAATTATATTAATGATTTATTTGCGTCCAGTTCAATCTAGTATGTCCATAAGAGCGTTAGGGGCCGTATGAAAAATACATTTCAACGTGTGCCGCTACGGCGGCGGAGTGATCTAGGCGCTGGCTTCTGACCACTTGTCGAGAAGGATCCTGGTTCAAATCCCGGTGAATCATGGACGTTGTGCTTGACTTCTGGCACTGGCTGTCCCCCTTCCCAGGAACCAGTGGCCCAAAATTGGGAATGTCCGACTGCTTATAGCCCACTGAATTGATCACGGTGGTCGTTAACCCCCCCCCCCAAAGACGTGTCCATTGCTATTTGTTGTGGACCGTACAAAAAGTATGTTTTTGATATCAAGGTGTCCACTTCCATGTAGGCTGGCCATAAAATGTTAGGAGACCGTACAAAATTGCACTTTTGTTTTCACCTTGTCAGCGCTTCGGTATATGGTTGAAGTATACGTATATATAGTTGGGCCATTTCAGCACGTAGTTTGGTTTATATAGAAAATCAAGATAATGTTACATTTTTACTCAGCTACAACACATTAATCCCGAAGGCTATTTGTTGAAATCTTTAATCCGCCGTGCTCATATTCACAACGTTAACATAACATGTCAAGTTATTAATGTTGCAGTTTTACCCTGTCACAAAACTTTAGTTACAAGACCTTAGGCGTAAACTTTTTTTAGGAATTTTTAGTCCGACGTATTCATAAGGTTTCGATAACATGCCAAGGTTATGGTACTGCGTTTTGACTGAGGCACAAAAATTAATAAACAGGCCTTAAGCCCTTTTATCAGTTTTCAATCAACCGTGCTCATATACATAAAATTTTCAGAGAAAGTCAAGTTTACTGTGTTGCGCATTTACTCGAGTACAAAACTATAAACAGCCATTAACTTTCACCCGCTGAACTTGGTGATTCCTCAATTCATCCATTAACAAGTCTTTTAAGTGATTGTATGCTATGGCCATATTGATAATGTTTGATGACAAGTCAGGTTAATGATGTTGCACTTATTAAAGACTTTAAAAGGTGTAGAGGCTAGTAATTATTATTTGAAGTCTAAATAAAAGCTCATTTTTAACATGACTCGTCATGAAATCCTTGTGAATATGGCATTTATTTTATTTTGTACATTTTACAAAGCGTATGCATTTTTTTTTTGGCATTTGTTTTAATTTTGTGTTGTACTTGTTACATAGCATTTCGCATTTTTGTAATGCTTGTGACTTGTGATTGCATTTTGAATTTTTATTTGTTTCACATTTTGGATTGCATTTTGAATTTTTATATGTTTCACATTTTGGATTACTTTTTGACATTTTATGTTTTTGACATGCTATTTTGAAAATTTTGTCTTTTTTAATTTTGCGTTGGTTTTACATTCTTGCATCTTCGGCGGAATTACATTCTTGAAAAATTCAAATACAAGTTAGTAAAAGGTATAATTCAATTGGTGAGAAATACCAGCACATTTTAGTAAAGGGTAGAATTATATGAAATTCCTCTTAAAATGTCCAGCATGTTAACATTGTCTCTGTGCACCAAAGAAGTTCGAATTCCTTTTTATCTTGCCAGCGTTTCTCTTCTGGGTGGATTTGTTGGAATCTGTGCTATCACTCTTTCGATTTTAGCCATAGTTGTTCTCTGCTCTTTCCCAATTTCACTGATTATTTCGTACAGTCACAGTTTTTTCTCTCCCAGAATTGTATTCCAGCGTCTGTCTAATCTTTCAAGTTCGTTTTGTGTTCTGGGAAAGCCAAATAAATTGTTTTCACTAACTGACCAAATTGTTGGCGGGAACAGCGGAGGGCTTCTGCTTGGATTGTTTCTTCTGCTTCCACAAAATTTTCCAAGAACATAATTTTCCTCAAACCACTGAACTACAGAATCTGCATATTCTAGTAAAATTGATTTCACAAAATGAAATGCCCAAAACATTAAAAAAACTGCAACCACATGAAACAAAATACCCAAAACATGGTAAGAAATTCTGTTGAAAGCACAATGAAGGTATACGATAGGAGAAATATATGTTTTTAAAACTTAATACAAGTGTCAAAACTGAAATAAAAAGAAAGAAAAAAAGAAATATTCCAAATTTCATTGTTACTTTAGATATTTTGACCTGTTGACATTTCGTAAATTGTACTTGCACTCGGTCAAAAAATATTACTTACAAGGACTCTTTAGTAACTTTTAATCGCTGTGGTCGTATTTATAAGGTTTGCATAACAAATCAAGTTAATAATGTTGCGCTTTCACTTAGGCACCAAATGCTAATTATTGGCCGCTAGGCCTAGGCCTTTGAAATAATTTTTGATAAGCGTAACACTCTTAAATTGATTTGTCATGCAAACCTCATATAATCACAGCATTATAAAAATTACTGTAAATGCATATGCCTAGGTCTCGGGCGTAGCTATTAATGCTTTGTGCTCGAGTAACATTTAAACAGAATTCATTTTATTTTCTATGAAAACTACATAAATATCAGCTCGGAGGACTGAAAACTATCAAAAATCTCTAGGCCTATTGTCTGCTTAATAGTTCCAACCTCAGAAAAGCGCATTGCAAAAATCTTGGACTTCTATGAAAACATTATGAAAATTTGCACGGCACACTGAAAATTGCTAAACAGGCCCAGTCCTAGGGTTTTCTAATTATTGTTTTGTACCTGACTAAAAGTGTAACATTATCTTTAGTTCTTACTAGCAGGGGTACCCGGCATTTCCCAGGTAAATATTACTATTTCTAAAATCACCAAGTTCAGCGGGTGAAAGTTAATGAATGAAAAAGCTATTTCCGTAAATTTCCAGGAAACTTATTTTAAATATTTTGATTTAGTTAATTTAATTATACGAAGCAAAAAAAGAATTTACATTATTTACAGTACATTGTATTTCTGCCTGATAAGGCAACCGTTGGTGGTGAAAGCTAACGTTTATTAATTTGTGTTTTTAATACATCATGAACCGGATATTTTTTCACTTTATTGTTATCTACGGCCTCTAACCTAGACCGTAGGTGCGGTAATGGAGTGCTGTATTGGGATGCAGTTCTTAAGAGTAAAAATTGTAATTTTTACGAAAATTTTGAATGGGCCCCCTTCACACCGGGCACCGACCCTTTCCGTCTGCGGTCTAAGTTACAATACAATGAGAGAGTGTACTAAATTTGGTCGTTCTAAATTCGAAACTGTAGGTTTTACAAAAATTGGCATGGGGGGGGGGGAGGGCTCTGAACCCCTGTCTCCAACCGTTTCCAAAAATCGCCTGCATTCTCAGTTAGAGTACCATGACATAGTATACCAAATTTGGTGGTTCTAAATTGAAAACTGTAGATTTTACGAAAAAGTTTTTTTTCGGGGGGTCTGACCCCCGGGCTCCAACCCCTTCCAAAAACCGTCTAGCGTCTAAGTTAGAGTACCATGAGATAGTATACCAAATTTGGTGGTTCTAAATTGAAAACTGTAGATTGAATTGAAAACTGTAGTGTGGGGGCTCTGAACAACCGGGCCCCTGACCCGTTCCAAAAACCGTCTACCGTCTAAGTTAGAGCGCTATGAGATAATATACCAAATTTGGTAGTTCTAAATTGAAAACTATATCTTACGGCAATTCTGTAGGGGGGGCTGTAACCCCCCCCTCCTCTCTGCAACCGCTTCCCAAAACCGTCTACAGTCTAAGTTAGAATACCACGAGATAGTATACCAGATTTGGTGGTTCTGAATTGAAAACTGTAGATTTTACGAAAAATTTTGTATATGGGGGACTCTGACCAACCGGGCCCTGCCCCGTTCCAAAAACCGTTTACCGTCTAATATTTTTAGTGCCAAAGAAAAACGTAATATTCCTATCCGGTCTGCGTGTCCAAATTTTATAAATTTGATCAGGGAGCAAGACGTTCGAAATCGTACGTTTTCCTGAATTCGTTTTGTATGTAACCAAAATCTGTAAACGCGACGAATTGACGTAGTCGACGAATTGACGTAGTCGACGAATTTGTCCGCGACGAATTGACGCGCGACGAATCGTCGTGGTCGACGAATTAACGCGCGACGAATTGACGCATGCGACGAATTGACGCGCGACGAATTGTCGTAGTCGACGAATTGACGCGCGACGAATTGACGCAGGCGACGAATTGACGTAGTCGACGAATTGACGCACGCGACGAATTGTCGGGACACCGGCGAAAACTAGCCGGTGGAGGAAGTGTAATGCTTTGGGCAATGTTCTTCTTGGAAACCCAAGGTCCTGTCATTCATGTGCAGGAAAATGTTACATCTACCACCTACCTAAACATTATTGCAGACCAGTTACATACTTTCGCGGTAACAGTATACCTCTGGACGATTCTGCTGTTGAACTCTCTTGCATAGAATCTACCACACGTCCTCTACACACGAGAATTGTCGAACACAAGTATTCGATTAAGAATAGCTAGCATTGTCAATTCTGGTACCCACTACCCGGACTGGAACCAGATTGGTTGACTTTTCTATACAGGGTGATTGTAAACTCCTTCAACAAAACAAAAGGGGTGATAGTACACATCAAAATGAACAATATTTCCAATGGAACCTAAGGCCGCATTCCACTCCTAGTGCCAGAAAAGAGTAAAGTTACATAACCACGTTGAGTTTTCAACAGTAAAAACAAAGAGACATACCTAATTTATGAGTAGCACAATTCCAATCGAGTCAGCGAAAGACTCAAAGGAGCTGCTCAAACTGCCATCCAAGGGCGCCGTTGCACAGTCCACACCGGCGAATGAAGGACTGTCGCACCTTCTCGTAGAATCCCGGTGTCGTGTTGATCTTGTGAGCAGCAACAGCGATTATCGCGACGAGATCTTCCAGAGAGTCCACAAGTGTCTCGAACACCTGTGTTTTGATGTGTGTGCCCCCAGAAGAAGAAATCCATTGGGTTAAGGTCCGGGGAGCGTGGAAGCCAAGATACAGGTCCACCGCGTCTAATCCACCGCCTGGGATATGTCGCATTTAGGAAGTATCGGACCTCGGTGGCAAAGTGTGCTATGGCCCCATCATGCATAAATCACATGACCCTCCGTGTTGTGAGCGAAACATCTTGCAACAGACCGGGAATCACTCGCTTCAGGAACACACGGTACGCTGTGCCGGTCAGACGTATACGTCAATTCTCATGTGATGTTCGCTCGGAAATATTGCTGAACGGGTTCGGCTGCGTTTTTAAATGTTCGCTCTTCATCATTTACGCACGTGCTCAGCGCACCTGATTTGCATCTTATGTTTCTCATGCACTGGTTGGAACTCCGTGTGCCTGCTGGACGGTTTTCGAACGTGCTCTTTTCAGGCACTAGGAGTGGAATGCGGCCCTAGCTTTCATTGCAAATATTGTTCGTCTTGATGTGTACTATCACCCCTCATGTTTTGTTGAAGGAGTTTACAATCACCTTGTATATATGTCTATGGTCCTCGTTTTTGCAACGATGATTCCCCACGCTTTATACCGATGCAATGGACAGGATTATTTCACCGGATGTGGACTCATTGATCATGTATGTATATATTCCATTATCTGTTGTGATATATATTTTTCATTTTTGCACGCATTCGATTGCGATTATTTTACCTGTTTGTACGGATTCAAAACTGCTATCGATTATGAGACTTTGATTCACGCCTGCGTATATTCACCTCGTTACGTCATTAACATCTGGTGATTTTGTATATATAATTCGTTCGTCTGGTCTTACCGCTGGTCCTTTTACCTGAGGATGGAGTACTGGGCACTCAGAAAGATCTTGTATTGTATCTATTTTAAGCAATTAAACGCTTTAATCTGTTTGTAGATATGTTTCCTTAATCGTGTATTGACAGCATCCTTTCCCAATTAAAAGGTAGCACGATCATTTTTACTTTCAACTTTCAACGGTATTTCTTTCTAGTACGTCTTCTTTCCGTAGGATAATGCGTCATTCCAAATTTCTTAGACATCAATCCGATCGAGCATCTGTGGTTTATTTTGGAACAGAGAAACCGATCTGCAGGGGCTCAACCACGTAACTTACAGGATTTATAGGATATCACAAAACGCCTTTAGAAATTTTGTAGCTTCTATTCCTCGCCGGGTAAGAGCTGTTTCGGTGGCACGTGGAGGATCAACATGATAGTAGGCAGGTGGCCATAATGTTTTGTCTCTTCGGTATATTAGCATAGACAGTTTCGTTTAAAATTTCTCTTTCAATAAAAAAATTACTAAATTTCTAATTTTTTCTTAGCCAAAAGCGGTATTGACAAAAATATTTCGGAATTTTTTTCTACATTCGATAATTTTCTCTCTAAGCGAGTTTTTATCACTTAACTCATTCGTTTTTCAGGTATCAGTATTTTACAATAATGGAACTTACACCTTAGCATTATACAACTTGAAGTATTTATTCCGTATTAAATGATGTAGCAATTTATAAAACATACAACGACTAAGTACCGAGCTTTCACACTCCGAACGGGCCATGAAACAACCTCCCGTTCGGAGTGTGAAAGCTGGGCACTTAGCCGTTGTATGTTTTGTAAATTGTTACACCATTTAATACGGAATAAATACTTCAGTATTTTGTTTTCTTTGCTGGAAGTAAAACTGAAGAACTTAATTTTCTAAACTATTAGCATTGATATGTGGTAACACATTTTGTAGCATATTAAATATTTTTTTTCATATAACAAAACCTGTTGAGATTTTAAAAGTGTAATTATTTCCGCCGACATTTGAACGTTCGATCTGTTTCTGCCTAAAACGTATCGAAAATCACGTAAAGCGCTTTAGCAATGATTAATTGGCCTCCTCAAAACAGCGTTTTTACATCACCGACGTCTCGGGCTGTCCAGGATCCATGGATCTTATTTGTGAACAATGCTGCAACAGGCATGACTATCGTTACCTCCAGAAACTCTCTGGCACCTGGTGGAGTCGATTGCTCGGCTTGTACAGGCTGTTATTCGCGCTAGAGGATTACCAAAAAGCTATTCGTAGGTATCTCTAATGTTTTGCCCATTGAGTGTAAATATGACCATTCGTAAAGCCGGTTTGAAACGTGTAGAGATCTGTTTGACCGCCCAAAGATGTGCCTGCCCACACCATGACACAGTTACCACCATAAGTGGCTCTTTCTAAAAAGTATTAAGCATTATGAAGTGTCTCTGGTTCTCTAAAGACAAGTCCTCGTCTGTGGTCACTCTGGAGAGAAAATCTGGACTCAGCCTTTAAAAGAGCTATAAGCTCCATTGAACACCAATCCATTTAACATGACCACACAAATTAAGACGTTCTCTTTTATTACGAGGGCTGACAGCGTGACGTGCTACAGAGGTGAAGCATATGTCAAGACGGCAAATCTGCAGCGATAAATTCTGTCGTTGTAGTTTAATCGGTAGAACAACTGGCACCGAGCAAGGAGGCTTCGATTCGAATCCCACCACCGACAAATTTGTGTTTTTACAAAAGGGATGCACAATGTTGGTGTCATAGCATTAACCCCAGTTTCATGTAGATTTCCGTGCACTGTGGAGCAGAATACCATGTTTCCTGTTGCTACCATACGATCCGAACGCTGTTGGGTAGGCGTGAGAGTCTTTTCTTCGAGCACTTAGCTGCAGATAACAGTTACCTCCTCTTGAAGCTATTGTTCTTTCTAGAGAGGTCTTCCATTACTAAACCTTCTCCATGCCGTATTTGCCCTTTGGAATGTGGTTTAAAATGGATAGGCCGTGTAACGACTCATATTTAGCCACCTGGTCAGTTCGGCTTGAGACTGGCTGACTTCGAGCGTTCCAATGGCTCTTCGCCTTATTATTTATCTGAATGGTGTTTGGACAATGTCGCCGTGACAGTGAAACGCAAACTTTCAAAGCAACCTTTTCTACAACTTGCAATCCAGACGCGAATAACAAGTTGCTCTCATCTGCCTCCTTTTAACCTACAACTGGATTAGCACATTTCGACGCACTTTATGTTAATTTGCTTATCATATTTGACTAAGATGAGTTAAAATACATCTATAATGCTACGTTCATCCGCTTTCAATGTGGAGTTTCTTTTTTAAAAAAATTCCAAAATTTAGATTGTTCCTTAACCCTTTAAGCGGCCGATGTAACTGAACCAAAAGTTTCTCGAATTTTCCTGTGCTCCTCAAACAGAATTGTTCTCATAGCGACCAGGTTACACGAAAGCTACGGCAAAACAATTCCTTTCCCTATTTCATCTTAGAAGTATCGACTATAAATCTGTCGCTGGTTGTAAGTGCTCCCTTACAGTCCTTAGTCTTATAGTATGTAGTCTGATTCCCTTATAGGACTTTATTCTCAGTACCATTACCAAAGGAGTGATTCAAAAGGAGTAGCCTACCGGACACGGACATCATGCCACTGGGTGAGACAAGTAATTCAAACATATTTTATCTTCTTTCTTAGGTTCAACGCCCCCTTTTTTATAGCATTATTAGCGGAAAAGGTAATCAGGAAGGAAGTATTAATGACAATCATATCCCCAAATGACTACTTAGAATGACAAACCTAAGGTAAATGCAACGCTTTCTGATGCGCAGGTTTACTTGTTCCTGTCGCGTTCGACCCACTTCTTAGACAGCGAAAATATTCGTTCTAGCTGATTTCAAAGTATCATGTTAACCCCAAGTTAATTCGTTTCAGCCGGTTAAGGGGTTAATTTACATAGGCCATTGAATATTTAGTGACACATCTCTAATTCGGAATTCTTTTTTGGTTCAATCTATCCCATGCACACTTCTGTGCATATTTTTTTCATAACTTAAAGTTTTGCTCAGATCATATTGTTACAAAAAAATAGCTGGCGATTTTAATTCACCAGCTCTTTGTTTTGTAACAGTCTGAAGTAAACATCACCAAATTTTCCATGCATTATCCAGCTTTTCATGGTAGTAGACGTCCTGTTAAGTAATGTAAATGTAGATTTACGACGGTTGGTTATAAGACAGTGGTAACACTGTCCCCACGTTGCTGATGCACACGTGAGGGCGTTGCTGCTCCAATCATTTGTAGTGGGAAGGCATTTATGTTCCACGCACATAGTTTCGCCAGTGCAAGGCTTGAGCAGGGAAATATACGCAACGTTAAAGTATCGTTGTCAAACAGGACCGCCCTAAAGAGATGTTTTCCAAGTTAGAATACTCCGCATGGATCAAAATCGAGGTGTAGCGTGGAAGGAATGTGACCTTGAATCTTGGAGAAGCATGTAGTAACCAAGAATTACCATATCGAACGATGGCACGACGAGAGACAGCGTTCCGCCGAGGTCTCGATAGAGTGCAGGATGTGGGACGTTCAGGTCGACCTGGCATCCAAGACCATCACGTGGATTTGATGCAATCATTGATGGCGGTTGATCGACGATGGACAGCAAGACACTTAGTCGCAGAGATGGAATATGCCACAAAACAGTTTTGCACCTGCACGTGTTAAAGGAAGTGCTTGGTTTCCGTAAAACTGCAGCCAGATGGGCGCTTCATCAATTTACGGAAGTTCAGAAATTGCACCGCTACGCTCTTGACAGTGAGCATTTGGAACGTTACCTCAGGGAAGATGGCGCGTTCCTGAAGAGGATCATTTCTCGGGATGAAAAGTGGGCGAGATCGTACGAACCAGAACTGAAACTATTTGTATGGAGAATTGTATCCTTGAAATAGTAAATAATATTAAATATTTGGGAATAGTAATCCATGATAATCTAAGATGGAATATTAATATTCAACATATTGTAAACAAAATTTCGGGGGTATTTGGTTTAATTACGAGAATTCAAATAATTTAATAATTTAAATATTAAAAATGCTGTATTACAGTCTGATTTATCCATGTTTGACTTATGGTTTATTAGTATGGGGCAAACTACTAAGACTAATTTACATAAATTACAATCATTACAAAATAGGATGATCGAAATTTTAAATAATTTTATGAGATTTAATTTAAATATGGGAGTACGGATTAATTATTATGGATTTTTAGATATTGAGAAATTATGGTAATTTAGATTATTAGGATTTGTGTACTATAAAAGAATAAAACAGAATAGGTATCAACATTTAATTCAGCTGAACACTGTGGGTCACGACTATCAAACAAGAGACAGAAATGCATTTTTGTTACCAATGTCTAACACTTTAACCCAACAAAGATTTATTGATTACCAGGGTTTGATGTTATGGAATAACCTACCTTGTCAGCTAACACATATTAATAATTATAATAATTTTCGTAAGCAACTAAAAAATATTTGTTAACAAACTAAAATATAAAACCCATGGTAAATTTTATTAATCAGACCACATATGCGTACATTTTATTTATTCGTGCAGGACGTTTGGCTTGACTACGTACATTAGAGGAATTGGGATTCACTCAGGCTATATATGTACGTATATATATATATATACCCAAGAGCAGAGTCAAAGCGTATATATATATACACTGGCGGAAAGTGAAAAAAGAACACCAAGAAGGAATTGGCGTACGATCATGAAATTTACATATGTTAATGGGGTCGAGTTTACGTAGGTGTGATGTTAATTTCGGGACCAACCGGTGAGCACTTACGCTACAGCACGGCATAATATGCAAATTATCGTCGGTGGTATTGAAGGAGTACGGCGAAGTGAATGTAATCAGTCGTCGGCGTACGGACACGTGCGAAGACCCTGAAGAAGCTGCAATGCCTGGACATGGAAGACGTGTACGATTTCAGCAGTTATCGGACTTTGAGCGAGGTCGTTTAGTCGGACTCCGCGAGGCCGGGTGGTCGTATCGTCGTATTGCGGAGCGAATTGGACAGGAAGTATCGGTGGTGGTACGATGGTGGCGTAGATGGTCCGAGGAACATTTCCTCAAGAGAAGACGTGGAACCGGGAGTCACAGACGGACTGATGAGCGAACCGTCGACGCATAAGAAGAGCGACGTTGTCAAACAGAACATCCACTGCGACGCAAATCCGAGCTGCCGTTGCACCTGAGGTGACTGTGCGAACAATCCGCAACCGTCTACTGGATGCAGCACTACGTGCACGTGTGCCTCTGGCATGTTTGCCTCTGACTCCAGCCCATCGTCAGGAACGGCTGCAGTGGTGTCGCCAACGTCTGCACTGGAGAGCGCAATGGCAATCTGTCGTGTTCAGCGATGAAAACAAATTCTGTTTGGGAGCCTCCGATGGTCGTATGCGTGTTCGCAGACGCACAGGGGAGCGTCTCCACCCTTCTTGCATCCGCCAGCGACACACAGGGCCTACACCTGGTCTCCTGGTGTGGGGAGCGATCAGCTATCGCTCCCGTACACAACTAGTGTTTGTACCGGGTACGTTAAACAGCACCTCCTACATCAACAACATCATTCAGCCCGTTGTTGTGCCATTTGTAAGGTCGGTCCATCGTGGTGTTTTCCAGCAAGATAACGCACGCCCACACACGGCACGTGCAACGCAACATGTACTTCAAGGTGTGAGACAACTTCCATGGCCTGCACGTTCACCGGATTTGTCCCCCATTGAGCACGTGTGGGATTTTATGGGACAACGACTTATCCGGTCTCCACGGCCAGCCACGACCATTCCCGATTTACGCGTCCAGGTTGAGGATGCTTGGAACTCAATACCCCAAGCTTACATCCAACATCTGTACGTCAGACTCGATGCCAGAATTGCACAGTGTGACGCAGTTCATGCCGGTTCAACCTGGTACTAACCATGTTACATGGAAATGTTATTTTTCAGTTTACCAGCAAATACAGCTGTATTTTGCCATAATGTTTTGATCACGTTATCCTCTGTATTCCGTTGTTATGCTGTATAAATTTTGTTGGTATCAGACGTCTCCTTCTTGGTGTTCTTTTTTCACTTTCCGCCAGTGTATATATATATATATATATACAGGAATTGAATTCACTCAGGCTATATATATATAGCCTTTAACTTAATTTCCTGTTCTGTGGTTACACTGTGCGTAAGTATTCATATCATATGTTTTTTTCTTAATATTTATATGTTATAAAATTAATTTTAAAATGTAACATGTTCAAATGTAAACCCATAAATGAAATAAAATGAAACGAAACGATGAATGGCGGCATCCACAGTCTCCCCTGTCAAAAAAATTCATCAGGTACTCGGGAATCTCAAAGTGATACTTATAGTTTAGGGTGTGATACTGGGGGTGATACTCCATCCTGAGGGTGTGATACTCCATCCTGCAGTTCCGCAGCACCAGAACTGTAAACGCTCAATACTACCAACATTTTCAGAATATCATCTTCTCCCTACTCTGCGGGGAAAACGGGCAAATTTCCTAACAAGTGCGCCCATTGTCTTGCACGACAACGCGCTATGTCACACTGCTGACATCACGCGTTGTCGTGCAAGCAACTGAAAAACATGTAAGGAATTTGTTGCACGGTGGCACAGATAATCGCTCGAACATCCGCCCTATTCCCCGGACATGAGCCCATGTGACTTTGATACATCGTACGTAAGTGAGAAACAAATTTCCCTGAAGAAATAATTATTCACAAGTACATGGTTTCAAGTTCGCTTTATTGGGTCTCTGGGACCTTTACATAGAAGAACGGGGAAAACCGTAGCACACACAGTAAAAGAATAGCAAGGGTCAGGGCATGCCGGGCAGCATAGAGAAAGTATTGCCCAAACATAACAGGGAAAAGAGCACAATATACAGACAGATGCGGTACAATGGCGGAACACAAGCAAAATGGTACAGAGCTAAAATGTTCACTCAGTAGACGAGGCAGAGCACAGAGCATGGGTCCTGGAGCAACAAGGCCGGAGTACAGAAGAAGGCGACGAGGCTCCTCAGGACGTCGACGACTCGAGGAATTCATAGAAGCTAAACATCCATTGCTCCATGACGTAGATATAGGCAGGTGGGGAAGGAAAGTCCATAGGACGCGGTAGAGGCGGAGGAAAAGACCAACGGGAGGGCTCCGACGAAGACATCTGGGCAGCTGTAGGAAGTGCAAGAGACAGGGTGGACGTCCAAGGCAGGAGTCTAGAAGGAGGCGACGAAGACCCTGGAGGGGACCCCGACGAAGCAAGGAATGCGGTCAGTCGCTCATCACAAATGCATGGAAGGCAATACAAATCTAATCGTTAGCACAAATGAGCCGTATTTTCACTATTTCCATGTAGCTACTCCTTCAGGAAACTTGAAAATTACGTTGCCCTGGAGCAGGAATCGAACCCGCCCCTCCCGATTTCCGGTCGAGCATGCTGTCCGTTACACCACCCAGCACAACGAAGTTCCAAGCAACTGAAGCTAAGCAGATGTAGCTTAAAAATCTGAGAAATGTTCAGATTGGAGCTAGTCGAAGCTATTATGTTCTTCCTCGTAGCGTCACAAGGAAGTTTCAAGCAACTGCTTAGCTTCAGTTGCTTGGAACTTCCTTGTCCTGGGTGGTGTAACGGATAGCATGCTCCACCGGAAATCGGGAGGTGCGGGTTGTATTCCCCTCCAGGGCAGTGGAATTTTCAAGTTTTCTGAAAGAGTGGCTACATGAAAACAGTGAAAATACGGCACATTTGTGCCAACGATTACATGTGACTTTGAGCTCTTCACAAAACTGAAAGAAACACTGCGAGGAAAGAGTTTTCACACAAGAGCGAGAATCCTTTGAGCGGTTGAGCGTTCGTGTGCTGACATCAACAAAAACGGCTTTGCTGGCGTCACCCAGCGCCTTTCAAATGTGTGTCAGAAGGTCATAAACTTTCATTCTTCTCTGCGAGTAAATACTTCGGGACATATGTTGCCAGTATTTTATATCCAACCCTCGTATGTTACTCATCAAACTTCTTCACAGAAAATGGATTCGAAACTTTTCTCCTGCCAGACAGAAGCAATAATAAAGTAGCTAAGATTTTTCCATATATTATGCATGTTTTCCTGCTCAAGAAATTTTCTGTTTCATGTCGTAAGTAATATCTGTGTGTACCCAGAAATCTCTGTTCCTAGAGAACGGATTGAAAAAAATTATTTCGGGATCAGACGGAGATAAAAATGAAATTCAAGTTGTTTAGTTTTCCCTAAATCAGTTATGCACGAGGGTAAGAAAATGATGTGCAGTATTTTCTGTGTGTGGATGCTATACCTCTATTGTTTAGTATTTTAAGAAGATTCCACGTTATTTTCAAACATTCAAAACTTCATTCATTTTTGGTAGGCAAGCTCCTTCAATGCACTCGAACCACCTCCAGAGGCTTCATTGTTATTTATCTATTTACGTTTATAGGGCAATTTAATTTTTGGAAAATTATATTGAACATTGAAAGTCACGTCGCTTAACTCTAGAGATGGCACGGACAGATTATACTTTGAACAACCATTTCGTGTGGTGATCGCGTGCCTAAAATGTCATAGCTCCTTACTGAACTGTTTTCCTGTGCTGCTGTTTTTGTGATTTACTAAGTTAGCTTTCAGAGAATAAAGTCTAAAGAGTTTACTTTTTATGCATAATAGTAAACCTTTATGTTTATGCATAATTTGTCGAATAATTAAACTTTAACGAATCCCCAAACATTCTACACGTGTGTTATCTTGGTAGACATCAGAAAACGGAAACAACATTCGATAGCCTCACAATCAGGGGACAAAAACATCGTTTGTTATTCGATTCGCATTATGAACAATTTTAGTTACCAACAAAAAGCTTATGTAAATGCGGATACCGTCGACAGTGACACTACCGTTCAGAGATATTGTATTTCACAAAGAGCATGATTAGTCGGAATCGTATGACAGGAACAGTGCAAGCACTAACTTCAAGAATAACACAATTAGTGGTAACCTCAAGGGACTCTACCTATCAATCCCCTAATCTTTCATACACGCTGACGTGTGGAAGAACAGGTAGGACACGTAAGCGCGCGTGTGTGCGTATAGCGTGAATACATTATTTCAACGTACACGCCAACGCCCTTTTTAATATTTTTAGGTTATTAGATTTCTGTCAGTAAATTATGGTTCATATTGTAACCGAGATATGAAGCTGTAAATTCTGGTGCAGGATATTATAATATTTCTGTCATCAGTCCACTTCGTTCAGTTTTTCCACTTCGCTAGCCTGCGTGACACTACAGGAGTGATGTAGTTCTAAAAAGTGCCTTAGCGGAAACTGAGCAGGTAAAAAAGATTTGGAAAGGACACACACACACAAAGCTTTTAAGAACATTATGAATTTCGATTTGCTATTTTTCTTGTCCAGTACATTTTATAAAACTCTTATTACTAATTATATTTATTTAAACCGCTTAATTTGAACAGTTTTTAATAAAGGAAGAAATGGTGTTTTTAAGTCACATCCTAAAAATATGCAGAGTCGTTTTAAGTAATGATCTGTCATTTCACACGATTTCAAATCTTCAGTGTGATTATTTGAATCACACTGAATAGATGTAACCACGTAATATAGTCACACTGAATAAATGTAACTAATATTGTTACGAAAGAAATACGGGATTACGCCATATAATACAAATTTTGAAGATGACAATCCGATTTTTGGCGTAAATGTGACAAGGATGGTAAGTCAGATAAAATCCGAAAACTTGAAAATTTTCATCGTCCTGTAGCGGGACTCGAACCCGCGTCTCCCAGAAAACGCCCGGGTATTATTCAAATTGATCGGAAACTTGAAACTTGGTCGTTCTGGGTGGTGTAGTGGTTAGCATACCCGGGCGTTTTCTGGGAGACGCGGATTCAAGTCCCGCTCCAGGACGATGAAAATTTTCAAGTTTTCGGATTTTATCTGAATTACCATCCTTGTCACATTTACGCCAAAAATCGGATTGTCATCTTCAAAATTTGTATTATATGGCGTAATCCCGTATTTCTTTCATGATTTATCTGCTTCTTTTTTTTTTTTTTTTTTTTTTTTTGATTGGAGGTTTAACGACCACCGTGAGCAACTCAATGGGCTATAAGCAGTCGCCCGTCCCTAATTTAGGGCCACTGGTTCCAGGGAAGGAGAGAGCTAGTGCCGTAAGACAAACACAACATCCATGCCTGACCGGGATTCGAACCCGGACCCCTTACGGACGAATGATCATAGGCCAACGCCTTAGACCACGGAGCCACCGGGGCGGCTTATCTGCTTCTCTGGGCAAACACGGGATAAGATTCTTAACCTCCGGATTCGCTAAACATGAATGCCGGTTGCTTCGACTAGCGAATCCTGTGATGGTGATATTCAAATTGATCGGAAACTTGAATCTTGGTCGTTCTGGGTGGTGTATTGGTTAGCATACCCGGGCGTTTTCTGGTAAACGCGGGTTCGAGTCCCTCTCCAGGACGATGAAAATTTTCAAGTTTTCGGATTTTATCTGACTTACCATCTTTGTCACATTTACGCCAAAAATCGGATTGTCATCTTCAAAATTTGTATAATATTGTCACATCTATTCAATAAGACTAATACGCCTTTTCCCTAATTTTCTAAGGTAAATGAAGGAGACATCTGTTGCGTTATTCTTAAGGAATCAGAGAAAGGGTAGCTGTCGCACGCATAAAACTCTTTATCACTTAGACTTCATTTCTACATAATTTCTCTCTACAGTTTTTTTCTCCAAGCAATGAAATAATCTTTTTTTTTTTTTTTTGTTGGAGGCTTAACGACCACCGTGAGCAACTCAATGGGCTATAAGCAGTCGCGAAATAATCTTGAGGACTGCCTTCTAAACAATGGGTTATATTCTCTTTACGCCGTTCCGGTGCCCGAGTAATGAGAGGCATAGGTTTCTGGTTAGTAGTCTGGGCTCAGCATGAAGATTCCCCCGCCCCAAATCAGGGATTGCCAATTGCTCTGGTTGTAACTCACGGTGACAGTTATATCCAGACACAAACAGCATTGTTTTCACTCTTATGATCCGTGAAATGTCCTGTTGTTGTGTGATCCGACTGTATAATTTCATCCTTGCAAAATAATTTCAATTATGATCATATAAAACATAGTATTTGCTATTATGGAATATATGATCATCTAAAAAATTTCTTTACTATCATCTGCAACCACCTAACTACGAAAAGTACCTTCGCTAAGCCTAGAAAAATAGTGCCTTAGTGCAGCTACGCCGCGCTAAGGATCTTCTACATCCCTGACTATATGCAAATGAAGTACGAATAGCTTTTTCTCAAAATGTAATAATCATGGGAATTCAAACAGGAGAGATGCTAGGCAAGTCATGAGTACAGTACAGAAATCTTCTGAAAAAGAAAATTATTAGGAGCAATCTTTTGAAGATCAGTATTTTAATAAGCACACATTTTGACAGAAAAATATAACGAGTATGTTTTTTGGCAAAACTCTAACGTCTTTTAATAAAGAGAATGAAATAAGCACATCATTCGACAAAGTGTATTGCAATGAGCATGTTTTGTGACTATAAGTATTGTAATGAAGATTTGCCTTTCAAAAAATGAAATTGCAATATTTTATTTTGAGAAATGAGACTATCGTGAACACTTCTTTACAGATGGTTAATTAGTGAGCACGTCTTTTAGCAAACTGCTTTGTAATGAGCACGTCTCTTGCCAACGAGGATTATAACACAAACTTCTTCTTTTCCAAAAATATCTATGTACATTCAGCTCGTCTTTCTTCGGTGGGAGCAGGGCCATAGTTACTGGGAAGGCAGGAAGGGCCGTTGCCCTCCCAGAATTGCCATTCGAGGAGCGTAAATCCATGGTCTGGAGGGTGTAAAAAGTAGAAATTGTAACTAGAAAAGAAAGTTATAATCTTCACTATTTTGTTTTTTAAAGACTTTGCTTAGTTTCATGCAATATTCCATGCAGTTAGCCAGGGTACAGAGTAACGTACACTATGATGTGTGAACATCTCATATTCATGAAGAGAATTTCCCAAAACAGTGAATGGAGACATAGAAAACAATATACTGATATGCCTAACCTGCCTGACCTTACCGAACATGTCATTGGAATGAAGAGCTAATTAATCATTTGTGCAGTATCGTAGAAAGTTCTCTGAGCGTTTACCTTTAACGGAATTTTTCCAAGCCCCCTAGAGCTTCTTCCTATTGTTACGTTCACTATCCGATACTCATTCGTTCTGCGTTGGTTTGTTCTTCGTTCTGCATTTCTGTGGAGTGTTGTGTTGTAGGTGTTCACATAACGTTTACGCTTTACTTGGTATTTACAACCTGTGGTTCTTGAGTATTTAATTAGATTTTACATTTTTAATAACATTATGTCAAAAACCTTAAATGCAATTTTTGAGCGATCATAATTCGTCCCTATAACGGCGAAGTACGAGAAAGTAAAAACCAAGTATTCTTTGAGTGGAATTCGAAGGAGAGTAATTTTGAACTGGAAGGGGCGTAATTTCAAGTCTCGCCCTCCCAGATAAGAAAAGCTTGCTACGGGATTGGGTGGGAATTAATGACCATCGTGAGTATCTGTAATCGCGGCAAAGCTAACTTGACTACGTGGTGTGTATTTCCACTGCATAATATAGTTCTAGTCTAAAAGCTCGTAATTGAGCTTGATCTGTGGCTAAAAAGTAGATAGTTGTTCTAAACGTTGTGAATGCGTACATTTAAAAAATGACGATCTTAGTTTCGGTTGCGTTTCAAAAAAATACAGACATTCGGTTTTGGCAACGGCATTGTAACTTGTGTCTGTCGTCCATTTGAGTGAGAAAGGCCTTACCCGGAGGATATTTACTACTGGAGGATGGTGTTTTTTTCGAAGTGGGGGGGGGGTGGTATCTAATCGCTACTCCTTCCTTCTTAAGGGACAATTGCTGATAGTATAATGAGCACGAAGTTTTCGTTTATTCTGCCTCCCGCCATATTGGACCCCTCCCGCCAAGGTGACACACTGCCTTTCTTTAGTGCGGAGAAATACCGAGAAACCTTGAGATTTTTTCCATGAGTTGTTTTTTCAGCTTCCACCCCGTAGTCAGACTAAGTTTGCCCCGAGTATAGGATAGTCGCTCTTTCCTAATTTGGGGCAGCTGGTTTCTGGTAGGGGTGTGGGGAGGTCATGCACCTTTGAACAACCCTGCCTCCTCTGTGGCCCGAATCTGGACTCAACGCGGACGGTTATCCAGAGGCCAGTGCCTAGTGCCAGCGTAAAGCGAAAACGTTATGAGAACGCCGACAACATAACACTCCACAGAAATAAAGAATGAAAAACAAACCAACACAGAACGAAAGAGTATCAGATAGTCAAGAGAACAACAGGAAAAAGCTTTAGGGCAGATTTTGGAAACATTCCGTTCAAGGTTAAACGCTCCGATGAACTTTCTGCGACAGAGAACAAATGATTAATCACGTCTTCATCCCAATGACATGTTCGAAAGGGTCATGGAGGTATGCATATCAATATATTGTTTTCTATGGCTCCATTCACTGTTTTGGAAAATTCCCTTCATGGATATGAGATGTTCATGCCTCATAGTGTATCTTCGTATCCTGGTTAACTGTATGGAATATTGTATGAGATTAATTAAAGTCTTTTAAAAGAAAATACTGAAGGGTGTACCTTTCTTTTTAGATACAATTTCTACTTTTTACATCTCACAGAGCATGAATTTGCGCTCCTGGCATGACCATTCTGGGAGGGCAACAGCTATTCCTGCCCTCCCGGTAGCTACGGCCCTGCATCTGTTGGTAAAGCGGTCTATAATGAGCCCTTTTGTTCGAAGAAACGATACTATGACACATTAAGCACATCTTTTAAAACAGTGTGTTGTAAAGAGAACATTTCCCGACAAACAGCATGTACTGAAATCATATTTTGACAAAGAAGACTAGTCGAAAAATCTTTCGCCAAAGAAGTTTAATAAGAAAGTTTTGACAAAGAAGACTAATGGGAAAGTCTTTCGACAAAGAAACCCGTAATAAGAACATTCTTTTACCGAACAAGGCTGTAATGAGGACAATTTCTGACACGGAAGACTCAAACTGAGAATGTTCCGCCATGCTGCTGCTGGATCGCGTGGAACTTCCAAGCAATGAAAGTTACATAATCGCCGTGAGTTTTTTTTTTTTTCAGTTACACTGCACGTAAGTGTTTTTGGAATGAAAAATTGTGTGTTGCGGCTAACTGAAAAATCTTGGTTATTGGTTACGCATAATCATTATAAGAATTAAAAATATTTTTTAGCCTTTCATCTAGATACAGGGATATCATTACAATCGAAAATGTTGGGATTCGCAAATACAACTATAGCACTGTAGGCAGAATGTTAAATGAACTGAAATTCCTGTAGGATATAACACAAATTTAGTCGTATACATTGTGAGATGTCGAATTTCTTGACAACTTAAAACGTTTAATCTTTTATTTTGGCTGTACTTTAAACAATAACCTTTGTTCTTGCTTCTCAGGTAATAATTTAGTGCACATGCACACATAAAGTAAACACAATCCGAAATAAATAGTAGAAGAAAAGGTGATGAAGCAGATGGCTAAAGTTATTCTTTTTTTTTTTTTTTTTTTTTTTAATTTCTGGCTTCTCATTACCAAAAGATATTTCATTGGTTACAGTTTCCAGATATTTTTCGGCTAGAAAAGAAAATGAGAAAGATACAGAGATCTAACACATATTTAACCACTCCTTATTTATGTCACGCATTAAAAGTATGATTAGGACGGCTTAATCGGGTAAAGGGTAATTGCACACCCCGCTTGTAGCCATAAAGATCTGATGAACAATAACTCTCTGCATGAGGGTCATGCGAAAGTCTCAATTTTACTGAAGAGTTTTCCAGCAAAATCATTGTACAGTATATACGGCAGATCTTCCTCGTTCATTCTGTTCCCGCCTGTCTGCTATTTCCTACGTCCCTTTTCTTTCCTTTGTTTTTCTTGAAAAAATAGCAAAAGAGGAAGGACTTGCTGATCTCTAGCAGTAAAGCAGATCGAGTTGCTCCGGTAAAGTCTAAAGTCCTTTAGAAGCTCGGACGATTCTGGTTCATTTGCCCGACGTTTACTTCACCGAAGGGTCATTTGACCGAAAATCACTTCACCGAAAAGATTGTTTCACCGAAAGTTCACTTGATCGAAACGTTCATTTCACCAAAGGGTCATTTGACCGAAAATCACTTCACCGAAAAGATTGTTTCACCGAAAGTTCACTTGATCGAAACGTTCATTTCACCAAAGGGTCACTTGACCGAAAAGTACATTTCACCGAAGGGTCACTTGATCGAAAAGTTCCTTTCACCGAAAGATCTCTTTACCTAAAAGTTCATTTCATCGAAAGGTCATTTCACCGAAAGGTCGTTTATCGAAAACTTTGGATTTCATTACGGGATCTGTTGAAGCATGGTTCAAGTTCGGCAGACAGACCACCGAAACGTTAGATCATACTAAAATTGCATTTTTGATTTCTTCGTGTCACAGAGAACGCAAAGATTTAGTTTTAAGACAAAAATAATTAATTTTTAAGTCCCTAGGCCTCGGCTTATGCCTTTTTTAGCAAATTTTAATCTTGTTCATAAGGTTTGCATAAAAGACATGTTTAGTGCTCATGTTCATAAAGTTTACATAAAAATTAAACTTAATAATGTTGCACATTTTTTCAAGCAAAAAGAATAAATTTTACGCCTTAGGCCTTGACTTAGGCCTTTTTACCCAATTTTAATCGTGCGAACTCATGTTCATAAGGTTTACATAAAAAGTCAAGTTAATAACGTTGCACATTTTTTCAGGCAAAGAGAATCAAGTTTAGGGGTCTAGGCCTCGGCTTAGGCCTTTTTAACAAATTTTAAACGTGTCTGCTCATATTCATAAGGTTTACATAAGAGTTACTTTACATTTTATGTAATGCTTATGAATATGAGTACGGTTAAAATCTGTTAAAATGACCTGTATCTAGGCCTACGTTCAAAAAATTAATGTTTTGTGGTTGAGGAAAGATGGAACAGTATATACTTGATTTGCTGTGTAACCTTTATGAATATGAGTTCAGAGGATTAAAATTTGACAAAAAGGCACGGATTTAGGTCTTATAATTAATATCATATTTCGAAAAACCTACTCATGGGAAGGTTTTTCATAGAAATTATAAAAGTGTATTTTTTATACAATCTGATAATGTTTGGGTGGCCAGTTTTTCAAAAACCCGCACCGCAGTCCAACAGATTTCTCAGAACAAAATTCTAAGTTTTCGATAAACTGACCATTCGGTGAAATGATCTTTCGATAAAATGAACTTTTATGTAAAGTAATCCTTCGGTGAAATGAACTTTTCGATCAAATGTCCTTTCGATGAAATGAACTTTTAGGTGAAGTGACCTTTCGGTGAAATGAACTTTTCGGTCAAGTGATTTTCGGTCAAGCGACCTTTCGATCAAATGAACGATACCCGCTCGGACTGCACGATTGTAATGTGATTTGGAATTGTTTCGAATTTACGATGATGCCAATGAAGACAAAGACGCTTCACATGTCATAACACTAATTTACACTTTCGAAAGATGTGACGTTACTAATTTATCCATATTATTAACTCAAACATTTTAGGGATCGAGATTATATACTTCACCTACGGAGAGACAGCGAACCAACCGATGACGAGACAGTAGCAGATTGCAAAAGAGATCAGATTCCAAAAATAAAAGCAACGCTTGCGATTTTGAGGATTCTCTTTCATCCATATCAGATACTATCAAATCGTTGAATCTCATTCGAAGATATTCTAACCCACATATCAGAAATTATGAAATATTTTACGCAGTAAACAAGAAAATGAACAGCTGTACATCAAATGCTTTTACAGGCAACTCTAAGGTACAGTAGCATCTCTTCCCATGAATAATATTTAAATACCTCACGGATCAATTGTTTTTCTAGTTGATATGAAGTGGAAGTCCCACTGCCCGGGTTGACCTTTTGCATTTTCGGCGCTTTTTGTTCAACTATGGCACCAGGAATTTTAATTGACAAAAAAATCCAACAATATTTAATGTGAAAGAAAAATTACATTTTGATAATTAGAATATACGCAGTTAGATCAGTAATAGTAACTGAATGCTTACTAACAGTGATTAAAGATAATAACTGTGGGTATAAGCATAATATGTTGATACAGTGATAAAGCAAAAATGAAGTAATACACTGCTGGACATAGAAATTGCCTCACCCAGAAGGTGTGCTACAAACATGCAAATCTCAGGACGGGTGTACCCACTCGAGATATGCAAATGATGTTAAACCAAAGCCGATGATGTCACACTTTCGTGAGATAAAGGTGACAGCAGCAACAGGGATGGTAAAGTGTGGTCGCAGGTGGAAGTGCCGCGGAAGTTTCAGATTTGTTGTTTGTGCTGGGAAACTTTTAAGCGAAGGTCGAAAATGCCGGCTACACGCCATCGGCAGGTTTATAGCCATTTGGACGTGTTTCAGAGAGTAAGAGACTGTGTGAAGCGGGCTGGTCTACATGTTGTATCGTACGCATGTGCAGCGAGATGCACGAACTATTGGACACTATTGGCACCAGTGGCTACAGGAAGGTTCGTACGTACGTCGGAGCGGCAGTGGTACAGTCAGACAGACGTCAGCACGCTTGGACCGGTGGATTGTTCGACACGCTCGTTCGTCACCAGAAAGCACTGGAGCCGATATTTGACGTGCTGTGTCATTAGCTATGGGCGTCGCCATAACAACCCGAACTGTAAACCGAAGGTTACATGTGGCAAACCTGCGCAATTGGCAACCGTTACATCGACTGTTGTTGACGGCCAGCCATCGCAGCGCTCGTTTGGCTTGATGCCGAAGTCATGCGAACTGAGATCACAAATGAACCACTGTGATATTCAGTCATGAATCCTGTTTCTGTCTGGGTGCTGACAATCGACGGATTCGTATCTGGCGAACCCGTGGTGAGCGGACAGATCCCGGTTTCGTTCGCGACTGCCGCACCACCCGTTAGGCAGGCATCATGGTACGGTATGCTATTGCGCATGACAACAGGTCACCTTTTGTCAGCATCACGGGCACACTGACAGCTGCACGATGCGTGAGCAAGGTTCTGCAGCCCATTTTGACACGGGTCCTAAATGGCCTACAGCATCCCATTTTTCAGCAAGATAACACCCGTGTACACACCGCTCGGGTCTCCAGACAATGTTTGCAACATGTTCAAACACTGCCATGGCCAGCAACATTGCCTGATTTATCCCCAATCGAAAACCTGTGGGACCACATCACATTGGACGTCCTCTTCAATCCAATCGGCCTGCTCACGATCTTGATTAATTGTTGGAGCAAGCCCACCGTTCTTGCTATTCCATTCCTCAGGACGATATCCGTCGACTGTATGACTCATTACCAAGCCATATTGCTGCCTGTATTGCAGTTCTCGGCGGTGCAACCACTTACTGAGGCGTACCTATTGTGCTGCATTATCTCATCTGATAAACATTATACGTGGCTGAAAATAGCATCAAGGTAAAATATGTATTCTTATTTGCATGCTCAATTTCACCCTTCTAGCCTCATTTCTTCTGGGCGGGGCAATTTTTACGTCGAACAGTTTATTTCCCTGTTGTATTTAAAAAGAAACATAATGCACCGTTTATGTTACGTTCATTTTATGTTAGCATTTAAATCTTAGGTAGTATTAACAGTGAGAATTAACTGAACGCATTGAGAATACTCCCGATCAATTGAATAACATTCATATTGTATAAAAATGATAAGGAACCCCATTGTCCTGATGCCACCAAACCAGCCCTTCTTTCTACGTAGCCGTACTCAGTCTAGAACGTAAAGTAAAGACGCTCTCTCTCTCTTCCGCCTTAAGGAAACGGTAAACCTTTCTCCCACACAGAAGGTGGATATATAGTTCTATGTCACTAGTTACATTAAGACTAAAAAGTGCCGAAAACTCTTGAAACGATTCCATCACCCTAAAATATTTTTCATTGTCTAACACACTCAGTGGAAAAGAAAATGCTTCTTGTGAGGTGTTTTTTTTTCTTTTCTTCCGGGAGGGGGAAGAGAAAGTTCCGATGTCCGAACATTTCTCTCGAGGCAGGATATACAGTATTTTGATGAACCTCACAAATCTGATGGAGATTTTGTAGGTCACCCAAACATGTAAACAGAAACGGAAAGCACTTTGCTTATTTTTGTTCAGTTCTTTTCGTCAATTTTGCAGATGAAATGTAACTGAATGATGTAACCAGGATCTTTGTGTCTCGACCTGGTCCGTGGAAAAGTATCATCGTAAAATTCCAGTATTGTCACCAAAGAGAAATCATCACTTCTTTCCACGTTAATCAGTGATCTCGGAAAAATTCTCATCGACTGCCACCGGGAATCAAACCCAGGGTCTTCCAGTTACGCGCCGGTGATTGCTACCACTGCGCCACAGTGGCCTCGAATTCTCCAGACTCACATGTGATTAACTGCCAAACTACATGGCAGGTTATTTCCCGGTGGCTGCCGATGAGAATTTTTCATGGCAGGTTCTTCGATTCCCGGTGGGGCCGATGAGAATTTTTCCGAGAGTCACTTACACTGGTATGCAAAAATTAAGGACGAAGAGGAAAAATTAGCATAACAGCGCAACGAGCAGGCAGAACGGACCGAAAGACCACTCAGGAGATAGACTAAGGTCCGGTACAGTAGGGCATGCGCATATATGTATATATGTAGCATGACGTAGGGGGGTTGTCGGAAGGGTATAAAGCACACAGGCGGTGTAGGCTCAGCAATTCGGTGAAAGCCATTGCACGGTGTATATCGGTTTGAACGACGTCGAGTTGCTGCCACCGTACGATATGGCCAACGGGCAATCCAGTAGACGACATCTGGATGACTTTACCCGAGGTCGCGTCACTGGGAAGTTGGAAGAAGGTCGAAGTGTGAAGAGTGTGGCTGAGGAGTTCGGGATCGCTCACTGCATCGTTTCACGAGCTGGGAAAGCATTTCAAACGAAAGCAACAGCTGTCCGAGAGTTTAGCAGGGGTCATCCACGAACAATCACGGCAGCGGACGACTGGTATATTGTCCTACAGGCGAGAAGTGACAGACGGCCGACAGAAGGAGAAATCGAAAGGCACATCAAACAGACAACTGGACGTCCGTAATCGCGTTTTACCGTGAACAGGAGGCTGCACAAAGGTGGTCTATTTGCACGACGACCAGTACGGTGTGTGCCATTAACGCCTGCTATCGGGGACGGCGGTTTCTGTGGTGCCAGGAACACAAGAACTGGACACATCAGCAATTGGGTCGAGTTCTCTTTACGGATGACAGCCGATTTAGTCTGACGAGCGATTCTGGACGTATACACATCTGGAGAGAGCAGGGAACACACAATCACACCTCCAACATCATAGAAAGGGACCGGTTTGGAGGTGGCGGAGTTCTCGTTTGGGGCGGTATCATGCTTGGTATCCGTACTGACCTCCACATCTTCCAAGGAGGTTCAGTCACTGGTGTTCGGTATTGTACCGAGGTTTTCCGGTCTCACATGCGTCTGTTTAGAGATGCTGTGGGTCCTAAGTTCCTCTTCATGGACGACAACGTTACACCTCATCGTACAGTGGCTGTCGCAGAGCTGTTGGAGAGTGAAGATATTCCACGCATAGATTGGCCCGCAAGGCCCCCAGACCTAAATCCAATCGAACACGGACCTTCTCGGGAGACGCTTGGCAGCACGTCACCAGCCGCCAGCAACGATTCCGCAGCTGCGATTGGCGATTCAAGAGGAATGGGCCGCGATGCCTCAACTCGTCCTCAGCATGGACAGACGTTGTAAATCCTGCAACGCAGTGATGGGTGATTATATCCTCTACTTAAGACTGGATTTTTCTTGGCAGCCGCCTGTCACATGGACGTTTCTCTCTTCTGTCCAGTTGTGCTCGAAACTACCTTTTCAATAAAGTGCCTTTGTATCCTTTGGATTCCTTGTTTGGACGGTTTTGCTCACTTGTCCCATATTCTTACATCTTGGGGATCTTATGGTATGACTTGAATCGATGTGGAGCACTTCTGCACAACGTTACATTCGAAAAACCGTCTCGTCCTTAATTTTTGCACGCCAGTGTAGGTGGAAAGCAGCAACTGAACAAATAACTAGGAGGCGAATGGATAATTAATTCAAACACTCGACGTGGATCAGGAACACCAAACAGAAATCATCGCTCTGTCCACGTTAATACACTGGCGTTCAAAAATTAAGGACGCGACGGTTTTTCGAATATAACGTTGTGCAGAAGTGCTCCACATCGACTCAAATCATACCATGAGATCGCCAAGATGTAAGAATATGGGACAAGTGAGCAAAACCGTCCAAACAAGGAATCCAAAGGATACAAAGGCACTTCATTGAAAAGGTAGCTTCGAGCACAACTGGACGGAAAAGAGAAACGTCCATGTGACAGGCGGCTGACAAGAAAACTCCAGTCTTTAGTAGGGGATATGATCACCCCTGACTGCGTTGCAGGATTTACAACGTCTGTCCATGCTGAGGACGAGGTTGTCAAGAAGCTGTTGAGGCATCGCGGCCCATTCCTCTTGTAGCGGCAATCCCAGCTGCGGAATCGTTGCTGGCGGCTGGTCACGTGCAGCCAAGCGTCTATCGAGAAGGTCCGTGTTCGATTGGATTTAGGTCCGGGGGCCTTGCGGGCCAATCTATGCGTTGAATATCTTCACTATCCAACAGCTCTGCGACAGCCACTGTACGATGAGGTGTAACGTTGTCGTCCATGAAGAGGAACTCAGGACCCACAGCACCTCTAAACAAACGCACGTGAGGCCGGAAAACCTCGGTACAATAGCGGACACCATTGACTGAACCTCCTTGGAAGATGAGGAGGTCAGTACGGCTACCAAGCATGATACCGCCCTAAACGAGAACTCCGCCACCTCCAAACCGGTCCCTTTCGATGATGTTGGAGGTGTGATTGCGTGTTCCCTGCTCTCTCCAGATGTGTATTCGTCCAGAATCGCACGTCAGACTAAATCGGCTCTCATCCGTAAAGAGAACTCGACCCCATTGCTGATGTGTCCAGTTCTTGTGTTCCTGGCACCACAGAAACCGCCGTCTCCGATGAGCAGGCGTTAATGGCACACACGGTGCTGGTCGTCGTGCAAATAGACCACCTTTGTGCAGCCTCCTGTCCACGGTAAAACGCGATATCGGACGTCCAGTTGTCTGTTGCATGTGCCTCGCGATTTCTCCCGCTAACTGCCGTCTGTCTCTTCTCTCCTGTAGGACAATATACGGGTCGTCCGCCGCCGTGGTTGTTCGTGGACGACCACTGCTAAACTCCAGGATAGCTGTTCCTGTCGTTTGAAATGCCCTCCAAGCTCGTGAAACGATGCTGTGAGCGATCCCGAACTCCTCGGCCACACTTCGACCTTCTTCCAATTTCCCAATGACGCGACCTCGGGTAAAGTCATCCAGATGTCGTCTACTGGATTGCCTATTGGCCATATCACACAGTGGCAGCGACTCGACGTCGTTCAAACCGATATACACCGTGCAATAGCTTTCACCGAATTGCTGAGCCTACATCGCCCGTGTGCTTTATACCCTTCCGACACTCCCCTATCCAACGTCATGCTGCATATATGCGCATGCCCTACCATACCGGACCCTAGTCTATATCCTGAGTGGTCTTTCGGTCCGTTCTGCCTGCTCGTTCTGCTGTTATGCTAATTTCTCCTCTTCGTCCTCAATTTTTGCTCACCAGTGCATATATATATATATATTTTTTGGAGGTTTAACGACCACTGTGAGCAACTTAATGGGCGATAAGCAGTCGCCCGTCCCTAATTTAGAACCACCGGTTCCAGGGAATGGAGAGAGCCAATGCCATAAGACAAACACAACATCCATGCCTCACCGGGATTCGAACCCGGACCCTTCTCGGTCGAATGGTCACAAGCCAGCGCTTAGACCACTGAGCCACGGGGGCTGCTGGAGGGTGTATCAAGAGCAAAGGTCACACGCAATGACAATTTTGCCCAGTGCCGTCGGCAGCGAGGAGCTTTGGGAGCTTAAACCCTCCTCGAAATGCCGCACTTAAATAAATAGAGGGTAAATAGATCCATATATTTTTGTAACTCGTATAGCATGTAAGTCAATATTTGAAAAATGGGAAGTACTAAATAGAAAAATTTCGTGTACAAATAAAGGAATTGTGACAGGAAAAATTTAACATATGCATTCGAAATTATATTGTTGCATGTTTGCGAGAATTTATTTTCAAATTCACAAAACTCCCCGAAAATTATTTCTGGCTAGGGCCCTTATTGTGACAGCAGATTGCGGTTGCATTTACCTCCACGGATTATGAGGATGCCTCGACGTCGGGTCCTTGCACAATACGAGCGGCAGAGCGAGTTTGAGACAGGAGATATAACTGGGGAGAGAACGGCCGGTTGGTCAAGTTGCCGTATCTCCACGCATATAGGTCGGAGCAACCCGGCAATTGGACGATGTTTGGCGCCAATGAGTTGAGGAAGACACAGCTCAGCTGCACGCGGACAGTGGAAGGCCAAGGGCAACGACAGAACGCGAGGATCGAGGGATTGTGAGAGCCGCATGAACAGAACCGAATTCGTCGATCTCAACTATCCGTGGCCATATTGGTCCTCGTCTACAGGTACGGAAGTGGCCATTCGGACCGTTGTCAGATGACTTTCGGCGCAGGAGGCCACTCCGTCGCCTATCACTGACCAGCGAGCATCACCGGCTCAGGTTGCAATGGTGTCGGGCCCAATCAACGTGGGATAGTGTCCAGTAGCGTCGTGTTGTCTTCGGTGATGAGCCACGGTTTTCATTTGGCAATGATGACTAGCGCATACATGTCTGGAGACGAGCTGGCCAGTGCACGGATCCTGACTTTACCGTGAAACGGCATACGGTTCGCAAGCCGAGAGAGACTGTCTTGGGAGCCATTTCTTGCGATAGCCTGACACCCTTGGTGGTCCTCCGCACTACTCTTACGACTCAACGGTACGTCGACGGTATTTTACGACCTGTTGTGTTGCCATTCGTGACGCAGCATCATCTAGCAACAATATTTGCTCGGCCACGGCTCTTCCAGGCCTTCTCCGTAATGTCGACGCATGAGCTGTTCACGGACGGCTCAAAGTTGAAGGGACAAGTGGGGGCAGGCTTCTGTGCGTTCTCGGACGGGAACGAAGCCACTGCAGGAAGCGTGAAATTATCGCAGAACGCTTCGGTCTTTCAGGCAGAACTTCTGGCGATAGAGACGGCACTCACCTGGGCACTCCCCAGGCGTAGTGACGAAAGAATAAAACTCTACTCGGACAGTGAGGCAGCACTGCAGGCTCTGAGTAGATTCAGGGGAAGAAACCCCATCGTCCAGAGGATCAAAACCCTCTTGAGGGCAGAGGGAGATGGGGCAGTTAGTTTCCACTGGGTACGAAGCCATGTCGGAACCCTAGGAAACGAAAGGGCAGATCAGCTGGCGAAGGCAGCCACGCTGAAAGAGACGGTCGACGTGCAATGCAGAACGCCGCGAAGGTGTATTCGCGCAGCATTAGCACGTCGGACCATGACCGAATGGCAGGTCAGATGGGACACGGGAGAGACAGGGCGGAAGACACACAGAGTGTTTCCGAAAGTCTCGACCAAACGAGCACAGACAAATAAGTTCCTGAATCAAGTACTCAGTGGCCATGGCATCAGCCCTGAATACCTAGGCAGATTTGCCATCAGGAACTGCACTTGTCCCTGTGGAAAGAGAACGGCAAGCATAGAACACTGCGTACTTGAATGCAGTGGCTTCGCCGAATGGAGAAACACACTGATCCCAGGTGTGCAAAGAACGCGAAGATTGGATCTGCTCATCCAATCTTCCGTTAACAGGAGGGGGATAATAGCCTTGGTTGAAAGGCTAACCGTCCAAGCAACATACCATCTTCCCCAATCAAACGGGGACCGAAACGCAGGAGGTGAACGTGCACACCGAAAGCGATTCGGAAGATGAATGAGGGGAAAAGTCTGTGGGAAAGCAGACGAAGAGACCACCAATGTAAATATTCTGTAAATAAATTATTTGCTATCTCTTGATGTTGTAAGTCCTAAGCATGAGGACAGTGTATACATGTGTGTAGATGTTTTGAAAAAAGAAAATAAAGGGAAATTATTCCCCAAAAAAAAGTTCGAGGGCAAGGAATCTTCCAGTCAACGATAAAGTAAGAAACGACCTATCCCGCCAGACAGAGCGGGAACCCAGACAAGGTATACTAGGTCGCCTGCCAGCACGTCACCACGGGCTGGTCTCTAGGCCATTGGGGTGGCCAGGGTCCGAACCGGCGTCTCAAGGCAGGATAATTGTCGCAACATGTCAAAATAACATCCAAAGTGCTCAATAAGTCCCCGTGGAGCCAAGACAGATTGGCGGAACGGGACAATGAAATCAGTATATTACCCTTTGGGACATGGTGGGACGTCACCTACGCCCATCCCGGAATATTGGCAAACTGACAAACTGTAGAACTATTTTTGTCATAAAACTGTTTTATTTCTGTAAGCGTGATATTACAGCTGAAATTTTTTTTTTAAATGCATGAATAATTTTTTCATTTTGTAAAGGTTTTTGGTGGAACTCAGATCAAGTACAGTCAAAATTCGTTCACCCCGGTGGAGCGTTCTGAACGCTTCACCCCGGTGGAGAACGCGACAGAACGCTTCACTCCGGTGGAGCGTTCTGTCGTTTCCTTGGTCTAAGCGTTGTTTTCTGATAGTTCGTCCAAGTATGTCCGGCTTCAAGTCCTAGGTATGGGTAGTGTGAATTACTTATCGCAGGCAAACTCCTTTCCCAAAAATCATTGGCCCTAAATTAGGGACGGGCAACTGCTTATAGCTTTTAGAGTTATTCACGGTGGTAGTTGAACCCCGAATAAAAAGAAGGTGAAATATGTTTTTACAATGAGTATGGCAGCAGGTGGGTTCAGCGAAAACTATTTTAAAATCATTTTTCAGTAGAAATGTAACGAGCTAGTGATGAAGTCTAAATTTGAGGACAAACATCAAAATTCGAGGGCAGTTTGCATCCCCAAATATATCAGATGTTTCTGGGGCAATATAGCAAATGGTGGTCCAACAAAATAATGTGAATATCTGAGAAATAGGATATATGTCTTTATTAATAAGGTGTTGGACCACCATTTGCCTTTCACCGAGCTTCCAACTTTCTTGAAATAGATTCAGACAGCTTTTGAAAAGTCTTCAGCGGAATGTTGTACCATTTGTCAATCAGATCATCAACCAATTTCTTCAGAGATATTGAAGGAGAATATTTGCTCCTCAATCTGCCCTCCAAAATCGTCAACAGTGGTTCTATGATATTCATGTCAGGTGATTGAGCTGGCAAGGAAAGATGTTGAAGTTCATCTTGGTGCTCTTCAAAGCAATACTGAACTGTTCTGGTTGTGTGTGGGCGCATTATCATCTTAAAAAACAGTATCAATGCTGGGTAACAGCATTTGGACCATAAGATGCACCTGATCACCTAGAATGTCCAAGTACCCGCTTTCAGTAACTCGACATGTAGGGTAATGATAAAACCAGCCGAATACCAAGATATGCCTACACAAATCATCATAGATCAACTCCCATGTTTCACAGATGGAAACATTCATTCTTAATTGTACGCTATTACTGTAGGAATAATGTAGATGCGAACATATCGGACCATATCACACGTTACCAGTTTTCATCTGTGCAGGCTTTTTACTCATGACACCATCTTTCTCGAATTGTAGCGTTGGTTTCTGTGAAAAAGGTTTAGCAATTGCAGCTCTTTCGTGGATATTGGCTTTGTGAAGTTCTCTGCGGACTGTTTTTGTGGAAACAGGATCTTCCAGGTGGATATTGAGATCTGTAGTCACTTTTTCTGCAGAAGTTCTGTGTTGTTCGGACACACTTTGTGTCAATGTTCGACTGTCTCTCTCATTCAATCTCGGTTTTCATCTACTATTCTTCTTCGCCCATGAACTCTTGCCATGCCATGCTTTGTACACGCAGTCATAACCGTGGGGCCTGTTTTTGGTGTTCGGCTGGTTCCATTATTACCCTACATATGTTGCTCTTGAAACACTAAACAATTCCTCTGTTATGTTGCAGATGCTCCTGCTGAATGGGCTCCCACGATCGAACGCTCATACAAACTGCTGCTGAACACAACTTGTACTACACTGCTACACTGGAGTATAACCCATTGAATATACACTATATTGACAAAAGTCACCGGACACCCCTTTCAAAGCAAATGAACCGATCCGCTGCGTTGTTAAGGTGAGCGGTGCAGCTGCGAACGGTATAAAAACAATCCTGCAGCTGACCGCGATCATATCCCACTGTGAGGTTGAGTGTTAATGTCGCGGCGGGAGAGAACTGACTTTGAGAAAAGAAAGATTGTTGGGTGTTATATTAGTGGGTTGCCCATAAGAGAAACCGAGAAGCGTTTAAACATACCCAAGTTAACTGTTTTGGGTGTACTGAATAAGTGAAAGATACGTGGCGTGCCTGAAGCAGCAAAACGTACCGGGAGACAAACAAAAAAATCAGTGATAGAGGGCGTCGAAACCTCAGGGGAGTCGTTACAGATAATCGATGGAGTACTGCACAAGACCTCAGTGTACAGGTGAGTAAAAATGCTGGAACCTCGGTATGTGAACCATTCGCAGAGAATTTCATTCCATGGGTTACCGTGGTTGTGCTGCTGCTCATAAGTCTTTCTTCTCCACTCGGAATGCTACTCGCCGTTTAGCATGGTGTAAAGAACATTTATCGTGGACCGTAGACCAATGGAAACGGGTCTTATGGACTAATGAATCCAGATGCACTATCCATCAGTCTGATAACCGTGAGTGGGTATGGCGGCAGCCAGGGGAACGCTATTTACCACAGTGTACTGCTCCTACGATCAAGTTTGGAGCTGTCATTGAACTCGTGTGGCTGTGTTTTTCGTGGTATGGTCCCGGCCCATTGGTTATCGTGGACAAACCTATTAACCAGCACGTCTACCTTGATATTCTGGACAATTATGCCCTGCCAACTCTGTGGCAATACCATGGAGCTGAACCTTTTTGCTACCAGCAGGATAATGAACCGAGCCATAAAGCAAGGACTGTTACGGCGTGGTTTGACGATAATTCCGTATCGTGTGTGGACTGGCCAGCACAGAGCCCTGATCTTAATCCCACAGAGCACTTATGAGATTAATTAAAGCGCCCCATAAGAAGTCTGGAACCAAAACCTGCTACTAAGCAACAGTTAGCGGCAGCACTATGTGCTGAATGGAAGCACATACCTATGGCTGTGCTCCAAAACCTTGTCAAAAGCGTGTTTCGAAGGGTCAGTGCATGCATTAAGGCCAAAGGTGGACCGACACCGTACTAATGTATGCAGGGCCTGATTTACGATTAGGCCCACAAGTCCCGGGCCTAGGGCTCCTCATTTAAGGGGGCCCAGAATAGCAATGCAGGAAAAAAAGTATGCTTTTTTTTATTAATCAATTATTATGAATGGAAAAAAAAACATTTGAAGGAAAATAAGTCTTTTTTTGTCCTGAAATGAAGATTAACTGGTGTTTTTACTAGGCTCATTTACTACCACCTCATTCGAACTGCAGCTCATTGACAGCATGTCGTGCCAGAACAAGAGTAACCCACAGATCAGAACCTATGAAACTTTTAAAAACTGATTTATATGGAGTTCATTTAATTTCATACGTGAGTAATGGATAAGGCAGGAAAATCGTAGTGCTTTTCCATCTGAAACTTGCTGATGAAATATAACTGTACTATATTCTTATGTATACTATACACCTCTCGAGAGTAGTTTTGCAGTGCTAAGACATTTTGTAGAAACTTTGAGTATTTCATATTGCAAGTATCAGATTTTAAAATTGTTCGGGTCTAAATTAAGTAAATTAATGAGCTGAATAATGTGCTTTTATGAGTGTGAGAGTTATCCAGTTATGATACTTGCTCAAATCTAAGTATCATTCCTCTGTTAATAGAATTATTCTACTTAAATATTGAACACATCACCAGTGATTAATTAGCCACAAGAAAGTTCACCTTGCCCTGAAAAAAATCAGTCCGTACAAAGTCTAAATAATGTTAATCGGTTAAAAATGAAATTAAAAGGGATATTTTAATTCATTCAGTGTATATTTGAATTATTACATAATTAAATGCAAAAATAGTAATATTAAACTATTAAATAGTGTTTTTTCTTACCCGTCTATATTTTTAGTGCGAATTTCCTTGCTAATATTAAGATTTAATGAAAGTAGATATTATTTCCTATTTTTTCCATTCACAGTGTCCCATTTATTAAATCAACTTTTTCATTAATTGATAATATTTAGTGGCGACAAATGTACTTACTCTTTTAAGATTGGAGACGGGTGGGAGCCTCTTCTTCTGCTGTGTATAGGGCCCGATTCTGTGTAAATCGGGCCCTGAATGTATGTCAACAAATGCTATGTTGTTTCTCTTCTAGGTGTCCGGTGACTTTCGTCAATATAGTATATACAAAGGAAAAGATACACAAAAAATAAAAAAATAATCACAAGGTATTTTTTCAGTGTAGTCTGCACCAATAATCTTAACCCCTATAATCATGGCGTTCACATTTTGTACAACCCACCACACACACGCACACACACACACACACACACACACACACATGTATATATGGTAAACGTAGTAGAACACATGCATAAATCAAATACTAATACGTCTAGGACATTAACAATTTGGCTCAAATAAGGTTAATCATCACAACTGGTCTGTAAAGTTCACTTTTGTACATATTTTGTAAGTTCAAATGATTTGAATCAGTGCAGATAGAGCTTAAGAACGCAGGATGTTTATCACATCCATATTCTATATGATCTAACGAAATTGGTACCCCAATATTTGCCACCAGCTTCCACATCGTTGTCTAAAACTTTCTCTTCTTTCTGTTGTTTGTTTGAGACTTTGACGGCAACCGAGAGCATCTTAATGGGCTATAAGCAATCCGCCGTCCCTAATTTAGAGCCACTGGTTACAGGGAAGGGAGAGAGCTCGTGCCGTAAGACAAACACAACATCCATGCCTCCTGGGGATTCGAACTCGGACTCATCTTGCACGAATGGTCTCAAACCAACGCTTTGACCATTGCGCCACTGGGGCGGTGTTATGTCCAAGGAATTTAAAGTACTTCTGCCAATGCCCTGAGTTTCTTACCAGTGAAGCCGCAAAGTGTGGGAATTCGATGTTGTTTACATGACACAAATGTAGTTTCAGCTGTGTGTATTTTGGAATTGCGTGGCTTTTGGTTGCCGAAATCATGTTAATATCAAACCGGAATGAATTAAACTTCATACAGGAGTGAAGTCTTTAATTTCAACGTTATGTTTTGTTTTTAATTCACACTAACATTTACACCGAAGAGCAATTGAATTAGAGATACCTGTCTAGTAACGTGTAGCACCTCCTTTCGTCCTGATGACGGCGCCGATTCGTCTCGGCATGGACTCGACAAGACACCGGAAGCGTTGGGAAGCCATACGGATCCACGATCCCTGAACAAGCTCCCACAGTTCACGAAGATTTGATGGAGGGGGTCAGAGCTTCGAACATTCTCTCTCGATGGCATCCAAGATATGCTCGATGGGATTGAGGTCAGGTGACCTAGCTGGCCAAGGAAGCGAGGTCACGTCGGTTGAGTGTTCATCCAACCATTCGGATACAATTCGGGAGCGATGGCACGGTGTATTATTGTCTTGTTGCAGGATGAGGTCCCCAGTGGGATGTTGAAGACACACAAACGGGAGCGAATGGTCGTCCAGGATATCTCAGTAACGTTGACCTGTGAGGGACGATGTCACACGTACCAGGGGTACCATTTCAATCCACGTAAACAGTCCCCAGACGAGAATGCCACCCCCACCAGCTTGAAGAGTACCCTGCTGGCAAGAAGGATCCATCGCTTCATGTGGTTTGCGCCGTACACGTATCCTGCCATCCGCATGTACCAACGTGAATCTCCACTCACCAGTCCAGGCAACATTTTTCCTCATGTCTAGGGTCCAGTGGCGATGTTCCCGCGCACATTCTAATCTTTGCACCCTGTGATGTGAGGTCAGCAGCGGTACCTTCGTGGGACGATGGCTTTTGTACCCCATAGCGAGGAGATGGTTCTGGATGGTGTCGCTGCTTAAACGTTTTTGTGCACCAGCGTTAAATTGCCGAGTGATTTCTTGCACTGTGGCCCGTCTATCCACTGTTACAATGCGAGATAGTCGACGATGACCCCGCTCATCCACACGCTGTTGTCCACGGCAGTTGGCTTTTGCAGGGATGGTTTTACCGGATTCGATGTACTCACGGTTCACCCGTGACCCAGTGGCTCGTGAAAATCCCAGTGCCTGCACGACTTCCGAGATGGAGTGACCTATTCGTCGGGCCCCAACAATTTGCCCACGATCAAATGCGGTTAGATATTTCGTCTTACACATACTGCGTCCGACTCTTACTGATTCCCATCGCATCACTCCTTATATTGTCGGATCGCTGCATACGTCATGTCGTTTCCTTTTACAGGGCCGCCCACAGCGCCACATTTGCATAACGCCAACTGTCTCTAATTCAATTGCTCTTCAGTGTATGTCGTATTTCAATTTAAAACAGAAATGGAAAGCATACTCAAAATAATTAAGAATTTTATTAATCAGTCATTTTCTCACACATTGGCATGAAGTTACGATGCAAAATTAGAAACATTTGCGACGAAAGAATGCGATTCGGCCCACGCAAAATACATTACAATAGACTTGAAAACCACCTTCACGCAAAATGGACTTCTCGACGAGATATATCTCAATGAATGAAATATATCTCAATACGTAGAGTTCTTGCGTCAGCAAATGGGCGAAGCCAGCGGAAACAAGTGGCAGCCATGTTTGATTAGCTACAGAACAAACTTCTGGTCCATGTTACGAGAGGGACTTTTTTTTTTTTTTTTGATTGGAGGTTTAACGACCACCGTGAGCAACTCAATGGGCTATAAGCAGTCGCCCGTCCCTAATTTAGGGTCACTGGTTCCAGGGAAGGGAGAGAGCCAGTGCATTAAGACAAACACAACATCCATGCCTCACCGGGATTCGAACCCGGACCCCTTCGGACGAATGATCAGAGGCCAACGCCTTAGACCACTGCGCCACCGGGGCGGCAGGGACTTTTCGAAATATATAGTTTGACGTTAAACCAAGATGTAACCATATAACACAGAAATTTTGTTAAAAACATTCGTTACGTGAAGCTAAAACTTTAACGTATCAAATAACGCTTTTCATCATTAGTAAGCGGCAACGGTGTTACAATAAAAAATGATATTTTAATGAAAGCAGCTTGCTTGTGTGTGTGTGTCACGCTGAATAAAATTTCAAGCCATAATTTTGGGGCATTTTACAGAAATCTTTTGTTTTCAGTGAAATGTTGCCGACAATAGAGTAAATAAGGGAGAAAACAAAAAACTATAGTGGTAGTCAATCCAAAATTTCGGTAAAAATGTTATAAACTTGACGGGTGTCACCACCACCCTCGCATGCTACCGAAAGCAATTTGGATCACCATATAGTTTACCACTGCAAATGGTTAGTCGCCAAAAATGTATTAGTTTTAATTAAGAAAAGAAAACTGGGAGGAAAACGACATGTTCACACACACACACACACACAAACGCGCGCGGCGCTGTGTTTGTTTACGCTGGGATCTCAAATACACAAATACAAACTTTCGCGCGGTGTTAGGCAACAAGTCGTGTTTTCTAACGAGTCACGATTCAACTTGATGCACCATGATGGTCGCATACGTGTTCGGAGACATCGTGGTGAACAGCACATTGCAGAGTCATACGAACAGCACATTGCAGAGTCATACCGGCCCATAGCCAAGCGCCATGATTTGCGGCGCCATTTGGTTCAATTCACGATCTCGCCTGATACGAATGGAGGAGGCTCTCAACAGCCAGAGATACACCAGGGATTATTTAGAGGCAGAGGTGATATTTTCCTTTAGAATTGTCCTGGCCAGGGGCGGTTCCAGAAGTTTACTCTAGGGATGGCGGTTTTTTGGGTACAAAAAGGGGAGCAGAAGCCATTATGAAATGGCTTTTTTGATATAACGTTAGTATATATATATATAACCTACAAAACAGAAACTACAACAAAAATAATAAAAAATAATAATAATAAAAAATAATAAAATACTCAAAAGCCAACAGGCAAAGAGAATCAAAAAAAGAAAACAAAACCTGAATGCAGAAAGTGTCGAAAATGCCGAGCCTTGGCTATATCAAGGACCATCAAAACTCTGCATTTTCTCACTATCACAAAGAATTAGTTGAAAATGGGTTTCTGCAAAGCCATAGATGTAAGTATAAGTCCCCCCCCCCCAAAAAAAATTACATAACCGCCATCAAAGGTGCGGAAACTAAATAATTAATCAAAAGTTTTTGCATACATCTATCACTTTCCTGGCCCAACCCATACTCATCATATCCCACAAAAACCAGAAAAACTTTGTAAGAACGTTTTACACACAGTTCTCACGAAACACGGAATGCCATAAGACAAAAAACACGTAATATAATGCATTGGTAAAGATACTTAAAAATTAAAAAAAAAGTTACAATATTTACACAGTATTCTAGGAATGCTTTAAGATGATTACAACAATTGGAAAATAATTCCGCCCAACTCCGAAAGTGGACTAACACCACGAGGTCGACAGACCAACGAGCACCACTAAGAGGAGCACAAGAACGTGCTCAGGGCCAATAAAAAGGAAGAAATGTTTTTATATATGATTAGAATTCAAGCTGTACCAATGTCAAACACGAAAATAAAATTTTTTAGCAATAAACGAAAACGACAAGTATGGAAAGATCCTGCAGATGAACAAAGAAAAGAGCCCATCTACAATGCTGCGAACCATTGTAGGTGATCTCTTTTTTAAGTACCTTTACCAAAGCATTATATTACGTGTTTTTTGTCTTATGGCATTCCGTGTTTCGTGAGAACTGTGTGTAAAACGTTCTTACAAAGTTTTTTCTGGTTTTTGTGGGATATGATGAGTATGGGTTGGGCCAGGAAAGTGATAGATGTATGCAAAAACTTTTGATTAATTATTTAGTTTCCGCACCTTTGAGGGCGGTTATGTAATTTTTTTTGGGGGGGGGACTCATACTTATATTATGGCTTTGCAGAAACCCATTTTCCACTAGGTCTTTGTGGTTGTGAGAAAATGCAGAGTTTTGCTGGTCCTTGATAAAGCAAAGGCTCGGCATTTTCGACACTTTCTGCATTCAGGTTTCGTTTTGTTTTTTATTCTCCTTGCCTGTAGACTTTTGAGTATTTTATTATTTTTTATTATTATTATTATTATTTATTTACTATTTTTCTTGCAGTTTCTGCTTTGTAGGTTCTTAGTTCTCATAATTCTTCACTGCAGCATTTGCGCGTTTTGATCTTCAGAATGTAAGTACGTAATTTTTTTTTTTTAATTTTTGCTTTGAGCTCTTTTTTTGGTTTAAGTTATATCATCATCATTGTCAACCATTATCAATCCACTCTGGACGAAGGTCTCCCCAAGTTTCCTCCACAACGGTCTGTCTTGTGCAAGTCTCCTCCATGTCACTCCCACATATTTTCGAATTTCATCCACCCATCTCCCATGTTTTCTCTTTATGGGTCTTTTCTTGTCCCTTGGAATCCAATCTAAAATTTCGGCTGTCCATCGATGGTCTGTCCTTCTGGCAGTATGTCCAGCCCATTGCCATTTCAGGGATTTAACTCTGATCATGATGTCTTCCACTCTTGTCATTTTTCGGATCCACGAGTTCCTCTTCTTATATCTCCTGGTTACACCAAGCATGCACCGCTCCATGCTTCTTTGAGTTGTCTGCAGCCTTTGTATGTCTCTTTTAGTTAAGGTCCACGTCTCTGCACCATACGTAAGCACTGGAAGGATGCATTGATCAAACACTTTTCTTTTAAGACATAATGGCATATTGCTCTTGAAAATTATGCTGTTTCTTCCAAAAGCTCTCCAGGCAAGTTTTGTACACCGATTAATTTCTTCATCAATGTGACCCTCGCTTGATATCTGCTGTCCAAGACAAACGTACATGTCTGTTATCTCGAGCTTTTCTCCATCAATCGATAAATCTTCATTTCTTGTAAAAACATTGAACATCATTTTTATCTTCTGAAAGTTCCTTTTTAATCCCACATCTTTACTCTTGTCAGCAAGTTCCTGGATCATACTCTACAGCTCTGATGGGGTAGTTGTAAAAATGACTACGTCATCAGCAAAACGAAGGTGTGTTAGATAATCTCCATTAATCTTTATCCCTTTGTTTTCCCAGTTCAGTGATTGAAAGACATTTTCCAATGTGGCATTAAAGAGCTTCGGAAATATGGTGTCACCTTGTCTCACTCCCTTTCCAATTTTTATGTGTGTTGTATTTTCAAATAGCAGAATCTTTGTACTTCCATTTGCGTTGATGTTATTAATAATATTAATGTATGCATCTTCAATACCGCAGGATTTCAGAGCCATTGTAACTGCTGATGGTTTCACCGAATCAAAGGCTTTTTCATAATCGATAAAAGTCATGCACAATGGAAGCTCATATTCTCTCGCTTTTTCCATTGGTTCTCTCAATACGTGGATATGATCTATAGTGCTGTAGCCACTCCTGAATCCAGCTTGTTCTCTCGGTTGAGCCATGTCCAGTGTTACCTTCAAGCGGTGTGAAAGAACTTTAGTGAAGATTTTATAAACCACTGATAGGAGGCTGATAGGTCTCTAGTTCCTGAGATCTTCAATGTCACCTTTTATATGTAGCAGGATCATTGTAGCGTTGTTCCAATCCTCAGGAATCGTCCCTTCATTAAGGCATCGAGTGAAAATTTGGGCGAGTACTGTTTCGATTTCTCCACTTGCTTCTTGTATGATGTCTACAGTAATTCCATCTTCTACTGGAGCTTTTCCCAGCTTCATGTTCTTGATTGCATGTGCAACTTCTGCTGGGAGGACTTGAAGAACTCTGGTACTGGTACCTTTCATGATGTCTGGAGTACATGCATCATCCCTTTCATATAATTTGGAGTAGAAATCTTTCACTCTTGTCAAATTTTTGCCTGTATTTCTTGTTACAAAACCATCTTCTTTTCTCAGTGTCATAATCTGTTTTCTTCCCTTACTGAGATGTCCCTTTGCTACCTTTAGGCTTTGGTTGTTTTCAATTTCTTTCCTCACTAGTTCACAGCTGAATTTCCTTACGTCTTCAGTGATACTTTTTTGTACTGTCTTGCGTAGCTCTATATATTCCACTTTGGAAGTCACATCTCCTTTAGTTTGTCCTCATCTCTCTTCTTTTTGGCATCAACATTTTGGTTTTTCCTGATAATTTGTTCACATGCAACTTGTTCTTAGACCCAGCTAATTTTGCTGCTGTTTCCATAAGAGCTTTGGTTACTTTTCTGTTAACTTCCGAAATATCCACTTCTTCCGGTGTTAGACCTTCTAACGCAGAGAATCTGTTCTTCAGTTCCAACTTGAAGGTATTATGGTGTTTTTTTAAGGTTGGTTATGTCAATACATTTTGTTTGTCTTATGAGCTTGCCACGTTCGAGTTTAGGGTTGAGCTGCTTCTTACATCTCACCAATCTATGGTCACTACCTGTGTTGAACTTGTTTAGCACACTACGGTCTTCTATGACGAATTTTTTGTTACACATAATAAAATCAATTTCACTTGTCGTCCCATTTGGATGTCTCCATGTCCATTTCCTGTGTGGCTTTTTCTTGAAAAAGGAGTTCAAGATGGAAAACCCTTCTGCCTCTGCAAACTCAACGAGAGTATTTCCACGCTGGTTTCTGTTACCATGACCGAATATAATGTTAGTAGCAGGAGATGCCGAAAATTACCGCGTATTAGCCACGCTGCCTCATTCCCAACCCAGCCCACCTAAGCGAGGATTGACTTTGGAGTGGGTGGAACAACGGGAAGCACCCGTGAGGTGATGGAGCAGGAAAAATAAGAAAAAAGAAATAAGTTCTGAAAAGACCATGTGGGAGGAAGCGGTGGGGACATCTCTACGATTTTTTTTATGACCCAATTAAGATACGTACGTAGATGAGATAGTTATTCACAGTTTCTCCCACCTACTTTGATTTCCGTACCAAACTCTGCCTTATCCTGTTTCAAGACGTTACAGATGCTGGACAATATAACAATAGCAAAGAAATAGCAAAGAAAATACCCCATGATTTTTACCCCCGCTGCCCTGTTTTCCCTTTGTCTTTTGCGCTCTCTCTCTCTCTCTCTCTCTCTCTCTCTTTCTCTTTAATCTACTCCCCTTTCTTTCTCTTTTTACTAAACCTAAATCAATGTAATAAGTATTTTAAATTCTCCTTACTAAGTATAATCGTTAATTTTTTTAGAAAACTGAAAACAAAATGTGCAAAGTTAATCATTTACGATCTGCGCTACTTTAAACGTAAAAACTTCGTTAGGGTTGGAGGGGAGCGCTCGTCCCAGTCGCTCCCGCTGTTTCCGCCATTTGTCTTGGCGCTATATTCCAGAAGACAAAGCTTGGTCACACGTGGCTCGGAATGCCAAAGAGCTCTTCCATGCACAGCAGACCAAGTGCAGACCTTGCTTCTTTCTAGCCTGTGGGTTCGCCGGATATGTCCCGTCCCCGATGGTTCGTGCCCGGTTCATGGCAGCTAAGCGACTGGGCTGTCAAGTGCCACCGCCATTCACCACAAATGAACTCTGGTCTCACAGCCTGGCAGGCTGTTCTCCAGGGCGATATCGAAAACCTCTTCCATTCAATATCACGCCGTGTGGAGTATGTTTTCGTTACACGAATTGTCTTCTCACGACGCTGATTTTTAAAGCAAAAAAATTGTATAGCTCTACAAATGTAATCAGTTATCTTCTATAACACGAGAAATCTGCGATGCAAATTTCACTTGAATAACGTGATGTTTCCTTGGTATTGAAATTTTTACAAACATAGTGTATATATTAATATATAAAAGATATTGATATGTATCTTTATTCAAATATATAAAGGATAATTTTATAATTTATGTTACCAATTACAATAATTACTTCTGCAATTTAAGTACCTATGAATTGACTTCATTATTAGTACATGCTAAGAAGTTTGGGCATGGGTCATGATTTTTATCACATAAAGAGAAATAGCTGGTTCCTAAGATTTTGAAATATCTGTCGTCCTGGAAGACGTTATATGTGTACCCTGTACAAATTCTAGAAAATGTAGGCAAACGCCAGTTACAAAAGACATGCTTGAAAGTAAATCTTGTTCACAGAAAGTCCCCAAGTAGGTAATCAAACAGTTCTATTCAGTTTTCCATGGTAAATAGTATAATCATGATTTAGTGTCCCCACAGTGTACGACTCTAATGAGCACTTTTCTAAATATGAGGATGCAGCACGTGACGTCATCGAGAAGTTTCACTGAAGTGGCAACAGTCCCTGCAAGTTCCTGAAGGACAAGCATAGCTGGCTGTCCTGCACTTAGTGTGGGAAGTGCAATTATTAGCGGTCGGTGTTTATAAAAATTTGAAGCCAAAATGCCGAAATTTTGTGTGGTATTATAAAGTAATAGAGGAAATCGATACCGTAAGTCTTTTTCAGGCTACTAGCTGTTGTCTCTAAAGGCAGTACCGAAAAAATTCGCTTATATGCCAAACGAAGGGAGATCGCTTCCCAAAGCTTAGTTAGAAAACACTTTTTATTGAAGAGTTAGACTTTTCAAAGGCAGAGAACCTCTTAAATGTTAGTTTTATCCAGAAATCAGTGATTTCTGGTAAAGCAGAGAATACATCTTTTACTTGTTCAAACGCTATTGGAGTGCAGTGCTTACATTTATTGGGCCAGGCGCTTCATTCGTTGATTCAAAGTTTTCAAGTTGAATTTAAAAGGTGCTGGCTGGTTTTTTTGCGTAGGTTTTATTACTACTGACTATTTTCTTATAGAACACCTTTTTAGAGTTTGTCTCTTAGTCAAAATATTTCTTAAATAACCGCTTCGATCCCCAATCGGAACTTCTGTGCACGTGTTTTTTTTTCTCCAGGGACTTCTCTTCAGAAGGTTCCTGGTTAATCTAGGGGTGTTGAAACTATTTATAGGACTAAAAGTTAATTTGTTATCAAACCTGACTTTTAGTCAGAATCAAATCTCTGGCTCTTCTGTATTTTTTAGATGTCGATCACACCGTTCCTCTGACTCACTTTTAAGGTTATTTTGCTGTTGGCGTTGGAGTTTCTTAGTTTACTACTTTGTTATATATGATATTTCCTCCCCAAACTACCGTTGATTTTTATTTTTAGTACACCTGGATTTTTACCTGAAGCTGAAGTACACTTTTGCAGAAAAATGCAAATAATGGCTGAAATTATTGTCCAAATAAAATCCTTCTTGTTTTCTAGGTCTGTTTACAGGTCGGTGTTATGCTGTTAAATTTATTTACGGATAATCCCTTCCCAGCGCTCAGAGGTTAGTAAGACACTTTTTGTTGAAGAGTTAAACTCTCCAAAATGCATAGAACTTTTCAAATGTGAGTTTCATTCAAAATCAGCGATTCCTGGAAAGAAAGAAAACCTATCTTTTTTTACTCAGGTCTCCGCACTTGCGATGGAAGAGAACCTTACTTTTTAAGGCAGTGTATCTATTTTCTCCATAAATTACTGATTACTCACGAAATTTTTGTGATCATACTAAATAACCCTGTAAAAGAATACCGACGATGAGAAATTGTTATATGCTTCGAAACTTTTATATGCCTCGAACTGTTCTGCAGTAAAGGCACTTCGACCAAAAACGAAGTAATCGAAAATATTTACTATTTACACTTTCGGAAAACCTTTCACATCACCTTCGAAAATACTTGCATTCAGCACATAATGATCTTTTCCTTCAATCTCTTTAATTTTTCCAAATACCGCATTTTGTATTAGGAAGGTAAAGTTTGAAAGTAAGAAGCTGTCATTTCAACGGGGCTGGTTATCCTTCACTTACGTTACTAAGGCTCGTTGCCATGCTGAGAGTCACGTGTCTGCTATTTCCTCATAAGGAATGGACTTTATTCATGTGACGTCAGAAGTGGATTTCTGCTGGCCAATATGGCTGCTGATTCAATGTTTTCGCTATTAGATTAAACCTCACTGTCGGCCATTTTTTGAAATTTTACCGTCTTGGAGTATGCCAACAAATTAATAGAGCTACAGGGCGAAGAAGATGAAATTAATTTCTTAGAAGAACAAATCAAGGTTGCAAAAATATACTAAGACAATTTTGTGTTCGGCGTTTATTTCAAATAAAGCAGGACAACATCGCTATTAGTCACGGTGAAATTTTTAATGAAGCATTTCTCAGACACGGTATGTTAAATTTCACATTCTTATTGTCAGACCACGGTGTATGATAGTCAGGTGATACGACTCCCGGGGAAAAAATTCGTCCGTTAATGTCACTTGTCACTAGATGGCGCAAGGAACGTGTGGGCCGATGATTTCAAACAACCTATGCTTTCTTATGGGAGGAAGCGACAGAAACAGTCGTTTTTTACGAATGCTATTTTGCTTGGAATTAAAAAAACGATCTGGAACGCTTCGCAAACATGTACTTTTGTCATTATCACGTGTAAATATATCAAATAAACCATATATATATAATTTTTAGCCACGAAATGAGTACTCGAACGTGTAAATTTCTGAGCAGACGATGCTGTTTTTTTTTTCTCAGGCAATAGGGAATAAACCTTTTATCATAGGAAAAACGTGTATTTCTTGTAAAATGAGATGGTACTGTATATTTGGAGGAGCAATTATTCACATGGAATGTTAATTTTTCTATTATAAGTTTTGTTTTTGCTGCACTCATTGGAGCATCATTAACGGAAACTATTGGTTTTGAAACACCGAATTTTTCGCAAAAAAATAATTTTTATTACTCCTTCCCCTCGAAAAATCATTCACTAATGATGTTTTCATTTACTAATATTCAAGACGCCTTTCGCATGTGTGCTATTTTTGTACCTAATCATACTAATGAATAAGGGTCTTCATCTGTGCTGGCGATGGCGGCAGAGAAAGTGCATCGCGGTGAAATGGTCGAGTTTTCCCGGCGGAGGTTTCTCAGAACTGCGTGCATATATTGCAGTACGATCAGAGCCCATTTAAGAGGAAGGGGGGCTAGAGGGTCTGCAGCTTCCTGGCCCAGAGTTCCTAGTTTTTTCTTTTTTTTTTTCTAGATAGCACAGCAAAATTTATAAGAAACTGCCTTGTGAAAAAAAAATTCTATTTCTTCTTATTTCTTTAGGAGTGTGCAAAAAGCATAGTCGCCCCCTAGTCCATCCTCAAATCTTTTGAAAACATTATAGATTTTTTTTTTACACATCTGCAATTGGGAGAAATTTTCGTACATTAAGTATTCGTTTGAATCATGATATTTGGATCATATTATTTCGCCCACTACTTCCATATAATTTCAACAAGCTGAACCCTGGTACTGGGAGGTATTAAAGCAGAACTGAACTGGTATTCAGTTTTCTACCATGTATTCTTTACATTTTCTTGCTAACACCGTTTCCCCATGAACTATGGGAAACATTTTCAATTCCTCATTGAGATTTTCAAATTTAATATTTTCAGCTGCTGATACAGGAGAATCAGTCTCCAGCATTGGAACTTCCTCTACAATTGCGCTTCTCGACATTTCTTGCTCCCGGTGAGATGGGGCCTTTCGTGGGCTTTTGATTGATATTGACAAATACGCTAGAGAGCCTGGAAAAATTAATGGAACTGCTTTGCGTGACAACCTAATTCTTACTGGCACATCATACAAAATTTTCCCATTCGAAGTCTCCGTCTTACGAGTAATAATGTCTGAAGGCAAGAAGTGTTTTGGGCAAACACAATCACTGCTTTGCAGTTCTCGATCCTTACGTGGGATAGCTTGCCGCCATTTTCCCAACAGCTTTTCATCTGTTGGGGCTTTAAAGGTGGATACACGTTCTTTACATGTAGCATAACCTGTCCGACAGTTCGGCACAAAACACTTTCTCCCCATATCAAAAACCTAAATATTGAACAGATTCTAGTCTGACATTTAGTTGCGCTATAAATTTATCTCCCGCTTAAGTAAAAAAAAAAAAGGTTGACGTACTCTACCTCCTGTGCAGAAACTTCGTTTCTGGAACTTCATACAATATAATTGCACAAAGTAATAAATTAAAAATACCTAAGATAAACACCAATTTAGCACTGATGAAATGTTAACTACCATGTAATCCTACGACGGTTAATATGAACTATTGGCCCACAACTCCTCAACGCCCTCTGGGGACCTATGACATTAACAGTCCGTTTTCAAACTGTTAGCAGTACAGAGAGTTGTATCACCTAAATTATCATTCACCGTGTGTCAGACATTGGTGAAACATAAACCTGGATTTTTTTTTAACACCAAATATTTAGAAGTCCAGACAAACAGGTATTATGGAAACAAACTGGTGTTCAAAAAACAACTAAAAACTTCCCATTGTCGTCCGCTAGGCTACCTACTTTAAAATAAAATGAACGCATAACATTAAATAAAAGAACACTTATAGACATGTTTCGCTCTTTTAGGAAAGAACGTAGAAGTAAATTTGCAGCTTACCGACCTAGATATGCAATTCGTTTTCCCCTCTTCACATTTTTTTAAAATTAAATATCGAAGGAATACTACCAGATTTTTTTTTTTTTTTTTTGGTTGGAGGTTTAACGACCACCGTGAGCAACTCAATGGGCTATAAGCAGTCGCCCGTCCCTAATTTAGGGTCACTGGTTCCAGGGAAGGGAGAGAGCCAGCGCCGTAAGACAAACACAACATCCAGGCCCGACCGGGATTCGAACCCGGACCCCTTACGGACGAATGATCAGAGGCCAGCGCCTTAGACCACTGCGCCACCGGGGCGGCACCAGATTTTAATCGTCTTCTATTCATAGTGCCATAATATTCAAAATCTTCCACGTTAAAGTGGGAAGCACGTATTTCAGAGTGCTCACTGGGATGGAAATCATCGCGTTCCATTTTACGCAGCCATTCCTTTAACAGTTTCGGCCTTTTCAGAGGAAAATTATGGAAAGTTATTCCTTCTTCTGTACATTTTAGGTGATAGGATCTATTAGCACAACCATACGATGAGAAAAAGTTTGGGCCGCCCCGGTGGCGCAGTGGTCTAAGGCGTTGGCCTCTGATCATTCGTCCGTAAGGGGTCCGGGTTCGAATCCCGGTCAGGCATGGATGTTGTGTTTGTCTTTCGGCACTGGCTCTCTCCCTTCCCTGGAACCAGTGACCCTAAATTAGGGACGGGCGACTGCTTATAGCCCATTTGAGTTGCTCACGGTGGTCGTTAAACCTCCAATCAAAAAAAAAAAAAAGTTTGGCATGTCGTTAATAAATTTACGAAAATCGCGATTTTCTTTAACCCCTGAAAGCCATAGGAAAACGCATGTAAACAAACCATTGCTGGTCCGCAGACATGGAAAAGTTTTCCCATGACGCAACGCGAGGTGAATAAAGTCCATATTATGTCTAAAATAACGCAGATATTAAAATAGGTTGTCTCCTGATTTGCACCAGCTTAACAGATTAGGCATTTTATTCCTTTTGGGTTTTGATTAACTGGGCATTTCGGAATTTTGGATTGGGGGTTTAACGACCACCGTGAGCAACTCATTGGACTATAAGCAGTCGCCCTTCCCTAATTTAGGGTCACTGGCTCCAGGGAAGGGAGAGAGCCAGTGCCGTAAGACAGACACAACATCCATGCCTCACCGGGATTCGAACCCGGGCCCCTTTCGGACGAATGATCAGAGGCCATCGCTTAGACCACTGCGCCACCGGGGCGGCCTGGGCATTTACAGCTCAATCATTTTAAATGAAGCTAACTTGTGAAATGTTATCCCCGAACCCTTGTTCCTTTTATTCTTACAATCAAAAGCTACACAGTAAACTGGCATTCTGATTTTGCAAATATTTATCCACAAGGCGCTGATAATCTGTAATTTAACAAAACACGATCGCTGAACAGCTGAAAGAACTGAGATGACTTCCTGACACAAGTACAAGTTGTACCCAAGGAGGATTGTACCTCAACAAATATGGCCGGCTCTCTTGGCTCTCATCTCCTTGGCTTCAGTTGTTTCTTTTAGCGGAGAACCAATGACAGAAGCACTGTACTTACTTTTAACGCGTTGAGTGCAAGGAAGTTAGTATAAGATAACTGGAGAAATCCCACTGGAGATTCTCCAGATATCTTCTTCTAACTACCTTGGTTTGCCATTAGCCAGTAACTTTGGTAACGATCACGACACCTGGCATGGTTGTTTCTCTAATTATTTATCTTATTTCTGTAGATATGTGGCAACGCTGATGAACGTACGTAATAACGTAATTGAACTCTGAAAGTTTGTTTCTGTTTTCGCAGCTGTGGGTTGTTCATGTTGTGGGATTTTGGCGTTGTTCATTGCAGATTATAAAATTCGAGCTTCTGATATAATTGCATTATATTTGTTTGTAAGTATGTCAGAACATAAACGTTCAAAAGCGGCTAATGCAGAGAAGGACTTGGATTGTACTAATGCTACACGAGGAGTTTGGGTTGTTAAGGTAAGGCAAAATTTATGTCCCAATTTGAGTGGATGTTTTTCGAACGTTTATAAAAATCTGTGTAACTATAAAAGAAAAACAGACATGAAATAAGTTTTTTCCGTAATGCAAAGTGTATTCAGGAACAACATACTCAACATTACTTCCCCACGAAGGGAAATCTTGAAGGAATAAATAGTAGTTAGCTTATTTTTGTTGCACTTTATTTTATTTATCAGAGGATGTGTCTGGCGAGAAGAGTTGTATTTAAGAGATGGACCTAAAAACGCGCACCAGTAATTTGAGATTGCTTTTATATTCGTATACCATTTACATTTCGTATACAATCGAACCTCGATAGGCCGCCCCGGTGGCGCAGTGGTCTTAGCGATGGCCTCTGATCATTCGTCCAAAAGGGGTCCGGGTTCGAATCCCGGTGAGGCATGGATGTTGTGTTTGTCTTACGGCACTGGTTTTCTCCCTTCCCTGGGACCAGTGACCCTAAATTAGGGACGGGCGACTGCTTATAGCCCATTGAGTTGCTCACGGTGGTCGTTAAACCTCAAATCAAAAAAAAAAAAAAAAAAAAAAACCTCGATAGCCGCCGGTGGCGCAGTGTTCTAAGGCGCTGACCTCTGATCATTCGTCCGTAAGGGGTCCGGGTTCGAATCCCGGTCAGGCATGGATGTTGTGTTTGTCTTACGGCACTGGCTCTCTCCCTTCCCTGGAACCAGTGACCCTAAATTAGGGACGGGCGACTGCTTATAGCGCATTGAGTTGCTCATGGTGGTCGTTAAACCTCCAATCAAAAAAAAAAAAAAAAAAAAAAGGACCTCGATAAATCCACCCGTCTTTTGTCCACTGCTCACGGGTTACAAATTTGTACTTTATAAAACGAAGAATTTCCCCCTTTAAACGGCCATCTGCCAGGTCATTCTAGTGATAGACTCGTATCCAGGAGTAGATCTGCCTGACGAGTTTCTTTTATATATTTTGCCTAACATCATTCTTCATCAGGTTATAGGGGTGAACTGAACAGAATTTTTGTGGAGATCTCTTTTCTTCTTGGAAAATATCCAGTTGAACCACCTATCGAAATATTGCAATAGGCACTCTCAATCACCCACCTTATCTTCTTAAAGTGTTCCCAAAATCATGTTAGATGGGTCCTCTTCAAAAAAGTTTTGTGGAATGGTTGAAATGACAGCCACTGCCATGTTCACTCTCCTGAAAAAAGACTGATGGTGTTAGCAAAGTGTGGCAGCTGCCAAAAATCAAAGGTACACTCTGGTGATTTATTGCATTTGACAGAAGGGAGATTAGTGGGATGTGTGTGTGTGCGCGTGCGCATTCTGTTAGATGAAGTTCACTGAATGGAAAGGTAGGAACTAATTGCACAGCTTTACAAATTGACCAAATTACAATAGCTAAAGTGCCAGTGTTTTGCATATCCACAGAGCCTATACTTCTCCAGGAAATGACATTTTCAGTTTTGTCTTCTCAGATCTGTAATTTTGATAACTTTGGTAGTCACTGTTTCAGCAGAAGCTGCTTGTTATGTGGGCTTTATTCATTCATAGGTTTTAGTTTTAAAGCATCCTGAAATGGGGTAAAATCATATATGAGATTCTTCCGCTTTTTTGTCGTCATTTGAGCCAATCTCGAGATCAATGCAGAACTGAAGAAACATTTTTGGGGGAATTGTTGGGAAGAGGGAGTCATTTTCCGTCAGGGAATGGTATTTCATCTTCCAAAACACAAAAGTAGAAGTTAAAACAGTAAAGTTTGTAGTTTAGTTTACTCACAGTGTTCCTTCTGCTCAGCATTGTTAAATATAATTATATTCCATTAATATTTGTATTTTAGCTTGAAAACAGTGAATATTTTTCTGGAAACAGAAGTTAGACACAGGAGGCAGAAGATTCTTCCATTTGTGTTTCTCGAGATCGTTACTGAACTGAACAGAATTTTTTGGGAGATTGTTGGTGACAATGACAGTGGTTGTTTTTTTAATGGGGGGAGGGGGGGGGGTCCCACCAGAAGGGTGGAAATCCGACTTTCAAATGAAGCAATTTCTCCCGTGATAGTAATTTCTTTTTCCTCGCAAATGTTTTTTTTTTTTTTTTTAATTGAAGGTTTAACGGCCACCGTGAGCAACTCAATGGGCTATAAGTAGTTGCCCATGCCTAATTTAGGGCCACTGACTGCAGGGAAGGGAGAGAGCCAGTGCCGTAAGACTAACGCAACATCCATGGTTCACGAGGATTCGAACTCGGATGAATGAGCAGAAGCCATCGCTTGGACCACTGGGGCAGCCGCGATGTTCTTCTGCTTGGAGTTGTTAAAAAATTTTATTCTTAATGTCAGTAATTTTATATTTTGAATGAAGCAATATTTTCTAGTTTAATATTTGCATAAATAAATAGGATGAACAACACCAAGCAGAAGTTGCATTATATTCACATTGTTTCATTGCATGTTCTGATTTTGCACTTAGTTAAAAAGTCTTTTTTTTTTTCTTTGTCAGTCTCGTGTATGGTAAAATGTTCATGTGAAAATTTTAAATGCAAATTCAAAAATTGTATTCCTGGAGCTAGCCACCAGCCATTAGCAAATCACTTTTTCACCTATCGCTTTGTAGAAGAACGGTAGGTGAAATATTAAAAGATAAACATAATAAATAGGATCTGAAAAACAACTGTACTCAGTTAAAAAATTTAAATATGATAAGCATGAAATTTAGAGAATACTTTTTGTTCCATGGATTTGCCAGGTAACTGCCCATCGTGGGGTTATTTCTAATGGAAGTTATTGAAGAAGCGGAACAGTTTGGAAAGGAATTTCCAAATTCAAGATATCAGCTACAGTCATAGGCGCCGACTTGAAAAATTATTGGGGCTTCCGGAAATGTTTAATCAAATTACCCATGCATTTTTCAGTCTTTAAGTCTGATTTAAATTTCATTCAGTCAGATTATCTGGCACAATAAGATGCCTGAAGTGCTAAAATGAAGCAAATTATAGTTAATTACAGAAAAATATTTTTTTTTCTAGATAATTATTTATTTCATTTATTTTGCTTTTGTAGGTGCGACATTATTATATACAATGCACAGATACTGGGAATTTCCAACTCAGTTGTCTTTATCAAACACATTTAAAATTTATTTAAAAATTTTTTTACCAATTTTAAAAATGCCAACAATTTTTTTTTTTTTCAAATGATTTCTGAGTTAAAATAGGAGGTTAGAATGGCGAGGACATGGCATCAGCCGCACACCTTGCGTTTTCCGTGGGCTCCACTTCGTATCAGCTGTGAATGCCCAGTATGCCCAACTTGGCCTGCTTCTGTACTTTCTACGGAGAAATCGTCGACTTTGAAGAGGTTTCAGAGGCACTTGTGCAGCATGTACAGTCAGGAAAAAATGAGACTGAAATATACATGCACATAAATTCTAAAAATTTGCAAAAAAACTGCAAAAATGCTGTTTAGTTTTTTGATCTCAAAGAGTTGTACAGTCTTGTGACACTTATATATACAGGGTGTCCGAGAATTATTAGACTCATTAAAAAATTATGTACAAAAAAAACTATGAGCATTGTCTGTTTTTCTATGTCACGTATTACTAACACGGTTTCTATATTTTTGTTTTGCAGAATTGTTATTTCCAGAATCCGATAGATGGTGCCAGGTGTGGCCTGATGAGGAATGTATGAGAAATGCGCAATCAGTAGTCATGTCATCCGTACAGCAGAAGGCGATGTATGTGTGTTATGGCTTGCGGAATTAAAGTGTGTCATTAAAGTTAAAAGACGGTACCTTTTAGAGTATGGTTGTAATCTTCCATCAACAAATTCGATTAAGCAGCAGATGAAACAGTTTAAAGAAACTGGCAATGTGGAACATCGTGGAGGATCCAGTAGGCCTAGCGTCAGCGATGAGAAGATGGTTGACCAAGTTAATGAAAGTTTCTGACGAAGCCCCAGGAAATCCGTTCGTAAAGCAAGCAGAGAACTGTGCATTCCGAAATTGACAGTTCACGATATCTTGCACAAGAAATTAAAGTTGCATGCTTATAAAATTCAAATAGTGCAAAAGATGCATGTAAATGATCACACTCTGCAATACGATTTCACTGTGGATATGCTAAATCAAGTGGAAAATGATGAAAACTTTCTCAGTACTGGTGATGAATCCACATTTCATGTATCAGGTATTGTGAATCGTCACAACTGTAGGATATGGGGCAGTGAACCACCTCATGCTGCTATTGAACTGGAACGTGATTCTCCAACAGTTAATGTGTGTGCGCCCTATCAAAAAGAGAAGTGATTGGCCCTTTCTTCTTCTGTAAAAAAACCATAAATGGTGACATTTACTTGGATATATGCTAGAAAATTTTGCTATATCCCAGATCGAAATATATGACGTCATTTTCCAACAGGACGGCACGCCTCCGCATTGGTCAACATGTGTACGTAAGGGCCTAAATGAGCATTTCCACAACAGATGGATTGGGCGTGGTGGTCCCATTCCGTGGCCTCGCTCTTCAGATCTAACTCCATTGGATTATTTCATGTGGGGTTATTTAAAGGATAGTGTCTATCAGACGCCTTGTACTGATTTGCAGGAACTGAAGCAGCGTATCACAGCTGCTATTAATTCCATAACTCCTCAGATGCTTGCCAATACATGGCATGAAATCGAGTATCGCTTGGACGTACTACGAGCAACCAAGGGATCTCACATCAAAATTTGTTAACTTGTGTAGTTACATTTAGTACAGTTTTAGATAGTACGGTCAGTTTCGTTCTATCTGTTTAATGTTTTGTTTTATATAATTTTGTAATGTGTTAAATAATTCTCGGACACCCTGTATATTAAGGTAATACAACATAGTTTGTTACAATTATTTATGTTTTCAAGCCGACCATGGTTTCGCTGGGTACTGACCTAGCTTCATCAGGATGAATGGCACATAAATATTCAAATTCAATAATATGACATAAATGGTGTTTACAGTCACATGTTTTGGTTAGATGCTTCCACGCGCTTTATAGAAATGGCGTGGATACCATGTCAATAACAAATTACGAAGACTTCTGATATAAATGGGAAGCTTCCAAAAATTTCAAGTTTGGTGGTTGAATCTGGCTTGTCAATTAGTTTTGCTTCTTCAAAGAGAAATGTGTGGTCCTTTTCTTAACAGTGTTTAGCCACTGTTAAGAAAAGGACTACAAATTGTTCAATGACTTTTTTAGGTCACAATTCTGAATGTAGGTCTTGTGCTCCTTCAATCGAAAACGCAAGGCTCTACAGGTCTGTCCTGTATACGAAGCACCACATTCACATGGAATTTGATAAATTCCCCACGAGTTTTTGTCTTCAACATAGTCCTTTGATCCTAAAAATCTCATTTTGTTTATGGGTTTAAAAATCACCTTAAAATTGAAGGTTTTGAGAATTTTTGTAATTTTGAAGGCAATATCACGGGAAAATGCAATAATGGCAAAATTCTCTTGCAGTGGGCGCACCACGGGAGATAAAAAATCTTTTTCCGGAATTTTGTTGGAGCTTTGTCTATAATGGAAGAGTTGTATCCTCGCTGTACTGTAACACATTTAAGGAAATAAAGTTCTTTTTCCAAGCTGTCTTTATCTGAACATATATGTGTCGCACAATATACGCAACTGTAAAAGGCGCTGAGTTTTTGTTGATAAGGGTGATTAAACTTGGCATGTGGAGGTGAAAAAATAGCAAAAAAATAATTGGCTTGTGAGGTGAAAGAAAAGTCCATGGTAACTCACTTAAATGGATCTCTTGCAACCACAATTTATCCCTAAGCCTTTTGCTATTTTTTCACCTCCACATGCCAAGTCCAATCACCTTTATCAACAAAAACTCAGTGCCTTTTACAGTTGCGTATATCGTGCGGTACATATACATTCAGATAAAGACAGTATGGAAAAAGAACTTTATTTTCTTAAACGTGTTGCAGTACAGCGAGGATACAACCCTTCCCTTATAGACAAGGCTCTAACAAAATTCCGGAAACCGAAGCCTATCTCCAAATTAACTCCTGTGACGAGCCCATTGCGAGAGAATTTTGCCATTATTTCATTTTTCCGTGACATTGCCTTTAAAATTACAAAAATTCTCAAAACCTTTAATTTTAAGGTGATTTTTAAACCCATAAACAAAATGAGATTTTTAGGATCAAAGGACTATGTTGAAGACAAAAATTCGTGGGGAATGTATCAAATTCCATGTGAATGTGGCGCTTCGTATATTGGACAGACCTGTAAAGCCTTGCATTTTCAATTGAAGGAGCACAAGACTTAAAGAAGTCATTGATGGTTAAACACTGTTACGAAAAGAACCACAAATTTCTCTTTGAAGAAGCAAAACTAATTGACAAGCCAGATTCAACCACCAAACTTGATATTTTGGAAGCTTTCCATATATATCAGAAGTCTTAGCTACTTGATAATGACATGGCATCCACGCCATTTCTATCAAGCGTGTGGAAGCATCTAACCAAAACACGTGACTGTAAACACCATTTATGATGTCATATAGTGCCGCCCCGGTGGCGCGGTGGTCTAAGGCGCTGGTCTCTGATCATTCGTCTGTAAGGGGTCCGGGTTCGAATCCCGGTCAGGCATGGATGTTGTGTTTGTCTTACGGCACTGGCTCTCTCCCTTCCCTGGAACCAGTGACCCTAAATTAGGGACGGGCGACTGCTTATAGCCCACTGAGTTGCTCACCGTGGTCATTAAACCTCCAATTAAAAAAAAAAATGTCATATAGAATTTTAATATTTACGTGCCATTCATCCTGATGAAGCTAGGTCAGTACCCAGCAAAACCATGGTCGGCTTGAAAAAATAAATAATTCTGACAAACTACGTTGTATTACCTTAATATATATGCTGTTTAGTATTTTCTAAAGAAATTTAAACAAAATTATGCTTCGTAGAGCGGAAGTGCATATTGCGCATTAGCCAATCACGACCTTACTAAAGCTGTGGGAGCCTTGTTGACCTTCAGGGACTGGTACAAAGAGTAAGAGACATCTGCTATCAACCTGTGCTACAGCACAGGCCTTCAGGAAGTGATGTCACGTCACTGTACCCTCCCCACCCGGAGGCCACAAGCCAGATGATCAGATTTGGCTTTACCAGCGCTGCTGATGCCATCTTCTCTCTCTTCTAACCTCCTTGGTCCCCGACTGTTCAAAGATAGGGTGGGTCAACTGACTACAACATATTTCCGCCTTTGTCACTATGACCTCCAATAGGTTCTCATCTCCAAATGTAAAGCTAGACTTTTGTATTTTGAGAGAACCCAGAAGAACCGAAGAATTTTCTTTTGTAAAGGATGCAGTTTTAAATGCTTTTAAACAACGGTACTGGAGGTATTGTCGGTCGTGTCAAATTTGATGAGCGGGAACAAACACTAATACTGTTTTTAGGCACAATAAACAGTCGGAGGGGTAAAGTTCTATACACACTTTCTATCTATATATATAGTAAACGGGGAATGAATAATAAAACACTTGAAAAATTGATAACGAAAAACAAAATTTATACATGTACGTGTATTTTTCCCATGAAATACGCGCAAAAATATTAGGGGTTTGAGGAATCCACAACAAAATCATTGGGGGTTCAAAAAGTGTCTCGAATCCACGAAATCGGCACATCTATGGCTACAGTAATGATTGGCTTCAAAGATTAAAAAAATAGACTTGTCATTGAGAATTAAAATTAAATAAGTTCAGGGAGTCGGCATGAAAAAAAAAACGTGCAAGAAATTATATTTGGCTATGAATTAAAGTGGATGAATTTCATGTTTTTATAAGATGATAACCGATAAATCGGTTTCAAACAAAAATGAGAAATGTTGCGAAAAGTTGAAAGATGGAATAACAACAGTTAACTGTGTAAATGCCAATGGTACTCAGGGTTCATTCTAGGATTAAAAAAGGGCAGGGTGCAGACTTTGAAAATGGGCACTTTTTTAACTGAAAGAAGCTTAATTCTTTATTTTTATTTATTTTGTTATCTAAATGGAATAAAGTTGCACATAATATGCAAAGGTTCAATTATATGAAAAAGGACACATGCTTTTACTGGAGTTTTAGGAGAACTGTAAATGTTTATCATATCAGTAATATTTCCAGAGTAAGTACCCTTCAAGTAGTATATTTTCATCAATATTATGTCAGAAACACATACAGAGAAGTTTTCAGACAGTCTGAAGTTCATGTACACTGTTGTCCAAAAGTTAAGGACGGACCACATTTTTATGTAGAAATGAAAAAATTATATCTGTAGCTAAATTTAGGAGTAGAATTATTGCCAGCTCTGAAGCAGAATTTTTTTCAGGAGTCCACAATGCAGAAAGGAAAAGCTAAAAACTGTAAGATAAAAAGGGAAGCCTAAATATTTTTTTTTTTAAATAAAATTTGTAGTCAAACTAGTTTTGCCCTGATAAGAAAAAAAGAGATGTTATTTTATGCAGAATTTAAACATCATCCCTTAAATGCTTTTGAATTTTTTAAAATAATAATCTAGAAGTATAATTAATAGTAAATAATTTGAAATTCATAAAATGATTTTTTTTGCATTTAGTTAATTGATTAAACTTTCAACAGCCTCCTTTAAAGGATGATATATATTGTGCTTTTATTAGTTCCTGCAGCAATTATGTTTTATTGGGGGCCTCATGAGCTGATGATTTAGACAGCTGTGTATGATCATGTCAACTTTGGAAATGATGGTAAATATATATATATCACATTTCATTTGTTTGTAAAACTGATGCCCATATAGAATTTTTGTTTGGAATCCTTTTGTGCACTATGTAAAAATTTACTAAATTTGTGAAAATGTGGTGGAAGCATTTTCATTGATACAATTAAATCCCAAAACATTATAAAATTAAAGTAAGGGACAAGGCTAAGACTTCTTGTAAAGCAAAAAAAAAAAAAAAAAAAAAAAAAAAGTCCCCCTGTCAACATGAAATGAAATTATCTGGAAGTAATAAAAAAGGAAAAAAAAATGACCATCAGCTACTGGAATGCTGCATAATCAGAGTTCGAAGTGGGCCGATATGCCATACCAGTAGTTAACAAACATGGAAATGAGCATACCGCCAGTTTAAAAAAACATTATTTACCATGTAATAAATTATAAACCCGTCACAAACTACGGAAAGAAATTAAGATGAAAGCACAAATTCTAACGCAAAAATCGGCAAATGACATTTTTAATGAATAAAATTGATAAATGATTACAGCTGGGACTGAAAAGACGTTAAGTGCTCTGCTGCTACACTACAGTTTTAGTGTAGCAGCAGAGCACTTAACATACTGAAGCAGAATGGCTTTCAATTTAAAATCTTGGTGTCGACCATGTCTGCAGTAGCTCTGTGCCACTTCGACCACTGTACATAATACATATATCAAACCGACCATAGGACAAAAAAGCTGAACTTTTTGCCCAGGTGAAAAATGAGAACGCGCAGCAAGAAACTGAATATAGCACAGCACGAGCAAGATGGAATTGTTCACTGTAATTTATTTATGTACGAGCAGATATTAAACTGGTACACACCTCTGTATTCACAATATCAAATTACTGAATTCAAAACAAAATAAAGTTGTTCTAAAAAGTATTATTTCAAACGCAGCTTTTTTTTTTTTTTTTTGTTATTGCTAGAACATCAGCTCAATTTCCCTCTCGTGTTGCTTTCTTCTCAGAAAGTTCCACGGCCATATTTGTCTTTTGTTAACTCTGCAGCTGCCCAACAGTTGCTTAGCTTTTCCTTCTATTGATGTAATTCCCTTCCCATTTCTTCATTGTCACTTTTTTAAATCCTTTTATTCTTTCAGACAACAATAATTTATCCATCCTGCTGAAAGAACTTTCAGCCTGAGGACCTTGAATGCATGATATCAAAGCTGTCACCACTTTAGATAAATGGTGTAACTTTCAGAATATGAATACTTTTGAACACCATGCATGACTTCGAACAAATTTTCAAACTTCATCACTTCCGTTTTTGGAAAATTTTCCCACCCTTATCAAGCTTAAGTGCAGACATTTACAGGGGGGGGGGGTAACATTTAACAGCAACACACGGAATTGAGAAATTGCAGGAAGAAAAATTGGGTTTACGGAAGAAGTCTTCGCTTCGACCGACTTCCGTTTTCAGAGACTTTCCTCTTTTTTTTTTTTTTTTTTTTTTTTTTTTTTTGAGGTTTAACGAATACCGTGAGCAACTCAATGGGCTATAAGCAGTCACCCGTCCCTAATTTAGGGTCACTGGTTCCAGGGAAGGGAGAGAGCCAGTGCCGTAAGACAAACACAACATCCATGCCTCACCGGGATTCGAACCCGGACCCCTTACGGACGAATGATCAGAGACCAGCGCCTTAGACCACTGCACCACCGGGGCGGCCCTCTGTTTTTGAGCTGAAATGCAGTATTTGTGGAATAAAATGATATTTAAGAACACTATTGGGCAGAAGGAACAGTGCGCGATGGGAGAAACCTTTGCTGCGTCTAACTTCCGTTTTCGATATTCTCAAAGGACGGAATTCCGTCCTCAATCAGAAAGCGATGCCCATTCCCCTCAAACTTTTTGTTAAGTTGTGCATTAATCTCGAGCATGCCTAAAATAATAACGGAAATGGTGAAATTCTTCCATTCCACGGAAGAATCTCGTGCATGAAGACTACAGGAAAATCTTCGCGTCTTCTCAACTTTCCTTTTCGGAAATCGTTGCCCACAGTTTCTAGCTGAAATACAAACATTTATGCAATAACATGATATATTACAACAATAAATTACGATTACGGAAAAAATCTCCACTCCGTTTAACTTCCGTTTTCGAAAGTTTTGAAAGACAAAATACCTTCCCCAAATAGAAAACGACCTTTTCCTATCCCCCTCCCTCTGTCTATCTTCAGTTTTGCATCGATCTCGAGATAACCCAAATAATGACCAAAAACAGCGGGATTCCTCTTAAAAATCTCATGTATGACAAAACAGCTGTGGGAAGGCAACAGGGGACGTTAAAAATGCGTAGCAGTACGATTTTACTAAAAAAAATAGTTTTTTTCTTCACTTGAATTTAATTAAGATGAAGTTATCTGGAAGAAAAAGTATATACTGCGACCGTCAACTTTCGGAATGCCACTAAAACGGAGAACAAAACGTTGCAAACGCTAAAAAATATGGCTCTTGAAAAAAAAAAAAAACATACATCTTTAATATAACTGAAACAAAGCTATCTGGAAGCTAGAAAAGGAAAATTTGCAACTATCAGTTCCCGGAATGCCGCAGCATAATATGCCTATAAAAACGGAGTAAGGACAGTAAAAAATGTGCAAAAGTGATTTTTGGAGAAAAAAATTAAAAAAACTTCATAAATCTTACTGAGGTGAAGCCATCTGGAAGAGCAAAAAGAAAAAAATTTGGATGTCAACTTCCGAAACACTGACAGCCGCGAAAAAAAAAAAAAAAAAATCACATATATCTAACTGACACGATGTCATACAGAGGCTAAAAAAGAAAAATTGTGGCCACCAGTTTCCTGAATGCAGTGAAAGATGTAAGTTGTGGAAACAGAGATGCTGTTAAAAAGTGTGCAAAAGTATTGCTTCCTAGCTTCATTATTGCAAGAAAGCAATATTCTTGTTAAGTCAAAGTTACCTGTTTGTAAAACAAGGAAGAAGAAGAAGAAAATTAAAATAAAATGAAATAAAATAAAACTGAACAAGTGTTACTTCATCATTCTGGGTGGTGTAGTGGCTAGCATACTTGGGCACTATCCGGGAGAGTGGGTTCGATTCCAGCTCCAGGACTACGAAATTTAAGTTTTCGGATGTTATCTGACTTATCATCCATGTCATATTTACACCAAAAAACGGATTCACATCTTCAAAATTCAATTGTTACTTGATCTATCGACGCACGTCTGGAAGCGGGATCCAACGTTAAAATCTCGCAAAAATTTCCCTTCCTTTGCTTTAAAATCGAAAGGAATGCTAGAAACAATGAATGTTAAAGAAATATTCAGAAAAGACAGTCTGCGCACCTTTCCAAAAAACTGTGACGGGCGTAGCCGTGTTGCGCTGTGTTTGTTCCTGGGGTTAAGTTGAGTAAATTGTTAATGAAATAAATAATATAAACTTTTGAAACTGTGTGAAAGCAATCTGCAAGGATTAAAGTAATCTGTGGCACCCCCGCAGTGCCGTATTGAATGAAAGTTATAATTAGAATACTGATGGCTAACTTCGAGAGGTTTTTAGGATCGCACAAATTTCCTGTAGGCAGGCTGGGAAGGGGAACACGAAGGGTGGGAGCATTAGGAGAGGATGCAGAGACAGAGTAGGGGGGACAGTAGAGGGAGCAAATATACTGGTCACCTCTTTTGTCATTAATATGTACAAACTCGTTCCTCCCCCAGTAGTTCAGAGGGCAGGTCCTTTTGTCTTAAATCTCACGCTTCCTTCCTTCCCTGCCAGTGTAGAGAAACAAACAATAAGTGATTGTATCTTATCGGTTCCCGTCTTCTAGGAATCCTAACCAACAAGGGTCATTACGACATTCTAGACGTAGATGAGGGGTTAATATGGTGTGGGTGCGCTATTTTTGGTTTCACAGCAGTGTAGGATTGATTAGGGCAGGTGCGCGCGTTTTGCAGTTTCCATTTTAGGGCGGTCAGGATGAGATTTTTTAAATTTAAAGGGCAGTAGGGCTCATAATTTTTGTGTGAGAGCGGGCAGGGCGTCTGCCCCGTGAAAAACGCCTAGAATGAACCCTGGGTACTGGTAAACTAAGATGTTGAAGGAAAATGAACTATGTTTTAAGAATTCACTGTGTTATTCAATCCCTTCATTCTCGCAATTAGAAATTGCTGCTCTGATGGTGTCGTGGTCTAAGTGACCACATCTAACCGTTCGTCTGAGATGGGCCTGGTGAATCCCAGTGAGGCATGGATGTTTTGTTTGTCATATAGCTTCCCTTCCCTAGAACCAGTGACTGTAAATTAGGGACAGATGACTGCTTATAGCCCATCGAGTTTCTCACAGTATTTGTTAAACCCCCAGTCAACAAGAAAATTAATGACCTGATGCATAAGAACATAAATTTGTTTTATTTCTTCCTTGTGCAGTCATTCAGTTGATTTTATACTTTTTTTTTTTATATGAAACCCCCTTATGAATAAAAAATATCAATCTATTGGGTATAAAAATAAGTTTTGAGGGATTTCCGTTCGGTGTCATACTTATTACTGCTCGCATGTATTTTAAGGTAGCAACACTGCGATATCGCAGTACGAGACGCCAGCTGTCAGAGTCAGTATACGACGTTTGATTGAGGTGCGAAGACGTATTTGTTTTACTCGATGTAAAATGGCAACTTTCGTCCCGACAAAAAAGCATTTGCGGAAAGTGTTAGTGTCAAGAAAAGTGCTGCCGATATCTATCGCTTAATGTCAGAAATCTATGGTGAACGTTCCCCATCCATAAAAACATGTGAGTTTTGATTTAGACGATTCAAAAGGAATGATTTCGATGTCAGTGATAAAGAAGGTTCTGGACCACCTAAAAAAATTGCTGATGCCGCATTGGAAGCTTTACTCGACGAGGATCCGTGCCAGACCCAAAAAGAACGAGCAGCAGCATTAATTGTTAGTCAGCCATGCATTTCACAATGTTTAGCTGCCATAGGAATGGTGCAAAAAGAAGGAAATTGGGTTCCACATGGTTTGCAGGAAAAATACCTGGAACGTCGAAAAACCATTTGCAAATTGCTGCTTCAAAGGCAAAAAAGAAAGTTTTTTTTTGCATCGTATTATTACTGCTGACAAGAAATGGATATGGTACGATAACCCTAAACGGCAGAAAGCATAGGTGAAGCCAGGTGAACCAGGTCCTTCAATGCCAAAATGCAATATCCATGGTTCAAAGGTAATGCTGTGTATCTGGTGGGACCAGAAGGGTCTGATCCACTATGAACTGCTGAAACCTTCAGAAACTATTACTGGTGATCGGTATCGAACCCAATTAATGCGTTTAAAACAAGCTCTCATGCAAAAACCGCCGGAATGGGAGAATAGACACAACAAAGTCATCTTACAGCATGACAACGCAAGATCACATGTTTCTCGACCTGTGAAAAAGTACTTAGAGGGATCCGACTGGGAAGTTCTACCCCACCCGCCATATTCGCCAGATATTGCGCCATCGGATTACCATTTGTTCCGGTCGATGCAGTCAGCCTTTTCTGAAGAACAGTTTAGTTCTTATGAAGACATCGAAAATTGGCTAGACAACTGGATCTCTTCCAAGGAACCGGAATTCTTCCTTCGAGGCATACGTTCACTACCCGAAAGATGGGGTAAAGTTGTAGCTTAAGAGGGAGCATACTTCGATTAATATTAAAATATTGTTTCTGTTCTCCAACAACGTGTTTTGTTCACTTCAAATCCCTCAAAATTTATTTATATACCCAATAATTTTTGCATGATTTTTCACGAAATTAGCCGAAATTTTTATATAAACTATAATTAACTAACAGTTAATTCAAAATGTTTTGTCTAAACCAGTCATATACTTTTTAAAGTAGCCATTAAAAGTTTAATTGTTGCTACTCAAAATCCCAGATCTCCAACTAAAGCACGTATCAAGGCAAGCTAGCTGTGAATCAAAGACGACCCAATTTTGCCCGCTCATCAGCTATTTTGCTTAAGTGTCTTCCTCCCAAAACTGGTTTTAAATTATGAAACAAAAAAAATTCCAGTTTTTTAAAAATAATGCGGAAATTTTTACAATGGCCAAGATGTATAGAAATAATGTTTCAGAATCCGTTGAAAACTGAAGAAGTTACACACGAAATGTTTTTTTCTCCGAATTGGATTTAAAGGTCAAACGAAAGTTTTACAAAGCAAAACCCAGGTGATGGAGGTCCCTAGTGTAATATAAATTTTAAAATATTTGAAGAACAACAACAAAGGCATAGTGGCCTATTATTGCGTAGTTAGTTAATACATATAGCACACTTAAAGAAAAAAACTTTCAAAATTTCATTTTTGAGGGATTTCTTACATACTAAAGAAAAATTGATACAGAAAAATGTGCGAAGTTAAACTGTTCAAGCAGCAGTGGCTAATTAATATATGTATGTAATATGTAAATTATAGGTATTATATATTACATATATTATGTAAAAATTAATATGCAGTGTGTGTGTGTGTGTGTGTGTGTGTGTGTGTGTGTGTATCACTGAGGTAAGAGTTTCAGGGTTTTTTGTTTCACCTCACAATCACCCCTGATATCTGTTCGAGCATGCTATCATTTACAGCACACAAAGCAGCAAAGTTGCCAGCAATGGAGCCAAACAGAGATAGCTTAAGAATCTGAATCTATTCAGATTTTTAGATCTGTGTGCTAGTTGAAGTAAACCATTGCTTATTCATAGCACCAGCACTAGCCATTTTTCATCCGCATACAGATATAAGCCACAAATTCCAGTGCATCAGAGAACATTGTAGAAATCAGTGGGAAACTAATTCTTAGAAAAAATTATTCTTCACAATTACATGAAAGGCACAAATGGATATAGTTATACAGATACTGTATTTCCATTGTTTCATGTAGATCTGATTTAGCTTCAGTTGCTAAATCAGATCTACATGGGAAAACATATTCAAATGTCAATTCATGGAACTTGGGTGGCGTTAACAGTAGCATGCTGAAATGGAAATCAGGAGATGCAATTTCGATTCTTGCTCCAGGGAGATGCAATTTCAAACGACTGTGCTGATGATATTCAAATGTCTATTCATGTTACAAACTTTTTTTACAGTATAATTATTGTACTTCATTGAACAGTTTTTTCGCTTCTAGTTAAGTTAGTGAGCTTAAGCAATAGTTTTTGTAAAGGATTTTAAATAGGCATATGCATTATGTTACCATGCATTTATTTTTTTCACAAATTATTGTATTTTCTGTGTATAGAGATCACGTTAACGCAGGCATATTTCACACACAGAAAATGGAAATTACTTCCTAAAAAGAAATTGGAAATATTTTTACTGCTTCAAAAATGATTCATCCTGATTTTAAAACCGAACTCTATGGGTTGTTTTTTTTAATTATCTAATTACTATTAATTTTTTCCTTGGCTGTTCAACACTGCAGTTGCTCCAAGAAACATAATTCCTTCCTTGTTCCCTATCTCAGCTCTGAGTCTCTTCTTGGATTTCATATATCCCGTACTGCAGGAAAACACGATCCCAAAGGCCCAAGGCATGTATGGAAAAAATGCATTATCTATGTCATAACTTGGGAGGAGAAATTCCAGTTTGTGCCATGCCCAGTATGACTTGTACACAAGCCCAAATGAAATGAAGGGGAAGGCAGGGGTGCAGAAATTTTTCAGGGCCCAATATTTCTTCAGAACACAATTTTTTTTGTCTGAAATTTCCCCCAAAACTGTAGTGGATTTTCATACAAGTTTTAGTGATTTTTGCAGTATATGTTGATGATTAAGAACTATCCTTAAAGCCTATTACTTAAAAATTTGAAAAACAATATTTACTTCAATGAATAAATAAAAAACAATCTTACATTAATGGGTGACATCAGTTGTCACCAAGAAATGGCAGCCTTCCCGTCTCTTTGTAAAGGCTGTCGATCACCTTTGACGTCTTCATACACCTTGAGACGAAGTGCTGAAGAAAACCATGTGAAATAGTATCTTCCACCATGAAAATGCCTGTCCAAGGATTCTTTTAAAAGTTGTGAAGCCTTATGAACAAGAGGTCCATTCCAAGAAATAAAGACTTCATTAAAAAGGGTGTCGAACTGGATGTTCCAATTGTGTAGGTGGTTGCCAATTACAGATCCAACTGATTCACAAACAGCTTCACTACAGATTTTATAACAGTTTTCAAGAATGTAAATTATTTTGGGGATGTGAGCATATACTTCTGGGTTAGTAAATGCTTCTTTTATTACTGTGATATCCTGGATGAGATGATTAAGTTTGATTTTTGATTTTCTTCAGAAGTATCAAGTACTTTTTTAAAAAAAAGAAAACTGTGTTTAAAAGGTCGTTTTTCATAATATTTTATTTTTTTATTTTATGCCCGGGCAAAACTTTCCCTCGAACCTGGTTCGCACGTTCGGCCATGTTCTGCACCCCTGGGGAAGGCAACATTTTTTTTTACAGTTCTGAAAGTTTGTGGACAGTGTTGTCAAAAAAGAAATAGCCATTCTGCAACTAAAAATGTGCTGTATTTACACTGTAATGTAATAATATCTTCAGAAAACTTAAAAATCACATACATTGCTGTGGAGTGGGAATCAAACCCTCATCTCCTGATTTCTGTTCGAGCATGCTATTCATTACACTACCCAGGACGAAAAAGTTCCAAGCAACTGTTAAAGCAAAGCAGATGTAGCTTAGAAATGTGAGAACTGGTCAGATTTTCGAAGCTGTCCCATGCTTCCTTGTAGTGTCACCATGACCGTTTCTCACATCCGGGTCAGGCATAGGACACAAGTTTAAGTGCTTCAGAGAACATCATACGTATATTTAGGAAACAAATCTCTCTGAAGAAATAGTTCTTCCCAAATACGTGGAAGGCAATACAAATGTAAGTGTTATCACAGATGTGCCGTATTTTCACTGTTTCCGTGTAGCAATTCCTTCAGGAAACTTGCGGAGATAAAGGTTCGATTCCCGCTCCAGGGCAACACGATTTCAATTTTTCTGAAGGCGTTGCTACGTGGAAATAGTGAAAATACAGCCCACTTATGCCAACAATTATAGTCCTATTGCCTTCCATGTATTTCTGTTATTTTTTCAAGGAGATTCGTTTCCCAGTTATATGTAAGGAAGCACGGGATAGCTTCGACAAGTGCAAAACCTGAAGAGTTCTCAGATTTCTAAGCTGCCTCTGTTTTGCTTCGGTTGTTTGGAACTTTCTTGTCCTGGGTGGTGTAACAGATAGCATGCTCAAATGGAAATCGGGAGTGTGGGTTCGATTCCTGCTGCAGGACAGTGTAATTTTCAAGTTTACTGAAGGAGTTGCTACATGAAAATGGTGACAATAAATACATTTGTGCTAACAATTACATTTTAACTTTATTTTGCTGCCCCGGTGGCGCAGAGGTCTAAGCGATGGCTTCTGATCATTCGTCCGAAAGGGGTCCGGGTTCGAATCCCGGTGAGGCATGGATGTTGTGATTGTCTTACGACACTGGCTCTCTCTCTTCCCTGGAACCAGTGACCCTAAATTTGGGATGGGCGACTGCTTATAGCCCATTGAGTTGCTCACGGTGGTCGTTAAACCTCTAATAAAAAAATTAAAATCTTGATTTCTGATATATAACTTATTGTGTCTTTTTCAAGTTGTTACTTTTTGAAAGAAATTATGATAAATGTTCTTCCTAAATTTTTCTGTCAATCCTTTCTTTTCTTTTTCTAATTTTATAGTATTTCAGGGTCATGATTGTGTTCATCCTATTTTATGGTGGTTGTTATGGTGACTGTTTTTTGTTTTTAAATATAGGTTCCAAAATATATATCATCCAGGTGGCAGAAAGCTCCGCATCTTACTGAAGCTGGAAGACTAAAAATTTCAAAGTATATTTTTCATTTCTGTGTTTTTGAAACTTTGAATGTTTCTCTGAAGAATTGATGAATTCTGAGTGCAGGGCAACGTGCATATTTATTCTGTTGTGTCTGCAACTGTGCATGTGATACAATGTTTTTTTTTTTATATGATACCCCCGTAGCAGAAGCGCAGTAATGGGCGACATAAGTCGCAGATTTTATTTTGGTCCTGCAGACAAAAATGCCATCCTCAGAACCCTATCAACTCTTTTCTCCTGATCATGAACGTCAGATTTTCATCTTTCGTCGGAATTCCGTCTTTCAAAACTTTCAGAAAATGGAAGTTAGACGGAATTAAAATTTCTCTTGTAATGTTAATTTTTCTTTTCTCGCGATGTTTCCTTTTTACGGTTTTGTTGTGAAATATAATTTTATTGCCTAAATGCCTGTGTTGCAGTTTGAAAACTCAGGCAACAATTTCTGAAAACGGAAGTCAGAGGCTGTCCTGTAATTTTAAATTCTTTTTCTCGCAATGTTCTTTCTGCCCTGTATGGTTGTTAAGTATATTGTTTTATTATGTAAAATGGAGTAAAATTTTCCAAAAGCAAAAGTTGGACATAGTGAAAATTTCTTCCATAATCATAAAATCAAAAAATTGTGGCAACGAACGTAAAGGCAGGTGAAATTTCTCCCGAATTTGTTTGTGTGTGTGTGTGCATTTTTGTTTTTCTTCGCGATGTGTTATGTGTTCCCTGCGCTGTAGTACTGTTTATTAATCATTTATTCATCATTTAACTACATAAATATTTGTATTTAATTTCAAAAATGGAGAAAAATATTTTGAAAACGGTAGTAAGATTTCTTTCATAATCTTTTTTTTTTTTCCTCTCTCTCTCTAGAGATGTTGTCTTTGCCCTGTATTGTTGTAAATATCATCTTATTCCATAAATGTGTTTTTGATTCTAATCATCATTGCAATTGTTGCAGAATCCAGGTAAGGCATATGTTTGGTTTATAAGGCAGAAGAAATGTAAGGACACACACACACACACACACACACACACACACATTTTGTGGAAGCAACTTGAGTGACATCGGCAGCATCTGTGTTGAATGTTGCACCACGGAACTTCTCCTTCATTGTTGGAAACAACCGGAGATCGGACAGGGTGAGGTCAGCACTGTAAGCAGGCTGTGGCATGATTTTAATACTGAATTTCATGAGAAACTGTTGAACACAAGCAGCTACATGTGGGTGGGCGTTAGCATGGTGTATGGTCCATGTGCCCACCAGTTCCGGTTACTTAATCGATGTGTCCTCGCAGATGCTTCAAGACCGAAATGCAATACTCAGGACTGACAGTAATTTGTGGAGAAACGACATGCTGGTAGACTACACCCAAAGAAAATTATCATAATGACTTTCCCAGCTGATTTGGTTTGGTGGACTTTTTCCATAGCAGGCAAACCTATGTGTTTCCAGACACTCGTTGCGTGCTTGGTGAGGAGGGTTGAAATAGTGGACCCTTGTTTCATTGGCAGTTATTACTGTGTTTAGAAAGTTTTCTTTCCTTTGCAATAATTGGTTTGCACTCATGTCACACCTGAATTCTGGCTAACAATTATTCTCTCATCAGGTGATGAGGTACCTATCTGGAACACACATGATGCAGCAGTAATTTGTCGCATAGAATGCAGAATACCAACATTTTTGAAATATTAATTGATGCTGCTATGTCTTTACACGTCACTCGTCGATCTTCTTGCAGGATTGCCCAAACAGTGTTAACAATACGCTCCGTAATTCAACACTTTCAGGTTGCCCAGGCCTAGGAGCGAATTTTGCTGACAAATGCCTTTTTTTTTATCATTAACTCACCCAAACATTTATCTTTGTAAGCTTTTTTCATTAAATCAACTGTTTCTGGAGCCGTTTTACCCAAATGACAGCAAAATGTTTTTGCATAACGCATTTCACTTCTTAACCCTGAATCACTCACCTCCATAGCTGTGTGGTGAAATGCAGACATACCTTAAGTAACACTTTCAGGTTGCCCAGGCCTAGGAGCGAATTTTGCTGACAAATGCCTTTTTTATCATTAACTCACCCAAACATTTATCTTTGTAAGCTTTTTCATTAAATCAACTGTTTCTGGAGCCGTTTTACCCAAATGACAGCAAAATGTTTTTGCACAACGCATTTCACTTCTTAACCCTGAATCACTCACCTCCATAGCTGTGTGGTGAAATGCAGACATACCTTAAGTAACTGCGCAATAACAAAACCAGAATACTCGTTCTTCAAATGTGATGATATTAAAATACAGTTGAAATACAGATGATATACAGTTGAAATGGCCATACACAGCATATTTCTTCGCTCTTTTGAGAAACACATGTCTGCCTGACTTATTCTGCCAGATGACACATTTAAGCAATTTCGTTCATAACTGTAAATTTAAAACTTCAAGCCTACATGGAACAAATCAAAATACGTCATTACTCTTCACTTTCATCGTTAAAATATTAATAGACAACAGAACAAAATGCATTACTTTCAGCATAAATGTAAAAATAACCTTGCTTATAAACAATTTCGTTCGAAACTGTACATTTAACAGCTAGCTAGTCAGATGTTTTTAGAAATGTGAGCAAAATTGTGTTGCCATTGCTAATATCTCAAGGGGGGGGGGAACTTTTTTTTTCAAATTTCAATTACTTTGAAAATCTACCTGCATATTTATATTTATTGCAGTCACCTTACAACTTATATGAAGTCACTGTTGCTTCAGTGAAAATGAATGTTGGTAATTTGATTTTGACTAAAAAAACACTTATATGACGTTACCGCTGCTTCGGTGAAAACGAATGTTGGTAATTTGATTTTGACTCAAAAAACCTTGACATTCGATACGTCAAATGTTAATATAAATGTTTAAATGCAAAGCATATTATTATGTTATAGCTCTTTTTACGTGATGTTTTTAAAAGTTTTTTTTTTTTGTTAAATAAATTTAGAACAGATTAAAAAACCTTGACATTCGATATGTCAAACAATACTAAATGTTTAAATGCAAAGCATATTATGATATAGTGCTTTTTACTTGATTTTTAAGGTTTTTTGTTAAATAAATTCAGAACAAAATATATACTGAGTAGGTCAACTCAAGTCATTCAAAACTTAGGGCAGGGCTTCAGTTGTTGGGCAACAATGGCTCGATGATTGCAACACGTCCTAGCATTATCAAAGCTGGGTTATTTAAAAAAAACATTTCGACACACTTAAAGTTATCGTAGGAAAAAATCCTTTCTTAGTGCTCCTCTATTTTGTAAAAGAAACATTCCTGCCAAATATGAAAGTTCTAAGTTCAGTAGTTTCTGAGATACTAACTGTGATGAGTCAGTGAGGGCTTTCAGTTTTATATGTACAGATTGCATTAGCTTAGCAAATGTTGTAGCAAAATTAAAAAAATAAGTAGCTAAATATTTTAGTAGCTTGCCAGAAACAATTTTGCTTAGGTCAGTGTAAAACTTATATGATTAATTTTAACTTTTTCTTTCAAATTTAAGACTTGCCAAAAAACTTTTGATTATTTCTGTAAAGAAAAACTTACAGAAAATGAATTTGAATTTTGTTGTGTGAAAGAAGGGTCATTCCATGTCAAATCACCCAGCATTTTCACAAGATGTCACCCACTCATCTCAGATTTTTGTGAAAATTGGTACAAAGTATTATACTGGTCAGATACGAAACCTGTGAAAATTTTAGGTCAGTTGGTCCAGTGAGTAGATCTTGAGTAATGCCACTTTAAAAATTGGATAGCTCTGCCTTCAAAGTTTTCACAACTATACTATAGGACAAAAAAATTCATAACTTCTAAATATTTTCACGTGTGTATTCGGGAGGTTAAAATTCAGAGTGGAATGGCGGGATACCCGCCGAAATAAAGTTGTTAGGTGGGAGCCTCCCGCCTTACAAATTTTTAAAAAAACATATATAAATCTAAAATTTTGGGTCCGTTTTTGGACCACTCGCAAAATTCACGCGTTAAAAGCGTATCCTTCGTAAAAAATTTGTGCATTGAAATATTTTAAAATTTTCGTGCGTTCCGAAAGTTGCAATTGAATACATACAGTAGCGAATAAAAGTATTTGGCGAAACACTTTTTTGACCATAATATTTTTTCTGCTGGACCAAATTAGGGCATTTTGGGATATGATATGTGTTATTCAGTTGTAAACATGACCCATATGCAGATGGATCGGAAACCTTAACACAGATCAGGTACCGAGCTTAATCACAAAGATCATACAAATTGACCAACAGAGTAGGTGTATTTCACATTCATTTAATGCAACAATAACAGGAAACAAATACGAGAAAACGACAAAACAATAACTAATACTTAGTGGGTTAACCACGAGACTTAATAACAGCTGCACAACGAGCCGGCATAGAGTCCACTAGCTTCTCGACGGTGACCTGCGGAATTCGCGCCCATTCTGCAGACAGCTGGTCGAACTTCTGGGCCCTATTCCGGCAGGTTTTCTTCGCACATCGTCTCTCCAGCTCCTCCCACATGTGCTCGATGGGATTAAGTTCTGGAGATTGGCTTGTCCAGTCTAGAAGTGTGACCTGTTGCTGCTGGAAGGCTGCCTTCGCTACTCTGGAGGTGTGCTTCGGGTCGTTGTCTTGCTGCATGATCCATCCGTGTAGCATGTTCTGGTTTGCCCATGGGAAGACATCATTGATGAACATGTTCGTGTAGCTCTGGCCGGTCATTATTCCATCAATCTTGATGATGTGGCCCATTCCATTGCGAGAGAAGGCGCCGTAAACCATGAGCAATTCTCCTCCGTGCTTGGCAGTCAGCTGAATGAACTGGGGGTTGAATCTCTGGCCACACGGACGTCGTACGTATCGGATGCCATCACTTCCGAACAAGTTGAACTTGCTCTCGTCCGTGGAAAGCACCTTACTCCAGTCCGCAGCGGTCCAGTGTCGATGATGGCGCGCGAACGCTACTCTGGCTCGTCGTTTCTTGGCGGGGCGTCTTCCATTCAACCCACCAGCAATGAGACAATGGGAGATGGTGCTTCGGCTGACGTTCAGGTCGTCGCTGTCGCGGAATTCTGTGGTGATGTCCACATCAGTCAAGGTGGGATCAGCACGAGATCGATGGAGGATGCATCTATCCTGACACAACGTAGTGGAACAAGGCCTACCACAATGCGGACTGTTCTCGACGGTCCCAGTCTTCTTATAACGTTGCAGGATAGCTGAAATGGACTGGTGTTGGATCTTCAGGGCTGTCGCAATGTCGGTGACGCGCATTCTGCATTCCATCATGTTCACGGCCGCCTGGCGAGCTCCAACAGGGATCTCCGCCTTTTTACCCATTTCTGAGAACCTAAGATTGACTTATTATCATACTGCACATCACAAAACCCACAAAAATCACAAGAAAAACATTAATACATGCAGCAAACAAATGGGTAATAATTGGCGACTCTTGAATATGGCCCATTTCGAACGACAAATTTGTTTTGCACGAAATACAAACTACGCAGCATTGTAACCCACGAATCAGCACATATGATATCCCAAAATGACCCGATTTGGTCCAGCAGAAAAAAATTATGGTCAAAAAAGTGTTTCGCCAAATACTTTTGTTCGCTACTGTAGTTCAGGTCAAAAACATAATCAGTTTATGGACACGTGAATCGACTTCCACATGTAGTCGCATGAGCAGTTCATTTTGCAAATCGCGGACTGTTACGAATCGGGCATGAGATTCTTCTTCGGATTCGCCGGATTCTGCCTTTTTCGCCACATTTCAGTTACTCTAGATTGATGCAAAAAAAAAAACTGAAGTAAATGTTTTATTTTTGGAAGATTAGTGTATGGGGAGGGGGAGGTCGTTTTCTATCTGGGGTACGGTATTTCGTTTTTCAGAACTTCTGTAAATGAAAGTTTAAATGAAGTGAAAATCGTAATTTCTTTTTCTCGCGAAGTTTCCTCTGTCCAGTATTGTTATTAAATATCAATTTATTGCATAAATGTTTGTATTTCAGCTTCCAATAACAGAAGTTCGACGGAGCAAAAATTTCCTTGTAGTCTCTAGGCATGAGTTTCTTTCGCGGATTCAAGGAACTTTGACTTTGTCATCATTTGTGTCGTTCTCGAGAATGATGCAAAACTGAAGATAATTTTTTCAAGGGTGGAGGTTTGGTGTGTGTGTGTGTAGCAGTGGAAGGGGGGGGGGTTCCGGCTGGGGGCGGAATTTCGTCTTTCAAAACTTTAGAAAATAGAAGTTGGAGGAACTGCAGATTTAATCTGTAATTGTAATTTGTTTTTCCCTGCGATATTCCCTCTGCTCAGTATTATTGTAAAATATAATTTTGTTCGATAACTGATTGTGTTTCAGCTTGAAAATGGAGGAAACATTTTGGAAAACAGAAGTCGGACATAGCGAAGATTTTTTCATAATCGTAATTTTTTTTCCCACAATGTTCCCACTGTCCTAAATGATTGTTAAATGTTATTTTCCCTCCATAAATAGTTGCAAAGGGAAAAACTGGACACTCGTATCAGAAGAATGGTTGAATCAACCAAGTCTCAATTATGTGAACTGTAAGCATCTCATAGATAGTATTCAAGGAGGTATTTCTTTTTCAGAGCTGAAGAGAAACTTTTTGAAAAATAATAAATTAAGTTGACCCTTGTAATACTAAACTTGCACATCACAATGTCCAGTGAAGGTTTATATGATTGAGACAGACTGCAGATTTCCTTCTGCCACAATGGAACTCTTTTTGAAGTTTGAGTGTGTAGAATCTGAATCTGTGAGGCAACACACACACGCATGTTTCTATACAGTCTTTCAAAAGCCTGGCAGACCAGTTTTGTTTTTTCTCGAAAATTAATGAAGATGCAGTTATAGAATATTCACTATTCAAACATAGCTGTAAAAAATGAAGAGTATATGTGCCAATGTCCAAAGTTTTCTTGGAGTTTTATAAGCAACCGTCTGTACACATTTCCATTAGTGTCAAATGTTTCTTTTGCAAGTAAGTCTTGTGTTGCGTTTAACATATGTACCATGTGAACGTAGCTTTAGCACACAAAACAGAATGCCGTAAAAAAATTAAGAGATTCACTGAGCAACGGAAATCTTAATGCATATTTCTGAAGTTGGGCCAGATAAACCCTCAGAAATAAAGCAACAGCTGATCAAAGCTTGCTAACTGTAGCAAGGAATGAAAGACAGACATATACAGGGTGATCAGAATCAACCGCACAATAAGCCTACCGGACGATTCCTCGTGGAGAAAGAAGCCAAAAACCGATGTCCGATTGGACATCACATTCCGGAGATATACGCGCCGAAAGTTTCGTAACGTAACATCCGGTAACGCACATGCTCATTGAAGAGCGACGTGGATAAGTTATACAGATGCATGTATCACAAGACAATCAAGCTGCCCAGTGGCGCAGTGGTCTAAGGCGCTGACTTCTGATCATTTGTATGGAAGGGATTAAAGATTAAAATTGGTGATTTTTTCGAGTGGCCATTGGCCAGTGGGTGAACAAAATGTAGTGGCCACTTTCCTTACGGCTATTTCGTGTTGTATTACTTGTATACACATTTTATCACTGCACTGTATACCTTTTATTTATTTAGACAGTTAAATTTAAGCAGCTTAGTAGTTACGAGGGCACACTGTCTATTGTCCAGTGCAATTAAATGAATAAATATAATCTTAAAAGTTATATTTTTCTTCAACCACATCAACCAAATTTTCTAGACAGTTTTTATTGGAAAGATAATTTAATCATTTTTATTTGGTCTCTCGCTATGTTCACAAAAAAAAATCTCTCAATCTCTCCACCATAAATTGATAGCAGTGGATGGGTCAAAATTTTCAAGCAGTACTTACTTTTGCTTACTTTATTTAATTTGCTGTATTTTCTAAAGTCATTCTTTGCATGAGCATTGTCTTGTCATCAAGAACATTGCCCACAATGCTTGCATTCTCATAACTTCTGCATTGCTTGGCATAACAGTCAGCAGTATTGAGTATTTCAACAATTTGTGCTATAACCTTCATGTACTAAAATTGCTTGTTTTTAGTTTCTCTAGCAGTTTTAGTGAGTTATTGATGGTCAAAAATGTTAAACATTATGTTTCGAAGCTGCTTCCATTCTGCTAAATTTTTCTTTTCATTCCATTTATTTTTGGTTAGGTTCTTCTTGATGTCAAAATGAAAACTGGCTGTATAGTTTTCAAAAATGAATTTCATATCTTATAGCTGAATCATTTTGTGGTACAGCTGAGATTGGGAGAAATGTGATACCAACCTGGTCACTTTATTTTACAGACTCACAAAGATTCCTGACCACTAAGAGAAAATATTCAGTAATTTTCTGGGTTGTTCTAAAAATATTACATTGAAAACATTGATAAATTTAAACCTTCACAAGTGTTGAAAAAATAGTCATGAAGAAATAAGAACACTTGCAGAGTATCCTGATTCCATCAGATTCAGTCTAGTTTTCGAACCTAGCGTCAGCTTTTTTTTTTTTTATTTTCAGAAAACGTTCAGTTTTTTGTAGAATTTTAATGATTTGTCCTTTTTCCTGTTTGCCCACCACAGACCTTCCGAATACTACGAATTCCCCATAGTCACTACAAAAATCGTCGATCGCTGTGGAGTACAGGAAACATCGAATATACTACGGAAATAAAAAATCTGGTTTTCGGGTTGTTTTTTTTTTTTTTTTTTTTACTTCAGAAAACATTGTTTTGGTAAAATTTTAATAATTTGTCATTTTTTCTTGTTTGCCCACCTCAGACCTTCCAAATGCTATGAATTCTTCACAGTCACTACGGAATGCGTCGATCGCTGCGGAGTACGGATCGAATATACTACGGAAATAAAAAATCTGGTTTTCGGTTTTTTTTCCCCCTTCAGAAAACATTGTTTTGGTAGAATTTTAATGATTTGTCATTTTTCCCTGTTTGCCCACCTCAGATCTTCCAAATGCTATGAATTCTCCATAGTCACTACGGAAATCGTCGATCGCTACGGAATACGGGAAACATCAAATATACTACGGAAATAAAAAATCTATGAAGTAATGTTATTCAATCATTTGTTCAAAGTTTATTTTCATGTTTTCAAAGTTCTAATATTCATCAAACATTTTTGGGACTGTTTATTGGATGTTTTTAATGTTGCGACATTTGTACTATATAATTTGAGCGTCTTTCATGCCGTTCGTCGCCTGAAAATGATTGTTTTAACACGGATAAAAATGTTCCGTAGTTTTCTAAATTTCGAATTTTTTTTACCCCAAGATGCACTTTCTTTTCACTTTCTGTTTATATTCTTATGTTATATTTTTTTCTGATTATGTTTCTCGTTTTTAATAGCTTCAGTAATAGTGAAAAAGAACAACTTCTTATTTTAAAAGTTTTTTCTAGTGAAGCGCAGTTTTTGTTATTTCTAACAGCCTGTTCTTCGAAACCAATCAAGACGGAAAGTGTTTTTTTCTTTTCCGCTTTTTTAAAGCTAAATTAAATTTCAAATGCGATACTTATTCCGCCCGTGATAGAATCGGCCTTTTCCGTGACCCGTAAAAATAACTATCCCGCCAGAGTGAACAATATAGTACTGATTTTTTATATATAATTTCACTGAAAAACTTGTGTTTACGCATTCCTTAGTAACATTTTACTGTATTAAGGGGCAGACAAGAGTTTTTTTTTTTTTTAAAGCCAACTCCACACGTGCTAAGGAAACACGACTCTGCATGGAATGAAAGACGGCGCGCGGCGCGGAAAGTGAGGTCCTGATTTCTTTTCGTAAACAAAAGGAAAAATGCTTGCCCGTTTTATTTGATGATAAGCAAGATGTGCCTAAGCAATGGGAAATCGTGCATTTTCAGAGAAACCAAACTTTAAAAAACGAGCTGCTGAAGACGAGTTGTGATGACACAGTTCCATCTAAAGCCACAGGTGTCCATTCCGATATGGTTGCTTTGTGCACCAACTTAAGTGAAAAAACAAACAGCCGCCCCCGTTCTTGAAGAGTGAATAAATAGATTGTATGTACCCACTTATTTGCGGAGGAAAGGGCTGTTTTTCACCACGCGCGAGTTAGATGATTTGAAAATGCATTTCCTATAACAGGAGTGTTTTAAAAATGCAAATTAATTCTTTAGCAATGAAAAAAGGCAAATTTTCGAGCGTGGCGACTAAAGTTACCTTTTCTACTGGACATATTTTATTCAGTCGCCACGTGGCGAGTGGCGACCGCTAATTTTAATCTTTAGAAGGGATCCAGGTTCGAATCCCGGTGAAGCATTGATGTTCTGTTTGTCCTATGGCACTGACTCTCTCCCTTCCCTGGAACCAGTGGTCCTAAATTCAGGACGGGCAACTACTTATAGCCCACTAAGTTGCTCATGGTAGTCGTTAAACCTCCAAAAATTAAAAAAAAATTAAAATGTGGCATGTGATGGGTATGGTATGCAAATTCGAAGGACGTGGGGGCGTGAAACCATCAGTTGTACGCCTGCACGATACAGCAGGTAGGGATAAAAAGGGTTGATGACGGTAGCAGGTAAGCTCATGCTGCGTTGGTACATTTGACAGTAGTGTGGGTAGCAATATGTCGTACAGTTTGAGAGAGTATTGTTACATGTATCTCCTAGTGGGGGAATGCCATGGTTCAGCATTGCATGCAGCAAGGGCCTACAGTGAGCGATATCCAGCATGACGGCACTCGGATGCCCAGGTCATATGGTGGCTTGACGCTCGAATACGTGTCACAGGCAATGTCGCACCACGTCCAAGTGTAGACAGTGGCGCTGGACCCTCTGTGAGAACACCATCCCTCGAGGAAGCAATACTAGAGTTCATAGAGGAGGAGCCAATGACCAGCAGCCGTGCGATCGGGCGACTGTTCGGCGCGCACCAAAGTGTACTGTACTTGCCGCTCTACACGACAAAGACCTGCATCCATATCACATCACACGGGTGCAAGGCCTATTACTGCAGGATTATCCTCGAAGACAGGCATACTGCGAGTGGCTGTTACAGCAACATGCTGCTGATAATAGTTTCATTCGCTGAATCTTGTGGACTGATGAAGCAAGGTTTACATGGCAGGGTATCTGCAACACCCATAATAGTCATGTTCGGGCATTGGACATTCCGCACGCAACACATGAACACGCTCACCAGGTCTGGTGGGGTGTTAATATCTGGTGTGGTATTGTGGGCGATATCCTAGTGGGACCATATCTTCTTCTCGAACATGTCACAGCTGCCAACTACATGATGTTCCTACGTGATGTTCTGCCGGTCTTACTGGAAAACGTACCATTTCAGGAATCTATGGTTCCAGCCTGATGGAGCACCGGCGCATTACGCTGCAAATGTTTGCCAGTGGCTGGATAAGGAATATCCCGGTCGATGGCTTGGCCGGGGTGGTCCTGTCGCATGGCCCGCTAGATCGCCGGATCTTAGCCCATTGGACTTCTTCCTCTGGGGTCATCTAAAGGAACTGGTATATCGACGGCCTGTCAACAGCCTGCACGTCCTAGTGGCCACTTTACATGCTGCTCTCACTACTGTAATCCCTGCTATGCTGCAATGCGTGCAGATGTATATTCCTCCGCGGGCTGCCGCCTGTTCCGCACTACAAGGTGGTCATTTTGAACACATGTTGTAATCTGACACAAATCCACGTATTTTGTCATTTGTGTTGTTGTGGTACACATCAATAAATTACATGTTTTCTGTCAAAGTGATTAGGTAAGTTATTTCTAACATCTGTATTCTTACCGGAAGTGACGTTACAAACTTTCGGTGTGTATATCTCCAGAATGTGATGTCTGATGGGACAACGGTTTTCGGCTTCTTTCTCCACGAGGAATCGTGCATTCGATTCTGATCACCCTGTATACTTCAGGCACAATTTTATGATATCAATGTACTGCAAAATGCACAACTCTAGTTTTGTAAAATGAATCATGGTAATTTGTATTAGATTGAATGAAGTAAATTTTTTTATCTGATTCACCTGTTTGTTTTAAAGATCAAGTATTGCATATATTCTTTGAAAAATTACTACTGTTTTCCCAGAGTCTTTAAATATTATTAAGTCACATATTCAAAACTCCCCACCTGTAGTTTTCAATTCCCTCCATTTACAGACACAAGTGGGGGGACCCCCTTCCATTTCAAATTTGAATTTTAAACCCTGGTATTATAACATAACTTTTCAGCAGGGAAAAAATATACATTGAGCAGTTCGTAATTTTTGCAAGGAAAGATAAATCAATCCAAAACGACGTGTTTATTTATGGGATATTCCAACATATTACCCAATTTTTTAATTAAGTGGTTGCTAGACCATTTTATACACCCCCTCCCAGTTTAACCCTATTGGTGAGTAGCTCAAAACAATTTAGTTTTATCTGCCACCATCTTGGATATAGGTTCATTCATCATGAAGTTCACATGCCATTACGTGACCACAAGGTTCTTCATAAAGACGCTTTGACGTCTTTAAGTTTTCTGTTTTACACATTATATAAAGTGGGCACCGTCTGCGCCAATGCATTAAATTACTCAATTAAGATACAATTCAGTTAAAAGTCTGAAAAATGTTCCTTACGGAAGTGCACGTTCAGTCCCACATCAGTAGTTTATTAAGAGCAGGATTATAACTTTTGACCAAGAGGCTCTCAATAAACCACCGATGTAGGACTGAACACGCACTTCCGTAAGTAACATTTTTAGGACTTTTAACTGAATTGTATCTTAATTGAATAATTTAATGCACCGGCACAGACTGTGCCCACTTTATATAAAGTGTAAAATAGAAAACTTACAGACGTCAAAGCGTCTTTATGAAGAACCTTGTGTCACATAATGGTATGAGAACTTCATGATAGAATCACAAGAAATATTGACACCATTTTGGATTATTTTTTCCTTGCTAAAATTGTGAATCGCCCAAAGTATTTTTTTACCCTGCTGAAAAGTTACGTTATACATGAAAATATTTTTAGCAAAATTGTTTTGTTTAATAAAAATGTGGATTTATTTTTTAAGCATATAGTACATAAACAAGGAGAAATATTCTACTTTCATATTAAATGTGCAATCAAATAAAGGTAATTTAACCTGTTGGATGCAAAGTTGTAAAAAGGTACAGAGATTTTCTTTAGTTAGTTTTTCATGCAGTGCATGCAAATACTTTTTAAGAAAAAGAAAGAGAAAGGTCCAACATAATTTTTTGTATCAATAATAAAATGCTTGCCATAGTTACTAATGAATGTTGAGCCCTCCTTCCCCAAAAGAAAAATCATTCCTCCTTAAAAGACTTCAAAATACACTTCTATTCCTCACTTGCTATCTATATTTTTGCCGCCTACTGAAATTTCTAGTCATTGTGGATGTTTCTACTTCCTTCAGTTTAGAAAAAAGGTCATGCTTTATCACAGACTGTGAGAAATATTGAGTATTTTACTGATGGTTGTTCAGCATAATATAAAAACTGCAAGAATTTTCCGTACTTGTGCTATCATGAACAGGACTTTTTAGATTGGTAGGGAAGTGGTTATTTTTTACAACAAGCAATAGCAAGTCACCATGTGATGATATTGGTGCAGTTGTAAAAAGGCTAACAACAAAAGCCAGTTTGCAGCGACCTTTAGCTCAACAAATAACATCTGCTGCAACAATGTATAACTTATGCAAAGATAATATAAAAGAAATTACTTTTTCTTTGTGTGTGATCAGCTTAGTTCCCATTTTGAGAAAGCAAAAACTCTTCCTAGTATATGCACAATGCATCACTTTGCACCACTTCCCAGTTTTAGAATTGGTGCTAAGAGATTAAGTTCTGATAAGTATTACAACATTATTTCCGAAATCAGTGTAACTAATTTTCAAGATGAGTTACAGTTACATGCCAACTGCTGCGTAGCATGTGTATATGATTCCTGTTGGTATGTGGGATTTGTTGAAAAGAATAACTATGATGAAGGTAATGTGACTGTTCAATTTGTGCACCCTCATGGGCCTTCTCCATCTTTTTATTAGCCTAATAATGATTGTTGTGAAGTACCTCTGACACACATATTATGTTTGGTTGAGGTAAACACTGACACAGGAAGAACATACAGCCTATCCAATCAGGCTGAAGACCTGGTTCTGTCAAAGTTTTTTTCATATCAAAATCAGTAATTGTGTTTAGTTTTAATTCAAACTGACAGGGAAAAGAATTCATTTATTTCTTATGTAACCAAAGAAAAGATCATTTATAAATCATGCATAAACATATCATTCAATGTCAATAATTCATAAAATGATTTGTTCCATTAGTTTATATTTTTATTATAATTAGTAAGAAATTTAGTCACCTAAATGCAGTTGCTTGTATTCTTAAAAAAAAAAAAAGATTAAGCTTGGCCCTGTTGGTCACATTTTTCGCAATTCACGATTATTTTTAAATGTGGCAGCTGTAAAAAATCTTTGGCAATTTGACTGGCGATTATGAGCACAGCTTTGTAGGCTAGCATTTTGATCAGTTACAGATTGAAATTGGTCAAAATATTAAATTCAACAGTAACAAATATAGTGAGTTGCAAGCACACTCGCAGAAAGAAGGCTATGCATCTAGACAAGTGTTGCTGCTAAAGTTTGTGAATTGCAAACTGTACGATATGCTCTGGTGAGGTTTTTTTTAGTTTTTTTATTTACCTTAAGTACATATGGTTTTTGGTGGTTAAAGTTATTTAAATATAATTCCAATAAGACTTAAAACATATTTTGAAAACAGAAATAAATATTCATCAGTTTCTGTGCATTTCTGAGTGCTTAAATGTTACCATTTTTCACAAATATTTCAGAGCCTGGAACTTCTAAATCAGTTTGACCCACAAAATGAAACTCATGGGTTTTGTTGATTACCAGTAGGGGTATCCTTGGTGAAATAAATAAATAAATTTTGATTTGGTCCCTCTTCTGAGATATGTAACCTTGAAATCTGCAAAAGTTGAAAATTTTGCAGCTTTGAGGGGGAGGAGAAGAAAAGTGGGAATGGGACCAAACACAGACTTAAGTTCTACATAGTAGCCATAATTAACTTATTACATGAAAATTCCCAGCTTGGGGTTCCAACTCCCAGTCATCATAACAGTATCAAAAATGGTGATTCAGATTTCAACGCCATTTTAAGCAAGGTTAAAAAAATATTTCCTATCATTTCTATACATTTTCTATAAGCCGAAAATGTCTTCTTTAAGTTAGTGAAAACCAAAACTTTGGATCTACAATAAGAGGAAAACAGTTGCCTTGTTTCAAAACCATTGTGAGGCCCTATTTTGGCCTGCCGCAGAAAAGAAAAATGAACCTGTATCCAAGATGGTGGCAGATAAAAATAAAATAAAAATTGTTTTGAGCTACTCACCAACAGGGACTGTGCCCACTTTATATAATGTGTAAAGTAGAAAACTTACAGACTTCAAAGCGTCTTGATGAAGAACCTTGTGTCACATAATGATGGTATGTGAACTTCATGATAGAATCACAAGAAATATTGACACGATTTTGGATTATTTTTTTCCTTGCCAAAATTGTGAATCGCCCAAAGTATTTTTTTACCCTGCTGAAAAGTTACGTTATACATGAAAATATTTTTAGCAAAATTGTTTTGTTTAATAAAAATGTGGCCTTATTTTTCCATGTCTTTTTTCACTAAATTAAAAAAAAAATGTTCATTTAATTCTAAAAATGTACAAAAACAAGTTGTTCCAAAATGTATGGATCACACAGATCATTTGATAAAATAAATTATGTGGCTGCAACAGTTAGTTGTGACTTGTGAAGTTATGAATTTTTTTGTCCTACAGTGTAGTTGTGAAAACTCATAGTGTGAAAACTTTAAAGGCAGAGCTGCCCAATTTTTAAAGTGGGATTACTCAAGATGTACTGGACCGACTGACCTAAAATTTTAACAGGTTTCATATCTTACCATTACAGTACTTTGTACCAATTTTCACAAAAATCTGAGATGAACGGGTTACATGCCCTGGGGGATCAGACATGGAATAACCCAAAATGGAAGTGTTTGCCATGTAAACATTAATGTGAGTTGTTCAAGTGTCACCATACTCAGAAAGACAAAGTGTGATTGTTTTGAGAAAGGAAAATAGAAAGTGCAGAGAGTGGTTTTCTATTACAGTTATTCAGTCAGTTGCAGCAGCTCATAGTCACATGGCTCCAGCAAGCACTTAGTGGCACAGAACTTCTTTATCAGCTTCTGTCATTTTTGAAACACACGATTGCGATTACTTTGAATATTAAACATGGGTTTTCTTCAATTTCGTATTTCCCATAGTGCAAGGACAAAAGGAGGTTCATCGAATTTAGTCAGTTTTATTTCTGATTTGACAATATATTTTTTTTTTTTTCAGTCTTGATTGATGAACTCATGAATAAGTGCAGGACCTGCTATACAGATGATGACCATAGATGTATATTTGAGTTAGTATTGTGCTGGTTTTGCTATCAATGTTTTATTTGTGTATATAATTTTTGATATTAAATTTTCTTATAGGACTCCAGATGGTAAACCTGATATTAAGTTTTCATTGTCTGATGATATGATGAAACTAAAAGATGAGGCAAATGTAGAAATTCCTAAAGAACATAGATTTATGATTTCCAATATTCCAAACCAGACCTTTGTTGTCTTTTCACAAACTGGAGGTAAGAAGTCCTTTGGTGGTTCCTATTAATTTAAAAGAATTCTTGCATTTTCACTTTACAGTGTTATTATTTGTCCTATTTAGGTGTAGTGATTTTCTGTTTTTGAGATGTAGTGATTTTTTTTATTTGTTTGTGTTGTTTGTGAAAGGTGTATGTTACACATCAAGTTCAGTTCTTTGTGTATTGCATTATGCTGAAAAAGTTTTTGCTTATTATGATAGTTTAAGAGGATGTGAAACAAAAGGTATGCTGCCAATGTTTTGGATGCAACTATTTGTGTATGTGTGTGTGTATATATATATATATATATATACAGAAGGCGAGTCGAACGTTTTGCAATATTTGCATAAACGCATGTGCTGCGGCGGGTATGTCGTGTTTAAACTAGTTCAAGTCGTGCTCTGCAGTCAGTCAAAAGGGATATAAAGTGGTAGTCATCGTTCTGTCTGTGGTTTGGATGCCTAAAAGATAAACAGCTCAACCGTCTAATTAGGGAACTTTTGCTTTACAAGTTTGAACTCGGCATAATGCTGCTCAAGCAACACAAAATATTTGTCATGCGAAAGGGGAAGGTTCTGTGGACACAGCACAGCAACCAGATGGTTCAAGAAATTTCGCTCAGGTGACAGAAACCTTGACGGTCTGCCAAGGTCAGGTAGGCAGTGAACCGCAAATTCAGAGGCTGTACGTTAAGCTGTAGAGGCAAATCCGACAACGAGCACTCTGAGATTATCAGGTAAGCTTGGTGTATCACAGACCACCGTGGTTCGTCACCTTCAGGGCCTCGGCAAGGTCTACAGGAGCTGCTGCATTGTCCCTCACAAACTGACACCTGCTGAAGCAAACCGCCGAGTAGAAGTGTGCATGAAACTCCTAGAAAACCCGTGGGATGTATGTTTCATCAAGAGAATGGTTACGTGCGATGAAAAGTGGGTTTATTTTCGTAATCCTAACACACAATGGCAGTGGTTGAACCCGGGCCAACTTCCTAAAACTGTTGCCAAGCGTGGGCGCTTCGAGCACAAGGTGATGCTTTGCATCTGGTGGAATTTTGAGGGGATAATCCATTACGAATTTGTTCCAGACAGTTGGACCATCAAAGCCAATCTCTACTTTGAACAGCTGGAGCAGATGTATGCCATTTTGGAGAAGTACCTGGCACTGGTAAACAGAAAGCACGCACTCCTACAGCAGGACAAAGCTCGGTATCGTACCGCGAGAATGACCCGAGCAAAACTCCAGGAACTTTAGGTTATCAAACTGATGCCACACCCAGCATATAGTATGGACCTTGCCAGGCTGGATTATTACTTGTTTTGGTGCATGTCCTACTTCCTTCATGGGGTGGCCCTTCAACAACAAGGAGGAGGTGGCAACTAGGGTGAAGACGGGGCAACACGATGGCCTATACTTTGAATGCTAGTCAGCTTTCGTTGTGAAGGTACGTATGAAGACATAAAGTGATCGAAATATAGCAAAACTTTCGACTCACCCTCTGTATATATAAATCACATTCACATTGCTCCAGGATTCTACATAATTAGTGAAATAAAAGAAAAAAAAAGTTTAAACAATTATGTTATGTTCCCTGATTTTGTTATTCAGTTGATATACTAATGTGTTTCTGTCAGCTGCAGAAAATTGTATGCTAAGGAAAATCAGATATCGTGATTATGATCACCTCTGTGTGATACCAAAAAATTTCACTAATCTATCTTTTGAAAACATACATATATCAATTTCTTGAAAATGGATTTCTAATTAAACATTGCCCCTAGCTAACAGGATAATTCTGCCCCAGCAGAAGATGGCAATTATTTATTAAATCCCAAGTATATTTGTCTTCCACCGAAAAATAATTTCTGATTTGTCCTCTGGGAACAGGCGTAACATAGCAAATACAAATTTTCCCCAGCTGAAAATTGAGCATCGCAAAAACTGGGTAATTATTAAAAAAAAAAAAAAAAAATATTAGGCAGCCTTTTGTGGGATTTAAAATTATATATATATATATATGCACACACACACACACACACACACACAGTAGTTGCTCTAGTTTTTTAAAGTTTTTGCCAACCCATTTGCCAAATATAATTTTTCACCAAAGTGTTGTTAGTACAAAAAGGTAATTACCAATATTTTCACCAAAACTTTGCCATCGCCAAAGTGACTCTTTTTTTTTTTTTTTTTTTCAAAAATTGTGAAGAATGCGATCAGCAGCGCGACCCTTGTGTATATATATATATATATACATATATATAGTAAGGTCAGGCGATGCGTAACATCACAGCCTCTCCTTGACAAATGTCAACCCCGCCTTCTCGTGGTGCATCCTGTTCCCACTAAAGGGGCTCTGACGACCGCCAATAGCGGTATAACTATACCATCGGGATTAGAGGAAATGCTATCCCACACTCACCAACCCGCTTGGCCAGCGTGGTGAGTTATGGCCAAACCCCTCCGAAATGACTCCACAACTTAAATCTTGGCCCTCAGTCTCCAGCAGGTGGAATGTATCTGGCCAAGGCAGCGGCCAGTGCGACATGAAAGCTGAGGGTGCTAAGAATCCCCGGAGGACCGGACTAGGCTGCCATCTGATGCTGACCTTGGCTATGTATAATGGACGCTCCCTATCTTCTGATTCAAGGCTTCTTGAATTGGAAGAGGAACTACAAAGGATCAAGTGGGACATCATTGGGCTAAGTGAGGTAAGGAGAAAAGGAGAAGATCTCATTGAACTGAAAAGTGAACATCTCTTCTGCTATTGTAGGACAGATACTGGCAGAACTAGTGGTGTTGGATATATAATAAACAAGAAACTGAAGGATAAAGTTGTAGAAGTTGAAAGTTCCTCTGACAGAGCTGCGCGACTCGTTATCCAACTCTCGAGAAGATACCAGGCTCAGATAATTCAAACTTATGCACCCACCACTAGTCATCCTGAAGAAGAAATTGAAGAATTTTATGAGGAAATTCGTCATCTAAATAATAAAGGTAAGCAGCATTTGAAGATAATTATGGGAGATTTCAATGCAAAAATAGGGCAACGGCAACAGAATGAAACTTCTGTAGGTAAATTCGGTCACGGCAACAGAAACCAGCGTGGAAATACTCTCATTGAGTTTGCAGAGGCAGAAGAGTTTTTCATCTTGAACTCCTTTTTCAAGAAAAAGCCACACAGGAAATGGACATGGAGACATCCAAATGGAACTACGAGTGAAATTGATTTTATTATGTGTAACAAAAAATTCATCATAGAAGACAAGTTTAAATTTGTCATAGAAACAAGTTCAACACCAATCTATGGTCAATACCTGTGTTGAAACAAGTTCAACACAGGTATTGACCATAGATTGGGGAGATGTGAGATGCACCTCAACACTAAACTCGAACGTGGCAAGCTCATAAGACAAACAAAATGTATTGACATAACCAACCTTAAAAAACACCATAGTACCTTCAAGTTGGAACTGAAGAACAGATTCTCTGCTTTAGAAGGCCTAACATTAGAAGAAGTGGATATTTCTGAAGTTAACAGAAAAGTAACCAAAGCTCTTATGGAAACAGCAACAAAATTAGCTGGGTCTAAGAACAAGTTGCATGTGAACAAATTATCAGGAAAAACCAAAATGTTGATGCAAAGAAGAAGAGAGATGAGGACAACTAAAGAAGATGTGACTTCCAAAGTGGAATATATAGAGCTATGCGCAAGACAGTACGAAAGAGTATCACTGAAGACGTAAGGAAATTCAACTGTGAACTAGTGAGGAAAGCAAATGAAAACAACCAAAGCCTAAAGATAGCAAAGGGACATCTCACTAAGGGAAGAAAACAGATTATGGCACTGAGAAAAGAAGGTGGTTTTGTAACAAGAAATAGAGGCGAAATTTTGACAAGAGTGAAAGATTTCTACTCCAAATTATATGAAAGAGATGATACATGTACTCCAGACATCATGAAAGGTACCAGTACCAGAGTTCTTCCAGTCCTCCCAGCAGAAATTGCACATGCAATCAAGAACATGAAGCGGGGGTTAGCTCCTGGAGAAGATGGAATTACTGTAGACATCATACAAGAAGCAAGTGGAGAAATCGAAACAGTACTCGCCCAAATTTTCACTCGATGCTTTAATGAAGAGAAGATTCCTGAGGATTGGAACAATGCTACAATGATCCTGCTACATAAAAAAGGTGACATTCAGGATCTCAGGAACTACAGACCTATCAGCCTCCTATTAGTGGTTTATAAAATCTTCACTAAAGTTCTTTCACACCGCTTGAAGGTGACACTGGACATGGCTCAACCGAGAGAACAAGCTGGATTCAGGAGTAGCTACAGCACAATAGATCATATCCACGTACTGAGAGAACTAATTGAAAGAGCGAGGGAATATGAACTTCCATTGTGCATGGCTTTTATCGATTATGAAAAAGCCTTTGATTTGGTGAAACCATCAGCAGTTACAATGGCTCTGAAATTCTGCGGTATTGAAGGTGCATACATTAATATTATTAATAACATCTATGAAAATGCAAGTGCAAAGATTCGGCTGTTTGAGAATACAGCACACATAAAAGTTGGAAAGGGAGTGAGACAAGGTGACACCATATTTCCGAAGCTCTTTAATGCTACATTGGAGGGTGTCTTTCAGTCACTGAGCTGGGAAAGCAAGGGGATAAAGATTAATGGAGATTATCTAACCCACCTTCGTTTTGCTGATGACGTAGTCATTTTTGCAACTACCCCATCAGAGCTGCAGAGTATGATCCAGGAACTTGCTAACAAGAGTAAAGAAGTGGGATTAAAAATTAACTTTCAGAAGACAAAAGTGATGTTCAATGCTTTTTCAAGAAATGAAGATTTATCAATTGATGGAGAAAAGCTGGAGATAACAGACACGTACGCTTACCTTGGACAGCAGATATCAAGTGAGGGTCACATTGGTGAAGAAATTAATCGGCGTACAAAACTTGCCTGGAGAGCTTTTGGAAGAAACAGCATAATTTTCAAGAGCAATATGCCATTATGTCTTAAAAGAAAAGTGTTTGATCAATGCATCCTTCCAGTGCTTATGTATGGTTCAGAGACGTGGACCTTAACTAAAAGAGACATACAAAGGCTGCAGACAACTCAAAGAAGCATGGAGAGGTGCATGCATGGTGTAACCAGGAGACATAAGAAGAGGAACACGTGGATCCGAAAAATGACGAGAGTGGAAGACATCATGATCAGAGTTAAATCCCTGAAATGGCAATGGGCTGGACATACTGCCAGAAGAACAGACCATAGATGGACAGCCGAAATTTTAGATTGGATTCCAAGGGACAGGAAAAGACCCAGAAGAAGACCACATGGGAAATGGGTGGATGAAATTCGAAAGTATGCGGGAGTGACATGGAGGAGACTGGCACAAGACAGACCGTTGTGGAAGAAACTTGGGGAGACCTTCGTCCAGCAGTGGATTGATAATGGTTGACAATGATGATGATGATGATATATATATAATTATTTAGGTCTGTTGAAATACAAATACTGTATCAGCGGTTGTGCTGGATTTTTTAAAAGTTTTTGCCAACTTATTCACTAAATTTAAAAAAAAAATTTTCTAAAGTATTATAACAATACAAAAAGATAATCACCAAACCTTTTTTCCATCGCCATAATGATTTCTTTTTCACAAATTGCGAAGAATGCAATCGGCAGAGCGAACCCTGCTGTTTTGCTCAAATGTAATAGTTCCAGGAATATGTAATGCAACCTCCAAAATTTTTATGTGATTTAGATTTTTTGGGTACTAGTGAGAAATGAAAATGCCATAAAAATCTTATTTATGAAAAATTAACGTATTGCTAAATAAGATTTTGAACTACATAATGTTTTTAATTGTAAACTTTTTCCCACCCACTTTTTGCTATGTGTGAATATCTAATATTTTGAAGGAATGTAATACTGTATTATATATTCAGAAACTCAACCTACGGATTACGGGAAGCATGGAATATACTGTGGAAATTGAAATCTCGGTGAAATGTTATTAAAAGCATCTGTGGGTTTGTATCAATATGTAGAGATTCTAACATTCATTAAATGTTTTTTGAATTGCTTCTTGGAATTCCAAAAGCATTTAATAAATGTTAATTCAATATCGTGACATTTCTTTAAAATAATTTTTACCTTTTATTGACGTCTTAGATGTTTCTGCTCACTTAATTGTAGCGGAACCAAGTGGGATGCTGTTTTTGCTTTGTTTTGTTTGTGCTAACCGATAAAAGCATGTTGCTGGCTTCTTTTCTAGATGTCAACAGGTATTTCTAATGCTTTCAGTTTTGGATTGTAGTAGCAGCTAGCAGGCTTCTTGTTTATTTAGTTTGGAAATTAGTGTTATTCGTGCTTCAAACAATGAATCTGGAAAGTAAAATTTGTCTTTTCCTGTTACACAAGAGGTAAAACAGTGCAAAAGCAATAAAAAAATTTAAAGATTTATATAGTATTAAATTTCCATGTCTTCAACCATAAAAAATTTCAGCCAATATGGTGTTTTGTACTTTATTGTTCTAAGAACATAAATATCGCTCATCGAGGGCGTCGTCATGTGTTTTTTAAAAAAAACACCAAGAATATGCCCAAGCAAAAGTGAAGTCAAATGATGTTGCATCATTTTTCGCCACTAAAGATGGTGAAGCCATAAAGGCTGAAAGTTAATTTGCTCATTTTTTGATTGAACACAATCTGCCGATATCAGCTGCCGATCACACTAGACCGTTGTTTATGGCAATGTTTCTCAATTCCAAGGTAGCGCAAAATTATAGTAGTGGCCATACAAAAACCACAGCAATCATCACAAGTATGGCTCAAACAACTATGGAAGAAATTATTTCTTCCTTAAATTCACCCTTTGCAGTTAGTACTGATGGAAGCAATGACAGTGATGATATGAAACTGTATCCACTATTAATCACATTTTTTGAGATGGTGAGTGGAAAAATAATTACTTTGCTTGTTTCTCTGTTGGCACGCAATAATAGTACTTTCAGTATTATAAATAGTTAACAGGAATTATCGAGGATAAATTTATTAGGTACATTACCTCTCAAATTTTCGATCTAAACACTAGATCTTCGTCAGGAGTTCTTGCTTCCTTCTACTTCCACAGGTCTGGTGACCAAGCCTGATGGATTTTCCATCCAGCATGGTCATTGATGTTGCCACCTTGTGTCTTGTAAATGTGATTAGAGGAATCCCTGGAAATTTACAAGACACAAGGTGGCAACATCAATGACCATGCTGGATGGAAAATCCATCAGGCTTGGTCACCAGACCTGTGGAAGTAGAAGGAAGCAAGAACTCCTGACGAAGATCTAGTGTTTAGATCGAAAGTTTGAGAGGTAATGTACCTAATAAATTTATCCTCAATAATTCCTGTTAACTATTTATAATACTGAAAGTAATAAGAGGAAGCCATGAAGTCATTAATTACTAGGATAATAGCACTGGCAAAGGAATTTGTAAAGCTGTAAGTGATGAATTTGCCGAAAAAGGTTGCAGTGGCATAATGGTGCATTTGGATCTGATAATGCCAGCTCAATGTTTGGCAAATTCAAAGGTGTGGCATTTTGGAAAGCAACACCCCTCTCTCTCTCTCTCTCTCTCTCCAAAAAAAGAAAAAAAAAGTATATATACGGATGTTCCGTTATCTTACATACAACATAGTGCCTTCACAGGCTGAGGCACTTATTGTGTTGCAGGATTCTCTTTGGAACATACATTGGTTTTTGAGGAAAAACCAAACAAAACAAATGCTGGTGCCACTTGTTTTCCACAGAAAGCCTCCAATTTGTTCAACAGTTTTTAAGCAAAAATTCACTGTTTTATGAATCTATACTTTTATTTTGCCTTTACTCACATTGTGTTTGTTACAGAGCATGTTATACAATTTTATTCATTACTACTAAAAAAACTACTTATTTTTGTAGCCTTAATTACTGAAAAAACAAGATAGTAGTGAAGTTTTTAGCCTTTACTACTGAAAAATTTCTGGGAAGGTTTGTATATTGACACATATTAATTACAACCTAGAAAATCTTATTTTCAGGCCAGTGCAGTATGTGTTTACACCTTCTAGGAAAGAAATCATGAATCTGAGAAAAAGGAAAATACATAGTAATATTGATCACATTTGTATCTTTGTGATACCACAAGAATTTCTTCTCTGGCTTTTGGAGGTGGACATACTGTGTCTTTGGATAGACACACAGATTTAATGCATTTAATATGCACACAGTAATGATTTTATTGCCATTCTTCAAGGCAGGATACAGTAAAGCATAAACTTTTTAATTTCAAGTTAACTAAATATAGTCGAGCATTACAAAATGTTTCACACTGATGACAATTTGTATGCCAACTATTGAGCATGTAAGTTATATTTAACTTAAGTTAGTATTTTGATGGGTGTTGAGTTTAGGAGCAACTTTTTTATTTTAATCTTTTTTCCTGATGGTATCCATATGACACTACCAGAAGTGGATCAAATTGGCCAATATCTTGCAGTATCTAGTAATCTTATATGTAAAACACAAAACATCTGTTTGTTTGAAGCAGCAAAAACTCTCGGAACGCCGAACTGTGGCATCGTGAAATTTGCATAGCTTATTAATACTGGAATTTCCAGGTCAGCGCAACTATTTTAAAATCTCTTTAAGTTGTTCAGTTCGCAAGTTATGAATTAATTAATAAGCTAATCAATAAAGTCAACGTCGTTTTCTACGTCATCGTTATCTGTTCCAAATCTGAAAACATATGACTGCATTCATCGCCGCGATACATCCATAGGTGTTTGTGTTTTTTAAGAACTGTGCATAAAAAAAATGCGAAAACAAACTTTGTGGAATCTTAATGAAATGGGCTGAAATTTTTATTAACACCATGAATTGATAATAAGAGGAGTCACTCAAAATTTCACCGGAATCCGGTCAAAACTTTTAAAAATGGGCATGGAATTTTTAATTCATCGGTAAACAGAAATACACTGGCGTGCAAAAATTAAGGACGAGATGGTTTTTCGAATGTAACGTTGTGCAGAAGTGCTCCACATCGACTCAAATCATACCATAAGATCTCCAAGATATAAGAATATAATGTTCTCCCTAGAGTTTTTTTACAGCTGGGTGGCAAGAAATTTTAGCTGGGTGGTACTTTAAACGATCCCTTCCTTAATCAAAAAAAAAAAAAAAAAAGGATGTTGTTTTGCTTAACATGATTGTACTTATTAATAAATACTTCTGATAAATCATGTTCAACACAGATTTCAGTCATTTTCACCAATATTTATGGTGTATGTGGAAGTAAGTTTTTCACTCTTACTATTATGTGTGTTGTGAAAACATTCATTACAGGAAATTTAGCTGGGCGGCAGAGAAAATAAGCTGGGCGGGCGGCCCAGTAAAAAGGCTCTAGGGAGAACACTGAGAATATGGGACAAGTGAGCAAAACCGTCCAAACAAGGAATCCAAAGGATACAAAGGCACTTTATTGAAAAGGTAGCTTCGACACAACTGGACAGAAAACAGAAACATCCATGTGACAGGCGGCTGCCAAGAAAAATCTAGTCTTTAGTAGGGGATATGATCACCCCTGACTGCGTTGCAGGATTTACAATGTCTGTCCATGCTGAGGATGAGGTTGTCAAGGTGCTGTTGAGGCATTGCGGCCCATTCCTCTTGTAGTGCCAATCACAGCTGCGATATCGTTGCTGGCGGCTGGTGACGTTTTGCCAAGCGTCTCCCAAGAAGGTCCCACACATGTTCGATTGGATTTAGATCCTGGGACCTTCCAATCCATGCGTTGAATATCTTCACTCTCCAACAGCTCTGCGACAGCCACTGTACGATGAGGTGTAGAGTTGTCATCCATGAAGAGGAACTCAGGACCCACAGCACCTCTAAACAGATGCACGTGTGAGGCAGGAGAACCTCAGAACAATAGCGGACACCAGTGACTGAACCTCCTTGGAAGATGTGGAGGTCAGTACGGCCACCAAGCATGATACCGCCCAAAACGAGAACTCGGCCACCTCCAAACCGGTCCCTTTCGATGATGTTGGAGGTGTGATTGCGTGTTCCCTGCTCTCTCCAGATGTGTATATGTCCAGAATCGCTTGTCATACTAAATCGGCTCTTATCCGTAAAGAGAACTCGACCCCATTGCTGATGTGTCCAGTTCTTGTGTTCCTGGCACCACAGAAATTGCCATCTCCGATGAGCAGGCGTTAATGGCACACACCGTACTGGCCGTCGTGCAAATAGACCAGCTTTATGCAGCCTCCTGGCCATGGTAAAACGTGATAACAGACGTCCAGTTGTCTGTTGCATGTGCTTTGCGATTTCTGCCGCGGTCTGCCGTCTGTCTCTTCTCACCTGTAGGACAACATACCGGTCGTTCGCTGCCGTGATTGCTAGTGGACGACCACTGCTAAACTCTTGGACAGCTGTTCTTGTCATTTGAAATGCTTTCCAAGCTCGTGAAACGATGCTGTGAGTGATCTCGAACTCCTCGACCACGCTAGTCACACTTCGACCTTCTTCCAACTTCCTAATGAAGCGACCTCAGGTAAAGTCATCCAGATGTCGTCCACTGGATTGCCTGTTGGCCATATCACACGGTGGCAGCAACTCGACATCGTTCAAACCGATGTACACCGTGCAATAGCTTTCACCGAATTGCTGAGCATACACTGCTCATGTGCTTTATTTATACCCTTCTGTACCGGACCCTAGTCTATCTCCTGAGTGGTCTTTCGGTCCGTTCTGCCTGCTCGTTCCGCTGTTATGCTAATTTCTCCTCTGCATCCTTAATTTTTGCACACGAGTGTATATACACAGAAACGGTTAATAACATTTTGACGGCTAATTTAAAAAGTTATTAACCGATTCATAATTTTCCTATTAACAATTTATGGTGTTCATTGAAATTTCAGCCAGTTTCATAAAATATTCGCAAATATGTTTTTAACTTTTTTTATCCTTTTAATCAATAAAGTCAGCTTCGTTTTCTATGTCATCATTATCTGTTCCAAATCTGAAAGCATGTGACTGCATTCATGGCCGGCGCACATCCACAGGAGTTTGTGTTCTTTGAGAAACTGTGCATGAAAAAATGCAAAAATAAACTGCGAAATCTTAACAAAACGGCCTGAAATTTTTATCAAAACTATGAATTGGTAATAAGAGGAGTCCCTGAAAATTTCACCGGAATCCGGTTAAAACTTTTAAAAATAGGCATTGAATTTTTAATTCATCGGTAAACAGAAATATACAGGGTTTTCATAAACTGTTTTGTCAAAAGAAGAGGGGTGATAGTACCCATCAAGACGAAAAATATTTACAATGGAACCTAGGGTCACATTCCACTCTCAGTGTCAGAAAAGAGTAAAGTTAGATGTCCAAGTTGAACTTTCAACAGTGCAAAGAAAGATAATTAACGACATCATAAGTTGCCCAATCCCATTTATGGAGATCAGGGACAGACTCAAAGTAGATGCTCAAAGTGGCGGCCACATGTACCGTTGCACAATTCACACCGGCGAATGAAAGACTGGCACACCCTCTCGAAGCATCCTGGTGTCGTGTTTATCCTGTCCGCTGCAACAACGATTCTCGCGACGAGATCTTCTACGGAGTCCACAGGCATCTCGTACACCAATGATTTCATGTGCCCTCTGAAGAAGTCCAGAGGGTTTAAGTCTGGTGAGCACGGAGGCCATGGCACAGGTCCGCCACGTCCAATCCATCGTGCGGGATATGTGGCATTCAGGAAGTGTCTACTGCACCTTGATAAGCCAATCAACTGCAACTGTCGATGCTGCGTCTTTTCTTTGGCAATTTGCATACAGTAAATGCTTTGACGGTGATGTTTTGGCGATGTGCTACTTTTCCGGCACGAAAGAAATTACGTCTGAGGTGACAACCTGTGCTTGTTGGACGTATTTCAAAGTTACTATTTTCTGACACTCAGAGTGGAATGCGACCCTAGGTTCCCTTGTAAATATTGTTCGTCTTGATGGGTACTATCGCCGCCCCGGTGGCGCAGTGGTCTAAGGCGTTGGCTTCTGATCATTCGTCCGTAAGGGGTCCGGGTTCGAATCCCGGTCAGGCATGGATGTTGTGTTTGTCTTACGGCACTGGCTCTCTCCCTTCCCTGGAACCAGTGACCCAAAATTAGGGACGGGCGACTGCTTATAGCCCATTGAGTTGCTCACGGTGGTCGTTAAACCTCCAATCAAAAAAAAAAAAAAAAAATGGGTACTATCACCCTTCTTCTTTTGTCAAAACAGTTTACAAACACCCTGTATATGCAGAAACAGTTAATAACATTTTGACGGCTAATTAAAAAAGTTATTTACCGATTCAGGCGAAATTTGGAGGTCATGTTCCTATTGACAATTTATGGTGTTCATTGAAATTTCAGCCAGTTTCATAAAATTTTCACAAATATATGTTTTTAACTTTTTTATCCTTTTAATCAATAAAGTCGGCGGCGTTTTCTACGTCATCGTTATCTGTTCCAAATCTGAAAGCACGTGACTGCATTCATGGCCGCCACTCATTCACGAGAGTTTGTGTTCTTTGAGAAACTGTGCATAAAAAAAAATGTAAAAATGAACTTTACGAAATCGTAATGAAATGGGCTGAAATTTTTATCAACACATGAATCGGTAATAAGAGGAGTCCCTCAAAATTTCACCGGAATCCGGTCAAAACTTTTAAAAATAGGCATGGAATTTTTAATTCATCGGTAAACAGAAATATATACGCAGAAACACGTAATAAAATTTTGACGGCTAATTTAAGAAGTTATTTACTGATTCAGGCATAATTTGGAGGCATGTTCCTATTAACGATTTATGGTGTTCATTAAAATTTCAGCCAGTTTCATGAAATATTCGCAAAGATATGTTTTTAACTTTTTTATCCCAGAGATTCACCCTTCAAAGACGTCTGAAACTGAAAGCGCGGGATGCATTTGATCGTCAATAACAAATTGTTAACGAATTTTGTTCAGTCAGTGTTCTAATGCTGTGTCTCCTGGACGTGTGTTAAATAATTCGTAACGCTTTTGGTCCGTTCAATTTTACAGATTCCATACATTCTGTACCGGGCGAAACCGGGTAGTAAAGCTAGTACCCTCAATAAGTTTGAAATAATTTCAGTGTTTAGTTTATTTCAACAGTCTGTTTTGATTTCCCATGTTCACACATGGCTGATGTGCAAAAAATAGAATGTAAAACATCAATCTCAGCAAAAATATTTTCGCGCCCAATATGATACTGTGAAATTACCTCTTATGGCAATTGACTGGGCTCAAAATTATAAGAATACAGTGGCTTTTTTTCTCCCAAGGAAATCTGCTCGATTTCTGTACTAACTGAATTTTTGCAATATATCTTTATTAATAATCCATCAGGGCTATAATTTCTTTCTTCCCAAAGTTAGCTGAAGTGATGGGTGTGGCCATTCAGACAAGAATGAGATCATACTCACTGCAATTAAACTTATATTAGTATCAGGATATCTAGCTTTTAGTTGCTAAATTATTTGCTCAACACACTGGTAGAAATGATGGTTGCTCTCCTGTACTTTCCATTTTGCATCACATTTTAATTTTGGCACTAGAACACACACTGTTTGTAATTCTTTTAGGGTCTTCCTTCATGTCATTGAGAGCTTCTGTAGCTGCACATACAGAAGTTCATGTACAGAATATTGCTGGTATGTCAGTGTTTTGAGGTTTGAAGGTAGGGGAACTTTTTGTATACAACAGACCACCTCTGATAATATTACTTCAGCACAAGTGAATGAGTGTGCTTGATGTCATGGATTTTAGCAGTTCAAGAGCAAACAGATGGAATTGTGTTTTGGATAACAAAGAACAATTTTACAGTTGTAATTTCAGAGCATCAAAAATGTCCCCAAAATTATTCAATGTTTTATCCAAATGGGATTCCACCAACTCTTATGAGGATCAATTGTCTAATTTTCAAAGACTTGCATGCTTCTTTCAACTGAAACTTATGTGAAAGACTGTTACGATGAAATTTGAAAAGCTGTAAAAGAAATTCTTCCACATTATGTAATACACTTTAAAATATTTCAGAGTAGATTTAAAGGCTAATTCCAGTGCATGTGTCACGCAGTGAAGCTTTATCACTGTTTGTTGTTCCTCCATAATCCTTTGCCCAACACCTGTTGTCTTGCACTGTTGTGCCCCAAAACAAAAATCATTTGTTTTCATTATGGTAGTAAAGTGCATAATTGGTGTTAAAATATATGTGCATCATAATATATTTCATTTTATGTTTATTTCCTTTATAGTTGAAAATGGAGAATCAGGCAATGTGCAAGTGGACTGTACTGCAGGTGAGTTAGAAGAATGAAAATGTGTTAATTTCATTGTTGAATAAGTAATGTAATGCTTTTGAATTGGGTTCATTTATAGAATGGTTCCCAATACTTGAGTTGGTCAGAAACTACTACACTAGATAATGCCATGCCCATTTGCTTGCTCTCATCATGTACAGTATTTTTATTTTTTGAAATGACTGTTAAAAGGGCATTTCATATATTGAAGGAGCAAAAAAGTATTCATAAGAAAAAGCAACATTTATTTTCTTATGAATTCAGTGTGGTAACCTCTCCGGTAGGTAGTAAATAGTGGTCTAACATCTCTCTGTAGGTAGTGGTCTCAGCAGCAGGAAAATTATGGTATTATTTGGAAACATCTAATTAATAGTATGAGGATTGTGGCTTTATTTGAATCTAAATAACATGAATTTTTTAAAATGTAAATCGCTTAAAATTAGTCCATTTTGACTGGAAAATGCTGTTTCTGATGACAGGAAAATTACAGCTTTTTTTTTTTTAATTCAGATTATTTCGGGGTTTCAACTACAAAAAACTTTTTGTGGTGGAAAGATTATGACATTACTTGAACATTTCCTCTGATGAAAAAAGGTTTACAAGATTATTTAAGTGAAAAGTGCGTGGAATTAACTTTAACCAGAAAATGTGATTTCTAGCATCAAAAATTCCTTATTTCAATGCAAACCATTTGAACTCAGTTTTTGACCAGAAAATGCAGTTGAGTGAAATAAGGCTATAGCATTGTTTGAAAGCAAATTCTAGCAGTTGAGAAGATTACAGATTTCTTGGTATTGTGTGAATGGGATGTAATTTTTTTTTTTTAAATCAGTTGAGTCAATTACAGTAGGGTCATTCCATGTCAAATCAACGCAAAACAAAAGGTTTTGACACCCATGGTCTCCGATTTTGATGAAACTTGGTATAACCAATCCCTCCAAGGGGATAAGTAACCCCATAATTTTTTTCCCTCTAGCACTTCTGGTTTTAATTTTACAGCCCTTGAAACTTTTGGAGAATTCTCGTTGTTTACCATTTCCGAGGCCTTCTACTCAAGCTACACTTGCTTACCAAAAAAATTCCATCTCACTCATAAATCATTCAATTTCTTTGAAATTTTACAGCCTTGTCAATGAAAGCATGAAGATTTCAGAAAAAAATATGTTAACACTCTAAATATCTGCTGTACTCCACTAAAAAATTAATAAACTATTTTTAGCCTAATTTTTTCTGTGGAAAACATGGTTTTCTAAAAACGGAATTATCAACATGAGGAATAGTTATAACTCTAACAAATAATTTTTTTTAATGAACCTAGAGACATGTCCCATCATACCCAGCAATAAAACTGATCGCTTTTTTTATTCCTTCGGCACTTTTTTCGGCCATTTTGAAAAAAATGGTTGTGGCAATTTTGAAAAAAAAAACAATAGTTTAATTTATAAACATAATTAAACTGTTGAATATTGGTAACATGTACATAATAAGTTATTTACCTGTAAAAAATAAGTTAGGTACAATTTCTGAACTTCAAGTCCATAACGCTCATTTTCTTTTACGTAGCATAACATCTAAATGTGCAGATTTTTCCTCCATCGACCTCATGCAGTCCTTTGAGAAGTGATAGGTTCTTCCAGATGTTGTCTATGGGATATCAACAACAGCAAGCACATGAGGAACTGGTACTGGGCAGGAATCTTCATGGCTTGGCCAGCAGAATGATGGTGAAGGTCCATTAGGATGAAGAAACTTTACAACAACATCGTCTTCATCTTTATCCACTGTAGACACCATTCCAAAATACCACAAGTGGTCATATTTACATGCAATGTAACACCCAGGGAACAACTCATCTGCAGTTACAACTGATGGGTGACAGCTTTTCAGGTTAAATGTGAGAGATGGTTCCTCATCGGTGCTGATCCTTCTAGCCGCAGTAGTACCTATGGAATCCAGTGGCTTGAAGTTGTGGAAACTTCTAGTACCAGGAAGTGTGTGCACATCTTTGAAGTGATAGGTTCTTCCAGATGTTGTCTATGGGATATCAACAACAGCAAGCACATGAGGAACTGGTACTGGGCAGGAATCTTCATGGCTTGGCCAGCAGAATGATGGTGAAGGTCCATTAGGATGAAGAAACTTAACAACAACATCGTCTTCATCTTTATCCACTGTAGACACCATTCCAAAATACCACAAGTGGTCATATTTACATGCAATGTAACACCCAGGGAACAACTCATCTGCAGTTACAACTGATGGGTGACAGCTTTTCAGGTTAAATGTGAGAGATGGTTCCTCATCGGTGCTGATCCTTCTAGCCGCAGTAGTACCTATGGAATCCAGTGGCTTGAAGTTGTGGAAACTTCTAGTACCAGGAAGTGTGTGCACATCTTTGAACCTGTTTTTAAGAGCAGAACGAGTTGTATCTACTGTGTCTTTGTCAATAAAGTGGAAACTGACCTTGGTGATGTTTCACAAAAATTGAAAAATGTAGCTGCTGTTGTGATGTGCCTCTCAAATGGTCTCTGGAGAACTCTCCCTTCGAGCTAAGCATTTTGCTGTGCCGCCAATCCCATCACATTCTGATTTTCCATGGCTTGTAGCAAAAAATGACCAATGTGCCTTCAACTGGAAGTAGTTTTCATGCAGACACAGGTTAAGGAAATTGTACTTGTTTTTATACTGTGCAGCACTCCCGTCACTGTAGTAATGTATTGCCGTAATGTGTGAAAAAATTTTCTTTGAGAAAATTAACAACTGTCTCCTGGATTTTGTGAACCAATATTCACATCATGCTTGAGGTCATCAGATATGACACAGTGTGATGAAACAATCTTTTCTCCTTCAGGTTTCCTACAATGTACTACAACAGGATGAACTGTACATGAATCAGAAGTCCAGTGGTACCCCTGGGTCTCATCCTGGATTGTAAAAGAGAAGTCCATCAAAATTATTGCTGTGTCTGATGGTACATTTTCTTCGAGATTTTTTAGGAATGAAGACTGTGACTTGGCTATGAAAGAGTGTGGAATCAGTTTTTCAATCTTGTTGGCTAAATCATCAATGAAATCATCAAGTGTTGTTGAACTTCTTATCATCTGTGTACTGTCAGTTGACACCCATTGAGAAAATTCAATAGTGTCACTTTCTTCATAATCTTTAAATTTGGACTCTAAGTAGCTTAGTAGATGTGCTTTGGAGAGGCATTTACTGCAGTGCCTGAGCATACAATTCCCTCTTTGCTTCTTCACACACTAAGAACTTCATAACATCCTTATAGCTCTCTTCAATTTGTGCAGCATGAAAAAGGAGTAGTATGACATTTTGGTGAAGTGTGCATACGCATACTGAGTGGGTTCCACTGGCACCAGCTAAAATGCACCACTTTGGTCGCAAAGTGCAAAATTTTGAGAATCCCACCTGAACATCAGGATACTCACACTTGAAACTTGAATATAATTCATGAAGATTACCCAAAATCAGTTATTTTCTCTTGTAATTATTTTTACCCATGCTCACTACATCTTTCATTCCAGGCATACTCTAGACTGCTCATCACTTTCATAAACGTTACTCACTAAATTAATAGTTTCAGGTTTCAGTTTTTTCCCCACATCTGGGATCGGTTCAGCTAAAAATCCCTTTTCCTGAATAAGTCTCTGAGCTTTACGAACAGCAAAGTCGGAAACACCAAATGTTTCTCGTATTTTTTCTGTGTCCATGTCAGTGAAGCAGGAATGGTTAATAGTTGAATTTGTTTTTTCCTTGAAATGGATTTCAATTGCTCTTTCATGATTTCTACAAGCTTGTCCATATCAGCTGCTTTCTGTTCCACAAGCTCATCTGTTTTGGTATCTTTTATTGGAATGCCAACATGTAGTATTTTATTAAATTTGCTTCGTACATTTGCCTGGAATTTTTCGAACTTTTCCCTTCCATAAGATGCCTTGCTATGTTCACCAAGGGAATGTAATTTTAAAGGAGAGCAACCTATCCCAGTGAAAGATGAATTGAGTTTTTCTATCGTTTCTTTCTTCTCCAAACCGGTTACTTCTTCTGGAGTTAAACCAATGTTCTCAGGTTCAGTATGGGTATCAGTACTTTCGTCAGCACTCTGTACATCACTTTTAAATAAAGTACCTCTACATTGAGAACACAGTTTTTGCCCTGGTTTCACTTTAATTTCCTTCATTAATAAGTATTTACATTGCTGTACAGTCACCATACATAGTGATTTTCTCACACATCTCTTATGCTTTCTTAGGGGATCACAACACACTTTTTGAAGAAATGCAAACTAGCTCATTTGCCAGATTAAAGTTTAAAACTGATGGAACTAAATTTTAATTACTGTTGATGTATCAAATGTCTCCATTTACAGTGATTTCTGCACATAACTGGATCATTCCATGTCAAATCAACAAGGCTCACAACCGAACATTTTTTGATTTTTATGAAACTTGGTATAATTGTAGTATTCATCAATATAAACAAACGTGATTTTTTTCAGAATTTTTAATGCATGCGTTTTTGAGTTATTGATTTTTGAAATTAAAAAAAAAACCCTGAAATTTCATCATCTGAGCAAACTTTAACTGCCAATTACTTGGGTTCTAGTAGAGCTAGGGTCGTGAATTATGGCTCATTTTAAAGATCTTGAATTGGGCTTTCATTTGACATGCCACATGACACTATTAAAAAATTTACTGTTAATTTTAAAATTTTAAAATTGAAATATTAGAAAACGTGTTTTTTAAAAAATCTGAAAAAAATATATGTTTAACAAACATTATTTTTCTACATATTCTGAAAGTTTCATAATGGGATCGTTATGGGATGACTATAAAAAAAAAATAATAACGTAGAACAATGCAACTGAAATGTGCCAGATGTACTTACCGGTTCCACCCATGACTGGAAGGGTATTCTTTATGTGGTTTTTGTAAAATGTCATACTTCTTCTTTTAAACATTGTGAATGTTAAAGAATGAAAATAAACATCTAAGTAATTTGAAACTGTGTCCCAAAGTAATTCATTTCATAATTCAGTATAAGGTTATTTGTACATATTTACACTTACAAAATTATTTTATCTTCTATATGCATCCTGCTTTTTTTCTTTCTTTTAAATTTTGCCACACTTGTATGCCAGTGCTTGATTTGCCTTCTTTGTCTCAGTCATTGTTAAATTATATACTCTTCCAGTAGCTGTTGTCGGGTCAACTTTTAACAAAACATCAGATTTATGAACCAACAGTATATCTGGTGATTGAGGATACTTGTATGATGGAGGTGGACCATGCGGCTCCAGGAAGCTCACTTTTACCTCTTCTGTGTCCTCATTCACACCAAGTACACATCCCAACCACCAGTGCTCTGAATACTTACTAATCACAAAACCTACCATATTTTCAAAACTAATGTTCTCTTCCCCTTCATCTGTTGCACATATCTCTTCTTTAAAATGCTCAGAAAGTGAGTAAGTTTTGACTAGTAATTTGTGTTTTCCTGCAGGAATGAAACAATGGAGTTTCTGAGTACCACTTATTGTCTTAGCAGAAGCTATTCTACTTTTAAGGATAATTTCCTCTTCTTTGTAATTTTCTGTTGTTGCAAACCGAAAGTGAATGGAGGCAATATTAGCAGTGGCCCATTCAAAGAGTTGGCGTGGGGTCATAATTTGATTATTATAAACAAGTTGTAAACTTGCCTTTGCAGCTAATCGCTTCACAGTACCCCCTATCCCATCACATGCATTTTTGCCATGTGCTGTTGCAAAAAAATTCCATTCTGCTTTTATATTAAAGTCAGTCTCGTGGTAGCACAAGCTGAGGAAGTTTGACTTGTTTTTGTATTGTGAAGCTGCTCCATCCGAAAAATATATCTTTTCAGGTTTTTGAGAAAAATGTGACTGCATGAAATTAATTAGGTAACGATGAAACAGATGGACAGCTATACTTTCGTGAATTAGGCAGTCGGATATAATCACAAAACTTACATGTCCTAGGTTCTGAGTTTTCACATCTCGATAGTATATAACTATAGGATGCAGGGTTGCTTGGGCATTGTTCCAGTGAAAACCCTGAGCTTCATCTTGCAATACAAGAGAATAATTTTCAGCAAAGTCACAAATTACTATGTATTAATTTTCTGTTATCGTGTCTTTAAGATGTCTTAAGTAACTTGACTGTTGAGTTGCTATAAAAGAATGGTGAAGCAGGGCTGGAAGTTTTCCAAACAACAGGTCCAAAAACTCCTGTGTGGATTTTGATAATGTTTCAAGTACTGCCCTCTTCTCTAATTGCATCCATTGCTTGAATGTCACATTTTCTATACTATTTAGATCAAAACAATCTTCAAATCGTTGCTTGAACTGTTCTAATCCTGGACAATTGTTGCACTGACTGAAGTAACATGCAGGTGGTGTAGGGTTTCCACAAATTATGTTTGCAAGGACATCTTTATAGGAGTTTATTGGCTGAACAGTGTCTCCTGTTAATTCAGGTAACTTGCATTGTGTCATCATCAGTGTAACATTCTGATGCATTGTACAAACACAAACAGAATGTGTGCCACTTGCTCCTGCAAGAACGCAGTGCTTAGGGCGAAGTTCGCAGAACTTGGAGAACCCCACCTTGTTCTCTTGAAATCTCTCTTTAAAAAGAGTATACAATTCACGCAAATTACTCAGAAGCAATTTTTTTTTACCTGTTGACGCTTATTATCTATTTTAATGGAAACAAAGTCTGTTTTTCCTGGCATTTGGCGGCTTACATCGTCACTGACATAAAATTATTGTATACAATTTGTTGTGTCTTTGTCTAAAGTCTTTCCTGGCTTTGGATCAGGAGAAGACATGATACCTTTTTCTTTTACTAGCTTTTTAGCCTTTCTGGCCATAAAATTTGAAACTTTAAATTCTGTTTCAATTCATTTCAGTGACCAAGATTTAGGCAGTGTACTCAATATCTGCATTCTTATGCTTTTATTTTCTGTGGAATGAAATTTTTCTTTCAGCTGTCTTATAATTTCTGGTTCAGGAGATAAAATATCCTTTGGTTCCGACGCAGGACTTAACTTTAATAATTTGCTCGAAATACTTCTTGGGCTTTTTTATATTTCTCTTCAGGGTATTTTTTTCTTGCAGGAGTTTTTTCTTGATTGGTGTTTCATCCAGACATTGTAAACTTCTGTTAAATGCTTCTATAGCATGCTCTTTTTCAGGAGTTGATACTTCAATGTTTTCAGATGGAACAGCATGGCCTTTGGCTTCTTGTTCATTACAGTTGTTAGAAGGTGAAGAGGAATGTTCAGCAGCTTCAGAGTGAAATTTCTGGATTGCTTTACGACAACTGTCACAGAGATTGTCTCCAGTTTTGAGCAACTTGTTCTGTAGCAATAGATTCTTGGAAACTGGTCGCAGATTATTATTATTATTATTTTTTTTTATATTTATGGTTTGGTTTCTCAAGGGGGTTGCAACAGTAAACCACACTTGAAACTTTTGATGTGGATGGTCTGCTGGCATCCATCTTTTACTTTGCTTTTACTTTAAAACCTAGGAAAGAAACACAATTTGTTACCCTTATGGATATATATTAAATTTTTAACTAATTATAATTAATTCATTAACATGTGCAGTGTTTGTAAGACCAGGGATAACATTTTAGACAGACAAAATAAACAATTCCTCAGTCACTGATGGTGCATTTAGTAACGTCATTCTATGTTATTTATTTTTTTATAGCGATCCCATTATGAAACTTTCAGGTTATGTAGAAAAATAATGTTTGTTAAACTTATATTTTTTTCAGATTTTTTAAAAAACATGTTTTTTAATATTTCAATTTCAAAATTTTAAATTTGACATTAAATTTTTTTAATAGTGTCATGTGGCATATCAAATGAAAGCCCAATTCAAGATCTTTAAAATGAGCCATAATTTATGACCCTAGCTCTACTAGAACCCAAGTAATTGGCAGTTAAAGTTTGCTCAGATGATGAAATTTCAGGGTTTTTTGAAATTTCAAAAATCAATAACTCAAAAACGCATGCATTAAAAATTCTGAAAAAATTCATATATGTTTATATTGATGAATTCTACAAATATACCAAGTTTCATAAAAATCAAAAATGGTCAGGTTGAAAATGCTATTTTTGCTGGTTGATTTCACATGGAAATGACCCAACTAGCTTCACTGACATCCATCACACGTCTCACATAAGACCTTGTGTACTTCATTAACTCGTTATCTTTTTATCATGCAGACATTCCTGAATCTGGTCCTCCCATGATTTACTTTTTCCGTCTTGCCACTTGAGCTCAATAAATTTATTCAGTAAGCAGCTCACCACTCATTCTTTCAACATGACCAAACCACCTAAGAATATTTATCTTCACCTTACTAAAAACATTTTGCTTCACATTATGCATCTGCAACACCTTTTCATTTCTCACTTGATCAGAATGTGTCTTGCCACAAACCCCCTTCGTAAGACTCCTTTGTCTCTTCTGCAATAAACAGGTTTCACTGCTGAACATCAGGGTAGGAACAACTACATTTTAATACACAGCCATTTGGGACTTGATCAAGAAATCATCATTCTTGTAAAATCCTCCTAAGGTAGCGATAACTTTCAAAGGTGAATTCCCTCACCTACTAATTTTCCCATCTAATTTGTTTTCTCTGTTAAACGTGCTTCCTAAATATACAAATTCATCTCTGTTCCATTTAGACTGATCTTGCATTCAGTGCTAACAATTCCTCACTTAAAAACCATAACTTTGGCTTATTTATTTATACTCAGTTTGAATTTCATACAAACTTCATATGTCCAGGACAACATACTCAGCAACTCACTTCTCCTTTCTGCCAACAAGACTGTCATCAGTACAGCAATCTGCACACATGGATATTTTCAAGATATAAACCAGTAATGTCTGTTTCGTCATCATGCATGCATGCATGCATCGTTAATAACAGTGAAAAATATAATTACATTTCCACAGCTTACAGTGGTGAAGTTTATAACCAGAATCAAAATTTTTGCTTAAAATATTTTCCATCATTCATTGTTAACAAATTACAAAGCATTTTTACTGTAATAACTTAGTACTGTATTAAAAGTACTGTGACCCCATTTGACAACAGGAAATTGAATTCTTAAATAATAATAATAATAATAATAATAATAATGAACTAGGTTTAGGCACTTCTCATACAAAAAAAAAGTTTATACCACAGTAAGCTATGTAATTGTCATTAATGAATTTTAAAATTCTGCAGACTGTCTTGGAAACTATTTATTGTGTGTGTGTGTGTGTGTGTGTGTGTGAGAGAGAGAGAGAGAGAGAGAGAGAGAGAGAGAGAGAGAGAGAGAGAGACAGACAGAGAGAGAGAAAGAGAGAAAACACTGACACTATTGACATATGATAATCCTGAACCGCCACCCTGGTGAGGCCGAAGTAATTTGAAGCATTGGCTTCGGTTAATTTGCCTGCATTGTGCCCGGGTAAGACATGAACAGTGTCTGTTTTACGGTGCTGACTGTCTTCCTTGCTTGGAACTATTGGCTATAAATTAGGAATGGGCAACTGCTTATAGCCTAATGAGTTGCTCATGGTGGTCATTAACCCCCTCCCATAAAAAATAATCTGTGGCCTTAATTAGAATGATCAGCCTCTTAAAAAAACAACACCAAAAAACCAGAATGTATGCATGTTGATAGGTATGGGGTAGTACAAATTGCCATTGCCTCTGTAGAAACTGCAGGCTTTTTTGCTTTTCATTTTGATTTTTATCTTTAGGCAAAGAAACATAAAGTGTTTATTGAGATTGATTTAGCATTTTACTAAATTCAAGAAAGGTATTTTATTAAACTCAAGAAAAGGTATAGTATCTAGGTAAAAATGCTGCATTGCAAAAATCTGTGATTTTCTTATCTTGAAAACGAATTTTTGAAAGTTCGTGTTTCAGTGAATCAACATTTTATTTCCAATTTATAAATGAAAATGCTGTTTGCACAGGAATAAAGGGATTTACTTTGCCTTTTTGAGCTTCAATGTAAAATTTTGGTGTTTTACTTATTCTTAGTATTTATTTGACCCCCACATTACTTTTACTGTTGAAACAGAGTTTTCTTTGCTGTAACAATGTTCTTAAAAATATAATAGTATTGTATCTAAAGGTAAATATATTTCATAAATAATGTATGTCTAGTTTTTTAATGTTGTAATTGTGTATCTTCACAGGTAAGCTTATGCTGGAAGGTCTGGTATGCCAGAAGGGAGAATGTCGTCCTCTAGCAGATCAGCGATACATGAAGCTGAAACGGTATATTTTATTTAGAACTGTTTTCAGTTTTTTTCTCACTGCAGCTGGGACATTCTGTGTCACCATTCATCTCAGAATTTCATGAAATTTGGCTGGGTGGTGAAACTTATGGAGGAACAAAATGCAACGAAATAGTAGCTTTGAAGTTAACTGAGAATTAATTTAATTGAGATACAGTGCTCTCGATACTTCTTGAGCAACTGTGTATCTGCATGTTAAGTTGTATTATCTACAGAAAATTGAAGGATATCAAATGACACGCTGTGACCCTTTTCTACATACAAAAAAAAAAAAAAAAAAAATCTTTACGTAAGATAACACTGCAAAAGTGCAAGTCTTTGGAAACCTTGGTATAAACGTCATGCTCAGAAAAAAGGTGTGCACCAACTTTAACAAGATGACTTTGAAGACAGATGAAGAGATAATTAATATTGAAACAGCTTCTGATGATGAAAATCCAGCAAACAAAGTAACAAACATCAAGAGCATATTTAGGAAAGCAATAAAACTAATTGCTGTGGGCTGTTCTCATGGGAAATGTGTGCATTAATATGAAATAGGGTAACAAAAATCACCTGAGGCAAAGTGTAAGCTAATTTCTGAAGTATCAAATACTCTAAATGCATTAGAATTCCAGCATAAGTCAGACAATAGGAACAATAAAGCATACATGAAGTTCTAACGTGGATTTGCGGAATTCCGTTATTCTCGAGATCAATGCAGAACTGAAGAGAAATGGAGGGGCATTTTCCGTCTGGGGATGGTATTTCATCTTACAAAACTTTCAAAAATTTGAAATTAAACGGAGTGACAATTTTTCCCGTAATCATAATTTTTTGTTCTCATGATGTTGCCTGTTCCCAGTATTGTTATTAAATATAATTTTATTGCATAAATGTTTGTATTTCAGCATGAAACTGTGGGCAACGATTTTCAAAAACAGAAGTTAAGATGTCACGAAGATTTCCCTGTTGTCTTCTGGCATGAGATTCTTCTGTGGATTCGAAGAATTCTGCCATTTCCTCATTTTGGGCATTCTGGAGATCGCACAACTGAACAGAAACTTTAGTGTGGGAGAGGGATTTGTTTTTCACTTGATGACAGGATTCCGACTTCCGAAAACGGAAGTTAGATGCAGCAAAGATTTCTCCCGTAATCTTTTCTTTTCTTTTTTTTTCTTTAGTGATGTTCCTTCTGCCCGGCATTGTTCTGAAATATCCTTTTATTCCACAAATACTGCATTTCAACCTAAAAATGGAGGGAGAAGTTTCCGAAAATGGAAGTTGGTCGGAGCGAAGATTTCTCCCAAAATCACATTTTTCTTCTTCCCACAATGTTCTCACTATCCTGTGTTGTTAAGTGTTACTTTCGCCCATAAATGTCTGCACTTAAGCTTGATAAGGGAGGAAAAGTTTTCCAAAAACGGAAGTGACCGAGTTTGAAAATTTGTTAGAATTGATACATGGTGTTCAAAAGTATTCATATTCTTAAAGTCACACCATTTATCTAAAGTAGTGAAAGCTTTGATATCATGCATTCATGATCCTCAGGCTGAAAGTTCTTTCAGCATGATGGATAAATTGTCATCTGAGGGAATAAAAAGGGAGGAGGAAAGAAAAGTGAAGAAATAGGAAGGGAATTATATCAGCAGAAAGAAAAACTAAGCAAAGATTGCTGTGGAGCTGCAGAGTCAACAAAACACAAATATGGCCATGAAACTTGCTGAGAAGAAAGCAACAAAAGAGGAAAATTTAGCTGATGTTCTAGCAAGTAGAGAGAGAGAGAGAGAGAGAGAGAGAGAGAGAGAGAGAGATGTGTGTTTAAAGCAGTGTCTTTTAAAATCACTTTATTTTGTTTTGAATTCAGTAATTTTATATTGTGAATACAGTGACCAATTCCATCTTGCTCATGCTGCTTTATATTCACACTTTCTTGTCGCATGTTCTGATTTTTTTCGCCTGATTAAAAAGTTCAGCTTTTTTGTTCCTTGGTTAGTCTCATGTATGATAAAGAGATGTTGCTGACATACAGAGTTGTACAATAGGAAACTGCTGTTATTGATTGTGAGAATGTGCAAATATGATGCATCCAGTAGTATTGGCTTGTGAAAAAGGATTAAACTGTCTTGGCTAAGAAAGGGGAGGATTAACATATTTTGAAATATGAGAGCAATCTGCTTTTTCAGTTGCTGATTCATGGACTGCTAATTTATACTGACTATATGTCCCATAGATGTAAAACTCATTAAGGATCTTTCTGAAAATTTGAAAACACCTTGTTTGGAGCAGATCTTGAGTAAGCTAATAATTGCTTTACTTTGGACAAGGCATTTCATAGCAACTGAAGCATTTAAGCTAAATTGTCAGGAAGCAACAGTAATGAGCCCCTTCTGTTGGCATCTTGCATCCATCTTAATGACATATGTATAGGTCTGAAGCAACCTCATGTGAGTGATGAGAATTAAGTATTTAATTTCACAATTGCATAATAATTGTTTTCCGTAGCTGTTCTCCACCCTGAGAATGTTTAAAAATTAAAAATTTCATTTCATATTACCCTTGTGATTCATGAGGTAGAAGTGCTGCTGTTAAAATATATAGTGCATGTGCATAAAGTGAATGATACTGCATGTGTACACACTGTATATAATGCATGACATTGGAGCCAGGGTTGGCAAGTTTTTGCCAAAGGTGGAAAAAACCACGATAAAAACTAGAAAAAACCATCCCGGCAAAAATAGGGATTTACTGTGTTCATTTACAAAATATATAATCAAGTTACTTTTTGTTTTCTACAAATGATTTTAAAAAAAAAGGAAATAATTTTGAATTTTTAATCCTTGATTTAAGGGTTAAGTACTATTTTTTGACATAAAATACATTTTCATCACTTTGAAACTGATTTAAGGAAATATGAGTACAAAATACAAATTATGTGTTTATAATGGTATGTATAATTTTGTTTACCCAATTCATAGGGATGAAAATCATTCCCTCATTCAAAACAATAATCAAAATCAAAAGCTATTAACAAACTGCAAGTTTATACTGAGAAATGAATTATTAACAATATTTCAAACATCCCCTCCATACAAAATCTTGAATTTCAAGTCTTGGCTGTGTTACTTAGGCTGAAATCTTTCTGCAAAAAATAGTGAAAAAGCATATCAAAACTCAACTCTACTAAACAAAATTTTCAAAAAAATATGACATTAAATTAATCAATGTAGAAGTCAGTTCAGAATTCATATAAACTCTTATCTCTTAAAAACTTGATGACTGACAAAATATTGCATTTTTAAAAAAATACTTTAATGAAATGGAAACCCCAGCATAAATTACAATCAATTCCCAAAATAATTTATTTTAATCAACTACTTATATGGTTTCTTATTAATTTCTAAGTAATCTTAATTTCTAAGAATCTGTTTCATCCACTGATGAAACAGATTCTTGGAACACTAGTTTTTTTATCAACATTGAAATTGCTTTACATTGTATTTCAAATTATGTTTTTAATTAACAAAATTAATAAATGATACTGAGTGATATATAAAAATATTTCACAGTTGATATGACTATAAATCATTGCTATGTAAAAGTGCATTATTGTGTTTTATCTTAACATTTTGCCATTTTTGCCTGGTTTTACCAGTTTTGCCACTGTCGCGGCAAAAATGACCAACCCTGATTGGAGCTAATTTCAGTGTGGAGAGAATCAGTTATACTTGTAAAGTTCAATTTTTTTCCCCTCATAATAATGAAATCTGATTTTGTAACCATTCATTTGGGCATTTCTTTCACTCAGTTACCAGCAGCATAGCTGCCAATCCTTCCGATTTACCCGAAAAGCTTCCGAATTTCGGGCGTCTTTCCGATATTTCGATCGGAAAGTGATTTCTTCTGATTTTTCATTCTCATACCATAATTCCCCCCCCCCCCTCATGTTTTCCCCCCATTTCAAGAGCAAAAAAAAAAAAAAAATCTATTCCATTTCAAAAAATCCTTAACATGAGATGATTAAAAAAAAAAATTCTCCTTCCGCTCTGACGAGAAAGTGCGAGTGGGTTCTCTGCTGCTCGTGGACTTTGAATGGATCACTGCAGCTGAAAAGTCACATGCCCAGCCTCACCTTTCCCTGTGCAATCAAAGCAGTAACGAAAGGTTGCAATCACATTCTCTCTTTCGTTTTGTTTGTAGGCAGAGTTATTGACTGTTGTGGCTGCTAGTTGATTTCTTTTTAACTTATGTGGATTTTTTTAATGTACTGCATGCCTGCCAGGTTTTGCGATTTACCAATAAAATTTACTGCACCAACCAGCTGGGCTTGTTTAACCTTGGGCTTGGTTTTCTCTCTCGTCGTCGTCCCCCCCCCCTCAGATAATGCATTGTTCATCCCCCAGGTCGCAACTTCTCAGTAGGCCAGCGTGGAGTGCGTCTTGCATTGGAGCATGTGTCTTTATTACTCACAGTTCAAAATGCTATCTCAGAACGTAGTTATCGTAGAAAAAAATTCAAACGGATTTTCAATCTGTGGAATTTTTAAGCCCAGTTCGTTACCCAACATGACGAAATTAAACAAAAGCTGCCAGTTTTGTGAAATTAAAAATGCATTGGGGCATGGTTTCGTAACTTCTTCTCTGGCAATAAATTTGACCTAATAAAAGAATGCTACTATAAGAGGAAGTTAAAAAAAAAAAAAAAAAAGTAAGTCCAATGTTCATTCAAGCCAGTGTTTCTCCAGCAATGATTTAGTTTGCTGGTCCGTTAGTCAGTAAGTTTTCTACGCTTTCCAACCGTGCTTTTTTGTTCATAGCTCGATAACGTGCATAAAAATGTCTTGGCTTGATTCAGTGAAATTAATATGTTGGGGTACTATTTTTTCCTCTGCAAATTGCATCTCTTTTAAGCTGTTACTGTTTTACTATAGCAATTTTACTTGCATTTTTTTTTCAAATGTCAATAAATTTAGTATTAGTGATTTGCTATGAGCAACCATATGATAGGGGGGGTTGAGTACTATCAAACATTCCATGATGCGTGTTCTGTGGAATTTCTGTGTACTGCAAAATCTTCAAAAAATGAAAAATATGCATTTTGCACTACGTGTCGATGTAATTTCAGTGTTTCGTATGGTGGAAGGAATGATATTACTAATCATATTTCTAGTGCCAAGCATAAATCTAATGTTGACTGCATGGGAAAAAAAATATGCAATTAACTTACTTTGTTAAACGTTATAATAAACTGGATGCGATTCCTGCAAAATGTTTGTTCACTTCGTTTTTAGTTGAGCTTAATTTACTAATTAGTGTCCCTCAGTCACTGATTTCTTTTTTTTTTTTTTTTGACTGTCTCAATATTCGTCTCTTCGTAAGATAATTCTAGCATGAAAATGGTTCATTTTCGAAAACATTTTAGTTTGTTCCGTGACGGCGTGGGACACGATCCTATTGGATTTGGAGGTCAAAGGGTGGAACATCCTTCCCTTTAGATGCGATGCAAGCTTCCATAAAAATAAATTTTTATCTCTTTATAGATCATAATGATATAGCATAGTAATGATCAATTATGTATGGATAATCGAAATAAACGTGCCAATAAATTCAAACATCTGTAGTCATAGCAATTAAAAGTTGATACTTGATTTAGGTAACATCATTTTTTAACCGATATGTTCAGCAGTATTTTTAATCAATATGCGCAACAAGTAATTTCATCGAATATATTGATTATCTTTTTTTTTTACGATTTTCAGTTTCTGAAAGTTGGCAGGCATGCAGCAGTATAACATAGAAATTAATGAAGAATTAATCATTAAAACATACACTGAAAAGCAATTGAATTAGAGATACCTGTCTAGTAACGTGTAGCACCACCTTTCGCCCCGATGACGGCGCCGATTCGTCTCGGCATGGACTCGACGAGACACCGGAAGCGTTGGGAAGCCATACAGATCCACGACTCCTGAACAAGCTCCCACAGTTCACGAAGATTTGATGGAGGGGGGTCAGAGCCTCGAACATCTCTCACGATGGCATCCCAGATGTGCTCGATCTGATTGAGGTCAGGTGAACTAGCTGGCCAAGGAAGCAAGGTCACGTCGGTGGAGTGTTCATCCAACCATTCGGATACAATTCAGGAGTGATGGCACGTTGCATTGTCTTATTGCAGGATAAGGTCCCCAGTGGGATGTTGAAGACGCACAAACGGGAGCAAATGGTCATCCAGGATATCCTGGTAACATTGATTTGCGAGGGACGATGTCACACATACCAGGTGTCTCATTTCAGTCCACGTAAACAGTCCCCAGATGAGAATGCCACCCTTGCCAGCTTGAAGAACACCCTGCTGGCAAGAAGGATCCATCGCTTCATGTGGTTTGTGCCGTACTCGTATCCTGCCATCCGCATGTACCAACGTGAATCTCAACTCATCAGTTCAGGCAACATTTTCCCACATGCTTAAGGTCCAGTGGCAATGTTCCCGCGCCCATGCTAATCTTTGCACCCTGTGATGTGCGTTCAGCAGTGGTACCCTCGTGGGACGATGGCTTCTGTACCCCATAGCGAGGAGATGGTTCTGGATGGTGTGGCTGCTTACACGTTTTTGTGCACCAGCGTTAAATTGCCGAGTGATTTCTTACACTGTGGCCTGTCTATCTGCTGTTACAATGCGAGCTAGCCGACGATGACCCTGCTCATCCACACGCTGTTGTCCATGGCAGTTGGCCCTTGCAGGGATGGTTTTACCGGATTCGATGCACTCACGGTGCACCCGTGTCACAGTGGCTCGTGAAAATCCCAGTGCCTGCACGACTTCCGAGATGGAGAGACCCATTCGTCGGGCCCCGACAATTTTCCCATGATCAAATGCGCTTAGATCCTTCGTCTTACCCATACTGCATCCGACTCTTACTGATTCCCGTCACATCACTCCTTATATTGTCGGATCGCATAGGTCATGTCGTTTCTGTTTACAGGGTCGTCCACAGCGCCACATTTGCATAACGCCAGCTGTCTCTAATTCAATTGCTCTTCAGTGTATGCAGGCATGTAAGCTAATTACTTGTGACATAGTACTCTGATTAACTGCAATTCACGTGCCCAGCATTTTTTAATTCTTGAAAATTTTGAGTTAATTAGGCATTTCAATGCCAAAAATAATGAACTTATGTTTTAATTATCTGCTGTGGAGATTAATACTTCATGAATTTTTTTATGTGGAATAGTTTGCTACCATAAGAACAAGCCTCAGTATAGTCCATTACTTTTAAATCAATGGCTGAAGGTCACACACTCCCCTTCCTACCTTACCCGTAAGCATGGTAGCATCTGCCCCGACAGAGACTCGAGATGGTGAACTCACTTTTCCCTCTTTAGTTTAGGATAAGCTTGAGCACGTTGACAATGCTTAAGGTGAGTTTCCTTAATAAATACTGTTTGGCAGTAGCAACTTCATGACTTATATGTATACACACAAAGAGATGATGCTGAATTGGGAATTATAATGAGTTGTCAAATTACTTAAATAAAAAAAAAGTTTCACCGAGAATTATTTTTAATTAGCACCCCATGTACTTTGGAAGGGGGTGGGGGTGTTTACATATTTAGACATCATAAATTTTGAAATGTCAATGTTTGAATAAATGTTTGAATAATTTGTCTATATACAGAAATTAAAATATAACAGTCATTTTAAAGTTCATTACTACTTTCACTCTCACTGAAGCTACTATCACTATCATCCCATAAATTAATGATGATTTGTTGGATGATCTCATCTCACACTTCCTCTTTGATAAAGCCATCCTCCTGCAGTTTTTCTGAGTGATCTGCACATTTCTTCCAGCCATTCGCAGTCACATGGTGCAGAGCCTCTGCAAGTAGCCTTACATCCTTCTTTAAAAGTAGTTATTTGGTTTACCACTTCTCCCTTCAACTGAGCCCATATTACTTCATTTGGATTGTGCTGGCAGCAGTAGAGTGGAAGCCTCATTACTTCATGTCCCACATCACTCACTCACTGTCTTGTCTGATTTGTAAACTTTATATTTTTCCTTGTGCTGTCTAACAATATTCAAGAGTTCGAGAACAGTATTGTTTAGAATGTGCAAAATGTGTTTAACTGGTGCAATGCTACAATATCAGCTTTTTTTTTTTTTAATGTTGTTGTTTGTTGGGATTATTTTTCTTTATTGGTAGGGGGATAGCTCTCATTATCCATCGCTATTATGCAGGCCTCTTCCAGTCCCCTCAACAAGACTATAAACCATTCTGAAAACTTTGCTGTTCATCTTTTGATGATAGGCCCTTGAACTTATAGACAAAAATATGGGCTGTGCTCCTTTGATGAAGCTATGCTGAGTTGATCTGGCGTGGCAAATGATCAGCTGAGAACCTTTCCCCACAGACACTATTTAAGGCCTTCATTACTCTTGGAATCTTGCCGTATGTATTTCTTTGAATGATTTTGATTCACCCAAGTCTCATCAAGTTATGAATGGGCCAAGTAGAAGGTTCTCTTCTTATATTGTGCATTTTTCTCAGGAAAGTAATATGTGCAGCCACAATATCAGCTCTTTCTATGAGAAATTGGCTTCCATCATTGCACTTTCTATTCCGAAATCCACGTTTTTTTTTGTTTTGTTTTTTTAAATGATCCACGCTGATTTCGTTCTCCCAGAAAAAATCCATTTCCTGAAGCAAAATTCATTTTATGACATGTTGGGTATTATCCTTGGTCGTAAAAATCTTTAACTGTCTGGTGCACGATGTTTTTGTTAAAACCATCAAGCTCTGTCATATAATTTTCTCGTGGTATGTTTTCCTTTGGTGACGCAAAAGATGGCTGGTAGAAGGCTGGCAGTTCCGATTCTGTCTGTTTTAGCACAAATTTGTTGTACTGTCTGGTGGGACACACCACACATATTGGCAGGTTGTCTCTGAATTTGGATAAATAATTCTTTAATTGTTGCATCCAGTCTGAAGGTAACAAGTTTTTTTAAAATTACTGTACACACTGTAGACAATCTTCTTTGATTGTTTTCTTGTATAAAAACTGGTCATGATGACACTAATTGAAGAAAAAATCCCTCTAAAACACTCAAACGCAAAAAGCCTACCACAAATCTGTAGCCTAAACTGAAGTGGGGGAAAACAAGTTCAGCATCTCGATCATAACAGACGCCATGGTTACAGATGAGGGTAGGTGAGGAGCATGTGACCTTCAGCTGTTGATTTAAAAGTAATGGACTATAGCAGACTCTGGGTATTATTTTAGATTCCTTCAATACATTTGCTTGGAAATGTGTTTTTTATCCCTACATAGATCATTTAGTTGCTATCCTTGGATATATTAATGTTCACTAATGTTCCCATAAAATGAACTCTAAAATCATTAAAATCAAGTCTCATAGAACAACATCACATCCAACCTGAAATAAAGGAAATGATCAGATTAGTGAAAATTGGCACTAAGCAAAACAGTTTAGTTTTCCACTGAACATTTTTTGAATGGACCAGATATGGGAAGCCCAGCTGTTGCCTATGTGATGCAAAATCTGCATGTATCATTTTGAAGAAAAACCTTTCCATCCTGTGAAATTTGATCTATGTATATGATAGGTATACAATACTTTGTTCTTTGGAAGGATAAAAATTCGGAAATTCCTAAATTAGTCAAACTTATTAATTTCCAATTCAGCTATGAGATTGGGAGGGGAGTTGGTGGGGGTTCAGACCTACTGAAGTAAAACCAGCATAATTTAAAGCTGGTTTTACTCAATCTTGTTTGAGTCATAATGAATGAAAACAGTTTACCACAAATGCTTTCGGAGGAGACTATTATTGTTAATATCATTATTTTTTATATGTAGTGTAGTTAACATGAAAAAGTTTGGTGCAAACCTACAGAAAATGTAGGTAAACATTCAGTGATATGGACATGATTACATTTGTGAACTAACTGGTTTTTAGATATTATGCAAGAAGTGTTATAGAATATTAAGACAGTGGGAGTGTGTGATGACTTGAAAGCAGGATGCACTGCTTAGCCATTATAAAAACTAAATCATGAGGGTACCCCACAAGACACAATTTGCAGGTGACTTGCACTGGTAGATCTGCAAACAAGGCATCTGTCTGTCTTTTGTATCACTTGCCACTTACTTTCTTGAGTGTTAAGTGTAACAGACTAGAGCTACCTGAAGGAAAGAGTGGGATTGTAATACGAGTGTCAAGTTCAGTTTTGGTGTCAGTGGGGGAATGCAGTGTGTTCAGCATTTTAAATCTGAGTGAATTTACACATATGCACACACACTTTATATGTCTGTGTTCTTACATATGTGTATGCACATAAATATAAAAATTATTTTAATAAATAAAAATAAACTAATTTGAAATTCACCTAAAAATGTCGATATCACAAAGTGCAGGTTACACGTCAGCTGAAGGAGTTTCGTTTTTAATTGCATTGCTGAAAAATAGTGAAAACCTTTGAAATTCACCAACAGTTTTCCTACCTAAATGTACATAGTAATTGTTCAGTTCATCGACATAATGCGGCATCAGAACGACAATAACTACCCATACTGGTTACTTAAAATTACAAAGGAACACCTCAGAGGGTGTTCCTTTGTAAGTTTAAGTTACCAAAAAAGCCACTGCTGTTAAACACCAGTTTGAACAATTAAAGAATGCCATCTTCCCCGGAAGTCAGTGTGGCATTGTTCAGCTGCTATGTACTGAGTTGTCGCTATGATTTAATTTGATTTCTGTATTCTAAAACTAGCCTGCATCACGGTTACTAGTTCAAGATTCTGTCCTGCACATTAACGTAAGGGACGATGCGAAATCAAAACAGTTGAATATGAGCATCCTCTACAAGTCTTTAGCTAAGAGTCTGAAGGACAAAATTTGTCTCGATTTCAAAAGCAAAGCTTTGAAAACTGCAAAATCAGAGAGAGAAAATTTTAAAACATAAAAATCTTACACAAATTATGAATAGAATTCATAGATGTAAGTAAACAGCAAGCCTGAATTTCCTTTGTGTGGTTCAGCAGCACATATGTTTTAAAAAATGTTTTTGTTTTTTTTTTCCAAATTTATATTTTATATGTACTTTTGTTAACAATTATTTTATATAGGAAAATGTTCCCCTTACCAATTTCTTAAGGGGATGCCATGCCTGCCCACTTTCACCACTGGTTTTGGTGATCACTGCATGTATATGTGTAGATTTCATGTTTGAAGCACATTACCTGTGTCAGTTAGAAATCGCCTATGTCACAATAAGGACAATTGCCTGTGTCGGTTACAATCACCTATGTAGTACCTGAGGTGCATTTGGAAAGTTGTCTGTCCTTTGGTATTTCAAAAACACCCCTTGCAACCTTTGAACTGACATTTTTGGCAAGTATGCCATGGATGAACATTTATGGGAGGAGATATTCTTGGCAAGCATGCCTTGAATGAACATATAATGGAAGGGATTGATGCTTAATCTTGTACTGTTATCATCTTCAAATGGTGATGTGAATTTATATTGTGGCCAAAACTTGCCCATATCTGTTTGCAATTGACATGCGTAAACAGCTTTATTAATTGAGAAATTTTCTGCTATTGAAGGTGCTTTTTTAATAAAGTTTGAAAATTTAACATTAACTGAGCTGTCAGGAGAATTATTATTTGTGCAAATTCAAATCACCCTTTTCATTCTACAAAAATAATGGGGTGAAAAAGTATTTCATATTAAGGAAATACTGTTCGTATAATGGAAAGATTAACTCACTAGTAGTTTCATTCTCAGGTAAGACTTGGTGTCTCACTATCTGTCTTTGTGTTTTTAAAATCTGAACCCTTACCAAGGTTGCGAAAAAAGAAACCTCAGTTCCTTACAGACAAATACCTTTTGTGTATCAGTTTCCGCTGAAAAGTAGGCAAGCGTAGTCATGGGATGAGATTACCATATTATTTAAACAAACAAATCATTTCTGTAAGGAATAAGCTCAGGTGAGAATGGATGTGTGCCTTTATTAATATTATTTAATAAATTTTCTTTTGTCCAAAATGGGGGTGCAAGTTTTTTTTTTTTTTTTACTCCATGCATTTTTCATATTGCACTTTCGTGTGCCAATAAATGCGTGGTATTTAACTTAACTTACTCTGTAGTGGTTACAGTACTTTCTTGACTTTATGTATACTTTGCATTAAGCCTGCCAGCACTATTATAAAGATTATCAACAGGTGTTTCATTATAAATTGAAATGACATGTGTTTTGTTGTTTATCATTTATATATAATAATATATATGTGTTTATATATTTCAATTAAATTGGCATTACTTTGTTGAAATATTTCTAGTGAGTCTATATTAAAAGCCAGTCAGCCTGAGCGACAAGTGAAACAGTTAATGAAAGTTGTGCAGAGCTACAAGCCTGTTTCTGATCATAAGCACAATGTAAGTTGACTTCAAAATGCTATATGTGTAAATGCATGATATATGAATGTTTATTTGCAGCCCTCATGGCTAATGTGGTGTGGGCCTCACTCAGATCACTTATCTGAGATGTCCCGAGGTTGAAGTCTTAGATGAGGCATAGGTGGTGTGCTTGTTGGATGACACTAGCTCTATCACCTCCCTATAACAAGCAGCTCTAAATGAGGGATGGATGACTAGTTGTTCTTAGAGTTGCTCATAGTGGTCATTAAACCTCAAAACAGAAACAACAAAGAAAAAACACTTGAGCAGAATAAATAACATGTAAAGGTCAGAAGTTTTGAGGCATGGATCTTTCATTTTACTTGAACTCTCAACAGTAAACAGTGCCTTATAATTATTTTGATCTCAAAGGCAGGTATGATGAAACTACTAAAATCATTAAGCCTGGATCAGTTCTTCAGATTTAGTTATGTTGAAATGGTCTTGTTTTTAATGTCGAATCCAATTAGTAGGCTGAAGATTTAGTCAGTTCTCGTCGAACAGGAATTGCAATAATCTGTTCTGTGATTGTGATTTATTTTATTCATCACAGATTTATTGTAAGAGGTGTTCTGTGTCATGACAATGTGGTAAATTGTTTCAGTTTGAATTTCAGTGTAGTTGTGGTTCATTGTTTTTCAATCTGAATTCCAGTGTAGTTGTGCAGTTCATTAGTCATCATGTCTTAGCAAAACTAAATTAAATCATGGTGCTTTGGCTTAGAAAGCTATGAATAAAATTTTAGGTATATGAAAGAGTTTTTTTGTGAAATATTCATCTCTCTCTCACACACACACACACACTTGTGGTTTTTCTGTAACATACAGCTGTATTGTTTTTAGAATGCACACTACCAGAGTATTAGTGCATGTCTTATGATGTGCATATGCTAAACAATGATAAGTTTTATGTGCTGGACCATCTGTGAACCTAACAACATTAAAACTATTTTTTTTATCTCATAAACAAAACAACAACAACAAAAAAAAGCTTGGCTAGTCTCTTTCACATATTTCTTGGTGAGCAGTTTTTCTTGCTAGGTGCCATATGCTTTCATGTATATGAAACAGTATTTTCATGGAGGATAGATTAAAATTAATGGGTTTGTGTGATTTGAATAGAGGTATGCATGGCCAATATTTTGTATTAATTTCTAGCTTTTTATAGTTATATGATGTTTCCAGTAGATGGCATAAAAGGTAATTCAATTTTTGTTTACAGTATTTGTATTTTTTAAAGGTGAAAAGAAAGTGTCATCTTTTAACCAAACAGAGCTAGACAGAAATATCTGTAATTTGCTGCAGAATTTTTTTGTTTTGTTTTGCACTAGATAATAGCAACATACAGGTACATTAAAAAAAAAAATCTTTCGTGGGCATAATATCACTGTTGATTCTTTCATGCATGATTCTTTCTTAATTCTTTAAAAAATAAAACAGAATTTTAAAAATTGCCTGTTATTAAATTTTTATTCAGTTTGCTTCATGTCTTGTAATATGTCTTAGAGCAGTTAAGCACAATGGCCTAATACACTCCTGCTTGGAGAAACACATCACATGAAAACCAACCAAAAACTGGATTAAAACCCTTTGTTGTTTGCAATGTGTTTCTTTGAACAGGAGCCTGTAATCAACAATGCTTTTAGTGTTGCTATAGACCGTTGGGTCTTTTTTGATGTCCACAGTTTATTAACATGAGAGAAAATTTGTTCCACAGGAGAATTTGTCCCTGGCAAATAAAAAACACATACTGAATAAGTTTTACCATATGTTTATGTTGAATGTTCTTATTTTTAAAATGTGTGAACATCTCAACCCAACGCTGCTCCATTGACAACTTATCATTGTTCCATTGAGGTATTTTATCCTCATTCGCATAGCTAGTAGCATATGTGCATTCGTCATACACTTCTGTATCATATTTAATATCGAAAAAGTTTTTCTGTGAAAGATAGTCCATTGATTTTCCAATATATGACTAGGTAGGTGAAGCATTTAACGATGCCCACTAAAAACCACTCAAGTGTTTGAAATGAATATCCCACTGATCCATAGTGAGCAGATGTCATAAAACTCATCTACTGTTTTTTAGAATAGACAGTTCATCTACAAGCCATCAGACTGCAGCTTTTTCATTTGAAATCTAACAGAATATGGCAGAAACACATCCTTTTTTGGGGATAACCAGAGATGCCAAGTACTGGTTTCTACGGATATCATGTTCAAACTACAGACTACAGAGAAGGTGTGAAAAACTACGAATTTTTCCAGAAATCTCAGATATTTCCGGAAAACTTTTTTTTTTTTTTTTTTTAATTATTTGAAAAAAAAAAAAGTCAAGCACAGTCAAATGTAGTGTTATTTGCGGTAACGTCACGAAGTCGTTACACAACACGCATGTTTGGCTGGCCAACAAGCAAGCGGAAATGTTGCAGAGGAGATCGTTCTGTATGATCACGTGACTTTGTACCTGGCTTGCCGTGGAAAGGCTTTCGTAATTCACGACGTCTGTTAACTTCGGGAAAACCTGAACCGCGTCCTGAACTAACGTAAGTTGTCGGAGGATGGAGGTAAACTAGAATCGATTCCACGTTTTCTGTTCTTGTTGTTAAGTTGATTAGTTGTGGTGTGACGTGAATTGCTGTAGTTATGAAGCGTGCTTCAGTGGCTTCCAGTTCCAGTGGTGTGAAAAAAATAAAAATTTGCAGCAGTACAAGGAATGTTATTCGTTGGAATTTCCATGTTTGCAGCGGTCGCATGTTTCCATGAATTATGTTTTTTTTTTTGCTAAAATGTAATTTAAATAGTTAATTGCTATTGCATATTTGTTTCACCAAAGTAAGGGGCGGGCGGGGTATCAGGAAAAAAAAAAAATGCTCTCAGCAAATACAATTGTGGATCAAAGAAATCCTGAATGTTTGTTTTTTCCGGCAGAGCACATAACTAAGCTACCTGGATGTGTGGACACTGTTATTGCCTGTTTTTATGTTACCTCCCCGGGAGTTTGTTCTTCACGTGCAGTATGTTCTGCCCAGAGCAAGATAAAGTCTCTCCATGTGTCTTTGGCAACCAGCCAAAGAAAACGTCTAGCAGCAGTTGCAATGAGACGTTTCTTTGCTGCTGGGTGTGTGCGCACAGTCGTGACCTATTTTCCCATGCTCCTCGCTGTCGACAGAGAGCTTAATTGTTTGTTACTTTGACAGATTTGCGAAGTGCAGTTCTTTTTTCTCTTGTAAAAATGTTCTGCTAAACAAAGGGATGTTTTATTTTATCCTTTTTTTTTCAGAATTGATTGATTTATGCAATTTAAAATACCTTTTTGATTAGTTTTTTCGTATCATAAGCATTTAATGCTAATTTTCTATTTATCCGCATAATAAAGCTATGAAATCTTTAAAAGTTAATTGTTCTTTCTTTGCTCCCATTGTGTTTGTCATGTACGAATTTACTTGCAATAGAGTCGGGTAAAGGGCCACTTGTCTCTACTAATATTCTTGGATCCAAAACGCAAAAAAGTTGTCAAAAACTCAAGGAGAGTTATTTGCAAAAATTTTCGTGTCTAAAATCGTCTCGGGTATCCGAAAACCATGGGTTTTGTTCCCCGTGTGCTGTTGATTTTTCAATCGCACACGGCAGAAAAGACGATTGCGGTCGGCATTTTCACTCTACAAAACAGGAGGAATAACCATAAGTGTGTGGCATCACACACTTATGACATAACATATTTATTAACATAACATATTTATTAAAAGGTGGGTTGAAACGGTATGTATTTTTTGCGTATTTACTCAAGTTTTTTTCCCTCCCATTTTAAGGGGACTTAAATATGTTGCAAAATTTATCCAAGTATTGTCCCCGATCGAGATTAATATATTGCTAAAAATGTAGCAGTATATTCTGGGAAATACGCATGCTACCCTGCAAATTTTAATGTGGGAACTTGACTTGACGTCACTATGGAAGAACTATAGGCGCCGCGCATATGTACTACTGATGACTTCCTTCTGATGTTGGCATCTCTGGATAACATATTTTTTTCAGGTCATCTATTGTCTTCTTCACATCTACTGCTGACACAGTCTGTTCTTCAACCACTTTAGTGCTTTGATTGAAGATTACTGCTTGACTGTGGACAAAGTTTAACCAAAGTTCTGAGCCTGGGTTTTCAAAAAAGTTATGCAGAATATTGGGACACTTATCCTGACTCAAAAAATATGACTTGGGGTGGTGGATGATGCCAACTGCATAAAGCGGGACTTCGTCGACACAGTTTCCAAAAAGCGGGACATTTCAGCATCCCAGAAAGATTAGGGGGGACAGTGGGACATAGAGCTAAAAAGCAGAACTGTCCCGCTAAAATCAGGACGTCTGGTTACACTATGTGAACTGTTTCTATGGGAATGCATTAACAGATTCTACGTTGGCAGTGTACCACTCAGTTTTGCAAAAGGTCATGGAATTATGGTACCAAAAATAGCGTTACCTTGTGCATTTAGTTATTAATAAAAAGGAGGTAGGAAATTGCATAAATATGTTTCAATACTTTACAAACATGTTCTTTGGTGAAAAGATGCAAGAACAGAAGAGAATATGACAATTCATTGCAACGTGATTTAGATCGCTGCTCTAGAAAAACTTTCAAATTCACATGGAAAAGTCAGGGAAATTTTCTTTTGAGTGGAAAACCTGAAGATATTGCAAATCTTCAAAGATGATGTCTTTTCCATAAAATAGAATTACTGTTCCTTTGTGGGTGGGTGTATTTAGGTGTGCTGGTAAATATATTTTGATTTCTGTTGCATTAATGGCAAACTGTGTTGAGGTCATTTCGATCACAATAACATTCCTAATCTGTTTGCATTTTTGAACTTCACTTTTAGTTGGTAAAGTTCGATGAACACTTACCGCACGTGGGGCTTGGCTTTCAATTCATATTTCCGTTATGTGGATGCGGCACGGGGGTTTTCATTTGGCCACGGGTCCGCTTCTTTTTTCCGTTGGAATTTATATTTTGCCTCATCACCAAATGAGCTTTTTTTCCTTTGCTGCATCCTCATTTACTTCAATATTTATTCATAACCCGAGTACTTTCGGTAATACTCCTTTACCGTCTTCGAGGGGACGTTTTGCTCCGACTAGCACGGACCGTGTCCGCTGGGCATTTCGGTGGTTCTCGCGGGCTGCTTCTGTCATCGGCTATCGCTTCTTCTTGGGCGTTGTGGCGCCATCTCTTGTTGGTCAGTGATCTCATTTTTTGAACTTTTTCATTTTTTTGCTCAATTTTAATTAAATTTCTCCAGCTGTTTCTCAAATTATTAGGGTCATTATGGTTGCAAACTTTTGTCCTATTTTTTTCAATCATTACCGACTCTGCTATATTCTGAGGTGTTTTTCGGATTTACAGCTTTTAATGATTTTTATATTTTCAAAAAACACCTCAGAATAGCAGAGTCGGTAATGATTGAAAAAAATAGGACAAAAGTTTGCAACCATAATGACCCTAATAATTTGAGAAACAGCTGGAGAAATTTAATTAAAATTGAGCAAAAAAATGAAAAAGTTCAAAAAATGAGATCACTGACCAACAAGAGATGGCGCCCACAACGCCCAAGAAGAAGCGATAGCCGATGACAGAAGCAGCCCGCGAGAACCACCGAAATGCCCAGCGGACGCGGTCCGTGCTAGTCGGAGCAAAACGTCCCCTCGAAGACGGTAAAGGAGTATTACCGAAAGTACTCGGGTTATGAATAAATATTGAAGTAAATGAGGATGTAGCAAAGGAAAAAAAACTCATTTGGTGATGAGGCAAAATATAAATTCCAACGGAAAAAAGAAGCGGACCCGTGGCCAAATGAAAAACCCCCGTGCCGCATCCACATAACGGAAATATGAATTGAAAGCCAAGCCCCACGTGCGGTAAGTGTTCATCGAACTTTTACCAACTAAAAGTGAAGTTCAAAAATGCAAATGCATTAATGCACGTTAAATAATATAACCTCCAATATCGGAAGTAAATTGAAATTCCTAATCTGGTTAAGAAATGTTAGACTGCTTGCCAAAGATATCCATTAGATGTGCTGTGGTTGTAAATTTTGTTCTGAAAGATCTTGCCCTAGTCTACAAACAAGCTTCATGTTCTTGCCATTACATCCAACACTTTTAATTTAGACAGCTCTAATTAACTCATTCAGTTGTAAAACATTCCGCCTATGTAATCAGGAATTCAGTTCTACCTATCTTGAAATCAGTCTTTGAATTCTGGGAGTATGATGCCCTAATTTATTCAGTGGTATTGGGGAACAACATTGTCTTCTGAGAGTCTGAGCTGAGTGAATGTAGCAGTTTGTTTTTTCAAAATTAGAGTGTAATTTCTATGAATTTCCATTAAAAAAAATCATACAAGAACAATTTAAGTTCTGATATGTATTAAAAAAATATGTTTCTGCTAATACTGAATCCAGTTCCTTGAAACATATTTTTATATTCCTTCTTAACATCATTTTTGAATGGTCTCAGTTTCCATTACCACCAATATTTTCTTCAACATTATGCTTCTGAAGTTTGTATGGCAGAACTTCAGAATTACTTAGCATTTTAATGGCAGCACTGAATGCTAAGTAATAAATGCAAGAGAAATGAAAATGAGTATTTGATAAATTGCACTGATGAACAGGTGATAAAAAAAGTTATATATATTGGCAGAGAAAAACATTTCTCAGCACTACATAAATTGACTTTCTTTTCTTTTGTATCTACAGATTGAATTTGAACAGAAAAAGAAATCTGAAGGCAAGAAGGCCAGGGAAGACAAAGACAAAGTCATGGATATGTTGTTTTCTGCATTTGAAAAACATCAGTATTACAACATAAAGGATTTGGAAAAATAACAAGACAACCTATAGTAAGTATAAAACTATGAATACTGTCTTGTCTGATCATTGCACATTTTTTTTTTCATTGCAATAAAGCCTCACATATGTATCTATACCTACAAGCTGCCCCACCCTTTTATATATACATTATAAACTTATAACTGACTTCCATCAATAAAATCAGTAATATGATGTTGAAATGTTGCCCAGAAACATTTGTTTTTTCAGGAAACCAACATTTCAGTTATTGTGTGGTAGCATGTAATTTATGAATACACAGAAAAATTCTTCAACATTATTAACAGATTTGGTACACATACATTGATGTTCATTTTGGCAGGTCAAGCCCCATGCTCTCTGCCAGCTACCTTCTTCATTGCTCCAATGTGTTTACCATGGTCATTAGGGTTAGTGCTGGAAAATTAATCATAGACACACTGTGATTTATATTCCCTGCTTGTTTGTTGTTTGCTAGAGTCAGGAAAGCATTGATTAGCAGTAATGGGGAGGTCACTCTTAATGTTTGTACAGAATGTCATACAAGTTGTGTAATTCTTAATGTAATCAAGTCCACTCAAAAGAATAATAGAATGTTTCTATGAGAGGTGACCAATAAGTATCTGGATTTTTATTCCTATCAATTACAGGAGAGAAATTAAAAAAAAATACAGGATGCATAAATATGATACTCACACATGTAATACAGTGGTACGAACAGTCAGTCACTTTTCCATGTATTATCTGTTCAGCACAATGCATATCCTCCCCCGATTAACAAGTCAATTAATTCCAGTAGCGAAGAAATCAGCAGAGGTTTTGCGAATCCATTGATGGACAGCTGATCGCAGATAGTCCATGCTCTCATAGTGGTGGCCACGGAGACTATCCTTCAAGGGACTGAAAATATGAAAATCGAAAGGTGTCAAGTCTGGACTGTAAACATGGTGCAGAAGAACGGTCCACCTCCATTTTGTGATTTCTGCTTGCACTGGTTTAGCAGTATGTAGGCAAGCGTTATCACGCTGAAGCAACACTTGATTGTTTTTCAATGTAGGTCATTTGGTTCGAATACACTGCACGGGTTTTCTGAGTATCTTCACATAGGCCTTCACATTTATTGTTTCATTTTTTGGCAACTACTCAACCCGAAGGATACTATGTTTGTCCCAAAAGACAGTAGCCATGACGCCATTGCATACTTTGCCGTTTTGTTTCCAGTTTGAACTGATAAATCCATGTTTCATCGCCTGTGATTATGCATCACCCTCCTCATCATAGCGCTGTACCAGTTCATTGCGAATGTCTAGCTTTCGGCATTTATGCACCGCTGTAGGTATTCAGGGTACCCATCTGGCACAGATCTTCCTATAATAGTTGAGGTGCTCATGAATAATTTGTCCAACATAATCTTTACTGATATCCACTTCCATGGCAGTATCCTGAACACGAATGCATCTGTCACCTTTAATCAAGTCATCAACCTGTTTAATCGGTTCATCAGTCACTGCCGTGTTAGGCCTACCTGACCGTGCCTCATCTTCAAGGCTCTCATGGTCAGCTTTGAACTTCATAACCCATTCATAAACACTGGAATGAGACATGGCCGCATCACCATACACCGTCCAAAGTCTTCACGTAATGTCCACGGTCCCTTCTTTTGTTAAAAATTTCACTACTGCTCGCTGCTGAAACTGGACACTTAACCTAGCGGCCATTGTTTTTAATCGACAGCACCACCTAACATTAGTATCAAGCCACTCTGCTTTTATGGCACTTCACTGAAAGTAGTCATAATAGTTTCACACATACATATGATCATACACACGGTTTTGTATCGATAGGAATAAAAATCCGGATACTTATCGGACACCCCTCGTATAATTCAGAATATAAGAAATGACTGCTTTTTAAAAACTTTCACAAACACAGAAACTTTAATGTATTTATATGCAGTAAATGTTAAATTTATTGAAAGAAAGAAAATACTATAATTGATATTATTAGGTTGAAAATTTCCATTTGTATTCAGAACACTGTTTCAAACAGGTAACTTGTCCACTAAAATATTACTATTCTTTCCATTCTGTATCATTACCAGAAATATAGTGTTCAGCGATATATATACATATTTTTTTCCTATGCAACCTACCAATATGGATGTGTTGACACATATTATTATGTAAGGAACTGGACACACATTTAAATACTTGTTTCAGTTAAAAGAGAAAGACTTAAGCTCAGTGGAAACTTCCTATATTAAAAAAAAAAAAAAAGAAAAAAATGCACCCAGTAGTTAATTATGCATGACCACATTTTTTTCTAAGTGTGGTTACTGGTAGTTATGTACAAAATAGACTTTTTTAATTATATGTCACACTTAACTTAAAACATAACATAACTGTTGACGTAACTAATTGATGTTCATTTGGGTGAAAATTTTTCTCTTTCTAAATACTTTCATTCTTATTTTATGGCTAGTTTTACACAATGGTCAATGAACACTGCATGGCAAGCCACATAATAAATATTTATCTCCTTTTTCCATGTAGTAAAAAGATCATGGTTCAAAGACTGTTAATCATTGAGGGTGTACACATGTCTGGGGTCATGCCAATATTCAGATTAATATAGTTGTAATTATGTTGTATGACCACACTGAGAGGAACTCATCAAAAAATGCTATTTGTGGCTAAGTTAAGCCAGTGAGTTATGTTTCAGATAGCACCCAGTGATTAGCTCAGCTGCAGCAGCCAGTGTGTTAAGGGCAGCTTGCCTTGTTTCTTTTAGTGATTGTGTTACCATAATATTTTTTATTTTGAACTGCAGAAAGTGCTTTTAAAAGTCTGTTGAATTTTTCTGTTTTAAATATTACACTTGAACTGATATGTTCAGCATACAGTTTTTGGTAGATTAAGGAAGAGTTTAACAGTTTATTATTTTATTTTTCAGCCATACTTAAAAGAGATTCTGAAAGAAATTTGCAGTTACAATGTCAAGAATCCACACAAGAGCATGTGGGAGTTAAAGCCAGAGTACAGGCATTATCGAGACCAAGAAGGTGCTGCATAGTTTCCTGTTAAATACTTAGGACAATCATGTACAGCCGCTTTGTAGTATTACAGTGAAGATGTTATTGTTTTTATATACAAATATTCATTGCTAGCATTTTTTAATTAAATCCTTTGTTTCTAAATGTTTTCTTTTCCTTGTTTTCCAAAATAACGGATAAAAGATGGCTGGAGAAGTTATGAATCAAAATTTTATCATGTAGACACAGCACAAAATATACTGAACAATCAAGAATTGACATTTTTTAATTAAAATAAAGGAAAGATATTTAGACCTAATTAGGTCTTACATAGTGCATACATACCATTTACTGAAGATATGGTTTGCTATTTATTTTGCTAAACAAGTCTGTGAATCACAGTAAAATCCATCAAAATGTGACTCAAGGACCCAAATCACAGTACAGATGGCAGTATTATTAAGCAGACCAACTGAAAGAATGAAGTGTGTGTGAGTGAGAGAGAGAGAAAATCACTGAACCTAGAACATGACAATTTTTTTTGGTGCCATGCTTCTTTCCTGACAGCAGTAAATCCCATGCAAAAAATTTTGATGTAATGAAAATGGATAACGGAAGTAGTCAAAATCACTGTTGAGATCTGATTTTTGAATACAGTACCATGAAGTAATGCAACAGTAGTTACTTTCATTGTTTCTGAAACATATATTTTACTTAACTATTGCCAAACAGTATTTCATCACATTTTACATCAATGTAACAATATCTCATTGCAGTCCACATAGATTACAAGAACCTGATGCAAAATGTGATAAAAGCCATTACAAAAATGCATTTTTGTTGCTATGAAAATGGTGCGTCTTAGTGAAATTTGGCTTCCTCTAAATCCCTCCTGCCGCTTTATTGACGAGAGCTTTAAAATCATGTATAACAAAATGGTGTATTATCTGTAGATATCTTAGACCTGTCCTCCTCACTAACACACTTGCAATTCAGCTTTTCTTTCTTCAGGTCAGAGTTTTGCATGGCGCAGATGGACTTTGATAGCTACATCACATTTCATCGGTGTCAGGGTCATTTCTTATGTTCATGTAAATCTGAATAATATATAATAAAAATATTGTTTTTGGAAAACCAAGCAGTTGAAATACCATTGCCACCACCATAGCCTAGTAAATACTTTTATGACGTGCATAACTTCTTTCATCGGTTTTATGACTGTAACATTCATTAATCCACCAACCTAAGCACCGCTCAATGTTGGGAATTAAACATTATTGTTTGTTGCGACTTAATTCCACTTATTATTTTACCACAATGTGCTTAGTGTGTTTGTGTCTGAGACGAATAAAATAATGCAATGTGTTGTACATAAATAAATGTATACTCTTGAATAACTCATTTTATTTCATACCCACAAACATCTTGATATGTGAAAGATGCATGGCATAAATTATGGACAAAAAGTATCAGGGTACTCTCTGTTTTTTTTTATCTTGGAGCTGGACACACACATATCTATGTATTCTGGTCTTTCCAGAAATTTATGCTGCTAAGACTAACAGTAGATTTTCACATGTTAGGTGTGAAATAGTCTTGGTCGTTTCTGTGTTAGAAATAAATACATATACTTAACAACTCTCCAGAAATCATTGGGGGCTGAAGCTTTTGACATGAAGTTCAGTGATTGCTCAAATTCTTTTTGTATGCACATCATCAACCATTATCAATCCACTGCTGGATGAAAGGTCTTCCCAAGTCTCTTTCAGAACTATGTGTTGAGCCAGTCTCCATTTTACTTTGACATACTTTCTAATTCATCCATCTATCTCCAGTGAGGGTTTCTCCTGGGTCTTTTCCTGTCCTTCGGAATCCAGTCGAGCATTTCAGTTGTCTGAGGTGGTCAGTCCTAGCAATATGTCCAGCCCATTGCCATTTTAGGGATTTTCCCATATTTTTTTTTTTAATATGTGCACACATGTATATTCATAAATCTGCAGTGGAATGTCAATTACTCAAATTCTGCACGTGGTTTAATTTTACAAGTTTCTAAAAGTGGTTCCTTCCAACATGTATAATTTATGTGCCACTGTATTCCATTTTCATGTCCCTCTATGTATACAGGTGTATGTGTGTAAATATATATAGCATGTTTCTGAAAAGCATTGTTTTGTTAAAATTATTTCTAGTTCATCACTCTTAATGTGTGATTCTAAAACTAGATTTTGGAATTGTTTCATGCGCAGTAGTAGTTTTTCTTTTCACAGCAATTTGTTTTCGTAAATGTGTGAATAACCTTACTGAAATGCAAATCAAGAGACATGAATACAAGCTTTGTTCACAGCATGTACTAGTGCTGTAATAAATCGTTTTATATGTAGAAGTACTGAAAAAAAGGAAGTCACACACATAGGGTTATCCTTCTACATATCGGTACATATGTACATACCATTAAGCTGTTCTCTGAGGTTCAGAGATTAGCTTCTCAAAGAAAGACCAACTGCCAAGTAAACATTTAATTGATGGAACTAGAATCTTCTTACAGTTGGTGTATCAAATTTCTCCATTTACGATGATCTCGGCACACAGCTCAAGCTTCACTGGCATCCATCACACGTTGCACACAAGACCTTTTGTACTTCATACTCGCAATCTTTTTCTCAAGCAGACATTCCTGAATCTGGTCCTCCAACCTTTCTTTCCTGCTACTTGGGCTGAAAAACTTCTCTCAGTCAGTACCTCATCTCCTTTCAACATGGCCAAACCACCTAAGAATATTTGTCTCCACCTTACTAACAACATTTCGCCTCACATTACACATCCACAACACATCTTAATTCCTCACGTGATAAGAGCGTGTCTAGCCTTCGCCCTCCCAGTAAGTAATGCATCTCCCCAGCACACAAATGACTCTTCTGCAGTACCTAGGTTTCACTGTCATACACCAGAGTAGAAACAACTAGTTTCATATGCAGCCATTTGGGACTTTCGTGAGAACCCATCATTCCTGTGAAATCCTCCTAAAGCAGCTATGACTTTCAAAGTATTCACTTTCCTACTAATTTTGCCATCTAATTTGTTTTCTCTGTCCAACATACTTCCTAAATATACAAACTCATTCACCTGGTCAATTTCTGTGCCATTAAGACTTATCTTGCATTCAGTTGTAACAGTTCCTTTCTCAAAAACCATAACTTTGGTTTTTCCCTTATTTATACTTTGTTTTAATGTCATATGCCGCCCCGACGGCGCAGTGGTCTAAGTGTCTTCCGGACAAATGCTTATGACCATTTGTCCGGAAGGGGCATGGATGCGTTTGTCTTACGGCACTGGCTCTCTCTCTTCCCTAAAACCAGTGGCCCTAAATTAAGGATGGGTGACTGCTTATAGCCCATTGAGTTGCTCACAGTGGTCGTTAAACCTTCAATAAAAAAAAAAAAAGAACGACATCTGGGACAACATACTCCGCTACTCACTCTGCCAACAGGACTTGTGTCATCAAGCAATCTGCACACACGCATATTGCCAAGACATAAATCCTAGAAGTTAAAAAAACAAACCCTGACCAATTAAAAGTTTTTTTTTTTATGGGGAGAGGGGAGTTTTATTTCTATCAATTACTGAATGCGTGCCTGGCCCCTGGAACACCGTCGTTATCTACGTTCTTTACCCCGTAATCCAGAAACTGTTGGGCAGACAGTTTCCCCACATCAGTTCTCTAAAGCTTTTCTTGTCCCCAACTGTTTTGTAGAGAGTTATTTTCCAATCCAGTCTTGATGTCATCAATTCATGTCTCTTCTGCATGGGTAGACACCTGTGGGGACTATTCCCTTTCCCTCAACTGTATCCAAAACAGCAGGTTTTTAAAGTCCTGTTCTCGTTCAGTCTGTATATGTGGCCAAAGAAAGTGAATTCTATTTTCTTTAGCGTATTTTCAACATATATTCAATCATTCCTATTCTCTCCATTACCTGCTCATTCCCCACAAAATACTCATTATTCTTCAGAAGATTTTCATTTCAATGGCTTTTTATTATTATCGAGGTATTGCATTTGTACATCAGAGTCTTGGTGGCATACAACAGAACTGGCAAAGATCATATCCTGCATTCTCTGATTTTGGTTTTATTAGGAGTTTCCTTATTGCCCATAACACGCCTCAGATCCCTTCATGCTAACATAATCCAACATTTGAGTATGGGATCATTACTGGATGTATGCTTTTGAGGTAGATACAGCTATGTACAGTTTCGACTTCATTGCTTTCTAATTTCATGGAGAATGTCCATTTCCTTCTGCTGAAAAACCAATGCCTTTGTAGGATTATTAACATAGCAATCAGAATATTCTGAATTGCCTAGCTTACTGTTCAACATGTAACATCATTTTAGGAAACTTGAAGATTACATCACCCTGGAGCAGGAATTGAACAATCTTCTCCTGCTTTTCATTCAAGCATGCTATCCATTACACCACCCAGGACAACAAAGACCTAAGTATTTGAAGATGAGAAACCTGAACAATTTCAGATTTTCACCAGTCCTCATGTTAAGATACTTGGAACTCTGGGTGATGTAACAGTAGCATGCTTGAACGAAAATTAAGAGATGTAGGTTTGTTTCTTGCTCCAGGGCAATTTAGGCTGCACTGATTGCTGTGTTAATAATCCTGTAGTTGTTCCATGCATTCATGAAGAACATACCATATTTTTAAGCATATAAGATGACTTTTTTTTTTTTTTTCAGAAGTATGGGATTCCACTTATCTATGGATTGGTCAATGAGAATATGCACTCATGGACAATGAAATTTGCACACCTAGAAGAAAACATGCTACAATTTTACAAATGATCTACGTTTGGTGTGAGTGCCCATGACCGCACACCCAGTGGTGGCGCTGCAAATACGAGCCAGCAGCCTTGTAAACTGGCATGTAATCGATGCCCCATGAAAGCGAAAAGCACCAGCTGATGCAAGCAAGAGTACAGAGTGACAAGAATGTTGGGTAGACGCCAGAGACTTTGATTTACGCAACTTACAGACTTTGAGAAAGGCCTGATCATCGGGCTGAAAACCACAGGGTAGTCGGCACGCCGTATAGTCTGCCATGTAGATCGTTCTAACCATACCGTCAGACTGTGTTGGGAGCAGTGGACACGTGACGGCACTGCCAGACGGTGGAGCAGGTCTGGACGGACCAGGAGGACCACCAGTAGAGAGGATCGACGGATCGTGCGCCAGGCACGAACGGATCCCACGAGGACCTGGTCTACAATACAGGCAGATGTAACCATTTCCCCGACGCCTCACGGAAGCGAATCTGCGATTCCAGCGCCCCTTACGTGCGCTGCCATTAACACCGGAACATTGCCGGCTCCGTGTGCCAGGCCAGTGCGACATAGAACGCCACAGACTGGCGACGTGTGTTTAGTGATGAGTGCCGTTTCGTTTTGGAGACGGATGATCATCGTGTCCGGGTGTGGAGGCCCCTGGTACAATCCCAACCTTGCACCACACCTCCCCCACTGCAGGCATTATGGTCTGGGGAGCCATTGCCTACGATAGCCGATTAGCTCTAGTAGTGGTACGTGGATCATTGACGGGCCAGCGGTATGTGGATGAGATCATACGGCTCCATGTGTTCCCATTCCTGGCACATTGTACCAGCAGGATAATGCCCACCCGCACGTGGATCGGGTTGCCCAGGCCTGCCTATGTCATGTCCAGACACTTCCATGGCCTGCCTGCTCCTGGACATGTCCTCTATCGAGCATGTGTGGGACCAGTCGAAACGCTGGCTGCTGCATTATCTGGGATTTGGAGCACACCGTCCTACACGTGTGGGCCAGTCTGCTGCAGGACAACATCAGGTGTCTGTTCGCCTACATGCTGGACCGTCTTGCAGCATGTACAGCCACACGAGGCGGTGCGACGCACTATTGAAGATGACCAGACTGCGTGCTACAGATCCTCTGTAATTCTCCTGCAGCTCTGTTTTTGTCATGTGTGTCATTACGTCCATAAAATTTCAGTTCAATCCGATGCTTCCTTCTTGGTGCGCAAATTTCATTGTCCATGGGTGTATATACTGTACATATCCTTAAAGTGTACAAAATGTAATATTTCATCACTAAGAACTTGTTTAAAAGTTACTGTAAAGAATATTTCTGTTTGCTAATTGCATCCTCCTCATGACCCATTGAAAATGTTCATAAATAGCATTCACACGTAGTTTTGTAAAGCTGCCCAGGTGGCACAGTGTTTTAACCACTGGCTTCTGGTGATCCATCCAAGATGGGTTGGAATCCTGGTGAGGCATGGATGTTATTTGTCTTACAGTACTAGCTTTTATCCTCCCCTGGTGCCAGTGGCCCTAAATTAGGTACACAGGCAACTGCTTGTAGCTCATTGAGCTGCTCATGGTGGTCATTAAATCTTCAATAACAAAAAAAAAAAAAAAAAAGAAAAAAAGCTGCCAGTACTTTGGGGGCACCGAATTTATCTCTCAAAGATTAAACCTCTACAACATGTTGCTGCCATGCAGTTTATTGCCTGGTGACAATCGTACTGACAGCTAGCAGTGCTTACGCTTTAAGAACAGCAACTAGCGTAGGGATTTTTCCTTCTAGATATGATGCAATATGATTGTTGAACTACATGCATGTTACATTCATAAAGAAATAAAAAATACATTCACAAGCTTTTGGGCCTTGATCACCTGTCAGATATTTACAGGTGATCAAGGTCTACACTGAGCTGAAAGCTTCTGAATGTATTTTTATCTGTTTATGAACTTAATGTGTGTAGTTCAACAATCTACGGCATTTTTTTTTTTCTCTCTCTGTCTTTCTCTCAGTTGTTATAGCTCAGCTGATTTAGAATCACCTATTGCTGCCAATTATTTGTCTATCTTAATTTATTTTGTTTCCAATTAGAATCAAAAGCAAAAGAGCAATGAAAGATAACTCACGCCACTTGCATTACTGTGATTTGGGGACCTTAGAGTTAGTTTTTTTTTTCCCCCACCTTCACGTGGCAGATTCTCCAACTGGTCGGTTGGAGGGAAGGAAAAAAGAAATAAACTTACAAAATCCAACTTTTTGCTGAAAACTCCTGAAGTTACTTCATTTTCTCCTCCTTTTAGTATTTACTGAAACATTACAAATTTTGCTAACAGAATTTAGAATTTTTTCAGCTTTGTGTGGCAGATTCTCCAAGTGGTCGATCATCAGTTCGTAAGAAAAATTAAGCTTACAAAATTAAACTCTTTGCCAAAAAGGAAAATCTGGAATACCCAATTTTCTCTAGGATAAGAATTATTGAGTCTACAATTAAAGAGATTAGTGATACATTCATGATGATGGGAATAATTTTTAGGGGGGGGGGGGGATTGCAGGATTACTGGCGTAGCCAGCAACCATGGGCAATGTTCCTTGTGTTCGTATTTTGATTGCTGTAGTTACACTTTGTTGCTGCTGTCAATGATGTTTCCATACGTCAATTCCTGACATAACAGCGGGTTTTTTTTATTCAAATATTTGGAAAGCACAAATATTGAAACTAAGGATGAAAATATAATTGGAAATACACGTAAAACTACATGCTGCTTGACATTGGTTATGTATTACGAAAACAGCTGAAAAGTCCAAATTCAAGCTGGGTACAGCCACACATGAACAAGGAGTCCAAATTCAGGTAGGGGCTGGGTTGAGCTAATGAAATAAACCCACAAATGTAGTTTATACTGTACTCTAATATACCGAACCGTGGGATCTGTTGTCACAATGATAAAAGTTCTTATGTGTATATATATATATATATATATATATATATATATATATATAAGGGATACAAGGACCTATGCTGTCGATATGTATATACAGGGGCTGGACAGAATAGTGTGAACACCACACTCTGAGGCGTTACTTTTAATGCAGCTGCGTACATTGCAATCGCAAAGGATCCACCACTTTTTGGTTGTAATAGCTTGGTTTAGGACCTCAAGGTCCTATTTAAGTGCATTTAAAGTGTCTTTTTGCAAAATTTCTTTCCAGCTGACGACAAAATGAGTGACCTAATGGACATTGAAAGAGGGCTAATTGTTGGTGCCTCCATGACAACAGTGGCCAGGGTAGTGGGAGTATCGAGAGCTACTGTGTCTAGCATCACGACAGCGTACCGTGTTCGTGGCAAAACCTTGTCTGCGAAACACAAGAGCGCCGGAAAACGACCCTGACTGATAGGGACAGGAGAGCATTAAAAAGGATTGTTACCTGTAATAAGACCACCACCGTGCCGAAAATGAGTGCGAAGCTCAACCTGCATCTCCAGACCCCAGTATCAACAAAAAACAGTGCACTGGGAATTACAAAAACAAGATATTCATGGCAGAGCTGCTATTGCAAAACCTCTGGTGACACGGGTAAATGCAGAACAGCGATGGCAGTGGTGCCAGGAGCATGGACTGCTGATGCATAGAAGTATGCCATGTGGTCGGATGAATCCACACTATTTCCCACCACAGGACATGTTTCCGTGTGGAGAACACTCGGAAGCATATAACCCAGACTGCTCCCAACAGGGCAGCACGGTGGTGGTTCTGTCATGCTCTGGGCGGTCATATCGTGGTTTTCAGCAGGTCCCCTGATCACCTAAGGATGGATGACTGGCAGGGTGTATCATCTAATGGCTCAAGCATTGTTTCCTGCAGGGAATGCCATCTATCAAGATGATAACACCCCAATTCATAGAGCTTAGAATGTCCAATCATGGTTTGAGGAACATGAGGATGAATTTTCACACCTTTTTTAGTGTCACCAGACTTAAACATCATCTAGCCATTGTGGCCTGTGTTGGAAAACAGAGTAAGATCCTGTTATCCTTCTCCTGCATCTCTCAAGGGCCTGGAGCAGTTTCTGCATGAAGAATGGTGTAACATTCTGCATCCATTCCAATGAGGATTCAAGCTGTTTTGAATGCCAAAGGCAGTCCCACACCTTATTAGGTACACAAAACCTTCTTTTTGTAGGTGTTCGCATTATTCTGTCTAACCCCCTCTATATACCGTAGTGAATAGATAGCAGATGAATGTCTATGTGTACCAAATGAGACATGACTTGTTTGAAGTAAAGTTTCACTTAGCCAAAACCTAGTATTTAAGGAAATTAGGGCATTTGTACAGTTAGAATGATGCACATGCTTGAGCCATGCCCTATTTCAAGAATTTCTTTTCAAACTCTCAGTGGCATTTCGGAACATATAGCTGCTCATATCCAGCACGCCAAATAAAAACACATTCAAACAATTTCAGAAACAAAAAATTTTAGTGCTATATTATTACAGCAAGACTGTGCATACATGAAATGCATCATAATAAACTGAGAACAACTTAACTATACCACCGGAAGCTATAGTGGAAATCAGCAGGCACATTGCACTTTGATAAGAGGGGAAATGTCCATTTCTTGTTACTTCCTGAACCCAATGAGGCATCGAATTTTTCAAAGATGGCACAAGATCTGGGTGTCTCCAGCTGGTTCCACACTATTACTGTGGCAGACAATAAACTGTCACCAGTTCGTATACCGGTGTACTCAATGGAGTGCTTGAGTTGTGCCCAAATCTACTCCATAGGATTGAGGTCAGCACCATTACTTACCTGTGCTATGACAAAAAATGGCTGTTCAGTGAACCAATTCCTGACAACTCTGCAGGTGTGAATAGCTGAGTTATGTTGCAGAAAACAGCAACCATCAGGAAAATGGTGATCGAGCATGTTGTCATAACATGCTCAAGGATGTCGCCAGTGAGACATCTGTCAATATTGTGCAGGACACCAAGGCCTTAAGAGGACATGCAACCCCACACTGAAATGGAGACATGACCACTGGCCCTCGTATTTTGAATGTATCGAGAGTTGTACTGTGCGACACGCAGCCGCCAAATTCTGGTATGCACAAAATAGTCTGATGCAATACATGACTCATTGATAAAGAGGACCTCATTCCATTCTGCTGCTCACGATGCATATGCTTCACAAGTCAGTCGGCCCTGAATCTTGGTTGCAAACAACTCTTGAGAACAGTGTCATGCAGCCCAATAGTTCCTTGTGTTACCTAAATAAGGCAAAGAAATGAATATGTTATTTATCACAATATCGAACAATAGATATTATCACATAACATAACATAGAACAATATAATATTAATACAATTTATAACAAATGGAGCTCAATATAATATATTAACAATATTGGGAGGGTATTAAGATTTATATCAACCACACCACCAGGATATTCGTAATGTGATTTTCTGTGTCAGGCTAATAAATTGTTTTCCTCAGTCTCCTAGGTAATATTGATAAGTGCCAATGATTTCTTGTCTCATCCAAATCAACAGCATCAGTCATAGAGAAGGAATTCGGATTTTGCACAGCATAATTCCTCCCTTTGAAGTCCAGAAAGGTAGCGCTGCCCCTTTGTGCATCATGAGCTCCAAGGTTTGCAATCGTGCTTCGTCCAATCGTTCACCGTAACTAACAGATGTCCTCGGTGTTTTCCCGGGTATGTAATCTGGTATATGATATATCTATAGCTTACCCGCTTAAAACCCCAAACTTCTGGACATGTGTTTAAAATATTCAGTACATTTTCTTTTTACTTAAAAGAGGTAGACAGTGTTTCTTCTGAGGAGAGGGCTTGAGGTCCAAATGCCCTTAGTGATTTGTTATGGCACCTAGCAAAATGTCAACGTGAAATAACTTAAATCTACGATACTGAACAGTTTTCCATTGGCCTCCCCAGCAAACAGCTCTGACAGAGTGCATGGAATATTTATTTCACATGTGTCTACAAATTGGGGGCTACATCTTCGTTGTCGCCAATAATATAGATTTAAAGGCAGATGTGCATCATAACAGGGTGCAGGATTTCCCTTGTGATTTGTATTGTGAACATGCATATTGTAACATTATGTTTTCATTCATTATTGTGGCAGGACACCAGATTATGGACGTCCCTTCCCCTTCTCTGATATTTCACTTGAAACTTGTAATCCGTGGAAAGGTTTCACGGTGCATACTCACCGTGGTGGATTTGCACTTGGAGACAACTACTATGATTTAAGTTTTGTTATATAAAGTATAACATTACTTGTTGGAATTGTTTCATGATGGAGTCTTTATTTTTGTTTGTTTGGTTTCTTTAACACATTTCAGTGAGTAGTATATTTTATACATGTCAGATGTAATATTTTTGTCTTGTTCTCTCTGCTTGTATATACCTGATGGGAAAACATGTCAAAAGCACATGTCAAATGATCACTCGTTAGACGTCGGTGTTGTCATTCATTTTTCAGAGTAACATTCTGTACAACAGGGATCATTATGATCACCACAATCGCTTGGAACACTGATAAAAATGATTTGCGGAAATTAAACGGCAACCTTCTGCTTACCTGTAGACCCAGATCTGTCTGTATAAGTCGGGCCATTATGTGACAATCCTCATGGGCCAGTGTGATAATGGTAGTGTCCTCCTCCAGGAAGAGTATTTGTTGTCAACCACTGCTACGCCTCCTTTCTGAGGTGTCGTTGATCCATCTAAGACGAGACAAAGCCACCATTATGGCAAAAAGATGTTACATAATACACTGAAGAGCAATTGAATTAGAGATACCTGTCTAGTAATGTGTAGCACCACCTTTCGCTCTGATGATCGCGGCAATTAGTCTGCATGGACTAGACACGACACCGGAAGCTTTGGGAAACCATACGAATCCACGAACCCTGAACAAGCTCCCACAGTTCACGAAGATTTGATGGGGGGGGGGGGGTCAGGGCCTCGAACATCTCTCTTGATGGCATCCCAGATGTGCTCGATGGGATTGAGGTCAGGTGACCTAGCTGGCCAAGGAAGCGAGGTCACGTCGGTGGAGTGTTCATCCAACCATTCGGATACAATTCGGGAGCGATGGCATGGTACATTGTCTTGTTGCAGGATGAATTCCCCAGTGGGATGTTGAAGATGCACAAACGGGAGCAAATGGTCATCCAGGATATCCCGGTAATGTTGACCTGTGAGGGACGATGTCACAGGTACGAGGGGTCCCATTTCAGTCCTCGTAAACAGTCCCCAGACGAGAATACCACCCCCGCCAACTTGAAGAGTACCCTGCTGGCAAGAAGGATCCATGGCTTCATGTGGTTTGCGCCGTACTCGTATCCTGCCATCCGCATGTACCTACGTGAATCTCGACTCATCAGTCCAGGCAACATTTTCCCACATGTCTAGGGTCCAGTGGTGATGCTCCCGCGCCCATGCTAATCTTTGAACCCTGTGATGTGCGGTCAGCAGCGGTACCCTCGTGGAACGATGGCTTCTGTACCCCATAGCGAGGAGATGGTTCTGGATGGTGTGGCTGCTTACACGTTTTTGTGCACCAGTGTTAAATTGCCGAGTGATTTCTTGCACTGTGGCCCGTCTATCCACTGTTACAATGCAAGCTAGCCAACGATGATCCCGCTCATCCACACAATGTTGTCCACGACAGTTTGCCCTTGCAGGGATGGTTTTACCGGATTTGATGTACTCACGGTGCGCCCATGACACAGTGGCTCGTGAAAATCCCAGTGCCTGCACAACTTCTGAGATAGAGTGACCGATTCGTCAGGCCCAGACAATTTGCCCACGATCAAATGCACTTAGACCCTTCATCTTACCCATACCACGTCCGACTCTTACTGATTCCTGTCGCATCACTCCTTATATTGTCGGATCGCTGCATACATCACGTGTCGTTTCTGTTTACAGGGCTGCCCACAGTGCCACATTTGCATAACGCCAGCTGTCTCTAATTCAATTGCTCTTCAGTGTATATGGTATGTTAATAATAATAAATACAGATCTCAAGAGAGGGAGTAAACAATTTCTACACATTGACAGCTGAACTACGAATGTTTTGTTTCAACACAGCACAGCAGAGCTTACACACACCCAACAAATAAACCACTGCAAATTGTAATGACGAAAGTGGATTCCACAGCGTAATCCCTTAATCCTGTATATCAACCACTCTTCCTGTTTGATGGGACAAAATGGGCTGGCCGGCACGTCCATCAGTTGTTGCCTGCATGATTGGCCATTTTGGTCATTAAATGATTAAATTTGCTAATGAACAATTGAAGGATAGCAGCTCCCCCAAATACACTGACGGAAAAAAAAATCCCAACACCAAGAAGGGGTTGTGTTAGATAAACGACAGTTGGTAGGCGGTGAGAGTACATCTGTAAGATGACGTCTATGCAAATTTCGCGCTCGGTGCATACGTGTGGTGCTACTAGCACCCCTCGGAACATACAAAGCAGGTTTGCTGTAAATACGCGCTGTAACGTTCGTGACCGTTAGTTGTCGTTGAGATTCGACGTAGGGTGTTGATGTTAGTCAAGAAAGCCTTTAAGAAGACGAAGAAGCCATTATCAACAGCTCACGGAGTTTGAACGAGGTCGTGTAATAGGGCTACGAGAAGGTGGATTTTCTTTCCGCAATATTGCAGAACAACTTAGCAGGAATGTAGCCACTGTGCATGATTGTTGGCAGCGGTGGTCAAGGGAAGGTACTGCCTCAAAGAGACCGGGTTCCGGCCGGCCACGTGGCACTACTGAGAGGGAAGACCGCCGTGTACGGCGTATGCGGCAGCAATTCGAGCTGCAGTTGCCACCACAGTGACACAACGAACTGTTACAAATCGGTTACTTGAAGGACAGCTCCGAGCCAGACGCCCTGTAGCGTACATTCCACTTTCTCCAAACCACTGCTGTTTGCGACGTCAGTGGTGTCAAGCTAGAGCTCATTGGAGGACGGAGGGGAGATGTGTTGTGTTTTCTGATGAAAGCCGGTTCTGCCTGGGTGCCAGTGATGGCCGTGTGTTGGTTAGAAGGTGGCCAGGTGAGCGCCTGCAAGCAACCTGTCTGTGGCCGAGACACACTGGACCTACACCTGGAGTTATGGTCTAGGGAGCAATTTCCTATGACAGCAGGAGCACTGTCGTGGTTATCCCACGCTCCCTGTTGGCACAGTTGTACGTCGGTCTGGTGATTCAACCTGTTGTGCTGCCATTCATGAACAGCATTCCAGGGGATGTTTTCCAACAGGATAACGCTCGCCCGCATACCGCTGTTGTAACCCAACATGCTCTACAGAGTGTCGACATGTTGCCGTGGCCTGCTAGATCACCAGACCTTTCTCCAATCGAGCACGTATGGGACATCATTGGACGACAACTGAAGCGTCACCCCCAACCAGCATTAACCGTCTCTGTATTGACCGACCAAGTGCAACAGGCATGTAACTCCATCCCGCAAACTGACATCCAGCACCTGTACGACACAATGCATGAACGTTTGCGTGCTTGCATTCAACATTCTGGCGGTTACACCGGTTATTAATGTACCAGCATTTCACATTTGAAATGGCTCTTCTCGTGCTTACAATAAGCTGTGATCTTGAAACCTTAATCGATTAAATATGTTACCTATACAATTGTATTGCCGCCATTTCATTCCTCTACAACTATTTTTTCGTGGTGTTGGGATTTTTTTTTCCGTCAGTGTATTTTAGTACACACTGCACCCTGCTCTAATGAAATCACCTGACCCAAGTCAGTCATTTTGGGACTAACATTAAAACAGGACCCAAAATTCTTCATTTCATGGTAATCTAGAGTGCTGTGCATGTATATATATATATGGACATCATGAAGCTAATAATTGCTTTGTCATATACAGAATGTGCACCTGAAAATATTCTGCCTGTTTCCATTTTGTCGGATCACTGGATTTGTATCGATCTAAATATTGAGATAGCAGTTGCAAGGCTTCCTTTGGACTGCTATGATGCTAAAATTGAGTCTTCTTTTTTTTTGTTTTCATGCTATGTAATAATTTGCAAACAACTAGTCTAGTTGGCTACTACACCACGAGTCAAAACTTCCCATTCCCATCCTTTTTTTGTTGTTGTTGTTGTTCTAGAGATACAAGAAGTTACAAAGTGCTAAATGCACTCTTTTTTTGTCACAAGTGTAAATAGCATTGGGAGATTAGAACTGGCACATATGAGGATGTTGAAGGAATTTCAGATAAAAATAGATTTGTCCAGTGGAGTGATAGAATTTGAGGTTTTGTGCTGTATTACTTAGCCATCTTTCAACTGAACAAACTGCTGCTTCTCATTGGGGTGGGGGACACTGGCACTGTTTAACAACATTTGGTCACCAGAGTCCCCCTGATTCACCATTCATTCTAGTTCTATTGTGCTTAATTACCTCATCTGCCAGTGTGATGCCCCCCTCCCACTCCTGGGATGCTTGTGTGTGTTGAGTCATTCTTTCATTTTATTGTTATAACCCTGCTGCATTTCTTCATTGCTTAATTGTTTTCTGTCACTTACTATAATAATAGCAGGGGATTTCAATGCTAGAGTAGGTGTGCAGAATGCAATTTCTGACAATGTTCTGGGTAAGTTTAATGATCCTTGTGTGAATGATAATGGTGAAAGATTAATTGAACTCTGCATTGAGAATGGTTTGTGTGTATCTAATACATTTTTCAACCACAAGTATATACACACATATACTTGGGAAAATCATACTCTTGGTCAAAAGAGTGTGATAGATTTTGTTGTTTACGATCAGCGTTTGAAACACTTAGTTGTTGACACCCGTGTGATGAGAGGTGCGGATGTTGGTTCTGATCATTACTTGGTAGTGTCCCAAGTGAAACTTAATGTTGGTTGGAGGAATAGGAAGAGACCCAGGATAGAAAGAATAAAGGTTGATAGGCTCCTTGAAGATCATCAGCGGTACTCTGACTTACTCAGAGAACGACTGAAGGATCTGAAATCTTGTGAGAGGGATGTAGAAAAGAAGTGGGAATGTTTTAAGAACTGTGTTGTCACTGCTGCTAAAGAGGTCTGTGGCACCACAATGGTGGGTAACAATAGAGGTGATGCTTGGTGGAATAGTGAGATTGATGATGCAGTAAAGAAAAAGAAGGAAGCCTATTTGGGGATGTTGCAAGGTAGAGTCTCTGTGGATGAACATCGCTGTAAGAAGCGTGAAGCTGCTAAGCTGGTTCGCCACAGTAAGGCAAAAGATAGGAAGGAGAAAGTGTAAAGGCATGAACTGGCTTTTTGGAAAGATAGAAAGTCCTTCTGGAAGTACATGAGACTCAGGACAAATAGGGGAAACAAAGTTGTAAGTTGTGTGAAGAATGAGATCGGGGAAATGATATGGGAGCCCAATGAGTTAAGTGAAAGATGGGGTGAATACTTCTGTGAGTTATTAGATCAGGAGAGCAAAAATGATTCTGAGACAGATGCAGATGATGTCACAATGAGGGATGAAAGCACAGGAGGGATCTCAAGAGAAGAAGTGTGTAAAGCTCTAAAATCTCTTCAGAATGGTAAGGCTCCAGGAGTTGATGGCATAACTGCAGAGATGTTGAAGTATGGTGGTGACTCTATAATTGACTGGTTAACTGAAATTTGCCAGTTGTGCTGGGAGTTAGGAATGGTCCCTCAGGATTGGAAGGATGCTATTATTGTTCCTTTGTATAAGGGAAAAGGTGATCAGACTGAATGCAAGAACTATCGTGGTATTAGCCTACTGAGTGTGCCAGGGAAAGTGTTTGGTAAGGTTGTTATTGAAAAAGTACGGGGTCTTACATCATTGAAAGTGTGGGATGTTCAGAGTGGTTTTATGCCTGGTAAAGGCTGCACTAACCAGATTTTTGCATTACGCATGATGATTGAAAAGTATCTGGCTGTTGGGAAGAAAGTTTTTACTGCCTTCATAGATTTAGAGAAAGCTTACGACCGAGTGAATAGGACACTTTTGTGGAAGGTATTGAATGAATATGGTGTTACTGGGAATCTACTTAATAGTGTAAAAGCCATGTATGCTGGTAGTAGAACTTGTGTATGAGTGAATGGTGTTTTATCAAAATGGTTTTCCATTGGTGCAGGAGTTAGACAAGGTTGTGTAATGTCACCATGGCTGTTTATTATTTTTATGGACGCATGCAAGCGTGAGGCCAAAATAGATAATAGTGGTTTATGTCTTGGTGATATCTGTGTGTGCAGATTGCTGTATGCTGATGACACTGTCCTGTTGGCAGAGAGCAAAAGTGAGTTGCAGAGTATGTTGACTCGGATGCACGAAGTTTGCATGAAATTCAAACTGAGTATAAATAAGGGAAAACCCAAAGTTATGGTGTTTGAGAGAGGAATGGGTAGCACTGAATGTAATGTAAGTATAAATGGCACTGTGATTGACCAGGTGAGTGAGTTTGTGTATTTAGGAAGCATGTTTGACAGAGAGAACAAGTTGGATGGTGAAATCAGTAGTAGGCGAGTGAATTCTTCTTTGAAAGTCATAGCTGCTCTGGGAGGTTTTCACAGGAATGATGGGTTCTCTAGAGAGTCCCGCATGACTGTGTATGAAACAGTAATTGTTCCTACTCTGATATATGGCAGTGAAACCTGGGTACTGCAGAAGAAGCATAGGAGTCGTTTGTGTGCTGGAGAAATGCGTTACTTACGTGGGGTTTGTGGCAAGACACGATCTGATTGTGTGAGGAATGAAGATGTATTGCAGTTGTGTAATGTGAAGAAAAATGTTGTTAGCAAGGTGGAGACCAATATGCTTCGGTGGTTTGGCCATGTTGAAAGAATGAGTGATGAAATGCTTACTAAGAAAATATTTTCAACCCAAGTGGCAGGAACAAAAGGCAGAGGAAGGCCAAGGAAGACATGGGTAGATCAGATTCAGGAGTGTCTGCATGAGAAAAAGATTATGAGTATGAAGTATAAAAGATCTTGTGTAAGGCGTGTAATGGATATCAGTGAAGCACGAGTTGTATGTCAAGATCGCTGTAAATGGCGAAGTTTGATACGACAACAATAAGTAAAAATATCTGGAAGTTTGTATTTCTTTTTGGAGCTAACCTCTGAATCTCAGGGAACAGCTTAGTGATATGTATGTATGTACTATAATTACTGTACATTCACTATTCAACAATGCCAATGAGTGGTGTGGTAATTCACGTGGTATTCTGTTCCTGTATTCATGTATGTTTTGCATATTTTTTCATTTTCCCTTGGTAGAGTACCTTGTAATCCCTCTGCCTCTTTTTTCGTCACTGCTGTTACTATTATTTGTTTGATGCTGTTTTATCTTTGCCCGGGTCAATTTGTTTTCAATAATGTGCCGGGTTTATTTTTTTGAACTTGCTTTTTTGTGACAGCAAGCTTCAGAACCTAGTGCTAGGCACTATTCTTTTGATACTTAAACCTGTATTTTTGACATGCTTTTGTGCTGTTATTTTTTTACAGTGGTATCAATCTTGGTATTCCTTTTTTTTTTTTTTATGTCGCAATGTTTTTGGACATGCAGTTTTCATTCTGCATATGTTCAATGTGTTACCTGCCTGTAATTGTGCATGGACATCTGTGTTTTGATCAAATGTTGGTCATGTATAACATAAAATTATTCTTGTAATTCTTCCTGCCTAGTGTTTTTTCTTGGTGTGTGGGTGCGTGCGCGCACTCGTTTTTACTGTTGAATGTTTAATGTTCATGTTTTGCTTCAATTGTCCCTTCGAGGCAGTTGTCATGTGTGTTTATTCTCCATGCATTAATGTTCTTCAGCTTTACCACTATGCATTTCAGGATATTTGTTACGCATGTCTTTTGTGCCGTCTTTGGTTTTATGTATATGTGCATTTTGGCATCTTTTGTTTTAAATAAGCTAAGGGTACATTTGCAAGCTTACAGTTTTAACTACTGTGAACATCATCAGTTGAGATAAAATCATATTGAGTTGGTTTGGTTATGTATCCGTATGGAAGGGGAAAGACTTCCACAGCAAATATTGTAATAGAAAGTAACAGGTCGTCGACCAAGAGGTAGGCCTCAAGTGAGGTGAATTGATGTTGTGAAATTAACTGTGAATAACACAGCTAGGATCCCCTCTCTCCAACATATACATTATTGAGGACCGGTTTATGACATACAACAGTACTTACCACTGGCTCAGGACCCGTTATGCTCATGGGCCCTTTGCCTCCCCTCTCAGCAGCCCTGTGCAGATGTGAAAAGATAATGAATGTAGAAATATCCTGCAAACACTCAGAAGATACTGACAACACATTTTGTTTCTCTTGAATAGCACATCAATGTGTTTCACTGGGCATTGAGGAAATGATGACAAATCATTCGGGACACATGGAGAACACAATTCTGGAAAATGCATTAGCAGTGTTCCATGCTTTTGCCATGAAGTGTTTGAATGTGTTATGTAAAAATATTGTCTTTTTCTATCATAAAACATTTTGTACGAGGATAGAGAATTGATAACACATTCAGAACACTTTGGGAGGACATATGAGGAACAAAATGATCACGCTTTTTTTTTTTTTTGGAAATGGCTTTCGCAAAGGGCTACAAAAAGTGTGTGATCTATTTCAAATGATTTGTTACTTGCCATTTTCCACCTCAAAAACCTACTTTGCTTTCACAGTTATTATGCTTAACATATGAATTAATGGGTAACAGCTCTATGTCTTGTAATTTAAATTTGCACGTCTGTTTTAAAACAATATAATTTTCTTTGTCTGAACACTTAAATGTATGAATGTTTGCCCCATTTTTTTCATGCACAGCACACACATGTACCACTTTACTTTGTTGTCAAGCAATAAAGACCATTTTTTCACAGCTGCTGGTGTGACATCATCTTAACCAAATCACATAAGGCTGAACTTTTCCCACATAGGAATTATGCAAAAATAATTAACCTTTCAGCATTTATTAACTACCCTAAACTCCATATATGCAAATATAAAAGCCATAAAATTATAATTTCTTTAGGAACGAAAAATAATTTTATTTTAGCCAATGTGCTTATACCAAACCAATAAGTCAATCCCATATTTATACTGATCTAATTTGTTTTATTGCATTTCTGCATCAATCTCAGAAACTCCTCAGGTGACTTCCAAAAAGGCTGAATTCCTCTTTTTGGAGGAACTCTTTCACCCCTGATGTACATCACACGATCAACTCTTTAGAAACAGGAAAATGTTACATCAGGAATTTTGGTTCTACTTTGTCATTCATAAATGCCACATAGAATTTTTCATTTAGAATCCTATCGTATGAAATTTAATTTTACGGTTCCCCATTGCAAACTTAAAATGATTATTTAAATTGTCAAACTAGTTTCTTTTCTCATTTAAATCTAAAAATTGAGTTCCAATAGAGTAGGTAACAGTGTGTTATTATTGATTCATGCATATGCTGAAGAAATATGATTTGGGAACTTTGTTTCCTTAAACCATGAATTTCTCAGAATATAACTAATTATTTTTTGCAGAATATTCAGGTATTCTTTTATTTATATTTGTAAAAGAAATGAAAAAGAAAAGAAAATAGTGTTTGTGTTTCTTCTGCACATAAACTACTTTAACATTTGCAACTGTGAAATTCTAAGATTCCAAAGAGGTTTTTACTATTTTAATTCTTCTCTGCTATCTGGCAATAGCAGTAGTTGCTCGCCACCAGCGTGAATGTTTTTTTCTCGTTTTTACAATAAATGAAACAAAGCACTTTAGGGCCACTATGCATTTTTGAGGTGCTTTGAAGGATGGGAACCACTGACAAGTTTTGCCTTGTAACAATTTCATTGAAAAAAAAATAAAATACAATGCCGAAACATAATGCAATTGTTGTTAGAATAAAGCAACTACTATTTGTTTTTGACACTTCATCAGCTGCCTATAAGAACATCTGATGTGCGGCAAACGAACACTGGGAAGATGCAAGCACTTGCCTGTTTTGATTAACCAATATTTTTTTCTTATTATTGTAATGCTCATGAAAAATACTTTCACATTTGGACATCACAAACAAAAAGAATAGCTGGTAATTAAAAAAATTACTCATCTTATTTTCCTGTCATTATTTGACAGGCTTTCCATCTAGTCATTTATATTTGGTGTGTAACACAGACACTGGTTTCTGTACCTCACTGAGATATATTTAGCTAAATCCTTATTTCTGCATAAGTTATCCATCTACACGTTTGCCTACGGAAATGTAGCATGACATCTAGGTTGACCTGAAGCTAGAATTAAACTAACGATGGCTCTGCTTACATGTTCGCTGTATTTTTCTCCTGTGAAGACATAGCAGTAGACATGTTCTGTGTGGCATTGGAGGACGCCTGGGAACTAAGATACCTCGACTTGGACTATTCGGTTATCAAAGCCTTACCACCTGAATCACCTTGAATACTTAAAAATTTTTTCATGTCCATTCAGCATTTAAATTATGTCCAGTAGTTGTGTCTTTTGATGTATTTTCCAATAAATAATAAGCAACATGAAATATCTTTTTAAGCCTTTTTTTAAAATATATTTTAAGAGAGAATGCAACTTCTAAACACTTAACACCTGTCATAGAAAATGCGCTTCCAGCTATGCCTAACTCGACTGCCACCTGTCATATAGACTGTTCTGCCTGCAGTCGACCATCCGGTTCGTCTTTCAAGCTTTTAAATACATGGGGAGGCATCATGTAGTTGATGGACATGAAAGAAATTGGCATCCTTATTAAACTACATTAAGTAAGCTTAATGCTTCAGACAGTAATGGTTAGTTATTTTCTAAAGCAATAGTCGAAAATGTCTAATTCTAAAGAGGCAGTTTGCATACAGATCAAAGCTACACATGTAGATTCTGCTTCTGCATTGTAGTGAAAGGCAGTTCCATTTTCTATATTAGACAGTTTTAGTGATTTAACTACAATAAAAAATATCAATAAATCAGAACGATAAGCAAATATTAATACATGCTGATTATACCATAATCCGGGATGGTATGGACACTAGGGCAAATGTGCAATATAAAAAACATTAGGCACATGGATTCACTTGCATAGTCAACAATTTGTAGTTTTTATGTGCATGACCACAGTTTGATAATTTCACGAAGCTGTTAAGTTATTTATGTAAGAAATATACAGAAAACATATTTATACAAAGCTTTCATTTTGTGGAATATACTGTTTATTTATGTTTTTGAATTAAACTATATACAAGAGTCAGCTATGTAACTAATAGAAAAAAATAAATATGTAACTGTACTGAAGTATATTTCTGATGCTAGTGTTTTGTGTAAGTTAAGTTATTTGTGTGCAAAATTATTAAGTTATGTTATTCACCATAAAAAATTCAAATTTTGAATCTAGGGATATAATAATATTTTGCATCCCATAGTCTTCATCTCATATTATTGCTTGCGCCTTTGGCCAAAAATGGCCCTTGCTCCATAAAAATCCACCAACCATATTATTGCTTCCTTGCAACCAACTATCCTGCACCTCAATATCCAACAGTGTCACATCAAAACCCTTTCTTTTCTGTGTTTCAAGCACTGCTGGGTAAATTTTTTATTTACCATAAGTAGAGAAACATTATTACCATATGTAGAGAAATGTTTTGTTATTACATAACACCCTAATCGGGGCATGTTTGTATTTTCTCTTACATCTCAGCAAGGTTTCGTGCTGTAATTTTGGATGTAGAGGTTTAATAATATTTTGCATCCCATGGACAGCTATGGTCATAATTGATTTTTTTCAAAATCATATCCCATAATTCCCTTAATACACCAGTTCTGTGCTTGTACAGCAACTCATACTATCTGGATCTGTTTCACAGTTGTAACACCGAATCATTTGGATCTGTTCTTGATTAAATGGCACAAATCAAAAACAACTTTTGCAGTTTAACATTAGCTGCATCTCTTTTTCCAGACACATATGAAATTTTCATTTAGGGTTTTTTTCATGTGCTAAATAGAATGTACATAGAATAACATACCTTTTATAGGGAAAGTTAGGAGATAGGGAGCTAATTCACATGTTAATTAACATGTTTCCTTACATCATGTGATAGTTCTCTTTAAGTGCTTTCCAACAGTACTATTTAATGGTTTAAATGTGGCAAACAGCTCTAAAGTTAAGGGGAGTGCCTGGATTTTAATTTTGACGTCTGTACATAAATTATCAGCCACTTCTTGAATTCATGAGTCAGAAAGATGAGTTTCTGCAGAGTACATTAATAAAATCTGGGCACTATCATATTTTAAAAGAAAACAAAATTGTAGAAAGCACAATTTAAAGGCACAAATGAAATCTGATAAAAAAAAATTATTGGGACTATCACTTAAAATTTGCACATGACTTTGATTCAGTTTCTGGTCAAAGTTTTTTACAATGAAAAAGATACTTTTTCATTAACATTTAAAAAGCAGTAAGCAAATGGAACATTGATCACATGCAGCAAACTATGAACTTTGAAGTATTTCAGTGTGGTTGAAGGCATAAATCTATGAATAATCCAAAGAATGTCCACCAGTAGCAGGTAGGGAGTTGGATTGAAAGTAAATTTTGAGTTTTTATTGTACATTGCTGTTTGACAGATGTTTGTTTCTGCCAGAACACACATTATCTTGAGCCTGCTCAAAGTGAATCTAGAATTACAATTTTTCCTGAATCTTACTTTCCTCTTGCCAATGAACAATACTTTTTAGCCGCCCAACTATTTCAATATTTGTGTTCATGTCTGAATTTTACAGATGTACCATTAAATAATAGGATTGTATCAAGTGATACATTATAAGGAAATCCTAACAGAAATTAGGGAAGAACTCTTCTCCAAATACAGAACAGTTTTACAAGTAAGTTATTTTCAGCAATTAGATTGTGGGACTCAAATGCATTTGGTTCACTGTTTTTCATGTAACATCTCCAGTAGCATGTTCAAATGGAAATCAGGAGATGCAGGTTCAATTCCTGCTCCAAGGTAATTAATTTGCAAGTTTTCTGAGATGTTACATGAAGAACGGAGAAATAAAAGCAATTCGGTCTCACAAACTGACTGCTCAAAATAATGTATTAACATTTGTGAAATGTTTTTGAGTTTATTTTTATAGGCCAATATTAATATCAAAGGATGCATTTTATACTACCAGTACTCAGAATAATAAAATATTTTAGGAAAAATAAAAATTTATCCTGGGTACTGTCATCTTTATATTTCTAATTAGAAATCAGAATCCACAACACAGTAATTAGGTAAACATGAACTTTCAGTTAGGGAGGAAAGACATCTCTCAGATCACTCCCCCACCTCAATCTGAAATAGCAGTATAACAGTCATTCCCACACATCTTTTCTAGTGGGACCTTCCACAGTAAAGTTAAATAGACACTTCTCACAGTGTGTGTGATGGCTGGCATAATAACTGACACATCAAACTTGCAAACATAGTTTTAAAAAAAAAAATGGTTGCTTACAACTCCACTAATGGGGACTAACATACACTGATGAGCCATTACGTTACGACCACCCCCAGCCTAGAGAAATGAGTGCGCCTGGAGACCAAATGCTGGCAAAAGTGAACCCGATGACCGGCTTTCGGTTGGTAGTGTTATGAGTCAGAATAGGAAAAGCTGCCGATTTATCGGAGTTTGATAAAGGACAAATTATGATGGCACAGCATCTTGGAACTGCGATCCCAGAAACAGCTTGGCTTGTTCATGAGCCGCTATAGTGAGTATGTATCAAAAATGGTGCACAGATGGCCAAACGACGAAATGTCGTCCAGCCGTGTATTGTCTGCAGCTCATTGATGCCAGAAGAGAGTGGAGACTGTTGCGCATTGTTTACACTGACTGCAGGGCCACAGTGTGGTAAATCACCCACAGCTACAACAGTGGTGATCAGGGCAAATATGTCACAACACACAGTTCATCACAGCCTTTTGTGTATGGGCCTGCGTAGCTGGAGACCCAGCCGGGTCCCCATGCTCATTGCACGTCATCGCCAATAACGCATGAAATGGACCCAAGATCGAGATTAGACTGTGGATGATTAGAAGAAAATGGCCTGGTCTGACGAATCAAGATTCTAGCTGCATCACATAGATGGCCAAGCACGGATACACCCATTACCAATGGAGGCTATGTCACCTGGATGCACTGTTGGGTGGAAACAGGCTGGCAGCAGTGTTATGCTGTGGGCGATGTTTTTTTTGGGACACTTTAGGCCCCATTTTCCCAATAGCTATCAGGTATTTGAACATCGTTGTGAACCAAGTTCACCTATTCATGGCAACTGTGTTCCCTGCTGGTGATGGCCATTACCAACAGGATAATGCGCCATGCCACACTGCCAGAATCACCAAGGAGTGGTTCGAGGAACATGCTGGTGACTTTCTGTTAATTCCCTGCCCTCCAAATTCACCTGACATGAACCCAATCGAACATTTGTGGTTCGACTTGGAAAAGCGGGTTTGCGCTAAATCACTACCCCCCCGAAATATACAGGAACTGGAGGACCTGCTGTTGACATTTTGGTACCAGATATCCCAGGATACTTATTGTCACCTCATCGAATCAATGCCTCACCAAGTGGCCACTGTTTTGCGATCTAAAGGGGGTCCTACAGCTTAGTAGGTAGATGGTCATAACGTAATGGCTCATCAGTGTAAGGCAAAATACCTCAACTATCAAAACACTTTCTTACACCTATCTTTACAGATGTAAGAATGATCTCACCCCATGTAAAACTAGACAATTGGAAGGCACTTTCCACTTGAATACAAAATGCCTAAACTGAGCAAGAGAAAAAGAAAAGGTGGACACAAGCAAGACCAAGAGGGAGACGGATGAGGAGAAACTTAGAGATTTCAGTAGGCAAATATTGTAAGCACAGATGGACCAACAGTGGCATAATAGATTTAGAGCAGGGGTGCACAACCTTTTTATAAGTGGGGGCCAAGTTTATTTTTACATAATAAGTGGCGGGCCGCAAGTTACCTTTTCACATAGGCACTTGCCAAACCCTACCGCTAAACCTAATTTTACTATTATCCGAATAACCTATTTTACCAGCAGACAAAAAATGTGTTTCAATACCATTTTTGTGTCCTCTAAATGGTTTAAATCCATTTTTGAAGTTTTTTGGCAAATTGCGTTATTAAGTTATCAAATTACTGATTTACAATCAACTTACTCCTAACTGGAAAAGGTTTAGGGGTATATAAAATAAAATAATACTATCACAAGGTTGTAAAATTTTTATTTTTACAAAAAACAGAATTCTTAACATCAAAGTATATAAAAAATTAAAATCAATATATCGTCAAACTGACCATCAAATCAAGTAGTAGCCTAATGCTCCTAATGAGATGCTTGGCATTGTTTATTTTTCAATAGTCTGTCAATATCAGGTTCAATGTTAGAGATGGTAATGCGCAAGTTTCCCTCCAATAGTGTATCACTTAAACGGGAACGACACTGACTTTATTTGTTTCATCAAAGAAAACGATTGCTCGCATAAGTAGGTACTTCCAAACAACGTTGCCGTTTTTAAAGCATGATCTTTGAGCAATTTCATTTCTTTCGGTAAGTAATTTTTGTAAAATTCTAGGAGAGAAACTTCAGAGTATTTTGTTTTTAACTCATTGTTACACTGAAGATCAATTAATTCCATCTGGAAATCTAGTGGCACTGACGCAACGTCAGTAGTGAATGGTAGAGAAAACATATAAAACAAAACCTCAAATTTTCTTATATCTTCAAATCGTCTTTTAAACTCATTGTGAAGGTCCACTACAAGAGATGCATATTTAGCCACATTTACATGGAATTCAGAACTTTCAACAAAACTTTTCATTGTTGGAAAATTTGCTAGTAGTCCATTGCTTAGTTGTGACTGCCATAAACTGAGTTTAACCTCAAATGATTTTAATATGTAACACATGTTGTTGATCATGTTGTTTTTACCTTGAAGCTTAATGTTTAATTCATTGAGATGTTGGGTCATATCAACTAAAAAACATAAATCACTCACCCATTCGCTGTTCTCAAAATGTGCTGCTAGTTGAGACTCATTACGACTGTGTAAAAACATTATGATTTCTTGATGCAAGTCATACACTCGTTTCAGCATTTTCCCAGCACTAAGCCAACGAACTTGTGTAAAATAAATAACATCATCATATTGGGATTCCATGTCTGATAAGAATTCTCTGAACTGGCGGTGATTAAGAGCTCCGGCACGAAGGAAATTGACCACTTTAATCACAACCTTCATCACATGCTCCATACGTATGCTTTTAGCACACAGATTCTCTTGGTGTAAAATACAGTGAATAGTAACTAGATCACTGCACTCTTTAGCAAAATAGCTGACAGCCCCTTGTTTACTTCCAACCATGGCAGGTGCACCATCAGTTGATATGCCATGTAGTTTTTCCATATTTAAATTAAACTTCTCTAAAATATTTTTCACTTCACGATAAATATCACATCCTTTAGTTGTGTCTTTCATAGGAACCAATGCCAGTAATTCTTCTGAAATATGAAAATTCTCGTCAACACCACGCACAAAAATACAAAGCTGGGCAGTATCAGTCACATCTGTGCTTTCATCGATTGCCAGTGAGAAGTACTTGAAATCCAATATTTTTTTCTTGTAGTGTTTGCTCAATGTCCACTGCCATTTCTTCTGCCCTCCTGGAAACTGTCATTCGATTAAGGCTAATTTTTGATATAATACTTTTTTCTCTGGGAATGCCACATTTGCCACTTCTTCCAAGCATTCCTTAACTAGCTCGCCATCTTGAAACGGCTTCATTCTTTTTACTAAAATCTTTGACACAATAAAACTTGCTTTTACCGCAATTTGCGATTCATCGTTAACCTTACGAAAAAGATTTTGTTGAAATTTTAATTTTCTTTGCAGTTCTTTTACTTTCTCTTTTCGCATATTACCAGAAAATTTGTTGTATTTTGAAGCATGTTTTGTCTCATGATGCCTTCTTACATTGTACTCTTTCATAACACCAACTGTTTCTTTGCAAATTAAACACGTTGCTTTGCTGTTGTATTCAATAAAAAAATATCTCTCACTCCAGGTCTCTTGAAACACTCGACACTCGTCCGTCACTTTACGCTTTTTAACAGACATGATACTGATATTATAATAATAATGTAGAAACTCGGTAAACTGCACACAGGACACAAATTCAAAGTGACTGAACTGAAGCACTTATAGGTGTTATACATATATGTCAACAATTTTGTTGTTGCATAATTTACTGTTTCTCACGTTATCATTGAAATGCTTTTGGGAAACGCCTATAATATAAATATATAATAAAAGTTTCAGAATGTTACTCACATTTCGTCATGAAGTTTCCAGGATATTGCAGAGTTTTCTGTAGTCGAAGTCTTCAAATGGATGGGTAAAAAGCTGCATGAATGTGACAAAGTCTTCAAATGGGTAGGTAAAAAGCTGCAAATGATTATCACTATTTTTGAGTTGTTATTTAAAAGATGATTTATGAACGTTAAAATAACTAAATATTCAGAACCTTATGTTGAAGGTGAGTCGAATTGGTAAGAAATAACTTGCATTGATGATGGTTTAATCCTCGTTTCCCGTAGCACAAGTTCCCATACTAGTTTTAATTACTATTTTGTAATCTCGTTCAGTGAGTATAAATGATGTATTTCTCATTCATGTTGTTTCTTGGCCACTCATCTCGAATCTACTGGCAGAGTCAAAAGTTCCACGTCGGCAGAACCACTGCACATTCGGGTTTTGGTTTGACTGCGCACCTCACGTCGTGCGTGTTTCTAATTGGATCGTTCGAATTTGCTTCCGATTCCTCATCGATAGATTTATAATTTATCTTTTTTCTGTATTTTTAATTTTCATTATGGCCTTTTTCTTTTTCTATAAGGTATCTCCAAGCATATGAAAGATCCATTGGGTCGTTATAATTACAATTTGTTTCCCTAGTTTTTTCTGTCATCACAGCTTCCGACGTTGAAATTTGATTCTTTGTTTTATGTGATGTTATTAATTTTGTTTCTGGCCAATCTGGGATAGCCTCATTTTCAATGCAATGTTGAATTAAAAGATGTTTTGCTCTCTTTTTTGTTCCAGTTGGATATATGTTCTCCCAATCTGGTCCTAAATCTTATTTTAGTACTTCCTATGTATACTTTATTTTTTTTTATCATTTCCTTTCGTTTCAGTAGTTTTTTTGTTGGTATACAGTATACACCTGCTTTATCAAGTATTGATCTTTTTTCGCTTCCAGTTGTCAATATGGTTTTGTTATCGATAACTGTCTCCGCTAGTATCATTTTTTCTTTTGTGCATTCTTTCTTTAATATATTCGTTAGTGGAGAAATGTAGGGAAATTTACTCACAAATTTCATTTCAGTCTTATGTTTAGTGTTATTGTTACAAATAGATTTTTTTGTATTTTCAAGTATTTCTTGAATAATCTTTTTTCTGTATCCAAACTTCATACCAGTTTCGGTTATCCAGTTAATTTCTAAAATTTCTTTAGTTTTATTACATGAGTGGGTTAAAGCTCTTCTTACATAGAATTGTAGTGCTGATCTTTTATATTTCCATGGATGGCTTGAATCAATCGGAATAATTGCTGGAATAAACGTTGGTTTTCTATAGACTTCGTATTCAACCATATTGTTGTTTCTAAATAAAGAAATGTCTAAAAAATGTAGTTGTCTGTTAATTTCTTTTTCCATAGTAACCTGTATTGATGGATAAAAGCTATTGTATTTTTGTATGAATGCATCAAGGTCTTTTTCAGATTGCTGCCAGAAGATTAGGATATCATCAACATATCTTTAATACACTGGCGGAAAGTAAAAAAAGAACACCAAGAAGGAATTGGCGGACGATCACAGAAATTTACATATGTTAATGGGGTCGAGTTTACGTAGGTGTGATGTTAATTTCGGGACCAACCGGTGAGCGCTTATGCCACAGCACGGCATAATATGCGAATTATCGTCGGTGGTATTTAAGGAGTACGGCGAAGTGAATGTAATCAGTCGTCGGCGTACGGACACGTGCGAAGACCCTGAAGGAGCTGCAATGCCTGGACATGGAAGACGTGTACGACTTCAGCAGTTATCGGACTTTAAGCGAGGTCGTCTAGTCAGACTCAGCGAGGCCGGGTGGTCGTTTTCCGGAGCGAATTAGACAGGAAGTATCGGTGATGGTATGATGGTGGCGTAGATGGTCCAAGGAACATTTCCACATGAGAAGACGTGGAACCGGGAGTCACAGACGGACTGATGAGCGAACCGATCGACGCATAAGAAGAGCGGCGTTGTCCAGCAGAAGATCCACTGCGACGCAAATTCGTGCTGCTGCTGTTGCACCTGAGGTGACTGTGCGAACAATCCGCAACCGTCTACTGGATGCAGTACTACGTGCATGTGTGCCTCTGACTCCAGCCCACCGTCAGCAGTGGTGTCGCCAACGTAACGTCTGCACTGGAGAACGCAATGGCAATCTGTCGTGTTTAGCGATGAAAGCAGATTTTGCTTGGGAGCCTCCGATGGCCATATGCGTGTTCGCAGACCCACAGGGGAGCGTCTCCACCCTTCTTGCATCCGCCAGCAACACACAGGGCCTACACCTGGTCTCCTGGTGTGGGAAGCGATCAGCTATCACTCCCATACACAACTAGTGTTTGTACTGGGCACGTTAAACAGCACCTCCTACATCAACAACATCATTCAGCCCATTGTTGTGCCATTTGTAAGGTCGGTCCATCGTGGTGTTTTCCAGCAAGATAACGCACGCCCACACACAGCACGTGCAGCGCAACATGCACTTCAGGGTGTGAGACAACTTCCATAGCCTGCACGTTCACCGGATTTGTCACCCATTGAGCACGTGTGGGATTTTATGGGACAACGACTTATCCGGTCTCCACGGCCAGCCACGACCATCCCCGATTTACGCGTCCAGGTTGATGATGCTTGGAACTCAATACCCCAAACTTACATCCAACATCTGTACGACAGACTTCATGCCAGAATTGCACAGTGTGACGCAGTTCATGGCGGTTCAACCTCGTACTAACCATGTTACATGGAAATGTTATTTTTCAGTTTACCAGCAAATACAGCTGTATTTTGCCATAATGGTTTGATCACGTTATCCTCTGTATTCCGTTATTATGCTGTATAAATTTCATTGGTATCAGAAGTCTCCTTCTTGGTGTTCTTTTTTCACTTTCCGCCAGTGTATATTAACAGCTTATTTTGATTGAGTGGTTTAATGAGTTTATTTTCAATGTCTTGTAATACTATTTCAGCAAGAAGACCTGAAATCGGGGATCCCATTGGTGCACCTTGTTTTTGTCTATAGATTTTCTTATCATACGTGAAGTAGTTATTATCAGCAACAAGTTTTACTGCTTGGATAATACTGATTCTTTGTGATTTGGGAATTTCTCGATCTCTTAGCCTCTGATCTAATAGTTTAATTGATTCGTAAACTGGAGTATTTGGATACAGAGAGACTACATCTAAACTGATCATAATAAATTCGGTTGTTTTGATTTCCTTGATTATATTAATAACTTCGATAGAGTTGTTAATCGTATATTCATGTTGATTATAGTATTGTTTTAAGTGTTTAAATAGTTTTTTCTAGGAGGATAGTTGGAGCAGTTGTTTTATTCACTATTGGTCTTAAGGGTTCTTCTTTATGTGTTTTGATTTTGCTAAATATGCTTGGAATAGATGCTCCTACAGGTGGAAAGGCTCTATTTTTAATATTAGTTGGTAAATGGCTATGATTTTTTATGGTAGCCATCTTTCTTATAATTCTGTCTGTTGGATGATAATTAGTCTCTTCGACATTTAATTCCGCAATAGCCTTTTTCATTTTTAAACTATATTCTTCTTTGTCTAATATAACAACCTGTTTGGCTTTATCTGCGCTTATGCATTTAATTGTTGGGTTATTCCTAAGGTTAATCAATTCTTGTCTTTTGTATTTTATAGCTGGCAGCTGTTCTTCTTTTTCTTTGTTATTGATTGTTCTCATCATCTTGAATCTTGTTGGATTTTGTCTTTTTTTCGGTAGTTTTTTGATGACATCTTCTATGTATGGAATTATAATCTCAGTTTTGGGAATTTTTTGCTGATATGCATATCTCATGCCTCTATTAAGTGCTTTAATCTGCAAAGATTCAATTCAGTTTTAGATTTATTAATGAACATTGGTTTGCCTTCTAGTGGTGTCACTTTTTCCTTTTTGCTATTATGTTGGTCATTTATTAGATTTTCAATTTTATGAAAGTGTCTCTTTCTATCCATAAGTTGTTGTCTATCTATAATAGCAAATATTTTGGTTAGGGCCACTTTCGTTCCTTCTTTATGAACTTCTTGCATACATTGATTATATAATCTGATATATTTGATGAACTGATATAAGCACTTATAGGTATTTGAATAACCATTCAGTTTTTTGCCAGTAGAGGCCAGTGCCAACCAAGATGCTGCTTTAGTACTGGAAACCCATGGTACTTGCTTGGTTCCAAATCTGGCAATAGGCAGGACTGTATCTCAGTATTATTCTGCAGAAGTGGAAAATCTTCACTGACCAGTATAATATATTCACATACAATGGGCCAATTTTAAGTACTCAAATTTTCAATAGTATGCTGCAGCTTTGGTTGTTGCACCTTTTGCATAATAAGTTCCAGTTCGACAGTTAAATGTTTGCTTGGCACATGGTCTTTCTTTGAAGAGCTAACCTCTGAATCTCAGAAAGCAGCTTAATGTATATTAAAATAATACAACATTTGTCACAAATATTAATTTTTTCAAGTCGACCATGGTTTTGCTGTGTTATTGACCAAGCTTCATCAGTACGAATGGCACATAAATATTTTTAAATTGTATATGATATCATAAATGGTGTTTACAGTCACATATTTTGGTTAGTTGCTTCCATGTGCTTGATAGAAAAAGGTGGATGCCATGTCATTAACAAGTTGCAAAGACTTCTGGTATAATATGGAAAGCTTTCAAAATGTCAAGTTTGGTGGTTGAATATGGCTTGTCAATTAGTTTTGCTTCTTCAAAGAGAAATTTATGGTCCTTTTTGCAACAGTGTTTAGCCATTGATGACTTCTTTAGGTCACAGTTCCAAATGTAGGTATTGTGCTCCTTCAACCGAAAATGCAAGGGTCTGTCCTATATACAAAGCCCCACATTCACATGGAATTTGATAAATTCTGCACAAGTTTTTGTCTTCAACATAGTCCTTTGATCCTAAAAAGTTTATTTTGTTAATCAGTTTAAAAATCACTTTAAAATTAAAGGTTTTGAGAAATTTTGAAGGAAATGTCACGGGAAAATGTAATAATGGCAAAATTCTCTCACAATGGGCACATCACAGGAGTTAACATGGAGATAGGCTTCGGTTTCCGGAATTTTGTTAGGGCCTTGTCTATAATGGAAGGGTTGTATCCTCGCTGTACTGCAACATGTTTGAGGAAATAAAGTTCTTTTTCCAAACTTTCTTTATCTGGACATATATGTATTGTGAGATATATGTAACTGTAAAAAGGCGCTGAGTTTTTGTTGCCAAGGATGATTGGACTTGGCATGTGGAGGTGAGAAAACAGCGAAAGGCTTTCGATAAACCGTGGTTGCGATAAATCCATTTGAGCGAGTAAACAGGACGTCAAGGAATGGTAGGCATCCGTTATTTTCAGTTTCGTAGCTGAATTGAGGATCAATGGAATTTATAAGTTTGACTAATTCTAGAATTTCAGAATTTTTTCCTTTCCACAGAACGAAAGTATCGTCTACATATCGTATCCATAAGTCAAATTTCACGAGTTTGAAAAGTTTTTCTTCAAATCGACGCATGTAGATTTCACATAATATAGGTGACAGTGGGCTACCCATGGCTAGACCTTCCTTTTGTTCATAAAACATTCCACGGAAAGTAAAACTATTCTGTTTTATGCAAATGTCCACTAATCTTGTTATTTCTTCTTACTTCAGGTTGGCTGTAATAATGCTCTATGAACATCATTACAGCCATTAGAACACTGTTACATTTTCGTAACAGTGTTCATTAGAACACTATTACGAAAAGGACCATAAATTTCTCTTTGAAGAAGCAAAACTAATTGATAAGCCAGGTTCAACCACCAAACTTGATATTTTGGAAGCTTTCCATATATATCAGGAGTCTTTGCAACTTGTTAATGACATGGCATCCACCCTATTTCTATCAAGCATGTGGAAGCAACTAACCAAGACCTGTGACTGTAAACACCACTTATGATATCATATACAATTTTAATATTTACATGCCATTCGTCCTGATGAAGCTAAGTCAATAATACCCAGCGAAACCATGGTCGACTTGAAAAAATAAATATTTGTGACAACGTGGTACTATCTTAACATATATAATCGTCACAAGACTGTAGTCTTTGAGATCAAAAACAGCTTAATGGTATGGTATGATATGATATATAGCTGGTTGGTATGTATGTATGTATGTATGTATGTATGTATGTATGTATGTATCTTTTGCATAAAGGACTACCAGCGAACACCTTATAGCATAGCACATTCAATAGCCCCTCTCCTCCCTCCAGCTTGAATTAAACCATTCTAAATCTAAACACTGGGCACTTTAACAATGACACTAAAGACTGGACTGAAAAAAATTTAATAAAACAATATCACATTCTTCAGTGGATTAAAGCCAGATACTAGAATTTTTAGTGAACACGGGAAGTGCACCAATAGGGTTTTGTCAGTTTAGGTGGCAATGAACAATATTTAATTTACAGAATGAACAAGTGGGTGCTGAAGCATTGTATTTGGCATTAATTATGTAATGAAATTTGCTGGCCAAGTGATTTTCTAATAATAGGAATTTTGCTTCACAGATACTGTACAAACATTTCCATTTGACTAGGATACAGTTGTGATTTTTTATAACCATTAATAATGCAACTATCAACTAGCATGGTTGTTAACAAAGAAGCAGAAGAAAGCCAGGCCTGAACTTTTGACTCTCTCTCATCCAAAGCACTTTCTGGTTCATTCTCACAGAGAAGAAGCTTTTTAGAAACAGCTCTGTGGTAGCACTCAAAACCACTGGCAACAGCTTGGAAAACTTTGCACTCTTCACCTGAAAAGTAGAAAGTTCTTTTATTTAGCTTTCCAAAAAGATTTAGTATTATTAAAACAAAATGTTTAACTTATCAGATTAATAAACACTGCATGCTAATATAAGATGTGTGTTTAAAAGGCCTAAGACCACAACTCTAGTTATAGGGCTGAGCATGCAGAGCTGGGATTATGTTTATAGATATGATGGCAGTGGGATTGCTTAAGGTCATACACTGCACACAATTCCAAGTCTTCACATGCATTTGTTCTTGCCTATTATTCTGTTCAGTGTTGTAGTTAGTTTCAGTGGTTCACAATATTTTACAATGGCCAACCTGAACAAGCAGTAATAATGCATCAAGTTTTGTTTAAAGCTTCGGGAAATTGACTTGGAAACATCTGAAATGTTGCCAACAGCATTTGGAGAAGTTCTACGCCATTAAAAAGTTTTGAATACTTTAGCAGATTTAGAGGTTAAAGAGCAATTATGATTAGACATGGGAATAAAAGTGGCAGCAAAGTTTGTGCATAGGCTCTTCACACAAGATTTTTTTTATTTTTGAGGTCCCAGCACTCTTGTCAAACTTACATCTGATTGTGTTTGGGTTCAGCAGAAATTCTTTGTGAGAGTACTTTCACCTCTTGAACTGACAACTACAAATATATACATACATACATACCACTAGGGATGTAAGATCAGGTGATGCGTAACATCACAGCCTCTCCTTGACAAATGTCAACCCAGCCTTCTCGTGGTACATCCTGTTCCCACTAAAGGGGCTCTGACGACCGCCAATAGCGGTATAACTATACCATCGGGATTAGAAGAAATGCTATCCCACACTCACCAACCCGCTTGGCCAGCGTGGTGAGTTATGGCAGAACCCCACCAAAATGACTCCACAACTTAAATCTTGGCCCTCAGTCTCCGGCAGCTGGAATGTACCTGGCCAAGGCAGCGGCCAGTGCGACATGAAGGAAGAGGGTGCTAAGAATCCCCGGAGGACCGGACTAGGCTGCCATCTGATGCTGACCTTGGCTACATACAACGGACGCTCCCTATCTTCTGATTCAAGGCTTCTTGAATTGGAAGAGGAACTACAAAGGATCAAGTGGGACATCGTCGGGCTAAGTGAGGTAAGGAGAAAAGGAGAAGATCTCATTGAACTGAAAAGTGGACATCTCTTCTACTATCGTGGGACAGATACTGGCAGAACTAGTGGTGTTGGATTTATAATAAACAAGAAACTGAAGGATAAAGTTGTAGAAGTTGAAAGTTCCTCTGACAGAGCTGCACGACTCGTTATCCAACTCTCGAGAAGATACCAGGCTCAGATTATTCAAACTTATGCACCCACCACAAGTCATGCTGAAGAAGAAATTGAAGAATTTTATGAGGAAATTCGTGATCTAAATAATAAAGGTAAGCAGCACTTGAAGATAATTATGGGAGATTTCAATGCAAAAATAGGGCAACGGCAACAGAATGAAACTTCAGTAGGTAAATTCGGTCACGGCAACAGAAACCAGCGTGGAAATACTCTCGTAGAGTTTGCAGAGGCAGAAGGGTTTTTCATCTTGAACTCCTTTTTCAAGAAAAAGCCACACAGGAAATGGACATGGAGACATCCAAATGGGACGACAAGTGAAATTGATTTTATTATGTGTAACAAAAAATTCGTCATAGAAGACTGCAGTGTGCTAAACAAGTTCAACACAGGCAGTGACCATAGATTGGTGAGATGTAAGATGCACCTCAACACTAAACTCGAACGTAGCAAGCTCATAAGACAAACAAAATGTATTGACATAACCAACCTTAAAAAACACCATAATACCTTCAAATTGGAACTGAAGAACAGATTCTCTGCTTTAGAAGGCCTAACATCGGAAGAAATGGATATTTCTGAAGTTAACAGAAAAGTAACCAAAGCTCTTATGGAAACAGCAACAAAATTAGCTGGGTCTAAGAACAAATTGCATGTGAACAAATTATCAGGAAAAACCAAAATGTTGATGCAAAAAAGAAGAGAGATGAGGACAACTAAAGAAGATGTGACTTCCAAAGTGGAATATATAGAGCTATGCAAGACAGTACGAAAAAGTATCACTGAAGACGTACGGAAATTCAACTGTGAACTAGTAAGGAAAGCAATTGAAAACAACCAAAGCCTAAAGATAGCAAAGGGACATCTCAGTAAGGGAAGAAAACAGATTATGGCACTGAAAAAAGAAGATGGTTCTGTAACAAGAAATAGAGGCGAAATTTTGACAAGAGTGAAAGATTTCTACTCCAAATTATATGAAAGGGATGATACATGTACTCCAGGCATCATGAAAGGTACCAGAGTTCTTCCAGTCCTTCCAGCAGAAGTTGCACATGCAATCAAGAACATGAAGCGGAGAAAAGCTCCAGGAGAAGATGGAATTACTGTAGACATCATACAAGAAGCAAGTGGAGAAATCGAAACAGTACTCGCCCAAATTTTCACTCGATGCCTTAATGAAGGGAAAATTCCTGAGGATTGGAACAACGCTACAATGATCTTGCTACATAAAAAAGGTGACATTGAGGATCTCAGGAACTACAGACCTATCAGCCTCCTATCAGTGGTTTATAAAATCTTCACTAAAGTTCTTTCACACCGCTTGAAGGTAACACTGGACATGGCTCAACCGAGAGAACAAGCTGGATTCAGGAGTGGCTACAGCACAATAGATCATATCCACGTACTGAGAGAACTAATTGAAAGAGCGAGGGAATATGAACTTCCATTGTGCATGGCTTTTATCGATTATGAAAAAGCCTTTGATTCGGTGAAACCATCAGCAGTTGCAATGGCTCTGAAATCCTGCGGTATTGAAGATGCATACATTAATATTATTAATAACATCTATGAAAATGCAAGTGCAAAGATTCTGCTATTTGGTAATACAACACACATAAAAATTGGAAAAGGAGTGAGACAAGGTGACACCATATCTCCGAAGCTCTTTAATGCTACATTGGAAAATGTCTTTCAATCACTGAACTGGGAAAACAAAGGGATAAAGATTAATGGAGATTATCTAACCCACCTTCGTTTTGCTGATGACATAGTCATTTTTGCAACTACCCCATCGGAGCTACAGAGTATGATGCAGGAACTTGCTGACAAAAGTAAAGAAGTGGGATTAAAAATCAACTTTCAGAAGACAAAAGTGATGTTCAATGCTTTTACAAGAAATGAAGATTTATCGATTGATGGAGAAAAGCTGGAGATAACAGACACGTACGTTTATCTTGGACAGCAGATATCAAGAGAGGGTCACATTAGTGAAGAAATTAATCGGCGTACAAAACTTGTCTGGAGAGCTTTTGGAAGAAACAGCATAATTTTCAAGAGCAATATGCCATTATGTCTTAAAAGAAAAGTGTTTGCTCAATGCATCCTTCCAGTGCTTACGTATGGTGCAGAGACGTGGACCTTAGCTAAAAGAGACATACAAAGGCTGCAGACAACTCAAAGAAGCATGGAGAGGTGCATGCATGGTATAACCAGGTGAGATAAGAAGAGGAACTCGTGGATCCGAAAAATGACAAGAGTGGAAGACATCATGATCAGAGTTAAATCCCTGAAATGGCAATGGGCTGGACATACTGCCAGAAGAACAGACCATCGATGGACAGCCGAAATTTTAGATTGGATTCCAAGGGACAGGAAAAGACCCAGAAGAAGACCACATGGAAGATGGGTGGATGAAATTCGAAAGTATGCGGGAGTGACATGGAGGAGACTGGCACAAGACAGACCGTTGTGGAGGAAACTTGGGGAGACCTTCGTCCAGCAGTGGATTGATAATGGTTGACAATGATGATGATGATGACATACCACTAAGCTGTTCTCTGAGATTCAGAGGTGAGCTCCACAAAGAGATACACTGCCAGATAATTTTTACTTACTGTTGACGTATCAAACTTCTCCATTTACAGCGATCTTGACATATAACTTTAACTTCACTGACATCCATCACACGCGGTACACAAGATCTTCTATACTTCACACTCATAATTTTTTTCTCATGCAGACACTCCTGAATCTGATCCTCCCATAACTTCATTGACCATCCTTTGCCTTTCCTTCCTGCCACTTGGGCTCAAAGGGTTTTCTTAGTAAGCATCTCGTCACTCATTCTTTCAACATGGCCAAACCACCGAAGCATATCAGATGTAAGTCTCCATCTTGCTAAGAACATTTTGCTTCACATTACACAACTGCAACACATCTTCATTCCTCACACAATCAGAATGTGTCTTCCCACAAACACAACCTAAGTAACGCATTTCTCCAGCACACAAACAAATCCTATGTTTTTTCTGTAATACCCAGGTTTCACTGCCATACATCAGAGTAGGAATAATTACGCTTTCATACACAGCCATTTGGGACTCTCTTGAGAACCCATCATTCCTGTGAAAACCTCCCAGAGCAGCCATGACTTTCAATGAAGAATTCACTCGCCTACTAATTTCACCATTCAATTTGTTCTCTGTGTCAAACATGCTTCCTAATACACAAACTCACTCACCTGGTCAATCACTGTGTCATTTACACTTACATTACATTCAGTGCTACCAGTTCCTCTCTCAAAATCCATAACTTTGGTTTTTCCCTTATTTATACTGTTTGAATTTCATGCAAACTTCGTACATCCGGGACAACATACTCTGCAACTCACTTTTGCTCTCTACCAACAGGACAGTGTCGTCAGCATACAGCAATCTGCACACATGGATATCACCAAGACACAAACCAGTATTATCTATTTTGGCATCACGCATGCATCCATAAATATATTAAACAGCCATGGTGACATTACACAACCTTGTCTGAACATAATAACTATTCATAATAACTACAAATAGAAGGATTCAATTTCTGTACCAAACTGTATGCAACCTTGTCTGTGTTTCTGAGTAGAAGTTTGTGCCGCACAGGATGATGCTTGAATTTTGTAAACGGTTTTTATTGTAGCCTATGATACAGTTCCACAATAGTTCTAGTACAAAATTTCAAGTTTACAGTTATTAATATGAAGAAAAGCAAACTCCAACTAACAAACAACAGAAACAACTAACATTTTTGGGGGTAATCTACTCAGAAACAACTAACATTTTTGGGGGTAAGGAGCATAAACATGCAGGGTTATTTCTGTTTAAATGTCAACTTTTACACAGCCTTTTGTAAATACACCTAAAAGGTGAGTGCTAGTGTCTATCATATTTCTTATTAAGGCCATGAATGAGTTGCTTTTGTACTGAACACACAGAACATATATCATATTTATGATCCCTTTGCACCTTAAACGGAATAAATTTAAGATAACAGGGTTTAATAACAAAGTGAAATACAACTTAAAAACAGTGTTTTTTGCATGAATGCAATGTGTGTTTTCAAGAGCTTCTAATGGCAAAAGCAGTGAAACTAGCAGAGTTTGAATGTATAACAATTTAAGATAACAGGATTTAATAACAAAGTGAAATAAAATTGAAGAATAGCATTTTTGCATGAATGCATGTGTGTTTTCAAGAGCTTCTCATGGCAAAAGCAGTGAAACTAGCAGACAGAGTTCAAACTTTGGCACAACCTACCAGCTTGGGTACCTGTAATGAAAATTTCAGAATTTTGTTTGGTCTTTCAAAGTTAGCCAATTTTAGTTTACTGCCAACTTTTTTATTAGGAGGAGATCATCAAGCAAGCTGGTGTGTATGTATATAGGTAAACTATACTGATCTGCAATATTGAGAAACTAAACTCATATGGGTTATGGGAAATTATTTCTACTTCTTTTGAATGTTGGGCAGAACCCTAAAATAACTTCGGCTACCTACTTATGCTACTTCTTTTGAATGTTGGGCAGAACCCTAAAATAACTTCAGTATTCCTACTTATGCTCATTTTAAATTAATTGTTATGATTTACACTTGGCATTTTCACTGCTTTTCAATTGAAACTTAAGTGATAAACCAGTGCCTCAGTATTCAGAAGTAAAAATGCAGTTCTTTCACCATGCATATTATTAATGATGTTGATGCTCTTAGAAAATGGAGTTAACTTTAGGCAAGGCATGTTCACCACATCAATTACCTCCAATCAATGACTGATCAATTTAATACATTTTTTTCATAGAATGTAAAAGAATCAAGAAATTTTTCAAAATATGTTTTGAGCATTAATGTTTATGTGAACAGCACAATTTAGATGTAATTATTGAAGTAAAACTGAATGAGTGAATGCATTTTTTATTTTCAAAATATTACATTCTCAATATGTAAATTAGGAGGTTACAGATCCACATTAATATGTCCAATCAATATTACACTTGCATGCTTATAATTTTTGGGGAGGACAAAACCATTTACTGTCGCAGAAAACATATACTGTACTTCAATTGTAAAATAGAAATTTTTACATTCTTTCTAAAAAAAAAAAAAAAAATACAACACTAACTGCTGCTCATTTTGAATGCGAAGTATTAAATTTTTTAATTTGGGATATCACTGTGCTGTTTAAACACATGAAATATGTTTGATCATGCTGTCACATTTTAGTAAATATAAGATTCACAAAATTAAAAAAAGTTTTTGATTTAAAGAATATAAATATTTTTTTACAAAAATGCTATTTTAATGACCTAACTTCACAGAGGTTTGATTTTAACTTAAATACTTATATGATGGTGATTCTCCTAATTAATATCCAAAATTTTATAGTTCATTGCATATTTAGAAAACTTCATTATAATGTTACAATAAGATGCTTGTTAATATATGGTATGACATGCCTACATATTTAAGATGCACAGTAAAACAAATCATTATGTGACTGATTTAAGAAGTATCTAATACGACCTTAAGTTAACAAAAAATTTCAATGATTTTACCAATTTACAGGTTAATTTTTACTTTGAAGAAAATCATGAATTAAGGTTTGTCAAAGAGAAGCCAAAAGTTAAAATTATAAAATTTATTTAAAAAAAAAGTACAAAAAATTGGAAAACAACATGCATGTGTGCACTTCAAGGATTAGAGTGTGATACCTAGTACTGTAATTCACCTTACTTGTAGAAATGGAACATGAAACTTCCATGTTAAGAGTCACCAGAGATTGTCTACAATGGCAAATACATCACTGAAGGAAATGGAAACCAAAATGACAAAAAAAAAAGTAATTTGATTTTTTACAAAATCAGTAGGAATATGAAATATGATTATGGGAATAAGTTATTGAAATATGTATATATCATCATCATCATCATCATCATTGTCAACCATTATCAATCCACTGCTGGACGAAGGTCTCCCCAAGTTTCCTCCACAACGGTCTGTCTTGGTGCCCAGTCTCCTCCATGTCACTCCCGCATACTTTCGAATTTCATCCACCCATCTTCCATGTGGTCTTCTTCTGGGTCTTTTCCTGTCCCTTGGAATCCAATCTAAAATTTCGGCTGTCCATCCATCGATGGTCTGTTCTTCTGGCAGTATGTCCAGCCCATTGCCATTTCAGGGATTTAACTCTGATCATGATGTCTTCCACTCTTGTCATTTTTCGGATCCACGTGTTCCTCTTCTTATCTCTCCTGGTTACACCAAGCATGCACCTCTCCATGCTTCTTTGAGTTGTCTGCAGCCTTTGTATGTCTCTTTTAGTTAAGGTCCACGTCTCTGAACCATACATAAGCACTGGAAGGATGCATTGATCAAACACTTTTCTTTTAAGACATAATGGCATATTGCTCTTGAAAATTATGCTGTTTCTTCCAAAAGCTCTCCAGGCAAGTTTTGTACGCCGATTAATTTCTTCACCAATGTGACCCTCACTTGATATCTGCTGTCCAAGATAAACGTACGTGTCTGTTATCTCCAGCTTTTCTCCATCAATTGATAAATCTTCATTTCTTGTAAAAGCATTGAACATCACTTTTGTCTTCTGAAAGTTCATTTTTAATCCCACTTCTTTACTCTTGTCAGCAAGTTCCTGGATCATACTCTGTAGCTCTGATGGGGTAGTTGCAAAAATGACTATGTCATTAGCAAAACGAAGGTGGGTTAGATAATCTCCATTAATCTTTATCCCTTTGTTTTCCCAGTTCAGTGATTGAAAGACATTTTCCAATGTGGCATTAAAGAGCTTCGGAGATATGGTGTCACCTTGTCTCACTCCTTTTCCAATTTTTATGTGTGTTGTATTTTCAAACAGCCGAATCTTTGCACTTGCATTTTCATAGATGTTATTAATAATATTAATGTATGCATCTTCAATACCGCAGGATTTCAGAGCCATTGCAACTGCTGATGGTTTCACTGAATCAAAGGCTTTTTCATAATCGATAAAAGCCATGCACAATGGAAGTTCATATTTCCTCGCTCTTTCAATTAGTTCTCTCAGTACGTGGATATGATCTATTGTGCTGTAGCCACTCCTGAATCCAGCTTGTTCTCTCGGTTGATCCATGTCCAGTGTCACCTTCAAGCGGTGTGAAAGAACTTCAGTGAAGATTTTATAAACCACTGATAGGAAGTTGATAGGTCTGTAGTTCCTGAGATCCTCAATGTCACCTTTTTTATGTAGCAAGATCATTGTAGCGTTGTTCCAATCCTCAGGAATTTTCCCTTCATTAAGGCATTGAGTGAAAATTTGGGCGAGTACTGTTTCGATTTCTCCACTTGCTTCTTGTATGATGTCTACAGTAATTCCATCATCTCCTGGAGCTTTTCCCCGCTTCATGTTCTTGATTGCATGTGTAACTTCTGCTGGAAGGACTGGAAGAACTCTGGTACTGGTACCTTTCATGATGTCTGGAGTACATGTATCATCCCTTTCATATAATTTGGAGTAGAAATCTTTCACTCTTGTCAAAATTTCGCCTCTATTTCTTGTTACAGAACCATCTTCTTTTCTCAGTGCCATAATCTGTTTTTTTCCCTTACTGAGATGTCCCTTTGCTATCTTTAGGCTTTGGTTGTTTTCAATTGCTTTCCTTACTAGTTCACAGTTGAATTTCCGTACGTCTTCAGTGATACTTTTTCGTACTGTCTTGCATAGCTCTATATATTCCACTTTGGAAGTCATATCTTCTTTAGTTGTCCTCATCTCTCTTCTTTTTTGCATCAACATTTTGGTTTTTCCTGATAATTTGTTCACATACAATTTGTTCTTAGACCCAGCTAATTTTGTTGCTGTTTCCATAAGAGCTTTGGTTACTTTTCTGTTAACTTCAGAAATATCCACTTCTTCCAATGTTAGGCCTTCTAAAGCAGAGAATCTGTTCTTCAGTTCCAATTTGAAGGTATTATGGTGTTTTTTAAGGTTGGTTATGTCAATATATTTTGTTTGTCTTATGAGCTTGCTACGTTCGAGTTTAGTGTTGAGGTGCATCTTACATCTCACCAATCTATGGTCACTACCTGTGTTGAACTTGTTTAGCACACTGCAGTCTTCTATGACGAATTTTTTGTTACACATAATAAAATCAATTTCACTTGTCGTCCCATTTGGATGTCTCCATGTCCATTTCCTGTGTGGCTTTTTCTTGAAAAAGGAGTTCAAGATGAAAAACCCTTCTGTCTCTGCAAACTCTACGAGAGTATTTCCACGCTGGTTTCTGTTGCCGTGACTGAATTTACCTACTGAAGTTTCATTCTGTTGCCGTTGCCCTATTTTTGCATTGAAATCTCCCATAATTATCTTTAAGTGCTGCTTACTATTATATATATATATATACATATATATATATATATATACATATATATATATATATATATATGGGATGTAAGGTCACATAGTTGAGTCACATTATTGTGACCACCTCCTACGTTTGACGTCAACAGCACGTAGCGAATAAAAGAAGGCATGTGTCATGAGCTGGCTTGGAGGGTATATAAGGTGTGCTGTAGGCATTCTGAAAACATATCAGTCATTGCTGTCGTGGATAAAAGGAGTGATTTATCAGATTTGCAAAAAGGGATGATTATCAGCTTTTGGGCCAAGGGTGGCAGTATTTCTGAAACAGCGCAGTTTGTAAACTGTTCGCATGCTGCTCTGGTTAAAGTGTACCATGATTGGAGAAATGACACCATTGTGAATAAGCGATATGGAAACTGCGGAGCACCGTGATTTCATACCATAATATGAACTCCAACTGCAAAGTTGCGTGAGGGCCGATCGACACGCTACAGTGGAGCAACTCACTGGCCAAATGAACCAGGAGGCTACCGGAAGTGTGTCTAAAGCAATAGTTAAACGAACCCTGCTGCATATGGGGCTCCTATACAGACGGATGGTCATGACACCTATACTAATGAAGGTGCTTCGGCAGAAAAGGCTTACATTTGCACGGCATTTTCTGAATTGGACCTCCGCTGATTGGCAAAGGATTGCCTTCTCTGATGAGTCACGTTTTCTGCTTCATCGAACGGATGGATGTTGGCGAATAAGACGAGGAAACACAAGCTGGTGGGGCAGCATTATGGTCTGGGAAATATTTTTGTGGCATTTCCAGGGTCCACTCATACCTGTGAAAGGCACTATGGACCAAATTCATTATGAATCCATTCTTGCAGACCACGTACATCCATACATGCTGATTTTCTTCCTTGGGGCGGATGGGATCTTCCAGCATGACAATGTGATGTGTCACACAGCTAGAAATGTCCAAGAGGAGTTTGGAAGAGCACGATGAAGACTTCAAAGTACTTCCCTGGCCCCCTAATTCCCCAGACTTAAACCCAATCGAGCATCTGTGGGACCACCTCGATCGTGTTGTTCGCTCTGGGGATCCTCCACTATGTGCACCCTCCAGCAGCTGTCAGCATGGCTCTACATACCTATGAACACCTTCCTGCACCTTATTAAGTCACTCGCAGCCCATCTAGCTGCTGTCTGCGCTGTACACGGCGGTTATTCTGGATATTAGCTGGTGGTCACAATAATATGACTTGACCGTGTATATATACACACACACACACACACACACACACACACACACACACACACACACACACACACACATATATATTTGAAAATCATATGGCTCCAGCATGAGTGCTGACTAGCACGCATTTGGTCAAAGGGTTGTGACTGTCATCTTGCTGCTCCCAGTTCCAGAATTAAGTGTGCATATATCAAATTTGAGGTTAGGTATTGCTCCAGACAGGTTTGATTAGGAACAGATCTGGCGTTTTTGCCTGCCGTGAATGGATATATACATAATGGCCCGCAAAAACATCCTGAAATACTAATCTGATATTGATGGCAACTCGAGAACAGACATTAATCATATTCATCAAAAACAGAATAACCACTAAGTTCATGACATCTTTAACATAATACACTGCTGGACAATTGCTAAGGACAGATCATAAACGGCTATATAGCGCATAAAAAAGTAAGTGTGGTTGGATGCCAAGTGAAATAAAATAATGTCAGAATGCCAGGACATTACAAGAAAGACAATTTATTGTGCTCTGAAATCCGGAAGGCTTTGGAACGTGTTCAAGGGACAAACAGGCCATTTTGTGCAGAATACGTAAACGTGAAAAAAATGCAATTACCGTCCGCAGGCGTTCCGGCGTAAGATGTCAATACGGGATATGGCCACCATGGAGAACGATGCAAGATTCCACATGTCGTGTCATGCTTTGCACAACATTATCAAGCAGCTGTTGGGGTAATTTATCCCATTCCTCTGTCAGTTCACGGACGAGGGTGTCCTTGATTATTGGAGGGCATTGGTGACCAGCAAGACTCCTCCCCAAAGCATCACACACATTTTAAATGGGATTCAGATCTGGAGAACGTGCTGGCCATACGAGGCGTTGAATATTCTCGCTCTCAAGACACTCCTGGACAGCGACTGTTCGATGTCATGTTGCGTTGTCGTCCATGAAAATGAATCTATCACCGACATCACCACGGAACATGCGAACATGAGGTAGCAGAACATCATTAATGTATTGTTGGCCAGTCATAGTCCCAGTTGGAAGCACATAGAGGGACGTACGGCCATTGATCATGATGCCAGCCCATTCCATGACACTACATGTCGGATATCGGCCCCTTTCCAGTATGTTTGCTGGACAATATGCAGTACCACTATTATGCCAGATCAGTTGTCGTCGACAATCAGACGATAGACTGTATCTACTCTCATCTGAGAAGAGGACAGCAGACCAGTCGTTATCAGTCTGATTGCGATGTTGATGGCACCATTGCAAACGGGCGGTACGGTGACATCTGGACAATGGGATGCACACAACAGGACGGCGAGTGTATAGTCCTCCTTCATGCAAACGTGTGGCGACAGTTTTTCGGGAGATCCGCTTGCCAGTAGCAGCCATAAACTGATTTGCTACCTCACTAGCTGTGCTACGCCGGTGTCTTTTTGTTGATAGCACTATGTACCGATCTTCTGCAGGTGTCGTACTGCAAACACGACCTCCCCCGTGACGTTTGCTACACTCTCCATTTGTTTGAAATGATTTCCAAAGCCTTGAAACAACACTGTGGCTGACGTTGAACTCCCTGGCAACATCTGTTATTTTTCGTCCTTTTTCAATCTTGCCAATAATACGGCCACAGGTAAAATCATCTAGGTGATGTCGGGAAGACATACTGAAAATTGCAAGTTCGTCAATTGATTCTTTCCCTTTCAACTTTGCGTTTGAACAACAATGGTCGATACGCGTCAAATTCTTTATATCTCTTATCAGCGCTATGACGTCACGAACAAGTTCGGCAATCCAAAATTTGCATACGCACAACACATCTTACTGTATCCCGCACTTATGCTAATTTCCACATTTTCCTGCCTTCCATTTTATGGTTGCTATTGTCATCCGTCCGTAGCAATTGTCCGGCAGTGTATAATGGGCTGTAAATTTGTACAGAAACAACCTTCAACTATTGTCAATTGCACTCTAAATCATCAAACTAGGAGTATGCAAATTTTCCTTCCTGATTTGTCCATCACTTACCCCAAGTCAAAAATAGCTGAATGCTAAATACTACCAAATGTCATTCTAACCTACAATCAACCTATGTATGACACTACTGAAGATGTTAAAGCTCATGAGTAGGGCTGAAGCACACACTGTTCAGTAAGACCTGAGATCTTAGCTCTGCTTCCAGCAAATGGTTGCAAATAATTCAAGGGAGTCAGTCATGTGGGTTGCAACAACATTCCTGATCTGGGCAGAAGTGGTCAACCAATTTGCCAAAGTACTTTTAGAAGGCCTCATATGTCTGGTCTTCAAATATGGATGTCTCCCTTCCTCTCCTTCCTTGTGCTCAATGCTGAAAAGGTGTTGAAATTACTTGACCAACTCATTTGGCAATAACCTAGAACAACTGTCCATGTTCTCTTGAAGCCAGTGAGTTGGACAGATGAACAGCTCATCTTCTTTTTGGTTGTGATCTTTAAATTTAATAACTTTCAATTAAAAGACAATAATACTTTAAGAACTCAAATGTTTAATGTAAAAGCTTCAGTGAAATTCAACTTTAAAATTCATTCACAAAAGTTATATTTCTGGGAATATCAAACTCCTGGAAAACTTACTGACTTATCTCTATAACCCATTTTAATCTCATCAAAATTGAACCACTCTTTAGGAGTGATCTGGTTTACACTTTCATTGGCGTATTTAGAGGTGGCATTTTTTCCGAAAAAAATAATGATAAATGTTAATAAATCTAATTTTCTGTAAATATAATATAGAATATTTCAATTTAGATTGCACTGAATTATTTCTTTTTTCTCTGAAAATCAAGACATACATACCACTAGGAATGGAGGTAAACCAATACAAAATGCCACTGCATAAGTTGCACAAACATTTACAGTATTTTTTTTTTTTGTTATTCATTATACATATACATACCATTAAGCTGTTCTCTGAGATTAAGAGGTTAACTCCTCAAAAAAAGGCCAACTGCCAACTAAACATTTAACTAACGGAACTAGAATTTACTTACTGTTGGTGTATCAAATTTATCCGTATGAAATGATCTTAGCACACAGCTCGAGCCTCATTGACATCCATCACATGTCGCACACAAGACCTTTTGTACTTCATACTCATTATCTTTTTCTCAAGCAGACATTCCTGAATCTGATCCTCCCATGATTTCTTTGGCCTTCCTCTACCTTTCTTTCGTGCCACTTGGGATGAAAACATTCTTAGTCAGCACCTCGTCACTCATTCTTTTAACATGGCCAAACCACCTAAGAATATTAGTCTCCACCTAACTAACAACATTTTGCCTCACATTACACATCTGCAACACATCTTCATTCCTCACATGATCAGAGCGTGTCTTGTCACCCCCACCCCCCGTAAGTAACGTATCTCCCTAGCACACAAATGACTCCTGCTGTACATCAGAGTAGGAACAATGACACTTTCATAACAGCCATTCAGGACTTTCTTGTGAACCCATCATTCCTGTGAAATCCTCCTAAAGCAGCTTTGACTTTCGAAGAAGAATTCACTCACCAACTAATTTCTCCATCTAATTTGTTCTCTGTGTTAAACATACTTTCTAAATATACAAACTCATTCACCTGGTCAATTATAAACCTAGAAACTCATTTAGAAACACATGCACACATATATATCTTGCGCATCTTCATCACTCTGAAGAAGCAATACGAACAAGTTTCTGTTTCCACACAGTTTAAACTGAGTAAGACAGTAGATATCTAGATGGCACTCAAAATACCTGCACTGAAAAATGTGCTTTCATTTTCACAAACATCTACTACTGAAATGAAATATGGAAGTTCAAGATAGTGTAAAAGGATATGCAGAAATGGGTTCACAGCATCATACATTCAAATATATAACACTAAAAATGTTAAATTCTGGGTGTGTCTGAGCATTGATGAACACACTTTGGAAGGTTAAAGTTATATATGTTAGAATTATGATTGATTGAGAACAAAACCAGATTAAACAATTTAATTCTTCCTTCAACATAATCTGAACTACTGATACCAATCCCTTTTGGAGACATTAATTTATTTGCAGGAAGGAAAGCAAGCAGTGATTTTTAATTTCCAATTTTGAGAAAAGTTATTTCTGTATTTTATGAATACAAAACTAAATAACATTTGAATGCATTTTTGTTGCACATAATTTTTTAAATGAAAAATATTCTGACATAATATACTCACAGGACAGCTGCATGCTTAATAAATGAGATATCCATTACTGGACCATCAGTACAATTAACAACTCATGTTCTGAAATAAAAGCTGATTTAAAGGTGTATATAGATCTTTCAATTACAATGTCAGTCATACAGCATGCATGTATCATAAAAATAAATAACTCAAATAATTATTACCTGGTCTACTTGAAGCCAACTTCATAATAGTTTTTGAACACCACTTTTCAGTTGCCCCACCTCCAGGCAATAAGGCTTTAGACTGACAGGCCAGAGCTAACCGCGATGCAGCATGCCACAACTGATGTTCACGAAGATTAAGTGTTGCTTTGCAAGGATGGCACAGAACAACTGTCTGTGGAGAATACTGAAAATAAAAATAGAATAAGTACACATACATATTCACCATGAACAGAATAGAATAACATGGATGGAAAAGTTTTAGCAGTTCTTTAATCTTAAGCATTTACTTAAAACATGGAGAGGAGGACCAACAACATAATCATTACTACAGTACCGGGTACTTTCCTATATACATCACACCTAGGTCTAGTTAGAAAAAGGGATCTTAGTTTTTTTTACCCTGACTTCAAAGGAGTCACTCTTCAGAACTACACAATTGCCAGGTGTTAATTAACTTGATCAGAAACAGCAGTTTGATTCTTATGATCACACCCCACAATGTAATCACAGCAATTTCTGCACATGTTGGTCCTACCTGAAACATCAGTATGAGCTTCATGCCTATATTTATTGCAGATAATTCTATTTGTTTTGTGTTTACTCTTCATAGAATGAAAAAAAAAAAAACACACACACACACAACTTGTTTCCAAAGCTAACAAGGATATATGCTGAAGAATTTAACTTGAAGTGCTTTGATTTGACTAGAATTATAATTAATAGTGCACATATAATTTTCAACATGAAATAAAGTAATCACACCATTAAATATAAAACTTCAACTATGTACTAATCTTTACAATTATTGAATTGCAACTCCTATTTACTGGAAGAAATTTTATAATGTACTGCAGCATACCCTGAATTTTTACCTTCAAGCGAAGACTGAAGGTTAACTAATTTGATGAAGAAATGTTGGTGAGTTTGTAGTGCTTAGTTTGTTTGCTTACTCAAGCATAATGTAAAATGCTAGTGTTAACTAAATCTTGAAATGTACAGCATTTTTTTTTTTATAATACAAGTGCTGCCCAGTGTTTACCTTTGGGGGATTACCAAAGGTAAACACTGGGCAGCACTTGTATTAAAGGTTTCATCTGTACATGTAATCTCAGGTAAAATGAAAAAGAAAATTACAATTAGAAGGCACCAAAATATGTTTGATTCCTTCAGAAAAGTGTTTATGATTACAAAAACCTTTATATCCAATATGTTTCTTTCATTCTTCTTTGCAACAATAATAAAAACATTATTCTGAATACTTACAATATGCCAATTTGAATATTACACAAAGTATAATAAACATCCACATTAACAGGAAAGTAACATAGAAGCCATCTGATACCATATCATTATATATGTAATATTGACACATCTTCGATTTTAATGAGCCTAATAATTTTTGACTAGCAATTTAAAAAAATCAATGGAAGAATTGCAAGTAAAATTAATGAGTAAATAATGTTCAACAGTTAAAGTAAACTACTTGCAGCACACCTCAGCTATGCCCATTTACACAGGAAAAGTAAATTAACTTTGCCTGATATATGAATGTACTGCTTTTTTTAAACTTTCCAATTGTACGTTGAAGAAGTGTATATGCTCCAGCTTTGTCTGTCTGTCCACACATAACTCGCGTAAAAATGGTTTGATTTCGATGAAATTTTAGTATGCGGTAGGGAACCTGGGGATGAACCAGGGGTGCAGAAAATTTTCAGGGCCCAATATTTCCCCAGAACGCAATTTTTTTCTGTCCGAAATTTCCCCCAAAACTGTAGCGGACTTTCATACAAGTTTAAGCGAGTATTAGATCTATATGTTGATGATTAAGAACTAATCCCTAAAGCCTATTATTTAAAAATTTGAAAAAAAAAAAAAACTAATATTTATTTTAGATTCAAAATGTCTGAAACATTTTTCGGTCTAGGTGAAAACAGTGGTGGGGCAGAGAGGCTGAAGAATAAACAGCTAAAAAAAATTCTGCAATTAACTATAATTTATTTCATTCTAGCATTTCAGGCGTATAATTGTGCCAGATAATTTTACTGAATGAAATTTAAATTAGACTTAAATCCTTTGAAAAATGCATGGGTTATTCGCTTTAAAATGTGCGAAACCCCTAATAATTTTTCAGATCGGCGCCTACGACACATAAGCTGCCATTAGTTTCGGAAACATTTTATTAGCATGACTAGTGGTTGCGCTGTACTTATTACTTGTGCCACGCTGTCTATGCAGAGGCATTAGTAAAGGCGTTTGGGCTCGGTGAATCATATGCCAGCGGCAGTCTGCAGTACGTCACTGTGCTCATAACCTCTTATATTTATAACAACATGACATTTTTCAAAATGATTACCTGATTACCGTGCAGTAAATTACTCTTATCTTTTGCGTTATACTCGTTAATAAGTCATTTTTTTGTTTTATTATTATTACTACTATTATTAATTACCTACCCGTGGGCAAAAATTTCCCCAGAGCTGCCTTAATTTCCCCTGAACCTTGCTCGAGAGTTCGGACAAATTATGCACCCCTGGGATGAACCCTATTGAAAATGGACAAAATGGGGTCAAAGGTCAGGACATAGGAGCAGGATCCAGAATGCTTCAATTGCAACAATAACACGTTGTTCCGGAGGTATACTGAACTGGTTCTGTTGAATATAATCAAAATAGGGTCAAAGGTCAGGACACAGGAGCGAGATTTATTCCACAGCCATTATCCTCATAACTTGAGTAATGATTTCTGATATGTTGGAAAGCATATCATAATGAATGCACTGCATGATTTTACTAACTTGTTTTTCCATACCATTTGCAAGAAAAGTTATGTTTACAGTAACTTGCATTCTATGATGATATTGCGTTTCTCAATTACAAGTGACTCCACAAAATAAATGCTTCAATTCTGGCTCCATCATATATAAATGCTCTCCAGTTAAATTTTGATATTTTCTTATTATGATAACAACATTTGACTTAAACAACAATAACAGGCTGTGGTAGATAGATATCAATTTCACCTTCATGCAATGCTATCTGGCATGTTTATTCCCATCTTTAATATTATGATTCACACTGGGTATCTCATCAACAACGATACATATGGATTTGTTTTTACCTATCCTTTCTATACACAAATTTGTACAGAGAAAAAAGTCTGTGAAATGCACAATGACAAGTGAACACCTTACACTTTCTGTGCTAGTTACACTACATTGCCATTATATTACTATCAAATAACTGACCCACAGTTCAGTTTGCTACCACCACAAAAAGATTAGATCACATACAGCTGAAGAATCCACTTATGTTATCTCACATTTCTCCCCAAGTTACCAACACAACACATTCCATTTCAACACATAATTAGTACAAATGTGTTTATACACACTAATATAAAACTAAAAATCAAAAAGTCTTTCCTTAGCTTTTAAAAATGCAGTAGAACCTGCTTACGAGGAGGAGCTCAAGACCAATGGAAATCCTCACTAAATCCATTTTCGGGTGATAAATCCCACAGTGCAAGAAAAATATGCATACTCATTTATATATTTAATACACAAGGCGTTTCTTTCTTGTCATAAGTATTTTTTTAATGTTACCATAGCATTTTCTTTGTACAATCCACCGTTCACTATTCTGGTGTTTGTTCTCGCTTCAGTACTTGCAGCACCATCTGCCTTTCTGTGGCGGTCGGACTTGGAACTAAGCCCTCCGCTATCAACTACGTAGTTGTAATCAAAGTTCAAAGTCAAATGGAACAGCGGCGCCTTGGACTTTCTTTCTATGTGAATGTGTTTAAGCTTACTCTTAGTAAAGAGTTGTTTTGGTTTGTCATGGAACACCATGTTATCTTTATTCTTGGTGACAGCAACTGTTTATTTCATGCTGTTTCTCAGTGTTTATATAATAATGAGGAATATCATCGTTAAATTTGTATACGAGTAATTGGAAAAATTTTAAATGAATGGGAATTATTACAAATTTTTTTGTTGTCGGTGACCCATCTTACACACTGCCCACTAATATAATTCAACCATTTATTGTAGTTATGCATTTTATTACGATTCGTTTTATACGACAAGAAAACATTTCAGTCACAGCTTTTTCAACCGTGCATGGCATGGGTTACAGATTAGTTATTATTATATATCCATAACAACTGAATCTGAAAGACTTAATTAGTTAACTACAGCAGTAAAAATAAAAATAAAATAAGAAATTACATGAATATTTAGTAAGAGTGAATCCTGAATGAGACATCCTGTGGAACTATTTTTTTTTAAAAAGATAGGTACTCCTAAGGCATAGCCCCTTGAGGGTCTTTTGCACAACTTATTTGTTGAGCATTTGATGTACTGCCAACCTATTGCTTTTCTATCAACATTCTTTCACAACCATAACGAAATTGTTCTGTACGCCTTCATTTCTCTGTTCTTCCATTCCAGGATAGTGCACTGCATATTTTTTTTTTTTTTTTGGCCTTGTCAAATATGGAATTTCATTAAATTTTGTTACTTTGCTTTTTAAACGATCATTTTAGCTTCACTCTCCCACATTAAATACGGGGATTTCATTGAATTTTGTCATTAAAAACAATCAAATTAATTCTGAATTAACATTATGCCAAATTAAAGTTCTTGTTTTGCTTGTTAAATTTGGGATTTTTGCTAAATAAGGGCTCGCTATAAGTGGGTTCTGCTAAACGAGCTTTTACAAATAATGAGAATTGGTCACATCTTTCAGATACATACATACATATCATTAAGCTGTTCTCTGAGATTCAGAGGTTAGCTCCTCAAAGAAAGACCATGTGCCAAGTACACATTTAACCGATAGAACTAAAATTTACTTACTGTTGGTGTATCAAATGTCTCCATTTGCAACGATCTCTGCACACCGCTAGAGCTTCACCAACAACCATCACACTCCACACACTAGACCTTTTGTACTCCATACCCATAATCTTTTTCTCAAGCAGACATTCCTGAATCTGGTCCTCCCATGATTTCCTTGGCCTTCCTCTACCTTTCTTTCCTGCCACTTGGGCTGAAAAAATTTTCTTTAGTCAGCACCTCATCACTCATTTTTTCAACATGGCAAAACCACCTAAAAATATTAGTCTCCACCTTATTAACAGCATTTTGCCTGACATTACACATCTGCAACACATCTTCATTCCTCACATGATCAGAGCGTGTCTTACCACAAACCTCTCATAAGTAATGCATCTTCCTAGCACACAAACAACTCCTATGTTTCTTCTGTGGTACCCAGGTTTCACTGGCATACATCAGAGTAGGAACAATTACACTCTCATACACAGCCATACGGGACTCTCTTGAGAACCCATCATTCGTGTGAAAACCTCCCAGAGTAGCCATGACTTTCAACCACGAAGAATTCACTCGCCTACTAATTTCACCATCCAATTTGTTCTCTCTGTCAAACATGCTTCCTGAATACACAAACTCACTCACCTGGTCAATCACTGGGCCATTTAGACTTACATTATGTTCAGTGCTACCAGTTTCTCTCTCAAAAACCATAATTTTGGTTTTTCCCGTATTTATACTCAGTTTGAATATCATGCAAACTTCGTACATCCGGGACAACTTACTCTGCAACTCACTTTTACTCTCTGCCAACAGGACTGTGTCATCAGCATAGAGCAATCTGCACACACGGATATTACCCAGACATAAACCAGTATTATCTGTTTTGGCATCACGCATGCACGCATCCATAAATATATTAAACAGCCAGGGTGACATTACACAACCTTGCCTAACTCCTCACCAATAGAAAACCATTTCGATAAAACACCATTCACTCGTACACAAGCTCTACTGCCAGCGTACTTGGCTTTCACACTATTAAGTAGATTCCCATTAATACCATATTTATTTATGAGGCGTAGTACCTTCCACAGAAGAGTCCTATTTACTTTGTCATAAGCTTTATCTAAATTTATGAAGACTGCAAACACTTTTTTACCAACAGACAGATGTTTTTCAATCATCATGCATAAAGCAAATATTTGATTAGTGCAGCTGTTATCAGGCATGAATAAAGCCATTCTGCACATCCCACACTTTCTCTGATGTAAGACCCTGTGCCCTATTAATAAAAATCTTTCCAAGTACTTTCCATGGCACACTCAGTAAACTGATAACACGGAAGTTCTTGCATTTAGCCTGATCACCCTTTCCCTTATACAAAAGAACAATGATAGTATCCCTCCAATCCTGTGGGACCATTCCTAGCTCCCAACATAACTGGCAAATTTCAGTTAAGCAGTCAATCACAGAGTCACCATCACATTTTAGCATCTCAACACATATGCCATCTACTCCCGAAGTGTTACCATTCTGAAGAGATTTTAGAGCTTTACACACCTCTTCTCTTAAAACCCCACCACAGTGCTTCCATCTCTCCCTATGGCATGATTTGCTTCTGCCTCAGAATCATCTTTGCTGTCATGACCTAATAAATCACAGTACTCACCCCATCTTTCACTTTGCTCGTTGGGCTCCCATATCATTTCTCTGACCCTATTCTTTACACAACTCAGAATTTTACACTCACGGACAATGAAATTTGCGCACCTAGAAGACAACATGCTACAACCGTGAAACTTTGAAAATAGCTAGAGTGTATGCTGGTATGCAAATGATCCACGTTTGGTGCGATTGCACATGACCACCCTGTGGTGGTGCTGCAAGCACGAACCGGCAGCCTTATAAACCGGTGTGTAGTCGATGCCCCCATGAAAGCAAACAGAACCGCCCAATGCAAACAAAAGTACAGTGACAAGAATGACGGGTAGATGCCAGAGACGTCAATTTACGTAACTTACAGACTTTGAGAGAGGCCTGATCATCGGGCTGATGACTGCAGGGTGGTTGGTGTGCCATATAGCCTGCCATGTGGATCGTTCCGACCATACTGTCCGACTGTGTTGGTGGGAGCGATGGACATGTGATGGCACTGGCACATGGCAGAGCAGCTCCGGACGGACCAGGAGGACCACCGGCAGAGAGGATCGGCGGATCGTGCACCAGGCACGAACGGATCCCATCGTGACCCAGTCTACTATACAGGCAGATGTAGCGGCTCCTGTGTGCCCACGAACCATTTTCCAACACTTCGCTGAAGCAAATCTGCAATCCCAGTGTCCCTTACGTGTGCTGACATTGACACTAGAATATCGCCGGCTTCGTGTGCAGTGGAGCCAGGCCAAAGCGACATGGAACGACACAGACTGGCGATGTGTGGTGTGGGCGATGTGTAGTTATGAGCGCAGCTCTGTTTTGGGAACAGATGATCGTGTTCGGGTGTGTAGGTCCCTGGGTCAATGGCACAATCCCAACCTCACTATTGAGTGCCACTGCAGGCATTATGGTCTAGGGAGCCATTGCTTATGATAGCCGATCAGCTCTAGTAGTGGTACGTAGGTCATCAATGGGCTAGCGGTGTGTGGACAAGATCCTATGGCCCCATGTGCTCCCATTCCTGGCCGGGATTCCAGGTGCACTATACCAGCAGGATTATGCACGTCCTCACACAGCCTGGGTTGCCCAGGACTGCCTACGTCATGTCCAGACACTTCCATGGCCAGCCCGCTCCCCGGACATGTCCCCATCGAGCATGTGTGGGACCAATTGAAACGCCGGCTGCAGCACTATTCGGAATTTGGAGCACACCATCCAACACGTGTGGGCCAGTATGCCGCAGGACAACATCAGTCGTCTGTTTGCCTCCATGTTGGACCATACTGCAGCATTATCACCGCAAAAAGGCGGTGTGGCGCGCTATTGATGACTGGACTATGTGCCACAGATTCCTCTGTAATTGTCCTGCAGCTCTGTTTTTGCCATCATGTGTATCATTACGTCCAAAAAATTTCAGTTGAATCCGATGCTTCCTTCTTGGTGCACAAATTTCATTGTCCGCAAGTGTATTTCCCCTATTTTTCCTATGTCTTATGTACTTCCAGAATGTTTCTCTATCTTTCCAAAAAGCCAAATCATATCTTTCCTCCTTTTCCTTCCCACCTTTTGCCTTACTCTGGCAAACGAATTTTGCTGCCCCACGCTTCTTACAGTGATATTCATCCTCTGAGACTCTACCTTGCAATATTCCCATGCATGCTTCCTTCTTTTTCTTTACTGCGTCTTTAACCTCTCTGTTACAGGTTAAAGAAGCAGTAAAGAGAAAGAGCTAGTCATTTATTTCATATTTTTAATGCCTCATTTATGGAAACAAAAGACACAGTTCTGGAATTACCATGATAAAAATGGGATTTTATGTTCATTGCCAGAAAAAATTTCCAAAAAATTGGGATATTGTTGGATGTATTCACGTCTGTTTTATAGCTGTTGGAGTTCAAAAAGATTTCAATTCTTCCCCAATAGGGAATTAAAACTGTTTTGAAGGAGGCATTAAACATCAGGGTTTTTTTTTTCCTGATTTCTTTTTTTGCTCAAGCATGTGTGTATCCTCTGAATGCTCACTGAATTAAAACCATCCCATGAAAAGTAAGTTATGCCAGACACTGATGTAATGAGGAAGGAAGGCAGGGCCTGTGTAGGCTAAAGGAGTGAATATAAGATTGTTCAGTTGAGAGCAAAGTTAAGGATGTGGTGGATAAAACAAAAAAAAATCAGAGTTTACAAAAGGTCAAATTGTAGGGGCATGAAGGGTTGGTGCATCTATTTCAGAAAAGAATACACTTGTGGGTGGTTTGAGGACATCTTTGGTTAAAGCGTACCAGGAGTGATGTCAAAATGGCAAAAACAACTAACAGTGACACAAATGTGAAGGACGGTGAAAGGTGGATTCCAGATGTGAGCACAGCACAGTTTTGCCATTGATGACTGAATACAATATGGGACAAGCAGAAACAGCATCCCTCATGATTTGCAATCTCATGCTGCAACACAGATAGGCTACATGTCACCTTCACCTAACAACAACAGTATATCAACATAAATAACTTTCCTAGTGCTAACAGCTTACAGATTGAATGATAGAAGATTGGGAGAAGTTCTGCTGGTCCAACAAATTATGATATGTACTCCATTCTACCAATGGTTAAGTTCATATTTGGAATCAGCAGCATGAAGCTATGAATCCTTAATGCATGGAATCAACTATCCATACCAGTGGGAGTGGTTGTATGATATGGGGCATGATCAGCTGGCATAAACTGGTACCCTGGTGAGTGCTGATCAATGTACAGATGCCAGCTCCTACCAAGAACTGCTTGCAATATGTACATCCCACAATGTTGTATCTCCACCCACAGAGGGATGGGTTCTTCCAGGATGATAATGTCTCATGTCATCAAGTCTGCTTTGTGCAGGAATCAGTCAATGAACACAGAGCTGATATGACACATCTTGAATGGCCCGCAGACTTGCCTGATCTCAACCCAATCGAACATCTGTGAGATGTGGTGGAATGACAAGTCAGGCAGTTGGACACACCGCCACACTTCATACTAGTACTACAATACAAACAGCTTTGTTGCAGATCCCAACACATTTGTGCAGACACTTTGAAGAATCAATGCCATGGCAGGTGGCGGCCACTGTCTAGGCAAAAGGAAAGCTCATGAAGTACTGGCATGTACTTGTGATTTAGTGAGCACTCAGTGTGTATGAATTAGTTTGAGCACAATGCACAATCTCTTAAAGAAAACAGCGAATTCGAACTCTTTGTGGTGCAGCTTACTGATACAATAGGAGTGCTGCTGTCCAAGCATTAGTAGTAGATTTACACTAGTGGGATAATGCTCAATGTTGAGTCCACTTGCTTCCTTTTTACACTAACCAACAAAAGACCAGTGTAGTGAGTTGTGGCCAAATTCTTGTAGTAGGTGTTATATGAAACACTGATATAACATCATCCAATGGCCCTTGGTCTTCAAAAGTTGGAGTAATCCTGGTCAAGGAAACTGGAGTGTTACATGATGACAAGAAGTGCTAACAATCATCAAATGAAAGGACCAGACTCACATATGAAGGTTACAAAATAAGAGACAAGCACTATCTTGAGATTTCTTGAGTAAGAACTTGGAAAAAATAAGAAAAGTGAGAAGGAAAGAAAAGCAGGTTGTAGAACTAAAAAGTGGTAGTTTGAATGATTGAGTCATATGCAATGGGAAAACTAGTAGTGACGGATCTTCATTCATATGTGATAATAGTTGCTTTGAACATAAATTCTATATACAAATTCGACACTTCAAAAAGAATTGTGGAGCTACATAAAGTTTACTATAAAGCAGTTTCTTTCACACCGCTTGAAGGTAGCACTAGACATGGCTCAACCGAGAGAACAAGCTGGATTCAGGAGTGGCTACAGCACAATAGATCATATCCACGTGCTGAGAGAACTAATTGAAAGAGCGAGGGAATATGAACTTCCATTGTGCATGGCTTTTATCGATTATGAAAAAGCCTTTGATTCGGTGAAACCATCAGCAGTTACAATGGCTCTGAAAACCTGCGGTATTGAAGATGCATACATTAATATTATTAATAACATCTATGAAAATGCAAGTGCAAAGATTAGGCTGTTTGAAAATACAACACACGTAAAAATTGGAAAGGGAGTGAGACAAGGTGACACCATATCTCCGAAGCTCTTTAATGTCACATTGGAGGGTGTTTTGCAGTCGCTGAGCTGGGAAAACAAGGGGATAAAGATTAATGGAGATTATCTAACCCACCTTCGTTTTGCTGATGACGTAGTCATTTTTGCAACTACCCCATCAGAGCTGCAGAGTATGATCCAGGAACTTGCTGACAAGAGTAAAGAAGTGGGATTAAAAATGAACTTTCAGAAGACAAAAGTGATGTTCAATGCTTTTACAAGAAATGAAGATTTATCGATTGATGGAGAAAAGCTGGAGATAACAGACACGTACGTTTATCTTGGACAGCAGATATCAAGTGAGGGTCACATTGATGAAGAAATTAATCGGCGTACAAAACTTGCCTGGAGAGCTTTTGGAAGAAACAGCATAATTTTCAAGAGCAATATGCCATTATGTCTTAAAAGAAAAGTGTTTGATCAATGCATCCTTCCAGTGCTTACGTATGGTGCAGAGACGTGGACCTTAACTAAAAGAGACATACAAAGGCTGCAGACAACTCAAAGAAGCATGGAGAGGTACATGCTTGGTGTAACCAGGAGAGATAAGAAGAGGAACTCGTGGATCCGAAAAATGACAAGAGTGGAAGACATCATGCTCAGAGTTAAATCCCTGAAATGGCAATGGGCTGGACATACTGCCAGAAGGACAGATCATCGATGGACAGCCGAAATTTTAGATTGGATTCCAAGGGACAGGAAAAGACCCAGAAGAAGACCACATAGGAGATGGGTGGATGAAATTCGAAAGTATGCAGGGGTGACATGGAGGAGACTGGCACAAGACAGACCGTTGTGGAGGAAACTTGGGGAGACCTTCGTCCAGCAGTGGATTGATAATGGTTGACAATGATGATGATGATGATGATAAAGCAGTTGTAAGGCAAATCTGATTGCCCCTAAAGAGATGTGTATTCATCAAAACATGTGTATCTACGTTGAGGTTTTTACTTTTCTTATACCAATATTTCATATAACACCAACTACAAAAGAAAGATCTGACTGCTTTGAAGTTGGAAGCGCTACAATTATATTGTTTGAGGACACAAAGTTGAACAAGGAGTTAGATAAGATATGATACCATCTCTCATACGTTTTACACAACATTACTCAGCAAAAGATTTCTCAATCATTTCATAAACATTTGTTTCACTTATGATGTTATTTTTCAAAATACTTCTTCTGAAAAAAACTTCCTGAGAGAAAGAAGTTGAATCAATGATGAACTTACAGAATATACTAAAAACACTTTCACATGGAAAAAGAAATTGCAAATTATCACAAAGAGAGAGAAACTAAAAGTAGCTAGTAAATACATCTACTTTGACTAAAAAAAGTATTTATTGATGGTGGCACCATGTAACTAATTAATAAATACACCTAAAATGCCTGAATTCCATTTCAAAGAAACAACACAATCATTATAGCTTCATCAATGCATCCAACCAGTTCTCACTTATGAACCAAAAACATTAATCTTAATCAAGAATAGTACAGAGATTACAAACAACTAAAAGGAGTATGGACAAATGCGTTCGAGATGAAAGAAGTGCACATAAAAAGGCAAGAAAAGTAATACACGGGACAAGGAAAAGTACAAGGGTCTCTCTTACACATAGAACTGCCTTGGGAAGAAAGCTCATGGACATTTTAAATATGCCTGTACTGCAGCTGGCACAAAATGCATGTTTAATATTTACAATGGTTACTTTCCATTTAAATGTGGGGGCAGTTCTAATTCCCCCATAACTCTTACATCTGCAGGTCATACAACTGGAATTAACTCTTACATCTGCAGGTAATAACTCTTACATCTGCAGGTCATACAACTAGGGGGCACTGATAAAAGAATAGCGTGCCAGACAACAGAAATACCGGTACATCACTGGGTACCAGGAGAACTTAAGTGTCCAGAAAATGATCAGATGACTGATAAGGAAATTAAATGAAAAGAATCAAATCACAAATAGCAGACTAGAACAACTTGCAAAAGAATTAAAAGAAAGAAAGAGAGAGAGTTTGTGCTTTGTGAAACCTTTGTCCAGCAGGGAATAAAAAAGTGTTGTCGATGATGATATACAGAACTTAAAAATTAGCTCAGTTTTATATATAAGTAAGTTCTACATCTTTATATAAATATGGGTGAATTCATGGTTTGATTTTGTATCACTTAACAAATTTTTCTGATTTTGCATACTTTTGTATTGACAGTAGTATAGCAATTAGTTAATTTTTTAGCAAATTTGTAATATTGAAACTTTAGAAGCTGAAGAAGCAGTGCAGAGAAAGCGTAGTTGATAGGGAAGCACTTTATAACTGTGTTTACTTCCAAAATCAAGAATCTGCAGCTTTATACCCCTGAAAGCAATATTGGAAAATAAACATAATGAAGAAAGAAAATAATAAATGATTCACTTTCTCACACTGGAGGGCATATTGGAAAGAAAAATTATGGTGTGTGTGAGAGAGAGAGAGATCTTTACAAGAGGCCCTGCTCACTATATCTAAAGTTCTGAGTACCTGGTTGTTTGATTTAGCCATATCTAATAAAAAAAATGCAACTGCCTACAAAAATAAATCAAAATTTGACTTCCTTCACTTGTGTAGTGCCATTCATCAATGAATGATAATAAGCCAAGATGCATACCATGATTGATTACAGACACCAGTCGCAACATTCTCGTACACATTCTTCTCAACATTAATATATTATATCATTATTTTGCATCATTAGTTTTTCTAAGTTATGCTATATAAATGCAGCCAGCATGGCATTCAGGAAAATTACCTTTCACAGAAAACTACAATACACTTAGTTTTAACAAATGTTATTTACACAATTTTGTAAATATGAACACTCCTACATTTATGCAAAAGATCTGTACAGTCAGTGTCATTGATACCTGAACTGAACTCTGAAATTTGCAAATGGCATCTCTTTGTTCAACACTTTGATAAACAGGACTACATGGAAGATCATATCAGAAACTGAATAAGCAATTTCTGTTCTTTCAGCTGCATTCTTTTTGTTACTGATAGTAGCAAACAATTCCTCCATATTTTTAATAAGTACATTCTTTTTTCACCTTTCCATTTTATTGAGTCCCAGAAAAAATATCAGCATGCTTGCTCTGTTAACCTATTTCATGTATTGCTGCAACCCACATTCAGATATCAACATTCACAATTCCTCTGGTTAATGTTTATAATTTCATGCACTGCAGATATTTCATTAGCTTTGTATCTCTGTAATTTCCTAAAAAAAAAAAAAAAAATACAGAATAGTGTGAGAAATACATACAATTAATGTATCTTGATTTTTTTTTTTTTACCTTGGATTTACTTGAATTTGTATCTATTATGAGGAGTTCTTTATCTTGCAGAACATACTTTTGCATATTTACTTTTGATGGGCACAAAGTAATGTCAGTCACAACATTTCTCTGAAACAAAAAGTTAAATATTAATGCAATTCATATTACAGAGAAAGTAAATTTAAATACAGTTTAACTACAAAACTTCAAATTAAAAAAAAATCTTTATTTGCATAAAATCTCTGCACAGAAATCATGCAGTAGCATTTTTTAAACATTTTTTAACATAATTTCACTTTTAACAAAAGAAAACATGCTTGCTCACGTGATTTAAGCAAAATTAAATATCGAAAATCGGTATTGCATTATTCACTTTGCAGTGCAAATTTTATGGGCCACAGTTGGCCTGGATTCCACCTTGGGTAGATTAAGTACCAATTTTGAAATTTAATTTTGATTTTGAGAAAGGAGCAAAAATGCTTGCTCTACTGATTGGTTTTGAAAAAGACACTGTTAGAAATAGATCAGAAAAATTCAAGATTTCAAAAATCATGGAACATTCTCATCCCTGCTAGAACAATTATTTCCCCATGATTCAGATCATTCTCAGCAAGTGCATGTCATGAAGATGTCCAAAACAACATTGAAGAATTGTTAATATTAAAAACATCCAAAAAACAAACCCAAGAATATTTAATAAATGTTAGAATCTTGAAAACATTAAAAACTTTGCACAGATGTTGAATAACATTACTTCACTGAGATTTCCAATTTTCGTAGCATATTCAATGTTTCCCATACATGTAGCGAACCAACGATTTCTGTACTGACTACAGAGAATCCATAGCACTTTGAATGTCTGTAATGGTAGTTAGTAAATAAGAAGCTCATTATAGGAAAAAATTAACAAAAATGTACAATTATTAAAATTCCACAAAAAAATGGACATTTTCTAAACAAATAAAAAAACCGGATTCCCGGACACTGGGTTTAAAAACTGGGCATAATTCAATTTAATCAAGGAACTTTGCACTACAAATAAGTACAATACTACAAATCTTTGAACTACAAAACATTGTGTAGGGGCAACAAATAGGAATGGATAACATTCCAGGACATATAACTGAATTTTAGGACATTTCCAGGACAAAATGGAATTCCAGCACTTTTCCAGGATATTCAAAACAACTACAAACCACAGAAAAGTTGTAAAATACTTTCAAATAATGGGTTGTACTTTTGCTTATGTCTAAGTCAAGCGAGTGTTGATACAACACATTAGATTTAAACGAAAATAAAATAAAAACAGTCAGTGACTCTGTATGGTTAACATCTGATTCAACTTCTGCTGTAGCATCCTGTGAAAAATGTGGGCCTCCCACTGCAGGATAACTAGTTATTACACTGTATGCTGCATTTGCTCAATGAATGGCATGCTCATTTGTATGCTTTAAAAGAATCAAAAGCTTTATTAATATATTTTTACTCAAAATGTACTTATTGCTGTAGATGTGAAAGGACTGTATGCAAACTCACAGCAGTAGCTCTGAAGTAGTCCCAAAAATTCAAAGGAAATCTAAGCTGAAAAGGAAACAGTTGTTGAAGAGTGTTTTCAAGCAGCCATCAGAAGGGAGTGTGATTATAGTTGAGTTACTAATTTGAAACGTTGGTTAATCACAGCTTCTCAGAAAATCAGAACAACTGACTTCAAGATTTAATTACTGCATTCTACAAAAGGAAAGCTACTGGTGGATCTTAATTTACTTTGGTTAAAACTGCTTCACAAAACTGAAAAGCTAATAAACTGCAAGAACAATTTATGATTAAAAAAAAAAAAAAGAAGTCTTAAATCACACTGAAAGTTGAAGTAAAATGCTCCAGCCAGAGGAATTGTGAATAAGGAATTTCAATGACATGAAAACACAGATCAATGTTAAAAATAAACTAACAGCCAGACAGTTTCCTTGCTCCACAGTCATTGCAAAATGGCAGAAAGTAGACATAAATGTTGTACATATGGGCAAATAGTAGGACAACAGAAAAGCAAGCAATTATATTATATGGAAAACAAAGGGAAGGGGGGGGGGTCTGTAAAAGATGTACAAAAGCCCAGAACACAAGAAATATGTCTTACAAATGAAACAGTATCTCAACTCTGAAACAGAAGTTATGGTGATTACATATGCAATAAACTACTTAATTAGCAATATGTGCTCTTAGCTTTTAAAATTAGATCCCTACATAGCAATTATAAAATAAAAATATAAAAAATATATATACCCTTTCTGTTCAGCACATATTTATTTTACTTTAAGGTTTCTTCTGAGTGCTTTTTGATACAGTTCATAACTCCAAGAAGTCCATACACATTTTCTATTCAACTCCTTTTATGATGTCACACAAAGTATGTCACGAGAATGTTTATATCTACAGTCAAAAGTTCTTCCCATTTGCAGCTAAAATGTTTAATGATGTAAGAAAGCCATACATGCTCACTTCATTCGGCAAAGCACAGGCGTTGCTTTCTATAGCCCTTTACTGACGTTCTACCAGTCATGATCCCGTGGCGGTACCACTTAGCAGGTTTCGAGGTCAGACTCTCTCTGATGCCAGATTCCACATCTACCATTGAAATGAAGTGCCCTTGTAGGAAATGGGACATGGAGTGAAACAGAAGGTAGTTGGATGGGGTAAATGGGGCAAGGCCTAAACTTTATGGGGGAAAATTTCAACTCCTTCCAATTCTGGGAGTTTTAGGCAGAGGAGGTGTGACTTGGGGCATTATCCACTTGCAGCAATGTCCACTTCCTATTGATGAGTACTGGGTAGCATTGGTGCAGAGCATCATGGACCTACTGCAGTTGCTTAGTATAGAGGTGCCTGTCCACAGCATAACCATTTGGCATGAGTTTTCCGTGCACAGGACCCTAACAATTTCACCAAATGGACAGCATGACATTCTTCTTGAACCCAACCTCTTTGCATCAGTGGCTGTGCTTCCTGATGTCTCCTCAGCCACTGGTTCCCAGTGGCTGGATAATGTAGGAATATCCACTTTTCATCATGTGATGATACAATGTCAAAACTTATTGTCCTGTGGATTTGACAGCAACTGTGACAAAGAGCAACATGTTTTCCCACCTACTGGGGTATCAATGCACAGGGAACCATTTAATGGTGCTTAGAAGAGAAACTAAACTGGTGCAGGTGATGAACTGTGAAGACCCCATCTCAGCTACTAATTGTCACATACTGGTACTGAGGTTTGCTGTCATAGCTTCTACCAGGTGTAAGTGTTGGCTGTTGTTGACCAACCTGACCTCAATTTGTCTTCCAGATTGGTGTCTCTTGCACTGAAATGTTGGAACCATTTTCATGCAGTGCCACTTTCCACTGTCTTCTCACCTCCAACTACGAAAATTTCTGCCCCTGCTGCAGTGTTTAAACCTCTTTTGCAATAATGGCATGAAATCACCAGGACAGCACATTTATCAATCTCCATTTTCTGTGCTCACCCAATAATAAAATGTGGCTCCACGCTAAATGCACATTATCAGCCAGGGGCGTATTTAAGGGGAGGTTTCATGGGGGCCCTACCCCCTGAAAGTGTTTTATTTTTATACATTTTTGGTTAAAATGTGACTTACATTTCTTTTCAGTGTGTTATTTCTGTGTTGTATAGATAAATACATTTCTTTAAAATAGTATCAAGGCCCATTCCCAAATCAGTGCTGTAACAAAAAGCAAGATACTGTTGTTTTAAAGGTTATACACTTTGCGGTGATTTGGGGCACTTTTCAATTAAAAAGCAAAAACTCGAAACCAGTTATACAATTAGACACACAAATCTGAAAGAAACCTACAAACCCAATTTTGAATAAAATCCATAGTCAAGTTTCAGTACTATTTTTTATTGGTTGATCTGACACAGAGTGACAATATTTTGTTTCAGTGTAATGTTTTATTGTTGGATACATGTTTGCAATATATAGTAATTTTCTTTTTGAAAGTGCCAAAAAAAAAAAAAAAAATCAAGCTACAATTTAGCATACAAGGTATTCAGCACTGGCATTTTATTATTTTGTTTATTTGAATTTTATTTAAAGTATGACTTGTGTTAAAGACCAGTGAAATGGGGCAGGCCACTGAAACCCACAAGTATGCTATAATTAATTTTTTTCTTTTACAAAATTAATGATAATTGTCTCATTGACGTATTTAAGTTGTTGATAAACTGCACTGTATCTCAATTTATGATAATTATAGAAGGGCTTCTTCCATGCTTAACTGTAGTGATGTGCTTTTGGGAACAGTCATTTTTCCAGGTTTTTAGTTCTTTCAGTTCTTGGTAAGTTTTTCAATAATAACAGGAAAAGTAATACCTGCAGGCAAGGAAGTTTTTTCTTTTTTTTTTTTTAAAAAGGTTAATCAACCATTTTTTTTAAGTCTCATTTTCTTACCATCTCATCTACTTAATCAATTTTGGCCACTAAACACTTCATTTTTCCTATCACACTTTCAGTTTTAGTTTACATTTTGCATCACTGATAATAATTTGGTAACTTATGAGTACTACTTAGTTCCAGGTAATTCCTTCAAATACAAATACAGTCCTTGAATGTAAAATATTTCAGTTTATGAGCACAAGCGCTTGGAAAACAGTAATGATGTACTGTATTACTTGACAAAATTCTGAAAAAATAAAAAATGTGTATGCACCTCATCACATGCCATGATGTAAGAACAAGGGGATGCATCTAAAGCTTTGACTAATATCTTGAATGACTGGGAGGGAATGTGGGATATCACATTAACAGACCTGGAGCTGCACATAGCCAGAAGAGAAGAATCTACTGCTCCTCTGACAAGTAGCAATGAAACCTGCAACTATTAAAAAAAAAAAAAAAAAAAAAAGAAAAAAGAACCATTTTTTAAAATTTACATGTTATGAAATAATACTGAGAAAATTAGCAGCTGCAAGATATATACACACATGGAACAAAGACTAATGCTAATGATGAAACAAACATATTTTGCTGAACATTTTCTTTGACAAAAGAATCTTTTCATTTTGTTTTGCCTTAAAGGAAATGCTTGCAAAATGAAATCATATCAGCATAACACATTCCTTTTATAGTCCTATTCTAAAGAAGTTTACAGAAATATAACTTAACCGCAAAGGTTCATACCAACTAATTTCCATTTATTGCATTATAATTTCATTGTATATGAAACAGTACTGAAATTAAATGGTACCACAAACAATTCCCAAACAAAATAGACATATATATATACAACTCACCTCTATTAACTAAGCAAAGAGAGCAAGACACATCTACAAACAGTGCATTCACTTCAGACAAAAGAAACAACTTGAAGCCATAAAATGTGATGGCATAGAAACATAGATATGAGGCAGAGCTGGCACGTGGGTAATGCACACAAGGATAGTCTCAGGCAGCAAAATTACAGTGTGCCTTGGATGAGAAAATACCTGAAGCCAGCACTAATATAAGAGTGCATTAAAAAAAGTCTGCCCACATTTTTCAGAACAAACAATGAATGCTAAATCTTATAATGCAAGGTCATTTACTAGGTTTGTGCAAAGGTAAGAAATACCCTATTCTCCATGTCTCAATAATATGTTTTATGTGTCAAATTTTTATAATTCATTCACTGGCTTGTTTGGAAGCAACTGTGAATATCAGTTTCATTTGTTTTGCAAATTCGATGTGCTGATTGTTCCTGATTTAAGCTCATATGTAGCAGGTCATTATGATATGCAAGTATTGAGTGACAAAATTGTTTTGTGGGAACAATATCTTTCAGATTTTGTTCTTAGGTATGTAGTCTGAAATTTCATTACACTATGGCTTGTTACTTACTAGTAGTTTCTTTTTAAACTGAGACACCTGACTGGATGAAAACCACTGCAAATGGATCAGAAATAAACTTGAGAGGTATATTTCTCCCTCTTCATCTGCAGCATGATTAGTTCCACATCTAGGTGGAGTACAATTATTTTCTGCACTCTCTTCTGTTAACTCACTCTTCAGTTTCTTCTCCTTTGTGGCATCATTGGCATAGTCATCACATCACACCATGAGTCATTCTTTAGTTTGCTGTTCAGGTAGCTGCTCCATGTCCATAGCTCTTTGTCCCTTCTTAAAACATGACAATACTAGAGCAATCTTGCTTCTTGGGCTTTCTTTGAAATCTTCCGACACTTTAATGTCTGCTCTTATTCTTTCATTTCTAATCCTATTCTTTATGGTGGTACCAGACATAATCTCACCATCTTTATTTCAGCAACATTTAGCTTATTCTCTAAAAATATTGTCATACCTTGACCAAGTATCAGTACTGTAAGGCATCGCTGATCTTATTACAGCCCTGAAAACCCAACTTTTCAGCCTCTTTGGCATCACTCTATCATATGGTACACCTAATGCTTTTTCTCTAGTCACTCCACCTTGTTTCCATTCGGCTATTCAGTTATCCATTCAGATCTCCATCTTCCTCCAACACCAAATTCAAGTATTTGAATTTCTCACTTTTTTGATCCCTTCTCCCCGAAAATTAACACCCTCAGCTAAATTTTTTGTTTCTTCATTGCAGCTCATGTACTTGAGTTTGGTTCTGCTTCTTCAAACCCTCATTTTCTTACAATTTTTCCAGCTTTTCATCTACTTCTTTTACTCTTGGCACACAACACTGCCTGCAAAGAACTTGCTCCAAAGTGAAACTTCCCTCATTCCTGCTGTTGCCTCATCTAAAACAATATCAAATAAGAACTGGCTTAGTGCTGATCTTTGGTGAGCTCCATTTTTTTACATCTAACTTTTCTGTCTGCCATATGCTACTTCTGACACATATATAGGGAAGGGGGGATCTCTGTACATATCCTTCATCAACTTCACATAATTTTCTGGCACCATTTTCTCTCTCATGCAATTCTACATTTCTTGCTTTGACACTCTATCATATATCTTTCCTAGATCTTTAAATATCATTTTCTTTCCACCACTCTTGAAAACCTTCAGCTCCTTGGTTCTCATTTTTTGGAAAACCCTTTTCTTGAGAACTGAACCACATTTCTCTTCCCTACATTTCCACCATTTGATCTCAGTTTCCTCCTTCTGATTCCTTTACTTCTATCCCTCAGTTCCCTCATTTTGAAGCCCAAGACATGCATGAATCTATTAGTGTGGTGCAACTTCTTCATCTGGAATTATTTTATATCTTTTAGCTTTTTCCCACTGGTACCTTTAGTGCAAAAAATAGAATGAAAAATTTTTCAGTTGTTGTTTATCAACTCTCATAAGTGATGACATATCGGTTCCACTTTTTAAAGAAAAATATTAGCCAATGTAATATGAAATGCCACAGTAAATTCTATTATCCTGTCTCCATCTTTACTATTTATAATCTGTTTTTTCTTTTGTCAGTAAATTAAATTACAGAAGAAAAAAATGTAACACAAAGGAGCATTATAAATAATAAACTTTAAAACTTCACACCAATGATCAAATGAACTCAAAACAAATGTCTACACTGCACATGCAGACCTTTTGCACGTATTTGTCTTGTTCCAATGCTCTTTGGCTGTATGTAGTCCATGTGCCTTGAAATTCAAATGAATAAATGGAGCCTCAAAAATATTACTGTTACATAATGATCACTTCTGTGACTCATCTTATTTTTATTATTGTAAAAAATCAACTTAAGATATATATCATGATCAATGCACCAAGATTCACAAAACAACTACCGTATATACTCGCGTATAAGTCGAACCCCCACTTTCAGAGGAAAAAATCGTAAGAAATCGGAAACTCACGTATAAGTCGATCCCGGAATGAGAAAAAAAATTTCAATAAATTTATTCAAAAACATTTGAAAACGAAAAAAATTATATATATAATACTAAATTTAATTTGCATACCCAAAAACTTCATCGGAACCCTTCAAAATCCGATTCCGAGTCAGACTCGCCAAACAGTTCAAAAAAGTCTTTCTCCATCATCGGTGCGTCATCATAAACATCAGTATTCCCATCTATGCCTGTGTCATCAGAATCACTGTCATCATCACTCATAAAAATCTCATCATCCTCTGTGCCATCAAGATTGTTACTAATGCAACATTTCTTGAATGATTTCACGACCATTTTCGCAGGTATCGCATCCCAAGCATCCTTGACCCATCGCACAATCAAAACGATATCCGGCTTCTTTAGATTTCCGCCCTTGGTTTCAGTCGGCAAATCGGAACTTATCCAATCTGCCCAATACCCCCGCACATTGTCCTTGAAGGGCTTATTAAGGCAGACATCTAGTGGTTGAAGAACAGATGTCAACCCACCTGGGATGACAGCAAGAGTTGTTTTTGAATTTTCTGCAGTTTTTTCACTTTTGCACAACGGTGTGCAACAAACATATCCCACATCAAAAGAGAAGGTTTCCTCAAAAGTGCACCTGGCCTTTTGTTCGACACATTCTTTAACCAGTCAATTGTTCCGGATTCGTTCATCCATTCTTTTTTATGGGCACAAACGAGCACACCAGACGGAAAGACAACGCTTTTCGGCAGAGTTTTGCGTTTGAAAATAATTACCGGAGGTAGCTTACTGTCGTCGGCCAAACAGGAAAGAACAACCGTGAAACTGGATTTTTCGTGGCCAGTCGTTTTGATCAAGATATTTTTTTTCGCCCTTTTGGTTCACCGTCTTATTTCCAGGAAGGTCAAAACACATGGCGGTTTCATCCATGTTCCCTATTTGGGAAAGTTCAAAAGCAGTCTCTTTTCTCTTTTGAATTACATACTTTTGAAATTCCATTATCTTTGCTTCGAGGTCACGAGGTAACTTTTGTGCAATTTTGGTGTGCTGGCGTAGACACAACCCATAGCGGTTCATGAACCTTGTGCACCAACCTGGTGAGGCACGAAAAGTGTTATTTGCGGCTGCAAACTTTTCATCTTTTGCGAGCTTCATTGCTCGCAAACATATATTAGTTCGCGTTACAATGTAACCATTTTGTCTGCAGCCCACAATCCAATCATTCAAGACACTTTCCAGCTCTGGGAAAGATGTCGTTCCACGGCGCAGCGCCTTTTACAATTTTGGGATTTTCACCAAGTCCGTTTTTTTTTTTTTTTACGCCAATCTCGAATCAGTTTTTCGTTAATGCCAAATTGACGTGAAGCAGCACAGTTGTTAGTATTTTCTGCAAAAGAAACCACTTTCAACTTGAATCCTGCGTTATAGAACATCCGTTTCTTTACACAATCCGTGTCGCCCATAATAGGAGAAGCGAGACACGTGCGATTTAGAATAAGAAAAACACGTGCGATTAAGAACAAGCAACACCTAACACTGGCTGTCGCATGGCTCCGTTACATCGAAGGTCAGCGCAATCAACTGGTAGTCAGAAGGGCAGAGCTTTCTATGCGCGGCTGTGACTGTGCTGTGGATACGCAAAGCCAGAAGAGAGGAGACTTTTCAAAACGCAGAGAAATTCGGAGGGTCGCGATTTCGTAATTCTACCACATCAGTGTTTTTTCTTTCTTTCTTTCTTTTTTTTTCTTTCAGAGGGTTGCGATTTCGTAATTAATACTGCATCAGCATTTTTATTTCTTTTGGGATGGATTGCTTTTTGCCTCACGGGAAGAACTTTTGGACTTACGATTTTTTTAGACCCCGCGTATAAGTCGACCCCATTACTTTGAAGCTCTCATTTCGTCCCAAATTTCTCGACTTATACGCGAGTATATACGGTACTTCATGTATTGGCATGCTCAGAGAATTCTCCAATATTTGCAGAATCCTCTGAGCAAGCCAATAAATGAAGAGTAAAAAACATGTCCACAATTGTATTTTAATCAGATATGTGGAAATGTTGTCTCATATTTTTATGCACACACACATATCTAGTCAATTTCTTTACTGAACTTATTCAGGCATATTAAATGGATCTTTTTCAGAAATATTTATTTAATGTGCATGAAAAGCTTTTTCTGAACAGATTGTATTTGCTTTTATTTACATTAAAGCAAGATATCTCTCCTATCTATGACAACGGCAGAAGATTAGTGAAATAGAATATGGTTCCAGTTTTTATCTGTTTAGTCTTCAAACAGAAATTTCTGCTTCTTCTTATACACAATGAAAGCCACACGCATTTTCAAAAATGATTCTTTTCATGTATTTCTTAATTTAAAAAAAATTATGCATACATAATTAGGATTCACAAATGAGCCAGAAGCTGAAGGTTTTTAAACTGTCCCTTTAATCAGGTTTTCCATGGATGAAATCAATTAAATAATCCCCAGGAAAGAAATGTACATTACATTTGGATTAGATCAAAAAAAAAAAAAAAAAATGGTGCAGTAACTGTTATAAGGCAAACACTCACAATGTTTTTTGTGTAACTTAAACAACATGTTTGTTAAGTCACAATACATGAAATTAAATTGCATGAGATAGAATAAGAGACCATACCTCAGATCTTCAACTCCTTGTAGGTGTGAGAAGCATGTAAGTGATCAACCACTCTCCGTTCACCTGCTTGCACTAATTTTCCAGTTTTTACTTACTTCTCCATTCACTAAGAAAATTCAAGTGATATTCACCTTGTAACTGTTTTCTGTGTATGGTGAAAAGGTGATGCCAAAGAAGGAGGTATATTTTTGGTGCAATGAATTCAAAAAGGTTCATGTTAACATCAAAGATGAACATCAGGTGGACAGGTTATCAGTGAGCAAGAGATGACAGCCATTGCATAATAGTTGACATGAGGAAAGAACTTTATAGATAGTTGCTACACAAGCGCGCACGCACACACACACACACACACACACACATGCATTGTTCAGTATACACATTTCTCCAGCACTAAAACGTAAGCACACCAGACAAAAAATTACTCACCCCTAACAGAAATGACAGTAAGAAGTTACCGGTTGCACAGAGGGCACTTTGATATCATTGTTGGGAGCTAAATAGTGCTGACGTGGTCTTCACAATCGTTTCTGTCTCGTGCAGTGGTGAAGAGCAACGTGTGTGCTGAATTTAGGCTGCAATATGGGTCATAAAACAGACGCTACTGAGTTACAAAAAGGAGCCATCATCATGTTTGGCCATTCCCACGGACACAAAGTGAATGAAGTTGCCCAATTTGTTGGTGTGTCGGAGCGTACTGTCCAGAGGGTCTACAAACAGTGGTGTAGTTTGCAGTCAACTAAAAATCAGGGATGTAACTGTGGCTGGAAGATGATTCTCACCCCAACAGGAACCGCAGCCATGTTTCACACCTAGTAAACTGCAAATCAGTTTCAAACCAGGCAACAATTGCTTCAAACAGCACTGATGTGGTCTACAAGCCTCTTTTAACAGCAAATCCAAAAGTTGCATGTTATCAATGGGCTCAGAGGCACCAAAACTTTACTGTGGAGGATTGGAAACAAGTAATTTGGTCTGATGAGTCTTTTATTTGTTTGTACTCCAATGATGAGAGGCTACAAGTGCATCGCAGGCCGCCCAATGAAGCCTTTAATCCTGATTGCATCAAAGGTGTTTGTCTGATGGTTAGATCAGCAGGATATATACACAGTGGGATGAGATACACAAATGACGTAGGATGTAATGAAGGCATGCGCACTACAGAGACATAAAAATTCAAACAGGTGAGTGTGTTATTATTCAAAGTTTATAAAAATGTTTTTAGAAGCTGCTATCTATAGCAAAAATTTCCAGGGATTATGAATGAAACTTGGGTAATCGTCGTTACAGCATTGGTGGCGATGAGCGAAAATCTGCAGACTCTCAGTAAGTAGGGTTAGATGCTTAGATTTGGGAGTGGTGAGAATTTTGTTTTTTTCCCACAATGGTTGAAAAGGTTCGTTAAGGAGTAAACGTGACATTGCTGTATTGGAAGAACAAGTTTTTATATTATATTTGTGTTCTTTAAGGCGAGTACTCAGATTACGAGTTGTTGAACCGATATAGAGTAAGTCCTTCGTTCCAGGTTCGATAGCTTTGAGAGGTATTGCAAAGATTCCATGTTTGTCTGATAGCTGTACAGGATCTCTGTCTTTTTTGATGATGGAGTAAATATTGCGTGTTTTAATTCCAAAATTAAGATCAAAAGGTTTACAAATATTTTTCAGATTATTTATAACAATCAGGATATAAGGTACAGATCCCACGTAGCGAATGTCACGTTTATTAATGTTAATTAAGGAGCAGGTGGTACGTTCTTGAATTTTTTGTAGGATCCTGTTGACAGTATGTGGTGTATATCCAAAGGCTGCAGTAAGGTCCCTGATTTTTCCAATTTCAGCATTGTATAGCTCGAGGGTTGAAGAGTGTGTTTTTGCACGATTTAACATAAAACGAAGTGAGGAAAGTTTTTGAGATGTGGGGTGAGAAGATGCTTCAGGGATCATAGAGAAAGAAGCAGTAGGTTTTCGATATACTGAAGTGATAATATTGTAGTTATTAGCTTCACGTCTAATCAAAATATCGAGGAAAGGTAATGTTAGATCAGATTCATGTTCAATGGTAAAATTTATAGAAGGGAATTTAGACGACATAGTATCAATGAAAGTATTCAGATCAATAATAGATGAGGACCAAAATAATAAGATATCATCAACGTAACGAATGTATAATAATAGTTTGGTGCTAAAGTTTGAAAAAACATCGTGTTTTTTTTTTTTTTTTTTTAAGGTGCTGCATTAGTATTTCTGCAAGAATTGGGGAGAGTGGGGATCCCATGGGGGCTCCGTCGGTTTGACGGTAAATGGTCTCATTAAAACGGAAGAATGATCTATTATAGACAAGACAAAGTGCACATAGAATAGCTTGTATTTCAGAATTGGAGTATAAAGCTGCCTGCATTTTATCGACTATGAGGTTATGGACGGTTGGAACAGGAATATTTGGGTATAAGGAAATAACATCCATAGATAGCATAATAAATGGGGTGGTGATGGGAGAAATGGAACGAATTCGAGCTAAAGCTTGGTGGGAACTGGTAATTGAATAATTGGAGGTGGTGGTAAATTGAGAAAGAAAGGAAGCTAAAGCCTGTTCGAGAGGTCTGGTAGGTGAGGCATAGCCTGAAACTAGGGGTCAGAGGGGATAGCCATCTTTGTGCAGTTTTAGTTTGCCGAAGAGTTCTGGGACTCTAGGTCCTGGTGGGGGTGTAAGCATTTAACAATGTTGGTGCGCATGCCTTCATTACATCCTACATCATTTGTGTATCTCATCCCACTGTGTATATATCCTGCTGATCTAACCATCAGACTTACACCTGAGGATGGATCCGTTGTGGATCTGAAAGATTCTAGTGTGCCTTTTATGTGAATGCTTTTATGACTAAAGTGTTTTTACATTAAAGATTTTTAAACTATTTTATCGTGCATAGATGGCAATGTACTTACATTAATTTTCAACCTCCTGCACGAAGTGTTTTTTACGGAATCAAGAAAAACTTCTTTCCACTGAAACACTTGCAGATGCAATTGTTAAAATCCGGGAAACCAATTTATAAACTTCTGTAAAAATGCCTTCATCTCCATGAAGCACTCGGAAAAGTTCATGAGCCGATATATTCCTTAATTTTTCATCAGCATATACAAGACTCAGTTCATTTTTAAGGCTCTGGTGTTTAGTAAATATTTTTCCATAAAAATGTTGTAGATTTTCAAAAGCGTGAGAGGGAAAGCATGAATTAAATTGGTCGAATTTGGTTGTGTCAGCAAGACAGGGAAATTGAAGTTTAAGTTTCTCACTGTCTTGAAATATTATATCCATTTCCATAAGAATGTGGTACAAAATTTCAAAATACAATTGTTTATAATTTTTAAAAATTGTTTCTTGTGTAAGAACAGCATATCCCGTTTAGATCTGCTTATTTCTGTGATTTTGCTAGCTTTTCCAAACAGTGTTTCAAATACCTCATCGTTCCTTTTATGGCTCAAAATTTCATAAGTTTTTTTAATTTGAGTAACACAGTATATGTCTAGTGTTTTTTTCTGCAAAATTTTGAATAACAGATCGGTGAACCAAATATTTCATTAAATACTATTTCCAAAAATGTAAATTCAAAAGTGTTCATATCATTTAAAAACCCTTGGGCAAGTTGAATTGATTTTTTGTCTGATTGGTCACTATTTGTGAGAAATTTGAATACTTCCTTCAATTTATCCCAATCTTCAACTATTACACTTACTAACTTCGAAATGGAGGACCATTGAGTTTCTGTTATGGTTGGCATGCCTTTTGCGGTTGTTGATGTGAGTGTATTGTTTTTTCACCACTCAGTGAAGCGATCACTTCGCTGAGAGGTGAAAAAAACAAAGGAATTACACTGAGGCTTGCAAAAAATATTCGACACTTAGAAAAACTATACTGTAATACAAGGTTCAAATGATGTACTAAGCAATAACAAAAACAGATTGAGAAGCTTTATGCTTAATTTTTTCTGCAGCCCAGTCAAGAGTCCAGACATTACGCTTGCCCCATCGTAATATTGTCCTATTGACTTGTGTTGATAATCAAACTGTTCCAAAATTTTGTCTAGCATTTTGTATAAAGCTTCTGACGTTCTATCTTCACTCACACCATGGGGACCCAAAAATCGCTCAACCAATACACCTTCCGAATCAACAGATATTATTAAAGAGCACTCGGAAGTCTGGTTATGTCTTCCCATCTACTTGAATATAAAAGCATTGAACTTCATTTATTTCATTTTTGATGTGATTTGTTTATATATTTAGAAATACATTCAATTAATTCGTTTTGAATAGTTTTTGAGTCACTTGTGAAGACATTTTTTATCGTTTCGTATTGATTTTGAATTTTAAAGGACTTCTTGATATCAACAGTGAAAGCAATTCCTTGAATTTCTATGATTTTTCGAGTCAATGCCTTCACGGAATGCTAGTTCTTGTTTACTCAAATACAGTAGTGCATCAATCATTGTCTGCAGGAAAAGTCTATTTAAACGAACGCTTTCGTTGAAATGCATTTTCAAAAGCCTAGCATTCTCCCTCAGGGCATTGGCAATGGTGTTCTGATTCTTTTCAAAATTAGCATTAATTCGCATTTCAGGTGTTCGCTAGAATCACCACGTTTGTAAAGTGCCCGTTTTATATTTAAGAAATCTGAAAATTGTCTTCATTCCACGCCGAATTTTATTACTAAAATATAAGCAGGGCCAACAAAATAATTTTTGTAACACAGAAGCTACAAAGCCATTTATATTCAGTAAACCAACAATTTTTAAAATTAATATTGTAAGATTTACCGCTCTTCTTGATTTCTTTTTTGGCGACAATTGTCAGTGGATCTGTTGGTCGTCCTTGAAGTAAAATGTCTCTTTTAGTTTCAACTTTCCACCGATTGAATGGAGTTTGCAATAAATTACAATGTTGTTCACAGGATACATACTGAAAACTAAAACTATCACTATCAGTTAAACTGTACACGAAACAAAAGTAACTAATGAAGTTTTTAACAAACAATCACAAAACACGAAAAAACATATCTCTTTCAGAAAGTATGTACCAAAACACTGCATGAAAAAAAACCCTAGTGGATTGCAAAGAACCCTTGGCAATCTGTCCCATTCCACTGCGATCTCTTTGTAAGGTCACGACTCCAGGCAGAGCCTTGATGTCTCATGATAAAACACTTCACTTGCCCGGCAGATAGGGGAGGGTGATGTCACAGTTACCATGGTAACTCAGACGAAAACTGCAGACTTCCAAGCATTCTTATTTCAGCTCTTCACTTGAACTGTTTTGCGTTAAGGACTTGTTTTCCGTATTGAACGCGCATTGTGAAGTGATATCTAATCAAAATTTTCGGTATTTTGGCACTCAATAAAGGCAAAAAAAGAATATATTATACAAAACTATTAAATAACATCTTATTTCAAATAAAATAGATGAAGGGGCACTTCACCTACTTCACCTGAAAAGCTGCCACTGGTTCTCTGATATTCAGAGGTTAGCTCCTCAAATAAAGACCATCTGACAAATAAACATTGAACTAATAATACATATCCCTAAGGTGTTTTCTGAGATTAGCTCCACAAAGAAATACAAACCACCAGATAAATTTTTAACTGATTATTTACTTACTGTTGCCATATCAAACTTCTCCATTTACAGCGATCTTGACACACAACACGGACTTCAGTTACATCCATCACATGACCTACACAAGACCTTCTATACTTCATACTCATAATCCTTTTCTCATTCAGACACTTCTGAATCTGATCCTCCCATGACTTCCTTGGCCTTCCTCTGCCTTTCTTTCCTGTCACTTGGGCTGAAATGTTTTTCTTAGTAAGCATCTCATCACTCATTCAACATGGCCAAACCTCCTAAGAATATTAGTCTCCACCTTGCTAACAACATTTTGCTTCACATTACACAACTGCAACACATCTTCATTCCTCACATGATCAGAATGCGTCTCTCCCCCCCCCCGCTCCCGTAAGTAACTCATTTCTCCAGAACACAAATGACTCCTATGTCTCTTCTGTAGTACCCAAGTTTCACTGCCATACATCAGAGTAGGAACAATTACACTTTCATACACATCCATTCGGGACTCTTTTGAGAATCCATCATTCTGTGAAAACCTCCTAAAGCAACTATGACTTTCAATGAAGAATTCACTCGCCTACTAATTTCGCCATCTAATCTGTTTTCTCTGTCAAACAAGCTTCCCAAATATACAAACTCATTTACCTGGTCAATCACTGTGCCATTTAGACTTACCCTACATTAAGTAATAACAGTTCCTCACTCAAAAACCATAACTTTTGTTTTTCCCTTATTTATACTAAGTTTCAATTTGATATAAACTTCGTACATCCGGAACAACACATGCTCTGCAACTAACTTTTGCTCTCTGCCAACAGGACTGTGTCATCAGCATACAGCAATCCGCACACACGGGTGTTACCAAGACATAAACCAGTATTGTTCATCTTTGCATCACGCATGCATATAAATCACTGTTCATACAAAAAAGAAAAGGTTTTGGCTTTTAAATTTTAGGTGGAAATGGACTCCACTATCCCTTTGGAAAGAGCTACCCCTGACCATTTGTAAAACTGAGATGCCCAATTGTTTCAGTGTTAAATTATTCACCAACTACATGAAAATCATGTGTGGCAGAACACTAGTTCATTTATTTACCTTTAAAACAAGATTCATGCAATCATGTAGCCAAGTATCAACTGCTGGCATCACCATATCTTCAATGCTTCTATAAGTATCAATAGCTTCTGTTGGAGAGAACCCCAGATGTTTATAGCTCGGTGTTGCATCACCAGTTACAAGCTAAAAGAAAATCAAAATGTTTACTCTCTCACATGTTTCTAATCCAAATAACATTACAAACTGAGTCAATTATCTCACATGCCATAAATCTTCACAAATAAGAGTTCATCTGTCTGTAGTTAGAAGAATAATAACTTAGAAAGTGGATAGAAAATGTTGAAATATTTGGATACTCAGATAAAAATGGGACATTTTTCATAAAAGTAAAATAATCATGGCAAAACAAAAATGAACAAGAATATAAATTTCCTAAGTTCATATAAGTTTTCATCTTTTCCTTCATGGTTGACTTCATCTAAATCAGAACTATACAAATTTCAGTTGGTTAATATGGAATGAGTGCAAATCTACTAAATAAACTGCTGCTAGTTTAATTTTTTACATTGCATCTTGCTTTTAGATTTTATAATATGCATTCAAGGTAAGAACAGAGGTATTGTACTGCTACTTTACAAACAATTAAGTGTTTCACACTGTTCCTTCTTCATGAAGCAGAAATATTTATAAAAATAAGTATTACTTTTTTTACTTTGATTCTTGTTATTCAGGTGCGCTCTATAATATCCCAAGCACAGTTGGCAACTACTATACTGGTGCTCAAGTTAAGAAACTGGATTTTATTTTGATGCCACTAATCCTATGACTCCTTAACCTGTGATTATTGTGGGCTTAGTAACTCAAATCAATTCTGTGCCTCCAACAATTCCTATACAATTCCATCTTTTTTTCTTTTTTCAGTGTCATTAATCTGCATTTGATACATAGGAATAACCTTAGATTGTACTCTTACAGTGCATACATTGCAACAGATTGCTTCTCTCTTTAGTTATATTTTTCCTTTATGCATTCTGCAGACTATATTTTGCTTAATGGAACACTGATTTTCTCTCAACTCTCCAATGCCAGGTGGCACAAATTCTCAAAAAAAGACATCTGGAGGTGATAGATATTATTTTGCCATTGATTCTGAATGTAATGACTGTGAAATAGGGATTCTTTCAAAGAAAACATGCCCAACAAATCTGAAGATTGTGTTGGTAGACCACTGCTGGATTTCAGAATGTGGTGCAAAATAGACATACAGTAGAATCTAGGTTATGTGTTTTTTACTTTTGTATGTAATTCTGTGCTAGTCCCAATATTTTACTGTAGTTTCTATTCCTTGTTTACTTTGGTTATGTGTAATTCATTCATATGCTTTTTCAATTATATGTTAAATTTTTAATTTCAGATTATCAAAACAGCATTGTTCTTTGATTCTTTTATATGTAACCTGGTATGTTATAACTTTGAGAGATCTGAGAGGTTTTTTTTTTTTTGAAGCCATGAAATAGATGATGTAATTAAAAATTTACTAAATAACATTCACAGTTCTCTTTTGTTTTTCCTGAATTCAAGAAATCTGAAACAAGCAAAGATTATATTTTACTCAGCACTGATGCTAAATCAACTAGTGGACAAAATGCTTTGAAAAAGAGTGATGCTTATAAGTAAAGGATATGTAATAGGGGAGCTAAATATAATACAAAATTGTAATCACATTTACTACCTAGAATTTCAAAAGCAAAGATTTTTTTTTTTTTTTTTTTTTCATTTATGGAAAATATAAAATCGCACAGTTTCTTAATCCAGTTTTTATACTGAAATTTGAATGAAAAATGAATACAAAAGTCAAAATAGACACAAGCTTAAAGTAGCAAAGTATTTGTGTATGTTTGTTACATTATCAATTTGCATAATTATGTGATTTTCTGTGGTGCTTTCTCCCCCATTTTTTTCTTTTTGGAACATTCAAAGTTTGACAATAGTATTTAACATTTTGAAATTTCTTTTATGCATTTTTTACATTCATACATTTTTTAAAGCCATCCCCTAAAAAATGCATAACCGAGGTTCCTCTGCATATAGTATTCCTTCACTTCTTTTGAAATTTTTGTTTACCAGCACACTAGAAATTACTACAAACACTGATCAAGAAAAAAGTGTCATAGAATGTTTTGAAATAACAAAAAATATTGTGAAGAAAACAACTTTCTAAACAATATGTTACCAAACACCTGCCATGGAGAAATCAGACTGAACAAAGTTCACAGAAAAAAACACACGCAAGAAATGAGGTTACTTTTCAAAGTTCTAATGCTTTATGATGCACTGATATAAAATCAGAGTGAGCTTATTACTATCCAAAATGCCAAACAACAGAAATTTTGATATTTCCCAAACTTACTGAAAAAGACATCATTGCAAAGTTCTTGTGTTTTAGCTACAATGAGGAGCTTCATCATGAAAATCTTTTTGCATGCCCTTTTCAATGAAAGTGTGTATTGTTGGATCAACAAAGTTTCAGCAACTAAAGGAACAATACAAATTTGGAAGATGTGAATCCGTTTAATTGGTGTAAATATGACATGGATGTTAAGTCAGATAATATCCGAAAACTTGAAAATTTCATCACCCTGGAGCAGGAATCGAACCTGCGTCTCCCGGATAGCGCCTGAGTATATGCTAACCACTACACCATCTGGAACAACCAAGATTTCAAGTTTCCGATCATGATTGGAAACTAGAAATCTTGAATCTTGGTTGTTCTGGGTGGTGTAGTGGTTAGCATACTCGGACACTATCCACGAGACGCGGGTTTCATTCCCGCTCCAGGAGGATGAAATTTTCAAGTTTTCAGATATTACCTGACTTAACATTTATGTCATATTTACACCAACTAAACGGATTCACATCTTCCAAATTTATATTGTACAGTGGTGTAATCCCGTATTTCATTCATTAACTAAAGGAACATTTGCAATGTACTACATTTTAATACAACACATGACTCACATGAGCCTAAAACTTCCTTTTATTTGTAAATAGAAACAATATTTGCTGAGCTTTTGTGCACCTCTGGGAGGCTTCATCTCGACTATATAATCAGAGCTTTAGAATAGTAACAGACAATGCTGAAACAATTCTGTATAACCCAAAACTTCATCCTGGATGAGAGCTAGGTGTTTCATTAAGAGGGAGAAAAAAAAAGTTGTACTCAGAAGAAAATGTCTACTGCAGCAAACTGAGTTAGATTTGAATTCGGACTCTTTTTTTTGACAAAGTTAACTGAGGTTACATCACTTATTTTTTCACCAACATAGATTATGAGTTAAAATGTGAATTGAAACACAACCAGAATTACTGATAATTATAATATGTCTCCATAAGTATAGGTAAAACAAGAGCAATTACACATGTCTGTACAAGTAGTTGTTTGGTTATTGATAATTTCTGGTAAAAGTGTCATGGATGGCTAAGGAGCACCATCATACATTCCACAAATACACTTAAGTATCCTCTACAACTATATTATCAGACTGCATGATGTATGGATACCTATGTGTACAATCAATGAGATGAGAAAATGGCAACATCAAATTTCATCAAAGAAAAAATTCAAAGTGATCATGTAGTGGCATTTTAATAGGGAAAAGCAATGGTCCCAAAATGCAAGACAAACAGAGCATTAGCACTGTAAATACAGTTCATTATGCAACTTCTCATAAAATAATTTGTAATGGTAATAAAGAATGCAACTATAACAATGCCACTGAATTTATTGATCTTCTTGATCAAAAACTGTGATATTACTAGCCCTCAATTACAAGCAATGGAAAATATATTTCATAAAAATTTAAGTCTTTGGAATGCTTATATTCTTTATAGGGAAAAAATCCTATGCAACAAATAAAACTTTTACATTTCTCCTATGGTTCATTGAAGAAAGTATCCAGCAGTATTGAAAAGGAAAATATATTCAAATCGACAGATCTAGCCACTGCTAAATCCATTATGACTTAAAGTTATTAAACAGATATTATTATATATATATATATATATATATGGGGATGTAAGGTCAGGTGATGCGTAACATCACAGCCTCTCCTTGACAAATGTCAACCCCGCCTTCTCGTGGTGCATCCTGTTCCCACTAAAGGGGCTCTGACGACCGCCCATAGCGGTATAACTATACCATCGGGATCAGAGGAAATGCTATCCCACACTCACCAACCCGCTTGGCCAGCGTGGTGAGTTATGGCCAAACCCCTCCAAAATGATTCCACAACTTAAATCTTGGCCCTCAGTCTCCGGCAGCTGGAATGTACCTGGCCAGGGCAGCGGCCAGTGCGACATGAAGGCAGAGGTTGCTAAGAATCCCCGGAGGACCGGACTAGGCTGCCATCTGATGCTGACCTTGGCTACTTACAATGGACGCTCCCTATCTTCTGATTCAAGGCTTCTTGAATTGGAAGAGGAACTACAAAGGATCAAGTGGGACATCGTGGGGCTAAGTGAGGTAAGGAGAAAAGGAGAAGATCTCATCGAACTGAAAAGTGGACATCTCTTCTACTATCGTGGGACAGATACTGGCAGAACTAGTGGTGTTGGATTTATAATAAACAAGAAACTGAAGGACAAAGTTGTAGAAGTTGAAAGTTCCTCTGACAGAGCTGCACGACTTGTTATCCAACTCTCGAAAAGATACCAGGCTCAGATTATTCAAACTTATGCACCCACCACAAGTCATCCTGAAGAAGAAATTGAAGAATTTTATGAGGAAATTTGTCATCTAAATAATAAAGGTAAGCAGCATTTGAAGATAATTATGGGAGATTTCAATGCAAAAATAGGGCAACGGCAACAGAATGAAACTTCAGTAGGTAAATTCGGTCATGGCAACAGAAACCAGCGTGGAAATACTCTCATTGAGTTTGCAGAGGCAGAAGGGTTTTTCATCTTGAACTCCTTTTTCAAGAAAAAGCCACACAGGAAATGGACATGGAGACATCCAAATGGGACGACAAGTGAAATTGATTTTATTATGTGTAACAAAAAATTCGTCATAGAAGACTGCAGTGTGCTAAACAAGTTCAACACAGGTAGTGACCATAGATTGGTGAGATGTAAGATGCACCTCAACACTAAACTTGAACGTGGCAAGCTCATAGGACAAACAAAATCTATTGACATAACCAACCTTAAAAAACACCATAATACCTTCAAGTTAGAACTGAAGAACAGGTTCTCTGCTTTAGAAGGCCTAACATCGGAAGAAGTGGACATCTCTGAAGTTAACAGAAAAGTAACCAAAGCTCTTATGGAAACAGCAACAAAATTAGCTGGTTCTAAGAACAAGTTGCATGTGAACAAATTATCAGGAAAAACCAAAATGTTGATGCAAAAAAGAAGAGAGATGAGGACAACTAAAGAAGATGTGACTTCCAAAGTGGAATATATAGAGCTATGCAAGACAGTAAGAAAAAGTATCACTGAAGACGTAAGGAAATTCAACTGTGAACTAGTGAGGAAAGCAATTGAAAACAACCAAAGCCTAAAGATAGCAAAGGGACATCTCAGTAAGGGAAGAAAACAGATTATGGCACTGAGAAAAGAAGATGGTTCTGTAACAAGAAATAGAGGCGAAATTTTGACAAGAGTGAAAGATTTCTACTCCAAATTATATGAAAGGGATGATATATGCACTCCAGACATCATGAAAGATACCAGTACCAGAGTTCCTCCAGTCCTTCCAGCAGAAGTTGCACATGCAATCAAGAACATGAAGCGAGGAAAAGCTCCAGGAGAAGATGGAATTACTGTAGACATCATACAAGAAGCAAGTGGAGAAATCGAAACAGTACTCGCCCAAATTTTCACTCGATGCCTTAATGAAGGAAAGATTCCTGAGGATTGGAACACCGCTACAATGATCCTGCTACATAAGAAAGGTGACATTGAGGATCTCGGAAACTACAGACCTATCAGCCTCCTATCAGTAGTTTATAAAATCTTCACTAAAGTTCTTTCACACCGCTTGAAGGTAACACTGGACATGGCTCAACCGAGAGAACAAGCTGGATTCAGGAGTGGCTACAGCACAATAGATCATATCCACGTGCTGAGAGAACTAATTGAAAGAGCGAGGGAATATGAACTTCCATTGTGCATGGCTTTTATCGATTATGAAAAAGCCTTTGATTCGGTGAAACCATCAGCAGTTACAATGGCTCTGAAAACCTGCGGTATTGAAGATGCATACATTAATATTATTAATAACATCTATGAAAATGCAAGTGCAAAGATTAGGCTGTTTGAAAATACAACACACGTAAAAATTGGGAAGGGAGTGAGACAAGGTGACACCATATCTCCGAAGCTCTTTAATGCCACATTGGAGGGTGTTTTTCAGTCACTGAGCTGGGAAAACAAGGGGATAAAGATTAATGGAGATTATCTAACCCACCTTCGTTTTGCTGATGACGTAGTCATTTTTGCAACTACCCCATCAGAGCTGCAGAGTATGATCCAGGAACTTGCTGACAAGAGTAAAGAAGTGGGATTAAAAATGAACTTTCAGAAGACAAAAGTGATGTTCAATGCTTTTACAAGAAATGAAGATTTATCGATTGATGGAGAAAAGCTGGAGATAACAGACACGTACGTTTATCTTGGACAGCAGATATCAAGTGAGGGTCACATTGATGAAGAAATTAATCGGCGTACAAAACTTGCCTGGAGAGCTTTTGGAAGAAACAGCATAATTTTCAAGAGCAATATGCCATTATGTCTTAAAAGAAAAGTGTTTGATCAATGCATCCTTCCAGTGCTTACGTATGGTGCGGAGACGTGGACCTTAACTAAAAGAGACATACAAAGGCTGCAGACAACTCAAAGAAGCATGGAGAGGTGCATACTTGGTGTAACCAGGAGAGATAAGAAGAGGAACTCGTAGATCCGAAAAATGACAAGAGTGGAAGACATCATGATCAGAGTTAAATCCCTGAAATGGCAATGGGCTGGACATACTGCCAGAAGGACAGATCATCGATGGACAGCCGAAATTTTAGATTGGATTCCAAGGGACAGGAAAAGACCCAGAAGAAGACCACATGGAAGATGGGTGGATGAAATTCGAAAGCATGCAGGGGTGACATGGAGGAGACTGGCACAAGACAGACCGTTGTGGAGGAAACTTGGGGAGACCTTCGTCCAGCAGTGGATTGATAATGGTTGACAATGATGATGATGATGATATATATATGGGATATAAGGTCAGGTAATGCGCAACATCACAGCCTCTCCTTGACAAATGTCAACCCCGCCTTCTCGTGGTGCATCCTGTTCCCACTAAAGGGGCTCTGACGACCGCCAATAGCGGTATAACTATACCGTCAGGATTAGAGGAAATGCTATCCCACATTCACCAACTTACTTGGCCAGCGTGGTGAGTTATGGCCAAACCTCTCCAAAATGACTCCACAACTTAAATCTTGGCCCTGTCTCTGGCAGCTGGAATGTACCTGGCCAAGGCAGTGGCCAGTGTAACATGAAGGCAGAGGGTGCTAAGAATCACCGGAGGACCGGAGTAGGCTGCCATTTGATGCTGACCTTGGCTACTTACAATGGACGCTCACTATCTTCTGATTCAAGGCTACTTGAATTGGAAGAGGAACTACAAAGGATCAAGAGGGATATCGTCGGGCTAAGTGAGGTAAGGAGAAAAGGAGATCTCGTTGAACTAAAAAGTGAACATCTCTTCTACTATCGTGGGACAGATACTGGCAGAACTAGTGGCGTTGGATTTATGATAAACAAGAAACTGAAGGATAAATTTGTAGAAGTAGAAAGTTCCTTTGGCAGAGCTGCACGACTTGTTATTCAAAACTCTCAAGATACCAGGCTCAGATTATTCAAACCCATGCACCCACCACAAGTCATCCTGAAGAAGAAATTTAAGAATTTTTTGAGGAAATTCGTCATTTAAATAATAAAGGCAAGCAGCACTTGAAGATAATTATGGAAGATTTCAATGCAAAAATAGAGCAACAGAATGAAACTTCAGTAGACAAATTCGGTCACAGAAACAGAAACCAGCGTGGAAATACTCTCGTAGAGTTTGCAGAGGCAGAAGTGTTTTTCATCATGAACTCCTTTTTCATGAAAAAGACGCAAAGGAAATGGACATGGAGGCATCCCAATGGATGGACAAGTGAAATTGATTTTATTATATGTAACAAGAACTTTGTCATGAAAGACTGCAGTGTGCTGAACAAGTTCAACACAAGTAGTGACCATAGAATGGTAAGATGCCCCTCAATGCTAAACTCGAGCGTAGAAAGCTCATAAAACAAACAAAGCGTATTGACGTGACCAACCTTAAAAAGCATCATACTAACTTCAAATTAGAACTGAGGAATAGATTCTCTATTCTAGAAGGTCTAACATCAGAAGAAGTGGACATCTCTGAAGATAACAGAAAAGTAATCAAAGCTCTTATGGAAACGGCAACAAAATTAGCTGGGTCTAAGAACAAGTTGCATGCAAACAAATCATCAGGAAAAACCAAAATGTTCATGCAAATAAGAAGAGAGATGAGGATAACTAAAGAAGATGTGACTTCCAAAGTGGAATACTGTATATAGAGCTATGCAAGACAGTACGAAAAAGTATCACTGAAGACGTAAGGAAATTCAACTGTGAACTAGTGAGGAAAGCAATTGAAAACAACCACAGCCTAAAGATAGCAAAGGGACATCTCAGTAAGGGAAGAAAACAGATTATGGCACTGAGAAAAGAAGATGGTTCTGTAACAAGAAATAGAGGCAAAATTTTGACAAGAGTGAAATATTTCTACTCGAAATTATATGAAAGGGATGATACATGTACTCCAGACATAATGAAAAGTACCAGTACCAGAGTTCTTCCAGTCCTCCCAGCAGAAGTTGCACATGCAATCAAGAACATGAAGCGGGGAAAAGCTCCAGGAGAAAACAGAATTACTATAGACACATCATACAAGAAGCAAGCGGAGAAATTGAAACAGTACTCACTCTAGTTTTCACTCTATGCCTTAATGAAGGAAAGATTCCTGAGGATTGGAACAATGCTACAATGATCCTGCTACATAAAAAAAAGTGACGTTGAGGATCTCAGGAACTACAGACCTATCAGCCTCCTATCAGTGGTTTATAAAATCTTCACTAAAGTTCTTTCACACCGCTTGAAGGTAACACTGGACATGGCTCAACCGAGAGAACAAGCCGGATTCAGGAGTGGGTACAGCACTATAGATCATAACCACGTACTGAGAGAACTAATTGAAAGAGCGAGGGAATATGAACTTCCATTGTGCGTGGCTTTTATCGATTATGAAAAGGCCTTTGATTCAGTGAAACCATCAGCAGTTACAATGGCTTTGAAATCCTGCGGTATTGAAGATGCATACATTAATATTATTAATAATATCTATGAAAATGCAAGTGCAAAGATTCGGCTGTTTAAAAATACAGCACACATAAAAGTTGGAAAGGGAGTGAGACAAGGTGACACTATCTCGCAAGCTCTTTAATGCGACATTGGAAAATGTCTTTCAATCACTGAACTGGGAAAACAAAGGGATAAAGTTAATGGAGATTATCTAACTCACCTTCATTTTGCTGATGATGTAGTCATTTTTGCAACTACCCCATCAGAGCTGCAGAGTATGATCCAGAAACCTGCTAACAAGAGTAAAGAAGTGGGATTAAAAATGAACTTTCAGAAGACAAAAGGGATGTACAATGCTTTTACAAGAAATGAAGATTTATCAATTGATGGAGAAAAGCTGGAGATAACAGATGCGTACGTTTATCTTGGACAGCAGATATCAAGTGAGGGTCACATTGATGAAGAAATTAATCGCCGTATAAAACTTGCCTGGAGAGCTTTTGGAAGAAACAGCATAATTTTCAAGAGCAATATGCCATTATGTCTTAAAAGAAAAGTGTTTGATCAATGTATCATTACAGGTCTTATGTATGGTGCAGAGATGTGGACCTTAACTAAAAGAGACATACAAAGGCTGCAGACAACTCAAAAAAGCATGTAGAGGTGCATGCTTGGTGTAACCAGGAGAGATAAGAAGAGGAACTCATGGATCAGAAAAATGACATGAGTGGAAGACATCATGATCAGAGTAAAATCCCTGAAATGGCAATGGGCTGGACATACTGCCTGAAGAACAGACCATCGATGTACAGTTGAAATTTTAGATTGGATTCCAAGAGACAGGAAAAGACCCAGAAGAAGACCACATGAGAGATGGGTGGATGAATTTCGAAAGTATACGGAAGTAACATGGAGGAGACTGGCACAAGACAGACCGCTGTGGAAGAAAGAGGATTGGAGAGACTTACATCCAGCAGTGGATTGATAATGGTTGACAATGATGATGATGATGCTATGGTGATAATACAAGACAAAAGATTAGCTGGGTAATTAATATTTAAATTTATGCACATATCAAAATTATGGTAAAAGTTGGATATAGGTGAAAATTAAAATTTGGGAGATGGGTGGATGCATTTCAAAACAAAAAGTAAATTCAATTATCTTAAGGCCATGATAAATGAAAACATAAATAAAATGCAGCTCTGATGTTTGAAACTACCCAAAAGTTATTATTGACGGTTTGCGTAGTTTGAATATACACTGGCGGAAAGTGAAAAAAGAACACCAAGAAGGAGACCTCTGATACCACCGAAATTTATACAGCATAATAACGGAATGCAGAGGATAACGTGATCAAAACATTATGGCAAAATACAGCTGTATTTGCTGGTAAACTGAAAAATAACATTTCCATGTAACATGGTTAGTACAAAGTTGAAATGCCATAAACTGCGTCACACTGTGCAATTCTGGCAGGGAGTCTGTCGTACAGATGTTGGATGTAAGTTTGGGGTATTGAGTTCCAAGCATCCTCAACCTGGACGCGTAAATCGGGGATGGTCGTGGCTGGCCGTGGAGACCGGATAAATCGTTGTCACATAAAATCCTACATGTGCTCAATGGGGGACAAATCCGGTGAACATGCAGGCCATGGAAGGTGTCTCACACCCTGAAGGCCATGGAAGGTGTCTCACACCCTGTTGCGTTGCATGTGCCGTGTGTGGGGATGTGTTATCTTGCTGGAAAACAACACGATGGACCGACCTTACAAAGGGCACAACAACGGGCTGAATGATGTTGTTGATGTAGGAAGTGCTGTTTAACGTACCCGGTACAAACACTAGTTGTGTACGGGAGTGATAGCTGATCGCTCCCCACACCAGGGCAGGGGACCAGGTGTAGGCCCTGTGTGTCGCTGGCGGATGCAAGAAGGGTGGAGACGCTCCCCTGTGCGTCTGCGAACATGCATACGGCCATTGGAGGCTCCCAAGCAGAATCTGCTTTCATTGCTGAACATGACAGATCGCCATTGCGTTCTCCAGTGCAGACGTTGGCGACACCACTGCAGCCGTTCCTGACGGTGGGCTGGAGTCAGAGGTGTATGTGCACATAGTCCTGCATCCAGTAGACGGTTGCGGATTGTTCGCAGTCACCTCAGGTGGAACGGCAGCTCGGATTTGCGTTGAAGTGGATGTTCTGCTTGACAACGCCGCTCTTCTTATGTGTCGATCGGTCCGCTCATCAGTCCGTCTGTGACTACCGGTTCCACGTCTTCTCATGGTTAGAATGTTCCTCGGACTATCTACTCCACCATCGTACCACCACCGATACTTCCCGTCTAATTTCGCTCCGCAATACGACGATACGACCACCCAGCCTCGAGAAGTCTGACTAGACGACCTCGCTCAAAGTCCGATAAATGCTGAAATCGTACACATCTTTCATGTCCATTCATTGCAGCTTCTTCAGGGTCTTCGCACATGTCTGTACGCCGACGACTGATTACATTCACTTTGCCGTACTCCTTAAATACCACCGACAATAATTTGCATATTATGCCGTGCTGTGGCGTAAGCGCTCACCGGTTGGTCTCGAAATTAACATCACACCTACGTAAACTTGACCCTATTAATATATGTAAATTTCATGATCGTCTGCCAATTCCTTTTTGGTGTTCTTTTTTCACTTTCCGCCAGTGTATGATGAGTTGAGGCACCTGCAAGTGTAAAATACGTAATTATTGGTTACATGTGTACCAAATTTGTAAACACTAAAAATTAGATGGTATACAATGTACATGTGTTATAACTTTTGGAGGCTGTGATGATCAATTTAGTGATTAGGACAAAATGCATGAATTAAATAAACAAACTTCCAGGGACGTTTCCAGCCTTAGGCAAGCTAAGGTGAATTAGCACGTGACCCTGCGATGAACTGCAACTGTGTCAACTAATTCTTCACTGCACAAGATTTGGGTTTTTGAAAGGCCACTTGGCCTGCATTTATTTCAAAAACTTAAACCATTTAAACGACAACAACAAAGTATTTCAAGAAGTAGAGGAATACCCCAGTCAACAAATGTTTTCTGTTCGACACAATCAGCATTTCAAATTTTAAAATTTCTTTTAACTTTGGCCACTGGCCTAATAAATATCAGATGACACACAACTTTGTATTAGCATAATATCTCGCATGTTTAAAGTTCACAAATTATGTAAAAAAACTTAGCTTGTAGCACCAGGAACAAACAGTATTTATAAAAAATATGATAATGATTTGCGAAACTCAAACACTTGATGGATGACACAGTAGGACTTAACATTGTGAATTGGTTCTGATAGCTGAAGTGTTATTTCTTTTCTCTCTCTCTCTCTCTCTCTCTCTTCATGAATTTATAGCTTATTGTATATACAATACAGATTTCGTTTCCTTTCAAACACACCCCTCAAACCAGTTTCCTTAACCAACATTAATTTTAAAATTACAATAACTGAGCGAAAATTTGCAAATAACCAAAAGTTACTTTACTAAACGGTTCTACACTTCCAGGAAAATTTGCCTTACAATAACATAGCCCAAAACTCTAGCATTACTTGATACAAAATCACTCTACTAAATATACTGCACTAAATATCTAACCACATTAATTCAACAAGTTATCAGTACACCACAATGCTGACAAATAAACTTAAAATTCACCCTATCATCTGGAAAATTCAAAATACTTCACTATACAAACTTGATCTGAGTACTAAATATCCCGCCATGTAAATAAAAGGCAAACACTAACTCTCAACACTCCTGGACCTAAATTCATACTTATTTTTATATGTACTCTTACTGCTTACCAAAATTTTAAAATACACAACTATTTCTGACATGCAACTCCTAAATCAGCTTAACCTACATTTGCAAAGGTACAACAAGTTTTTTTTTTTTCAATTTAACAGCTCCATATAGTAAATTCAGGCACTAGCTAGACAAACATCTCATTCAAATCACTCAATTTCACTGAAAACAAAATTCTCACTGTGAGGAAGTATTATTTAGGCTAAAGGTGAGATTAGGTCGTGAATCCAATCAGACCTATGCACCAAAATGGGAGGATAAGTGTGACATATCACCCTGTACTGTTTTCTTCACTTACTGTTTTGAGACAACACTCATGAACTCGCCTTGCTCAGGAAAGCTTCCTACGGGTCTTCAGCTTACCGGGGGTGGAAGAAGAATCCCCCAATTGTTTCCATCTATACCCTTTCAGACACAAAGCATTTTCCACATAAGCAAAGCACCCTGCAAGAACTTTCTTGCCCCAAATAATTTTTCTCTGGTACACACAGCTTCCAGAAAAACACCATACGAAGACTTACATCATTTCCAGAAGTACTCTTATCTTTTCATTCCCTAGGCACACAGCTTGCAGGAGAATTAACACTATTTTCCAGAAAAATACACTATACTACTTATTTCCCAGAAAAATACACTATATCACTCATTTCCCAGAAAAACACACTACATCGCAGAACCATTTATTTCCAGAAAATTACACCTATTGAAGAACTATCTATTTCCAGAAAGAATTCCAACATTATACAATGGTATATATTATATACTCCTGAAGAATTCCAACATTATACAATGGTAATAGGCAGGCCAATACTTTCTGGATCCCTAGTCTGTGTGCGTGCCTTTTTTAAAGTCCTCCACTCGATGGGTTCCATTTCAACTCAGGCAGGGTCGTACCATCATGGTCTCAGATTTCTCTAAAAAAATTAAGGGGTGTTCCTTGACTAAAATAAGGAGACCCATATTTTTTCTTTCGGCAAGAAAAAATTTTCCCTTCGAGATAGAGGGTTTCAAATCTTGCACCGTCAAACAAGCTCTCTAGAAAACGGTTATTTTTCCTAACTTCAGCAAGTCATTGCAGCAGAGTTAAAAAATATATCGTGTTCTTGTATTTTTTTTTACATTGTGTGTATAACATATAATAATATATGGTGCTAATATTCGCTACACATCGTATGATTAAAATTTAAAAAAATCGTAAACTTTGTGATTTTTAAAAAAAATTGAATTTTTTAAGTTTTTTTAAACAGGTTTGGATGAAGTTTTTTCTATATTCGTTTTTTTCGTTAAAGACATACAAATGTGCACTTTATTTGTAATTTTTTGTGTGTCTGTGAAACTGCTAGTTTCCGCGTTTCGGCAGCGTTAAAAGAAGCCGATTTTGAAAAATCTCTAACTTTGCCAACGATTTTCTCAAAAAGGCCATTTTTTAAAATTCTGAAAATTCAATCCCTGTTTCATTATCAACAGGAGAATATCTGTGTAAATTTTCACGGACCTAAAAACGCCCGTTTCCGAGTTAGACGCGTTTGAATTCGGTTTGAAAGCCTACGATTTCCCGTGTTCTAAAGGCGCCATTTTGGAAAAATCTCAGGCGCAAAGTACGTACGTTATCTCTTACCCGAATCAAAGCGTTAGATATTCTTTGCCCGAATGACGGAATGAGAGCATTGGGTCAGCTGGCCCTGGTTGGATACATCCACCTCACCCTTCCCCGAGTAATGACATGCCTATAAAACTGTCGGGGGGGGGGGGGGGGGATAACCAATACATAAAGAAAATTCTTGCTGCTCCACTAACAAAATTGAGTTGCGAAAGACAGCAGCAGTTGTTTGTTTGTTTACGTATATACTTAAACATCGCATAAGAAAAGACTATGAAAGAGTAGAAAACTGTTGTGAAATAATTTTAAGAAAACGAGTGCAGGCACGTGTACCGTAAGTTATTTTTCGATGGCTAAACAACCTCTAGTTTTTCTGGGAGTTGCTAATTGTAGGCTACTGTTAGAAGAGCAGTTGCTATTTTGTTATAGTTGCTAAAGTTAACCTCAGTTTTTCGTAATAGTAAAATATTCGCTCAGGAGAGTTTTGTCCTCTGCGAACGGGGGAGAAGTGCAATGCTCTTGACCTCGCTGCTGGGTTGATAGCGCTGGTCGCTACAGAAACTCTGCTTACCTCCGCTCCAAAACGGTAATGGCAATTGTCTAATCTACTAAATAAAAAACACATACGCGTGCAAGTTTATTCATAAAATGTAAGTAGAGTATATTTCCTGTTCAATCAACTGATTTTACAAGTAGAATACATATACAACTTATGCACTTATAATAATGTAAAGATTTTTATCTATTTAAAACATATTCATAGATTTCATTTTTTTAAAAGGGGGGGGTGATTGTGTTCTTAGTGATTTCCACCTGGGCCACGATAAACCATGCACTGCCCATGGCTTCTGCAGCGCCACTATATTATGCGGCAAAGAATTACTACACAGAAGCCAACATTACAGGCTGATGCCGCAGGATGCCGGAGCAGACTGGGTTGGACTGAGCATGCGTGTTTGTGTTCAAAGAATATAAACGCTTGTTTGTGTTGGCGTTTTGTTCAAAGGTTTTGTTGTTCTCATCTAGATCTGCGTTTATATTACAGCCATGAAATACACCCACTCCATTCCCATGAATAACAATTCATGGAATGGAGTGGATGAATAACAAGAACAAATTTGAAACCGCTTGAAACAAATATCCTGGAAAACCATTAAAACAACGTTTGCTGAAAAAAAAAAAAAAGAATTATACGCGTACAAAATTTATTAATCATTTGAAAGAAAAAAACAACAACAACGCTATGTGGTGTCCTCATCCATGGGTTGAATACACAAGACTATTATTAATTATTATTAATTATTTGAAAGAAAAAGAAAGAATTATACGCGTACAAAATTTATTAATCATTTGAAAGAAAAAAAGCAACGCTATGTGGTGTACTCATCCATGGGTTGAATACACAAGACTATTATTAATTATTATTAATTATTTGAAAGAAAAAAAGGAATTATACGCGTACAAAATTCATTAATTATTAGAAAGAAAAAAAAAGCAACGCTATGTGGTGTACTCATCCATGGGTTGAATACACAAGACTATTATCAATTATTATTAATTATTTGAAAGCAAAAAGAAAGAATTATACGCGTACAAAATTTATTAATCATTTGAAAGAAAAAAACAACAACAACGCTATGTGGTGTCCTCATCCATGGGTTGAATACACAAGACTATTATTAATTATTATTAATTATTTGAAAGAAAAAGAAAGAATTATACGCGTACAAAATTTATTAATCATTTGAAAGAAAAAAAGCAACGCTATGTGGTGTACTCATCCATGGGTTGAATACACAAGACTATTATTAATTATTATTAATTATTTGAAAGAAAAAGAAAGAATCATACGCGTACAAAATTTATTAATCATTTGAAAGAAAAAAAAAGCAACGCTATGTGGTGTACTCATCCATGGGTTGAATACACAAGACTATTATTAATTATTATTAATTATTTGAAAGAAAAAGAAAGAATTATACGCATACAAAATTTATTAATCATTTGAAAGAAAAAAACAACAACAACGCTATATGGTGTCCTCATCCATGGGTTGAATACACAAGACTATTATTAATTATTATTAATTATTTGAAAGAAAAGAAAGAATTATACGCGTACAAAATTTATTAATCATTTGAAAGAAAAAAAGCAACGCTATGTGGTGTACTCATCCATGGGTTGAATACACAAGACTGGGAGGAATTCGCTTCTAAAAATAACGAGAAGTAAAATAAAATATCTTTTACTCTTTAAAACAAATGTAGCTTCGGACAACGGAAAGGAAAGACACAACGTTAAAAATGTAACAGAATGTGACATGAACCCGGGTAAATATATATTTATTCAACAATCTCTTTTCAAGACGGCAAGACAGTACAAAACTTTGTGTAAAGTGACTCTAAGTATGTACACGCCTTGAAAATGAGTGAAGTTCCCTTAAGGTTAAAAAAAAAAAACTATCGTTACGTTGAAAAAATTAATTTATCAATTATATGAAACTGACTTTTATGAAAAATACCTCGTAATATTGTAAAATGAAAGAGGGAAGCATTCGATTACACATTGCATACCAAAGAGACAGCTTTAGCATACACTCGAACGTGACGAATTAGTCCGGTCGGTAGAGAGCTCAGCTAGCACGCCAACGGCCCAGGTTCGAACCTACTCAGATACGAACGAATGTTTTTCCGATCTGTTGAGAAAATTTCCCCAGCGCAGTGCGTTTAATTTACAAACTTCGGAAGGGTAGAAAAAAAGTGTAGCTTTGGGAAACTGCGGTTGTCTTTTCTTTTTTATTATTATGGCTACTACTGGGAAATTGGCGGACAGTGCTGGCCCAGCAAGACTGTTTTTGCTGGGTACCTAATGTTTACGTTTTGTGGGAACCCATTCCTTTGTTTTGCTACTGAAAATTCCATGCAAACAATTTTTAATACGAAGTACCACGAATCCCATGGAAATTCAAAGCCAGCCTCAGCATTTTTGACATTTAAGGTATATTGTAAATATGAAATTCATGCCAAGCAACCTGGTATTACTACGGTGCTTAAAGTGAGAATAAAACTGCTAAAATTTTCTTAAAATAATATTAATTGCTAATGTATATATTTGTTTCACCAAAAGAAGGGACAGGAAGGATACTCAGAAAAGAAAAGAAAAAAATGCTTTAGTAGACCCAATGAGACCGAAGGAAACAGTCGCAGATCAAAGCTTCGCTTCCTTTCCGTGAAATAGGCTTCCCGTCCCGTGTCTCCTACGCTTTTTGCGCCTGAATGTTAACTTTCCCGCAGAGCATCTACGGCCGCATTACATGGTGGCGCTGCTGTCGCCTGTTTTACATTATCTCTACGACAGTTGAGCTTCTTCACGCGAAGCGTTTATATTCTTTGGCTTCTGTTCCCTTAGAAGATAATCCTGGATCGATGGGAGACCAGCGGAGTTTTGACACCGCCCCCCTCCCTCTCACGTGGTGGTGAGGTGTCTCAAAGCTAGGTAGCTTTCAAAAATGTTTCAACTTAGTTGTAGTGGCTGGTAATAAGAGAGGGATTCCATTTCAACTCTGGCAGGGTCGTACCATCACGGTCTCAGATTTCTCTAAAAAAATTAAGGGGTGTTCCTTGATTAAAATAAGGAGACCCATATCTTTTCTTTCGACAAGAAAAATTTTTCCCTTTGAGACAGAGGTTTTCAAATCTTCCACCGTCAAACAAGCTCTCTAAAAAACGGTTATTTTTCCTAACTTCAGCGAGTAATTGCAGCAGAATTAAAGATATTTTGTTCTGGTATTTTTTATTACATTGTGTGTATAACGTATAATAATATGTGATGCTAATATTTTTTACACATCGTATGATTAAAATTTTAAAATTTCGTAAACTTCGATTTTTAAAAAAAATTGAAATTTTTAAGATTTTTTAACTGGTTCAAATGGAGTTTTTTTCTATACTCGCTTTTTTGTTAAAGACATACAAACGTGCACTTTATTTGCAATTTTTTATGTGTCTGTGAAACTGCTAGTTTCCGCAGCGTTAAAAACAGCCGATTTTGAAAAATCTCCAACTTTGCCAACGATTTTCTCAAAAAAGCCTTTTTTTTTTAATTCTGAAAATTAAATCCCTGTTTTATTATCAACAGGAGAATATCTGTGTAAATTTTCACGGACCTAAAAACGCCCGTTTCCGGGTTAGACGCGTTTGAATTTGGTTTGAAAACCTACGATCGTGTTCTAAAGGCGCCATTTTGGAAAAATCTAAGGCGCAAAGTACGCATTCTCTTACTCGAATGAGAGTGTTGGATCCGTCCACCTCACCCTACCCTGAGCGATAACATGCCTAAAAAACGGTCTTGGAAAAAAAAAAAAATCTATATATATAGAGAATTGAATGTATGTCAATTTAGAACCATCAAACTTGGTATACTATCTCATGGTACCCTAACTTAGACCGTAGACGGTTTTTGGAAGGGGAGCTCGGGTCAAAGGTCCCCACGCAAAATTTCCGTAAAATCTAGTTTTCAATTTAGAACCATCAAATTTGGTATACTTTTTCATGGCACCCTAACTTTGACTAGACGGTTTTGGGAAGGGGTCGGAACCCGGGGTCAAGCCCCCCACCCCTACAAAATTTTCGTAAAATATTTTACAAAGTTAGGGTGCCAAGAAAAAGTGTACCAAATTTGATGGTTCTAAATTGAAAACTGGATTTTACGGAAATTTTGCGTAGGGCCCTTGACCACGGGCTCCCACCCACCCAGGGCTCTACCCCCCTTCCAAAAACCATCTACGGTCTCAGTTAGGGCACTATAGTTTACAAGTATATTTTACGGAAATTTTTTGTGGAGCCCCTTGACCCCGGGCTCCGACTACTTCCAAAAACCGTCTACGGTTTAAGTTAGGGTACCATGAGATAGTATACCAAGATTGGTGGTTCTAAATTGAAAACTGTAAATTTGTTTAGCAGACATACATTCAAATCTATATATATAGATTTGTTATTTTTTTTCCAAGACCATTTTTTAGGCATGTTATCGCCCAGGGTAGGGTCAGGTGGACGTATCCAACGCTCTCATTCGGGTAAGAGAATACGTACTTTGCGCCTGAGATTTTTCCAAAATTGCGCCTTTAGAACACGGAGAAATCTAGGTTTTCAAATAAAATACAAACGTGTCTAACTCGGAAACGGACGTTTTTAGGTCCGTGAAAATTTACACAGATATTCTCCTGTTGATAATGAAACAGGGATTTAATTTTCAGAATTTTAAAAAAGGGCTTTTTTGAGAAAATCGTTGGCAAAGTTGGAGATTTTTCAAAATCGGCTGTTTTTAACGCTGCAGAAACTAGCAGTTTCACAGACACATAAAAAATTGCAAATAAAGTGCACATTTGTATGTCTTTAACAAAAAAACGAGTATATAAAACAAAAACTCCATTTGAACCAGTTAAAAAAAATCTTAAAAATTTCAATTTTTTTTTTTAAATCAAAGTTTACGATTTTTTTTTAATTTTAATCATACGATGTGTAAAAAATATTAGCATCAAATATTATTATACGTTATACACACAATGTAATAAAAAATACCAGAACAAAAGATCTTTTTTAATTCTGCTGCAATGACTCACTGAAGTTAGGAAAAATAACCGGTTTTTAGAGAGCTTGTTTGACGGTGGAAGATTTGAAACCCTCTGTCTCGAAGGGAAAAATTTTTCTTGCCGAAAGAAAAGATATGGGTCCCCTTATTTTTTAATCAAGGAACACCTCCTTAATTTTTCTAGAGAAATCTGAGACCGTGATGGTACGACCCTGCCAGAGTTGAAATGGAATCCCTCTCTTATTACCAGCCACTACAACTAAGTTGAAACATTTTTGAAAGCTACCTAGCTTTGAGACACCTCACCAATACGTGAGAGGGAGGGGGGGGTGTCAAAACTCCGCTGGTCTCCCATCGATCCAGGATTATCTTCTAAGGGAACAGAAGCCATGGTTGGTTGGTTGGTTGGTTGATTGATTTTTATGGCGCAAGGGCCATGGTTGGCCAAAGAGCGCCAGAAACAAGACAAACAAATAGTATTAAAAGTGTGGTAAAAAGCTTAAAATCTGACTGATCATGTAAAACTGAAAAATGAGAACGATGGAAGGGCTAAAAAAGATAATGGAACAAACAGTATTAAAAACATGATACAATGATTAAAATCTAGCTGATGCAGTAAAACTGAGAAATGAGGATGATGATAAGGCTAAAATCTAGATACGTTTAAAATAGTCAATTTCTTTAAAAAATGAAAATACGGCACCAGAGTCACAGTGGTCATTGAGGAGCCGCTGCAGTGTAGCGGCGTCCTCGGTCAACAAATGAGAATGAAAGAAATGAAAACGTACATCACGAAAACGAACACAGGTACACAGAAGATGAGTGACAGTAAGTCGGCAGTTGCACGCCTCACACATCGGCGCAGTGTCGCCACACAGCAAAAAGCGGTGAGTGAAACGACAATGCCCAATGCGGAGACGCGCAAGCACCACTTCCTCCCTACGGTTCCGACGATATGTGGATTTCCAAATTTCAAGATTAGGTTTGATACGATGCAGTTTATTTTCCACCTGTTGGTCCCACAGACCTTGCCACGTTCGCTTGATATGGTCGCGAACCAGAAAGCGGAAATCCCGATGAAACAGTGGCAAGGGTGTGACGACCAAAGAGGAAGCAGATCTAGCAGCCGCATCAGCACACTCGTTACCCGAGATTCCAACATGCCCGGGAATCGAACAAAATTGAATATGGACACCAGCCTCGAGCAAGGAACGAAGAAGCCTTCGTACGGAAAGAAGAAAGGGGTGGTCACAGCAGTCCAACGATGACAGTGACTGTACAACACTCAAAGAATCAGTGTACACCGCAGCCCGTTGATGAGAGCCCGACTGAACATGAAGCAATGCAAGATACACAGCATGCATCTCCGCCGAAAACACCGTGGCCTCAGCTGGGATCCGCGCTACTGACACGTCATCTACACAGACAGCCGCGGATCCAACAATTCCATGCATCTTGGAGCCATCAGTGAAAATGGGGGTGTAGTCAAAATTGAGGACACGGTGCTCAGCGAAGAGCTGCTGGTACACTGACGCAGGGGTTGAGGATTTATCGAAAGATGTAAAGGTGGTATCAACCATGACACCAAGTGGGTGCCATGGAGGATCCCCAAAGCCCCTGGTCTCTCCAACAAGTGACAGGTCGAGCCCTACATCACGAGCTACGGTCGCCATACGAAGACCGAAAGTTGAAATGCAGGAGGGCCGGTTCCCGAATAAACGAGCATGCTGAGGATGAAAAACTGCATCGTATAAAGGATGGTCTGGAAGAGATCTAAGTTTCAAGTAGAATTGAATAGACAGCTGCAGACGGCGTAATTCAAGCGATGGTTCGTTCGCGTCAGCGTAAAGGCTGGGAATTGGAGATGTTCGAAATGCTCCCGAACAAAGACGCAGTGCTTGATGGTGAATAGTGTCCAAAGGCCGGAGAACGGAACGACGAGCAGAGCCATACACGATACAACCATAATCCAGTTTCGACCGTATTAGAGAATGATAAATGCGAATCAACGACACCCTGTCTGCGCCCCATGAGACTCTCGAAAGGATCTTAAGAATAGATAGAGCCCGCAGACAGGAAATCTTGAGCCGCCGAACGTGCGCACGGAATGTAAGCGCACGGTCGACGGTCAGTCCAAGGAACTTGGTCTCCGGCAAAACTGGTATGGCTGCACGGTCTAAAAACAGCTCTGGGTCAGGATGGAGGCCGCGCCTCCGGCAGAAATGGACACACGCTGTCTTGTCGGGAGAAAGAACGAAACCATTGCTATTCGCCGCTTTAAAGATCTGGTTAATCGCAGACTGCAACTGCCTTTCAATAAAATTCATGCTGGATGACGAGCAGAAAATGTGTAAATCATCAACATAAACTGTAGCCGAAACCGCAGGAGGAAGATTTGTTAAGAGACAATTAATGCGAAGGATGAACAATGTGACAGATAAAATGCAACCTTGAGGAACACCTTGTTCTTGATGGAATGTTGCCGATAGCGTCGTACCCAGGCGCACCTGGAACACCCGATTGCGAAGAAAATTTAAAATAAATGTCGGAAGATTTCCTCGCAATCCGCATGCGTGGAGGTCACGGATAATACCATGCCGCCACGCACGATCATAGGCTTTCTCGATGTCAAAGAATACAGAAACCAGGTGCTGCCTACGCACGAACGCCTCGCGCACAGATGTCTCAAGGTGCAGGAGATGATCGTGAGGTGAACGATGACGGCGAAAGCCGCTTTGTGATGGTGAAAGTACTTGATGATATTCTAAAAATGAATTAACCGGGAATTAACCATGTGTTCAAGAACTTTACACAGACAGCTAGTGAGAGCAATTGGACGATAACTAGAGGGAGACTTAGGATCCTTGCCAGGTTTGGGAAAAGGCAGAACAACTGCTTTTCGCCAAGATTCCGGGAAACTGTGCTCCGACCAAATACGATTGTATAAGATTAAGAGATTCTCGAGAGACGACTGCGAGAGATGACGGAGCATGTCATAATGGATGCCATCGGGACCGACCGATGTAGCGCCGGACCGATGCAGAGCCACCCTGAGTTCAACCATGCTGAAGGGGAGTTATATCCGGTGTCGAGAAAAGGCGCAAAGGAGATTCTCTGGCGTTCCGCAGTGGATTTAATCCTCAGAAAGGAGGAAGGATACGCCAGGTCACTCGACACGGAGGCAAACGCCTCCCCCAAACAATCAGCAATCTCCCCGACTCCAGCATATGTGCAGCCGTTACTCTCGAGAATAGAGATCTGGTGAGAGCTGTAGTTACCCCGGATCTTACGAATCTTGTCCCACACACTTTTCGAACTGGCACGTGAAGTGAGAGATGAAACATACTGGATCCAAGACTCCCTCTTGCTACGTCGACGCACCAACCGAGCATAGGATTTTGCTCGTTTGAATGTAACGAGATTAGCATCGGTTGGATAACGCCGAAACGTAGACCAGGCCTTATGTTGAGCTCTCCTAGCCGCTGCGCATTCAGGGGTCCACCAAGGTTTCGGACTTCTGGAGAGTGTCGTAGATGTTTTTGGTATAGAAAGATCAGCTGCCTGAAGAATACAATTTGTGACTTCAAGAACCGCTGCGTCGATTGACTCTTGGGTCACCATTGCAGAAGAGATCAAAACTGACGGCGTGAAGACCTCCCATCTCGCACGCTCCATCCTCCAACGAGGAGGGCGGGAGGCAGAAGTTGGCATGTTGGCATGATGCGAGAGCAAAATCGGAAAATGGTCGCTCCCGTGGAGGTCGTTACACACCGTCCACGACCAGTCAGCAATAATTGATGGTGATCCCAAGGTCAAATCGATCGCACTGAAGGATCGTGTCGGTTCATGGAAGTACGTGTCAGCACCGGTGTTAAAAAGGCACAAAGAGGCCGAGGACAGAAGAGACTCTATGCGACGACCTCTCGTGCTGATGCTGACACTACCCCACAAATGATGATGGGCATTGAAGTCACCCAGTAGAAGAAAGGGTGAAGGCAGCTGATCAACCAATCTCTCCAGTACAGAGACGCTCACGTTCTCGTCCGGCGGCAGATAGACACTGCAGACAGTAAGAGGTACAGGCATAGAAATACGAACCGCCACGGCCTGCACAGTTGTGGAAACCGCGATGGAAGATACCGGAACCCTGTGAGGGACGAGAATAGCGACTCCCCCACAGGCTATATTTCCAGACGAGTTATCTGTCCGAAATGCACTGTAGCCTCGAACTGAAAGCAGGTCTGATGGTTTAAGCTTCGTCTCCTGTAGACAAAGGCACACCGGAGAGTAAAATGAAAGCAGATGTTTCACTTCATCAAAGTTCGTCCGAAAACCTCGACAGTTCCACTGAATGATTGAAGCCATGGTTATAAGTGAAATGAAAATGAAAATGATCAAACGAAGTCCGGCTCCATCGCCTCTGCTGGGGGTTCCCCCAGATCTGGAGGCGTGTGACCAGGGGCTAAGATGGGAGCATGTTTTGTCCCAAGTGTCTTACCGGGAGGCGCACGACGTTGAGTCGTTTCCTGAGATTTTGGAGGAGAAGAAATGCTTTTCTTATCCTGGGCTTTGGTCTTTTTGTTAGAAGAAGTGGCCTGACTTCCCTTGTTGGTGGTGGGATGAGTCTGCTTCGGCGAAGTGGTGGGTGGCGCTTTCAGACCCCTAGCTCGAGACTGGAGTGCCTCCAGTCCGGCTGCGATGATGTCGTTAACATTGAATGGACATTTAAGGGGGATCAGAATGTCAGTCTGAATGGCAACCGTAGATTTGGCAACCACCACTGAAGCGTATGATCGCCGATCAGATGTAACAGGAACCACTTTTCTTCTGGCCTCAGGATAGGAAATATTTTCCACCGTTTTGATCCTTTGGATTTCCTTCTCCTCCTTCCACTTGGGACAATCTTTGGCTGATGCCGCGTGTGAACCCTTGCAGTTCACACAAAACTCAGCCTCGGCCACACATTCCTGCAGAAGATGTTCTGTGGCACCACAGCGTGCACACCTAGGATTGCTCCTGCACGACTGCTGAGAATGGCCATAAGACTGGCACCTAAAACATCTCAAAGGGTTAGGGATGTACGGGCGTACCTCGAGGTGGAGATACCCTGCCTTGATGGATGTAGGCAGGGAAGGGCTATCAAAAGTTAAAATGATGTTCCGGGATGGGACGGACTGCCCATTCCGCCTGAATAGAATACGCCGCACACCCGTAACGTGTTGACTCCTCAGTTCTTCAAGTAATTCTTCCTCAGCACACTCAACGAGGTCCTGAGAGGAGACAACACCTCGAGATGAATTTAGGTATCCATGAGGTGTTATTTTGACCGGAGTCTCAAGCAGCGTGGTGGTGTTAAGAAGTGTAGAGCTGTAGGCCACAGTGGACATTTCTACAAGAAGATCTCCAGATTGGAGCTTCTTTACGCTCTTAGGAGAGCTTGCGATGGATTGAAGAGCTTTATGTATCCAAAATGGACTTTTGGCACTCAAAGGCTTTGAAGGGTCCAATGAGTGCACAAAAAAGAAACGAGCATTTGAACAATCAGGGACATGTTTTTTGGCAGAAGGGGATGAGCCTTCCTCTATACCTCTTTTGCTTTTTGGTTCTTGGGAAATTTTGTTTTCATCCATAGAAGTTTTAATAATTCGTCCGCCGACTTCCCCACCCACAATCGAGCCCAACGAGGGAGAGCCGGAGGTCCGCAAGCCCAAGTGGACGCAGGACACGACTCTAGGGATAGCAAGCGGATATAGCAAGTTGATAGGGCAGACATGCGCTCGGCGAGCACCCAGACTTTCCCATGCCTGGGGAACACCCCTTTGGCATGCCCACCCTATCCCCAGACTCACCCTGTCGTACGAGACGACAAGCCGTTAGAGGTCTGGGCTCCACTCGGCCACAGACCTCATTGACTAGGAGTGGGTTAGTTCCCAGCCGCCCGTTTAGGGTGAAGCAGGGGGCAAAGAGGAGTGTTGGCAACTGGCGACAACAACACCCAGGCCTCCAGAAACCTCAGCCTCCAGCATCCCCTTTTCCACCTTACAGGTCACCGCACACGGCAAACGTGCAGGCAGGTCTAGCTAACCAGCTCGGAAAAACAAAGAAAGAAACATGAAATGGAGAAGACAGGAAAGAAAACGAGAAACTAAAATCCTGAGCTGGCGCATAATCACAACCTCAGCAACCTACAACTGAGGCGGGAGCGTGTCAAATGAAAAAACAAAAAACATAAAAAATGTGAAAATTCACATCTAGTTCATGTCGGCTCGGGCCGTGGGGACGCCATCCCCCATCAGCTGGATGAACAGCTGTCCCTTCGGTGATGTAATCGTTCAAGACGAAATGACAAAAAGATCCGTCACAAGGTCAGCTCGGGCCGTGGGGGCGCCGCTCCCCAAATAACTGGAAAACCAGTTATCCCCATGCGGGGGCAGAAGCCATGGGCAGTGCATGGTTCATCGTGGCCCAGGTGGAGATCACTACGAACACAATCCCCCCTCTTTAAAAAAATTGAAATCTTTGAATATGTTTTAAATAGATAAAAACCTTTACACCATTATAAGCGCATAAGTTGTATATGAATTTTACTTGTAAAATCAGCTGATTGAACAGGAAATATACTCAACTTACATTTTATGAATAAGCATGCACGCGTATGTGTTAATTGTTATTTATTTAGTAGATTAGACAATTGCCATTACGTTTTGGAGAGGAGGTAAGCAGCGTTTCCGTAGCGACCAGCGCTATCAACCCAGCAGCGAGGTCAAGAGCATTGCACTTCTCCCCCGTTCGCAGAGGACAAAACTCTCCTGAGCGAATATTTTACTATTACGAAAAACTGAGAAGTTAATTTTAGCAACTATAACAAAACAGCAACTGCTCTTCTGACAGTAGCCTACAATTAGCAACTCCCAGAAAAACTCGAGGGTGTTTAGCCATCGAAAACTTACAGTACACGTGCCTGCACTCTTTTTCTTAAAATTATTTCACAACAGTTTTCTACTCTTTCATAGTCTTTTCTTATGCGATGTTTTAAGTATATACGTAAACAAACAAACAACTGCTGCTGCTGTCTTTCGCAACTCAACTTTGTTAGTGGAGCAGCAAGAATTTTCTTTATGTATTGGTCCCCCCCCCCCACCGACAGTTTTATATCGGGCAAAGAATATCTAACGCTTTGATTCGGGTAAGAGATAACGTACATACTTTGCGCCTGAGATTTTTCCAAAATGGCGCCTTTAGAACACGGGAAATCGTAGGCTTTCAAACCGAATTCAAACGCGTCTAACTCGGAAACGGGCGTTTTTAGGTCCGTGAAAATTTACACAGATATTCTCCTGTTGATAATAAAACAGGGATTTAATTTTCAGAATTTTAAAAAATGGACTTTTTGAGAAAATCGTTGGCAAAGTTAGAGATTTTTCAAAATCGTCTGTTTTTAACGCTGCCGAAACGCGGAAACTAGCAGTTTCACAGACACACAAAAAATTACAAATAAAGTGCACATTTGTATGTCTTTAACGAAAAAAACGAATATAGAAAAAACTCCATCCAAACCTGTTTAAAAAAAACTTAAAAAATTCAATTTTTTTAAAAATCACAAAGTTTACGATTTTTTTTAATTTTAATCATACGATGTGTAGCAAATATTAGCACTATATATTATTATATGTTATACACACAATGTAAAAAAAATACAAGAACACGATATATTTTTTAACTCTGCTGCAATGACTAGCTGAAGTTAGGAAAAATAACCGTTTTCTAGAGAGCTTGTTTGACGGTGCAAGATTTGAAACCCTCTATCTCGAAGGGAAAATTTTTTCTTGCCGAAAGAAAAAATATGGGTCTCCTTATTTTAGTCAAGGAACACCCCTTAATTTTTTTAGAGAAATCTGAGACCATGATGGTACGACCCTGCCTGAGTTGAAATGGAATCCATCACTCATGAAAATCCATTTTCCAGATCCACCGACTGATATTGGAAACAAGTCCACCCTACTTACAAAATGGTACAGACAATTTTACACCCATTACTTGCCAAACTCGAAACTCACCATAACCTGCCTCCAAGACACGAATTTTAACTGCATGGCCCTGTATGTGTATAAATACAAATGCAATTTATATATTATTAAAAACTACCAAGCACAAAAAAAGTTAAATCTCCTAAATAAAAAAATTACTGGTTTGAGAGGTTGTTCTTCATAACAGCTTATAACACAATTATGATATTAGATACTCCTTACACATGTAAAAATTACACATTGCCCTTCCCCTTTAATATAGACTTTCTTATTTATAGAAAATGACATGGAGGTTTCTTTACAAAGCATAAAATTACCATACAAAAAAAAAAAAAAAAAAAAACCTGAATGGAAAAACATTTACATTTTTTTGAATTTCACAGACCCAAGCAGACCACAACGGAAACCAGACCTACCCCACCGTCATGCTCAATGATACAAATTCTCCAAGGAACTACCTGATATATATGAACTAACCAAAACAAAATTTGTTTACTGAATACATATATGTATATATACTTTTTTTTTTCTTTTTCACTCTGCCCCAAACTTTTCGATGAACTTTCTCCTCATGGCTCTACCCTAAATAAAAGAATCTCTTTATACAGATAAATTTCAATACAAGAGATTTTTTTTTCTTGAACAGGGCCCTTTAGGCTGTTAAAGATGCTGAACTAGGCTGCATAGTTTGCTTTTAAACTTGCAGAACTTCAGTTAAGTGAAGGCACTTTCTCGTAGAGGTGAAATAATGGGGCCCATATCATCGCCTGGCCCTCAAAGGGAAAGGAAGTCTTACCTCCTATTTTCACGGTAAACTTCGGGAGGGGAGCCATCGGTAGCATCAGGACTCTGTGTCCTTAGGAGCGTTCCACAATATCTGCTTCCAGAAGAGGAGAGGGGTGGGGTGGGGTGGTGTAGCACAAAAAGGTCCCAATCTTTGACCGGAGTCAGATCTAAAACTTTTGTTGGGCCTCCTTCAGCCATGTAAGAGGGAAAAAGGTTGGGTAATTCCGGCTCCTCATTAATGCCAAGCCCCCCAAGGGCTGGCTGGCTGCCTCCAAAAAAAAAAAAAAAAAAATGGAGAGCTTTACATCTTTCTTCTTTTCACATAAAATTTGCCGTCCACTACTTTTATTTTTGTTGACTCATTGGACACTCCATTTACCGATAATGAGATACTGGGCAGTCATGCCTAGCCCAGCCAGCCAGGCCAAGCCAGCGTGGCTGAATTTTTCGTACGACCTTACATCTCATCTCCGCCAACAACCAGAAGAGTCACGCTTTCTCAAAAAAAAAAAAAAACTGGGGTGCTTGAAAAACCGCTGACCCCTCCATTGGCTAAAAACTTCCCCTAGTAACCAACGACTTTGGACCAAAACCATGATACTGACCACATGGCTTCAACTCCCTGGCAAGGAGCAACCTTGACCTTCAGCGTAGGGAACGCTGTCCCCTCCTGCCTGCATGCTGATCTAAAAATAGCCTGACACTTGCTTAAGAGAACTTTCGGTGACACTTTTAGAGGCTTCTAAAACTGCCTAAAAATGGTGGGCTCTGACAAGAAAGATTTGGGGGGGGGGGCACTATTTCCTTCCGTGATAAGTAGCAAATAATTTTGTTTTCGAAAAGAGTTGATGGAAACTTCTTGCTCGCCTTTTCCTATCTAACTTACAAGAATAAAAAGTAAATTAATAAAAAAAAAAAAAGTTTAATTCTTATTATCCCCCCCCCTTTTTTTCATGAAATTTTGTTTGTTTGGTCAAGGCTGAGAAATGAACGAGCATGGCCATTATTCCCTCACTTCACCGCCTCCTCCAAACAAAAATTTTGAAGCGTGAACTGGAGAGAATTTTCATTCTATTTATTTAGTTAGTTATTTGTTTTTTTCGTAAATCTCAGCAAAGTGATCAGTTTCCCAGAGATTCACAAACATGAAAATTCTCGACTGGACAATGATATATATATATATATATGAACTTTCAGAAGACAAAAGTGATGTACAATACCTTTACAAGAAATGAAGATTTATCGATTGATGGAGAAAAGCTGGAGATAACAGATACATATGTTTATCTTGGACAACAGATATCAAGTGAGGGTCACATTGATGAAGAAATTAATCGCCGTATAAAACTTGCCTGGAGATATTTTGGAAGAAACAGCATAATTTTCAGAGCAATATGCCATTATGTCTTAAAAGAAAAGTTTTTGATCAATGTATCCTTCCAGTGCTTACGTATGGTGCAGAGACATGGACCTTAAATAAAAGAGACATACAAAAGCTGCAGACAACTCAAAAAAGCATGTAGAGGTGCATGCTTGGTGTAACCAGGAGAGATAAGAAGAGGAACTCGTGGATCCGAAAAATGACAAGAGTGGAAGACATCATGATCAGAGTAAAATCCCTGAAATGGCAATGGGCTGGACATACTGCCAGAAGGACAGACCATCGATGGACAGCCGAAATTTTAGATTGGATTCCAAGGGACAGGAAAAGACCTAGAAGAAGACCACATGGAAGATGGGTGGATGAAATTCGAAAGTATGTGGGAGTAACATGGAGGAGACTGGCACAAGCCAGACCGTTGTGGAAGAGGCTTGGAGAGACCGTCCAGCAGTGGATTGATAATGGTTGACAATGATGATATATATCTCTTGTCAAAATTTCGTCTCTATTTATTGTTACAGAACCATCTTCTTTTATCAGTGCCATAATCTGTTTTCTTCCCTTACTGAGATGTCCCTTTGCTATCTTTAGGCTTTGGTTGTTTTCAATTGCTTTCCTCACTAGTTCACAGTTGAATTTCCTTACGTCTTCAGTGATACTTTTTCGTACTGTCTTGCATAGCTCTATATATTCCACTTTGGAAGTCACATCTTCTTTATTATGAAAATTGCAATTCATGAGGCAACCTTATGGGTTGTCTTATGTTATAAACGTGCTTTTGATTAACATATACATAATATCTAAGGTATTTTACCTGATATTGTCGAAGTATTTTGCACGTTGTTTGCTCTGTGAGGCACGTGCTCCTGGCCCGAGAGGTCCCTTCGTTACGGATCTTTGGTTAGTTATAAAAAAATTTTGCAGAAATAAAACAGTTAGGTTATATATTTTCAGTTCGGACCTTTGGTTAATTATAAAAAAAATTTGCAGAAATAAAACAGTTAGGTTATGAGTTCCAATAGGTGGCGACACATTGGAAACAAAATTATCTAACACATACAGACAGCAAACCTTCTCATCGATTCCCGACATGCAACTCCAAAAACCACATACACGCAAGGAACCCTCGTGTAGAAACAGTGGCCAGAAGATGGCGGTTGTGCACTGCTGAAAGTGCTCGTCGTAACAACGAACCCCTTGTGAGACGTCTCCTGACCCGATGAGTATAACTCTTTCTACTAAAATCTTTTAATTAATAGTAAATTTCAAACGTTTGATTGTGCGAATGAATGAATGTGGAACTGAAAATATATAACCTTATTGTTTTACTTCTGCAAACTTTTTATAACTAACCAAAGGTCCGTAACATAAGGGACCTCTTGGGGCCGGGAGCACATGCCTCACAGAGCAAACAACGTGAGAAATACTTCGACAATATCAGGTAAAATACCTTACATATTATGTATACATCTTCTTTAGTTGTCTTCATCTCTCTTCTTTTATGCATCAACATTTTGGTTTTTCCTGATAATTTGCTCACATGCAACTTGTTCTTAGACCCAGCTAATTTTGTTTCTGTTTCCATAAGAGCTTTGGTTACTTTTCTGTTAACTTCAGAAATATCCACTTCTTCTGATGTTAGGCCTTCTAAAGCAGAGAATCTGTTATTCAGTTCCAACCTGAAGGTATTATGGTGTTTTTTAAGGTTGGTTATGCCAATAGATTTTGTTTGTCTTATGAGCTTGCGACGTTCAAGTTTAGTGTAGAGGTGCGTCTTACATCTCACCAATCTATGGTCACTACCTGTGTTGAACTTGCTTAGCACACTGCTGTCTTCTATGACGAATTTTTTGTTACACATAATAAAATCAATTTCACTTGTCTTCCCATTTGGATGTCTCCATGTCCATTTCCTGTGTGGCTTTTTCTTGAAAAAGGAGTTCAAGATGAAAAACCCTTCTGCCTCTGCAAACTCAACTAGAGTATTTCCACGCTGGTTTCTGTTGCCGTGGCCGAATTTACCTACTGAAGTTTCATTCTGTTGCCGTTGCCCATTTTTGCATTGAAATCTCACATAATTATCTTCAAGTGCTACTTACCTTTATTATTTAGATGACGAATTTCCTCATAAAAGTCTTCAATTTCTTCTTCAGGATGACTTGTGGTGGGTGCATAAGTTTGAATAATATGAGCCTTGTATCTTTTCGAGAGTTGGATAACGAGTCGTGCAGCTCTGTCAGAGGAACTTTCAACTTCTACAACTTTATCCTTCAGTTTCTTGTTTATTATAAATCCAACACCACTAGTTCTGCCAGTATCTCTCCAACGATAGTAGAAGAGATGTTCACTTTTCAGTTCAATGAGATCTTCTCCTTTTCTCCTTACCTCACTTAGCCCGACGATGTCCCACTAGATCCTTTGTAGTTCCTCTTCCAATTCAAGAAGCCTTGAATCAGAAGATAGGGAGCGTCCATTATACGTAGCCAAGGTCAGCATCAGATGGCAGCCTAGTCCAGTCCTCCGGGGATTCTTAGCACCCGCTGCCTTCATGTCGCACTGGCCGTTGCCTTGGCCAGGTACATTCTAGCTGCCAGAGACTGAGGGCCAAGATTTAAGTTGTGGAGTCATTTTGGAGGGGTTTGGCCATAACTCACCACGCTGGCCAAGTGGGTTGGTGAGTGTGGGATAGCATTTCCTCTAATCCCGATGGTATAGTTATACCACTATTGGCGGTTGTCAGAGCCCCTTTAGTGGGAACAGGACGCACCACAAGAAGGTGGGGTTGACATTTGCCAAGGAGAGGCTGTGATGTTACGCATCACCTGACCTTACATCCCGATGATATATATATATATGTGTGTGTGTGTGTGTGTGTGTGTGTGTGTGTGTGTGTGTGTGTGTGAGAGAGAGAGAGAGAGAGAGAGAGAGAGAGAGAGAGAGAGAGAGAGAGAGAGAGAGAGAGAGAGAGAGAGAGAGAGAGAAAGAGAGTATTATATATATAATTTCTTTTCATTCACAGACATTTTTAAATACAGTTTGCATATTCTTATTAAAAATGCACTCAACCTGTTCATTATTTTTATTTGCCTATGACCCCACATAAACACTATATAAGACACATTCTAAGGCCTAATGCAAATGTTAGTACTGTCTCGCATTGCCACTGCAAATTGTTTTATCTCTTAAATTTTAGGGATATGCTTACAAAGTGTTATTTTGCCAAATACAATGAGCTTTGGAATACAGGAACGAGACAAGCTTTTGCTTATTCATGGTTGATGACATTAAATGGTAACCCCTCTGTTACTGTGTGATGGGCTGCTACAAGAAGTCTTCTCCGATTAGGCCAATGATTGTCCTCAAAGGTTGCTGCAAGAGCTGCCCCACATGATGCCTCGTAATCTTGTGGTGGATGCACGCATTACAACCTAGAAATGGAATTTCCACTGTCATAAAGTTATTTTGATCTTAGTTATCTAGGGAAGGGGGGGGATGATTAGCTGTAAAATCCAAAAAAACTGCCATATGCTAACAGTCAACAGTTTGATTTTTAAAGGTCAGCTGAATGACTGACTTATGTTAACATCATGAACAATCATTGACTTATGTAGAATAAAAAGATCAGAATGTAATATGACTTACCAAAGCTTTGTAACTGCAGGCAGTATTACACTGAGACACAAAAGATTCTTTGTTGTTTATTTCTATCAACAACCCATCAATAACAGAACTATTAGAAGTTGATCCTACAATAGGGAACACTATAAATGATTCTAAGTTGAACCTACAACACAAAAAAGAATTAAAAAAAAATCCAACTGCTCTAAACAACAAATAGTGATAATAATAATAATATAATGACAATATGAGAACAAAATAAACAAATACTTCTGAATTTTGCTATACTAAACTGTAGAGAATTCGTAAAACTGAGAAAAGCATATGAAGATTTCATCCCAGTTCTGATTTCCGATTAAAATTCAATTCAAACAGCCTCATGAGTTTATCCAAGAGGAAGAATCAAAAAGTTTATAATCTATTAAATTTTCTGCACTTGAGTGAACACATATCAACTCTGACATCAGTTTTGTGACAACATAACTGGTACTGGATAAAGTAAACTTGCTCTTGTGTCATATGCACTACAAGGTATACAAAAATAACAAAAGGATGCATAATTAAGAAAATTCCTTGCCTGTGTGTTGAATTTTAGAATAAACTTAATGGAATAACATTAGAAAATGAAATCTTCATTTTGTGTGTAAGAGTCTATTGTTCAAAAATTTTACCTTTAGTGCCTGGGAATGAAATAACGGTATATAATAAATCAGCTTTGAACTCAGTTTGTTGATATTAATCAATGCTGCTGAAGAATGCAATGATAGTATCAGCCAATCTACTTTTTTGAAAATATAGAGCTGTCATATTTACACAAACGGTGACATTAACCTTTCCAACTGATCATCAATAAGTAAGCAACATACAATGCGGTGACATTAACCTTTCCAACTGATCATCAATAAGTAAGCAACATACAATGTTTCCACAGTCACATGTCAACAGAAATCAGTAATTATATTCTCTTCCTTTTCTTTATTTTAGGGCCATGGGTTTAAAGAATTTATACACAGAATGTAAATGAAGTACTTAAAGTATTCAGCAGTAGCATTTAAGCATTTTGTACAATAGTGGCATGTAGTAGTATTTTTTATATGTCTTAGTGCAATGAAAAAGGTTTAGAGTTTGTTATAACTGAAACCTAAAGAAAACAAAGGGTCATCTCAGCAATGGAAGAAAACAGATTATGGCACTCAGGCCAAACACACCAACTTTTCTAGATTAACATTGTCCCAAGCAGCAGGTAACAGAAAATCCTAAAATCCCTTCCTAAGGGGTTTGAACAACTATGGGCAGGAAGTCATACCCTAGGGCCTTGAGAGTTATACCAGCCTTGAACCTGGTTAGACGGTTTCACAAGAACATGTTTACCATACTTTCGGTCTCGATGGGATACATGGGCAGAGAAAAAAGCCAAGTAATTGTGTCTTCGGTGCTCTTGGTTCAGATTACAGATAGAAAGTCTGATAATATGAGAACACAAAATGATAACAGTTTTGTTTTAGGAATGCTTAGTGGAGAGGAAAATTGAATCAAACTGAGACAGACACATAGAAGAATGCAAAATAGCACTGTTACTGTCAATCCTAAAAGATAAGAAAAAAAAAACTATCTGGTCTCTGGAGAAGGTTTTAACCCTTTAAACCCTATCCTAGTTGTGCCCTGATCAGCATACTGAGTGAATTAACAATGATTCCCGAGCATGCCAACTTGCACTAACTGCAAGCAGAATTGCTACACTGTCTAAATATCACCATTTTGTTAATGAGTGAATCAAATGACTTACTCAGTGTGCCATCTAACAATCACTGTCCTGATCAAATAGCATGGTGTCAGACATAAGCAAAGAAAATTCTGGTTATTTTCTCAATTTATTTTTGTTTTCTATTATTTGTGCCAAATAAATAGCAGCCCAGATTAACAGACAGACCAATTAACCAGAATCTACTATACGTGAGAAAGTACTTTACGTTCTTACAAAAATTTCTAAGAACATAAACAAGTTGATTAAAAGTAGCTACCCAGCAGAATATTTTTTCAGCTAATGCACAACCCAAAAATTCCACATTCAACATTTTTCAAACTTGATGCAAATGTTCAAATCAAAATTCAGACACAATTATACATATGACAAGGTAAAAACCATATTCACACAAACATAAAACTTACTGCGCTGATTTGTTGTACAAAATCTGGTGCTCCCAAACTTTAGACAGTAAGTCATTAAGTTCAAAATCCACATGGCATAACTTTTTTGAAAGTTTATGTAACATAACTTTATCTTCTTCTGTTAAAATAACCATACTTTCTGCTGGAACATGAGTATTTGCAATGTGTTGCACAAGTGTGTCCTCATCATCAGAATCTTTTGCAGATGGAGAGAAATGACGGCTGCTTAGCATAACATTGTACGGCAAACCTTGATTAGCGCCAACTAATAAGTTCCTTGGCTTTGAAAAGTCATTAACTTTAAAGGAGGTTTTCTTTAAATATTGGCAATTTTTAGATGATAAAGAAGTCATTTTGGAGCTCATAACTGATGAGTTTGAAGAACAGCAAAAGCTTACTTCAGGAGAAAAAATGTATCTATGAAGTGGAAGAATTTTCTCAATGGTATTTCAATCTCTTGTAAGAGTAAGATAGTTTCCTGCAAACAATTCTGAACATGGCTAAATACTGTGCAAGGTTCAACACCCTGTAAAGAGAAAACATGTTACACTCTGCTACCAGAACAACAGAAATCAATAATAATAGCATCAAAGATACTTCAGCTCAGTTTTTATGTGATCAGGGAACATACCTTAATTTCCTCTTTGCACAAATAAAACACTTTAAACATACAGGGGCTGGACACAATAATGTGAACACCACACTCAGAGACGTGACTTTTAATCCAGCTGCGTACGTCAAAATACACTAAGGTATCCACCACTTTTTGGTCGAAATAGCTTTGTTTGAAAACGCCCCAATTCACAGAGCTCGGAATATCCAATCATGGTTTAAGGAACGTAAGGATGAACTTACACACCTTCCTTGGCCTCCCCAATCACCAGACTTAAGCATCATCAAGCCAATGTGGTCTGTGTTGGAAAACAGAGTAAGATCCCATTTTCCTCCTCCTGCATCTCTCAAGGACATGGAGCAATTTCTGCATAAAGAATGGTGTGACATCCCACTAACCAACATTCAGGATTTGTATGCATGCATTCCAAGGATGATTTAGATGGTTTTGAATGCCAAAGGTTCCACACCATAAGAGGTACGTAAAACCCTCTTTTCCTAGGTGTTCACATTATTCTGTCCAACCCCTGTGACTTTCAATTCAGCAAAGTATATGCTACCTTAACTTTTGGGGCTTGAACAAGAAATGAGATTTAAGCTAATGCTAACTAAAGTACCATTCATATAGGATTAGACAAAAGAAACAATAAAATCCTAAGTATATAAAAACTGCCCTGAGATTAAATTAAATCTGTGGCTGAAATGAACAGGAAGATGTTCAGTATTTTTAAATTTTATCAGTTCAGATGGTTACAACATTTTATCATTATATCAGTGTAGATGAATATGCTATGAAAATTCAATTTCCAAAAACTGAAGTCATTTTGTACACTGTGACAACTGTACTATATAACATATTTGTCATACAAATAACACTGTAAATTTGATTAAAGTTTTTCACTGTGGTGGTTAAAATACACTATCTAACCAAAACTTATTCATACCTGCCAACCTGAAAAAATTCAAATGTGTAAAATTGTGTGCGAAAGACATTTCTAATGATTTTTTTTTTAACTATGGCCAAACAACATTCATAATGAATTTAACTATGTATAAGTAAAAATAAATGCAAATATTTAGGCATTTGATAATTTTTAGATGTTTATAATACAAACAAATTATATTACATTTTGATACCATACTCGACGTTTTCTATCGTCCGTAGCGGACCGACGATTTCCATAGCATACTTGATGTTTTCCGTCATTCGTAGAGAACCGACGATTTCCGTAGTAACTACGTAAACTCCACAGTAGTTGGAGTCTCTGAATCTTTCTTCCAACCGCATGATCTTATTTAGAGCCAAGCGGAACAGTGTGCACAGATAATTTACTATGCCGAAGTCCCGACGGGGCATGGGTGTTCTGGTGCACCATGTTGCAAAATTCCCATCTCTGTTATATATTTTACTTATAGGGATAATTTTAGCAAAAAATACAGAAAATTAAAAAAAAAAAAAAAAAAAGAAAAGTTCTTCCGGTTAAAAACCGGAAGACTATAAAACGGAAAACCCGCAAAATCCGGAAGAGTTGGCAGGTATGATTTAACTGAAACCTTAACAAATATTTCTCAAGGAAGATTAAAATTTTTTTTTTTTTTTTTTAAATATACGGAAATGTGTAAAAAAAAAAAAAGCGATCTATGCTAAAAATCGTAAAGAACAGCTAAAATGCGTAAATTTTGCACGTAATGCTTGTAAAAGTTGGCATGTATGCTTATTTATCATTTTAAAACACTTCCAAAATGACTGTTTCAATCAATTTCAAACTTTATGCACGTTATTCTCAGGAGGCCATGTGATCAGTTCATAATGAGGTGGTAAAAAATTATTCTGAAAAATACAAGAGAAAAAAAAAAGGAAACAGTCTGAAAGATTTGATACCTATGGACTTTGAGACTTGAGACCTATGGACTTTTTACAAAAAGTTCATAGGTTACCCAGCCTCTGTGCTAACACCAAGCAAAACATAAGCTATGAAAATAAGTGCTTCTTTCATAAACCAATGCTACTGTAATGAGGCTAAAACTACCATTCAAAACTTTATATTAAAATGCCAGGAAATAAAAATTGCGAAACACAGTGTAAAAATATCCTATAAGTTCTCAGGGTCTGAAAAACTCTATGAAAATTAAAAATGTAATGATCAGGTAAAAAAAACAAGAAATAAAATTTTAATGAACAGTGTAAAAACATCATTACAATTTATTTTTCATAGGTTTTCAGACCCTGAGGACTTCTAACGATGTTTTCCTTTTACATTGTACATTGAATTCTTTTCCCCGACATTTTATTATAAAGTTTTTACTGGTACTTTTTGGTTTTAATATCATTGGTTTAGAAAGAAGTACATATTTTCATAACATATCTTTTGTTTGGTGTAGTTAGTACAGAGGTTGGGTCACCTACTGCTTTCTTTGTAAAAAAAGTAAGTACTAAATCTGTTTCCCTTTCTGCTCTTGTATTTTTCAGAATTATTTTTTGTAACACCTCATTCTGGCCTGATCACATGGTCTCCAGGGAATAACATGCATAAAGTTTGAAATTGATTGAAACAGTCCTTTTGGAAGTGTTTCAAAACCATAAATGGTCACTTGAAATTTGGTTGTGGCATTACTTTTTTGCACACATTCTTCTTTATTTTTGTATTTTTCACACACACCAAACTCTTAAGTCACACCAAATTGTTAAGTTTCTTCAAGGAAGATTTACATGGAGAAACTTAACTGCTTCCCATTTCCATGCATTTAAATAGTTTGTTTTTCTTACACTTGGCCTTATTACATTTGTGGAGTGCCCCCTTCCAATCCAACAACCTTTATAATAATGAAGAATGAAAAGATAAAAATACCAGTACCTCTATGAAATGTGAAAATCAATAGCACAAAAATTGTGTTGCAATAAAAAAGAAAAGATATGTTACACTCATTTAGAACTGCTCATCTCAGTTAGCTTTTTTTTTCCTTATTATTTTTTCAAATTCTCGAAATACATTCTTTCTATTAAAACAGCACCCATAACAAAAAGGTGATCTAGATATCCTGTTGGAAACCCAGTACTTGAAACTATGCTAAAAGAATGGGAAAACTAGGAGACTGAGAGAAGAGATGAAAACTAAATTAGAAGCAACAGAAAAACAGTTTGGATTATGTTTAGTAGAAATACAATGATGGTTATATTAGGTGTGAAACTTAATTATTGGCCCCTAACCACAAGCGATCATAGAACGTCGGCAAATGCAAATAGCTGTGTGCAATAATGGCTGAATGCAGCGCCATCCAACAGCTTTCCAGGCAACCATAACCACTCACACCTGTAGTGATAGAAGGGACGAAAGTTGACGGTGAAAGCAATGTCGTTCGAGAAGCAATATTTGAGACACTGCCTCCTGTTCGTGTTTCAGCTGAAAAAAGTGCAGTGGAAGCCCAGGAAATGATCTGTGCTGCTTTGGGTGAGACTGCTGTGTCCTACAGTACATGTATTGTAAGAAGTGGTTACAGCAGTTTAAGCAGGGAAATTTCAATCTCCGTGATGCAGAAAGTTTGGGACAGCCACAGAAAGTTGACGGTGAGGAACTGGAACAACTGTTGGATGCGGATCCCTGCCGCACACAATCAGAGCTCGCTCAGGAACTCGGAGTAACACGACAAGCCATTCAAAGAGCCTGCACAAGCTTGGACGGATTCACAAGGAGGGCCGTTGGGTGCCCCACCAACTCACAGCTGCGAACAAGTCTAGGTGCTATGATGTGGCTGTGTCCTTGCTCTTCAGATTCAATAAGAAAGATTTCCTCCACAAGATTTTGACCTGTGATGAGAAGTGGATCCTCTACAATAATCCTAAGCAGTGCAAATCGTGGGTTTATCCAGGTCAGCCTACCACCAGTACCACCAAACCGAATATCCATGCCAGGAAGTTGTTGCTGTGCATATGATGGGATCAGCGTGGTGTTGTACACTATGAGTTGCTCAAACCTGGTGAAACGGTCAATGCTGAGCATTATTCTCAGCAATTCATTCGTGTGAGTGACGCAATGGAGACGAAAAGGCCATACACCGGCAAGAGCAGAAGGTTGATCCTGTTGCTTCAGGATAACGTGCATCCTCACACAGCAAAAATGACTTTAAACACGATCACCGACCTGGGATGAGAGATTTTGTCCCACCCGGCGTATTCTCTAGACTTCGCCCCGTTGGATTATCACCTCTTTTGTGCCCTGCAACATCACCTGTGTGATACGCACTTCACTTCTGTCGAGGAGGTCCACACAAGTATTGATGACTTTATCAACACAAAACAGCCATCTTTTTTCCGCAGTGGCATTTGGCAGCTCCCTGACTGATGGCTCAAATGTATCCAACACGACGGGGATTATTTCAATAGTTAAACTAGCTTTACCTTGATAAGAAATATATTTTATTTTATTTCATTCAGAATTTAAATATTTCTTAGATGCTTTTTGGACTTTTAAAAATCATGCCCAGAAAGGTATAAGGAAGAGTAAAGAAGCTGAAAACTCCATATAATGAAATAAAACTTTTTTTCCTTTTTTTTTTTTTTTTTTTTATTTGGTTAGCCAATAAAACTTTTAACTCTCTCCTTTGAAGGAGGTTCTACCTCATACAGGCACTCTGCTCTTACTACTTCTTGCAGCAATCTTGTTGTACTAGCTGCTCAGTCAGGTGATGACTTGGATGACTGAGTTGCTGTAATTGCGGGGTAGTGGCATCAACTTTGGACACAACAGTAACTGCCATTTGACATTTTTCAGATCACATTTGGCCCAGTTTGTTTCATTCAAAAATGTCCTTACATCATGCTGTTTCAGCATCACCAGTTTATTCCCAAAATTATGCAGAAGCTTTTGGACAATACATTTACCACAAAATCAAAATTGCAAATATGTATCTCCATTGTCACATTTAACTTGATTTGTTAAATAAGACTTCATATAGGTTTTCTTGTTTAAAACCTATTTTGTGAGTTTACCAGACAGTTTTGAAAAAAATTAGTTAATTTATGAAAATGTGATGGAAGTGTTGATAAATATAATTAAACCCTGTAAAATTATAAAATTGAAGTAAGTAAAAAGGCAACAGTTCTTGTAAAGAAAAAAACTTGACCTTATCAATCCGAGATGAAACTATCTGGAAGCAAATAATAATACATGGCCCTGAAAACAAAGGAGATGTTAAAAATGCATAAAAATTTTGTAAAAAAAAAAAAAAAAAAATTCATTCAAAAGTCTCAGATTGGTGAGGTGATTTCACCTCACCAATTCTATTAAACATGACTCTCTCCCACTAATGATATGTCTTTTCAAGTTTTCTAAAGATATTCACAAAAATAAATAATGATACTGTGAAACTAAAAGGCAAGCAAATATGTTGAAGCTTCCCATTTTTTGAAACTTCATTTATTAAATGATATAACATTCAAAATGCACATTTCACATTCACAGCTACCGGAAAAATGACAGTATTAGCCATTAGAAATATACGGGGTATCAACATTGAACACGTCCCATTGCCTACAGTGACTGAAGTGTGAAATTTAAAACTTCAGTATCCTCATAAACTTCATTGAAGTCATGTGTGTGTGCATTCACACGTACATTTCTGCATCATATTATCTGAGACCTGGTCGAATTTAACTATGAAACCAATTTCTCATGAGAAGTTTTCTGAAACTGTTCTTCAACAAACTGTCATGAAATGCATCTCACATCTTTTCATCTTGCTGAGTTTTCTGAAACTGTTCAACAAACTGTCATGAAATGCATCTCACATCTTTTCATTTTGTTCCATGCCTTAAATTTTCGTTAAATCTACTATCAACAGGAATCTTGTAAAATATAATTTTCGATCACATAGAAGTTTATCAAAAATGCTGATTTTTCATGACTTTTAATTTTAAGACAAAGCATATATGTTAAAATTATATCACAAGCACTTTGTGTAGGGTTGAACTTATCACATTTGAAGCCAAAAAATATTGTTTATTTCAATCTTCAGTTATAGGAACTTCTCTTTGTTTCAGCATACAATGCAAAAACTTGCAGACATTATTTTGGTTAGAATCATGTGTAAATAAATTCTGAACCCAAACAAGAAAGGAAAGGAGATCATTAAAGCTTAATGAAAAGAGAAAAATCAGGGGAAATAGTTTAAAAGAAATCATAGATAAAATTTGCTATGAGGGATGGATGACATGATAGGTGAAATTTTCAATGGAATATTTTAACACAACTAAAAGCAACTATGATAGGATTTATCACCACATGAACATGACAAGGAACGAAATTTTACCATACTTAAAACTTCTTATTTTACATCACTTTAACAAAAATGAGAGCTCTTACCCTCCTCATCTATGACAGAATAATCTTTGGAAGAAATTAGAATAAAATTTGCAAGTTGACTAGTTTCCTGAATGTTTTTAGCCTTTCAAATTCCTCCAAAGTAGCATGCAGCATAGTAAAAGACATAGAGCCATGTATAAAAGATAAAAGGAGAAAAAAAGTATGTCATATGTCATATCAAAAGCTATTAAGCAAAAACGTAATAACTGATTAAAATTAAGACTTAACACTTCCAAAAGCTAAAAAATTAAACCTAACGAAAAACTATAGCTAAAAATACTAGCAGTTCCTCTTTTACGTATTTTATAAAATGTTCTACAGGCAAATCACTTAAATTGTGATTGATACTCAAGTTGCATTAAATAGAGATAGACTTCAGATACAGAAGGCAAAGAGCAAAAATTAAACTAGGATATTACTTCAACCACCTCTTTTCCATTTGTTTTTTGCCACATTTCATAAAAAGAAAAAAAAGTAGTTTTGAACTGCCAATCTGACAACAAAAAATAAATCTGTTGGAGAATCTTTAACATAGAGCACCCAAAACATGCCTATGTTCTCAGAGGACTCATGGAAAAGCCTTAATGAACTGGATCGAAATAATAATAATACATACATACATACATACATATCACTAAGCTGTTCTCTGAGATTCAGAGGTTAGCTCCACCATAATAATAATGATAATAATAATACATAATAGTGTTAAAACCATGTACGTTGGCAGTAGAGCATGTCTATGAGTGAATGGTATTCAATCGAAATAGTTTTCTATTGGTGCAGGAATCAGAGAGTCAGGCAATGTAGTGTAATGTCACCCTGGCTGTTTAATATATTTATGGATGCATGCATGTGTGATTCCAAAATGGATAATACTGGTTTATGTCTTGGTAATATGTGTGTGTGCAGATTGCTCTATGCTGATGACACAGTCCTGTTGGCAGAGAGCAAAAGTGAGTTGCAGAACATGTTGATCCGGATGTAAGAAGTTAGTATGAAATTCAAATTGAGTATAAATAAGGGAAAAAAAAACAAAAGTTATGGTTTTTGGAGCAAGGAACTGTTCGTACTGAATGCAAGATAAGCCTTAATGGCACAGAGATTGGCCAAGTGAATGAGTTTGTATATTTAGGAAGTATGTTTGACAGAGAAAACAAATTAGATGGTGAAATTAGTAGGTGAGTGAATTCTTCTTTGAAAGTCATAGCTGCCTTAGGAGGATTTCACAGGAATGATGGGTTCTCAAGGAAGTCCCAAATGGCTGTGTATGAAAGTGTAATTCTTTCTACTCTGATGTATGGCAGTAAAACTTGGGTACTGCAGAAAAGACACAGGAGTCATTTGTGTGCTAGGAAGATGTATTACTTATGAAGGGTTTGTGGTAAGACAAGCTCTGATCATGTGAGGAATGAAGATGTGTTGCAGATGTGCAATGTGAGGCAAAATATTATTAGTAAGGTGGAAACTAATATTCTTAGGTGGTTTGGCCATGTTGAAAGAATGAGATATGAGGTGCTGACTAAGAGAATTTTTTTCAGTCCAAGTAGCAGGAAAGAAAGGTAAAGAAAGGCCAAGGAAATCACGGAAGGACCAGATTCAGGATTGTCTGCTTGAGAAAAAGATTATGAGTATCAAGTACAAAAGGTCTTGTTTTACGGCCTGTGATGGAGGTTCATCAAGCTCGAGCTGTATGTCGAGATCATTGCAAATGGAGACAGTTGATATATCAACAGTAAGTAAATTCTAGTTCTATCAGTTAAATGTGTACTTGGCACATGGTCTTTCTTTGAGGAGCTAACCTCTGAATCACAGAGAACAGCTTAATGATATGTATAATAATAATAATAATAATAATAATAATAATAATAATAATAATTTGAAGGATGCAAAATACAAAATTCTCCTGGTGTGCCTTTCCCTAAATTATCATGCTCTATGAATTTAACTAATAAAAAAAAAAATCATGATAGAAAAAAACAAAGTGAAAAAAAAAACTTAACCTACCCCATTCAGAAAGAAAGTTGATATATCGCTGATGCTAACCTAAAAGTTATGTACATTTAAATCTAATAAAAAAATAAAAAGCTAAGCACCATTCCCAACCTCTTCTCCCCCTGTGTCTTCAAAAGTTACTCTTCCAACAATCAGCTTACATTGTGGAGGTGAGGGAGGCTCTGCTATCTGCCAGTGCTGACATTCAATGGTTGTCACAAATCTACCAGAATTGTTCAGGATAGTGATATTCTATCTCTTCACTACCTTTTCGATTTTGATACCAGATCTATAACTTCTGTTGGTTCAGAAACCAGGTCTATGACTTCTGGCAGCACAGAAGCTGGGCCTTCAGAGGCTGCAGATGAGCTAATATTGCCACCTGAGGTTTATGTTCTTTTGTCTCCTTGGAAAATTTGTCAGGATTAGGCAGATATTATCTAGTTTTTAATACACTCAATGGACAAAACATTAGACATACCTACGTAATAGCGTGTTGATCCTTCTCTAGGGCGAATAACAGCCTGTAAATGCCAAGGCATCGACTCCAACAGATGCTGGAGGGTTTCAGGAGGTAATGCCAACCATGCTTGTTGCAACATTGCCCATAACTCTGCACGAGGTGTCGTGCCAGGATCCATGGATCTAATGTTCCACTCCATGGCATCCTTGGGAGCTTCTACAGGGTTTAAATCAGGAGACCTTGGGGACCACTGGATGGTTCCAAACTCAGATGAATGTTCCTAAAGCCATACCTGTGTCGTTGCAGCCCAGTAGGGCAGCACATTGTCCTGATGTGCGAATGCCATGAAAGCAGGTAGGTGATCAGCCAAAACATGCTGGTAATGTGCAGTAGTTAAAGGACCTCTCTAGACACACTAAGGGTCCTAATGTGCCCCATGAGAACGCTCCCCAAACCACCACAGAGCCACCACCACCTTGAACAGAGCTGACCTGGAGCGACGGGGTCATGGTCTCATGCTGTTGATGCCATACCACACCTTCCCATCAGCTCAGTACAGCTGAAACCAGGATTTATCTGACCATATAATATGGCACCACTCTGCGGAGGTCCAGTTTTGATGTTTCTGGAACCAGGTGGGTCATAATTTTTTAAGGTGGGCAGTAAACAGCGGCACACAAGTATGGCATCGGCTCCTGTACTCCAGGGTATGCAGCATGCACTGTATTGTTTGCTCGCTGGCACTGCTTGGGCCTCCAACATTTAACCTGGATGTAATTTGTGCCACAGTTGCCAAGCAGTCGGTCTGTATGAGCCTGCATAGTCTACGTGACCCTGGTCATCAATGGTGTGTGGTCTGCCACCATTTGCTCTCTGGGCACGGGTACATCTGTTGATGGTATATTTGCTTGTGATACACCCTTGATATGGTTGCTCTCAGGAAGCCAAGGGTTCTTACCACTTGGGTGATAGAATGACCCCTCTGTTTTGCACCAACAATGTGTCCATGATTAAAGTGATACCACCTATGAAAGAAATAAAATGTGATTGACAATTATATCAAAATTCATGTACTTCCAGGAGGGAAAAGTTTCATATTTTACAGAAAAAAAAATTAACAATGAAGATCATACATGAAAATTTTTGCAAAAGACACTGATGTCACAATCTATAGATCCCAATTCTATATGATGACGAAATTTACTCCTTCAATATACACCACGGGCCTAAGTTATTCCAGAAACAATAAATTTACCCAGTCATTACCAAAAAATCACCCTTATTCATAAAAAGGTGGTAACAAAGGTGGTCTCAGTGTTTTCAGACTAAGTAATGAACATCAGGTGAAAATATTCATACAATTAAAAAAGAAAAATGACACTGAAAAAAAAATCTTAACACTAGACATTTTTTGGTGAAAAAAGTTTTAAAAAATTACTATCAAAAACTTTGTAGTGAGGTAAGAGGGGAAAGAGAGGAGAGGTGCAGTTAGAATGGCTTAGTGCTTGGAATGTATTTTTTTATGAGATCAACACATACATAACTTTTAGCTAAATATGCAGATATATATCTTTCTTTTTGAATGAATAAGATAAGTTATTTATTTATTTTTACTCTTTTGTGATTTTTTTCCCCCATCAGTTACTTTCATGGATAACATGGCATTTGTGTGGGGGGAGGGGGGATGGAGGACCTGGATAATTTTATGTTTGGCACCTGTCAAATCATTAATGTTTCTGATCCCTTCGTTAATGCTCTATCAAGTGTCCTTCAAAAATAACAGCACAGTTTGTGTGCTCTCAGCTGAAGTTCCCCAAGGATTTATTTTTATGATGGGAGTTGAGAACTCCTCCCTTTTCTTGACACGTGGCGAAAAACAAATGGAAAGAGGATATGGAAGTATATCCTAGTTTTAATTTTTGCTCTTAGCCTACTATAGCTTCAGCTTGTCTCTATTTAATGCAGCTTAGATATTAATCACAGTTTAAGAGATTTGGATGTGGAACATTTTATAAAATAGGTAAAACAGAAACTAATTTTTTAGCTATAACCTTTCATTGGGTTAAATTTTTATGTTAAAATTAAGTTGTAAACTGTGTAAAGAATGGAATCGGGGAAATGATATGGGAGCCCAATGAGTTAAGTGAAAGATGGGGTGAATACTTCTGTGAGTTATTAGATCAGGAAAGCAAAGGTGATTCAGAGGCAGAAGCAGATGATGTCACAGTGAAAGATGAAAGCACAGGAGGGATTTCAAGAGAAGAGGTGTGTAAAGCTCTAAAATCTCTTCAGAATGATACGGCTCCAGGAGTTGATGGCATAACTGCCGAGATGTTGAAATATGGTGGTGACCCTGTAATTGATTGGTTAAATGAAAATTTCCAGCTGTGCTGGGAGTTAGGAATGGTTCCTCGGGATTGGAAGGATGCTATCATTGTTCCCTTGTATAAAGGAAAAGGTGATCAGACTGACTGCAAGAATTATCGTGGTATTAGCCTACTGAGTGTGTCAGGGAAAGTGTTTGGTAAGATCATTATTGAAAAAATACGGGGTCTTTGATCCGAGAAAGTGTGGGATGTTCAGAGTGGTTTTATGCCTGGTAAAAGCTGCACTAACCAAATTTTTGCATTATTATGCATAATGATTGAAAAGTATTATGCATAATGCCTTCATAGATTTAGAGAAATCTTATGACTGAGTAAATAGGACACTTTTGTGGAAGGTATTGAATGAATATGGTGTTACTGAGAATCTACTTAACAGTGTAAAAGCCATGTATGCTGGCAGTAGAGCTTGTGTACAGGTAAATGGTGTGTTTTATCAAAATGGTTTTCTATTGGTGCAGTAGTCAGACAAGGTAGTGTAATGTCACCATGGCTGTTTAATATATTTATGGATGTGTGCATGCGTGATGCCAAAATAGATAATACTGGTTTATGTCTTGGTGATATCTGTGTGTGCAGGTTACTGTATGCTGATGACACTGTCCTGTTGGCAGAGAGCAAAAGTGAATTGCAGAGTATGTGGTCTCGGATGTATGAAGTCTGCACGAAATTCAAACTGGGTATAAATAAGGGAAAAACCAAAGTTACGGTTTTTGAGAGAGGAACTGGTAGTACTGAATGTAATATATGTCTAAATGGCACAGTGATTGACCAGGTGAATGAGTTTGTGTATTTAGGAAGCATGTTTCACAGAGAGAACAAATTGGATGGTGAAATTAGTAGGCAAGTGAATTCTTCATTGAGAGTCATGGCTGCTTTAGGAGGGCTTCACAAGAATGATGGGTTCTCAAGAGAGTCCCGCATGGCTGTATATGAAAGTGTAATTGTTCCTACTTTAATGTATAGCAGTGAAACTTGGGTACTACAAAAGAAACATAGAAGTCGTTTGTGTGCTGGAGAAATTCATTACTTACGCATTTCTCCAGCACACAAGACACGTTCACAAGACACGTTCACAAGACACGCATTTCTCCAGCACACAAGACACGTTCACAAGACACGCATTTCTCTAGCACACAAGACACGTTCTGATTGTGTGAGAAATGAAGATGTCTTACAGTTGTGTAATGTGAAGAAAAATGTTGTTAGCAAGGTGGAGACTAATATGCTTCGGTGGGTTGGCCATGTTGAAAGAATGAGTGATGAGATGCTTACTAAGAAAATCTTTTAGCCCCAGTGGCAGGAAGAAAAGGTAGAGGAAGGCCAAGGAAGTCATGGGAGGATCAGATTCAGGAGTGTCTGCATGAGAAAAAGATTATGAGTATGAAGTATAAAAGATCTTGTGTGCGGCGTGTGATGGATGTCAGTGTAGCCCGAGTTGTATGTCAAGATCGCTGCAAATGGAGAAGTTTGATACGGCAACAGTAAGTAAAAATTATCTGGTAGTTTGTATTTCTTTGTGGAGCTAACCTCTGAATATCAGAGAACAGCTTAGCGATATGTATGTATGTAGAATTTTTAGGTAAGAAAAATATTGACCTTTTGTAATTTTAACAGTCAAAAATACCATATGTTGATTTCCATCATATTAAAATCATTCTTTTTAGTTATTTTTTCCTATTCAAAACACTACAATATGAAAAATTAGTCCAGTCAAATCACTATATTCCAAAGCTTATATATCAAATTGGTTTAGTTTCTGTTGTTTCTGGTGTGTGTACAGATACAAAATTTCGTTAACACATCATTCTTGATCTTGTGAATTATTGCAGTACTTGACTAATGAAAAACTAATGAGAGTCCAGTAATCTGTGGAAATAACAGCATGCAAATATTTCATTCTTTTGATAGATTGCAAAAGATCATAACCCATGTGAAATTCCTCAAAAGAGTCAATGTATAAGTGAAAAAAATAAGCCATAACTATATATTCATCCTATAAAGAAGAAAAATCAAAAGATTTCCTTAACACAAATATGATGCTCAGGAAAATTTTATGTGCATATTCAAATCAGAACAGATATTTCCTAATCCAATAAGAAAAATAACAGTAGTTTTTTACTTTAATGTATGTTTACAAAACATGAACTTTCACAATGTATAGCAAACACACCTGTGCATATTAAGTTAAAAACAAATTACCTCTTCAATTAAGTACTTCAGTTCTTGATCCCAAAAATACCACATAGCAAAAAGTGTGGTGTTTGTGCACCCATATTGTTCATGATGACTACACAACACTTCTTCAAGCAGATGCTCAAAAGGATGCTAAAAAAAAAAAAAAAAAAAAAAAAAAAAAATCAAGGGTCCAGCTTACACTAGAATAGAAGATACTTGTCAATTATGCTATACAAAAGTTCACACATCGCCTAACATTCAAACAACTGCATCTGAACAAAGGTAGTGAATTTGCTGGATAACTTTAGCATGAGTATTATAAGACTGATGTATTTGAAAAACACAGGGTGAAGAAATGCAGTGGTACTGAATACACATTTCATGTACATAATACAGTAAAAGTCCGATATTACAAGAGCTGACAAAAATCGGAAAAACTGTCGTTATAATGGACTTCTCATTATAGCCGAATTATATAAATACTATGTACAAGTACATAATACTACATGACACATAAAAATAACTACTACTACTACATAACAAAAAAGTGATCAAAACAACATATATTACTACTTGATGTTTGTTTTTATTTCAGATTGGGGTTTTTTACAAAAAATAAGAAGCGAGAATACTTTGTTTCCTCTTTGACATTGATGACTGTAACATGTAACTCTCGACTTTACGGATAATTGCCGTTTCTTCAATAGGTGCATTTGACACACTATAAAATTGTCTGATTGTGTTTGAAGCTTGCATTAGTTCTGATTGAGATGGTACACTTTCATTTCTGATCTTCTCAGCATGGAATCTTAAAAAGGAAGCTGAGAAGATCATCACCCTGATCTTAGCTTCCTTTTTAAGATTCCATGATTTCTGTATCAGACATGTAATTCCAGGGTACTACATCTGCATCAGCATTGACATGGTCTTGAAAGCTAAATGTCAATTCCATCTTTTTGGCAATGGTGTTCCATCCATCTGCTTTCTGTTCTGCAGGGCTGTCTGCAATGATTTCTTATTCAAATCATCTTTGGTAATGAAGCCAGCATGTCTTTAAAGCCTGCTTCAATATGCTTTCCTGACAGTACATTCCATGCCGCAGCAAGAACTTTAATAGTCTCAAAGATATTGCATTTCACTGGTTTATCATCTGATGATGTCTTCCTGATCGTGTCATTTACCAGCAGGGTATGATATTTTTGCTTTATTAGTTTCATAACTTGATCAAGAGGCTGAAGTACACTAATGCAGTTAGGTGGCAATAATATCAGTTCAATGTCATCTAATTGAACATCTTTGGGACTTGGGTGAGCAGGATAATTACTGATGAATAGCGCTATTTTTCTGTTCTCAATTCAAACCTGAATATTGAAAGCCTTCACCTACTTGATAAGTAACAGCATTGTCATCCACACCTTCTTATTAGCATCCTCATATGTGGATGTTAGCAAAGCACCACGAAAGCAGAACCAGCACGGCCTTTGTGATTTTTCAATCACTAATGGCTTTAATTTATGACTACCATCCATATTGGCATAACATAGAAAAGTTAAATGTTCTTTACTAAATTTTCCTCCTTTACATGGATGGCGTTTTACCACTAAAGTCCTGTCAAACAACAAATTATAAAACAATGCGCTTCACGCATTGTAAATATCTTATGCGTTGTATCGAACTAGAATTTCTGAAAGGACAGGAGACCAGTCCTGAACCACTTCTGTTCTAAAAGAAGCTGATTCTTCAAATATTTTTTGCATAGAGATCCCTTTTCTAGTTTTAAATTGATTTAGCCAACAGTCCAAACAACTAAAATTCTAGAACTTGCTTAATTAATTAGCTTTAGCTTTTAATAATCGGCACACCAACAGGAATGTTTTTGGCTCGATTAATTATGGCAAAACCATGTAAATAATGCTTCCTCCAATTCCTTATGTTCATCATTGTGTAAGTTCACGGATTTTGCTGGTGCAATCTCTTAGTTCTTTAAAACTGTTAACAGTGTTGACGATGCAAAACCAAATTTTCTTGCGATCTCACTTTTCGACTTCAAGCTTTACTCACATTGATACAAAACTTTTAACTTTGTTTCTAAAGTCAACCTTTCCTTTTATTCTCCATTTAGAGAAAGAAAACACACAATGTTCACACATAAAGACTGTTTCGACTTCCCACCATTGTGCAGACGAGTGGGAGAAAGTGGGAGGACAGCATCCAAACAGCCAAGCAGACTGACCACTGATGACTCATTTCTGTGTGCAGCTATATGCATTTCTCTCTCTACAACTTCTTGGAATTTCACAGAAAGAATTTGTTGGAAATTTTTGAAAGGAGAAAGATTGGACATGAAAGTCCTTCGTTACAGCGAGAGCTCCTTATATTTACCACTTGTAATACACTAAGATTTTTCCTATTTTTAACATTAACAACTTGACGGTGCATTTTGAATCTCTTGTAACAGCAGGATTCTCGCTATAAGCCATACTCATAATACTGGACTTTTACTGAATTATCAGGATTCATACTGATTTTTGTAAGCCAGTTTAAGGAATTTTCCAGGAGTTGACGACAACATCAGAACTTTACAGTTTAATTTCTCTGAAAATGCATGGTTTCCCACTGTTTAGTACTTCTTGCTAATTATCAACAGAACACGAGAGCAAGAATTTTTCCTTTTGTTTAAGAAAAAATTAAAGTTCAAAATCTCAGAACTTCAAAACCCCATCATTTTTAGTTTCCCATAGCCATTTTCTCTGCATAGTGAGCAAGCAACGCCATTTTTTTAACATTTTCACTTTAAACAAAAGAAAAAAATATGCTTGCTGTGCCCCTTGATACAGCAAGAAATGACTATGGAATGAGAAACCATGTTCTAAACAAAATTAAATATAAAAAATCATTCTCATTGTTTACTCCAACATGAAAACAGTTTTGTAGGTCACAGAAAGAGCTCAGATTACACCTAGTGTAGTTTAAGTATCAATTTCTGAAATTTAATTTTGCTTTAAAAAGAAGGTGCGTAAAAATGCTTGCTCTACTGATCAGTTATGAAGAAGATTTTAAAAAGAATATTTTTTTCTTTTATAAGAAATTGAACATGGAAAAAATTCTTAACCACAAATTTGTTTTTTTCATTCACTGTACCAAAGATATTGCAAATGAAGAACATGATCAGGAAAATATATTTAAAAAAAAACAAAAAACAATCTGATCAGGAAGAGAAATAAAAACAAAAACAGAACTTGGTCAGAAAAATTCTGAATTCCAAATAACACAGAATATTCTCATTTCTACTAGAACAATAAATTTTCAGCACTTTCCAAAATTTTTTGTAAGCAGCATGTATGAAAAAATGCCACAATATTAAAAACATCCCACAAACAATCCAAAAAATGTTTAATAAATGTTAGAAACTTGAAAATAAACTTTACACAAATGTTGAATAACATTATTTCACTCAGTTTTTTAATCTCCATAATATATTTGGTTTCCCATATTCCACATTGTACCAACAATTTCTGTAGTGACTACTGAGAATTCATATCACTTGGAGAGTCTCAGTATTCTCTGAACCAATGCAAACTCATGTGATGAAGTTTATCCAATCGCACTTGTCGTGTATCCCATCAGGAGAGGACTGAGTGCATGTGAGCTAGAAAAGGTGAAATCAAAATATCTTCAAGCAAATGAAGGAAAATTGTGCAAATTCAGAGAAAGAAAAATATATATATATTGAAAACTTCACCTCCTGCCCACTAAATGAGCAATGGAAGACATGGAAAAAATCCCAAGTACAATCGTTTCCAGAAGTCAAAATTCAATTTAAGGATTTTTCCAAGAGACTGGTTGAAATAAGAAAAAAAAAGCTCATTTAAAGAACTTTTAAATTCCAGGGGATGTATGAATGCTGTGTTATAGCTGTTCTCTGAGATTCAGAGGTTAGCTCCACAAAGAAATACATGCTACCAGATAAATTTTTAACTGATTATTTACTTACTGTTACCAAATCAAACTTCTCCATTTATAGCGATCTTGACATGCAGCACGGGCTTCAGTGACATCCATCACACGATGTACACAAGACTTTCTATATTTCATACTCATAATCTGTTTCTCATTCAGACACTCCTCCCATGACTTCCTTGGCCTTCCTCTGTCTTTCTTTGCTGCCACTTGGACCAAATTTTTTTTCTTAGTAAGCATCTTGTCACTCATTCTTTCAACATGGCCAAATCACCTAAGAATATTAGTCTCCACCTTGCTAACAACATTTTGCTTCACATTATACACAACTGCAACACATCTTCATTTCTCACATGATCAGAATGTGTCTTGCCACAACCCCCCCCCCCCCCCATAAGTAACACATTTCTCCAGCACACAAAGGATTCCTATGTCTTTTCTGCAGTACCCAGGTTTCACTGCTGTACACCAAAGTAGGAACAATTACACTTTCATACACAGCCATTCGGGACTCTTTTAAGAATCCGTCATTCCTGTGAAAACCTCCTAAAGCAGCTATGACTTTTAATGAAGAATTAACTCACCTACTAATTTTGCCATCTAATCTGTTCTCTCTGTCACTGTTAAACAAGCTCCCCAAATATATAAACTCATTTACCTGGTCGTCAATCACTGTGCCATTTAGACTTACCCTGCATTTAGTACTAACATTTACACGCTCAAAAAACCATAACTTTAGTTTTTCCCTTATTTATATTCAATTTGAATTTCATACAAACTTCGTACATCCGGAACAACACATGCTCTGCAACTCACTTTTGCTGTCTGCCAACAGGACTGTGTCATCAGTATACAGCAATCTGCACAAACGGGTATTACCAAGATATAAACCAGTATTGTCCATTTTGGCATCACGCATCCATAAATACAGTATATTAAACAGCAATGATGACATTACACAACCCTCAAATTGGGCCCATAGCTGAATGAAAAGATATTCTGAAGCAAATTGCATGGATTTTTTTAAACACTGAACATCAAAAGATGTATTAAAATATGATTGCAGGGTTCCCACTCTTTTTCTCCCATAAAAAATAAGCATTTTTTAAGGACTTTTAAGCACCTATTGAAAATTTTTTAAAGACCTCGGCAATTACATGCGCGCTAGCTTTATATACATATAGAAGAAATGTATTTTTTTCTTCTAAAAAAAATTTTCTTTTATTTTTAGAAGAAAATGTATGTAAATACATTTTCTTCTATATGTATACACTGAGCGGCCACTTTATTATGACCACCTGACAGTTTTAAACAAATGAGCTATGGCTGCACGCTGTTGCCACCAGAGGGTGGGGCTAGTATAAAAAGGGAAAGCTTAAAGCTTATGACAGTAGTAGAAATGATTTTTGGGTGACAAGATGGGTAACAAAATGCGATTTGACGGACTTTCAACGTGGGATGATGTAGGAACTCGGAGCCATGGAGCGAGATCACTGAAACCGCTGCATTCGTGAAATGTTCCAGAGCAGCTGTTGTTAAAGTGTTTAAAGACTGGACTGTCAGCCAAAAAACTGGGTCTCTATGTGCAACGTGTGGTTGTCATCGACTGTGACTGCTCGGGCGGAACAGAGAGTGTCCAGACTGGTAACAGACAACAGAAGGGCAACAGTGCAGCAAATTACATACCATCTTAATCAAGGATCCCCTCAAATTACCTCTGCACACACTGCTCCCCGTACACTGCATCGGATGGGATATGGCAGCCGAAGGCCTGTGGGTGATTCCATGCCAAATCAACCAGTCACTCAACCTGGCCATTTCAGATTTCAAGGAAACCTTCAGGGATCATTCTCCCTAGTGATATAAATCAGAATATATTTTAATTTTTTTTTTTTATCTCACTGGGTTTTCATGTAATTAATTTTTAAAATTTTGAAAAATCGTCGTTTTTTGGCTTGCATGAACGATTTCAATCTTGAATTTCTCAAGTTCTATAAGGCCTAGGGAGTTGTTTGACTCCTCATTTTAAAGAGGATTTCATAAGTTTTAATTTGACATGCAACTTGACTATGCTTGGTGAAAAAAATTAATTTAAAAAAAATTAAGATAGCGTTTTTTAAAAATTTTGAAAAAAAATATGTTTTTTGTAATATTATAAGCTTTAATTCCTGAAACTTTTAGAGTGGGATCACAATGGGATCAGGAGTTATGGTACCAATGGTATTGTTTAAAATACCAGTTAGGGCTACATTGCTACCTTTAACTTTTGTAAGGTAAAAAAAATATATATAAAAATAAAAAAATATATACATTGGCTATACAGGGTTCCCACTTAAAAGTAATAAAAAAATTCCCTGACTTTTCCAGGATCTCCAGGTGGTTTTTAAAGTTTTCCAGAGTGGCATGTTGCAAAGAATTGTTACATTTCATTCCATTCCATTTATTTTTCTCACCAAAGCACACACTTGTAAATTCTTTACGTAATTTGTCTTTATAAAATTACCTGCTTTTCATTAATAACAACTAACTGTGCACATTATTTTCTGTACCAAAGTTCCGTGAACTTTTGTGAATACTACCCACACGTAATTTGTAAATACATTCCCATAGAAACAGGTCGCATGTAAGAAAAAATCTGTCAGTTGAATAGTTTCAGTTTTTCTATAACACAGTGCAGCTAAGCTTAATGATGGAATGGCTCTGTTCAAAGAAACATGTTTCAAGAGAACCAACAGACAAAGGACTTTGATCCATCATTTGGTTGGTTCTCTTGTGAAGTGCTTCTTCAAGCAGGAGCCATTGTGCCTAATTGTTCCATGTTATAACAACTGCCTGCAGAAATTGAACAAAAGCTTAATAACTGGCAATTTTAAAAATTAAATTTTGCATCTTTTTTAGAGAATAAAGGAAATACTTAATATAACTGAAAGTAAGATCTACCAAATTCTAGTCAGGCAGTAATTGCAAGCAAAAGTTTGAAATCTTGAAAAAATAAGTTTTTTTGGCAAAATAAAGTATCCATTGATTTTTACAAAATAAACAGGGGGTAATTTTCCCTGACTTTTACAAAAAAGGGTAATTTTCCTTTAGTTTTCCCTGAATTTTGGAACCATTTTCGAATTCCCTGAGAATTCCAGGTTCTTCCTGTTTTCCAGGTTGAGTGGAAACCCTGCTATAAGGTAACCAATTTACATTGGGGTCTATTACAGATAATGATTTACTAAGCCCTGCAATGGTAGTCCTAGTCAAAGAATTCTATCAAAATGATGAGGTTAGTCATCAAATGCCTGGTAAAAAAAGATTTTGTTTCAGTCAAAAAAGATGGCAAACGTGTACATGTTCAGAAGTATTTAATTCTAAGTACATTAAAAGAATCATATGTACTATTTAAGGAGCGTTACCCTGATCAGAGAATTGGAATTTCTAAATTTTGTGAGCTTTGTCCCAAGCATTGTGTTCTTCCTGGGTCTAGTGGGACACATTCTGTGTGTGTTTGCACAATACATCAGAATGCCAAATTAATGATGGCTCAATGTAAAATACCTGAATTGACAAATGGCGAACTCCCGATTAAAAAGATACAAAGATGTAACAAGCAATATAATTTGCAAAATGCCAACATCTAAATGTTACTTCGCAAATTGTATTAATTGCCCAGGAAGTGATGATTTGAAGGCTTGGTTTGAAGAAGCTTTTGAGCTTAATAGCATTGGAAATGTGAGTTTCAAACAATGGATGCAGATTGATAACAAGTGTGTCCTGGAAACTATTACACGACAGAAGAGTTTTTGGATTATTTGTTTCAGAGTTTGCCAAAACTTTTAAGACACTCTTTCATTGCTACTCAACAGTCTTCTTATTTGTGACACTTGAAAGAAAATCTACCTCAAAACCAATGCATTGTACTTTGTGATTTTGCTGAAAATTATGCATTTGTGCTTCAAGATTTTGCACAAGGCTTTCATTGGAACAATGCTCAAGCAACAATACATCCATTTGTTATATACACTGAAGAGCAATTGAATTAGAGATACCTGTCTAGTAACGTGTAGCACCACCTTTCGCCCTGATGACGGCGGCGATTTGTCTCGGCATGGACTCGACAAGACACCGGAAGCGTTAGGAAGCCATAAGGATCCACGACCCCTGAACAAGCTCGCACAGTTCACGAAGATTTGATGGAGGGGAGTCAGAGCCTTGAACATATCTCTCGATGGCATCCCAGATGTGCTCGATGGGATTGAGGTCAGGTGACCTAGCTGGCCAAGGAAGCGAGGTCACGTTGGTGGAGTGTTCATCCAACCATTCGGAAACAATTCGGGAGCGATGGCATGGTGCATTGTCTTGTTGCAGAATGAGGTCCCCAGTGGGATGTTGAAGACGCACAAACGGGAGCAAATGGTCGTCCAGGATATCCCAGTAATGTTGACCTGTGAGGGACGATGTCACATGTACCAGGGATCCCATTTCAGTCCACATAAACAGTCCCCAGACGAGAATGCCACCTCCACCAGCTCGAAGAGTTCCCTGCTGGCAAGAAGGATCCATCGCTTCATTGTGGTTTGCACCCAACCTTGGTTTGCGCCGTACTCATATCCTGCCATCTGCATGTACCAACGTGAATCTCGACTCATCAGTCCAGGCAACATTTTTCCACATGTCTAGGGTCCAGTGGCAATGTTCCCGCGCCCATGCTAATCTTTGCACCCTGTGATGTGCGGTCAGCAGTGGTACCCTCGTGGAACGATGGCTTCTGTACCCCATAGTGAGGAGATGGTTCTACATGGTGTGGCTGCTTACACGTTTTTGTGCACCAGCGTTAAATTGCCGAGTGATTTCCTGCACTGTAGCCCGTCTATCTGCAGTTACAATGCGAGCTAGCCGACAATGACCCTGCTCATCCACACGCTGTTGTCCACGGCAGTTGGCCCTTGCAGGGATGGTTTTACCGGATTCGATGTACTCACGGTATACCCGTGACACAGTGCCTCGTGAAAATCCCAGTGCCTGCACGACTTCCGAGATGTAGTGACCCATTCGTTGGGCCTCGACAATTTGCCCACGATCAAATGCAGTTAGATCCTTTGTCTTACCCATACTGCGTCCGACTTTTCCTGATTCCCATTGCATCACTCCTTATATTGTCGGATTGCTGCATACGTCATGTCGTTTCCATTTACAGGGCCACCCACAGCACCACATTTGCATAATGCCAGCTGTCTCTAATTCAATTGCGCTTTAGTGTACTACGTTGACGAGGAAACCAAAAAGTTGGCGCACCTGAGCTTAGTTATTCTTTCTGATTGTATGGTGCATGATACAGTTGCTGTTCATTTGTTTCAATGCCTCATGATTGACTTTCTTAAACAGAATCTGCCCCATAAACCTGAAAAGCTGAATTACTTTTCTGATGGAGCATCATCACAGTACAAAAACAAATCAAACTTTCTCAATCTTTGCCCATCATGAGAAAGATTTTGGCATCAAGACAGAATGGAACTTCTTTACATTGTCACATGGAAAAAATGCATGTGATGGTGTCGGAGGAACTGTTAAACGATTAGCGGCATTGGCCAGTCTATGAATGGTCTACAATGATCAAATTATGACACCTCACGAACTTTATGATTGTGCTAAAGACAATATTGTCAGCATCAGTTTTTTGTATTCCACTACAGACGAATACGAGGCAGAGGAAACAACCTTGAAGAGTAGGTTTGAAACAGCAACAACAATAAAGGGTACTCAACAATTTCACAGTTACAGTCCTGTGAATGAGACTAGAGTTTTAGTGAAAAGCTACTCATTTTCAGAGGAATCAAGTGTAGAAATAGTTTAAGCTGATGACACTGATGATGATCTGGACATTAATGACATTGTTGGCTTTGTTACATGCCAATACTCAGACAAGTGGTGGTTAGGTTGTGTGTTAGGAATAGAAGGAGATGAAGTAAAAATAAGTTTTTTGGAACCACATGGCCCTTCTCCATCTTTCAAATACCCACAATTTACTGACATACTAGCTGTGCATAAAAGTGAGGTTTTAACAAAAGTTGGTCCTACAACAGCTACAGGAAGAGTTTATCGACTTACAGATTCAGAAACCAAAAAGGCAAACAAGAACTTATTTGTTAAATTAAAGAACTAAGAAGTCGCTATTTAGGTGTAACTACAACTCTGAGTGCTAACTAAAAAAAATTTTATTAACTTTACCAGGTAAAACTTTTAGCCTGTTGGGACTGTCCTTCCCTTGTTTTATGTTTGACTATGTATTAGTGTGATGTATTATGTAGATTTTAAAACTCAGTGTCTGTTATCATGCAAACACACTAAAACGAGAATTATAATCCATTATTACTTGTACAGTAACTTTAAGTTTTTTTGCTATAGCTCCTGATCCCATTGAGATCCCACTCTAAAAGTTTCAGGATTTAAAGCACATAATATCACAAAAATCATATTTTTTTCAAAATTTTTAAAAAACATTATTTTAATATTTTTTTTTCACCAAGCATGGTTAAGTTTCATATCAAATTAAAACTTATGAAATTATCTTTAAAATGAGGGGTCAAACAACTCTCTAGGCTTTATAGAGCTTGAGAAATTCAAGATTGAAAAAGTTTAGGCAAGCCAAAAAATGACGATTTCCCAAATTTTAAAAATTAGTTACACGAAAACCCAATGAGATATAAATGAGAATATATTTTTAAAACTTTTTTATCATTAGGGAGAATGATCCCTGAAGGTTTTATTGAAATCTGAGATGGTCAGGTTGAATATTGAAATTTTTTGATTGATTTGGCATGGAATGACCCCTGTTCGAACACCTTTGCTGTCTGCAGTTAACAAGAGAAAACGTCCCCAGTTTGCACAGGAGCACAAGGACTGGACAATCGATAATTGGAAACAAATTATGTGGTCCGATGAATCACGTTTTCACTTGCACCATGCCGATGGCCAAGTGAGAATTTGGCAGAAACAGCACAAAAGGATGGACCCCAAATGCATTGCTACAACCCTTCAAGCTGGTGGAGGCAACGTTATGGTTTGGTGAATGTTTTCCTGGCATGCTTTGGGCCCTTTAATTCGTGTTGATCAACGTCTGACTGACACATCATATCTAAACATCGTTGCGGACCAAGTGCATCCTGTCATGAGGATGGCTTATCCCAATGGCGATGGCTACATTCAACAAGATAATGCGTCCTGCCATAGGGCTCGTATTGTACAGGATTGGTTTCTTTCTTTTTTTTTTTTTTTAATTGGAGGTTTAACGACTACCGTGAGCAACTCAATGGGCTATAAGCAGTCGCTCGTCCCTAATTTAGGGTCACTGGTTCCAGGGAAGGGAGAGAGCCAGTGCCGTAAGACAAACACAACATCCATGCCTCACCGGGATTCGAACCCGGACCCCTTTCGGACGAATGATTAGAGGCCATCGCTTAGACCACTGCGCCACCGGGGCGGCCAGGATTGGTTTCAGGAACATGCCAGTGAGTTTACTTTACTTAGGTGGCCCCCACAATCTCCAGATCTCAAATCCATCAAGAATTTGTGAGATGAAGTTGAACGAGCCATCAGACAGCTGGATCCACAACCCTGCAATCTCACACTCCTGGAAAGTGCTATTCATCGAAAGCATGGTCTCAGATTCCACAAACCACCTATCAACATCTCGTGGAGTCCATGCCACAAAGAATCGATGCAGTATTAAAGGCGAAAGGTGGCCCAACAAAGTACTGAGGGGGTGGTCATAATAAAGTGGCCACTCAGTGTATAAAGACACCAACTTTTTTTTTTTTTCTCTCAGTGTCTAGGCTCCAAATATTAATTAGGTATAGCATTTCATATGAACTCACGTGCTCCACGAAAACGCCCGATAAAGCTTATAGGCAAATGTGGAAAAATTGAAAAAAAAAAAGTCCGAACAAAATAAAAAATAAGCACCTTTAAGCACTTTGAACAAAATAAAAAATTAACACTTTTAAGTACTTTTTGCTCCTTTTGGGAAAATATAAGGACTTTTAAGCACCCCAAAAAAATATAAGCACTTTTTAAGGACTTTTAAGGATTTATAAGCACCATGGGAACCCTGGATTGGCATAATAAAATATGATTTCTTGTAGCAGAAAGCTACTGCCCAGCATTATTTGCATTTCACATGTAATCAGCAGGCTTGGGAGGGAGAGATATTTTATAGAAAAACGAAAATTTGCATTTCACTACAGCCACGCCCCCATGAACCCAACATTTTTGTTTAATTAAAATGGAGATTATGGCACGGGAAATTTATAGAATTTGATTATGGCACACATGAGTCCAAGGCTAAGAGCGAGCGAGCGAACGGACGGACGGACAAACAATGGATGGATTGATAGACAGACAGACATACGTGCATACAGATAGGTAGACAGACATACAGACAGATGACTCCACATATAATAAAACATGAATAGAACTGTAATTTTTTATGATTGATAGTTACATTTCCTTTCCAATCTTCATAGATATTGAACAGCAAGGTACAAAACAAACAGAAATGACAAAACTTGTAAAAACTACTACAGATAAGGAAAATTTTTGATTTCACTTTAGTAGTGTCAAACTTAAAGGTGTGAGAAAAACAGAATCTGCTGGATGTATTTTAATTCAGCCAACAGTCTTTTAGTTTTTCAGCAAATTACTTATCTCAAATTATGAGGAGCTCTCTCACAGACTTTTAGCTGACGTCACATGGCACATACATGAGACTGACCAAGGAACAAAAAGCTGAACTTTTTAATCGGGCGAAAAAAATCGGAACATGCGACAAGAAAGTGTGAATATAAGGCAGCACGAGCAAGATGGAATTGTTCACTGTATTCACAATATAAAATTACTAAATTCAAAACAAAATAAAGTGATTTTAAAAGACACTGCATCAAACACATCTCTTTCTTTTTTTACTTGCCAGAACATCAGCTCAATTTTTCTCTTGTGTTCCTCAGCAAGTTCCATGGCCATATTTGTCTTTTGTTGACTCTGCAGCTGCACAGCAATCTTTGCTTAGTTTTTCTTTCCCTTGATATAATTCCCTTCCTATTTCTTCACCACTTTTCTTTCCTCCTCCCCTTTTATTCCCTCAGATGACAATAATTTATCCATCATGCTGAAAGAACTTTCAGCCTGAGGACCCCCGAACACATGATGTCAAAGCTTTTGCTACTTTAGATAAATGGTATGACTTTCAGAATATGAATACTTTTGAACACCATGCATCAATTCTGACATATTTTCAAACTCAGTCACTATCGTTTTTGAAAAATTTCCTCCCTTATCAAGCTTAAGTGCAGACATTTATGAGGAAAAGTAACACTTAACAACAACACAGTATAGTGAGAACATCGCAGGAAGAAAAAAATGCGATTTCGGGAGAAATCTTCGCTCCGACTGACTTCCATTTTCGGAAACTTCTTCCTCCATTTTTAGATTGAAACGCAGTATTTGCGGAATAAAAGGATATTTAAGAACAATACTGGGCAGAAGGAACATGGCGAGAAAAAAATAAAGATTACGGGAGAAATTTTTGCTGCATCTGACTTTCACTTTTGAAAGTTTCGAAAGACGGAATCCCATCGTCAGACGAAAAACGAATCCCCCTCCAGCACCATTACCCCCAAAATTTCTGTTCAGTTGTGCATTGACTTCGAGAATGCCCAAAATGATAACGGAAACGACGGGATTCTTCGAATCCACGGAGAATCTCATGCCAGAAGACTACAGGAAAATCTTTGCGCCATCTTAATTTCCGTTTTTGGAAATCGTTGCCCACGGTTTCATGCTGAAATACAAACATTTATGCAATGAAATGATATTTAATAACAATTCTGGAAGGCAGCATTGTGAGAAAAAAAAATTATGATTACGGGAAAAATAGTCACTCCGTTTAACTTCAGTTTCCGAAAGTTTTGAAAGAAATACCATCCCCAGACAGAAAGCGACCTTACCTACTCCTTCCGCCCTTTTCTTTAGTTCTGCATCAATCTCAAGAATGATCCAAATGATGAAAAAAAAAAAACGGTCCACGAATCTGCGGAAGAATCTTATGTATGATGGCATCAATCATCATAGTTAAACCAGTAGCAGAAGTTCTGAGAACTGCATCATAATTTCTGGATTTCAAGCAGACAGTTTCAGCAAAAAGTAAGGACTGCTAAGCATTCTAAAAATATACATAAGCACTTTTTAAAGACTTTTAAGGATTTATAAGGATCATTGGAACCTTGCTAGAGTTGTCATGTTGCAGCAAATTGTTCTCCTTGTCTCTCCAAACTCTTTTTAATCATTGTTTCAAAGTTTTGATGCTGAAATATAGTGCTCTGAGTTGGTGGTGGTCCCAGTTTCAAAGAAATTCATGTGAATAGCACCATCAGCATCCCAAAAAAGTATAGCCATGAATTTTTCTGCTGATGCTTGGGATTTGACAACCCCCCCCTAGCAAATGAACCTTTGTGATGACATTCCATGGAGAGGTATTTGGTTTCAAGTTGAACTTTTTAACTGGGTGAAAAACCAGAACATGAAGTGAAAAACTGTGTGAATATAACACAGCATGACCAAGATGGCATTGCTCACTGTAATTTATTTATGAAAATATTAAACTGGAACACATCAATGCCCACAATATAAAATTACTGAATTCAAAACAAAATAACAGGTAACTACAAAAGTATTTGTTGTTTTTTGAGGGAGCGAAGGAAGCACCTTGTAATGATTGAATTTGTGGAGAGATGGTGTTCTACCTGCTCTATACTGTCAGTTGGAATCCCAAGATACCCTGCGCAAATGAATCAGATGAGTAAACAGTTTGCTAGTGGAAAGACGTGCAATTACAATGGCAGTGTCTGAGGAGATTATTCATGGGTGTTCATTATATGAATTTAAACTTGGCTCATCTGCTGCAGAAACAACTTGTGCATTTGCTTAGCATTCAGGGCAAATGCTGTGAAGGAATGCACAACTTGGAATTGGTTTCAGAAGTTCAGAGATGGAGATGAATTCCTTCAAGATAAGTCCTGGAGTGGTCATCCTGTCAGCCTCGACACAGAAGCCCTGAATTACTATTGAGCAGGACAGTAGCCAAACATGCCAGGAACTAGCCCACTCATTTGGTGTTTATGATGAAATCGTCTGAAGACATTTGCATGCAACAGGTAAGGAATACAAATTCTCTAAGTGGCTCCCCCATGAATTGCCTGCATTGCTGTCTGGCTATGAGAAAGAACCATTTTTGGATAGGGTACTCACATGTGATGAGAAGCAGGTCAAATACAGCACCACAAAATTGGTTGTCCACCAGTGACTCAATTTCTCACACATCGAAGCCAGCACTGCATCTACATAAAGTTATGCTGTGTGTATGGTGGACAGTATGTGGTGTTGTTCCTTATGAACTCTTGCAATGCAGCCAAATGATCACCAGTAAAGTGTATTGTAAACAACTGAAATGTGTGTATGAGGACTTAAAAAAGAAGGAAGAAGCACTGGCCAACAGAAAGGGAGTTCTCTTCCTTCAAGATAACCCTCATACCCTGCAAAGAACTTGGGTGGGAGGCTTTTATGTTATCCAACTTACTCATCAGATAGCTCTCCTTCAAACTATTCCTAGTTTCTTTTACTTGACAATTACTTGTGTGGACACGAATTCTCCAACTTTGATGAGTTACACGCTGCCCTCCAAAACTTTTTCTCTTCCGATGACCATTTTATTGCATACAGGGTGTTAACATGTTGGCAGAACGTTGTTGATGCCCATGGTAATTATTTTAATGAAAGTCAGTGCTGCCATCTGCCAATGAGTTACAAAACTGAAGGCATTACTTTTCATTTAATGTATGTAGTTATTATAGTACAAAAAGATACATAAAAAAGCATGCCAACATGTAGGAAAAAATAATTTTTTTACAAAGCCTATTGCTTATTTTTTAAATGTTACCCTCATATTGTATGTAAGGAAATAAAAACCAGTACTCTCCCACAAAGTTCAGATGGTCAAGGAATGTGATGTAATGCATTCACTAAGTTACTTGAAACAAAAAGGGCTGGTTTGTTACATGGTATCTCGACTGCAATTTAAATAGAACCACCTCAGCCTATTAACCGTTAATTTCTCTTCTTCATGAGTTCTGAAACATATTAATTTATGAATGAGAAAAAACAACAAGGGCATCAAATTTATAGATATTTTATAATTGATAAAAAAGTAAAACAATTTACCAAAAGACTCAAAAAGCCTCTTGACAAGGTCATTTCAAAGTACAAAAATTTTCCTACTGTAGTACTGTCCACAACAGGAAAAAAAAATGCAACATAAATAAAAAGTTTATGCTTTAAAAATTATCCAGTTTTTGTTTTGCTGTAGGAGCAAACTTCTGTTTTTCACAGTGAAGTCTTAAGCATGCAGTCAAAAATGTGCATGACTTTAAGTGCTCCAAAGCAGATAATTTGATAAATGGAAAATAAAAATGCACAAAAATTGACCTTTTTGCATTATCTATTAGATATTTTTTTCCTGAGCTAGAAACCTTTTTTCCATGTCACTTAAAAATCAGCTTTCAGAGCTCAGCAGGAGAATTATGAATTATGCTACAAATGTTAAATGCATCAAATTAATTAAAAATTTTGTTTCATTAGCCACAAAAAAATTTTTTAGAAATCTCAAAAACAAATGAAAAACAGTTTGATATGCATGGGCTGACCTGGCATATTACACTCATTGACAATGAAATTTGTGCACCTAGAAGAAAACGTGCTACAACTGCAAAACTTTGCAAATAGCTAGAGTGCGTGCTGGTAGGTATGCAAATGATCTACATTTGGTGTGAGTGCGCATGACCGCCCCCTGTGGTGGCACTGCAAGCACGAACCGGCAGCCTTATAAACCGCCGTGTAGTTGAAGCCCCATGAAAGCAAAAAGCACCGGTCTACACAAGCAAGAGTACAGAGTGACAAGAATGCCAGGTAGATGCCAGAGACATCGATTTACACAACTTATGGACTTTGAGAGAGGCCTGATCATTGAGCTCGAAACTGCAGGGTGGTCTGCACGCCACGTAGCCCGCTACGTGAATCGTTCTGACTATACCGTCTGAGTGTGTTGGGAGCAGTGGACATGTGACGGCACTGCCACATGGCAGAGTGGCTCCGGGCAGCCCAGGAGGACCACCAGTACAGAGAATAGACGGATCGTGCACCAGGCATGAATGGATACCACGAGGACCTGGTCCACTATACAGGCAGATGTAGTGGCTCCTGTGTGCCCATGAACCATTTCCCGACGATTCTCGGAAGCGAATCTGCAATCCCAGTGCCCCTTACATGTGCTGCCATTAACACCGGAACATCACCGGCTCCGTGTGCAGTGGTGCCAGGCTGCAGCGATGTGGAATGTCACAGACTGGCGAACGTGCGGTGTTTAGCAATGACTGTCGCTTCCTTTTGAGGACAGATGATCATCGTGTCTGGGTGTGGAGGTCCCCGGGTCAATGGCACAATCACAACCTTGCTATTGAGTGCCAAACCTTCCCCACTGCAGACATTATGGTCTGAGGAACCATTGCCTAAGATAGCCAATCAGCTCTAGTAGTGGTATGTGGATCATTAACGGGCCAGCAGTATGTGGACGAGATCCTACGGCCCCATGTGCTCCCATTTCTGGCCAGGATTCCAGGTGCACTATACCAGCAGGATAATCCCCACCCGTACACGGCTCGGGTTGCCTAGGACTGCCTACATCGTGTCCAGACACTTCCACGGCCTGCCTGCTCCCTGAACATGTCTCCTATCAAGCATGTGTGGGACCAGTTGAAACGCCAGTTGCTGCCGTGCCGCGTTATCCAGGATTTGGAGCACACGATCGAACACGTGTGGGCCAGCCTACCACAGGACAACATCACACATATGTTTGCCTCTATGGCCGACCGTAATGCAGCAAGTACCACTGCAAGAGGCTGTATGATGCGTTATTGAAGATGACCGGATTGTGGGCCATAGATCCCTTTGTAATTGTCCTGCAGTACTGTATTTTTTTTTTTTTTTTGGCTTTTTTTTTTTTTTGGATTGAAAGTTTAATGACCACTGTGAGCAACTCAATGGGCTATAAGCAGTCGCCCATCCTAATTTAGGGTCACTGGTTTCAGGGAAGGGAGAGAGCCAGTTCTGTAAGATAAACACGACATCCATGCCTCACTAGGATTCGAACCCAAACCCTTCTTGGATGAACAGTCATAAGCCAGCGGTTAGACCACTGCACCACCGGGGCGGCCCTGCAGCTCTGTTTTTGCCATCATGTGTATCATTCATCTGTATCATTACAGCCATAAAATTTCAGTTCAATCCCATGCAATTTTTTTTGTCAGTGAGTGTATTAGTCAAATGTTATCGTAAGGCAACAAAGAAAAAAGCTGATAAAAAATACTGATGTTCCATTCATCCTGGGGTCGCTCTGCCGATTACATTTTTCGCAATTTGCAAAAAAACATCGCTTCGGCGATTACCTTTTTGTACCTTTATAACACTTTGGCAAAAAAAAAAAAAAAAATTTAGCTTGGCATATAAGTTGGTGAAAACTTTAAAAAAGCCAGAGCAGCAGCTGCATCCTATATGAAAAACATGCACTGACTTTTGCATGTGGATGGCTGGCAACCATTTTCCTTCTTACAAATACATTTTTCTTTTTGCATAATTAACCCACAAATGCAATAATACAGATGAAAAACTGAGCAGGGCTACATGAAGAAAGTTTCACAAATATGAGAGGGCAAGTCACTACTAATTCTTGTTTTGCTCTTAATTTGTCATGCTGAAGTGATTTTGACTGAGATTAAGCTGATTACTTTTGTTTACATGTTTTGAGATTTTGGAATTATAAAAGAAATGTTTGTGGCCAATTTTTTGCATTGAAAAATGCCCAGGAGAATAATCATTATACCAGTATATTCCATTTGTTGCAAAGCATGGATGGAACTCTCTCAGCAATTTTTTTTTAATCCATAATTACTCAATTATTTTCTACAAATATTTGAGTAATTATGGATTAAAAATATCTGATAACAATACAACAAAGTGTATCCAACACTAGTTTTAAAGGAAATACATATCCACAAAATTTATTTTGCATGGCAAAGAAAAGTTTTTCACCATTTAGGTACACTAAAAAGTTCATCAGTGTGGAGAATCAGCATCAACAGTAAGTAAAATCTAGTTCTATTAGTTAAATGTTAATCTGGCAGTGAACTTTCTTTGAGGAGCTAACCTCTGAATCACTGAGTTCAGCCTAATGACATGCATGCATGTATGTATGTATGTAAGATGCACTAAAAATGAATCTCATAATTACACACTTGTAGTATGCCACAATCAAATTAATGCTTGAAAGCATATAAGAAAACATACATTGATCTAGGTGACATCTTAAACACTTTCTTAACTTCTACAGAAAATGCTCTGATTGACACCATATTGTGCAATAAATAATAAATGCACGATACAATTCTTAGACTACTAAAGATGTTTGATTTCTGGATGGATAATGGATAATACTGGTTTATGTCTTGGTAATATGCGTAAAAGAAAACATACATGCTGACCTTGGCTACCTACAATGGACGCTCCCTATCTTCTGATTCAAGGCTTCTTGAATTGGAAGAGGAACTACAAAGGATCAAGTGGGACATCATCGGGCTAAGTGAGGTAAGGAGAAAAGGAGAAGATCTCATTGAACTGAAAAGTGGACATCTCTTCTATTATCGTGGGACAGATACTGGCAGAACTAGTGGTGTTGGATTTATAATAAACAAGAAACTGAAGGATAAAGTGGTAGAAGTTGAAAGTTCCTCTGACAGAGTTGCACGACTCGTTATCCAACTCTCGAGAAGATACCAGGCTCAGATTATTCAAACTTATGCACCCACCACAAGTCATGCTGAAGAAGAAATTGAAGAATTTTATGAGGAAATTCGTGATCTAAATAATAAAGGTAAGCAGCACTTGAAGATAATTATGGGAGATTTCAATGCAAAAATAGGGCACCGGCAACAGAATCAAACTTCAGTAGGTAAATTCGGTCATGGCAACAGAAACCAGCGTGGAAATACTCTCGTTGAGTTTGCAGAGGCAGAAGGATTTTTCATCTTGAACTCCTTTTTCAAGAAAAAGTCACACAGGAAATGGACATGGAGACATCCAATTGGGACGACAAGTGAAATTGATTTTATTATGTGTAACAAAAAATTCGTCATCGAAGACTGCAGTGTGCTGAACAAGTTCAACACAGGTAGTGACCATAGATTGGTGAGATGTAAGATGCACCTCAACACTAAACTGGAACGTGGCAAGCTCATAAGACAAACAAAATGTATTGACATAACCAACCTTAAAAAACACCATAATACCTTCAAATTGGAACTGAAGAACAGATTCTCTGCTTCAGAAGGCCTAACATTGGAAGAAGTGGATATTTCGGAAGTTAACAGAAAAGTAACCAAAGCTCTTATGGAAACAGCAACAAAATTAGCTGGGTCTAAGAACAAGTTGCATGTGAACAAATTATCAGGAAAAACCAAAATGTTGATGCAAAAAAGAAGAGAGATGAGGACAACTAAAGAAGATGTGACTTCCAAAGTGGAATATATAGAGCTATGCAAGACAGCACGAAAAAATATCACTGAAGACGTAAGGAAATTCAACTGTGAGCTAGTAAGGAAAGCAATTGAAAACAACCAAAGCCTAAAGATAGCAAAGGGACATCTCAGTAAGGGAAGAAAACAGATTATGGCTCTGAGAAAAGAAGATGGTTCTATAACAAGAAATAGAGGCAAAATTTTGACAAGAGTGAAAGATTTCTACTCCAAATTATATGAAAGGGATGATACATGTACTCCAGACATCATGAAAGGTACCAGAGTTCTTCCAGTCCTCCCAGCAGAAGTTGCTCATGCAATCAAGAACATGAAGCGGGGGAAAGCTCCAGGAGAAGATGGAATTACTATAGACATCATACAAGAAGCAAGTGGAGAAATTGAAACAGTACTCGCCCAAATTTTCACTCGATGCCTTAATGAAGGGAAGATTCCTGAGGATTGGAACAATGCTACAATGATCCTGCTACATAAAAAAGGTGACATTGAGGATCTCAGGAACTACAGACCTATCAGCCTCCTATCAGTGGTTTATAAAATCTTCACTAAACTTCTTTCACACAGCTTGAAGGTAACACTGGACATGGCTCAACCGAGAGAACAAGCTGGATTCAGGAGTGGCTACAGCACAATAGATCATATCCACGTACTGAGAGAACTAATTGAAAGAGCGAGGGAATATGAACTTCCATTGTGCATGGCTTTTATCGATTATGAAAAAGCCTTCGATTCAGTGAAACCATCAGCAGTTACCACGGCTCTGAAATCCTGCGGTATTGAAGATGCATACATTAATATTATTAATAACATCTATGAAAATGCAAGTGCAAAGATTCGGCTGTTTGAAAATACAACACACATAAAAATTGGAAAGGGAGTGAGACAAGGTGGCACCATATCTCCGAAGCTCTTTAATGCCACATTGGAAAATGTCTTTCAATCACTGAACTGGGAAAACAAAGGGATAAAGATTAATGGAGATTATCTAACCCACCTTCGTTTTGCTGATGACGTAGTCATTTTTGCAACTACCCCATCAGAGCTGCAGAGTATGATCCAGGAACTTGCTGACAAGAGTAAAGAAGTGGGATTAAAAATGAACTTTCAGAAGACAAAAGTGATGTTCAATGCCTTTACAAGAAATGAAGATTTATCGATTGATGGAGAAAAACTGGAGATAACAGATACGTATGTTTATCTTGGACAGCAGATATCAAGTGAGGGTCACATTGATGAAGAAATTAATCGGCGTACAAAACTTGCCTGGAGAGCTTTTGGAAGAAACAGCATAATTTTCAAGAGCAATATGCCATTATGTCTTAAAAGAAAAGTGTTTGATCAATGCATCCTTCCAGTGCTTACGTATGGTGCAGAGACGTGGACCTTAACTAAAAGAGACATACAAAGGCTGCAGACAACTCAAAGAAACATGGAGAGGTGCATGCTTGGTATAACCAGGAGAGATAAGAAGAGGAACTCATGGACCAGAAAAATGACGAGAGTGGAAGACATCATGATCAGAGTTAAATCCCTGAAATGGCAATGGGCTGGACATACTGCCAGAAGGACAGACCATAGATGGACAGCCGAAATTTTAGATTGGATTCCAAGGGACAGGAAAAGACCCAGAAAAAGACCACATGGGAGATGGGTGGATGAAATTCGTAAATATGCGGGAGTGACATGGAGGAGACTGGCACAAGACAGACCGTTGTGGAGGAAACTTGGGGAGACCTTCGTCCAGCAGTGGATTGATAATGGTTGACAATGATGATGAAGAATATGCGTAAGTGCAGATTTCTCTATGCTGATGACACAGTCCTGTTGGCAGAGAGCAAAAGTGAGTTGCAGAGCATGTTGTCTCGGATGTAAGAAGTTAGTATGAAAATCAAATTGAGTATAAATCAGGGCAAAAAACAAAAGTTATGGTTTTTGAGGGAGGAACTGCTTGTACTGAATGCAAGATAAGCCTTAATGGCACAGAGACTGGCCAAGTGAATGAGTTTGTATATTTAGGAAGTATGTTTGACAGAGAAAACAAATTAGATGGCGATAAAAAAAAATAAAAAAATTCTTACGAAGTCTATTGTTTATTTTTTAAATGTTTTCCTCATATTGTATGTAAGGAAATAAAAACCAGTACTCTGCCACAAAGTTCAGATGGTCAAGGAATGTGATGTAATGCATTCACTAAGTTACTTGAAACAAAAAGGGCTGGTTTGTTACATGGTATCTCGACTGCAATTTAAATAGAACCACCTCAGCCTATTAACCGTTAATTTCTCTTCTTCATGAGTTCTGAAACATATTAATTTATGAATGAGAAAAACAACAAGGGCATGAAATTTATAGATATTTTATAATTGATAAAAAAGTAAAACAATTTACCAACAGACTCAAAAAGCCTCTTGACAAGGTCATTTCAAAGTACAAAAATTTTCCAACTGTAGTACTGTCCACAACAGGAAAAAAAAATGCAACATAAATAAAAAGTTTATGCTTTAAAAATTATCCAGTTTTTGTTTTGCTGTAGGAGCAAACTTTTGTTTTTCACAGTGAAGTCTTAAGCATGCAGTCAAAAATGTGCATGACTTTAAGTGCTCCAAAGCAGATAATTTGATAAATGGAAAATAAAAATGCACAAAAATTGACCATTTTGCATTATCTATTAGATATTTTTTTCCTGAGCTGGAAACCTTTTTTCCATGTCACTTAAAAATCAGCTTTCAGAGCTCAGCAGGAGAATTATGCTACAAATGTTAAATGCATCAAATTAATTAAAAATTTTGTTTCATTAGCCACAAAAATAATTCTTAGAAATCTCAAAAACAAATGAAAAACAGTTTGATATGCATGGGCTGACCGGCATATTACACTCATTGACAATGAAATTTGCGCACCTAGAAGAAAACATGCTACAACTGCAAAACTTTGCAAATAGCTAGAGTGCGTGCTGGTAGGTATGCAAATGACCCACGTTTGGTGTGAGTGCGCATGACCGCACACCCTGTGGTGGCGCTGCAAGCACGAACCGGCAGCTTTATAAACCGCCGTGTAGTTGATGCCCCATGAAAGCAAAAAGCACCGGTCTACACAAGCAAGAGTACAGACTGACAAGAATGCCAGGTAGATGCCAGAGACATCGATTTACGCAACTTATGGACTTTGAGAGAGGCCTGATCATTGGGCTGGAAACTGCAGGGTGGTCTGCGCGCCATATAGCCCACTACGTGAATTGTTCTGACTATACCGTCTGAGTGTGTTGGGAGCAGTGGACACGTGACGGCACTGCCACATGGCAGAGTGGCTCCGGGCAGCCCAGGAGGACCACCAGTACAGAGAATAGACGGATCATGCACCAGGCATGAATGGATCCCACGAGGACCCGGTTCACTATACAGGCAGATATAGCGGCTCCTGTGTGCCCATGAACCATTTCCCGACGATTCTCGGAAGCGAATCTGCGATCCGAGTGCCCCTTACATGTGCTGCCATTAACACCGGAACATCACCGGCTCCGTGTGCAGTGGTGCCAGGCTGCAGCGATGTGGAATGTCACAGACTGGCGAACGTGCGGTGTTTAGCAATGAGTGTCGCTTCGTTTTGGGGACAGATGATCATCGTGTCTGGGTATGGAGGTCCCCGGGTCAATGGCACAATCACAACCTTGCTATTGAGTGCCAAACCTTCCCCACTGCAGGCATTATGGTCTGAGGAACCATTGCCTATGATAGCCAATCAGCTCTAGTAGTGGTATGTGGATCATTAACGGGCCAGCAGTATGTGCACGAGATCCTACGGCCCCATGTGCTCCCATTTCTGGCCAGGATTCCAGGTGCACTATACCAGCAGGATAATCCCCACCCGCACACGGCTCGGGTTGCCTAGGACTGCCTACATCGTGTCCAGACACTTTCATGGCCTGCCTGCTCCCTGAACATGTGTCTCCTATCGAGCATGTGTGGGACCAGTTGAAACGCCAGTTGCTGCCGTGCCGCGTTATCCAGGATTTGGAGCACACGATCGAACACGTGTGGGCCAGCCTACCACAGGACAACATCACACATATGTTTGCCTCCATGGCCGACCGTAATGCAGCAAGTACCACTGCACGAGGCTGTGTGATGCGCTATTGAAGATGACCGGATTGTGTGCCATAGATCCCTTTGTAACTGTCCTGCAGTACTGTATTTTTTTTTTTTTTGGATTGAAAGTTTAATGACCACTGTGAGCAACTCAATGGGCTATAAGCAGTCGCCCGTCCTAATTTAGGGTCACTGGTTTCAGGGAAGGGAGAGAGCCAGTGCTGTAAGACAAACACGACATCCATGCCTCACCGAGATTCGAACCCGAACCCTTCTTGGATGAACAGTCGTAAGCCAGCGGTTAGACCACTGCGCCACCAGGGCGGCCCTGTAGCTCTGTTTTTGCCATCATGTGTATCATTCATCTGTATCATTAGAGCCATAAAATTTCAGTTCAATCCCATGCAATTTTTTTGTCCGTGAGTGTATTAGTCAAATGTTATCGTAAGGCAACAAAGAAAAAAATGATAACAAATACAGATGTTCCATTCATCCTGGGGTCGCTCTGCCGATAACATTTTTCGCAATTTGCAAAAAAACATCGCTTCGGCGATTACCTTTTTGTACCGTTATAACACTTTGGCAAAAAAAAAAAAAAAAATTTAGCTTGGCATATAAGTTGGTGAAAACTTTAAAAATGCCACAGCAGCAGCTGCATCCCATATGAAAAACATGCACTGACTTTTACATGTGGATGACTGACAACACTTTTCCTTCTTAGAAACAAATACGTTTTTTTTTTTTGCATAATTAACTCACAAATGCAATAATACTCATGAAAAACTGAGCAGGGCTACATGAAGAAAGTTTCACAAATGTGAGAGAGCAAGTCACTACTAATTCTTGTTTTGCTCTTAATTTGTCATACTGGAGTGATTTTGACTCTGAGATTAAACTGATTACTTTTGTTTACATGTTTTGAGATTTTGGAATTATAAAAGAAATGTTTGTGGCCAATTTTTTGCATTGAAAAATGCCCAGGTGAATAATCATTATACCAGTAAATTCCATTTGTTGCAAAATATGGAACTCCCTCAGCAATTGTTTTTTTTTTAATCTGTAATTACTCAATTATTTTCTACACATATTTGAGTAATTATGGATTAGAAATATCTGATAACAATACAACAAAGTGTACCCAACTCTAGTTTTTAAATGAAATACATATCCACAAAATTTATTTTGCAAGGCAAAGAAAAGTTTTTCACCATTTAGGTACACTAAAAAGTACATAAGTGTGGAGAATCAGCATCAACAGTAAGTAAAATCTAGTTCCATTAGTTAAATGTTAATCTGGCAGTGAACTTTCTTTGAGGAGCTAACCTCTGAATCACCGAGTTCAGCCTAATGACATGCATGCATGCATGTATGTGTGTATGTATGTAAGATGCACTAAAAATGAATCTCATAATTACACACTTGTAGTATGCCACAATCAATTTAATGCTTGAAAGCATAAAAGAAAACATACATTGATCTAGGTGACATCTTAAACACTTTCTTAACTTCTACAGAAAGTGCTCTGATTGACACCATATTGTGCAATAAATAATAAATGCATGATACAACTCTTAGACTACTAAAGATGTTTGATTTCTTTAACAACAAAATTTTCAAAAAAGAAAAAGAAAAAATTCTGCTTAATGACAGTTTTCATAGCACTGAGATTCCTTAAATGAAACACATTACATGCACTTCAAATATTAACATAACAGAAATGGGACCAGTACAACCTGCTTTTTTAGTGTCAACTGGTTAACTTGGAAATTTCTCACTTTACAGAAGAGAAATATTTCTCCCACCAAAACCACAAACTTACAACTCCCTGTGCCTCTAAATTGCAATGTACCAAAATATCAAGAGTTAAAGAAATGCAGTATTCTATAGAAACTTTTAACTTCAAAAATGAAGTATATAAAACATATTCTTCTCTGAGTGTATCTTTTACAAAAGACATGCTCTGATTCACATCCTCAAGTGCATTAATATCTCAAATAAACAAACACATTATATAAGTAAGCCCTATAGCCTAAAGTGAGAGAGCTATCTTCCTCAAAAACAGTGTGTTCAACAAAGTTGTAATGCAAAACTTAATAATGTACTGAATTAAGAATGGAAAAAATGGTTGGGGAAAGTCAAAATAAATAAAGTAACATTAATGAAATCACAAAACTGAAATAAAAACACACGAATGAGAACATAATAAAACCTCTCTGAAAGTTTGGCAATAAAATAAAGATATCATATATTTAAAGTTAAGCACTAAAATAAAGAACCAGCTTATAATTTCACATCAAAATGCAAACAATGACACATCAAAATGCAAACAATGACAACTGTTGCTGTATTCATATAATCGTAGTTGCTGTTGCTTTTACTTCTTTGTTAATTTTTATCACATTTCATTTACTTTACTTTACAAGCACTTTCAGAGTTTGATTCAATACTGTTCTCTAAAGGTAATCACATGGCCTCAGATCCCCACTGAAAACTCGTAGAAAATCTTTGAAGCCCAAAGTGTGTACAAGAAAATATATTTATACAACCCTGCCATTTAAATCATATTATTTTTAACTTTTTAAAATTACTACTTGAAAAATGGCATCTCTGTCAAAAACAAAATTATTAACTTTTTTGAGATGAAAGAATACCATGAAGTGCTTTTTCAATGGATTAACCCAAACACCAGACTTCCTCTACAGTCTACACACACTGTCTAGAAAATACTCACCAAGTAGCTCACTGTACGTAACAAAAGCAATGGGCAACATATAAGGACAGTCTCATCATCATTAACTATGTACTTCAAGCTACAAAGAAAATAAATATCAAACTACATATTAATATAAATTATTAACACAAAGTACATATGCATCACCACAACAGAAAATCAAGATATTCTTTTAATATAAAAATTACAAAAACATAGTCGTTTCATATATAATTCACAGATAATGAGTTGTTAAGAGTGCATGAATCACACAGTATAGTGCGAAGTTCTTCCTCCTCATCTTCATAAAAAAATAGATGGTCTTACAATAACAGAAAAAAAAATGATAACCTTGAAGCAGGACATTTGCTTGATGTTGACAAGAATGCTTATCTTTGGGATTTGTAAAAGTAGAAAAGCAACAAGAAGCATGTTACTATGGTGACCCAGCTTGAAGTTTTAAAATCACAACAACAACAAAACAAAAACAAAAAAAAAAAAAAACCTTTAGATTAGGCCTAACTGTGATTCACTAAAAAGCTGATTTTCCAATCTCAGTTGTAAACTAATAGGTTAGGAATTAAACAGCGGTTTGAGAAATGGTACTGCAAAGCTTTCAAAATAAGTCCATGTGGGAAGTTATTTCACACACGACAAAAGTTCAACATTGTGCAACAGAACAACCACTGGCAAAAGTTTTCCATCTCAAGGGAATGAAAACTACTGAAGATGCTATCGAGAAATCTGTCGCTGAGACATCTAGTTCTTACTTTTGCCTACCCAGCAAGTCTGAGGAAGTATCATTACTTCTGTTTAAACCACATGTCATGAAATGTGAAATTAGCATAGCTTTGATGTGTCTTATAGGGGGATATTTTTTGTTTGTTTGTTTGGAGGTTTAATGACCATTGTGAGCAACTCGATGGTTTATAAGCAGTCACCCATCCCTAATTTAAGGCCACTGGTTCCAGGAAAGGGAGCAAGCAAGTGCCATAAGACAAACACAACATCCATGCCTCACCAAGATTCAAACCCACACTTATCTCAGATGAATGGTCAGAAGCCGGCACTTAGACCACTGTGCCACTGGGGCAGCGAGGTGGATATACAAAAGAACTTCTTATTATATTGTCCAACAAAACTGCAGAAGTGGTTTGGCATTAAAGGCATATTTTCTTATGTTAGCAACAAATATTCAAATGGAATCTGTATACAATTCATAGTTCTTAAGTGAAAATGAATTTCAGATTTACTTTAAATCAGTTGGTGAACACTAAAAATAAAAGTTCCTAAATTGCTTACATGTGGTTTCCCAGGTGCCAGGTCACCCTGCCATCCAATTTTCATCGTATAATTTGAAGTTTATTTACTAAAAAGTTATAGGCCTACGTTTCACAAATTTGACAACAAAAGAGAACGATAAAAATGCTTTTGCAGCACTTTAATTTCTTTTAAATCCACACGATATTGGAAAAGATCAAAACTACAAAAACAATAACAACAAGAAAGATGACACCGAATTTTCGGGTGTAATAAGCAAGTCTTTTGAATCCGTTCTGACGCAAATTAAATTTATCAAAGCTATTCAAAGTCAATGGAACCGGTATGGAAAACAATAGTATCTGACAGAAGAAAGACGTTTTTCAATCGGGTTTTTAATCCCTCGGATATTGTTGTAAACGGAATCGTGAGCTTACGCCCTCTGGTTGCAGACTTGTGCATTAAGAAAAACATGAATTTATATGAGAAACATTTCGCGCCGGAAACTCTCCAACACCGAAAGAATTTTCAAATCGGACTCTTAGAAACAGAGATCGACAAAAATAAGATGACTTTACGTCCCCTGGTGGGAAAACCACGCATTATTGTAGGAAGAAAGTATTCTCAAAAGGTTTATCCATATAAGCGGTAAGGGTCCAAGAAAAAAAAATTTAGTCTAGTTTTCAGGATCCCAGATTTTGCTACAAATACATCAGAAGCAGATATTAACACTTATGCCCCCTGGTGGCCAAACCATTCTTTACCAAACATTAGAAATTATGTGAAAAATATTTCCATCAGGTCTTGTATGCGTTACAGGAAGAATTTTTCAAATCAGAGTTTTAGGAGCAGAAATAACGCAGAAAATGGTATTTACCTGTGTGCCTCCTAGCGTAAAGTCTATGATTTACTTGAAAATTTTTAATTTACAGGAAAAACATTTTGCATCGGAAACACTATCCAACAAAGAAGGAATTTTTCAAATCGGACTCTTAGAAGTAGAGATATTGACAAAAATAAAATATACATCTACGCCCCCTGGCATAGAAACCATGCATTATTTCAAGAAGAAAATGTTCCTAAAAGGTTTGTCAACATGAATAGTATCGGTCAACAAACAACTTTTTTTTCCAATCGAGATTTTAGCTCATATTTTGCTGCAAATACATCAGAAACGGAAATTAAAGCTTACACCACCTGGTGGCTAAACCAGTTTTTACAAAAATTAGAAATTACATGCAAAGGATTTCCCATCAGGAGCAGTATCTGATGCAGAAAGAATTTTTTAAATCGGAGATTTAGAAACAGAGATATAGGGGGAAAGCAATTTACGTTTACGCCCCTAGTGGAAAGTCTATGAATGACTTGAAAAATTTGAAATTATGTGAAAAACATGTCACACTGGAAACACTATGACTATCCAACAAAGAAGGAATTTTTTAAATCGGACTCCTAGAAGTAGAGATATTGACAGAAATAAGATATACATCTACGCTGCCTGGCGTAGAAACCATGCATTATTTTAAGAAGAAAATGTTTCTAAAAGGTTTGTCAACATGAGTAGTATCGGTCTACAAGCTACATTTTTTTCAATCGAGAATTTAGAAGCTCATATTTTGCTGCAAATACATCAGAAGCAGAAATTAAGATTCACGCACCCGGTGGCCAAACCATTTTTTTTACAAAAAATAGAAATATATGTGCAAACGATTTCCCATCAAGAGCTGTATTCTGTGCAGAAAGAATTTTTCAAATCGGAGATTTAGAAGCAGAGATATAGGGGGAAACACAATTTACTTTTACGCCCCCTAGCGGAAAGTCTATGAATTACTTGAAAATTTTAAAATTATATTAAAAACATGTCACACTGAAAACACTATCCAACAAAGAATGAATTTTTCAAATCAGAATCCTAAAAGTAGAGATATTGACAAAAATAAGATATACATCTACGCCCCCTGGCAGAGAAACTGGGGAATATTTTAAGAAGAAAATATTTCGAAAAGGTTTATCGATTTGAGTGGCATCAATCCACGAAAGAATTTTTTCAATCGAGATTTTAGAAGCTCAGATTTTATGGCAAATGCATCAGAAGCAAAAATTAACACGCCCCTGGTGGCCAAAGAATTTATTACCAAACATTAAAAATTATATGCGAAAGATTTTCCATCAGGAGGTGTATCTGCTGAAGAAAAAAGTTTTCAAATCGGAGCTTTGAAAGAAGAGTTATCAGGGAAAATGTAATTTACTTTTACGCCCCTAGCAGAAAATCTATGCGTAATTTGAAAAAGTAACTATATCTAAAATACTCTTCGACATAAATTGAATTGAAAGATAAACGAATTTTTTAATTGGATGTTTAGAAGCAAATATGTGGAATAAAACTTATTTTTGAATTCGACATCATCTGCATTTACGCTCTCTAGCTGCGAAATTGTACATTGTAAAAAAAAAAAAACGAAATAGAGGATCATCATTCGCATATTTCAAGCTTCCCAATGCAAAAAGAATTTTTCAAATCAGACTAATAGTTGCAGAGATATCGTAGGGACGGAAGGACAGACAAACCGATAACAGAAGCACGATCTTTTTTACAAAAGACATGCTAAAAATGTAATGAAATAAAATGGCTACAAAGAGATGGAATGATTTTGTTTAATTATTGAAATTGCTTAGGAGCAATCCAACAGACAATGTGATGTACTGCAAAACAAAGGCAGTACATCACTTTGTGCTTGCAGAAGACTACATGCTGTGGGAAGCCTGCTGAGCAGAAGCTTATTTCACTATGCTAATCATGTTACTAATTAAGGCCTTTGTTCACTCTTCAGTTGAAGCACCTTCAGAAATGCCTAATAATATGGATTTTCCATAGACTCTATGGAGTTTTTGTTCTAACTAGTGAACTGTGGCAATGCTGAAAAAACTAGAGATTTTTGTCTTTTATTCACTTGAAAGTAACACCAAAATATTTAAAAATGACAGTTACTGTTTTTAGTAAGATTATTTCTTTCTTACTTCTTTTGACTTCTGGGGTCATCCTGTGAACTGCAACTTTTCTGTAGGAAATTATGGTTCAGTATCGACATGATAGGTGCTGATTTTTTTTCTTTTCTGAATTTCATGGTGTATAAATTATATGCTGCCATAAAATATGCATAGCAGTTGAGCAGGGGGGAGGTCAGAATTTCAGCCTGCACATTATGGTACTTTGAATTCACATGTGCAAAATTTAATTTCCATAAATTGTATTTTAATAAAATCCAAAGCTAAAATTGTAATTTTTTGAGAGCAGCTACTAGAAAAAATTGAAAGATAATTATGGACTAAATTAGAATTTTATTTAGCATTAAGTGGCTTGAATAAAAAGAAATTGTAATAAATACACTTTCTTACTTTCTATTACAGCATCATCAACACACATATTTATGCACTATTCTTTTAAATTTGACTTCATTTCACCTGGCTCCTAGATCTGGAATATGTATGTCCAAACCTGACTAAACACCAATAATTAGATTCCACTTTACAAAAAACTGTGAGGATAGAGAAAATCTGCAGAAATTTTTTGCTTTCAGTGCTTAAAATTCAGTAAGATTTACAGATTACCCTATAAACATATGACAACATTTTTATTTTTCAGTGTTATATTTAAAAATAAAATTATACTGGCAGCAAACTTTTCAAAGGAGGTAGCAGTTTGATGTAAATTTGAGCATTACATTAAGGTTTATTATCTCAAGGTATCTGTACGAACACATATCCACGTTACACACTTTCAGTACGTTTTTGTTCTAGTCGACCACTCTCCTCAAACTTAATTCAAAACTTGTATCTCAATCAACATATAAATACCACAGGGAAATCTTAACATACATTAAAATGAATTCTAAGTTAAAAAAACAACATCAAATTAAGATCATGCTTTCAATTCAAAAATGGTACTATGGGTTTGACCAATGGATCAATAGATGGTGCCACTAAGCTGTGAAAACGTCTATCATCATGCAAACATGTGAATTTTGCTGACCACGCCCTATCACTTCCTTCGAGGGAAGGAAGCTATCATAATGAGCTCACTTTTGGATGTGCCGTCGCTTTGAGAGGTTGACTGTCTGAGGACGGAAGTTACAGACTTTGGAAAGCGCTCACAGAGCATGATTTCACAGGTTTGAGTTCGACCTTTCCCTTTGCAAAACTTCCATTTTAACATGATTTAGCACGATCTTAATTTGATGTTTTTTAACTTACAGTTCATTTTAATGTATGTTAAGATTTCCTTGTGGTATTTATATGTCAATTGAGATACAAATTTTGAATTAAGTTAGAGAGGAGTGGTCAACTTGAACAAAACTGTACTGAAAGTGTGTAACGTGGGTGTAGATACCTTGAGATTACATACTAAGATAAAGTTTAATATCACACTTTCAGTACAGATATTAAACTTTATCTTAGTATGTGATTTTAACAATCAGAATACTGAGATGTATTCTCATAATACAGATTATATTAAGATGTTGAACAGCCATGCTGCAAATGTAACACAGACCTTTTTGGCCCAAAAAAATCTCTGAAGAATTGGCTCTCAGAAAGCTCAAATTGATAAAGGAAGTCAAAAGAATTTGCAAAGGGGATTCTAATGAATTACTAATAATTCCAGAACTATTTCCAATGAATTACCTATAATGTCACCAACCATAACAGAGGACTTTTCAGCCCAAAGTTGTTGTTGCTTGTTTTTTGTATAATGAATAATCAATCATTTATGCAAGCATAATAGATGATTTTTCAGCTCAAAAACCTTAATAATGGATCATCTAAAAATTCAAAATGCAAATGTAGTCAAAATAATTTCCAAGTGTTTCCAACGGATTGCCAATAATTTCAGGACATGAAACCATTAAGGCATTGTGATAAGCAAATAATTTATGGCACTAGCAAGCATACTGTAGGGGGGTGAATGTATGGACTTTAAACATAAGCAAAAATAGAAATTTAATGTTATGTGTCTCCGCACACATCCACAATCACCAAATCAGTGAAATTTTTCAAGTTTTCTGAATGAAGTAAATACATGGAATACAGTGAAAATATGCCAATAATCCGTAGAATATTCCTCTAGCCAAGATTTGGTGATTGTGGATGTGTGCAGAGGCACATAAAATTAAATGCAAACCATGTATAAATGAAAAATTATTTGTTTGGAGAACTTGGTTTCTCAAATATATGAAAAATAGAAATATGTGCTGTGTTGTTTTCCAAGATTATTTATTCGGCAAAAGAAGCCCTGCATGATGTACACATCCCAACAATTAGAAATGTCTTTCATAAAATAAGAATTTCTGATCTCTTAAATTGTAAATTTCTTCCTACTTCTTCGGTGTGAAATCAATGTCTCCCCAAGCAGTACATATACACTATCTACCAACATGTAATTGGATACCCCTGCAATCAACAATATCTGTGGTCCCGATACACGTCACGGCCACCGCCATTAAGTATCGTGTGGGAAACAACAACGCAACCAGTCCCATGCAAAATGCCACGCAGTTCGGAGCTCTCCGATTTCGAGAAAGGTGTAATCGTCGGGTATCACAGAAATGGCCGATCCATACGTGACATATCCAGCGAGTTGAAGTACCCAAAATCGACAGTGGCCTACGTGATTGGCAAGTGGAAGACGAGAGGTGACTGTCGGAATGTGCCCCGACCCGGCAGACCCACAAAACTGGGAGTCAGAGATCGACGGGTGCTGGCCACAGAAATTCGGAAGAACCGCACCAAATCGATGGGCCACATCCGCGAGGAGTTTCAACAGGCATCCGCTGCTCAGTTATCATGGACGTGCTGCCGCCCACAAGCCTTTGATCACCAAGTCCAATAGCGCTGCTCAGCTAACGTGGTGAAAAGAACGTTGACAGTGGACCGTTGAACAGTGGAAACAGGTTCTCTGGAGCAACGAATCAAGGTTCACCCTCTACCATTCGGATGGCAGGGTCAGGGTTTCGCGTCTGCCTGGAGAACGTCTACTGCCGGAATGTATTGTGCCAACTGTGAAGTTCGGCGGCGGTGGAATTATGCTATGGGGGCGTTTCTCCTGGTATGGCACGGGACCCTTGGTCGCAATTCCTGGTAGTCTCAACGCCGAGACCTACTGCACCATTTTGGATGACCATGCGCTTCCTACATTGTGGCAGTTTTACGGGGTGGACGCATGTTACGTTCAGGATGACAATTCCACCTGTCATGTTGCCAGGTCCACCATGGCTTGGTATGGTGACAATGGGGTTAATCGAATGGACTAGCCTGCGCAGAGCCCAGACCTTAACCCTATCGAGCACCTCTGGAATGAGTTGAAGTGTCGACTTAAGGGGTGCCCCATCCATCTGAAATCGGTGAAAGAACTGACCTGCCTTCTCCAAGCCAAGTGGAAGAAAATACCGCTAGCCATCGTACAACTCCTGGTTGAGAGTATGCCCCGGAGGGTTGCAGCTGTAGTTGCCACTCGTGGAGGCTCCACCAACTATTGAAGGTGAATAAACTTTGTTTTCCTTTGCTATCACAGGTGTCCAATTACTTGTTGGTAGATAGTGTACTTCATAGGCACATGGAACAAATAGCATTTCTCTACAATGCCTTGAGAGCAGAATAATCATATATACTGGTTGTCATGCACATATGTGCACCACACCCCACCCCCAGCCTTCTTTAAGGACATGGCTGATGATATAACTGACATAACGTTAGAAAACTATGTCATAGTAACTTTGGAAATCCAGCACAATGGGAAACTAATAATTCTGATGTTTGAAGGTAATAAATTTTCCATGGTTCAACTGCCAAACAAAATCCCCCTATAGCTGGTATTTTGGGGGTAAAATAGATTGTAATAAACACATTTGTCCTTTTGTCATGAAGTTTTGAAATTTAAATAGACTTTCGAGCCATCTGCTATGTTCTTACTATTAATTTGCACCTTTTAATCATTTCTGTCAAAAATAAAACATCTATTTTTACTGGCCAATCAATATTCACTATTATGATACTATGCACACAACTGCGTGAATAAGAAAACAACACATGAATGCCAAATATTAAAATTCAATAATATACCTTTTACATGGACCCAAGAAAGATTCAACAACTGAACCTACAAAAATAGAAAGAGAAAACTGTGTTTTATTATAACATTTCAATACAAAATTATTTTAAAAATGAATAACTTGTTTGAGCCACTTAAAATCAAAACTAACATGAAAATGTATGAGACTATGGACAACTGAACATGGCAGATTTTTCTTAAGTAAGAAAACATACTTTGCCCTAAACTCCAAATTAACCAAATGCAATTTTTAAGTTATTCCATGACATGAGTGTAATCTTTCTTTTATCAAACTACACTGGCATGCAAAAATTAAGGACAAGGCGGTTTTTCGAATGTAACGTCATGCAGAAGTGCTCCACATCGACTCAAATCATACCATAAGATCCCAAAGATGTAAGAATATGGAACACATGAGCAAAACTGTCCAAACAAGGAATCCAAAGGATACAAAGGCACTTTATTGAAAAGGTAGTTTCGAGCACAACTGGACAGAAGACAGAAACGTCCATGTGACAGGCGGCTGCCAAGAAAAATCCAGTCTTTAGTAGGGGATATGATCACCCCTGATTGCGTTGCAGGATTTACAATGTCTGTCCATGCTGAGGACAAGGTTGTCAAGGAGCTGTTGAGGCATAGCAGCTCATTCCTCTTGTAGCGCCAATCGCAGCTGCGGAATCATTGCTGGCGGCTGGTGACGTGCTGTCAAGCGTCTACTTAGAAGGTCCCACACGTGTTCTATTGGATTTAGGTCCGGGGACCTTGCGGGCCAATCCATGCGTTCAATATCTTCATTCTCCAACAGCTCTGTGACAGCCACTGTACGATGAGATGTAGCGTTGTCATCCATGAAGAGGAACTCAGGACCCACAGCACCTCTAAACAGACGCACGTGAGGCAGGAGAGCCTCGGTACAATAGCGAACAACAGTGACTGAACCTCCTTGGAAGATGTGGAGGTCAGTACGGCTACGAAGCATGATACCGCCCCAAACAAGAACTCTGCCACCTCCAAACCGGTCCCTTTCCATGATGTTGGAGGTGTTACTGTGTGTTCCCTGCTCTTTCCAGATGTGTATACGTCCAGAATCACTCGTCAGACTAAATCGGCTCTCATCCGTAAAGAGAACTCTACCCCATTGCTGATGTGTCCAGTTCTTGTGTTCCTGGCACCACAGAAACCGCCGTCTCCGATGAGCAGGCGTTAATGGCGCACACCGTACTGGTCATCATGCAAATAGACCATCTTTGTACAGCCTCCTTGCCATGGTAAAACGCGATAACAGACGTCCAGTTGTCTGTTGCATGTGCCTTGCGATTTCCCCCGCTGTCTGCCGTCTGTCTCTTCTCGCCTGTAGGACAATATACCGGTCGTCCGCTGCCGTGGTTGCTCGTGGTCGACTACTGCTAAACTCTCGGACAGCTGTTCCTCTCGTTTGAAATGCTCTCCAAGCTCGTGAGACGATGCTGTGACCGATCCCGAACTCCTCGGCCACACTAGTCACATTTCGATCTTCTTCCAACTTCCCAATGACGCGATCTCGGGTAAAGTCATCCAGATGTCGTCTACTGGATTGCCTGTTGGCCATATCACATGGTGGCAGCAACTCGACGTCGTTCAAACTGATGTACACAGTGCAATAGCTTTCACCGAATTGCTGAGCGTACATCGCCCGTGTGCTTTATACCCTTCCGACCCCCCCCCCCACATCATGCTGCATATATGCGCATGCCCTACCGTACCAGACCCTAGTCTATCTTCTGAGTGGTCTTTCGGTCCATTCTGCCTGCTTGTTCCACTGTTATGCTAATTTCTCCTCTTCGTCCTTAATTTGTGCACACCAGTGTAAAACCTGCAATGTGCACATTCCCATGCAAACACATTCTTAATATTTTATTCATCCCATTTTTACCAACTTACTTTGCATTGTTCCCAAGTGCTAAATAATGTTTCAACAGTGAAAAAAAAAAAAAAAAAAACTTTAACAAAGACAAAATTCAGTGCACACAATATTTAGGAGACTGTGTTATTGCAACAGGATCTAAGGAAAAGGCAAAAACCACAGGACAAACACATAATTCCTTATGAAATATTCAAACTCTGGTTTTTCAATTTATATTTAAATTATGTGATCAGCATTGAAAATGACATTTAAAAATATGGGCATATTCTTAAAATAAATGTGAAATACTATGCAATTTTCCAGTACAAACAGTTCACCTTCAAGCTTGACTAAATCATAAAAAGATCACTATTCAGTGGCATAGGAACTATTTTTTGACAGCAAGGGAAAGATATCAGAAAACAAAATATTCATAAAATTTATCACACTACTGTAAAACAAGATGTGCTGATGTCATTAAGAAAATCTGCTTACAAAAGAATTATTTCAATTTAACATTCACCTATAAAAAAACCATTGTTTCATAAACATATAATTTTTCAATGTAAACTGTACACATAAACAGCATTAAACTATATTGATTTTGATACTTCCACACTGGTGAGAATCCCACAAGAATTGCAGCCGTAGACATTATAATCAAACACATATCTCATTCTTCACATTACTTCCATTTTCTTACTTTTTCTTGAGGAAAACTGAATTTTTTACACCTAATGAGATAAAATGTTGTTGGCCTTCGAAAGGGAACCAGTCCTCTAGACTGTTTAATGGAGTTAGTATTTCCTAAAACCTATTTTCTTTACTGGAGAAAGAGAGAGAACAGTTTAACCAAGCGCCTCAGGAGTCGCATGAAAAAAATTCAAACTTCTAGAAAGTTCATGGTGAAAATGAAAAACAATACTGAATTTTATCGAAATGAACTTTAATGAAAAAGAAACCCAAAATGTTTATGAGATTATGAATCAGAAACAAAATTTGAAAAGGAAAAAAAGTGAGGGGGCAAATGTGATGTTTTGCTTCCACACTGCAACTACCTTCTCTGCCCACATGGTTCCGACGCCACCACTATTCAAACATGTAAAAATTCTGTTACAAAAATTTTAAATAAACATTGCTATGGAAATATTTATGTATATGTATTTGTAAACAGGAAGCAGTTTTCACTTTATAGTTTGCAAAACATGTTCACAGTGCACTGATAGGGCTATCTGTACAATTTACAATGTAAACACAGTAATATCATAAAAAAAATCCTTTAAATCTCCATTTTGCATGAAACATATTAATTGAGAACAATGTACAGCTTTGCTTATTTTAAAGAGAAAAGAAGCAGTGTGTTATTATAAGTCTGGAAATCTTAAAAATTTGTGTAGAATCGTTTCTTCAGAAGGATTCATTTTCCACTGATATCTATGATGTCTTTCTATAAACTGATAATTTTTCAACCTGTTCCAGCAAAAGATTTGAAGGTCATTCTTTTTATTGAAGTTGTTTAACGACCACCGTGCAGAAACTCAATGGACTATAAGCAGTCACTCATCCCTGATTTAGGGCCACTGGTTCCAGGAAAGGGAAAGAACCAGCACCATAAGACAAACACACCAACCATGCCCAACAGGAATTTAAACCCGGATCCTTCTCAGACGAATGCGCCATGGGGCAGCAGATAATTTTTCATCATGAGTTTTTCTTTTTGTGAGATTCAGAATTAGGAGCTTCAGAGGAAAGAGAGAACCATGCATGTGAAGCGCAAAAGAAAATGCCATATCTAGAAATACCAACCTCGAAAAAAGTTAAGCTAATGTCATACAACTGAAATGTATCTGTTATAAGTTTTGCTTTTCCAACATCACGTGTAGATGAACTTTCTGCATTTACCAATTGTACTGTATTCAGAAAGCTGCCTCAGAATTATACTTGCATGACATCCTGAGGTAGCATACCAGTGTCCTATGAGAAGTACCACGAAAAAAGCACTGCGTAGACACAGAATCAGTTAATATCGCAGAATATTTGTAACACTAAATGCACAGAACATTAGTTTTACAGGTGTTTTGAGCACTGGCAGCCAAGATTATGAGTTAACATGCTGTCTTCAATGCCATGTATTCTCAGTTTCTGCATTAAAATGTAATTAGTACAAGTGAATAGAAGCAGTCATTTATATCAATAATGAAAAATTAATATAATTTGTGCCGTTTCAGCCTGTTACTAGAAGTGCAGGTATATAATGAAAAATTAATATAATTTGGGCCGTTTCAGCCTGTTACTAGAAGGGCAGACAGTACTCACACCCCTTTGTACGATTTCATGTAAAATTTCATAAGCATAATTAATAAAAATCGATTCAAAAATTCGCTAGTACAAATCACAACTTCAAAAGCCTTCAGGTAAATTACGATTACAGACTGCGACACATTCACCCAAAAATCTCTAACCTTTTAGCTTTGTTAACTGTCAATCAATTAAATTTAGCTATATATCACCTAAAAGCAGTGGTACATAAAATTTTACAAAATAAACTCAGTGATAAAACCACCTTATCGATTCACTTAAAATAGCAGAATTATTTTTTACCTATAGAGAGGGAAGAGCGATTGTTACACGAAAGTATACTAAAATTCTGAAGCACGTTCATCACTCCCTAAATCCAATTGTGTTTCTCCATCATGCTTCTGTTACAATCACAATTCACAATGTATTTACGTAAATGATTACGGTCGGCTTTGATCACAAACACGCGTACCCGAGCGAACCCATACCAAAGATTGCCCATAAGCCGGCGACGATGGCTAGCTCATGGAGTATGACGTCATAAACTTGAAGCTTTCTTAGCAGACGACGCTCACGGTGTAGCGGCCTCTGATGGTGATTTTGGGCCATTACATGAGAAGTTTGATTTTCGATATTTGAAGTTATTTTTTTTAGAAATGGTGTGTTGTTGCGCATGGGCCAGAAACTTCGTGGGCTTGTATTCTATCGATTCCAGACGCATTTATCGATTAAAAAAGTAACAAAATTAAATTAATAAAGAAGAATCAAATGGAAGATTTTTTTTTATTAGAGTTTTAACGACCACCGTGAGCAACTCAATGGGCTATAAGCAGTCGCCCGTCCCTAATTTAGGGTCACTGGTTCAAGGGAAGGGAGAGAGCCAGTGCCGTAAGACAAACACAACATCCATGCCTCACCAGGATTCGAACCTGGACCCCTTACGGACGAATGATCAGAGGCCATCGCTTAGACCACTGCGCCATCGGGCGGCATGGAAGAATCCGAATCAAATCATAGTACGAATCATAGTGTACGATCTGGTGTTTGAAATTTCAGTATCAGCCTAGTGCAAACACCAGTTCGCACTATATTTTGATTTGTATTCTTCTTTACTCAAAAAGTTATGAGTATTTCATTTGCAGGGAAGAGGAATGATACTATTTCCGTATTCTTCTTTACTCAGAAAGTTATGAGTAGTTCATTTGCAGGGAAGAGGAATGATACTTTTTTCTGTGCAAAAGTGTCAACGCTGCCTCGGTGGCGCAGTGGTCTAAGCGATGGCCTCTGATCATTCGTCCGAAAGGGGTCCGGGCTAGAATCCCGGTGAGGCATGGATCAGTGGCAGCTTGGGGTAGGAAAAATAGGTGAAAACCTACAAGAGCAATATGAAAAGATATCTAATGTCTTCAATCAAAATCCGTTAATGCGAGCTTATCTATTTTTTTATATATTAGATAAATTCTTCTTCCCTTTAAAGCTGGAAATTTGTCGATTATGTCGTCATAAAATGGCTGTTTCTTCCTGACATCAAGAAAATGTCTTTCTGAATAGAAATCTTTGCCAAACAAGCAAGTTTATCCGGAGAAATAGTGTTTCTTGAGTAAGTTTGTATTCTTTTAAGGCAAGAAAAACTTATTTCCACTGAAACACTTGCAGATGAAATTATTAAAATCAGGGAAACCAATTTATAAACTTCTGTAAAAATGCCTTTAACTCCATGAAGCACTCGAAGAAGTTAATGAGTCGATATATTCCTTAATTTTTCATCAGCATATACAAGACTCAGTTCATTTTGAAAGCGCTGGTGTTTAGTAAAAAAATTTCCGTAAAAATGTTGTAGATTTTCAAAAGCGTGAGAGGGAAAGCATGTATTAAATTGGTCGAATTAGGTTGGGTCAGCAAGACAGGCAAATTGAAGTTTAAGTTTCTCACAAACTTGAAATCTTATATCAATTGCCATAAGAATGTGGTACAAAATTTCAAAATACAATTGTTTATAAATTTTAAAAATAGTTTCTTGTGTAAGAGCAGCATATTCTCGTTTAGATCTGCTTATTTCGGTGATTTTACTAGCTTTTCCAAACAGTGTTCCAAATACCTCATTGTTCCTTTTATGGCTCAAAATTTCGTAAGTTTTTTTTAATTTGAGTAACACAGTACTTTATGTCTAGTGATCTTTTCTGCAAAATTTCGAATAATAGATCGGTGAAGCCAAATATTTCATTAAATACCATTCCCAAAAATGTAAATTCAAAAGTTTTCATATCATTATAAAACCCTTGGGCAAATTGAATTGATTTTTTGTCTGATTGGTCACTATTTGTGAGAAATTCGAATACTTCCTTCAATTTATCCCAATCTTAAACTATTACACTTATTGACTTCGAAGTGAAGAACCATCGAGTTTCTGTTATGGTTGGCATGCATCTTGCGGTTGTTGATGTGAGTGTATTGTTTTTTCACCACTCAGCGAAGCGATCGCTTCGCTGAGTAATATAAAAACAAAGGAATTACACTGAGGCTTGCAAAAAATATTCGACACTTAGAAATTTTAGAAAAACTCTGCTGTAATACAAGGTTCGAACGATGTACTAAGCAATAACAAAAACAGCTGGAGAAGCTTTATGCTTCATTTTTTCTGGAGCCCAGTCAAGTGTCCAGACATTACGCTTGCCCCGTCGTAACGTTGTCCTATTGACTTCTGTTGATAATCAAACTGTTCCAAAATTTTGTCAAGCATTTTGTATAAAGCTTCTGACGTTCTATCTTCACTCACACCATGGAAACCCAAAAATCGCTCAACCAATACACCTTCCGAATCAACAGATCTTATTATTAAAGAGCACTCGGAAGTCTGGTTATGTCTTCCCATCTACTTGAATATAAAAGCATTGAACTTCATTTATTTCATTTTTGACGTGATTGTTTATATATTCAGAAATACATTCAATTAATTCGTTTTGAATAGTTTTTGAGTCACTTGTGAAGACATTTTTTATCGTTTCGTATTGATTTTGAATTTTTAAAGGATTTCTTGATATCAACAGTGAAAGCAATTCGCCGCCCCGGTGGCGCAACGGTCAAAGGCGCTGGCCTCTGATCATTCGTCCGTAAGGGGTCCGGGTTCGAATCCCGGTCAGGCATGGATGTTGTGTTTGTCTTACGGCACTGGCTCTCTCCCTTCCCTGGAACCAGTGACCCTAAATTAGGGACGGGCGACTGCTTATAGCCCATTGAGTTGCTCACGGTGGTCGTTAAACTTCCAATCAAAAAAAAAAAAAGCAATTCCTTGAATTTCTACGATTTTTCGAGTCAATGCCTTCGTCATGGTCACGGAATGCTAGTTCTTGTTTACTCAAATACAGTACTGCACCAAACATTGTCTGCAGGAAAAGCTATTTAAACGAATGCCTTCGTTGAAATTCATTTTCAAAAGCCTAGGATTCTCCCTCAGAGCATCGGCAATGGTGTTCTGATTCTTTTCAAAATTATTTAGCATTAATTCGCATTTCAGGTGTTCGCTAGAATCACCACGTTTGTGAAGTGACTGTTTTATATTTAAGAAATCTGAAAATTGTCTTTATTCCACGCCGAATTTTATTACTAAAAAATAAGCAGGGCCAACAAAATATTTTTTGTAACACAGAAGGGCTACAAAGCCATTTATATTCAGTAAACCAACAATTTTTTTAATTAATGTTGTAAGATTTACCGCTCTTCTTGATTTCTTCCTTGGCGACAATTGTTAGTGAATCCGTCGGTCGTCCTTGAAGTAAAATGCCTCTTTTATTTTCATCTTTCCACCGATTGAACGGAGTTTGCAATAAATTACAGACAATGTCGTTCACAGGATACATACTGAAAACTATCACTATCAGATAAACTGTACACGAAACTAAAGTAACTAATGAAGTTTTTAACAAACAATCACAAAACACGAAAAAACAAATCTCTTTAGGAAGGTATGTACCAAAACATCGCAAAGAAAAGAAGCCCTAGTGGATTGCAAAGAACCCTTGGCAATCCGTCCCGTTCCACTGCGATCTCTTCGTAAGGTCACGATTCCAGGTGCAGAGCCTTGGCGTCTCACGCTAAAACACTTCACTTGCCCAGCAGATAGGGGAGGGTGACTTCACAGTTACCATGGCAACTCGGACGAAAACTGCAGACTTCCAAGCATTCTCATTTCAGCTCTTCACTTTGAACTGTTTTGCGTATAAGGACTTGTTTTCCGTATTAAACGCGCATTGTGAATTGATATCTAATCAAAATTTTGGGTATTTTGGCACTCAATAAAGGCAAAAAAAGAATATACAGTATTATACGAAATTATTAAATAAAATCTTATCTGAAATAAAATAGGTGAAGAGGCACTTCACCTACTTCACCTGAAAAGCCGCCACTGGCATGAATGTTGTATTTGTCTTATAGCACTGACTCTCTCCCTTCCCTGGAACCAGTGACCCTAAATTAGGGACGGGGCAACTGCTGATAGCCCATCCATTGAGTTGCTCATGGTGGTCGCTAAACCTCCAATAAAAAAAACTGTCAAAGTTATGCCGAAATAATGACTCTAGTCTTGCAACAATAATTAAGGTGACCACATTTTTGAGAACGAAATTGAAGACAAAATGACATGTTGCCCTCAGTTTCAATGCAAAATTGAGGACAATTTCATTTCAAAATAAGGACATGATTGAGGACAAGGTGTGACATATAATTTTAAAGCCAGTGATTAGCAAATAATATCATGAACCTACTATAATTGTCTAGTATCACGGGAAAACATACGATGCATCTGAAGGGTTTTCATGTGAAATAAGTATAAAATAGCAATAAAATACTATGCAGAATGTTACTTCTGATAAATTTTATATGTTACTCATAGGGAGCAGCACATGCGAAGTTTTTTTTTCACTGAAATTTAATTGTTATTCTGTACAAGAAAAAATGTCTGAAGCCAGAAAATTATTGTACACTGAGCGGACAGAAATAATGGAAGACCTGTATGTTAATTATGTCTATGAGAAGGAATAATTCCAATTCCAATACTTACACTTGAAGAAACGTTTTAATGGAAAAATGTACTGAAAAAAGTTGTAGAACTCCCAATGGAATCTACCAAACGCAATCAAATTTGTCATCAATCACTTTTATTGCAAGGAAGTGGATGCTGAAAAAAAAATGAAATTTATTCCCCATCCTTTAAATATTTTGGATAAATTCAGTTAAAACAGAAACAAAATATCATCACGGTTATCGAGGTTACTTTGTTCGATGCTTCGGCATGTCTCCCATTAACACCGCGTAATTTCTTACTTAATTCAAGAAAAAATTCATTCGTTTCAGAAAATACTTCCATACCTTTACGAGTCAATTTTCTTGCAATTAAATAAGTAAGTGATGCTAAATTTGGTTACATTTGATAGATTTAATTTAGTTCTACGACTTTTGTTTAGCATTTGTTTTTCCTATTTCAATTTTTGGGTGAAATTTAAAAAAATTCAGGAACAAAAATAAGAAATTGAGGACATGTCACGTCCTCTATTAGTTTTTACGGAATTGAGGACGAACCATTGAAATTGAGGACTTTTCCCAGAAAATGAGGACGTCTGGTCACCTTATTAATCATGCTTCTTAATGACAGCTAACAACAACCACGGAAGCACAAACAATCAGCTCTAAAAGAAAGATAAGTGAATTGCGCAAATGCCACCCTTTTTTTGTACACTAAAGTCTGGAAATGCCACCCTAAAATTAAAAAAAAAATTAAAAACGGTAGGCGGACGCTTCGCCGCCTTATGCCACAGCTGGGATCGAAAGTAATATTGAAATTTTTGATTCGTGTAACTACTAGTGTTAGAGATATATACATGTTTTTTTTTTTGTTTTTTTTATTTCAGTTCCACAAATATTTTAATGCGAATGAAAAGGAAACATTAATAGTCTGTGCTGGAAGATAAAAGCAAAGGCAAAGGCAAAAGAAGTCCTTTGATTCGTTTGAATGTAAAATTGGATGGAGTGAGATACAAAGAGTATTTGGGCTGAAAAAAAAATATGTCGGTGTAACTCAGGAATGATATCTAACTAACTACAGACCTTTGAGACGGGGAATCAGGACTAAAAAGAAGTTAATAATGACTCCAGAAAAGTTTCAAGCAGCTGAGATGCAGTTTTACATTTTCACTTGCTGTAACCCTGTAAAATCCTCTAGTTTAGGATTAAAATTCTTTAGGTTAAAATTTTAACAACCCATAAAAAGGAGAACAATGTGTATGTGTGTATATCTTCCTGACAGCTGCCTGGCAAATTTTGCGAAGAGACGTCACATTTATCTGAAATCGATGGGGATTACCCAGTGGAACGCTATGTTTACATGTCACTGATTTTCTTTTTATTTATTGCTTTCCGTTTGAGGATTTAATAACCATCGTGAGCAACTCATTACATATAAGAAATAGCTCATTCTTAATTTAGAGCCACTGGTTCCAGAAAGAAAGCCAATACCGTAAAACAAACGCACGTAGGCGTAGCCAGGGGGGTCTCGGGTCCGTACACCCGCCCCCTTGAGGGGAGATTTAGTATGAATTTATAGCGATATATATGTATATATGGGACTTTCACCAATGGTTACTGAGCTAAGAAAACAAGGTTTGAATCTAGCGAACATCCCTGCAGTATCATTTTACGACGGTGCCATTTTTGGCCGAAATGTGAGTGGCGTCTAGGTGAGACTGAAAGAGCATGCACCAGATTTATTATTTGTACACTGCTGAAGCCATCTTTCACAACTCGCTCTTGCTAACAGCTGCAGACAAAGTCCTCATATCAAGAGAGTACTGAGCGCGCTTAATAAGCTAGACAGCACATTAATAGTAAGACACAAAAGGTTGTCAATTTTGCACATGGCAGAAATGATGGTCAATAACATGTCTTATAAACTTGTTCAACCAGGGGAAACGAGATAGTTGTCACACAGGAGCGGAGCGCACACAGAATTTCCTCAAGGGGGGGGGAGTCTGACAAAAAAATGCACTGGACAAATGAAACTAGAAATTGGGCACACACACACACACACACACACACACACACACATATGGATTATATATACGTGTGTGTGTGTGTGTGGATTATTTTTGTTAGCATAAATCAGCACTGATGTGTTCACAGGTTGAAAAAACCTTACTCTTTTTAATGTCTGCTAAATTAACTATGCTTTAATACATCCATTAATAATTATGTAAGACCTTAAGACGTACAGAAAAATAAAGTATAAATCGCTTCTCTTACTGTAATGCAGATACATTTTCATCTAAGCTCACTTTAAATAATATATATATAAATTATATGCTTGCCCTGACAGCACTGTTCATTACACTGTTAAAGAGCAGACACATTACCAATGGAAAACGAAAAAGTTAAGTAAACAATAATATTTAACTCACCTAAGTATTCCTCATCGAACTTTGAAAACTATTACAGTTGTCGAACTGCCTTTTCAGACAGGGAATTGAATAAATCTGAAACGGAATAATCCATGAGTTTACAATTAAGCATACTTCAGAGTGAAAACAGTCATTCACAGTTCGGTTAGAAAAAGTCATTCATAAGTAAGCTGCTGCTCCACTCGAAAAACGACAAATTCAGGAAGTTAGTCTCTCATGTCCTAAACGGATGGAAATCAACAGATACAAATATCAAGCACAGTTGCAGACCTTCTTAACAGAAAACAGTGTGTTTACATCCAGGCCTTTATCTTGTGTATCCCCCTCCCCACAGAGGAGGAACGCCCATTAGCACCCCATATGTGACTGAGGCCCGAGGCATGGAGAAATTTCCTGGAAAAGGTTATGGGAACACGAGAGACTGGGAGAGTGATGGATTCCTGGTTCCTCAAACACTCTGGGGTTTCACTAATTCCCTGCTTCAATGCTTGCCATCGTCAGTCATCCAAAACAGATGCAGCATTCCTAAGGCAAAAGAGCACTCTGATTTCTGTGATTGATACAATCGAACCACAGCCAGCTCGTTTCTATATACATGTGCAGAAAGATTTTTTTAACTTCGCCGTAGTCGGACTAGCGTGTTTTAAAATTTGGGGGGGGGGGGCAGGGGGTGTTCGGCCCCGACGGACCCACCCCGTGTGTGCGCCCCTGTTGTCACATGAAGGCAGTGTTAAAGTAGTCGTACAGCATTATGCTTCTACGTATATGTATAGACTTAGAAAATATCTACATTGAGGCTGGTGACTATTCGTCTAATACAGGGGGACTTTTGCTTCTGTTTCGAAAGAAATAAACGATTTTCATCCTCGTGCTACTTTCTACTCTTTTAGCATCACTAGTTCGTTTCAGTAAATCCTTGCAGTCATCCCAAGAAAACTTAACGGAGGCAATGGCATTGCTAAATTCGGTGCAAAAACACATCGAGGTATTGAAATCAATGATTTGATGTTAGAAGCAATGGAAGTTTACAAAACGGCTCAGGAACATGACATAAAAATGGAAGGTAACGACATGACTGATAAGGATTTCTTGAAGTTGACATATAGCTACAAGAATAAAGTTATACAAAAAATGAGCCAGAGATTATCTGATCAATTTGAGGAATTGGGAAAGTTCCATAAGATTCACCGAAAAAAATGGAAAACCCTGACTTTACAGAAATTGCCAACATGTGTGGAACCAATGAAAATGACATAAAGAACAAGTTTAACATTTACATGAGATACCTTGGGAATATTGAAACTCAAAACAATCTTCTTATGCTTGCATGTGGTGCAGAAAAAAATCCATGTTCCATTCGCTGTCAGCTGCAGCTACGCGTCGTTTACTGCTTCCTGTTGAAACTGCGTGTGTAGAAAGGACATTTTCTTTTCGACAATGAACCGTATTCTGTCATCTGAGAGGAGATGCATGCTTCAAGCACATGTAGACGCCTTAATGAAAACTTTAATATTAGCCCCGAAAATTTCTGATCTTAGGAACCCAACCCATGGAGATGGTAAAGTATAGAATCAGTGCATTGAACAAGCTTATCACAAGTGGCTTCAAAAGGGACGACGGAATATTTAAAAGATAAGAATGTTAAGAATGCTACACAACCAAAGAATTTGCTTATCTTTTTAAGAAATACTGTAATTGTTATTTTTAAATTATTAAGTGAATGTACGGGGCAAAATTCTTAAGCAGAAGCTAACCTAATTTAAAATGGAAAAATGGCTTTTATTATACAAAATGCTGTGTCATAGCTATGTTTTAAATTTGCCATTTGCCGTGACAATCAACTATGACAAGGCACAGGCTACGAATTTAACCTCCTAACAACTGTATAAACGATACGATAATACACTGCCTGACAGAGAAAATGCCACACCATGATGACGCAAACGCAGCGCCGTGCAGATTGCAGGTTGGGTGAACACGTACATGTTATGGAAATGATTGCATTTGCAGGTCAATTGCACGAACGGCGCGCGAGATATAAGCGGACAACCAGCCCATGAGGCCATCAGTCGAGACGTTGTCACGGCTTCGAGAAGTGAGTGGTTCTGTTGTAACCATGTCTGGAGAACGAACAAAAGGCGCTCATTCCATTTAGACGCCGTCGTACGCGATTTCATCAAACGGATGAGTTCATGAGAGGTGTCATCGTAGGCCCTCGTACCGTCTTGCGTCGTATTGCGAAAGAAACGCAACGTGATGCCACAACCATCGGTCGCATGTGGAGACAGTGGTCCTAGGAAGGATCTGTGCAATGTCGTAGGGGGACCGGAGCCCAAAGACTGACGTCCGAGAGTACCGATCATCGCATCCGACGTCATGCCATAGCGTACCCACATGCCACAACGGGCGCCATTTTGCTGAGTGTCCGAGGAGCGTATTTCACAAGTGAATATACGAAATTGCGATTAAAGCCATTTCTGCCACGTGATTGGTTCAGAGCTACTTTGGCGATTGCGAGTAGGCGGGGCCTATGAGACGAGTCATGTGACGGAGACATGTAGGCTTTGCTGCATTCGCCATAAGACATTTTAATGTTCGGGTGTTTTCATTGCGACAATGGTTACCTTCAGTTGTTTTACCCGTACAGTCGAAATGCGACAGGAAGTAAATAGAGAGTGTACCTTATTGGTAGGGGAACTTTTGAGTTTTTATATCAACATGACTTCGACTTGTGACTTATCTTCCAAAGGACCTTCACTCTATATAGTTCTCACAGAGCCGAGAGATGTCAGCACATCAGTGCTCACTTCTCATTCAACTGAAGAGTACTACTGATGTGTTTTGTATGGAGAACCCATGAGTTGTTTCACGTCTTGTTTTTTTAATTTTCGGGGAGAAGGAGGGTTGAAATGTGGAATTGAAGGCATTTTTGATGAAATTTGGAGGGACAAAAATATGAGAATTTCCTAAATATATTAGAAAAATATATATATGGCAGATCACTTACTACTATTTTATCAGACACAATATATGGCAAACAACATTCTGTAGTATTTATTCTAACGGAACTGACTTATTTCAATAGAACACTGTTTTGAGATCTTACTTCGTGTCATTAGGTAGTTCACTCTATTTGATTTTTTTCTAACTAGACCTCTTCACATTCATGAGGAAAAAACTTGATCGTCAGAATAAATATTTCGGTGTGGAGACATACCTTTCATTGTTAAAGGTATTTTTAAGGGTAATAGAAAGGACCTTTAAAAGTGTACTTTTTAATATCCTTGTGTACGTACTTTCACAACAACACGAATCGTGATACCTACCCAGCAAAAACAGTCTTGCTGGGCCAGCAGTGGGCCATTGATGGCAGCCAGCACTGCCAGCAATGGCCCAACACTATGTTGCCGCTGCCGAACCGTCAATAAAATGTCCGAGCGGCTAACAGTAGGGCAAGCAGTTCAGGCCAACAGCTGGCCAACAGTTGGCACCCCATCAGTTGTCATATGCCACAACAGGGCCATCAGTGGTCCATCACAGGCAGTAGCTGCCACAAGTGGCCCTTCAGTGGCCCTGCAAGCACGTGCCAGAAATGATGGCTAGCCTAATGTGGGCCGCTAGTGGGCCAGCAACCACGTGACGTAACTGGTGGCTTGCCGAATCTTGTCCGCCAATTGCCCAGTAGTAGCCATAATAATAAAAAAAGCAAGGATAACCGCAATTTCCTAAAGCTATAATTTTTTTTTCTACCCATACGAAAGTTGTAAATTAACGCACTGCGCTAGGGAAATTTTCTCGTCAGACCGGAAAAACGCCCGTTTGCATTTGACTAGATTCGATCCTGGGTCGTTTGCGTGGAAGCCACGCTAGCTACCGACCGGACTAATTCACTACGCTTGGACAGGTGCTGGAAGCTATCTGTTTGGCATGGAATTTGTAATCGAATGCTTCCCTCTTTCATTTTACAATATTGCGAGGTATTTTTCATAAAAGTCAGTTCCATGTAATTGATAAATTAATTTTTTCAACGTAACGATAGTTTTTTTTTTTTTTTACTTTAAGGGAACTTCACTCATTTTCAAGGCGTGTACATACTTAAGAGTCGCTTTCCAAAGTTTTGTACTGTCCTTGCCGTCTTGAAAAGAGATTGTTGAATAAATATATATTTACCCGGGTTCATGTCACATTCTGTTACATTTTTAACGTTGTGTCTTTCCTTTCCGTTGTCCGAACCTACATTTGTTTTAAAGAGTAAAAGATATTTTATTTTACTTCTCGTTATTTTTAGAAGCGAATTCCTCCCAGTCTTGTGTATTCAACCCATGGATGAGTACACCACATAGCGTTGCTTTTTTTTTCTTTCAAATAATTAATACATTTTTGTACGCGTATAATTATTTTTTTTTTCCGACAAACGCTATTTTAATGGTTTTCCAGGATATGTGTTTCAAGCGGTTTAAATTTTTTTCTTGTTATTCATCCACTCCATTCCATGAATTGTTATTCATGGGAACGGAGTGGATGTATTTCATGGCTGTAATCTAGTATTTCACGGCTTAATCTGATATCTTCGTCGACGTAAAATTTCATTAAGAAATTAATTCGCCTCTCCACATATGGATTTTTTCTTAACATCCACTAAAATAACACGATGGCGATAGCGTCGTCTTCAACTAACTGGTACCATGAGAGACACAGCAAGTGTTGCTTCTGCGCATGCGCAGTCCCGATGCTTCCACCTGCTGTTGGGGGTTGCATTGGTTGCCAGCAACGGGCCACTAGTGGCACTTGCTTGGAGGCCCACAATTCACGGTGATGCTGCAGGGCCATCAATGGCTCGCCAACTGATGGCGCTGCCACCAACGGACCACTACCGGGCCGTGAGCGGCAGATTTCAGCCAACAGTGACCCATCACTGCCAGCTGGTGGCCAGCAGTTTCCCAGCACTTGTGTTTTTGCTGGGTCAATATGATCATTTGTCACATATGTTAAGTTTTTAAGTAATCTCACAGTGAATTTCTTAGGAAGCAGAACTTCCAACGATAAAACTTTCCACGATATAATTCAATATGATCATTTGTCACATATGTTAAGTGACTTCACATTGAATTTCTTAGCAAGCAGTACTTCTCCCGATGAAAAGACAGTGTTCTTGTCACATGACTCTCCTCATAGGCCCTGCTTACTCGCAACCTCCAAAGTAGCCCTGAACCAATCGCGTGGCGGAAATGGCCTTAATCGGAATTCCGTACATTCACTTGTGAAATACGTGTGCGGGGAGACTTGGATACTCCAATATCGACGCGGACAGTGTTGCGCTGATTGACTGTGTCTGGTTTGCTGTCCAATTGTCCGTTGTGAAGGCTACCCTTAACAGCAAGCCATCCTCATAACCGCTTGGCGTGGTGTCGCCCCAGAACTGCGTGGGGTGCCGAATGGAACAGTGTGGTGTTCAGCGACGAATCGCGGTCCTGTCTTGCCACGGACGATCGCCGTGTGAGAGTCTGGAGGCGATGTGGCCAACGGGCGGATTCCTCCGCTACTGTGGAACGCCACACGACCCGACGACAGGGAATCATGGTGTAAGGTGCTATCAGCGCCAGCAGTCACTCACCGCTGGTACGCATTACTGGCATATTGACGGCACGCCGTTATGTTGACGAGGTACTGCTGTCCGTGGCACTACCGTATCTTCAGGGCATCCCATACGCCGTTTTTCAACAGGATAAAGCCCTGCCGCATACCGCTCGGATCAGCCTGAATGCTTTACATGGTGTGCGGATGCTTTCGTGGCCAGCTCGATCTTCCGACCTCTCGCCCATCGAGCATCTATGGGACACGATTGGACGTCTGTTGAATACCCTCCCACCCCCGCAAAATGAAGAATTGTACACCCGGATCAGCACCACATGGTCCATGATACGGACCCAGGACTCTATTTGGACTCTCATTGCCTCGATTCCACGTCGGATTGAATGCTGTATTGCCCAAAATAGGGGCCCTGCTCCTTATTGATCATCATGTACATCCGGCCACTGACAATTAAATCTTTTGTTCTGGTTCTGGTCCAGAACAAATGATTTAAATGTCAGTGTGTGTGCAGTTTGGTCTGTTTTCGAGCATCCCTTCATGGTGTGACAGTTTCTCTGTCAGGCAGTGTAATACTCATAAAAATTGACAAGGTACTAAAGGGTAAGGGTTTTTACTATTTTATATAAGTGCGAAAGTTTCCTTTATAATATTTAGGTACTAGCGCCTTTTTGTTATCATAAAGCACAGTGGTTGGTTGGTTCGTTGTCAGATTTTTATGGCGCAAGGGCCATGTCAAAGCACAGTGGTCACTGGTCAGTAGCAATTACAGGAATCATTCGCTTCACATTCAGTATTTTCTACCATAATGCGATAATTTAACTTTTTTTTTAATTCGTATACCAGCAGTTCCCTTCAGAAAACCGCGAGAGCGAGGGACGACCAGGGAGGTCATAGACAGTGAGGGTTAACCGATGCTTGACTATTACCTATTTTATAAACTTCTTCGCTTCTCATTCTGATCGATCTTGGGAGATGTTTTGGCTCTCGCACTCCTCGCTTCTGTTTCCAGACAGGGGATATAATTCCTCCCTCTGTGGAATGTGGTACTCCTTATTAGCGGGCAATTTTTGAAAAAATACGTATGTATATATCAGTCAAATGTTTCTTTTTTAGTTTTATTGTTTAAGTCAGTCATTGCAACCATAAAACATATGTACGTATCTCTTCATTTTAGCCTTTAGCCTGCTACAGATTTTGCAATTATACTTTTGAAACACATCAGCATGCACAAGATTTGCGAAAATATCAGTGTCTACTGTTTCAGCAACCCATGTTAATTTAAAAAAGAAATAACTATGTGAAGCTTTGCAAAAGGATTTTCATTTGTAACCATTCTTAACTATAAAATATCAACAGTAGTCACTTTTAAAGTGTTCCCCAGTTTTTATCCTAAGTCAAAAAACAAATACGTATTTCACTACAAAAAATTTCAGACTCTGAAAAATTTGCTTTCATGCAACACTCCCCCAAACATTTTCAGCACCCCCTCCCTCCCTCCCTCCCAATTTGAAATTCCTGGATAAACCCCTGCCTCCCGCTCCGGGATGTTTCGAAGAATTCGCAGTAGTTTCTGTTGCTTTTACAGTCTGTAGTTCATAATTTAGGGCCATTATTCCAGCGAAGGGAGAAAGCCAGTGCCATAAAACATACACATCATTCATGCCTCACTCGGGATTCGAACGTCAACCCATCTCGAACGAAAAATTTGAAGCCAGAGCTTCGCAACAATCGGCCGCTGGGCGGCATTTGAAATTGCCCGATTGTCTCTTTGAAACTGGCCAAACATAACTTTAGAGCGGCTGCGATCACTCTGCCGCTTACTCGCACTCATCAGCTATTGCTTATGCTGTTCAGTTATACGAAGTTGTGATTGGCTTCTTACTTGCTCTTACACGTTCGTCAGTACATTGTAGTGGTGATTTGTTCCTACAGCTCCGGGATGTTTCGAGGATTTCGCCGTGCTGCCTGTCACTTTTGACTCCAGCAATGAACTCAGTACATCAATTTAGCGACTTTTCTTGATATGATGCTGATTACAGTTGTCACTGGTATATCGTGCGAAGCGCGTGCTTTCGTCTGCGGGTGTATCTGCAGAGTAGCTAAAGATTTAACACCGGTGTTTGGACTGCTGTATAAGTGTGGGTGCCATGCAGTGGTGCCCATATGAGTACTTTTAGGTAGGGGGATGAGAAAAATCTTTACCTTCTTCAAAGCTGTCAAACATTTTAGTAAATGTACAAGATGCTAAAATACAACAAAAATAATTGATACAATCAATCATTAATATCTTATTATTTTTAAAAATGCTTTAGGAAAAAGGTTTCGTCTATTTTAGTGTTTTAAATTTATCAAAATTTTGGTTATACCAACGGCTGGGGGGGGAACTTAGCCCCCTATAACTGTGCTTTAGCTAGGGCTGACCATTGCAAACGCGCTTTCCTGTTTCTTATACGCTTCCTCTGTTTTAGATTCAGGAATAAGAAAAATAATTTCTAAGCATACCATACTCATAAAAAAAGTGAGAGATACTGTAGGTAAAGGATCGAAAATAAGGATATTTTTCTGGAATCTAACACACAGTTGCAGATGATAATTTTTTTATTACCGCAGAATGACTGCGAAATGATATTCCTACTTAAAAGCCAAACCAACCTTTACCGTTATGGCAACCTATTAATATTCTCCAAAACGTTTTCGTCAGTTGCATTTTCCCGAAATGCAATGAATCCCTTCGCGATCGGAAAAAGATCTCATATGCTAATGAGAAATTCACCAATAACTATCTTATAAAACGCACAAAGCGTATTGAATCCGTTTATTTTTGCGGCGTAGTAAGTTCAAAAGCTTTCGCACTCCACTGGGAAGCTTTTAAAGGCAAGGGTAGACATAAAAATGCTACCATTGCCTTGAAAAAGCCTCCCAGTGAAGTGCGAAAGCTTTTGAACTTACTACGCCACAAAAATAAACGGATTTAATACGCTATATGCGTTTTTTGAGTTTTCACAGTGTGGTACATTTATAATTACAAAAACTATCTTTCTGAAGAAAGCTGAAAATAGGTTTACTTTCGTTCTTCTGAAATGCCTCTGTTTGAGCTACCTTCCCGTTCGTCAATAACAAAGCAAATGTCTCGATTTCACCTGGGCTACGCTGTATGCTATTTCTTTGTTAGGATATACAACCAGTGCGATAAATAACATTTTTACATTTCCATTACATTTATTATTTTTGATTTTTTGTGTGTGTATAGAGTGAGTAAAAAGCGACACTGTAGACAAACAATAATACCTATTACTAAACTAAAAAAAAAAAAATTCTATCACCTCTTGGAAGCCCAGACCTTATGCATCCGAATGATTCTATTACCGATAAATTCCCTGCTACTCTGTATAAATTCCTATGATCCGATTACCGTTAAAAGGTAACAGGATCACTGATAAAAGGTAATACAATCCCACAAAAGGGGATACAATCCCAGTAATTCTATAATAGCGATGAAAGGTAATTCATTCACAATGACCCTACTGCCGATAAATTCGCTGCCAGCTTGAAACCAGCGCCTGATTTCCGGTCTGTCGATCAAACGATCAGATCATATGTAGAGGATTTTAGGAAGGGAAGATCAGACCCCAGATCTTAAACAACTCTTAGAAATATGAAGCTAGGAGATTTGGGCTAGAATGTCCGATAGGAAAGTCACACGGAAGCGAGGTAGAAAGGATGAGGAAGACGCCCTTATTTATTACCGGGGGCCAGTACCTGGGGTCCGATGACTTAACGTGCCATCTGACGCACGGTGGATATTTAGTGGTTCGAGCGTTCGTACCGGCCTGGGATCGAGCCTGAGGCTCCTCCATGGCAGTCACGAACGTTGACCACTAGGCCATTCGTGGCCCTTACGGTTTGTTGTCCGAACTAGACCCAGGTTATAGCCGATGATGAGTTGCGTAAGATGTTTTTGTCCGATAAAACCGGCTTTCTCCCCTCCAAAGAACCATCTGCCAGAGTTAGGAACGAACGATTGCTTAGAGCCCTAAGAATTTCTCATGATGGTTAAACCCGGAAGTAAAACGAAAACGTCGCCTCGATCATAGGACGTCGTTGACTAGAGCCCACCCAGTTTAAGATGTGCCATGTTTCAAATTTAAATTGCACATAATCTCGATTTTGCCAAGGAATAATTAATGGGTCTAATGTGTTTCGTCGTGTAGCCCTACTACCCCCCCTCCCAGGAAGTGAGTTGTTCATTTCTCCGTAGAAAGGTTATCAAAATTGCATCCGCAGGGCCATGAAAATTTGATTGTTCGCCACTATTCCAAATTCTTAATTTAAGCCTGCTTTTCATGTTAATATGACCAGGAACGAATGAGAAGGATGGATAGGAATTCACTGAAGGATGTCAGTACTGCTGGTGTTTCTTTGGGCTACGAAATAGAGGATTCCATTAGGGAAAATGGAGTTAAAGCCACACCGGCGCTCTTAAGCCTTCCCCCAGGGCAGTGAGAGAGCAAGACGTGGCGGATGACTGCTTTGAAAGAGATGAATGTCAGGTAACGCTGCTGGCTTGAAGTAAGGGAGTTAAGGAGGAGCATCTGCGTGTCCTCATTTCTTCTCAACCCCAATCTCTGAAAATATATGCTTTCAGACCCTTCTCCTTGGCATCAAATATTCTTTTAATCAGTGCGTGCTGCTGGTGCCAGTGTGTTATGTTTGTTATACAGGCATGTAAACGTTCAGGTTTCATTAATTTTATTAAAAATTGATAGTCGGAACATTAACAAAAAATGACCCCGGACTTTGGTTTCTCTCGTATTCGAAAAAAAAAAAAAAACAAACTTTAAGACAGTTCCAAAATTAACGTGTATGTATCCAGCAGGAGAGGGGGTGAGGTTGCACAAATTCCTTTCCAACCTGCAGTAAAAATCATTAAATTATTTCTTTCAGTGTAAATAAATTTGCTATCAAACTTGCCCCAGCAGAAAGAATACTCAGCCACTCGTCACCTACCTCGATTTCGAAGACTATAGCGACGTCCCTGTTCTGTCAGTGACAATGCATTTGAAATTGGTGGCTCTTGTCCTTAAACAAGCAAGATGTCTCTAAATTCCGAAAATAATAGTAATACATAAATCATAGTCAAGTTACTTTTAACTCACGCCAATGAAATTTCCTATCTACACTGCTGGCCACCCAAAATAGAACACCAAGAAGGAAGCATCCGATTGGCCTGAAATTCGCAGCATGCGTCGCCCGCGAGAGGACATGAAAACAATTAGCATTGCAGGGCATAAGCAAATCATGTGCACCCGGCACGCCACCGAGAAACACTATAAGAAGGGTGCACAGAAGGCGGGGTGTAAGTAGTGGAAGTGTGTTGTGCTGCCGGACCTGTGCGTGGGAAGCTTCCTGATGCCTCGTCGCAGAATATGGAAGTCATTCCAGCACGTTTAGGAGTTCGACAGAGGACGAATATTGGCTTATCGCGACAGCAGCTTATCGTACCGAGACATCGGCGCCCGTGTGGGACGACATCCAGCCAAAGTAAAGCGAGTATGTATTCGGTGGGTGCAGGAGGGACGGACGGACCGACGTGAGCGATTGCCGCAGCCGCGGCACACCGCCGAACGAGAGGACCGGCATGTTGGGCGGCGGGCATTGACGGCTCGCACCGCTACATCACGAACGTTAGCACAGGAATTAGATTGTGTTGCGCGCAACAACCCGTGTGAGCACGTACCTTTAGACGTCGTCTTCAGGAGCGGGGACTTGTCGTACGGCGCCCATTGCTCCGATTACCATTGACGTTACACCACCGGCGAGTCCGGCGGCAGTGGGCCGTTGAACGCCGCACCTGGACTACGGAATGGCACGACATTGTCTTCTCCGACGAACCCCGTTTCTGCCTGCAACAACATGATGGTCGGATCCGCGTGTGGCGGCACCGTGGCGAGAGACTGTATGACGCCTGCATTATGCATCGTCATACCGGTCCGTCACCTGACGTTATGGTTTGGGGCGCAATTGGATATGATACTCGCACCCCTCTGGTACGCATCACTGGTACACTCAACAGCCACCGCTGCATCTCCGACGTTTTGGAGCTTGTAGTCCTCCCTTACCTGCAGGACCTGCCAGCGGTCACGTTTCAACAGGACAATGCGCGCCCGCACGTGGCACGAATCGTGCAACAATTCTTAACGGCCCACCAGGTGTCACTGCTGCCGTGGCCCGCCTGTTCTGCCGATATGCTGCCCATCGAACACGTCTGGTCGCTGATCGGCAACCGACTGGCCCGGCAAGCACCACCCGCGGCAACGCCTGATGAACTGTAGCAACGAATGGAAGCAGCCTGGACCGACATACCCCAAGCCCACATCCAAAGCCTCTTTCGTTCGATGCCGCGGCGTGTAGCGGCCGTTATTGCCAGCCATGGGGGCCACACGAACTATTGATGTCTGCGTATTACGCAAGTCGTACGGGCCTGTAAGCTCAATCGTTTCATCTTTGTATCTGTTGTTATGTGTCCAGTAAATTTGGCTTTGCTATCTCGTGTCCTTCTTGGTGTTGCATTTTGGGTGGCCAGCAGTGTATGTGGCTCAGATGCTCGAAAGGAAGATCACAAGGAAGATCGCCATTGTGTTTTTTGTCTCTTTTTTTCTGTGAATCGTTAACTCTTCCGGTACAACTGGAACAACGTCATCCTGATTTTAAGCCAGTTGTCAAAGTTTAAAAAATACAATGAAAGCGCACGAAACACAGCATAAAGAGGGAAATGATGATTACATGTTGCGAGGAGCGACTTTTAATCGATTCTAACGATTGAAAAAAGTTAGATATCTTTTTTTAATGGCTTTTTTCCTAACTTTAAAACCGGGAGGGACCTATCACTAGAGTTTTTTTATTAAATATATTACTTTATTCCCAGATGAAACTTTCCTTCGGTAAAGGTGGAAAGCTCTCGTAGCACGTGTCATCATCCTCTTCCACAATTTCGTGACAGCATTTTTCAAATATTTCATTTTCACACCCGTGTCGGGGTGATCACAACCATCTGCAGAAATAACCAGCGACCGAAACTTAATCCAACAGAGTAAGAACATTCACCAGAACATGGGAAAGGGATTTTGGAACTAATAATAAAAAAGTTGATAAAGTCACCACCAGTAAAAAATTGGGCTATGCTAATGGAGAAAGCATAGCATTTACTTGTTGCTTACTTCCTACGGCCGGATGAAGGCTAGCAATGGAAGGTGTGAGGCTTTTGCAACTAGAAGAACGTGATTATCCTTACCTTTCCTGAATGTATGCGTACCTAACCAGTGAAACGGTACTATCAGAATGGGAAAAATGCTGCTGAAGTTCTTTGCTCATACAGACGCAGAAGGACATTGCGAGGAAGTTACTTGACACTATGTGCATTTCGAAGCATGGTTTGTCGATTTGAGTAGACTGGATGTCTTATACTCGAACTAGGAAGGAGGCGCACACCTATCCATCCCCAAGAGAATAAGAGACTGAAGAGTTTGCCACTGTAGTCATAAAGTAACCGCCTGATAATGCTGCAGCATTGTCAAAGCAGTTAGATTAGCCTTCCACAACTGTGAGTGAAAATTTTTCTTGAAGTATAAAACTTTCATATTGCTATATACACTGGCGTGCAAAAATTAAGGACGAAACGGTTTTTCAAATGTAACGTCGTGCAGAAGTGCTCCACATCGACTCAAATCATACCATAAGATCCCCAAGATGCAAGAATATGGGACAAGTGAGCAGAACCGTCCAAACAAGGAATCCAAAGGATACAAAGGCACTTTATTAAAAAGGTAGCTTCGAGCACAACTGGACAGAAGACAGAAACGTCCATGTGACAGGCGGTTGCCAAGAAAAATCCAGTCTTTAATAGGGGATATGATCACCCCTGACTTGTTGCAGGATTTACAACGTCTGTCCATGCTGAGGACGAGGTTTTCAAGGAGCTGTTGAGGCATCGCGGCCCATTCCTCTTGTAGCGCCAATCGCAGATGCAGAATCGTTGCTGGCGGCTGGTGACGTTCTGCCAAGCGTCTCCCGAGAAGGTCGGACACGTGTTCGATTGGATTTAGGTCCGGGGACCTTGCGGGCCAATCCATGCGTTGAATATCTTCACTCTCCAACAGCTCTGCGACAGCCACTGTACGATGAGGTGTAGCGTTGTTATCCATGAAGAGGAACTCAGGACCCACAGCACCTCTAAACAGACGTACGTGAGGCAGGAGAACCTCGGTACAATAGCGGACACACCAGTGACTGAACCTCCTTAGAAGATATGGAGGTCAGTACGGCTAGCAAGCATGATACCGCCCCCAAACGAGAACTCTGCCACCTCCAAACCGGTCCCTTTCGATGATGTTGGAGGTGTGATTGCGTGTTCCTTGACTTCCAAGGGACACCAAGGGACAGAAAAAGGCCCAGAAGAAAATCAAACGGGAGATGAAATTCGTAAGCATGTGGGAGTGACATGGAAGAAATTGACTAAAGACAGATAGTTGCGGAAGAAATTGACTTAAGACAGATAGTTGCGGAAGAAATTTTATCTGACCTTTATCCAGCAGTGGATAGGTAATAGTTGACAATGATGATGAGATTATGAAAATTATGCACTAATCTGAAAAAAGTTATAAAATCAAGTTTGCGTTTGTGATTAGAAGAATCAGTTTTTCATGAAAATATGTGAATAAAGTATATTTCTAAACTTCAAACGTGTGACGTATGTCTTTAATTTAAACTTACTTTTGAGTTTCTATTCTTATGTACAGTTTGTAACTTCTCAGTTACAGTTATTTTCTTCTGCGCTGCTCATTACTCCCCAGCATTTCCTTATACGTTTTAGCAATACTGACCGTGAATCGAAGAGAGATTATACCCCCGGTTGGTGGTATAAGCGCTGGCTTCTGACCATTCATCCGAGATGGGACCTACACCTTATATTCAATTATTTTATGCTTGAACGTTCGAGGCAAAACATCTTCCAACTTTTTACACGGCTTCACGCGTTAGAACCAAGGAGGTTAGAATAAGATATCTGGAGATGCCCTTGTTAATGGAGCAGTAGCGACAGCCGTCAAAGTGTGGGACAGTGTGCAGTGGTGGCTCGTGGTTGGAAAAATAGGTGAAGAGGTACAAGAGCAGTATGAAAAGATATCTACTGTCTACAATGAAAATCCCTTAATGAGGACTTACCTATTTTTTGTATATTAAATCAATTTTTCTTCCTTTTAAAGCTGCAAATTTGTCGATTATGTCGTCATAAGATGGTTAGATGGTTGTTTCTTCGTGAACATCAATAAAATGTCTTCCTGAATAGAAATATTTGCCAAGAAGCAAGTCTATCTTGGGAGCTAGTGTTTCTTGAGCAAGTTTGTATTCTTTTAAGAAAACTTCTTTCCACTGGCGCACTTGTAGATGGAATTGTTAAACTGAGGAAAACCAATTTATAATCTTCTGTAAAAATGTTTTTATCTCGGTGAAACACTCGAAGGAGTTCTCGAGTCAATATATTTCTTAATTTGTCATCGGCATATACAAGACTCGGTTCATTTTAAAGGCGCTGGTGTTTAGTAAATATGTTTCCGTAAAAATGTAGATTTTCAAGAGCGCGAGAGGGAAAGCATGCATTAAATTATTCGAATTTGGTTGTGTCAGCAAGTCAGACAAATTGAAATTTTTTTACAGTCTTGAAATCTTATATCCATTTCCATAAGAATGTGGTCCAAAATTTCAAAATACAATTGCATCTTTCGCATGTGCAAGATAAGCATATTCCCGTGCTTATTTCTGTGATTTTGTTAGCTTTTCTAAACTGTGTTTCAAATAACTCATCGTTCCTTTTATGACTCAAAATTTCATGAGGTTTTTTTTTTTAATTTGAGTTGCACAGTAGTTCATGTTTAGTTATTTTTGCTTCAAAAGTTCGAATAATAGATCGGTGGAGACAAAAATGTAAATTTGAAAGTGTTCATATCATGCAAAAACCCCTTGGCAAGATGAATTGGTTTTTTGTCTGATTATTCGCTATTCGTCAGAAATCCGAACACTTCCTTCAGTTTATCCCAATCTTCAACAACTACACTTACTAATTTCGAAGTGGAGGATCATCGAGTTTCTGTTATGGTTGGTCTGCATCTTGCGGTTGTTGATATAAGTGTATAAGACCGCTTCGAAGAATGGTGTTCCACTGAGGCTTGCAAAAAGTATTCGACACTTAGAGATTTTAGAAAAACTGTGGTGTAATACAAGATTCAAACGATGAACTAAGCAATGAACAAAAACAGCTTGAGAAGCTTTATCCTTGACTTTTTTTTCTGTAGCCCATTAAAGTGTCCAGACATTATACTTGCCCCATCGTAACATTGTCCTATTTATTTCTGTTGGTAATCAGACTGTTCCAAAATTTTGTCTAGCATTTTGTTTAGAGCTCCTGACGTTCTATCTTCATTCACATCATGGAAACCCAAAAATCTCTCAACCAATACACATTCCGAATCAACAATAAAAAATTATTTAATTTTTGACATGATCGTTTATATATTCAGAAATGCATTCAATTAATTCATTTTGAATAGATTTTTACCCTTTCGTATTGATTTTCAATTTCTAAAGAACTTCTTCATATCAACAATGAAAGTAATTCAATGAAATTTCCACGATTTATCGAGCCCATTCTTTCGTCATGGCAATGGAATGCTAAGTCCGTGTTTGCTCAAATACAGTATAGACGAATACTGCACCAATCACTGTCTGCAGGAAAAGTCTATTTAAACGAACGTTTTCGTTAAAATGCGTTTTCAAAAGCCTAGCATTCTTCCACAGGGCATCGGCAATAGCGTTTTGAATTTTTTCAAAATTCCTTAACATTAAACCGCATTTCAGGTGTTCGCTAGAATCACGATGTTTGTGAAGTGACGGTGTTACGCTTAATAAATCTGAGAATCCGTCTTTATTCCCCGCCGCATGTTTATTACTAAAAGGTAAGCAGGGCCAAAAAAATTTACACAGAAGTGCTGCAAATCCATTTATATTCAGTAAACCAACAATTTTTAAAATTAATATTGTTAGATTTTTACCGCTCTTCTTGATTTCGTTCTTGGCAACAGTTGTCAGTGAATTCGTCGGTCGTCCTTGAAGCTTATTAGTCTCTTTTATCTTCAACTTTCCACAGATTAAAGGGAGTTTGCAATAAATTACAAACAATGTCGTCCACAGGATGCATACTAAAAACTATCACTATAAGTTAAATTGTACACAACCCTAAAATATCAGTTAATGCTTATAACAAATAATCAAAAAGTACGAAAGAACAAATTCCTTTCGAAAAATGATGTACCAAAGCACCACAAGGAAAAAGCCCTAGCAGATTGCAAGGTACCCTGGTAGTCCGCCTGCTCCACCGTGATCTCTCACGACTTTACGCTCAAAAACTGAAAGATGCAGATGTAAGGCGCCTGAAGCTGAAACACTTCACTTGAGTGAGCAGATTAGGGAGGGTGACGTCACAGTTACCATGACAACTCGGCGGAAAACTGCAGACTTCCAAGCATTCTCATTTCGGCTCTTCACTTGCACTGCTTTGCGTATAAGGATTTGTTTTCCGTATTGAGCGCGCCATGTGAATTAATATCTATTCAAAATTTTGAGTATTTTGGAACTGAATAAAGGCAAAAAAGAATATATTATAAAAAATACTGAATACAATTTTATTTTGAGTAAAATAGATGAAGAGGCACTTCACCTACTTCACCTGAAAAACCGCCACTGACAGTGTGGGAAAGCTGATGGTTTCCAATGCTGTTGCAATGCATTGTGCGTTGACCGAATCGCCCTCTTTCGTCACCAATGTTTCGAATTTCGCATCATAACTTGCTTCCGATATGTGAGAAAATGCTAAATTTATAAAATTCTTAATTATTTTGAAGCCCCTTTCCATTTTCATTTTAAATTGAAATACACGAACATTAGTGCGAATTCAAAACAAAATATAACATTAAAGTTGAAAACTTTACTCGCCTATGAAGCATGCATAGGTGTTATGTAAATAACGACAAATTCTCACAACATGGCGGCTTCATGGTTAAGAGACTCAGGGCATCTCTAGGAATATTATTCTAACCAAGGAGGTTAGAAGAATATTGGGTGAAAGGACCCGTTTTGAGTGAAGCCAATACAGATCAGCTGTTTCCATCCTCTCTCTGAGGTGGTAGGAGTCTGCGGGAGTTCGGGAACGTGACGTCACTTCTGGTGCATGAAGCAGTTTCGCTTAGCGCATGCAAACCGTGCAAATCAAGGACGAAAACAAGGAATATTTCAGATTTCGTATTTTTCAACATTAGGGTTTTGGTTATATTTTAAACATAATTACTTGCACATGCGAAGTATGCAAGTAACCATGTGCAGTCAACACTTCCGGTCAAAATAACATTATTTTGTTCAATTTTTTAAAGAAATACCAACACATATATATTCCTATTTTTTCTAGAAATTTTTAATTATGGGAATGAATATTTCAGCCTCAATTTTTTTCATGACTGAATGGGTAGAGTAAGGGTCCGAAAACCCCGTTAAAAATCGCAATTTCCCCATAGAGATATACATGAGCTTCTTAGATTGGGCGCATTGGCGTAGTCAGCTGATAAAAAGTGGCGTCACGAAGCATAGGGAGAGGGGCTGTTGCCATCTCCTCCTTCTTCTAACCTCCTTGGCCAGAACAGCCAGTGGCCACGTGACCCCAGTTTCTAGCTCCGCTCCTTGAACGAAACCCTGAATCTGTGGCTAGCATGTGATTAGTCTAGAGAGCGTAATCGCACATTACATGTCGAAATACATTTCACGCGTCCGGGCAGTGTGGCATGACGCATTATCCTGCTGAAAGAATGCATTATTAGAAGGGAATACTTTTGCGATGAAAGAATGTACCTGGCATGCAGTGTTTATGTAAGTGGCAGACGTTCTGGCTTCCTGTGCGTGAAAGACTGGACCCAGGGTTTCCCATCAGAACATTACACTTCCTCCATCGGCTTGTTTTACTCCCACGGAACATCGTGGGCCAACACTTCCCCAGGTTAACGGCGCGCACGCATTCGGCCGTCTACATGATGCAACAGAAAACGAGGTTTATCGGAAGAGACGACCTTCTTCCAACCATTCAAGATACAGTTTTGATTCTCGCGTGCCGTTGTAGGCGCATTAGACGGTGAACCGAGATTAGCATGGACACTCGGAACAGCCTGTGGCTACGCATCACATTTTCAGAGAGAGAGAGAGAGATTTCCTATCTGAGGTTGAGAGACCCGAACCCTCAGCGGTCTGCGCCTTTTGTCAGGTGAAAAAGAAGAAGATAAGATATTTGGGCACAGATTTCCCTGATAGAACAGCGTGAAAGAAAAGTGCAGAAATATTAGAGCAAAAGGAGTATACGATTTCCCGTTAAGTATTGAAGTTGAAAGCTACCCTACATACTTACCTGCAACAAATCAATTGCCGCCCCGGTGGAGCAGTGGTCTAAGCATGGCCTCTGATCATTCGTCCGAAAGGGGTCCGGGTTCGAATCCCGGTGAGGCATGGATGTTGTGTTTGTCTTACGGCACTGGCTCTCTCCCTTCCCTGGAACCAGTGACCCTAAATTAGGTACGGGCGACTGCTTATAGCCCATTGAGTTGCTTACGGTGGTCGTTAAACCTTCAATCAAAAAAAAAAAAAAAAAAAAAAAAATCAATCAAAGCAAGTCATCCCGCAGTCAACGCCCGGCCGCAGGGAACCGAGGAAAGGACAGGGAAAAGGGGTGCCTAAAAAAAGAAAAGAACCACACAAGAAAAATCCGACAGATAAACACCCAGTTTTCTCACAAAACCATGTGTTGCAAGGCGCCTTAAACCACACATTTGTTGTTTGCTCAGTTCCCGTGTAGGAGTCGGCTTTTTTTTTTTAAACCATAGTGCCTTGTTTCTGGGCCAATCTCATACATGTGGACTGTAATATTTATTTTTGCAAAACAGAGTACGCCCCTTAAAAGAGCCTTTTTTTTTTTTTTTTTTTAACAAAAATTCTTTTTATGTGAAGAATACCCTCTGAATACTAGTCCCAATTATTGTTATTTTTTTCCTAAGGTAGCTGTGAATTGGGTTCATTTCTGGAACTTTATTCAAGATAGCTTTTGACCTTTTATAACTGTCAGTTTCATTGACAGTATAGTTAATGGCCTCTCTGACTAGATGATTAGGATGAATCTTAGCTTTTTCATAGTATCTTTTAGCTAAGTCATACATCGTGTAATGGACAGAATTAATATTTAGCATGCTTCGGATAGCATGGTTTGAAGTTCTTCCATCAAGTCCAACCATATAACGTAGGGTTTTATTTTGAAATGAGGTAATCTTATTTTTCTGCTGTTTGTTGCAGTTACCCCAGATAGGACAGGCATAAGTATACAGGGCTGATACAGGCTTTCCATATCAAAGTTTTGTTTTTTCTGCTAAGCCGTTTAGTTTTTATTATTGGCTGGAGACTTCCTCTGATCTTAAGAGATTTGGTCAGAGTTTCTTTAATATGCTTGTTCCAGTTTAGGTTGTGGTCCATAAAAAAGTCCTAAATATTTAACATCATTTACCCAAGGTATTTTTTTATTACATTTCTATTTTAAAGTCTGGATTGTGATTGCATTTAATCCTAGAAAATAGAATTGCTTGAGTTTTTTCAGTATTGATTTTGATTTTCCAATCTAAGAAATACTTCTCAAGTTTTTCAACATAATGTTGCAACATGAAAGTTGCTTGATTTTTATTTTTGGAAGTATAAGCGAGTGCAGTGTCATCAGCATAGAGAGCTTTAGTCAGATTCCTGTTATTATAGTTGGGAAAGTCTGACGTAAAGATAGAGTACAGCGTTGGCGCGAGTACACTGCCTTGCGGTACAGCAGCTTCGATTTTTTTTAACGATTTTTTCCCATTGATTTTTACACAGAATGTTCCGTTAGTGAGGTATGATTTGATTATATGTATAATCCAGGGTGGGAAATCATGTGCTATTAGCTTGTAGATAATTGCCTCATGTGGGCATTTATCGAATGCTTTTGCCACATCCAGAAATATGGCTGCTGTGTGTTCTTTTTTTATTATTCTTTCAGCACATTTTTCAGTTATTCTAGAGAGTTGGTGCACCGTGGAGTGTTTATCTCTAAAACCTTCTTGAATAAATGGAATTACTGGGAATTCCTCACAGAATAGTTGCATTTTAATAAGAATTATTTTTTCAAAGATTTTTCCCATGGTGTGGAGCAACGAAATCGGTCTGTGATTTTCCGGAATTGCCAGGTTTTTACCTGGCTTGGGTAATAATATTACCTCTGCTGTCTTCCAAACATCAGGGAAATAATGTAATTTAACAGCACAATTGTATATTTTAGTAAGGGTTTGCACATACTCTTCCGGTAATGTTTTCATAATTTTATTATTTATGCCATCATTGCCCGGTGCCTTTTTATTTTTAAGATTATTAATACGAAACCTAACTTCCCTTTCACTGATGGGTAGTGGTTTTTCAAAGTCAGGAGGAACAAAAGTTTTTTTTGGCCCTTAAAAGGTGTCTTGTTTTTTTCTTATCTTTTCAGTTTCTGGCGTTCCGGACCCAAGAGAGGTCGTAGCACCTTTAACTTGTCTATCGGACGTAAGAGAGGCCGTAGCGTTTACTACTTTTGGCTGCTGTTTTCTATGCCTTGTCCTCCTATTTTTTTTAAAAGAGCCTTTCTGTTTACTTTTAATTGGGGATGTTAACACAGGTTTTTTTACTAGTAAATTCTTCATAGAGTTGTGCACTTTGGGTGATGACTCTAGAATTTTCTACATCCTCCGCATGTTTAAAATAAGTATCCAGGGCCTTTTTCATTTTAATGGCTACATCAGTGTCAGGGATATCATTTATTTTAAACTGTTTTTCTAGTGAGTTTGCAAAAATTTCTGCTTTTTCTTCGTCAGTTCTAACTACCGTCCCATCTTCTTTTTGAAGGGGTGGGAGTAACTTGACATTTTTATTTTGCAAGCTCGACGTAAGATTCCATAGAGTCATTTTATTTTTTTTATCCGAATTTTCAGAGTAGTCAATATGAGCTTCCTCTAATACTTGACCCCATGACCATTCTCGAATTTTCTGATTTCTCTTTTAATTTGTTTATTTAGGCAGCAATAAAGGTCATAGAACGTTTTATTTCTTGTTCTTTGCCAATTGCTTCGGTACCTATTTTTTTCTTTAATAAGTTCCAAAATTTCTTTGGGCAAATAGTACGGATTTTTTTCTCTTTAGCAGGAGTTTGACATTCTTCCATAATTTTTTTAATGGCGAGGTTAAAGAGTTTAATAGCTCTGTCAATTTCTTTGCTATTACAGTCTCCAATTACCGGGGGTGGCACTAGTTTAATTTTCTCTTCAAATTGTTTTAAGTTAGTGACCATTTTCGGTGCTGCCGTCACAGTTTTATCAGTATAAAGCTGGAGGTGAACTGGGTTGTGGTCAGAGGAGAGCGCTGCCGCAGTGTAAATTTCAAAGTAATATTTATTATTCTTCAAGAAGGCAGTATGTTGCTAATTCCTCTGAGCACCGTTCTTGTGGGTTCAAAAAAATGTTTTTGTTTAAGAGATATCTGAAGATATTGTTTCCACTTTTATTAGCTCTAGGGCAGTACCAATAGCGGTGTTTACTATTAAAATCTCCCGCTATGACCGTAGGAATATCTTCCTCGAAAAGATTATCTAGAGCTTCCCTGGTAATAGTATGTTTGGGATGATTGTATAGCGCCGTAAATTTAATCGGGTTATTTTTTGTTTTAATAATAACCGAGTACGCTTCCATGCCATACTCTGTGTTGCATGTTGCTTCACTTTGCTCTAGCTTATCTTTCACTGCAATCAAAATTCTCCCACTTTGGGAGGTTTTGTGTTTTCTGTAAACCTTGTAGTTGGGAATTTTGAATTTAATTTTGTCCATTAGCCAGGATTCATTAATTAGCGCAATATCATTTTTTTTGTATTTTAGGTAGGCTAAGAATTCAATATGCTGCCTTTTGATGCCTTGCGCATTCCAAATTAATATGTTAAGTCCATTTGTTTCAGAGGAAAAAATTTCATCCTCATTTTTTTTTCATCATTTTTTACTGTGTCAATTTTTTTATGTTGTTGTTACTTTCGATGACTTGGGCATCAATGTCAGTATTGCAATTGATTGCTTCCTTGTTTTTGAGCAGTTTGGCAGCTAATTCTGCTATTTTATTGATGGTCCATTCACCATTTTTTTTGTTTTTTACCTGTTTCTCCATTTATTTTTTTTTCCGTAAGTTTCTCACTCGTGGACTTTTCTTTAATTTTTTTAATCAATAGGTCAATTTTGCTTTCACTGCTTTCTATGTTTTTTACTTGTTGGCTTGCTATTTTAGAGTGGTTATTTTCCACAGTATCATATAGAAGAGGCAGTTCATTTTGTGTGTTATAAAATGTAATGTTATTAGCATACTGCAATTGAGCATCTTCATTACTGTTAATTTTTTCTGCCTCTTTAATTTCTTTGCTAAGCCTGCCAGTGAAATATTTTGGTTTTTCCACTGTTGGAGTAACCAATTTTTTTTGCTTTTGCGTAGCATTTTCATCTAAATATTTATCAACATCAACAATCAATTTCTCTATCACTTTTGTGTTTTGGAATTTTATTTTTTTGCGATGTTTTTTAATTTTTTTAGCACAGAATTCTGCAAAATGCCCTTAAAATGGCCTTTTTTTTAATTTCTTCTTCAAAAACAGAAATGCCCTTAAACGGACCTTTTTTAATTTTTTTTTTCGCCTCAGAAACAGAAATGCCCTTAAAAGGGCCTTTTTTCTTCTTTTTTTGCTTTTTACCTAGATATTTGTCAACATCTGCAATAAATTTCTCTGTCACATTTGTGTTTTGGAAATTTTTGCGATGTTTTTCAATTCTTTCTTTTAGCACAGAGTTCTGTAAATTGCTTTTAATGACAACTTTTTTTTCTCTGTGTAATAAGTTAATATTACGCAGATATTTATTTGTATCATTTTTCATTAATTCTGTGTCATTAATTGCATCCTTTATTTTTGAGCTTTACTTATGCTCGTATGATGACTGGGGCTGTTCTTTTTTTTCAACACATTTTTTTCTGTTTTCGCACAGTATTTTTTTTTCACTTTTCTCAAACTTTTTGAAACTTTCTAGAGTTTCAGTTTTTTCTTTGTAGTCTTTCTTTACTTGTGTGAATACGTGTTCGTGTCTGTGGAAACATAGTTTACTTCAACTGCTCAGCAGGTTTGGCGCATTCCTTTTTGAAAAAAGTACTCGGCCCTAAAAAGGGCCTTTTTTTCTTTTTAAAGACCGACGCGGATTCACACCAAATTCCTTGCAAAAGCCTGACGCCGAAGCCGTCTCCGGTCTATTTTCCAAAAAACTTTCCCTTTGGGTAAGGTCGTCCGGACATTTCTCAGACTTTTCATAAAACATATCTGGTATTTTCTCAGATATTACATCGCCCGAGCATCCCACCGGTGTTTAATGATATCTGAAAATTTTGCAAACATCCCATCGCCCGTGCATATCAACGGTGTTTTCATGATATCTGATAATTTATCAGATATCCCATCGCCCGAGCATCTCTCCGGTGTTTTAATGATATTTGTAATTTTTTCAGATATCCCATCGCCCGGGCATCCCACCGGTGTTTTTACCATGTCTGGAATTGGCGCAGACATACAAGAAGAGTCATCGACAACTTTTTTGTCAGATGACGTGCCTAGAATTTTCTGAGGCACAGAATAAGAAATTATTTCACTTACCAATCTTCTTCCTGTTCTTTTTTGGATACTATTACATAGTTCCGGCGGAAAGTTTCTAATTCTTCTTGATTTTCTTGGATCTGGCTTTTCAGTTGACTCACGCTTTCCCGTGAAATTAAATGAGGAACGGGAAACGGCATCACTTTTTGTGGCGTCAGGTTTTTGCTCTATAACTTCTGTACTGGTAATCCTATTAGTTTTTGACGATGGGCTGGAAGCTGAAACGAAGAGAAGTGGATTCGGGAAAATATTAATTGAGCTTTGAAAAAAGCTTAACAACTAAAAGATCCCCTAACCGGACTGAATCGGATAGACTGCTAACCCAGAAACTATCTAATCGTAGAACAAGAAGCACGGCCGACGACGACGAAAAGCTTGCACTGAAGTTCACTCGCAGGAGCTCACACGATGTGCGACCTTCCTGCATGGGATCCAAAGGGCAACCGATAAGATATGCATCCCATTTTCAGCAGGGCTCGATGCATTATATGTTGTGACATATTACTCCCAGTAACCATCATTCAAATTACCGGCGAGTTGCGTTATAGTCTTTGGCTTGTACCATACGGTGTAACATTTGCTCACCTACAGCATCGATAAGCAGTGGTCCGCCCATACCTTGCCAGCGGTTCGTGTTTTTTTCCTTTCTCGAACCACTTTTTTAAGGTTCCAAACATGGCTGACCGTGAGCACCCCAGGAGTCTTGCAGTCTCGGAAATGCTCAGACGTTTCAATTTGTACGATTTCTTCTCCGGTGATGTTATTGTCTTTATTTAGCGGCAGAGCTAGTTTCTTCGCCCCTTAATGGTGGGTGGGCGTAGGCCTTATGTACAACGAATACTGATTCGCGGAACTACTTCAAGAGCTCATAACCGAAAGAAACTCAAGGTTCCATCGACAATCCAGTAGCAAAGGGAGTCGGAAACCTTATCTCAAGATTACTTGATCTTCCAACTTTGCCAGAATATTTCTCAGGCTTTGTGATTTCATATCTTCACTGCTATTGCGAAATTTATCCCCCCTCCCCTCAACCAATTTTCTTTTTCTTTGGGGTTTAACGACCACCGTGAGCAACTCGATGAGCTATAAGCAGTTGCCCGAACCTAATTCAGGGCTATTGATTCCAGAAAAGGGAGAGAGCCAGGCGCCTTAAGACGAACACAACATCCATGCCTAACCGGGATTCGAACCCAAATCCATCTCCGGCTAATGATCAGAAGCCAGCGCTTAGCTTGATTTTATTTTCTTTCCCCTTTTTTTATTTTTTTGAAATTCGAATTTAACAACCCCAATAAACGTATAAAGCTAATTGGGCCACTGTTTTTAGGAAAGGAAGAGATCCACCATCACTATATTTCCAGTCCTTACCAGCAGTACCAGAAATCAGAAACCAACGCCCTAGACCATTCAATCGTCAGGGGTCCAGTTGCATTTCCTCCAGTTACAGGTGGAAATTATCGATTCCAGTTTCACATTGCTTATGATTTGAAAAGTCTTGCAGGCAGTCCTGCATTCCATGTTTCGTTTCGTTAGGAAAAAAAGAAACAAACAAAAAAACAACAACAACATGACCACAGCCAAAATTTGGTATACAGAGTGGCAAGGTAATTCATAAACCAGACCAATATCTCGAGAAATAAGATAACTTGCGTAGATGTAGAAACTTTACACAGAATATAAAAAACTCCTGTGGCCCAACGTGATGAAACAACGCTAGACTCCCACGTCTCCAATGGGTGCAGATAACAGGAGCAATTTTGCCCTTTTTGGCGATAGGACAATAAACTCATTACTAAGTTTTAGAACGTGGAAAGGAAGCTCGACAGCCCTCGATAATAGACTCCCCCCGAAAATATATTCTAAACACCAAGAAGTAATACCGAGATTTCCTACAATGTAAAAAATAAAGCGGACCTAGTAACATCGAAAATTGGGCTTACATGTTCTCATACTTGTAGTCCCTAACATATGCAACAACGCACGCCTGCACGTGTGCAACCAGCTGTTTCCGTACACGTTGTTCAACATATCCTCATCAGCACATGCAACTGTAATCCACTGTATTGATACATTCAACGGTAATGTTATATAGACCTGTGGCTTCAGGTGCTTTCAAAAGAGAAAGGCGAATTGATAAGGTTTGGTTCTTTGAAGGCCATGATACTGGTCGCCGTGGTCTATCCAGTGCTGGTGAACCCCTCCCCTTTCCTCAATGAACCACTGTGTTACTTGCACACTCCTATGCGCTGGTGTCCCTTTCGTGCTGGGACCACATATTTGTTAAATGGCTATAATGGCACATTCTCTAAGAAACAGCTAGATTCTGTTTTAGCAGATGATATCTTTAGCGTTCAGAAATATCTTCAGAAAAACAAAAAAACAACTTAGTAAGTGATTACTCCAGAGGCCACACAAAGGTTGATCAACCACCTGGCTTAATGATGTGCGTCATTCATCCAATACGGATTGTCTGAGGACTAGCAGAGCTATTATTATTTCATTATGTCTCTTTAGTACACTACTGCGTCTGGTCTGTCCACATCATCCGTATATGGCTGGCCAGCACGGAAGCAGCGACGTACACTGAAGAGCAATTGAATTAGAGACAGCTGATGTTATGCAAATGTGGCGCTGTGGGCGGTCCTGTAAACAGAAACGACATGACGTATGCAGCGATCCAACAACATAAAGAGTGATGCGATGGGAATCGGGAAAAGTCGGACGCAGTATGGGTAAGACGAAGGATCTAACCGCATTTGATCGTGGGCATATTGTCAGGGCCCGACGAATGGGTCACTCCATCTCGGAAGTCGTGCAGGCACTGGGATTTTCATGAGCCACTGTGTCACGGGTGGACCGTGAGTACATCAAATCCGGTAAAACCATCAATGCAAGAGCCAACTGCCGTGGACAACAGCGTGTGGATGAGCGGGGTCATCGTCGGCTAGCTCGCATTGTAACAGCGGATAGATGGGCCACAGTGCAAGAAATCACTCGGAAATTTAACGCTGGTGCACAAAAACGTGTAAACAGCCACACTATCCAGAACCATCTCCTCGCTATGGGGCACAGAATCCATCGTCCCACGAGGGTACCACTGCTGACCGCACATCACAGGGTGAAAACATTAGCATGGGCGCGGGAACATTGCCACTGGACCCTAGACATGTGGGAAAATGTTGCCTGGACTGATGAGTCAAGATTCACGTTGGTACATGTGGATGGCAGGATACGAGTACGGCGCAAACCACATGAAGCGATGGATCCTTCTTGTCAGCAGGGTACTCTTCAAGCTGGTGGGGATGGCATTCTCGTCTGGGGACTGTTTACGTGGACTGAAATGGGACCCCTGGTACGTGTGGAATCGTCTCTCACAGGTCAATGTTACAGGAATATCCTGGACGACCATTTTCTCTCGTTTGTGCGTCTTCAACATCCCACTGGGGATCTCACCCTGCAACAAGACAATGCACCGTGGCATCGCTCCCGAATTGTGTCCGAATGGTTGGATGAACACTCCACCGACGTGACCTCGCTTCCTTGGCCAGCGAGGTGACCTGACCTTAATCCCATTAAGCACATCTGGGATGTCACCGAGAGAGATGTTCGAGGCTCTGACCCCCCCTCCATCAAATCTTCGTGAACTGTGGGAGCTTGTTCAGGGGTCGTGGATCCGTATGACTTCCCAACGCATCCGGTGTCTTGTCGAGTCTATGCCGAGACGAATCGCCGCCGTCATCAGGGCGAAAGGTGGTGCTGCACGTTACTAGACAGGTATCTTTAATTCAATCGCTCTTCAGAGTATATTTCCAGAGTCTCGCGATCGACGAACTGCATTTCTGATGGTCCTGTGATGAGGATATCTGGCATTAGGAAACCACTGTGCGTATACCAGTTCCGCTGCACGAGCATTCCTGTTGCTTTCACCATAAATCAGACCCGTTTCGCAAAATTCCTCATTTACAAATTCCGATATTATTCTTAAGGAAAACACAATCGCACACAACTTTTGTTAAACCTACAGAGAAAGCTCTGCATTTAAGCATCAAACACTGTTTGCCAACTTTGGGTACAACATACACCCCTTTAAATATAATATGAACGAGAAGGACTTGCGAAAGCGTATATGCATTCAAATTTGAAGCGAATAGAAAGAATCACAGAACTGCTTGGCTATTTCGTCTTTTGAGGAGTTCCTTTTCTTCCTTTGTTTCGGGATAAATGCACACTGTATGCTATTTTCGGTAGCTTTACAACTCTGTAATTAACTTTGTTATCCTACCTAAAAAGGGAGTAAAATATCCAGTTCCTTATCTCCTCCAGTGGGAGGAGAGGAAGGTCCAACGTTGTTTCGTCATGTAGGACCTAGATTTTCCCTATACATCTGAACAAAAAGTGGGACGCCAGTTATTATAGTTGTGGAGATACTGGCATGGTCTTAGACTTTCGTTGCCACCCGGTATTTTCATCATGTTATGGAGTTTTTTGACAAAGTAACGCCCTTGTGCCAACAAATTTGTATAAATCAATAAACATTCAAAAGGAAATGAGTCTTTGTGATCTAAAATAATACGAAAGTTAAGGTTTCCGCTGTTTGATCTGCGAATAGTGGCAAACCATTCAGTTTCAATACGATGACACAGAGGTGTTATTTACCTTATGCAACTGTCGCAAAAAACTTCGATACATATCACTTACAATTCTCAAAATTTTCTTTTTACAAGATATGCTAATGTTGTAAAACTAAATACAAGGGTTGTTACAAAATAACAGAATGTTTTTAAAAAAAAGTATGCGTGCCCTAATTATGAAGGAAGTGGTCATCTTTTTCGAAATTCTGTCCATTGCACCGAATACAGGTGTTGAAACGTTCCTCCCACTTCTTGAATGTCTTCTGAAATACTGTTGAAGCACCCCTGCGCAGCTGTAATAAGTTGTTGATCAGTCTCAAATTGTCATCCCCATAATATCTCTTTTCAAAGTGGGGAACAACCAGAAGTCACATGGTGACAAGTCTGGACTACACTGACGGAAAAAAAAATCCCAACACCAAGAAGGGGTTGTGTTAGATAAACGACAGTTGGTAGGCGGTGAGAGTACATCTGTAAGATGACGTCTATCCAAATTTTGCGCTCGGCGCATACGTGTGGCGCTAGTAGCGCCCCTCGGAACATGCAAAGCAGGTTTGCTGTAAATACGCGCTGTAACGTTCGTGAGCATTACTTATCGTTGAGATTCGACGTAGTGTGTTGATGTTAGTTAAGAATGCCTTTAAGAAGACGAAGAAGCCATTATCAACAGCTCACGGAGTTTGAACGAGGTCGTGTAATAGGGCTACGAGAAGGTGGATTTTCTTTCCGCAATATTGCAGAACGACTTGGCAGGAATGTAGCCACTGTGCATGATTGTTGGCAGCGGTGGTCAAGGGAAGGTACTGCCTCAAGAAGTCCGGGTTCCGGCCGGCCACGTGGCACTACTAAGAGGGAAGACGGCGTATGACCGTGGCGCATCCTCCCGCGTCTGCGGCAGCAATTCGAGCTGCTGTTGCCACCACAGTGACACAACGAACTGTTACAAATCGGTTACTTGAAGGACAGCTCCGAGCCAGACGCCCTGTTGCGTGCATTCCACTTACTCCAAACCACTGCCGTTTTCGACGTCATTGGTGTCAAGCTAGAGCTCATTGGAGGACGGAGTGGAGATCTGTGGTGTTTTCTGATAAAAGCCGGTTCTGTCTGGGTGCCAGTGATGGCCGCGTGTTGGTTAGAAGGAGGCCAGGTGAGCGCCGGCAACCAACCTGTCTGCGGCCGAGACACACTGGACCTACACCTGGAGTTATGGTCTGGGGAGCAATTTCCTATGACAGCAGGAGCACTCTCGTGGTTATCCCACTCACCCTGACGGCACAGTTGTACGTCGGTCTGGTGATTCAACCTGTTGTGCTGTCATTCATGAACAGCATTCCAGGGGCTGTTTTCCAACAGGATAACGCTCGCCCGCATACCGCTGTTGTAACCCAACATGCTGTACAGAGTGTCGACATGCTGCCGTGGCCTGCTAGATCACCAGATCTTTCACCAATCGAGCACGTATGGGACATCATTGGATGACAACTCCAGCGTCACCCCCAACCAGCATTAACCGTCCCTGTATTGACCGACCAAGTGCAACAGGCATGGAACTCCATCCCACAAACTGACATCCAGCACCTGTACGACACAATGCATGAAAGTTTGCGTGCTTGCATTCAACATTCTGGCGGTTACACCGGTTATTAATGTACCAGCATTTCACATTTAAAATGGCTCTTCTCGCGCTTACAATAAGCTGTGATCTTGAAACCTTAATCGATTAAATATGTTACCTATACAAACGTATTGCCGCCATTTCATTCCTCTACAACTATTTTTTCGTGGTGTTGGGATTTTTTTCCGTCAGTGTATATGCAGGTTGGGGCATCAACTAAATATTCATTTTATCCAAATAAGAAACGACACAACTGGCCATGTGCGGCCTTGCATTGGGCCGCATACGAAAAGAAATGTAGAACCCAAGTTCAACAAACTTGTTTCATGCCCAAATGCTCGGTTAAAATTCTGTGAATTGATGATTTTGAAATATGAACCATACCTTCGATATCTCTAATTGTTAGGTGTCTGTCTCTCCATATAATAACACAATTGTACACTCAAAAGACGCATATAGCGTATTAAATCCGTTTATTTTTGTGGCGTAGTAAGCACAAAGATTCGCCGAGCTTTCGCACTCCACTGGGAAGCTTTTTCAAAGCAATGGTAGACATAAAATGCAGGGAATTGGAACACGCAAGGAACAAAGATGATTTTTGAAAATAAAGTGGGTGACAGCACTATTGTATTGATGTTTACCTCTGTAACACTCGTTGAAAATCTTCCTCCATGCGCGATTAAAGCCGCCGACTCACGACCATCCATAAATTCTTTATGCCATCTGCAAATTGTTGATTTTTCTAGACATTTTTCTTTATAAGCCTTTTGAAAGTCTCTCCGACAGACTTCTTCTGTTGGAAATTTAATGGCGCATCTTGGTTCCTATCACATTCATTTTTTCGAAAAATCACGGCGCGAAAACACTTGTTAGGAGTTCACGAAACAACGCTTATTAAACTGTGTACTACCGACGATGCATGCGGGCATAAACAGGGTGGCCAGTTGCTGTGGTTACTACAACGACTACCGTTTTCTCGAGACTCGTGCCAAGGTCGAACGCAGTATTGCACATTTTTTATAAAAACATTCTCAGTTGTTTTGGGACAAGCTATGTACATGTGAATTTGCTTTGTTTTTCACATATTTAATTTTTGTGTACGAAACTTTCTGTCTAATATTCGTTTATAAGTCCCAACTGATTCCTAAAACTAGAAATTTCTATTCTTGCGATTTTTATGTGGAAAAAATTTCCTGTCATCTACGGCGAAATCAAGGGTAATTGAAGCGTTTGAGCAGTCGCAACGAAAATTTACCAAGTGGAACAATAAAAAAATTAATGAAACCGATCCATGCGGAAAAGGGATAACCTTCCCTCGGAACTCAGTGTTGGAGGTAGAGACAGATGTAACAAGAAATGTGCAATTTCATTCTCTCCCTTTCTCTTATTTATTTTCCCTTCTTTTTTTGTTTTTTTGATTGGAGGTTTAACAACCACCGTGATCAACTCAATGGGCTATAAGCAGTGATACATTCCTAATTTAGGGCCACTGGTTCCTGGGAAGGGAGAGAGCCAGTCCCGTAAGACAAACACATCATCAATGCCGCACCGGGATTCAAACCCGGACCCTTCTCGAACGAATGATCAGATGCCATCGCTTAGCCCACTGCGCCACTGGGGCAGCAAGCCATCGCTTAGACCACCTGATACACTTACAGTATAAATTTATTCCCACTTCTGTAAGAACGTCTGTAGACGCAATATCACTGCATCTAACAGTTGAAGTCAAACACTCCTTTTTATTTTTTTATTGGAGGTTTAACGACCACCGGGAGCAACTCAATGGGCTATAAGCAGTCGCCCGTCTCTAATTTAAGGTCACTGGTTCCCGGGAAGGGAGAGAGCCAGTGCCGTAAGACAAACACAACATCCATGCCTGACCGGGATTCGAACCCGGACCTCTTTCGGACGAATGATCAGAGGCCGTCGCCTTAGACCACTGCGCCACCGGGACGGCACACTCCTTTTACAAAACATAGCGAATGATAATTGGCATCCCTTCAAATTCTATTTTTTTTTTTGATTGGAGGTATAACGACCACCGTGAGCAACTCAATGGGCTATAAGCAGTCGCCCGTCCCTAATTTAGGGTCACTGGTTCCAGGGAAGGGAGAGAGCCAGTGCCGTAAGACAAACACAACATCCATGCCTCACCGGGATTCGAACCCGGACCCCTTTCGGACGAATGATCAGAGGCCATCGCTTAGACCACTGCGCCACCGGGGCGGCCCTTCAAATTCATGTAGTACTCTTCAGGTGAAGTTAACTTATTTTTTATCTTTGATATGATATGTACACATCCAAATCTGCCATCGCGGTGGCGCAGTGGTCTAAGCGTTGGCTTATGACCATTCGTCCGAGAAGGGTTCGGGTTCGAATCCGGGTGAGGCATGGATGATGTGTTTGTTTTACGGCACTGGGTCTCGCCCTTCCCAGGAACCAGTGGCCCCAAATTAGGAACAGGCGACTGCTTTTAGCCTATTGAGTTGCTCACGGTGGTTGATAAACCTCCAACAATAATAAAAAAAAACCCGATCTAAAGCTAGGGTTTGATTTTTTCTGAGTTCAATAGCGGACACTGGCAATAACGGCCGCTAAACGCCGCGGCATCGAATCAAAGAGGCTTTGGATGTGGGCTTGGGGTATGTCGGTCCAGGTTGCTGCCACACGTTGCCACAGTTCATCAGGCGTAGCCGCGGGTGGTGCCTGCCAGGCCACTCGGTTGCCGATCAGTAACCAGACGTATTCGATGGGCGACATATCGAGAGAACAGGAGGGCCACGGCAGCAGTGACACCTGGTGGGCTGTGAAGAATTTTTGCACGATGCGTGCCACGTGCGGACGCACATTTTCTTGTTAAAACGTGGCCGCTGGCAGGTCCTGCAAGTAAGGGAGGACTACAGGCTCCAAAACGTCGGAGATGTAGCGGTGGCTGTTGAGTGTACCGGTGATGCGTACCAGAGGGATGCGGGTGTCATATCCAATTGCGCCCCAAACCATAGCGCCAGGCGACGGACTGGTATGGCGATGCATAATGCAGCCGTCATGCAGTCTCTCGCCGCGGTGCCGCCACACGCGGATCCGATCATCGTGGTGTTTGCAGGCAGAAGCGGGATTCGTCGGAGAAGACAATGTCGCGTCATTCCGTAGTCCAGGTGCGGCGTCCAACGGCCCACTGCCGCCGCACTCGCCGGTGGTGCAACGTCAATGGTAATCGGAGCAATGGGCGCCGTGCGAGAAGTCGCCGCTCCTGCAGACAACGTCAAGCGGTACGTGCTGACACAAGCAGTTGCACAATACACCCTAATTTCTGCGCTAACGTTCGTGATGTGGCGGTGCGAGCCGTCAATGCCCGCCGCACAACATGTCGGTCCTCTCGTTTGGTGGTGTTCCGCGGCTGCGGCAATCGCTCACTTCGGTCCGTCCGTCCGTCCCTCCTGCACCCACCGTATCCATACTCGCCTCACTGTGGCTGGATGACGTCTCACACGGGCGCCGATGTCTCGGTACGATAAACCGCTGTCGCGATAAGCCACTATTCGTCCTCTGTCGAACTCCGAAACGTGCTGGAATGACTGCCGTATTCTGCGACGAGGCATCAGGAAGCTTCCCACGTTCAGGTCCGGCAGCACAACACACTTCCACCACATACACCCCTCCTTCTGTGCACCCTTCTTATAATGCTTCTCGGTGGTGTGCCGGGCGCACATGATTTGCATATGCCGTGCAATGCTAATCGTTTGCATGTCCTCTCGCGGGCGACATATGCTGGGAATTTCTGGCCAATCGGATGCTTCCTTCTTGGTGTTGTATTTTGGGTGGCCAGCAGTGTAGAATAAATAATACCTTCTGTAAGATATGTCACAAAATGAAATGCTTGCTGCCCACATTTCAAATATTAATTCTACAGTATTTTTAGGTATTGGTACAAAGTAACAACAGAACAAAATCATTCATGGTTAACAAAAAATAAAATGAGCTCTTATTATAATTTTAAATATGAATTTGATTTAATCAGGTTATCTTCCCCATGTGCATATTGTTTTCATAACTCAGTTTTATGCATATTTGATTTCACTGAAAACTTTGGATTTGCTTCTTAGGAAAGACTGATTTCTTCTCTAATCCAGAACAAAACATTCAGTTCAACAAATTCTTTCCCCAGCTAAATGGTTTCTGAAGAACCGTTTAAGATTCGTCTTGATCAAAACAAAAACTTCTTGATGTTCCTCAGAAAAGATAATTTTTTCTGACGGTTTGTTTCAGTCTCTTTCTTACAGATGGTCTACGGACACATTCTATCCTTTCAAGCGTCATCATTAACATTGCTTGACAAAATCTATCTCTGTACCTGGTATAAAATTTTAGTGCCTTACAGCAAACACCCTTCATCTAGTTTCAGTGCTATGTCATGTTACTGTGTACAAATGTATGAGCTTTTGTAATACAAAATCATGTACTCCAACTGTGTGACAAAAATACAAATTCTTTGCCAAAAAAAACAAAATTTTGTTTTCCAAATTTTAAAATTTTAGATTTGACTTTGAGTGCCGCTTTATTGTGCATATCCTCATATCTTGTCAGTGGAAAGGAGCTTTCACACCAAGTATTTGTATTAAAATAGCAGTTGCTTTTTGCTGGACTAAAATACCATTTAAACCTAAACACCAGAACTAATTTATAGTCATTTGCAAAATTTAAGACCACATGTTGGCATTAGGAGATTTCTGCCGATTGTGTCAGCTACTGTCTGTATTACTCAACTTCTTGTCGGTGTCGCATCACCCTACAGCGGCAGCTGTTGATAGAGTTGGGGGAAGCGTGAGAGTGTCAGCTTTCTTCTAGTTTTCATGCTGAGAGGTTTTGTACGTATTTACTATGTAGCAAAATATGGACCAAAAAAGCGTCATTAGGTGTTTCTCAGAGGGCACAAATAATGACTGTATATCATGAATGATACTCCGAACGTGACGTAAGCAGAAAGGTGAATGTGAGCAAGACTGCTTTTCATAACACGATCATGAAATATCGAGATACAGGTGAATTTAGCGACCGAAAGAGAAGTGAACGTCCAAGGAAAACAACACAACGTGATGACAATACCATAAGGCGAATAGTTATGCGTTCTCGTGGAGTTCGTGCAAGAAAATCAAGGCTTTTCTACATTCAAAAGAGTCTGGTATTAGTATCAGCACTGTTTCCTGACGTCTTAGCAAAGATTTTGGATTAAAGTTTTGTAAACCTGCATATAAACTTAGGCTAACCTCTGTTGTGAGAAAGAAGACTCCAGTTTGCGAAGCGTCATCAATCGGGGACTGCTGAAAAGTGGAGCCAAGTTTTTTCAATTTGAATCAAGGGAAGCACATGTTTGACGACCAAAAGGCAAAAGGTTTGATGAAAAATACACCGTTAGCACCGTGAGACATCCGCCTAGTCAGATGATATAGGGTGCTAAATCAGCAGCCGGTACTGCTTCATTATCTTTTTTGCCGACAGGCACTACCATGACTGGTCTTTTATATGAGGAAATGTTACGTGAGAAGCTGTTAACTCATATGCAAGTGCACAGATGCCCAATCTTTATGCATGATGGTGCTCCGTGCTACAGATCAAAGGCAGTAAAGGACTATCTGCAGAGGAAAAACATAACTGTGCTTTACTGGCCCGATTATAGGGCCGGCCTTAACCCCATCTAAATTTGCTGACAATTTTAAAAGACAAGGTAGCAGGAAAACAGCCATCAAATTCCCAAGCTTTGATTAACTCGATCAAGTACGTGTTCAAGTGACTACTGCGAATCCCTCATTGTCAGTATGCCACATCGTATTTTGTCCGTTATAAAAAACAAAGATAACCATGCGAAGTACCGATTTTCGGTCTTTTTGTGTTCTGAAAAATATAAGTATTCATCCGTGGTATAATTGTTTTTCAAATATCTCTGTCTAGTAATTAGTTGTTTCTTTGAAAATCTTAATTTTCAATAAATTGACAGGTGGTCTTGAACTTTTGCAAATGACTGTATGTAATACACTAGCATTTGTTATTTATTATTTATCGCATTTTAAGACCATGGAAACTAAAGCATATGAAATAGTTTCCCAGTCTTTGAATTTAGTTCTTAAATTTGATTAAAATTAAAAAATGAGGAACAAAATCTTTGTCTGTTGGGACTAAATGCAAGTGCAAGAGGAGCTTATGGATAACATTTTCTTAAGTTTTATCCAAATTCATCGAAGGAAATTCCTTTCTTGAATAAATTAATGTGAGAAGTTTGAACTATCATGCTTGCAATTTTTTAAATTTTCACGTTTCAGTTCATCAGCTGGCCGTCATACTGACCATAATGGCCTCTTTTCAATGAACATTATTTGGAGGTAGTCTTAATAAATGCCCTCGCAATGTACACCCAAAAATACCCAATAGGTTTCTGAAGAGAAATCTCATTGGAGAAAGCAAATATGCTTTGATTTTTGAGAGGAATTCCTTGGAATAAGAGAAAACAGTTGTCATATACCTTAGGATTTCAGAAGGTTAATAAGAATGAGAAGACACCCTAATAAAATTCTCATATAAATTCACAAAGAAAAGAAACTGAATGCAACAGAATAAAAAGAACAATAGAAACATAGGATTGACAAAAGAATAGAAAACTGGAAAAGTAAAGTGTTCCTTGGAAAAAGCCGAAAGAAACTGAGCGAAAAGTTGACAAGAATAAAGAAGAAACGATTATTTCAAAATTATTTTCACGAAATAAAGAGGGAAATTCATTTTGGCTGCTAAGGAGCTAAATCTTATAACAAATGCAATGAAGAAAAAATAGAGGAGTTGACAATATCAGCCAATTTAGATTATGTCAAGACTAGGATAAAATAGTATACCACGTGATCAGTGCATGCAGAAAAATTGCTCAAACGTAGACATGATCGAGTTCCCAAAAATGATGTGATGGAGCTTACGCAGAAATGGCTTTGCCGCCACGGTGGTGCAGTGGTCTAAGCGATGGCTTCTGATCATTCGCCGGAAAGGGGTCCGGGTTCGAATGAGGCATGGATGTTGTGTTTGTCTTACGGCACTGGCTCTCTCCCTTCCTTGGAACCAGTGACCCTAAATTAGGGACGGGCAACTGCTTGTAGCCCATTGAGTTGCTCACAGTGGTCGTTAAACCTCCAATAAAAAAAAATGGCTTTCCAAGTTGAATGGAATCATTGGATTATACACCCCAAACATTTATAGAAAACGATGACGAAAAAATATTATGGGCTCCAAAATTCAGACTGAGAGACACCTAGACTGGCAAGCATACCTCACACCACCGCAGTGCAAAGAAACTTAATGTGAATTACAGATGCAAAGTTCATGGAGAGCAGGACTGAAGAAAAAAGTTCGTGAAAAAGGCGCAAAACACCTTGATCTGGAATTTGAACTTCAGCGTCTGTGGAACAAGAGAGCCACGACAGTGCTGATCATAATTGGGGATCGACTGCTCGTCCCACTGGGGATGAATTCGAGACCCGGATAAGGCATGGGTGTGTCAGTTTTTCAGCACTGGATCTGTACCTTCCCTGGAACCAAGGGCCTTAGATTAGGGAGAGGCGACTGTTTATAGCTCTTAGAGTAGCTCACGATGGTCGTTAAACTTCGAAAATGAATTAATTGGTACTCTGGGATCAGTACCAATAAATCATGAAAACGCTACTTACAAAAGCTTGGCCTTTTAGAATTAACACCAGGTCTTTTGAAAAAAAAAATATAAAAAAAAAAAAGCATTTCAACGCCATACATTTTAAGCAGATGTTTCGTCGATTTCCAGTCGTTGGATATGAGTTGAACTGAAAAATCACCAATCCAAACAGACTCACTAATTGTTTCGGACGGTGAAACATTGCTACTACGACTCACTCTAACGAAATAATAATAATAATAATAATAATAATAATAATAATAATAGTAAAAATAACAATTGGAAATCCCAAGGTCTTCCGCCCGGTGGCTGAGTGATACAAAGGCTTCAAATCATCCGTCTGAGATGGATTCGGATCATAGTTCTGGAGGAGCCATGAATGGTGTGTTTGCCTTATGGTACTAGCTTTCTTCCCTCTATGGAACTAGTGGCCCAAAATTTAGGACGGGCGTCTTGCTATAATCTATTGAGCTGCTCACGGTCATAGTTAATTCCTCCAACCCCAAAAGGAAAAAAACCTAGGGACTTGGTCAGATCCACATTAATTGGTGTAAAAAACTAATTGTTACAGTTCTCTACTTCAATGAACTACATAGATCGTTATAGCCCTCTACTTCAATGAACTATACTGGCAAATCCTTCCCACATTCCACAAAAGGGAAAAATCTTTCGTTTACCGAAACGTAATGGTACATCAAAATATCGGCCTATAACATGTTTGACACTAACTTTGAAGCATCTAACATGTATTTTAATTATAAAGTTTAAGAATCACTTAAGAGATAATGGAGTGATGACAGAACCAAAAGGTTGTTACAAGGAATACACAGGATGCAAAAATCAAGTTATCATTGATATTGATATTATAGTGGTTAACCGCCGCCCCGGTGGCGCAGTGGTCTAAGCGATGGCCTCTGATCATTCGTCCGAAAGGGGTCCGGGTTCGAATCCCGGTGAGGCATGGATGTTGTGTTTGTCTTACGGCACTGGCTCTCTCCCTTCCCTGGAACCAGTGGCCCTAAATTAGGGACGGGCGACTGCTTATAGCCCATTGAGTTGCTCACGGTGGTCGTTAAACCTCCAATCAAAAAAAAAAAAAAAAAAAAAAAAAAAAAAAAAGTGGTTAACCAGGATCTTAAGAGGAAAAAGAACTTGAGCATGGTTTATATTGACTACAAGGAGGTATTTTATTCAATTCAACATGATTGTATTATAGAAATTCTGAATATGTGTAAAGTAGATACATTGAAATCATTGAATTGCTTAGCAGGCTAGGTCTCAGTGGCAAACAAATCTATATAGTTCATATGGAGAATTAAAGCAAGTTTTCACAAAAATTGCCTAACCTGGGGTCTTCTACTGAAAATTGCTCCTCGGTTTCAGTCGTACGTGGCGTGTCTCCAAAATATTTAAAGAAATATGACTGCCATAATGTTCCAGAATTCCTGCAAAAACATTTGGTGCATCAAGCGAAATCTGAAGTTTACAGACTTACAAGGGACACTATTAACTTCTCATTCGTTCTATGAAGGCAGTGAATTATTTATACGTTATATATGTCATATCTGAAACAACACCACAATATTAAGAGGGAGGAATCATACAGTTAAAAATAAAAGACCCACTGAAAATGATTTTTCTCTCATGGGAAATTAAAATCATGCAAAAAGAAATCAATATCATCTGCTGCTAAATGCAAATAAATCAGAAAGAAATTATCTACTTGATTTAAGAAAATAATATTAGGTATGTGTGCATAAAAGAGACGGTAAGGAAACAGACAAGTCACTTCCTTCCCAGACAATCTGCACTCATAAAGAGTTTATTAGTTTGTTCCATTTGCGACATTACCTGAAAGAAACCTCCGTTTGGTCACCATATCCTCATTCGAAGATGCACTAAAAATCAATATGTTTTAAGTTCGTTTTTTTTTTGGGACTGCATTTAGTTTTTTATGTCATTGACATCCATGTCTCTCTACAGAAATCCTTGTTTGCAATTTATTTTCTGTAACAGCAAGCAGTGTTCATTTGCACGACTCATTCATTAAGACAAGTGGGAAAACTCATTTGAATTTTGTTCTTCGACTTGCCAGTAGTATACAACGAAACAATTATAACTCATGCTTTTCAAAGTCCTCTTGTTACTTTATTCATTCCTTTATCTCATTTGATAATTTCTGAAATTTTTACGCCCGCACTCTTGGTGAAGATTCGCATCGTTAATTTACTTTGTGCTGCTTCTTGTACAAGAGTTAGAAATGCATTCGATATAACGATGTAAGTAGATTTATCTATTTATTGCAGCGATATTGAAGAGGAATTTTCTCATTTAATTTGAATTATGATAGTTCCGTAAGTCACTAAAGCCCCGAGCAAAGTTAAAATTAAGTTTTTTGTAACAGTAAACATTCCGCAAAAGGTTAATCCCAAATCTTCCTGGCAAATAAGGTTTAAAAGCATGATGTCTTTGTTTACCAAATTAATTTTTAAATGGCTCTGCTTCAAGAATGTTTTAACCAGAACACGATTTTTCTCTTGCAAATACGATGCTGAAAGAATCATGACTGAAACAAACACAAATGAAGTTACACCGAACATTCCTGAGATCCAACACCATATCTTCTCCTCTTCGTTCTCAACATCTGCTGTCATTATGCTAATGGTCCAAAATACATTGCTGATCGAGGAAATCATGATGATACATAGTGGTAAACGGAACAAATGATCTAATTTTGAAGTGAAATTTTGTATTAATGCATAGAAATGAAGAATAGCATGGAAGAAATTAGTGCCGTTTTCAATACGACTTGCATTTTTTACCATATGTGTCATTAATTCCAATGTATCTCCAATGTTCAAGCACAGAACTGTCACCAAAATGACGCTGTATCCCAGGAGCAATAGCTGCACATACATCTCAGAAGATATCAATATAGATAAAGTAATGCATTCTGCGGTTTTACCTAAACGTAACAAATGATCGAAACAATAATAATCTGCTAATAGCAGCCCCACCTCAGTTCCCTGGAAAATTGCCGGAAGAGTACTGATTAAAGCTATAAGGAAAGGCCATAAAGTATTTGCCAGGACACACAGAAGGACGTTTAGTTCTTTATCCGTAGGTTTTTGACGACTGAGTGCAGTGGCATCTTGTTTAATCACTGACAGGTTTTGAACTATTTTTCTCAGCTCTTTCTTCTTCCTGTAAAACGAGACCCAGAGAATTGCTGACGCAGCCCATGTCCACAAAGATGTACAAGAAATAAACCAGTTTTCGTCTTTAAAAGATTGAAAAACATACAATATACCACAGTATGTAAAAGAGCATAAAAACAGCAATCGGAAAGTTAAGATCAAAACAGTCGCTGAACGATTCTCCTTGATGGAAGAGTTTTCCTCTTCGATGTTGATCCCAAGAAGACTAAAAGCCTTTAGCACTGGTCGTATATTCTTTAACGTTGAATTGCCATCCACAACTGATAGCAGCCTACGGTTTTTGTCCACTGGGTACGCTCTGCATTTCAACATGGCGTTTCTTTTCTATATTTACTTTGTCATTAAACTTTGAATTCCTACAATCTTATCATTTTCAACATCAGTAAAATTGTCGGAGAGGGTTTCGTAATACACTTTTACCTCGTTTCAAACAGAACGAGCATCACTTTGAGGAGCAATTTTCGTTTAAAGCGAAACGGAAGGCATTTTTTCATTAAACAGAGATATAGGAGAATCAGCAAAATTTTCGAGAATATGAAAATTTTATTTTCTGAATAAAAACCGCTTTTGGAAACTGGACACTATTAGGATGTTCTCTCTCTGATGTAACTTACTATATTTCAGTTCCTGATTGCTGGACCATGGCGTGGGCTCTATTAACGAATCAGAATCCTAGCTAAGAGAATGACATCGTTTCCGAACAGACGTAACAAGTCAAGACGAATTGAAAATCTTTCCGATCAATACCGGTTTAAGAGAAAGCTGATATACAAAATTTAGCGACTAACACCAGTTGCACCTGGCACTTTACTGATGTAGTAATCTCATCTATTCTACTTCAATAAGTGTTAGTTTATGGCCCATCTTTTGTTGTGAAATATTTTATCCCACCTTAAATGAAACAGCACAAAGAAGCAAATGCTAAAATAAACGTCTTCTTTGGAAATCGATTGAATTATTCAATTAGACGGCTGTTGACTCGCCTTTCTCTTGTCCTTCAAAAAAGCGGCATAGTGCGGGAGTCGACAGAACCTTCATGTTTGTCGTAAAGACTCCCGCAGATAAACGTTTAGCGTATATTTGTGTATATTAAAATTATTGATTTCTCAAGCTCTGAATTCAGCTCCTGCTGGCTAGTTTCTTTATTCAAAACTTTGCTATAAACCATGATTTATACCTTCCATTCTTTGAATTCCATGGTCGGTTCGCGGAACATTTTTTTTAGTTCAGCAGTTCTCTTTTTATTTTCAGCCCTATTTACCCACAAGTTTAAAGATCGTAAAGCAGCATGTATATATATATATATATATCATCATCATCATCATTGTCAACCATTATCAATCCACTGCTGGACGAAGGTCTCCCCAAGTTTCCTCCACAACGGTCTGTCTTGTGCCAGTCTCCTCCATGTCACCCCTGCATACTTTCGAATTTCATCCACCCATCTCCCATGTGGTCTTCTTCTGGGTCTTTTCCTGTCCCTTGGAATCCAATCTAAAATTTCAGCTGTCCATCGATGATCTGTCCTTCTGGCAGTATGTCCAGCCCATTGCCATTTCAGGGATTTAACTCTGATCATGATGTCTTCCACTCTTGTCATTTTTCGGATCCACGAGTTCCTCTTCTTATCTCTCCTGGTTACACCAAGCATGCACCTCTCCATGCTTCTTTGAGTTGTCTGCAGCCTTTGTATGTCTCTTTTAGTTAAGGTCCACGTCTCCGCACCATACGTAAGCACTGGAAGGATACATTGATCAAACACTTTTCTTTTAAGACATAATGGCATATTGCTCTTGAAAATTATGCTGTTTCTTCCAAAAGCTCTCCAGGCAAGTTTTGTACGCCGATTAATTTCTTCATCAATGTGACCCTCACTTGATATCTGCTGTCCAAGATAAACGTACGTGTCTGTTATCTCCAGCTTTTCTCCATCAATCGATAAATCTTCATTTCTTGTAAAAGCATTGAACATCACTTTTGTCTTCTGAAAGTTCATTTTTAATCCCACTTCTTTACTCTTGTCAGCAAGTTCCTGGATCATACTCTGCAGCTCTGATGGGGTAGTTTCAAAAATGACTACGTCATCAGCAAAACGAAGGTGGGTTAGATAATCTCCATTAATCTTTATCCCCTTGTTTTCCCAGCTCAGTGACTGAAAAACACCCTCCAATGTGGCATTAAAGAGCTTCGGAGATATGGTGTCACCTTGTCTCACTCCCCTTTCCAATTTTTACGTGTGTTGTATTTTCAAACAGCCTAATCTTTGCACTTGCATTTTCATAGATGTTATTAATAATATTAATGTATGCATCTTCAATACCGCAGGTTTTCAGAGCCATTGTAACTGCTGATGGTTTCACCGAATCAAAGGCTTTTTCATAATCGATAAAAGCCATGCACAATGGAAGTTCATATTCCCTCGCTCTTTCAATTAGTTCTCTCAGCACGTGGATATGATCTATTGTGCTGTAGCCACTCCTGAATCCAGCTTGTTCTCTCGGTTGAGCCATGTCCAGTGTTACCTTCAAGCGGTGTGAAAGAACTTTAGTGAAGATTTTATAAACTACTGATAGGAGGCTGATAGGTCTGTAGTTTCCGAGATCCTCAATGTCACCTTTCTTATGTAGCAGGATCATTGTAGCGGTGTTCCAATCCTCAGGAATCTTTCCTTCATTAAGGCATCGAGTGAAAATTTGGGCGAGTACTGTTTCGATTTCTCCACTTGCTTCTTGTATGATGTCTACAGTAATTCCATCTTCTCCTGGAGCTTTTCCTCGCTTCATGTTCTTGATTGTATGTGCAACTTCTGCTGGAAGGACTGGAGGAACTCTGGTACTGGTATCTTTCATGATGTCTGGAGTGCATATATCATCCCTTTCATATAATTTGGAGTAGAAATCTTTCACTCTTGTCAAAATTTCGCCTCTATTTCTTGTTACAGAACCATCTTCTTTTCTCAGTGCCATAATCTGTTTTCTTCCCTTACTGAGATGTCCCTTTGCTATCTTTAGGCTTTGGTTGTTTTCAATTGCTTTCCTCACTAGTTCACAGTTGAATTTCCTTACGTCTTCAGTGATACTTTTTCTTACTGTCTTGCATAGCTCTATATATTCCACTTTGGAAGTCACATCTTCTTTAGTTGTCCTCATCTCTCTTCTTTTTTGCATCAACATTTTGGTTTTTCCTGATAATTTGTTCACATGCAACTTGTTCTTAGACCCAGCTAATTTTGTTGCTGTTTCCATAAGAGCTTTGGTTACTTTTCTGTTAACTTCAGAGATGTCCACTTCTTCCGATGTTAGGCCTTCTAAAGCAGAGAACCTGTTCTTCAGTTCTAACTTGAAGGTATTATGGTGTTTTTTAAGGTTGGTTATGTCAATAGATTTTGTTTGTCCTATGAGCTTGCCACGTTCAAGTTTAGTGTTCAGGTGCATCTTACATCTCACCAATCTATGGTCACTACCTGTGTTGAACTTGTTTAGCACACTGCAGTCTTCTATGACGAATTTTTTGTTACACATAATAAAATCAATTTCACTTGTCGTCCCATTTGGATGTCTCCATGTCCATTTCCTGTGTGGCTTTTTCTTGAAGAAGGAGTTCAAGATGAAAAACCCTTCTGCCTCTGCAAACTCAACGAGAGTATTTCCACGCTGGTTTCTGTTGCCATGACCGAATTTACCTACCGAAGTTTCATTCTGTTGCCGTTGCCCTATTTTTGCATTGAAATCTCCCATAATTATTTTCAAGTGCTGCTTACCTTTATTATTTAGATGACAAATTTCCTCATAAAATTCTTCAATTTCTTCTTCAGGATGACTTGTGGTGGGTGCATAAGTTTGAATAATCTGAGCCTGGTATCTTTTCGAGAGTTGGATAACAAGTCGTGCAGCTCTGTCAGAGGAACTTTCAACTTCTACAACTTTATCCTTCAGTTTCTTGTTTATTATAAATCCAACACCACTAGTTCTGCCAGTATCTGTCCCACGATAGTAGAAGAGATGTCCACTTTTCAGTTCGATGAGATCTTCTCCTTTTCTCCTTACCTCACTTAGCCCCACGATGTCCCACTTGATCCTTTGTAGTTCCTCTTCCAATTCAAGAAGCCTTGAATCAGAAGATAGGGAGCGTCCATTGTAAGTAGCCAAGGTCAGCTTCAGATGGCAGCCTAGTCCGGTCCTCCGGGGATTCTTAGCACCCTCTGCCTTCATGTCGCACTGGCCGCTGCCTTGGCCAGGTACATTCCAGCTGCCGGAGACTGAGGGCCAAGATTTAAGTTGTGGAATCATTTTGGAGGGGTTTGGCCATAACTCACCACGCTGGCCAAGCGGGTTGGTGAGTGTGGGATAGCATTTCCTCTGATCCCGATGGTATAGTTATACCGCTATGGGCGGTCGTCAGAGCCCCTTTAGTGGGAACAGGATGCACCACGAGAAGGCGGGGTTGACATTTGTCAAGGGATGTAAGGTCCCTTGACAAATGTCAAGGGACCTTACATCCCCTGGGATGTAAGGTCAGGTGATATACTTGGATGTAAGGTCTGATATACTGGGATGTAATGTAAGGTCAGGTGATGCGTAACATCACAGCCTCTCCTTGACAAATATATATATATATATATATATATATATATATATATATATATATATATATATATATATATATATATATATATATATATATACCATCATCATCATCGTCAACCATTATATATCCACTGCTATGTGAAGCTCTCCCCAAGTTTCCTCCACAACGGTCTGTCTTGTGTCAGTCTCCTCCATGTCACTCCCGCATACTTTCGAATTTCATTAACCCATCTCCCATGTGGTCTTCTTCTGGGTCTTTTCCTGTCCCTTGGAATCCAATCTAAAATTTCGGCTGTCCATCGATGGTCTGTCCTTCTGGCATTATGTCCAGCCCATTGCTCGTTCGTGATAGACGTAGTGTTGGTGGCTCCAATATTCTATGCGTTTTAGTGTGGAATACCTTGTCCCTCACTCACCTGTTGCGTGGCCCGGCTGTCTAAAGGTACTGTGTACGTTTTGAGCTACTTTTCTAGAGTTATCATCCTCATATTAGTTCATATTCATCCGTTTTCTTATCGTTTGCTCGTTTGTTTACGTTTGGAAGCTGCCAACATGGTGGCTTCCGGTATTTAGTTATCATCTATGGGCGTGGCAGATGCACGTCACGTCACACTTCCCACGTCCATGGAAGTTAACATACTCTCGTCCTCAGATGTGTCTGCTCAGTTGCCTTCATAGTTTTCTAGTACTCCTGCACCGGTGCCTTCACTGGACTTGGCTGCGCTTTCTTCTTCAGCTCCTGCATCTGTCTCGGTGCCCTCCCTGGGAGCTACTGATTCTACTGCCTTGCCTTCGGCCTGTGCTTCTCTTCCCTCACAGCCTTCTGTGCCTCCGGATCCGAACAGACTTCTCTTCCGAGGATGTCATTTGCCTCTAAAGTGCAACGAGGCGCTACTTCTACGTCCGCTTTCTCTCAACCAGATGGTCTTTTGCAAGCAACACCTATTATTCAGGTATCCAACCACAAGGTGAAGGTAACGATTGATGACAATTCGCAGATTGACCGTGAGTTCCATAACCTCCTGGATAGAGGTGTGCTCTTTCATGCTTTACCAAATACTCCATTGCCACTCTACATGGAAGCCCTCTCTGTACATGTGTCGTCTGCGTCCATTGCAGGAATTTCCCGTACTCCTCGGGGTATTTCAGTACAGTTCAATCACAAGGAGGATGCTGACTTTTTTCTAGCTAACGGACTTTCGATTAGGACAAACCATCTCATCCCGTCGCCTCTTTCCAAGAGACCGGTGAACATCACATTCTATCCTGTTCCACAGGAAGTGCCGGATACTGCACTTCCTCTCCTTGTCAGTCATGTTTGTAAAATTGTTGGCAAGGTCCGTCGCCTTTCTGACGCTCCCCGCGGAACTCGATTTGCACATGTTACAGGACCTCGCCGTCAGTTATTGGTCGTCTTTCCCACCGAGAAAGCCTTGGCGGATTGCCCTACAGAAGCTACTGTTGAAATTGGCGCACGAACGTACAGTTTCAAGATTTTCCCTGCTCACTATTGTACACACTGTTTAACACAGAACCACACCACTGCCTCCTGTGACCACGTTCGACGTGGACGTTCATAAAGTTCGCATCCCACTGCTGACCACATTGGTCTTTCTACTATCCCCACTACCGGTAGTTTGCCTGACGCGAATTCTTCGTTTCTCCGTCAGACGAACATTTCCGTCACGGACAATGCTGCCTTTCCTCCTCTCCCGACCCGTACGATTGTGCATCCACCAGAGTTGTCTTCGACTACAGATGTGTCTACAGCGGAGTGTTCCGATCCGGGTGTGTTGAGTGGTGGTTTGGCGGATCGGCCGTCTGGCTCTTCTCCTAGCCTCTCGGATATCGGATCTCCATTTACAACCTTGTCTACCATACCCTTGTTGCAACATCTTCCTGAAGCCTCGGCTGTTGTACCAGTCTCCACTAAGGCAGCTCAGCTACGTACTGCTTCTTCGGCGACGTTCGTTTCCTCGTCTCCTGACTTGGGAGGTGAGCCTGATCCACTCATGGATACATTCGCATCAGCTACTTCTTCGAAGCGGATTGTAACTTAAACAGGCGCTGTAAAACAGAAAAAGTTAAAACAACTTTCTGTGCCACATTCTGAGGATTCATCTTGTATTCCCGAGGTTTCCGGTTCCGGTGTTTCTCCACCTGATGTTTCTTCAAACAGTATGCTTCTCCGCTCAGGTCCTGTCAATCCTCTCCCTGATGCTGAGGGTCTACAGGCAGTTGATACGTTTCCTCCAGTTCCTGGCCCACTGTCCAGACAGCAACTTTTACGTCTTTTTCAACCTGCACGTACGATTGTTGGTTCTGAAGAATTCCTTCACTCACCTGATCTGGACCTGTATGCAGCGGTAACGCAATTCGAAGCTTATGTGTCACTTTTTAAATCTCTGTGTGCCACCGATCCTCGGTATCAGCCTTTTTTGAGACGTTACACGCGCCGTCTCGCCTCCTTGAAGGAGCTCGTTGAGAAGCATACATGTGATACCTTCTATCCTTTTACCGATGACCTTTAGCTCTCTTCCTCACACCGATTACTTTTTGTTCTCTCAATGCTAGAGGATTTGCGAACCCGTTCGTAGATTCCCTGGTTTTGCAGACTTAGAGCATGTTGATTCTGATGTTTTCCATGTGTGTTTTTACTGTGATTCACAAGTCTAGTATTGTAATTTTGCTTTATTTGTGTGTTTGGCTGTGTTTCACAAGTAATGGATTTTAAATTTGCGATAATTGCGTGTTTTTGCTGTGTTTTCACAACTAATCGGTCTCGTTACTTGTGTGATTTCCTCATTATCTCTTCATTATCTGATCTGTTGTTTCCTGAATTTGTGCCTGTTTTTAAATTACCTATAATTGTGAGTGTTTGCTGTGTCAGTGCTTTCCTCTATCGCTGATTATTATAGTGGTACGTTTGTTACCTTTGTTATTTTTATATAGTTGCTGAGGTACTCCATGTTGTTTTGCTCTCTAACCACAATTCAGTTCCGTTTGGTTGATGTATGATAGCATAGTACATTTCATGCATTTGTGCACATGTGTTATAGTGTTTGACATGCCGTTCGGTCTTTCATTGTTCGTGTGCATATTCATTTCCTTTCTGTGTAACGTTGTGCTGCATCGTGGATATACTTACTTTCCGCACTGTTGTTTTCTGTACTTCAGCTTTTAATGAATCTCCTATGTCTGTATTTCGGTATAGCAATAAACTGGGTACCACTATGGTACCCACAGTTACCAATACCAATACCATTGCCATTTCAGGGATTTAACTCTGATCATGATGTCTTCCACTCTTGTCATTTTTCGGATCCACGAGTTCCTCTTCTTATCTCTCCTGGTTACACCAAGCATGCACCTCTACATGCTTTTTTGAGTTGTCTGCAGCCTTTGTATGTCTCTTTTAGTTAAGGTCCACGTCTCTGCACCATACGTAAGCACTGGAAGGATGCATTGATCAAACACTTTTCTTTTAAGACATAATGGCATATTGCTCTTGAAAATTATGCTGTTTCTTCCAAAAGCTCTCCAGGCAAGTTTTGTACGCCGATTAATTTTTTCATCAATGTGACCCTCACTTGATATCTGCTGTCCAAGATAAACGTACATGTCTGTTATCTCTAGCTTTTCTCCATCAATCGATAAATCTTCATTTCTTGTAAAAGCATTGTGCATCACTTTTGTCTTCTGAAAGTTTATGTATATATATATACACACAGTCAAGTCACATTATTGTGACCACCTCCTACTTTTGAAGCCAATAGCGCGTAGCCAATGAAAGAAGGCACTTGTTGTGAGCTGGCATGTAGAGTATATAAGGTGTGCTGTAGGCTATCTGAAAACATATCATTCGTTGCTGTCATGGATAAAAGGAGCGAATTATCAGATTTGCGCAAAAGGGATGATTATCGGCTTTCGGGCCAAAGGTGGCAGTATTTCTGAAACACTGCAGTTTGTGAACTGTTCGCGTGCTGCTGTGGTTAAAGTGTATCGTGATTGGAGAAATGGCTATAATGAATATAACGCTTCTTCTAATGCTTGTTGTTTGTTAATTATATCATGAATAAACTTTCCTGCTAGTAGTGTAGTAATAATAATGAACAAGCTTTTAACTGCTAGTAATGTTGTAGTAGTAATTAAGATGAATAAAGTCTTATGCTGGTTGTTAATAATAATCAACTAATGAAATAAACCTACCGCCAGACAGAGATCTGACAAAACTATGAACTGAGAAAGACGTACTTACGATGACAATCTTTTATTTGGTAAACTTCTGGCTCTCACATAAACGAAGATCTCTTTATACAACAACAGCTTTCTGACACATAAACCACAGCTCACTTCGTACAACAACAGCTCACTCTAGGCACATCAACAAAAAGCTCTCTCCATAAACAAACGCTCTCCCTACGTATCGTTGAACGCGCCTATTTATACTGGCTACCACCACGTCATGACTTACACTCATTGTCAGATCTCATTCAGCGGGTGAAATAACACTCGTTCAGTAAGAAGATAATTTACATAGTAAAATAAAATAACCAGATATAGTAAAAATCAAAAGGAAAGTGAATCTAGAGTATACGTTACATCATCTCCCCTTAATTTTTTTTTCCCGAAAAACCTATCAATTTTGTAGTGTAAGTCTTACACTTCGTTGATTGACGTTTATCGACCTCTTTTTTTGTTTTGTTGTTTGGTGGCAGCAGTATGTACAATCTCAAACTTGGCACGACAAAATCAAGAAATCTGTATTCGTCTGTGAAACACTTTGTATACTTGAACAAAACAAACCTGCATCGGCAAACCTTCCTTTTATTCTGCCTAGCAGGAATCACTTTTTTAATTTCAAATGACGTTCTCATTGTTCGTTGAATACACACCAACTGTATCAGCAGCGAAGATTGCCTGGAGCTGCCTAACAGTAACAATTTTATTATTTTACCCCTAAGCATATAGATATATAAAAAAAAATTTGGATTAGTAGATGGACATAGAAGAAATATATAAAAAAAACACATATATACACAAAAAAGAATGCATAGGCCCACACGAAAAAAAGAAATTCTGACACGCCAACTGGTCGTGCAGGAAAAACAACAAACGGAGAGAAGAACCTGTCCACGAGAACTTACTTATCTCGAGGACGCATAAAAAACTCTAGTACGATAACGTTTTCCAGGCCTAATCGGACTGGTAAATTCAGGTGGCGTTGAGCGTTTCAAGGATTTGAATGGATCTGGAACATCTGTATTCTGTCGGTCAAGAAATCCCTGCGCCTGACAGGAACGGTCAGGAACGGCTGAAATCCGTCGGTCAGGAACGGCTGAAGTCTGTCGGTCCGGAAATCCCTGCGGCTGATAGGAACGGTCAGGAACGGCTGACGTCCGTCGATCAGGAACGGCTGAAGTCTGTAGGTCAGGAAATCCCTGCGGCTGACAGGAACGGTCAGGAACGGCTGAAGTTCGTCGATCAGGAACGGCCGAAGTCTGGCGGTCCGGAAATCCCTGCGGCTGACAGGAACGGTCAGGAACGGCTGAAGTTCGTCGATCAGGAACGGCCGAAGTCTGGCGGTCCGGAAATCCCTGCGGCTGACAGAAACGGGCTCCCCCAGGCTTTTGATATGTAGTCCCTTTGTGCTGGGGCCCGTGGTGTCCTTCCAGCATTCTTTTGGACGGACGTGGCTCCGGCCACATCGTTTGTTTTCGCTTTCGCCCTCGTGGCATGAGAGTAGAAGCAGGTATCGGCCCTATTTGCCCTGAGCGTAGGTTCCAGGGGCCAAACCCGGGCGGATGCAAAGATCTCTGCCTTCGTCGCTGCTGCGGCGAAGCAGATTGGGGAGACAAGTTACGTTTTCGCCCAGCTTTTGGTGTTACTGGACGGTTTGTAATTGGTGTCTGACGTTTAGGAATAGTTAAACTATTGTCCATAACTGATAAATCCGAAATATATGAAGCCTCTGAGTAGCTGCTGTAATTTAGTGGTCGTGCAGGGCGATGTTTATTTCTGCCTATAGGAATACTCTCTGACGAGGTATTCAAGGAAGTAGGAGCTTGTGTTGGTGCAGAGTTATCAGGAAACGGTGCAGCAATAGTCTTGGCAATGGTTGGAGGGAAAGGAACGATACTAGTATTTGAAGAACTTGATTCAAGCCTTCGTCTCATGGGAGAATCAGGTTGCGCGTTTGGAAGCCCGCATTGAAGAGGGGAGGGTGAAGAAAAAATCACTGGAGATTCTTCAAAAATATTTGTCGGTTCGTCCAAAATTTCTGGAAGTTGATCGTGAGATATAGACTCTTGAGTCTGTGGAACAGAAGGTTGAGTAGGGTTGATTATAAAATCGATATTTCGTTCATGATACTTGCGACACTGAGCAACGTGTACGTATTGAAATTGATTGTCAGGTTTTTCAAGAACAATGTTATTTTCAAACACATTTGCCACCCGATATGGACCTTCGTAGCTGGGTGCAAATTTCTTCACTAAAGTATGAGAAACAGAAGACTGGAAGTGCGTTTCCACGAGAGTGAGATCTCCAACGACAAGATCTGGTTTCCTACGCCTAGTATTATAGTATCTTGCTTGAGCCGCTTGTGCTCCTAGCATTGCAACACGAGCTTTTTCTGCCATGATTCGTACTTATTGCGGAGTTGGTCGCTGGTTTAGTTCGTCGATAATCCCCGTTAAATTTTCAAAAGGGGTTTTAATTTTGCGACCCAGAAAAAGTTCTGCAGGAGTAATTTTAGTAGATTCGTGAACAGACGAGCGGAGGGCGAACGAAAAAAGCTCAAGATGGTCATCCCATCGCTTGTGATCATCCATGACAAATGTAGCAATCATTTTCACTAGCGTGAGGTTTACTCGTTCCGCAGGATTACTCTGTGGATGATATGGGGAAATGAATTTATGCTTAATGTGTAGTCTCGCACACATTCTTTCAAAAATGTCAGAAATAAATTGGGGACCATTATCCGAAACTACTTTATTAGGTGCACCATATCTAGAGAATACTTCATTAATTAATACATTACAAATAACTTCTGCCGTAGCGGCTTTAATGGGAAAAACTTCAACCCATTTAGAAAAATGATCAGTTAATACTAAAACGTAACGAGCTTTGTTTTTAACAGATAAAGGATAAGGTCCCAATAAATCTATTGAAATAATGTCAAAAACATGAGAACTTGAACTAGATTTCAAGTGACCGGCCGGTCTTACATTACGGTAATTATTAATCTGACACAAGTGACATGATTGAACGTATGCGAGCACACTTTGGTACATGCCAGGCCAATAGGCAACATCCCGCAATTTACAACGGGTCTTGCGAATACCTAAATGGCCTGCAAGAGGTTTGTCATGAAATTCGTTTAAAAGGGCCATTCTAAGGGTTCGCGGAATACATGGGCGAAACTCTGCCCTAGTAGTCCTAGATTTTGTATAGGAAAGAAGACCCTCTATAACTTCAAAATGTTGTGACCTTCCAGCCAGAGAAGGATCACTTTGTAGGGGCGAACCCGCAAGCAAAAAATTATAGATATCCCCAAAATCTGGATCATTTATTAATTCTGCCATTATCTGCTCTCTGGATGTTATATCAGCTATTAGAAGTAAAGGCTGACATCCAGGAGTAGTTCCTGTGGGAACCCCACTAATCGGAACGCGAGACAATGCGTCCGGTAATTGATTCTTATGACCTGGCTGATACGAAATTTTGATATTGCTCTCTTGTAACTTCAGAGCCCACTTCATAAGTCTTTGAGGTAGGTGCTTAGCAGAATTCAAATACTGAAGGGCAGAATGATCCGTAATTATGTTAACTGCCAATTCGTTAAGATAACATTGAAATTTGTCAAGAGCATACACAACAGCAAGACATTCACGTTCCGTAGCTGAATAATTGCGTTCAGCTGTGGCTAAAGTACGAGACGCAAAAGCTATTGGATGCCCAGCTCTTGACAAAACGCAACCAAGACCAACTCCGGATGCGTCAGTATAAATATCAAATTCCTTAGTGTGATCCGGGAAAGCCAACACAGGAGACTGAGTCAACGCAGACTTCAGTGTTTCAAACGCAGCGTTAGCCTCAGGTGTCCAAACAAACTTCTTGTATTTACGTTTCAAAGCATACAATGGCTCACAGATTGTAGCATAAGCGGGGACGAACTGCTGATACCATCCGGTCATTCCCAGAAAGCGTGATAGTTCTTTTGCTGTTTTAGGCCGAGGAAAGTCAACAATAGGCCTAATTTTTCCATTATCCGTAAATAAGCCGTGGGGAGTGATTTCCAACCCCAGATATACAATCTCGTCTCTCGCTATCTGGCATTTACTAGGTTTTAACGTCAAGCCAGCATTGTATATGAGTTGGAACACCTGTTTGAGCAGAGAAAGGTGCTCGTCAAAAGTTTCAGATGTAATAATAATGTCATCCAAATATACATGCACATGGGGACCCAGAACAGGTCTGAGAACCGTATCCATAAGCTTTTGAAAAGTAGCAGGTGCAGAAGCTAATCCAAAGGGCATACGCAAGTATTCATAAGCCCCAAAAGGAGTCACAAAGCCTGTTTTATTGACAGAGTCCGGATGTACCGCCACCTGCCAATATCCACTCGCCAAATTCAAGGTTGACATCCATTTAGTTGATGACAGGTCATGCAAAATATGCGACATGACAGGTAGTGGATAATTGATCGTTTTTGTGACTTGGTTGAGCTTGCGGAAATCTGTCACGAAACGAAATTCATTGGGTTGTTTCTTTGGAACCAAAAAGGCAGGAGCAGACCAGGCGCTGGTTGATTCCCTTATTATGCCCTGTTTAATCATTTCAGAAATTTGACGTTGCATTTCCTGTTTCTTATGTGGAGCACAAGGGTAAGGTTTCGTCGCTATCGGTTTCGAACCCTCAGTGTCAATGACATGATAAACCACCTGTGTGAAACCAGGTTGATCAGAAAATAAACCAGGGCTTTCCTGCAAAAGGAGAGAAAGCTGTTTTCGTTGCCTCTCATTCAATTGGTTACTCAATAACAAACTCGTTATATCTATAGGAACCGTAGGAATCATTTCGACAGGTTTCGGAAAGGAAATCACATGTTGTACGAAATTCAGAGTTATTTGAAACGTATGAATAAAGTCCATTCCCATTAGACATTTAACAGGTAGTTCGTCTATAAGCAGGAAAGAATGCGTAAAACGAGCCTTTCCCAGCCCTAGAGATAATGTGACAGTTCCTGTGATACTGAAGATTTCGTTATTTGCACCTCGCAAATACTGCGTCGCAGGCTGAACGAGTATTGCAGGAAAATTGTCAGTGCAAAACTTCGTATTTACTGCTGATATTTCAGAACCAGTGTCGAACTTTGTCTCGACAATAATATCTTCAATTGTCAAGAATACATCAGGCAACTGAGGAGTTTGGACAGTCACTAATACTGTTTTAGGGTCAGAATGCTTTGTATCAGGAAGCAGGACCGACCCTTGGTCTACTTCCTTTGGAAGTTTAAAGGATTCCTGGTGGGATTATCATGCGGTCTGAAACCTCGACCCTGCCGGGTATCGGGAAAATTTTCACGATGAGGAAAACTGCGTGAAACCTGCGTCGGGAACTCCGCGTGTCTGTTGACATTGTCATATCTATTACTTCTTCCCTCAGCACGGGCAGAAAAATCATCATTGCCCTGAGCATGAAAACGTTCCGAATGCTGCGGATTGGAACGGGGTCGAGCATACTGTGCATTTGTACGATATCCCGAAGATTGTTCAGAAACTCGCGGTTGGTTTGCCACTCTTCTGTGTGGTGGAACGTATGAAGCTTGGGTGTGCACTTGTGTATGCTCGCGCTGAAAGTTATTATGCCTATTATGCCGCTGAGGGTTTTCGTAATAAGCCTCGCGGGGTGCCCGAGCATGGTGAGTTGAACCATGTTTGCTGTGTCGCTCTTCATACGTTCGTATGAGGCGAAGGCATTCATGAATTGTAGCAGGGTGTCGAACCTCAAGAAAATCTTGTAAAAATGGGTCGAGCTGTTGCAATAGGGTATCCAACATGTCGACACGACTGGCATGTGGATCCCATAAGTTATATAAGCGTGTTGTTTCCAACGCAAATGCAACAGGACTATCGTTGGGTCCTTGCTGACGAGAAAAAAGTTGTTGTGCAAGGCTATCTCGACTGAGGCCGAAAGGAAAGACCTCCAAAAATTCTGCTCGGAAATTCTCATAATGAGAATCCGGGTTCAACACTCTCCACTGCCGATACCAGGTCTTAGCGGTATTTTTCAAGCAAGTGCCTGCGATTTGTACTTTGCAGTCTTGAGGAATATTATAGAGATCAAAATGATCTTCCAAATCTTCGAGGAATTTTAAGGATCCCTCCAACCCATTGAAATGAATTGTTCCTGCATGCGGCACGAAATGGGCAAGCATTCTGCTTCGCTGAGAGGATTGAACTCCCTCAGGTACGACCCGCGACTCAGAGTAATAGGAAGCTCGTGCATTACGAAATTGTGAAGAATGCCTGGGTACGTGTAGATCATTCATATCAAAGTGAGACCCACAGGCTTCTTGCAAATTGTCAAAAAAAACACCATCACCATCGAAACTTGCCTTAGGGTGAAAAATTGAAGTTGTCTCAGGTAAGGAAGACATGGGTAATAATTGTCAAGATCTCGTGTTCGAGAAAAGTTCGGGCGCCAATTATAATGAATATAACGCTTCTTCTAATGCTTGTTGCTTGTTAATTATATCATGAATAAACTTTCCTGCTAGTAGTGTAGTAATAATAATGAACAAGCTTTTTACGGCTAGTAATGTTGTAGTAGTAATTAAGATGAATAAAGTCTTATGCTGGTTGTTAATAATAATCAACTAATGAAATAAACCTAACCGCCACACAGAGATCTGACAAAACTATGAACTGAGAAAGACGTACTTACGATGACAATCTTTTATTTGGTAAACTTCTGGCTCTCACATAAACGAAGATCTCTTTATACAACAACAGCTTTCTGACACATAAACCACAGCTCACTTCGTACAACAACAGCTCACTCTACGCACATCAACAAAAAGCTCTCTCCATAAACAAACGCTCTCCCTACGTATCGTTGAACGCGCCTATTTATACTGGCTACCACCACGTCATGACTTACACTCATTGCCAGATCTCATTCAGCGGGTGAAATAACATCTCGTTTAGTAAGAAGATAATTTACATAGTAAAATAAAATAACCAGAGATAATAAAAATCAAAAGGAAAGTGAATCTAGAGTATACGTTACGTTGCACCGTTGCGAATAAGCGTGTGCAAACTGCGGACCACCACGTGCCATTGGTGTGAGAGGTGAGCGTCGTCTTCGAAGGTGCGTGAGGGCCGATCGACACTCTACAGTGGAGCAACTTTCTGGCCGAATGCACCAGGGGGCTACCAGAATTGTGTCTAAAACGACAGTTAAGCGAACCCTGCTGCGTATGGGGCTCCGATGCAGACGGATGGTCACTGCATCTATGCTAACGAAGGTGCATCGGCAGAAAAGGCTTTCATTTGTACGGCAGTATCGGAATTGGACCTTCACTGATTGGCAAAGGATTGCCTTCTCCAATGAGTCACGTTTTCTGCTTCATCGAGCGGATGGACATTGGCGTATGAGGCGAGAAACATCGGAGAATAAACACTCTCCAGCCATTGCTAGAAGAATACAAGCTGGTGGGGGCAGCGTTATGGTCTCGAGAATGTTTTCGTGGCATTCTCTGAGTCCACTCATACCTGTGGAAGGCACTATGGATCGAAATCGTTATGAATTCATCCTTGCAGACCAGGTACACCCATACATGCTGATTGTCTTCCCTGGAGCTGATGGAATCTTCTAGCACGACAATGCGACGTGTCACACAGCTAGAAATGTCCGAGAATGATTCGAAGAGCACCATGAAGTCTTCAAAGTACTTCCCTGGCCCCCTAATTCCCCAGACTTAAACCCAGTTGAGCATCTGGGGGACCACCTCGATCATGTTGTTTGCTCTATTGATCCTTCATCACGCACCCACCAGCAGCTGCCAGATGTATTGATCAGATGACTGTCAGATGCATATATATAGGCTGTCCCAAAAGGTTGTAGACAAATTTTAGGGGTAGGTCCGCCAGACAACTACGAACCAATTTTACATAGGAAGTGACGGTCGCAAACGCGACCGACGACTGTTAGAGGGCGTTGTTCGCTAGCGCGTAGGGGAGCGCGAAGCATTATCATTTGAGGCGATTACATTGGAGAGGAAGGATGCAGCGTTACAGTAATAGGGAGATGGAGGATATGCATTACGCATACGGCGCCGCGAACGGCAACGGGCGAGCCGAGCAGCGCATGTACCGAGAGAGGTTTCCAAACCGACGCCTGCCTTATCATCAAATATCTCGACGTGTGCACCAACGATTGTGAGACCGAAGCCTTCGAAAGAAACAGCCACTGTGGTCGGGAACGTGGTACGCGCACACCTGCCACACAGGAAGCTGTCCTAGGTGAAATTCAGCAGAACCCACGTACAAGTATCAGAGCAATCACGCACGACCTGGCTGTACCTCGCTCCAGGGTTATGCGCACATTGCACCAGGAGACACTACACGCGTACCACATCCAAAGAGTGCAGACATTGGGTGCAGGCGATTACCCCCATCGTGTTGCGTTCGGACATTGGTATTTGTACTAATTTGTCATAGAGCCTGACTTTCCTTCGTGGATTCTTTTCACCGATGAAGCAACACTTTCAGGGGACGGTGTACTGAACCACCATAACATGCATTTGTGGGCGCACAAAAACCCTAGGAGTACACGTCCGTATGGGGCGCAATCCCGCTTCACCATCAACGTTTGGGCTGGGGTTGTCGGTGACTGTTTGATTGGTACCTACCTACTCCCCTCACGCCTAGCCGGGGCGACCTATCGCATCTTTTTGGAAGAGGTCTTACCGCAATTGCTGGGGGATGTTCCTCTCGTTGTACGGACACACATCTGATTTCAGCATAACGGGGCGCCCGCACATTTCATCCAGAATGTGCGGCACTACCTGAATACCACCTACCCTTATCGCTGGATTGGCAGAGGCAGACCCGTCACATGGCCAACACGATTCCCTGACCTTACACCCCCGGACTTCTTCCTGTGGGGATACATGAAGTCTGTGGTGTACGAAACACTCGTAGATACCTCGTCGCCAGGGTCGTTGAGGCGGCGGAACGTGTCCGTGGCAGACATTCCCTATTTGAACGTATTCGATAACTGTCGCCAATGTGAAGCCTACATTGTGGGGGATGGCAGGAATTTTGAACATCTGTTGTAATGTATCTTGGTTTGTTCCAGATGTGCATCGCATTGTGTTGTGTGTTAAAAACCAATGTTTAACTCCTTTCTTTGTGTGACTCTCACTTCCTATATAAAATTGTTTCGTAGTTGTCAGGCGGACCTACCCCTAAAGTTTGTCTACGACCTTATTGGCCTTTTGGGACATCCTGTATATACATGCTGCTTTATGGCTCCACATACTTGTGAACACCTTCCAGATCCTTATTCAGTCACTCCCATCCCGTCTAGATGCTGTATGGGCTGCACATGGTGGTTACACTGGATATTAGCTGGTGGTCACAATAACGTGACTCGACCGTGTGTGTGTGTGTACATGCACACACACATTAGACAAAACATTAGAAATAGGGGTGGTAGGCAATTGACATGGGCATCTCCCGCGCAGAGAGGAACAAACCCGAACCAAACGCAGACGATGAATAGACGGGCACCAGGGTTTCCCAACAGTGTATCGCAACCGGCGAACATGGGCAAACATGGTGATCTGAACGTCTTTGATCGTGGACGCATTGTCGGCACAGGACAGATGGATCATTCTATTTCCCAAGTAGTAGGCACTCTAGGGTTCCTGAGGGCAACCGTATCAGGGGTGAACCGTGAGTATACCATCGACAGACATACCAGCGCCCAGAGAGCAAGCGGTGACTGACCACATGCCATTGATTACTGGGGTCGTTGTAAGTTATACAGTCTTGTGCAGACTGACCGCTTGCAACAGCGGCACAATCTACATGCAGGTTTAATATCGGAGACCCAAGCAGCGTCAGGGAGCGAACGGTAGGGCGTAAGCTGCATAACCTGGAATACGGGAGCCATTGCCCTACTTGGGCGCTACTGGTGACTGCTCGTCATCGGAAATTACGCCTCGCTTGATGTCTGAAACATCAAAACTAGACCTGTGAAGAGTGGCACCGCGTCGTATGGTCAGATGAATCCAGTACCGAGCTGATGGGAGGGTGTGGGTGTGGCGTCGACAGGACGAGGCCATGGCCCCGTCGTGCCAGGCCAGTGCTGGTTAAGGCGTTGATGGAACTGTGATAGTTTGGGGAGCCTACTCCTGGGACACATTAGAAAAGAACTCTCACACATATATTTAGTGTATATCTGGGCATTTTAAAATTATTCATTCATCAGACTCTGAATTGAGCTCTTCCTGGTTAGTTTCTTTATCCCAAAATTTGTTAAATCATTATGATTTTTACCTTCCATTCTTTGAATTCTATAATCGGTATATCATCATCATCGTCAATCATTTTCAATTCATTGCTGGATGAAGATATCTTCCCAAGTTTCTTCCACAACGTTCTGAGCCAGTCCCCACCATGCTACTCCGCATGCTTTCGAATTTCATCCTCCCATCTCCCCACGTGGATTTCATCCACCCATCTGCCCACGTGGATTTCATCCACCCATCTCCCCACGTGGATTTCATCCACCCATCTCCCCACGTGGATTTCATCCACCCATCTCCCCACGATCAGATTCCAGTCAAAAATTTCGGTTGTCCATCGCTGGTTCGTTCTTTTGTCAATATGTCCAGCCCAGTGCCATTTCAAGGACTTTTCTCTGATCATGATGCCTTCCACTCTTGTCATTTTCTTTATCTACAAGTTCCTCTTCATATCGTTCCTTGTTACACTAAGCATGCATCTATCCATGCTTCTTTCCGTTGTCTGCAACCTTTGTATGCCTTTTTATTTAAGGTCCATGTCTCCTCTCCATATGTAAGCATTGGAAGGATGATTGATTAAACACTTTTCTTTTAAAGACATAATGACATATTGCTTTTGAAAATTGTGCTGTTTCTTCCAAAAGCTCTCCAACCAAGTTTTATTCGCCTATTAATTTCTTCCTCAATGTGACCCTCGCTTGATGCCTGCTGTCCAAGGTAAATGTAGGTATCGGTTATCTCCGGCTTTCCCCATCAATAGATAAATATTCATTTCTTGTAAAAGCATTGTGCATCAGTTTTGTATTCTGAGAGTTCATTTTTAATCTCACTTCTTTACTCATGTCAGCAAGTTCTTGGATAATACTCTGCAGGTCTGAAGGGACAGTTCCAAAAATGGCGCCATCAGCAAAGCGAAGGTGAGTTAAATAATCTCCATTTATCTTTATCAATTTGTTTTTCCCAGCTTAGTGATTGAAAGACATTTTGTAATGTGGCATTAACGAGTTTGGGAGATATGGTGTAGCTTTGTCTCACTCCCTTTCCAATTTTTATGGGTGCTGTATCCTCAAATAGCCAAACCTTTGCACTTGTATTTTCATAGATGTTATTAATAATGCTAACGTATGCATCTTCAATACATCAGGATTTCAAAGCCATTGTACTTGCTGATGTTTTCACGGAATCAAAGGCCTTTTCATAATCAATAAAAGCCATACACAATGGGAGTTCATATATCCTCGTTGTTTCAATTTGTTCTCTCAGTACATGGATATGATTTATAGTGCTGTAGCCACCCTTGAATCCAGCTTGTTCTCGCAGTTGAGCCATGTTCAGTGTTACCTTCAAGCGATGTGAAACAGTCTTAGTGAAGATTTTATAAACCATTGAAAGGAGGCTGGTGGGCCTGAAGTTCCTGAGATCCTCAATGTCACCTTTCTTATGTAGAAGGATCATTGTAGCATTGTTCCCATCCTCAGGAATGCTCCCTTTATTGAGACATCTAATGAAAATTTGGGTGAATCTAGTTTCAATTTCTCCACTTGCTTCTTGGATAATATCCATGGCAATTTCATCTTCTCCTGGAGCTCTTTCCCGTTTCGTGTTATTAATTGAGTGTGTCATTTCTGCTGGGAGAACCGGAGTAACTTTGGTACTGGTACCTTTAGTAATGTTTGGAGAAGATGCATCCTTTCTTTCATATAGTTTTGAGTAGAAATCTTTCACTCTTGTCAAAATTTCGCCTATATTTTTGTTACAGTACCATCTGAATTTCTCGGTGCCATAATCTGTTTGCTTCCCTTATAACGAAGTAAATTTCTCCGTCATTTTTGTACACGCCAGGATTCGAACGCGGATCCCCTCATTCCGGAATAAGTCACTCTACCAATTGAGCTACGCGGACGTTTTATTCTGATTCCTATCTGCCTTTATGTCGTGTGCGTCCTTCTGGCAGGTACGTCACATCTCCTGGTACGTTACATCATCTCCCCCTTATTTTTTTTTTTTCGAAGTGCTGGAGAAGGGATTCTCTTATTTTTCCTATCTCGCGGTGTGGTTTGCCACTCTTTTGTGTGGCGGAACGTATGAAGCTAGGGCGTGCACTTGTGTATGCTCGCGCTGAAAGTTATTAGGTTTATTATGCCGCTGAGGGTTTTCGTAATAAGCCTCGCTGGGTGCCCGAGCATGGTGAGTTGAACCATGTTTGCCATGTCGCTCTTCATACGTTCGTATGAGGCGAAGGAATTCATGAATTGTAGCAGGGTGTCGAACCTCAAGAAAATCTTGTAGAAATGGGTCGAGCTGCTGCAATAGGGTAACCAACATGTCGACATGACTGGCATGTGGATCCCATAAGTTATATAAGCGTGTTGTTTCCAACGCAAATGCAACAGGGCTATCGTTGGGTCCTTGCTGACGAGAAAAATATTGTTGTGCAAGGCTAGCTCGACTGAGGCCGAAAGGAAAGACCTCCAAAAATTCTGCTCGGAAATTCTCATAATGAGAATCCGGGTTCGACACTCTCCACTGCCGATACCAGGTCTTAGCGGTATCCTTCAAGCAAGTGCCTGCAATTTGTACTTTGCAGTCTTGAGGAATATTATAGAGATCAAAATGATCTTCCAAATCTTCGAGGAACTTTAAGGACCCCTCCAAACCATTGAAATTAATTGTTCCTGCATGCGGCAGGAAATGGGCAAGCATTCTGCTTCGTTGAGAGGATTGAACTCCCTCAGGTACGACCCGCGACTCAGAGTAATAGGAAGCTGGTGCATTACGAAATTGTGAAGAATGCCTGGGTACGTGTAGATTATTCATATCAAAGTGAGACCCACAGGCTTCTTGCATATTGTCAAAAAAAAAAAAAAAAACACCATCACCATCGAAACTTGCCTTAAGGTGAAAATTTTAAGTTGTCTCAGGTAAGGAAGACATGGGTAATAATTGTCAAGATCTCGTGTTCGAGAAAAGTTCGGGCGCCAATTATAATGAATATAACTTCTGCTACTGATTATACCATTACTAAGATGTCTCTTTGCTCTCTTCAGGTCTTGGTTGTTTTCAATTGCTTTTCTCACTAGTTCACAATTGGATTTCCTTACGTCTTCAGTGATACTTTTTCGTACTGTCTCGCGTAGCGCTTTATATTACACCTTCAAAGTTACATATTTATTTGTCTTCATTTCCCTTTTCTTTTGCATCATCATTTTAGTTTTCCCTGATATTTTCTTCAGATGCAACTTGTTCTTAGTATCACCTATTTTGTTGCTGTTTCCATAAGAGCCTTGGTTAGTTTTCTGTTAACTTCAGAAATGTTCACTTCTTCCGAAGCAGACAATCTGTTCTCCAGTCCCAATTTGAAGGTATTACGATGGTTTTTAAGGTTGGTCAGGTAAATGCATTTTGTTTGTTTTATGATCTTGCCACGTTCGAGTTTAGTGTTGAGGTGTATCTTATATCTAACCATTATATGGTCAGTCCCTGTGTTGTTCCTGTTCAGCACACCGCAGTCTTTAATGACAAATTTCTTGTTATCATCATCATCATCATTGTCAACCATTATCAATCCACTGCTGGACGAAGGTCTCCCCAAGTTTCCTCCACAACGGTCTGTCTTGTGCCAGTCTCCTCCATGTCACTCCCGCATATTTACGAATTTCATCCACCCATCTCCCATGTGGTCTTTTTCTGGGTCTTTTCCTGTCCCTTGGAATCCAATCTAAAATTTCGGATGTCCATCTATGGTCTGTCCTTCTGGCAGTATGTCCAGCCCATTGCCATTTCAGGGATTTAACTCTGATCATGATGTCTTCCACTCTTGTCATTCTTCTGATCCACGAGTTCCTCTTCTTATCTCTCCTGGTTATACCAAGCATGCACCTCTCCATGCTTCTTTGAGTTGTCTGCAGCCTTTGTATGTCTCTTTTAGTTAAGGTCCACGTCTCTGCACCATACGTAAGCACTGGAAGGATGCATTGATCAAACACTTTTCTTTTAAGACATAATGGCATATTGCTCTTGAAAATTATGCTGTTTCTTCCAAAAGCTCTCCAGGCAAGTTTTGTACGCCGATTAATTTCTTCATCAATGTGACCCTCACTTGATATCTGCTGTCCAAGATAAACATACGTATCTGTTATCTCCAGTTTTTCTCCATCAATCGATAAATCTTCATTTCTTGTAAAAGCATTGAACATCACTTTTGTCTTCTGAAAGTTCATTTTTAATCCCACTTCTTTACTCTTGTCAGCAAGTTCCTGGATCATACTCTGCAGCTCTGATGGGGTAGTTGCAAAAATGACTACATCATCAGCAAAACGAAGGTGGGTTAGATAATCTCCATTAATCTTTATCCCTTTGTTTTCCCAGTTCAGTGATTGAAAGACATTTTCCAATGTGGCATTAAAGAGCTTCGGAGATATGGTGTCACCTTGTCTCACTCCCTTTCCAATTTTTATGTGTGTTGTATTTTCAAACAGCCGAATCTTTGCACTTGCATTTTCATAGATGTTATTAATAATATTAATGTATGCATCTTCAATACCGCAGGATTTCAGAGCCGTGGTAACTGCTGATGGTTTCACCGAATCAAAGGCTTTTTCATAATCGATAAAAGCCATGCACAATGGAAGTTCATATTCCCTCGCTCTTTCAATTAGTTCTCTCAGTACGTGGATATGATCTATTGTGCTGTAGCCACTCCTGAATCCAGCTTGTTCTCTCGGTTGAGCCATGTCCAGTGTTACCTTCAAGCGGTGTGAAAGAACTTTAGTGAAGATTTTATAAACCACTGATAGGAGGCTGATAGGTCTGTAGTTCCTGAGATCCTCAATGTCACCTTTTTTATGTAGCAGGATCATTGTAGCATTGTTCCAATCCTCAGGAATCTTCCCTTCATTAAGGCATCGAGTGAAAATTTGGGCGAGTACTGTTTCAATTTCTCCACTTGCTTCTTGTATGATGTCTATAGTAATTCCATCTTCTCCTGGAGCTTTTCCCCGCTTCATGTTCTTGATTGCATGTGCAACTTCTGCTGGGATCTTGTTATACATAGTAAAATAAATTTCACTTGTCATCCCATTGGGATGCCTTCATGTCCATTTCCTATGTGTTTTATTTTCTTGAAAAAATGAGTTCACGATGAATAACCTTTCTGCCTCTGCAAACTCTATGTGAGTATTTCGACGCTGGTTTATTTTTCCGTGACCGAAGTTACCTACCGAAGTTTCATTTTGTTGTTGTTGCTCTGTTTTCACATTGAAATAACCCATAATGATCTTCAAGCGCTGCTTGCCTTTGCTAGTTAGATGCCGCATTTCCTCGTAGAAATCTTCAATTTGTTCTTCAGGATGTCTTATGGTGGGTGCGTAAGCTTGAATGATCCGAGCCCGGTATCTTTTTTGAGAGATGTCTAATGAGCCGCGCAGCTCTATCCGAGGAACGTTCAACTTGTAGAATATTGTTTTCAGTTTCTTGTTCATTATAAATCCAACATCACTAGTTCTGCCAGTGTCTGTCCCGCGATGGTAAAAGAGATGCCCACTTTTCAGTTCAATGATATCTTCTCCTTTTCTTATCTCACTTAGCCCAAAGATGTCCCACTTGATCCTTTGGAGTTCCTACTCTAATTCAAGGAGCCTTGAATCAGAAGAAAAAGACCGTCCATTGAACGTAGCCAAGGTCAGCATCAGATGACAGCCTAGTCCAGTCCTCCAGTTATTTTTAGCACTCTCGTCGTTTTTTTTTGCGCAGACTTTCTGCGTTATGTTTAGAAGTTTCTCAATTGTTGGGAAATATTTTTCTTACCTACCTTTCAGTTAAAGATGTGTAGTATCTTTTTGTGCACTCCCAAGACGGGTGAGTTCCATATTATTGTTATTTCTTTCATTTTGTGTTCTACCACGTTCGTCGACACAAACACACACAACCCTACGCCATTGATACTGGCGGCATATAAGGTGTGACTTCTGCAGCATGTGCAGATGTTCCACTAAAAGTTGAAGCATAGCTGGGAGTGTTACTTTTCGTGGCTGATGGAAGATGGGACTCTGTGTCCATTGCTTCTCCGGTGTTTTCGAGCGGGGACAAAAGAACAGGCAATAATGTGGTTTCATTGACCCGACGCCTCGTGGCTTCAGTATGAGCGAGCTGTTCAGCGTAGCTGGGAGAAACCTCTGACGTCGCTTATTGAAATAGAGAAGTCTGAAACGACGCAGCTGTTTCAGTGGGAGTAGTTTCTAAGGTGCCAGTGGATGCCGTCACTGGAATATTGGGCTTTCGGTGACAAGCTAAAATACGTTTTCCCACTCCTGAAGATCTCCTAAACTTCCCCACCCGGCTCAAATTAAGCGTGGGCTCTCGCTCCTATGACATATACATCGAGACGGATTTATTCTGTAATCACACCCCAGGCAACATGAAATAGTGAAATCTACACCTCTCCAACCCTCCTCCTCAAAAAACAATCGTCTGTTCACCAAACCTCAAACTCTGATTCTTCACCGATTGGATTTGCTAAAGAAACTACCCTGGATCGTGCTCCACACACTGAAATGGGTCGTTTAACAGCTCTCCCCATTCTCTTCGAAGAAGCTCCACAAAATTCACTTCAATCATCATCATTAGCTGATAAGCTGAAGACAGCCCCTTCTACTGGACTCACACATCAGGAAATGACAACCCCTATCTCGCCAAAGCTTAACTGCTGTTCGAGTGTTCAACTCACTTGCGAGGATCTGAACCTACTGATGCTTAACGTGGCAGAGCTGAACACGCCTTCTACTACAGCATTAAACATCATACAAGTTCAGCCAATTCCGGATATGGACGTTGCGCGTTTTTTGACTCCAACTTCGTGCACTTCATACCATGATTTCCTGACTCTAAAGGAGGGTGGTGAATCATGCGATAATGCTACACCTTACTCTGTTGACTTTCCCTCCATCTCGACTTCTCTGACAATAGTCTCATTGGACTCGACCGTCTCTCCTGTTTCATGCGAAGCTCAACACCTCTACCTGCTCAAGCGACGTCAAGTTCGCTGATGCCTCCGCCTTCCAAGTCAAGCGTCGCTGAACTTCTACGACGTTCCAGTTGACAAATCAGAATTCGCCGTTCTCGAAACGACCGAGAGTCACCTTCGAGCAATGGCTCTTCCTTTAACCCAAAGAAAACAAAGACTCGTATTGGAAGAGACTCAACGATGTTTGCACCCATCAAAAAAAAAAAAAAAATCCGTCGTTTCCAAGAAACTTATCTCAAACTCTATGAATCAAATTCTGATCCTCCTCTTCCAGATCTTAACATTCAATTGTAGGGGTTTTTCTGATCCCTTAGCCAATGCTTTAGTTCATGAAGACATTACTCATCGTGCCGCAGAAGTGCTCCTCCTTTAAGAAACTAACTGCTCTTCCGACTCTTCTTACTCTCGGTTGAGAGACTGGGAGTACACTTTCTATTACTCACATCGTACCTTCTCACGTGGTGGCATCGGAATACATCGGCGATTTCTACAAGTTCTCTCTTCAGTCACTATTCACAATACTTACCTAAACTACACTGACGGAAAGTGAAAAAAGAACACCAAGAAGGAGACGTCTGATACCAATGAAATTTATACAGCATAATAACGGAATACAGAGGATAACGTGATCAAACCATTATGGCAAAATACAGCTGTATTTGCTGGTAAACTGAAAAATAACATTTCCATGTAACATGGTTAGTACGAGGTTGAACCGCCATGAACTGCGTCACACTGTGCAATTCTGGCATGGAGTCTGTCGTACAGATGTTGGATGTAAGTTTGGGGTATTGAGTTCCAAGCATCCTCAACCTAGACGCATAAATCAGGGATGGTCGTGGCTAACCGTGGAGACCGGATAAGTCGTTGTTCCATAAACCCCACACGTGCTGAATGGGGGACAAATCCGGTGAACGTGCAGACCAAGGAAGCTGTCTCACAACCTGAAGTGCATGTTGCGTTGCACGTGCCGTGTGTGGACGTGCGTTATCTTGCTGGAAAACACCACGATGGACCGACCTTACAAATGGCACAACAACGGGCTGAATGATGTTGTTGATGTAGGAGGTGCTGTTTAACGTACCCGGTACAAACACTAGTTGTGTACGGGAGTGATAGCTGATCGCTCCCCACACCAGGAGACCAGGTGTAGGCTCTGTGTGTCGCTGGCGGATGCAAGAAGGGTGGAGACGCTCCCCTGTGCGTCTGCAAACACGCATACGGCCACCGGAGGTTCCCAAACAGAATCTGCTTTCATCGCCGAACACGACAGATCGCCATTGCGTTCTTCAGTGCAAACGTTGGCGACACCACTGCAGCCGTTCCTGACGGTGGGCTGGAGTCAGAGGTACACATGCCAGAGGCGCACGTGCACGTAGTCCTGCATCCAGTAGACGGTTGCGGATTGTTCGTACAGTCACCTCAGGTGCAACTGCAGCTCGGATTTGCGTCCCAGTGGATGTTCTGCTTGACAACGCCGCTCTTCTTATGCGTCGATCGGTCCACTCATCAGTCCGTCTGTGACTTCCGGTTCCACGTCTTCTCGTGTGGGAATGTTCCTCGGACCATCTACGCCACCATCGTACCACCACCGATACTTCCCGTCCAATTTGCTCCGCAATATGACGATACGACCACCCGGCCTCGCGGAGTCCGACTAGACGACCTCGCTGAAAGTCCGATAACTGCTGAAATCGTACACGTCTTCCATGTCCAGGCATTGCAGCTTCTTCAGGGTTTTCGCACGTGTCCGTACGCCGACGACTGATGACATTCACTTCGCCGTACTCTTTAAATACCACCGACGACAATTTGCATATTATGCCATGCTGTGGCGTAAGCGTTCACCGGTTGGTCCCGAAATTAACATCACACCTTCGTAAACTCGACCCCATTGACATATGCAAATTTTATGACCGTCTGCTAATTCCTTCTTGGTGTTCTTTTTCACTTGCCGCCAGTGTATATTCAACACCTTTCCTTTATGCTTGAAGATAAAGATTTTCATATTTTCAATATTTACGTAACCAGCGATGATTCCCATATTGAACATTTCTTAACCTTCCTCAATAATGCTCTTTTTATCATTCCGAGCTCCTCCAATGTAGTCTTGGGAGGCGATTTCAACTGCACAACAGATCCACAAATGGACCGAGCTCCGGACCGTCAGGCTCATCGTTCTCGTCTGTTATAGGTTCTTCAATATTTGCTAGATGACTTGAATCTCATTGATGCATTTCGTTTGCCCCACTCAGATTTTTAATCCTATACATGGCGTTCTAGCAACTCTGCGTCTTCTTCTGTGGCAAGATTAGATAGATTTTATGTCTCCTCTGTTCCTGTGCCTGCACTATAAGGGAGTCATTATTTCGCGACTGCCTCTTCCGAACACTGTGCCGTGAATCTCCAAATAGGTGCAAGAGGTTTTCGTCCTTCCCGCCACAGTCGTTGGATGTTTGATAGTACGTACTTAAATGACCTTCTGTAGCATGGTACGCAATTTTCTACTGTCACAAATTGACAACGTTGATCCCACCCAGAGGAACCTCCAGTATTGGTTGGAAACGAAACATGAACTCTTAATACTCATCCGCCAATACACATACTCCGACACCGTCAAACGAAACATGAAGCTGCAAGAGTATTTAGTCCATGCTGGCTGATATGAAGCTAAATTATCCGATGTTTCCGGTGGTACAAGCTGAGCTAAAAACCCTCCTAACTCTCATGGCTGCTCAAGCGACCCAACGATTACTTCTTCTACATCTTACTTCTATTAACAACTCGTATGAATACTTCCACTTCCTCCAAAATAATCGTCGGGAATACATCTCAGTCCGACAACTTCGACTTCCCTCTTGGGAGTTCGTGGCGAATCTTGATGTCATGTGTTCCCTGGTGCACGGCTTTTTCAAGCAAAAATACAGTGCTCCTGATATTGATGACTCGACATCTGATTCCTCATTACTTACGTCTCTTTCTCAAGTTCCAACTCATATACGACGCAGTCTCGTGAATCCTTCTTCCCTGCAAGAACTTCAAACTTCATTCAGATCTCTTAATCGGAATGCCATGCCAGGACCGGATGGTCTACCACATGCATTTTATGATGTCTTCTCATCATATCTCCTCCTACTCCTGCTTCCAGCTTTCAATGATGCTTTCACCTCATCCAGCCTTCCACAATGCTTCACGCAAGCTTATGTGGTGTTATTTCCCAAAAAAGGGGATCTTGCACACAGGCACCCAATTTCAATATTAAACTTCGACTACAAGTTTTTCACCAAGCTGCTCTCATACCGACTCAATATCATTCTTCCTCACATGTTATCCCCGCAAAAATCTTATACTGGGCCTGAACATTCAATCACTGACAATCTTACACTCCACTGTGACTTAATCTTCCTTGCTGATGCTCAGTCTGAGCCATTAGCGCTTCTCAACATAGATCAAAAGGCAGCTTTTGACAATATATCCCACACCTACCTATCTGCAGCACTTCGCGCATTTGGTTTCTCCATCTCCTTCATCACCTCCATCCAGTGGCGGCGCGTGCTACAGGTTCAATGGTTCAGTGAACCCGCACGTGAATTTCATTTTAGCAAAATTGTTACTTTTAATATCACTTTAGACATACTGTATTTTTATGTTTATCCTAATCTCCGGTCTCAGCTGACTCACTGTTATGCCCAGTTTTAATTCATTTTCTGCCTCTGCAGGTACTTTTTACATCGGAATCTCAGCCGGGTTCAAATTCAGAAAGCCTTCCAAATACCATGGTCCTAAGGCTGTCGCGTTGGGAGCGGGGGATAGCTTTAGCATTCTGAGAAGTCGCTGCATGACCTTGCAGCGATAAGAGTGACGTATCCAGCTGATGAGCGCGCTTGATTTGGCGATGCGAAGCCATTACTCATGGGGGAAGTCAGGTGATTTGGTGATATCGCCTTTCGAACGGAGTCAAGGGTGGCAGTGATTCTTCTGTTAGAATTCATTCGACAGTGGTTAACAGAAGAGGTATAGATTTTTGGGTGTGATTTACAATCTACAGAAGTGGAACATTTACAATTCTGCAGGAATTGTAGAAATGCAAGTTTAGAAGTGGCATCATTTAACTGTTTATTTAGATTTCAGTGGGTGTAAATCAGCTGCGTGTTACGTGCAAATCAGTTACTTGTTTGTTTGTTGCTCCGTGGGTATTGTGTGTAAGGTGAGCGTGAGTTTAACTGTGCTTGTGTGTTATGCTCTAAAAGGAACAGCGTGAAGTTTCCTTTGGAAACAGACTTCTCTACACTGCCACTCGAAGAGAAATGCAGGATTAAAAAATTAGGTAGGCCAGTCCCTGCTTTAAATATTATGCAGAAGCAAAGTGCGAGAGAGAAAGAATATTGCCTTTCATTTAATACTGCGCTGTACGATAGAAACAACTGGATTTGTGGTTGTGATCATAACAATCGATTTTATTGCTCTCCGTGTTTGCTGTTTGCTAAAGGGAGAGACACCACCGGGACAAAAAGTGGTGTGTCGGATTTAGGACATTTACACCAAAAAATAAAGAGACATGAGGTATCCGGTGCTCACATGCACGCTTGCCTTGATCTCTCACTACTGGGCAAAACAGAAATTAGAGAGCAACTTAGTGAGGCTTTCAGCAGAAATATTGAGCGTCATAATGATCAAGTAAGGAAAAACCGCTATGTCCTCGCAAAGGTTATTGACTGCATTAAATTTTGTGGAGAGTTCGAGTTAGCTCTTAGAGGACACGATGAGACAACTGAATCGAGCAATGCAGGTATATTCAGGGGTTTAATTCACTTTGCATCAGTTCTTGACAATGTTCTGAAGGAGAATTTCAATACGGCCACAGTTTTTAAGGGTACATCTAAAGATATACAGAACGGTTTGTTAGATTGCATGTTGTTGTGTATGTAGGAGAAAGATTTCGAAGGAAATATATGCTGCCGATTTCGTTTCTGTTATTGCTGATGATACCACTGATGTTTCCTCTAAGTTTCAATTAGTAGTTATCCTAAGATATGTGCTACTTAACGGAAAACCGGTTGAGAGATTTTGGACTTTCTTAAATCCTCGCAATCATGATGACTCCGCTGTGGCTACTTGCATTAAGAATGTTCTACAGGAAGTTGTTGGGGAGCAAAGAGAAAAAGTAATTTCACAAAGCTACGACAGAACCAGAGTTATGAGTGGTCGACATTCGGGAGTACAAAGTATCCTAAGGGACGTTTATGCGCATGCATACTTTGTTCACTGTTACGCTCACCAACTTTACTTATTAATGGCTCAAGCAGTAAGTCAAAATAAAGAAATTAGAGTCTTCTTTGCTAACGTTTCTGAGATCCCTAACTTTTTCGCCTATTCATCTCAGAGGACACAAGTTCTTGATGAAATAGTTGGAAGAAGACTACCGTTATGTTTTAATACAAGATGGAATTTCCGTTCAAGGACAATTGTAACAATTTACGGAAATGAAGACGCTTTAATTGAGTGTTTTCAGAAAATTTTAGAAACTAGTAAACAAACGACAACGATAAATCAAGCTCAAGGACTCCAACTGAAAATGCTACAACCTGCATTCAACTTCTGGATTCAATTTTTCTACAGGGTAATGCCTCATGTTGATATCTTGTACAACACTTTACAGAAACAAGCCATAAGCCTTCTATCAGTAAAAACTGCAATATCGGCTTTTGTTAATGAAATTGTTAAGATCAGAGAAGACGTTGACAACATTACTGCGGAAGAAGTTAGTGTGAAGAGAAGATCTAAAGAAACGAAAATTTTACGAAATGCTTCTGCAAAAGAAGTCTGCGACTTAATTATAAATTAAGCTGAAGAAAGATTCGAGTTTTCTGGACATTTGTCAGCTTGAAATTTATTTGATCATCATAGTTTCACCAGTTTCAGGAAGGTATTCCCGAAGCAAACTTTGGAATGCGTAGTGGGGTTGTATCCATTTCTTAAGAAGAACAAGTTGAAAACAGAACTGCAGACCATCTACGGAAGAGATGATTTCAGAATGTAAAGAAAGCAACTAACCTGTTGGGACTTTTGCTAGAGAATAACTTAAAATAGTGCTTCGAAGAGGTCGTAAAACTCCTGAAAATAATAATTACAATTCCGATGACAACGTCAAAAGCAGAAAAATGTTTTTCTTGTTTAAAAAGGATTAAAACATTTTTGAGGAGTACAATGGAGGAAGACAAACTGACGGCACTAGCAATACTGTCCATCGAAAAAATTTTCATTAACCAGCTTGAGAATTTTAACGAATGCGTAATTGACAGATTTGCGGCGAAAAAGGAACGAAGGATGAATTTCTTATACAAACACACAGCCACAAGAACAGCAGAAGTAACGGTTGCAGTAGCATCTACTGGGCATGGAAGTGGCAGTGCTTTTGTACCTGGTGGGAATTAGACGCAATATTGATTCCAGGTGGGTGCCAATATTATACTGTTTATCCTAGAAAATTTTCATTTTGTATTGTTGTATTATTTTTTTAACTCACTATAGTACTGAAACTCCTTCGTATTTTCAATTGAGGTTAACTATACCAGTGACTTTTTATTTGCATATTCAGAGCATGAATCGATTTCTTACTTTATTGTCGACAAACTAGTCTACATGATCCATGGCACATGCACAACACCACACAGACTCTCATATACGTTGGTGAGTATAGAAATGTAGTAAACCCTCCACTATCTCAGCCACGAGCCGCCACTGCCTTCCTCTCATCTCACTATCGGGGATCAACTATACAAGTTCAGACAACTGCATTTCTGACGGCCTCGGTGGAGTTCTCTAGAAGTATTCGTCAGAGATGCTCTCTATCAGGGCAGTTATTCGCCATTGGTTTTGAGCCTTTTTTAAGCCTGGAAAATCGAGAATTGATTCATCCTCTTTCGCTGCTACCAAGTGTATGCTACCGCAGCGTCGGCCTTACTCAACCTTGGAAAAAGTGCAGGTCTTTGGTGAGGAACATGGAAACATTGCATAGACTCTCCCTGTGGAGCAAAATGGTCAAGTACCATTCAAACATTCTTAAGAGTTCATCTTAGAACTCAAACAGAGGCCGTAAGAGCGAAATGGTCTTCGTCGTCTCTCTATCTCTCCCTTCTTAAAGCAGAAGAAGGCGTCTGGAGAAGAGCACACTTCTGCACCTCCTTCCAAGCCCACATCGCTCGTACATATATGTTATCAAAGTGTCAATATTTTTGGCAAATCGACACCGTTCCTGGCAACAGACTCCGTCAAGTTCAAGAGCGCCTTACATCGATAATATGTTCAAAACATCATTAGGTTAGTTTCTCGATGCTCTGCCTCTTACCTTCTCAAGGAGGAGTTGGTCTCCCTGACGCAAATCTTATTTACCGTGCCGCACAGCTTCACTGGTTCTTCCACGTACTTACAAGATTCAATCCAGATACATGCACGGTACGTAATGTTCTCGCTTCATCGAAAACTCCTTCATTAACGTTCGCTGCCTTTCTTCGGATGGACGGTTTCCCAGAATTACGACAAAGGCTTCCAGCCGTCTACTGGGAGGCCATGGAGATCCTAAGATCTCTCTCGTTACAGAGAGCACCCTTCTTCTCTACAACTGAGCTATTAAATGAACCACTCTTTTACTCTTCAGCTCTTCATCCTCCTTATCGACCATTCTTTACCTTTCCCGAGTGTATGCGTGTGGGCATTATTACTGTCCGAGACCTCGTGAACCACAACCTCTCGTGGAAAGATTTCCTCGTTCACCTTCATGACTCTGTCTCATCTCGGACACCCTACACGTCGATTAGATCATCGATCATCCGTTTATACCAATCATACAGGGGTCCTGCAGGTTGCAGCAGCACCGCATCTTTTCCCGTGTTTTGTACATCTCCGCACGAAATCTTTCGTACCTGAAGCATGCTCACAGAAGACCTTGTGTGATATTCTTCGCACTTGTACGCCTCAGCTACCGATGCCTATTCCTGTTGTTCCGTCTGACTCCCTAGCGGCTGTGTGGTCTGCCGAACTCCCTTCTTACTGCAACTCACGAGAAAAATGTTCATTGGCTGTTTCTTCATCGCCGCCTCCCTACTTCTCAAACCTTACATCGGATGACGCTTGTTCTTTTGCTATTATGCATCAACATTTCATGACTTTCCCTGTATACCCTAGACTTTTAATTAGGCTCAATACCTAGTACTGATATGGTGATATCTCGAAAATCCTTAACTTGATAATGCGCTAGTTAAATATCATTAATGTTCTTGAAATTCTTAATGTCTGATCTATGACGATTTATCCTGATATTCATACAATTAGATGTATGTCCTACATATTTAATGTTACATGTGTAGCATTCAATACAATAAATACAATTCCTAACCTTACAAAAAGGTGATCCATTCTCGTCCAATTGACCAACATTCATTGCCTTACAGGTCAAACATCTTATATCAGTACATTTACCAAAAAAAAAAAAAAAAAATAGATTAGTGCAGCGTTCAACTCCCCTGCACCCTTCCTCGTCTTATAATCCATTTCCCATAAGGCCAGCTTGCATGTCATTGAAGGAATTGTTTTTTGTTTTTTGCAATTTTTTAATTTTTTTTAATATTTTAAAGTTTGTCAAAAAACAAAAATGGAGCCAGTAACCCAGATCTTTTGGATCCCGAGCTGCTGCCTCATCTATAAATCAGCCCTTTTTATCCAGCGCGACGGCTGATTCTGTGTGAAATTATCTGTATTTGTATTAATTATGACCAGTATATTTCCGAAGCGAATACATAATTAGACCAACATAATCATCTTGTTAGCTCTCCAGAATACCACTTTTTAAATTCCAGAAAAAAACTTCTTTATTTGAGCTACTGGTCTTCAAATATTTCTGAAAATATTCACAGAAATATTATCGTATCTCAATTTTTAAGAATAACACGAATTTGCAACACCAAGGTTAACATCACGAAGCAGCTAAAAAAGTTATTTTCTCTTTGTATTAATAATAACTCTCCCTATCGTTACGGTCTTTTTCATTTTAATAATTTACTTGCTTCTCTGAATTATGAAAAAACTTGCAATATAAGATTATGCAATATTGCCGCACCTTTCTCTTCGAAATAACCTTTTCTTCAGGTTTCAAAAACAACTTTCATTTCTTTCCAGTTGCCCCGGAAAAATTAACTACATCACTTGCTGACATCCACTCCTGTTAGCTATTACGTCATTTGCTGTTTTTCATACTTGTGAACACACCTGCGAATATTGAGGGTTGCTGGGATGCCTTCGGCATCAGTGGAGTAGGAAGTTCAATTAACCGTGCCCTGTGGGCCAATGTTTACATTTGGTTGATGTGATATGCATTACACTTATTAATTTTCAGGTTTGTCTTAAGTTATAATTCTTAGCATTTGTGTTCCTCCTTTCAGGTAAGAAAGACTGGGTGTTTTGTCTGAAATAATTTTTTTTTAAATAGATGTCTTATTTTGGCCAATTTGAGTTAATTTGCACCCACATGAAACCTGAAGTTTGAGGTGTGGTCGGTGGTTGGGATGTCTTTCTCTGACGAGTGGTTCTCGGCCGCTGGCCATATAAATGTCTGAAGTTTTCTTTTGAAATTATGTTGTGTCAGCGTGACTGAGTGTGTGACTTGAGTGAATTACAATTTTATGTATAAATGTACAGAAAATTATAATATCTATCTATCTATCTATCTATAATATATGGTCGGGTGATCGACAATGCTGTCCGTTACCTGACCTTTGAATCCTGTTATGGACAATGCTAAAACAGCCATGCCCGTTTCAGCATTATCCACAACTGCGCCCGAGACGTCTGTCCAGAATCCATGGACCTCTGGACGGCATTCGAGAGAGCTTCCACAGACTTTAAATCTGGGGACCTTGGGGACCACTCACTGGATCGATCTAAATTCAGATTAGTGTTCCTTGAGCCATGCTTGGGTGCGAAATAGGTGAGGCGGCGCATTGTCCAGCTGGAATAGATTATTTATCGGCCGCAAGATGCGAGAAGGCAATGAAAAGCGTGTAGGTGATGAGCCAGCACATACTGATAGCGCGCAGCGGTTAAGGATCACTCCAGACACACTAAGGGACCTAATGTGTCGCATAAGGTCTCCAAACCATAACAGATCCACCACCGCCTTGAATAGAGCCAACCTGGTCCGACGGGGCCATGGCCTCGTGCTGTCGACGCCACATTCTCATTCTTCCGTCAGCTCGATACAGCTGAAAACAGGATTCATTCGATTATTCGACGGGGCGCCACTCTACAGAGGTCCAGTTTTAAGGTTCAGGGTGCCAATCTGCAGAGGTAAGTCTTAATGTTCGGGGCGCCACTCTGCAGAGTTCCAGTTTTAATGTTTGGGGCGCCACTCTGCAGAGATCCAGTTTTAATGTTCGGGGTGACACTCTACAGAAGTCCAGTTTTAATGTTCGGGGCGCCACTCTCCAGAGGTCAAGTTTTAATGTTCGGGGTGCCACTCTACAGAGGTCCAGTTTCAATGTTCGGGGCGCCACTCGGCAGAGGTCCAGTTATAATGTTCGAGGTGCCACTGTGCAGAGGTCCAGTTCTAATGTTCGGGGCGCCACTTTGCAGAGTTCTAGTTTTAATGTTCGAGGTGCCACCCTGCAGAGGTCCAGTTTTAATGTTCGGGGCGCCACTGTGCAGAGGTGCAGTTTTAATGTTCGGGGCGCCACTATGCAGAGGTCCAGTTTTAATGTTCGGGGCGCCACTATGCAGAGGTCCAGTTTTAATGTTCGGGGTGCCGCTCTACAGAGGTCCAGTTTTAATGTTCGGGGTGCCACTCTGCAGAGGTCCAGTTGCAATGTTCGGGGCGCCGCTCTGCAGAGGTCCAGTTTTAATGTTTGGGGTACCACTCTACAGAGGTCCAGTTTTAATGTTCTGGGCGCCACTCTGCAGAGGTCCAGTTTTAATGTTCGGGGTGCCGCTCTGCAGAGGTCCAGTTTTAATGTTCGGGGGACCACTCTGCAGAGGTCCAGATTTAATGTTCGGGGCGCCACTCTGTAGAGGTCCAGTTTTAATGTTCGGGGTGCCACTCTGCAGAGGTCCAGTTTTAATGTTCGGGGTGCCACCGTGCAGAGGTCCAGTTTTAATGTTCGGGGCGCCACTCTGCAGAGGTCCAGTTTTAATGTTCGGGGTGCCACCCTGCAGAGGTCCAGTTTTAATGTTCGGGGCGCCACTCTGTAGAGGTCCAGTTTTAATGTTCGGGGTGCCACCGTGCAGAGGTCCAGTTTTAATGTTCGGGGCGCCACTCTGCAGAAGTCCAGTTTTAATGTTTGGGGTGTCACCCTGCAGAGGTCTAGTTTTAATGTTCGGGGTGCCACTGTGCAGAGGTCCAGTTCTAATGTTCGGGGCGCCACTTTGCAGAGTTCTAGTTTTAATGTTCGAGGTGCCACCCTGCAGAGGTCCAGTTTTAATGTTCGGGGCGCCACTCTGCAGAGGTGCAGTTTTAATGTTCGGGGCGCCACTATGCAGAGGTCCAGTTTTAATGTTCGGGGCGCCACTATGCAGAGGCCCAGTTTTAATGTTCGGGGTGCCGCTCTACAGAGGTCCAGTTTTAATGTTCGGGGTGCCACTCTGCAGAGGTCCAGTTGCAATGTTCGGGGCGCCGCTCTGCAGAGGTCCAGTTTTAATGTTTGGGGTACCACTCTACAGAGGTCCAGTTTTAATGTTCGGGGCGCCACTCTGCAGAGGTCCAGTTTTAATGTTCGGGGTGCCGCTCTGCAGAGGTCCAGTTTTAATGTTCGGGGTACCACTCTGCAGAGGTCCAGATTTAATGTTCGGGGCGCCACTCTGTAGAGGTCCAGTTTTAATGTTCGGGGTGCCACTCTGCAGAGGTCCAGTTTTAATGTTCGGGGTGCCACTCTGCATAGGTGCAGTTTTAATGTTCGGGGCGCCATCTGCAGAGGTCCAGTTTTAATGTTCGGGGCGCCACTATGCAGAGGTCCAGTTTTAATGTTCGGGGTGCCGCTCTGCAGAGGTCCAGTTTTAATGTTCGGGGTGCCACTCTGCAGAGGTCCAGTTTCAATGTTCGGGGCACCGCTCTGCAGAGGTCCAGTTTTAATGTTCGGGGTACCACTCTGCAGGGGTCCAGTTTTAATGTTCAGGGTGCCGCTCTGCAGAGGTCCAGTTTTAATGTTCGGGGTACCACTCTGCAGAGGTCCAGTTTTAATGTTCGGGGCGCCACTCTGTAGAGGTCCAGTTTTAATGTTCGGGGTGCCACTCTGCAGAGGTCCAGTTTTAATGTTCGGGGCACCACTCTGCAGAGGTCCAGTTTTAATGTTCGGGGTGCCACCGTGCAGAGGTCCAGTTTTAATGTTCGAGGTGCCACCGTGCAGAGGTCCAGTTTTAATGTTCGGGGTGCCACTCTGCAGAGGTCCAGTTTTAATGTTCGGGGCGCCATTCTGCAGAGTTCCAGTTTTTAATGTTCGGGGTGCCACTCTGCAGAGGTCCAGTTTTAATGTTCGGGGCGCCACTCTGCAGAGTTCCAGTTTTTAATGTTCGGGGTGCCACTCTGCAGAGTTCCAGTTTTAATGTTCGGGGCGCCACTCTGCAGAGGTCCAGTTTTAATGTTCGGGGTGCCACCGTGCAGAGGTCCAGTCTTAATGTTCGGGGTGCCACTCTGCAGAGGTCCAGTTTTAATGTTCGGGGCGCCACTCTGCAGAGGTCCAGTTTTAATGTTCGGGGTGCCACCGTGCAGAGGTCCAGTTTTAATGTTCGAGGTGCCACTCTGCAGAGGTCCAGTTTTAATGTTCGAGGTGCCACTCTGCAGAGGTCCAGTTTTAATGTTCGGGGTGCCACTCTGCAGAGGTCCAGTTTTAATGTTCGGGGCGCCACTCTGCAGAGGTTCCAGTTTTTAATGTTCGGGGTGCCACTCTGCAGAGTTCCAGTTTTAATGTTCGGGGCGCCACTCTGCAGAGTTCCAGTTTTTAATGTTCGGGGCGCCACTCTGCAGAGGTTCCAGTTTTTAATGTTCGGGGCGCCACTCTGCAGAGGTTCCAGTTTTTAATGTTCGGGGTGCCACTCTGCAGAGTTCCAGTTTTAATGTTCGGGGCGCCACTCTGCAGAGGTCGAGTTTTAATGTTCGGGGTGCCACCGTGCAGAGGTCCAGTTTTTAATGTTCGGGGTGCCACTCTGTAGAGGTCCAGTTTTAATGTTCGGGGCGCCACTCTGCAGAGGTTCCAGTTTTAATGTTCGGGGTGCCACCGTGCAGAGGTCCAGTTTTAATGTTCGGGGCGCCACTCTGCAGAGGTCCAGTTTTAATGTTCGGGGTGCCACTCTGCAGAGGTCCAGTTTTAATGTTCGGGGTGCCACTCTGCAGAGGTCCAGTTTTAATGTTCGGGGTGCCACTCTGCAGAGGTCCAGTTTTAATGTTCGGGGCGCCACTCTGCAGAGTTCCAGTTTTTAATGTTCGGGGTGCCACTCTGCAGAGTTCCAGTTTTAATGTTCGGGGCGCCACTCTGCAGAGGTCCAGTTTTAATGTTCGGGGCGCCACTCTGCAGAGGTCCAGTTTTAATGTTCGGGGTGCCACTCTGCAGAGGTCCAGTTTTAATGTTCGGGGTGCCACTCTGCAGAGGTCCAGTTTTAATGTTCGGGGCGCCACTCTGCAGAGGTCCAGTTTTAATGTTCGGGGCGCCACTCTGCAGAGGTCCAGTTTTAATGTTCGGGGCGCCACTCTGCAGAGGTCCAGTTTTAATGTTCGGGGTGCCACTCTGCAGAGGTCCAGTTTTAATGTTCGGGGTGCCACTCTGCAGAGGTCCAGTTTTAATGTTCGGGGCGCCACTCTGCAGAGGTCCAGTTTTAATGTTCGGGGTGCCACTCTGCAGAGGTCCAGTTTTAATGTTCGGGGTGCCACTCTGCAGAGGTCCAGTTTTAATGTTCGGGGCGCCACTCTGTAGAGGTCCAGTTTTAATGTTCGGGGTGCCACTCTGCAGAGGTCCAGTTTTAATGTTCGGGGTGCCACTCTGCAGAGGTCCAGTTTTAATGTTCGGGGTGCCACTCTGCAGAGGTCCAGTTTTAATGTTCGGGGTGCCACTCTGCAGAGGTCCAGTTTTAATGTTCGGGGTGCCACTCTGCAGAGGTCCAGTTTTAATGTTCGGGGTGCCACCGTGCAGAGGTCCAGTTTTAATGTTCGGGGCGCCACTCTGCAGAGTTCCAGTTTTAATGTTCGGGGTGCCACTCTGCAGAGTTCCAGTTTTAATGTTCGGGGCGCCACTCTGCAGAGGTCCAGTTTTAATGTTCGCGGCACCAGGCGAGGCTTAATGTCCGATGATGAGCAGTCAACAGTGGCTCACGATCAGGGCATCGGCTCCCGTAGTTCAGAGTATGGAGCATGCGCCGTACGTTCTCTGACTGACGCCTCCGGCATTTAATCTTCATGTGGTTTCGACTGCCGTTGTAACCGGTTAATCTGTACTAGCCTGGATAGTCTACGTCGATCCCTGGTTATCAGTGGCGTGTGGTTGGCCACTGCTTGCTCTCTGGGTGCTGGTACGTCCGTCGACGGTAAGCTCGCAGTACCTCAGTGATACTGTTGTCTCCAGTAACCCTAGGGTTTGTGTCACTTGGGCGATACAATGATTCACTTGTCTTGCTCCGACAATGCGTTTACGATCAACGCACTCAGATCACCATGTATGCCCATGTTCTTCGATTGCGATAAACTGTTGGGAAGCCCTGCTGTCCGTCTATGTACTGTCTGCTTTCGGTGCAGGTCTTCCCACTTTGCGTGGGCGATGTCTATATAAATTGCTTAGCACTCCTATCTCTTATGTTTTTTACATACTGGGGGCGCATCCCAAAATGCCCGAGAGGCTTCCTAAAAGAAATTCTATCAGAATGCTATATACTTTGTTTTTTTGAGACGAGTTCTTTGGAATGAGAGTAAACAGCTGTTATATAAATAAGAGAATCTCAAAACTTTTAATAATATTGAGATGAAGGCTCAAAGAAACTTCTTATGCAAGTTTACAAAGAAAAGATGATAAATGCGACGAATGAAAAGAGCAATACAAAAAAAGCAGAAATAACAAGAATAATAGAAAATTGAAAAACAAAAGTGGTCCTTGGACAACACCGAAAATCACTAAGCAAAACGTTGACAAGAAAAAGAACAGGTGATGGCTTTAGAATTACTTTTAAGAAAGAAAGAAAGAAAGAAATTCATTTTGAGATCTGATAACACATGCAATTGAGAAAAACACAGGAAAGACTGGCAATATCATCAAATTAAGATTATCCTAAGAATATAATAATATAGTAAACCACATGCTCGGTGCATGAAGAAACATTGCTTTAATGGACTGTAGACAAAGACACAATACAATTTTATTATTATGTTTAGTCTCCAAATATGATATACTGGAGCTTATTCAGAAATGACTTTCCAACATGCATGGAATCAATTGAGCATACACCCAAAAAGTTATAGAAAACAATGAGGGGAAAATATTATGGGGCTCTAAAATTCAGACTAACAGACATCTCGACGAACAGTCATATATCATGCTACAGCAGCTGAAAGAAAATAAATGTGGAAGGTGCAAAGTTCATGGAGAGAGGACGGAGCAGGACTGAAGAAAAAGTTCGTGAGAAAGTCACAAGACACCCAGATCTTCTCCGTTGATCTATGCATCATGTATTACCTAAAAGTTTCTATCCAGGTTCTACACTCATAAGCACACCATTTTAGTCCAAATTTAAATTGTCACATATGGTATAAGAAGCATACTTATAATTTTAGTTGACTCTCTGCACATTTTTGGTGTGAGTGTCCTGGTTTTCTCATTAAATCCCTGATTTCAGACATGTCCTCAAAAATCTATAATTACAGTATGGTTTATTCCTTATTTATTTCATATACGTTTATTATTGGAGTAAGTTTCACACTATGGTATTATTTTGATTACTGTATTATTACTTTTCTTTATGTGCAAAGTCATTTCCTTCCTTTAATTGTTCATTCTATACACTAAACATGGTCTTTTAAAAACACAGTTCTGTAAAACACAATGTTAAAATTCTATATACAGTTTCGTTCATTCAAATATAATTCTTCTTACCTTAAGCAGATGATATGTGGAAATAGTATCTGCAGGTCCTTCTAATCTCGGTACTTCCCACACTAGGGCACAACTAAATTTACTACATTAACATTCTTCTCATTGTAGTAAGTCAGTTCTTTAAAGTTCATTTCAAATTTTAAAACACAGTCCATTAAAACAAGTCCATCCAAAACACAGCCCTTTTAAAAACCTATGTACACTTTAAAATCCTTCTTGCACAGGTTAAGTTCACTTCACTCTATTAATCTGCTCATACGTTTGTGGTAAAAATATGGTATCTATGCAATATTTTACCATTGATGTTTTTCTTTCTCTCCCCCCGCTCCCCCAATTTTTAACATGTTGTTGTATCCTTTTTTCAAGTCTATTTTTAGTTGATCCATAGTAATATTTTTCTTTTTGGTTGTATCTTTTTGGTGTTGAAGTGGAATACTGTAAACACCAGATTTTTGCATTATAGAGGTTTTTTGTTTTACATTATTGAACATAGACGAAATTTTAACTACTGATTGTCCTAGACTTTTGTTGCATTTTCCTATTTCTTGATTGATCTTTGACGTTAATTTATTTATATATGGAAATGATCCACTATATATATATATATATATATATTTTCTCTCTATTTTTTTATGTTGTATTTTATTTTCTACTTTATTAATTTGATTATTAATAAAATTGTTTGTGTAACCATACTTTTCGAAATATTTTTTACTTTCATTATTTCTTCATGTCTGAATTCTTGATTACTGGTACGAGTATAAGCTCTCCTGATTAGATTATTTAATGCAAATTTGGACTAAAATGGTGTGCTTAATTCAAATTTAGACTAAAATGGTGTACTTATCAGTGTAGAACTTGGATAGAAATTTTTAGGTCATACATGATGCATAGAATGCGTAAGGGGTAGCACAACCCTTGGTCAATATTCAGATGTGAGGCGATGGCAAGATCATAGTGCATAATAATAATAACCAAGAGCTTATGCTTTTAAATAATTTTAAGGAAAGTAGGATTCAATTAGTTAAAAATGAAGTACAAATACAATTTCTTCAAAATTGTAAAGAGTTAAAATTATTACCAAAATATCTAAAAATTCGAACAAAACCTGTAAATAAAACAATACTTTAAAATACTGAGAACATGTGAGCAAAAAAGGTTGAATCAACAAATAAGGCAAAAGAGAATCTTAATTTTTGCATTACATAATAGAACATATAATATATGGCAGAATATAAATCATATAATAAATGGAAAAACGAACTTAGTGGAACAACAAAATATAAAACAAAAAATGGAAAATATCTATGATATATCGGAGTATGAAAGAGAAAAAATCCCAGAAAATTAATACCAAAAACTCAACAACTTAAAAAATAAAAACCAAGGAGAATAGAAGAAGAAAGGATACAACCTTATGAAAATCTTTCTGGAATAGAATTAACAAAAGTGCAAAAAGATGCACTTCAACGAGGAAGCAAGTTTGCATACCCATACAGAAACTACCAAATACAGAAGAATATATACCAAAATTGGAGAAAGTTGTTACTATAGTTCCCTTGGAAAAAAGAAACGAGTTAAGATTTAAATTATACCTCATAATGTTGGAAGAATATAACAACTACCCCCCCCCCCCAAAAGGTTACTAACTAAAAGAACTTAAATACGAATGAAAACATTTAATTAAAATAAGAAAAATTCCGGAACTAAAAATCTGTGAAGCAGATAAAAGTGACCAAATTATCATATTTAACCAACAGGAATATAATCAAACAATAAATACTGCAATAGAAGATCTAGATTGTCAAGAAGTAAAACGTGATCCAACTGAACGAAAAATAACATATTTATCAAAAATTATAAATTACAGCACACTACCAACTCAAATAAAGAATAGGTACCCACTTATGGGAGCTACAATACCAGGAATATTTTTGAAAGCTAAAACGCATAAAGACAACATACCAACTCAAATAAAGAAAGGTTGAGTGTTGCTTTTGTTATGGTTGATTGTAACAAAAGCAAAGGCTCCACTTATAAATCTAGAACGGAACCTATACAAATTCTTATCGGAAAGATATATAAAGAATAAATACTATGTACAAAACAGTACTGAACTTATAGAAGCAATTAAAAATGTAAGTTTAACAAACGAAGAAGGTGTTAATATGGCCAGCATGGACGTTATATCTTTATATGTATCCAAACACTCCTATAACAGAAGCCATTAATATAGTAATCAAGATACAAAAAAAAAAAAAAAAAAAAAAAGAGAGGACTCTCAAACAACCAAGAGCTAGAAGATATATTAATATATGTATCTAAAACCAATTACTTTCAGTTTGATAATAAAATATACCGGAAAACAGGGGTGGACCAATGGGGTCTCCCTATCCTGTCGTTTTGCGGAAATAATTCTACAAGAGACTGAAATGCAAATAATAGATAAATTAATTGTAAAGCCTATTGCATATAAAAGATATGTAGACGATATACTTATAATAACAATTATGAAAGAACAAGAACTGGAAATGTTGGCTAAGGATCCCAGTATTTGTGTAGTTTTCCTGTATACTTAACTTTCTCCATAAAGTATACAGGGAAATTACACAAATTCCAGTTATGATACCATATAACTCATATCATCATAGAATACATAAGGAAAATGCATTAAATAATCTAGTCAGGAGATCTTATACTCATACCAGTAACCAAGAATTCAGACATGAAGAAATAACGGAAATAAAAAATATTTCGAAAAATATTGATACCCAAACAATTTTATCAATAATCAAATTAAGAAAGTAGAAAATAAAATACAACATAAAGACAATAAAAATAGAGAGAGAAAAAAATATATATATATTGGATCATTTCCATATATAAATAAATTAACGTCAAAGATCAATCAAGCAATAGGAAAATACAACAAAAGCCTAGGACAACAGAAGTTAAAATTTCGTCTATGGTGAATAATGTAAAACAAAAAACCTCTATAATGTAAAAATGTGGTGTTTGCAGTAGTCTACTTCAGCACCAAAAAGATACAACCAAAAGAAAAAAAAATTGCTATGGCTCAACTAAAAATGGACATGAAAAAAGAATACAACAATATGGTAAAAATTGGGAAAGAAACGAGAAAGAAAAAACATCAATGGTAAAATATTGCATAGATAAAGAAGCCAAACCAGTTTTTGAAGAAGTTACGATATATACCGCAATGAATGGGAATTGAGGTACTCCGAAGCTTTAACTATTGAGAAGAAAAAACATAATGCATGTAATATAAATGAACCATATAAAATAGCAGAACGATGGAAACTATTGATTGAAAAGAAAAAAGTCTAAATTCTGCAAATGAATAAATATTTAACAACGAAACCAGGGGCGGATTGAGTCGATGAAACCAGGCCGAGAATTTTAGTATATTAGTTTTGTGGTCCACTACAGAAACACACGTACCCACAAAGGAATACCATAAATTTTTAAAATCCACTCATGATCGAGTGTAGTATATCAAACCATTCTCAAAACGAGGTATTGTATCAGATAATAATATTTATTCGGTCACTGATTGTCTACTGCGCAATGCAATTCGTACCACCTCCTCGAATAGACGCCTTTTAAAGCCTACTCATGATTTTGACTCATTAACTACCATTTTAATCCACGAATCAGTACTGATAAACCATTGTTTCTTTTAAGAGAATTGTGGGTGTGACACAGATTTCGAAACATCTGCGCTGAAGAATCGCTTTGTGCTCTATGTCTGTACGTGGATAAGAGTGTATGGACGATGGACCATCAAAATTGCTACTAATGTTTTCTTCAATATTACAAAAGGAGGGTACGGCCTATGAATGTCCCTTTGGCTTCAAGTCTAATGACCTGCGCTTAACCGCAATTACCTTTATTTAATCATAACAGCGTGCTTGGTCCGGCGGCCATTTTTTCACTGAAGTAGAGGGAATTTTGCTTTGTCATTTTTTTGGTTTACGACCTTTACGCAGAAAAGCTCAAATGAAGTTAACGATTCTTACAAGTACCAAAAAGTTATTCGTTTTGTTCAGACCCTCCAGCCAAAGAGGATACAAGAAATGGTGGACCATTTCTCGAGTGGTCCACCGGGAAATATTCCGGTGTCCCGCTGGGCCAATCCGCCCATGAACGAAACATAATTAAGAAAATAGATGGCCACCACAATATGGAACAATACTAACAGAAAAAATGTGTAAACGCCTTTGCCCCTCATTCCATTTGGTAAGACCCCAAGCATGGACTCACAGCTAGCAAGCCTTGGGACAAGATAGCATAGGAGTCCCTTCTGATGATGACCAAGGAATTTGGTAGAAAAGCTTCAAGTATGAAAACTGGTGGACTCACGAATTCCGTATCAGCGTGTCAATATCTTATAGTAAAGTAAATTGTAATTGTTAAAATTATTTCTGGTTTTTAAAAATTAATTTATCAGCAGCAGTGTGACTCTCAGATTAACTCTTTAACGACCATAACCCAAAAATCGTTTATCACTCCAAATACCATAGCGCCCGAAACTGTCTGTTGGTTCAATTCTTTGTTTAATAACAACAATAGTGACTCCTGCTCATACATCATAGGTCGAGAAAATTTGAAGAACAGGTAAGAGTAGGAATTCTGCCTGACTCTAGACAGGCGTTTCAGGAGGCTATGGCAGTTTGCATGTACGGGCGTTTTGGGCGTTATGGTCGTTAAAAGGTTAATAGAGTGAAGTGAACTAAACCTGTGCAAGAAGTATTTTAAAGTGTACATAGGTTTTTAAAAGGACTGATTTTAATGGACTGTGTTTTAAAATTTGAAATGATCTTTAAAGAATTGACTTACTACAGTGAGAAGAATAATAATGCAGTAAATATAGTTGTGTTCTAGTGTGGGAAGTAACGAGATTTGAAGAACCTGCAGACACTACACTGCTGGCCACCCAAAATGCAATACCAAGAAGGAAGCCTCCGATTGGCCTGAAATTTGCAGTATGCGTCGCCCGCGAGAGGACATGCAAACGATTAGCATTGAAGGGCATATGCAAATCATGTGCGCCCGGCACACATTCCAGCACGTTTCGGAGTTCGACAGAGGACGAGTAGTGGCTTATCGCTACAGCGGTTTATCGTACCGAGACATCGGCGCCCGTGTGGGACGACATCCTGCAACAGTGAGGCAAGTATGGATTCGGTGGGAGCAGGAGGGACGGACGGACCGACGTGAGCGATTGCCGCAGCCGCGGCACACCACCGAACGAGAGGACAGGCATGTTGTGCGGCGGGCATTAACGTCTCGCACCGCTACATCACGAACATTAGCGCAGGAATTAGGGTGCGTTGCGCAACAACCTGGGCCAGCACGTACCGTTCGACGTCGTCTGCAGGAGCGGAGACTTGTCGCACGGCGCCCATTGCTCCGATTACCATTGACGTTACACCACCGGCGAGTGCGGCGGCAGTGGGCCCTTGAACGCCGTACCTGGTCTACGGAATGGCACGACATTGTCTTCTCCGACGCATCCCGCTTCTGCCTGCAAAACCACGATGGTCGGATCCGCGTGTGGTGGCACCGCGGGGAGAAATTGTATGACGACTGCATTATGCATCGCCATACCGGTCCGTCCCCTAGCGTTACGGTTTGGGGCGCGATTGGATATGACACCCGCACCTTTCTGGTACGCATCGCCTGTATACTCAACAGCCACCACTATATCTCTGATGTTTTGGAGCCTGTAGTCCTCCCTTAGTTGCAGGACCTGACAGCGGCCACGTTTCAACAGGACTATGCGCAACCGCACCTGGCACGCGTCATGCAACAATTCTTCGTGGCTCACCAGGTGTCACTGCTGCCGTGGCCCGCCTGTTTTCCGGATATGTCGCCCATCGGACACGTCTGGTTGCTGATCGGCAACCGAGTGGCCCGGCAAGCACCAACCGCGGCTACGTTTGATGAACTGTGCCAACGTGTGGAAGCAGCCTGGACCGACATACCCCAAGCCCACATCCAAAGCCTCTTTCGTTCGCATGCCGCCGCGTGTAGCGGCCGTTATTGCCAGCCATGTGGGCCACACGAAGTATTGATGTGTGCGTGTTCCGGAAGCCGCACGGGGCTGTAAGCTCAATCATTTTATATGTGTACCTGTTGTTATGTGTCCAGTAAATCTGGCTTTGCTATCTCGTGTCCTTCTTGGTGTTGCATTTTGGGTGGCCAGCAGTGTAGAATTTTAATATTGTGTTTTACAGAACTTTGTTTTTAAAAAGGACCATGTTTAGTGTATAGAATGGACTATTAAACGAAATGACTTTGTACATGAAGAAAAGTAATAATGCAGTAAATAAAATAATACCATAGTGTGAAACCTACTCCAATAATAAACGTTTATGAAATAAATAAGGAATAAACCATACTATACTTATAGATTTTCGAAGACATGTCTGAAATTAGGGATTTAATGAGAATACCGGAACAATCAAACTAAAAATCTGCAGAGTCAACTATAAAATAATCATAAGTATGATTCTTGTGTCATATGTGACAATTTAAACTTTTACCTAGATGTAAAAAGTTGCAAAACTCGGAGATCTAGAGATATGAAGTTCAGCATCTCTGGAACAAGAGAGCCACGACAGCTTTTATTGTAATTGGGGTTCGACTGTTCGTCCGATTGGGCCCGAGTTCGATTCCCAGATGAGGCATGGGTGTGTTTGTCTTACGGCATTGGATATCTCTCTTTCCTGGAGCTATTGGAGCTATTTAGGGGCAATAGCTCCAGGAAAGAGAGATATCTTTATAGCCCTTAGAGTTGCCCATTGTGGTAGTTAAACTCCGAAACAAAACAACAACAAAAAAGTAATAACTGGGACTCTAGAATCAATACCAATGAATTATAAAAACACCAGAGCTTAGTCTTTTTGAAATAACACAAAGTCGTTTAAAAAAAATCCAAAGCCATGCATTTTACGCCGATGTTTCGTCGATTTCCAGTCCTTGAATTGGACTTGAACTGAAGTAACAGCAATCAAAACTTGATTCATTAATTGTTTTTGACTGTGAAACATTGCTACTAGGATTCACTATAATGAAATAATAATAATAAACATAAAAATAACAAATGGAAATTCCCGGGACTTCCGCCTGGTGGCTGAGTGGTACAAAGCGCTGGGTTCTAATCATGCACCTGAGATGGATGAGGGCTCGTATCCAGTGGGTGGCATGGATGTTGTGTTTGTCTTACGGCACTGGCTCTCTACCCTTAGTGGAACCAGCAGCTCCAAATTTGGACGGGCAACTGCTTACACTCCATTGAGCTGCTCAGGGTGATCGTTAATCCCTTTCCCCGCAAAAGAAAAAAATGCCCAAAACTTTTGGTGTAAAGAGTTGACTGTTACATATGTAACATAGCCTTCTACTTCAATGAATTACCAACAAATACTTCCGACTTTCCTCAAAAGGGAAAACCTTTCGTTTACCGAAAGATAATGATGCATTAAAATATCAGCAGAAAGTACATGTATATAATACATATCAGCAGAAACACATGACAACAATTTGTCAGCTGCTAGCATTTGTTTTGGCTATAAGATTAACAATCACTTAAGAGATAAAGATGTGATGACAGAACAAAAAGGTTGTTGCAAGGAATACAAAGAATGCATAAATCAAATATTATTATTAATAGTGGAGTGATGAGAATCAGGAAAGAAACTTGAGCATGGCTTATGTGTGTATAGTGGAGCCTAGGCGCCGACTATGAGGGGGCAAGGCGAATCTTACCTCCTCAATAATTTTACAGGAGCAGTGCCGCTCCAATATTTTTCATCCTGTTTAATTAAATAATCGTTTTGTCGCATAAGGTAGACCAAGCTCCACCTTATGAAGCCAACGCGATTTCTTTCCAAAAAAAACACTCTTTTTTTCCCATATTCTGCATTGCTCATTTGAAAAGAAAATTGATTGCCAGCCCCGTATGGTGCTTGCCATGTTCTCGTGGTATGTGGTAAATATTTGAAACAATTATCATAAATAAAATAAATAAAAATAGAGAAGCGTATTATCTCTAACGCCTTTATTTATCTATTTATTTTTATCCATTTCGGTCTTTGTTAGAGTAACCGCGCTAATTTCTCATTTTTATTATAAACGTTTAGAAATAAAATATCTCTGGATATTTTTATAAAATCACAGGCTGAATTTTATTTTTAAATAAAAAAAATATTTCTCTTTCCTTGTTCATTTGCTGATGAACAATTACAATTGCGTTTCAAAATATTCATCAATCTTGTAGTTTATCTTTTTGCCCTTTTTTTACGCTTTCTAACCGTAAGTTGAAGAAGCATATATATACTCCAGCTTTGTCGGTCTGTCCGCCCGCACGATAACTCGCGTAAAAATGGTTCGATTTCGATGAAATTTTAGTATATGATAGGGGATCACCTGGGGACGAATCCTATTGAAAATGGACGAAATGGGGTCAAAGATCAGGACATAGGAGCGGGATTCATTCCATTGCCCTTATGCGTCATAACTTGCGTAAATATGGTTCGATTTCAATGAAATTTCAGTATGTGGTAGGGGACCACCAGGGGACGAACTCTATTGAAAATGGGGTCAAAGGTCAGGACATAGGAGCGGGATGCATTTTACTGCCCTTATGCGTCATAACTTGCGTAAATATGGTTCGATTTCAATGACATTTTAGTATGTGGTACGGGGCCCACCTGCGGACAAACCCTGTTGAAGATGGGAGAAATGGGGTCAAAGGTCAGGACAAAGGAGCGGGATCCATTTCATCGCCCTTATGGGTTATAATTTTCGTAAAAATGCTTGGATTGAGACAACACCTTATCATGTTTTTCCGGAAGTATACTTTTACCGATTCTGTTTAATATAATCGAAATGGGGTCAAAGATCAGGTCATAGGAGCGAGATTTATTCTACCGGCATTATCCTCATAACTTAAGTAATAACTTGATAATGATTTATGATATGTTGGAAAGCGTATCGTAATCAAAGTACTGCATGATTTTACTAACTTCTTTAAATTTTTGTCCGGACAATTGACGTCTGCCCCCTCTCCCCCTCAATAATTTGGTGAAGTCAAAGCCCCTGCAGTGGCGTGATAAATAAGCAAAGGAACTTGAGCGTGGTTTATGTGACTACAAGAAATCTTATAGAAATTCTGAACACATATAAGGTTGAGACATTATGGACACTGAATTGCTCCAGAAGGCTATGTATGACTCAGTGGTAAACAAGCTATATATTCACTACTTCTATAAACTGTAGGCAAATCTTTCAATTCATTAAATATGAAAAAACGTTTCAATTACCAAAAGATAAAGATAAATAAAAAAATTCATCAAAATGTCGGCCTACAATATACGTATTTGCAACAATTTATATGCTGCTAACATCTATTTTAACTATGCTATGGGATTAAAAATCAGTTAAGATATAATGATGTGATTATAGAACAGAGAGGCTGTTACAAAAAATACAAAGAATGTACAGATCAAATTATTATTGATAGTTGTGGTGTAACTGCAGAGGTGAAACATGTGTCAAGACGACAAATAAGCACCGATGTACTCTGTCTGCGTAGCTCAGTTGGGAGAGCGACTTACTCCGGAGTGAGGGGGCGCCTGTTCAATGTCGTCACGGACAAACTTGTGTTTTCTCATTAGTTCCCGGATGTAAAAATGGATGTACTAGGCTATGGGTTCTTCGAGAAATGTGTGATGTTTGTTCCACACATCGCCTTGAATTAATACAAAAATCCTACTTCGCTTCAAATGAAAAAAAAAGAGAGATGATGTGGCGTACTGCAGAAGTGAAACACGTGTCAATACCACACATCAGCAGCAAGACATTCTGTCTACGTAGCTTAGTTGAGAGAACGAATTACTCCGGAGTGAGAGGGTGCGGAATCGATGTTCGTCGCGGACAAATTCATGTTTTTACATAGTACAGTGGTGAATCAGGCTCTTAAGAAGAAAAGTAACTTGAAAACGGTCTATATGATCACAAGAAGTCATTTGATTTAATTCAATGTGATTACCTTTTGGAAATTCTGATCACATATAAAGTTGAGACATAATTGTTCATTGAGTTGCTCCAGCAGGTTATGTTCAGATGCAAACAAAAATATATATTCTAATACGAAGAACTAAAACAACTTTTCTCAAAAATTGTTCAACATGAGGCTGTCTACCGAAAATCGCTGCTCGGTTCCAATCGTCCGTTGCGTGCCTCAAAAATATTTTCTAACGCGTAAACAAATCTGACAGCCATAACATTCTAAAGTACCAAGAAATATCTGTGGTCTATGACTTTTGCGTGCACTGAGTGAAATCTGAAGTTCACAGACCTACAAGAAACTCCATTAGCCTTTTCATCTGTCCCGTGAAAGCAACAAATTATTTATACTTTATATGAAAGTTATACCTAGAACTTCGTCACAACAATAAGAAAGAAAAATCCTATAATCGAAATGAAGGAACTCACTGAAAATGATTTTTCTTTCAAAAGAAACTAAAAGCACGTTAAAAGAAATTAATATCAGCGGTTGTTAGATGCCAAGAAATTAAAACACATTACTGCTTGATTTACGAAAAGAAAGTTGGGTATGTATGATTATAAGGTAAGGTTCAGAAATAGACAAGTCGCTCCCTTCCCTCACGATTCGTATTCATATGGGCTTTATTATTATTATTTTTTTAATCTGTTCCATATTGCAACATTACCTGAAGGCGAGAGGTAGAGACGAAGAAGTCTCCGATTGATCACCATATTTTCTTTTTAAGATGCTCTAAAGTTCTTTCCAGGAATTCCATTTAGTTTTGTATATATGTCATTAACATTTTGTATGTCATTAACATTTTGTATGTCATTAACATTTTGTATGTCATTAACATATTTCTTTTTCAGAGATTGTGGTGAACAAATTATTTCTGCAACAGAAAACGTTGTTCACTTTACAGCGAATTCAATGCGGGGTGACTGTGCACGTTCATTTGAATTTTGCCTCTCAACGTCTCAAGAGTCAACCACGAAACAGTCATATCTCATGCTTTCCAATGTCATTAAAGTTCTCTTGTTATTTTTTTTCACCTACTTATCTCGTTTAATAATTTTTGTCAAAAATTACTTCTGGCAATTTTGGAGAAGGTTTGCATCGTTAATGTTTTAAGCGAAGTTTATTGTACAAGGCAGAATTCGAAAATTATTCGATACAGTGATATAAGTGCTTTCAGAAATTTATTGCAGCGGTACTGATGAGGAATTTTCTCATTTGATTTGAGTTATGATAGTCCCGTGAGTCACTAAAGCCCCGAGCAAAGCTAAAATTAGGTTTTCTGTAACAATAAATATTCCGCAAAATGTTAGTCATCGATCTTCTTAGCAAATAAGGTTTGTAAGCATGATGTCTTTGTTTACAAAGTTCCCATTTAAATGGCTTAATTTCAAGAATGTCTTAACCAGAGCACGATTTTTCTCTTGCAAATTCGATGCTGAAAGAATTAGCACCGAAACAAGTGCAAACGAAGTTTCACCGTACAATACTGAGAACCGAAACCATATTTTCTCCTCTTCTTCTTTAAAATCTTTATTCATTATGCCTACTGTCGAAAATATATTGCTTATCGATGAAATCATAGTGATAAACAGTGGAAATTGAAATAACTGATCTCGTTTTGAAGTGCATTTTTGTACTAATGTATACAAGTCAAGAACAGCATTCAAGCGATTATTGCCGTTTTCAATGAGACACAAATTTTCTGTTATGTATGTCGTTACTTCCATTGTATCTCCAATGTTCAAACACAGAACTGCCACCAAAATGACGTTATATCCCAGGAGTAAGAACTGCACATACATTTCAGATGATATGACTATAGAAAAAGTAACGTATTCTGCAGTTTTACTTATATGTAGCTGATGTCCGAAACAATAATAATTTTCTAATAGTGATCTAACGTCAGTTTCCTGGAAAATCGCCGGCAGAATACAGATTAAAACCATAAGGAAAGGCCATGCTGTATTTTCTAGAACACATAGGCAAATATTTTGCTCTATTTTATCCACAGATATTCGATTTCTGAGTGCAGTGGCATTTTGTTCAATCACCGAGAGATTGCGAACGATTTGTCTCAGTTCTTTCTTTTTCCAGTAAAACGAAACCCAGAGAATTGCTGATGCAGCCCAACTTCACAAAGAAGTATAAGAATTTATCCACTTTTCGTCTCCAAAAACTTGAAAAACTTACAAAATACCATAGCATACAATAGAGCATAAATATATCATTCGGCTTGCCAAGATCAGACCATTTGCTGAAAGATTTCGCTTGGTGGAAAAGTTTTCCTCTTCGATGTTAATCCCAAGAAGATTGAATGCCTTTATGGTCTTATAACCTTTAACGTTGAATTGCCATCTACAACGGATAAATGCCCTCCTTTTTTATCCACTGGGTACTTTCTAGATTTCAACATGATCGCTCGTTTCAACATTACTTTCTTCATTAAACTTTGAATTCGTAAAATGTTATTAGCACTTTCAACTTCTAGAAAATATCCCAGGGGTTTGTTTAATATCCTTTCAAACAGAATGAGCATCGCTTTGAGGATGCATGTTTCCTATAAAGAAATTCATCAGTCATTTCATCAGTATACAGAGATACGGGAATTTTAGGTAAAGGTTCAAGAATAGGAAAATTGTGTATTCTGAAAGTGTATACCTCTCCACAGCTAGACTTATAAGGTGTTTACCTTTGTTATAAACACTATCTTCCAACTACTGATAGCCGGCACGGGACGTCTATTAACGAATCATGATTCTAGTAAGATAGCGACATCTTTTCCTAGAAAGCACATAATTGGTCAAGAAGAAGTGAAAATCTACAATCGATAAAGGTTTGGTAGAAAGCTGACTGAATACTAGTTGTACCTGACATGTCAATGATGAAGTAAGCTCATCGATTCAACGCCATTAAACGGGAGCTTTTTCCCGTCTTTTGTAGTGAAATGGTCAATTCAACAAAATATGATACAACACAAAGAAATGTATGCCAATATAATTTTCGCCCTTTGAAATTACTTGAGCGATTCAATATAACGGATATTGATTCGCCTTTCTCTTGTAGTTTAAAGAAGCGGTATAATGCGAGCAATTCACATAACCGTAATGTTTGCCGAAAAGACTCACAGAAAAACACTTAAGACGTATCTCTGCATATTAAAACCATTGATCGCACAAGCTATGAATTCAGCTCCTGCTGGTTAGTTTTTTATACAAATCATTAGGTGATTCTTACTTTCTATTCTTTGAATAGTATCATCGGCGTTTGTCCAGGCCATTGAAGTTTCCAAAACATCTTTTTAGTTCAGTTTTTCTGTTTTCATTGTTTTATTTTTTCAGCCTTAATTCTCCGGAAGTTTGCATGTCATGGTGCAGTACGTATCTCATCATCATAGTCATTATGAACCATATCAATCGAATGCAGGATTAAGGTCTGCTCAAGTGCCTTCCTCAACTTTCAGTCTTGAGCCAGTCTCCTCCATGTCACTCCAACATAAATATATAAATAGACAAAGTCATCGTTTTTTCCGCGTTTTTTTCTTTAATTAACACACAGCAACCGAAAGAATTGTATCCTAGAAAACACATAATCAGTTAATTAAAGACACATAATAATTAATAGGATAATTATTATAATAATTTGTTTCTGGGATAATTATTAATTATCCTAGAAAACACAATAATTCATTATTCGTGTGTTAAATAAAGATAAAAAACGCAGAAAGAGCGATAACTTTGCCTATTTACATTGTTTTCATGTATATGGAAGATTTTTACCATTTCACTCCAACATGCTTTCGAATTTCATCCACCCATATTTTACATGGCCTTCTTCTGAGTCTTTTCCTGTCCCTTGGAATCTAGTCAAGTATTTCAGTTATCGAACGGTGGTCAGTTCTTTTAGCAATGGATTCACTCCATTGCCCTTTCAGGGATTTTACCTTGATCATGATCGTCATGTTCCTGATTCATGAGCTCCTCTTTCTACAGTTCCTAGTTATACTATAAGCATATAAGTCGTCGCTATTATTCATTCAGAATTTTGCAGCATCTAAATGTCTTTTAGTCAAAATCCAGGTCTCAAATCAATTATTACGAACCGGATGGACGCATATTATACGCTTTTCTTTTAAGACAATGGAATTCTGCTGTTTCTCCTCTTCTTGGCGACTGTTGCGCATAATTGGCTACGAGGATTCTCTGAGAAAGCGAACACAGAGGTTTCAAGAGAAGCGCTGGAATTTCCTTTGGCTTCTTAATAAGGAACATCATAGAGGTCTGGAAGTAAATTCTCGTCCCAAGATAGAGAAGAGAATTAGCTGAGAATCAATCTACCCTCATGGGTAAAGATCATAATAAGTAAAAGATAGCTTTCAATATTTACACATGTGATTGATCTCAAGAATTAGTCCCAGGCACACCTCTGCTTAATTCTACTGACTATGAACACAGTTATCAACCTGCTTTGCTTTCTTGCAAGCAGACGGGAGTAGAGCTCCATCAAAAGCAAAAAACGAGTAGTTTTAGCCTCACCGTCTATGAACTTTCCGCCAATAATCTCGGACTCAAGCGTTCATAACTACAAATAAAGCCCCATGCACAAAAGAAAAGGAGAAAATAGTATTCCATTTATACCAATAGTGATACTTACTTAATATTTAGTCCTGCATAATAATAATAAGCTAATCGTAAATTTTTTTTTTTTTTTGATTGGAATTTTAACGACCACCGTGAGCAACTCAATGGTCTATAAGCAGTCGCCCGTCCCTAATTTAGGGTCACTGGTTCCAGGGAAGGGATAGAGCCAGTGCCGTAAGACAAACACAACATCCATGTCTTACCGGGATTCGAACCCGGAGCCCTTACGGACGAATGATCAGAGGCCAACGCCTTAGACCACTGCGCCACCGGGGTGGCTATGCTGCCGTTGTCTCTTCTGTTTCCGGAGCTTCACACTTGAACTCTTCTTCTAATTTACGTCATCTCACGATGATGTGTGATGATGACGCTATCTCTGTTGACTTTTCACCGAGCTCTTCATATGGGCAGCACTTTATGAAGACTGTCGCACGCGGAGTTATCTTCCGGAGTCTGCCAAATACCAAACTCACGGCATATAGTGCTGCTCTACGTAAGATGTTTTCACCTCAGATAATCACTCACGTTGGACGGCGGCCCAGACAGGTGATTGCCTATTTTTCTAAACCTGAGTATGCCCTTGGTGTACAGATGGAAGGTCTGTCAGTCGGAGATCAACATCTCTCGGCGGAACCACTCACGTAACTCGCCGTCACAGTCAGTTTTTTCCTGTGCCACCGGAAGTCTCAGACGACGTGCTGCTGTCAGTTGTCCATCGATTTGGCCGCTCCGTCGGATCCATGACTACTTAATCCTCCTTTCCGGACACACCAGAGGATCGCTACTTGCGCGGCTTTCGGCGCCAAGTGAGAGTGGTCTTCCCAACTATGACATGCGACGAGTTCCTCCACACCTCAATGTACGATGTGGGCCTCACTTCCGTCAAATTACCATCATGGTGGGTACTGCCTGTCCAGTTTGTAATGGTAGAGGCCATCCTCAGGCTCTCTGCCCCCTACGTGGTTCCACCGCCCCTATCTCGCCAGTACAGACTATTCCTTCTACCTCTAGCCTTCCGGAGTCGTCAGCGCAGACATCGGACCAGCGGTTGTCGACTTATGACAAAAGTATGACTAAAGCCTTTCGTCAACGCGTGACTTCATCTCCACATCCGTCAATCAGCGATGATGGAAATCAGCCACCGCCTCCATCACTCGACCTTCCAGCCGAGGGCGTTCCACAGCCACCTCCTACGCCTTCCTCCTCTACTCCAACTCCTCCTGCCGCAGCGGACCAAGAGGCTACTGCTGCATCTTCTGCTTCTGCCTTTGTACATGACACAACAGTCGAATCTCCCACTTCAGCAGTCATTCATGATGCCACTGTCACCGGCCTCTTTAAAGTACCTGAACTTTCTTCTCCGGCCTCTACACTTCTTCGAGGGCGCCCTAAGCAACGACGGTCAAATCGTCAGCGTGGGCAGAAATATCGTACTTGGCCAGCCATATCTCGTCAACGAGACCGTTCTTTCTGTGATTCTACCTCTGAAGGCTCCGCGACCTCTGATGTGGTTGTCAGCGGCGCCGAACCGATCTCTCAAGAAGCTTTTCTCCGCCTAATGGACGAACTGTCTCTTCCGCAGACGCCCGTCCCGGGAGTGGTGTTACATACCTTTCTCACCTGTACTCGTTATAGTCGGATGTCTCGTACATTCCTTCCTTCCTTACTCACAACAACTTCCGGAGGTTGTGGCGCAAACGCAAGTAATACGCGAGCGCCTGTACGCACTGGTTCCTACGCCGCTGGGCAGCTCAGCATGGTCCCGGAAATTCTTCAGCCGCCTTCATAAGCTGAAAGACGCTGCTGATAAGTTCCTCGAACCACTATCCGATGCCTCCGTTCAAGGTAGTGACTTTGAACTGTCAGGGCTTTAGTTCCCCGCTGGCGAATAGGCTAGCCCAGGATGACCTCACCCCTCTGGGTGGGGATGTTCTGCTGCTTCAGGAAACTAACTGCTTGTCGTCCACACCATTCCACCGATGACGGAGCTGGTATTACCAATTCCATCATGCATTCAAGCAATCTCAGACCGATGGTGTCGCCATCGGGATTCGCTGTCGATTCCGTCAAGCGATCTCCTCAGTGCAAGTACACAACCTTTGCCACGACTACCTTCAGCGTCTCACCTTTTGTCTTGAAGGCCAAAGGTACCTGATATTTAATATCTACGTCCCATGTACTTCACCGTCACTTACCTCTTTATTCTTGGCACTGCGTACCGCCCTTCAGTCAGCGTTGCCATCAGACAATGTTTTGATTGGAGGGGATTACAATTTTACACTGCACCCTACTCTGGATCGCATGCCTTCTACCACCGAGTATCGTCATCGGCTTGTGAATCTGCTCAGTACCCTTGTAACAGACTTTGACCTCACCGACGTCTTTCGTCACCTCCATCCAGCAACCATATCTCATACGTGGCGGAGTTCGGCTACTTCTGTTCTCACTTCAGCGCGACTAGATCGCTTCAACATCTCTTCTACACTCCTCATAGTGGTGACGACCTGCCAACACTCGCCGGCGGCTTCCTCGGATCATTGTGCGGTCCAGGTTGCCTTTGGACATTCTTCATATCAGCGTTCAGGTTATCATTCCTGGACGTTCGACTCGACTCTGCTACCCGACCCAGAACTTTCCTCTCAAGTCCGAGAGCTTCTACAACATTTCCGTCCTGGACTCTCCGCCGCACCTTGTGCGCTTACGTATTGATTGATGGTCAAGTCGCACCTCTTGGATCTTCTTAAACGTTTCTCCTTTCGCATTCACACCCAACGGAAAATGGAGGAACAGAACATCCGTAATATTCTCTCTCATCTTGGCGTCACTCATCCGCTCTACCCAGCCTATATGGCGGACCTCCGAGCGATATTGGAACCACGAGCACGGCAAGCCATCCTTCGCCTCCGTCTGCAGAATCTCGCTCCGGAGGACTGTGCTGACGACTTCCTTTCTTCGCTTGAAACTCAACGCCGCTCCTCGCATCATCTCCGTTTTCTTCGCCAGTCAGATGGACGGATTGTCTCAGCTCCCGGCGCTCTCTGCTCACAAACTCGTAGCTACTTTGCTTCCAAATTTGGTGAAACTCCTCCTCCTTCCTCCTCAGCTGTCTTTTCTCTTCTTTCTTCCCTTCCTAAAATCCCTTCTCATCTCTTAGACTCTCTCTCCCAACCCCTCACCTCTTCAGAACTTCTGTCCGCCTTCCGTTCTCTGAATTCCCGAGCCGTCCCTGGGCCAGACTGCCTCACCTACTCCTTCTATCTAGCTTTCTTTCCAGCTATCCTTCCGTTTTTACTCGCTGCTTTTCTCACTGCTTTTACGTCCTTTTTTCTTCCGAGGAGTGTGACTGTTACTTTTTCCAAAGAAAGGGGATCTCCTTGACCTGGGAAACTGGCGGCCCACATCTCTGTATTAAATATTGATTACAAGCTTTATATTAAACTCTTATCCTACAGACTCAACTCTATCCATCCCTATCTTCTTTCTCCCGACCGGACCATTTCCTCCAATCTTCATCTTCTTCGTAACCTTGTTTTTCCTGGTCGGACCATTTCCTCCAATCTTCATCTTCTTCGTAACCTTGTCCATCTTGCTTCTACTAATCGAGAATCTCTCGCGCTCCTTAACATCGACCAGCGCGGTTCGTTCGATAACATTACCCACTCCTACCTTTCTCTTACTCTCACCGCCTTCGGCTTCCCCTCCATTTGTCTCCACCCTTCTTGCCCTCTATCGGGAAACAGTATTCCACGTCAAGAACATTGCCTTTCTTACCGCCCCCATCCGGTTTCAGCGTGGCATCCGGCAAGGTTGCCCGCTGTCTGGTCAATTATTTGCCCTAGCGTTTGAGCCGTTCCTCAGATTTTCCTCATCGTGCTCTGCTCGCTGCACTGCCTCCATTAACAGCCAGTACTCTGCACTTCAGCGTAACCTATTCGGCGTACGCAGACGATGCCACCTTCTGTGTCCGACATAACCAGCAATTCGCCATACTTGAGAACTCTTACCAGCTGTACGCCTCCTGCTCCAGCCCAGCACTAAACACCACTAAAAGCACTGGTTTGTGGTGTGGTTTATGGATTACCCGGACGGATACTCCGTGGGGTGCCACCTGGGCCGCTACCACGCAAAAATTCCTTGGGTTCCATCTCGGCTTGCCGACCGCTGCACTTCGCGCCCATTGGGGTGCGCTTTTACCACGTCTCACTCGCTCCATGAATTTTTGGAGAAATGCGCACTTCTGCACCTCCTATTTCAACAGAGCCAAACTCGCCCGGAATTACCTCCTTTCACTCTGCCTCCACGTCTGGACTGTTATCAAACTTCCTGCCTACTACCTCCAGGAGATCACCCGATTGATGACCCGGTTGATCTGGGCGCACCATCACTGGATTCGGGTCTCTACTCTGCATCGTACGGTGTTCACAGGAGACATCTCTCTCGTTGATGTTGCGCTATACTATCGAGCGCACCGTGTGGTCTCCATACTCCGGATCTTTTGTGCATCGCCTGCTCCAGTTCAGCTCACCTTGGATGTTATGATTTCTCCTCGAAACCCCAGACTTTCCTTTGTTACTTTTCTTCTGATGGATCACTTCCCCTTTCTGCACTCACGTCTTTCTTCTTTTTATTCCGAGGTACTTTCTCTGCTCCGTTCTCTACCTATTTCCCGTTCTCTTCCCCGGCTCCACCTCTGAACTTCTTGCCGAACCCTTGTTTCACTGCTCAACTATCCACCCTCCTGATGCTCCCTATTTCTCTGACCTGTCATGGATCCCCGCCGGAGTCGTGACAGTCCGAGATCTCCTCACCGCAAGTCTTTCCTGGAAACCCTTCTCCGAGCTCTCTCCCCTCCTTCCTCGCTCTTCCGCTTCTCTTTCCCTTTACGCTGATCTCCGGTCCGCTGTTATAAATCTTTTTCCTGCCCTAGCAACCTACACTGGACTTCTTTTAGTCCCCTCCCCTCCGCTTCTCTTCCCCTTCCCTTTTTCCTCATGTTTCGAGGCCCCGTCCTCCCTGTCTCCAGCTTCACTGTCTCCTCTCTGTATCATTTTCTACGTGATCCTTCTACCATTTTGCCTCTACCGATTCCAGACGTCCCAACCGCAGCCTTGCCATGTGTGTGGTCGGCAGGAGCGTCGCCTCTGTCCACACCCACTGAACGAAACATCCAATGGCAATTTCTGCATCGTCGTCTACCAGCACCAACGACCCTATTCCGCATGACACTCATCCCATCGCTTGACTGTGTTTTCTGTCCGGCGGCCGCAGATATCCCTCACATCTATCTGCATTGCCCGGTTCTTCTACCTCTCCTACATCTGGCATTCCAAGTGGTTCAAGGTATTTGTGTGCATGACCTACCGTTCTCAGCGTATTCTACGCTCCATCGTTCCTTGTCTCCACCTGTCCCACTACCTGCTGCCAGCACAAACATCTTCATCTTGGTGAAACATGTGATATATTCCTATCATCTGCAGCTCCGCTCAACTTCGCCCCCTCCAACCCTCCGCCAGGCAGGGGATTCACTCTGCCGGATTTTCCGCATCAGACTCCTCTCCAGGTTACAGCTCGCATATTTAACTGCATCCGCTGCACAACGCCTTCCTCAATTCCTGCACGTCTGGTCTCCACACCTGCCCTGGTTCACCACCCCTCCTGGTGATATTCGCCTTTTCCTATGACTATACCGATCCGCCGGACTGCTTTGGTGAGCGTGTCTACCTTGGTCTTCTCTCTCCAATCAGCTCCGACCTTTCAGCGGTTGTCTGCCTACAATACCATGGCCTGTGGGTCGCCCCTCCGCACACTGCCGGATCCGCCAGCTGAACTGTCTTCCTCTGGACCGTCGTGAGTCTTTCTGACTCTACAATTGCATACTCTCCTGTACGCTCCCCAGGCATTTTTGTGGCACATGTGAAGTTACTGTTATTTTCCCTCACGATTATGCTTTCTTCTTGTAGACAGTATAATTGTTCTGCTCTGTAACACATTCCCATGTTATTTTATTACTACTGTAGTCATAATGTTTGTGTTGTTGCTCCGCATACCTTTCTACATGGAATAGTGGTATTTCTCTTATTGTACATACCTAGTTTCTTGTATATACTTTTCATGTTTTCATTGCAGCACGTGCTATCAGTCTCCGACATTCTTGTCCATTGTTATGTACACTGCCGGAAAATTGCTAAGGACGGATGACAATAGCAACGATAGCAACCATAAAACGGAAGGCAAGAAAATGTGGAAATTAGCATAAGTGCGGGATACAGTAAGACGTGTTGTGCGTATGCAAATTTTGGATTGCCGAACTTGTTCGTGACGTCATAGCGCTGATAAGAGATATAAAGGATTTGACGCGTATTGACCGTTGTTGTTCAAACGCAAAATTGAAAGGGAAAGAATCAATTGACGAACTTGCAATTTTCCAGTATGTCTTCCCGACATCACCTAGATGATTTTACGCGTGGCCGTATTATTAACAAGATTGAAGAAGGGCGAAAAATAACAGATGTTGCCAGGGAGTTCGACGTCAGCCACAGTGTTGTTTCAAGGCTTTGGAAATCATTTCAAACAAATGGAGAGTGTAGCATACGTCACGTGGGAGGTCGTGTTCGCAGTACAACACCTGCAGAAGATCGGTACATAGTGCTATCAACAAAAAGACACCGGCGCAACACAGCTAGTGAGGTAGCAAATCAGTTTATGGCTGCTACTGGCAAGCGGATCTCCCGAAAAACTGTCGCCAGACGTTTGCATGAAGGGGGACTATACGTCCGCCGTCCTGTTGTGTGCATCCCATTGTCCAGACGTCACCCTACCACCCGTTTGCAATGGTGCCATCAACATCGCAATTGGACTGATAACGACTGGTCTGCTGTCCTCTTCTCAGATGAGAGTAGATACAGTCTATCGTCTGATTGTCGACGACAACTGATCTGGCGTGATAGTGGTACTGCATATTGTCCAGAAAACATACAGGAAATGGACCGATATCCGACATGTAGTGTCATGGTATGGGCTGGCATCATGATCAACGGCCGTACGTCCCTCTATGTGCTTCCAACTGGGACTATGACTGGCCAACGATACATTAATGATGTTCTGCTACCTCATGTTCGCATGTTCCGTGGTGCTGTCGGTGATAGATTCATTTTCATGGACGACAACGCAACATGTCATCGAACAGTCGCTGTCCAGGAGTGTCTTGAGAACGAGGATATTCAACGCCTCGTATGGCCAGCACGTTCTCCAGATCTGAATCCCATTGAAAATGTGTGGGATGCTTTGGGGAGGAATCTTGCTGGTCGCCAATGCCCTCCAATAAACAAGGACACCCTCATCCGTGCACTGATAGGGGAACGGGATAAATTACTCCAACAGTTGCTTGATAATGTTGTGCAAAGCATGACACGACGTGTGGAATCTTGCATCGCCCTCCATGGTGGCCATATCCCGTATTGACATCTTACGCCGGAACGCCTGCGGACGGTAATTGCATTTTTTTCACGTTTACGTATTCTGCACAAAATGGCCTGTTTGTCCCTTGAACACGTTCCAAAGCCTTCTGGATTTCAGAGCACAATAAATTGTCTTTCTTGTAATGTCCTGGCATTCTGACATTATTTTATTTCACTTGGCATCCAACCACACTTACTTTTTAATGTGCTATATAGCCGTTTATGATCCGTCCTTACCAATTGTCCAGCAGTGTATTTGTATATACTCAACTCAATTATACCGCACATTTTCACATTCTTGCTTTGTTCTATCACTGTCTCAGCGATTTTCTTCTTGTTGTTCCTGCCCTGTATACTGTTCGCATTGCATAATGTACATTCCCTGTGATATATTTTCAACCTGCATTATACATATTTGTATAATGTGTTCTCTGCAGCACATTCTACGTCTGTGCTCATTCTCCTCACTTTTATGCTTTTGTTTACATTGTAAATAGTTCATTTGCATTCTGTATATTTACATCTTTGCTGTAAACATGTCATCCTTTTTATTATGCTTTGGCACTGTCATTCCAGGCCTTCTGTAATTTCCTTTTCATGTTTGCTCAAAATAAAATAATTGTGAAAGACACAACTTTAGTATGTTGTTCCGGAGGTATACTGAACCAATTCTGTTTAATATCATCGAAATGAGGTCAAAGGTCAGAGCACAGGAGCGGGATTTATTCCACAGCCATTATCTTCATTACTTGAGTAATAACTTGAGTAAAAATGCTTCTATTGCAACAAAACTTTAGTATTAATCTTAAATAAAGCTGTCTTGGCACGATGTAGAACACTTCCATCTAATACACGCAAATCTCAGAAGTATAAAATATTTATTTACACCTAAAACCACTATGTACAGATAAAAGCAACTTTAAACAAAAACAGGCCAGCTCTTTCAAGTCTTCACAAGGCTCATGATCAAGCCAAAGTGCAGCCCAATGTGCAGTGAACAAGACCATATACGTACAAGTAAGTGACTGTCATGCCTCTGTAAATGTAGCAACATCTAGGTGTACATATGCTGTAAACATAGAAAGGAACTTTCTCGTCATTTAATCTAAGTATACGGTGGTTTTAATGTCCTAACGTATTGACGCCAAGGTAATGGTAAGTTACTGGGTTGATCTTCATTGCAACATGGATCATCAAATCATGTGATAAATAATGATTCCGTGAAAAATGTATCTTGTTTATTTTTGGTAAAAGCCAGATGATTCAGGTTTTCACTTTGGCTTGATGATGAGTCTTGTGAAGACTTGAAAGATCTTGCCTGTTTTTTGTTTAAAGCTGCTTTTATCTGTACATAGTGGTTTTAGGTGTAAATAAATATTTTATACTTCTGAGACTTGCGTGTATTAGATGGAAGTGTTCTGCATCGTGCCAAGACAGCTTTAGTTAAGATTAATTCCATGGTTGCACGATATATATTGTCTCTTCAAATCTTTAGTATGTTGTTCCGGAGGTATACTGAACGAATCAATAGTCACGGTAGAGAGGAGGGTTTGTCTGCGCGCAGGATAACTCACGTAGAAATTGCTTGTTTACGATACAGTTCAGTATGCTTTTGTGGGGAACCACGGAGCGAAGTGCAAAGAAACCTTCAAAATCGAATCATTAGTCAATACAATATATTTTAAAGTTTAGGAACGGAGTATATACTTCCGTCCTCCTACATTGTCACTTACTTAAAATTATTCGATTTTGGACGCTCACAATTCGTGGTGTTTGGGTATATTCGGTAACAATTCTTACTTAAAATGGCTGAAAACTGTCTTAGGTTACCCGTAACATACGAGAAGCATTACATTTTCTTAAAGCATTAAGACCAGCAGATGTTTCACCCACGACGCAGCGCAGATGTTTTACGTAACAGATGTTTCACACACGACGCAGCGCAGATGTTTTCTACTGCCCTTCTGCGTGATAACTTGCGTAAAAATGCTTCGATTGCGACGAAAAACAATACGTTGTTCTGTAACGATTTCGGAAGCAGTTCAGCAAGCTGCGGGCAGTGCGCATGCGTGAGATTCGTTAGCCATTATTTTCGCACGATGACTTCCGTGAAAATTGCCCGATTTAGATGGGATTTTTAAGTTTAAAACGGCTTATGTATGTGGTAGCTCTTGATAATAGAAATAAGTAACACGGACACAAAAAGATTTAATTTTGATATATGTTAACCTCAAAGATTCACATATATCCCCTCAAAACCAAGGCATTTTTCTATGATTTCTGGTATGTTGGAAAGCGTATCATAATCAATGCATTGCATGATTTTACTAACTTGTTTTTCTGAAATATAGGTAAGATGCCATACGTAAATGCAAATCTCCTGCTTAATTTATGCTTCTTTAATTAATATTTGAGCAGTTGACATTTATAATCTAAAAACAATACGTTGAATGTGAACACTGTGGATGATTAAAGTTCAGAAAAAGTTGTTGCATGTCCACTTCGATTCTCGTCGTTGAAAGTCAAAGTAATTCTTCAAGAGCAGAGTCATTCATGCAATTCCCGTGTTTTAATTTTATGTTCATGTAAGAAAACGCCCTTTTGAAATAATTTACGGAGTTCGAAACACGGTCATGCCGTACGTACAAAGTTGCAATCAAGCGGTCCTTAACTAGAATTATATCGCTAAAAGTGTTCACAATTATTTTGCAATGCATTTTTAATTTACATTCATTAAAAAAATGAATGTACGTAGGGCGTTTAGTAAGTTCTAAGCTTAACATACAAAGACAATTTTTTTCAAAAACGCACCTTTTTTTCCCACGTAGTCTCCCCTCACTTAAATACATTTGTTGTACCGACCATATAGTTGACGAATCGCCGCTGCGAGAAACATTTTATCCTTCTCCTCAAACAAACACGTCGTTGCCTCCTTCGGTTCAGAATCCTCCACAAAAAGCTTACCCAGCAGGTCATTTTCCAGAATTTTGAAGAGGAAGAAGTCATTATGGGCGATATCAGGGGAGTACGGTGGGTGTGGATGCAGTTGCAAGCCATATTCTGTCACAGCTTACATGGCAACACCGGAGGTGTGTATTGGAGCATTGTCCTGGAAAAGCAGAACAACACCCCGTCGCAATTTTCCACGCCGTTTACTCTTGATGGCTTCTGCGCAACTGTCGCAACAGCGCGGCATAATAGGCAACACACATAATTCTTTTATGAGGCAAGTAACCAATTAATAGCAACCCTTCTGAGTCCCAAAAATTGGTGACCATAGTATTCTCTTCAAATGGTTGTGTTTTGAACTTTTTTGGTGGTGGTTATCCGTGATGTTTCCACTTCATACATTTTGTTTAATATCAGGATCCCAATGGTGAAGCCACGTCTCATCAGCAGTCACAATGTAGGAATGGAAGACATCCGGATCACGATTAATGTTGTCAAGTTGAACACGACTTGTTTCAACACGATCATTCTACATCTCATGTGACAACATTCGGGGAACTCATCTGGCACAGACCTTTGCATCCCTAACCTATGGTCCAAAACTGCTGGTACGTAATTCCAGTTCCTTGTGAAAACAGGAATTTGTCGGTGACGAAGATCGAAGTCGCGTCTCCTCGCTCCGGAGTGAGTTACTCAACCCGACTAAGCAACACCGACGTAATATATCGCTGTAGATTTGTCGTCTTGACACGTGCTTCACCTTTGTAATACATTACATCCTCAGCAATTTATACAACATGGATTCGCCGGTCGGACATCACCAAGTTCTCCACTTTTTGGCACATTTCATTTGTGAATAATGCTACAGAATACTTAAACAAGCTTGAAAAATAGACAAGATATACTAAATTGTCTGGACTACTGATTCAAATATTACTACATAGCAAAAGGCCGAAGGAAGCGACCATGCGTCACTCTACATATATTACAAGAATCAACGAATATGTAGTAGTAGCAGTAGCTGCAGATATTAAGTGGATGTGGAGGACTGACAACAGTTTGCATACAAGAACATATATTTTTCGTATTGACAGAAGGATAGATACCATTGCCATAATTCAGAAAATATAATAAGAAGTTTATTTCCCAAACGCTCCAGCCATGAAATCTTCGACTTTATACTGAAAGATTTTCAAGAGGCGAATCAAGGATGAAATAATAGAAGACACACAGGCCACATGAGCTGCAAAACCTTTGGCATAGGGCATTCACCAACTGCCATGGCAAACGAGTGAACTTAAGGTGGATCAACTTGAAATCTTTGCTTGTATTTCCAATGGACAAACTTCTGTAGCCATTTTCTTCACAATAAATGCGTTTCCAAGGAAGAAAATTTGAACATCGATAAAAATAACTTCATATTATAGCCTAGTATACTTAACATTTCCTAAAATATAACCATAATTAAGAAATCCAACATTTGTTTGTCTACTGACGTCATCAATGTACAGATCGCGCCATCTATTTTCTGGTCACAATACCACCAAAGGAAAAGTTATTGGTTTTTAATATAATTATGGTTAAGTTTTAGAAAATATTAAGTATAATAGACTATAATATGAAGATAGTTTTATCGATGTTCAAATTTTCATCCTTGGGAACGCCTTAATTGTGAAGAAAATGGGTACAGAAGTTTGCCCATTGGAAATACAAGGCAAACATTTTAGGTGAATTCACCTAAATTAACAACATTTTTAAACTCATTTAAATTTTTTCTGGTTATGAAAGGTTATAAAGAGAAACGTTTTTCAGAGATCCATACAAATTCAGACTCATCATGTCTTCTGAAAAAATATATTACACACACAGAGAGTGAGAGTGAGAGAGAGAGAGAATGTTTTTCACCACCTCGTCTCTACCAACGTTTTGCCAGAAGAGTATTAACATTCTGGCTTCAGAGCGTTGAAAGTTACAAATAATTAAGAGAAGAGATCGCAGACCCTATTATTTTAGAGTAAACAAACAAGACCACAAAAACTTACATATTTCACACAGGCAACGATTACTTACGAACACTAATTTCTTATTTTCAGCATGTCTTTGAAAAAGAAAGAACAAAACAAAATAGACCAGCTTATGGTGTTGTTTTAACTCTCTGCCAGTGAACAATATATCTCTGCATAAATTGGCCCGATTTGAAAATTTCTGAAATGGGAAGCTTGAACTGTGCAAATGATGATTCTCACCTTTCTGTCTTTTTTCCCTCATACACAACTTCGCCTCTAGGATGTGTAAAATCATTTTTCCGTTTCCCATATACAGAGGGTGAGTCGAATGTTTTGCAATATTTGGATCACTTTATGTCTTCATACGTACCTTTACGACGACAGCTGAATAGCATTCAAAGTATAGGCCGTCGTGTTGCACCGTCTTTAGCCATCTGTCTGCCAGTTCTTCGATTCCGTGGCGGTACCAGTTCTTGTCCTTCGAGGCGAAGAACTCCTTCGTCCCAGCTGCCACCTCTTCCTGGTTGTTGAAGTGCCTCCCTCGAAGGAAGTAGGCCATGGACCGGGACAAGTAATAATCCGACGGGGCGAGGTCAGGAATATATGCTGGGTGTGGCATCAGTTCGATATCTTCAAGTTCCTGGAGTTTCGCCCGGGTCGTTCGCGCGGTATTAGGCCGAGTGTTGTCCTACTGTAGGATAGCGCGCTTTCTGTTCGCCAGTGCATGGAACGTCTCCTCCAAAACGGCATAGATATGCTCTACCTATTTAGAGTCGAAGTTGGCGTTGATGGTCCGGCCGTCTGGAACAAGTTCGTAATGGATTATCCCCTCGAAATTCCACCAGACGTAGAACATCATCACCCTGTGCTCGAAGCGCCCAGGTTTGGCAACATGTTCAGGAAGCTGGTTCAAGCTCAACCACTACCGTTGTGTGTTAAGATTACGTAAATAGACCCACTTTTCATCACACGCAAGAATTTTGTTGATGAAACGTACATCGCGCAGGTTTTCTAGGAGTTTCGTGCACACTTCCACTCGGCGGTTTGCTTCAGCTGGTGTCAGATCGTGAAGGACAATGCGGCCACTGCTGTAGACCTTACTGAGGTCCTGAAGATGTCGAACCACGGTGGTCTATGATATATGCTTAGCTCACCTGATAATCTCCGAGTGCTGGTTGTTGGATTCGCCGCAACGGTCTGGCGCACGACCTCCGAATCCTTGGTTCGTTGCCAACCTAACCTTGGCTGATCGTCGAGGTTTCTGTCACTAGAGTGGAATTTCTTGAACCACCTGGTTGCGGTGCTGGTGTCCACGGAACCTTCCCCTTTCGCATGACAAATGTTTGGTATTGCTTGAGCAGCATTGTGGCCGAGTTCAAACTCGTAAAGCAAAAGTTCCCTAATTAGTCCGTTGTGGCTGTTCATCTTTCAGGCGTCCAAACCACAGTCAGAACGACGTCATGCAACGCTGTTCACATCAACGACTATAATTTTATATCCTTTTCGACTGACTGCGGTGCGCGACTTGAACTAGTTTAAACACGTGACATACCCACCGCAGCACATGCGTTTATGCACATATTGCAAAACTTTCGACTCACCCTCTAAAGTTGGATTGTAAAAATCCCTTACCGATAAAGTATTCCTTACAATTGAAAACTTTTTTCGCATATTTCCTGCTCACAATGATGTTCACTTTTCTGGCAGGGAGAGTAGATATGTATTATATTTTTCTTGATATCTCTACTTCCAGTAATCCAATTCGGAAAATTCTTTCCTTGCCACGTAGAGCGCTTTTAGTGAGGAGTGTTTCGGATATAATTTCAAATTTGTGCTTATTGCAAGTTTTGTCACTAGCGATCGGCTTCGCATAAGATGTTTCCGTAGTGAATAATTCTGTCTGAAAAAAAGGAATATTTGCTGCTGTATTTGCGCATCTAACAAACCGACTGGAAAAAATTCCTTAGTGACACACACTTTCCGCTACGAAAACTTTTTATGCGCATTTTCTACCTAAAATAATACGTAAATCATAAGTTAGAAGCGCACATGAGTAATCTATTTGGTTTTCAATATCTCTTCTTTTAATAATTCAATTTGGAATTTTATTTTAACATCGGATACCACTCACTTTGTGGAAAATTAGTGCAGTCTTGTACTTTTATAATAATTTATATAAAACATTTAAATTTATCGTTCCTTATCACAATTTCTGACCACGGAAACTAAAATATACGAAAAAGTTTCATTGTTTTACAATTTAATCTTTAAATTTGATTAAATGGGAAAATAAGGAGCAAATACATTGTCTATTGGGACTAAATGCTAGTGCAAGCCAGGGCTCATGGACAGCATTTTTTAAAGTTGTATCCAAATTCATCGGAGAAAATTGCTTCTTGGAGAAATTAATGTCAGAAGTTCGAACGCTGTTATGTCCGGAATATTACAAATTTCCACATTTTAATTCATCTCTTTCACCTGGTTGTCACACTGACCATGAGCTCTCTTTTCAGCAGACATTATTTGGAGGTAGTATTAATAAATGCCTTCGCAATGTACATCCCAAAATATCCAAGTTTCCGAAAAGAAATTCCATTGGAGGATGCCATACGCTTTGTTTTTTGAGACAAGCTCTTTGAAATAAAAGAAAACAGCCATCATAAAGCTTAGAATCACAAAAATTTTAATAATAATAATAATAAGGTACTAAGAAAATTTTCATGGAAGTTTACAAAGAAAAGATACTACCTGGAACAGAATAAAAATAATAATATAAAAAAGCAGAAACAACTAAAAGAACAGAAAATTGAAAAGCGAAGTGATCCTTGGACGACATTGAAAGAAAAACGTTGGCAAGAATAAGGACATACGATGGTTTCGGAATTCCTTTCAAAAATGAAAGAGTGAAATTCACTTTGTCTGCTCAGGAAACAGTTCTGATAACAAATGTAATAAAGAAAAAAATAGAAAAGACTGGCAATATCAGCAAATTTAGTTATGTCAAGACCAGGATAAAATAGTGAACCACTAGATTAGTGAATGCAGAAATATTGCTCAAACGGACTGCAAAAAAAGACATGATAGAGTCTCCAAATATACACTGAAGAGCAATTGAATTAGAGATACCTGTCTAGTAACGTGTAGCACCACTTTTCGCCCTAATGACAGCGGCGATTCGTCTCGGCATGGACTCGACAAGACACCGGAAGCATTGGGAAGCCATACGGATCCACGACTCCTGAACATCCCACAGTTCACGAAGATTTGATGGAGGGGGGTCAGAGCCTCGAACAACTCTCTCGATAGCATCCCAGATGTGCTCAATGGGATTGAGGTCAGGTGACCTAGCTGGCCAAGGAAGCGAGGTCACGTCGGTGGAGTGTTCATCCAACCATTCGGATGCAATTCGGGAGCGATGGCACGGTGCATTGTCTTGTTGCAGGATGAGGTCCTTAGTGGGATGTTGAAGACGCACAAACGGGAGCAAATGGTCGTCCAGGATATCCCGGTAACGTTGACCTGTGAGGGACGATTCCACACGTACCAGGGGTCCCATTTCAGTACACGTAAACAGTTCCCAGACGAGAATGCCACACCCACCAGTTTGAAGAGTACCCTGGTGGCAAGAAGGATCCATCGCTTCATGTAGTTAGCGCCGTACTCGTATCCTGCCATTAACATGTACCAACGTGAATCTCGACTCATCAGTCCAGGCAACATTTTTCCACATGTCTAGGGCCCAGTGGCGATGTTCCCGTGCCCATGCTAATCTTTGCACCCTGTGATGTGCGGTCAGCAGCGGTACCCTCGTGAGACGATGGCTTCTGTATCCCATAGCGAGGAGATGGTTCTGCATGGTGTCGCTTCTTACACGTTTTTGTGCACCAGCGTTAAATTGCCGAGTGATTTCTTGCACAGTGGCCCGTCTATCCGCTGTTACAAAGCGAGATAGCCGACGATGACCCAGCTCATCCACACGCTGTTGTCCACTGCAGTTAGCTCTTGCAGGGATGGTTTTACCGGATTCCATGTACTCACGGTGCACCCGTGACACAGTGGCTCGTGAAAATCCCAGTGCCTGCACTACTTCCGAGATGGAGTGACCCATTCGTCGGGCCCCGACAATTTGCCCACGATCAAATGCGCTTAGATCCTTCGTCTTACCCATATACTGCGTCCGACTCTTATTGATTCCCGTCGCATCACTCCTCATATTGTCGGATCGCTGCACACGTCATGTTGTTTCCGTTAACAGGTCCGCCCACAGCGCCACATTTGCATAACGCCAGGCGGTCTCTACTTCAATTGCTCTTCAGTGTATGTACTGGAGCTTATGCATAAATGACTTTCCAACTTGCATGGAATCATTGAAGTACACACCCAATATGTTAAGAAAAATAATGAGGGGAAGATATTATGAGAGTTGAAAATTCAGACTGACATATAACTAAAGAGACAAACATATTTCACGGTACTGCACTGGAAAAAAAACAAATATGGAATATAAATGCAAAATTTCTGGAGAGAACAGGACTATAAAATCTTAGTTTCTTGGAAATAACACAAGGTCATTTTAAAAAAAATGCAACGCCATTCATTTTATGCCGGTGTTCCGTCGATCTCCAGTCCTTGGATAGAACTGAACTGAAAAATCACAATCAAAACTGTGATTCATTAATTATTTTTGACTGTGAAACGTTACTACTAGGACTCATTATAATGAAATAATAATAATAATAATAATGATAATAATAATAATAATAATAATAATAATAAAAACAACTGGAGATCCCCGGGACTTCCGCGCGGTGGCTTTGTGGTACGAAGCACAGGCTTTTAACCACTCCTCTGAAATAGATCCGTGCCAGAATTCTAGGGCAGTAATATATGACGTGTTTGTCTTACGGCATCGGCTCTCCTCCCAACCTGGAACCAGTGGCGTAAAATTTGAGACGAGCTACTTCTTATAGACCATTAAGCTTCTCACGGTTATCTTTAATTTCCCCACTCCCAAGAAAAGAAAAAACACGCCCCAGGACCTGATCAGATTCACAACATTGGGAGTAAAAATCTGACTGTTACAGAATTTCACATAGCTCTCTACTTCAAGGAACTACTGGCAAATCCTTCAAACATTCCTAAACAAGTTAGTAAAATCATGCAATGCATTGATTATGATATGCTTTCCAACATACCAGAAATCATTACTCAACGTACAGTATTACTCTAATTATGAGGATAATGGCTGTGGAATAAATCTCGCTCCTGTGCCCTGATTTTTGACCCCATTTCGATGATATTTAACAGAATGGGTTCAGTATACCTCCGGAACAACATACTAAAGTTTTGTCTTTCGGAATAGCTTTATTGTACAACTAGGAGTATACAATAAAATAGGGCATAAAAACATGAGCAAAGGACATACGACACTCGGAAAAAATCACAGGAAATAAGCATAGGGCATACATGGGGAGAAACTAAAGATAACGAAATAAAAATCGTGGGCACTTGAATTATAAAATACTGAGTGTATACAATAACACCAGGGCTGAGAACTGGAGCTAATATCGAGGCAATATCACGGAGGAGTCACAGGCAATTGCGTGAGCATTCATGGGAAAAGAAGCATACATAATGAACGCGTGGGCTCGCAGGCCACTCTCAAGAAACGAGGGCGAACAAGAAAACAATAGGAAAGCACGAGGAATTATACACTAAATGGTACATATGAATGCAGGGCAAACAATAAGAGTATACATAATTCGGGCACATACATACTACAGGTGATGTCACTATAGTAAATGAAGAAGTATGAGCAAAATCGAGAAACCAATATAGCACATACAAAACTGGGCGATACACAGGTATAACATGGAGTATGCACAGAGTAAGGAGAAACATGAGAACATGGGCACGCAGGCCGCACTCATAGTACAGGGGCAGCATAATACAACAAGTACATAATGAGCGACAGGCCATAGCATGGGATTATAACACTATAACAGGAAGAACATGAAGTATGCATAAGATAAGGAAGATACAATACAACGTGGGCACGCAGGCGATACTCATAGAACAGGAGCAACACAATACAACAAGATGATAAACACGTTGAATAATACACGTAAAGTTCAAATGATGGGTGTAGGACAAATCCGAAAACCAGAACGATAGTACATAGAACGCCTAGGCAGGAGCAAAGTCAGACTAATAGTAAAGGTCGAACGAATGTCATTCTTTCCAAAGAGTGAAGGCGTCAATAAAGTCATCATCATTGGCAAAGTCTTGTGGAAATGGCTGTATTGGAAGTGGAGAACATGGTCCAGACACAACAGGAACCGCTGAAGAAACTTTGATTTCGGCACGCCGTTTCCGCGTGCGCTGAGAGGAGCGACGTGCACGTTTCTTTGGAATGGCCCCTGTTAAGGGCGCCGAAATAGAGGGCTGAGCGAAAGACGACAGGTCGAGCGGAGATGAAGATTGTAGAACAACAGAGGACGGAGGTTATGCAACAATGGGATGCGGAGACGGTTGAATGGAAACGGAAATAGGCACTGACGGAGCTGCAGATGCAGTCGACGAAGGCGTTACAGAGGGCTTGGAGGACAGACGCAGATGATCAAATCGCCGAGCCATCAACAAGTCCCTATCTGCCGTGTACGGGAGGTTGAGGTACGATCTGGCAGAACACCAGGAGTCTAGAGCTTTGTTATAAGTGATTCGAGAGCTACAATTCTCACGAAATGGTACAGGGATCTTAATTAAGTTGAGATAATGGAGAGCTTTCTTGATATCAGCCGGAGCAGTCTCATGGGGGTGCTTAGCACAAAGAAGTTGACACTCGGAGGCAGAAAGATGTGCTGATTAGTTTGGAGGCAGATAAGTATCCGAGTACTCTGTAGGATCATAACCTGAGTCCGTAGCTGAAGAAGTGTCCAAGGAAACTGTAAAAGAAGCAGTTGAAGAATATTTCAAAGAATCGGCGGCGCAAGAAGACAAGCCGGGCAATGATGAACGTACTAGTGTGTCGTCAAGTGATGCGGAGATGATGGGTGAAGAACCAGAGGCTGGTAACGATGGGTCAGAAGAGCAGTGAGAAGGAACAACGGCCGAAGCCAAGTCCGGGCCGACGGTGATGTGTTCCGTACTCGGCGGAGGGGAGACCACCGATGTGCTCTCACCAGAGTGGGAGGAGTCCAGGGGCGATTGCAAAAGAAACGCCGGGGAGTCCACAAGGGGCACAGTGGAGATCGTAGCAGCTGAAGATGAAGCAGGCATTGTAGAAAAATCCTGGTGCAAAACGGTGGAGGAACCAGGCGGAGGCAACAAACTGGAATAGTCCTGGAGCGGAGCAATGAAAGGAGCAGGTAGAGACGGCAAACTGTTGAACTGAGAAAGAGCTGATGAGTCTGGAGGAAACACAGTGGTGGAAGATGGTTAGGCCAGAGGAACAGTATTTACAGATGGAATAGGTGTACCCGAACTGGAAAGCAGCGGTTGAGGGAAAGAAGCTGGGTATGATGAGAGTAAGGAAGAACTTGTCGAAGTGCTGAAGTCCAAAGCCACAGAGAGTGGAGAGTGTGACACAGGAGGATGAAACAACCCACCTGGTACAAAGGGTAAAGTACATGCAGTGGAATAAGACAATAAAGGTGCAGACTGAAAAGCCTTAGCAGATGACGTAGGGAGAGCAGAAGAGCCAAGAGGTGCAGATGATAATGCAGCGTTTTTAGCTGGGCAAGAAGCACGGATATGAGAAGGTGATTTACATATGAAGCAATGAAGAGCAGTATGAACATTCACAGCACGAATATGTATACCACAGACTACTTGGAATGTGGTAGGACAGGAAATAATCGAAGCTTCGTCCGGATACACGACGAGAGCCTGTCGTCGGAAACTAAGATAAGGACGAGCTCCTTGCTCGTCCAATGCGGCAGGTAAAGTACGAATTGGACCAATAACAAGTCCACAACGAGAAAGAAAACCAAGGAGGACATCATCAGAAATTTCCGGTGGAGCAGGAAACATGCTTACAAGGATAGGGCACTGTGCGAGAGGAATGGCGAACAGACTTTGATCACCAACAAAGATGGGAGAAGACATAACTCGTGCAACATGAGCTGGAGAGGAAAAATAAATAAGCGCAGAGCGAGGTTTACGTGCAACATGTGTAATGACATCTGGAGGAACAAGTTCATGCAGAGCTGATGTGTACACAGTAAGTTTTGTATTAGGGAGGGCAACATATTTCACCCCTAAAGCTAAAGAGGCTAGTAGAGACTTACCTCGGGGCGAAGATTCAGGAAGATGAAGAGTAAGAGTTGAATCCTGACGAGAAACAAGGAAGTCCAGGCATGACGGCAAAAACGTTGAATGTGTGGGAGTACGGGCCGACAAAGAGTGCTGAAGTTTATCTTGAAGCAGAACATCTGGTGGAGGCGTCAGTGGTGGAAGATATTCTGTTGATATTGCACAAGCCATGAGCGGTGGTAGACTGCACAATTGCTAGGAAGACAAATGGGGAAGGCACAACGAACAGGTGAGCGAAGGCTGAGCGACAAACGATAACGACACAAGTAGAGCTGCAAGAGAGATGTCACAACTGTGAGACCATGACGTCACCGGAGGACCACTAATGGAAGACGACGTCACCGGAGGACCACTAATGGAAGATGACGTAACCGGGAGAACGGTAGATAAGCTCAGGAACACAAGCACAGAAGGCAACGTTTAGGAACGCTGATGGAGAATAGAAGACAGTCAAAGCGAGTCACGATGGCCAGATGGTAAACAAACCCACCGAGATGAAATATGAAGGAATATCGCTATAATATTCACTTACCGGTGCGGAAACGTAGCTGGGAAGATTGCTGACAGCTTATTTCTTGAGATAGGTGCACAGGAAAGGAACAGAAGGCACTGGAACGTGTACACAGGGCGCACCCTTCAGAACGTAGAAGGGCGTGGTCAGCAGGTAATATTACTATGAAAATCAAGTAAATATGCACAGTTCGGCTACGAAAGGTTGTGAGAAAGATAGCACATATCCTTATGCATGATTGGAGCGCAAAATTCTGGAGCAACAGGCACTTTTACCGAACATACTGAGCAAAATGTCAAGAGCTCGAGAGGGCACGTCCAACGACAGTTTTGTCGCCATCGAAGCCTTTTAAGTCAAGTTATAACGCATAAAAGCGATGGAATGGATCCCGCTCCTACGTCCTGACCTTTGACCCCACTTCGCCCTATTTCAACAAGGTTTATCTTCAGATAGTTCCCTACCACATACTACAGTTTCGTCGAAATCGAACCATTTTTATGTGAGTTATGACGCATAAGGGAAATGGAATGGATCCCGCTCCTACGTCCTGACCTTCGACCCCATTTCACCCATTTTCAATAGGGTTCGTCCCCAGGTGGTCTCCTACCACATACTAAAATTTTATCGAAATCGAACCATTTTTACTCGAGTTATCGTGCGGACAGACAGACAGGCAGAAGGACAAACTGGAGCATATACGCTTCTTCAACCTATGTTTGGAAAGTGTAAAAGAGATAAAAACCTTTCGTTTACCAAAAGAAAATGATTCATCAAAATGTCGGCCCATGACATGTTTGCCAACAATTTACACGCTACTAATATCTATTTTAGTTATGAAGATTAACAATCACATAAGAGATAATTATGTGATGATAGACTCAAAAGGTTGTTTCTAGGAATACAAAGCATGCAAAGATCAAATTATTATTGATATTATAGTGGTGAATCAGGTTCTTAAGAGAAACTAGAATTTCAACATGGTGTATATTGACTACAGGAAGGTATTTGCACCATTCAGCACGATCAACTTATAGAAAGTCTGAATATGTGTAAAGTAGAAACATTAAAATCATTGAGTTTCTCCAGCACGCCAATGATTTTGTGGCAAACACCAGTGGCAAACAAATCTGTATATTTTATACGGAGAACTAAAACAACTTTGCTCAAAAATTGTTTAAGTTGAGGTCGTCTACCAAAAATCGCTCCTCGGTTCCAATCATTTGTTGCGTGCCCCCAAAATATTTTCTAGCACGTAAAGAAAGCTCATAGCTATAACGTTCTCGAGACCTGCACTGTTAAACATTTTGTGGTAGGTTGCACCAAAAAGTGGTGCTGCACCACCTTCTGAGAAAAGATGCACCATCGTGTTTTGCAAACAAAACTCCACAACGCGGTTCAACTTTTTACCACGCTATGGTACCTGTACAATGTTGCGCACAAGGTGGCAGGTACGTGCTGTTGAGTTTATTTTGCACCGCAGAATGATGTATCTTTTCTAAGAAAGGGGTGCAGCTGCTGTCGTACCACTTTGTGATGCAACCTACCACAAAATTTTTAACAGTGTGAAAATGTCTCTGGTCCATAACGTTTTGGTGTATCGACGAGCCAAATCTAAAGTTCTTATACTTACAAGAAACTCCATTCATCTTCCAATCCGTTCCATGAAAGCGAAGAATTACTTATATTTTATATAAAAGTTATATATAGAACATTATCGCACTATTAAGCAGAAAGATAACATATAGTCGAAAACAGAGGAGCAGCTGAAAATGATTTTTCTTTTATGTGAAACTAAAATATCATCGGCTGTTAAATGCAAACAAATCAAAAACACATTGCTTGATTTACGAAAAGAAATTTGGGTATCTATGCATATAAGGCCATGTTATGAAAGAGGATTGTCACTTCCTTCTCTTACGATTCTCACTCATATGGAGATTATTATTGTTAAATTGTTCCATATTGCAACATTAGCTGAAAGATATCTCCAGTTGATCACCATATTCTTTTTCAAACGTGCAGAAAAAATATTTTAAGTTCGGTTTTCTTAGGAATCCCATTTAGGTTTTTTATGTCAATAATACATTAATATTTCTTTTTCGGAAATCGTGGTGAGCAAATTATTTTTGAAACAGCAAACAGTATTCATTTCAGAGCGAATTCAGTACAGATGATTGGGCACCTTCATTTGAACTTTGACCCTCAACTTGTCAATAGCAAATATCTCATGGTTTCCAAAGTCATTAAAGTTCTCTTGTTATTTTTTCACTCATTTATCTCACCTAATAATTTCTGAAAGGATTTCGCTCACAACTCTTGGTGAATATTTCCTTCACTGCAATGTTTCTTGTACAAGTCAGAATTTGAAAATCATTCGATACAGTGATATAAGAGCTTTCAGGAATTTATTGCAGCGGTACTGATTACGAATTTTCTCATTTTATTTGAATGATTATAGTTCCGTATGTCGCCAAAGCCCTGATCTCATTTAATAACTTCTGTGAAAATTTCACACCTGCACTTTTGTTGAAGATTCGCATCATTAATTTACTAAGTGATGTTTCTTGTATAAGAATTAGTAAAGAATTCGATAGTGCGATATAAGTAGATTCATCTATTTATTGCAGCGATATTGAATAGGAGTTTTCTCATTTAATTTGAGTTATAATAGTTCCGTAAGTCACTAAAGCCCCAAGCAAAGTTAAAATTAGGCTTTTTGTGACAGTAAACATTCCGCAAAATGTTAGTCCTAGATCCTCTTGGCAGATGAGGTTCGTAAGCATGATGTCTTTGCTGACAAAGTCTGCATTTAAATGGCTTAGTTTCAAGAATGTCTTAACCACTGCACGATTTTTCTCTTGCAAATTCGATGCTGAAAGAATTAATACCAAAACAAATACAAATGAAGTTCCACCGAAGATTACTGTGATCCAAGACCACATTATATCGCCCTTAAAATCATCGTTAATTAGACCTACTGTCAAAAATACATTGCTGATCGATGAAATCATAGTTACAAACAGTGGTAAGCGTAACAGCTGATCTAGCTTTGAAGTGCATTCTTGCACTGATGTATACAAGACAAGAACAGAATTAATATTCAAGCAATTATTGCCGTTTTCAATGAAACTTGAATTTTCTGCAACACGTTTCATTACTTCCAGTGTATTTCCTATACTCAAACACAGAACTGCCACCAAAATGACGTTATAACCCGGGAGCAACAAGTTCACATATATATCAGATGATAAGAATATAGATAAAGTTACGTATTCTGCAGTTTTACCCAAACGTAACGGATAACCGAAACAATAAATATTTGTTAATAGTGGTCTAACATCAGTATTTTGGAAAACCTCCCGCACAGTACTGCTTACAGTTATCAGGAAAGGCCATATGGTATTTGCTAGGATAAGCAGAAAAATATTAATTTCCGTTTTATCTACAGATATTCGATTTCTGAGTGCAGTGGCATTTTGTTCAATCACCGAAAGATTTTGAACCATTTGTCTCAGTTCTTTCCTTTTCCGGTAAAACGAAACCCAGAGAATTGCCGATGCAGCCCAACTCCACAGAGAAGCATAAGAGGTTAACCAATTTTTGCCTACAAAGACTTGCGAAATGCATAATATACCACAGTATACAACAGAGCATAAATACATCGTTCGGCTTGCTAAGATCAAAACATTTGCTGAAAGATTCCGCTTGATGGAAGAGTTTTCTTCTTCGATGTTGATTCCAAGAAAATTGAACGCCTTTACTACTGGTCTTATATTTTTCAATGTTGAATTGCCACCTACAACAGATGGAGTTTCTTGGTTTTCATCGATTGGGTATGTTCTGGATTTCAACATGATCTTTTTTTCAACATTTACTTAATATATCAACTTTGAATTTGTGTGATCTTATTAGCCCTCTCATGTTCTATAAAATCTCAGAGAGGTTTTCGTAATATTCTTTCAAACAGAATGAGCATTGGTTTGAGGATGCATGTTTACTTTAAAGAAAAACTGTAGTCATTTTATCAGGGCACAGACACAGAAATACGGGAAAAGCAGGTAAAGGTTCAAGAATACGAAAACTTTGTATTCTGAAAACATTTCCGCAGCTGGACATTACATTACAGTGGTGTTTACCTCTGCTATAAACACTGTCTTCAAGCTCCTGATAGCTGGCATGTAGCGTGAACTCTATTAACGAATCATAATTCCAGTAAAGGAATGACATCATTTCCTGGAAAACACATAATAAATCACGAAGTGAGAATCTTTGCAATTGATAAAGGTTTGGGAGAAATCGGGCATACGAAATTTAGCTCTCTCTCTTAATACAAGTTGCACCTGACGCGTCACTGATATAGTGAGCTCAACGATTCTATTTCATTAAACGGTGGTTTTCCCCGTCTTTTGTAGTGAAATAATTTAGTCCACCAAAATGATGTAGCACAAAAAGCACACGCCAACGTAATTCTCCCCTTTCGAAATCGCTTGGAGGATTCAATACGACGGCTATTGACTCTCCTTTCTCTTGTCCTTAAAAGAGCGGTATAACGCAAGCAGTTGACAGAGCCCTTATGTTTGCCGAAACGACTCACAGATAAAGACTTATCTCTGCATATTAAAATCATTGATCGTACAAGCGCAGAATTCAGGTCCTGCTTGCTAGAGTCTTTATTCCAAAAATCAAAAGATTATTTTTACTTTCCATTCGTTGAATTGTTTAGTCGGTTTTCGTTCAGGCCATTGGAGTTTTCAAAACATTTTTTTATTTCAGTTTTTCTCTTTTATTATTTTATTTTTCACCTCTACTTGTCCAGAAGTTTACCCATCATGGAGCAATATGTATTTCATCATCATTATTAACCATTACCAATCCACTGCTGCATGAAAATCTCGAGGTTATTCCACAACTTTCAGCTTTGAAGCAGTCTCCGCCATGTAACTCTGTCATACTTTTGAATTTCATCCACACATCTTTCACATGGTCTTCTTCTGGGTCTTTCCCTGTCCCTTGGAATCCAATCTAGTATATCAGTTATTCAACGGTGGTCAGTTCTTCTAGCAATATGTCGAGCCCATTGCCATTTCAAGGATTTTGCCTTGATCATGATATTATCAACCCCGTCATTTTCCTGATCTATGAGTTCCTCTTCCTACTTTTCCTGGTTTTAGCAAGCATATACGTTTTCATTCTTCTTTCAGTATTTTGCAGCCTCTGAATGTCTTTTATTTAAGGTTCATATTTCTGATCCATAAATCAAAACTGGAAGGATGAATTGATTAAACACTTTTCATACACATTTTTTTCTTATCACTCTTCAAATTATACTGTTTCTTCCAAAATCTCTCTAACCAAGCTTATGCGTCTATTAATTTCTTCTGCAATGTGGCCCTTTCTTGATATCTGTGGTCCAAGGAAAATGTAGGCATCGGTTGCTTCTAGAACTGCTCCATTAACCGCTAAATCTTCAGTTCTTGTAAAAGCATTGTACATCAGTTCTGTTTTCTGAGAGTTCGTTTTTAAACCAACTTCTTCACTCTTGTCAGCAAGTTTCTGGACAATGCTCCTCAACTCTTCATAATCATATGAAATCACTTGATGTTTCAAAACAAATTTTTAAGAGCAACAAGAAGAATAAGAAGTAATCTGAAATCTGAAGGGCATTTTTTTAACTATTAAACGAAACCCACTTTTTTTTTTTTATCTCGGATACCTTCCACTATGACAAACATTATGTGCACTATTTGCGATTTTTCGTGATACATTTCTGCCGCTAGTGGGCGCAAGAAATTTTTTCAATATTTATATGCTTTGCCGAATGTAGAAATTCACATGGATTTTGTTGTTGTTGTAAATAGTTCCATTCATTCTGATGAACATCACTAATGTTGCATATTTTAAAAAAAGAGAAGTTAGATAAGCTGAATCTTGTAAGGTTAGGCTGCTAAGTCACTGCAATAAATCTTCTTGGCTGTGTTTTACGAACTTTAGGACACCTGCAACCATCTCTAGGATTTCGCTGCGTTATATCCAAAGTTACAATAACTCTCTCTGGCGTATTCACTAATGATCGGAATGTACAACGTTTCTGTTACAGTGACATTACCAATTTCACTGTTTCGCTACCTAATGTAAATTAGTGGGGCAGACTCATCTTTACCACAGCTGCAAATAATTGGAAGGGTATCTTTAAATTAAAGAAGAACTATTGGAGAAGTCTTTTCTGCATCTCCAAATAACGAAGAATGTTGAGAAAAATATTTTCAACAGCGGTTAAAATGGGACATGCTGATTTTGCAACAAGACGAAAATACTTTTTTTTCACTAGTACACTGTTTTTAAGTTAAAACTTATAGTATCTTTGAGCAAATCCAGACCCAATTTTTTTTATGTGAATTCCATTACTTTGAAATTGTTTCGAAGTTGTCTCGGCAGCGTGAGTGGTCAGATGCTCGTATTTATGGCTAATCGGCCGAGTTGGGCCTTGGGTTGAATCCGGGATACGCATGGGTCGTGTGTTTATCCAACGGCACTAATTTTATTCGTTTCCTGGACCAGTAACCCTAAATCAGGAACTCGCAACTATTTAGGTGCTGATAGAGAGGGCCGTTAAGCACGAAAAAAAAATAGGAAAAATAAAAGAAAATTGTCACAAGGTTCATGAAAGCTAAAATACAGTTAAATTCGATCTCCCTTCCGAGCTTCCTTTTTTGTTAAAGGTCCCACTCTTTAAACCTTAGTCACTAGCGTTTTAATTTCATACCGTACATCACTTGGTTTGGTTATTTAAATTTGTCGTTCGTGCGATTTGTAACAAAAGATTATGCGCGGACAGCAAGTTCTTTTTTCTTTTTTTGCTCGACGCTCACTAAAATCCATTTAGGTTTTTTTTGTGTGAAATAAGTCAGCCGATCAGTATGCCTTACTCTTTCTCTCTAAATTTTTACAAAATTAATCTGAGCTGTGGTTGGCGAGTTTTCATGGACGCTAAGCGCTTCGTTAATGGTGAGATCCTTAACGAAACGCGCACGATGTTCAGTAAAAGAAGCAAATTATTTCTCGTGCGTCAAGTGCTGAAAGTGTAAATGAGGTCATACATTTGAAGCTCATAATCATTGAAATCTGCCTGCATAACCAGTGAGGGGTTGCAAAGCTGCACATATTCGCATAAATGGGCTATACCGATTTGTTTTCTTAAAAAGGGGTTTTTTAGTTTATCTTTTGGAACAAAGAAGTAAGTATTCAACTAATTTTCAACTTGTTTGATTGATAATTTCTATTTCAAAATTCAGGTTTTTTGCAAACTTTGATAAATTACTTCACAAATAGAATGTGTCCAACGTACCTTAACCGTAGTTGGCATTTTCACCTGAAGCTAATTTGCAAAACATAGTAATGGCATGTCTTCGGAAAGAACAGTACAGAGTACTGTCCTGAATTCAAACAAATAAACAAATATCTGTTAAATTAATTCACCCACTTTTATTTCCTTTGTCGTTTAAAAGGATGCTTCCTAGTTGTAAGCAGCAAATTGTAACAGAGAAACATGAAACATCAGGAATGAGGATGGCAAAACTGTGACAGCAAAGATTCAGGTAATTAGAAGCGAGAATTGGATCGTACGTCATCGAAAGGTCGTTAATTGATTTTTTTTTCATGCAATGACATGACCTGATACATGGCCGTAAAATGACCATGATGGTAGATCAGCTCATCAAGAAACTCCGTATGTCGGTTCGCTTTGTTTACATGACACGTGCGAACGCTCACCATCACGAGGCAAATAATCAGGCACCACAGCTACATTCCGTGCTATTTTATTTATTTGTTTATGTTGAATTAAAATAATTTCTGCACTAATAATTAGCTATTAGGGGTGTTCTTCCGATGCGCGGAACATCGCAATCCCACAGACAACATTGCTTATGACGTGGTTATGACATAGTTACGATGAAATATGTAAGATCGATATAGACGATCATTTTAAGAATATCGTTAATGCACAACAGCATTGATTCCATAATATCAGAGAAACATTTTTAATTCTATATTCCACAGATTCAACACCTTTCCGTTTCTTTAAGTACGACTTGGGAATTTACATTTTGTTTACTGGAAGCCAGTTTTTACATAATCCAGTCAGTGTTTTTGATGACCGTTAACAATTGGAAAACTTCAGCCTCATTCATTCTGCCGTTCCTTTTAAATAGATATTCTAGAAGTCGGTCAATCAGAGGCTACTTTCGGAACACCAGTCACGGAGCATTTTAATGCATGCTTGTGGGACTCAACGTTTTGAGTATGAGCACCGGGATCTGTGTCAACAAAATTTTCAGAGTGTTTCACAGTTTCGTGAATAAAATATTCATCTTCAGACAACTGGGCATAGGCCTTCCACTGAACAGATATTACTGTTGTGTACTTTGCTACGTACTTTTTTATGATGGGGATAAAATGTTCTGCCGAACGTTTGTTCTCCGGGAATATCTCCAATCTGAATTATTTTGTATCTTTTTCAATCATTCCAAGGAATACAAACCTTTTATTTCTCTACGGAAGTTATACCAGTCACTTATTGTTTCCGAGGAAGTTTTCAAGCCATCGTGAAAGGATGTCTCCCTTACAGCCAAATTGTAGTCTAAATTACAGCCAAATGGTAGTCGAAATTACAAGAAAAGCTGTGCGTTTTTAGTAATGCCTTCCGAAGAGAAAATACTGTTTTAGCAAACGAGGTTCCTCTTGCCCTGTAGAGTCAGCTTCTCCACGACAGCCGTCAATATGATACTTCCGACATCTAAGCATTCAAAATCCATGCTCTTTGGAGTACAATTTCATATCGTACTCTTCTGAAAATTTCCTTGTCACAGGGACTAAACCTTTGTTCTCACACCACGCATTACATGTTTGTCTCTCTTTGTTGAGTTTTTTTTTGTCATGATGACTTAAGATGGTGTCTGAAAAAATTCCACTACACCATCTTAACTCAACATGCAGACGTAAATGACGTATGCAGACGCTTTGTCAGTTACGTCCGTCGAGTTTATATTAGATGGAGACACCACTCCTATCCACGCAGCAATGGATGCCATAAGTCACCGCCCGCGCTGCGTGTGACCTCACAAGCAGGCAAAAACTACTTTGAAACTAGGGAAACCACTGAAGCTACGAGGCGTTCAGACAGATAAAATGAGGAATTTAATAATTATCAATTATAGAACCTTACTGTTTAATCAACTGTGTAAATAAGAATGTTTTTTTCTTCTTAATTTCACAAGATTTCTAAAAAGAGAAAAAAAAAAGAAAAAAAAACAGCATTTCGGGAATCTAAACTCGGAGACGTTACGAAACAAAAAACGGAATGCGATTTTTTCACAGAAGGTTAGGTGCTGAAAGAATAGAATTACTTGCCTGATATGTGCAGATAATTTAATATTTTCAGTAATCTCAATAATTTAAGTTTCTGTAGTCGAATATATTTCCTTATTTCAAATTTTACAGTAAGTGAAGGGTCGCTATTAAGAGGTTATATTTTTGAAATCTCGTTGCTTTATTAAATCATTCAAGCTGTATTCAACCAGAATAAGGGAAAAATAGAGAAATACAAAACAAATAATAAACATGCATGCACATATATTCTCCATACAAAGGGCATTCTTATGCTCACATCACATCAGCTTTCAAATATATTACCTTATAACACAAAATATGCATAGGTGTCATAGCAGATCCCTTATTTTTCATTATATTTAAAATTTCATTCAGTATCTAGGGACATAGAATCAAATCTGTTTATGTCCACTGCTATACTTACAATAAATAATAAATATAAATAAGGAAAACAGCTTAAAAAAACGTTTCAACACTTTTGTGTATACATAAGTGACATAAATATAAACTCCACATTTAAAAAAAAAAAAAAAAAAAAAACATCCAAAATACAGCTCCTAATATAAAAAAAATATATACATATCACTCCACAGTGGACCCACAATGCGTAATGAGCATATGTACTCTTACAGAATATAGTTATTAAATATCCAAAAAACATTACATTAAATTCCACCACAGTTCAACTACAATAAAAAAGTAACATAGCCAGAATTACCCTTCACAAGAAAACCAAATAATAATAACTTTACAAAAGTATTTTGAATAGTTGGGTCAAACTATTGAACCTGTAAGTGTTGGATTCAATATTATTGTCCCCAAGGTAAATCTTTACAAATCTCATTCAAGAGAGCATTAAGGACATTCTTCGCCTAACTAACTCCTATTATAATTACATACAGTTGCAACATGACTTTCTGTTAATTCAACAATTAAAATACAATGACAGAAGATTAATACTGTTAAACCATAAAACTTTGCCAACAATATTATTTTCATATGAACAGCAATATATCCTCCTGCATATTTCACAACCACTAAATAAAATAATCAATAAAATGTACAATAATAAATTAATGATAGGTCATTTGACATTAAGTTCACTGTTAGTTCACTTAGCATTTGGATGTTTTTGATCAGGGTCGCGCCAACGGCATTTGCCGCCCGTGTGCAAGCCCAGATTTGCCGCCCCCTTGTACGAGAATATTTTTCAATTTTTATTCATTTTTACATGAAATAAATATCTTTAGCAACATTTTTTTCTATTTCTGGTAAATTGAGATTTTTCATAAAACACTACTGTCTCATATAAAACTGAAGAAAAAACATCTGTAAAACTCTAGTTCAGATGCTGCTGCGAATAATTCAAGAAGTCAACTTCCTCTCTCTTTCTCTGTCAATTCACACAAAAGTCTGCATTACTGGTAAAAAAAGTTTCGTCATGTACGATGATAAACATATTACAGCTTCTCGATGGATACACACACACACACGCGCGCGCACACACACACACACACACACACACACACATACAGTATATATAACTAAGCAAGATAAGATGAGGAACCCGTGGGTAAGGAAATGATAAAGAGTGGAAGACATTATGATCAGAGTAAAATCTCTGAAATGGTAATGGGCTGGACATATTGCCAAGAGAACGGACCATCGATGGACAACCGAAATTTCAGACTGGATTCCAAGAGACAGAAAAAGACCCAAAAGAAGACCACGTGGGAGACGGGTGGATGAAATTCGAAAGCATGCGGGAGTAACATGGAGGAGACTGGTCCAAGACAGACCGTTGTGAAAGAAACTTGGGGAGACCTTCATCTAGCAGAAAATTGATAATGGTTGAAGAGGATGTTGTTATGTATACATGAAATATTAAACATGTTGGGCGTCTCTTTAACTATTCTAACCAAAATATCTAATATCGTGGAATACATCGAAATAGTACCCCAGTGTTCGTTACCCGTATTGCATCGATAGTAGAGGAAATATGAGAGTTCTAGCGCATGCGGCATGTCACGTGTGCTTGAACTCTCAATGAGAGTTCTGGAACATGCCACAACCCAGCTGATCGCCATGCCGCATGCCGCGTGTGCTAAAACTCTAATCGAGAGTTCTGGAACATGTTGCAACATTTCTGAATGTGTTATTGAGAGTTCTAGCACATGTCGCATGCTGCATATGCTGGATCTCTCCATAAGTTTTGTAAAAGCCTCTTGTCTAGGCTGATAAAAAAACTGTTTAGCGGTGGCAACACTGCTAACATAGGAATGTTCATAACTTCGTCGCTTTAGCTTTACTTTTTAAAAAATAAATTTCCGCGTCAGATTGTCCATCCATGCGGGGTAATTTCTTTTTTTTTCCCTTTTTTTTTTTTTTTTTTTTGAGGATAAAATAATGTCGTGTTGGCCAACAATGGGATTTGAACAGTCGATTCTCTGTGTGAGAGGCAGGAACCTTAACCAAAACAGACATTGCTTGTTTTAGCTTTATTGTGGACCCCTTTCCTGATTCTGCCATCGGAATAGCTGGTTAATACACTCCAAATGATCATATTAAACTATAATAATAATAACAATAATAATAATAATAAAATACAAATAATAAAATGGGAAAACAGTTTTTATACACGGAAAAATTAGGTTGTAACACTACTAATATGTGTTTACTCTTTTGTGTTTCGGGGCGATTGACGACGTGGTAATGAGAAACAGAGTGGGAGGATGAATGCGAATCATTTGAGTTTTATGTGGCGTTGTGTCAACATGAATTTTTCTGTTACTGTAGAACACCTTAAATTTGAATGTTGTAATGGAGGACGTGATGAAATTGGCATATCTGAGCCCCAATCGAGAAGGAGGTTTAAGTGGTGTCAATGCTTTATTCCATGCTGCCAGGAAAGGAAAAATAAAGAAAAAGACGTTCAAGAATGGTTAAAAGGGGAAAAGGTATACAGTCTTCACAAACCGGTGAGACGAAATTTTCCGAGAAACAGAATCATCACAAATAAAATTGATATACAATGGCAGGCTGGCTTGGTTGACGTCGGCAGTTTGAGTCAGCACAATGATGGTTTTCGTTATTTACTTACATGTATTGATATATTTTCTAAACATTCATGGGTAATTCCATTGAAGAAAAAGTCTGGATGGTACATCATCGATGCTTTTTCCAAGATATTTGAACAGATAGAACCCCTGAAATTATAAACGGATAAAGGAACAGAATTTAAGAACAAAGAGTTTCAAAAGTTTTTAAAACATCAGGGGGTACATTTCTTTACCACAAATAACGAGACAAAAGCGGCCATTGTCGAAAGGTTCAATCGGACTTTCAAAACTAGGATGTGGTGTTACTTCCCAGCTCACAATACATACAAATTTACCGATGTACTTGATGATTTACTTCAAGGATACAACCATTCCTACCATCGTAGTATAAAAATGAAACCTGTTGAAGTAAACGAAAGCAATGAGAAGCAAGTTTGGAGGAATCTGTATGGAGATATGACATCGGAGAAACCTTTCTACAAATTTCAACTAGGAGATCAGGTACGAATTAGTAAAGCAAAATTAACATTTGAAAAAGGATACGAATCGATACATTTAAAGAACTTACACCGTCTTTGCACGATATGTTTTATTTAAAAAAACGACAGATGTTTACAAGATTAAAAACCCATTAGTACTTTCGGGTGGACAATCGACCCGTCTTCAGATGGAGGAGAGCCGCTGCTGCACATGTGCTACCATATATATGACCGAGCATGTTGACGTAGATGTTATGGAATAGCGTTACAAGGGTGTCACTCTGTGGCCATCATTTCAATGCTAAATCACGAATCAGATGATGTCCATGTGGAAATATGATAAACAGGGTGAATATATATATATATATATAGTTATAACTTACACATTTAACAAGAAATGTTATGTAAGTTCATGGCTGTAATGAGTCTCTTCCAAATTCTGTGTAATTCAATTGGGGAATTATCGTTACAGCATCCGTCCCCGAAGGCCTCGATGTATAAACTTTCAGTTATATACAACGAGTATACAGAGGCGGGTGTATGTAGCAACTTAATGTTTTTCCAATCCGGTTGGACAGTTCCTTGTGCCACATATCTGGCGAGCACTGTGTTACTATGATTAACGCGAATGTCATATTTATGTTCCTGCATTCGAGTTTCAAGGCTACGTTTTGTAGAACCTACATAGTTGCTTACTTGTTCACCATTGGAGACATCTATTATTGGTATATTATATACACCCCATTTACACAAATTATCAGGCGGTTCCCTATCTTTTTTGATAAGTGAGAATATATTTCTGGATCTAATGCCAAAATATGTATCATATTTCATACATGCGCGTGTGAGTACATTAGTAATGCTTGGGTACTGCTCTATTGTACCAACAAAACGCTTTGCTGGTTTTTGTTCTTTGGTCAAACATGTAGATCTATCGTTTAAGATTCTTCGATAGATTCGGTTGATCATATATTTGGGATAACCATGTTTGGCGACTAAATAAAAAATGAAATCTATTTCAAGTTTAAGCAGCTGTTAGCAGATGAGTGCGAGAAGGCTCTTTTGATTAAAAAGTTGATAGCGGATAGCTTATGTGGTAATGGATGTGAAGAGTTAAAAGGGATTAAACTACTGCCGGCAGTGGGTTTTCGATACATAGAAAAAGAAAGGTTATATGTTACTGGGTTACGGGTTATTTGAAAGTCCAAGAACGCTAGAGAGTAGTTTGATTCTGTTTCTATCGTGAGCCCGATAGTGGGAAAAACAGATCAAAGCGCGTCGGCGAACTTAGCTAAATCATCCTGTGTATGAGGCCAAAATACAAGGATGTCGTCAACGTACCTGATATACATACTAGAGGAAAGGGGAAATTCATTGAGAACTTTGTTCTCAATGTGTTGAGACATAATTTCTGCAAGTACAGCTGAAAGTGGAGAACCCATGGGTGAGCCCTCCACTTGCTTGTAAATTTGATTATCGAATTTAAAGTATGAACGCTGTTTAACAAATCTAAGAGCGTTCATAATGGCCGAAATTTCAGATGTAGGGACTTGGGACTCAGCAAAGTTTGGCCTCTATAATGAGGTGGGTAGCGTCCACTGGTACATTAGGGTACAACCCTAATGTACCCGTTGAGGTCGAAAGTAGAAGGTGGTGACAATAACGTGACTTGACTGTGTAGTTTTAAGTAGAATTCTTCCACTCTTGTCAAAATTTCGCCTATCTTTCTTGTTACAGTACCATTTTAATTTCTCAGGGCCGTAATCTGTTTTCTTCCCTTACTAAGAAGTCTCTTTGCTCTCTTCAGGCTTTGGTTGTTTTCAGTTGTTTTTCTCACTAGTTCACAATTGGATTTCCTTACGTCTTCAGTGATACCTTTTCGCACTGTCTCGCATAGCTCTATATATTACATCTTAAAGTTACATTTTTATTTGCCCTCATCTCCCTTTTCTTTCGCATCAGCTTTTTTGTTTTTCCTGATATTTTCTTCAGATGAAACTTGTTCTTAGTATCAGCTATTTTTGTTACTGTTTCCACAAAAGCCTTGGTTAGTTTTCGGTTAACTTCAGAAATGGCCACTTCTTCCGATTTTAGGCCTTCTAAAGCAAAAATCTGTTTCATAGTTCAAATTTGAAGGTATGATGTTTTTTAGGGTTGGCCATGTCAATACATTTTGTTTGTTTTATGAGCTTGCCACGTTCGAGCTTAATGTTGAGGTGTGTCTTACATCTCACCATCATATGGTCAGTCCCTGTGTTGAACCTGTTTGGCACACTGCAGTCTTTAATGACAAATTTCTTGTCAAACATTATAAAATCAATTTCACTTGTCATTCCATTGAGATGCTTTCATGTCCATTTTCTATGTGGCTTTGTTTCTTTAAAAAGGAGTTAATGATGAACAACCTTTCTGCCTCTGCGAACTCTACGAGAGTATTTCCATGCTGGTCTCTGTTTCCGTGACCGAAGTTACCTGCCGAAGTTTCATTCTCTTGCTGTTATCCTATTTTCGCATTGAAATCATTCATAATGTTTTTCAAGTGCTACTTGCCTTTGTTATTTAGACTACGAATTTCCTCGTAGAATTCTTCAATTTCTTCTTCAGGATGACTTGTGGTGGGAGTTTAAGCTTAAATAATCTGAGCTTTATATCTTTTTGAAAGTTGGATAACGAGTCGCGCAGTCCTGTCCGAGAAACGTTCAACTTCTAGAACATTGTCCTTTAGTTTCTTGTTCATTATAAATCCAACACCACTAGTTCTGTCAGTATATGTCCCGCGATTGTAAAACAGATGTCCACTTTTCAGTACAATGATATTTTTTCCTTTTCTTATCTCACTTAGCCCTAAGATATCCCATTTGATCCTTTGGAGTTCCTCCTCCAATTCAAGGAACCTTGAATCTGAAGATAGAGGTCGTCTGTTGAACGTAGCTAAGTCAGCATCAAATGGCAGCCTAGTTCGGTTCTCCAGTGATTCTTAGCAACCTCTGTTTTCATGTCGCGCTGGCAGCTGCCTCAGCTAGGTACATTCCAGCTGCCAGAGACTGAGGACCAAGTTGTGAAATAATGTATGGGGTGGGTGTGATCATAACTCACCATTCGCAACAAGCGGGCTGGTGAGTGTGGGATACCACTTCCTTTAATCCCGGAGATATAGATATGCCGTTATTCAGCGATCATCAGAGCTCCTTTAGTGGGTACAGGATGAACCGCGAGAAGGTGGGGTCAACATTTGTCAAGGAGAGGATATGACATTTTGCATTCCATATATATATAAATAAATAAATAAATGAATGAATTAATGAATGAATAAATAAATAAATGAATATATGAATAAATAAATAAATGAATAGATGAATAAATAAATAAATATATATATATATACATATAAAGGCAGCGGCCAGTGCGAAATGAAGGCAGATGGTGTTAAGGTTTAAATATGCATTTATTAAACACTCGGATTAGAGAATAAGAATATGAGTCAAGAAATGATTATGTACAAATGAGCGCCAGAACAAGCAGGCAAAAGATAAAACTATATGAACTTCCTGAGGGTAAGATAGAAGGGGAAATTAAACAGGTTAAATAACGATGTAAGTGTCAATAAAAGGATAGAGTATTCATAATAGTTCAAACTGTAAAGGAAACTCTTAGGCCATCAATTTGGAACCAGCTGAGCAATTTGGAACCAGCTGTCTCCAGAGTTTGTAGAAGTTGGGAAGAGTTTCTGTATTGACAGCGCGTTTATGCGCTAACTGTAGACGGAACTTTAGTCGAGTTGTGAAGTGATGGACAAGCTTCTCGCTTGCCTCTGTAAGAGTTGGTACACTGGAGTTTTCCTGATGCGTCAGTTGATGGGAGTTAATTACTATTTTTACAAGCGTGAAAACATAAACACACACTGATGGGAGAGGAGAAGCAGTAAGAATATCTTGAAGTAGAGTAAAATATGAGACAGCACACAGATTTCCTGGGCAAAGATGGTGTGCAATACGGAACATGAGATTTAACACAGGTAGCAAGACAGGACAAAACCAATAGACATGTTCAATGTCTGCCGGGACATCGCAGTAGGCACATTGTGGAGAAACAGCAAGAGTCATTCGGTGCAATAATTGTGGAACAGGGAGGCGGCGATGTAGAAATAGCCAATGAACATTCTTCTCATGAGGTGCAGCAAGGAGAGGGTGTGCAGCTGACCAAACATCTGTCAAGGAGGCAGACGGAACAGTAGGGATAGGCATTGGTTGCTGAGGTGCACAAGTGCGAAGAATTTCACTCAAAGTTTTCTGTGAGAATGCCTCAAGCGTGAAATATTTCATACGGAGTTGCACAAGAAACTGGAAAAGTCGCGGTTCTGCTGAAACCTATAGAATTCCTTTAGCAGAGGCGATTAGTGGGTATAAACGGATGATCGACGATTTTATCGACGTGTAAAGTGTCCGGGAGGAGACGGAATCATGAAGATGAGTAGATAGGTGAGAGAAGTTTTTCCAAGTAAGGTTGAGGTTCACAAGGTCTTGAACAGTAATAATGCCTGCACGCATCCATTCTGGAGAGGTAAAGAACGGTCGGTCAGAGGGATGAAGTGCTGATGAGTAAAAGAGTGGTTCATTTAGTATCTCCGTAATGGAGGAGGGGGGGGTGCTCTCTGTAATGGGAGAGACCTCAGGATTTCTATGGCCTCCCGGTGAACGGCTGGGAGGCTTTGTCGTAATGCTGAGAAACCATCCATTCGAAAAAAGACGGCGAACGTTAATGAAAGATTTTTCGATGAGGCAAGAACATTACTTCCCAGCAAACACAATCTTGCTGGTCCAGCACTATGTTGCCGCTGCCGAACCGTCAATAAAATGTCCGGGCGGCCAACAGCAGGGCCAGCAGTTCAGGCCAACAGCTGGCTAACAGTTGGCGCCCCATCAGTTGTCATATGCCACAACAGGGCCATCAGTTGCCCCTCACAGGCAGTAGCTGCCACAATTGGCCCTTCAGCGGCCCTGCATGCACGTGTCAGAAATGATGGCTAGCCTAATGTGATCCGCTAGTTTACCGGTAGTGGTAGCCGGTCACCACGTGACGTAACTGGTGGCTTGCCGAATCTTGTCCACTAATTTCCCAGTAGTAGCCATAAAAAAAATCAAAGATAACCGCAGTTTCCCAAAGCTACAACTTCTTTTTCTACCCTTACAAAACTTGTGAATTAAGCACTGCGCTGGGGAAATTTTCTCAACAAACCGAAAAAACGCCCGTTTGGATCTGATTGGACACGAACCTGGTCCGTCGGCGTGAGCTCTTTACCGACCGGACTAATTTGCTACGCACGAGCGTGTGCTTGAAGCTGTTTGTTTCGTGCAGAATGTGCAATCGAATGGTGCCCTCTCTTATTTTACAATATTGCGAGGTATTTTTCATAAAAGTCAGTTTCATATAATTCATAAATTTATTTTTTCAATGTAACGATAGTTTTTTTTTTTTACCTTAAGAGAACTTCACTCATTTTCAAGGAGTGTACATAGAGTCGCTTTCAAAAAAATTCTACTGTCCTTGTCGTCTTGAAAGGAGATTGTTGAATTAATATATATTTACCCGGGTTCATGTCATATTTTGTTACATTTTTAACGTTGTATGTTTCCTTTCCGTTGTCCGAAGCTACATTTGTTTTAAAGAGGAAAGATATTTTATTTTACTTCTCGTTATTTTTAGAAGCGAATTCTTCCCAGTTTTGTGTATTCAACCCATGGATGAGTACATTATATCCACATAGCATTGCTTTTTTTTCAAATAATTCATAACTTTTTTAAGCGTATCATTCTTTTTTTTTTTTTTTTCCAACAAACGTTTTTTTAATGTTTTTCCAGAACATTTATTTCAAGCGGTTTCAAATTTTTTCTTCTTATTCACCCACTCCATTCCACGAATTCATAGGAATGGAGTAGGTGTATTTCATGGCTGTAATATAATATTTTATGGCTTATTCTGATATCTTCGCCGACGTGGAATTTCATTAGGAAATTAATTCGCCTCTCTACATATGGATTTTTTTTTCTTAACATCCACTATAATAACACGATGGCAATAGCGTCGTCTTCAACTAACTGGTACCATGAGAGATCCAGCAAGTGTTGCTTCTGCGCATGCGCAGTTCCGTTGCTTCCACCTGCTGTTGGGGTTGCATTGGTTGCCCGCAAAGGGCCACTAGTGGCACTTCCTTGGAGGCCCACAATTCACGGCAATGCTGCAGGGCCATCAACGGCTCGCCAACTGATAGCGCTGCCACCAACGGACCGCTACCGGGCCGTGAGCGGCTGATTTTAGCCAGTAGTTTTCCAGCACTTGTGTTTTTGCTGTGGTACTGTGCATATATCTGGGTTGGAGCTATTAAGCACACGAAAAAACCAGTGAAGCCGTGCGGCACAGTAAACGAAATCTGCAGCAGGAAGACCAATTCCTCCCTATGAAGGTGAGAGGCAGAGTGTAGTGGAGCTGACCCAGTGATGCTTTTACCATACAACTGAAGTAAGGCATGCTTGAACTTGACGGAGTCTGAAGCCAGGGGCGGTATCCATTTGCCAGGAATAGTAACACTTTGATAAGATGTATGTGTGAGCAATGTGAGCTCTTTGAAGGAAGGAGGTGCAAAATTGCGCTCTTCTCCAGAAGCCTGCTGCTTTGAAAAGGGAGGGATAGAGAGAGGACCAATTCGTTCGTACGGCCACCGATGGGGATCCGAGATAAATTCCTAAGAATTTTTGGGTGGTACTTGACCATTTGGCTCCCCAAGGAGTGTCGTTGCGGTGTTTCCAAGTGCCGCACCTGTGCTTTTTTCAAGATTGAGTGAGGCTGACGCGGCGGTAGCATACTCTTGGTAGCAGCGAAGAAGGGTGGAGAATTGGGTGACATGGCGTATGCAAAAAGTTGCATCATCTGCATAGGCTGTGTAAGTAATTTTACGATGTCTCGTGATGGCTGTTGCTGGAGGGAGTCGATGTATAAACTCTCTGCGTGTCAATCTCGAGAACGGCTCAAAACCTATGGCAAATAATTGTCCAGATAGAGGGCATCCCTGACGAATTCCTCTGGAGAACTCTATTGGAGCTGTCAAGAAGGCAGCGGTCTGGACTTGCAGAGTTGGTCCTTGATAGAGAGAAAGGAGTGAGGTGATGAGGATTACCGGAGGACCGGACTAGGCTACCATCTGATGTTGAGCTTGGCAACTTACAATAGACACTCTCTATCTTCTGATTCAAGACTCCTTGAATTGGAAGAGGAACCACAAAGGATCAAGTGGGACATCGTCGGGCTAAGTGATTTAAGGAGAAAAGGAGAAGATCTCATTGAACTGAAAAGTGGATATCTCTTTTATTATCGTGGGACAGATACTGGCAGAACTAGTGGTGTTGGATTTGTAACAAACAAAAAACTGAAGGATAAAGTTGTAGAAGTTGAAAGTTCCTCTGACAGTGCTGCACGACTTGTTATCCAATTCTCGAGAAGATACCAGGCTCAGATTATTCAAACTTATGCACCCACCACAAGTCATCCTGAAGAAGAGACTGAAGAATTTTATGAGGAAATTCGTCATCTAAGTAATAAAGGCAAGCAGCAATTGAAAGAGTACTCGCCTTAGGTTTCACTCGGTGCATTAAGGAAGGGAAGATTCCTGAGGATTGGAACAATGCTACAATAATCCTGCTGCATAAGAAAGGTGACATTGAGAATCTCGGGAGCTACAGACCTATCAGCCTCCTATCAGTGGTTTATAAAATCTTCCCTGAAGTTCTTTTACACCGCTTGAAACTGACATTAGACATGGCTCAACCGAGAGAACAAGCTGGATTCAGGAGTGGCTACAGCACTATAGATCATATCCACGTACTGAGAGAACTAATTGAAAGAGCGAGGGAATATGAACTTCCGTTATGCATGACTTTTATCGATTATGAAAAGACCTTGCTTCAGTGAAACCATCAGCAGTTACAATGGCTCTGAAATCCTGCGGTATTGAAGATGCATACATTAATATTATTAATAACATCTATGAAAATGCAAATGCAAAGATCCGGCTATTTGAGAATACAGCACCCATAAAAATTGGAAAGGGATTGAGTCAAAGCGACACTATATCTCCCAAATTCTTTAATGCCACTTTGGAAAATGTCTTTCAATCACTGTACTGGGAAAACAAAAGGATGAAGATTAATGGAGATAATCTAAGTCACCTTCATTTTGCTGATGACATAGTCATTTTTGCACTTACCCCAACAGAGCTGCAGAGTATGATCCAGAAACTTGCTGACAAGAGTAGAGAAGTGGGACGAAAAATGCACTTTCAGAAGACAAAAGTGATGTACAATGCTTTTACAAGAAATAAAGGATTTATCGATTGACGGGGAAAAGCTGGTGACAACCAATACCTACATTTATCTTGGACAGCAGATATCAAGTTAAGGTCACATTGATGAAGAAATCAATCGGCGTATAAAACTTGCCTAGAGAGCTTTTGGAAGAAACAGTATAATTTTCAAGAGCAATATGCCATTATGTCTTAAGAGAAAAGTGTTTGATCAATGCACCCTTCCAGTGCTTAGGTATGGTGCAGAGACGTGGACCTTAACTAAAAGAGACGTACAAAGACTGCAGACAACTCAAAAAAGCATAGAGAGGTGCATGGTTGGTGTTACCAGGAGAGATAAGAAGAGGAACTCGTCGATCAGAAAAATGACAAGAGTGGAAACCCATCATGATCAGAATAAAATCCCTGAAATGACAATGGGTTGGACATATTGCCAGATGGACAGAACATTGATGGACATCCAAAATTTTAGAATGGATTCCAATTGACAGGAAAAAACCCAGAAGAAGACCACGTGGGAGATGAGTGGATGAAATTCGAAAGTATGCGGGAGTAATATGGAGGAGACTGGAACACGACAGACCGTTGTGGAAGAAACTTGGAGAGGCCTTCGTCCAGCAGCGGATTGATAATGGTTGACATTTATGATGATGCTGATGACGATGATGATATATTATATATATATATATATATATATATCATCATCATCATCATTGTCAACCATTATCAATCCACTGCTGGACGAAGGTCTCCCCAAGTTTCCTCCACAACGGTCTGCCTTGTGCCAGTCTCCTCCATGTCACTCCCGCATATTTACGAATTTCATCCACCCATCTCCCATGTGGTCTTTTTCTGGGTCTTTTCCTGTCCCTTGGAATCCAATCTAAAATTTCGGCTGTCCATCTATGGTCTGTCCTTCTGGCAGTATGTCCAGCCCATTGCCATTTCAGGGATTTAACTCTGATCATGATGTCTTCCACTCTTGTCATTTTTCGGATCCACGAGTTCCTCTTCTTATCTCTCCTGGTTATACCAAGCATGCACCTCTCCATGCTTCTTTGAGTTGTCTGCAGCCTTTGTATGTCTCTTTTAGTTAAGGTCCACGTCTCTGCACCATACGTAAGCACTGGAAGGATGCATTGATCAAACACTTTTCTTTTAAGACATAATGGCATATTGCTCTTGAAAATTATGCTGTTTCTTCCAAAAGCTCTCCAGGCAAGTTTTGTACGCCGATTAATTTCTTCATCAATGTGACCCTCACTTGATATCTGCTGTCCAAGATAAACATACGTATCTGTTATCTCCAGTTTTTCTCCATCAATCGATAAATCTTCATTTCTTGTAAAAGCATTGAACATCACTTTTGTCTTCTGAAAGTTCATTTTTAATCCCACTTCTTTACTCTTGTCAGCAAGTTCCTGGATCATACTCTGCAGCTCTGATGGGGTAGTTGCAAAAATGACTACGTCATCAGCAAAACGAAGGTGGGTTAGATAATCTCCATTAATCTTTATCCCTTTGTTTTCCCAGTTCAGTGATTGAAAGACATTTTCCAATGTGGCATTAAAGAGCTTCGGAGATATGGTGTCACCTTGTCTCACTCCCTTTCCAATTTTTATGTGTGTTGTATTTTCAAACAGCCGAATCTTTGCGCTTGCATTTTCATAGATGTTATTAATAATATTAATGTATGCATCTTCAATACCGCAGGATTTCAGAGCCGTGGTAACTGCTGATGGTTTCACCGAATCAAAGGCTTTTTCATAATCGATAAAAGCCATGCACAATGGAAGTTCATATTCCCTCGCTCTTTCAATTAGTTCTCTCAGTACGTGGATATGATCTATTGTGCTGTAGCCACTCCTGAATCCAGCTTGTTCTCTCGGTTGAGCCATGTCCAGTGTTACCTTCAAGCGGTGTGAAAGAACTTTAGTGAAGATTTTATAAACTACTGATAGGAGGCTGATAGGTCTGTAGTTCCTGAGATCCTCAATGTCACCTTTTTTATGTAGCAGGATCATTGTAGCATTGTTCCAATCCTCAGGAATCTTCCCTTCATTAAGGCATCGAGTGAAAATTTGGGCGAGTACTGTTTCAATTTCTCCACTTGCTTCTTGTATGATGTCTATAGTAATTCCATCTTCTCCTGGAGCTTTCCCCCGCTTCATGTTCTTGATTGCATGAGCAACTTCTGCTGGGAGGACTGGAAGAACTCTGGTACCTTTCATGATGTCTGGAGTACATGTATCATCCCTTTCATATAATTTGGAGTAGAAATCTTTCACTCTTGTCAAAATTTCGCCTCTATTTCTTGTTATAGAACCATCTTCTTTTCTCAGAGCCATAATCTGTTTTCTTCCCTTACTGAGATGTCCCTTTGCTATCTTTAGGCTTTGGTTGTTTTCAATTGCTTTCCTCACTAGCTCACAGTTGAATTTCCTTACGTCTTCAGTGATACTTTTTCGTGCTGTCTTGCATAGCTCTATATATTCCACTTTGGAAGTCACATCTTCTTTAGTTGTCCTCATCTCTCTTCTTTTTTGCATCAACATTTTGGTTTTTCCTGATAATTTGTTTACATGCAACTTGTTCTTAGACCCAGCTAATTTTGTTGCTGTTTCCATAAGAGCTTTGGTTACTTTTCTGTTAACTTCCGAAATATCCACTTCTTCCGATGTTAGGCCTTCTAAAGCAGAGAATCTGTTCTTCAGTTCCAACTTGAAAGTATTATGGTGTTTTTTAAGGTTGGTTATGTCAATACATTTTGTTTGTCTTATGAGCTTGCCACGTTCAACTTTAGTGTTGAGGTGCATCTTACATCTCACCAATCTATGGTCACTACCTGTGTTGAACTTGTTTAGCACACTGCAGTCTTCGATGACGAATTTTTTGTTACACATAATAAAATCAATTTCACTTGTCGTCCCAATTGGATGTCTCCATGTCCATTTCCTGTGTGGCTTTTTCTTGAAAAAGGAATTCAAGATGAAAAATCCTTCTGCCTCTGCAAACTCAACGAGAGTATTTCCACGCTGGTTTCTGTTGCCGTGACCGAATTTACCTACTGAAGTTTCATTCTGTTGCCGGTGCCCTATTTTTGCATTGAAATCTCCCATAATTATCTTCAAGTGCTGCTTACCTTTATTATTTAGATGACGAATTTCCTCATAAAATTCTTCAATTTCTTCTTCAGGATGACTTGTGGTGGGTGCATAAGTTTGAATAATCTGAGCCTGGTATCTTCTCGATAGTTGGATAACGAGTCGTGCAGCTCTGTCAGAGGAACTTTCAACTTCTACCACTTTATCCTTCAGTTTCTTGTGTATTATAAATCCAACACCACTAGTTCTGCCAGTATCTGTCCCACGATAATAGAAGAGATGTCCACTTTTCAGTTCAATGAGATCTTCTCCTTTTCTCCTTACCTCACTCAGCCCGACGATGTCCCACTTGATCCTTTGTAGTTCCTCTTCCAATTCAAGAAGCCTTGAATCAGAAGATAGGGAGCGTTCGTTGTAGGTAGCCAAGGTCAGCATCAAATGGCAGCCTAGTCCGGTCCTCCGGGGATTCTTAGCACCCTCTGCCTTCATGTCGCACTGGCCGCTGCCTTGGCCAGGTACATTCCAGCTGCCGGAGACTGAGGGCCAAGATTTAAGTTGTAGAGTCATTTTGGAGGTGTTTGGCCATAACTCACCACGCTGGCCAAGCGGGTTGGTGAGTGTGGGATAGCATTTCCTCTGATCCCGATGGTATAGTTATACCGCTATTTGCGGTCGTCAGAGCCCCTTTAGTGGGAACAGGATGCACCACGAGAAGGCGGGGTTGACATTTGTCAAGGAGAGGCTGTGATGTTACGCATCACCTGACCTTACATCCCATATATATATATATATATATATATATATATATATATATATATCATTATCATTGTCAACCATTTGATTGAAAATGATGATGAGGATGATATATATATATATATATATATATATATATATATATATATATATTCTATTAAGAAGATACCTAAGCAAAAAAATACATATATAATTTTGACTCACACCAAGTACAGCATAGAAAAGGTTATGTATCTACCTGTGTGAGTAAAAGGAGAAAAGATAAAAAAATAAAATAAAACAACTGAATGTAGAAGGTGTCGAGAATACTGAGCATTGGCTTTATCAAGGACCAGAAAAAACTCTGCATTTTCTCACTTCCACAAAGACCTAGTTGGAAATGGGTTTCTGCAAGGCCATAGATGCAAGTAACATTCCCACCTATAATTGTTTTAAAAAATATATATATGCCATGTCCTCCGCAGAGTTGTATGACCTAGCACTAGTTAACAATTTCGCTTGCATCCATGAACCTTCCTGGCCCGACCCATGCTCTTCATCTGTTACTATTAAACGGAGAGAAGAAGATTAAAGAAAACTCAAGCTGTGAGAGTGACATAATAATTAGAAATAATTTTCAGCTATAACGAAATGCCAAGTTCGTTTGAGAGAGAATTTAAACCTGAAAAACAATGCAAAAGAAATCCAAATTTTTTCATTGCAATTAAAAAAGGAAATATTAATTTTTAAAAAACAGATTTTTGAAAGAAAACTTGAGTCTAAAATCCCCTACTCTACAACTTATGACAGCACGAAAACGAGAATAAGTTAAAGACAATAATTAACTAAAGAAAACTTTGTGAAAGTTATATGACTTAAACAGTTAGTTGCAATATGTACAAAGTATTTCAGCAATGCTTTAAGTGCATAATTAATTAGTTATTAAGTCATATAACTTTCACAAAGTTTTCTTTAGTTAATTATTGTCTTTAACTTATTCTCGTTTTCGTGCTGTCATAAGTTGTAGAGTAGGGGTTTTAGACTCAAGTTTTCTTTCAAAAATCTGTTTTTTAAAAATTAATATTTCCTTTTTTAATTGCAATGAAAAAATTTGGATTTCTTTTGCATTGTTTTTCAGGTTTAAATTTTCTCTCAAACGAACTTGGAATTTCGCTATAGCTGAAAATTATTTCTAATTATTATGTCACTCTCACAGCTTGAGTTCTCTTTAATCTTCTTCTCTCCGTTTAATAGTAACAGATAAAGAGCATGGGTCGGGCCAGGAAGGTTCATGGATGCAAGCGAAATTGTTAACTAGTGCTAGGTCATACAACTCTGCGGAGGACATGACATATATATATTTTTTAAAACAATTTTAGGTGGGAATGTTACTTGCATCTATGGCCTTGCAGAAACCCATTTCCAACTAGGTCTTTGTGGAAGTGAGAAAATGCAGAGTTTTTGCTGGTCCTTGATAAAGCCAAGGCTCAGTATTCTCGACACCTTCTACATTCAGTTGTTTTATTTTATTTTTTTATCTTTTCTCCTTTTACTCACACAGGTAGATACATAACCTTTTCTATGCTGTACTTGGTGTGAGTCAAAATTATATATGTATTTTTTTGCCTAGGTATCTTCTTAATAGAATGTGAATTCTGAATTTTCAAAACTGCTGCGTTGCGCGTTTTGATCTTCAGGTTTTTTTTTTTGCAACTTTCGTTTTAAATTCTAAAGTTTTTCCTTAGTCTTCAGTTTTTCTCTTCAGTATATATATATATATATATATATATATATATATATTCTGGGATGTAAGGTCAGGTGATGCGTAACATCACAGCCTCTCCTTGACAAATGTCAACCCCGCCTTCTCGTGGTGCATCCTGTTCCCACTAAAGGGGCTCTGACGACCGCAAATAGCGGTATAACTATACCATCGGGATCAGAGGAAATGCTATCCCACACTCACCAACCCGCTTGGCCAGCGTGGTGAGTTATGGCCAAACACCTCCAAAATGACTCTACAACTTAAATCTTGGCCCTCAGTCTCCGGCAGCTGGAATGTACCTGGCCAAGGCAGCGGCCAGTGCGACATGAAGGCAGAGGGTGCTAAGAATCCCCGGAGGACCGGACTAGGCTGCCATTTGATGCTGACCTTGGCTACCTACAACGGACGCGTCCCTATCTTCTGATTCAAGGCTTCTTGAATTGGAAGAGGAACTACAAAGGATCAAGTGGGACATCGTCGGGCTGAGTGAGGTAAGGAGAAAAGGAGAAGATCTCATTGAACTGAAAAGTGGACATATCTTCTATTATCGTGGGACAGATACTGGCAGAACTAGTGGTGTTGGATTTATAATAAACAAGAAACTGAAGGATAAAGTGGTAGAAGTTGAAAGTTCCTCTGACAGAGCTGCACGACTCGTTATCCAACTATCGAGAAGATACCAGGCTCAGATTATTCAAACTTATGCACCCACCACAAGTCATCCTGAAGAAGAAATTGAAGAATTTTATGAGGAAATTCGTCATCTAAATAATAAAGGTAAGCAGCACTTGAAGATAATTATGGGAGATTTCAATGCAAAAATAGGGCAACGGCAACAGAATGAAACTTCAGTAGGTAAATTCGGTCACGGCAACAGAAACCAGCGTGGAAATACTCTCGTTGAGTTTGCAGAGGCAGAAGGATTTTTCATCTTGAATTCCTTTTTCAAGAAAAAGCCACACAGGAAATGGACATGGAGACATCCAATTGGGACGACAAGTGAAATTGATTTTATTATGTGTAACAAAAAATTCGTCATCGAAGACTGCAGTGTGCTAAACAAGTTCAACACAGGTAGTGACCATAGATTGGTGAGATGTAAGATGCACCTCAACACTAAACTGGAACGTGGCAAGCTCATAAGACAAACAAAATCTATTGACATAACCAACCTTAAAAAACACCATAATACTTTCAAGTTGGAACTGAAGAACAGATTCTCTGCTTTAGAAGGCCTAACATCGGAAGAAGTGGATATTTCTGAAGTTAACAGAAAAGTAACCAAAGCTCTTATGGAAACAGCAACAAAATTAGCTGGGTCTAAGAACAAGTTGCATGTAAACAAATTATCAGGAAAAACCAAAATGTTGATGCAAAAAGAAGAGAGATGAGGACAACTAAAGAAGATGTGACTTCCAAAGTGGAATATATAGAGCTATGCAAGACAGTAAGAAAAAATATCACTGAAGACGTAAGAAAATTCAACTGTGAACTAGTAAGGAAAGCAATTGAAAACAACCAAAGCCTAAAGATAGCAAAGGGACATCTCAGTAAGGGAAGAAAACAGATTATGGCTCTGAGAAAAGAAGATGGTTCCATAACAAGAAATAGAGGCGAAATTTTGACAAGAGTGAAAGATTTCTACTCCAAACTATATGAAAGGGATGATACATGTACTCCAGACATCATGAAAGATACCAGTACCAGAGTTCTTCCAGTCCTCCCAGCAGAAGTTGCTCATGCAATCAAGAACATGAAGCGGGAAAAGCTCCAGGAGAAGATGGAATTACTGTAGACATCATACAAGAAGCAAGTGGAGAAATTGAAACAGTACTCGCCCAAATTTTCACTCGATGCCTTAATGAAGGGAAGATTCCTGAGGATTGGAACAATGCTACAATGATCCTGCTACATAAAAAAGGTGACATTGAGGATCTCAGGAACTACAGACCTATCAGCCTCCTATCAGTGGTTTATAAAATCTTCACTAAAGTTCTTTCACACCGCTTGAAGGTAACACTGGACATGGCTCAACCGAGAGAACAAGCTGGATTCAGGAGTGGCTACAGCACAATAGATCATATCCACGTACTGAGGGAACTAATTGAAAGAGCGAGGGAATATGAACTTCCATTGTGCATGGCTTTTATCGATTATGAAAAAGCCTTTGATTCGGTGAAACCATCAGCAGTTACCACGGCTCTGAAATCCTGCGGTATTGAAGATGCATACATTAATATTATTAATAACATCTATGAAAATGCAAGTGCAAAGATTCGGCTGTTTGAAAATACAGCACACATAAAAATTGGAAAGGGAGTGAGACAAGGTGACACCATATCTCCGAAGCTCTTTAATGCCACATTGGAAAATGTCTTTCAATCACTGAACTGGGAAAACAAAGGGATAAAGATTAATGGAGATTATCTAACCCACCTTCGTTTTGCTGATGACGTAGTCATTTTTGCAACTACCCCATCAGAGCTGCAGAGTATGATCCAGGAACTTGCTGACAAGAGTAAAGAAGTGGGATTAAAAATGAACTTTCAGAAGACAAAAGTGATGTTCAATGCTTTTACAAGAAATGAAGATTTATCGATTGATGGAGAAAAACTGGAGATAACAGATACGTATGTTTATCTTGGACAGCAGATATCAAGTGAGGGTCACATTGATGAAGAAATTAATCGGCGTACAAAACTTGCCTGGAGAGCTTTTGGAAGAAACAGCATAATTTTCAAGAGCAATATGCCATTATGTCTTAAAAGAAAAGTGTTTGATTAATGCATCCTTCCAGTGCTTACGTATGGTGCAGAGACGTGGACCTTAACTAAAAGAGACATACAAAGGCTGCAGACAACTCAAAGAAGCATGGAGAGGTGCATACTTGGTATAACCAGGAGAGATAAGAAGAGGAACTCGTGGATCCGAAAAATGACGAGAGTGGAAGACATCATGATCAGAGTTAAATCCCTGAAATGGCAATGGGCTGGACATACTGCCAGAAGGACAGACCATAGATGGACAGCCGAAATTTTAGATTGGATTCCAAGAGACAGGAAAAGACCCAGAGGAAGACCACATGGGAGATGGGTGGATGAAATTCGTAAGTATGCAGGAGTGACATGGAGGAGACTGGCACAAGACAGACCGTTGTGGAGGAAACTTGGGGAGATCTTCGTCCAGCAGTGGATTGATAATGGTTGACAATGATATATATATATATATATATATATGCAGAGAAAATCAAATCTGGGGATCTTGGGGACCACTGGATGGTTCTAAACTCAGATTAGTGTTCTTTGAGCTATGATTGAGTGGTTGCTGACCGGTGAGGCGGCGCATTGTTCTGCTGGAACAGATCATCGGCCCCACAATGCGAGAAGGCAATGAAAGCGTGTAGGTGATGAGCCAGCACATGCTGATAGCGCGCAGTGGTTAAGGACCTCTCCAGATATACCAAGCGACCTAATGTGTTGCATCAGAAGGCTCTCCAAACCATAACAGAGTTACCACCGCCTTGAATAGAGCCAATCTGGCATCGGCGGGGCCATGGCCTCGTGCAGTCGACGCCACATCCGCATACTCCCGTCAGCTCGCTACAGCTGAAAACGGGATTCATCTGAGTATTTGACGGGGCTCCACTCTGCAGAGGTCCAGTTTTAATGTTCGGGGCTCCACTGTGTATATGTCCAGTTTTAATGTTCGGGGCGCCACTCTGCAGAGGTCCAGTTTTAATGTTCGGGGTGCCACTCTGCAGAGGTCTAGTTTTAATGTTCGGGGCTCCACTCTGCAGAGTTCCAGTTTTTAATGTTCGGGGCGCCACTCTGCAGAGTTCCAGTTTTTAATGTTCGGGGTGCCACTCTGCAGAGGTCCAGTTTTAATGTTCGGGGTGCCACTCTGCAGAGGTCCAGTTTTTAATGTTCGGGGTGCCACTCTGCAGAGGTCCAGTTTTAATGTTCGGGGTGCCACTCTGCAGAGGTCCAGTTTTAATGTTCGGGGCGCCACTCTGCAGAGTTCCAGTTTTTAATGTTCGGGGTGCCACTCTGCAGAGGTCCAGTTTTAATGTTCGGGGTGCCACTCTGCAGAGGTCCAGTTTTAATGTTCGGGGTGCCACTCTGCAGAGTTCCAGTTTTTAATGTTCGGGGCGCCACTCTGCAGAGTTCCAGTTTTTAATGTTCGGGGTGCCACTCTGCAGAGGTCCAGTTTTAATGTTCGGGGTGCCACTCTGCAGAGGTCCAGTTTTAATGTTCGGGGTACCACTCTACAGAGGTCCAGTTTTAATGTTCGGGGCGGCACTCTGTAGAGGTCCAGTTTTAATGTTCGGGGCGCCACTCTGCAGAGTTCCAGTTTTAATGTTCGGGGTGCCACTCTGCAGAGGTCCAGTTTTAATGTTCGGGGCGCCACTCTGCAGAGTTCCAGTTTTTAATGTTCGGGGCGCCACTCTGCAGAGTTCCAGTTTTTTATGTTCGGGGTGCCACTCTGCAGAGGTCCAGTTTTAATGTTCGGGGTGCCACTCTGCAGAGGTCCAGTTTCAATGTTCGGGGCACCGCTCTGCAGAGGTCCAGTTTTTAATGTTCGGGGCGCCACTCTGCAGAGTTCCAGTTTTTAATGTTCGGGGTGCCACTCTGTAGAGGTCCAGTTTTAATGTTCGGAGTGCCACTCTGCAGAGGTCCAGTTTTAATGTTCGGGGCGCCACTCTGTAGAGGTCCAGTTTTAATGTTCGGGGCGCCACTCTGTAGAGGTCCAGTTTTAATGTTCGGGGTGCCACTCTGTAGAGGTCCAGTTTTAATGTTCGGAGCGCCACTCTGCAGAGGTCCAGTTTTAATGTTCGGGGTACCACTCTACAGAGGTCCAGTTTTAATGTTCGGGGCGGCACTCTGTAGAGGTCCAGTTTTAATGTTCGGGGCGCCACTCTGTAGAGGTCCAGTTTTAATGTTCGGGGCGCCACTCTGCAGAGGTCCAGTTTTAATGTTCGGGGCGCCACTCTGTAGAGGTCCAGTTTTAATGTTCGGGGCGCCACTCTGTAGAGGTCCAGTTTTAATGTTCGGGGTGCCACTCTGCAGAGTTCCAGTTTTAATGTTCGGGGCGCCACTCTGCAGAGTTCCAGTTTTAATGTTCGGGGCGCCACTCTGCAGAGGTCCAGTTTTAATGTTCGGGGTACCACTCTACAGAGGTCCAGTTTTAATGTTCGGGGCGCCACTCTGCAGAGGTCCAGTTTTAATGTTCGGGGCGCCAATCTGTAGAGTTCCAGTTTTAATGTTCGGGGCGCCACTCTGCAGAGTTCCAGTTTTAATGTTCGGGGTGCCACTCTGCAGAGTTCCAGTTTTAATGTTCGGGGCGCCACTCTGCAGAGTTCCAGTTTTTAATGTTCGGGGTGCCACTCTGCAGAGGTCCAGTTTTAATGTTCGGGGTGCCACTCTGCAGAGGTCCAGTTTTAATGTTCGGGGCGCCACTCTGCAGAGTTCCAGTTTTAATGTTCGGGGCGCCACTCTGCAGAGTTCCAGTTTTTAATGTTCGGGGTGCCACTCTGCAGAGGTCCAGTTTTAATGTTCGGGGTGCCACTCTGCAGAGGTCCAGTTTTAATGTTCGGGGCGCCACTCTGCAGAGGTCCAGTTTTAATGTTCGGGGCGGCACTCTGTAGAGGTCCAGTTTTAATGTTCGGGGCGCCACTCTGCAGAGTTCCAGTTTTAATGTTCGGGGTGCCACTCTGCAGAGGTCCAGTTTTAATGTTCGGGGCGCCACTCTGCAGAGTTCCAGTTTTTAATGTTCGGGGCGCCACTCTGCAGAGGTTCCAGTTTTAATGTTCGGGGTGCCACTCTGCAGAGGTCCAGTTTTAATGTTCGGGGTGCCACTCTGCAGAGGTCCAGTTTTAATGTTCGGGGCGCCACTCTGCAGAGGTCCAGTTTTTAATGTTCGGGGCGCCACTCTGCAGAGGTCCAGTTTTTAATGTTCGGGGTGCCACTCTGTAGAGGTCCAGTTTTAATGTTCGGGGTGCCACTCTACAGAGGTCCAGTTTTAATGTTCGGGGCGCCACTCTGTAGAGGTCCAGTTTTAATGTTCGGGGCGCCACTCTGTAGAGGTCCAGTTTTAATGTTCGGGGCGCCACTCTGCAGAGGTCCAGTTTTAATGTTCGGGGTGCCACTCTGCAGAGTTCCAGTTTTTAATGTTCGGGGCGCCACTCTGCAGAGTTCCAGTTTTAATGTTCGGGGCGCCACTCTGTAGAGGTCCAGTTTTAATGTTCGGGGTGCCACTCTACAGAGGTCCAGTTTTAATGTTCGGGGCGGCACTCTGTAGAGGTCCAGTTTTAATGTTCGGGGCGCCAATCTGTAGAGTTCCAGTTTTAATGTTCGGGGCGCCACTCTGTAGAGTTCCAGTTTTAATGTTCGGGGCGCCACTCTGCAGAGTTCCAGTTTTAATGTTCGGGGTGCCACTCTGCAGAGTTCCAGTTTTAATGTTCGGGGCGCCACTCTGCAGAGGTCGAGTTTTAATGTTCGGGGTGCCACCGTGCAGAGGTCCAGTTTTAATGTTCGGGGCGCCACTCTACAGAGGTCCAGTTTTAATGTTCGGGGCGGCACTCTGTAGAGGTCCAGTTTTAATGTTCGGGGCGGCACTCTGTAGAGGTCCAGTTTTAATGTTCGGGGCGCCACTCTGTAGAGGTCCAGTTTTAATGTTCGGGGTGCCACTCTACAGAGGTCCAGTTTTAATGTTCGGGGCGCCAATCTGTAGAGTTCCAGTTTTAATGTTCGGGGCGCCACTCTGTAGAGGTCCAGTTTTAATGTTCGGGGTGCCACTCTGTAGAGGTCCAGTTTTAATGTTCGGAGCGCCACTCTGCAGAGGTCCAGTTTTAATGTTCGGGGTACCACTCTACAGAGGTCCAGTTTTAATGTTCGGGGCGGCACTCTGTAGAGGTCCAGTTTTAATGTTCGGGGCGCCACTCTGCAGAGTTCCAGTTTTAATGTTCGGGGCGGCACTCTGTAGAGGTCCAGTTTTAATGTTCGGGGCGCCACTCTGTAGAGGTCCAGTTTTAATGTTCGGGGCGCCACTCTGCAGAGGTCCAGTTTTAATGTTCGGGGTGCCACTCTGCAGAGTTCCAGTTTTTAATGTTCGGGGCGCCACTCTGCAGAGTTCCAGTTTTAATGTTCGGGGCGCCACTCTGTAGAGGTCCAGTTTTAATGTTTGGGGTACCACTCTACAGAGGTCCAGTTTTAATGTTCGGGGCGGCACTCTGTAGAGGTCCAGTTTTAATGTTCGGGGCGCCAATCTGTAGAGTTCCAGTTTTAATGTTCGGGGCGCCACTCTGTAGAGTTCCAGTTTTAATGTTCGGGGCGCCACTCTGCAGAGTTCCAGTTTTAATGTTCGGGGTGCCACTCTGCAGAGTTCCAGTTTTAATGTTCGGGGCGCCACTCTGCAGAGGTCGAGTTTTAATGTTCGGGGTGCCACCGTGCAGAGGTCCAGTTTTAATGTTCGGGGCGCCACTCTGTAGAGGTCCAGTTTTAATGTTCGGGGTGCCACCGTGCAGAGGTCCAGTTTTAATGTTCGGGGCGCCACTCTGCAGAGTTCCAGTTTTTAATGTTCGGGGTGCCACTCTGCAGAGGTCCAGTTTTAATGTTCGGGGCGCCACTCTGCAGAGGTCCAGTTTTAATGTTCGGGGCTCCACTGTGTATATGTCCAGTTTTAATGTTCGGGGCGCCACTCTGTAGAGTTCCAGTTTTAATGTTCGGGGCGCCACTCTGCAGAGTTCCAGTTTTAATGTTCGGGGTGCCACTCTGCAGAGTTCCAGTTTTAATGTTCGGGGCGCCACTCTGCAGAGGTCGAGTTTTAATGTTCGGGGTGCCACCGTGCAGAGGTCCAGTTTTAATGTTCGGGGCGCCACTCTACAGAGGTCCAGTTTTAATGTTCGGGGCGGCACTCTGTAGAGGTCCAGTTTTAATGTTCGGGGCGGCACTCTGTAGAGGTCCAGTTTTAATGTTCGGGGCGCCACTCTGTAGAGGTCCAGTTTTAATGTTCGGGGTGCCACTCTACAGAGGTCCAGTTTTAATGTTCGGGGCGCCAATCTGTAGAGTTCCAGTTTTAATGTTCGGGGCGCCACTCTGTAGAGGTCCAGTTTTAATGTTCGGGGTGACACTCTGTAGAGGTCCAGTTTTAATGTTCGGAGCGCCACTCTGCAGAGGTCCAGTTTTAATGTTCGGGGTACCACTCTACAGAGGTCCAGTTTTAATGTTCGGGGCGGCACTCTGTAGAGGTCCAGTTTTAATGTTCGGGGCGCCACTCTGCAGAGTTCCAGTTTTAATGTTCGGGGCGGCACTCTGTAGAGGTCCAGTTTTAATGTTCGTTGCGCCACTCTGTAGAGGTCCAGTTTTAATGTTCGGGGCGCCACTCTGCAGAGGTCCAGTTTTAATGTTCGGGGTGCCACTCTGCAGAGTTCCAGTTTTTAATGTTCGGGGCGCCACTCTGCAGAGTTCCAGTTTTAATGTTCGGGGCGCCACTCTGTAGAGGTCCAGTTTTAATGTTCGGGGTACCACTCTACAGAGGTCCAGTTTTAATGTTCGGGGCGGCACTCTGTAGAGGTCCAGTTTTAATGTTCGGGGCGCCAATCTGTAGAGTTCCAGTTTTAATGTTCGGGGCGCCACTCTGTAGAGTTCCAGTTTTAATGTTCGGGGCGCCACTCTGCAGAGTTCCAGTTTTAATGTTCGGGGTGCCACTCTGCAGAGTTCCAGTTTTAATGTTCGGGGCGCCACTCTGCAGAGGTCGAGTTTTAATGTTCGGGGTGCCACCGTGCAGAGGTCCAGTTTTAATGTTCGGGGCGCCACTCTGTAGAGGTCCAGTTTTAATGTTCGGGGTGCCACCGTGCAGAGGTCCAGTTTTAATGTTCGGGGCGCCACTCTGCAGAGGTTCCAGTTTTTAATGTTCGGGGTGCCACTCTGCAGAGGTCCAGTTTTAATGTTCGGGGCGCCACTCTGCAGAGTTCCAGTTTTAATGTTCGGGGCTCCACTGTGCAGAGTTCCAGTTTTAATGTTCGGGGCGCCACTCTGCAGAGGTCCAGTTTTAATGTTCGCGGCACCAGGCGAGGCTTAATGTCCGATGATGAGCAGTCAACAGTGGCTCACGATCAGGGCATCGGCTCCCGTAGTTCAGAGTATGGAGCATGCGCCGTACGTTCTCTGACTGACGCCTCCGGCATTTAATCTTCATGTGGTTTCGACTGCCGTTGTAACCGGTTAATCTGTACTAGCCTGGATAGTCTACGTCGATCCCTGGTTATCAGTGGCGTGTGGTTGGCCACTGCTTGCTCTCTGGGTGCTGGTACGTCCGTCGACGGTAAGCTCGCAGTACCTCAGTGATACTGTTGTCTCCAGTAACCCTAGGGTTTGTGTCACTTGGGCGATACAATGATTCACTTGTCTTGCTCCGACAATGCGTTTACGATCAACGCACTCAGATCACCATGTATGCCCATGTTCTTCGATTGCGATAAACTGTTGGGAAGCCCTGCTGTCCGTCTATGTACTGTCTGCTTTCGGTGCAGGTCTTCCCACTTTGCGTGGGCGATGTCTATATAAATTGCTTAGCACTCCTATCTCTTATGATTTTTATATACCAGTGTACATCCTAAATGTCCAAGAGGTTTCCTATAAGAAATACATTAGAATGCTATATACTTTATTTTTTTTGAGACGAGTTCTTTGGAATGAGAGTAAACAGCTGTTATATAAATAAGAGAATCTCAAAACTTTTAATAATATTGAGATGAAGGCTCAAAGAAACTTCTTATGTAAGTTTACAAAGAAAAGATGATACTGCAGAGGATAAAAAGAGCAATATAAAAAAAGCAGAAATAACAAAAACAATAGAAAATTGAAAAAGAAAACTGCTCCTTGGACAACACCGAAAATCACTAAGCAAAACATTTGAAAATAATGAGAACAGGTGATGGCTTCAGAACTACTTTCAAGGAAGAAAGAGAAAAATTCTTTTTGGGTGGTCAGGAACGAGATCTGATAACACATGCAATTGAGAAAAAACAACAGGAAAGACTGGCAATATCCAAAAATTAAGATAATCCTAAGACTAGGGTAAAATAGTAAACCACATGCTCCGTGCATGCAGAAAAATTGCTTTAATGGACTGTAAATAAAGACACACTATTTACTATTTTTTTATTAAGTTTAGTCCCCAAATATGATATACTAGAATTTATGCAAAAAAACATTTTAATACTATCTATGAAAATGCAAGTGCAAAGATTAGGCTGTTTGAAAATACAACACACATAAAAATTGGAAAGGGAGTGAGGCAAGGTGACACCATATCTCCCAAGCTTTTCAATGCCATATTGGAAAAATGTCTTTCAATCACTGAACTGGGAAAACAAAGGGATAAAGATTAATGGAGATTATCTAACCCACCTTCGTTTTGCTGATGACGTAGTCATTTTTGCAACTACCCCACCAGAGCTACAGAGTATGATCCAGGAACTTGCTGACAAGAGTAAAGAAGTGGGATTAAAAATGAACTTTCAGAAGACAAAAGTGATGTTCAATGCTTTTACAAGAAATGAAGATTTATCGATTGATGGAGAAAAGCTGGAGATAACAGACACGTACATTTATCTTGGACAGCAGATATCAAGTGAGGGTCACATTGATGAAGAAATTAATCGGCGTACAAAACTTGCCTGGAGAGCTTTTGGAAGCAGCATAATTTTCAAGAGCAATATGCCATTATGTCTTAAAAGAAAAGTGTTTGATCAATGCATCCTTCCAGTGCTTACGTATGGTGCAGAGACGTGGACCTTAACTAAAAGAGACACACAAAGGATGCATACAACTCAAAGTAGCATGGAGAGGTGCATGCTTGGTATAACCAGGAGAGATAAGAAGAGGAACTCGTGGATCCGAAAAATGACGAGAATGGAAGACATCATGATCAGAGTTAAATCCCTGAAATGGCAATGGTATTGGTAACTGTGGGTACCATAGTGGTACCCAGTTTATTGCTATAACGAAATACAGACATAGGAGATTCATAGAAATCTGTAGTACAGATAACAACAGTGCGGAAAGTCAGTATATCCACGATGCAGCACAACGGTACACAGAAAGGAAATGAATATGCACACGAACAATGAATGGCCTAACGGCATGTCAAGCACTATAACACATGTACACAAATGCATGAAATGTACTATGCTATGATAAATCAACCGAACGGAACTGAAATGTGGTTAGTGCGCAAAACAACATTGATACCTCAGCAACTTTATAAAAATAACAAAGGTAACAAACGTACCACTATAATAATCCGCGATAGAGGAAAGCACTAACACAGCAAACACTCACAATTATAGGTAATTTAAAAAACAGGCACAAATTCAGGAAACAACACATAAGATAACGATGAGATAATGAGGAGATCACACAAGTAACGAGAAAGATTAGTTGTGAAAACACAGCAAAAACACGCAATTATCGCAAATTTAAAATACATTACTTGTGAAACACAGCCAAACACACAAATAAAGCAAATTTACAATACATTACTTGTGAATCACAGTAAAAACACACAATGAAAACATCAGAATCAACATGCACTAAGTCTGCAAAACCAGGGAATCTGCGAACGGGTTCGCAAATCCCCTAGCATTGAGAGAACAAAAAGTAATCGGTGTGAGGAAGAGAGCTAAAGGTCATCGGTAAAAGGATAGAAGGTATCACATATATGCTTCTCAACGAGCTCCTTCAAGGAGGCGAGACGGCGCGTGTAACGTCTCAAAAAAGGCTGATACCGTGGATCGGTGACACACAGAGATTTAAAAAGTGACACATAAGCTTCGAATTGCGTTACCGCTGCATACAGGTCCAGATCAGGTGAGTGAAGGAATTCTTGAGAACCAACAATCGTACGTGCAGGTTGAAAAAGACGTAAAATTTGCTGTCTGGACAGTGGTCCAGGAACTGGAGGAAACGTATCAACGGCCTGTAGAACCTCAACATCAGAGAGAGGATTGACAGGACCTGAGCGGAGAAGCATACTATTTGAAGAATCATCAGGTGGAGAAACACCGGAACCGGAAGCCTCGGGAACACTAGATGAATCCTCTGAATGTGGCACAGAAAGTTGTTTTAACTTTTTCTGTTTTACAGCGCCTTTGGAAGTTCCAATCCGCTTCGAAGAAGAAGCTGAGGCGGATGTATCCATTAGTGGATCAGGCTCACCTCCCAAGTCAGGAGACGAGGAAACGAACGTCGCCGAAGAAGCAGTACGTAGCTGAGCTGCCTTAGTGGAGACTGGTACAACAGCCGAGGCTTCAGGAAGATGTTGCAACAAGGGTATGGTAGACAAGGTTGTAAATGGAGATCCGATATCCCAGAGGCTAGGAGAAGCGCCAGACGGCCGATCTGCCAAACCACCACTCAACACACCCGGATCGGAACACTCCGCTGTAGACACATCTGTAGTCGAAGACAACTCTGTCAATCTTGAAGGTGGATGCACAATCGTACGGGTCGGGAGAGGAGGAAAGGCAGCATTGTCCGTGACGGAAATGTTCGTCTGACGGAGAAACGAAGAATTCGCGTCAGGCAAACTACCGGTAGTGGGGATAGTAGAAAGACCAATGTGGTCAGCAGTGGGATGCGAACTCGATGAACGTCCACGTCGAACGCGGTCACAGGAGGCAGTGGTGTGGTTCTGTGTTAAACAGTGTGTACAATAGTGAGCAGTAAAAATCTTGAAACTGTACGTTCGTGCGCCAATTTCAACAGTAGCTTCTGTAGGGCAATCCGCCAAGGCTTTCTCGGTGGGAAAGACGACCAATAACTGACGGCGAGGTCCTGTAGCATGTGCAAATCGAGTTCCGCGGGGAGCGTCAGAGAGGCGACGGACCTTGCCAACAATTTTACAAACATGACTGACAAGGAGAGGAAGTGCAGTATCTGGCACTTCTTGTGGAACAGGATAGAACGTGATGTTCACCGGTCGCTTGGAAAGAGGCGACGGGATGAGGTGGTTTGTCCCAATCGAAAGTCCGTTTGCAAGAAAAAAGTCAGCATCCTCCTTGTGATTGAACTGTACCGAAATACCCCGAGGAGTACGGGAAATTCCTGCAATGGACGCAGACGACACATGTCCAGAGAGAGTTTCCATGTAGCGTGGCAATGGAGTATTTGGTAAAGCATGAAAGAGCACACCTCTATCCAGGAGGTTATGAAACTCACGGCCAATCTGCGAATTGTCATCTATTGTTACCTTCATCTTGTGGTTGGATACCTGAATAATAGGTGTTGCTTGCAAAAGACCATCTGATTGAGAGGAATCGGACGTAGAAGTAGCGCCTCGTTGCACTTTAGCGGCAAATGACATCCTCGGAAGAGAAGTCTGTTCTGATCCGGCAGGCACAGAAGGCTGTGAGGGAAGAGAAGCACAGGCCGAAGGCAAGGCAGTAGAATCAGTAGTACCCAGAGAGGGCACCGAGGCAGATGCAGGAGCTGAAGAAGAAAGCGCAGCCAAGTCCAGTGAAGGCACCGGTGCAGGAGTACTAGAAAGCTGGGAAGGCATCTGAGCAGACACATCTGAGGACGAGAGTATGTTAACTTCCATGGACGTGGGAAGTGTGACGTGACGTGCATCCGCCACGCCCATAGATGATAAGGAAATACCGGAAGCCGCCATGTTGGCAGCTTCCAAACGTAAACAAACGAGCAAACGATAAGAAAACGGATGAATATGAACTAATATGAGGATGAGAACGCTAGAAAAGTAGCTCAAAACGTACACAGTACCTTTAGACAGCCGGGCCACGCAACAGGTGAGTGAGGGACGAGGTATTCCACACTAAAATGCATAAAATATTGGAGCCACCAACACTACGTCTGTCACGAACGAGCAATGGGCTGGACATACTGCCAAAAGGACAGACCATCGATGGACAGCCGAAATTGTAGATTGGATTCCAAGGGACAGCAAAAGGACCAGAAGAAGACCACATGGGAGATGGGTGGATGAAATTCGAAAATATGCGGGAGTGACATGGAGGAGACTGGCACAAGACAGACCGTTGTGGAGGAAACTTGGGGAGACCTTCGTCCAGCAGTGGATTGATAATGGTTGACAATGATGATGATGATGATGATGCAGAAATGACTTTCTTACATGCAAGGAATCATTTGAGTATACACCCAAATAGGTATAGAAAACAATGGGGGGAAAATATCATGGGGCTCTAAAATTCAGACTAACAGACATCTCGACGGACAGACATATATCACGCTACAACATTTGAAAGAAAACAAATGTGGAATATAGGTGCAAAGTTCCTGACGAGAGGAGGGAGCAGGACAGAAGAAAAAGTTCGTGAAAAAGTAGCATGACACCCAGATCTTCTACGTTGATGTAAAAAGTCGCAAAACTCGGAGATCTAGAGATGTGAACTTCAGCATCTCTGGAACAAGAAAGCCACGACAGCTTTGATTGTAATTGGGGCTCCACTGGTCATCCGAGTGAGCACTAGTTCGATTCGCGGATGAGGCATTGGACATCTCTCTTTCCTGGAACTATTGACCCTAAATTAGGGAGGGACGTCTCTTTGTAGGCCTTAGATTTGCTCATGGAGGTCGTTATACACTCCGAAACAAAACAACAACAAAAAAGTAATAACTGGGGCCCTCGAATCAATACCAATAAATTACGAAAACACTTACTAGAGCTTGGTCTTTTTGAAATAACAAAAGGTCATTTAAAAAACGTCGATTTTGGATGGGACTTGAACTGAAGTAACAACAATCAAAACAAACTGTAATTCATTAAACTTTTATGACTGTAAAACACTGCAACTAGGACTCATTATAAATAAATAAATAATAATAATAATAATAGCACAAATAACAAATGGAAATTCCCTGGACTTCCGCCTGGTGGCTGAGTGGTACAAAGCGCTGGGTTCTAATCATGCACCTGAGATGGATGAGGGCTCGTATCCAGTGGGTGGCATGGATGTTGTCTTTGTCTTACGGCACTGGCTCTCTACCCTTAGTGGAACCAGCAGCTCCAAATTTGGACGGGCAGCTGCTTTCAGTCCATTAAGCTGCTCACGCTGATCGTCAATCTCTTGGCCCGCAAAAAGAAAAATGCGTCTAAAACTTTTAGTGTAAAGAGTTGACTGTTACAGATGCTGACATAGCCAACTACTTCAATGAACTACCGACAAATACTTCCGACATTCCTCAAAAAGGGAAAGACTTTTCTTTTACCGAAAGATAATGGCACATCAAAATATCATCAGAAAATGTTTGCCAACAATTTGTCAGCTGTTAGCATCTGTTTTACGTATGAGATTAAGAATCACTTAAGGTGGACGTCTAGTGATTTTGCTTCCTATACTTCCAATGGGCAAACTTCTATACACATTTTCTTCATAATTAATGCGTTTCCAAGGATGAAAATTTGAACATCGATTAAAATAACTTCATATTATAACTTGGAATACTTAATATTTTCTAAATCATAACCATTATTAAGCAATCCAACATTTGCTTGTCTACATACGTCATTAACGTACAGGTCGCGCCATATTTTTTCTGGTCTCAACACCACCAAAGGAAAAGTTATTGATTTTAAATATAATCATGGTTATATTTTAGAAACTATAAAGTATTCTAAGTTATAATATGAAGTTATTTTAATCGATGTTCAGTTTTTCAACTTTGGGAACGCATCAATTGTGAAAACAATGTGTACAGAAATTTGCCCATGGGAAGTATAGGAAGCAGAATCACTTGACGTCCACCTTAACAGATGATGGTGTGATGATAGAACTAAAAGGTTGTTGTAAGGAATACAAAGAATGCAAAAATCAAATATTATTATCAATAGTGGAGTGGTGAAAATCAGGAGAGGAACTTGAGAATTGCTTATGTGTGTAGTAGTGGTGGTGAATAAGAAAAGGAACTTCAGCATGGCTTATGTGACTACAAGAAGGTTCAACATGATTATCTTATAGAAATTCTGAACATATATAAGGTTGAGATATTATGGCCACTGAATTGCTCCAGGGCTATGTCTCAGTGGTAAACAAATCTATGTACCCACTACTTCAATAAACTACAGGCAAATCCTTCAATTTCTTAAATACGGAATATCTTTTCATTTACCGAAAGATAAAGATAAATTAAAAATACTTCAAAATGTTGGTCTATAATATGTTTTTCAACAATTTATAAGCTGCGAACATCTATTTTAACTATGGGGTTAACAATCACTCAAGCGGTCGCGGACGATTCGTCCAACGACGATTGGTCCAATGCCGATTCGTCCAAAGGGCCGATTGGTCCAATGCCGATTGGTCCAATGTCCGATTCGTCCAATGCCGATTCGTCCAATGGTACGATTGGTCCAATGCCGATTCGTCCAATGGTACGATTGGTCCAACGCCCCGATTCGTCCAATGGTATCATCTTACCAACGGTACACTTTTTTATTTTCCAGAAAGGAATAATAACTTAAATTATTCTCCTCTTTATATTCTTTTGAAAGATAATTTCTGTATATTTGGTAATTGTAAACATTTTACATAAACCTGGTAAAAGGCACTCAATGGAGCATTTCTCAGCTGTTTGCAAAGCACTTAGGCGCGGGTCGTTTTAGAAGATTTTGAGTTACAACCTAGATATTTGGTATTTGTAAACATTCTATAAAACCTTATAAAAGGCACTCATCGAATCATTTCCCAGGTCTTTACAAGGCACCTAGGCCGCGGATCTTTCTAGAAGATTTTAAGTGACAACCTAGATATTTGGTACTTGTAAACATTTTATAAAACCTAATAGAAGGCACTCATCGTATCATTTCTCAGCTATCTAACAGGCACCTAGGTCGCGGGCCTTTTTAGAAGATATTAAGTTACAACCTAAATATTTGGTATTTGTAAACATTTTATAAAAATTTATAAAAGGCACTCATCGTATCATTTCTGAGGTCTTAGCAAGGCACCTAGGCCGCAGGCCTATGAATTAATATTTCGTGCTTAAGTGAAAGCGCAATATTATTAACTTGATTTAATATGTAAACGTTATGAATATGACATCGGTAGAATAAAAAGTCCTAAAAAGGCCTAGGCTTAGAGCCTGTGAATTAATATTTCGTGCCTAAGTAAAAGCTCAATATTATTAACTTGATTTGATATTAAACGTTATGAATATGACATCGCTGGAAGAAAAACTGTTGAAAAGGCCTAGGCCTAGGGTCTATGAATTAATATTTCTTGCTTAAGTAAAAGCGCAATATTATTAACTTGATTTAATATGTAAATGTTATAAATATGACATCGGTAGAATATAAACTGTTAAAAAGGTCTAGGCCTATGGCCTATGAATTAATATTTCGTGTTTAGGTACAAACGCAATATTATTAACTTGATTTGATATGTAAACGTTATGAATATGACATCGCTGGAATAAAAACTGTTGAAAAGGCCTCTGTCCAAACCCCGACCAGTTGTTTCCATTGGGCAGTTGGCGGAACCCCACTGCATTCTACAAACAGAAACGGAAAACCAGTATTTTTTATTATTTCATGCAAAAGAGAAACATTGATGTTGATTGAACGGCTCGTATAACAAAAAAAACGCGATTCCAGAAAAAAAAAAGAAATCTGTAACCACAATATTACGTATGAAATGTAACATTATTTTACATTCTTTGGACTACCGGTACTTTCGTATAACATCGGAGATAGAATCAGAACAGATGAGACTTTTATAGCACGTGTAGCACTTCGGACAGATAGGACGGAATTGGACCAATCGTCCCATTGGACGAATCGGCATTGGACCAATCGTCCCATTGGACGAATCGGCATTGGACCAATCGTACCAATGGACGAATCATACCTTTGGACCAATTGTCCATTGGACGAATCGTCCATATGGACGAATCGGCATTGGACCAATCGGCATTGGACGAATCGGCATTGGACCAATCGGCATTGGACGAATCGGCATTGGACCAATCGTTGTCGGACGAATCGTACCAGACCCTCAATCAAGATATAATGGTGTGATTATAAACAGAAAGACTGTTACAAGCAATACAGAGTATGCAGGGATCAAATTATTATTGATAGTACAGTGGTGAATCAGGCTCCTAAGAAGAAAAGGAGCTTGAGTGCAGTTTATGTGATCACAAGAAGTCATTTGAATTAATTCAACGTGATTGTCTTTGGGAAATTCTGATCATACATAAAGTTGAGACATAATGATCACTGAGTTGCTCCAGAGGCTATGTGCAAAGGTAAACAAATATACACACATCGATGAGCTATTACATTACGACCACCTCCAGCCTAGAGAAATGAGCGCGCCTGGAGACAAAACGGTGGGGCAGATGAAGTTTTCCGAGCAGTATATATACAACCCGAAGAGTGCCTTTCGGTTAGTAGAGCGTTCGGAGTCAGAATAGGAAAAGCAGCCGATTCATCGGAGTTAAAAAAGGACAAATTTTGTTGACACGGCGCCTCGGAACTACGATCTTGGGAACGGCGCGGCTTGTAGGTTGTCCACGTGCCACTGTAGGGAGTACGTATGAAAAGTGGTGCACAGATGGCCAAATCACTAATCGTCGTCCAGCCATGTGTCGTCCGCAGCTCATTGATGCCAGAGGGGAGCGGATACTGTCGCGCATTATTCAGATCGACCGCAGGGCCACAATGCAGCAAATCACCAGCAGCTATAACAGTGGTGATCATGGCAATGGGTCACAGAGCACAGTTAATCTCAGCCTTCTGCGCATGGGCAGGCATAGCCGAAGAACCAGCCGGGTCCCCGTGCTCACTGCACATCATCGCCAACAACGCATGGAATGGGTCCAATATCATCGAGATTGGACCGTGGATGATTGGAAGAAAGTGGCCTGGTCTGACGAATCAAGATTCCTAGTGCATCACGCAGACGGCCAAGAGCGGATACGCAGATTACCAATGGAGGATATGGCACTTGGATGCACTGTTGGGCGGAAATAGGCTGGAGGCGGCGGTGTTATGCTGTGGGCGATATTTTCTGGGGACACTGTAGGCCCCGTTATCCAATTAGCACAATCCCCGATAGCTGTCAGGTATCTGAACATCATCCATTAGGGTTAATATGTTTCCTCTGGTGATGGCCATAGAAGTTCACCCATTCAAGGTAATTGTGTTTCCTCTGGTGATGACCATTACCAATAGGATAATGCGCCATGCCACACTGCCAGAATCGTCAAGGAATGGTTTGAGGAACAAGCTCGCGAATTTCTGTTAATGCCCTGGCCTCCAAATTCACCTGACATGAACCCAATCGCGCTAAATCGCCACAACCACGAAATGTACGGGAACTGGAGGAGGACCTACTGTTGGCATTATGGTACCAGATACCACAGGGTACCTATCGTCACTTTATCGAATCGATGCCTCACCAAGTTGCCGCTTTTTTGGGGGCTGAAGGGGTCCTACAGCTTATTAAGCAGGTGGTTATAATGTAATGGCTCATAAGTGTATTCTAATACGGAGAACTAAAATGACTTTTCTCAAAAATTGTTTATCATGAGGCTGTCAACCAAAAATCGCTCCTTGGTTCCACGTCCGTTGCGGGCCTCCAAACTATTTTTAGCACGTAAACAAATCTGACAGCCATAACATTCTAAAGTACCAAGAAATGTCTGTGGTTTATGATGTTTTGGTGAAATGAGCGAATCTGAAGTTCACACACTTACAAGAAATTCCGTTAGCCTTCTCATATGTCCCATGAAAGCAACAAATTATTTGTACTTTACATAAAAGTTAAATCTAGAACATCGTCACAACATTAAAGACAGAAAAATCCTATAGTCGAAATGAAAGAACTCATTGAAAAGGATTTTTCTTTTACAAGAAACTAAAAGCATGTACAAAGAAATCAATAACAGGGACTGTTAGATGGGAAGAAATCAAAACCACATTATCTGCATGATTTATGAAAAAGAGTTGGGTATATATGAATATAAGGTGAGGTTAAGAAATAGACAACTAGCTTCCTTCCTAACGATTAGACCTCATATGAAGTTTATTATTATTTTTGTTAATCTGTTCCATATTGCAATATTACCTGAAGAGAGAGAGAGAGAGAGAGAGAGAGAGAGAGAGAGATCTCCGGATGATCGATCCCCACATTTTCTTTTCAAGATGTACTAAAGTTCTTTTCAGGAATTCCATTTAGTTTTTTTACAAGTCATTAACATGTTCAAATTTTTCTTTCAGAGATTTCGGAGAGCAAGTTATTTCTGCAACAGCAAACAGTATTCACTTCTCAGCGAATTCAGTGCGCGGTGACTGTGAACGTTCATTTGAATTTGGCCCCTCCATTTTTCAACAGTCAACAACTAAACAACTACATCTCATGCTTTCTAGTGTCATTAAAGTCTTCGTGTTAATTTTTTCACCTATTTGTCTCCCTTAATAATTTTTGTCAAAAATTCTTTCGGGCACACTTGGTGAAGATTTGCATCATTAATGTTTTAAGTGATGTTTATTTTACAAGGCAGAATTTGAAAGTCTTTCGATACAGTGATATAAGTGCTTTCAGAAATTTATTGAAGCGGTACTGATAAAGAATTTTCTCATTTAATTTGAGATATAAGAGTTCCGTAAGTCACTAAAGCCCCGAGCAAAGTTAAAATTAGGTTTTTTGTAACAGTAAACATTCCACAAAATGTTAGTCCTAGATCTTCTTGGCAAATAAGGTTTGTAAGCATGATGTCTTTGTTTACAAAGTTCCCATTTAAATGGCTTAATTTCAAGAATGTCTTAACCAGAGCACGATTTTCTCTTGCAAATTCGATGCTGAAAGAATTAGCACCGAAACAAGTACAAATGAAGTTCCACCGTACAATACTGAGATCCGAAACCATATTTTTTCCTCTTCTTCTTTTAAATCTTCATTCATTATGCCCACTGTCCAAAATAAATTGCTGATCGATGAAATCATAGTGATAAACAGTGGAAAGCGGAATAACTGATCTAGTTTTGAAATGCATCTTTGTACTAATGTATACAAGTCAAGAACAGCATTCAAGCGATTATTGCCGTTTTCAATGAGACACGAATTTCCTGTTATATACGTCGTTACTTCCATTGCATCTACAATGTTCAAACACAGAACTGCCACCAAAATGACGTTATATCCCAGGAGTAAGAACTGCACATACATTTCAGATGACATGAATATAGAATAAGCTACGTATTCTGCAGTTTTACTTAAAGGTAGCTGGTGTCCGAAACAATAAATGTTTTTTAATAGTGATCTAACGTCAGTTTCCTGGAAAATTGCCGGCAGAATACAGATTAAAGCCACAAGAAAAGGCCATACTGTATTTGCTAGAACACATAGGCAAATATTTTGCTCTATTTTATCCACAGATATTTGATTTCTGAGTGCAGTGGCATTTTGTTCAATCACCGAGAGATTGCGAACGATTTGGCTCAGTTCTTTTTTTTTCCAGTAAAACGAAATCCAGAGAATTGCTGATGCAGCCCAACTCCAAAAAGAAGTATAAGAAGTTATCCAATTTTCGCCTTCAAAAACTTGGAAAACGTACAAAATACCACAGTATAAAAAAGAGCATAAATATATCATTCGGCTTGCCAAGATCAGTACATTTAGTGAAAGATTCCGCTTGGAAGAAGAATTTTCCTCTTCGATGTTGATCCCAAGAAGATTGAACGCCTTTACTACTGGTCTTATAATCTTCAAGGTTGAACTGCCATCTACAACTGATAAAGGCTCTCCGTTTGTATCTACTGGGTACGTTCTGGATTTCAACATGATCGCTCTTTTCAACATTTATTTAGTCAGTAAACTTCGAATTCGTAAAATTTTATTAGCACTCTCTCGAGTTCTTCACAATGTCAGAGTGGTTTCTTTAATATCCTTTCAAACAGAATGATCATTGCTTTGAGGTTGCATATGTTTCCTTTAAAGAAAACCATCAGTCATTTTATCAGTGTACAGAGATACGGGAACTTCAGGTAAAGGTTCAAGAACAGGAAAAGTTTGTATTCTGAATGTATATACCTCTCCACATTAGGACTTATAAGGGAGTTTACCTCTGTTATAACCACTATCTTCCAACTACTGATAGCCGGCACGTGGCGTTTATTAAGGAATCATAACTCTAGTAAGATAGCGACGTCGTTGCCTAGAAAACACACAATAAATTAAGAAAAAGTAAAAATCTACAATCGATAAAGATTTGATAGAAAGCTGACTCAATACTAGTTGACACGCCACTGATACAGAAAGCTAATCGATTCCATGTCATTAAACGGCAGCGTTTCCCCATCTTTTGTAGTGAAATGGTCAATTCAACCAAAATGACATAACACAAACAAATTTATGCCAATATAATTTTCGCCTTTTGAAAGTTCTTGGGCGATTCAATATAGCGGCTATTGATTCGTTTTTCTATTGTAGTTTAAAGAAGAGGTATAATGCGAGCAATTCACAGAACCCTTATGTTTGCCGAAAAGACTCACAGATAAACCATTAAAACATATCTCTGCATAATAAAACCATTGATCGCACATGCTTTGAATTCAGCTTCTGCCGGCTAGTCTTTTTTTACACAAATCATTAGATGATTCTTACTTTCTAATCTTTGAATCCTATCATCCGGTTTTGTACAGGCCGTTGGAGTTTCCAAAACATTTTTTTATTTCAGTTTTTCTGTTTTCATTATTTTATTTTTCATCCCTACTTCTCCGGAAGTTTGCATGTCATGGTGCAGTACGAATCTCATCATCATAGTCATTATCAACCATTATCAATCCATTGCATGATTAAGGTCTCCTCAAGTTTCTTCCTCAACTTTCAGTCTGGAGCCAGTCTCCCCCATGTCACACCAACATGTTTTCGAATTTCATCCACCCAGTTTTTACGTTGTCTGCTTCTGAGTCTTTTCCTGTCCCTTGGAATCCAGTCCTGTGTTTCAGTTATCTAACAGCGGTTTGTTTTTCTAGCAATAAATCCATTCCATTGCCATTTCAAGGATTTTATCTCGATCATAATCGTCATTTTCCTAATTAATGAGCTCCTCTTTCTACAGTTCCTAGTTGTACTAAGCATATACGTCATCGCTATTCTTCATTCAGTATTTTGCAGCATCTGAATGTCTTTTAGTCAAAGTCCAGGTCTCAAATCCATAAATACGAACCCGATGTATGTGTATTATACGATTATTTTTAAGACAATGGGAAACTGTTTTTAAAATTCTACTGTTTCTCCTCTTCTTGGAGACTGTTGCTCATATTTGGCTACCAGAATTCTCTTTGCTTTAGAATGAGCAAGCGAACATAGAGGTTTGAAGAGAAGCGCTGGAAGTTCCATTGGCTTCTTAATAAGGAATCTCATAGAGATCTGGAAGTAAATTCTTCTCCGAAGACAGAGAAGTGAATTGGCTGAGAATGAATTTACCCTCATGGGTAAAGATCATATTAAGTAAAAGACACGTTTCAATATTTACACATGCGATTGATCTCAAGAATTAGTTCCAGACACGCCTCTGCTGAATTCTACTGGCTATGAACACAGTTATCAACCTGCTTTACTTTTTTGCGAGCATACGGGAGAAGGGCTCCCTCACGAGCAAAAAAAGGACTAGTATAACCTCACCGTGTATGAACTTTCGAAGTCCAAGAATCTCGGACTCAAGCGTTCAAACATAAGTGCAAATAAAGCCCCTTGCCCAAAAGAAAAGGAGAAAATAGTATTCCATTTATGCCAATAGTGATATTTACTTAATATATTGTCTTGCATAATAATAAGCTGGAATGAAAGGTCAGGTGATGCGTAACATCACAGCCTCTCCTTGACAAATGTCAACCCCGCCTTCTCGCGGTGCATCCTGTTCCCACTAAAGGGGCTCTGACGACCGCCAATAGCGGTATAACTATACCACTGGTATCTTATGCACCCATCACAAGTCATCCTGAAGAAGAAATTGAAGAATTTTATGAGGAAATTCGTCATTTAAATAATAAAGGTAAGCAGCACTTAAAGATAATTATGGGAGATTTCAATGCAAAAATAGGGCAACGGCAACAGAATGGAACTTTAGTAGGTAAATTCGGTCACGGCAACAGAAACCAGCGTGGAAATACTCTCGTTGAGCTTGCAGAGGCAGAAGGGTTATTCATCTTGAACTCCTTTTTCAAGAAAAAGCCACACAGGAAATGGACATGGAGACATCCAAATGGGACGACAACTGAAATTGATTTTATTATGTGTAACAAAAAATTCGTCATAGAGGACTGCAGTGTGCTAAACAAGTTCAACACAGGTAGTGACTATAGATTGGTGAGATGTAAGATGCACCTCAACACTAAACTCGAACGTGGCAAGCTCATAAGACAAACAAAATGTATTGACATAACCAACCTTAAAAAACACAATAATACCATCAAGTTGGAACTGAAGAACAGATTCTCTGCTTTAGAAACCCTAACATCGGAAGAAGTGGATATTTCTGAAGTTAACAGAAAAGTAACCAAAGTTCTTATGGAAACAGAAACAAAATTAGCTGGGTCTAAGAACAAGTTGCATGTGAACAAATTATCAGGAAAAACCAAAATGTTGATGCAAAAACGAAGAGAGATGAGGAAAACTAAAGAAGATGTGTCTTCCAAAGTGGAATATATAGAGCTATGCAAGACAGTAAGAAAAAGTATCACTGAAGACGTAAGAAAATTCAACTGTGAACTAGTGAGGAAAGCAATTGAAAACAACCAAAGACTAAAGATAGCAAAGGGACATCTCAGTAAGGGAAGAAAACAGATTATGGCACTGAGAAAAGAAGATGGTTATGTAACAATAAATAGAGGCGAAAGTTTGACAAGAGTGAAATATTTCTACTCCAAATTCTATGAAAGGGATGATACATGTACTCTAGATATCATGAAAGGTACCAGTGCCAGAGTTCTTCCAGTCCTCCCAGCAGAAGTTGCACATGCAATCAAGAACATGAAGCGGGGAAAAGCTCCAGGAGAAGATGGAATTACTGTAGACTTCATACAAGAAGCAAGTGGAGAAATCGAAACAGTACTAGCCCAAATTTTCACTCGATGCCTTAATGAAGGGAAGATTCCTGAGGATTGGAACAATGCTACAATGATCCTGCTACATAAAAAAGGTGACGTTGAGGATCTCAGGAACTACAGACCTATCAGCCTCCTATCAGTGGTTTATAAAATCTTCACTACAGTTCTTTCACACCGTTTGAAGGTAACACTGGACATGGCTCAACCTAGAGAACAAGCTGGATTCAGGAGTGGCTACAGCGCTATAGATCATATCCACGTACTGACATAACTAATTGAAAAAGCGAATGAACATGAACTTCCATTGTGCATGGCTTTTATCTATTATGAAAAAGCCTTTGATTCGGTGAAACCATCAGCAGTTACAATGGCTTAGAAATCCTGCGGTATTGAAGATGCATACATTAATATTATTAATAACATCTATGAAAATGCAAGTGCAAAGATTCGGCTGTTTGAAAATACAACACACATAAAAATTGAAAAAGGAGTGAGCCAAGGTGACACCATATATCCGAAGCTCTTTAATGCCACAATGGAAAATGTCTTTCAATCACTGAACTGGGAAAATAAAGGGATAAATATTAATGGAGATTATCTAACCCACCTTCGTTTTGCTGATGACATAGTCATTTTTGCAACTACCCCTTAAGAGCTGCAGAGCATGATCCAGGAACTTGCTGACAAGAGTAAAGAAGTGGGATTAAAAATGAACTTTCTGAAGACAAAAGTGGTGTTCAATGCTTTTACAAGAAATGAAGATTTATCAATTGATGGAGAAAAGCTGGAGATAACAGACACGTGCGTTTATCTTGGACAGCAGATATCAAGTGAGGGTCACATTGGTGAAGAAATTAATCGGCGTACAAAACTTGCCTGGAGAGCTTTTGGAAGAAACAGCATAATTTTCAAGAGCAATATGCCATTATGTCTTAAAAGAAAAGTGTTTGATCAATACATCCTTCCAGTGCTTACGTATGGTGCAGAGACGTGGACCTTAACTAAAAGAGACACACAAAGGATGCAGACAACTCAAAGATGCATGGAGAGGTGCATGCTTGGTGTAAACAGGAGAGATAAGAAGAGGAACTCGTGGAACCGAAAAATGACAAGAGTGGAAGACATCATGATCAGAGTTAAATCCCTGAAATGGCAATGGGCTGGACATACTGCCAGAAGGACAGACCATCGATGGACAGTCAAAATTTTAGATTGGATTCCAAGGGACAGGAAAAGACCCAGAAGAAGACCACATGGGAGATGGGTGGATGAAATTCGAAAGTATGCGGGAGTGACATGGAGGAGACTGGCATAAGACAGACCGTTGTGGAGGAAACTTGAGGAGACCTTCGTCCAGCAGTGGATTTATAATAGTTGAAAATGATGATGATGAATAATAAGCTAATCTTAAATTTCATGGCCAATGACAATTTCTTATTATTCATTTTAAAGAATACTCTAAGATCAGAATGTGAAACATTTCGCAAGATCAGGGCTGTATTCAGGTAAACAAAAATCTTTAAGACTGGCAGAAAATAAATAATATTTAGTCTTTCCTTTTATTCAGTTTAATATTTAAACTCAATTAAAATGCTGAAATAAATCATCTATTCGTTCTTAATTACAGTATTTCTCATATTGTCTGTCTCGTAATCATAGTAAGCTGAAAAATCATTTGCAGAACCATCAGGGCATTCAAAGAGAGTTTGAAATGCCACAGATACCATTTTTACACTTTTGTAATCCACAATAACTTCATAAATGAAATCTAAGCGTTTTAATTAAAGCTAGTGTTGAGTGGTTGATGTGCCTAAACGAAATGGGGCACACAATTTTTCAAGCATCTCAAACAACAGCGTTCACACAGTAACAGGGTGTTAGGAAAGCTGTCGCAAAACAACTCTTTTGCCCCTCTTATCTCAGCAGTGTCAACCATAAACTTTTCATAATTGATAAGTGCTCCATCGTAGTCTTTTATTCTCTGCTCCATGACCATAAGCATAAAGGAGAAGTGCTAGTCTCCTTAACACGGAAATAATTCATCTCAGTAGAGAGACTCAAGCATCTCTGTTCTTTCTCTCTTCGTCGCTATTGTTATATAACTTTCAGCACGCAGTCCGTCAGAAAGAATTAGTGTCAATCATCCCTCTTAATGATCACGTTGAGTAACAAAGCTAAGGAAAACAAACGGTTCATTATGAGCAGATTCACTCTTTCCAGCCGCGTTCGGTACACGTTTTAAAAAGAGAATATGCCCTTTCGATCTGATTTCAGACCATTTTTCTAACCCCAAGTTAATTCGTCCCAGCTGATAAACGAGTTTAGTTAATCAATTGACTTTTGAGGGAATACCTTTCCTTATCAGTATGGCATTCGTTACTGCAAGGGCATGTTCTTTAAACGAGGTCTCTCGGAAGATCAGTTTTCGTTTTATGGTTAAAATAGAACTTCAAAAAATAATTAGATTTTATATTTTGAGTGTTTGGGAATTCATCAAATTTTATATATCACTCTTCGTTTGAAGTTTTTTGATCCAAAGTTTTTTCCGAGGTCGTTCCAAGCAGGGGACATTATTCATTTATTTTTACCTAAGTCTCATGTTCAGTTCACCTAAATACAAGGAGTGTTCAAATGAAAAGGTACGAAACGACACTGTGGGTATAAATGAGGACTTTATTCAAAGTATACACCATAGGCCGTAGCACAACGATCCCATTGATTAACGAGCCGAAGGATTCCTTGTTCCCAGAATTCCTGTGGCCGTGACGAGACCCAGTATTCCACAGCGTCCTTGAGTTCGTCGTCGGAGTGGAAGCGCTTCCCTTTCAGATGTGTCTTCAGGGAACCAAACACATGGAAATCGCAGGGCGACATGTCCGGGCTGTAGGGCGGATGGTCAAGCTGCTCCCACTGGAACTTGGCCAGTTCCGCGTGCGTGACCCTGGAGACGTGTGGACGCGCGTTATCATGGAGCAGAACCACACTCTCAGTGAGCAGCCCCGGTCTTTTGTTCTTGATGGACCTGCGTAGGCTTCGGAGTGTCTCACAGTACACATCGGAGTTAATGGTTCGTCTGTGCTGGAGGAATTCATCAAGTAGTGGACCTTCGACGTCGAAAAAGACGGTGAGCAACACCTTGCCTGCTGACGCCACGGCTTTGAACTTTTTAGGGGAGGTGACGACGCATGCTTCCACTGCATGCTGTCCCGCTTTGTCTCTGGCTCGTAGTGATGGCACCAGCTCTCATCACCTGTGACGATCCGCTCCAGGAAAGCGGGGTCTTCATGATACCGAAACAGATGTTGAAGTGCTAGCCCCATTCGCAGTTCCTTTTGCTGGTCAGTGAGCTGCTTCGGAACCCACTGCGCGCACACCTTCCGATAACGCAACCTGTCGTGAACAATTGTCCACACTGTTCCAACGCTGACATCCACCTCCACCGTAAACATTCGCAATGTGACACGCGGATCACCTCTCACTAGGTCGTCCACCTTGTCGATGAGATCGGCCGTGATGACTGTGTTTGCCTGGCCTGGTCTCGGGTCATCAACCAAACTCTCACGACCTGCACGAAAACGGGCACTCCATTTTCTCACTGACTTGTCGGACACACAGTCTTCCCCATATACGGTCACCATCCGGCGATGAATAGCGGCCGGTTTAACACCTTCCGCTGTCAGAAATCGGATAACGCCTAGCTGCTCCTCAATCGTCGAATTTTTTTTTTTTTTTTTGAGTGGAGGTTTAACGACCACCGTGAGCAACTCAATGGGCTATAAGCAGTCGCCCGCCCCTAATTCAGGGTCACTGGTTCCAGGGAAGGGAGAGAGCCAGTGCCGTAAGACAAACACAACATCCATGCCTGACCGGGATTCGAACCCGGACCCCTTACGGACGAATGATCAGAGTCCAGCGCCTTAGACCACTGCGCCACCGGGGCGGCTCGTCGAATTTTGCAACGTGAACGCCATCCTGTCCTCACACGCACTGCCGCGTCAATTGGACGGCGCTCTTTATAAGAGCCTCTGCTCTCTTTAGCGCATGCGGGCGCCCGCGCATGCTCTGATCCACGCCGGCGACTCCAATCACATCCCTAGATGTGTCGCTACGTTTTCCCATAGCGGCATAGGCAAATATGTTAACGGTTACGTTCTTATGACGTTTCGTACCTTTTCATTTGAACACCCTTTATATCTTATGGTTTTATCTGTGAAGGTAAAGCCTCCCCGGTAGGAGAGCTATTATTATCGAACTGAAGAGCAAAAATAATTGTCACATGACAAATATAGATAATACAAATTATCCAGTAAACTGCTGAATATCTAGAATTCTTTAAATGTTTTGGGTTAGGAAAAATTGTTTCTAGATTTTGCCATAATAGTAATAGTATGTAACAATAATAATTGAACAGAGAAGCCAAAAGAATTGTCACGTGACAAATTCGGATAACGTTAATTATCCAAGAGACTAGTGCTGTCTAACTGTTGTAGAGCAGTGGGCCAATGTTTTCAAAATGGCAAAATGACGGGCTCCATTTTGTTTTCTGAAATATATGTAAGATGCCATACGTACATGACGATTTCCGGTTGATTTATGCTCCTTTAATTAACAAGGGATGTAAGGTCAGGTGATGCGTAACATCACAGCCTCTCCTTGACAAATGTCAACCCCGCCTTCTCGTGGTGCATCCTGTTCCCACTAAAGGGGCTCTGACGACCGCCAATAGCGGTATAACTATACCATCGGGATTAGAGGAAATTCTATCCCACACTCACCAACCCGCTTGGCCAGCGTGGTGAGTTATGGCCAAACCCCTCCAAAATGATTCCACAACTTAAATCTTGGCCCTCAGTCTCCGGAAGCTGGAATGTACCTGGCCAAGGCAGCGGCCAGTGCGACATGAAGGCAGAGGGTGCTAAGAATCCCCGGAGGACAGAACTAGGCTGCCATCTGATGCTGACCTTGGCTACGTATAATGGACGCTCCCTATCTTCTGATTCAAGGCTTCTTGAATTGGAAGAGGAACTACAAAGGATCAAGTGGGACATCGTTGGGCTAAGTGAGGTAAGGAGAAAAGGAGAAGATCTCATCGAACTGAAAAGTGGACATCTCTTCTGCTATCGTGGGACAGATACTAGCAGAAATAGTGGTGTTGGATTTATAATAAACAAGAAACTGAAGGATAAAGTTGTAGAAGTTGAAAGTTCCTCTGACAGAGCTGCACGACTCGTTATCCAACTCTCGAAAAGATACCAGGCTCAGATTATTCAAACTTATGCACCCACCACAAGTCATCCTGAAGAAGAAATTGAAGAATTTTATGAGGAAATTTGTCATCTAAATAATAAAGGTAAGTAGCACTTGAAAATAATTATGGGAGATTTCAATGCAAAAATAGGGCAACGGCAACAGAATGAAACTTCAGTAGGTAAATTCGGTCACGGAAACAGAAACCAGCGTGGAAATACTCTCGCAGAGTTTGCAGAGGCAGAAAGGTTTTTCATCTTGAACTCCTTCAAGAAAAAGCCACAGAGGAAATGGACATGGAGACATCCAAATGGGACAACAAGTGAAACTGATTTTATTATGTGTAACAAAAAATTCGTCATAGAAGACTGCAGTGTGCTAAACAAGTTCAACACAGGTAGTTACCATAGATTGGTGAGATGTAAGATGCACCTCAACACTAAACTTGAACGTGGCAAGCTCATAAGACAAACAAAATCTATTGACATAACCAACCTTAAAAAACACCATAATACCTTCAAGTTGGAACTGAAGCACAGGTTCTCTGCTTTAGAAGGCCTAACATCGGAAGAAGTGGACATCTCTGAAGTTAACAGAAAAGTAACCAAAGCTCTTATGGAAACAGCAACAAAATTAGCTGGGTCTAAGAACAAGTTGCATGTAAACAAATTATCAGGAAAAACGAAAATGTTGATGCAAAAAAGAAGAGAGATGAGGACAACTAAAGAATATGTGACTTCCAAAGTGGAATATGTAGAGCTATGCAAGACAGTAAGAAAAAGTATCACTGAAGACGTAAGAAAATTCAACTGTGAACTAGTGAGGAAAGCAATTGAAAACAACCAAAGCCTAAAGATAGCAAAGGGACATCTCAGTAAGGGAAGAAAACAGATTATGGCACTGAGAAAAGAAGATGGTTCTGTAACAAGAAATAGAGGCGAAATTTTGACAAGAGTGAAAGATTTCTGCTCCAAATTATATGAAAGGGATGTTACATCCACTCCAGACATCATGAAAGATACCAGTACCAGAGTTCCTCCAGTCCTTCCAGCAGAAGTTGCACATGCAATCAAGAACATGAAGCGGGGGAAAGCTCCAGGAGAAGATGGAATTACTGCAGACATCATACAAGAAGCAAGTGGAGAAATCGAAACAGTACTCGCCCAAATTTTCACTCGATGCCTTAATGAAGGAAAGATTCCTGAGGATTGGAACACCGCTACAATGATCCTGCTACATAAGAAAGGTGACATTGAGGATCTCGGAAACTACAGACCTATCAGCCTCCTATCAGTAGTTTATTAAATCTTCACTAAAGTTTTTTCACACCGCTTGAAGGTAACACTGGACATGGCTCAACCGAGAGAACAAGCTGAATTCAGGAGTGGCTACAGCACAATAGATCATATCCACGTACTGAGAGAACTAATTGAAAGAGCGAGGGAATATGAACTTCCACTGTGCATGGCTTTTATCGATTATGAAAAAGCCTTTGATTCGGTGAAACCATCAGCAGTTACAATGGCTCTGAAAACCTGCGGTATTGAAGATGCATACATTAATATTATTAATAACATCTATGAAAATGCAAGTGCAAAGATTCGGCTGTTTGAAAACACAACACACGTAAAAATTGAAAAGGGAGTGAGACAAGGTGACACCATATCTCCGAAGCTCTTTAATGCCACATTGGAGGGTGTTTTGCAGTCGCTGAGCTGGGAAAACAAGAGGATAAAGATTAATGGAGATTATCTAACCCACCTTCGTTTTGCTGATGACGTAGTCATTTTTGCAACTACCCCATCAGAGCTGCAGAGTATGATCCAGGAACTTGCTGACAAGAGTAAAGAAGTGGGATTAAAAATGAACTTTCAGAAGACAAAAGTGATGTTCAATGCTTTTACAAGAAATGAAGATTTACCGATGGATGGAGAAAAGCTGGAGATAACAGACACGTACGTTTATCTTGGACAGCAGATATCAAGTGAGGGTCACATTGATGAAGAAATTAATCGGCGTACAAAACTTGCCTGGAGAGCTTTTGGAAGAAACAGCATAATTTTCAAGAGCAATATGCCATTATGTCTTAAAAGAAAAGTGTTTGATCAATGCATCCTTCCAGTGCTTACGTATGGTACAGAGACGTGGACCTTAACTAAAAGAGACATACAAAGTCTGCAGACAACTCAAAGGGGCATGGAGAGGTGCATACTTGGTGTAACCAGGAGAGATAAGAAGTGGAACTCGTGGATCCGAAAAATGACAAGAGTGGAAGACATCATGATCAGAGTTAAATCCCTGAAATGGCAATGGGCTGGACATACTGCCAGAAGGACAGATCATCGATGGACAGCCAAAATTTTAGATTGGATTCCAAGGGACAGGAAAAGACCCAGAAGAAGACCACATGGGAGATGGGTGGATGAAATTCGAAAGTATGCAGGGGTGACATGGAGGAGACTGGCACAAGACAGACCGTTGTGGAGGAAACTTGGGGAGACCTTCGTCCAGCAGTGGATTGATAATGGTTGACAATGATGATGATGATGAATTAATATTAGAGCAGTTGAAATTTTTAATCTAAAAAAAGTACATTGAATGTGAACACTGTAGATGATTAAAGTTCAGAAAAAGTTTTTGCATGTCCACTTCGATTCTTTTGTTGAAAGTCAAAATAGTTCTTCAAGAGCAGTCATTCATACTGTTCCCGTGTTTTGATTTTATGTATTCATGTCAGAAAACGCACGTTTGAGATAATTTACAGCGTTTGAAACGTGATCATGCCATATGTATAAAGTTGCAATCAAGTGGTCCGTAACTAGAGTTGCATCGCGGAAAGTGTTCACAATTGTTTTGCAATGAATTATTACATTCATTAGAAAATTAATGTAGGGTAGGGTTTTTAGTAAGTTTTAAGCTTAACATACACTGAAGAGCAATTGAATTAGAGATACCTGTCTAGTAACGTGTAGCACCAACTTTCGCCCTGATGACAGCGGCGATTCGTCTCGGCATGGACTCGACAAGACACCGGAAGCGTTGGGAAGCTATAAGGATCCACGACCCCTGAACAAGCTCCCACAGTTCACGAAGATTTGATGGAGGGGGTCAGGGCCCCGAACATCTCTCTCGATGGCATCCCAGATGTGCTCGATGGGATTGAGGTCAGGTGACCTAGCTGGCCAAGCTAGCGAGGTCACGTCGGTGGAGTGTTTATCCAACCAATCGGATACAATTCGGTAGCGATGGCACGGTGCATTGTCTTGTTGCAGGATAAGGTCTCCAGTGGGATGTTAAAAACGCACAAATGGGAGCAAATGGTCGTCCAGGATATCCCGGTAACTTTGACCTGTGAGGGACGATGTCACACGTACCAGGGGTCCCATTTCAGTCCACGTAAACAGTCCCCAGACGAGAATGCCACTCCCACCAGCCTGAAGAGCACCCTGCTGGCAAGAAGGATCCATCGCTTCACGTGGTTTGCGCCGTACTCGAATCCTGCCATCCGCATGTACCAACGTGAATCTCGACTCATCAGTCCAGGAAACATTTCCCCACATGTCTAGGGTCCAGTGGCGATGTTCCCGCCCCAATGCTAATATTTGCACCCTGTGATGTGTGGTCAGCAGCGGTACCCTCCGTGGGACGATGCTTCTGTACCCCATAGCAAGGAGATGGTTCTGGATGGTGTGGCTGCTTACACGTTTTTGTGAACCAGCGTTAAATTGCCGAGTAATTTCTTGCACTGTGGCTCGTCTATCCGCTGTTACAATGCGAGCCAGCCGACGATGACCCCGCTCCTCCACACGCTGTGGTCCACGGCTGTTGGCCCTTGCAGGGATGGTTTTACCGGATTCGATGTACTCACGGTTCACCCGTGACACAGTGGCTCGTGAAAATCGCAGTGCATGCACGACGTCCGAGATGGAGTGACCCATTCGTCGGGCCCCGACAATTTGCCCACGATCAAATGCGTTTAGATCCTTCGTCTTACCCATACTGCGTCCGACTCTTACTGATTCCCTTTGCATCTCTCCTAATATTGTCGGATCGCTGCATACGTCATGTCGTTTCCGTTTACAGGGCCGCCCACAGCGCCACATTTGCATAATGCCAGCTGTCTCTAATTCAATTGCTTTTCAATGTACAAAGACAATTTTTTTGAAAGACTATTTTTAAAAAAGCGCACCTTTTTTTAAAAGAGTATGCCAGAGAGTATTTAAAAAAATATTTTATTGTGTATTTTTAAAAAAGCGCACCTTTTTTTAAAAGAGTAGGCAAGAGTTGTAAATACGGGCCAACGATTGAAAGGCTTATCTTCAACTACAAGGAACTATCAGCGACTTATGAAAACCGGCAGAATAAGGAACTTATACCATGCCTCTATGACAAGGCTGAATTCGTTAATTTCCGAGATCCACATTTCGGTCATATTGTTACTGGCAGTCTCGAAGTCATTAAATCCAATCAACTAAGACTTATCATGAGTAAAGGAGCCAAATTTAGAATTTCATACCAAGGACCTGAGTTGAAGGAAATAATAAGAGTCGTTAAATCTGATCTCACCAATTTTATACTAAAAGCCTTTTCTGGTTTTGAACTTCCAGTTTAAGCATTTATGCAGTGGTAAGTGAAGGTTGCCGAGAAAATCTAGATTAATTTGAAACATAATTCGAATAGATGTATAAATATAGGTAAACCGATTCATAGAGGTATGTTTAGAGGACAGCAAAACCAGACGCAGCAAGTTGGTGCGACACTGTCCACGTCGATATCGGAGCATCCAAGCCTCTCCGTACACTTCCCAAATTGTCGCACGTTGTGGCCTGTGGGTCTGCTACGGCATGACGTCGGATGCGACGATCAATGCGCTCGGGCATCTGTTTCCTAGGAAGTTGCACAGATCTTTCCTGGGACCACTGTCTCCAAATGCGACAGACGGTTGTAGCATCACGTTGTGTTTCTTCCACAATATGACCCAAGGACCTTCCGGCGATAGGAAGACCTACTATGACAACTCTCGTGAACTCATCCGTTTGACGTTCGTTTTATAACCACGTCTTAAATGCATTGGCACCCCTTGTTCGTTCTTCAGACACGGTTACAGCAGAAACACTCACTTCTCGCGGCCGTGACGACTTCTCGCCTGATGGCATCACGGGATTGTTGTCCGCTTATATCCTGCGATTGGCCTGCAAATGCAATCATTTGTTGTGTACCCACCCTGCAATTTGCATGGCGCTGCGTTCACGTCTTCGTGGTGTGGCATTTTCCCTGTCAGGCAGTGTACACATATACACCAATGAGCCATTATATTATGACCACCTACCAAATAAGCTGTAGGAAGCCCCTTTAGCCCGGAAAACAGCGGCCATTCAGCGAGGCATCGATTCGATGTGATGGCGATAGGTATCCTAGGGTTTCTGGTGTCATAATGTCAACAGAAAGTCCCCAAGTTCCCGTACATTTCAGGATAGTGGTGATTTAGCGCGAACCTGCTTTTCCAAGTCGAACCACAAATGTTCTATTGGGTTCATGTCAGTTGAATTTGAAAGCCAGGACATTAACAGAAAGTCACCAGCATGTTCCTCGAACTTCTCCTGGACGATTCTGGGAATGTGGCATGACACATTATCCTGTTGGTAATGGCTATCACCAGCAGGAAACACAGTTGCCATGAATAGGTGAACTTGGTTTGCAACGATGTTCAGATACCTGACAGCTGTCAGGGATTGTACTATTGGGAAATTGGGGTCTAAAGTGTCCCAAGAGAGCATCGCCCACAGCATAACACCACTATCACCAACGGCCTGTTCCCCCCAACAGTGCGTCCAGGTTTATAGCCTCCGTTGGTAATCGATCGGCATATCCGCCTCTGCAGTCTACGTGATGCACCAGAAATCTTGATTCGTGAGACCAGGCCACTTTCTTTCAATGATCCACGGTCCAATCTCGATGACATTGGACCCATTTCATGCGTTGTTGGCGATGATGTGCAGTGAGCATGGTGACCCGGCTGGGTCTTCGGATACGCAGGACCATGCGTAGAAAGCTGCGATGGACTGTGTGCTGTGAAGCATTGCCCTAATCGCCTCTGTTGTAACTGCGGGGGATATGTCTCACTGCGTCTCTACGGTCGTGGTGAACAATGCGCGACAGTTTCCGCTCCCTTTTGGCATCAATGAGCACCGGACGGCACGCGGCTGGACGACGGTTCGTCGTCCAGCCGCGTCCTTAATTTAGGGTCACTGGTTCCAGGGAAGGGAGAGAGCCAGTGCGGTAAGACAAACACAACATCCATGCCTAACCGGAATTCAAACCCGGACCCCTTTCGGACGAATAATTAGAGGCCATCGCTTAGACCACTACGCCACCGGGGCGGCTGAGCAACTTTAAGAGATAAAAGTAGTCGCACATCTCAGTCTTAAAGCTGTAGGTTCCGGGAAGGGAATTTAGGTAGAGCAGCGTAAGGAAAGTGCACCACCCGTGTCACATTCGGGTCTCGATTCCGGTCACACTCAGATGAAAGTTTCGAGACCAGTACTTGGGCTACTGCGCCAACGGGAAGGATCGTGTTGCTGATAAATGTGCTTTGTGCAAGATTAATTTGCCTTTATGGTTTTTGAAGTACTCAGAAATTTGGAACATACTGCGAGCGCGCCGGTTTAGTTTAATACATATTCAGTATGAATACATTTCCAGAATTTAATTTTGCGAATTTCCACCTTTCTTTTTTAGAAATTATTGGCTCTGGGAGAAAAACCAATAAGACCAGCTCAAACAAAGTCTTCATAATATTGCAACAACTGTGATATACTGGGTGATTCACTCGGGACTGAACACTTATTTTTAAATTAACTCACGATTACAAAGGCACATTTGAATGAAATTAATGTAAAACATACCTTGATCCACGACAAAAAGGAATGTCTCATAGAAAATGCTGGAAGTGTCAACCGTCAGCGTCCAGGCACATATTCACCCGACGCTCCATATTGGCAAATATGCGATGTAGCGTAGCGACGTGGATGGCAGCAATTTCACGTGCAATGTTGTTTTTCAGTTCTTCAGTCGATCTTGGCTTGTTGGCATAAACCTTTCTTTTTAAAAAACAGTCAAAGAAAGGAAAAACAAGGACGAAATAAAAAATATTAGCTAAAAGTAAAGGACAGAGAGAAATAGGTTGAATAAAGAAACTATCATACAAAATAAGAGGTCAGCAAATCAACCGATACAAAAGACAAATATTCGAATATTCGGATTTCCGTTTATTTGAATGTTCAAATGCCCACATCTCGAAATTTCAGAGGAAACCTAGTCCCAAATGCAGCATATAGCATCAGTTATGCTGCAGTCGGGGCTAGGTTTCAAATGCCTGCATCTCGAAATTTCAAAGGTCCAATATACTGATATTTATGTTGCAGTCGGGACCAGGTTTTATTGCATTTCGGATAACTTGCAATCCAGTTTTCTAGCACTGCTCAGGAGGGCGAACTTTTCAGTAATTGTCCCAGTTGAGCTAGAGTCACGGATAGGGTATGGGCAGTGAATCTGCCGCATAGCGCTGCGTCTGGCCTTTATTTCAAAACAAAATCCCTAAGAAAGGGACGGGAGGCACTTTACAATCTTATATTGTAGCGATATTTTAACTTCCAAACGAATTTAAAAAAAAAAAAAAAAAGGGTCTATTTACTCCCGCAAGAAGAAACAAATGAACATTATTTAAAACAGAAATGATAGCTAGAAAAATATTATATGTATTCATGCCCTCTAGCGGCAAAATTGTGAGCTATTTGAACGAAATATCTTCCCCGAAAAAAAATCTTATCAGAAGAAGATTTTCAATCGGAGTTTTCGGAGGTATAATATGGAATAACGCTTATTTCAAATTCGATAACATCCGCATTTATGCAACCTTAGTGTCAAAATCAAACGTAAAAAAAACGCAAAGTAGCATGGATCTTTATTCTCAGTTCCATAATTTTTCAAATCGGAAAAAATGGATGTAGAAATATGGTGCTCACAGGAAGACGGACGACCGACTTGCATAATGATACCACACATACTAGGCAAAAAAAAAAAAAAAATAAAAAAAAACTTTCTGATAAGCCAGTCACCGAGAAAAAATTTCAATATATGCAAAACGTAACAGTCACATGGGCTGAGGACGTTTTGCCTTGTTCTTTATAAAGTGTTTTCAAATAATTCGGCGTGAGTAGTTCGTGTAAACATGAAAAAAACCCAGTATCTGTTGGAATATGAAAAACATCTAAGCGTAGGGAGGCGGCTGGACGACAACAAAACACGAGAAATAACTGCATTCTGAAAAGCAACCATTTCAAAGGTGTTTAGCGACTGAATGACAAGCATATCTTTCTCATCCAAAGGGCGTAAATGTTGAAGTCTGACCGCCGCCGTGCTGTGAGGGGGTTTGAGCGGAATAACAGGTCTTTCAGTGTGTAGTAATTAACTTATAAATTCAACCAATGGCAGGAACATCTCATTTTGACCAGAACCACTCGTAGGGAGTAAAAGAATGACCCAAATGCCTGGTTATGCGGCGACTTGGCCAAACGGCCTAATTATACATCCTCTTTCAAGCTCGCTCAACTGCTCGTAATGTGCACGGATCCGACGTCGAAACATCCTCACAGTCCTTGGAGGTTAATGCAACCACAATCCGCTGTCACAATTGTCAATGCGTGCTAGCTTTGTTCTTGATACACCCTCCACGATGCGCGGTTCTCATGCGATTTGGTGGCCCTTATTTCGTTTCCGGTCCTTATTTTTTAATCTTCTGAATATTCGGCGTGAGGTACTTGTAAGCAAATTTTCATCAGGACCGAACGACTTTCTCGGGGTGATTCGTATTTTTTTGGTAAAGACTGTATGTTAAAAGAACCTCTTCACTCAATTACGCAAGCTTTATATGAACACAGTACTTCGCTTAAAGACAATCCCGTTCTCTAGGTTTTTATCTAGCTGTTTTTTTTTATTTAAACTTTGTAGAAATACTTCCATCAATTCTAGTTTATGAGGTGCTTTAATAGGGAAAAGGCAATACCTCTTCTTACCACAGGACATATTTCGTTTTACCACATTAAATGTGAAAATGTGTCTTGCGAATGATAATGATACGAAGAAAAATCAAAAACTGGATGGGATGGGTAAAACATGATTCATTTGAAATAGCGTCACATGTGACGAAAGACGTTGACAAACCGCGAATCAATGAATACTTATTCAGCCAAGACTCCTAATTTTGTCGACGTTTGGTCCCTGGGGTCTACCAGCAAAGTCCTTTGCTGGTAGACACCAGGCCTAATCTTCTATTTCTAAACTTCTTCCTCCAAGCAGCAGCAGCTTTCTTTCCACACTTACCTCTAGCAGGGTCTTAAAATTCTTTGGAAAACAGAGGAGGCACAACAGCAACTTTTGGCGTTTGCTTTGTCAGAAGAATCGTTTCTCTTCCTAAAAAAGGCATTCACGTCTTTCTTTAACTTCGGCCATCTATTTCTCTACATTTTTTCTTCTTCACTTTCCACCAAATCTTTAATTTCCGTACAAATTACATTGGTAACAGTAGACCCAGGTTCTCTCTATGAAGGAATAGCATCATGTAACATTTACTTTAAAAATGATTTTGAAATTTTTCTGGTACACATAAGCGTAATATGAGATCATACATCCTCTTTCTCTTCTTGTATATCCTTCTTCCTGCTTGCTATATGTTCTACTATAATGAATATAGCTTTTACTACTCTAATTATAATGAATATCACTCTTCTACTACTGAATTATAATGAATTCAGCTTTCACTAAGCTAATTCTTCTTCTAATGCTTGTTGTTTGTTAATTATATCATGAATAAACTTTCCTGCTAGTAGTGTAGTTATAATAATGAACAGGCTTTTAACTGCTAGTAATGTTGTAGTAGTAATTAAGATGAATAAAGTCTTATGCTGGTTGTTAATAATAATCACCTAATAAAATAAACCTAACAGCCAGACAGAGATCTGACAAAACTATGAACTGAGAAAAACGTACTTACTTAGAACAACTTTTTTATTAGATAAACTCTTGAATCATCCAACACACACACACTAATCGTATCACAATAATGAAGAAAAACCTAATCACATAGAACGAAGCTCTCCCTACACACATCAACAGAAAGCTCTCCACATAAACAAACGCTCTCTTCATATAAACAAACGCTCTCTCTATACAACAACAAACGCTCTCCCTCGTATCGTTGAACGCGCCTATTTATACTGGCTACGACCACGTCATGACTTACACTCATTGCCAGATCTCATTCAGCGGGAGAAATAACATCTCGTTCAGTAAGAAGATAATTTACATAGTAAAATAAAATAACCAGAGATAGTAAAAATCAAAAGGAAAGTGAATCTAGAGTATACGTTACATCATCTCCCCCTTAATTTTTTTTTTTTTTTTTTTTGCGAAAAACCTATCAATTTTGGAGTGTAAGTCTTACACTTCGTTGATTGACGTTTATCGACCTCTTTTTTTTGTTTTGTTGTTTGGGGGCAGCAGTATGTACAATCTCAAACTTGGCATGACAAAATCAAGAAATCTGTATTCGTCTGTGAAACACTTTGTATACTTGAACAAAACAAACCTGCATCGGCATACCTTCCTTTTATTCTGCCTAGCAGGAATCACTTTTTTAATTTCAAATTACGTTCTCATTATTCGTTGAATACACACCAACTGTATCAGCAGCGAAGATTGCCCGGAGCTGCCTAACAGTAACAATTTTATTATTTTACCCCTAAGCACATAGATATATATAAAAACAATTTCGATTAGTAGATGGACATAGAAGAAATATAAAAAAAACACATATATACACAAAAAAGAATGCATAGGCCCACACGAAAAAAAGAAATTCTGACACGCCAACTGGTCGTGCAGGAAAAACAACAAACGGAGAAAAGAACCTGTCCACGAGAACTTACTTATCTCGAGGACGCATAAAAAACTCTAGTACGATAACGTTTTCCATGCCTAATCGGACTGGTAAATTCAGGTGGCGTTGAGCGTTTCAAGGATTTGAATGGATCTGGAACATCTGTATTCTGTCGGACGTGGCTCCGGCCACATCGTTTGTTTTCGTTTTCTCCCTCGTGGCATGAGAGTTGCAGCAGGCATCGGCCCTGTTTGCCCTGAGAGTTGGTTCCAGGAGCAAAACCCGGGCGGATGCAAGGATTTCTGCCTTCGTCGCTGTTGCGGCGAAGCAGATTGGGGAGACAAGTTACGTTTTCGACCAGCTTTTGGTGGTGCTGGACGGTTTGTAATTGGTGTCTGACGTTTAGGAATAGTCAAATTATTGTTCATAACTGATAAATCCGAAATATCTGAAGCCTCTAAGTCGCTGCTGTAATTTAGTGGTCGTGCAGGGCGATGTTTATGTCTGCCTATAGGAATACTCTCTGACGAGGTATTCAAGGAAGTAGGAGCTTGTGTTGGTGCAGAGTTATCAGGAAATGGTGCAGCAATAGTCTTGGCAATGGTTGGAGGGAAAGGAACGATACTAGTATTTAAAGAACTTGATTCGAGCCTTGGTCTCATGGGAGAGTCAAGTTGCGTGTTTGGAAACCCGTCTTGAGGAGGGGAGGGTGAAGAAAAAATCACGGGAGATTCTTCAAAAATGTTTGTTGGTTCGTCCAAAATTTCTGGAGGTTGATCGTGAGATATAGACTCATGAGTCTGTGGAACAGAAGGTTGAGTAGAGTTGATTATAAAATCGATATTTCGTTCATGATACTTGCGACACTGAGCAACGTGTACGTATTGAAACTGATTGTCAGGTTTTTCAAGAACAATGTTATTTTCAAATACATTTGCCACCCGATATGGACCTTCGTAGCTGGGTGCAAATTTCTTCACTAAAGTATGAGAAACAGAAGACTGGAAGTGCGTTTCCACGAGAGTGAGATCTCCAACGACAAGATCTGGTTCCCTACGCCTAGTATTATAATATCTTGCTTGAGCCGCTTGTGCTCCTAGCATTGCAACACGAGCTTTTTCTGCCATGATTCGTACTGATTGCGGAGTTGGTCGCTGGTTTAGTTCGTCGATAATCCCCGTTAAATTTTCAAAAGGGGTTTTAATTTTGCGAACCAGAAAAAGTTCTGCAGGAGTAATTTTAGTAGATTCGTGAACAGACGAGTGGAGGGCGAACGAAAAAAGCTCCAGATGTTCATCCCATCGTTCGTGATGATCCATGACAAATGTAGCAATCATTTTCACTAGCGTGCGGTTCACTCGTTCCGCAGGATTACTCTGGGGATGATATAGGGAAATGAATTTATGCTTAATGTGTAGTCTCGCACACATTCTTTCAAAAATGTCAGAAATAAATTGGGGACCATTATCCGAAACTACTTTATTACGTGCACCATATCTAGAGAATACTTCATTAACTAATACATTACAAATAACTTCTGCCGTAGCGGCTTTAATGGGAAAAACTTCAACCCATTTAGAAAAATTATCAGTTAATACTAAAACGTAACGAGCTTTGTTTTTAACAGATAAAGGATAAGGTCCCAATAAATCTATTGAAATAATGTCAAAAACATGAGAACTTGAACTAGATTTCAAGTGACCGGCCGGTCTTACATTACGGTAATTATTAATCTGACACAAGTGACATGATTGAACGTATGCGAGCACACTTTGGTACATGCCAGGCCAATAGGCAACATCCCGCAATTTACAACGGGTCTTATGAATACCTAAATGGCCTGCAAGAGGTTTGTCATGAAATTCGTTTAAAAGGGCCATTCTAAGGGTTCGCGGAATACATGGGCGAAACTCTGCCCTAGTAGTCCTAGATTTCGTATAGTAAAGAAGACCCTCTATGACTTCAAAATGCTGTGACCTTCCAGCCAGAGAAGGATCACTTTGTAGGGGCGAACCCGCAAGCAAAAAATTATAGATATCCCCAAAATCTGGATCATTTATTAATTCTGCCATTATCTGCTCTCTGGATGTTATATCAGCTATTAGAAGTAAAGGCTGACATCCAGGAGTAGTTTCTGTGGGGACCCCACTAATTGGAACGCGAGACAATGGTCCGGTAATTGATTCTTATGACCTGGCTGATACGAAATTTTGATATTGCTCTCTTGTAACTTAAGAGCCCACTTCATAAGTCTTTGAGAGAGATGCTTAGCAGAATTCAAATACTGAAGGGCAGAATGATCCGTAATTATGTTAACTGTCAATTCGTTAAGATAACATTGAAATTTGTTAAGAGCATACACAACAGCAAGACATTCACGTTCCGTAGCTGAATAATTGCGTTCAGCTTTGGCTAAAGTACGAGAAGCAAAAGCTATTGGATGCCCAGCTTGTGACAAAACGCAACCAAGACCAACTCCGGATGCGTCAGTATAAATATCAAATTCCTTAGTATGATCCGGGAAAGCCAACACAGGAGGCTGAGTCAACGCAGACTTCAGTGTTTCAAACGCAGCGTTAGCCTCAGGTGTCCAAACAAACTTCTTGTATTTACGTTTCAAAGCATACAATGGCTCACAGATTGTAGCATAAGCGGGGACGAACTGCTGATACCATCCGGTCATTCCCAGAAAGCGTGATAGTTCTTTTGCTGTTTTAGGCCGAGGAAAGTCAACAATAGGCCTAATTTTTTCATTATCCGTAAATAAGCCGTGGGGAGTCATTTTCAACCCCAGATATACAATCTCGTCCCTCGCTATCTGGCATTTACTAGGTTTTAACGTCAAGCCAGCATTGTATATGAGTTGGAGCACCTGTTTGAGCAGAGAAAGGTGCTCGTCAAAAGTCTCGGATGTAATAATAATGTCATCCAAATATACATGCACATGGGGACCCAGAACAGGTCTGAGAACCGTATCCATAAGCTTTTGGAAAGTAGCAGGTGCAGAAGCTAATCCAAAGGGCATACGCAGGTATTCATAAGCCCCAAAAGGAGTCACAAAGCCTGTTTTATCGACAGAGTCCGGATGTACCGCCACCTGCCAATATCCACTCGCTAAATCCAAGGTTGACATCCATTTAGTTGATGGCAGGTTATGCAAAATATGCGACATGACAGGTAGTGGATAATTGATCGTTTTTGTAACTTGGTTGAGCTTGCGGAAATCTGTCACGAAACGAAATTCATTGGGTTGTTTCTTTGGAACCAAAAAGGCAGGAGCAGACCAGGCGCTTGTTGATTCCCTTATTATGCCCTGTTTAATCATTTCAGAAATTTGACGTTGCATTTCCTGTTTCTTATGGGGAGCACAAGGGTAAGGTTTCGTCGCTATCGGTTTCGAACCATCAGTGTCAATGACATGATAAACCACCTGTGTGAAACCAGGTTGATCAGAAAATAAACCAGGGCTTTCCTGCAAAAGTAGAGAAAGCTGGTTTCGTTGCCTCTCATTCAATTGGTTACTCAATAACAAACTCGTTATATCTATGGGAACCGTAGGAATCATTTCGACAGGTTCCGGAAAGGAAATCACATGTTGTACGAAATTCAGAGTTATTTGAAACGTATTAATAAAATCCATTCCCATTAGACATTTAACAGGTAGTTCGTCTATAAGCAGGAAAGAATGCGTAAAACGAGCCTTTCCCAGCCCTAGAGATAATGTGACAGTTCCTGTGATACTGAAGATTTCATTATTTGCACCTCGCAAATACTGCGTCGCAGGCTGAACGAGTATTGCAGGAAAATTGTCAGTGCAAAACTTCGTATTTAGGGCTGATATTTCAGAACCAGTGTCGAACTTTGTCTCGACAATAATATCTTCGATTGTCAAGCATACATCAGGCAACTGAGGAGTTTGGACAGTCACTAATACTGTTTTAGGGTCAGAATGCTTGGTATCAGGAAGCAGAACCGACCCTTGGTCTACTTCCTTTGGAAGTTTAAAGGATTCCTGGTTGCATTATCATGCGGTCTGAAACCTCGACCCTGCCGGGTATCGGGAAAATTTTCACGATGAGGAAAACTGCGTGAAACCTGCGTCGGGAACTCCGCGTGTCTGTTGACATTTTCATATCTATTACTTCTTCCCTCAGCACGGGCAGAAAAATAATCATTGCCCCGAGCATGAAAACGTTCCGAATGCTGCGGATTGGAACGGGGTCGAGCATACTGTGCATTTGTACGATATCCCGAAGATTGTTCGGAAACTCGCGGTTGGTTTGCCACTCTTCTGTGTGGTGGAACGTATGAAGCTTGGGTGTGCACTTGTGTATGCTCGCGCTGAAAGTTATTAGGCCTATTATGCCGCTCAGGGTTTTCGTAATAAGCCACGCGGGGTGCCCGAGCATGGTGAGTTGAACCATGTTTGCCGTGTCGCTCTTCATACGTTCGTATGAGGCGAAGGCATTCATGAATTGTAGCAGGGTGTCGAACCTCAAGAAAATCTTGTAAAAATGGGTCGAGCTGTTGCAATAGGGTATCCAACATGTCGACATGACTGGCATGTGGATCCCATAAGTTATATAAGCGTGTTGTTTCCAACGCAAATGCAACAGGGCTATCGTTGGGTCCTTGCTGACGAGAAAAATATTGTTGTGCAAGGCTAGCTCGACTGAGGCCAAAAGGAAAGACTTCCAAAAATTCTGCTCGGAAATTCTCATAATGAGAATCCGGGTTCGACACTCTCCACTGCCGATACCAGGTCTTAGCGGTATCCTTCAAGCAAGTGCCTGCGATTTGTACTTTGCAGTCTTCAGGAATATTGTATAGATCAAAATGATCTTCCAAATCTTCGAGGAATTTTAAGGATCCCTCCAACCCATTGAAATGAATTGTTCCTGCATGCGGCACGAAATGGGCAATCATTCTGCTTCGCTGAGAGGATTGAACTCCCTCAGGTACGACCCGCGACTCAGAGTAATAGGAAGCTGGTGAATTACGAAATTGTGAAGAATGCCTGGGTACATGTAGATCACTCATATCAAAGTGAGCCCCACAGGCTTCTTGCAGATGGTCGAAATTAATCCCATCACCATCGTGATTTGATTTAGGGTAAAAAATTGAAGTTGTCTCAGGTAAAGAAGACATGGGTAATAATTGTCAAGATCTCGTGTTCGAGAAAAGTTCGGGCGCCAATTTTAATGAATATGGGTTCTACTACTCTAATTATAATGAATATCACTCTTCTACTACTGAATTATAATGAATTCAGCTTTAACTAAGCTAATTCTTCTTCTAATGTTTGTTGTTTGTTAATTATATCATGAATAAACTTTCCTGCTAGTAGTGTAGTAATAATAATGAACAAGCTTTTAACTGCTAGTAATGTTGTAGTAGTAATTAAGATGAATAAAGTCTTATGCTGGTTGTTAATAATAATCACCTAATGAAATAAACCTAACAGCCAGACAGAGATCTGACAAAACTATGAACTGAGAAAAACGTACTTACTTAGAACAACTTTTTTATTAGATAAACTCTTGAATCATCCAACACACACACACTAATCGTATCACAATAATGAAGAAAAACCTAATCACATAGAACGAAGCTCTCCCTACACACATCAACAAAAAGCTCTCCACATAAACAAACGCTCTCTTCATATAAACAAACGCTCTCTCTATACAACAACAAACGCTCTCTCTATACAACAACAAACGCTCTCCCTCGTATCGTTGAACGCGCCTATTTATACTGGCTACCACCACGTCATGACTTACACTCATTGCCAGATCTCATTCAGCGGGAGAAATAACATCTCGTTCAGTAAGAAGATAATTTACATAGTAAAATAAAATAACCAGAGATAGTAAAAATCAAAAGGAAAGTGAATCTAGAGTATACGTTACACTACCTCAGCCAAGAGTTTGTCGCCAGCAAGAGAAAGAACCTTTTTCTTGATCTTCCTCTTTATCAATTTCTTCTTCCTTGCCCAAGATTTCCAGTCCATGTTATTGATCATTGTACTTACTCATGGTCTCCTGATCTTCATTATCTTGTTATTTTTTCATCTGCGAACTTATTTTCTTCTTACTTTTCCTTCATGTCGCAGCATTTTACTTTCTCCACAACGGAGCCCCTAAACACAATTTTATCGCCGTCCAAGCACCAAATAACACTAAAACAACTATCAAAAGATAATCCATCTTAATAACACACACAATTGCTAGATTTCCATTTTATTAGGTCAAGCTTTCTCAGTTTCTTAAACCTTGAATAACTCATTATGTGTTCCTCTTCTCTGTATATAATACCCAAAAATGCATTTTGCTGAACGTAACAATACCACATGAACAATTCCTTTCCTGTTAAGGGACTTTCTGATAAATCGTTCGAGATGTGCTCGGGTTCGATTCCAAGAGGAGGCATTGGTCCTGTGCTTATCAAATTGTGCTTCCTCTCTTCCTTCCCTGGAGCCAGATGTCCTCAATTAGGGACTGACTGCTACTTCAATCACTTAGAGTTACTTTCGGAGGTCTCGTTAACTTTCCCTTCCTCAAAAAATCTTTCCAAAAATTTCAGTGTTTAACAACGAAGCATGTTGGAATTTTGGATCACTGTCGGCAGAAAACCGTTAAGTTCGTATATTACGATCTTATACCATTGTCAAAATACTACTTCTTTAAAATCTTAACCAAATGTTTGTTCCATTAAAAACTCAGACGCAAGCGAGCTCGTCTTTGGATAACTTCTAGCAAAAACACAAATTCCAGCTATAGGTACTCCACTTAATTTTCTAGAATTAAAAAAAAATTGCTAGAAAAAAATGCTCACGGTGGTCGTTAACCCAAAAATAAAAAAGAGAAACTGAAAATATGTTTTCTTCCTCTTTTGGATGCCTATGACATCAACCCAAGATGGTTAAGCTGCTGCGAGTTCATATTTGTAATAATTTGACTTCTGTAGACCGAGAATTTCAGAAAAACTGATGCTTGTGTTTCGGATGTGTTAAGTGCAGGATTTCTTTTTTTTCTTTTTTTTTAGCGAAGAAACTTTCTTTTGAAATGTTATTGCTTTCAAAATGCACTTTTCATATAACCTATCGGCGGTGGTAAGATTTTAATTTACGTCTACCGACACCGGAGCAGCTGTTCTACCAACTGAACTACACCTGTAGGCTTACCGCTGCTTAACTGTCGATTTGACTCCTGCGTCACATCAGCAGTACGTCACGTACGTCACGTGACGTACACGGTACATTATTCTCCACCTGAGGAAGACGAGGGCACAAAATTGCAGGTTTCGGGTCAGTCGACAATCATGCTCCAAAGAAACAAAGAAAATCTCATTGTACAATAAATAATTGTTATTAAACACGTGCTTTGTGTAAAAGGATCACCATACAAAGTTTTCAAACTAACGGCCAGAGTAGATTCCATTTCGTTCGGGCGCCAATGTAGCATATAACGTTTTGCCGGTGGTAGGATTCGAACTTACGTCTTTCTACTCTGGAGCGGTTATTGTCCCAAATAAACAACACCGGCACACCTATTGGTCGCTGATTCATTGTCGATTTGACACATGGTTCACATCAGTAGTACGTCATCTACGCCATGTCACGTATACGTCACAAAGTGCAACTTGTGACAATAAATAATTTGCCATCATTTAAACCAGAAACCATGCTAAATTAACACTTATTAAACTCTCTTAGATATGACGACAAAACTGATATATCACAATTTTTTGCCTTATTTAAATCGAAACTATTGAATTTAAAATGGAAATATGTTGCAACTTCTTTTGATAATCATTCATCAAAAGTAGGTGATTGGAATTAGTGGGACATTGTTACTGGTGATATGAAGAAAACATTTTTTCGAATGCAGTGAATGTCGGGAGGAATCGCTCAAAAGTCCCGATCATATGACTTATGCTGACTTCACGCTGCTGAGGCTCGTACTGTAAGTGAGTGTTTAGATTAGTTTGCTGTTGTAGTGAAAATGTTTGTTCCTTGTTTGTGAGCTATCAACAAACAACTTCAACGGAAGAAGCTATAGGGTAGTACATGTTACAATGTTTGTGCCTTGTTTGTGAGCTATCGACAAACAACTTCAACTGAAGAAGCTAAAGGGTAGTTCATTTTTCGTCCTGTAATCGAGTGGTTAGGGGTGCGGGATTTCTTGTCAGCCTGAATCCTTTTCATATCCGGAAACAGTGGCTATAGATTAGGGAGGCGGTTATTACAAACTAGTAGGAAAGGAACAAAAATTTTCGTTCTTATTAAAACGAAAGTTTTATGCTTCTGGAAATGACTCCATTGACAACAAATCATTTCTGTTCTTCAAATATAGGATCTTACAGGTGCGGTTGGTGAGCGCAAAAATTATGCAATTGTATTTCGCATTCATTAGATTTAGAATCTCTACAAAACGTTAGAAGCCACTAAGAGCAACTTTTCATAAATTTTATAGACTTTTGCTGCGACATGAACAATTTCATTCAAGCTGAATGAGAGCTTAAGGTAGGCAATCAAACGGAGAGTATTCCTGCTCCCACTGAAAATGGGATGATTTCTTAGAGATAGTACTGAGGGCATTTGTACGAATTGGTATGTAATTACTTGTTGGTTCAACGGTGAAATGGGTTTCCCTGTTATTATTAAAAGGTTTGGCAATCTGTTTCGATTTGTTATAATCTGATTTTTGTTTTAACTTCCTACAAGGAGAAAATTCTTTAGTAAACGCAAATGTAATCGTTGGGTTTAAGAAAAGGGCTTATGGATCCGCTACTCTTACGTTTGAGTTTGAATTCCGAGTACGACATAATTTGTGACGTACTACAGAAGTGAAAACATGTGTCAAGACGAAAAATCTGCAGAGCGACATTTCTTCCGCGTAGCTCAGTCGAAAGAGCGTCATTTCGTCCGCGTAGTTCAGCTGGGAGAGCGACATTCCGTCCGCGTAGTTCAGCTGGGAGAGCGACATTCCGTCCGCGTAGCTCAGTTGGGAGAGCGACATTCCGTCAGGGTAGCTCAGTTGGGAGAGCGATATTCCGTCCGCGTAGCTCAGTTGGGAGAGCGATATTCCGTCCGCGTAGCTCAGTTGGAAGAGCGACTTACTCTGTAGTAAGAGGACACGGCTTCAATGTCCGTCGCGGACCAACTTCTGTTTTCACATTGGCGCCCAATTGCGGAAAATGGATCCACTGGTCGTTGGGATCATCGAAAAATGTGTGATGTTTGTTCCACACATTGTTTGAAATTAATGGAAAATTCCTACTAGGCTTCAAAGAAAAAAACAAACAAACAACTAAGAGTGAGATGCTGTGACTAACAACAGAGGTGAAAACATGTGTCAAAACGACAAATCTGCAGCGAGACATTCTGTCCGCGTAGCTCAGTTGGGAGAGCGACCTACCCCGGAGTGCGGGAACACGGGTTTGATGCTCGTCGCTGACGAACTTGTGTTTTCACAAATTGTTAGGTTTGTTCCGACGGTATTCGTTTTTTTTTTTATCCCAAAGAATCAGCACCCCTAAATAAGACATTGTTCTTAACCTTAGAGTTTCAATTAAGTTCGGCGTTGATGGGATTAAATTGTTTTGGTTAGAAGACTAAACACATGAAACGTTGGGTCAATTCGGCAATAAAAAAAGAACGAGGTTATTTGAAAGAAGGTTTTTTTTCGGATAGGATTAGTAATCCTCGTGAACATCTAAAGCTTTATTTTCCTAATTTAGAAACATCGGTTCCATGGAAAATGCGCAATCAGCTCAATTCTACCAACGCACCCCAAATGCCTTATACATGACACGCTTCGAGGCTCAGCTCGAATGATTAGCCAGAAAGACTGAATCTTACCACCAGGGCACTAGGCGGCTGCAGTAAGTTACTGAAATTACGTATATAGAAACAGGGGCGGATTTTTTCCATTAAAAACAAATCAATCCTTAAAGCGACAATTTGTACTGTCAATTGATGTTTCACTTTCTGATATTACGTCGTAGTAACATGTGTTTTTTCTTGCTTTGCTGATACGCCAAATTTTCGAGTTCTTATCGATGTACTTGTTTTGAAAGGAACTGTTAAAATAATTTAGATTTCCTTTTAGTGGTAAGTGAAGGAAGGATTAACGCTTCCGACACTTTTCATTGTTAAAACGAATACTTAACTGGCCTGTTCTAATATAAATTACCTTCATGCTATTTTCAGCCAAAGGAAAACATCTGTGTGTGGGAACCTTTCCTCCTTTCTCCCTGAGTTACGTTGAGGAGTGCTTGTAGATACTGTCCTGATGATCGGGGAGTTTGTTGTTATTTGCTTTTTCCCTTTGGGGTAGAGTAATCAAGCTTTTTCTCAACCCTAATCCCCCTATAGCAGCCTAAACCAAAAGAATTGATAATTAGGCTGAAAATATAAAGAAATTCGAGAATATCACATTATCCTTTTTTTTTTATTTAATAGTGTTAAAAAATTTACATTGTCTCTCCTGGTTTAATACTGACGATTATCAAGTATTCTTCCCTTTTCTGTTCCTTAAATCGGCATAAAACTAACTTTTGGAAAAGCAATGAAAAAGTTTCAATGTTACTCTTACTTGAAAAGCTATGGTTCCTACTTTTCCATTTTCAAAATGAATCTTCTGTTTTCAATTCTTATGATTCCGTTTCTGATAACAACAGTGCAGATATAGAAAAATCTCATGCATCTTTTTGACAGACTAAAAAAACATGCAGACCTTCTTAATTTTCCGATGAAAATAATAAGAAAAATGCTTTCAAGAAACACATTCTTCCTTTCCTTCACTGACTGATTGAATTCTTACTGTCCAAGTTTCTTGGTCCATGGCATTCGTGTATGCCATGGACGGCTTAATCTCTTCGATTCAAGGAATTGTTCGCCAAAGAAAAACTCCTTCACAAAAAAGTCATCTACCCTTTTCAAGTAAAGTACTGTGCGCAAATTGCATTTTACTCGAATTTTCTACTGTGGAGAACATTTTCGGTTGCCAGTGTCTTCAGGCATATCATGTTTGCTTGATACCATGACCGTTTCTTACTAAATCACTCATAAAGTACAAACAAGGTGATTTTCCAAAGCTGAAGCAATGGAAAGAGCATGTTTTGTAATTGAAACGCATTCCAATTTTAATGCAATTTATACGCATTGCATCCATTTTCAGTGCCCATAGAGTTAAATTTGGCAAGTAACTTGCAACTGAAAAGGTGTTAAAGTAATCAGTTTTACCTAACGTATCATACTCAAAAAGAACTTTTGCTGTAACTGAAATGGTACCGTAACTAATATTTACTACATTTCCACTTGGAGAACTCCTAGCTGGAAATTTATGAACTAGTAGTGACATTTAAAATGCGTAAAATTTACTGAATATTTATGTCCTCTCATTCGCAAAAATAATTTTTAAAAAATATGTGAAAACCAAATTATTCGGACTTAGCGCTTCTAACAGGAAATTAATGAACTAATTGGAAAATTTAAATATTTGATAAGGAACAGTTAAGCCTAATCTGTTAGGCACAAATATAATTTCCCCCTCTAAGTTGAATAGTTTCTTCACAATAGAACTTTGACAGCCTTTATAGGTAAACTCAAGAAGTATATCGGATATTTAAAGTGCCAAATTTAATATAATTTGATTTCCTATTAACTGCAAAAATAATTTTTGAAAAGTCTAAAAACAAAACGTTCGATGTGCATGGACAGACAAAATGATTACACTAGCAGTGTTTCTTATAAAACGTTCTAATAATTATTAAGGAAGATGGGCATTTTAAATAGTGTAAAAACCTTTTTCTTGGCTTTACATTTTTTTGTTAATCTGACGGATGAAAATTTCTGAAGCGATAAGAAGCGGAAGGGGGCCCTTGAATCATTTAGCGCCTAGTGTCCCCAAAGATCTAAAGTTGCCTCTGCATGCGGCGCGGAGGAGGATTCACATGTTTGTGTGTAAACTTCTCAGAAATATTCTATTAAACTGTTTTCTTTAAAAACTGTTTCCGAGTCTTCCGAAATGAATATGCTTTGAAGAAACACTATTTAGTGTTTCATCCAAAGAAAAGCGTTCATTCATTACAGTAAAAGTCAGAATACACAGGCTGCATCCTGGAAAATTTTTAAATGCTCGCCATTTCGAGGGTGTTTCAGCGAATTAAAAAAGTAACAATTCAGTGTATAAAAGAAAGTCCACTATAATTTTATTGCTGTACTTCCCGCGTGTTCAGTAGATCGCAAGAAAACATTTCCGCTGCGTAGATCACGTAGCCGCATTTGAGAGGACAACGCGAGTTGGTAGGAATCTGTAGCTCCTTCCATATTTGAGACGTTCACCCCAATTGGTGAATTCCAAACCTGCCGACAGATGCACTAGCGTCTGGCGACAGCCGTGGGGAATCCTGGGCCTGTCGCCAGACACTGTCTGGCTCTCCCCCTTCCCTGGATAAGGTGGTTCTGAAAGTCTGACTCTGTTTGGCTCTCCCCCTTCCATGGAGAACGTGATTCTGAAATTCTGACTCTGTCTGGCTCTCCTACTTCCCTGCGGAACGAGGGTAACGACCACCGTGAGCAACTCAATGGTTAACTGCTTATAGACCATTGAGCTGCTCAAGGTAGTAGATGATAAGATTATGCTCATCCTGCACTTCCGGTGGTTGCTTTGTGACGTCACTGTCCAAATCGCCATTGTGATATTATCTAATCGCCACGTTTCTATGTAGCAGCACCATAGCAGCGTGTCAGAATTATTCGTAAACCAGCAGGAATAATCTTCATAAATTCTACCAAATTTTGTAATGCCTAATGTTTTCAATTTTTGCTTTTTAAAAAAAATGGGGAATGTTACCGAGATGCTTTTCACTTTCCTCATAAAGAAATTCTTTATTATATGGCAATATGTCCTGTTGTGCGTTTTCCATTCTACATTTATAGAAAAACAGCAAAAATTCCCCTTGTAACAAAATTTACATTTGAAAGTATAACCGTTTTCTCGTCCTTTACGTCACAAAAATGTGCGGGGAGGTATTTTTGATATCTCCGTTACTAAAACATATGCATGACTGTGAATTTCTTCTGAATTTAATGCAAATGTGCTTTCGCATAAGTCATTGTTCTGTGTTTGATTTGTAAAAATTGTTGACAAAGCATCCTCCTCCATAGCTACAGTTCGGATCTACGGGTCACATGTTAGGACAGTGATGTCACTCTGTGACGTCAGTAGTAGGAAATGACCGATCCGAGCTTAAACCGCAGCCCATAGACTTAACACTAGGTGCCGGCCGGAGCAGCCGGGCGAACGGAGGGGGGCGTGGTCAGTAGCAGGCATCAGGAGGATGCGGGGGTGTGGCATGGGTGAGGATGTAGGTGGCGCTAGTGTGTTGGGATGATGCTGATGTGCTGCCCTCTTGCGGTGCTTCTTGGAACTTTCGATGGATCTTTGATTTTGTGGAATGGCAACGACAGAGTGTGGAAAGGGGGTGGACATAGGGGGATGTCAACTCGATGCTGATGTGCTGCTCCCTAGCGGTGCTTCTTGGAACTTTATTATTTTCTCGGGAGATTTATTGGAATTTGTCAAATTTTTTTTGAGAAAAAGGAAGCGAAGTCTTTCGTCCTTCCAAGTTCCTTTTCCCTCGAATTTATTTTTTTAAAACTTTCCTTTTTAGAAATTCCCTGAGGTGTTAGGAATTTGTATAGACGTTGTTTCTCTCGAAATGTTTTATTCCGGAGTGCATAAAAAATGCTCTGATGGTCCAAGCGAGATTCGTTCCCGTGTCAGCTAGTTTGCTAGCTTCACGCCTTTTCCCACTAGACCACCCAACCATTGGAAAAAGGTGCTTGTTACACGAAGGTTTGCGTAGTCTTTTTTAAAAAAAGGGTGGGGCCCTAATTGATGTCATTTGTTTTCTGCATGTGATGGTGTGAACATGAGTTTTTCTGTTACGGTGGATCGTATCTCGTTGAACTGTTGTAATGGAGGAAATGATGAAACAGACATATCACACAGTTCAGAAAATAGGAAGTTTCGGTGGTATCAATGCTTTATTCCGTGCTGTGGAGAAAGAGGGCATCAAGAAAAAAGACGTCAAGAAGTGGTTGAAGGGAGAGAAAACGTACACTCTTCACAAACCGGTGAGACGACATTTTCGGAGAAATAGAGTTATGGTTAATAATTAAATCAACAGTTTCAAGCAGACCTAGCCGATGTCTCCAGTTTGAGTCAACATAACGATGGATTTCGTTACTTGTTGACATGTATTGACATATTTTCCAAATATGCATGGGTGATTCCTTTAAAGGAAAAGTCGGGTTCTCATATCGTCCAAGCCTTTTCCCAGATATTCAAAGAAAGAAAGCCAGTAAAACTTCAAACAGATAAAGGAACTGAATTTAAGAACAAAGAGTTTCAAAAGTATTTAGAACAGCATGAGGTGCATTTCTTTACGACAAACAACGAGACGAAAGCAAGTGTAGTGGAGAGATTCAATCGTACGCTCAAAACTCGAATGTGGCGATACTTTACAAGTCAAAATTCGTTCAGATTTATGGACGTACTCAACGATTTAGTTCACAGTTACAATCATTCCCCCATCGAAGTATAAAAATGAAGCCTGTAGATGTAAACGAAGATAATGAAAAACAAGTGTTTGACAATTTGTATGGTGACCTCAAGAGGGAGAAACCCTCCTATAAATTTCAGGTGGGGGATCACGTGAGGATTAGTAAAGCGAAATTGACATTTGAGAAAGGATACGAATCAAATTGGACGGAAGTAGTTTTTGTTGTGAGCGGTCTTGTTCCCAGATCCCCACCCGTCTATAAAGTTAAAGATGTATTGAACGAAGAGCTGGAAGAAACTTTTTATGCCGAAGAGCTTCAAAAAGTGTCTCTCTCCGAGTCTTTTACTGTCGAACGTGTTCTAAAGAAACGTAAAAGAAAAGGAAAAATGGAATTCTTTGTCAAATTTAAAGGGTATCTTGATAAATTTAATGCTTGGATCCCCGCGGAAGACTTTACCTCTCTATAAAACTGATCTTTTTTAGATGAAACATCATTCGTCAACATGACTTTCTATCTAACGTTACCTAGCGACAGCTCTCTCCGCTACTTTTCAGAGAATAAAATTTCTCATTTCATCACGCATCTTCCTTCCCCGATCGAACTCAATGGTGACTGGGAAGTGGGACTCGTCGAACTCATCTACCCTCAGTCCTGGTTTAATGTGAATGTAAATTCAAATTCCTGTGCTTACGGTCTCGGTCCAAGTCAACTGAAAGCAGCAAAAATCCCTGCTGGATATTATGATTCTGTGGGAGACGTGGTAAAAGCCATGTCTCAGCATTGGTCGAAAAAAATTACGATGTTTTTTAATAAAACCACGAGACGTGTCAAAGCAGCTTTAACTCTTGGTTCTCAGCTGGAGTTATTTCCAGGAATTGCAGAAATTCTAGGTTTTCAACCTGGAGTGTATTCGGCCTCAGGAGGAAGCGATGCTACCATTCATGGAAATTTCGTAGCCGATCTGAACACATCGCTTTCTCTGTTATACGTGTACAGCGATATTGTGGAACCTCAGCCTGTAGGAGACATGGTTGCTCCTCTCCTTCGCATCGTGAAAGTGAGCGGAGAAGAGGGAGATGTGGTGAGCGCCTTGTACGACCGTCCCCATTATTTGCCTCTCGCAAGAAAACATTTCCAATCCGTCGAAATCGTTATAAGGAATCACTCAGGTCAATTAGTGCCATTTGAACGTGGGAGAGCGATCGTGAAACTTCATTTTCGTCTCAAACAACTGTAGTCATGTATGAACCATACCGCTGTTGTACAAAATCCTTCGAGAATTATTACGTCAACCAAACTGGAAAAGGTTTAGACTACTATCAAGGAGTGACCCTTCAAAAAGGGTATGGACTTGGAGGACTTTTTCGCTCGTTATTTAGAGCGGCGGTACCCTTATTTAAACAAGGGGCAAAAACGCTTGGGAAACAAGTGTCTTTCGAACGGGTGTGGACCTGGCCAATGACGTTATTCTCGGCAAGGATGTGAAAACAGCAGCCAAACAACGAGCTAAAGAAGCGGAACAAATCCTCACTGACAAAGCAGCTAATAAAGTGAAGAAAATGTTGGGAAGAAGCGTTAAAAGGAAGAGAAAAATGAAGAAACGAATCATTCATTCAAAGAAAGCCAAGAGGACCGCACACGATATTTTTGATCCGTAAACCATGGCCCTGATACACAGTCATTCTTCCGTATGTTTAAAATCCGAACTTGATTTATTTGCTTTACCACCTACCCAAACGAGCATAGAAAAAGGACAATGGATCGAATATCACCCCTTGGCCAATATTCGAGATGGAGGGCCTCTGGAATTTAATATTTCTGGGAATGGAGAAAAATACATGGACTTGTCTTCCAGCCAACTGTACGTGAAAATTAAAATTGTGAAAGCCGACAGTTCTGCACTAGCTGACAAAGAGCCCGTGGGCCCCATTAACTGTTTTCTTCATTCTCTGTTTTCTCAACTCGACATCAGTTTAAACGAAAGAGTGATTTCGTCCTCAAGCAACACGTATCCCTACAGAGCTTATATTGAAACTCTTCTGAATTATGGAGAAGAAGCAAAGAAAACCTATTTATTATGTGAAGGGTTTTTCAAGGATACAGCCTGACATCTACACGAAATTAATCCCACGAATGCTGCAACGAACAAGGGATTACATCAGCGTTATGAGCTCATGAAAGACAGCAAAACGTTTGATATGATTGGAACCTTGCACTGTGATTTATTTTTTCAAAACAGACTGCTTTTCAATTTAGTGGATGTGAAAATTAAACTTGTTCGGAGTAAACCTGATTTCTGCCTCGTTTCCTCCTCCGAGGGCCCCAATTACAGAGTTCTCATCGAACATGCATCCATTTTTGTGAGAAAAGTGAAAGTCAACCCTGGAGTTGCCATCGGTCATGCAAAAGCTCTAGAAAAATCTCCTGCCAAGTATCCCATTGATCGAGTTTTATGTAAAGTGTATTCCATCTCTCAAGGAAGTATGTCCTTCGTGCAAGACAATGTATTCCTAGGACAAATGCCTAAAAGATTGGTTATTGGATGTGTAGATAACGATGCTTTTAATGGTTCATATAAATCAAACCCCTTTGAATTCAAGCATTATGATGTTAACTTTATCGCGGTGTATATTGACGGACAGCCAGTTCCTCACAAACCTCTAGAACCCAATTTCGAAGAGGGAAGCACAATTCGTTCCTTCCATAGTCTATTTCAAGGAACCGAGAAACTGAGTCAGGACCGTGAAATATATATCGATCGAGAAGAATTTTCCGAGGGATACACTCTTTATGCATTCGATCTCAGTCCAGACCTGTGTGATGGGGGACATATGAACTTGATCCAACAAGGAAATTTAAGAGTGGAAATCAAATTTGGAAAAGCTTTGTTAAAAACCATTTCTGTACTAATCTACGCCGAGTTCCAGAAAATTATTGAAATTTCCAAGTCCAGAAACATTCTTTGTGATTTTTCCCATTAAAGAAAAATGAACAGCATTCAATTAACGAAGGCTTTAAGGAAAGATCTTGTGACCCGACGTTCCTTCCTCGGAGTGTTCGCTTGCGACCGACTTCCCAAGAGGATTTTCAAGTTCCCAGCATGCCTTATTGTGAATACAGATCGATATGGAAATCCTGGGAAACACTGGCTAACTGTGTATATGTCAAACCCAAATTCCATGGAATTTTTTGATTTTTTTGGACATTCTCCAGAATATTTTCAAGGACTTATTGCCCGATTTGCTTCCAAGTTTGACTCGGTGAATTTTAATGATGTTCATCTTCAAAGTTCGTTTACGGCAGTTTGCGGTCAATTTTGTATTTTTTTCCTTTATTCTAGGTGTCGTGGAAAAAGCTTGTTCTCTATTGTAAGAAATTTTCGATCGAATTCTGAAACAAACGACCTGCGTGTCTTTCATTTTGTTCGAAAGAAATTTCGAATTGTATCAAAATTTGGAATGTAAAATAAAAATGGATTGAATTTTATTTCTTGTGTCTTGTCTTTAAATTGTTATATAAGCTTCTTATGAGTTTCAGTTGACCTCATGGAAGTGTCCAGACTACAACACCCTTTCACGGCTCTGATAGCAGGTCCTACGGGCTGTGGGAAAACACAGTTTGCAAAACGCTTACTTCTGCATTAAGGGGAAGTCGTTTCCCCCTTCCGAACATGTGGTGTGGTTCTATGGTATTCATCAAACGTTGCATGATGAAATAGAAAACGTGACATTTGTGGAAGGCCTCCCCTCTAATTTCCGCGACTATGTGAAAGGTAGAACGCTTTTTGTTATTGACGATCTCATGACTGAATGTGGAAGCGAGAAAAAAATCACTCACTTGTTCACTCGAGGGAGCCATCATTTCAATGTGTCTGTGATATTCATTACACAAAATTTTTTCAAAAAGGTAAAGAAATGCGAAAAATTTCCCTGAATGCTCATTACCTGTTTCTGTTTAAATTACGAAGAGACGTGAATCAAATCACTCATTTAGGGAGGCAGTTGTACCCTAGCAAAGTGAAATTTTTCAAGGTGTATACGGATGCCACAAAGTCTCCTTACAGCTATTTATTGATCGATTTAAAACCTGAGACAAAGGAAGAATTAAGATTACGCACTCAGATACTTCCGGGAGACGTTCAAGTCATATATCAACCTAGGTGAAATGAAATAATTTTCAGTTTTCAACATGACGTTGTCTAAGTCACAACTCCAACTTTTACGCATAATTCAACATTGTCCAAAAAAAGTATTAAAAGAGCTTTTAACGAAATGTAGGAAAAATGGAATTAAAGCTATTTGTGAAGTTTGTAAGAATACCTTAAAAGGAAATGTTCCGCTTACTCCAGCCCAGAAACATTCATTACAACGTCATAAACACACCTTGCGAGCCCTCTCTCAGAAAAAGACACCTCTGTATAAAAAGAGGAAACTCATAATTCAAAAAGGTGGATTTTTAGGTGTATTGATTCCTGCTGCTCTCAGTGTGCTAACGACTCTACTTACGAAATAATGGAATTTGCAAAGCAAATGATTCTGATTCCCGAAGAACGGATTTCCCGTCATATGCCAACAGAAGAAACGTTAACTGACTTGGACAAAGAAATGAAAAAAATTCTACTAAGAAAAGAGTCTGACGAAGTAAAAGTTAAATTATACAACCAAGTCTTGTCTTGAATAAACGCATTCATGTTTCAAGCTTTAATCCCCCAGTTTCTTCCCATGAATCCCCACCACGAACTGAAGAACCAGCAAAAGAAGAACTTGTCAAGAGAGAAAAAGATGTTGTAGAAGACCTTGTCATACAGTCTGTTCCAGCTAATATGAAACGCTATGCAAGAAATGTTTTAGACGTCTTTAAAACAAACTCAGATATTATAGGATGGGGCCCCAAAGCAGAATTTAAATATAAGGGTCACATTGTGAAAAATACGAATATTATTGATTTAGTAGATTCAATGTTTAAAAGTAAAGGATCCAAATTAGTAATTCCCCACGAATTTGTAAAAGCATTAAAGGACATTAATTTGCCTTCAAAGTATATTAAAAATAAACAAATGTTAAAAGTTCCTGTACAACAAGAAAATTCTGTTTCAGCTTCTAAACGAAAAAAGACGAATGCCAAAATTATTTGTAAAAAACCAAACTCTGTATCAATTCGTTGGATTCCCTATTGAGTTGAATCATTTCTGGTTTTTTTTTAAGTTTTTCTTTTTTAAGTTCTTTTTAAGAAGAGGGAGAAATTTGGTTTGAAAGAATTTTACAAAGTTAATTTCAGAAAAGTTCATTCCTTCCAAGTGTCAAAACGAATCACTTCGTTTTTTCTAAGATACGCTTTGGAATCTTATAAAAGTGCATGGGGTCAAAAAACGATTTTGATGATTTTACTAAGATGACAGATTTTGGATTTCTTATGATAGAAAATACAGTGAATTTTCCATTGAATAACATGGGAAACTGTGAAATTTAAGAAGCACGTTTTCGTTCAAGTAAAATATTTTAAAGGGTCTTTTTTCGAATCAGTTGAAAACAGACAGGGTGTGTTTCTGAACAGTTCATTATTTCCTAAGATCAAAACGAATCACTTCGTTTTTCCTAACGTACGTTTCTGAAAGAAGTAAAAATAGTTTAGGTAGAAAATAGGAAAGATATTTTTAAGAATCCTAGACTGTTTATTTTCGTATATCTAGAGGGGTCTTCAGTGAGGGCACTTATTCTCTTTTCAAACTAAGAGAATGAAGTGTAGTCAGTTTGAAAAAAATTTCAAACTCCCTAAATTTAGCCTTTTGTCCTGGTTTCGACTCAATACTGTAAAGCATTGCTCTCAGACCAGTTGAATTCCTGGCCCTTAATGAAATACATTAAACCTTTCCCTTAAAAATAAGCAATCTCTTCTTCAATACTAGATCCCCAATAAATTTCTTTAAGAGTTGAAATTCATTATTATTTAACTCCTTATAAAAATGAAACACATTCACACTTTTACTTTAAAAAACTTGAAATTCATTATTATTTAATTCCTTACAAAAATGAAACACATTCACTCTTTTCTTTTAATACTTGAAATAACTCCATACAAAAATGAAACACATTCACACTTTTACTTTTAAAATTATAGAAAAATAGATGCATTCTCCCACTATAATTTTTTTCCCTACCTCCCTCCCCATTCTCTTAAATCATCAATTTAAGGTAGTTCTAAAAAAGAATTTTTTTTAGTTCTAAAAGAACTTTTTTTCTCTGCTGCCTCCTCAATACATGTTTTTCACAGAACGCAACAAGTCCTTTCCATATATTCCTTCCAAGAAGGCTTTCGATGGGATATTCTCCCCAACGGTTTCAGCGAAAGAATCCGCTAAAGTCTTGGGGTCTAGCATTGCTACGGCCTCCTTGAAGTGTTCTTTAAACTTCGATTGGGGGGGGGGGGTTGGCATCAGTACATCTGTGGCCCATGAGGCTTTCAAGCATGCGATCCGGATTAAGGTGACACTGAATACAATAGAATAATTTTTCAGCATGCCCCTGAACGAGATCCAACACCACTTCAATAAGCATAAAGTAATACTCTTCGTTCGTTAGTGGAGAGGAAGGAACGGGGGTGGAATCCTCTGATGAAGCAAAACGCCCTTTGCAAAAACTGAACCAAATAGTAGAATAGTAATGCTGGTCCATATATTCTCACATTGATCAGTGAGAGCTTAAAATTGTTCCCCATTCAGTTTAATGGAATTAGGATTCAGTCGACGAAATCCATTGATCCGAGGGGAAAGCACCTCAAATACATAAGTGTGAGGTCCGTCCAAAGAAGGAGAGGCAAAAATAATTAGTTCTCTGTTGATTAGCATATCTTCATTTTCTCCATGCAACCAACGGACTTTTCTCATAAACTGAAGGAAGGTCAGAGCTGTCATGGTGATTCCATTCTTGGTGGGGAAAAAAGATTTCTGTTCATTCCTGTATCTTCTTACATGAACTCTGATTGTACTATAGAAATCAGACACTTTCACGAATGCGTTACCCCTAAATGGAAATGATGAGGGGAGATATCATTCAAAGAAATTCCCAATTCAACACATGACTTGGAAGCTTCAGAATATACCTTCTTTGCTACAGCATCGGAAACTTTAGTAGAGGAAGATGATCGCTTCATGTTAAAAGCTGGAGGAAGAGAATCGAAGGAAATTGCTGGAAGCGTTGAAGTCGACAACAAAGGGTTCTGACGGTTCGAAGACAGAGAACAGAATGAGTTAGCTTTGAATTGTTCAGGCAAAACTGATAAGAGGTTGGAGTTCGTCACTTGTTTACTGCTTGAGAGGGAAAGAGCAGTCATGGGGCAAAGAAAACTCGGTTATCATCTTTCTAAAGGTCAAATTCAATCTAATGTTTGGAGCATTCTTTTGTCGAGGCAGACCATGACTCCAATACGAATTAGTTGGTGGCAGGATCTGTAGTAAAGTTCCAGATCTCAAAGATAAGGAAACTGGTTTAAACCCGTTTCGCTTGAAAACAAAAGTCTCTTTCCTGTCCGAGAGATACTGATGAAATACAAGACAAAGGATCTAATTCAGCTTCGTCATCACGGTGATCGCCGATTCTGTCATTCCCATTTCGATATTTATTAATTAAAACAAAGTTGAAGGATTCACCACATTCTTTCTCAACATAAAGCTTGATTTCCTGAAGTAACGGCGTCCAAGGGTGAGGTTCTAAGCACAAACTGCTAAAAGTGTATTTCAGATTGGGGTCCCCGAAGGCAGCATGTTGTCTGGGAATGGAATATGATTTTCCATAAATTTTGATCTTTGAGAATTCTCCACTTAAATATTCCACTTCTTCTTCCAAGCGAGAAAAGTAAAGAATAGCTTGAGTTGAGGAGAACAGCTGAGAGTAATGGAAATGAAGTCTCTCCTTGTTATGTCGAAGAGGCAGCATTTTTTTTTTTTCTCAGGAAGGGAAACAACTGAAGTCCGTCCACTAAATTAACTAAATTGAGAATGAAGAAGGAGAGCTTGAGATAGGCTGACGAGTGACGTTATGACTCTCAAGGCGAAATTCATTATAGTTCTGATAAGTACTTATTTTTCCCCATGAGCTAAGAGATCTGTCAGAAGAACCTTCTCTTTGGGGAAAACTATGAAATCCCCCCTCCCTAACTAACATGAAAAAACAACAACAAGGTTTTCTCTAGAAATTCGCACATGAAGAAATTTAAAAAGCTTATGTTCCTAATAGTCAATCTATAAAGTTAGAAGACAAAACATTTACTAGGTAGAATTAAATAATTCCCCACAGAAATGGAGTTGGTAACAAGTGACTTTAAAAAAAATATCTCGCTGAATACATCTCCGACAGGTCCTCGAAAAGTACTTTAAAGAACAGAGGAAATATTGAGGGCAAATGTAGATTTTCATAGCAACGTGATCACCTGAATTCACTAGAAATTCAGACAGCTCAAGACGTAGGTAGCATCTAATTCAACACTGAATCTAAAACAATGGACTGTCTCCACGCATTTTTAAAATGAGGTATATTTGAGAGGAGGATTTTCATGTAAAATTTTTTTTCCTGCATTAAAAGATTTCAGGAGAGCAATAACTTGCGAAGCAACTTGGAAATCTTGATGAGAGTAAAATTTTGAACATACGTATTCACGAATTCCAAGTGAATAAAAAATCACAACTTGTTCATGAGAGTAAAATCTTGAACATACGTATTCACGAATTCCAACAGGAAAAGATTTCATGAATAAAAATCTTGGGAAGCATCTTGAAATCTTCATGAGAGAAAATTAAAAATTTTGAGACGGTGCATTCTTCACGTGAGCAAAACAATAATTTTGATTAAATTTTCTTCGAAAAGTTTTTCTAGAAATCCAAGCGATCAGCAGCAAAATGACGGAGACATAGCATAGAGCAGAGAATTTTTTTTTTCTTGAGGGAAATCTTCTCGAACAATGAATTAAAGACTTGAAACATTCTGGAATTTTTCCTGAACAATCTATACCGTGTGGACCCCTTCATGCCAAGCAGTTTATTAGCATGGAGTGGTTCGAATACAGGCAGCTATTTTATTTTTAATTTTTTTCTTGGGGGTTCTCCAGAATTTAATGAAAAATGACCGTAGGGCAAAGAATGAATATTGTCTGAGGATACGACTCGCTTGTTGTCATATGGGGAAAGACGTTTTGTTTATGACAACAGTAAAAACAGAATGTTTCAAACTTCCGAGAAATGAATAATTAATACTTGCCCTACATAATTTTCATTAGGGAAGACACATGAGGAATTCATGAAAATTAATCGTAAAAAAAATACATCAACAAATTACAAGGGAAAAAACGTTTTACATAACAATAACCTAAGGAGGTATGTCGAGAGAGGGGAAAATAAATAATGAATAAACCTTCATTAAATTTAAAAAAATAAGGAATAAACCTTCATTGATTTCGCCCAAAGTTTGACAAAGTCCAATAAATACTACTATCTCCGGAGATAAGCGCACACTTCGGTCGGGGGGGGGGAATGGCAGCGGGGAATTGGAGGCTGCTACTGATCAGGCCCCCTCCGTCCGCCCGGCTGCGGCTGGCTCCGGCTGCTCCGGCAGGCACCTAATATTAAGTCTATGGGCTGCGGTTTAAGCTCGGATCGGTCATTTCCTACTACTGACGTCACGATTGTATGGCTTAGTAACAAAACTTACTCTCTATTAACCTTGGAGTTGCTCACAGGGATTGTTATCACCCCCCCCTTCAGAAGGGATTTTCTTATCTCTATTAATCTGCAGTAAAAGAATGCCGGAAGTTTTACGAAAGGTTTTCAACTGAATAATTTTCTCTTTGTCTGGTGTACTGTGTTGTCATATTTGTCACGAAATCTTAATTTCTGGGAAATGAACGAAAGACAGATCGGGCAAATTTCTTTTGGTTTTTCTAGAAAGGTGTTTGTAAATTTCATTACTGTAAAGTGCAATTAGTTAAAAAATTCTACCATATTTTTGTTTTATGGCCATGACGCCAGTGTTGGATGAAAGTGTCTTAAAGTTACCGTAAGATTCTGGAGCTGTTAGGATATCTAAGACTTTTTTTTGTTTTTGTCCAAAGCCGTGCTCATTTACAAGAGAGAGAGAGAGAGAGAGAGAGAGAGAGAGAGTTTTGGAACTCCTAAAGTGAAATTTGCCGCCGGCAAGGAAGCGGAACACACCAGAATGCCTTCCCCTCGTCTTTTTTTTTTTTTTTTTTTTTTTTTTTGATTGGAGGTTTAACGACCACCGTGAGCAACTCAATGGGCTATAAGCAGTCGCCCGTCCCTAATTTAGGGTCCCTGGTTCCAGGGAAGGGAAAGAGCCAGTGCCGTAAGACAAACACAACATCCATGCCTCACCGGGATTCGAACCCGGACCCCGTTCGGACGAATGATCAGAGGCCATCGCTTAGACCACTGCGCCACCGGGGCGGCCCCCTCGTCTTTCATTTAATTTCTTGAAACAAAAATGTCCGGTAAATTATATGAGACGTGTGAGTTGAAATTTCGAGAAACACGTAAACATTCCATTTCAGAGATTACTGCTTGATGGAAACATCATGTTCACTACAGAAGAATATTTTCTCGTGCGCCTTGCAATGTTTCTCGAGGTGGTATCATTAAGTTCAAATTTTACAAAAAAGAAAACCTGAACTTCAATAGCATAAGCCGTGAGGTCATAAGCTACCATTACATATCCGTGGAGATGTGTTATGAACTTTTCTTTTAATAAGCAAGAACGTTTTGTACCATTTTTTGGAACAAAGACGTAAGTACTCGCCTAGTTTTCAATTTTGTTTATTCATAATGCAAGTTAATAATTTTGAAATTTTGCTAACTTTTAGATACCGCTAAACAAACTAAATATATTCAGCACTGCTGAATTGTATCCGACGAGGCAAATCAATTTTACTCAGAGTCGGTTGCTTAAAATGTTTGGATGGACTTCGGATTATCAGCTCTTCAAGTAGTTTCATGTATCACTCCGCTCTGTGTGCCTAAGACCTGCGCACAGCCAACATCACGGGGCAAAGAAACTAGCTCCACATTACATTTCATAGTATTTTTTAGAATAATGATAATTTAAACCTTGTAATGATACCGATTTTGCTAACTTTTAGATACCGCTCCACAAACTAAATATATTAGCCCTGTTGAATTGTATTCGACGAGGCAAATCAATTTCACTCAGAGTCGGCTGCTTAAAATGTTTGGATGGACTTCCGATTATCAGCTCTTCAAGTAGTTTCACGCATTACTTCGCTCTGTTTGCATAAGGCCTGCGCACAACCAACATCGCGGGGCAAAGAAACTAGCTCCACATTACATACACTTCATAGTATTTTTTAGAATAATGATAATTTAGACCTTGTAATGATACCGATTTAGGCGAAATTCCGATTACGTGCACTTTCGTGTAGTTCCCAACTTCGTGCGCATCGTTCCGTTTTGTTTGAATCGAACCTGTTCACAGCCAGCATGAAGCGACAAAGGAACTAGTTCACAACAAATATTATGCGAGGTTTTCTTAAAAATTCTAGCTCATAGCCCATGGGTGAAAAAAGTTGTGACTGAGACTTATAACACGAATCGTAAACTACATATACGGGACTACAACAAGCGGTTGAATTATGAATGGGTAGTCTATAAGATAGGTCACCAACAACAAAATTTTCGTAATATTCCAATGACAGAAGCTTATTATATAGATTAATAAATTTTATCCCGTCATGTGATGGTCACAGTACGTTAAAAATCATGTAATATAAAAATTTAGGTAATAAAAATTATGTTAATTATAGGTCATGAAAGACTTCTTGATATACAATGTTCTGTGTTATTGTCATTTGATTGTTCAAAAGATTTCCTTGCAGCTCATTGTGTTTGACAAAAGCTTTCATATGCTGTGGATTTTTTGATCTTGATAGCGCAACATAGAGTTGCTAGCTTTGACAGTTCGTCTGAGTTGTTCCGATCCTGAGTCCTGAGTGAGGCATGTAGAGCGTGTTTTTCTCACGGAACTGCATCTCTCCCTTCCTTGGAGCCAGTTACCCAAAGTAAGAACGATCTGCTGCTTATTGCCCTTTGAGTTACTCACGGTGGTTATTAAAGACTGGCACATAAAACCATTACACGTGAAACCCTAATGCACTTCATATTTAGAAATATTCCATTAAGAGAGTATTTCTAAATCTGCGTGTTTTTAAATATTGAATCTTTAAATAGAGAATGTTTTTCAGAAAGTCGTATCCAGATTTTTCGTTCTGTTTTTTCCATTTTGTACTACAAAGAAAAAATTCCACGAAACGAATAATTTTTTAAATTTCTGTCGCGGTGAATCAAAACTACTCCTGAAGTTACTTTTTTACAATTTTACTTGCTCCTTTTTATGAAATAAAATAACGCTGATTCTGTTTTATGAAATTACTTTGCAATTATATTCCTTTTCATGAAATTACTCTGCAATGCGAAGAAAATAAAATAAAGCACGACATAACACCTACGTAACAGAACAAACGTCGCAGACAGTTGTTCGAGCACGTGCTTCTTGCCACAGATGAAGTCGTTTGCCTTACTAACTTTATTTTATTTTCAGGTATTTCTCCTTGATTTTACGTATCGTGTGATAGCGGTGAGCTTAGTTCCGATTTCGGCCACCGGATAAAAGCTGATGGCGCTGCAAGTACTGAATGACGTCAGAGCGTGGCGTACCGCAGCCAACGAGAATGAGCTCTTTTTCGTTAGCTGTGGTTAGGCATAGACATAGCCTATACACGTAGTCTATAATGCACATTAGAAGCTGTGATGATTTGTTTTAATTTAATGTTAGAAGGGAGGGGGCGCAGCTACGGATAATAACTGACAAGTATGATTAACGTTCGAAATAAATTTCTAGATACTTAAGCTATGTAGTTCAATTACAGTATTTTTAAAATGTGCTCGTTTTTCTGTGGCAGAAGTTGTTCTCCTCTTTATGAAATCAGTATTGTGCTAGTTCCTTTTATGCAGGAATTGGCAGTTACGAATTACTGAAGGCAAAACTGAACTGGCTGAAGAACAGGCAAAAACATCAGCCTTGAAGACAAAGACTTTTGTGATTGAACACTGAGCGTTAAAGACGATTTCTGCCGTTAGAAGGCACTTCGTCCTAAGGTACGAACAATACAGTTAAAACTTCCTGATAACTTTGTTTCCCCTTTTCATCCAATATTTTCAAAGGTATTGTAAAAGTTGACATTCAATCTCAGTGGAACGCACTCCGTAATTTTTGCAAAGCACAGAGGTAGATCTTTCATAGAGGCTAGTGGAAACTGGTTGGGGCCCTAAGATCTCAGTAGAACAGAGCACCAGTGAACGAACATAGAACTAATGCGCCGTAACCGCAGCTGTGGCAGTATATAATTTTTATTTTATTTTTTCAAGAGTAACAATTCTGTGTGAGATGCTGCTTTTATAACATCTGGTTTTGTATTACGTGACAGGTCCGACCACTGGAGTGCTACTATGAAATCACGGATTGTACCTTCGTATATTGATCTCTGTGCCGAGAACTGAAAATGTAAAATGAAGTCAGGAATGACTTCATGTTGCCGAGAGATACAGGCAATCCTATCAATGGCGGTCGTCAGCGTGTAGTCCTCGACAATTGGACAGTTGATTCGGTATTTCTCAGTGGCATTGGTGCTGTGTTTTGAAGTGGGACTTCTCTTTTTGCATCAAACAATGGCGAAGTGGAATTACACTATCTACCAACAAGTAATTGGACACCCCTGCAATCGACGATATCTGCGGTCCTGATACACGTCACCGCCGCCGCCATTAAGTATCGTGTGGGAAACAACAACGCAACCAGTCGCATGCAAGATGCCACGCAGTTCGGAGCTATCTGATTTCGAGAAAGGTGTAATCGTCGGGTATCACAGAAATGGCCGATCCATACTTGACATATCCAGCAAGTTGAAGTACCAAAAATCGACAGTGGCCTACGTGATTGGCAAGTGGAAGATGAGAGGTGACTGTCGGAATGTGCCCCGACCCGGCAGACCCACAAAATTGGGAGTTAAGGACCGACGGGTGCTGGCCAGAGAAAGTCAGAAGAACCGCACCAAATCGATGGGCCACATCCGCGAGGAGTTTCAACAGGCATCCGGGAATGTTCTTTGGATGAATACCATCCGTAAGGAAGCCCATCTGCTCGGTTATCATGGACGTGCTGCCGTCCACAAGCCTTTGATCACGAAGTCCAATAGCGCTGCTCGGCTAACGTGGTGCAAAAAACGTCGACAGTGGACCGTTGAACAGTGAAAACAGGTTCTTTGGAGCGACGAATCAAGGTTCACCCTCTACCGTTCGGATGGCAGTCTGGGTTTGGCGTCTGCCTGGAGAACGCCTTCTGCCGGAAAGTATTGTGCCAACTGTGAAGTTCGGCGGCGGTGGAATTATGCTATGGGGATGTTTCTCCTGGTATGGCACGGGACCCTTAGTAGCAATTCCTGGTAGACTCAACGCCGAGACCTACTGCACCATTTTGGATGACCATGCGCTTCCTACGTTGTGGCAGTTTTACGGAGTGGACCCATGTTACTCTCAGGATGACAATGCCACCTGTCATGTTGCGAGGTCCATCATAGCTTGGTATGATGACAATGGGGTTAATCGAATGGACTGGCTTGCGCAGAGCCCAGACCTTAACCCTATCGTGCACCTCCGGGACGAGTTGGAGCATCGATTTAAGGGGTGCCCCCACCGTCCGAAATCGGAGAAGGAACTGACCTGTATTCTCCAAGCCGATTGGAAGAAAATACCGCTAGCCGTCGTACAACGTCTGGTTGAGAGTATGCCCCGGAGGGTCGCAGCTGGAATCGCCGCTCGTGGAGGCTCCACCAACTATTGAAGGTGAATAAACTTCGTTTTCCTTTGCTATCACAGGTGTCCAATTACTTGTTGGTAGATGGTGTAGTTTCAGATAGCGAATGACGCTGTTTTAGACAGATGAACCTGTACAACTTCGTGTGAAAAAATCCCAACAGAAAACGGAAAAGGTTTTATTACTACCCGAAATGTGTCGAGATAGAGATAAAATGCGTTTACGGACACAAACATAACTTCAGTATTTTCCGTCGAGATAAACCAAAGCGGATATTAAAAGGGCACAGGAAGTGACATTAATTCTGAAAAACAAAACTTTTGCCCCAAAATATGATGTCCGCTACTTCTTGTATATCTTGTACTTCAACTCCCTCTGGTGTGCAACTTTTCCTCTGTGTCTTCGTTAGAGGTATGAAGTCCGTACAGCCACGATGGCGCGGTAGTGTAAGAGTTTTCAACCTGGACCCATCTCTTGACCATTCGTCGGAGATGGGTCCAGGTTGAAAACTCGGTTAAGCATGGATGTTGTGTTTGTCTTGTGCCACTGACTGTCTTCCTTCTTTGGAACCAGTGACCCTAAATTAGGGACGGGCAACTGTTTGTACCTATCGAATTGCTTACAGTGGTCGTTAAATCTCCAATAACAAAAGCAAAATTGTGTTAAACTGCAATGAAATAATCGAATTCTCTTCCGTGATAGACAACAATTCCTTCCTGTACATGCTTTGTATGGGATTGTGTGTGTTTTGAATTTAACCACACATGTGAGCCCCTAGGAGAAGAGTCGGGCCAGGGAAAAGAACCTGAAAAAACCCATCATAAGAAAGAAGAAACATCCACACCATGTTATATTTTAATTCAATCCCAAGCCTGGGAGTAAGAAGAACTAGAAGGCAAAAACCTGGATCTCTAGATTATCAGAAGGCTACGTGCATTTTAGATGGTTGAAGATGCAAGAGTCCGCCTCAGTGTTTAATCTTACTCCCAGGCTTGGGGTTGAATTATTTCAACACCAAGCATGGGAGTAAGATTAAACACTGAGGTAGACTCCTTGCACCTCCGATCATCTTCGTGATCATTTGAAGAATCGTACAGCCGTTTCACTGCTTTCCATTCCAGCCGTTGGATTATTTCTTAGAAGGAGTCGAGTCTTCGCGATCTAATCTTATATATAAAACACAAAACATCTGTTTGTATGAAGCATCAAAAACTCTCGAACGCCAAACTGTAGCATCGTGAAATTTGCATAGCCTATTAATACTGGAATTTCTAGGTCAGCGCAACTATTTTCAGATCTATACGTTGTTTCGTTCGCGAGTTATGAATTAATTAATAAGCTAATCAGTAAAGTCAGCGTCGTTTGCTACATCATCCTGTTCCAAATCTGAAAGCACGTGAATGCGTGCATAGCCGCGGCACATCCACAGGTATTTCTATTCTTTGAGAACTGCATAAAAAAATGCAAAAACGAATTTTGCGAAATCTTAACGAAACGGGTTGAAATTTTTTATCAATACCACGAATGGGTAATAAGAGGAGACCCTCAAAATTTCACCGGAATCCGGTCGAAACTCTTCAAAATAGGCATGGAATTTTTAATTCATCGGTAAACAGAACGCAGAAACGGTTAATAAAATTTTGACGGCTAATTTAAAAAGTTATTTACCGATTCAGGCAAAATTTGGAGGTCATGTTTCTATTAACGATTTATGGTGTTCATTAAAATTTCAGCCAGTTTCATAAAATATTCGCAAAGATAAGTTTTTAACTTTTTTATCCCAGATTCGCCCCTCAAAGATGTCTGAAACTGAAAGCACGTCACGTGATGCATTTGATCGTCGATAACAAATTTTGTTAACGAATTTTGTTCAGTCAGTGTTCTGATGCTGTGTCTCCTGGACGCGTGTTAAATAATTCGTAACGCTTTTGGTTCTTTTGATTCTACAGATTCCGTACATTCTGTACCGGGCAAAGCCGGGTAGTAAAGCTGGTATAACTATGTAAGTGAATGTCAGTGATGTCCAAATCCTCAACCATCTGGGCACCTCTTAATTTCAATACGATTATAGCGGGAGCTAATGGCGCGCGGCACAGCATATAGCCAATTTCCGCAGCCCCAGAAATTGGAAGTTTCGTCGAACCCAAAACATAATTTCACCGCATCAGTCAATCTCTTCACCTGTAGTCAGCAAGAAATGAGGGATTATCTGATGCGGTGAAATTATGTTTTGGGTTTGACGAAACTTCCAATCTCTTCACCTGCAGTCAGCAACAAATTCAGCCAATAGCACTTGTCCTACTCGCATTACCAAACATGTTTTCTCTTTTTTGACTTAGGTACGTCTTTAAAATCGGTACCATGAGGGTATCCTTCAGGAAACCTTGACCGACATAATTTCTTACGATTGATCAAATGCTTATAATGTCTAAATTATAACAAATAGCTAAAATCTAATAACTGACATAAAAAGAGTAATCGCCAATGATTACAAAAATATCAACATCAAGGTCATGCGCATGCGCATGCGCGGGGAGAGGGAAAGGCATCCGCCATTTTGAGGTCGAATACGCTGAGCCAAGCTCCTTGAAATCAGCATAACTCAAAATCTCGTAGGGGTTGGTTGGTTGGTTGTTGGATTTTATTGGCGCAAGGGCCAGGTTTGGCCAAAGAGCGCCAGACAAAGAACGATCAGCCACAGATTTTTAAAAACGTGGAAAATGATTAAGATCAGACAGGCTTGGTAAAAGTTGAAAAAGAGTATGAAGAAAGCAGTGAAGAAAAGGTAGTTAATGAAGGTTATTTAAAAGTAATAAATTTACTAATGGAAAAGGACGAACCGTCACTCTCCTCCCCACCACACTCCTCTGCAATGCTGGCAGAGGGCGGGGACGAACTGTCACTCTCCTCCCCCCATGTTCCTCTGCAATGCTGGTAGAGGCTGGGGACGAACTGTCACTCTCCTCCCCCCGTGTTCTTCTATAATGTTGGGTGAGGGTGGGGACCTCGCTGAGGCCGAGACAGTTTGATGGACACCGCACACCTTTGCGGATTGAGGGCCGGGTCTTCCGCACGTGCAGGCTGTCTGCTGGGAACCGGAAGAGGCGGGCGTCTTCAAAAGAGAAGGCGAAGACGCAGCTGGTCGAATAAGCTGGAGCTCGGTGAAATCCACCTGTGTCGCTTGTTCAGCTGTAGATCGCTTGGCAAGTGCGGCGAGAGCTACAGGGCGCGGAACAAAAGGCTGCACGGGTTGTGGCTGAGACTGAACAACTGCGGCAAAAGTACGCTGTCGGTTGTTGGGAATACCCAACTTGGCCTTGGCAGCAGGGTACGAGAGGCCCTCCAGGGTCTTGAGGCGCTGAATCGACTTCTCGTCGTTCCACTTCGAACAGGACCTGGCATAAGCAGCGTGGGAGTCACCACAGTTTACACAGCAGGGCTCTGAAGTGCATCCAGTCCCTTCGTGGTCGCGGGAACCACAATTGGCGCACCTCGCAACACTGTTACAGGACCGCTGGGAATGTCCATACCTCTGGCACTTAAAACAGCGTAGAGGATTTGGTATATAAGGACGAACTGCACATAACAAGTAACCAGCCTTGATTTCAGTAGGTACCTTCGGGCTGTTAAAAGTCAAAATAACATTTCGTGATTTGATCAGCGCGCCATCGCGCCTGAAAGTCATGCGTCTGGCAGCTATGACACCCTGATCAGCAAGTTCACACACAAGTTCATCTTCATCGCAGACCAACAAGTCGGGCTCAGAAATGACTCCCTTGGAGGTGTTGAGATACGGATGTGCCGTCACTTGAACTGGAATATCCTGAAGTCTGGTCAACTGCAGAAGAGATTTGCTCTGAGAGAGAGTGCAAGTTTCCACAAGCAGGTCTCCAGAGCGTAGCTTCTTCACTGACTTCAAAGAGCCAGCAACACCCGCAAGTGCCTTCGAGATGAAAAAAGGAGACTTTGAGGAAAGTTTCAACATCTGGTCAGTAGAAGAAATGACGAGAAAAGTAGCTTGAGGTATCGAATCTGCAAGTGTAATGCGACGTTTCTGAGCTGACGGCTCAACACCTGGATCTAAAGATACGTCGCGGTGATGTCGTTTTTCAACGAAAGTTCTCTTCAGTGTGTTATGTGTGGGAGGTGGTTGAGGCAAATTTGGCGCCTGATCAATCACCATATCCTGTTGCTTTTTAAATTTTGAGGAGGGTTTATGTTTCCCCATGGGAGTAAGAAAGAATTCATCTGCAACGTACTCCGCCCACAATCGAGCCCAACAGGGGAGAACTGGAGGTCCGCAAGCCAAACATATGACGCAAGACACAGTTCTAGAGCTTAGTTGCAAATATAGTCCGTTGGCTGTGATCACACGCACTCGGCGGACACTTCGGCCTCCGGGTACCGTCATGCCAACGCCTTTGGCATGATCCCACAGCCCCCGGGCTCACCCTGCCGTGCAATACGACAAAAAGCCGCTAAAGCCCTGCACACAACTTGGTACAAGACTTCTGACCAGAGGTGGGTTAGGCTCTAGCCTCCCGTTTACAGCGAAGCCGGGGTCGAAGAGGAGTGTTGGTACACAGGAGGCACTTAACCGGTCTCCTGCGACCTCAGCCGCCAGACATCCCATTTCCGCCTCACGGGTCTCCGCACGCGGCAAACATGCAGGTAGGTCTAGCACCCAAACCAGCTAAAAGGAAAAAAAAAGAAATCCAAAGAAGACAAATCCTGGCAGGGAACCTAAACGGAATCTCAGCAACCTACGAACTGAGCGGTTAATATAAATCAGTTAGTGGTGGAGGGTAACAAAACCACAAGACCGGGGTGTTAGTACATAACGTGGTAGAGATTAGGTAGAGAACACAACACGGGCAACTAGCCAGTGGAGAAAATAAATAAAAACGAAAAAGCGAGACACAAGACCAGCTCGGGATCGTGGGGCCGCGACTCCCCAACAGCTGGATGAACAGCCGTCCCTGCAAACACCAACAGCACCAAAATAAGAAAAAAAACAAGCTGTGGCATGACATCAGATGTTGACCAGTCACAAGGTCAGCTCGGGCCGTAGGGGCGCCGCTCCCCAAATAACTGGTAAACCAGTTATCCCCGTGCGGGGATCTCGTAGGGGTAGGATCGGTGTTCTGTTTGTGGTAGGTTCGATTTCGATGAAATTTCAGTATATTGGTCTTAAACGATTCGTCTAGATGAGATCTATTTAAAAAAATAATTCTGAAAACCTATCTGGACCAATTATTTTCAAGTATTTTATAAGTGATAAACGAAACAATATTCCTGAGAAAATCAAAATGTCTAAATATTTGGAACAAAAGTCCGACTCAAAATAGTTCAGACGTATATCCAAAGAAAGAAAAACTCCAAAGGAATCTAATGAGCCCAAAACGGCTAATGCAGAACGATGTAGAGCGTATAGACAGAAGAAGAAAGCCGAAGCGGCGCAACGCGTGGAATCACAGTACCAAGCACTTCTACAGCTAGTACATGTGAACCAATGGACAACTTGACCGTGAATGAAACTTGGATGGATGTTTCCAGTCGCATACATTTGCCCAGTTTCGAATTGAAGGCGAAAAGAAATAGGGCATAGCCCAACACAAACCATCCACTTCCCAAAGGTACGGCTTCGCCCACAAAACATACTGTGGGGGGGGAGTTGCCATTTGCAGAAACATCAATAGTCTAACAGATTGCTAACCCGTAAATGTCTCAGTCAACAGCAGATTGAGAATTGAAGATGAGTATGTGGTTGACATGTGTCTAGTTGAAGTGACAGTGTATGCTCAAACTTGCTTCATACTTGGTTCGGTTTACATTCATCCCAACGTTTCGCAAACATCACTAGAGGTCTTCATGCATGCGATTATTCTGAAAACATCAAGAAAACCATATCAAGTATGGTACCGGATACCCAAGTGCCCATCATTCTCACTGGTGGCTTTAACATTGATGTGCAACAAAACACCAACTTACTCAAGTTCATGAAATACAATTTCGGCTTGACTTATACGTATAAATTATCCACCAACTACCTTAGACAATATTTGTATCGACTTATCCTTTGTATGAAACATAGATGTGAATTGTATGCCATATGTTTGTTACTTCTCATATCATTGCCCTTTAATAAATAAAATTATAGTCTAATTGTATTCCTCTTTCATTTATCAACAGACTTCTACCTCAAACCCCTTACTGTCAAACACGTATCCACGTAAATAAAACTTGCAGGTGTGTCCCGGACACAGCTTACCCCCATTTTTTACGCTTTCCAACCGTAGGTTGAAGAAGCGTATATACTCCAGCTTTGTACGTTCGTCCGTCCGTCCGCACGATAATTTGCGTAAAAATGATTCGATTTCGATGGAATTTTAGTATGTGGTAGGGTACCACCATGGGACGAACCCTATTGAAAATGGGACAAATGGGGTCAAAGGTCACGACGTAGGAGCGGGATCATTCCATTGCCCTTATGCATCATAACTTGCGTAAATATAGTTCGATTTCAATTAAATTTTAGTATGTGGTAGGGGACCGCCTGGGGACGAATCTTGTTCAAAATGGGTGAAGTGGGGTCAAAGGTTAGGACATAAGAGCGGGATGCATTCCATTGCCCTTATGCGTCATAACGTGCGTAAAAATGGTTCGATTTCGATGAAATTTCAGTATGTTTTAGGACACCACTGGGGACGAACCCTATTGAATGTGGACGAAATGGGGTCAAAGGTCAGGACATAGGAATGCGATCCATTCCATCGCTCTTATCCCATATTATTAAGGTGGACGTCAAGTAATTTTGCTTACTATACTTCCAATGGAAAAACTTTTGTACACATTTCCTTCACAATTAATGTGTTCCCAAGGATGAAAATTTGAACATCGATTAAAATAACTTTATTACAACTTGGAATACTTAATATTTTCTAAAACTTAACCATAATTACATTAAAAATCAATAACTTTTCCTTTGGTGGTGTTGAAACCCGAAAAAGGATGGCGCGACCTGTACTTTGATGACGTCAGTAGACAAACAAATGTTGGATTGCATTATTATGGTTATGTTTTAGAAAATATTAAGTATTCCAAGTTATAAAATGAAGCTATTTTAATCGATGTTCAAATTTTCATCCTTGTGAATGCATATTTTGTCCAGAAAAAAGATGGCGCGACCTGTATTTTTATGACGTCAGTAGACAAACAAATGCTGGATTGCATAATTATGGTTATGTTTTAGAAAATATCAAGTATTGCAAGTTATAAAATGAAGATATCTTAACTGATGTTCCAAGTTTTATCCTTGGGAACGCATTAATTGGGAAGAAAATGTGTACAGAAATTTTTCCATTCGAAGTACAGGAAGCAAAATTACTTGACGTTCACCTTAAAGGAGCAATTCCTGTATTTATGTAAATTTTATTTTGAAAACGGCTATAAGGATTTTGATGAAAGTCGTTAACCTACCGTTTTCTGGTACTAGAAATCGATTTAGCTTGATCTCGACTTTAAGAAAATTTGTTTAGTGGGTTAAATAACCACCCCGAATTACCAAGTTTTCATTGTGGTGTCATGGCGTCGTCCCTTTAGATATTGGCGCGCGATCAGGCCATCTATCTCATTACGTCACGCGTTGTTTGTGGATCCCATTAAAGTTTTATGACATCATACCTTGCTAGCAGATGGTCGCGATTCCCATCTGCTTCATTACGTCACGCGTTGTGTGCGTATGTTCGTCCGCACGATAACTTGCGTAAAAATCGTTCGATTTCGATGAAATCTTAGTATGTGGTAGGGGAACACCTGGGAAGGAACCCTATTGAAAGTGAACGAAATGTGGTCAAAGGTCAGGACATAATAGCAGGATCCATTCCACTGCTCTTATGCGTCATAACTAACGTAAAAAAGGTTCGATTTCGATTAAATTTTAGTATGTGGTAGTTGACCACCTGGGGACAAACCCTGTTGAAAATTGGCGAAATGGGGGTCAAAGGTCAGGATATAGGAGCGGAATCACTTCCATCGCCATTATGAGTCATAACTTACGTAAACATGTTTCGATTTGAATGAAATGTTGGTATGTTGTAGAGACCTTCCTGGGGACGAATCCTATTGAAAATGGGCGAAATGGGGTGAAAGGTTAGGACACAGGAGCGGGATGTATTCCATAGCGCTTATGCATCATAACTTACGTAAAATTGCTTCGATTGCGACAAAACTTTATCATGTTATTTCGGAGATATACTGAACCAGTTCTGTTGAATATCATCCAAATGGATCAAAGATCAGGGCAGAGGGGTGAGATTTATTCCACAGCCATTTTCCTCATAACTTGAGTAATAGCTTGAGTAATGATTTCTAGTATATTGGAAAGCGTATCATAATCAATGTATTGCATGATTTTACTAACTTGTTTTTTACTGCTCTACTGAGCAAACATCACCACGAAGTCTGACACTCACTGCTTTGTACACATGCCTCAATATACACATCAACACCTTATACCGAATTTGTCCCTTAAAATTTCTGCACAACATACATGAGATGCGTGCCTACAAACACAGCAAAAATAAATTTTACTAACAAATATTTTTACACTAATATTTACAATTTTACGAACGTCCTATTCGTTATGCTTTTTCGTCGGGTCGGCTCCGACTGATTATAAGTCTTTTATCCCAACTTAATTTCTAACTCCTCCGCGTCTCTTACGCCGGACCCGCTTAAATTTACATCCCTTGAATTAAAATAACTTTAACGTGACTACCCTCACTGCGTTTAACCACCATAGTACGACGAAGGAGTAATTTCGTCAGTTTTCTCTGTGACCGGCGGTTTCTCGCTGTCCAGGGATTTTTTTCCGCGGAAAACTCTGAGCTCTGCACCAGTAGTCGCAATGCCCTTACCCGTGGAAACCCTCAGAGCGATTTCTTCCCACTTTTCTCACAGTGAGACTGGAAACACTCAAAACATTCTTCCCAACTCTTCTCACACAGGCATTTCCCCTCAAAACTCATGTTATTACCTGTTTCTCTGTCACAGACTATTTCCTTATTCCCAGTGCCTTCCATCTCGTAATCAACGGTTTTTGCCACTTGCATGCCCGCATTCTCAGCTTCGTCCTGATCGCTGGCGGTAGCCACCATTTCAGATTGTGTTTTGTAAACATTCTGGGTACACATTCAGTCATGAGATCCAGGATTTGTGTTCGAAGGTCTACCCCGAAATTCTGCTTACCCCAGGCCGTCTAGAAAACAAAAGGGTATGACATTAGAGAGATAAGTTCCCTCTGTTTGTGACGTCACTCTCATGATACACGGACTGATACGTTGGCGTCGTGTTTGACGTCACACACGACAGTGATGGGAACCAATTGGAAGCCTTGGTTTCCGCGTGACATCACGAAAAGGGGGAACTCATCTTTCTAATGTCATGGCCTTGTATTTTCAAGACTGCCTTGGCAGACCCCACCTATGTCTACGAACACCTTCCTGCTTTTCAGTGTTTGCACCTTTTCTAATTTCTTGTAGCACCCCTGTCTGTTGCACCTGTTCTGTTTGCACATTGCTTAATTCTTTTGTAATGCACTCTTTTGGATTTTTGCATTCACTAGGACATGCTTGACGCGCCCCGACGACTTCCTTGTCCAACTGTGCTTTTATTTGCTCGAGAAAGCTTATGTGTTTAAACTGCTGCTCATTGATTTTCTGTTGAAACTTTTCCAAGGCCACTTGGGTGTATAAAGTTTGCTTGTTGACTGCAAAATTCTTTTTTCAAATTTGTTTTCCTATTCCTTTAATTTTTCATTGAAAATCTGCTTTTGAGCAGTTGATTGCGACGCAAAATTCTGTACCTGTGCATCCAATCGAACAGTTAGATTTTCTATGCTTTGCTTTGTTGAACTGATTCTTCGGATACAGTCTCCAACTTTTGACCGAATTGTTCTGACAAGGCTTTCATTTGTTGATCTGCTCTTTCGGACAAAGCCTTCATTTCGGTTTTAATTGAAACTGACACTGTGTTTATCATTTCCTAAAGTTCTTCCATTTTATCGCTTGAGGCTGATTTAGTCAGCATTCAATTTCAGCGAAACGAAACTACTGCTCTTTTTCTGCTAGAGTTGGCTGCTTTACTCGTTTACTAGCAACTTTTAATGCGTTTACTGAGCAACGTTTTCATCGCATCATTTCTGCACAGCAATTGTTACCGGATGGCCGGGCTACTCGTGTAGAATCACTACGACTTGCCCCATTATATAACTGGGCGTGGAAAGAAATTTCTGGAGCAGCTCCGACTTCTAGGCAATTCTGGAGCCAACTCTAAAACAAGCAGAAAAGGATGCAAATTCTATGTACGGCGGTTTATTTACAAATCGAACTATTTTTGTACATCACTATTTCAATACCAATGCGTCCCCTTGAATAAGACCTCTTTGTCACCATGTCAGAGAAAGCTTTTGGCTCCAATATGTGCACCCAATATCAGCAACAATATGATAACATACTGCATGTGTTGCATCGTTTTGTTGAATTTACAATCCAGATTTAAAAATTCTATTAATGCGATTTACTAACTAGATTTTAAAATCCTTCCGTTGATGATCTACAGCTTTATTTCAGATTTGAATATATTGGAACGTGAAAAAAAAAGAAAAGAAAAAAAGGTTCTCGGTATTTTTCTTTTTCACAGATCCTCTCGAGGGTGGTTCGATAAGTAACGTACGCTATTTTTTTTTTGCAACATTTTAATAGACAGGAAAAAAAACATACACAGTGTAACCACATTTCTTAACTAGTTTTCAACATAAGAACCGAAACGCTCGAGACAATTATCCGAGCGTGGCACAAGTTTTAGTATACCTTGTTCATAAAACTCCGTTTCCTGGGCGTATAGCCACCTGCGGGCAACCGATTTGACTTCGTCAATTGCATCAAAGCATTGGCCGCCCGGGCATCTTTTCAAGGAAACAAACAGACGAAAGTCCGAAAGAGCCAGGTCCGGACAGTACGGTGGGTGCTGGAGCACCTCCCAGCAAAATTGCGCAATTTTGTCACGAACGTGTTGTGCACCATGTGGGCGAGCCTTGTCAGGAAGCAGTCGGACATTTGCAGCGTCTCTGTTGGGGTTTTTGTCACAAAGGGTACGACGCAACTTTATCAACGTGTTAGCGTAGGTTTCGGTATTCACAGTGGTTCCAGTTGGATGAAACTCCACCAGGAGAACGTCATGCATGTCCCAGAACACCGTCATGATGACATTTTGTGCAGATTGGGTTACTCTGAATTTTTTTGGTGGTGGGGAGTCGGAATGTTTCCAAACCATGCTGACTTTGGCCATTCTTCCGCAGACGGGCGCACACGCAGGTAAGAGAGCGGAGCGCTAACACAGCTCCGCAAGCATAGGCGCCGACTTGAAAAATTTATTGGGGGTTCCGAAAAGTTTTAATCGAATTACCCATGCATTTTTCAAAGTATTTAAGTCTAATTTAAATTTCATTCAGTCAGATTATCTGGCCCAATAAGACGCCTGAAATGCAAAAATGAAGCAAATTATAGTTAATTACAGAATTTGTTTTCTCTAGATACTTATTTATTTCATTTATTTAGCTTTTGTAGGCGTGACAGTATTATATACAATACACAGATACTGTGCGAATTTCCAACTCAATTTTCTTATAAAAGTAACAAAAACATGTAAAATTTATTGTGAGTTTTTTTTTACCAATTTTAAAAATGCCAACAATTTTTTTTTCAAATGATTTCTGAGTTAAAATAGGAGGCTAGAAGGGAGAGGACATGGCATCAGCCGCACGCCCTGCGTTTTGCGCGGGCTCTACTTCGTATCAGCTGTGTATGCCCAGTATGCCCAACTTGGGTTGCTTCTGTACTTTTCAATAGGGAAATCGTTGACTTTGAAGAGACTTTAGAGGCACTTGTGTAGCATGTACAGTCAGGAAAAAATGAGACCGAAATATACATGCACATAACTAAAAATTTGCAAAAAGTTACAGAAATACTGTTTAGTAATTTCTAAAAAATTAAACAAAATTATGCTTCTTCTACCGGAAGTGCATATTATGTATTAACGAATCACGGCTTTGCTAAAGCTGTGGGTGCCTTGTTGACCTTCAGGGACTGCTGCAGAGAGTAAGAGACGGTCGCTATCAACCTGTGCTACAGCACAGGTCTTCAGTAAGTGACATCACGTCATTGAACACTCCCCACACGGAGGGCGCAAGAAACCAGATGATCAGATTTGGCTTCACTAGTGGCTGCTGATGCTATCTTCTCTCTCTTCTAACCTTTCCTTGTTCCCTGACTGCCCGAAGATAGGGCGGGTCAACTGACTGTACAACATATTTCCGCCTTTATCACTATGACCTCGAATAGGTTCTCCTCTCCGAATGTGGAGGTAGACTGTCGTATTTTGTGGGAACCCAGACAAACTGAAGAATTTTCTTTTATAAAGAAGGCAATTTTAAATGCTCTTAAACAACGGTCTGTCGCGTCAAATTTGATAAGCACGAACAAACACTAATTCTTTTTTGAGGCACAATAAACAGTCTGAGGGGTAAATTTCTTTTTTTTTTTTTTTTGATTGGAAGTTTAACGACCACCGTGAGCAACTCAATGGGCTATAAGCAGTCGCCCGTCCCTAATTTAGGGTCACTGGTTCCAGGGAAGGGAGAGAGCCAGTGCCGTAAGACAAACACAACATCCATGCCCCACCCGGATTCGAACCCGGACCCCTTTCGGACGAATGATCAGAGGCCATCGCTTAGACCACTGCACCACCGGGGCGGCGGGTAAATTTCTGAACACGCTTTCTGTATATAGTAAACGGGAAATGAATAATAAACTTGAGGAATTGACAACGAAAAACAAAATTTATGCACATATGCGTACGTGTATTTTCCCCACGAAATACGAGCAAAAATATTAGGGGTTCGAGGAACCCATGACAAAATCATTGGGGGTTCAAAAAGTATCTCGAACCCACGAAGTCGGCTCTCATGTCCGTAAACATGTACCGGAAGCATCAAGCGACTGTATTCGATGTGGGACGTTTCCTATTGCTATTAGCTTCGTCGTGTGTCGTGTATGTCGAGCTCTCACATTTTGCGAGTGTTTATGTGGAAATATCTTGCGTGGGATGGTTTACAGTGGTGTGACGTGTTCATGAATGTTCCGTGTTTCTTTTGATGAAGTTTGGGAGTGCTGGATGTTATAGTTTGGTTATACGAAGAGGTTTATTTTGTGGTTGTGCTTTCCGTTGACGAGTTCTGCAAATGGCGATATCTGCCAGCCATGTTTCACGTGCCTATCGAGAGGAAGCTGTTTGTCGTGGAGCGAGATCTACTGATAAGACATTGCCGAGTGTTTCTCCTGTGACCTCTGAGAGGGTTGCCATGGTGATTGACCCGACCTCCTCAAGAGATAAGAATCCAACTCGTCAAACCTGTCTTGGAAATCAACAGAGTTTGTCTTCGCGTGTCCCTGCTAAAGGAGTTTCTTCGGCGATAAGGATGCAGGAGGGTGTTGCTATGGAGACGGGAAATAGCACTTGGGCATCGGTGGTTGCCATGGAGAATTCTGCTAACACGAGTTATCAGCGTTGTGCGTCAGAGATTGAGTGCCAGGGAAATCGGTTTCGTATAACTTTCGAAAACGATTCCAAGGTATGTCAAGATTTTCATGATCATTCTGAGAAAACTATTATTTTCCATGCGCTGCCACAAACTTCGTTACCTGCATATTTGGAAGCTTTGGAGGAACGAGTGCCGAGAGAAGCAATTAAAGGAATCGGTCGTAGTAAACGTGGTATATCAGTGTTGTTTATAAATAGTGCCGATTGTAATCTTGTTTTAAAGCAAGGGATTTCTGTAAATCATCAAATTTCGTATCCTGCTTATGCACATGAACGACCGATCACTGTAACTTTGTCTCCGGTGCCACTTGAGGTATCGGATTCTGCGTTGATAGTTCTTCTTTCTCAGTTTAGCCAGGTGGTGGGACCAGTTCATAGAGTTATAGAAGCCCCGCAATCTTCAAATTATTGTCATGTTGGTTTGTTGAAGCGGACTCTTCGGGTTATCTTCCCGATTGAATCAGCTCTTCAGACTTGTCCCAAAGAGGTTGAAATTGTATTGAATTTTCATAGTTTCATGTTTAATATTTATACAGGATTTTTTTGTTGCGCTTGCAATGAAAGAGGGCACATCCGTGCTAAATGCACATATGTACACAGGCCACCCCTGAGGAAGAGTTTCTCTGATTCCCATGAGGAAAGAATTGCTGTACCTGAAGAAAGATCGGATTTAGAACATGGTATTTCACAAGTCGTTGATTTGGTTTGTACCGTGGCTGAGACTTGTGAAACCCGAGTGGTGGATCCGGTCGATCCGATAGAGAAGACATTGATTGAAATGCCGACTTCTTTGGATCCTGGGACTCAGACAACAGCAAATATTGGTACTTTGGGCATTGCTGATTTACACAAATGTTCAGTAGCATTGCAGAATCTCGCAGAGAACTCAAGTACAGCTTCGACATTTAAACGGCCCCGCATTGATTCAAGTGATGATCCGTTAAAACGGAGCAAAGCTAAAGACTATCTTCAACCGGAATTTATCCCTCGTGTAGATCTTTTTTTCTCCTGGATCCTGATTTTGACGAAGAGAGAGAGATAAGCCATCACGGTATTGTCTTGTCATGGAACTTATTGCATCTTGCCCTGATTATGACGAAACTTTGGATTTTTTCGAATTGAAAAATCTTTTTGTGCCTAATAAAAAGATATGTCCACTCACTCCGGAATTTTACGAGTTAAATATGTATAAGTTAAATGCTATTGTACATCGTTTGGATGCCGTGTTGAATTGGATAATTACGAAAAATCCGGTTCCTGAACTTTTAGACACTTATTACGAAACATACTACAAACGTATAGAGGTTGTTAAAGCTTACATAAAGAGACATAATGTGGTTGACGATAGTGTCTTTGATGTGTAAAGATGTTTCAGATGTATTCTTTGATGTTGGTTTCCTTTTTTTCTAGCAGTGTTTTTGAAATGTTCTTGGACTTTAATAGACATGGATTTCTGTTTACTTATGTTTTAAATTAGCGTTGTTAATTAATGATTCAGTTTTTCGGGTAGCTTTGTTAGTAAAGTAATGTAATGTTGTTGTGTTTTACGGCACTGGCTCTCTCCCTTCCCTGGAGCCAGTGTCCCTAAATTAGGGACGGGCGACTGCTTATAGCCCATTGAGTTGCTCACGGTGGTCGCTAAACATCAAATCAATCAATCAATCAATATTCGATGTGGCAAAGGATCTGTTGTTTACATTCGAATGCAAACATTATGGGAAGTGGAAAAGTGGTTATCTTTGCCTTCTGTGCTTACTTTTTTTATTTCATCATGATGATTGACGTTGCTTTCATCAACAAAGCTATTTCATATATTATATGAAAAACAATAACTTAGATACTGAAAAAGAACTAAAAAAAAGGATGACATTACCACTATATACTGTACGTTCGGATACTGATAACGAAATTTTACTTTCGTATTTATTTTAATTCGTGTTACAAATTAAGACAATTTTAAAACAAAAGCATTGACGTTCAATGCCATTCGTGATTTATTATTTGAAGCATTTCTTCGAAGACCTCTATGCTCCTGGCACCACATTCCCTTCGGAATATGAATTCCATGAATCGATCACCTAGATTGTCTTTATGTACACATTGTTTCATTATGCTACTTTTCAAATGTCTCAACAACAGATCCAATTAAACAACAACAGATCCAATTCCACATCGAAAGCAATAGCTTCATGCTTCAGGTACATGCTTGCGGAGCTGTGTTAGCATTCCGCTGTCTTAGCTGTTAGAAATAAGCCGTGCGCCAGTGTGCGGAAACAAAACCCTGACTTTCTTTGTTTCGGGAGTGTAGCGGTACGCCCAGGACTCATCGCTCGTCACTACAGCTGCCAGAAATTCGTGTCCTTCTGTGTATCGCATCAAGTGGTCCACGAATGACATTATTCCCTGTCCCTTCTGGTTGTCTGTCAAGTTCTTGGGCACCCATCGCGCACTGACCTTGCGAAACTGCAATTTGTCATGCACAATATCGTACTTTATACCGTGCAAAGTGTTGAACTTCTGTGCCAATGTGCGCAGATGGATCCGCCGGTCAGTGAGAATTGCCGGTTCAATGCCTCTCACAGTGGCAGGGGATGACGCGGTTACAGGTCGATCGGAACGTGGCGAATTGGCAAGGTTGCCACGGCCCTCTGCAAAAAAGTTGCACCATCTGGAGATATTGCTGTGGTCCAGGCAATCACCATCATACACTTCGACCATTTCTTTGTGAACTTCCGTCGGAATTTTCCGTTTAGTCCACAAAAATCGGACTACACCGCGTTTCTCTTCATTTGTAGACTACGCTAGCAAAAGCGACATCTTTGTGCAGTCGTTCATACTGTCTTCCACCACGGCAACACCTGATCTAGCCGAATCGGTCTGTGTGATATTCGAACTCGTTGACTACCCAACTGCAACCTGCAAAAAAAAAAAAAAAAAAAAAATTGCTGTGCGTTACTTTTCTATCCTCCCTCGTACATTCATGGTATTGTATGATCATATCTGTACGGTACCTAACATTAAGCGAACCTTTCATAAAATAATCACTTATAATGTAAAGAAAGCATCCATCAGCTAAACATACCATATTAGCAAATTTTGCGACTTGCAAAATTTATGAAATTTTCTCAGTGAAGTTCTTAAATATTGTTTTTTTAATTAATAAATTTTCAGTATTCATTATTGGTGTAAAAATATATATCCCTTAAAACAATGCGGTTTCTGAAAGTTTTAAGTTGTGAAACCTGTTTCTTTCATTTTCTCAGGTGTCAAAATCAATATACGACATGGATAACGAAGATATTTGGGAGTTCTCTGACAGGGACTTGTCGTCAACAGTTTTCTCCGTTCTTGAGGAAATGAAGCAGGATGGAGATTTCTGTGACGTCACAATCACCACTGGAAGACAGTCTGTCTCAGCTCACAGAGTGATCCTGGCTGCTGGAATACCTTATTTCAGAGCGATGTTTAACAGAAGTTTCCCAGAAAGAACACAGAGCCAAATAACCTTGCATGACATTGATCCAATTGCATTGCAATCTTTGATTAATTTTGTGTACAGCAGGAAATTGATAATCACAAAGGACAATGTGGAAGTTCTGCTCAAGACGGCAATATATCTTCAGCTGGACAATGCCATCAATGCGTGCTTTGAGTTTTGTATGAAACGGCGGTATGCTAGATATCTGTTGATTCTTTGTACACATCTTCAGGGTACCAACAATTTTAGTAAAACTGAAAACATTTATCAGTGCATCGGTGAAAATTTCGAAGACTTCTCCAGATCAGAGGAATTTAGGTCATTGTCTTTCTCCATGGCAAAGGAATTGATATCCAGGAATGACTTGCTTGTGTTGAGCGAAGAATCCGTGTTTGAAGCCGTGATGAGATGGATAAAAACCTCAGCATCTGGCAGACAAATCTGCCTCCCAGAGCTGTTAAAGAAAGTAAGACTACACTGCCTTTCTCCTAAATATTTAAACGAACGTGTTTCGACTGAAGAACTTATTCGAGCATTTCCCTCTTGCGTGCAAATGATAAATGAAGTTCGAATGGTCCCTTTTGCGCAGGACAAGATGCAAAAACTTGGCTACAATTTTGAAGAAAACGAACGATTCTGTGAGAGGAAACATCATTTGAAATGTCAGAAACTAAAGGGAAGTACCCTATACTGCTTTCTCAAAGATCATTTTAATGAAACATTTTCCATTTGTTACTATGATTCTGTCTGTAAGAAGAAAGTGGTACCTTTAGAAGAGCATCCGGAGTCTCGTAAGATTACACGATTTAAATATATCGCTTGCGCAGAGGAAACAATTTTTCTTATAGATAAGCACGTCTTCTGTACCTTTAATTTGGTTACTCTGGAGTGGAATTACTCGGAATGTAATTGTGATATAATGGATAACTGTGGTATCGCTTTGCATAGGAGCAAGATTTATTTCATCCGTGGAACTCTAAATGGTTCATTGTTAGGTCTTATATATTGTTGGTCCCCCGAGGAAGATACATATGAAAAGGTCGGCAGCACGGTTGTGAAATGCTTTAATTATTTCGCTGTATCCTCAGGAGAACAGATTTTTATTATAGGTGAGCCTGACGATGATAATGACGATTCACTCTTATCGGCTGAATTCTTCAGTCCTTCCAACGGACATCATACTGAAATACCTCCGGTTCTTTCACTCGAAGAAGTCTACAGCTGCACTGCTGTTTCTGGTCTAATTTACGTTTACGGCCAAGATGATCCTGTTAACGAGGTAGGGTGTTTGGAAGTCTACGACCCAATCACCAATATGTGGAATTATGTATCCAACTTCGTTCGCAGAAGCACACAGATCTTGCAGATTGTTTCTTTGGAAGGAAAACTTGTAGCCTTTCATGAAAGCAGAAGAAAAAATAAAATTTATATTGAAACATATGACCCAACTCATGATCGCTGGAAGCTTACAGGAAGTGCAACTTTTTCCTTCACGCCTGACAGTAATTTAATTTGGAAATTAATGACAACGTATTCGGCATCAAAGTTTTAAGTTGTTAAGTAATATTGGCTTCGAGCTACATTAATGGCAAATAAATTACATTTTGAATTAAAATCTAAATAAGTATTTTTCCTTTTCATAAATTTCTAAACATAGGTCAATACTATCGGAAATTTTTGGTATTGCATGAAACATCACTGACGAAAAAGTTCACTCGACTAATTTTTTAATTAATCAAAAAAATTAGTTAAATATGTTTCCATATTTCGAAGTCGTAATTGAAGAGTCAGTGATTTTTTAACAAAAAAAAAACTCTCCGTATTTTGTATTGTGTTTTTATCGAAAACTTCTTTTTAAAGGTATTTAAAGGCATTTTGAAAGAAAGGTCTATGCCCTGAAATTCCAAGCTACAGGAAATTGAACATTTCTGCTTGCACTTATGTTGTAGTAGAACGTAAATTGCACCGCTGCAGTTTTGTTCTCTTTGGTAGCAAAGAGATTAGTTTACTTCCTATTTAAATAAAGAAGAAGAAAAAAATGATGGTTCTTGCTTGTTATTTCACGTCTATATTTAATTTAAAACTTCAACTGATTTATGATTGTGTTATGTTTCGAAATTAATTTTTATAGAAACATTTTAAATTGCTTCCGCAACATAAGCACATTTCCTTTTGGGTTTACCTTTCTTGTTTAAATTTTCATTTGATGCGACCTCTGCATTGATTTCATTCCTTACTTGCAAAAATTTGCTTAGTGTGGTCAGTGAAACATTTTAGTTTCAAAGTAGGATCCCATTTGTTGCATTTCGGAAGCAAATCGTAATATTTTTACGTAGAATACAGTGTTTCTCTGCAAAATTTAAGGCTTTCCCTGACATCTTAAAATCTCAGCTTGCTACAGAATGTGTTCTGAACTGACCATGGACAAAAACAATTACTATACTGAAAGTGAAGTCCCGCTTTTTCCGAAGCGCATAAAGTTGGCCCCTTTTGCTCACAAGTTCACACGCTTCAGTTTTGACTTATTCTATTGTTCCTTTCCCAGAAAATCATGAGAAGTCGCTCTGTTTATAAGAACAACTCTCGTTCTTTTCCTCTTTTGGTGGTTTGATTGACAGCTAGTCACACTAATGAAAAATAATCCAAGGCAGTAAACAGGAACATCCCTCAATAGCTGCAAGCCTTCTAAATGGATAAGTACAAGGGTTTATCAAAATAATGGAAACACTTACTGTTCGTAGAGAAGTTTTTATTAACAAGCCGTAGGCACACCTCGGGCTTTCTGAACAGAAGCAATTCAACTTGGATTCGACTTAAACAAGTCATGCACATTCGATAATAGAATTCGGGACTATTATTCCTGTAAAACACATGTCGCAATTGTGCCAGTGATGTTGAAGGCGGAAAGTGTGATCTGACCTTTTGCTCTAGATATTCCCACAAATGTTCAATAATATTGAGGTCTGGAGATTGGGGTGGAACTGTTGCACCTCATCCTCACGCTCTGCAGATCACAATTCGACAGGTTTCGCATAATGCACGAGTGCATTATCTGCTTGAAACCAGGAATGGCCATTAGGGGACAATGCATGCAACACTGGGTGCAGAAGAGTGGATTGGTACTTTGTAGATATGTGTCACGACCCTACAGAATAACAATGACCCTAAGGAATGCGGTGATACGAACCCCACAGCATCAGGGATCAACCTTCATGCTTCACAATTGGAACCAAACAGTTGAAGTGGTACGCTTCTGCAGGTTTTCGCCAGACATACACTCTACCAGTGGTGGAAAACGATGCGAAGCACGATTCATCAAACCAGCTAATACGCTTCTGCAGGTTTTCACCAGACATACACTCTACCAGTGGTGGAAAATGATGCGAAGCACGATTTATCAAACCAGCTAATACGTTTCTGCAGGTGTTCAATATACATACACTCTACCAGTGGTGGAAAACGATGCGAAGAACGATTTATCAAACCAGCTAATACGCTTCTGCAGGTGTTCACCAGACATACACTCTACCAGTGGTAGAAAACGATGCGTAGCACGATTTGTCAAACCAGCTAATACGCTTTTGCAGGTTTTTACCAGACATACACTCTACCAGTGGTGGAAAACGATGCGAAGCACGATTTATCAAACCAGCTAATACGCTTCTGCAGGTTTTCACCTAAAATACACTCTACCAGTGGTGGAAAACGATGCGAAGGACGATTTATCAAACCAGCTAATACGCTTCTGCAGGTTTTCACCAGGCATACACTCTTCCAGTGGTGGAAAACGATGCGAAGCACGATTTATCAAACCAGCTAATACGCTTCTGCAGGTTTTCGCCTAAAATACACTCTACCAGTGGTGGAAAACGATGCGAAGCACGATTCATCAAACCAGCTAATACGCTTCTGCAGGTTTTCAATAGACATACACTCTACGAGTGGTAGAAAACGATGCGAAGCACGATTCATCAAACCAGCTAATACGCTTCTGCAGGTTTTCAATAGACATACACTCTACGAGTGGTAGAAAACGATGCGAAGCACGATTCATCAAACCAGCTAATACGCTACCAGTCTTTAGCATCCCAGTTTTTATGTGCCTTGCACCACCTTTTGTTCCATTGATGTTGGTAACCAGAGCTTTGTGGATTGCAGCTGGGTCATTAATACCGGCACGATGAAGTTCCCAATGAACTGTTATGATGGAAATGGGATCATTCCTACTGGCGTTCAATTCGGCTGCAATTTGCGGTGCCGTGGTCTTGTGCTTCCGTTGCACAATCCGTGCCGACGTTCGCTTCGTATGGCTTCCACAATGTGCACGTTCGGAGGCAACTCCGAGTTCTTTTTGATAGGTAGTCATAATAATATTTAATACAACTCCTCGTGTTTCATCTACTACTTCTACCGCTCTAGTTACTGAAGCTCCTGCAAAACGCGCACCAATGATCATGCCTTTCTTCAGATCACTGAGATCTAACACTGTCGACAATTAAGATGGTTCTACCTAAAACCGCTGCCTTATGTTTCCAATGGTAAAACTTACTAACATATTTTTTCGAAATTAATGTATTCTCAAGGATGAAAATTTGCACATTGATAAAACTGACTTTAAGTAATAGCATGGAATACTTAATATTTGCTAAAACATAACCATAACTAAGCAATCCAGCATATGTTTGTCTACTGACGTCATCAATGAACAGGTCGCTCCATCTATTAACAGGTCTGAACATTACTTAAAGAAAAATGATGGATTTTTTATATAATTATGGTTATGTTTTAGCAAGTATTAAGTATCCCATGCTATAACTTAAAGTTAATTTTATTGATGTGCAAATTTTCATCCTTGGGAATACATTCATTGCGAAGAAAATATGTAAAGAAGTTTTACCACTGGAAACATAAGGCAGATATTTTAGGTGGAACCACCTTAATCGAAAACAACTGTTTCCCACGCGACTATGGAGTTGCTACGAGAAAGCCGACAGTATACAGCACTCCTTTACGTACCTCACATCGCTGGTGACGTTGTCCCTTTGATCTGCCTACAGCGCATTGCATGTACTCCATTCGCAATCGGTGTTTCCATTGTTTTGATAAACCCCTGTATATCTGGTAAAGAGATGGCAATAAACACATGTGTTTAGGGAAACTTATTGAATGTGCTTTAAACAGTTTTCTTCTTCATATGGAATCACAGATCGTCAAATTTTTTTAAACAGTTTTCTTCTTCATATGAAATCACAGCCGCCGAATAAAGCCATGGCCTCCATTAGGATTTTCAGCTTGGAAATAACCAGATCAGATGGCCAGCCCACTACTGGGAATTGAGTACAGATCTTTTCTTCAAAAAGTCCAGCCAAATGTTACAACAAATTATTTAGAATCAAGATAGAAGTGGGCTCCAACTACACCCTGTTTATTTAAAACCCTTTAACCGGCTCGAACGAATTAATTCGGGTTAGGAAAATGGGCTGATATCAGCTCACACGGATATATTCACTGTGTAAGAAGAGGACCGAGAGCGGTTGGAACGAGTTAATTTGAGCATGAGAAAGCTTTACTTCCTTCATTAGCTATGTCATTCGAAGTGGTCATTTAGGGAGATGGTTGACACTAATCCTTTCTGACTGATTACCCTTTAAAAGGGCTATAACAATGGCGAAGAACCTTTGAAAGAAGAGAAAAGATGTTTGAGTCACTTGTTACTGCCCATTGGTATGATGTTCCCATAATTTCTTGGGAATAAAGAACTTCAAATACCTATCACCAGGTAAGGACTATGGGTATACCAATCACCAAGGACTATCACCAAGTAGTAGTGAGATGTATACCACTATAGATTAATGAGATGACTATCAACGGTGACAAGTTCATGGTCAATACTGATAGCGTGAGAGGGGAAAAATTGTTTCGCGGCAGCTTTCGTAAAACCCGAACGATATATGAACATTTCTGTTTGGAAAACGCGGAGAGTTTTGGGCAACCTGTACTTCAGATTCATCGGCTGCTTAAAGGATTAACACACAATAATACAATAATGTATTATCTCCGTTCATAGGTGTAATAAGAAATACTAGCTAAATGCGAGCTTTCACTGCCAACGGGCAGCTTCATCAGGCTGCAGAACATAAACTAAAATAGAATCAGAACAAAACACGAAGCAAAATGTGTAAGCAATCGTGAGATGTAAAGCTCGAGCGCCATCGCTCTCGGCGTGGTCATGGTACTCAAGGCGCATCCTCGCGTTGGATGCCCAGGACCTTGTTTCAAACAAGAGGGAGCTCTGATGTGATGTCAGTGTTGCAAGCGTCCCTGCGCGATAAGATCTCAATGGATTCCCTTACGGCTGTAGACTGTGGGCCGTCGTAGGGAGCTAGTCCCATTAAGCCGGACCAAATGGGCTTTGCACCATAAGATTTGACCTTTCTAGTAAGCGCTGTGGTTCGCTTTTTATTTTTTACATCTCGTTGGTGCTCAGCCATTCGGATTTTGAAAGATCGTTTCGTCATTCCGATACACAGTTTTTTAGAGCAGTCAGGGTAAGCCAAAGGAATTGCATACACGCCTGCCTGCCCAGAGAAATCTGTTCTGTCCCACGCTGGAGATAGCAGTGTTGCTATTGGCTTCGGAGATTTAAATCCGATGCTGAGCTTTAGTCTCTTTAGAGCGTTCTTGATCGTATAAGCCAGTCCTGGGACATAAGGGAGGACACCGACAAATTCCACTTGCCTCTCGGGAGTGTTTCTTGTCTTGCTTGCAGCCCTCCTAAATGCTTTGCCAATGATTTCTTCGACTCGCATCATGTCAAAGCCAGCATCGTTTGCCAGTTTTCTAAGATCGCACAATTCTTCCTGAATATTCTCGTGGTTAGACACAATATCAAACGCCTGATTCGCGCTGTGTCTTAACAGTGCATACTTGTGCGCCACAGGTCCCGCTGAAGTCGGTAGTATTGAATTGTGTACAAAGGCAGGTTTACAGAACACTTTTGTAGTAAGGCCACCCGAAGAATCTCTTGACACGAACACGTCCAGGAATGGCAGAGACTTGCTCGACTCGTATTCCACTGTGAGTTTGTAAGGTCGCGTATCCATGGCACCATATGAAAAAGAAATCATCTGTATATATCAGCCATAATTTTGGGGAGGGCCCACCAGAGCCGATTAAGGTATTTTCTAAAGGCCTAAGAACCGCCTCCGCAGGCAGACCTGAGAGAGCAGATCCCATAGGCGTTCCTTTTGTTTGCCGACACACCTTAGAGCAGAAAACGAAGTAGTTTGATTCAGTCAGGAACACAAGGGTTTTGGCAATGGCATCAATGGCATTCTGCTGGAAAAGGCCAGTGAGGTTCTCTGCTGCTTCACTCACAGGGATAGAGGAGTATAATGCCTCTACGTCAAAACTCCCCATAACGTCTCCAGCAGCCAGGTTTAGGCATTTGATTCGTTCGACGAAATCTTTCGAGAAAATTAGCACTCAATCTGTGGGTTGTAAAAACGGTACAAGGAATGTTGCCATAGCTCGTTCCAAATTCGCAGATGACCCATTCTTCTTGAAAACGATAAGTCGGATCGGGAAATCACGTTTATGGTGCTTAACTCGACCAAACAGCCTGGGGAAGCAGGGATCTGGCGTGGGATTGGTTGCGTTTCTGAGCTCATCCTGTAAGGCTTCCATCTTGGACGTCCTTTTAATCCTCGCCATCCAAGAGTTGAGAGGGTTACTTGCTTGAGAAACAGATTCTGAGCTGGCGATAAAGTCTTCTAGCTTCCCTTTGCAGTCACTAAGATTCAAAATTGCGATATGACCTTTCTAAGTTTGGTCAGGATTGTAGCTTCTTTTGTTGAAACTCTTGGGTTGTAGTTCATGTTCCAGACGGGAGGAGCATTTACATCTGACGGCGTCCCTCTCATTCGGTGGGAAATTTTGAATCACGTTCTCAACGGCCGGAATGACTGCTTTTGACTTGATCTCTTCTGGAAAAACAAATTTAGGTCCTTTTTGGAGGGGTTTTAGCTCTCTCTTGGTGAAACTTCTCGACGAGAGGTTAACGAAAAAGGTTGGGAAAAAGGTTGGGTCAGGTCTACGGGTTGGCCTCCGGATCCGTAGCTTCGCATGGTGCTTAACATGGAGCGTGTTGTTCTGCCGCGCAGCTAGCATATCAACCTTCCTCAGTAGGATATCAAATTACAATGGTGCTACATCATTGGCAAACTGATAGTAGATCTTCCAGGTTTTGGACTCCAAATATATCACGGAGATCCTGCGAGAGCGAATAAGGTATCTGAGAATTTCGTTTGGAAATGGCGCGTGTTTCTTTGAAGTCAACTGCCGTTTAATGATGATTTAAACTGAATGAACTTCGGAAGGACTCCCCACTCTTTGCACGTCTTGAGGAAATTGAGGTGACACTTTTCCTCATATAATCTGATTTTTTATCGTCTAAATTCTGCGAAATAGCCCATGTTTTTTGGTTTCAAAATAAAAAGCGAATACGTTCACTTTTCAGTTAATATGTTCGAAAATATCCGTATTAACTTTCTGCAGTGCCGTGTGTTATCCTCCCCTTTAGATCAGCAATGTCTGCAACAGGAGTGCTGTAAACCTCACCCTTGATGAATCCCCATAAAAAAAGTCACAGGGTGTTAAGTCCGGCTAACGTGGGGACCATCATGCCCAATCCATCGACTGGGAAATTTGGTGTCCAGAGACCTTCTCACAACCAAAGCCCAATGAAGTTGCGCCCCATCTTGTTGGAAAATGACCGGAGCTACAAGTTTATCCAACTGAGGATACACAAACTGCTCAGTCATGTGCAGGTAATAATCAGCTCTCAAGGCCCCTTCCTGAAAGAAAAAGGGTCCAATTACATGGTCGACCATTATGCCACACCAAACATTCACTTTTGGGTTAGCATGTTAATGTTCCATTGTAAACTGCGGGTGTTTAGTTCCCCAAATTTTCACATCCTGTTTAATAACCTTTCCGGAAACATAGAAAGTGCACTCGTCCGAGAAACAGATTTGTTTCAGGAAATATTCAGCACTTGCAATGTTCTCCAACATCTCTTCAGCAAACTGTTTACGTTTCAAATGATCATCTGAGGTTATGTGTTGGGTTATCTGCAGTTTATACGGCGAGTGCATTTCCAATATCTGACGTAACACTTTGTGCATTGACGACTTCGGGATGACCAGCTATCGTGCTGTTTGTCTGATTGACTTTCGAGGGCTAAGAGTGAATGTTTGTGTCACAACCTCCTTGTTTTCCAGAGAGCGATGGTCGTCCAGGGCTTTTCTTTGTAAGGAAGCTACCAGTTTCCTTGAATGACTTGTATCACTTTCTGATGCTGTTAGGTGTGGGCAGTTGTTTGCTCCCATATTTTGTTCTGAAATTACGCTGAACCTGCGTTACGGTTCGGGTTTCAATAAATCACTCCACAATCTGTGCTTTCGTCGCAGGCTCCATTGGGTACACTTCTAGAAAACTTGAGGGTATTCCTTACCACCTGCAACAAACAGAATGCTGATATTAGTTTTTTTGAGACACCCTGTACTTTAACCTTTTGTTTTCAAAGCATAAGAGCTTTCTACCTATCTCTCTAAACTGAGACGCAAGTATTCACGTAAGTTGCGGTTCCTTGTTTGAATTTCACATCAGTAATTTATAAATTCTACAAATTTTACTAAATTGCTTCACAAACGGTAATCTGTCCAATGTACACGAACTGTAATTGACGTGAAAACTGCAGTTTGCTGTAATAAATTACAACAAATGAAAAATAAACGAAATCACTGAGTTAATTTATTCGTAAGGATGTTCTTTTAGTTTGAAGCAACAGTCAGTAACAGGGCCTTATGAAAGAGTACTAGTGATCCTATAAAAAGTATAATACTGTATAACTGAACTAGGAGAGTATCGAAAGGTGTCACTGGTATAGAAGACACCTTGAAAAAAAATGGAAAGAAAGGAAGGAAGAAGAAAACATCAATGTGTGTCACTTAGGTTTCTCAGAATCTTATTTTACAAAAAATTGTTAATGATATAAAATTGATCACGTGAGCATCTGTTCTGTCCTTACACATGATTATTCCTTGAATATGAAACTCTTTGGTGTTTAATAAAATTTTACCACAGAAATTCCCAGAATGGAAATCTCTGGTTTTGTTGGGATATTTGTATATCATCTGTGTAGGATACGACTGAAAGTAGATGAAATTCTTGAACACCTGTTGCACAAATTCCCCTGGTAGAAAAATCAAATAGAATTTACCAGGCATATCAGCACTGGATGATCATATACACGATATGAATAACAGTATCTGGTCACTTTGTTTGGATAGTGAATTTGCTCATAAACGTCACAGCAGTTATACGTCAATTCATCGGGGACAAATTCGTTGCTTTCGCAAATTTTAATTACTTACAAATCGCATTCAAGAAAGCGTACGATTTCGGTCCTTTCCTTCCGTCTCTCTCTCTCTCTCTCTCTCTCTCTCTCTTCTTCAAAAACGGTACTTAAGCTTCGAAATGTTGATCTGATTATTTGTTTTCCTCATGGACTTAAAGAACTGTATAAGATTTCAGACATCACTCCTGTTTTTTCCCACGTCAGCTTCTCCGTTCATCCTTCAACAGAAATTATATTTTTGTTTCTAACAGCTAGCGAAGAAATTCATTCTGTGACCACAAGATATAGACATACGTACACGATTACTGGTGTCTGTCCTGACGAACATCCGTTCATCCGCGGAAACCATATCTCTTCTTCTAATCAGATTGGAGAAATTCTTTTTGTGATTGATTGATAGAAATAAACATGCAATTGATAGAGATATACAAGATTATCAATGTCTGTTCTTCCACTCATCGGCCTGTCTATCCGTCCGCAGCAGCAATACTTCCGCTTCGAAATGTTAATTAGAAAAATTAATTCTTTGTCCTAAAGGAGAAAACATGAGAGTAAGATTTCACAAATCTCTCCTTCCATTCATCCATTCTTCCGTCTGTATGTCTGCCTGTCTGTCCGAAGAAACTGTGTCTTTGCTTCAGAAATGTAGGATTGATAAAATTCTTTCTCCACAGCATAGGAGGCAACGTGAGCGTATGATCTCTCCTTCCGTCTATTTGCTACTTTGTCTATCTTGCTGTATGCCGCTCCGTCCGTCCCCGCGTAGGAATTCAATCTCTGCTTCCGACGGCTGGATCGAAAAAAATCGTCTGTCTTATAAGGACAGACACAAACATGGTATTATTAATATCTCTCCCTCCTTTGCTCGGTCTGTTATCTGTATTGATCCATCGATATCTCAGTTTGTCTGCCTGTTTGTAGGTTCATCCCTCAGCAGAAATTATATCTCTGTTTCTAATGGCCAAATCATAGAAAGTTGTTTTGTGATATATAGGTACAGGAATGAGATATTTCTGAATTCCTTCACTCAAGTTTTCCTCATCGCTCAGAGAAAGAATGTCTTCAATCCAATTATTAGCAACGGTGATATCGTTTCTACAGACGGACGGACATATCGAGCAAAGAAGGGAAAGATTTTGACAATATCGTGCTCGTTTCTATCTCTCTAAGCCACAGAATGATTTTTTTTTTCTACCCAGCCGTCAAAACCAGAGAAATGTAAAATTCCTGCAAACGGACAGGTGGACCGGCAGACAGAGAGACAGACAAAGTGACGAATGGGCGAACGGAGAAATTACTGAAATCTTACGTTCACGTTTGCCTTTATTTATCCGCTGAGAAAGAATTTTATCAATCCTACATTTTTGATGCGGACATACAGTTTTTTCGGACGGACAGTTAGCCAGATACACAGACTGAAGAATTGATGGATGGAAGGAGAGATTTCTGAAATCGCATGCTCATGTTTTCTCCTTTTGTGGGAAACAATGATTTTTTTATTTTTTTAATGCATTTCGAAGCGGAAGTATCGTTTTAGCAGACGGGCAGACAGGAGGATGAGCGGAAGACCAAACATCAATAACCTTACTTGTCTAAATCAATCGTATATCTATCTCTATCAATCAATCGCAAAAAGAATTTCTTTAATCTGATCGTAAGAAAGGGTGATATGGTTTCTGAGAACAGACGGGTGGACAAACGGATGTCAGTAACGACAGATACCAATAATATTATACGTATGCCTGTGTCTCCCAGTCACAAAACAAATTTCTTCACTGGTTCGTCCGCAAAAATTATATTTTTGTTAGAAACAAAAATATAATTTCTGCGGACGAAGATAGAAGCTCATGTAGGAAAGGACGGAAGGAGTGCTTTCTCTGAAATCTCATACAGTTCTTTCCATCCATGAGAAAGAAATATCAACAAATCAACATTTCAAAGTTTAAGTACCGTTTTTGAAGGAGAGAGAACCGAAGTCTTACGCTCTGCTGCATGCGATTTGTAAATGACTAAAATTTGGGAACACGATGAATTTATCCGTGACAAACTGATGTAGGTGACGAATTGACGCGACATCCGTCACAACCATGGCCAACACAGATATAAAAAGACGCACGCGGCCTGACAAACATCATAGTCTCCCATGAACAGTACAATGGGCAGTGCAGCAGATCTCAGTGAATGCCATCTTAGCAACAAGTCAGTTCGAAAGATTTTTGCCGAGCTGCAGCTCACCGGATCAACTGTAAAGGATGTAATTGTAAAGTAAAATATCCTAGGAATTATAACAACGCGTATTCGCTACTAGGTTGGCCACATAAAATAGCAAGAAAGGAAGCTGAGTGCAGAACCGGGTAGTGTGCGACAAAATCGCCTATCCTTGGTTGCAGCATTCACTACCGAGTTCCATATGCCTCTAGAAGCAAGAACAGAACTGTGACTGTTCGCCAAGAGCTGAAAAGAATGCGTTTCCATGGCACTACAGCCGCTCAGTAGCTCAATATCAGCAAGATAAACACCAACCTGTCTTTTGGTGTGGTGTAAAGCTCGGCGCCAGTGGATTCTGGAGTAGCGGAAACTCTTTCTCTGGAGTGGTGAATCACGGTTCACCATCTGTACGTCCGACCGACGAGTCTGGGTGTGGAGGATTCCAGGTGTACGACCTGTTCGAATGTGTTATGCCAGATGTGGAGTTAGTTGGTGGAGGTAACATAATCTGGGGCTATTTTTCCTGGTTTTGGGGAGGGGGGGGTGATTTCCCTAGCTCCAGGACCCGGGAATTTTAACGCTGCTACTTATAACGAATTTCTCCAGAATTATGTACTCCCAACATTATGGCGACAGTCCGGTAAACACTCATTCATTTTCCAATAACACAATGCCCCCATCCACAGAGCGAGATCCTAGCAGGAATGGTTTGATGAGATGGGTGTGGAAGAACTTGACTGCCCTGCACAGATCCTTGATCCAGACACCATGGAAAACCTTTAGAATGATTTGGAACTCCGACTGCGAGCGAGGCTGAACCGTCCGACATTGCTGACCGAGCCAGGCCGAACCGTTCGACATTGTTGACCGAGCCCGACCGAACTGTTCGACATTGTTGACCGAGCCAGGCCGAACCGTCCGACATTGCTCAACGAGCCAGGTCGAACCGTCCGGCATCGCTGAGCGAGGCACACCGAACCGTCCGACATTGTTGACCGAGCCAGGCCGAACCGTCCGACATTGCTGAGCGAGTCATACCGAACCGTCCGATATCGCTGAGCGAGCCATACCGAACCGTCCGACATCGCTGAGCGAGCAAGGCCGAACCGTCCGACATCGCTGAGTGATTTCAAACCTGATCAACGTATATATATATATACACTGAAGAGCAATTGAATTAGAGATACCTGTCTAGTAACGTGTAGCACCACCTTTCGCCCTGATGACGGCGGCGATTCGTCTCGGTGCATGGACTCGACAAGACACTGGAAGCGTTGGGAAGCCATACGGATCCACGACCCCTGAATAAGCTCCCACAGTTCAAGAAGATTTGATGGAGGGGGGTCAGAGCCTCAAACATCTCTATCGATGGCATCTCAGATGTGCTCGATGGGACTGAGGTCAGGTGACCTAGCTGGCCAAGGAAGCGAGGTCACGTCGGTGGAGTGTTCATTAAACCATTCGGATACAATTCGGGAGCGATGGCACGGTGCATTGTCTTGTTGCAGGATGAGGTCCCCAGTGGAATATTGAAGACACACAAACGGGAGCAAATGGTCGTCCAGGATATCCCAGTAACGTTGACCTGTGAGGGACGATGTCACACGTACCAGGGGTCCCATTTCAGTCCATGTAAACAGTCCCCAGACGAGAATGCCAACCCCACGAGCTTGAAGAGTACCCTGCTGGCAAGAATGATTCATCGCTTCATGTGGTTTGCGCCATACTCGTATCCTGCCATCCGCATGTACCAAGTTAATCTCGACTCATCAATCCAGGCAACATTTTTCCACATGTCTAGGGTCCAGTGGCGATGTTCCCGCGCCCATGCTAATCTTTGCACCCTGTGATATGCGGTCAGCAGCGGTACCCTCGTGGGACGATGGCTGCTGTACCCCATAGCGAGGAGATGGTTCTGAATGGTGTGGCTGCTTACACGTTTTTGTGCACCAGCATTAAATTGCCGAGTGATTTCTTGCACTGTGGTCCGTCTATTCGCTGTTACAATGCGAGCTAGCCAACGATGATCCCGCTCATCCACACAATGTTGTCCACGATAGTTTGCCCTTGCAGGGATGGTTTTACCGGATTCGATGTACTCATGGTGCACCAGTGACACAGTGGCTCGTGAAAATCCCAGTGCCTGCACGACTTTCGAGATGGAGTGACACATTTGTTGGGCCCCGACAATTTGCCCACGATCAAATGCGCTTAGATCCTTCGTCTTACCCATACTGCGCCCGACTCTTACTGATTACCGTCACATCACTTCTTATATTGTCGGATAGCTGCATACGTCATGTCGTTTCCGTTTACAGGGCTGTCCACAGCGCCACATTTGCATAACGCCAGCTGTCTCTAATTCAATTGCTCTTCAGTGTATAGCTCCAAAATTGAGACGGCTATCAGAGAGGCTCCACCCCGGTGGCGCAGGGGTCTAAGCGATGGCTTCTAATCATTCGTCCGAAATGGGTCCGTGTTCAAATCCCGTGAGGCATGGATGTTGTGTTTGTCTTACGGCACTGGTTCTCTCCCTTCCCCGGAACAAGTGATCCTAAATTAGGGACGGGCGACTGCTTATAGTCCATTGAGTTGCTCACGGTGGTCGTTAAACCTCCAATAAAAAAAAAAAAATAAATCAGAGAGACTGAAATTTCTTACATGACAGAGTACACGAAACGAACCCGCTTCGCTGGAGCTAAATCGCTTCTCGACGAATATCCTAAAATCTTGAGTCTTTCGTGTTATTTTCCTTGCTTTTGATGCAAAACTTCCAACTTTCATGTAGATATCAAAATTAACTGAAATAGAATATTTTATTTTAAAATTTTAAATACAACGCCTCTCATGTGATGCTTGCTCTTACATACGATTTGCTGCTTAATTTCGGCTTGAGGTAGGGCTACAAAGATGTATGTGAAAGCTTAGCGTATATCCATTTCTTCACCAATAAAAACACAAGTTACTTTGATTTGTTTAGTAGTGCTCAAAGTGAAATTTGCTGTACGTTCCCTGAGAGAGCGGAAGGAATTAAAAAGACCTTTCCCTAAGCACTGTTCTTTTATTTTCTTGTAGTAGAAATGCCGGACGAAGTTCCTAAGCCCTGCATGGGAATACAATTTTCGTGGAAAATAAACATTCCTTTTATTACAGAGATTATGGCGTGAAACAGATATCACGCTCACAAAAAAACAGGAAGCATTTCTCGTGCGCGTTGCGCAGTTGCTCGAGGCGGTGTCATTAAGCTCGAAATTTACAAAAAATCGAAGTCTATCAGCACATAAGCAGCGAATCAAAAACTAGCGTTTTTATCCGCGTAAATGTGTTATTATTTCTAGCAGACGCGCTTTCTCTCATCTTTAGGAGCAAAGACAGAGCGTAAGTATTTATTTAATTTGCAGTCTTCTTGCTTAATTATTGAAATCAATCATTTGAAAGTTTTGTAACTTTTAAATACCGCTTCACAATTTTCAAAAAATTTCATCCAAAAAAAGTCAGTTGCTTAAAGCCTTTTCACAGAGAGAGGTAATATAATATCTTTGCAAAACAAATCATAATGATGTACAACATTCTAAAAAAAGTATGTAAAAAACGATATTGAAAATTTAACACACTTTGTTTTTTGTTTTCAAAATCGCTTTATTAGAAGACCAATTATAATATAAGGAGATAAAGTCATATACACATGAGCAACAACAGGAATAAATCTGCAAGCAAAGTAACAGGCAAGTGCAAATGGAATACAGAAAAGATACGCGGAGAACGGGCACGCAAGCCGAAAAAATTACTGGGCATACAAACTCACGGCATGGAAATAAACTGAGTACTACATGGGAAAACAAGTACAAATACAACTTGTAGAAAAAAAAACCCCAAAAAACACTACAAAAATTCATGAGCAATACAAGGAAATATGCAGAGCAGTCAGGAAGAGAGAGGACATATGTATAACATCGGGCAATTACAGTGAAGAAAAGCAAACGATACCATGAGAAAAGATACAAAGAATTATACAGAACGATATGAGGCAAAGAACAAACTATACATATATGAAGCAGGGGCAAATAATAAGGCAATATCATAAGTAAAAGTGAACACAGATACGTAGAGTTGAAGGGCGCGAAGACGATATTGTGTAATTATAGTTCGGAACCTGAAACCGAGAGAGTTCGGACATAAAGAAGCCGGACTATTCCCAAGCAGACAGGGCAGGATAACAGTCGTTGTACGAGGCAGAGTCTATAGGCGGTAGTTGTAGAGGAAGAGAAGAGCACGAAATACACTTTGTTTTTCACTCACACTGAAGCAATGGATGTTAAAAAAGAATTACAAAGCCGTAACGGTAAAAATGCTATAACATGATGAATACAAAAAAGAATTACAAAGCCGTAATGGTAAAAATGCTATAACAGCCGTAACGGTAAAAATCCAAAACCATTAGAATATGATACTGACGTAGAGTTCATGAAAAGACACAAGGCAGTACTTCTGAAGTGTAATAATCATGCTTTCGCCGCAGTTGCTGGCTGGTTTACGTTTTAGACCTGCGCTCTCCGTATTACTATGCTATACAAATTGGTACGCAATAAAATGCAAAAGAGGGACGGATTTGTTTCAGAATAAATATATGTATATTTCAATGAAACAAGTAAAATACTGAAAATTTAAAGTTCTTCTTACTTCGGGGTGGAATCATTGTCTGCTTCAGTGCAAGTACGCCATTGGCAGGTGGAAGGGGTAGCGTTTCTCTACGACTTTCCAGGAGCATACAAATCATACATGACAGTTATTATCGATAGATGTAGCCTCAAAGCCGAGGATACGTTAATCACTAACAGAAGGTCAGTAAACTATCTATAACGACACATAGAGTGTCTCATATTTCATTTTTAGTAATTTACTTGTGTTTCAGTGAAATTATTCTGTTAACATTAAAAAAAAATACCTCCCTTTTTACATTTCATTATGGAACTTTTTATATCGCGTAGTGTCACACGAAGAACTGCGTTCTAAAACACAAACAAATCCGCCTGCAACTTCTGCGTGTAACCGTTTGCCGGTAAATGCGCCGGAAGGGTACAGGTAACACTATGAAAATCCAGCCAAACTCATTCAGTGTTCAGTGACTTTTTGAACAATATTCATATAAATTTCCAAATGTTGTTCAGATGGGCTTTCAGCTCACCAAGCAATTCCGCGCATCACTCCACTCTCTTTACATAAGGCATGAGTACATACAACATCACGGGACAAAGAAAATGTCTTCGCCGCTATAGAAAGACAATAAAAGCATACCACAAAAAAGAAACCTTGCAATTCGCAGCTTGTTTTTTTATTTCGAATAGCACGTACTTATATGATACATTTAACATATTTAGTAAGAACCGAAATATGATGTGCAGAACGCAAATTAGCATCTTCACAAAAGACGAAACAAAAGATACTTATCGCACCGATGGTAATTAGTCGTTCCTCAATGGTTAATCATAACGTTTCTAAATCATTTATCTATTCGATTGACCGAATACCTTTGATTAACTCTTTAAAGGGATCTGAACGCTGCGTTCGACACTACAGGTGTTTATCAAAATAATGGAGTCACAGTTGGAAATACCAACTGTGACTGGAACACAAGCAAGGCACCGTATGTAAATCATAGGGACGACGTCACTCGAGATGTGAGGTATATAGAGGGGTGCTTTACAGTGTAGTCTATCACGCAGCATTGGACAGTCGCAGGTGAAATAGCTGTTGTCGACAATGTGATATCTCGATGATCTCAAAAAAAAAAAAAAAAAAGACATGATCATTTGTGCATGTCTTGCAGGAGCTTCATTAACTAGAACGGCAGAAACCGTAGGGTAACACGAGGAACTGTATCGAAGATTATTACTACATATCAAAAAGGCCACGGTGGTATCTCCAACCGTTCAAATTGAGGACGCCATACGAAGATGTCAGATAGGGATAGTCGAACGTTGACACGGATTAAATAACGGAAGCACAAAGCCACAGCACTGAAAATAGTAGCACAGTTGAATACCAGGCGGAATGATCCTGTTTTCGTCATAACAATTCGTCGGGAACTTCATCTTGATGGTACTTATGGCCGCGTTGCAATTCACAAATCTCTGATTACGAACATCAATGAAATAAAACTTGTAACGTGGTGCAAAGCGCATAAAAACTGTGCTGCAAAACACAGGCAGTGTGTCATCTTGTCTGATGAAGCGTATTTCACATTGTTTTTCACCACTGGTATGTTGTACATCTGGAGAAAACCCACAGAAGCGTATCATCCCGACTGTTCAGTTCCAACTGTGGAGCATGGAGGTGGTTCTCTGAAGCTGCGGGTTGCCATATCATAGCGTCATTCCTTAGGGCCATTGGTTATTCTGCAAAGTTATGTTACATCTGCAATGTACGAATACATTCTAGGGGGCCACCTGCGCCTAGTGTTTCAGGCATTGTTCTCTAACGACCGTTTGTGGTTTCAAGGAGATAACGCACCCATGCACTGTGTGTAACGTGTCAAGTTGTCGTTTGTAAAGCATGAGGATGAAGTACAGCAACTACACTGGCCTAAACAAAAGTAAGGAGACTGAACGCAGCCCAATGGATTGACGTTTGACTCAGAAACAAATACACTGACGGAAAAAAATCCCAACGCCACGAAAAAATAGTTGTAGAGGAATGAAATGGCGGCAATACATTTGTATAGGTAACATAATTTAATCGATTAAGGTTTCAAGATCACAGCTTAATGTAAGCGCGAGAAGAGCCATTTTAAATGTGAAATGCTGGTACATTAATAACCGGTGTAACCGACAGAATGTTGAATGCAAGCACGCAAACGTTCATGCATTGTGTCGTACAGGTGCTGGATGTCAGTTTGTGGGATGGAGTTCCATGCCTGTTGCACTTGGTCGGTCAATACAGGGACGGTTAATGCTGGTTGGGAGTGACGCTGGAGTTGTCGTCCAATAATGTCCAATACGTGCTCGATTGGTGAAAGATCTGGTAATCTAGCAGGCCACGGCAACATGTCGACACTCTGTAGAGCATGTTGATTACAACAGCGGTATGCGGGCGAGCGTTATCCTGTTGGAAAACACCCCCTGGAATGCTGTTCATGAATGGCAGCACAACAGGTTGAATCACCAGACCGACGTACAACTGTGCCGTCAGGGTGCGTGGGAAAACCAGGAGAGTGCTCCTGCTGTCATAAGAAATTGCTCCCCAGACCATAACTCCAGGTGTAGGTCCAGTGTGCCTTGGCCGCAGACAGGTTGGTTGCAGACGCTCACCTGGCCTCCTTCTAACCAACACACGGCCATCACTGGCACACAGGCAGAACCGGCTTTCATCAGAAAACACAACAGATCTCCACTCTGTCCTCCAATGAGCTCTAGCTTGACACCACTGACGTCGCAAACGGCAGTGGTTTGGAGGAAGTGGAATGCACGCTACAGGGCGTCGGGCTCGCAGCTGTCCTTCAAGTAACCGATTTGTAACAGTTCGTTGTGTTAAGCTCGAATCGCTGCCGCAGACGCGGTATGATGCGCCACGGCCATACTCTGTACACGGCGGTCTTCCCTCTCAGTAGTGCCACGTGGCCGGCCGGAACCCGGTCTTCTTGAGGCAGTACCTTCCCTCGAGCACCGCTGCCAACAATCATGCACAGTGGCTACATTCCTGCCAAGTCGTTCTGCAATATTGCGGAACGAAAATCCACCTTCTCGTAGCCCTATTACACGACCTCGTTCAAACTCCGTGAGCTGTTGATAATGGATTCTTCGTCTTCTTAAAGGCATTCTTGACTAACATCAACACACTACGTCGAATTTCAACGATAACTAACGCTCACGAACGTTACAGCGCGTATTTACAGCAAATCTGCTTTGCACGTTCCGAGGGGCGCTACTAGCGCCACACGTATGCGCCGAGCGCGAAATTTGCATAGACTTCATCTTACAGATGTACTCTTCCCGCTTACCAACTGTCGTTTATCTAACACAACCCCTTCTTGGTGTTAGGATTTTTTTCCCGTCAGTGCATATGGTTTCTGCATCATAATTTACATCATTCGAACAGATGGATTTTATTTACATTCTGATATCGTGTCATATAGGCAAAGGAAAAATTTAACCTCGTTTAATAAGTCATAAAACTATTACATAGTTGGCAGAATGAAACACGTGAACTGGCTACCTTTTCTGTAAAACACATTATCATGGTTAGCCAAGCCTAACATTGCTACCGATAAAATAATACGTGATAGAACCAGTCATTAAAGCCATTTCTGACAGTATTTACAAAATGAACCAATAACTCTGTATTATCCAAGCAGGGCCTTCTTTAGGAGCTGCTGGGTCCGATTTGAAACATTTTGGGGACCACAGGTTCACAGTCAAGGTCTGCAGAATCTTGACCAGTGAATAAAGTTTATTATAGAATTTATATATGCAATGGACATCAATGAAAATATGCGTTTAAAAAGTGCATGTGGTTTAATGGACCAAATGGATTTAAACACATGTTATCATAAAACTGCTCATACGTAAGTCTACAAGTAAACATACAAAATATGTTGATTACCTTTGAAAAGTCTAAATAGTTACAAAACCAATTGTTTCATCAACTGTGCAATGATTTAGTGAAAATATTACATTTTTTTAAACAAAATGTAAGAATAGTATTATTAGGAAATAATTTATCTGCTAAAAATCACTTCATATGAAAAAATAATAAAAATGCATATTATTATTAAATAATAAAAGGCGTATTATTATTAAATAATAAAATATATATTATTAATGTTGTTGTTGTTATTAAAAGACATAATTATTATCGTTCTTATTATTAAATAATAAAAGGCATATTATTAAAGCTCCAATGTGAAAAAGTTATCTTTCTTGCTTTTTTCATCAAGCTAGCGGTGGAATTGTCGCGCGCAACCTACTTCCTGCTGACCGAAAATTAAAATCGTTTCTGTTCTCCGTAAAACCTACAATGTGGTGTTAAGTGAATTTTGCAATATGTTTTAGTGTGTATTTGACATGATTAAAGTGGATTATCCTAGCGCCTGACCACTTAGGTGCGGGGCCCATTTGGGAGCAATCGGTTAAAACCAATCTGTTCTTTTCACAACAAAATCTAACCCATTTTCAAAATGGTTTACTGTTGTGTGCCGATATGCACATCTTCTGAGAAGAAAAACGTGGGATCTTTATTCCACGAGTTCCCCTCAGAACCTAAAGCAACTGTTGTTGAAAGCAATATCTCGCCAGGATTTTGCTCCAAAAGGCAAGTAACCTTCAACTGTTGTTTGTGGTAAGCCTTTTCATTCTGATAATTACGTACCTAATTCAATTTTAGAAAAAAAACCCAGTTATATAAACTCATATTTAATAAAATAGTAGGTAAATGTGTAGATTTGCGTTTTAAATTATTTCGTCCGAAAAATATCAGCACCTGGGATAAGTGCGACGTACATATCTTAGATTATGGAAATTAATGGCAAACGGTGCAGAAATTTCCTGTTTCAAATGTCTTTTAAAGATTTTTATCGTACTGTAAGTTCGATGCGTTAGGCCTTCCGCAGAGTCTCTTCACGGCATCGCACACACACGTAAATATTACGACAAAAATCTTTAAAAGACATTTGAAACAGGAAATTTCTGCACCATTTGCCATTAATTTCCACAATCTAAAATCTGCACGTCGCACTTTTTCCAGGTACTAACATTTTTACGGCGAAATAATTTAAGACGCTAATCTACACATTTACCAAAATCTCAGCCCTAGATCGTTGAAGAATAAAGGAGGAATGAAATTTACACATTAATTACACCAGTTCCTACAGAAAAATTCTCTTGCTCAAGTACTACGAATTCAGAATGTAAATATCCATCTGTTCACGTGAAAGTGAATATAAATAAAATCTCAAACGTGAATAATGATTTGGAATCAGTTTGTTTATGCGAACTATGTCAATAGATGGCACTGGGTCCCAACTCATCTTTTCTGTCCTCGCTGTTTTTGCTTAATGTTACAGCCTGATAGGATCCAGTTCAGCCTTGGTTAATGTTATAGCCTGTTCTTTAACCAGTTCGTCCTTGCTTTTTGCCATTCTGTCTTCGCCCGGTAGGTGATCCAGTTAAGCCTTGCTGAAGGTAAAAGGAAACTTGAGAGCGATCGGAAAGAATAGGTCGGTGGATAAACTTTAACCGAAAACACGTCCGTTTTATTAATATTTTGTATCTCTTTAGCGTAAAACCAGCAGCATTTTTGTGTATAAAAACTTCATATTATTACAACATTTAAATTACTGTTTTTGTTTGTAAAATATTCTACATGAAATTTATGAGGAGTGGTTTCCTTTGCACCTTCATGGTGGGTGTGAACCGATTGTACATACATACGGCTGAGCAATACACGCGAACTGGGGAACTACATGAAAGCGTTCGTAATCAGAAATCCATCCGTTTTGGAATTTTACATAAATGTTCTATCCGATTACCTTTTCCTGGACTATGAACCTACAGACAGATTTCCAAGATAACAGGGCATTTCTTAAAATTTGTAGCGGTATTTGTATATTAATTTGTAGCGTATATAATACCACTGCTTTACATTGTCCAATCATTGCTTGTCTGCGTTGAGAAAGCGCACTTTTCACAGTGCGAAGACACAGTAGTACAATGGTGACACATCAGAAGACTTTGAAGGAATATGAGCAAAAGGCATAAACTTCATGCCATCTCTTTTTTCCATTTTTTCAAGAAATAGAGTGGTAGATTTGTATGTATGACTTGTATCCTTATCCTGATGGAGTTCTAATCTTCAAAGGCTCTGTGATTAAAGGAATGGCATTTCCTTTTTAAATATAGGAGTTAAAACATTATTTTCGTAATATGTAGGATTTATTTTAACTTTTTTTTCAACTTTTCTTGACTTTAATTTTCCATCGTACAAGAAACCAGCAATATCATTAATCCTTTACTGAAATTGTAATTTTCTTTAAATTCTTGGAACCGAGTTTGTAAGTTGTTTTCTTTTGTTCTGCGATAATGAATCGACTATGTTTTGTTACAGTAATTTAGGTTGATCCATGTTTCATCAATAGTCACAATAAGTTTTCATCTGTCTCCTGCTAAGTGCTTTTCATAAAGACGTATCCGCCGTGTTTTGCGCTCCGCCTCGAATCCAAGCAAAAGGTGGTGAACGTTATGGTTTATTTTTGTGTGTGTGTTTTTTTTTCAGGTTCAAATCTTTGTTTATCACCTTGTTTACAGTTGATACAGAGATTTTTAACGACTTAGGGATTGCTCCTTGGGTCGGTGGATTTTCTTTTAAGACCAGAGGCGTTAACTTTGAAATTGTCGTAAAAGTACGTTCTATCTTTGGATATTCGTTTGGTGTTCTTTTTCCTGTTTAAAACAATGCTTGACGATTTCCCCCTCTATTAATAACGATATTGCTTATTTTGCATTTATAAATGCTGATGCTATGCTTTTCACAGTGTTTTTTAATTACAGAAAACGAATATTTCTCTTCGTAAAAAGAAAAAACATAACCTTCTATCCACAGCTTGTCTACGTGCGCCATTTTCTTAGCAGACGATATTTAACTGCAGCAGATGTTTTTTTTTTCGTGTTCATCTAACAGACTGTTTCACCGTTTCAATTCTTTGAACTTCTTTTATTTTCTGAAATTTCTTATCAAAAACGTTCTAGAAGTGTGTGAACATCCTCTCTATTACTACTTATATTATTACTAAAGAAAGCGGAATTAAAATCTGGGAATCAAACTTCTGCGTCTGAAGAGTTGGCTGACCGTTTCTTGGAATTTTTATTTTGTCGTGGATATCCAATGCAGTGTTCAGATCCCAATCAGGAATTAATAAAAGTAATTTGATTGGTAGAAAATTAAAAATGATTCAGGAACATTATAATTAACCATACAAGAACACACAGTGCCAATGTCTTCAATTCTTTTTGACGTAAGACTACGTCTAACTCCGCGGATAGTATGGGACAACTTACCACCGACCGCCTGTGACAAAAATAGGTCCCCTTTGAAGTTCTTATAGCGTTCAAAATAAGTGTTACACGCTAATCGTGTTAGCATATTCGTAAATAGCATGGAGTCCTATTCGCGTACTGCGCAATACATCGTGCGCGTTAAGCTCCCCTCGCTCCATGTGCGCCAGGGAGATGATGCCGTTTCTCTGGGTGCGCCACGGCGTTGGACTCAGTCCACCTTGTCAACCGTGAGCGCAACACGACTGTGTGTGGCATTGTTTTAAAGCTCTCGACGAGATCTATTCAAATATACGAAGAACATTTCGCAGTGGTTTGAACTGAACATGTTAGAAATTGTTTTCTTGTGGACCGGCGAACACTTCTGATAATATCATAATATCGCGGTTTATCTGGACAACCCTGAGTACAAAACGACGTTGCGTGGTATCATTTTAAAGCTCTCGACGAGATCTATTCGAATATACATAATGAAAAAAACTATACGACAGTTGTTTAAAATAAAATTTTGAAAAATTGTTTTCGTGTGAACGGGTTAACATTTTCGGCAATGCCGCGGAATTCGCAGAATGAACACAAGCAAAAGTGGCGTAAATCAAAACGAGAGGCAAGAGCAAGTGATGAGGAATATAAGAAGCCTAAGAAGACAGAGCACCACGTTGGGTAATTCGTGTATGGATCTGCTTTGTGTTCGCAATATATCCAGCATTATTTGTAAAAACTGTGTAAGCTACATTTCATTTCATAAACTTGTGTTGGCTATAACAAATTAAATAAACGCTTTGAAACCACACTCGACTAGCTCATTTCAACTCTCCGATCTGCAAGTCGTTGTCCAACGTTCCAAACTGACGACTCAATCAGAACTGAGCCTACCTGTACTTTTTTTTTTTTTTTTTTTTTTGCGTGTGTGTGTTCAGCACCTCACGTATTTCGATTTTTGTTTAACGTATTTATATACAATGAAATAAATAGTCACGCTAAATATACTATGATGTAGCTCCAAATAATTTAAATACAATTTTAATGTAACATTTATGAAAAGATTGTTCAACGACTATGATGTTTATATGGCTGAAAAAAAATCTTCAACAGAAAGTTGTCGAAAACGATAAAAACTTGTCATTGTCTCTTAACTTATTGTCTTGACTTACTGTCGTTTTTACACAATTCCAACTGAACAACTCGAAAATAGGCAATTTTTGCCAGAATGAGAGCGAAATTATAGTTTACTAAAAGAGAACAATATTCTTGCTCACTAAATGTATTTCCTAAAAGCTATTACTAATGATGATTTGTTCAATACTGAAATGCAGAGTATTGATCTATTTCTCGGTTCTAAAATACCTGCTATGTTACAGCTCGAAAATTACTGAAAATTTTCAAGAAATCACCATTAAATTTGGGTAATTCTAATAGGTTTCTATGAGGTATAAGTAGGGAAGAATTCCATATCCATGCCATGTCTTATTCGGAATTCATGTTCAGATCCAGAAGTGATAGGAGCTCGAACTCCCCGTCCTAAACTGCCTGACTTGTTAGTTCGTTGATAAATTTGATCCTACTTTTCATTCGATATTTTCAAAGGTATTGTAAAATTTGCTATTCAATCTCAGTGGAACGCATTGCGTAATTTTTTCAAAGCACAGAGCTAAACCTTTCATAGAGGTTAATGGAAACTGGTTGAGGCCCAAACATCTCTATAGAACAGAGCGCCAATGGACGAACATGGAACTAATGCGCCGTAACTGCAGCCGTGCGAGTATTCTTTTTTTTTCCAAGAGTAACAACTCTATTCAAGATGCTGCTTTTGAACTATCTGGTTTTGTATCATGTGACAGACGCTAACGTCGCTTCAGAGATCCCGGATTGTGCATTTGTACATTTTTCCCTGTGCCGAGAATTGAAAGTGTAAAATGAAGTCAGTCATGCTTGAATTCATATTTCGCGAGAGTTACAGGTAGTCCTAACATTGACGGTCGTCGGCGTGTTGTCATTGGTGTTTGGAGAATTGCGGTGGCATTGGTGTTGTGCTTTGAAGTGGAACTTTTCTTTTTGCATCAAATAATGGGTAAGGGGAATTAGTTTCAGATGATGAATGAAGCTGTTTTAGACAGACGGACTTATACAACCTCGTGGGGGAAAAAAAGAAACAAAAAGAAAAACAAACATTTTATTATTACCCCAAATGTACCGAGGTGGATATGAAATGCGTTTACAGACACAAACGTAACCTTGGTGCCATACGTTGACACAAACCAATGATAATAGCAAAAGAGAACAGGAAGGGACACGATCAAAGAATGCTTGGATTTCAAAAGCAAAACTTTCGTCCCAAAATCTGATGTCTGCTGCATCTTTTTCGTAGTACTCTAACTTCCTCTGGTGTGTAACTTCTCTTCGGTGTCTCTCTCCGTTTGCGATACGAAGTGTTTTTAACTACCACTTCGATGACGCAGTGGTCTAATTGCTGGCTTCCGACCATTTCTCAGAGATAAGTCCAGGTTCGAATCCCATCGAGGCATGGATGTTGTGTTTGTCTAGTGGCACTGGCTCTCTCGCTTCCCAGGAACCAGTGGCCTTAAATTAGCAACGGGAGACTGATTATATCCCATCGAGTTACTCACAGTGTCCGTTATACTTCCAATAAAAAAGTCCGTTAAATTTTAATGAAATAATCTAATTATCTTCCGAGACAGATAACATTTCGTTCCTGTGCATGCTTTGCGTGTGTTTTAAACTTAAGTACACCCGTGAGCAGCTAGGAGAAGAACCTGTCCCGGGAGTGGAGCCCAGGAAAACCTTCGTAAGAAAGAATAAACATCCAAACCCAACTATATTTTAAATTCAACTCCATGAGTATTAGTAGGAATAACCAGAAACCAGCACCATAGATCTGTAGACTATGAGAAGGTTAAGTGCATTTCAGATGGTCGAAGGGGCAAGTCATCCGTCTCAGCGTTTAGCCTTCATTATCATTTGGAAAATCATTCAGCTGTTTCACTGCTGTCATCCATTCCAGCTTTCGGCTTATTTCTTAGAATGAATCGAATTTTACTGACCTAATACTCTTATATTACGCAAGTTAAGGTCACTGATGTGCGAGTCATCAACCATCCAGAAACCTCTTAATGTTAATATGATTATTGCGAGAGGTATTAATCTAAAGGAATTGTTACCGAAATATACGACAAATGCTATTATTCAAGATCCTCAGAATTGTTTTTTACGAAGCTCTGATAATACTGTAAAGCTGAAAAATTGCGTATTTGTTCTGCTCACCCATGTGGTTATTCTTTTGTTCAGGAACTTTCAGAGTACGGTTTTCAATTACATGAATATTGCCAGATTTGACAACAGGAACTTTTATTCAGTGATTTCTGTAGATAAATTTTGTATCATTTATTGTAAAGCCTAACGTACGAATGAAAAATAGCTGAAGCACTTGAAAAACTGTCCTGAAACTTTCATTTCTTGAAACAATAAAATTCATGGGACATATTTTAAATGGGATAACCTTTCTTTGAAATTCACAGCTTGTGACAAAGCTGTCACCGGAACATTAACTCTCTCCCTCTCTCTCTCTGGCTCCACGCTTCTTTTCTCAGCGTCTTTTGAAATAAAGCATGTGCTAATATAGCATTGCTTTATGAGTTCTTCAGTTCATCCGTTTGCAAGCACGATATCCACAAAACCGTAAGTCGGAATAAAAAAATTCGCTTTTCACCGGAGATCCCTGAACATGAGAATTATGATTCACGAATTTTCAAAATTCTGAGATGTATTTTTATCTCTAGGTGTCACAAACTTTTTTCTATGTTTGGCACGATGTCTACACTTCTCAAAATTTCACTTAAATATTATTTTATCGTTCCATATTGGAAGCTGTCAACTAAACGTTTCGTAGATTTCTTGCTTGTACGATAAAATGCCAAGATCTGCCGCCGAGAGTCTTAAATATATGTTTCTTGTTTATATGAGACAATGTGAATGTATATTTTTATTGGTTAATGTAGCTGTGTTTTTGTTAGTTGTATCTAGAAAGAACCTTTTTTTATCAGAAAGATGTAAACTAATTTTTTGATGAAAAATTTTCCCGTTTGGTGGCATAGGTTTAGAATAACTATACCAGTAATCCGAATTTATTGGCCTAGAATAGAAATCAAATTTCCCAAGCTTTCGTACATTAACCGGATGGCCTTTTCAAGGAATGCAGCCAGCTAACTGCAAACCAGAATACTTCAACAATCTGAACGCGGTGACTTGGCCAGCCAATAAATGAATCGACGCAAATGTAATTATTCATTCAAAGAAACTAGGCGTCATGTTGACTGGGCACGCGTCACCGACGCAGAAAAAACGCAGCATTAATTGGAGAACTGATTCCAAACTCATGGTAATTCTAGAAAGACGCTATCATTGCAAGCCTCATCGTTGGTAATGATTTCTAAGGTTTCGCGAAGGGCAGTTGATTTAGGCGTAGAGTAAGAAACTAGAAAAGTCCATCAGATCATCCAGAGAAGTAAAGTTCAAGTCCGCTGCTACTATGTCGGATGATATAAAGAAATTAGCTTGATACTTAACAGTGATGATACTTAACATGATACTTAACAGTGATGATACTTAACATGATACTTAACAGTGATGATACTTAACATGATACTTAACAGTGATGATACTTAACATGATACTTAACAGTGATGATACTTAACATGATACTTAACAGTGATGATACTTAACATGATACTTAACAGTGATGATACTTAACATGATACTTAACAGTCATGATACTTAACATGATACTTAACAGTCATGATACTTAAAGCTTGATACTTAACAGTGATATTTGACAAGCGAGAGAAATAATTCATGAGACCTGACTAGGCATATTCAATTTCACATGTACTTGTCTTCAATGCACCATGCATTGTTGGATTTCAGCCCAACAATTCACCAATTCATAACTACGATTCCATGTTCATTGGCCGCTCCGGTGGCGCAGTGGTCCAAGCGATGGCTTTGTAAAGGTTGTGTTGACCTGTGCTCCGTGTTTGACCTGCGTTTATTGGTGTTCTTTTGTGTGTGTGCCGTCATTTTGTGTATCTCCTGTGTTGTGAACGTCTCCTGTGTCGATTGAGTCCGACTTTGACGTCCTGTAAGTAAAACTTTACTTGTACTAACTCTTTTTCCGTCCTGGCTTTGCCCAGGGTCGGGTTTAGCAAGCCAGCCATTGCAAATGGCGGCGACCGCATCTGATAGGCCAGGTCTGAAGCTTGATAGCAAAGCTCCGCCCCACCTGGCCACGTTCGGTCATCGTCACTACCACACGCAGCTGGTTTCCAAGCCGCGTTATCTGATGTTACCACTTCTTCTTCCAACTTTATGGATGTTGATTTCCCGACATTTTCCACCACCGTGACGTCATTAACTTCTTCAGTATCCGTTGCCTCTGGTACTTCATCTGCTCCTGCGAGCACTGCGTCTCGACCTTCCCCATCTCCACCCATTCCTACGGCAACTCTACCTTATGCTTCCGTTGTGAAGGGTACCAGTTCATCTTCCTCTACAGCGAAGAATCAATGTACAACGCCTCTTGATATGATTGTCACTAGAGACAACAAGAAATTACGCATCGAAATTCCGGAAACTTCAGCTGCTGGGCAGGAGGTTTTACGCACACAGAAACTTGGCATATGTTTTGATGCCCTCCCGGACACCAGCCTTAAGAAATACTCCTTAGCCGTCCGCCAAATCCTCCCTAAGGGAGCGATCACCCATATGGCGAGGAAGCCTAGGACTGTTCTCATCTATTTTGCGAAGCCAGAGTTTGTGGAGCGCGTCTTATCTGACGGACTGCATGTTGGGGATCATACCTTACTGGGAGTCCCGCTCACGCAGCGCCCCGTACTTGTTACGTGCTACCCCGTACCACCAGAAATCAAGGACCATTACTTAATGGCGGCCCTTTCCCGTTGTGGAAAAGTAGTTGGATCCATTTCCACTCTGTCTTCCGCACCAACAGACCCAGATGACAGGAACATCTTAGGTCTGCGTCGCCAAGCAAGGATCCTGTTTCCTACTGAAGATGCCATTGCTGATTGCCCTACTGACCTCACTGTGGTTGTAGGGAAGCAGATTTTCCGGATCGATATCGTTACTGCCTTGCATTGTTTTAAATGCAAGGCATATGGCCACATCCAATCACGTTGTCCACATGTATCTGCCAAGCCCCCTATTTCCATACCACCCAAAGTCAACACCCCAGCCTCAACACCAGTTTCTCTGGCCACACCAAGTTCGGCTCCACAGACGTCCTTGATCCCTTCTACTGTTGTTCCAGATGATTCTCCCCCAGCAAGTGATGATTCATCATCAGTCTCCAAGTTTTCGATATCTACTACAGGTACTTTGGCCACCTCTCCATCGTTGGACCCACTTGCTGCTGTGGTACCTCTACGTTCTTCGGAGGGTATTATCTCAGAAAAGGAATGGCATCCCCTCCGTCGTGTTACTTCATCTTCTTCCCTTGGATCCCCTAATGTGGAGTCCGATCTAACTGTCCTACACCCACCAGCTTCTCCCGGCGTTCCCACGTTGAAACGTACCAGACAGAGTTCCATCTCGCCAGTGACGTCTTCTCCACGCTGCTCTCGTTCCCGTTCGCCAATTCGACAGTCTTTCTCTCCAACAGCAGTTCCTACGTCTCTTAAGTCCCCAGCTGTTCCAAAATTGTTGGATCAAAAAGCTTTCTCTGAATATCTGGAAACTTTCCCTGCATTAGACGGGCCGCTGGCGCCCTCTGATCTTGCTCTCATTATCCTCAATCAACCGTCACGTCCTCTCAAGCAGCTAGACTGCGTTCAATCACGTAATGCTCAGCTTCCCACTATTATCACCCAACTTCAGAATCTACTTGCTCTTTTGCCAAAAATTAACACAGTCACTAATGCGCAGACATCTAACTTAAAGAAACGTGTAACCAGTCTTCACAAAAGTGCTGATAGTAATATTCAACCACTACAACCTCTTTCAAGTTAAAATTACTTTCTTTCAACTGTAAGGGATGCTCCGTCCCTCCTACCAATGCGTTAGTGTTTGAAGACATTACACCGCATGATGCGGATATATTATTGCTACAGGAGACTAACTGCCATATTAACACCCCATACCACCGGTGGCGAACCTGGCCATTTCAATTCTACCATGCCCATCGACTTAGTCTTCACGCAGGACTTGCGGTGGCCATCAATTTTCGTCTTCGATCCTTCATTACTGATATCACGGTCAAACCGATTTATCGTGACCTCCTGCAGCTTCTGTCTTTCCGACTTCACAACTTACGATACCATATCTTCAACATCTATGTTTCCGGCAATCAACAGTATGCAGACTGTCTTTTTGAGCATTTTGTTTCCTGTGTTCAAGGTCTTCCGGCCACTGATATTGTCATCTTAGGTGGTGATTTTAACTGCACCCTTGACCCATCCCTCGACAGATCGGACGGTTCCACGGATACCAGGTATTTTCTTACCAGAGCACTTTCTACAGCCATCAACCAGCTACAACTCCAAGATGCTTTTCGACACCTGCACCCATTTCTTCGTTCGTACAATTGGCGCTCCTACTCCACTTCCTCCCCTACAACTGCCCGACTTGACCGGTTTTATGTTTCTTCAATTCTTCTTCCTTCAGTTATCTCCCTTTCTCACACACCGACAGTTTCTTCCGACCACAGCTGTGTCGTAATGTGTCTTCACACCGGTCCATCTCCTCGGCAATACTACCGTACTTGGACCCTTGATGATGATCTTTTACTTGATTCAACTTACGTAAATTCCATCCAATGGCAGCTCCAACAAGCCTTATATACGCTCCCTTTTGCTTCTTGTCCCTTGCAACACTGGTTAAATGTCAAATCCCAAATTCTTCTTTATACCAAGCAATATTCCCACGAAAAACGTACCACCGCCTCTATGAAGATTGATGCTGCACGCTCGATTTTTTCCACCCTAGATCTTGATTCTCCGCTGTTTTCTCATTACCAAGCTGAACTTCGTGCCTTGCTACTTCCTGTCTCCCAACAAGCTCTTCACCGCCTCAAGCTCCTTTATCTCCAGCCAAATGACTATCTATGTGAACAGGTTCAACAACTGGAATTCCACAAACGTTCTGCTCATCACCTCCGTAATCTGAAGTTACCCGATGGAACTGTTACTAATGACCCCACTCTCATTTGCTCCGGTGTTAGAACATATTTCCAGTCACGTTTTGCTCAGTTCCAGTCAAGTTCTCCGCATGCTGATTCGATTCTTCGTGCCTTACCACATATTCCATCGCATCTTGTTACATCTCTTTCTATGCCTATCACCCCAGCAGAAGTAGTACAGTCACTTGCCTTACTTAACTGTCACTCGTCACCTGGTCCTGACGGGTTGACAGTTAATTTCTTTCGTACGTTTTCCTCTTTCTTACACCCTCTCCTATTGCCTTGCTTTACAGCTGCTTTTTCCTTATCTGTTCTTCCCCCCGCTTTTACTCTAGCTCACATCATTCTTCTTCCAAAGAAGGGGTGTCTGCTGGAGTTGGATAACTGGCGTCCTATATCCATCCTTAATGTTGACTACAAGATTTATACTAAAATACTCTCTCTCCGATTGAACCCTGTCCTTCCCACCGTCATACATCCCGACCAAACGTACACCATCCCTGGCCGAAGCATTCATACTAATATCAATCTCCTCCGTGACTCATATTGCCTTGCCCACCTTTCCTCCGAACCTTTAGCCTTCCTCAATCTTGATCAGAGGCAGGCCTTTGATAACGTGAGTCATCAGTGGCTTGCCTCTGTGCTCTCTGCCTTCGGTTTCCCATCTGTCTTCATCACAGCCCTCCTTGCCCTGTACCAGGACTCAGTTGTCCATATCCGGACGGCCTCCTTCCTTACAGCCCCCATTCCGTTTCGTAAGGGCATCCGTCAAGGATGTCCTCTTTCCGGACAACTTTTCTCTCTAGTCTTTGAGCCTTTTCTTTGCTCTATCCGTTCTCTTCTACAACCTCCCCCCTCCACCATTCAGCATAGCACCAGGCACCATTCTATCGTTCTTACTGCCTACGCCGATGATATCACAGTTCTCATCCGAGAAGAATGGCAATTCACAATTGTTCTTGCATGGTATCAAGTGTATGCTGCGGCTTCCGGCGCTTCGTTAAACCTTTCAAAGTGCACAGGCTTGTGGTGTGGCTCCTGGAGACATCGCCCCGATACACCGTGGGGAGCTCATTGGACTTCCACCAGTCAAAAGATACTTGGGGTGCACATTGGCAGCCGGGTCTCAGCAGCGGCTGCCACCTGGAGACCCCTCGTCAGGAAACTACGTCACACAGCTGCTTACTGGTCCAAGCACAAGTGCTGTTTGACCTACCACAGTCGTGCACGGCTTTCTGGCACCCACATCCTCTCGTTAGTCTATCATTCCTGGATTGCACAACCGCCACCAGCCTACGTTCAAACTGCAACAACATCAGCAATGCTCAGCATTGTTTGGTCATCTACTCATTGGTTATCTTCCTCAGTATTGTCTCTACCTTCGACTTGTGGTGGCCTCAATATGCCAGAGATTACCGTACGTTATAAAGCTGTAAGAATTTTCAATTTCCTCCGTTTGACAGTTCAACCAGACTCTTCCGCTTCCATTCTTCTGCTTAATGTTCTGACTTCCCCCCTTAATCCCTGCCTCACCGTCCATCTTCTTCTCAAGATGGATTTTCACACTGTCATTCCCTCCCGTTTTCCTCTAATCTACCATGAAGCTGTTCAGTTCCTTCGTTCTTTACCGCTCATTCGTCAACCCCCCTCTTCCACTCTTGATCTTCTTTCCGAGCCTCTTTTTTTCTCCTCCGTCCTCCACCCCCCCTACTGCCAACTTTTTCTTTTTCCCCGCATGGCTACACGCTGGTGTAGTCTCCGTTTCCCAACTGGTCCTTCCCGATTTTTCATGGAAACCCGTTTCCGAACTTTTTCCCACCCTACCACCCTCGCCCGAACTCTCTGATAACTTCCTCCAACTTAAACATGCTCTTCAATCACTTTTTCCTTCCCTAGTCGATTCCTCTGGCCTCCTTTCCGTTTCCTCTGCCTCTCTCCCTTTTCCGTTCTTCCTTCCCTTTTCCGGTGATCACCTCCCTCTCCACAGTCTTTCCACCCGCACCCTGTACCGTTTTCTCCGTTCTTCTTCTGCGGTACCTTGCCCTATTCCCTCTGTTCCTTCTTTTGCACTAACCTCAGTCTGGTCTACTGCCCAACATTCACCGGCCCTCTCCTCAGAACTTAATGTGCATTGGAGGTTTTTGCACAATAGACTGCCTGTCCCTTCGACTTTGTTCCGGAGAAATATAGTATCATCAGATCTCTGTCCTTTTTGTAACGTCGTTGGAGACGTCTTACACATGTTTGTTTACTGTCCGACGCTGCTCCCACTATTTCACAGTATGTTCCAACTTGCACATCCTTCTTGTACCAGTGATCTCACCCTAGAAGATTATCGTTTCCTCGGCCACAGTTCTACTAGTTTCTGCTCTATTTTACCAGTTTGTTCGTATTTATTTATTCTAGCTAAATATATTATTTTCTCTCACCTGCTACAGTTACAAGATCCAGATCCTATTACATTCTCTACCTCCTTGGTTGCACATTACCGCAACAGGGTTAAAGCCAGACTCACCCTGGAATATTCCTTGGCGAAAGATACGGCACGGTTACCTGCCTTCTTTGCAATATGGTCGCCGTGTCGTCCCTGGTTTCAGTTTTCTAGTGCCCAGACTGTTCATCTGCTGTTTTAATAAACCTACGTCGGAACTTTCAATTTTTACTGTTCCCTCACCATGTTTTCTCCTGGAACTGGATTGTGTTTGCTTCCTGCTGATGTCACCTTTTGTACACAGTTATCTTCATCCGCACAGTGACTCTCTGCCACCAGTGACTCCCATGTCACTAGAACTGCACAGATTTTTTCTGTAAATTTTTTCGCTCCAGTGATGTTCCAAGACTTTGATGAACATTTATCCCAGAGCTACTGCTGTTCACAGCAAATAATGCAATGCCTGTCATTGCTCATCTGTACAATTATCATTTCATTGTAAATATCTACATTTTGTTTTATTTCTCCCCTTCTCTCACACTGCGTGTGAGGTTGGGGATGTTCTGTTGTAATTCTTTTACGTGAATAAAAGCGAATATTGAAACTAAGCGATGGCTTCTGATCATTCGTCCGAGATGGGTCCGAGTTCGAATCCCGGTGAAGCATGGATGTTGTGTTTGACTTAGGGCACTAACTCTCTCCCTTCCCTGGAGCCACTGACCCTAAATTAGGGACGGGAGACTACTTATAGGCCACTGAGTTGCTCACGGTGGTTGTCAAACCTCCAATCAAAGAAAAAAGATGTTCATTGTCTCAAGCAACGTTTGAGATGCTACGTGAAATGTTTTTTTTTTTTTTGATTGGGGGCTTAACGACCACTATGAGCAACTCAATAGGCTATAAGCAGTCGGTCGTCTCTAATTTAGGGTCACTGGTTCCAGGGAAGGGAGAGAGACAGTGCCGTAAGACAAACACAACATCCATGCCTCACCGGGATTCGAACTGGGACCCATCTCGGACGAATGATCAGAAGCCAGCGCTTAGACCACTGCGCCACCGTGAAATGTTTGATTGCTTTTGAACGGAGCAGGAGAGTAATATGAATGGCTGTGCAGGTCAATATGTTCCTAACTAGGGAAAAGTTATCAATCAAAGGTTTGAAATACCAACAAGTCAGTGAAGTAAATGATAATCATTAATTAAGCATTCCCTTCAAAACTTCCGAACATCATTTCGGACGGCTGATGATTACACCACGCAATTTTCTACCATACCATCAGATGTTCATAAGTCCCCTACATCTTTGTCTTTTGAATTTCAAGGATTTTAAAATCAGATATTTTTTTTCATATAGCGTATCTAATAATTATTATCGAAACCTTAAAGTTGGTTTCTACGATATCATTTGACTTTCTTTGCATGGTACAAATATATTGTTACCGGACGGTAGGGCTGCTAACGTCCGGAACCATCACGACTTGCCCCTTTGTACGCCTGGGCGGGGGAACGAATAGCTGGATTAGGGCATTGTCGCTGCTTCTAGGCCATTCTGTAACCAACTCTAAAACATGCAGAAAAGGTTGTAAATTCCATGTACAGTGGCTTACTTACAACACGAGCTACTTTTTGTACATCACTATCTACACAGAAGGCCTTGTATTAAATATGCACCCGTCATTCTGTAAAGACATTTTTGCTCAGGAATAAATATAAGAGTGAGTCTACTTACATAGTCCTGTGGGAAACATTATTCAAGAGAAAAGTAAAGCACAGTGTATTGCTTAAGGATTTCACACTCGTAGCAGCTTCAGAAGAAGCTATCACGATCCATAAGCTGTTTTCTTCGCCCGAGGAAGGGGGAGGAGGTTGATATACAAGGTTGTTGGCAGAGCAATCTTCCAACTCACGGCGCGCTCTCTCCTCGAGCGCACGACAATTGTCCCAGCAAGATGTCTTTCTCAGGCGGTGGACTTCGGTCAACTGTTGCAGAGTTTTTCCAGAGTTTAACGGATTTTTGGTTACCCATAAATTTTTCTCGCTGACGCGTTCTTTCATTCTCACCCGTGGTCAAGGTGCAAGAGAAAATATTGACTCATGAACACTTCTTGTGCAAAAGTGCAGGCCTGTTTTTACTTCTTCATAAACATGTCGCTCTCGTCCCGGCTACTCAAACTAAAAGAATGCGTGCTCAGAATGAGGTAGCTCATGGAAAGTATCCATGAGCTAAGCATATCACAGCAAATTTTGCAACTAGTAAAATTTATGTAATTATTCTCAGTGAAGTTTTTAAATTCTGTTTCGTTTATTAATCACTTTTCATTATTAATTAATGGTGTAACAATACATATGTCTTAAAAATGCGACTCCTGAAAGTCTTTAAATAGTGAGGTCCGTTTATTTTGTTTTCTCAGGTGTCAAAATCGAAGTACCGCATGGATAACGAAGATATTTGGGAGTTCTGTGACAGTGACTTGTCGGCAACAGTTTTCTCCGCTCTTGAAGAAATGAAGCTGAATGGAGACTTCTGTGACGTCACGATCACTGCAGGAAGACAGTCTGTCTCAGCTCACAGAGTGATCCTGGCCGCTGGAATACCTTACTTCAGAGCAATGTTCAACAGACGTTTTCCAGAAAGCACACAGAGAGAAATAATCTTACATGAGGTTGATCCAATTGCACTGCAAGCCTTGATTAATTTTGTGTACAGAAGGAAATTGCTAATTACAAAGGACAATGTGGAAGTTTTACTCAAAACGGCAACCTATCTGCAGCTGAATAATGCAATAAATGCATGCTTTGACTTTTGTATGAAACGACCACATGCTAGAAATTTGTTGATTCTTTGTGGACACGTTCAGAGCGCTAACAATGTGTGTACAACTGAAAAGATTTATCGATGCATCGGCGAAAATTTTGTAGAATTCTCCACAGCAGAGGAATTCAGAACATTGCCTTTCTCTATAGCAAGGGATATCACCTCCAGAAATGACTTGCTTGTGATGAGCGAAGAATCCGTGTTTGAAGCAGTAATGAGATGGATAAAAGCCTCAGCATCCGACCGACAAATCTTTCTCCCACAGCTATTAAAGGAAATAATACTACACTGCCTTTCTCCTAAATATTTAAATAAGCATGTGTCGACAGAAGAACTTATTCAGGCATCTCCCTCTTGCATGCAAATGATAAATGAAGTTCGAATGGCTCCTTTTACTCAGGACAAGATGCAAAAACTTGGCGACAGTTTTGAAGCAGGCGAACGATTCTGTGAGAGGAAACATCATTTGAAATGTCAGAAACTAAAGGGAAGTACTTTATACTGCTTTCTCAAAAATCTTTTTAATGAAACATTTTCCGTTTGTTACTATGATTTTGTCTATAGGAAGGAAATGGTACCTTTGGAAAAGCATCCGGAGTCTCGTAAGATTACACGATTTAAATATATCGCTTGCGCGAAAGAAAAAATCTATCTCATACATGAGCAGGTCTTCTGTACTTTTGATTTAGTAACTCTTGAGTGGAATTACTCGAATTGTGATATAATGAATGGTTGTGGTATCGCTTTGCATAGGAGTAAGATCTTTTTCGTTGGTGGAACCCTAAATGGTTCATCATCAGTTCTTATACATTGTTGGTCACCAGAGGAAGGAATATATGAAAAGATAGGCAGCACGGCCGGGGATTGCTTTGACAATTTCGCTGTGTCCTCAGGAGAAGAGATTTTTATCATAGGGACGCATGAAGTTAATAATGACGATTACGACCTATCAGCTGAGTTCTTCTGTCCTTCCAATGGACATCATACTGAAATACCTCAGGTTCTACCAGTCGAAGTGGTCTACAGCTGCACTGCTGTTTCTGGTCAAATTTATGTTTATGGCCAAACCGATCCTGATGACGAGCTAGGATGTTTGGAAGTCTATAATCCAATGACAAATATGTGGAATTCGGTATCCAGCTTTGCTCGTAGAAGTACATGGTTCTTGCAGATTGTTTCTATGGAAGGGAAACTTGTAGCGCTTCATCAAAGCAGAAGAAAAATGCGATTTATTTTTAAACTTATGACGCCATGGATCATCGTTGGAAGCTAACAGGGAGTTCAACATTTTCCTTCACGCCTGACAGTAATTCATTTTGGAAATTAATGACAACTTATTCCGCAACACGGTTGTAAGTTGTAGATCTACGTTTTTTTTTGTGTGGATCTACATTTAAAGGAAATGAATTCATTTTGAATTAAAATCTAAATATGTATTTTCCCTTTCCAAGCATTTCTAAACGTAGATCAATACTGTCGAAAAATTTTGGTATTGCGTGAAACATCACAAACGAAAAAACCTCACTGAACAAGTTTTGTAATAAGTCAAAAAATTAATTTTTTTTTCATATTTCGAAGTCGCAATTGAAGAGTCAGCGATTTTTTTAATAAAAAAACTATTTGCGTGTCTTTTATTGTGTTGTTGCAGGAAATGTCTTATTATGGTATGTAAAAGCGTTTTGAAAAAAGGTTTTATGCTCTGAAATTCCAAGCTACGGAAAACTGAACATTTCTGTTTGCACTGTATATTGCTGTAGAATGAATGTAAATATAGCTGAATTTTTTTCTTTTTTGTATCATGGAGATAGTTTTACTTAGAAGATGATACTTGGCAGTTATTTTACGACTTTATTTGATTTAATACGGCAACCAATTTATGATTGTGTTATGTTTCGAAATGAATTTTTATAGTAACATTTTAATTTACTTTCCCAACATAAGCTCATTTTCCTTTGCGTTTGCTTTTCTTGTTTAAATTTTCATTTAATGCGACCTCTGCAATGATTGCATTCCTTGCTTGCAAACATTTGCTTAGTATGATCAGTGAAATATTTTAGTTTCAAAGTAGTATCCCATTGATTGCATTTCGGAAGCTAATCGTAACTTTCTTACTTAGAATACAGTGCTTCTCTGCAAAGTTTAAGGCTTTCCTTGTCATTTTGAAATCCCAGCTTGTTATAGAATGTGTTCTGAACTGACCCGAGACAAAAACATTTATTATACTGAAAGTGGAGTCCCGCTTTTTCCGAAGAGCATGAGTTTGGTCGTTGTGCTTTCAAAGTTGGTCATTGTGCTCTCAAAGTTGGTCGTTGTGCTCTCAAAGTTGGTCGTTCTGCTCTCAAAGTTGGTCGCTCTGCTCTTAAAGTTGGTTGTTCTGCTCTCAAAGTTGATCGTTCTGCTCTCAAAGTTGGTCGTTCTGCTCTCAAAGTTGGTCGTTCTCCTCTCAAAGTTGGTCGTTCTGCTCTCAAAGTTGGTCGTTCTGCTCTCAAGTTCATACGCTTCAGTTTTGACTTACGCTGTTATTCTGTTCCCAGAAAACCATGAGAGGCCGATCAGTTTATAAGAACAACTCTCGTTCTTTTCTTCTTAAGGTGGTTTGAACAGCTAGTCAAACTAAGTACAAGTAATCTAAGGTCGTAAACACGAGCTTCAAACTGTAGTAGAAAGATTTACAAATGGATAAATACAGGGGTTTATCAAAATAATGGAAATACTTACTGTTCGTGGATAACTTTTTATTAATAAGCCATAGGCACACCTCGGAATTTCTGAACAAAAGAAATTCAACTTGGAATCGACTTAAGCAAGTCATGCACATTTGATAATAGAATTTGGGACTAGTCTTCCCGTAAAATATGTCCCAACTGTGCCAGTTATGTTGAAGGTAAAAAGTGTAATCTGATCTTTCTAGATATTCCCACAAACGCTCAATAATATTGAGGTCTGGAGATTGAGCTGTGGCTGCTGTACCTCATTCTCACGTTCTGCAAATCACAACTTACCATGTTTCGCACAATGCACAGGTGCTTTATCTGCTAGCAGCCAAAAACAGTCATCAGAGAACAATGCCAGCAAGATTGGGTGTAGTAGAATGGATTCGTACGTAGCAGATGTGGCACGACCATTCAGAATAACCAGTAACCTCAAGGAATAACATTATAGAGCACCCCACAGCATCAGGTATTCACCTCCATGATTCACAGTAGGTTCCAAACAGTCCGGGTGGTACACCTCTGCAGGTTTCCACCAGACCTACACTCTACTGGTGGTGGTAAGCAATGTGAAGCACCATTCATCAGACCAGATGACACGTTGCCAGTCTTTAGCATCCTATGTAGTTTTCATGTGCTTTGCATCACCTTCCACTTTATGTTGCATTGATGTTGGTAATCAGAGTTCTGTGGATTGCAGCACATCCATAATAACCCGATGGAGTTCCCGACGAACTGTTATAACCGAAACGGGACCATTCCGCCTTGTGCTCAACTCTGCTAATATTTTCAGTGCTGTGGATTTGTGCTTCCGTTATTCAATCCGTGCCAAAGTTCGCCTACCCCTATGTGACATCTTCGCATGACTTTTGAAGAGAACCCCGTGTCCTTTTTGATAGGTGGTCAAAATCTTCGATACAGTTCCTCGTGTTACATCTACTATTTCTGTCGTTCTAATTACTGAAACTCATTAAAATCACAGTGACTTCGTCTCTGTGATTTGCATGTGACGCACTGCGTGTGTTCCAGTCGCAGTCGGTGCTTCCATTATTTTGATAAACCCCTGTAAATTTGCAAATGAGATTGTGGTAGTAAACACATATAAAGGGTGTCCGAGAATTATTGGACACATTCAAAATTATGTACAAAAACAAAAAAAAACTATGAGCATTGTCTGTTTTTCTATGTCACATATTACTAACACGGTTTCTATAATTTTGGTTTGCAGAATTGTTATTCCCAGAATCCGATAGATGGCGCTAGGCGTGGCCTGATGAGGAATGTTTGAGAAATGCATAATCAGTAGTCATGTCATCCGTACAGCAGAAGGCGATGTGTGTGTTATGGCTTGCGGAATTAAAATCTGTCATTAAAGTTAAAAGACGGTACCGTTTAGAGTATGGTTGATGTAATCCTCCGTCAACGAATTAAATTAAGCGGTGGATGAAACAGTTTAAAGAAACTGGCAATGTGGAACATCGTGGAGGAGCCGGTACGCCTAGCGTCAGCGGTTTGATGGCTGACCAAATTAATGAAAGTTTCTGACGAAGCCCCAGGAAATCCTTTCGTAAAGCAAGCAGAGAACTGTGCATTCCGAAATTGACAATTCACGATATGTTGCATAAGAAATTCAAGTTCCATGCTTATAAAATTCAAATAGTGCAAAAGATGCATGTAAATGATCACACTCTACTATACGATTTCACTGTGGATATGCTGAATCGAGTGGAAAACGACGAAAACTTTCTCAGTACTGTAATTTTTAGTGATGAATCCACATTTCATGTATCAGGTATTGTGAATCATCACAACTGTAGGATATGGGGCAGTGAACCGCCTCATGCTGCTATTAAACTGAAACGTGATTCTCCAAAAGTTAATGTGTGGTGCGCCCTATCAAAAAGAGAAGTGATTGGCCCTTTCTTCTTCTGCGAAAAAACCATAAATGGCGACATTTACTTGGATATCCAAAAAATTTCGCTATACCCCTGATTAAAAGATATGACAACGTCGTTTTCCAACAAAACGGCGCGCCTCCGTATTGGCCAACGTGTGTACGTAAGTGCCTAAATGAGCATTTCCCCAACACATGGATTGGGCGTGGTGGTCGCATTCCGTGGCCTCCTCGCTCTCCAGATCTAACTCCTTTGGATTATTTCATGTGAGGTTATGTGAAGAATCGTGCCCATCAGACGCCTTGTACTGATTTGCAGGAATTGAAGCAGCGTATCACAGCTGCTATTAATTCCATAACTCCTCAGATGCTTGCCAATACATGGCATTAAATCGAGTATGGCTTGGACGTACTACGAGCAACCAAGGGATCTCACATCGAAATTTATTAACTTGTGCAGTTACATTGTAAGTTAGTACAGTCAGTTTCCTTCTATCTGTTTAATGTTTTGTTTTATATAATTTTGTAATGTGTCCAGTAATTCTCGAATACCCTGTATTTGCGAAAAAAGTATTGAATATGCTCGAAACTGTTTTCTTCTTCATATGGAATCACAGATCATTAAAGTTCTTTGCAACCGAATGGAGTCGTGGCCTCCAGTAGGATTTTCAGCCGGGAATACACCAGATCGGTGGCCAGCCCAGTGCCGGGAATGGGGTACAGATTTTCTCTTAAAAAAATCCTGCCAAATGTTGCAACAAATTATTTGTTTGCTGAGCATAATATCTGGCTTGTAAGTGGCGATTTGCACATGAAAAATCCCAATGTTCATGGAATTACAATTTCGGTCATTACATCTGAAAATTTTAGTAACTGATTGGCACCCTATTTTTTTAGTTGCAATGTGCCCAAGAAGAACTACGGCATTAGAAAAACTTCTCGACAGCATGTTTAATACAAATTTCATGAAATTGAAATTACTCGGAAAAAAGAAAAGAAAAGAAACAAACAGAAACAACAACAAAGTAAACCTCGTACAAAATGACACTAACTTTGGCTCTGCTCAGTTTACAGAATATCATGTCAGAAAAATTATGAATCTAAGTGGACAATTACTGATCCCGGCAGGAAACAAAATAATACGCTCGCCAGCCAAAAACAATTATTGAGATGTAAATGAATGTGAATTGTAAGTGGCAGACGAAGTTTCCTTGAAGCTGAAATCTTTATGTAATACTTACACGTAGATATAGCGTTTGGCAAATATCACTTTCAGAAAAAGAATGAAATTACTTCTCGTGCATCTGCGTACTCCTACAGAGCGGCTCATAAGTTTGAAATGGATAAAATAGAATGTTTTCATCATAATCACTGATGTTTTAAGCTTATACCACATATTAGCGTAAATGTACTTTAGACCTTTGTTTCCAAAACGTAAGAGCTTCCTACCATCTCTTGAAACTAAGACGGAAGTATTCGCCTAAGTTGCAATTTACTTGTTTGAATTTCAGATTAGTAATTTATAAATTCCACAGATTTTGAAGAATTCTACAATTCTTCACGAACGTAATCTATCCAACGTACACGAACTTTAGTTGACGTGAAAATTCGATTTCACCTGGAGTAAGTCTGTTTAGAGATCTAGAAAGCGTAGTAATGTAATTTCATTGCGAACAAAACTGCACTTTGCTATAGTAAATTCCAACAAATGATATGAAATCCTTATGAATAAATTACTGAGTTATTTTATTCATAAGGATTTTCTTCCAGTTTGAAACGACAGACGATAACAGGGCCTTATGTAATAGTGCTAGTGATCATGGCAAAAGTATAATATAACTCAATTAGGAGAGTATTAAAAGCTGTCATTGATATGGAAAATATCTTGAAGAAAATAGAAAGAGAAGGAAAGAAAGAAAAAACATGAATTTTATATCATTACCAATTTTTTTTTAAATTGGTAATGATATAAAATTGATCACTTGAGCATTTGTTCTGTGCTTACACATGATTATTCCTAGAACAGAAAAATCGTGTCTAATAAAACTTTTCCACAGAAATTCCAAGAATAAAAATTTCTGGTTTTGTTGGAATATTTGTACATCGTCTGCGTAGGATACGATTAAAACTAGATGAAATACTTGAACAGCTGTTGCCCAAATCTCCCCCGTAGAAAAACAGAATTTACGGTGCATATCAGCACTGGATAATCATATACACTGTATGAACAAAAGTATCTGGTCAATTCTTTTACGTAGTGGATTTCTCCATAAAGGTAAGAGTGGTCATGTGTCAATTCGTCGCAAAGAAATTTGTCACCTACGTGAATTCGGCGCTGACAAATTCGCATCGTTTCCAAATTTTAGTTACTTACAAATCACATGCAGGAAAGCGTACGATTTCGTTTTTTTCCCTTCCGTATCTCCCTCGTTAAAAAACGTTACTTAAGTTTCGAAATGTTGATCTGCTGATTTTTCTTTCTCGTGCACTTAAAGAACTGTATAATATTTCCGACATCACTTTGTCCTTTCCCACGTCAGCTTCTCTGTTCGTCCGTCCACAGAAATTATATTTCTGTTTCTAACAGCCAACCAAGAACTTTGTTCTGTGACCTTCAGATACAGAAGAACGTACAAGATTATTGGTTTCTGTCGTTACTTTTACACTAGTTCGTCCGCAGAAACCATATCTCCCCTTCTTGTAATCAGATTGAAGAAATTCTTTTTGTGATTGATTGATAGATATAGACATGCGATTGATAGAGACAGGAAAGATTATATCAATGTCTGTTCTTTCTCTCATCCGCCTGTCTGTCCGTCCGCAGGAACGTTACTTCCGATTCGAATTCTTAATTAGAAAAATTAATTCTTTGCCCTAAAGAAGAAAACGTGGGAAAGCAAATCCATTCCTAAGTCTATATGTCTGCCTGTTCGTCCTAAAAAACTGTATTTTCGCTTCAAAAACGTAGAATTGATAAAATTCCTCCTCCTTAGAATAAGGGACAACGTGAGCATAAGATTTCAGTAGTCTCTCTATCCGTCCATTTGTTAAATGTCTGTTTCGCCGTCTGACGCTCGTCCATTTGTTGACATTCTGTCTCTGCTTCTGACAGCTGGATAAAAAATTCGTTCTGTGTCTTAAAGAGACAGAAACAAGCACGGTATTACCAATATCTCTCTCTCCATTGCTTGATCTGTCAGTGAGTCTGTAGAAACGATATCTCCGCTTCTAATGATTGAATTAAAAAATTCTTTCTCTGCGCTATAGTGGAAAACGTGCGCGTAAGTTTTCACAAATATCTCCTTCCACCCATGCATTCTTCAGTTTGTCTGTCTGTTTCTAAGTTCATCTGTCAGCAGATATTCTACCTCTGCTTCTAACGGCCAGATCGCAGAAATTTGTTTTGTTACCTACAGACACAGGAATGAGATATTTCTGAATTCCTACACTCAGGTTTTGCTCTATCTCTCAGTCGGTTGGAGTAGTGTGAAGCTTCGAGACAGTGGATTCTGGAGTAGGGAATTTTTCTCTGGAGTGGTGAATCATGCTTCACCATCTGGACGTCCGACCGACGAGTCTGGGTGTGGAGGATGCAAGGTGAACGAACTGTTTGACTGTGTTATGCCAAATGTGAAGTCTGTTGGAGGAGGTATCATATTCTGGGGCTATTTCTCATGGTTTGAGCTGAGTTCCTAGTTCTTGGACCAGGGAATCTTAACGCTGCTACCTATAACAACTTTCTGGACAATTATGTGCTCCCAAAGTTATGGCAACAGTTCGGGAAAAAACTATTTCCTTTACAAACAGCACAATGCCACCATCCACAAAGAGAGATCCTTGCAGGAATGGTTTGAAGAGATGGATGTAGTAGAACTTGACATGCATGTACAGATCCTTAATCCAGACCCCATGGAACATCTTTGGGATGAATTGGAATTCCGGCTGAGAGCCAGGCCAAACCGTCTGACATCGGTGACCGATTGGATTAATGCTGTTGTGGCAGAATAGAAGGCAATTTTCGCGGTATCGTGCAAACATCTAGTTGAAAGTCTTCCCAGCAGAGAAGAGGCCGTGATAGTTGCAAAGGGTAGACCATTTCATTATTAATTCCTTCCTTATTACAAGGAAGATCCGGACACTTTTGATCAGATAGTGCAAACGGTTATATGACATTGTGCGATATCCGTAGCACATACGACATCAAATGAACCCTGGTATTGGTATATATATATATATATATATATATAAATATATACGAGATTATACCTTTACAACAAACTCGTACAATGCAAAACATTCATAATTTAAGCATGCTGAATTAACAATTAATGTTATTAACTTTAAAAATATTACCAATTACACTCTGTGAATTCTTTTATTGGGTGCGTGTATAAGTTCTACCCGTTTTTATAGGCTACAAAGAAAGGAGGAGAACTCAACAAATAATGTACCTTGGATTTCATATAATTGCCATAATTCTGAATGACCTCTTGCCATCTTCTATGAATTGATGAATCCCGCACCAGAAAACCTCCAGTGTTTTAGAGTAAAAGTCATGCGATGCTGTTTTCACATCTTCCACATCATCGTAGGTTTGGAGAGCGAAGGCGTTCTGTAACGATCAAAAAATGAAGGAGTCCGTAGGAGCCGGGTCAGGGAAATACACCGGGTGAGGTTAGACTTCTCAACCAAAGTCCAGTAATTTTTGCCGAGTGATTAAAGCAGCATGAGGTCTGGCATTATCATGATGAAGGATCACGCCTTTGCTATGGACGAGTGCTGGCTGCTTCGATGTCAGTTGTTCTCACAATCTGTTCAACAGTTGGCAGTAGAGGTCAGCATTTATTGTTTGGTTTGGTGCCAACACCTTACAGTGGATTATTCCCTGGACATTCCACCAAACACTCAACAAAACCTTTTTGAGATGCAGGAGGTCAATGAAACAGACTCTGCACCTTGGCACAGAGTCCGTCGACGTTTTACATTACGGTACAATACCCATTTCTCATCACCCGTTACAATTCGTCCCAAAACGGTTCATTTATGTGACCAAAAAGCAAAGAAACACATGTACGTATTCTCTCCTCTCGTTGCTTTGCAGAAAGCTGGTGAGGAACCCAGTTATAGAACTTGGTGATGAACCCAAGCGCATGCATCCGTCTTACGACTGTTGTTCTGTGTACAGACAACGTTTCCCTAATAAATGACCGATGTGGGTCATTTGTTATGGCTTGGTCCACATCCTCGTCATAAACCAAAGATGGACGTCCAGGACGTGGTTGATCGTTATAGTTCCTGTCTCCGTCCCGGAATTTCCTAAACCAACGGCGACATGTGCCGACATCAATTGTATCCTCCCCATACATTGACAGATGTTGCGGCAAACAACGGCTGCAGTACTGCCTTTATCGAACACGTACAGTAAACAATGTATAATGTGCTGCTTATCGCATGCCATGTTACACCGTCCGTAATTTCCGTTATGAATGACTTACTCGGACAAACATAGTGCCTCTTTCTGCTTTACTGCTCAATGTTTTATTGGCCGAAAATTCGGCATCGCAGCGCCATCTGTGTCGTAACTACTACGATCGCAATTTGGATCTCTTACAAAAATGGGTAGAACTTTTGCACACACCCAATAAATTCTCTTTAATCAATCAACAATTTGTCAACTCATTTCTGACGTACAAATACACATTTAAAAACGAAAAGCACTGCTATTGGGCATCTGAAGTTGAAAAGACCGATTATTGCATTTGTTTCATTTTCCCAGCAATGAAAACTCAATTAACAGCACGGATGACGAAGATATTTGGGAATTTTCTGACAGTGACTCATCTTTGACGGTTAACTCCGCTTTGAAAGGAATGAATCTGGGTGGAGATCTCTCTGACGTCACAATCACCGCAGGAGGACGGTCCATCTCAGCCCACCGGGTGATCCTGGCCGCTGGAATACCTTCCTTCAGAGCCATGTTTCACAGGCGTTTTTCTGAAAGAAAACAGATCGAAATCATAGTACATGATGATGATCGAATTGCTTTGCAAACTTTAGTTAACTTTGTGTACAGCAAGAAACTGTGTAATATATACTCTAGATTCAGTTTCGCCGCCTCGGTGGCGCAGTGGTCTCAGGCGTTGGCCTCTGATCATTCGTCCGTAAGCGGTCCGGGTTCGAATCCGGGTGAGGCATGGATGTTGTGTTTGTCTTACGGCACTGGCTCTCTCCCTTCCCTGGAACCAGTGACCCTAAATTAGGGACGGGCGACTGCTTATAGCCCATTGAGTTGCTCACGGTGGTCGTTAAACTTCCAATCAAAAAAAAAAAAAAAGATTCAGTTTCTTTTTGATTTTACTATCTCTTGTTATTTTATTTTCCTATGCAAATTATCTTCTCACTTAACGAGACGTTGTTTCTCCCGCTGAATTATATGTGGCAACGAGTGTAAGTCATGACGTGGTGGTATGCAGTATATATAGGCGCGCTCAAGTATACCAGAGAGCTTCGTTTTATATGTGATAGGTTCTTCCTGATTATTGATATGCGATTCACCTACTATTCTACGATATTACGATAGTGCGAAAGTTCGGGCTATCAGTAGTTGTGTTATTTTGGAGTGTGTATTTGAGTAATACCAGGAGCTCCCCAATAAAAGGTTAAAAGTGAGTACGTTTTCTTAGTTCATTTTATTGTCAGACCTCTGTCTGGCCGTTAAGTCTATTTCATTGAGTGTTTACGTTAAGTTCAGGGTATATTGTGTTTACCGCTCTAATAAGGAGCCTTCAAGGTACTAATGTACTAAAACCGAAGTAATGTTACTGATATTCAAGATAATGAGGAACGCTGAATAAAAATAAATTCCATATTCTTGGAATTTATTGCACGTGCGTGTCTTACCTAAACAAACTCTAGCACTTTGAAGATTAAGCACACTTTAGCTACGTCAAGTAACCTTTCAATAACCCTAACGTGACTTAACGTAAGCTTTCCTGCACTACACGTCCAGCCGGAGAAGTTTATTCATTATAATTGGCGCCCGAACATTTCTTGAACACGAGGTATTGACACTTATTGACTATGTCTTCATTACCTGAGAAAACTTCACTATTTCAACCTGAGTCAAGTTTCGGTGGAGGTGGGGTTATTTTCGACAATTTGCAGGAAGCCTGTGGGTCTAACTTTGATGTCAATGATTTGCACGTACCCAGGCATTCCTCACAATTTCGTCATTCACCAGCTTCATATCACTCTGAGTCGCGGGTCGTACCTGAGGTATTTCAATCCTCTCACAGAGGCAAAATGTTTGCACTATTCGTGCCGCATGAGGGAGCAATTACTTTTTTTTTTTTTCTTTTTTTTTTTGATTGGAGGTTTAACGACCACCGTGAGCAACTCAATGGGCTATAAGCAGTCGCCCGTCCCTAATTTAGGGTCACTGGTTACAGGGAAGGGAGAGAGCCAGTGCCGTAAGACAAACACAACATCCATGCCTGACCGGGATTCGAACCCGGACCCCTTACGGACGAATGATCAGAGGCCAGCGCCTTAGACCACTGCGCCACCGGGGCGGCGGAGCAATTACTTTCAATGGTTTGGAGGGGTCCTTGAAATTTCTCGAGGATTTGGAGGATCATTTCGACTTATACAATATTCCTCAAGATTGCAAAGTGCAAATAGCAGGCACTTGCTTGAAAGATGCCGCTAAGACCTGGTATCGGCAGTGGAGAGTATCGAACCCGGATTCTCGTTATGAGAATTTCCGAGCGGAATTTTTAGAAGTCTTTCCTTTCGGCCTCAGTCGAGCTGGCCTTGCATAACAACATTTTTCTCGTAAGCTAAGACCCAATGATAGCCCTGTTGCGTTTGCTTTAGAAACAACATGCTTGTATAAATTATGGGATCCACATGCCAGTCATGTCGACATGTTGGACACCCTATTGCAACAGCTCGATCCATTTCTACAGGATTTTATTGAGGTCCGACACCCTGCTACAATACATGAATGCCTTCGCCTCATACGAACGTATGAGGAGCTACACGGCAAACATGGACCAACTAAACATGCTCGGGAACCCCGGGAGGCTTATCACAAAATCCTCAGCAGCATAATAGGCCTAATGACTTTCAACACGAGCGTACACAGGTGCAAGTCCAAGCATCATACGTACCACCGCATAGAAGAGTGGTACACCAACCGCTAGTTTCTAAACAATTTTCTGGGTACAGTACAAATGCACAGTATGCTCGACCCCGTTCCAATCCGCAGAATTCGGAACATTTTTATGCTAAGGGCAATAATGATTTTTCTGCCCGTGCTGAGGATTCCCGCAGCAGTTTTCACGAAGTTTTTCTAAGCGTGAAAACTTTACCGATACCAGGCAAGGCCGAGGTTTCAGACCGCATGAAAATACAACCAGGAATCCTTTAAACTTCCAAAGGAAGTAGACCAAGGGTCGGCACTGCTTCCTGATACCAAGAATTCTGACCCTAAAATAGTATTATTGACTGTCCAAACTCCTCAGTTGCCTGATGTGTTATTGACAGTTGAAGATATTATTGTCGAGACAAAGTTCGACAGTGGTTCTGAAATATCAGCCCTAAATACGAAGTTTTGCACTGAAAGTTTTCCTGCAATACACGTCCAACCTGCGACGCAGTATTTGCGAGGTGCAAATAACGAAATATTCAGTATCACAGAAACTGTCACATTATCTCAAGGGCTGGGAAAGGCTCGTTTTACTCATTCTTTCCTGCTCATAGACGACCTACCTGTTAAATGTCTAATGGGCATAGATTTTATCAATACTTTTAAAGTTACCATGAATTTCGAACAACGTGTTATTTCCTTTCCGGAACCTGTCGAAGTGATTCCTAAAGATCCTATAGACATAACTAATTTGCTACTGAGTAAACAACTGAATGAGAGGCGACGAAACCAGCTTTCTCAACTTTTGAATGAAAGACCTGGTTTATTTTTCGACCAACCTGGTTTCACACAGGTGGTTTATCACGTCATTGACACTGATGGTTCGAAACCGATAGCGACGAAACCTTACCCTTGTGCTCCTCATAAAAAAATGAAATGCAACGTCAAATTTTAGAGATGATTAAACAGGGCATAAAAAGGGAATCAACAAGCGCCTGGGCCGCACCTGCTTTTCTTGTTCCAAAGAAACAACCCAACGAATTTCGCTTCGTGACAGATTTCCGAAAGCTCAACCAAGTCACAAAAACGATCAGATATCCACTACCTGTCATGTCGCATATTTGGCATGACCTATCGTCAACTAAATCGATGTCAACCTTGCATTTGGCGAGTGGGTATTGGCAGGTTGCGGTACATCCAGACTCCGTAGATAAAACAGATTTTGTGACTCCTTTTGGGGCTTATAAATACTTGCGTATGCCCTTTGGACTAGCCTCTGCACCTGCTACTTTCCAAAAGCTTATGGATACGGTTCTCAGACCTGTTCTAGGTGTCCATGTGCATGTATATTTGGAGGACATTATTATTACATCCGAGACTTTTGACGAGCACCTTTCTCTGTTCAAACAGGTGTTCCAACTCATATACAATGCTGGTTTGACGTTAAAACCTAGTAAATGCCAGATAGCGAGGGACGAGATTGTATATCTGGGGTTGAAAATATCTCCCCACGGCTTATTTACGGATAATGAAAAAATCAGGCCTATAGTTGACTTTCCACGGCCAAAAACAGCCAAAGAACTATCACGCTTTCTGGGAATGACCGGATGGTATCAGCAGTTCGTCTCCGCTTATGCTACAATCTGTGAGCCATTGTATGCTTTGAAACGTAAATACAAGAAGTTTGTTTGGACACCTGAGGCTAACGATGCATTTGAAGCACTAAAATCTGCGTTGACTCAGCCTCCTGTTTTAGCTTTCCCAGATCATACTAAGGAATTTGATATTTACACTGAAGCATCTGGAGTTGGTCTTGGTTGCGTTTTGTCACAAGCTGAGCATCCAATAGCTTTTGCGTCCCGTACTTTAGCCAAAGCTGAACGCAATTATTCAGCTACGGAACGCGAATGTCTTGCTGTAGTGTATGCTCTTGAAGAATTTCAATGTTATCTCAACGAATTGACAGTTAATATAATTACCGATCATTCTGCCCTTCAGTATTTGAATTCTGCTAAGCACCTCTCTAACAGACTTATGAAGTGGGCTCTTAAGTTACAAGAGAGCAATATCAAAATTTCGTACCAGCCAGGTCATAAGAATCAATTACCGGACGCATTGTTTCGCGTCCCGATTAGTGGGGTTCCCACAGAAACTACTCCTGGATGTCAGCCTTTACTTCTAATAGCTGATATAACATCCAGAGAGCAGATAATGGCAGAATTAGTAAATAATCCAGATTTTGGGGAAACCTATAATTTTTTGCTTGCGGGTTCACCACAACAAAGTGATCCTTCTCTGGCTGGGAGGTCACAGCATTTTGAAGTCATAGAGTGTCTTCTTTACTATACGAAATCCAGGACTACTAGGGCAGAGTTCCGCCCATGTATTCCGCGAACCCTTAGAATGGACCTTTTAAACGAATTTCATGACAAACCTATTGCAGGCCATTTAGGTATTCGCAAGACCCGTTGTAAATTGCGGAATGTTGCCTATTGGCCTGGCATGCACCAAAGTGTGCTCGCATACGTTCAATCATGTCACTTGTGTCAGATTAATAATTACCGTAATGTAAGACCGGCCGGTCACTTGAAATCTAGTTCAAGTTCTCATGTTTTTGACATTATTTCAATAGATTTATTGGGAACTTATCCTTTATCTGTTAAAAACAAAGCTCGTTACGTTTTAGTATTAACCGATAATTTCTCTAAATGGGTCGAGGTCTTTCCCATTAAAGCCGCTACGGCGGAAGTTATTTGTAATGTATTAATCAATGAAGTATTCTCTAGATATGGTTTACCTAATCAAGTAGTTTCGGATAATGGTCCCCAATTTATTTCTGACATTTTTGAAAGAATGTGTGCGATACTACACATAAAGCATAAATTCATTTCCCCATATCATCCCCAGAGTAATCCCGCGTAACGAGTAAACCGCATTCTAGTTAAAATGATCGCTACATTTGTCATGGATCATCACGAGTGCTGGGACGAACATCATGAGCTTTTTTCGTTCGCCCTCAGCTCGTCTGTTCACGAATCTACTAAGTTTACTCCCGCATAACTTTTTTTGGGTCGCAAAATTAAGACCCCTTTTGAAAATTTAACGGCCGCCCCGGTGGTGCAGTGGTCTAAGGCGTTGGCCTCTGATCATTCGTCCGAAAGGGGTCCGGGTTCGAATCCCGGTGAGGCATGGATGTTGTGTTTGTCTTACTGCACTGGCTCTCTCCCTTCCCTGGAACCAGTGACCCTAAATTAGGGACGGGCGACTGCTTATAGCCCATTAAGTTGCTCACGGTGGTCGTTAAACCTCAAAAAAAATTTAACGGGGATTATTGACGAAATAAACCAGCAACCAACTCCGCAATCAGTACGAATCATGGCAGACAAAGCTCGTGTTGCAATGATAGGAGCACAAGCGGCTCAAGCAAGATACTGTAATACTAGGCGTAGGGAACCAGATCTTGTCGTTGGAGATCTAACTCTCTTGGAGACACACTTCCAGTCTTCTGTTTCTCATACTTTAGTAAAGAAATTTGCACCCAGCTACGAAGGTCCATATCGGGTGGCAAATGTGAATGAAAATAACATTATTCTTGAAAAACCTGACAATCAATTTCAATACGTACACGTTGCTCAGTGTCGCAAGTATCATGGACGAAATATAGATTTTATAATCAATCCTACTCAACCTTCTGTTCCACAGACTCAAGAGTCTATATCACACGATCAACCTCCAGAAATTTTGGACGAACCGACAAACCTTTTTGAAGAATCTCCAGTGATTTTTTCTTCACCCTCCCCTCCACAAGACTGGCTTCCAAGAACGCAACCTGATTCTCCCATAAAACGAAGGCTCGAATCAAGTTCTTCAAATTCTAGTATCATTCCCTTCCCTCCAACCATTGCCGAGACTATTGCTGCACCATTCCCTAATAACTCTGCACTAACACAAGCTCCTACTTCCTTGAATACCTCGTCAGCGAGTATTCCAATAGGCAGAAATAAACATCGCCCCGCACGACCACTAACTTAAAGCAGCGACTCAGAGTCATCACATATTTCTGATTTACCAGATATAGACAATAGTTTGACGATTCCTAAACGTCAGACACATATTACAAACCGTCCAGCAACACCAAAAGCTGGTCGAAAACGTAACTTGTCTCCCCAATCTGCCTCGCCGCAACAACGACGAAGGCAGAGATCCTTGCTTCCGCCCGGGTTTCGCCCCTGGAACTTACGCTCAGGGCAAACAGGGCCGATGCCTGCTTCTACTGTCATGCCAAAAAGTAGAAAGAGAAAACAACCGATGTGGCCGGAGCCACGTCCCTTCAAAAGAATGCTGGAAGGACAACACGGGCCCCAGCACAAAGGGACAACATATCGAAAGCCTGGGGGAGCCCTCTCCTGTCAGACGCAGGGAATTCCTGACCGACAGACTTCAGCCGTTCCTGTCAGACGCAGGGAATTCCTGACCGACAGACTTCAGCCGTTCCTGACCGTTCCCGTCAGACGCAGGGAATTCCTAACCGTTCCCGTCAGACGCAGGGAATTCCTGACCAACAGACTTCAGAATTTCTTGACCGACAGACTGCAGATGTTCCAGATCCATTCAAGTCGCAGAAAAGATCGGCGCCACCACAATTTACCAGTCCGATTAGGCCTGGAAAAAGATATCGTACTAGGGTTTTTTATGCGTCCTCGAGATAACTAAGTTCTCGTGGACAGGTTATTTTCTCATTATGTTGTTTTTCCTGCATGACCAGTTGGCGTGACAGAATTTTTTTTTCCGTGTGGGCCTACGCATTCCTTTTGTGATATATGTAGTTTTTTTTATATATATATATTCTATGTCCGTCTACTAATCCGATTTTTTATATATATATATGTGTGTTAGGGGTAAAATAGTGAAAATTGTTACTGTTAGGCAGCTACAGGCAATCTTCGCTGCTGATACAGTTTGTTTGTAATCAACGATAAATATATATAGAGTTGAAAATATGAGGAAGTAAAATGAAATCAAAAAAGTGATTCCTGCTGGGCAGAATAAAAATAAGGTATGCCGATGCAGGTTTGTTCTGTACACGTATAAAAAGTGTTTCCTACTTCACAGACGACAATAACTGCGGACACAGGTTTACTGAATTTGTTATGCCAAGCTTGAAGTTGTAAATACTACTGCCACAAAAAAAAAGTAGGACAATAAACGTCAGTCAGCGAAATGTAAGACTACACTCAAAATTTGATAGGTTTTTCAAATAAAAAAATAAATACATATATATATATATAAGGGGGAGATGATGTAACGTATACTCTAGATTCAGTTTCTTTTTGATTTTACTATCTCTTGTTATTTTATTTTCCTATGCAAATTATCTTCTCACTTAACGAGACGTTGTTTCTCCCGCTGAATTATATGTGACAACGAGTGTAAATCATGACGTGGTGGTATGCAGTATATATAGGCGCGCTCAAGTATACCAGAGAGCTTCGTTTTATATGTGATAGGTTCTTCCTGATTATTGATATGAGATTCACCTACTTTTCTACGATATTACGATAGTACGAAGGTTCGGGCTATCAGTAGTGGTGTTATTTTGGAGTGTGTATTTGAGTAATACCAGGAGCTCCCCAATAAAAGGTTAAAAGTGAGTACGTTTTCTTAGTTCATTTTATTGTCAGACCTCTGTCTGGCCGTTAAGTCTATTTCATTGAGTGTTTACGTTAAGTTCAGGGTATATTGTGTTTACCGCTCTAATAAGGAGCCTTCAAGGTACTAATGTACTAAAACCGAAGTTATATTACTGATATTCAAGATAATGAGGAACGCTGAGTAAAAATAAATTCCATATTCTTGGAATTTATTGCACGTACGTGTCTTACCTAAACAAACTCTAGCACTTTGAAGATTAAGCACACTTTAGCTACGTCAAGTAACCTTTCAATAACCCTAACGTGACTTAACGTAAGCTTTCCTGCACTACACGTCCAGCTGGAGAAGTTTATTCATTATAACTGGTAATTACAAAGGACAACTTAGGAGCTCCACTTAAGACATCAACATATCTGCAGATGAATAATGCAACCAATGCGAGCTTTGACTTTTGTATGAAACGGCCACATAATAGAAATTTGTTGATCCTTTGTGCAGAACTTCAGCGCAATAACAGTCTATGCACAACTGAAAAGATTTATATATGCATCAGTGAAAAATTTGAAGACTTTTCCAGAACAGCGCAATTCAAAACAATGCCTTTCTGCATAGTAAAAGAGCTCACCGCTAGAAATGAGTTGCTTGTGATGAGTGAAAAATCCGTGTTTGAAGCCGTAATCGGGTGGGTGAAAGCATCAGCATTAAACCGACAGTTTTTTTGCCAGAACTGTTCCAAAAGTAAAACTACACTGGCTAACTCCTAGATATTTAAAAGAGCGAGATTCGACAGAAGACGTTATACAAAAATTTTCATCTTGCATGAAAATAATAAATGAAGTTCGAATACATCACTCCACCCAAGTTAAGATACCAATCCTGAAAAACAGATTTGCGATAGTTGAACGTTACTCAGAGAGAAAACATCATTTGAAGTGTCAAAAGCTGAAGGGAAGCACTCTATACTGCATTCTTAATGATCGGTTAACTGATCGTTTAATATTTGTTATTATGATTATTTCTACAATAGGAAACTAGTGCCTCTTTAAAAATGTCCGGAGTACCATATGTTGAGACGTGTCATGCATTTCGCCTGTACAGAAAAAAAAATCTAGTTTATCGGAAAGCGACACTTTTGCACTTTTGAGTTAGAAACTCTTGTGTGGAAAAGCTCAAAATGTGAATGCGATACGTTATTTGGCGCAGGAATCGTCTTGCATAAAAACAAAGTCTATCTTTTCGGTAGCAGAGGTCGGGACAGTCCACCAGATCTTGTGAAATGTTGGTCACCTGTAGAAGGTACGTACGAAACGGTCGGCAACGTGATTGTCAAACGTTTATATTGTATGTGTGTGTCTTTTTGCGGAAACATTTTTAACATAGGTGGTCATCAAAATTCTCCGCAAAATGACGATTTCGATATGTCAGCTGAGCTTTACAATCCTGTCAATAGTGGTCATACTGAAGTTCCTCCCGCACTTAAACTCAGAGGAGTCTACAGCTGCACTGCCTTTTGCGGCCAAATTTATGTTATGGTACAAAGGATCGAATTTGTGGTGAGCCAGAAGGTTTGGAAGTGTATGATCCGACAATAAATATGTGTAATACGGTACTCAACTTGGTCAGCAGAAGCGTGGAGATAGTTTCAATGGAAGCAAAGCTTGTCGCTGTTTATCAAGACAAAAGAAATAATGAATTCTGTATTGAAACTTTTAATCCCACAAGTAACAGCTGGGAGTTTACAGAGACTGTAACTTTTTCCTTCACACCTGAAAAAGTATTATTATGGATAATAGTGACAACGAATTCAGCATCAGAGTTATAAATACTTGAAAAAACTGACAACATGTAATGAAATAAATACGTTTCAATTGGTTTATAATCTCAAAGTATCAAAACACACCCATATACCGAAATCGCAGTGTGATTTTGAACAGTAAGTGATTTATGAATTCAACGAAATATGAAATAATTTGCTTGTATGTCTGTTTGTATCATATTTTCTAACATTTCTTTTAGAGTGTAGGTTAAAACATTTTGAAACAAGGTATGAGTCGTGATATTCAAAGCTCTACATTCCCCCGTATCTTAGCGCCCAGTTAAAAAGGAAATTATTGCTGCCCGTTTCTTCCAAAGAAAATTTGTATTCGGAAAAAGCCTAAGCTATTATTGTAAGATGCTAAGTGTCAAAAAAATCGTTTTACCTCAATATTCAAAATTTTCATCCCATTACAGTTTTTTTCTGAACACGCTAGGAACGTTATGTCAATAATAATAAGTAATTCTTGACTGTTAAGTAATGAAGTGAGCTTTTTGTCATTTATGGTATGAATTTGTTCATGGTTACAAGTTACGACTATCTATACAGTTCGCAGATGTACTTTCAAAATGCGTTTATTTGGAAAACTTATTCCATTGGAAACTTTGAAACTACGCCTTGGAAAAAGCCATTAGGATTTTTATCTAAAGAATTTGCTTAGCCATTGCACCAAACTCTATTTTCAGAGTTTTTTTGCAGTGGGTTATGTAAAGTACCATTTCTTATTTTGAGTTAAGACCTTTATGACGATAGCTTGTTAAATTACTTAGACAGGGTACAACGAAGTAAATTTCTCCGTAATTTTTGGTGCCGGGAATCGAACCCGAGTCCACTTATTCCGGAACAAGTGGACTCGGGTTCGATTCCCGGCGTGGACCAAAATGACGGAGAAATTTACTTCCTTATAATGGCGCCCGAACTTCCCGGATGACCCGGCCGTTCAAGATCTCGCAATGGTGTAATGGTCTTTCCGCACCGCGAGACAAGAAAAATAAGAGAACCCCTTCTTCAGCGCTTCGAAAAATAAATGTGTGTGACGTTGCATTCCACACACCAGATTGACTGGGAGTTCTCAAGTGCACGATCTACAGCGGATGGCTGCCTGCAACAATTCATGGTCACGGATGACCTGTGGACCATGCCCCCGGCCCTTTTTCGGGGGGGAGATGTGACGTGCCTGACCCGCAGGACGCACATGACATAAAGGCAGATAGCAGCAAGAACGAACGTCTGGTTAGCTCAGTTGGTAGAGCGACTTGTTCCGGAATAAGTGGACTCGGGTTCGATTCCCGGCGTGGACCAAAATGACGGAGAAATATACTTCCTTATACGGGACTGTTTCTTCCTATGTCAACTGCGGAGATGACCGGACAGCGACTGTTCCGGAGTTGCACGAGAGCGCTAATTTCTTGTGTCTTTTGATTGAGCTTTGACGAACATTTAGTATTTGAGAAGATGACATATTCGTTAGCAATCGACGTGATTTGGGCCTAGCTCACTTGTGAGCAATGATTGATTTTTCAATAAGGGCAACGACACTTGAGAGAGAAACTTGAATAGAAATTTCGAAATATAAATTGTGGTCCAAATCTCTCTTCTGTATCACAGTAAAATCATTCTTTGAAACATCATTACCATTGTTACTATGAGGGCTGCAATATTTCTAAAAATTGACGTTACGATTTTTATTTTGTTGTTGGAAGAATGATTTTTTTGCAGACGTCAGGGTTGCTTAGATCTGAAATTTCTTGATGTAAACCCCGCGTTACGATGTCAAGTTGAGCTGAGAGCCTCCCCGACATACAGCAATGAGTCATTCCATTACGACCACCCCCAGCCTAGGAAAATGAGCGCGCCTGGAGACCGAACAGTGGAGCAGGTGAAGTTCACAGAGCGGTATCTATACAACCCGAGGACCGGCTATCGGTTAGTAGAGTGTTTGGAGTCAGAATGGGAAAAGCTGCCGATTTATCGGAGTTTGATAAAGGACAAATTATGACGGCCCGGCGCATCGCAACTACAATTTCAGAAACGGCGCGGCTTGTGGGTTTTTCACGTGCGGCTTTAGTAAGTACGTATCAAAAGTGGTGCACAGATTGCCAAACGATGAACCGTCGTCTAGCCGCCTTCCACAGCTCACTGGCGCCAGAGGGGAGCGGAGAATGTCGCGCATTGTTCACAGCGACCGCAGAACCACAGTGCGGCAAATAACCAGCAGCTAGAACAGTGGTGATGAGAGTAATGTGTCACAGCACACAATTTATCACAGCCTTCTGCGCATGGGCCTGCGTAGCCTAAGACCGAGCCGGGTCCCCACGCTTACTGCACGCCATCGCCAATAACGCACGAAATGGGCCCATGATAATCGAGGTTGGACAGTGGATGCTTGAAACAAAGTGGCGTAGTCTGACGAATCAAGATTCTTGGTGCATCACGTAGACGGAAGAACGCGAGTACCCCGATTACCAACAGAAGCTATGGCACCTAAATTAGCTGTTGTGTTGAAACAGACCGGCGGCGGCGGTGTTATGCTGTGGACGATGTTTTTCTTGGGACACTTTAGACCCCATTATCCCAAAACCACAATCCCTGAGAGTTGCCAGGTGTCTGAACATCGTTGCGGACCAAGTTCCCCCATTCATGACAACTGTGTTACCTGCTGGTGATGGCCATTACCAACAGGATAATGCGCCATGCCACACTACCAGAATCGTCAATGAGTGGTTCGAGGAACATGCTGGTGACTTTCTGTTAATGCCCTGGCCTACAAATTCACCTGACATGAGCCCAATCGTATATTTGTGGTTCTACTTGGAAAAGCTGATTCGCGCTAAATCACCACCACCTTGAAATGTACCGTAACTAGAGGTCCTGCTGTTGACATAATGGTACCATATACCCCAGGATACCTATCTCCACCTCATCGAGCCGATGCCTTTCTGGATGGCCGCTGTTTTGCTGACTAAAGCCTATCCCACAGCTTAGTAGGTAGGTGGTCATAATGTAATGGCTCATCGGCGTAAGGCAAATGGTAAAAGAACATAAAAAAAAATGTCTGTTGACATCAAGGCGACGGGAAGCGACGACCAATCTAGAACACTTTGCATTTATGACTGTCTGGAGTTTGAGCCATTCGGAAGCAAACCCTCAAAAGGACCAGTGGTTTAGAGGTTCACATGAAAGAGAGGATTGTCGGAAGAAAAAGCAGCAGTTTCCTTTACGGCTAGTGTGAGGAAAGGGAGCGGTCCTGCTGTGAATTGGGGGCTATGAGAGTTGTGAGAATAGTCCCTGTGATTTCTTTCTACCTGCCGTGTCTTGTTTCTTGAGGCCCTATAATTACACAACAGAAGAGTAGCCTTCAACTGAAAGCCTGGTAACTGGAGGAGTTCGGGAACCGATCGCTAACCTTATCGAAAATGGACAAAATAGGGTCAAAGGCCAGAACATAGGAGCGGGATCCATTCCATCGCCCTTATGCGTCATAACTTACGTAAAAATGCTTCTATTGAGACAGAACGTTAGTATGTTGTTCCAGAGGTATACTGAACCAATTCTGTTTAATATAATAGAAATGGGGTCAAAGGTCAGATCACAGGAGCGAGATTTATTCCACATCCATTATCCTCATAACTTGAGTAATTGCTTGAGTAATAATTTCTGGTATGTTGGAAAGCGTATCATAATCAATGCATTGCATTATTTTACTAACTTGTTTTTTAATGCATTTTTATTCGTTGCACTGTACGCGGAGCACATCCAACAAAACTTGAGCCTTTAATTAATAGCAAGCACTCGTTGCTTGTAATAACAAAACGCATCCAAGAGTGAAGAATCCTGCGTTAACAGAGTTCGCAGCTAGTCCAAATTTTAAAAGCATACTGAGCTTCACTCAGTATGCTTTTAAAATTTTGTTCAAAAAGTTAATTATTTTTCTCTGTTTCTCATGGTAAAAATGCATATCTATAAAAATAAACATATAAATAAAGAAGTGCGGCTACTGAGCCTTTAAAGTTATGCAGTTTGTATATAACCTGTTCTTCACTTCCTCGGGTGTCCAATTTATAACCTGTTCTTCACTTCCTCGGGTGTCCAATTCAGTGAGTGGCATGGAGTACGAAGATATTTGGGACTTCTCTGACAGTGACTTGTCTTCAACGATCTTCCCCGCTCTTGAGGAAATGAATCTAGAGAACAATTTTAGGAAGTCACAATCATTAATGGAAGACAGTCTGTCTCAGCCCATCGAGAGATCTCGGCCGCCGGAATACCTTATTTCATAGCCATGTTTAACAGACGTTTTCCTGAAAGAACCCAGAGCGAAATAACTATGCTTGATGTTGATCCAACTGAATTGCAAGATTTGATTAATTTTGTGTACAGCAGAAAATTGATGATCACAAAAGTCAATGTGGAAATGTTACTCAAAACGGCAACATATCTGCAGCTGGACAATGCAATCAATGCATGCTTTGAGTTTTGTATAAAACGGCCACATGCTAAACATTTGTTGATTCTTTGCTCACATATTCAAAGTGAAAACATTCTTCGATGCGTTAGCGAAAATTTTGAAGACTTCTCCAGATAAAAGGAATTCAAAATATTGCCTTTCTCAATAGCAAGCAAATTGACTTGCTCGTGATGAGTGAAGAAGCCGTGTTTGAAGCCGTAACTGGGTGGGTAAAAGCATCACCATCAGACCGACATGTTTTTCTACCAGAACTTTTACAGAAAATTAAACTACATTGCCTAACTCCTAGGTATTTAAACGAGCGTGTTTCTACTGATGAACTTATACAGACATTTCCCTCTTGCATGCAAGTAATAAATGAATTTCACATGTATTACTCCGCCGAGGTTCAGGTGCCTATTTTGGTCGCAGATGAACGATGCTGTGAAAAAAACATCATTTGAAATGCCAGAAACTCAAAGGTATTGCCTTATACTGCATTCTAACTGACAGATTTACTGAATCGTTTTCAATTTGTCACTACGATTCTGTCTACCGGGAGAAAGTGGTCCGTTTACAACAGCTTTTGGAGTGTCATGAGGTTACACGCTTTAGTCATGTCGCTTGCGCAGAGGACAAAATTTACTTTATAGATAACCCGGTATTTGGTACATTTGACTTTGTAACTCTTGAGCAGAATTTCTCAGAATTCGAATGTGATATGCTTGGTTCCGGCATTGTTTTGCAAACGGAGCAAGATCTACCTTTCCGTTATTGGGGGCCAGAACGATTCGTTTGATCATATATATTATTGGTCACCCGAGAATGGTACTTATCAAAAGGTCGGCAGTATAACTGTGAAACGCATGTGTTATCATGTTGTGTCCTCAGGCGAACAAATTTTTAACATAGGTGTGCTTTGGAATTTCCTTGGGGACGATGACACCGAGTTGTGTGTTGAGTTTACAGCTGTGCATGTGTTTGTGGTCTTTTTTTTTTTTTTTGGTTGGAGGTTTAACGACCACCGTGAGCTTCAACAATTTTTATTTGGAGCAAACATGGACAGGAAGATACAGATGGCCTGTGCTTAACAGGTACCAAAAGATAAACAAGTAAATGACCTATTTACAATGACAATGAGATATTTACATTATGTGGATGCACTATATACAATGTAAGCAAATTCATAACACTGACAATACTGGACTGAAGGGTTGACTTACTCTATGTACATCATATGTTCTCAATGAGCAACTCAATGGGCTATAAGCAGTCGCCCGTCCCTAATTTAGGGTCACTGGTTCAGGGAAGGGAGAGAGCCAGTGCCGTAAGACAAACACAACATCCATGCCTGACCGGGATTCGAACCCGGACCCCTTACGGACGAATGATCAGAGGCCAGCGCCTTAGACCACTGCGCTACCGGGGCGGCGTTTGTGGTCTGATCTATCTTTATGGTAGCGCAGACCTCTTGAGTGGAATTTCTCAGAATTCGCCGACCCAGATGACAGTTTGGAAGTCTACAATCCGATGACAAATATGTGGAATGCGGTTTCCAACGTATTTAGCAAAATCAAAAGCTACTTCAAAATAGTATCTTTCGAAGGAAAGCTTGTCGCTGTTCAATCAAAAAGAAAAAAGAAATGAAATTTATATGGAAATTTACCACCCCACTGATGATCGCTGGAAGTTTACAAGATTTCAGGCGTGAAGGAAAAGGCTACACTGAAGATCGTAACCTTTTCCTTCACGCCTGAAATTCGTTCCTCAAAGGTACTAGTGACAACGAAGTCGACATCACAGCTCTTAATTGTTCGGTAACCCAAGGTGAGCTCTATATCACAGGAAAATGATATACGTTTTGAATTAAAAATTAAATAAATACCTTACCTTTCCTTAAATCCATATGATAAAAAGCCGTTACCTAATTTTGTGATAAATCAAAAATAATATTTGATAATAATTCGAAATCTTAATGTACATTTGAACGGTCCTTTGTTTCATGTATAAAATATTACAAAAATATTCTCATAGTTTCACTGTGTGAATCTCAAATTTGTTTTTCTGAAATATATGTAAAAACAGTACATATTCATTAGCGGGGCGCCAGTACAAATGTCGGCAGATGGCAGCACATGAGTAGAGAAAAAACTAAAATAGTGCTCTAAATAACGATCAAACACAATAATAAGAATAATATATTTATTATAATATTAATAATAATAACAAATATTTCTTTATAAAAATAATAATGTAAAGCAAAAGGTTTAATAAATACTGACTGAATGTATATTGTCTTTCTAACGATGCAGAAATCTACACATTAATGTTTGGTGGCCAATAAGCTTTAATAGAATTTAAAATGGATTCAAATGGGTCTGAGATCAATGAATGATGTCCCCACATAAACTCAGCTAAATAGGAATCGATATGCTGTTTAGCTGTTCCGCGATGACACTTGTTTCTCCATTTAGCTGAGCCCCACAATCTTTCTATCGTTTGAGTGTGGGCTCCACTGTCTGGGTCAATAAACTGTTACCTTGATTTACCTTAAAATGGTGAAATCCTGCCTCTTCTAGCTTCTTAGTCTTATATGATTTCCATGAATCAGAATATATTGTAGAATGTTCTGCATAATGATTATTGATTTCTTTCATTAGGGTTTTTGCACTTCTGTCTGGCACTTTCGCTAAACAACAATCATTAGTAGAACGACAAATTCCTCCGAATATCAATGAATTCCTCAAAAATATTCCTCCGAATATCCACTGTTTCGGTAAAACACGACCTGTATCAGACTTTCTCTTCGAAAATAAGGTTTCGTCCACTTCCACTAATAGTCCTGGGCCGCCAATTTTTTTGTTCGACTGATCTTCCAGAACAGCTACACAAATTTCTCGCAAACAGTTATTGCAGTCAACAACTGTGTGACTTATCATATTCAACTGGCGTTGACACCATTTAAGAGAACTCAATTCCTCACTGCATCTATAAATAAACGAACAGCAGTTCAAAAGGAATCCGACTATTTCTAAACCAATTTCCTTCGTGTATGCCAACTTTACATCTGCACGTTCTAATGTTGCTCCGCCACTGAATTCTTTCTCCTTCAAAGTATAGCTTTATATTATGTCCCGATTTACATATCCTTTCCATCGGAAGAATTCCTTTATCTTGAAGAAATGAAACAGCACTTCTTTCATTTGAAGGTAGTTCCCAAATTTTCATATTGTTCAACAGCACAGAAACAGATAACCGATTGAAAGCAGTATAATGATGACATTAATGATAGCAACGTGACATTACGAGACATTATCTTCTCTACTCATGTGCTGGCATCTATTTTTTATTATTATTGTGATAAAGAAATAATTGTTATTAGCCAGTGTTTGATCGTCATTTAGAGCATTATTTTAGTTTTTCTCTACTCATGTGCTGCCATCTAGCGACAGTTGTAACATTTGTACTGGCGCCCCGCAATGCATTAAGTATCGTAAAAACCTTTGGAAAAAAAAATATATATATATGTTTCAAAATTTTGACCTGCAGGAAATTGTTGAACACTTATCTATGTAGACTGTTACAGTGCAATCTATAACGCAAAGCCGTGTTTTTTTACGCTTTTGTAACACGAAGATTGGCTTACGGCAGATTATACTGTAGAAAAGCAGTTACGTTTTCTTTTGTGTCTGGATTTAATTTAAAACAAAAAAATACGTTACAGTAAGGTGTCACTCCTAAAAATAAATTTTTCAGCAACATTTTAAGTTTCTACTTGCAATATATGTTTTTTGTGGATATTGCGGGAACGCACTGATAACGTTAATAAGTTATTCATGTCTGAAAGGAAATGACGTGCATTCTTGTTGCGAGTCTAAGAATGAATCTGTGATATAGTAATCATTATGCTTTTGTCTACTACGTGCGCATTTTTTTCAAGATGCAGTGATATGCCATTTTCAGATATTATGCAAAGTACTGAAAAATCAGCTTCTTGAAATAATTGTAGGCCGTCCCGGTGGCGCGGTGGTCTAAGCGGAGGCTTCTTATCTTTCGTCCGAAATTGATTCGGGTTGGAATCCCGGAATGGATGTTGTGTTTGTCTTACAGCGCTGGCTCGCTCCCTTCCCTGGAACCAGTGGCCCTGAATTAGGAATGGGCGACTGCTTATAGCCCACTGAGTTGCTCACGGTGGTCGTTAAGGTATTCATATACCCTGAATAATTTATTTTAAATGCTATTTATAAGAATGTTAAACACGTGTATAATATTCATATGTGTTGTTAGAAATAATTTATCAAGTGAAAAATAAAAGTCAACACATAATTAATTAATAATTCATTAATTTCATGTTAATGAATGAAGTTATTGTAAACAAGATATCTGATTTTCAAATCATCAGAAAACAAAAATGTTAATAGCAAATAAGAGCCCTATTATATCTCTAGAGATTGTACTAGAATCACGGAGTTCATATGCATAGTTGATTGTTTACAGTAAAATCAATGTGTGCGTATTGCAAAACATCATTTCCCCCTACCATTGTTAACTTTGATGAGCCCTACAATAACGTATTATCATTCAGTCTAGCAGATTTTACTTCATTCCCTTAAGACATTCCTTACCTTTCTAAATCATTTCCCTTTTTGAAATTTGGGCAATTGTAACCAAAGTTATAATGTTTACCGTCCTTTTTCATGTACATATAACAAATGAAGTGTCTGAAACACGGATGTAAAGATCGAGAAGTAAGTAAAATTAGTTTTTAGTCCGTCAGAGTCTTGGCCTGAAATAGGAACCTGCACTTTTAGAAAGCCCTAGTTACATAGATGGGGCACTTTTTATTCACATTTGCACAGTCTGTTTATTTTTTCAGCCTTCTGAGCCCCTTTTGCTTCTGTTTTACACAGCCTGTACTTTGTTGTTGAGTTGCTGTTGTACATCTCTATTCACCATCTCTTTCATCATATATTTCCCTCGATTTAGTCCCAATCTTTTAATAATTTCTAATTCTACTTTCGCCCCAGCATTGAAGTGGAATACAGCATCATAAACAAAGAGTTTAAAAGCGTCCATTCCCACAAACGCCTCCTTCGGACAACGTCTCCAAGTTAGGGAATGGAAACTCTCATTGCTGTTCTGAGTTTTACCATGGAAACAACACTTGATGAGCAGTCCCTTGGTGGTTAGTCTTTCATATATAAGTTTGACTAAGTGCAGGATGTACCAAAGTACCAAGCGATACACGTGAAATAGCAATCAAATAGATTTAAATCCATTTCCTCCGTACATAAGGGTTCATAAAAATGAATATAACTTGAAACTATTTCCGAATATGTGGAAAACAATTACAGATCCTGAAAGTAGAAAAAACGGAAAATAAAATAAGTTCATACATTTTTTTCCGTACTTTTGACCATTTTAGTGTATATGAATATCTTAAATCCCCAATAAAAAAAAAATAGTGATTGTGGAATCTGACTAGTTAAATAACACAATGACCTGATGTCATATTTGATACAGCCCTAAAGCTACAATTTCTTTATATTTAGAAGATAATGAGGACCTAATAAGTATCTGCATGCTGGTTGCTAGAGCATTCGCATCATTTTCTGCATACCCTAATAAGCATTTCATATAACCACTTGATTAGGTGTTGTATCTGCTTCATGAATCATTTTCCTTTAAATTCAATTCTTCATTTTACAAGAATCTTATCAATTAACAAGTTAAAAAATTTTTCTCCATCAGACAACTTACTGCTATTTTCCTTGACATAATATAAGTTATTTTGACTCAAAGTTGACTGGCCCATTTTCAGTTGAGAAGATATTTTTTTCAGATTCTCAACTGATGGAATATACATACATTGCATAGATATGATACAAAGAAGAGTAACATGCAGCAAATTGTATAATGTATATAAATACAACGAATAGGGCAGTTATTAAATCTGTACTATACCTCTTAGCCATTTTTTGCTTGTTGAACAACATCATTTTTTTTTAGAATGAAATTCTTATTGCTATAGTTCCCTAACTTTTCACTATAGTCACTCTCACTCATAAAGGACTTCCAATATTTGATTGCGTCGTCTAAATATAATTGAGTTTGAATTCCTTCTTCGTTACTGCATTTTTCATATTCACTCTACAGTGTTAACACAGGGAAATTGTTCAAAATGTCTTTAGATATTGAAGCATCAATTACTTTGTCACCAGTAAACACCGAGATGTTAAAGTGCAAGTCTATAGTTAAACTTCTTTCCACTTTGGGTTTTGCATTGTGAGCAGAACAAAATAAATATTTTTTCATCTGCATCATGAATCAATAACTTTGTCACCTGTTTAGTTCACATGGCTTTATTCCAAACGAATCTTTGCAGGAATGAAAACATTCAGTGTCGTCATCTTTCATGAATGAATCAAAGGCATCTGCATGAAATTGTTGGACCTTCTCAGTGTAACTGGGGCTTTTGTTAAAGGACAACCAGAGAAAATACTAGGATATACCATAAACAGACTCATCGCTCTTTCCACGTTTATAAGTGAGTCACGGAAAAATTCTCATTGGCCGCCACAGGAAATCGAACCCAGGATCTTCCAGTTACGCGCCGGATATGCTTCCACTGCACCACTGTTCGGAGCTCCAAGAAGCAACCTACCAAATTGGCTTGGCAGTTAGTGTGTGAGTCTGGAGGAACTCGAGGCCGCTGTGGTGCAGTGGAAGCATATCCGGCGCGTAACTGGAAGACCCTGGGTTTGATTCCCGGTGGCGGCCAATGAGAATTTTCCCGTGACTCACTTATAAACGTGAAAAGAGCGATGATTTCTGTTTGATGTTCCTGGTCCACGTCAAATGTCTGTGTTAACTAGGATATACACCAACTCTCAGCTTTGGTATTTTACGCGGAAGGGATAATATATTCCCATTTTTCCTGGGGATCTACCGCTGCCATAACTTGCGTTGTTTAGGACATTTAAGAACTTGAAAACACTGATATATTAATTGGTGCCTTTACTAGTTTCAAAGGCAAGATGGAACACAACAATGATCAGACAATACCAGGAGCAACCAACCTTAAAAACGTGCGTGGTCGTTTTAAACGTAATTAAGTTTGTACGATCATAAAAATGAAGGAAACAAACGGAAAACCGAAGATATCGATAAAAGTTCCAGGAACTGCAATGCCCACGATTGTACATGATTAAAACATAGCTCAAACAACAAGTCCTCAACAAGCTACACACAACCTCTTAATAGCAACCAACACGACTAAATCACACAAATAAGCAGCTCACAGTCACGTGAATTGCTTATTTTGCTCGCCCAGTTGTCTAGAATGCTATGCTCCAGAAAAGGCGTGCAGAAAGTACACGGACATGACATTAGAGTGATGTCTCTTTTAGTTACGCCACTCGAAAATAAAGGATTCCGATTAGTTTTTAACACTGTCGTGTATGACGTTAAAGACGACATCGATGTATCAGGCCATGTAAGCTGATAGTGACGTCACAAAAGGAAGGAACTCATTTCTCTAATGTAATGGCTTTACAGTTTCTAGGAGGCCTTGGCTCCAGCAAGGATCAGATTTTGTCCACCTTAGATAACGTCAGAAGCCGCATAAATGCGCAACTGACAATCCGCACTGAAATTTCATTGGATAGATGCCAAGCGGACTAGGTTCTACCTATTGCCTCAGAAATGCTTAATGAAGTCACAAACACATTAGGATACAAAGAATCATCTCGACTATGAATCTTCTCTCGCCCATGAAAGAAGCAACTGGCACAGAGCAAAAAGCATGGGGTATATTCCATCAAACTCGAATACTCCGGCGGCTCATTTACATGGTACATCAAAATCAGTCAGAGGTCTGTTGGTGCCTAGGTGGCTGAGGATAAAAGAGGACAAAAGAAACTTAAACAATAAAGCTCTTATCTTAGCTCTTTCTAAGGAAGTTAGACTCAAAGACGCGCAATAGCTCTGTGGGCAAGACTTAACTCTATACGCCGAAAAATTAAGACGTCCATCATAGAAACTGGAAATTCTTACAAGGCAGAGTGTATGCAATGATTCTGTTTCTAAGGAGCTACATTGCTTCAGAACAAATATCTTTGAATCTTGCTTTTCTATCTTTTTCCTTGCTTTTCGCCCTCAACTTTAAACTTTCACGAATATATCAAAGTTAACTCCAGTATTTTATTTTAAAATTTCTAATGCAACGCTTCTCATATGATATTTACTATTCCATAGGTTTTGCCGTATTAAGTTTGCCCTGAGGAAGTCCCCCATATAGGTGCATGAAAGCTTAGAACACATATGCGGGTGGCATCACCAAAGCGAAGGAGCCGCCCCGGTGGCGCAGTGGTCTAAGCGATGGACTCTGATCATTCGTCCGAACGGGGTCCGGGTTCGAATCCCGGTGAGGCATAATGCTGTGTTTGTCTTACGGCACTGGCTCTCTCCCTTCCCTGGAACCAGTGACCCTAAATTAGGGACGGGCGACTGCTTATAGCCCATTGAGTTGCTCACGGTGGTCGTTAAACCTCCAATCAAAAAAAAAAAAAAAAAAGCGAAGGATAAACTGGATCACCTGCCAGGATGTACCGTTACGCGAAAACAGCGAGGACAAAAGTTAGGAATCGGGACGCAGCGCCATCTATTGACGTGTGACTCAGAAACACGCACGTTGTTTCTGTAGCATTTTTTACATCATTCGAACAGATGGATTTCATTTACATTCTGTACTCATACCTATCATTTGGACAAGGGAAAAATGTTTCCTTGCTTAATAGATCATAAAATTACTAAATAGTTTGGAACATGAAACACGCAAACGGACTACTTTTTCTAGAAAACGCATTATTATGGTCAGCAAGGCCTAACATGGCTACTGATGAAACAATACGTAATAAAATCAGTCATTCCTGACAGTATTTACATAATGAACTAATAACTCTGTATTGGGAGAACTGGAAAAACAAGGGGATAAAATTAATGGAGATTAATTAACTCACCTTCGATTTGCTGGTGATGTAATTTATTTTGCAACATCCCCCTCAGAGCTGCAGATTATGATCTAGGAATTTGCTCACAAGAGTAAAGAAATGGGATTAAAAATGAACTTTCAGAAGACAAACTGATGTGCAACGCTTTTTCAAGACATGAAGATTTTGCAATTGACGGGGAAAAGCTCGATGTAATCGATACCTACACTTAACTTTGACAACGGATATCAAACAAAAGGTTGCATTGATGAGGAAATTAATCGGCGTATAAAACTGGGATGGAGAGCTTTTGGAAGAAACAGTACAATTTTCAAGAACAATGTGCCATTTTGCCTTAAAAAATTTATTTAAAAAAATGTTTAATCAATACATTCTTCCAGTTCTTACATATGAAGCAAAGTCATGGGCCTTAACTAAAACGATATACAAAGGCTGCAGACAGCTAAAAAAACATGGAGAACTGCATGATTGGTGTAACCAGAAGAGATAAGAAGAGCAACTCGTGGATCAGGGAAATGACAAGAATGGAAGACATCGTGATCATAATAAAATCCCTGAAATGGCTGGACATATTGCCAGAAAGATGGACCACCGATAGACAACCGAAATTTTAGACTGAATTTCATGGGATAGGAAAAGAACCAGAGGAAAAAGATGGAAAACACTTAGATGTGTTCTTAGCTTTACTCCGACAAGTCTTCTAATTTCATCCTTCCATCTCCCATGTTAACTCCAGTATTTTATTTTCAAGCCATTCAAATGAGAATTATTTTATTTTCCTGCCATTCAAATGAGAATTAAGACAATCAGTTGTGGAAGAAACTTGGGGAGACTTTCACCAGCAGTGGATCGATAATGGTTGAGAATGATGATGATGATTATTATCCAAGTATGTTACACTGCTTTTCATTTTTGTACTAGAACAGTAATCTGCGGCATCATTCCTTCTTTTAAGAACACATCTGATATTTTTTATAGGGGGAGCTTTCTATATGATATGGACAACTTAGAAATATATAGATGATACAACATCTCCCTTCAATCGCTTTTACCACACGTTGGGTACGCAATTATTAGGATGTAAATGCTTAGCGCAAACAGGCCTGATCTAATGGGACTCATATGACATTTCTTCATTTTTCTTCTTTGAAGACGTGCAAAACGCAAACAGCAGTAAACCGTACTGAAAATGGATTATATTTTGTTATAAAAACAATGGATTGTTTTAAAATTGCAGTGGATTTTTTAACAAACAGAATCCAGCCATTCAAATGAGGTAGAAACCCTATTGTTTATACCTTGAGACTAACTAACGGAAGAATTTATTTTTAACGTCCACTGACCAATCACCAAAAGTCTATTGTTTTCAAAGTTAATGTTACAGCCTGTTCATCCAGTCCAGCCTTGTCAGAGCAAACCGATGGAACTTAAAAGTAAAAGGTGTTACTTGGATTTGTTTGGTAGACCGTAAAGTGCGATTTGCCGCAAGTTCCGTCAGAGAGTGAAACAGATCAGACAGCCCTTTTCTTGTAGCAAAAATGTCGGACAAATTTTCTAAGCCCTGGGAGTAAAGTTTTAGCGGAAGCTAAAGATTCTTTTTAATACAGAGATTATCGCGTAGAGCAGATGTCATCTTCACAAAAGAAAGAATGCATTTCGCGTGAGCGGTGCACTGTTGCTCGAGGTGGTGTCGTTAAACTCGAATTTTATAGAAATATCGAACTCTATCAAAATAATCAATAAAGTCATAGTCTAAAACACTGCATTATTCGCGTAAATGTGCTATAAATAATTATTTTAATAAGCAGCCGCGTTTTGTCCCATCTTTAGAACAAAGGCGTAAGTACTCACTTAACTTTCAATTTTCTTGCGTGATTATTTAAGTCAATAATTAGAAAATTTTGAAAACTTTTAGATTCTGCACCACACATCAAATATATTTAGTAATGCTGAACCGTTGGTAATTGTTTGAGAATTTTTAATTAGAACTTCATTTCATCTAAAGCCAATTGCTTAAAATCTTTAGAAACAGTACTGTAGTATAATGTACTAAATTCTAAAAAGACATATAAATAAACGACATTGCTGATTTAATACACCATGTTTTTCATTCATATGGAAGCTGTAGCTACATGGCAAAGAATTAAAAACCATAACGGTAAAATTGCCGGATTAGGACGTTTGCTCAAAATTATTTGAATTGTGATGTGAACATAAAGTTCGTAAAAAGACATTTGATGTTCAGCGGTTTTGTGGACAATGTTCATATAAAATCTTGAACAAATTTTGAATAAAGCATCAAGCAGTTCAGCGTATCACTCCGTGAGCAGGCCTTTTAAGGCCTGCTCACATCCTCATCACGATGCAGAGAAACTAGCTCCGCCGCTAAAGAAAGATAGCGCAAGCATAGAATGAAAAAGAAAGTTTTCATGAATAGAATACGGGATTGCACCATACAACACAAATTTTGAAGATGACAATATGTTTTTCGGTGTAAATGGGACAAATATAATAAGTCAGAAAACGCCCGTTCTCACTGTTCTACTGAGCAAACTTATGAACAAGAAATCCTGAAAATCTACGAGTTGGCTAATTCCTTTGGGTACTCTAATTACATTGTTACTAAACTTATTAAAAAATCCCCACCTTTTGACTCTACAACACTAACCAGAGATGTTAGAAGCATGAAATTTATGGGTTCTATCCCTTTTTTGTCACCACTTTCACATCTACTTAAAAATATCTGCAGACCTTTTGGTATTGACTTTGGTTTGTCTTCTTGTAAATTATTTTCGTTGGTTTGTAGCGATCGTGACAGACCTGATTTATTAGATAATTATGGAATTTACAGAATCCCTCTCCTGTCCTCTGACCCCGATGAAGGGAATACTTCCTACATAGGTTCCACATCTCGTAATCTAAAGGTCAGACTGCAGGAACACAAATATAGTATTAAAGTCGGTAATGGCTCTACAGCTATGTCACGTTTGCTTCTAAGCACACCTTTTGAACCAATGTGGTCTGAGGTTACTATTCTGACTATACCTAAGAATAAGAATTTATAACTATTTACAGAAGCTCTTCAGATTCTGGCTCACCGGAGTAGTTGCTGCAACGATGATATTCCTAACTGTATTCCTGATGTTTGGAAATACCTTATACAGGACTTTCGGTGATTTAAATATCGTATAACTATTACTGACTCCTGACCACCTGTTCTTTCTATGTCTCTCTGCGCCCTCGTCTGACCTGACACGTCATGTTGTACATATATTCTGACCGTTGCTACTTAGAACTGGTAGTCACACCTGAGGAAGTAACCGATGGCTGTCACGAAAGTACTAGTGTGTTTTAACGTTTTTATTTGTATGTATTTATGTCCTCCTATAGTACGAGGTTCATAATTTTTAATATTAAACGTGTTTAGACAGCATGATTTTGGTTTTTTTTTTTTTTTTTTGGATTTTACAATATGCGACTCACGAAAGCCTAAATTTCCTTTTTAGTGGTGTAAAATCAACACTCAGTGCATGCTAAGCTTGCGCACTCAGCATGCACTGAGTGTTAATTTTACACCACTAAAGGAAATTTAGCCCAGACGAGCTAGACCATTTTTTTTATTAGGGGTGTAACGACATTCGACAGCGACTCAGTGGGCTATAAACACTCCGCGTACCTGATTTAGGGACACTGGTTCCAGGAAAGGGAACTAGTGCTATAAGACAAACGCAACATCCATGCATGACTGGGATTCGAACCCGGACACTTCTCAGTCCAATGGTTATAAGCCAGCGCTTATACCACTGCGCCACTGGGGTTGACAAGGGCTGGAATATCTAAGCCTTCTTAGAATAATAGCACACAACGCTGATATACACTGGCGGAAAGTGAAAAAGAACACCAAAAGGAATTGGCGGACGATCATGAAATTTACATATGTTAATGGGATCGAGTTTATGTAGGCGTGATGTTAATTTCGGGTCCAACCGGTGAGCGTTTATGCCACAGCACGGCATAATATGCAAATTATTGTCGGATGTATTTAAGGAGAACGGCGAAGTGAATGCAATCAGTCGTCGGCGTACGGACACGTGCGAAGACCCTGAAGAAGCTGCAATGCCTGGACATGGAAGACGTGTACGATTTCAGCAGTTATGGGACTTTAAGCGAGGTCGTCTAGTCGGACACCGCGAGGCCGGGTGGTCGTATCGTCATATTGCGGAGCGAATTGGACGGGAAGTATCGGTGGTGGTACGATGGTGGCGTAGATGATTCGAGGAACATTCCCACACCAGTAGACGTGGAACCGGGAGTCACAGACGGAATGATAAGCGGACCGATCGACGCATAAGAAAAGCGGCGTTGTCAAGCAGAACAACCACTGCTACGAAAATCCGAGCAACCGTTGCACCTGAGGTGACTGTGCGAACAATCCGCAACCATCTACTGGATGCAGAACTACGTGCACGTGCGCCTCTGGCATGTGTACCTCTGACTCCAGCCCACCGTCAGGAACGGATGCTGTGGTGTCGCCAACGTCTGCACTGGAGAACGCAATGACGATCTGTCGTGTGCAGCGATGAAAGCAGATTCTGCTTCGGAGCCTCCGATGGCCGTATGCGTGTTCGCAGACGCACAGGGGAGCGTCTCCACCTTTCTTGAATCCGCCAGCGACACACAGGGCCTACACATGGTCTCCTGGTGTGGGGAGCGATCAGCTATCACTCCCGTACACAACTAGTGTTTGTACCGGGTACGTTAAACAGCACCTCCTACATCAACAACATCATTCAGCCCGTTGTTGTGCCATTTGTAAGGTCGGTCCATCGTGGTGTTTTCCAGCAAGATAACGCACGTCCACACACGGCACGTGCAACGCAACATGAACTTCAGGGTGTGAGACAACTTCCATGGCCTGCACGTTCACCGGATTTGTCCCCCATTGAGCACGTGTGGGATTTTATAGGACAACGACTTCTCCGGTCTCCACGGCCAGCCACGACCATCCTCGATTTACGCGTCCAGGTTGAGGATGCTTGGAACTCAATACCCCAAATTTACATCCAACATCTGTACGATAGACTCCATGCCAGAACTGCACAGTGTGACTCAGTGCATGGCGGTTCAACCTCGTACTAACCATGTTACATGGAAATGTTATTTTTCAGTTAACTAGCAAATACAGCTGCATTTTGCGATAATGTTTTGATCACGTTATCCTCTTTATTCCGTTATTATGCTGTATAAATTTCGTTGGTATCAGACGTCTCCTTCTTGGTGTTCTTTTTTAAGTTTCCGCTAGTGTAATTCAGAAGTTTTGATATTACTGAACAAACAGTTGTTTCGTTCACGCAGAAGCTCGTGTTTCAGTAATGCTCACGTAGTGTGAAGTCCGTGCCTTAGACATGCTTACGTAGTTTGGAGGGGCATTACCTGTTGTTTTTTGGTGTTTGTACAATGCTTTTACAAGGAATGAATTTTTAACAATTGATGGGGAAAAGTTGTAAACAACCAATTCTTACACCTTGGGCAGTAGATATCAAGCGATTGCCACGTTGATACACTGACGGAAAAAAAAATCCCAACACCACGAAAAAATAGTTGTAGAGGAATGAATGGCGGCAATACATTTGTATAGGTAACATATTTAATCGATTAAGGTTTCAAGATTACAGCTTAATGTAAGCGCGAGAAGAGCCATTTTAAATGTAAATTGCTGGTACATTAATAACCGGTGTAACCGCCAGAATGTGGAATGCAAGTACGCAAACGTTCATGCATTGTGTTGTACAGGTGCTGGATGTCAGTTTGTGGGATGGAGTTCCATGCCTGTTGCACTTGGTCGGTCAATACAGGGACGGTTAATGCTGGTTGGGGGTGACGCTGGAGTTGTCGTCCAATGATGCCCCATACGTGCTCGATTGGTGAAAGATCTGCTGATCTAGCAGGCCACGGCAACATGTCGACACTCTGTAGAGCATGTTGGGTTACAACAGCGGAATGCGGGCGAGCGTTATCCTGTTGGAAAACACCCCCTGGAATGCTGTTCATGAATGGCAGCACAACAGATTGATACACCAGACCGACGTACAACTGTGCCGTCAGGGTGCGTGGGATAACCAGGAGAGTGCTCCTGCTGTCATAGGAAATTGCTCCCCAGACCATAACTCCAGGTGTAGGTCCAGTGCGCCGCCCCAGTGGCGCAGTGGTCTAAGCGATGGCCTCTGATCATTCGTTGGAACGGGGTTCGGGTTCGAATCCCGGTGAGGCATGGATGTTGTGTTTGTCTTACGGCACTGGCTCTCTCCCTTCCCTGGAACCAGTGACCCTAAATTAGGGACGGGCGACTGCTTATAGCCCGTTGAGTTGCTCACGGTGGTCGTTAAACCTCCAATCAAAAAAAAAAAAAAAGGTCCAGTGTATCTCGGCCGCAGACAGGTTGGTTGCAGGTGCTCACCTGGCCTCCTTCTAACCAACACACGGCCATCACTGGCACCCAGGCAGAACCGGCTGTCATCACAAAACACAACAGATCTCTACTCCGTCCTCCAATGAGCTATAGCTTGACGCCACTGACGTCGCAAACGGCAGTAGTTTGGATTAAGTGGAATGCACGCTACAGGGCGTCTGGCTCGGAGCTGTCCTTCAAGTAATCGATTTGTAACAGTTCGTTGTGTCACTTAGGTGGCAACTGCAGCTCGAATTGCTGCCGCAGACGCGGTACGATGCGCCACGGCCATACGCCGTACACGGCGGTCTTCCCTCTCATTAGTGCCACGTGGTCAGCCGGAACACGGTCTTCTTGAGAGAGTACCTTCCCTTGACCACCGCTGCCAACAATCATGCACAGTGGCTACATTCCTACCAAGTCGTTCTGAAATATTACAGAACGAAAATCCACCTTCTCGTAGCCCTATTACACGACCTCGTTCAAACTCCGTGAGCTGTTGATAATGGCTTCTTCGTCTTCTTAAAGGCATTCTTGACTAACATCAACACACGACGTCGAATCCCAACGATAACTAACGCTCACGAACGTTACAGCGCGTATTTACAGCAAACCTGCTTTGAATGTTCCGAGGGGCGCTACTAGCGCCACACGTATGCGCCGAGCGCGAAATTTGCATAGACGTCATCTTACAGATGTACTCTCACCGCCTACCAACTGTCGTTTATCTAACACAACCCCTTCTTGGTGTTGGGATTTTTTTCCCGTCAGTGTATGATTAATTGGCGCATGAAACTTGCTTGAAGGGCTTTTGGAAGAAACAGTATAAATTTTAAGAGCAATATTCCATTAAGTCTTAAAACAAAAGTGTTTAATCAATGCATTCTTCAAGTGCTTACGCACGCAGCACAGACGTGGACCTTAACTAAAAGAGACAAAGACTGCAGACAACTGAAAGAAGCATGGAGAGATTCATGCTTGGTGTAACTAAGAAAAATAAAAAGAGGAGCTCGTGGATAAGGAAAATGACAAGAGTAGAAGACATGACGATCAGAGTAAAATCCCTGAGACGGCAACAGGGTGAACGTATTGCGAGGAGAACGGACCACCGATGAGCAACCGAAATTTTAGACTGGATTCCAAGGGACAGGAAAAGACCCAGAAGACGACCACGTGGGAGATTAGTGGATGGAGGAGACTGGTCCAAGACAGTTTGTTGTGGAAGAAACTTGGGGAGACCTTCATATACCAATGGATTTATAATGATTGACAATGATGATGATGATGATGATATATATTCGAGTTTATAGCTCAAAGCAGTTTGGTAATGCCCGGGTTTGGTCTGGATCAGGTCCAATTATGTGACGACCGGGTCTAAACTTTTTGACTCGTTTCCAACTCGGTTTGTTTAGGAGATTCTTTCAGGCGTCTGATTGTTCTAAGGACAAGCTTTCGTTGCACGGATGAGGGTGGGTTATGATTTTAACACGTTCACACGTAGCTGTGTCAACGTAACTTGTATAGGGAACTAGTATTTTCATCATGCTCCAAACGGGGTTGCTTCTTTTTGGGTGACTTTTCTGCAAAGAGCGGTCGTCGTCTTCTAATATTTTATATCTTTTTTATGTTCCTTGCTCCTTACAAGGCATGATTTTTTTTAAAATCACTCCCGGTAAGAATTACAGAATTAATTTATTTCCTGAAGGGGGATCTGAATGCTGCTTTTGGCACATACATCAAACCCAAAACTCAAAGACAATATCAGCCAAATATTTCAACGTAAAGCTATGGATTCGTAGCTTTTGTTTCTGCTTACTTCCTTTAATGATAAACCAGGTAGCTAAAATTATCAAATTACATATTTTAAAGAAAATAATTTTTGAAATTGATATATCTTTTATCTATTACATTTTTACAAATTTCAAAATTCTGCACAGCCATTTCTTATAAAAAAAACATACAAAATCTTTTGAGCAATAAAAAAAAGATCGTTCCATTATTCACAATTTTTTGAAGAATTAAAGAAAGATCATTCCATTATTGTTCTACATTTTCTTCGTATAGAAGAAGTTTTCAAATTAGTGTTATTTCAACTTTAAGTTATTAATACTCTAACAGATACTTCGTACGAAATGTGGCGGCGCACCTACTGTAGTTCCTTTGCCCCGTGATGACGGGTGCGCGCATCACGGGGCAAAGTAAAAATGCGCGGAACTACTTAATCCTCCTGTAATTGGAAGTGCCCACAAATGTTCTACAAAGAGCTGTCAAAAATGTTAAAATATATTTTTTTCTTTGAACTTATTGTCAGTATCATACAGAATTGTCGGAATAGCGTGAAAATGTGAAATTGGATCTCTGCCACAACAAAGGAGAATTTAAATTTGGTTAAAAGAGGGCAGTATAATTAGTGCGCAACTTATTTCGTCAAAGTTATTGCAAATGATAATTAGCCCAATTACGAAGCGCCAGGTACTGATTAATGGTAACTGCAAAGAACTTTCGGTTTTGAAATAAGTTTGCTATGTTACATTTCGAAAATTATTAGAATTTGACAAATGATCATTAATTCAGATGCTTTTAACAGATTTCACGGAGGGAAAGCTAGCTATACAGTGTTTAACATTAAACAGATACATCATAATACACAAAATACTGAATATTAAGCATCCGTATTATTGGTGTAAAAGAAAATCAAATGCTGTTTAACTTTTGCCCAACCAAATAGCCTTTTCAAGGCTGACGGAAGATTAAGAAATGTTTGTAGTCTTCCATCAGCGTAAAAAAACCATCTGGTCGATGAGGGAAAGGTTAGGCAATAAACTGGTTTTCTTTTACACCACTAAAACGGATGCCTAATATAGTTTTGTATTTTATAAACAGGAATGCATAGGAAAAAATATACATACCCATGTTTTAACTTATTAAAAATTGGGGATCAGAAGCTGAAGTGAAACAGCCCTCTTTTATGGCCAAGTGGTCTTAAAGCGCGGTGAGTCAGACCATTAGCTTGCGATGGTCCCGGTTAAGGCCGCGGCTATAGCATTTGGAACTGTGCCTGCGCTTCATGTTTCAAAAAATTATTTTATACGAACAAATCCTGCAACCATGTTAACAGTTTCTACTGTATATACAAAATAGGGAAATGCATAGAGAAACTGTATAATCGTGTTCGATAACATAGAATCTCTATTATCCACATGCTCTATAGTTTTTTACAATCTATAGTTTTCCGCTAGTGGGCGTAGCTCAACATTTTCTCTTTATAAAATATCTGAACTTTCAAATATCCTGTTTTTCCAAACAATTGGAATCAATATATCCTATTGTATAACACCCGTTGACTTTTATTGGAGTAAAACAAACTGATATTGACGAACTTTTGCTCACCAACGGGTAGAGTTTTCAAGGCATACTAAGTCTGTTTTATGCCAATAAAAGTCAATGGAAGTTATAGCATAGTTTATTAATTTGGTGTATTCGTGCTCCATGATTATTATTGACCATAATATAATCTGTTTACTCAAAATAGTATAACTATACTAATAATCCAAAATTTCTTGGCGTGGAATAGAAATAAAACTTTCCAAGCTTTCGCACATCAACCAGATGGCTTTTTCAAGGAAGGTAGATAGCTAACTGGTATTTTTTCTTGGATTTATTTTGGCTTTTTTCAAGGAAGGTAGACAGCAGTTAGCTGTCTACCTTCCTTGAAAAAGCCATCTGGTTGATGTGCGAAAGCTTGGAAAGTTTTATTTCTATTCTAAGCCAAGAAATTTCGGATCATTAGTATAGTTATACAATTTTGAGTATAATTGGTGTACAGTTCCTACTGATTGATTACCTGTTTATCCTAGCAATCGGAATCTACATATGCTTTTTATTAACGCAATCCTAACAATCGGAAGAGAAATAGAGTTCCTCTTCCGATTGTTGTTACAGAAGTAGTTACAGCAGTCAGAAGAGAAGCAAAAATACAGAAGTACTTATAGCAATCGGGAGAAATACAGAGTTTCTCTTCCGATTGCTGTAAAACGTCCTGCAATTTTTCATGTATTTTTCAGATCTCCTGTATCCAAATTTACCAACTATTGTAGGCAATGCAACGTATGGCATTTCTTTTAGAAACTTCGTGATTAAGCTCCTTAAAATTATAAAATAATGGACCTATGATAATTTTTAGCATCTAGTACGATAGATTTGATGCTTGTCAAAAGACTTGAACACATTGTAATATCAGATTACTTCATGTTTTTTTACTTGTGAAGGCATTTCCCCCCAAACATTCAGCTGTGTAATCAAATTGCGTGCTTTCGCATTAGTGTTTCATTTAAAACATTTTGGATTTCATTTATGGTATCTAATATTAGGCTGTTGGATAAATCCAGAAGCGGAGAAGTTTTGGATTTCCAGTGTGTGTGTGGGCGCACGCGCGCACTTCCGTCCCTTTAGTGTCTAGCCATTATGATCTTTGTCAAACTCGCTTGAGTCCGTTACCTTTCTTTCCCATCTGAAGAACAAGAATAACACTCATTACCAGAGCTCAGCAGTATCAGATGTAATTTATAACGTCACATGACTTCACAAGAGCTGTCGTTTTCCAGCAGTTGCTTCGATTTGCATAAATAGCAACTGGTCATAACGTTTAAGCTCTTCAGTGTACATTTCTTTTAGTTCAACAAACCTAACTTTTTCCACGTACGAAACAACAACAACAACAACAAAAAGACATACCTTTGAAACATTAAAGTTGAATATTACCCCACATTCGGAGAAATTCCCCACGACAAATGGTGCAGAAGATTCGTTCGCCAAGATATGTCAGGTCAAAAGAAATATACAGCGGTGACAAAAAGTTAAGGACATAGCGGTTTCGAAGAGAAAACGTGGTGTTATGCAAATTTAGAGACTACTGGAAATCGATTATCATCGTGTATAGCTGCGTCATATGTAAATTAGTTTCATGGCAACAGCACGAGCTCCGATAAAAGAATCCTGCGAGAAGTGGAAAACGGGTCGTTTTACCGCTTGGTCTACAAGTTTGCTGAATGCTTTGCCTTCAGTGTGGGATTAAATTGGAATGATGTACGAACGACATTTAAGCATTGACAACAGAAAACGGGCTCTGTTACAGGTAGGTATATGGCAGATAGACGTGCCTGCTTTTTCAGGAGTTCTGCATAGGGTAGTAAGTTAGTTAAAAACTCCGAGATAGAAATGTTGCTGATCGATCCAGGACTGGTCGTCCGAGGATAACAAGCGGGAGACAAGGTCTCTACCTGAGAGTAAGTGCTCGAGAGAAGGTCAAGTGTCACCAGTAGCCAACTCCGGAAATCACCTCGAGCTGCTTCTGGTGTCACACTATGTACTCAAACTCCGGAAATCAGTTCGAGCTGCTTCTGGTGTCACAGTATGTACTCAAACTCCGGAAATCATTTCGAGTTGTTTCTGGTATCACAGTATGTAACTCAAACTCCGGAAATCACTTCCAGCGGCTTCTAGTGACACAGTATGTACTCAAACTCCGGAAATCACTTCGAGCTGCTTCTGGTGTCATACTATGTACTCAAACGCCAGAAATCACTTCGAGCTGCTTCTGGTGTCACAGTATGTAGTCAAACTCCGGAAATCACTTCGAGCTGCTTCTGGTGTCACAGTATGTACTCAAACGCAGGAAATCAGTTCGAGCTGCTTTTGGTGTCACAGTACGTACTCAAACTGCGGATATCACTTCCAGCTGCTTCTGGTGTCACAGTATGTACTCAAACTCCGGAAATCACTTCGAGCTGCTTCTGGTGTCATACTATGTACTCAAACGCCAGAAATCACTTCGAGCTGCTTTTGGTGCCACAGTATGCACTCAAACTGGGGAAATCACTTTGAGCTGCTTCTGGTGTCACATTTTGTACTCAAGATGCGCATCTCATCTTAACTAATACGAATTAAATGGAATGAAATAATTTGAAGAAATTAACTGACTCTTTTTTTATTCGGCGAATCGTTGGGTTGTACTTGATCAGTGCAATGATAAGAATTTTTAAGGTAGTTTTTCTTTTCATTGAACTGACTTTCGCTTTAAATCAAAAAGGTTATTTTTTTCGTAGTTCTGAAGTTGGCAACATAAAATGGACGGTAATTTTCTGAATGCAATATTTGTCTTTAATGGAAGACATTCGGACGTTATTTAGGTGATAAACAGTAGACAGTCATTGCGGGTAATGGTCTTCCTAAAAAGGTAGAGTACGTTTATTGCTGTCCAAACCTGCTAAAGAATTAGTATCTGAAAAGGAATGTGACTGGTTCATTAGAAAGTTATTACTGCAGAAAGTAACTTTGGAGCAACACCTTAGATTGCTACGGAAACTCTTACTTTCTACTTTTATAAAAAAACAGATTCTCCATTTTAACGTCAGTGTACTCAAATTAAAAAAAAAGCTTTCGTTTAAGCGGATAACCACTGCACTGTATATATCTTATTGTTCTCTTCCGCTGCTTGCAGTTATGTGATCAGATTGATACAGAGCGTAAAGTAATTTGTGACGCCGTGCTCAGCAAGTACAAAAATGTGTTTAGGAAATCACATAAATAGTCACCTGCGTTTTCACACACCACACGTTTTACACTATATTTCATGCACCTTACAACGTGATATTCAAGACTGGCGAACCCAAGGTTTTCCCATTCATAATTATGGGACATTTCTTTGTTTCGAGGTTTAAGGTGGTTCCACCTAAAATCTCTGCCTTATGTTTCCAATGGTAAAACTTCTTTACATACACTGCTGGACAATTGCTAAGGACGGATCATAAACGGCTATATAGAGCATAAAAAAGTAAGTGTGGTTGGATGCCAAGTGAAATAAAATAATGTCAGAATGCCACGACATTGCAAGAAAGACAATTTATTGTGCTCTGAAATCCAGAAGGCTTTGGAACGTGTTCAAGGGACAAACAGGCCATTTTGTGCAGAATACGTAAACGTGAAAAAAATGCAATTACCGTCCACAGGCGTTCCGGCGTAAAATGTCAATACGGGATATGGCCACCATGGAGGGCGATGCAAGATTCCACACGTCGTGCCATGCTTTGCACAACATTATCAAGCAGCTGTTGGGGTAATTTATCCCATTCCTCTGTTAGTGCACGGATGAGGATGAGGGTGTGCTTGTTTATTGGAGGGCATTGGCGACCAGCAAGACTCCTCCCTAAAGCATCCCACACATTTTCAATGGGATTCAGATCTGGAGAACGTGCTGGCCATACGAGGCGTTGAATATCCTCGCTCTCAAGACACTCCTGGACAGCGACTGTTCGATGACATGTTGCGTTGCTGTCCATGAAAATTAATCTATCACCGACAGCACCACGGAACATGCGAACATGAGGTAGCAGAACATCATTAATGTATCGTTGGCCAGTCATAGTCCCAGTTGGAAGCAGATAGAGGGACGTACGGCCATTGATCATGATACCTGCCCTTACCATGACACTACATGTCGGATATCGGTCCCTTTCCTGTATGTTTGCTGGACAATATGCAGTACCACTATCACGCCAGATCAGTTGTCGTCGACAATCAGACGATAGACTGTATCTACTCTAATCTGAGAAGAGGACAGCAGACCAGTCGTTATCAGTCCAATTGCGATGTTGATGGCACCATTGCAAACGGGCGGTACGGTGACGTCTAGACAATGGGATGCACACAACAGGACGGCGGGCGTGTAGTCCTCCTTCATGCAAACGTCTGGCGACAGTTTTTCGGGAGATCCGCTTGCCAGTAGCAGCCATAAACTGATTTGCTACCTCACTAACTGTGCTGCGCCGGTGTCTTTTTGTTGATAGCACTATGTACCGATCTTCTGCAGGTGTCGTACTGCGAACAAGACCTCCCCCGTGACGTTTGCTACAGTCTCCATTTGTTTGAAATGATTTCCAAAGCCTTGAAACAACACTGTGGCTGACGTCGAACTCCCTGGCAACATCTGTTATTTTTCGCCCTTCTTCAATCTTGCCAATAATACGGCCATGCGTAAAATCATCTAGGTGATGTCGGGAAGACGTACTGAAAATTACGAGCTGGTCAATTGATTCTTTCTCTTTCAACTTTGCGTTTGAACAACAACGGTCAATACGCGTCAAATCCTTTATATTTCTTATCAGCGCTATGACGTCACGAACAAGTTCGGCAATCCAAAATTTGCATACGCACAGCACGTCTTACTGTATCCTGCACTTATGCTAATTTCCACATTTTCCTGCCTTCCATTTTATGGTTGCTGTCGTTGCTATTGTCATCCGTCCTTAGCAATTGTCCGGCAGTGTATTTTCTTCACAATTAATGTATTCCTAAGGATAAAAATCAATTTGCACATTGATAAAATTAACTTTAAGTTATAGCATGGGATACTTAATACTTGCTAAAACATAAACATGACAAAGCAATCCAACATTTGTTTGTCTACTGATGTCATAAATGTACATGTCGCCCCATCTGTTAACAGGTCTGAACATTACTCAACGAAAAATGGTTGATTTTTAATATAATTGTGGTTATGTTTTAGCAATAATAACCATAATTATATTCCGTGCCATAACGTAAAGTTAGTTTTATCGATGTTCAAATTTTCATCCTTGGGAATACATTAATTGCGGAGAAAATATGTAAATAAATTTTACCATTTTAAACATCAGGCAGAGATTTTAGGTGGAACCACCTTAACGACCATCATGAGCGTTATATATCATACATCTTGTGCAATACCGTTAGTCGTCAATAAATTCCCTCCATTCTTGTAGTTCGGAATAGAGATTCTAAGCTTAATTTTTTTTTTTTTTTGTAAATCATGGTTTATCCCGTGCTCTACAACTGAACAAGAAAGTCAGCATCTACTATAATAATGGCTATAAGGCTTGTATAGCCCAAATCTATGGCAACATGTTATAATTTTTATTATTATTGCACTTAATTGTTCTAGTTTTTGAGGGTTTAACGACCATCGTGAGCAACCCAATGGGCTATAAGCAGTTGCCAGTCCCTAATTTGGTGCCAGTGGTTCAAGAGAAAAGAAAGATAACATTAAGACAACCATACCATCCATGCCTCACCCGGGATTTGAACCCACACCTAACCCGAACACACTGGGCCACTGGAGCGACGGCACGGATTTTATAATCGGATTTTAAAAATTCTGTCTATAAAGCGAATTAAACATATAAATTTAAAATTTTTAAAAAATTCTTTCGTTAGTGCTCAGCAGTTTCATTTCAGTGCGCTGGTGTTGAAATACTTTCACGTTCTTTTTCTCAGATGCTCTCCTATTCATTGCAAGATATGGAAGCATGTCCAACATGAGGCGAACCTTTTATTAAGAGTTAACACTTGCCGTTTAAAATAAAAATACACCCAACAGGGAAAATTCTGCATTAAAAAATTTCATTACTAGTAAAACACATGAAATTTCGTTAAGTGTATTCTTTAAAATTCGTTTAACGAGTAAACGATTTATCAATTTTTTTAAAAATGTAGTTCTCTGAAAATAAACAAGCGCAGCTAGTGAGCCTGCTAAAGTTGTAAAGTCTGCTTATCACGTGTCCTTCGTTTCCCCAGGTGTCCATATCAATGAACAGCATGGATAAAGAAGATATTTGGGAGTTCTCACACAGTGACTTGTCTTCAACTGTTTTCTCCGCTCTTCAAGAAATGAAGCTGGAGAAAGATTTTTGTGACGTCACAATCACCGCAGGAGGACAGTCTCTCTCAGCCCACCGAGTGATCCTGGCTACTGGAATACCTTATTTCAGAGCTATGTTTAGTAGACATTTTCCAGAAAGAACACAGAGCACTATAACCATGCATGGTGTTGACCCAATTGCATTGCAAGCGTTGATTAATTTTGTATACAGCAGGAAAATGATAGTCACAAAGGGAAATGTGAAAGTTCTACTCAAAACGGCTACATATCTACAGCTGGACAATGTTATCAATGCGTGCTTTGAGTTTTCTATGAAACGGCCGTATGGTTTATATTTGTTGGCTCTTTGTTCACACCTGCAGGGAGCTAATAGTTTCCGTATAATTGAAAACATTTATCGGTGCGTTACTGAAAATTTCGAAGACTTCTCCAGAACAGAGGAATTCAGAACATTGCCTTTCTCTACAGCAAGGGAACTGACCTCCAGAAATGACTTACTCGTAATGGGTGAAGAAGTCGTGTTTGAAGCCGTAATCGGGTGGGTAAAAGCATCCCCATCAGACCGACATGTCTTTCTAATAGAACTATTACAAAAAGTAAGACTGCTCTGCCTTTCTCCTAGATATTTATATGAGCGTGTTTCTACCGAGAAACTTAAGGAGACGTTTCCATCTTGCATGCAAATAATAAATGAAGTTCGCTATTCTTTTCAGGACAAGATGTGGACCTTTTGTACAATTTTGAAGCAGGTGAACGATATTGTGAGAGAAAACGTCATTTGAAATGCCAGAAGCTGAGAGGAAGTACCCTGTACTGTATTCTTCAGGACGGTTTCTCTGAATCCCTTTCTATTAGTTACTATGAATCTGTCTATAGGGGGAAAGTGGTCCCTTTGGAAAAGAGTTCGGAGTCTTCCAAGGTTACACGCTTCAGTTATGTCGCTTGCACAGAGGATACAATGTGCTTTATAGGTAAGCGACGGTTTTGTACTTTTGATTTAGTATCTCTTGAGTGAGATTACTCAGAATGTGAAGACGACATCGAGATTGTCGCTGGTATTGATTTGCATAAGAACAAGATATACCTTTTCCCACTTGGACACCGTAGTTCTTTGTCAGATGATATATATTGTTGGTCACCCAAGGAAGGTACGTATGAAAAGATTGGCATCATGACGGTGAAATGCTTTGGTTACCTCGCCGTGTCCTCAGGCGAACAGACGTTTCTTATAGGTCAGCGATGCCGTTTTCCTCATGACATCGAATTGTCAGCCGAGTTCTTCAATCCTGTCAACGGTGCTCATACTGAAATTCCTCCCGTTCTTGAACTCAAAGAAGTTTAAAGCTGCGTCAGTGTTTGTGGGCTGATTTACGTTTATGATACCAAAGATCTCTTTTTTAAATAGCGAGGATATTTGGAAGTCTACGATCCTATGACAAATATGTGGAATTCTGTGTCCAACGTGTTTAGCAAAAGTACAGACAATTTACAGGGAGTATCTTTTGAAGGAAAACTTATTGCTCTTCAGCAAAACAGAAGCAAAAATAAAATTTACATTGAGACTTATGACGTCACTGAGGACCAGTGGAAGTTTACAAAAACTGTTACTTTTTCTTGCACTCCTGAAATTCGTTCATCATGGATATTAGTAACCACAAATTCGTCATCATGGCTCGACTCCACATCACAATAAAATGGATTACATTTTGAATAAAAGTTTAAATAAATGCTTTTCTTTCCTTAAATTTTCAAAAATTAGTCAAGATTTCTCTTTTTGAGACCTTTAGCACTTGTGGAAACACTGCGTATGATTGAAACGTAATTTTGTGATTAATCACAAAATAAAAACATTCTTTTATATTTCGAAGTAATAATATACATATGAACAGTCATTTGTTTCCTTTATAAAAATAAATAAAAGATAGATATTTACATATTTTCCACTGTGTTATTTTTGAAACTTTCTTTCGAAATATATGCGAAAACGTTTTGAAGAAAAAGAAAAGGATGTGTATTTCAAAATTGTGAGCTGTAGGAAACTGAACATTTATCTATGTTGAATTTGCACTAGAACCTTTACAGCCAACAGTTTTTTCGCTTTTTTAGCGGGAGGATTATCTTATGGCAGATCACAAGAAAGTTGTTACACATTCTTTTGCATCTAGATTTAATCTAAAATTTTAAATACGTCACTGTATGTTGTGATGTCTCAAAACAATTTTTTGGCAACAGTTTAAATTACTACTTATAATATTTATTGTGAAAAATATTGCAAGCGGTAAAATAAAATTTTGCCGAAACCTACTTATTTTCCTTTCAGTCATGTGAATGATTCATTACTGTTTCTAGGAATACACTGAAAACAATAATATATCATTCATGACTAAAAGGAAATTAAGTGTACTATTGTTGTATTCCAAGTATGAATTTGATTTATGGTTATAATCATACCTGTGTGCCCCCCAGTGGCGCAGTGGTCTAAGCGTTGGTTTCTGACCACTGGTCCGAGTTAGGTTCGGGTTCGTATCTCGGTGAGGCATGGATGTTGAGTTTGTGTTACGATACTAGCTCTTTCCCTTCGCTGGACGCAGTGGCTCTAAATTAGCGGCTGGCTGTGTTCAGTTGCTCACGGTGGTCGTTAAAGCCCCAATAAAAAAAGCATGCCTGTGTTTGCTATTTGCATCTTGTTTCTGAAGATGTAGTGGTATGACCAATTGATTGCAACAAAAACTGCGAACCCATCCATGTCTTCTCTTCAACTCAGGACAATTTTTTTCGGATCAACAAATTTTTAACTTCAGGGAAAAGTTTTTAATTTCAGTTCAACTTTTTCTCGAGAAATTATTTTCACATTGTATGGGGTGTATACTGATCAATGAAGAAACATTTCAGTGCTGTGTAGAAAACTGAGTTTCTGTTCGGTGATTTCATTCTCTTTTACATTAACCTAAACCGTACACTGTCTGTACTTTGCCATTATGGACGTTGCTGAACTTCATAACCTCACAGGAAATAAATACTCTTTTTGTAATTTCGATGTCGTGTCATATTTCTGCTACACTGGTTCCAGAGTGGTCAGAAGTTTAGTTTTCTGGCTAGTCGTCCGAGTTGGACACTGGTTGTAATGCCAATGAGGCATGTACAGTGGATTTGTTGGAAGCAGGCGAATTCATCGAAAACAAATTCCTCGAACGCGAATTCATCGAAAACGAATTCCTCGAACGCGAATTAATCGAAAACGAATTCCTCGAACGCGAATTCGTCGAAAACGAATTCCTCGAACGCGAATTAATCGAAAACGAATTCCTCGAACGCGAATTAATCGAAAACGAATTCCTCGAACGCGAATTCGTCGAAAACAAATTTATCGAACGAGCAGCTTGCCAAAAGACGACTTTTTCAAAAAAAAAAGAGACGAATTTATTGAAATGGCCTCAAGACAAATGGGCTACAGGACAACTGGGCACGGATAAGTGCAGACACCCACTTTAGGGGCCGTATAAAAATTGCACTTTCTTGGTTTCACACGTGCGCAAAGACCTAGGGATAAATATTTAATGCCTTAGTAAAACGGCAATAGTACCAGCCTTTGTGTCTAAATCTTATGAATCGGAGGACGACGCAATATATTCATAACGATTATACCTTAAATCAAGCTAATAATGCTGCGCTTTTACTTAAGCATCAATTATTAATAAACAGGCCTAGGCCTTTTTAACAGTTTTTATTCCGTCGTGCTCATATTCATAAGGTTTGGGCACCAATCAAGTTAGTATTAATGCGCTTTTACTTAGGCATTAAATTTTAACACACCGGCTTAGGCCTAGACCTTTTTAACAGTTTTTATTCGATTGCAGTCATATTCATGAGGTTTAGACACAAGGTAAAGTTAGTATTATTGCACTTTTACTTAGGCTTAAATATTAATATATAGGCCTAGGCCAACTTAACAGTTTTTATTCAATTGTGCTCATATTCATAAAGTTTAGACACAAATCTAGTTAGTGTCATGGCGCTTTTACTTAGGCATCAAATATTGACACACAGGCCTACGCCTAGGTCTTTTTAACAGTTTTTATTCTATTGTGCTCATATTCATAAAGTTTGGACACGAAGAGAAGTTATTAATCTTTCATCTCTCAAGTTAGTAATATTGCGTTTTTACTTACACACCAAATAATAATATGTACATAGGCTTACGCCTAGGCTTTTTAGCAGTTTTTCTTCCATTGTGCTCATATTCATAAGGTTTAGACACTAAGTTAGTATCATTGCACTTCTACTTAGGCATTAGATAGTAGACCTACGCCTAGGCTTTTTAACAGCTTTTATTCCATTGTGCTCATATTCACAAGGTTTAGACACCAAGTTAAATTAGTACTATTGCGACTTTACTTAGGCATTAAATATTAATGCATAGACCTACGTCTATGCATTAATATTTAATGCCTAAACTTAGGCCATCGCATTAATATTTAATGCCTAAACTTAGGTCATCGCATTAATACTATTGCGCTCAATGAATGAAAACTGTAAAAAGGCCTAAGTAAAAGCGCAATATTACTATTTTGACTTGATGTCCAAAGCTTTTAAATATGCGCACGGCTGAATAAAACTGTTAAAATGCCTAGGCGTAGGCCTACGTTTGAATATTTAATACTTAAGTAAAAGAGCAATATCATTAACTTGATTTGGTGTCTAAACCTTATGAATATGAGCACAATCGAAAAAAACTTTTAAAAAGGCCAAGACCTTGGCTTAGGTATTCATATTTAATGCGCAATAATACTAACTTGACTTGGTGTCTAAACCTTATGAATATGAACACGATGCAATGAAAACTGTTAAAAATGCATGGGGCTAGGCCAATATATTAATATGTAATGCCTAAGTAAGAACGCAATGTTATTAACATGACTTGGTGTCTTAATATTATTAATATCAGCACGATGGAATTAAAACTGTAAAAAGGCCTAGACCAAGGTATTAATATCTAATGCCTGAGTAAAAGCGCGATAACAATATCCTGACTTAGTGTCTAAACTTATGAATATGAGCGCGATTGAATAAAAACTGTTAAAAAGGCCTAGACTTAGGCCTGTGTATTAATATTGGATACCTAAGTAAAAGGCCAATAATAGTAACTAGACCTTGTGTCCAAACCTTATGAATATGAGCACAATCGAATAAAATTTGTTAAAAAGGCCTAGCCCTAGGCCAAGATATTATTATTTAATGCCCAAGTAAAAGCGCTATAATACATACTATCTGGATGTGGTGTCTAAACCTTATAAATATGAACACGATGGGAATAAAACTGTTTAAAATGCCTAGGCTTAGGACAAGGTATTTATATTTAATGCCTAAGGACTAACTTGACTTGGTGTCTAAACTTTATTTATATAGGCACAATGGAATAAAAACTGTTAAAAGGCCTAAGCTTAGGCTTAGGTATATTCATTTTTTTTTTAGCGAAGCTATTGCAAAATCTAAGCTCATTAAGGCATCTATTTTAACAAATTCTAAAAAACGAACACGCAAAATTTATGGACTTCCAGAACAAAAGTACGAAACATTCAAAAAATGAAATGCCTAAAATTTATCATGAACTACTTTCCTCCACGCCTTCACGTTATTTGTGATCAGGTTGGATGTAAACAAAGCGGAAAGACACACTTAGATCGGGAACTACGTTTTTCATCAAGACTCACCGAACCGACAAGTGACGTCATTGATGCCGTATTATCGACAAGTGACGTCATTGATGCCGTATTACCTCGACCGCGACTTCAGAAGTTACAGTTAGAAAAGAAACAAAAGCAAAACAAAAACAAAGTAGCTTACAGGTGCCAATTCTAACATTTTTCTTATGTCCACAATGTGCTCCGCTTCCTTTTTTATCTAATTGAACGAAAATAATTTCAAATTGACGGCAAAAGAACTAAACAATTCGAGCATAATGCGTCGTGAAAAATTCGGACTATATGGAATGTAAACAAATGTAGTGAAATGTTTGCGTGTGCTTTTTTTAATTGAAAAAATCAATGATTAGTGACATGAAGTTGGTATCATGGTGATTGGTTGTGTTCTCTATGAAGCATCATCATCATCATCATTGTCAACCATTATCATTCCACTGCTGGACGAAGGTCTCCCCAAGTTTCTTTCACAACGGTCTGTCTTATGCCAGTCTCCTCCATGTTACTCCTGCATACCTTCGAATTTCATCCTCTCATTTCCCATGTGGTCTAGTTCTGGGTCTTTCCCTGTCCATTGGAATCCAGTCTAAGATTTCGGCTGTTCATCGATGCTCTGTCCATTGCAATTTCAGGGATTTTACTCTGATCATGATGTCCTCCACTCTCCTATAGGAATAATAACCATTAAAAAACGAACCAATTTCAATAATTTTAATTGAAATTCTTCAATGACACGGAATTTCGGGAATCGGAAGCCCTCAAAACCAGACCATGGACGCTGTCTAATCGCATGCCAAAAATCACGGTGACCGAATGTGTCATGTCGTAGTTATGCCCGAACAACCGATTGTCTCGAGTCTAGAAGAGAGAGCGGATTGTTTTAATTATCATTAAAATTGGTCAGTTTTTTAATGGTTGTTATTTTTGCAAGACACGACCAATCACCATGATACCAATTCCATGTCACCCACCATGTCCCTTCCTTTCTCTGTTGCAAGTGTCACCGCGATCGGCTGAAGATCTCAAGATCTCTGGAAGAGATACGTAACAAACGACCCCTTCTCAAACCCGGATCCGGGTAGTGGCCCCCCGGTAATAAATAAGGGCGTCTTCCTTCAACTTTCTACTTCGCTTCCGTGTCACTTTCCTATCGGGCACTCTAGCCCAAATCTCCTAACTTCCTATTTCCAAGGGTTGTTTAAGACCTGGGGTCAGAGACTCCTTTCCTAAAATCCTCTACATATGATCATTTGATCATCAAACCCCGGAAAAAACCGATGAAAATGCAGTTTTTGGGTCGATTATTCCCCAATGAAACAGAATTTTGGGAATCGGAAACCGCCAAAACCTGACTATGGACGATGTCCCATTTCATTCAAAAAATCACGATGATCGGATGTGTCATCTGGTACCTATGCCCGAACAACTAATTGTCTCGGGTCTCGTAAAGAGAGCTCCGGTAGGCCTTCGGCCTCGCTTCACTAAATTACTAACCTATCTGGGTGTCCAAACCTTATATAATATACATATGATCACGGCGGAATAAAAACCCCTGAAAAGGCCACTGCCTGGACCGTATATTTATAGGCGGCCTATGGGAAAAGTGAACACGATGAAATCAAAAGTCTGATTCTTGTTAGACTCCTTAACGGTTTTGAGGTCATCTACATGAAAGTGTAATCTAAAAAAAAATTGCAATTTTTATACGTTCCCAAACGCTTTTGTGGTATTCCAATTATAGTCAAAGTTTTCGACATAAGCTTACACTACGATATTGTATCTTTCGGTGATTTCCCTTTCGATGAATTCGTTTTCGATTAATTCACCTGAAACCCTAAGTTTCGTAGAATTTGCTTTTCGATGAATCCTCCGTTCGACGAATCCGTTTTCGAGGAATTTGTTTTCCACGAATTCGTTCCAGGTAAGTTCGAATCTTGGTGAGGCATGGATGTTGTGTTTGTCTTAAGACACTGCATGGCTCTCTCCCTTCTCTGGAACCAGTGGAACTATCGATTGCTTATAGCCCACTGAGTTGCTTACGGTGGTCATTGAAATCCCAATCAAAAAGAAAATGCATTTCGAAACAGAAAAAACAAAACAAAAAAAAACCTGTCATGTAGGAATGAATGAGCTTTCTAAACACCAATTCATTCATTTAGCTGCTTAAAAGCATTACTTTCCTTACCAAGAATTCAATATTTTTCATAACGAAATCTTGAGTCGTCACTTTGTTAGGTTCTCTCTCTTTTTAGCACGTCTTTTGTAAAACAAATTGGCAAAATCATGCAATGTATTGATTATGATACGCTTTCCAAAATACCAGAAATCATTACTAAAATTATTACTCAAGTTATGAGGAAAATGGCTGTAGAATAAATCTCACTCCTATGCCCTGACCTTTGAAACCATTTCGATTATATTCAACAGAACCGGTTAAGTATACTTCCAGAACAACATGATAAAGTTTTGTCGTAATCGAAGTATTTTTACATAAATTATGATGCATAAGGGCAATGGAATGGATCACTCTCCTATGTTCTGACCTTTGAGCCCATTTCACCCGTTTTCAATAAGGTTCGTCCCCAGGTGGTCCCCTACGACATACTAAAATTTCATCGAAATCGAACCATTTTTACGCAAGTTATGACGCATAAGAGCAATCGAATGGATCCGCTCCTATGTCCTGACCTTTGACCCCATTTCACCCATTTTAATAGGGTTCATCCCCAGATAGTCCCCTACCACGTACTAAAATTTCATTGAAATCGAACAATTTTTACTCGAGTTATCGTGCTGACAGGCAGACGGACGGATAGGCGCACACACAGACGGACGGACAGGCACACAGACAGACGGACGGACTGGCGCACAGACAGACGCACAAAGCTGGACCATATAGGCTTCTTCAACCTACGATTGGAAAACGTAAAAAAGATCGTGCTTATGGTATCAGTTTGTCCTTCCGTCTGTAGATGCGATATCTCTGCAGTTAATAGTCCGATTTGAAAAATTGTTTTTGCATTAGGAAGCTTGAAATGTGCGAATGATGATCCTTTATTTCACTTTTTCATTATTTAAAGATACGATATTTCGCCGCTAGAGGGCGTAAATGCAGATGATATCGAATTAGAAACACATTCTAATCGATATACACTGCTGGCCACCCAAAATGCAACACCAAGAAGGACACGAGATAGCAAAGCCAGATTTACTGGGCACATAACAACAGATACAAAGATGAAACGATTGAGCTTACAGGCCCGTGCGACTTGCGGAGCACGCACACATCAATAGTACGTGTGGCCCGGAGCCACACGTACTATTGATGTGTGCGTGTTAAAAACGGCCGCTACACGCCGCGGCTTCGAACGAAAGAGGCTTGATTCAATAACGGCCGCTACACGCCGCGGCTTCGAACGAAAGAGGCTTGATTCAATAACGGCCGCTACACGCCGCGGCATCTAACGAAAGAGGCTTGATTCAATAACGGCCGCTACACGCCGCGGCATCTAACGAAAGAGGCTGTGGATGTAATCTTGGGGTATGTCGGTCCAGGCTACTTCCACACGTTGCCACAGTTCATCAGTCGCAGCCGCGGGTGGTGCTTGCCGGGCCACTCGGTTGTCGATCAGCGACCAGGCGTGTTCGATGTGCGACATATCGGGAGAACAGGTGGGCCACTGCAGCAGTGACACCTGGTGGGCCATGAAGAATTGTTGCACGATGCGTGCCACGTGAGGGCGCGCATTGTCCTGTTGAAACGTGGCCGCTGACAGGTTCTGCAGGTAAGGGAGGACTACAGGCTCCAAAACGTCGTAGATGTAGCGGTGGCTGCTGAGAGTACCGGCGATGCGTATCAGAGGGGTGCGGGTGTCATATCCAATTGCGCCCCAAACCGTAACGCTAGGCGACGGACCGGTATGGCGATTCATAATGCAGGCGTCATACAGTCTCTCGCTGCGGTGCTGCCACTCGCAGATCCGACCATCGTGTGTTACAGGCAGAAGCGGGATTCGTCGGAGAAGACATTGTCGTGCCATACAGTACTCCAGGTGCGGCGTTCAACGACCCACTGCCGCCGCACTCGCCGGTGGCGTAACGTCAATGGTAATCGGAGCAATGGGCACCGTGCGACAAGTTCCCGCTCCTGCAGTCGACGTCGAACGGTACGTGCTGACACAGTTTGTTGCGCAACACACCCTAATTCCTGCGCTAACGTTCGTGATGTGGCGGTGCGAGCCGTCAATGCCCGCCGCACAACATGCCGGTCCTCTCGTTCGGTGATGTGCCGCAGCCGCGGCAACCGCTCACGTCGGTCCGTCCGCCCCTCCTGCACCTACCGAATCCATACTCGCCTCACTGTGGCTGGACCTCGTCCCACACGGGCTCCGATGTCTCGGTACGATAAACTGCTGTCGCGATAAGCCACTATTCGTCCCCTGTCGAACTCCAAAACGTGCTGGAATGACTGTCGTACTCTGCGATGGGGCATCAGGAAGCTTCCCACGCACAGGTCCGGCAGCACGAAACACTTCCAATACTTACACCCCGCCTTCTGTGCACCCACCCTTCTTATAGTGCTTCTCGGTGGCGTGCCGGGCGCACATGATTTGCATATGCCCTGCAATGCTAATCGTTTGCATGTCCTCTCGCAAGCGACGCATGTTGCGAATTTCAGGCCAATCGGATGCTTCCTTCTTGGTGTTGCATTTTGGGTGGCCAGCAGTGTATTTGCTTCTAAACATCCAATTGAAAAAATTCCTTTACTTTTCGATTCCATTCAAGTCGAAGATTATTTTAGGTATAGTGACATTTCCAAGTTATATAATTCTTATATATAACATGGAAAAGTGGCTATGCTAGGGGCTATTCTAACTATGGCTATTCTGCCTATGCTAGGGCATATTTCCGCTAGGGGGCGTAATCGTAAATTGCTTTCCCCCAGATATCTCAGCTTCTAAAACTCCGATTTGAATATTCTTTCCTTCGGCGGATACAGCTCGTCATGGGAAATATATTGCCTGTAATTTCTGATTTTTGGTATAAAATAGTTTGGCCACCAGGGGGTGTAATTTGATTTCTGCTTCTGCTTCTAACGTATTTGCGGCAAAATCTGAGCTTCTAAAACTCGATTGAAAAAATTCTTTCCTAGACCGATACTACTCACATAGACAAATATTTTCGAGAAATTTTCTTCTTAAATTATGGTATGGTTTCTCCGCCAGGGGGTGTAGATGTATATCTTATTTTTGTCAATATCTCTGCTTCTAATGTTCCAATTTGAAAAAAAAATTCTTCTTTGTTGGGCAGAGTTTCTGGTGAGACATGTTTCTAACATAATTTCAAAATTTTCAAATTATCCATTGACTTTCCGCTAGGGGGAGTAAAGGTAAATTGCGCTTTCCTCGATATCTCTGCTTCTAAAACTCCGATTTGAAAACTTCTTCCAGTACCGGATACAGCTCCTGATGGGACATTTTTTTATTGTAATTTCTAATTTTCTTATAAAATATGGTTTGGCCATCCGGGGGCGTAAGCGTTAAATTTCTGCTTCGTAGGTATTTGCAGCAAAATCTCAGCTTCTAAAAGCTTGATTGAAAAACTTCTTTCGTGGACCAATATGGCACCTGGTGATAAACATTTGAGAGTATTTTATCTTAAAATAATGCATGGTTTCTGCACCAGAGGGCGTAGATATCTGTTTTATTTCTGTCAATATTTCTGCCTCTAAAAGTCGGATTTGAAAAATTCCTTCTTTTTTAGATAGCGTATCCGGTGTAAAATGTTTCTCATATATGTTCAAAATTTTCAAGTAACGCATAGACTTTCCGCTGGGCAGCGTAAAGGTAAATTGTATTTTCCTCAATATCTCTGCTTCTAAGACTCCGATTTGAAAACTTCTTTCTGCACCGGATACAGCTTCTGATGGGAAATTCTCATTATATAATTTCTAATATTTGATAAAGAATGGTTTGGCCACAAAGGGGAGTAAGGGTTAATTTCTGCGTCTGATGTATTTGCAGTAAAATCTGAACTCATGAAAACTCAATTGAAAAAACCTTTCATGGACCGATGCCGCTCACATCGAAAAACCTTTTGAAAATACTTTCTTTTTAAAATAATGTATGTTTTTTTCTACGGAGGGGGGGGAGGACGTAGATGCATATCTTATATTTGTCGATGTCTCTTTTTCTAAGAGCCCGATTTGAAAAATTCATTCTTTGTTGGAGAGCGTTTCCGCTGCGAAATGTTTTGCATATAAATTCAAAATTTATTTACGACACAAGTCTGCCACCAGAGGGCGTAAGTAGGCGTTTCCGTTTACAGCAATATCTGCGGGATTAAAAGCCCGATGGAATTTTTTCTTCGGTCAGATACTACTGCTTTCCATACCGGTTCCATTGATTTTGAATACCTTTGGCAAATTGAATTCACGTATCAGAACGGATTCAAAAGACGTGCTCATTACACCCGAAAATTCGGCGTGATCATTCCGGTCTTTAATTATTTTTTTTTGATGGAAAGTCTAACGACCACCGTGAGCAACTCAATGGGCTATAAGCATCAATCTACAACGGCCGTTCCATAAAAACTGAGAGTAAAATCACACATGATAAAGAAATATAGGTACAGCAAAATATATGTTATTTTTTCTCAAAGTATATTCTCTCGGATGATGATATGCAATGGTTCCATCGTTCAGTCCACTTTTCAAAGCAAGTGGCGAAGGAATTTTGTGGAAGTTGCTTTAGTGACCATTGTACAGCTTGAATAACGTCAGCACTCATGTTGAATGTTGCGCCACGGAACTTCTCTTTCTTTGTTGGAATCAGCCAGAAATCGCATGGGGTTGAGGTCAGGACTGTAGGTGGGCTGTGGCATGATTTCAATACAGCATTTCGTAAGAAACTGTTGAACACAAGTAGCCACACGTGAGCGGGCGGAATCATTGTGTAGGATCCACTTGCCCACCTGTTACGCTCGCTTAATCGATATGCGTCGTGGCAGACGCTTCAAAACCGAAATGTAATACTCAGCATTGACAGTAATTTGTGGAGGAACGGTATGCTGGTAGACTACACCTTTATGATCAAAGAAAATTGTCATCATCATCTTCCCAGCTGATTTGGTTTGGCGGACATTTTTTTGTAGAAGGCAAACGTGTGTGTTTCCAGATGCCCGTTGCGTCCTTCGTAAGGGAGCCGAAATAGTGAACCGATGTTTCATCGGCAGTTATTACTGTTTGTCTCCGCTCATGACACACTGAACTCTAGCTAACAGTTGTTCTCTCGTCAGGTGATGAGGTACCCACCTGGACACACACAGTGCAACAGTAATTTGTCGCGTAGAATTCGGAATGCCGACGTTTTTGAAATATTAGTTGACGCCGCTATGTCTTTACACGTCATTCGTGGATCTTCTTGCAGGATTGCCCAAACAGTGTTAACAATACGCTCCGTAACAATACTTTCAGGTCGACCAGGCCTAGGAGCGAGTTCTGCCGACAAACGCTCTTTTTTGAAATCATGGTGCCATCTAAAAATCTTTAACTAACCCAAAAATTTATCTTTGTAAACTTTTGTCATTAAATCAACTGTTTCTGGAGCCGTTTTGCCCAAACGATAGCAAATTTTTATCGTTCAACGCATTTCACTTCTTAACTCTGAATCACTCACCTCCATAGCTGTATGGTGAAACGCAGACGTGTCTTAAACAACTGCGCAATAACAAAACCAGAATCGTCTGCTAATAACTGTTTCCATACATACTTCCTTAAATCAGTTCGTCGTCTGCGTAGTTATTTTCCCCCTTCGCACTGTTGCCAACTCAAAAAAAGTTCTCAGATCTTATGGAACCTCATTTCTATCTATCTACACTGGCGTGGAAAAATTAAGGACGAGACGGTTTTTCGAATGTAACGTCGTGCAGAAGTGCTCCACATCGACTCAAATCATACCATAAGATCTCCAAGATGTAAGAATATGGGACAAGTGAGCAAAACCGTCCAAACAAGGAATCCAGAGGATACAAAAGCACTTTATTGAAAAGGTAGCATCGAGCACAACTGGACAGAAACGTCCATGTGACAGGCAGCTGCCAAGAAAAATCCAGTCTTTAGTAAGGGATATGATCACCCCTGACTGCGTTGCAGGATTTACAACATCTGTGCATGCTGAGGACGAGGTTGTCAAAGAGCTGTTGAGGCATCGCGGCCCATTCCTCTTGTAGCGCCAATCGCAGCTGTGGAATCATTCCTGGCGGCTGGTGACGTGCTGCCAAGCGTCTCCCGAGAAGGTCCGACGCGTGTTCGATTGGATTTAGGTCCGGAGACCTTGCCGGCCAGTCCATGCGTTGAATATCTTCACTCTCCAACAGCTCTGCGACAGCCACCGTACGATGAAGTGTAGGTAGCGTTGTCGTCCATGAAGAGGAACTCAGGACCTACAGCACCTCTAAACTGACGCACGTGAGGCAGGAGAACCTCGGTACAATAGCGGATTCCAGTGACTGAACCTCCTTGGAAGATGTCGAGGTCAGTACGGCTACCAAGCCTGATAGCGCCCCAAACCAGAACTCTGCCACCTCCAAACCGGCCCCTTTCGATGATGTTGGAAGTGTGATTTCGAGTTCCCTTCTCTCTCCAGATGTGTATACGTCCAGAATCACTCGTCAGACTAAATTGGCTCTCATCCGTAAAGATAACTCGACCCGATTGTTGATGTGCCGAGTTCTTGTGTTCCTGGCACCAAAGAAACCGCTGTCTCTGATGAGCAGGCGTTAATGGCACATATCGTACTGATTGTCGTGCAAATAGACCACATTATTGCAGCCTCCTGGCCACGGTAAAACGCGATGACGGACGTCTAGTCGTTTGTTGCATGTGCCTTGCGATTTCTCCCGCTGTCTGCCGTCTGTCTCTTCTCGCCTGTAGGACAATATACCGGTCGTCCGCCGCCGTGGTTGCTCGTGGACGACCACTGCTAAACTCTCGGACAGCTGTTCCTGTCGTTTGAAATGCTCTCCAAGCTCGTGAAATGATGCTGTGAGCGATCCCGAACTCCTCGGCCACACTAGTCACACTAGTCACACTAGTCACACTTCGACCTTCTTCCAACTTCCCAATGACGCGACCTCGGGTAAAGTCATCCAGATGTCGTCTACTGGATTGCCAGTTGGCCATATCACACGGTGGCAGCAACTCGACGTCGTTCAAACCGTGCAATAGCTTTCACCGAATTGCTGAGCGTACACCGCCCGTTTGCTTCATAGTCTTCCGACCCCCATATCATGCTGCATATATGCGCATGCCCTACCGTACCGGACCCTAGTCGATCTCCTGAGTGGTCTTTCGGTCCGTTCTGCCTGCTCGCTCCGCTGTTATGCTGATTTATTCTCTTCGTCCTTAATTTTTGCACACCAGTGTATCTATTTATATATCTCCTGAAATATTTTGTTCAATCATAGTAACTTTTCCCGTGTTGCCAAATTTTGGTACTAGTCTACACCCATCTGACTAGACATTGAATATATTCCATCATGCTCGAATACTCCGAAGGTTTTGTTAAGGGGCATATCAAAATGAGTAAGCGGTTTTTTGGTGCCGGAATAGCCGAATACAAAGGAAACGTGAAAGATGGCGCTTTGTAAAAAGTTAGACTCAAAGACGCAGTACCTCAGTTAACAATATCTAGATTTATAACTCCGTACACTGAAAAAATTGAGACATCAACAGGGAGACTGGAAATTCTTAAAAGACAGAATACGTGCAACAATTTTGTTTCGATGAAGCGACATCCCTTCCCGTTGAATATCCTAGAATTGAGCTTTTCCTGTTGTTTACCTTGTTTTTCGAGAGCAACACTTTAAACTTTCATGCAGACATTGAAGTTAAATCAAGCATTTTACTTTAAAATTTTGAATTTAACGTTTCTCATCTGATATTTACTTCTGCATATGTCTTGCTGTGTGAGTTTGCCTTGAGGAAGCCAGCCGTTGGGGTGTGAAAACTACGCGCATGCGCAATGATCAGGCGTTCCTTTGGTTTTCTTTTCAATCCTCAAAGTGCAATTTGCCGTCAGTTCTGTGATGTAATGGAAAAGATCAGAATTCCTCCTCTTCTAATCCATCACTCCTTATTTTTTTGCCCCGCACGGGGATAACTGGTTTTCCAGTTATTTAGGGAGCGGCGCCCCACGGCCCGAGCTGACCTTGTGACGGATCCATTTATATATTTCGTCTTGAACGATTATGTAACCGAAGGGACAGCTGTTCATCCAGCTGATGGGGATGGCGTCCCCACGGCCCGAGCCAACATGTACTTAATGTGAGGATTTTCACATTTTTTATGTTTTTTTCACTTTACATGAACCCGCCTCAGTTGTAGGTTGCTGAGGTTGTGATTATGCGCCAGCTTAGGATTTTAGTTTCTCGTTTTCTTTCCTGTCTTCTCCATTTCATGTTTCTTTCTTTGTTTTTCCGAGCTGGTTAGCTAGACCTGCCTGCACGTTTGCCGTGTGCGGTGACCCGTAAGGTGGAAAAGGGGATGCTGGAGGCTGAGGTTTCTGGAGGCCTGGGTGTTGTTGTCGCCAGTTGCCAACACTCCTCTTTGCCCCCTGCTTCACCCTAAACGGGCGGCTGGGAACTAACCCACTCCTAGTCAATGAGGTCTGTGGCTGAGTGGAGCCCAGACCTCTAACGGCTTGTCGTCTCGTACGACAGGGTGAGTCTGGGGATAGGGTGGGCATGCCAAAGGGGTGTTCCCCAGGCATAGGAAAGTCTGGGTGCTCGCCGAGCGCATGTCTGCCCTATCAACTTGCTATATCCGCTTGCTATCCCTAGAGCCGTGTCCTGCGTCCACTTGGGCTTGCGGACCTCCGGTTCTCCCTTGTTGGGCTCGATTGTGGGTGGGGAAGTTGGCGGATGAATCCTTTAAATTTTTCATGGCTCTCAATGAAATTTCCCATGAACCCAAAACTAAAAGAGGTATAGAGGAAGGTTCAGCTCCTTCCGCCAAAAAATTTGTCGCGGATGTTTCCAATGCTAGATTCTTTTTGTGCACTCATTGGACCCTTCAAAGCCTTTGAGTGCCAAAAGTCCATTTTGGATCCACAAAGCACTGCAATCAATTGCAAGCTCTCCTAAGAGCGTCAAGAAGCTCCAGTCTGGAGATCTTCTTGTTGAGATGTCTACTGTGGCCTACAGTTCCACACTTATCAACACCAGCATGCTGCTCGAGACGCCTGTCAAAATAACACCACACGCTTACCTAAATTCATCTCGGGGTGTTGTCTCCTCTCGGGATCTTATTGATTGCTCTGAGGATGAGCTTCTCGAAGAACTGAGGAGCCAACATGTTACGGGTGTGCGACGCATTTCTTTTAGGAGGAATGGGCAGTTTGTCCCATCCTGGAACATTATCTTGACTTTCAACTGCCCTTCCCTGCCTACATCCATCAAGGCAGGGTATCTCCACCTCGAGGTACGCCCGTACATTCCCAACCCGTTGAGATGTTTTAGGTGCCAGTCGTACGGCCACTCTCAGCAGTCATGTAGGAGTTCTCCTAGGTGTGGACGCTGTGGTGCCACAGAGCATCTCCTCTCAGAATGTGTGGCCGAGGCCGAGTTTTGTGTGAACTGCAAGGGTTCACACCCAGCATCAGCCAAAGATTGTCCCAAGTGGAAGGAGGAGAAGGAAATCCAAAGGCTCAAAACGGTGGAAAATATTTCCTATCCTGAGGCCAGAAGAAGAGTGGTTCCAGTTACATCTGATCGGCGATCATACGCTTCAGTGGTGGTTGCCAAATCTACGGTTGCCATTCAGACCGACGTTCAGATCTCCCCTAAATGTCCATTCAATATGGAGGAAATCATCGCAGCCGGACTGGAGGCACTCCAGTCGCGAGCTAGGAGTCTGAAAGCGGCACCCGCCACTTCACCGAAGCAGACTCACTCCAACACCGGCAAGGGAACTCAGGCCACTTCTTCTGGCAAAAACGCCAACACTAACACCAACACCAAGGTCAAGGATAAGAAGAGCATTTCTTCTCCTTCAAAGTCTCAGCCAAACAATCAACGGCGAGCAAATCCCGCCAAGACAATTGGGACAAAGCATTCACCAATCTTGGCCCCTGGTCACACACCACCAAATCTGGGGGAACGCTCACCAGAGGAAATGGAGGCTGACCAAGTTTAACCATTTCCTTTTTCATTTCATTTTTACCCATGGGTTCAATAATTCAGTGGAACTGCCGAGGTTTTCGCACCAGTTTTGATGACGTGAAACATCTGCTTTATTTGTACTCTCCGGTGTGCCTTTGTCTTCAGGAGACAAAGCTTAAACCATCGGACCTGCTTTCAGTTCGAGGCTACAGTGCATTTCGGACAGACCACTCGTCTGGAAATATAGCCTGTGGGGGTGTCGCTATTCTCGTCCCTCACAGGGTTCCGGTATCTTCCGTCGCGGTTTCCACAACTGTGCAGGCCGTGGCGGTTCGTATTTCTATGCCTGTGCCTCTTACTGTTTGCAGTGTTTATCTACCACCGGATGAGGATGTTAGCGTCTCTGTTCTGGAGAGCTTGATTGATCAGCTGCCCTCACCCTTCCTTCTTTTGGGTGGTTTTAATGCTCATCATCCTTTTTTTTTTTTTTTTTTTTTTATTGGAGGTTTAACGACCACCGTGAGCAACTCAATGGGCTATAAGCAGTCGCCCGTCCCTGATTTAGGGTCACTGGTTCCAGGGAAGGGAGAGAGCCAGTGCCGTAAGACAAACACAACATCCATGCCTCACCGGGATTCGAACCCGGACCCCTTTCGGACGAATGATCAGAGGCCAACGCCTTCGACCACTGCGCCACCGGGGCGGCTCATCATCCTTTGTGGGGTAGTGTCAGTGCCAGCGCTAGAGGTCGTCGCATAGAGTCTCTTCTGTGCTCGGCCTCTGTGTGCCTTTTAAACACCGGTGCTGACACTTACTTCCATGAGCCGACAAGATCTTTCAGTGCGATCGATTTGACCTTGGGTTCACCATCGATCATTGCTGACTGGTCGTGGACGATGTGTAAGGATCTCCACGGGAGCGACCACTTCCCAATCGTCCTCTGGCACCATGCAAACGTGCCATATTCTGCCTCCCGCCCGCCTCGATGGAGGATGGCTTGTGCCAGATGGGAGGTCTTCACATCGTCCGCGGTGATATCTTCTGAAATGGTGACCCAAGAGTCAATCGACGCAGCTGTACTTAAAGTCCCAACTTGTATTCTTCAGGCAGCTGATCTTTCAATTCGTAAAACATCTACGAAGCTCCCCAGAATTCCGAAACCTTGGTGGAACCCTAAATGCGCAGCGGCTAGGAGAGCTCAACACAAGGCCTGGTCTACTTTTCGGCGTTATCCAACCGAGGCTAATCTCGTTGCTTTTAAACGTGCTAAATCCTATGCTCGGTTGGTGCGTCGACGTAGCAAGAGGGAGTCTTGGATCCAGTATGTATCATCTCTTACCTCACGTGCCAATTCGAAAACTGTGTGGGAAAGGATTCGTAAGATCCGGGGTACCTACAGTTCACACCAGATTGCCATTCTCGAGAGTAACGGCTGCACATATGCTGACGTCGGGGAGATTGCAGATTGTTTGGGGAGGCGTTTGCCTCCGTTTCGAGTGATCTGGCGTATCCGGCCTCCTTTCATAGGATTCAATCCTCCGCGAACGCCAGAGAATCTCTTTTGCGCCGTATACCGACACTGGTTATAACTCCCCCTTCAGCATGTGTGAACTTCGGGTGGCTCTGCATCGGTCCGGGGCTACTTCTGTCGGTCCCGATGACATCCACTACGACATGCTCCGTCATCTCTCCCAGTCGTCTCTCGAGAACCTTTTAATCTTATACAACCGCATCTGGTTAGAACACAGTTTCCCGGAGTCTTGGCGAAAGGCTTTTGTTCTACCTTTTCCGAAGCCTGGCAAGGATCCTAAGTCTCCCTCTAGTTATCGCCCAATTGCTCTCACTAGCTGTCTGTGTAAAGTTCTCGAACGCATGGTTAACTCACGATTAATTCATTTTTTAGAACATCATCAATTACTTTCACCATCACAAAGCGGTTTTCGGCGTCATCGTTCACCTCACGATCATCTCCTGCACCTTGAGACATCTGTGCGCGAGGCGTTCGTGCGTAGGCAGCACCTGGTTTCTGTATTCTTTGACATCGAGAAAGCCTATGATCGTGCGTGGCGGCACGGGATTATCCGTGACCTCCACGCATGCGGATTGCGAGGGAATCTTCCGACCTTTATTGTAAATTTTCTTCGCAATCGGGTGTTCCAGGTGCGCCTGGGTACGACGCTATCTGCAACATTCCATCAAGAACAAGGTGTTCCTCAAGGTTGCATTTTATCTGTCACATTGTTTATCCTTCGCATTAATTGTCTCCTCACAAATCTTCCTCCTGCGGTTTCGGCTACTGTGTATGTCGATGACTTGCACATCTTCTGCTCGTCATCGAGCATGCGTTTCATTGAACGGTAGTTGCAGTCTAGTATTAATCAGATTTTTAAAGCGGCGAATAGCAATGGTTTCGTTCTTTCTCCCGACAAGACAGCGTGTGTTCATTTCTGCCGGAGGCGTGGAATCCATCCTGACCCCGAGCTGTATTTGGACCGTGCAGCCATTCCAGTTTTGCCGGAGACCAAGTTCCTTGGACTGACCGTCGACCGTGCGCTTACGTTCCGTGTGCACGTTCGGCGGCTCAAGATTTCCTGTCTGCGTGCTCTTTCTATTCTAAAAATCCTTTCGAGAGTTTCGTGGGGCGCAGACAGGATCTCTTTGTTTCGCATTTACCACTCCTTAATTCGGTCGAAACTGGATTACGGCTGTATCGTGTATGGCTCGGCTCGTCCTTCCGTTCTCCGGCCTTTGGACGCTGTTCATCATCAGGCGCTGCGTCTTTGTACGGGAGCATTTCGAACATCTCCGATTCCCAGCCTTTACGCTGATGCGAACGAACCATCGCTTGAATTACGCCGTCTGCAGCTGTCTGTCCACTTTTACTTAAAACTTCGGTCTCTTCCAGACCATCCTTTGTACGGTGCAGTTTTCCATCCTCAGCATGCTCGTTTATTTGCGAACCGGCTCTCGTGCGTTCCAACCTTCGGTCTTCGTATGGCGGCCGTAGCCCGTGATGCAGGGCTCGACTTGTCGCTTGTTGCAGCGATCAGGGGCTTTGGGGATCCTCCATGGCACCCACTTGGTGTCATGGTTGATACCACCTTTACGTCTTTCGACAAATCCTCAACCCCTGCGTCAGTGTACCAGCAGCTCTTCGCTGAGCATCGTGCCCTCAAATCTGAATACACTCCCATTTTCACTGATGGCTCCAAGATGCATGGAGTCGTTGGATCCGCAGCTGTCTGTGTTGATGACGTGTCAGTAGCGCGGATCCCAGCTGGGCCACGGTGTTTTCGGCGGAGATGCATGCTGTGTATCTTGCACTTCTTCATGTTCAGTCGAGTTCTCATCATAGTGCTATGGTCTATACGGATTCCTTAAGTGTCCTGCAGTCTTTGTCATCGCTGGACTATTGTAATCATCCTTTTCTTTTGAACGTACGAGGGCTTCTTCGTTCCTTGCTCGAGGCCGGTGTCCAGATTCAATTCGTCTGGATTCCTGGGCATGTTGGAATCTCGGGTAACGAGTGTGCTGATGCGGCCGCTAGATCTGCTTCCTCTTTGGTCGTCACACCCTTGCCACTCTTTCATCGCGATTTTCGATTTCTTGTTCGTGATCATATCAAACGAACGTGGCAGGGTCTGTGGGACCAACAGGTTGAAAATAAACTGCATCGTATAAAACCTATTCTCGAAATCTGGAACTCCTCATCTCGTCGGAACCGCAGGGAGGAAGTGGTGCTTGGCCGCCCCGGTGGCGCAGTGGTCTAAGGCGTTGGCCTCTGATCATTCGTCCGAAGGGGTCCGGGTTCGAATCCCGGTGAGGCATGGATGTTGTGTTTGTCTTACGGCACTGGCTCTCTCCCTTCCCTGGAACCAGTGACCCTAAATTAGGGACGGGCGACTGCTTATAGCCCATTGAGTTGCTCACGGTGGTCGTTAAACCTCCAATCAAAAAAAAAAAAAAAAAGAAGTGGTGCTTGCGCGTCTCCGCATTGGGCATTGTCGTTTCACTCACAGCTTTTTGCTGTGTGGCGACACTGCGCCGATGTGTGAGACGTGCAACTGCCGACTCACCGTCACTCATCTTTTGTGTACCTGTGTTCGTTTTCGTGATGTACGTTTTCATTTCTTTCATTCTCATTTGTTGAACGAGGACGCCGCTACACTGCAGCGGCTCCTCAATGACCACTGCAATACTGTTGTTGTTTTTTCATTTTTTAAGCAAATTGACTAATTTAAACGTATCTAGATTTTAGCCCTATCATTATACTCATTTTTCAGTTTTACTGAATCAGCTAGATTTTAATCTTTGTATCATGTTTTTAGTACTGTTTGTTTCATTATCTTTTTTAGCCCTTTCATCGTTCTCATTCTTCAGTTTTATTTGATCAGCCATATTTTAAGCTTCATCGCACGTTTTTAATACTGTTTGTTTGTCTGTCTGTCTTGTAGTTTTTACCGTATTCATTTCCATTTTTCACTTTTACCGCTTCATCCTGTTTTTAGCCTTGTGTACTTATTTTATTGATTTTGTTCTCTTTTGATGTCTTTTGTTTGGCGCTCTTTGGCCAACCATGGCCCTTGCGCCAATAAAATCAATGAACCAACCAACCAACCTTATTTTTTGTAGCAAAAATGTCAGACAAATTTTCTGGACCCTAGGAGTACAGTTTTCTTTTAAGATAAACGTTCTTTTTAATGCAGAGATTATTACGCGAAGCAGATATGTGTTCACGTACTTAAAATAAAGTACTCCTCGTACGCGTAGAACTCTTGCTTGAGTTGGTGTCGTTAAGTTCGAATTTTATAAAAAAAGTCGAAATCTCTCAGCGTAATCAGTGACATCATAAGCTAAAATTATATATCCGCGTAAATATGTTATAAATCTTTCTTTTAACAAGCAGATACGTTTAATCCGATCTTTTGGAACAAAGACGTAAGTACTCACTTAATTTACAATTTGATTGAGGAGTTATTGAAGTCAGTAATTCGAAAATTCTGATGACTTTCGACTTCGCTTCACATATCAGATATATTCAGCACTGCTGAACAGTTTGCCAATTATTTGAATTTTTTAAAATTAGAACTCGATTTATTCTGAAGCCAATGGCTTAATTCTTTTCAAAGAAAAGCAATGTAATATCTTTAGAAAAGAAAACCCTGCAGTATGATGTTCTAAATTCTAAAACACTTGTAATAAACGACACTGTTCATTTAGTACACTTTGTTTACCATTCTTATGGGATCAGTAGGTGGTAAAACAAGAATTATAACACCGTAACGGTAAAATTGCTATAACATGCCGTTCAGAATCGTTTGAATCGTTTGAATACATAAGCTTCATGATAAAACCCAGTTAATGTTCAGCGGTTTTTTACAAAAGGTAAACGAAAATTAGTGAAAAATGTTCGGGTGGATTTTCCAGCAAATCAAGTAGTTCTGTATATCACTCCGCTCTTTTTACAAAGTCTGCATACATCCATCATCACAGCTCCGTCGCTAAAGAAATACAAGAAGGCGTAAAAAAAATTTTTGCAATCCAGAGCGATATTTGTTCCCAAGACAATACATTATAAACCTGACATGAAGAACAGATTGGTACATCAGCTTACACCAGATTGATTGCTACATCATATTAATTGATATATCAGCTTACATCAGATTGATTGATACTCAGAACGGACTGATACATCAGAACAGATTGATACATCGGATTGATTAGTACATCGGAATAGATTGATACATCAGAACAGATTGATTGACACATACATCAGATTGATTGGTACATCAGAATAGATTGATACATCAGAATAGATTGATACATCAGATTAATTGATACATCAGAACAGATTGATACATCGGATTGATTGGTACATTAGAATAGATTGATACATCAGAACAGATTGATACATCGGATTGATTGGTACATTAGAATAGATTGATACATCAGAACAGATTGATTGACACATACATCAGATTGATTGGTGCATCAGAATAGATTGATACATCAGATTAATTGATACATCAGAACAGATTGATTGACACATGCATTAGATTGATTGATACACCAGAATAGATTGATATACCATAATTGATTGATGCATCAGATTGATTGGTATATCTATCAGAATAGATTGATATATTAGATTGATGCACACAAATTCACTGTTTAACAAAAGATGAACTAAAGACATTTATTGCCCAGACGGTAATTAGTTTTTCTCTAATGGTTGATTGAAATGTTCCTGTATTATTTCTTCCATTCTGTCAACCAAATTACTTTGATTATTTCCTGTAAGGGACCTTTGCGCTTCGTTCGCCACATGCATCCATAGAAAAATTCCAAGAGGTTGTCAGCAAAATGTTCCGACGGAGAAATGCTTCTCAGCCTTTGCTTCTGCTTCCTTTAATGATAACCTCAGTAGTTATAAAATTGCCAAATTACGTAATTTAATGAAGTAGTTTTTTAAATTGATATCCACACTAAGGTTAAAAAAAAAAAAACTTGGAAGGGCGCTACCATTTCCATTACATGCCAATACATCCATGCGGCAAATGCTATCGTCTGCAAATTACATATATAGAGAGGCAAATATCTCCGCGAGCTGAAGTAGTAACATTCGGAGTTCAGATAGCAGCTTATTGGGATTTAAGCAATTTCGAAAGTGATATGATAATCGGCGCTCGGGAGATGGTTCACTCCATCTCGGAAATCACCACGAAATTTGGATTTACGCGTTCAACAATTTCAAGAGTGTATTTGTGCTACACAGACTCCAGGAAAAAATCCAGAGTGCGAGACCGGTGTGGACGTAGAAACGCCCTGGACGATCGTGGACAGCTGCGTATTGCACGCATCGAAACATCCACCCAGAGTGCAACACTGCCGGAGATCGTAGTGCAATTCAATGTTGAGGCCAGTAGTAGTACCAGCGTTCGGGCAGTACAACGCTTCCAGTATTATATGGGGTTCCAGAGCCGACGGCCCACCCAGGAGCAATTGCTGACCCGACGACACAAGACTATGCGTCTCGCCTGGGCACTGGAACACGGCCATTGAAAGCAAGATGACTGGAAACGTGTTGTCTGGTCTCACGAATTACGGTACCAACTATTTCGGGCAGATAGGCGACTCAGGGTGTGGCGACAACCCCTGGAGGCAATGGATCCCGCATGCCTACAAGGGACAGTGCAGGCCGGAGGTGGCTATGTTATGGAGTGGGGTGTTTTCAGCTGGCACACATTAGGACCCTAATACTTCTGCAGATCGCTTTGACCGGTGGAGGCTCCGTAACCATCCTCAGGGATCGTTTGCACTCGTTCATATCATACAACCACTCCGATGCGACCTCTTGACAATGCGCCACCGCACACGTTTAGAGTCGCCCAATTATGGCTGGAGGAAGGGAGAAACATCCCACGGAGTTTGGCATCCTGACTTGACCACCTCGTTTGCCTGATTTAAACGCCATCGAACTCCTTTTGTATACTATTCAATGCTAGGAATCCTCCATCCGCGAATGTTAAGGAATTGTGGGCTCTTCAGGAAGCATGGTGTGCACTGTTTCCACGGTACTACAGAGAGCTCGTGAAACCCATGCGTTGCCGCATTGTTGCCGTTATCCGTTTGCGAGGAGCACCAACGTTGTATTAGAGAGGTATCAGTTCTTTTGGCACTTTAGGGTATTTGAACAATTGCACATTTAAAAAATGCATACAGTCAATTCTGGTTATAGTGGACTCTGCTATAGTGAACCAAAATCATAGATCCCGACCTGCAACACTGGAAATGTATTAAAATATTCCTTTCTAGTGAACCCTCAACTTCGGTTATAGTGAACCTAAAAATTAAAACTTCAAAGAAAAGAATGTACTTGTAACATGAAATTGTAACTTATTTCAAAACAAACCTTCTTGTAAAAACTTTAAAGAATGTGTTGAGAACAATATTGTAGGCTATAACGTAAATGTCTTTTCGTACTGAGCTTTTATCGCTGTTCTTACGTTATTTTAAAACATCACCATACGATGAAAGAGTCCTTAAATTAAACCTTAACGGCCAGACGAAACATTTAAACAAAAGTCAAACTTACGGAAATTGGCTTCATTCCATGATGTTTTCATCAATAAATCTTCACATTTTTCTTAACAAATGAGTATCAACCACATTCCACATTAAACACTCCACGCTCCACACTCCACACTAGCAACTGTTGTATCGTAGTTTATATTTCTGGTTCTTATCTCATAACAGGCATACGTCACGTTCATTCCACCTCAATTGTGTTGCCAAGAGTATTTGTTTGAGAGAGAAGATATCACGTTAAGTGTGAAGTATAACTGAGAACAAAATCAATATTTACATAGGGAAAGAAACTAAAAAGGAAAGTTAATTTAGAATATACGTCACAAGGCCTACTACTCATTAAGTGCATTAAGGGTAGGATTGAAAACCTCAACACATCAAGGTGGTATTCCTGCCTGCCAACACCACGTTAATCCTCCAACCCATGGATCAAGGTGTGATTCGCAGCTTTAAAATTTATTACAGAAGGAAAGTAACGCTTCATTTAATCCAAGCCTTGGAATCAAAGCAGAACACATCAATAAATGTTCCGAATGCTGTATGTTTTGGAAAAAAAGCGTGGAGGAGTGTGTCAATTGTCACTATACAGTATTGTCTCTGGAGGTCCTATTTTGCTACTGGACGTGTGGCATTCGAAGACGAGGATAATGTACCTTTCAAGTACCAGATTCAGCATATCGGTGTGAATTTCACTGAAGCTGAAGATTTTATCGATGCTGACTGATGATCGATGCTATACTGTTATCGATGCTGACTGATGATCGATGCTATACTGTTATCGATGCTGACTGATGATCGATGCTATACTGTTATCGATGCTGACTGATGATCGATGCTATACTGTTATCGATGCTGACTGTGAAGTAATAACGAATGAAATCCCGTCCGATGAAGCTATTGTCAAGGCTGTGAAAGGCGGTTGCAGCACGGAAGAAGACGACACTGAAGATGACGAGGATTATAATGAAGAACGTGTTTCAACAGTGAAAGAGGCATTAGAATGTGTCAGGACTGTGCTAAATTTCCTACAATGTATGGAAAATGTAGAATCGAATGTAGTAAAAGCACAGACTCTAGAAAAGGACATAGAGAAAATATTTATTAAAACTGTTTGCATCAAGCAGCGGCAGATAACAGACTATTTTCATGTTAATTAAGGTAGTGCAAAATTAATTTTGTTTGCTTAATTTAAAGAATATACACCACATACATAAAAATATTATTTTTTAGATACATATGTACATATTTAATTTTCTTGCTCACCATTCCACTCAATTCAGGTTAGGGGAAGACACTTCGGTTTTTGTGAACCTCGGCCATAGTGAACGAATGCGAGTCCGAAGAGTTTCACTATAAGCGGAGTTGACTGTAATTGTTTTCAAGCACTTCTCGTAAGGAATCACAAACAACCTCTTGAGCAAACTGTAATAATTCCCCAAAGAAAATAAAAATTAGACTATTATTTTCCTACATTTCCTTCGTGCAGGACAAGTCGTGTTTATTGCATACCAAAAAAAGAGAAAAGAAACGTGTTAATACTGTGCCTAAAGTTTTTATTTTTTGACCAAAATAACCAGCATCAAACGTAGCAGCGAAGCTACTTCCTTCGCCCCATGATGGTGCCTGTGTTCAGACTTTATGTAAACAGAGGGAAGTAGTATGTGGAACTACTAGATGCGCCTGTAATCGGAAGTCTACCTAAATGTTCTACCAAACGTTTTTGAAAACGATAAAACATACTCTCTTCTTTGAAGTTACTGTCGGTATCATACAGAACTGACGCAATAGCGTGAAAATGAACCCTTTGATCTCTGCTACCACAAAAAAGAATTTAAATGTGGTTAAAAGAAGGTATTATAACTACTGGATAAATGATTTCGTCAAAGCTATTGCTAATAATAAACAAAGTACTGGTTAATGGTAAATGCAGATCACTTCCGGTTTTAAAAGTACACTGCTGGCCACCCAAAATGCAACACCAAGAAAGACACGAGATAGCAAAGCCAGATTTACTGGACACATAACAACAGATACAAAGATGAAACGATTGAGCTTACAGGCCCGTGCGACTTGCGGAACACGCACACATCAATAGTTCGTGTGGCCCTCATAGCTGGCAATAACGGCCGCAACACGCCGCGGTATCGAACGAAAGGGGGCTTTGGATGTGGGCTTGGGGTATGTCGGTCCAGGCTGCTTCCACACGTGGCCACAGTTCATCAGGCGTTGCCGCGGGTGGTGCTTGCTGGGCCACTCGGTTGCCGATCAGAGACCGGACGTGTTCGATGGGTAGCATATCGGGAGAACAGGCGGACTACTGCAGCAGTGACACCTGGTGGGCCGTGAAGAATTGTTGCACGATGCGTGCCACATTTGTTGTAAAAAAATACGTGCTATTAACTTAGTTTAATAAAAGCCGACGTCATTGCACGATATAACACACAACTTCCAAATTAAAGTGATTGATGGTAATGACTTTAATTACAATTAAAAATGAAAGTTAAAATTTCACAACACAATAACTTTCGTGCCGGCTTCAGCACATCATCAGGTGGCAGCTAAAATATGATGCATTCAAATGTGTTTTACAAGGAATGCTACTTCCACAATACAGCTACGCATGACTCCGAAGTAGACGTCATCTCGACCCAGCCAGTGGTCACAGAGTTTTTGATGGCCGATGGTTTTCTGGGACCTATTTTTCTACCACCAAGAACTCTGTGACCACTGGCTGTGTCGAGATTACACCCACTTCGGAGTCATGCGTAGCTGTATTGTGGTATGTATAAATATAAGTAGCATTCCTTGTAAAACCCTTTTTTCACATTTTAATGTATCATATTTTAACTGCCATCTGATGATGTGCTGGAAGCCGGCACGAAAGATCTTGTGTTGTGAAATTTGAACTTTCATTGGCACGTCTTTTGTAAAAAAATATCGTGCATATGTTATCGGTTTGTCCGTCCGTCCGTCTGTACCCACGATATCTTTGCAACTATTAATCCGATTTGAAAATTTTTTTTGCATTGGGAAGCTTGAAATAAGCGAATGATGATAATTTATTTCGTTTTTTTACGATGTACAATTTCGCCGCTAGAGGGCGTAAATGCAGATGATGTCGAACTCAAAAATACGTTTTATTCCACATATTTGCTTTTAAACATCCGATTGAAAAAAATCTTTTATCTTCCAAATCCATTTATGTCGAAGAGTATTTTAGATATAGTTACTTTTCCAATTGCGCATAGATTTTCCGCTAGGGGGCTTAAAGTAAATTACATTTTTCCCGATAACCCTTCGTCTGAAATTTAGATTTGAAAATGTTTTTCTACAGCGGATACAACTCCTGATGGAAAATATTTTGCATATAATTTCAAATTTTTGGTAAAGAATATTTTGGCCACCAGGGGGCGTAAGTGTTCATTTTTGCTTCTGATGCATTTGCCATAAAATCTGAGCTTCTAAAATATCGTTTTAAAAAATTCTTTCGGGAACTGATGCCACTCACATTGATAAACCTTTTCGCAATATTTTCTTCTTGAAATATTCCACAGTCTCTCCGCCATGGGACGTAGATGTATATCATACTTCTGTCAATATCTTTACATCTAGGAGTCCGATTTGAAAAAATCCTTCTTTGTTTGATAGTGTTTTCAGTGTGACATGTGTTTGATATAATTTTAAAATTTTGAAGTAATTCACAGACTTTCTGCAAGAGGGCTTAGAGGTAAATTGCGTTTCCCCCTTTATATCTGCTTCTAAATCTCCGATTTGAAAAGTTCTTTCTCCACCGGATACAACTACTGATGGGAAATCGTTTGCACATAATTTCTAATTTTTGTAAAAAAATGGTTTGGCCACCAGGGGGCTTAAAATTAATTTCCGCTCCTGATGTATTTGCAGCAAAATATGAGCTTCTAAATTCTCGATTGAAAAAAATGCTGTTTGTAGACCGATGCTACTCATGTTGACAAACCTTTTAGAAACATTTTCTTCTTAAAATAATGCATGGTTTCTACGCCAGGGGGCGCAGATGTATATCTCATTTTTATCAATATTTCTACTTCTAGGAGTCCGATTTGAAAAATTCCTTCTTTGTTGGATAGTGTCTCCAGTGTGACATGTTTTTCATATAATTTCAAAATTTTCAAGTAATTCGTAGACTTTACGCTAGGGGCGTAATTGTAAATTGCTTCCCCCTATATCTCTGCTTCTAAATCATCGATTTGAAAAATTCTTTCTGCACCGGATACAGCTCTTAATGGGAAATCCTTTGCACATAATTTATAATTTTAAAATAAAAAAAAAAAAAATGGTTTGACCACCAGGGAGCGTAAGTCGTAATTTCCGCTTTTGATGTATTTGCAGCAAAATATGAGCTTCTAAAATCTCGATTGCAAAAAAAGTCATTTGTTGACCGTTACTACTCATGTCGACAAACCTTTTAGGAACATTTTTTTCTTGAAATAAGACATGGTTTCTACGCAAGATATACATGTATATCTTATTTTTGTCAATATCTCTACTTCTAGGAGTCCGATTTGAAAAATTCCTTCTTTGTTGGATAGTGTTTCCGATGCGAAGTGTCTTTCCTATAAATTCAAAATTTTCAAGTAAATCATAGACTTTCCGCTAGGGGGCACGGAGGTAAATTGCGTTTTCGCCGTTATTTCTGCTTCTAAAACTCCGATTTGAAAATTTTTCCTGTATCGCACACAAGACCTAAAGAAAAATATTTTTCACATAATTTCTAATGTTTGATAAAGAATGGTTTGGCCACCAGGGGGCATAAGTGTTAATTTCTGCTTCTTTTGTTTTTTTGTTTGGAGGTTTAACTACAACCGTGAGCAACTCAATGGGCTATAAGCAGTCTCCCGTCCCTAATTTAGGGTCACTGGTTCCAGGGAAGGGAGAGAGCCAGTGCCGTAAGACAAACACAACATCCATGCCTGACCGGGATTCGAACCCGGACGCCTTACGGACGAATGATCAGAGGCCAACGCCTTAGACCACTGCGCCACCGGGGCGGCAATTTCTGCTTCTGATGCATTTGTAGTAAAATCTGTTATCCTGAAAACTTGACTAAATTATTTTTTCTTGGACCGATACCGCTCATATGGAAAATCTTTTGAGAATACTTTCTTCCTAAAATAATGCATGGTTTTCCCACCAGGGGACGTAAAGTCACATCTTATTTTTGTCGATATCTTTGTTTCTAAGAGTCCAATTTGAAAAATTATTTCTGTGTTGGAGAGCGTTTCCGGTGCGAAATGTTTTTCATATAAGTTCATGTTTTTCTTAACGCACAAGTCTGCAACCAGAGGGCGTAAGCTCACGATTCCGTTTACAGCAATATCTGAGGGATTAAAAACCCGATTGAAAAACTTTTTTCTTCCGTCAGATACTATTGTTTTGCATACCGGTTCCATTGACTTTGAATAGCTTTGATAAATTTACTTTGCGTCAGAACGGATTCAAAAGACGTGCTTATCACACACGAAAATTCGGTGTCATCTTTCTTTGTTTTAATTGTAATTAAAGTCATTACCATCAAACACTTTAATTTGAAAGTTGTGTGTTATATCGTGCAATGACGGCGACTTTTATTAAACTAGATACCTATATCTATCTACCCTGGACAATAGAAATCAAGCGAAGGCCACATCGAACAAGAAATTAATAGGTTCATAAAGCTTGGCTCTAGTGTATTTGAAAACAAGACTACAATTTTCAAGAGCAATTTACCATTAAGCCTTAAAAGAAAAGCCTCGTGATCAAAGAAAATACACTCGAGTGGCAACAGGCTAAGCATATTACTAGAAGAACTGACCATTTGTGGACAGATGAAATGCTGTATTAGGTACCATGGAAAAGGAATACCCCCAGAAGGAGAAGACGGCGTAGGAAATTGGTGAATGGAATTCTCGAAATCATGTTGAAATGACATGAAAGATAATTGCTTTAGACAGAGAGTCGTGGAGGAGATTTAGGGAGGCCTTCATCTAGCAGCTGATTGAGAATGGTTAAAGATGATACTTCCTACTAAACATTCAGTCAACCCAAAATAAGAACTTCCGTCTCTGTCACTGAAACAAGTGAAGCTCCTTCTGATGAATTTCTTGAAAATGCAGTTTTGAGCAATTTCTTTCCAGAATATTTACAGTATTCCTAACGTAGTATTGTAATGGAACTTTCCACAATTTTCAGAAATTTCATTGGTTGTCATTTTGAGCAGCATTATTTTGCGGAAAAATATTGGGGCTGTTAGTTCAATAAATGTTTCTTTTCTGCAATTTCATACACAATTTTTACTTACTTTGTTTGATTTGGGTAGAGCTAATTGGTTCATTTTCTTGAAAAACTGTTCAGAAGAGTAGGACGCTAACTTCGGGAAAACGAAATAACTGGAGTAACTAACGTAATGGAATTGTTTGAAGAAATTAATTGAAACATATGCATTTTTTATTCATTCAATGTGCTAAAAACTTTCCAGGGCATTTTTCTGCTCACCTAATTTATTTTACCGTTAATCGACAAGGTTGATTTTGCATTGGCTTTGCGGTGTTCTGAACTTACCAGTTCAAATTAGGCTGCAATGTTTTCAATGAAGAGATGGTCGTATTAGAAGGCATTCGAACGTTGTTAAAGAGATATGTAGTAAACAGTCACTGCCGCCCCGGTGGCGCAGTGGTCTAAGGCGCTGGCCTCTGATCATTCATCCGTAAGGGGTCCGGGTTCGAATCCCGGTCAGGCATGGATGTTGTGTTTGTCTTACGGCACTGGCTCTCTCCCTTCCCTGGAACCAGTGACCCTAAATTAGGGACGGGCGACTGCTTATAGCCCATTGAGTTGCTCACGGTGGTCGTTAAACCTCCACTCAAAAAAAAAAAAAAAAAAAAAACAGTCACTACTGTTAAAAGTCTGCTTAAAAATGTTTTGTAAGCTTATTGATGTAGAAACCTGAAAAATAATTACTATATATTTAAAACGGAAAGTGACATTTGATTAGGAGAGTAATTGTATATTTAAAAAGAAAGCGACCATTAGAAAGTCATTACTGCGGGACGCAACGAAGCAGGAAAACCTTGCATCGCAACGGAAACCCTTACCTTTTATTTTCGTAGAAAAAACAAACTTTAAATATAAAGTTGTCTTTTCGCTCCTTTTCAAATAGAGCTTCTTCAGTTTAACTTTAGTAATCAAATGATGCAGTGAATTAAACGTTAATATTTAATAAGCATTTCCTTCAAAACTTTTCAAATGTTCCTTGCGAAGACTAGCGGTGATGCATCAAACATTTTGTGCAGTACAATTAGCCGTCAATAAATTTCTACATACTGTCCCCCGTGGAGCTAGCTGGCTTCTCAGGCATGGCCGATGCTTTTGTATAACGGCACAAATCTTCTCCCTTCCTTGGACTCAAATTGCAGACAGGAGCTTGTTTATAATTCTTAGAGTTGCTCACGGTGGTCAATTTGAAAAAGTAAATCTCTGAATTCTTAGAATTAAGAATAGAGGATTGAAAGCCGAATTCCTTTTTTCTAAATACTTGTTACTTGTATCAATGTAGGGGGAGTACTTGACCCAGCACCGCGACCTAAGGTCTATTGTGCATCCCCAGCCCTAATCTCGAAAGAGACCAGATGCACGAGCAAAAGCAAAAATGCTCTTGACTGGTACTAAAGAGAGATCACTTGGTCTCAAGTTGTGAGTACCACAGTGTTCAAGCCTGAGTGCTGCAAAAAAGTCACAGTCACAACCCTATGAGGCAAGGGTCCTTGATTAAGTTCCTTTGCCTGCCTCTGATCCCTGGTAGCATGCCAGAGGTCAGGCTGCTTACTACTCAGCAGCCTTTTAGTTAGTCCTCTGGCTACACCAGAGGCGAGCCCTAATGCAGGATCTGGACCATAAAAAGCCTGCTCTGCCACCTCTTTAGCATGCTTTCTCATTACCTACAAAACCCCTATGTCCTGGAACCCAGAACAGTTGCACTTTGTTCCGGTTTGCCAGTTCAGTTAGGGTCTGGAGGCAGTTCAAAAATTTTTTGGATGAAATGCGGCACTGACAAAGTGCCAGTAAAGCCGCCTGGCTGTCTGAACAAATCTGGATTCTCACATTGTGATACTCTTTGATCAGAAATTCTGAGGCACATGCTAGAATAGCATACATCTCAGCTTGGAACACAGTAGCATGCATTCCAAAGCTTTGGCATGAACCATAACCTCTGGATAGGCAATATTCCCCTACTCCAACTCCTGCGTTTGTCCTGGAGCCGTCAGTAAACCAAACAGTTTCACCGCTGCACCCAGGGACAAAGGACGTTTTCCATTCACTGTGACTGGGAAAGTTCACACTGACTTTATCAAAATGATATTTTACTAGCATGTTGTCGGTTCCCATTCGAAAGATGGGCTCCTTACAAAAACACTTCTGAATAGGCTTGGTATGGCTGCCAACCCACAACGAGAGTTTCCACATGCCATTGCAGCATAATCTATATGCCCCCATAATGGTCTCACCCTCAATATGAAAGTGAAGTGCCAGAATATCAAGAAGCAACTCCAATGAAGCTGTTGGAGTGGATCTCATTGCTCTTGATTTACCTATGCAGGCCAGCCTTTGTAACTTGTTAAGTTCAGCCTGCACCGTGCACAGGTTAACTCTGCGCCACCACACCGTTGAGCCATAAGTGACCATAGGTCTTGTGACCATAGTATATATCCAGTGCAAGATCCTCAGGTTGAGACCCCAGGATTTGCTAATAGCACCTCTACATGACCAGAACACTTTCTTGGCTTAGTCATTTTGGGCGGAGGCTTAACCTGGAAACAGCACCTCTGGCATTTAGGTGCTGTTTCCAGGTTTAGCTTCCGTCCAAAATGACTCCCAGGTACTTAACCTGTGTATTGAGAGGAACTATTTTCCCAAAGAGAGCAATATCTCCAAGGTCTCCAAGATTCCTCTTTCTATTAAAAGGCACAAGGGTGGTTTTGTCAGGGTTTACTGATAGACCAACCTTCCTGCACCAATCCTCAACAAGTCCCAGTGTTCTTTGCATTATGCTTGAGACTGTTTTAGGGAATTTTCCTTTGACAATTATGGCCATGTCATCTGCATGGCAAAAACAGTCGCAACCAGACCCCTCCAGGATTCCTAGCAGTTCATCCACCACCAGGCACCACAACAGGGGAGAGCAAACTCCTCCCTGAGGACAGCCCCGGCAGGTGGACACCGACAGAGTCTTCCCGAGTAGCGAGGCCACGACCGTTCTGCTTGTGAGCATGGCCTTAATCCATTGACAGCAGGATCTATCAACACCATGTCGTTCCACAGCTCCCACAATGGTCTCCGTAGAGATCCTCTCAAAGGCACCTTCAATATCAAGGAAAGTGGCTAATGCCACCTCCTTAAATTATAGTGCCTCCTCCAGGCAACAAACAATGCCATGGAGAGCTGCTTCTGTTGATTTGCCTTGTTGAGAGGCAAACTGAAATTTTGAGAGGTGTTTAGGGAGCAAAACCACCTTTCTAATATGCCTATCCACCATCCTCTCAAGAGCCTTGAGAAAGAAAGATGTTAGACTAATAGGTCTAAAGGCCTTTGCCGCTTGGGAATAAATATTACCTTAGCCTGTCTCCAAGCACTTGGTATATAACCAAGAGCAAGGCAGGCCCGGTAAATTGTGCACAAGAGTGGAGTAATTATCTCCAGTCCTTGCTTCATCAAGATGGGAAAAATTCCATCACAGCCAGGTGATTTAAATGGTTCAAAAGAATTAATGGACCACTAAATGCTAGAATATTTGACCACCTCCCTGGCAACCCTCCAGTCCTCCTTTTTTGCACGTCGGTTCTCAAGGTCAACTGTGCGTACGCCAGTGGGATCAATTATACTTGAATCTGGAAAGTGTACACCTAGCATTTCTGTTAGTGTTTCTTTACCAGTTTTTGTGAAGCTTCCATCAACCAATTTAATGGTGTTCAGGCAATTTGCAATGTCCTTAGCCATGATTTTCATAAATCTGGCAGTACTGGGAGTATCTGAAATACTTCCACGGAAATCTCTCCAACAGGCTCTTTTTGCCTCTCTAATTGCTTTGTTGTACTGTGTGAGGGTAGTCTTATATACCGTCCACTCACCAGTACGTTTGGCTTTATTAAAAAGCCTTCTAGTTTTGCCTCTAAGACTGCTAAGTTGTTTATTCCACAAAAGAACTTGCCTTGGTAAGCTAGCAGTCTTGGCCTGACAGTTTTGGTGGTAAGATTCGAGAATAGATCGTTGCAACTGGTCAACGGCTAACTCAAGATCTAAACACCGAGCGCATGTTAAATTCCATGCCTCCAATATGTGCCGCCAGATCTTCCCTGAAGCCAATCCAATTGGTCCTTCCGGGATTTTTGACTTGCACCAGCTGTTGTCTTACATCGGCAACTGAAAAGAAAATATATCTATTATCAGACAATGAAGGTTCACTAGATACATGTCATTTAATAATGCGGTCAAACATGCTAGCACTACAGAGAGTGAGGTCAATGACTTCACTTCTATTAGAAACAATAAAAGTGGGCTCATTGCCTCGATTAAGAATATAAAGTTTGGTACTTACCAAATATTCCAAAAGGTTGTCCCCTTGTCTGTTGCAGTCGCTGCTCCCCCACATGATATGGTGAGCATTGGCATCACAGCAGATGATGAGACGTTTACCACCTGACTCACAGAAGTGGACAATGTCTCTTACCTCCTGAGAAGGAGGTGGTTCAGGTTCATCAAATAGTAAGTATGCAGAGACGGCAAACAGCTCTTCTCTGCCACCATCAGATGACATAAAAAGTTTAATCACGGTTGTGTCACCTGTGGTAAACTCAGGAAGTGGCATAGCATGATGTCTTTTGCTCACCAGTATACAGGTCCTTGGTCTCCTACTTGATGTATTATAGAAGACGGTAAAGCCTGCTCCTTGTAAGCCCAGGATCTTCCCATTATGTATCCATGGCTCTTGAATGAAAGCCAGATCAACATTCTCCGCAGCCAGTCGGCAGCACAAAGAAGCAGATGCAGACCGACTATGGTGGAGATTGATCTGGTGATCTGGATACATTTCACGCAGTTCTCCATTGTGAGACAGGCATAGAGACTAAGTGGTAGAAGGATCAGCCGGGTCAGAATCCACCCGGTGGGTGCTGGAAGCCAGCCCCACATCTTCATGGACACCACCCAGGTCGATCACATCCACCTCCTCAGTCTCCCCCACCCCCACTCACAACTGGACCTGAGTGCTTTCAGACCATGGCCAGGGGAAGACAATGCAGTTGTTTCGGGTTCCACAATTCTGTGTCCTCCTTTCAGTTGTTTCTGTTCCACATTTCTGTGTCCTCCTTTGAAGTGCTAGGGCCCTGAGGGTCCTGTAGTACCTTAAATTGACCCTCATCGACCCCAGTGTAGGCAGTGAACCTGGCTTCAGCAATGGTTTTAGCCGATTCCCTGTCTACCTGGAAAATCCACCTGACGGCCTTAGGATCTTATACCGATCCAACACCCTCCAGTGGTTTGTATGCAAACTGTTGTTGTAGGCACACAACCTCCTGCAGAGGACGTTTGAATCTTTGGTGCAAATATCCCTTGCTTTAAAGGCAACCTTGATCGGTTTTGGAAGATAACTGGCCCTCATCACCTTGAGCCCAGTGCCCCTCAAAACCTTATCATTTTTTTCAAAGGCCGATGTTAGCCATTGCCCTGTTCCCTCGTTCTCACAAAGGTAAACAAGAACTCCAGAGTTCAGGGAAAAGCTCTTGATGCGGGGTACAGGCTCTTCTACTTGAGAACCATCCACACGCCTCAAAAGTTCCTCCTGAATAGTCCCAACCTCACTGCCATCAAGCCACTCGTTCGCGAAGTTTTCCTTCACGATGGCCATCCTAACAGTGGAGGCAGCCTCACCATAAGTGCTGGGACGAGACTCGTCCCTACTCCTTTTGGTCGGGTTCCTCACATTGGAGAAGGGGTAGAGAGAACAGATCTCTGCCTCTTGCCTTTCTTGTCCACCACAGGGGGAGAAGTACCTACAGATGTGGGTCCCACTGAACTCGACTCCTTGTCAGTTTGAACCTTCATCTGCTTTGGTAGCCTCCTCCTGATGTTGCCCTTAGTAATCTTGCTAAGTCGCAACCCTTCCTTGCTGTTACCAGCCTCACTAGCAACCACAGACTCTTTTGGCAACCCGGTATTACCTGCTGCCTCCAGATGTCTTGTTTGCTTTTGCGAAACAACTTCCCCCGCCTTTGCCTGAAAGGTGTTCCCAGAGCAACTGGGCCTCACCTCAGGATCAACAGATCCCGGCCTTGGCTGGGAAGATGCTGCTTTTTTAGGTTGGATACTGACTAAGTCAGATCCTAACCCAGGGTTTGTTGTAGCCAAAAAGGATTCCATATTTAGTCCCACGAAACTGGAGGAAAATAAAAGGTCACCACCCGGTAATCCTCCTATCCCCGGTGGAAGGCTAATTACGACAGGGTTTCGCCTGGTACCCTGAAAGGATCGTTAACGATAATGATATTTTACTACCTCAGTACCATTCAGCCCTCAGCACGATACCTCACACCTTGGCTTAGGTAGACCAGAGCCTCAGTTCGCCAGCATGTTTCGGACGCTCCAAAGAGAGGAGTTACTATGAATCACAGCATTCTAATCCACCTGTTTCCACCACCCCACGACGAGGACGTTGAGGTTGGTTTTCTGGGGGCTTTTTCTAAATAAATAATTTATTTTTATTTTTGCTGTTACATTGTAGGCTTTGTGAATATACATAAATAATTTATATTTCATGAGAACAGCAGGGAAAATCGGGGAAAAGGCATCAGAGAGTCCTGACAAGCTCTGATTTTCCAAGAAAATAGGCAAACAAACTCAGGTTCAATAAAACACAGCAGTTATGTTAAATGTTAGTCATATTGTAAACAATTTTTGTTTTAAGTTATTATTATTTTTTTAATTATCATAGCAAATATTTTTTAAGCTAGTTTTTAATAAATTTAGGTTATTTATTGTGCTTAACTCAGTTGACAGAGTATTCCAATATTTAGTACCAATATAATTTAAGCTCTGCTTCATCATGAGGGTTTCTGGATATATGGGCCTTAATAATGATCTGTGTCTTGCATTAGTAAGTATGTAAATTCAATTCAATGATACCTGTGTGTAAGTTCAGTTTAATTCTTTAAAACATTAGTGTACCTATTTTGAAATCAAATAATTGTTTAATAGATACAATTCCGTAATGGTTCGGGTTGACATTGGGTATGGTGAAAAGTGTAAGTTTGGAAGTTGATATGAGAAGAATTTCTTTTTAAGTCTAATAACCTAATGTATTTATTCTGTAATTTTTGTAGTTTATTGATGTTGGCTTCAGTGGCTTGTCTCCATGAGGAAAAACAATAATGAATGTGTGATTGAAATAGTGTATAGTGCAAAAGTTTAAGTGTTTTAGTAGTTAAACATGAAATAATTTTTCTTACTATCCCAATATTTTTGGAGATTCGATTTGCAATTGAGTCTACATGGTTGTTCCATTTTAGGTCGAAAGTTAGAATAATTCCCAGATACTTAAAGTCCTGTACTATATCAATAGGAGTATTATTTAAAAGTAAGTATGGAACTTGTGTAGGTAATATTTTTTGTCTATTAAAGACAAGAAATTTTGTTTTATTAACATTAATTATAAGTTCATTGTATGTTAACCATTCCGAGTAAATCTGTAATTTATAATTTGCCTGAGCAACCATTCGTTAAGATTTTTGCCATGGAATAATATTGTTGTATCATCAGCATAAAGGGTTATAGCGTTGTTAGATGTTATATCAAAAATATCATTTATATATAAGATAAATAATAAGGGACCCAAAACCGAGCCCTGAAGAATCCCTGATGTAATCGGTAGTAGCGATGATTGAGATTGATCAATGATAGTACTGTATATTGAAATCTATCAGTTAAGTAATTACTAAGTAAGGTATGTGCAATACCCCTCACACCCGCATTATATAATTTGGTTAAAAGAAATTCATGATTGAGAATGTCAAACGCGTTAGTCAAGTTAAGAAAAACAGCGAGTGTAATAGTTTTTGATTCAAGATTTTTTTGAATTATATTCTGATGATGTAAATTTTGTTGATTTATTGGGTTGAAAGCCACACTGATTTTTATTAATGATATTAAATTTAGTTTAAGCATAGCTTATTTTGTATTCCACATTTAAAGCACAGATATGACATTTACGATAACATTGGTTTATAAACTTCAATGTGTGGTCCAAATACCATTGGTTTATATGTAAACCTCAATGTGTGTTTATGGAACCATGCTATGTATTTATTATTTCGCTGAATATATAATCCAAATTTTAAAATCGTACCCTTAATGCGAATTGATCACATAAATTTTAAAATTATTTTGTTAATGCTCAGCTGCTTAATTTCCGTGCACCAATGCTAAAATATTTCCACATTCTTTTTTTTTTCAATGCTCTTGTATTCGTCGCACTCTGCGTGGAGCTTATCCAACAAAAGGTGAACCTTCTAATTAATAGCAAACACTCGTTGATTGCAATAACAAAATGCACTCAACAGGGAAGAATCCTGCGTTAACCGAGTTCGCAGCTACTCAAACGTGTGAAGTTTCACTCAATATGTTTTTTAAAATTTTGTTTAGGGAGTTAATGTTTTAAATTGCTATTTCATGGTGAAAAAATGCATATTTATAAAAATAAACAAATTAATGAACAAATGTGACTACTAAGCCTTTGAATTTGCAAAATGTGCTTATCACTTGTGCTTCATTTCCCCAGGTGTCCAATTCATTGAGCAGCATGGAGAACGAAGATATTTGGGATTTCTTTGACAGTGACTTATCTTCAACGGTCTTCTCCACCCTTGAAAAAATGATGCTAGAGAAAGATTTTTGTGACGTCACAATTACAAGTGGAGGACAGTCTGTTTTAGCCCACAGAGTCATCTTAGCTGCCGGAATACCTTATTTCAGAGTCATGTTTAACAAACGTTTTCCTGAAAGAACCCAGAGCGAAATAACTATGCATGATGTTGATCCAACTGCATTGCAAGCTCTGATTAATTTTGTGTACAGTAGAAAATTGATGATCACAAAGGACAATGTGGAAGTTTTACTCAAAACGGCAACATATCTGCAACTGGACAATGCAATCAATGCATGCGTTGAGTTTTGTATGAAACGTCCACATGCTAGAAATTTGTTAATTCTTTGCTCACATATTCAAAGCGCTAACAATTTGTATACATCTGAAAATATTCTTCTGTGCGTCAGTGAAAATTTCGAAGACTTCTCCAGATCAGAGGAATTCAAAACATTGCCTTTCTCCATAGCAAGCGAACTGATTGCCAGGAATGATTTGCTTGTGATGAGTGAAGATGCCGTGTTTGAAGCCATAATCGGATGGGTAAAAGCATCACCATCAGACCGACATGTCTTTCTACAAGAACTGTTGCAGAAAATTAAACTACACTGCCTAACGCCTAAATATTTAAATGAAAGTGTTTCTACTGATGAACTTTTCCAGGAATTTCCCTCTTGCATGCAAATAATAAATGAAGCTCGCATGCATTACTCTTCCCAGGTTCAAGTGCCTACTTTGGCCGCCGATGAACGATACTGTGAAAGGAAACATCATTTGAAATGCCAGAAATTGAAAGGTACTGTCCTGTACTGCATTCTGACTGATAGTTTTACTGAATCGCTTTCTATTTGTTACTACGATTCTGTCTACAGGGAGAAAGTGGTCCCTTTACAAAAGCTTTCTGAGTGTCGAGAGGTTACCCTCTTCAATCATGTCGCTTGCGCAGAGGACAAAATTTACTGTATAAGTAACAAGTTGTTTGGTACTTTTGACTTGGTAACTCTTGAGTGGAATTTCTCAGAATTCGAATGCAATATGCTTGGCTCTGGCATTGTTTTGCATAGGAGCAAGATCTACCTTTTCGTCCGTGGGGGCCAGAACGATTCGTCAGATCATATATATTGTTGGTCACCCGAGAATGGTACTTACGAAAACGTCGGCAGCATAGCTGTGAAACGCACTTGTTATAATGTTGTGACCTCAGGCGAACAGATTTTTAACATAGGTGAGCTTTGGAATTTCTTCGGGGACGATGACACCGAGTTGTATGCTGAGTTTTTCAATCCTGTCAATGGCGATCATACTGAAATTCCTCCGGTTCTCCAACTACAAGCAGTTTTCAGCTGCGCATGTGTTTGTGGTCTAACTTACATTTGTGGTAGCTCAGACCCCTTTTCCGAGTACCCAGATCAACGTTTGGAAGTCTACAATCCGATGACAAACATGTGGAATTCGGTGTCCAATGTATTTAGCAAAATCAAAAGCAACTTCAAAATAGTATCTTTGGAAGGAAAGCTTGTCGCTGTTCACTCAAAAAGAAGAACAAATGAAATTTATCTTGAAACTTACCACCCCACTGATGATCGCTGGGAGTTTACAAAGATCGTAACTTTTTCCTTCACGCCTGATACTCGTTCAGAACGGACATTAGTGACAACGAATTCGACATCACCGCTCAGAATCTTTTGATAACAAAAGGTGAGCTCTACATCACAAGAAAATGAAATACGTTTTGAATTAACATTTTAATAAATACCTCTCCTTTCCTTAAATTCCTAAGTTTGGGTCAAAATTGTTCTTTTCGAAATTTTCAGCAATGAAGGAAGCACCGCAAATGATAAAAAGCTGCTATCTAAATATGTGATTAATCGCAATATAATATGTTTTAATAATTCGAAATAAAAGGGTACATTTGTACAGTCATTTGTTTCATGTATAAAAAATTACAAAAATATTCTCATAGTTTTTACTGTGTGAATCTCAAAACATTCATTTTGAAATACACGGTCGAGTCACATTATTGTGACCAGTAGTTAATACCCAGAGTAATAGGCATGTGCAGCACGGACAGCATCCAGACGGGCTGGGTGTGACTCAATAAGGTGCTGAAAGGTGTTCACAGTTATGTGGAGCCATGCTGACTGCAGTGCATCTGATAGCTTCTGGAAGGCGCGCAGTGGAAGATCCATAGAGCGAACAACACGATTGAGGTGGTCCCACAGATGCTCAATTGGGTTTAAGTCTGGATAATTAGGTGGCCAAGGAAGTGCTTTGAAGTCTTCATCGTGCTCTTCCAACCACTCTCGGACATTTTTAGCTGTCTGACAGGTCGCATTGTCGTTCTTAAAGATCCTATCCGCCAAAGGGAAGACAATCAGCATGTATGGGTGTACGTGGTCTGCAAGGATGGATTCAGAACGATTTCGATCCATAGTGCCTTCCACAGGTAGGAGTGAACTCAGAGAATGCCACGAAAACATTCCCCATATCCTAACGCTGTCCCCACCAGCTTCTGCTCTTCCAGCAATGGTTGAAGAGTGTTTGTTCTCCGATGTTTCTTGCCCTATACAAAAACGTCCATCTGTTCGATGAAGCAGAAAACGTGATTCATCGTAGAAGGCAATCCTCTGCCAATCAGCGTAGGTCCAATTGCGATACTGCCGTGCAAATGTAAGCATTTTCTGCCGATGCACCTTCGTTAGCATAGGTGCAGTGAGCATCCGTCTGCATCGGAGCCCCACAAGCAGCAGGGTTCGCCGAACTGTCGTTTTAGACACACTTTCGTTAGCCCCCTGGTTCATTCGGCCAGTGAGTTGTTCCAGTGGTGCGTGTCGATCGGCCCTCACGCTCCTTCGAAGCCGATGTTCACCTCTCACATCAATGGCACGTGGTGTTCCGCAGTCTCCACGTCGCTTATTCGCAATGGTGCAATTTCTTCAATCACGATACACTTTCACCACAGCAGAACGCGAACAGTTAACAAACTGCGCCCTATTAGAAATACTGCCGCCCATGGCCCGAAAGCCGATAATCATTCCTTTTTGCAGTGATATGCTTTCAGAATACCTACAGCACACCTTACATACCCTCCAAGCCAGCTCAAGACACGTGCCTTCTCTCATCGGCTACACGCGGTTGACCTCAAAAGTAGAAGGTGGTCACAATAGTGTGGATCGACTGTGTATATGTAAAAACCTTTTTAAAGAATATATGTGTTTCGAAATTTCGAGCAGCAGGAAATTCAACATTTATCTAGGTAGACTGTTACAGTGGAATCTATAATGCAAAGCCACATTTTTTATCCTTTTACATCACAAAGTTTGGCATCCGGCAGATTATAGAAAAGCAGTTACACGTTTGTTTGTTCTTTGTGTGTGTCTGTATTTAATTTAAAACAAAAATTACGTTACAGAAGGATGTGTCAAACAAAATTTTTAGCAACATTTAAAATTTAGTTTGCAATATAATTTTTGTTGGCATTATGGGAACGCACTGATAACATTAATAAACGTTTCATGACGGAAAGGAAATGAAGAGCACTCCTGCTGCGAATCTAATAATGAAAGTGTCTTTTTTGTCCCACTCGGAATTTAATCAAACTTGGCAAAAATGTGTCAAATGTTCCCTAGTGTAATCGAAGATAATGGCATTTTGCTGGTGGATTCATGGTCTTCCAATGAAGATGAGAATATTATTCATAGAACACTCTCTCAAGGCAAAACTATTGAAAGGTATCTCATCCCTTAATGTTGAACTGGCATTTTTCAGCTTTTGGATGTAGGATTCTCCAGATAATACAAGCAATTTGTTTGGATTATTACTGATACAATAATAACGGATCAAAACTTCAATATTTGGCAGCGAGACAACTTCTTAAAATTACAGTGAATTTCTTTCTTCCAATTTAGGGCTCCTAGATTCAGAAATTTTACCAATCACCTTTTTTCCAAATCAAGCGTTCTAACTTCTCATTCAGGTTTGAAACACCAGAATAGTGTTTCAAACCTGAATTAGACACTTGTAGTACTGATAATTGCACTAATATTAGTTCATTCCGGTGTGTTCATTGCACATATATATTCTGCTTTGAACATTCAATTGCTAATCTTGATATTTGTATTTAATTTCCCTAAAGTTTTCGAATAAAATGTTAAACAATGGCACATTTTGAGCGTTTTTGTTTCTTTTCGTGCGAAAATTTCCGTTCATTGCATCTCCCTAACCTATTGGATTTCCGATAAAATATTTTACACGTGTCTATCATTGGTGATGATGAACATTTGTGCCAAGTTTGGTCAAAATCCGAATGGGAAAGGAAAAGACACTTTCCTTGTATGAATTTGTGATATAGTCATCATCACGCCTTTGTCTTTTACGTGCGTATTTTTTTCAAGATGTAGTGATATGCCATTGCAAGATATTTTTCAAAGTACTGAAAAATCAGATTCTTCAAGTAATTTCAGGGCCTGACTAGTTAAATCATACAAATCATCTGATGCCATATTTGATGCAGGCGCTGAAGCTAAAAATGCTTTATATTTTGAAAATAATGAGGACATCATAGATATCTGTATACTGGTTGCCAGAATATTTGCATCATTGTCTGAATACTCTGATAAGCACATACCTTTAATTTCAATTCTTGGTTTCACAGGAATCGCATCAATTAATAAGAGAACAATCTTTTCTGGATCAGACAAATTAATGCATTGATATAATTTAAGTAATTTTGACACAAAGGTGACTAACCAAGTTTCAGTTGAGAAATATTTTTCTCTTTCTCAACTAATTGTATGTACGTTGCATTGCAACAATGCAAAAAAAGTATAACATACTGCGTATTTTATATACAATGAATAGGGCAAAGTTATTGAATCTGTACTATCCTCTTAGCCATTTTTTGCTTGTTGCACAACATCATTTGTTCCAGAATAAAATTCTTATTAATTCTAATTCTTATTAATTCTTATTATTTCTTATTATAAAATATATAAAATTCTTACTTTTCACTACAGCCACTTTCACTCATAAAGGACATTTAATGTTTAATTACATCGTCTAAATCTGATTGAGTGTGAATTTCTCCTTCGTTACTGCATTTTTATATTCATTCTCCAGTGTAAACACAGGGAGATCGTTCTCAATGTGTTTAAATTATAAAGCATCAATTACTTTATCACTAATAAACACAGAGATGTTAAAGTGCAACACTATAGTTAAACTTCTCTTCACTTTGGGAATCGCATCGTGAGCAGAACAAAATAAATATTTTTGCTTCTGTTTCATGAACAGCAATATTGACACCTGTTAAATTGGCTTTATGGCAAAGGGATCTTTGAAAGAATGAAATAATTCAATTTGGTCATCTTTCGTGAATGTATCAAAAACATCTGCCTTAAGTTGTTGCAGCTTCACATTCTTGCTTTTTCTCAATGTAACTGGAGCTTTTATTAAATAAGGACAACCAGGAGAAATACTTAGATATACATCAATTCTCAGCTTTGAGATTTTACGCGGAACGGATAATATAGATTCTCATCCTTCCACGGGATTTTTTGTTTGCAACCATAACTCGCGTTGCTTTGCCTGTTTTCGAACTTGAGAAGACTTACATATTCCTGGTGCCTGTATAGTTCCAAGGGCAAGATGGAACACAATAATGATCAGGCAGGAACAGGAGCAATTAACCTTAAAAACGTGGTCGTTTTAAACGTAATTCAGTTTGTAAGATCATAAAAATGAAGGAAACAAACGGAAAATCGAAGATATCAATTAAAATTTCAAGAACTGCAATGTTTACAATTCCACTGGATTAAAACTTAGCTCAAAGACAAGCACACAACAAGCCTCACACAACCTCTTAACAGCAGTCAACACGACATGATCACACAAATAAGCAATTCACGGGCACGTGAATTGTTTAATTGGTCCGCTCATTTCTCTAGAAGGCATTGTTCCAGCAATGGCGTCTGGAAAGTATACAAGGCCATGGCATTAGAGATATGCGTTTTCTCTTTTAGTGATGTCACGAGGAAAAACAAAAACTTCCGGTAAGTTTCCAACACTAACGTGCATGGCGTCAAACACGACATCAACGTATCAGGCCAAGTAAGTTGAGAGTGACGTCACAAAGTGAGGAAACTCATTTCTCAAATGTCACGGCTTTGCCCCACGGACGGCAGAAGGTAGGGAACACGTGGGTCCGGACACCTGGAATTTTATTTTCCCCTCCCTGGGGGGTCTTCCTACGAAACATCTTGAAAATTTGTGACTCACATATAATGTAACGTTTTTTTTTTAATGAAAATTTCCTGGGCGCCGTCACCACGTTTCGCAGTTTTCTGGAAAACGCTTCAAGTACAACTTTGAAAATTGATTTCGCACAAATACCTTAAACAGTTAACTCAGTGGTGTGTTTTTCACTTTAAAGAAGATCGTTTAAGAATTCCCAAATGGCAGTGAGTTGTATATATTGCTAGAAGAACTAACTACCGTTAAACAACTGAGATATTGAATTGGATTTCACCATGGGGCAGCAGAAGACCCAGAAGAAGACCACCTGGGATATGGGTTGATGAAATTCGAAAGCATGCTGTAGTGACTTGGAAGGGATACGCTAAAGAGAGAAAGTTATAGAAAAGACCTTCATCCAGCATTGGATTGAGGATAGGTGAGGTTAATTTGTACGAATACTTGCATATATAATGATTTCTTCCCCCCCTCTTTTTATCATTTTAACTCTAGGAGAAGTTGATTTTGCCCTCTCCTGAAATTATTAGGTTCTGTCATCTGTGCTTTGCATCTTCTAGGAGGCCTAACTTCTAGCAAGGATCAGATTTAGTCCACCTTAGATAACGTCAGAAGCCGCGAAAAAAAAAAAAAAAAAGCGCAATTAACAAACCGCACTTTAATTTCATTGGATAGCTTGCATGCGTACTGAATTTTACGTATTACCTTAAAAATGATTTAACGAAGTCAGGACTACGCATTAGGATCCAAAAAACCACCTCGACTACGAATCTTCTTTCGCCCAGGAGGGAAGCAATTGGCACAGAGAAGAAAGCAGGGATTTACTCTATCCCATTCGAACACTCTGGGGACTCATTTAAGTGATACATGAAAATCAGTAAGTAGTCTGTTGGTGCCTAGGTGGTGGAGAACAAAAGAAATGTAAACAATAAAGCTCTTAAGAGGGATCTAAAGGAAGCATTGAAAATATTAATTACACCACTATTTAAATTCCAGACGGATCGTTATTCTAGTGTAAGTTCACCTTGATAAAGCCTCCCGTCAGAAAGCGAAAGCTTGGCACAATAAAATATTTTCGCTATACACCATTTCACGGATTTGTATGACTTTGTCATCTCCTTAAATAAAATTCTTACCTTCGCGCTTTCTAAGGAAGTTAGACTCAAAAGCGCACAATACCTCAGTGAACAATATTTAGCTCCACACACTGAAAAAATTGATACGTCCATCAGAGAGATTCGAAATTCTTGCAAGGTGCAGTGCATGCAATGATTCCGTTTCCATAAAGCTACATTGCTGCAGGATAAATATCCTGCAAAATATCCTGCAATCTTCAACTTTTCTTGCTTTTCGCGAGCAAGTTTAAACTTTCATGCAGATATCAACGTTAACTCAGCTCCAGAATTCTATTTTAAAATTTCAAATGTAAAGTTTCTCGTATTATGTCTACCCCTTCTTAGGTTTTACCGTGTAAGTTTACCTTGAGGAAGTCCCCCGTAGATTCGTGAAAGCTCAGAACACATCTGCGGGTGGCTTCATCAAAGCAAACGGAGGGAACTTATAGTTAAAAGATGTCGCTTTGATTTGTTTGGCAGAGTTCCGCCAGATAGCAGAACAGATCAGAAAACCTCCCCCTCCCCCATTGTGCTTTTATTTTTTTGTAGAAGAAATGTCGGAAAAATTTTCTAAGTCGTGGGAGCACAATTTTTGCTGAAGCTAAACATTCATTTTAATACGGAGATTATTACGTAGAGGAGATATCATCTTCACGTACAAAACGAAAAGTATTTCGTGTGAGCAGTGCGCTGTTGCTCCAGGTTGGTCGTTAAACTCGAAGTTTATAGAAAGATCAATGTCTATCAGCATAATAAGTGAGATCATAAGATAACATTGCATATATTCGCGTAAATGTGCTGTAAATCTTTCTTTTAATAAGCAGACGCGTTTTATCCCATCTTTAGAACAAAAATGTAAGTACTCGGCTAGCTTACAATTTTCTTACGTGATTATGCAAGTCGATAATTAGAAAATTTTGGGAACTTTTAGATTCCTCATCACATATCAAATACGTATATTCAGTACTGCTGAGCCGTTGGAAATTGTTTGAAATGTTTTAATTAGAATGTTGTTTCATCTAAATTCAACTGCTTAAAACTTTTTAAAGATAAGTAAAGTAAAATCTTGAGAAACAATAATCTAGTATACTGCCCCAAATTTTTAAAATACCTATAAATAAAGACATTGCTGATTAAATACACCTTGTTTTTCATTCATGTGGAAGCGGTCAATGGTGAGGAATTAAAAAACCGTAAAAATAAAACTGCTTTTTGAGAACGTTTGCTCAAAATAATTTAAATATGATGTTAATATGGTTCATGAAAAGACCCAGTTTACGTTCAGCGGTTTATTCATGAAAAGACCCAGTTTACGTTCAGCGGTTTATTCATGAAAAGACCCCGTTTATGTTCAGTGTTCATATAAATTCGCAAAACATGGCCGCGGGTGGCCTAGTGGTCAGCGTTCGTGACTGTCATGGAGATAACCTCAGGCAAAGAATATCTAACTGATAAGAAGGTAAGGCTCAGCGAGACGTAACTAGCGCCACTATATTATGCGGCAAAGAATTACTACACAGAAGCCAACATTACAGGCTGATGCCGCAGGATGCCGAGCAGACTGAGTTAGACTGAGCATGCGTGTTTGTGTTCAAAGAATATAAACGCTTGTTTGTGTTGGCGTTTTGTTCAAAGGTTTTGTTGTTCTCATCTAGATCTGCGTTTATATTACAGCCATGAAATACACCCACTCCATTCCGATGAATAACAATTCATGGAATGGAGTGGATGAATAACAAGAACAAATTTGAAACCGTTTGAAACAAATATCCTGGAAAACCATTAAAACAACGTTTGCTGAAAAAAAAGCTATCGTTACGTTGAAAAAATTAATTTATCAATTATATGAAACTGACTTTTATGAAAAATACCTCGTAATATTGTAAAATGAAAGAGGGAAGCATTCGATTACAGAATGCATACCAAAAAGACAGCTTTAAGCATACACTCAATCGTGGCGAGTTAGTCCGGTCGGTAAAGAGCTCAGCTATCACGCCAGCGGCCCAGGTTCGAACCTACTCAGATGCGAACGGATGTTTTTCCGATCTGTTGAGAAAATTTCTCCAGCGCAGTGCGTTTAATTTGCAAACTTCGGAAGGGTAGAAAAAAAAATTGTAGCTTTGGGAAACTGCGGTTGTGTTTGCTTTTTTTTTTTTTTATTATTATGGCTGCTACTGGGAAACCAGCCTCAGCATTTTTGACATTTAAGGTATATTGTAAATATGAAATTCATGCCAAGCAACCTGGTATTACTACGGTGCTTAAAGTGAGAATAAAACTGCTAAAATTTCCTTAAAATAATATTAATTGCTAATGTATATATTTGTTTCACCAAAAAGAAGGGACAGGAGGGATACTCAGAAAAGAACAAAAAAAAAAAAAATGCTTTAGTAGACCCAATGAGACCGAAGGAAACAGTCGCAGATCAAAGCTTAGCTTCCTTTCCGTGAAATAGGCTTCCCGTCCCGTGTCTCCTACGCTTTTTGCGCCTGAATGTTAACTTTCCCGCAGAGCATCTGCTGCCGCATTACATGGTGGCGCTGCTGTCGCCTGTTTTACATTATCTCTACGAGAGTTGAGCTTCTTCACGCGAAGCGTTTATATTCTTTGCCTCAGGTTCGATCCTGGGCAGGTACGAACGTTCGAACCACTAAATACCCGCCGTGCGTCGGATGGGCACGTTAAGGCGTCGGACTCCGGGTACTGGCCCCCCGGTAATAAATAAGCGCGTCTTCCTCCCCCTGTCTACCCCGCTTCCATGTCACTTTCGTATCGGACACTCTAGCCCAAATCTCCTAGTTTCCTATTTCTAAGGGTTGTTTAAGACCTGGGGTCAGATACTCCCTTCCTAAAATCCTCTACATATGATCTATGATCTATTCGCAAAACATGTTCGAATGGATTTTCCAGTGCACAAAACAGTTCCACGTATCACTCCCCTTTGTTTACATAAGGCCCGCTCACAATTCCCAGCACGATGCTCCGCCGCTAAAGAAAGATAGCTCAAGCATAGAATGGATAAGAAATTTTAAATTTCGAGCCCAGGGGTGGAAAAATCGGCTAGTCTGACAATCGGGACTATCGGTTATTATGTTCGAACTAGAACAAAATATTTTTTATTATCTTGGGACTACCGTTTAAATGTTTGATTTTCCAAAGCTGTAAGCGCTTATGCCGATGCATTTTCTCAGATATTTCATATGCTTTTTCATAACGGTCCCTATGCGTTTTGATATCTAACATTTCTATTTCAGGAACCGCATCTGTTGAAGTGTGGAGTACCAGTGTTGAGAGGATGGGGTGGGGTGGGGGAGAAGAGAGTCAGGGGAAAAATAAATTTTGGTCAAAGTCGCTGCTTTCCGGTGTTGGTGAGCTGGGGGTGTAAATAAAAACAACAGCCGTGAGGTTAAAAGTGGTTGGGCTCTACTGGGAGAGTAGATACAGAGGGATTTTGTTACAGTTTGTGTAATCGACATTTCCGAAATTAGAGCTTTGCTTTATCATAATGTGCTTGGGACAAGTGAATTCTCATTCCCGTTAGTCCGGGACTAAATGGGCAAAAATAATTGCCGACTCCTGGAGCGGTAATTTTTTTTCGAACAGAATGCATTTGAAACATGCAACAGACAACAATTGATACAACAGGTGAACACAAAGTCGCTGCTACAATAAAAGACGAAGTAACGACATTTATTACCCGGATAACAAATTGTTCCTAAACGTTAATTACAATGGGCTGGACTTCCAAATGAGAACGCTTTCAAGTAGTTCCCGATTTCGAGTGTATCGTTCCGCTTTGTTTGCATAGGACCTGATGACACCCAACGTAAAAGAAAGTAGTTCATGATAAATTTTATTAATACGAGGATTTGTTTTCATAATTTCGCTGTAGTAGGCATCTTAGTGACTATCTTTATTTGTAAATATATTTTATGTAGGAAATATGTCGAATGATCTATGAAATAGTACTAAGGAAATATATATATAATTCCTGTTTATTCAGTACTACATTAATTTTTTTATTCAGAGTTAGCGTGTTTTTTATGTACTCAAACCAATGGAAAGATTATAAACATTTATCAGAACATGGTTTCACTCTTTTAACAGTCAATCACATAGAAAATTTTATAGATTCTGACAGTGGAGCCCATACTCAAAGTATCGAATCCAGTTGGGGAGCTCTAAAGCAAAATCTGAGCACACTTCCAAATCGGAAGAATTATTGGCCGATAGCAAAATGAAATATTTGTTCAACCATTTCGTATAAAACAAAATTTAGATTCATTTGAACAGTTCATGGAACTGCTTCGTTCTGTCGAGTGAAAAAAATGAATGTTAGAAACATTAATTTCGTGCTATTACACCACATGAAAAGTGCATTACCTCACGATTATTAAAGGAATTACGATGTATAAATCTGTGATATAAAATAAATGTATTATTATTTTCCATAACAAGATAAATGCCTATAATTATTTTCATTACGATAAAATTTATTTCAATGAAAATAGTAATAAAAATTCCGTATTTTATCGTGAACTACTTTCTTTCACGTTCGATCTGATCACATTCTATGTAAACAAAGCAGAACGATACACTCGAAATCGGGAACTACTTGAAAGCGTTTTGATTCTGAAGTTCTTCCTTACAATGCTCTTGTATCATATCTTCCATTCTGTCGACCACGTACCTTGGTTAATTCCTAAAAGGGAATTAATCAAGGTAATTTCATTGTACAGAAGTCACTTTTCAAATCTCCTGAAAGGGATTTGAAAGCTGCATTCGCCACCTACATCGATGAAGAAAAAGAAAAAAAAAAAATTGAGATTTTCAGCGAAATGTTCCACCCGAGACCCAGGTCCGATTTAGAAGGGACTCTCAGCTTTTGCTTCTCCTTTCTTTAAAGATTAGTAGTTATGAAATTGCCAAATTATATGTTTAAGAGCAAATGATTTTTAAAATTGATATCTATTTGACTTCTTACATATTCATGAAACACAAAATTCTACCCAAGCACTTCTCACAAGAAACCATAAAAAATCTTTTGAGCTAATGTGTTATAACAATCCCTTGAAGAATTTCATTTTACAAAAGTCACTTTTGTTTCGTTCGAAAAAAAACAAAAAAACCTTGTGGCTGGATTCCAAATCAGTTCCCGATTTCCAGTGTACCGTTCAGCTTTGTTTACATAGAATCTGATCACACCCAAAGTGACAGAAAGTTCCGTATCACGATACAATACGCAACTTTTATTACTGTTTTCATCAAAATAAATCTTATCATAATGGAAATAATTACAGGCATTTATATGGAAAATAATACATTTATTTCATATCACAGATTTATATATCATAATTCCATAAATAATCTAAATAATCATAATGCAACGCACTTCGCCCACTTAATAGTTGTCTCCGAATCTTTGGCTATCTCCAGCAGCAATCGGCAACAATTCCACGCCGGTATAATTTACAAAATCCGAATAAATACTGCTAAATCATGAGGCGTCAACCTTAGCCACTTTGACTTCCCGAACAAAAGTTAGAAGTAGCTTCGCATAAAAAACAAGCTTGCTCGGTATAAAATAACAACTAAAAAACGTAGTGCTATTATTCGATACATTTTCTTTTTAAAATAAATTTACAAATAAAAACAATCATTAAGACGTCTATCATAGCGAAATTCCAAGAAAAAAAAAAAAAAAGAAAAAAAATCCGCAAAAAATTTATTATGAACTACTTTCTTTCACGTTGAGTGTGATCAGGTTCTATGTAAGCAAAGTGGAACGATACACTCAAAACCGGGAACAACTTGAAAGCTTTCTGATTCGGAAGTACAGCCAATCCTTGTTATTACAGTGCAGAGGCGTAACTAGGCATTTCTGTGCCCGAGGCAAACCACAAATTATTGCGCCCCTCACACTGAAGTCGTTAAAAAAAAAAAAATACCGCCTGGTGCTTGAAGTATTGTAATCATCCATATTACACGAGTTTTTCGTATAGCAAAAAACTAGTCTTGTGTGTTGATTACGCACAAATTTCCATTATTTAGTCTTCTTCTTGGTTGCTCAGTCCAAGGACTGGTTGTTCGGTAGATGTACTCTGTCTCTCCATTCCTCTCTATTCTCCGACTTTCTCTTCAAGTCATAGTATGTCCTAGTATTAGTGTCCTGCATTAATTGTGCCACAAAACCATTCCTCGCCCGTCCTCTTCCTCTCTTGCCTTGGATTTTACCTTCCAAAACTTTCAGAATCGGGCCTCCATGGCACAATGTGTGTCCCATCCATAGCATTTTTCTTCTTTTTAACATGTTGATCAGATTCCTGGGTTATCTCACCCTCTCCAGGACCTCCTCATTAGTCTTTCTATCTAGCTAGCTTATTCTCTCCATTCTTCTACAGCTCCACATCTCAAATGCCTCCAGCCTCTTCACTTCCTTCTTGGTCAATGTCCATGTCTCAGAACCGTAGAGAGCTACTGGCCAAATATATGCCTTTAAAATTCTCTTCCTCAGTTTTAGATCTATATTTTTGGATGTCAGTAGTCTTTGATTCTCTCTAAAAGCCGTTTTTGCAATCCCCAGTCTCATTCTAATTTCCTTTTCACATCTCGTATCTTCAGTAATAATTTGACCCAAGTATTGGAATGATTTAACTTGTTCGATGCATTGTCCTTCAAGTTTAAGGAAAGCCTGTTTTGGACCCTTCCCTACTACCATTATTTTTGTCTTATTTTTATTTATCTTCATTTTATATAGATATCCGCATTTTTGTGTATTTTTGACATCATGCGCTGTAATGACTTGGCTGATCCTGAAACAATTGCCTGATCATCAAGAAACGTAATGGTCTTAATTCTCTGGGTTCCGATTTGGGTTCACCCGGCGTAATATTGGGAACCATGGGGGTGTCGAGTGGTTTGTGATTGTGCGATTCCTTGATTTAGGGCTGACGCAGCTTTAGCATCTACTGACGGGGAGTTGTGATTCACACAGCAGTTTTTCCTTTGTTAGTCAAAGGGTCTGCTGTGTGCCGCAATGTTTTCGTGAACTTCTAGAATTTTTTAAAAACGTAAGTGAAAGAATTTCTGAGTCCCTGCCGTAAAATATATATTATCTCCAAAAATTCAGGGTTGAGCACACAATTTGAAACTAAAGAAACACTACGCAACGCAATTACAATTTTTCAAAATAATTAACACTGGCCACGGCCTCTGAAATTTTGATTCACACTGAATTTTATATTTTCTTTCTTTATCATATTCTCTTGTAGTCAGGGACGTCGATAGACTTCAAAATCAGGATGGGTGACGGGTGGATGAGGATTAGTTTTGGTGGGGCTAGCTTGAGAAATTTTTAATTTTTTTTTTTTTTTACGGAAAAGTGAAATAACTAATTTTTAATGCTTTTCACCACCGGAGACAAACGAATTTGTGCAATCTCCGCCCCACCCCTACCCTCTACCTGGATACACATACACGGGTTTGGAATCATTCGTCCGTAAGGGGTCCGGGTTCGAATCCCGGTCAGGCATGGAGGTTGTGTTTGTCTTACGGCACTGGCTCTCTCCCTTCCCTGGGACCAGTGACCCTAAATTAGGGACGGGTGACTGCTTATAGCCCATTGAGTTGCTCACGGTGGTCGTTAAACCTCCAATCAAAAAAAAAAAAAAATACACGTGTTTGACTTGCTACGCCACTGGTTTAAGACATAAGTGTTGGTGAAATGTCGCCTTCGCCTTTTTGCTTGCTCTGAATGCATTGTTTTAAATTGCTTTTCAAAATTTTGCATTTTTGCTTACGAAAATAGTACTGTACTTGGACAATTTAAACGAAAAAGTCGTTTTTATTTATCTAAATTCAATTTTATGTCGTGCCGCGCAAACACAATACCTCGTCTTCCCCTTTCTTAACACTTCCTCCCTTCAAGGTAGGAACAGTCGCCAGCCACTTCCTGCACTTTCACTGTCTCGGGACAGTCTTAAGAGCGCTAGTGTAACTTTAGACTTCGCTTTCCTTGTTGGAATCCTCTATTTTGTAAAGAAAAAGAGCAGAGCAATTAGTAGAAACATGAAAAAGAGGCTTAAACTAAGGAATTGGAAGAGTGGAGGGCAATTATTGTTGATGGCCGTACGGGAATTATTTTGTTAACCTTTCTGCTGAGAAGTAAACAACGCACTTCCTATGGGAAAATACGTAGGGCTACATAAAATAAAACAGAAGACTTATTACTTGGCGAAGTCCAGATTATATTTTAAAGTTAAACATGCTGAAAAATGGCCCATTTTAAACTGGGTGGGAGAGACAAATTTCAGTGTGGGCTCAAGCACACCCTCGCACCCCGTTGGAGACGTCTCTGCGTGCAGTTAATTGATAATTAACAGTCATTAACGGTTCTGCAATGGATTTGAAGAACCGTCTAGTTCTTTGGCTGAGCAGAAAAAGACCTTTGCGAATTCATCACTGCCCTCATTACCATTTTCAGTGTGGTTTAACAACTTTTATTGGGGTATGATTCAGTAAATAGGGTATTACGGAGTTAGAGGTGTCATTTCTGATCCCAAACGAGAACGACATTTCATCCTCTTTAAATGTGTCGGAAGTAATTAAGAAATAGGGGGCAGCACGCAACAGAAGGGCTTCGTGGATTTCCCTTACAACAAGAATACTTTGGGTAGTGAAGACGAACTGGGAGCGGAACGTCATTTAAGGTTGGTTGTGGAATACAGAAGGTGAAGAAGGCGGTGAGATTCCCAACTCTTTCGGAGTTCGGACTTTTGGTACCACACTAAACAGGCTGAGTGGAGCTTGCAGTAGTGGCAGTAATGAGCGAATTTCCCCAGATAATCTTCGACAACGTTAATGGCATCCTTATCTTGCAACGAACGAACAACCTCGCCTTCATTTCTTGCTGTCAGCAAATCACATCCCCTGCACATTTTGAAGAAGAAATGAGAATTATAAGTTGCCAAACCTACCTGAAATGGCGAAAGATATTATAGGCAAATTCTGTAAATTGACAACACGACAAAGTAGGGCATGACAAAAACGCCGTGCCAAAAACTGGTGCAAAAGTTTCAATTCCGATTTTAATCAGATCGTACACAGCAATTTTTGGCCCCTCTCTTGGCAGTGCCCGGGTTAGCTGCCCGTCTGCCCCGCCCAAGTTATGCCTCTGTTACAGTGTCATAGTTATTATAATGTTAATTGCTAACAAATAATCAGCATGAAAAATAGCGGCGGAGCTAATTTCTTTGCCCCGTGATCGAGGAGATGCGCAGTCATTATGTAAACAGAGCGGAGTGATACGTAATAATACTTGATGCGCCTATAATGGGAAGTTCGCACAAATGTTGTATTAAAACGTTTAGGAAACGATGAAACATATCCTTCTTTTTGAACTTATTGTCGCTATCATTAGAGCTGTCGAAATTGCATGAAAATAAAAAAAAAATATTTTCCGCAGCTACGTTATTTAGGCTCAATTCCCTACATACCAAGTGTGTCTTACAAACTCAAAAACGCCCTTAAGAAGATGAACTACGACGTCGGCATAAGGTTCCCTGCATCTTTACGTACTATACTAAAGATAAATAGTGAAAAACGACCTCTCTCCTGCGAAGCAGGCGTTTATGCGATCCCCTACAGTATCCGAACGGCGCTAAACGTTACTACATTGGAATGGCCAAGCGTTCGTTTGGAATCAGAGTCAACGAACATAAAAGGGACACCAAATATGGTGAAGTAACCACAGCACTATCAAGAGAAGTCAAATTCAAGTCAGCTACTCCTATGTAGGATGATATAAAGAAATTAGCTAGCTACTCTACCCCTAAATGTACAGCCATTCGGGAAACCTTGGAGTAAAACCTCCCAACAGCGATACTTGCAATGATTGTGTCTCGCTCGAGTTGCCACGAATTTGGAACCAATTTTTCAAGTAACGCCTTTTCTCTACCAGGATCCCACTTGCAACCAACGTGATGCCTCGTATCTTTAATGAATGTAATGTCGCATCTATTTATTGTCAAGTTCCCGCGTTCAAATTGTTAAGGGTTCTATTTTTCAGTTTGCAGTTTCTGTTTAACTTCCTTGAAAAAGCCATCTGGTTGATGTGCGAAAGCTTGGAAACGCTTATGTGTTTGTTTCCTACGCCAATAAATCGGATCACTAGTACAGTGTTACTATTTACTAAATTGACCTTTTACCCAACAATGCAGAATTTAAATTTCGTTAAAACAGGGTAACATGATTACGGCGCAAATGATTTTTCAAAGCTGTTGCTAATAATAAATTGCTCAATATCAAAGCGCAGAATACTGGTTAATGGTAAATGGAGAGCACTTTCAGTATTGAAAGTAGTTTGCTATGCTACAATACATTTCGTAAATTATTGAAATTTGCAAATAATCATCATAAAATTTAGATGCTTGTAATAGATTTTATGGAGGGACGGCTAGACAGAGCATAGAATTGAAGAGATGTACCAAATAACATAAAACACTGAACTTAATTAAGCATCCGTTTTATTGGTGAAAAGGAAAATCAAATATTAACCAACTTTCGTTCAACCAACTTTTTCATGGCTGCCGGAAAACTATGTGAAATGTGGAAATATTGGCCAACTTTTTCATGGCTGCCGGAAAACTATGTTAAATGTTTGTACTCGTCCGTCAGTGCCAAAAAAACCATCTATTGATGAGCAAAAGGATGTAGAATAAATTGATTTCGTTTCACACTAATAAATCGGATGCTTAGGGCTATGCAAAAGTTTCCGCCGTTTTACGGAGAAATGAGACAGATACTATTAGGAGACCAGTGCACATTTATTCAACGAAATATTGACCGTTAGCATCAATGGCCTTTTGTCATTTTCAGGCAAGAAATGAATGCCCCTGTGATAGAATATCTCGGGTTTTGAGCTGAAAAACGCAGTGACGAAATTTTCCATCCCTGGAACTGTAGTGAACCGCTGTTGTGCTAGGTAATGTTGTATAGAACGAAACAGATGAAAGTCTTAGGGTGCAATGTCCAAGGAGTAAGCTGGGTGCGGTAAAACCTCCCAGTGTAACTGTTCAAGGGTTGATTTCGTGGCGACACTGACATGTGGTCTGGCATTATCGTGTAACAGGATGACTGGGTGGCGTTCTTTACCTGTCCATAGACGTTTTTGCTCGATTACGGCATTCAGTTTCATCAACTGATCGCTATATTGTTGTGCAGCGATTGTTTTTCTTGGTTTCAACAGCTCGAAGTACAAAACTGCATGCATATCCCACTACACACAAAACAGCACCTTTTCCCCGTGGATATCAAGTTTTGCAGTGGATGTTGATGGCTGGAGTAGGTCTAACCAGGATCGTTTGCGCAGGGGTTTTCGCAATAGACCCATTTTTCATCCCCGGTGACAACCTTCCACAATAAATTCTTCCCTTGAAACCTCTTCAGCAATGACATGCAGATGCCCAATCGTTGACCAATATTTCGCTCCCTTAAAGTATGCGGAACCCACTTATCAATCTTCTGGATCTTCCCCAAGGCCTGTAGACGCCGTACCACCGTCGATTGAGCCACTTTCAAACGTTTCGTCCGTTGCGCGGTCGATTGTGTAGCATCCTCTTTCAACAGTGATTCCAGCTCCTCGTTTGCACTTCCTGCGGTCTACTTGCATGTGGCTTGTCTTCCAAGCTTAAATCACTTTTCTTAAAACCTGGCAAATCATTCTCGACACGTCCGCTCACCCATAACCGTTTCGCCATGCAATAGCCATATTGAACCGTATGCTTCACTCGCAATTTTCCCTAAATTAAACATGAATAACAAACAGTGCCGCAAATGAACTTTATCGACCGCCATGCTTGGTTTCATGTACGAACTGACAGCATGGGTCGCCGGCTGGTTAGACTCCTACAGCGCCCACTAGCGGCGGCGGCGGCGACGGCGGAAACTTTTGCATACCCCTTATAGTTTTTTATTTTATAGACAGAAGGGATCTATAGGAAAGAATACATCACCTATGCCATATCTTATTAAGAACTGGAGAACAGACGTTGAAGTGAATGTAGGTGCACTTGTGGCCAAGTGGTTTTAGGCGCTGGTGTCTACCTAACCATTCGTTTGCGCTGAACTGTGTTTGATTCCCCTGCTAGACGATGGTTATAGTATTTGGAACTATGGCTTCGCTTTTTGTGTTTGGAATACTTCTTTATGCGTACGAATACTGTTACCACGTTGCCAGTTTCTCTAGACTTTACCCAGTTTTCCTATACAAAATATTTCTACTAAGTAGCATAGATTTTGACTGCTCTCCGACAACGCCTCAGTTTTCGTGTGTCGAAATAGAAAAAAAAAATTCAAACTGACTATCTCGGCGAACAGTGTTACCCACATGCTCTATGGTTTTCAACGTTTGTCTATTTTCCGGTAGTAGATGTAGTTCGATATTCGCTTTTGACCAAATATCTAAACCTGCAAATATACACTGCTGGACAATTGCTAAGGACGGATCATAAACGGCTATATAGCGCATAAAAAAGTAAGTGTGGTTGGATGCCAAGTGAAATAAAATAATGTCAGAATGCCATGACATTACAAGAAAGACAATTTATTGTGCTCTGAAATTCAGAAGGCTTTGGAACGTGTTCAAGGGACAAACAGGCCATTTTGTGCAGAATACGTAAACGTGAAAAAAATGCAATTACCGTCCGCAGGTGTTCCGGCGTAAGATGGCAATACGGGATATGGCCACCATGGAGGGCGATGCAAGATTCCACACGTCGTGTCATGCTTTGCACAACATTATCAAACAGCTGTTGGGGTAATTTATCCCATTCCTCTGTCAGTGCGCGGATGAGGGTGTCCTTGTTTATTGGAGGGCATTGGCGACCAGCAAGACTCCTCCCCAAAGCATCCCACACATTTTCAATGGGATTCAGATCTGGAGAACGTGCTGGCCATACGAGGCGTTGAATATCCTCGCTCTCAAGACACGCTTGGACAGCGACTGTTCGATGACATGTTGCGTTGTCATCCATGAAAATTAATCTATCACCGACAGCACCACGGAACATGCGAACATGAGGTAGCAGAATATCATTAATGTATCGTTGGCCAGTCATAGTCCCAGTTGGAAGCACATAGAGGGACGTACGGCCATTGATCATGATGCCAGCCCATACCATGACACTACATGTCGGATATAGGTCCCTTTCCTGTATGTTTGCAGGACAATATGCAGTACCACTATCACGCCAGATCAGTTGTCGTCGACAATCAGACGATATACTGTATCTACTCTCATCTGAGAAGAGGAAAGCAGACCAGTCGTTATCAGTCCAATTGCGATGTTGATGGCACCATTGCAAACGGGCGGTAGGGTGACGTCTGGACAATGGGATGCACACAACAGGACGGCGGGCGTATAGTCCTCCTTCATGCAAACGTCTGGCGACAGTTTTTCGGGAGATCCGCTTGCCAGTAGCAGCCATAAACTGATTTGCTACCTCACTAGCTGTGCTGCGCCGGTGTCTTTTTGTTGATAGCACTATGTACCGATCTTCTGCAGGTGTCGTACTGCGAACACGACCTCCCCCGTGACGTTTGCTACCCTCTCCATTTGTTTGAAATGATTTCCAAAGCCTTGAAACAGCACTGTGGCTGACGTCGAACTCCCTGGCAACATCTTTTATATTTCGCCCTTCTTCAATCTTGCCAATAATACGGCCACGCGTAAAATCATCTAGGTGATGTCGGGAAGACATAATGAAAATTGCAAGTTCGTCAATTGATTCTTTCCCTTTCAACTTTGCGTTTGAACAACAACGGTCAATACGCGTCAAATCCTTTATATCTCTTATCAGCGCTATGACGTCACGAACAAGTTCGGCAATCCAAACTTTGCATACGCACAACACGTCTTACTGTATCTCGCACTTATGCTAATTTCCACATTTTCCTGCCTTCCATTTTATGGTTGCTATCGTTGCCATTGTCATCCGTCCTTAGCAATTGTCCGGCAGTGTATTATTTTATAACGCAATTCGTTTTCGAATGCTGAAACTACTGCTGTAATTTCCTACAAACTTTTCAGCTATCCTGATGTTAAATTTACCAACTAGGTGACATAACATACGATTTTTCTTTTGGAAAACTCATAATCATATACTTTAAATGTATAAAATTAATGACCTATGAGTATTTTAGCATATTAGACCTGATGTACATTTTTTGAAAGACATGAAGATTACATCCGATACTTCGGTTAATCGTTGCTTTTTTTTAGTCAAGGTATTTTTTTACAAATGTTCAGCTGCATAACCAGCTTGCATGTCATCACGTATAACGAAGTAAATTTCTCCGTCATTTTGTCCACGCCGGGGCTCGAACCCGGGTACCCTCATTCCGGAATAAGTCGCTCTACCAATGAGCTACGCGGACGTTCGTCACCGCTGCTATCTGCCTTTATGTTGTGTGCGTCCTGCTGGGCAGGCACGTCACACACGTTAGTGGTTTCTTTAATTAATTTCGGATTTCATTCACGATTTTAGGCAGTTGGATAAATCCAAAAGTGAAAACTTCTGGTTTCCCAGTGTGTGTGTGTGCGCGCGCGTGTGTGTGTGTGTGTGTGAGGGGGGGGGGGCTTGCTTGCTTGCATCTATTTCATTTATTTTAGTAGGCGCGACTTTCTTCACACACACAAAAACTTACTTTGCAAAATTAGAATTGCATTATATATCACATTCGGCAGAATTCCACATGCAGAACGATGCATTCGACAAGACATATCCCCTCAAGGAAAATAGGGGGAAATATACTTTCGTCTGTTAGAAGTAGATGATGCCCACATCGACTTTAAACAACAGTATGAAGCTAGGCGCACATCAGAGAAGAAACAAATAGGCATGAAAAACGTGACTGGAGTTCATTTGGAAGCAACAACAAACATTTTCAAGGGAAACAGAAAGATGTTTCAACAACGCATCCTTCCAGTTCTTACTTATGGATCACAGACATGCACCTTAACTATAAAAGACGCATATGAAGAGATGCATCAGTTGTGTAATCAATGGATGTACCAGTGGTGTAACCAAGTAACAATGAAATTATTTGAATACATTTAGTGACAAAATATCTGTTTCTTTTTCGGCGAATTACTGTCGTGTACAGGGGCGGATTAGCTCGACGAAATCAGGCTAGGAATTTTAGTGTTATGGTCCACTACAGAAACACATGTACCCACACCTCATTAATTAATTCATGGAAAAAAATTCTTTTAACTCTTGGCTGAAATTGAATTGTTAAAACGTGCATTGTAAAACTAATTCAGATCTGAAATTTTTTAGCAGCAATCTAAGGGTGAAAGAATTTTAAAAGTCCACTCATGTTTGAATGTAGCATATCAGACCATGCTAAAAACTGGGTGTCGTGCTAGATAATTATATCGGTAAATGGTTGAAATCCGTTTTTGTGGCGTAGGATTCAAACTACAGCGTAAAAGCAAGCTTTCGCTACTCATGGGTGGCTACTTCAGTCAGCAATACTAAATGTAAACACTAAATTAGAAATACAAACAGTTCCAGAAGCTTTCAAAGTTTAAGGTGGACGTCAAGTAATTTTGCTTCCTATACTTCCAATGGAACAACTTTTGTGCACATTTCCTTCACAATTAGTGTGTTCCCAAGGATGAAAATTTGAACATCGATTAAAATAACTTCATATTATAACTTGGAATACTTAATATTTTCTAAAACATATCCATAATTATATTAAAAATCAATAACTTTTCCTTTGGTGGTGTTGAAACCAGAAAAAAGATGGCGCGACCTGTACTTTGATGACGTCAGTAGACAAACAAATGTTGGATTGCATAATTATGGCTATGTTTTAGAAAATATTAAGTATTCCAAGTTATAAAATGAAGCTATTTTAATCGATGTTCAAATTTTCATCCTTGGGAATCCACTAATTGTGAAGGAAATGTGTACAAAAGTTTTTCCATTGGAAGTATACGAAGTAAAATTACTTAACGTCCACCTTAAACACAGAATAAAACAAGTTAGTAAAATCATGCAATGGATTGATTATGATACGCTTTCCAACATACCAGAAATCATTACTCAAATTATCACTCAAGTTATGAGGATAATGGCTGTGGAATAAATCTCGGTCTTGCGCCCTGAACTTTGATCCCATTTCGATGATATTCTTCCCAACGAATTCAATTTGAGGCCGTGGGCAACTTTGATGCCTCCATTCCGCTGATTGTGATTTCAGTTCTGGCTCAAACTCACGTTGAGCCGATGCAGATCAATTTGCTGATTCCGACAAAACTTTATCATGTTATTTCAGTATACCCCCGAAATAACATGATAAAGTTTTGTCGAAATGGAATCATTTTTACGTAAGTTATGATGCATTAGGGCTATGGAATAGATTCCGCGCCTGTGTCCTAACCTTTGACCCCATTTCGCCCATTTTCAATAGGATTCGTTGACTCCATTTCACCCATTTAATAGGCAGGTCCCGTACAACATACCAACATTTCATCCAGATCGAAGAATTTTTACATAAGTTATGACGCATAATGGCGATGGAAGTGATTCCGCTCTTATGTCCTGACCTTTGACCCCATTTCGCCCATTTTCAATAAGGTTTGTCCCCAGGTGGTCCCCAACCATATACTAAAATTTAATCGAAATCGAACCTTTTTTACGTTAGTTATGACACATAAGAGAAGTGGAATGGATCCCGCTCCTATGTGCTAACCTTTGACCCCATTTCGTTTACGTATAATAGGGTTCCTTCCCAGGTGATCCCCTTCCACATGCTAAAAGTTCATCGAAATCGAACGATTTTTACGCGAGTTGTCTTGCGGACGAACATACGCACACAAAGCGTTACGTAATAAGGCAGATGGGAATCGCGACCATCTGCTCGCAAGAGTGTGACGTTATAAAACTTTAATAGGATCCACACACAACGCGTGACGTAATGAGACAGATGGCGTGACCGCGAGCCAACATATCAAGCGCGAGATTGTGACGTCATAAGATCGTCCCCAGGTGGTCCCCTACCACATAATCAAATTTCATCGAAATCGAACCATTTTTACGCACGTTATGACGCATAAAAGCAATGGAATGCCTTCCGTTCCTATTTCCTGACCTTTGACCCCACTCCACCCATTTTCAATAGGGTTCATTCCCAGGTGGTCCCCTACAATATACTAAAAGTTCATCGATATCGAACCATATTTACGCAAGTTATGACGCATAAGGGCAATGGAATTGATCCCGCTCCTATGCCGTAACCTTTGACCCCACTTTACCCATTTTCAATAGGGGTCATTTCCAGGTGGTCCCCTACAATATGCTAAACTTTCATCGACATCGAACCATATTTACGCAAGTTATGACGCAAAAGGGCAATGGAATGGTTCTCGCTCCTACGCCGTGACCTTTGACCCCATTTCGTTCATTTCCAATAGGGTTTGTCCCCAGGTGGTCTCCTACCACATACTAAAATTTCAATGAAATCGAATCATTTTTACGCGAGTTATCGTGCCGACAGACAAACGGACTGACGGACGGACGGACAAAGCTGGAGCATATATGCTTCTTCAACCTATGGTTGGAAAGCGTAAATAAAACTGCTTAAACAATGACATTGTTACGCGCATGTGACACTTGATGCATGATTTAGCATTTCGGGATGCCAAGTGTAACGTACCAGGAGATGTGACGTACCTGCCAGAAGGACGCACACGACATAAAGGCAGATAGGAATCAGAATAAAACGTCCGCGTAGCTTAATTGGTAGAGCAACTTATTCCGGAATGAGTGGACCCGGGTTCGAACCCCGGCGCCGATAAAAATGACGGAGAAATTCACTTCGTTATACAAGGATCGAGTGCCAGACGTAAGGTAACTCTATAGAGGTGTCTACATTGCAGGCGTCGGGGTTAGACAGGATTTCTACTGTCTCCCTATAAGCGGTGGCTCTAGCCGTTGTGTATGGGGCTACTTTTCGGATTTTTGCTACATAGTTGTGGCGGCATGGTTCTTGATCGCTCTAGCTAGTGCCGTTGTAAGTCTTCCGTACATTACGCCACGTTTGTGTTCCTGGAGTTGTACTTTGAACAAATAATTATATTTATTTGGTCACTGATCGCCTATTGCACAAAGGTATCCGTACCACCTCCTTAATAGATGGCTTTTTTAAGTCTACCATTTTTATCCATAAACCAGTACCGGTAAATCGTTGTTTCATTTACGATGAATGTGGGTGAAACTCTGTGCTCTAGGTCTGTACGTGGATAAGGATGTGGGGTTGATGGACCATCAAAATTGTTACCAGTGCCTCTTCAAGATTACTAAAGAAGTGTAAAGCCTACCAATGTCCCTTTAGCTCCTGTCCAACGAACTATATGCTTAACCGTAGATAGCTTAATTTATTTATAGCGGTATGCTTTATCATGCGGCAAATCGCTCACCGAAGTACAGATAATTTTGCTTTGCCATTTTATAGCAAACTCCTAAAAAAGAAACGCTATTTTTTAAAGAAAATTACGCTTTAGACAGATATCATTAAGCTCAAATGAAGTTAACGTTCTTATTTTAAAGATAGCATAAAGCTCAAATGAGGTTAACGGTTGTTATTCAAAAGATAACATAAAGCTCAAACGAAGTTAACGTTCTTATTCTAAAGATAACATAAATCTCCAATGGGTTCTTTCTCGACAGATAACGTGAAGCTCAAATGAAGTTAACGGTTCCTATTCAAAATATAACATAAAGCTCAAATGAAGTTAACGTTCTTATTAACAGATAACATAAACCTCAATAGGTTCTTTCTTAGCAGATAACATAAAGCTCAAATGAAGCTAACGTTCTTATTCAAAAGATAATATAAAGCTCAAATGAAATTAACGTTCTTATTAACAGATAACATAAAGCTCAAATGGGTTCTTTCTTAACAGATAGCATAAAACTCAATGGGTTCTTTAACTGGGTTCTTTCTTAAGAGATAGCATAAAGCTCAAATGAAGTTAACGGTTCTTATTCAAAGGTACCAAAATAATTATTCGTCTTTTCCAAATAATCCAGACAAAGAGCATACGAGAAATAAAGGGCCATTTCGCGAGTGGTCCACAGGGGAAAATCCAGGTGTCCCGGTAGGGCCAATCCGCCCCTGGTCGTGTACGTGAGCAGTGCAATAACACAAACTTTCCAAAGCCTTTTGCTACTCACCAAACTGATTTTACCTTTAATCAAGTAGGCTGTTTTTCATTGTTCTGAAACCAGCAGCATAAAGCGGACGGCAGTGTTTTGAATAAAAAGATGGCCTTAGTAGAAAACATTCGAACTTTAAGGTAATAAGTAGTAAACATTTGCTACTGTTAAAAGCCGGTTTGAAATACACAGTCGTATCAGAAAAATATGCCCACCTACTTAATAATTGGAATAATCACCCTTGGCCCGGATGACAGCGGCGAGACGGCGTGGCATGGACGCAATTGGGTCCTGGAAGCTTGCCCATGGCACACGTGCCCATTCGGCCTGCATCAGAGCACGGAGGTCCCGGAGATGGCGTGTTGTGGATCAAAACGACCAACCTGTCGATCCAAATAGTCCCACAAGTGCCCTATGTGATTGATTTTGCTGGCCCTGGGAGAACGAAGGTATCGCTGTTGTGTTCATGGAACCAGTCATGCATCCCATTAGCGATGTGGCACGGCGCATTGTCGTGTTGGTAGATACCATCACCACCAGGGTAAGCATCCAACATGAAGGGATGCATGTGGTCAGCGAGGATGGTGAGATAGCCATTGGCGTTCAGGGACCCATCCACTGGCACCAGTGGTCCCAGGTCATACCAGACAAACATCCCCCAGGCATGTATACTGCCACCGCTGGCCCGCACTCGACCGATAAGCGTGTCCGAGTGTTGGTTTTCGTGTGTCTGACGCCGTATGCGCCACCGCCTGTCAGTTCTGTGGAGTAGAAACCTCGATTCATCGGAGAAGGCAACCCTTTTCAACTCTTCCACTGTCCAGTGACGGTAGTCCCATGCAAACTGCAGGCGCTGTTGCCAATGGACCTGGCCTAACACAAGCGCCTTGACGCAGTGTCGACCTGGAGACCCATGCGTAACAGGGTTCGCTCTACTGTTATCGGAGACATGTATCTGCGTGCACCAAAGCTCATTTGCGTAGTCAATTGCTACACTGTTGCGCGTCGATTGCCCTTTACAAGTCGACGAAGGCGACGTCCTCCTGTGGAGTCTATGGACTTTGGGGCTGCACAGTTATGACGTCGGGAGGTACTCGGTGTGCCAGCGGTCTATTTTTGGCACACCCTTACTATAGCACCTCACGAACAGTCCACGAAGTCTGCTGTTTCTGAAATGTTTCTACCCTTGGCGTGGTAGCTGATGATCATTCCTTTTTGAACGTCCGTCAAATCACTACTTCTGCCCATTGTGCTCACGTGACGCACTATGGCCTATCTGTCCTGGCTGGCAGCTTCTATCTCGGCGTTGTCACGTGCGCTCTGTGACGCGGCTGAGCGGGTACACTGTGATTCTGGGTGTGGTCATATTATTCTGATACGACCGTGTAGTGTGTTGTAAGCATACAGCTATCGAAACCTTCAAAAGAGTTAATATTTGAAAAGAAAAGTGTCCATTTTGTTAGAAAGATTTTTCTGTGCAAAGCAACGAAGGAGCGGAACCTTGCATTGCTACGAAAACATTTACCTTCTTATTTCGCAGAAAAAAAAAGTTTCAAATAAGATTATCTTTTTTCGCTCCTTTTCGAGTAGAGTTTCGCCATTTTAACTTCAGTAATCAAAAACGAACAAAATTTTCACCTCGTGGGATAACTACTGCACTGCTTATATCATATTTTTCTTTTCCTCTGCAGGTCTATTATGTGCTACCAAGCGCAATATAATTTGTGATGTGACACTCAGCAGACTCGAAAAAGAATTCACGAAATCACTTGACCGGTCGTTTCGTTTTCGCGTACACTTGTTGAGGTATTTAATGCATCATACACTGCGAAATTCAAGACTAACAAACTCAAAGTTATTACAGGTCTTTCTTCCGGTTTGGGATTTAACGAACACGATGAGAAAATCTAAGGACTATAAGAAGACACCAGTATCTAATTTGGGACAATCGGTACCTCAACGATTGCTCGAATTCGATGAGTCCAGTATGCTCTACTAGACAAAACCATCTCACCTGAATACACTGCCTCCGGTGCGAGTTATACAGTATTTACGGATTCTATGTTATTGTCCGAAGCAACGTTTAAGCTGCATCTTGCATTATCTGCTCTGTGTATATGGCCGGCACCTATATGGCATGGAAACTTCCTTTCTTACTAGTTTTTTTTCTTGGATACAAGAACTTACTAACTATAATTTGATGTAGAAAGTTCTCGGGTCGTACGCGAATATTCTTTCTGAGGAATTTCTGTAGTATATTATGAATTCAGTCAAACACTTTTGTTTTCCTCAACAGGCATCCGTTTACTGCTAACTCCCCCATTAATCACGTAATTATAAATACACCACACTTTGAACACTCAAGAGACACATATAGCGTATTAAATCCGTTTATTTTTGTGGCGTACTAAGTACAAAGATTCGCCAAGCTTTCCCACTCCCCTGGGAGGCTTTTTCAAGGCAATGGTAGACATAACAAGGAAATGGCTCTTAGAGAGATTATTTTTCGTCATTGTTCAAAATGTGCTTTATATACAGCATTGTGTGCACTTTTCGGAGAAAATAACCCCTTTCTACCTCGCTTCCGCGTGACTTCCCTATCGGGCACTTTAGCCCAAATCTCCTAGCTTCCTATTTCTAAGGGTTGTTTAAGACCTGGGATCAAACACTCCCTTCCTAAATCCTTTACATATGATCTAATCTTGTCAGAGAAAATCACAAATTTCCGAATTGTTCTGCCGCCTTTTGGCGCGGTGGTCTAATCGCTGGTTTGTAACCATTCGTCCGAGATGGGTCCGGTGAGGGACAGATGTTGTCTTCGTCTTACGGCATTGGTTCTGTCCCTTCCCCGACGCCAGTAGCCCTAAATTAGGGACAGGCGACTGCTTATAGCCCTTGAGTAGCCCATGGTGGTTGTCAAACATCCCCTCTCAAAATTATTTTGTTCTTGCGTTCGGATTTGGCAAAAATTGTGCGCATTATAATACCACGTAAATCCAACTACATTACAAAAACAAGAAAGATGACACCGAATTTTCGGGTGCAATTAGCACGTCTTTTGAATCCGTTCTGACGCAAATTAAATTCATCAAAGCTATTCAAAGTCAGTGGAACCGGTATGGAAAACAATAGTATCTGAAGGAAGAAAGAAGTTTTTCAATCGGGTTTTTGATCCCTCAGATATTGCTGTAAACGGAATCGTGAGCTTACGTCCTCTGGTTTGCAGACTTGTGCCTTAAGAAAAACATGAATTTATATAAGAAACATTTCGCACCGGAAACGCTCTCCAACACCGAAAACTTTTTTCAAATCGGACCCTTAGAAACAGAGATATCGACAAAAATAAGATGTGACTTTACGTCCCCTAGTGGGAAAACCATGCATTATTTTAGGAAGAAAGTATTCTCAAAAGTTTTTTTTCCATATGAGCGGTATCGGTCCAAGAAAAAATTTAGTCGAGTTTTCAGGATCCCAGATTTTGCTACAAATACATCAGAAGCAGAAATTAACACTTATGCCCCCTGGTGGCCAAACCATTCTTTACCAAACATTAGAGATTATGTGAAAAATATTTCCCATCAGGTCTTGTGTGCGATACAGGAAGAATTCTTTAAATCGGAGTTTTAGAAGCAGAAATAACGCAGAAAACGCAATTTACCTTTGTGCCCCTTAGCGGAAAGTCTATGATTTACTTGAAAATTTGAAATTATAAGAAAAACATTTCGCATCGGACACATTATCCAACAAAGAAGGAATTTTTCAAATCGGATTCCTAGAAGTAGAGATATTAACAAAATAAGATATACATCTACGCCCCCTGGCGTAGAAACCATGTCTTATTTCAAGAAGAAAATGTTTCTAAAAGGTTTGTCGACATGAGTAGTATCGGTCAACAAATGACTCTTTTTGTAATCGAGATTTTAGAAGCTCATATTTTGCTGCAAATACATCAGAAGCGGAAATTAAGACTTACGCCACCTGGTGGTCAAACCATTTTTTACAAAAATTAGAAATTACCAGCAAAGAATTTCCTATTAGGAGCTGCATCCGGGGCAGAAAGAGTTTTTCAAATCGGAGATTTAGAAACAGAGATATAGGGGGAAAGCAATTTACCTTTACGCTACCTAGCGGAAAGTATATGAACTACTGCAAAATTTTGAAATTATATGAAAAACATGTCACACTGGAAATACTATCTAACAAAGAATGAATTTTTCAAATTCAAATCGGACTCCTAGAAGTGAATATATTGACAAAAATAAAATATACATCTACGCCCCTTGCCGTAGAAATCATGCATTTTTTTAAGAAGAAAATGTTTCTAAAAGGTTTGTCGACACGAGTAGTATCGGTATACAAACGACGCTTTTTTCAATCGAGATTTTAGAAGCTCATATTTTGCTGCAAATACATCAGAAGAGGAAATTAAAACTTAGACCACCTGGTGGCCAAACCATTTTTTTTTAAATTAGAAATTATGTGCAAACGATTTCCCATCAGGACCTGTATCCTGGGCAGAAAGAATTTTTCAAATCGGAAACTTAGAAGCAGAGATATAGGGGGAAAGCAATTTACCTTTACGCCCCCTAACGGAAAGTCTATGAAGTAGTTGAAAATCTTGAAATTATATGAAAAACATGTCACACTGGAAACAGTATCCAACAAAGAAAGAATTTTTCAAATCGGACTCCTAGAAGTAGAGATATTGACAAAAATAAGATATACAGTTTCTCCGCCCGCTGGCGGAGAAACTGTGGAATATTTTAAGAAGAAAATATTCCGAAAATGTTTATCGATGAGAGTGGCATCAGTCCACGATAGAATTTTTTCAATCGATATTTTAGAAGCTCAGATTTATGGCAAATACATCAGAAGCAAAAACTAACACTTACGCCCCCTGGTGGCTAAAGTATTTTTTACCAAAAATTTGAAATTATATGCAAAAGATTTTCCATCAGGAGGTGTATCCGCCGAAGATAAAAATTTTCCAATCGGAGTTATATAAGAGGAGTTATCGGGAAAAATGTAATTTACTTTTCCTAGCGGAAAATCTATGCATAATTTGAAAAAGTAACTATATCTAAAATACTCTTCGACATAAATGGAATTGAAAGATAAAATAATTTTTTCAATCGGGTGCTTAGAAGCAAATATGTGGCATAAAACGTATTTTTGAATTCGACATCATCTGCATTTGCGCTCCCTAGCAGCTAAATTGTACATCGTAAGAAAAAAACGAAATAAAGGATCATCATTCGCATATTTCAAGCTTCCCAATGCAAAAAGAATTTTTCAAATCGGACTAATAGTTGCAGAGATATCGTGGGTACAGACGGACGGACGGACGGACAAACCAATAACATAAGCACGATCGTTTTTAACATTAGACGTGCTAATAAATCGGATTTAATACGCTATATATGTTTCATACCTTCAAGTTGGAACTGAAGAACAGGTTCTCTGCTTTAGAAGGCCTAACATCGGAAGAAGTGGACATCTCTGAAGTTAACAGAAAAGTAACGAAAGCTCTTATGGAAACAGCAACAAAATTAGCTGGGTCTAAGAACAAGTTGCATGTGAACAAATTATCAGGAAAAACCAAAATGTTGATGCAAAAAAGAAGAGAGATGAGGACAACTAAAGAAGATGTGACTTCCAAAGTGGAATATATAGAGCTATGCAAGACAGTAAGAAAAAGTATCACTGAAGACGTAAGGAAATTCAACTGTGAACTAGTGAGGAAAGCAATTGAAAACAACCAAAGCCTAAAGATAGCAAAGGGACATCTCAGTAAGGAAGAAAACAGATTATGGCACTGAGAAAAGAAGATGGTTCTGTAACAAGAAATAGAGGCGAAATTTTGACAAGAGTGAAAGATTTCTACTCCAAATTATATGAAAGGGATGATATATGCACTCCAGACATCATGAAAGATACCTGTACCAGAGTTCCTCCAGTCCTTCCAGCAGAAGTTGCACATGCAATCAAGAACATGAAGCGAGGAAAAGCTCCAGGAGAAGATGGAATTACTGTAGACATCATACAAGAAGCAAGTGGAGAAATCGAAACAGTACTCGCCCAAATTTTCAGTCGATGCCTTAATGAAGGAAAGATTCCTGAGGATTGGAACACCGCTACAATGATCCTGCTACATAAGAAAGGTGACATTGAGGATCTCGGAAACTACAGACCTATCAGCCTCCTATCAGTAGTTTATAAAATCTTCACTAAAGTTCTTTCACACCGCTTGAAGGTAACACTGGACATGGCTCAACCGAGAGAACAAGCTGGATTCAGGAGTGGCTACAGCACAATAGATCATATCCACGTGCTGAGAGAACTAATTGAAAGAGCGAGGGAATATGAACTTCCATTGTGCATGGCTTTTATCGATTATGAAAAAGCCTTTGATTCGGTGAAACCATCAGCAGTTACAATGGCTCTGAAAACCTGCGGTATTGAAGATGCATACATTAATATTATTAATAACATCTATGAAAATGCAAGTGCAAAGATTAGGCTGTTTGAAAATACAACACACGTAAAAATTGGAAAGGGAGTGAGACAAGGTGACACCATATCTCCGAAGCTCTTTAATGCCACATTGGAGGGTGTTTTTCAGTCGCTGAGCTGGGAAAACAAGGGGATAAAGATTAATGGAGATTATCTAACCCACCTTCGTTTTGCTGATGACGTAGTCATTTTTGCAACTACCCCATCAGAGCTGCAGAGTATGATCCAGGAACTTGCTGACAAGAGTAAAGAAGTGGGATTAAAAATGAACTTTCAGAAGACAAAAGTGATGTTCAATGCTTTTACAAGAAATGAAGATTTATCGATTGATGGAGAAAAGCTGGAGATAACAGACACGTACGTTTATCTTGGACAGCAGATATCAAGTGAGGGTCACATTGATGAAGAAATTAATCGGCGTACAAAACTTGCCTGGAGAGCTTTTGGAAGAAACAACATAATTTTCAAGAGCAATATGCCATTATGTCTTAAAAGAAAAGTGTTTGATCAATGCATCCTTCCAGTGCTTACGTATGGTGCAGAGACGTGGACCTTAACTAAAAGAGACATACAAAGGCTGCAGACAACTCAAAGCAGCATGGAGAGGTGCATGCTTGGTGTAACCAGGAGAGATAAGAAGAGGAACTCGTGGATCCGAAAAATGACAAGAGTGGAAGACATCATGATCAGAGTTAAATCCCTGAAATGGCAATGGGCTGGACATACTGCCAGAAGGACAGACCATAGATGGACAGCCGAAATTTTAGATTGGATTCCAAGGGACAGGAAAAGACCCAGAAGAAGACCACATGGGAGATGGGTGGATGAAATTCGAAAGTATGCAGGGGTGACATGGAGGAGACTGGCACAAGACAGACCGTTGTGGAGGAAACTTGGGGAGACCTTCGTCCAGCAGTGGATTGATAATGGTTGACACAGATGATGATGATGATATGTTTCATGATCATACAGACGAGCGTCTTTTATACGCCTTCTGCGGTACTGAATAATGCTTCGTGAAATTCTTTTTCTCGGATAGAATGCGAGACCAATGTTTTTCGAGTGCGATTCGGAAGAGAATTACAAATCTACTCAGAAAATTGATGGAACGAAAGTGGAATCAAAAACATTTCAAACCAAACGCTACATGCGGGCTTCAGCAAGGATCTGATTTAATTCATGTTAGATAATGTCAGAAGACGAATAAATGATGGGAAAACAACTAACAAACCGCATTTAAACTTCATCAGACCACTACCACATGCACTAGATTTCTCGTATTATCTTACAAACGCTTTAAAGAAGTCAGGACTACGCACTGTAATCCGGACAACCACATCGACTATGAATCTTTTCTCGCCCACGGGGGAAGCAATTGGCACAGAGCAGAAAACAGGGGTACATACCATCTCGCTCGAATAATTTGACGGTTCATGTAAGTGCAATAGCGTAACTAGTAATGTTGGGGCCCTTGTGCTAGGACATTCAGTAAGTCCCGTTGTTCCGTAGAAGTACCGTATAAATATATCAGGAATGCCTAAGCTTAATGCCGCGAATTTGCTTTTACATACGGCGTTTCACTACATGCTATACCGGTAGCTCATCATTCAATCTGAAGCATAGAATACAGAATATAAGGGTGTCTACTCACTAATGATCGGTTCAGCTTCAAATGGAAGGATCTCCTCCACGTTTTCTGTTGTGCAGAGATGTTGATCACCTGGGCAACGTCCAATTTTCGTGCACGTTCATTCTCAGTTGACAATAAAGAAAGACCACTAAGCCGTTCTTGCGCCATTGTGCTTCATTAATACGCTTTGATGAGTTATAGTATTGAGAAAAAATGTTCAGCTGCGGCCATATACACTGACGGAAAAAAAATCCCAACACCAGGAAGGGATTGTGTTAGATAAACGACAGTTGGTAGGCGGTGAGAGTACACCTGCAAGATGACGTCTATGCAAATTTCGCGCTCGGCGCATACGTGTGGCGCTAGTAGCACCCCTCGGAACATGCAAAGCAGGTTTGCTGTAAATACGCGCTGTAACATTCGTGAGCGTTAGTTATCGTTGATATTCGACGTAGGGTGTTGATGTTAGTCAAGAATGCCTTTAAGAAGACGAAGAAGCCATTATCAACAGCTCATGTAGTTTGAACGAGGTCGTGTAATAGGGCTACGAGAAGGTGGATTTTCTTTCCGCAATATTGCAGAACGACTTGGCAGGAATGTAGTCACTGTGCATGATTGTTGGCAGCGGTGGTCAAAGGAAGGTGCTGCCTCAAGAAGACCGGGTTCCGGCCGGCCACGTGGCACTACTGAGAGGGAAGACCGCCGTGTAGGGCGTATGGCCGTGGCGCATCGTACCTTGTCAGCAGGAGCAATTCGAGCTGCAGTTACCACCACAGTGACACAACGAACTGTTACAAATCGGTTACTTGAAGGACAGGTCCGAGCCAGACGCCCTGTAGCGTGCATTCCACTTACTCCAAACCACTGCCGTTTGCGACGTCAGTGGTGTCAAGCTAGAGCTCATTGGAGGACGGAGTGGAGATCTGTTGTGTTTTCTGATGAAAGCCGGTTCTGCCTGGGTGCCAGTGATGGCCGTGTGTTGGTTAGAAGGAGGCCAGGTGAGCGCCTGCAACCAACCTGTCTGCGGCCGAGACACACTGGACCTACACCTGGAGTTACGGTCTGGGGAGCAATTTCCTATGACAGCAGGAGCACTCTCGTGGTTATCCCACGCACCCTGACGGCACAGTTGTACGTCGGTCTGGTGATTCAACCTGTTGTGCTGCCATTCATGAACAGCATTCCAGGGGGTGTTTTCCAGCAGTATAACGCTCGCTCGCATACCGCTGTTGTAACCCAACATGCTCTACAGGGTGTCGACATGATGCCCTGGCCTGCTTGATCACCACATCTTTCACCAATCGAGCACGTATGGGACATCATTGGATGACAACTCCAGCGTCACCCCCAACCAGCATTAACCGTCCCTGTATTGACTGACCAAGTGCAACAGGCATGGAACTCCATCCCACAAACTGACATCCAGCACCTGTCCGACACAATGCATGAACGTTTGCGTGCTGGCATTCAACATTCTGGCGGCAGCATTTAACATTTAAAATGGCTCTTCTCGCGCTTACAATAAGCTGTGATCTTGAAACCTTAATCGATTAAATATGTTACCTATACAAATGTATTGCCCCCATTTCATTCCTCTACAACTATTTTTTCGTGGTGTTGGGATTTTTTTGCGTTAGTGTATATAGGAATCGTCAAAAACAGAAGGTGCGTGGAGCATGCTTTGGGAAACTGGGTGAAAGTGCTTGGTTTTCGATTAGCAACAGCTTTGTAATTTCAATTGTTGATAGAGTGAAGCAATTCAACACTTAACAACACACGGTTACGTGAATAGTTGTTATCAATACGGTAGCCCAATGATTATGTAGCCGCCTACAATGTGTAGCGGTATGGGAAAGATCGACGGCACAGAGCTTGAAAACGAAGCACCGTCTCCCACAGACTGCAAGATTAAACTCGCTCCATCGCGCATAAAGAGCGTTCTTGTAGAATACGACACAAAGAAGGGAAAGATAAAGCAAGAAAATATACATTCACGCATTTGTGTTCGTAATAAAAAATATAACTGATCTATAACCTGAAGGATTGGCAAGTGCTCAATAAGCGCAATAATACACGATAATCACACTCGCGGACAATGAAATTTGCGAACCAAGAAGGAAGCATCGGATTGAACTGAAATTTTATGGACGTAATGATACAGATGAATGATACACATGATGGCAAAAACACAGATGCAGGACAATTACATCTGTGTTTTTTACAGAGGGATCTGCAGCACGCAGTCTGGTCATCTTAAATAGCGCGTCGCACCTCTTCGTGCTGCGATACATGCTGCAATACGGTACTGCATAGAGGCGAACAGATGCCTGGTGTTGTCTTGCGGCAGTCTGGCCCACACGTGTTGGACAGTGTGCTCCAAATCCCGGATAGTGCGGCACGGCGGCAGCTGACGTTTCAACTGGTCCCACACATGCTCGATAGGGGACACGTCCGGGAGCGGGCAGGCAATGGAAGTGTCTGGACATGTCGTAAGCAGTCTGGACAACCCGAGCCGTGTGTGGGCAGGCATTGTCCTGCTGCTATGGAACACCTGGAATACCGGCCAAGAATGGGAGCACATGGGGCCGTAGGATCACATCCACATACCTCTGGCCCGTCAATGATCCACGTACCACTACTAGAGCTGATCGGATATCGTAGGCAATGGCTCCCCAGATCATAGTGCCTGCAGTGGGAGAGGTGTTGCGCTCGATAGCGAGGTCGGGATTATGCCGTTGACCCAGGGACCTCCACGCCGGACACGATTATCATCTGTCCCCAAAACGAAGTGGCACTCATCGCTAAACACTACACGTTGCGAGTCTATGGCGTTCCACGTCGCTCTGACCGGGTACCACTGTACACGGAGCAGGCGATGTTCCGGTGTTAATGTTAGCGCACGTAAGAGGCGCTGGGATCGCGGATTCACTTCCGCGAGGCTTCGGGAAATGGTTCGTGTACACACAGGAGCCACTACATCTGCCTGTATAGTGGACCGGGTCCCCGTGCAATCCGGTTGTGCCTAGCGCACGATCCGTCGATTCTTTCTATTGGTGGTCCTCCTGGTCCGTCCGAAGCCTGTACGCAGTGCCGCAGTGCCGTCACGTGTCCACTATTCCCAACACAGTAGGACGGTATGGTCAGAACGATCCACGTGGCGAGCTATACTGTGCGCCGACCACTGTGCGGTTTTCAGCCCGATGATCCGGCCTCTATCAAAGTGCGTAAGTTGCGTAAATCGACCTCTCTGGTGTCCACCCGGCATTCTTTCCATTCTGCACTCTTGCTTGCGTCGGCCGGTGCTTTTCGCTTTCATGGGAAATCGACTACACGCCGGTTTATAAGTCTGCCAGTTTGTGCTCTCAGCGCCGCTGCAGGGTGTGTGGTCATGCGCAATCGCACCAAACGTGGATTATTTGCCTACCAGCATGCACTCTAGTTATTTGCAAAGTTTTGCTGCTGTGGCATGCTTTCTTCTAGGTGCGCAAATTTCATTGTCCGTGAGTGTATATTACCGTTGCCTTTCGTCGGCTTATTGTGAAAACAATTTTATGTTCCACCTTTGACGATGTCATACAAAAGTATTTCTTCAACCAGACTCAAATTTTAAGGTCACTATATCGTATTATCATTAGTTTTTCATTGGTACCTTTCGTTCTTTCCGTAGATTATCTTTAGCCGGTAATGGGCGTCCTCAAGCGACTGGACATTAGTGTAACTGCACCACCTCGTCCTACGATAGTTTTTCTTCGCCACTGTGTAAGTGGTACAGTATATTAAAATGAGTAAGAGGTCTTCTCTGCCCGGGTTGCAGAAGACAATAGAAACGAGAAAAATCGAGCTCTGTATAACTCGGCGCTTTCAAAAGAAGACTCAAAGACGCAATACTTCAGTGAACGAGATCTAGATGATACACTGCAAAATTGAAGCCACCATAAAAAAAAATTGGAAATTCTTACCAGACATAAAGAGAATGCATGCAAAGAATCCCTTTTTCTGAAGCTATATATCGCCTCTATGAATATCGTAACATATTCAGTTTTTCTGTTTTTTTTCCCTTGCTTTTTCGCGCGACTTTAAACTTTCATGCAGATATCAAAATTAATTCAACTCCTATATTTTATTTTGAAACGTATCGCATATGATGTTTAATCCTGAATAGGTTTTTCAGTGTAAGTTTGCATTGAGGAAGTCATCCGTGGTTATCAGTGGTGCATCTTGGGTCCGAGACCTGGGCTATCTCAGCTACACCCCCCCCCCCCCCAGTACTGTTTTTTATTTAATTTCGAAGTTTAATTTTTAATTCTTAAGTAATAAAAGTAACTTATTTTAGGTGCATGTTATTGCTAACATGATACCAAATAATTATGAATTTATGAGGCTTAGGATTTGAATACTTTATTTGTACATGAACTCCATTCTTCTTTTCTGTTGTGTGACCTCGAGTGCTACGTTTTCATAAAAAGTTTCTTCCCAGTAGTTTTTCATATTTAAAAAGAGCGTTTTACTCTGTTGACAAATCAGCCAAATTGTTCGGATGTACATGTCCTTCATGGAATAAAAGATTGCTGTCTTATGCACGATTAAAATAACTAAAAGTTAAAAGAACTGATGTTCCTGTACACACCAAATGTGGTGAAAATGATCTAAATGACAGGTTAAAACAATATGAGATCTTTCGATCCCTCTTGGGATCATCCTCAGATGTGCTCACGAATTGGTGATTCCGACCTTAAATAACAGAAGGGGAGGTGTCAGGATTCGATCTGTGCGTTCACTGCGCATGCCTGGGATTATTCACGGGAGGATCCGTGTCGCCGAGTGGGTGGTTATGTCATCTGGTGTTAAGGTATTCAAGGTGTTGTAATTCTGAGTATTATTTGATTCCCTTGGCAGGATATTTTTCCAAGAATTACATGTCCTTGTGTGGCTCTAAGATATATCTTGATTCTTTTTAATGCAGAAAAACTTCTTTCGTTAGCTGCAGTTGTTCATGGAAACTTTAATAATAGGTCTGTTAATCTGCACACCTCACTGAACACTATGCCCAATTTTTTCAAATTTATGTAACAAGTAATGTCTTTTACTGATTTGTTTTTGTGTTCATCAAAAGAATAAAACAATTTCAGTTCATTTTTTATTCAAGCTGTATCAAAATTTGAAGCATAGAGTTCCTTAAGTTCTGACAGTAGATGTTCAGGAAAGCTTTCACGAAATTTATCAAAACAGTTCGAATCCAGCAAAGCCACGAATTTAAGATATAATATCACTGATTTTAATTCATTGACACTTCACACAAACTGAAACAACTCTCGCGAAACACGTGCTGTTACAGAGGGAAGCATGCGAGTGACTGAGGTTGTCGAAATCTTCTCTTTTCTGAGAGAACCGTTGCGCAAAACAATGGTCCATACCCCTCTATACGCTCATTCATGTTGTCATGGAAACGCACGCAGGCAATCGAATCGAAGGTCTTCGAATCAGAACAGCGAAGACTCTGGAAAAGCTACTTGCGTTATACCATTCGTCTTCGCTCGCGAGAATGAGTCAAAGAAGCGAATCCGCAGGTGTTTATTTTTCGCAGAGAAAGCATCGACATAACTTAATACCGTTGATAATTGACTTTTATTTGTGTATATTTAATTGGCTTTTATTTGTGCGTTCTCTGGGCTTCGCAGCTGACCTAGCTAACCTCGAATATACGCCACTGGTGGTTATGTAAAAACTTGAAACACATCTACGTGTGTCTTCCTCAAAGCCAATCAAATGAACCCAGAAACAGCAAACCGAAACATGTGTTCCTTTGATTTGTTCGGCAATTGTCAAAGTACAATTATTGCAGGTTATGTCAGGGAGCGAAATAGATAAAGGCCATGACATTAGAGATATGAATTCCCTCTTTTAGTGATGTCACGCGGAAACCAAGGCTTCTGATCAAGGAGGTTAGAATATAACAGGAGACGCCCTGGTCCTTAGGCGCAACGTAAAGTTGATAAAGCCACTTCTCCCGCCCCCTCCATCAGCTGCCAGTCGGTGGCGGCCATTTGCATTGGTACAAGAACAGACTCTTTGCGTGTTACTCACCGCTTGCTTGGCTCATTTCTAGCTGGGGTTGCAACATCAATAAATATCTGCACGTATTTTATTAAAGCGGTATGGTGTTTAGCTTCACTTGTACTTATGTATACCGTCCAGCCAGACAGTTTCCAGTTGTTTAGAATTTAAATGAGATACATATTAAAGCCTGCAGTGTAAGCGAAAACGCGAAGAAACGGGTTTATTTACAAATATAGTGGCTTATAAAATCCAAACTACTGGGTCGATTCAAATTCTGCAAACAGTTATTTAAAGATCATGAACTAAAGTTTCTTCCGGTTTATGTTACAGCTCCGTAGATTTTTACCCCGATTTTTAAGTTAGCTAACCAAAACACCAATCTAGTGTAAGAAACATATGAAAATAGTAACAAACCTATGAACGCGTACAATTTATATATATATTTTATATTTTTTACACGTTTCAACCTGTTAAACTGAAAATTAGTGGATCTTCCCCAATCACTGGCCATCAATCAAAATTGGACTTCATATCTCGGCAAAGAAAACTGTTAAACTGAATTCAGTTTTTACCCCCTCCCCTTCCAATCTAAAAAATCTAGTATTTCCTACATTTACTAGATTTTACATTTTCTTCTGTGTTAGAGGAGAAAAAAAAACTTTTTCTTTTTTCTTTCCCAAATTAAGTTTTTTGAAGTTTTTTTATGTAGTTTCAACAAATTTTTGTCTTTTTAACTGAAAAAAAAAAGATATTAGGGGGGATTAGTTGGTTAGTAGCTTTCACCGAGCACTATTTATGGGGGTGAAGCTTGTTTATAAGTAAGAATCTCTACCCTGGGTCCATCTTCTTAATGCTAGTACTTATGAATTTAGAGAAGCAGGAAATAAAAATTCTGGAAAAAAAAAATACATAAAGCTAGGGGGCACAAGAGCACACACAAGTTCACTGTAGGAAGCTGATAAATTAGAAGTCAGCTTGCTGTGGAAGAGAGCTTTTAAAGAAAAGATATATTCATACATTGGCGCATCAATTTTGCCCTCGAACAGCCAAAAATAACAAAAGCACTTTTGTGCACAGTCATATCTTAGATGTTATTCTTCCTCTCTCTGTTCATTTCAAAATTTGAGATTCACAGAAGGGCACATGGTGCTTGTAAAAATTGGCTTGATAGTTCCTAAAAATTACTTTTCTCACTGAACACATAAGGGTGGAGTGAAGATCTGTTATTAATTGAAAACTGTTTTTTTCTTCCTAATGTTAAAGAAAGCAAACTACTGTACACACACAAATGAAACTATGTATAACAAGTTGCTGTGAAAGTCCAAAGGCAAACAACATGGGTAATTCATATATAAAGATTTTTATTTACATATTGATTTTGACATATACTATATTTTAGATACCATAGAGGTGTTGATATTTTTTTACTTCAGGGTTTTCCTGTTGACTTTTAACACATTTTTAGTGACTCGAAATATATCATTTAAAGCTTGGATCTTTATCTCCTCCAAAGTGTTTCACAGGTACATAGCTGGTGACACCTGATAAATGCATTCCTTGAAACAAAATTTACGCTCCAAATACAAGAATGATAGATACAGCTAAAGCATAATAGTTACCAGCAGTAAAAAAAAAAAAAAAAGAAAAAGAAAAAGAAAAGAAACAAGTGCCAGCCGGTGGCGCAGTGGTCAAAGCGATGGCTTCTGATCATTTGTACGAGTGTGGTCCGGGATCGAATCCTGGTGAGATATGGCTGTTGTGTTTGCCTAACGGTACTGGCCCTCACCCTTCCCTGAAATCAGTGACCCTAAATTAGGGACGGGTGACTGCTTATTGCGCATTGAGTTGCTCACGGTGTTCGCTAAACCTTCAATAACAAAAAAAAAAAAAAGGCACATGCTAATTACCACAAGGAATTCTGGGATTGTGTTATTCTCCTCTGCAAGCTATTTCGCCTACATGTTAACAAGAATGAGGGACTTTCTGTTCTTCTTCATTTTGACACATACGCATGGTTTCCCTGGACCCGATAACTCGTAAGCTCACGTGCCACAACCCTTTGGGTGTAGCTTATGGTCGTGGTGCAAACACTAAACACATCATCCAATGTAACTTTTAAAATACGAGTAGACTAACAAACAAACTGTATTTTCATGCAATACATAATCAACTTCTAAGACCTTGAAAATCCCTTAAAAAATGCAACTATAAACAATCAACTTACCATTAAATCTTTGATACTGCAGGTTTTTGTTCCTAATAAATCCTATCTCTTTTGATCATTGATGTTTTATAAGATGAATCCTTATAACAATTAGAAATAGAAATATGAGTACAGTATTCATAAGAACATCTCTGCATCACAACATTCTATCTCAAATAGTCTGAATTAAAGCAGGAGGCTTGTGGCAACAAACTTGTAGTTTTCAGGCAAAGCATATATAAAGTTCAGATACACTGTAAATAAAAACATCCATAATATATTTGCACAAAATAAGTCTTTGATTTTGCAAGAGAAATCACATATTTTAAACCATATACCCAGGAGAACTTACTATCCCTGAAAAAATTCAATCAATGCAAAAAATAATTGCATTATTTTTACTGTTCTGTTACTAGGGCAGTACAAAGAAAAAGGAAGCTGGTAAATCGAGCAGGGCCCTTGCCGTAATTTCGCGTTCAGGAAAATTCGAAAATGAAAAAGGTTGTTTTTAGCTGCAATATGGTAAGATGATACCCAGAGCACATTTAAGGAGATGGTGGCCCGGGGACTGGGCAGTATTGTGGGGCCCCAGTATTAGTGGCACATCTAGGACTTCACATTGGGCGGCAGAATAAAAATACCCAGGAGAAAACATTCTCAAAATATTATGAGGAAGCCATAAAAATATCCCCGTCATATTCCCATGATTCATGGACGAATCAGTGGTCGCAAGAAAATGTAAAAATGCACGTTTGAAAAATGGATACCAGTTCAGTTCTGTTTTAACACCCCCCCCTTCTTCTCCCAGGGTTAGGTTCACCTTGTTGAAATTATTATATCGAAGTAGTGGGCAAAAGAATATGATCCAGATATCATGATTCAAACGAATTCTTAATGTATGAAAATTTCTCCCAATTGCACATGTGTACAAAAAAAAAATTCTGTAATGCTTTCCAAAGATTTGGGATGGACTGGGGGCGACTGTATTTTTTGAGAACTCCTCCTAAAAAAGCGGAAAGAAAAAGAATTTTTTTTTTCACAAGGCAAAACCAAAAAAACCTGCAGAACTCTGTCAATTCTTCAAGCATCCTGCATATTTTTGGGGTCCCTTGAAAATGCGGGGCCCGGGGCTGCAGGCCCCCCTCGCTAAATGGACTTTGACGATACCGTGTACTGCAGCAAAACAGAACTTTGTGCTGTCGATTGATTTTGCATTAACTTCAAATTAGATCCACGTGAGGACACACTCACGAGTTTATTATGAAAAATGCATTTCCAAATTTCCACCACTGCCAAACATCCATACCATATTTCTTAATCAAACATCCATACCATATTTTAGTCCAATATAAAAAATACAAGTACTTACATGTGAAAGGTAATCCCTGGCATTTTTTTGGAAGATCGATTAGTGCAGTCAACAGCAATACATCCCGGCATTTTGCGGATAAGCCACTATAACGTGATCCTGAGAATTATCCAGATATCAGAACGTCCTAAATTTAATTCCCCAGTTTATCTGTTATTGCAGTCGATAACCCCACAACTATGCTTTTTGTAAATAAAACTTTTATTCGATCCTGAAATAACTGAAACGTGTAAAAGCACGAGTCAACAGGCTCTCGCACACGCAGCAGAATAGATTGTTTTGTACCGCTGTGTGGGTGGGTAGGGCATCTCCTGTTGTATTCTAACCACCTTGCTTCTGATTGATTTCCCACGCTGTCTTGTATGACATCACACACACACACGTCACCGATGTATCAGGCCGTGCCACACGAGAGTGACGTCACAAATGGAAGGAACTCGCCTCTCTAATGTCATAGTCTTGTACTTTCTAGACGGTCTTGAATAGATAAGAAAACCTTTCTTCTACTGTTCTTTTATTTTTTTTGAGCAGAAATTTTGGGACAAATTATCTTAGCCGTGTAGTAAAATTTTCGCGGAACGCAAACATTCTTTTTAACACTGAGATTATCGCGCGAATGAGCAGATATCATGTTCACAAAAGGAAGAAAGTATAATATTTCTCGTGACATTGCACTGTTGCTAGAGGTTTTGACATTGGTGAATATGGATGGTCACGCATTAAGCAAGAAACTCATGAAGGAATGATATATAGAGAAGACACTGGCTGTATAAAGCTGGAACTCATGACGTCATGAAGTCGACTGCAGCGCACCAGCGACCTAAAACAGAACTACAGTTGATTGACAACTGGTTTCCCAGGCAACACCCGAGAACCACGTGATTTTTGTCCGAACGAATGTTTTTACTTTGACTTTGGACTTTGGCTTGCTATCCGGCAGTGTTTAAGACGAATACACGCAATACTTTATTAATTTTAAGATTCTTTTGGTTTTCAATTCCTCTAGCGTTCCAATAAGTGGTATTATTTTGCTTATTACTTATTGATCGTATACGTTTCCTTACAGAATTCATAACTTTCGGGTTTTTACGTGTCTGTTGTTCATCTGATCATCTCCGAGCGCTGGGTTGCCGTAGCAACTATTGCCGACGTCACGGGGTCACGTCACATTTTGCTTCTGTTTTAGGTCCGTGGGGGCGCCACTTTCTATGTGAGGAATTTCCATGGGCTCCTATGTCTGTTTCCACTCTATAGATCCTTCCTTTATGAAGAAACTTAAAAAAATTCGAAGTCTGACAGCATAATCAGCGAGATCATAAACTAACGCCATATATCAGCGTAAATGTGTTATAAATCTTTTCTTATAATAAGGAGACGCTATTAATCCCATCTTTTGGAACTAAGACGTAAGTTCTCAATGCAAATTTTTCTTGCGCGATTATTCAAATCATTATTTTGAAAATTTTACCAACTTTTAGATTCAGTTCCACAAATCGACTGTACTCCGCAATGTTAAACTGTTGTCAATTGTTTAGAAATTTTCATATGAGAACACGATTTCATCTCATCTCAATTCTTCAAAACTTTAAAAAAGAAGTAATGTAGTATCTTTGAAAACAAAACAGCAGTAAGATGTACTAAATTCGAAAATTCGCATAAGTAAAACACAGCGATAATTTAATACCCTTTAGTTTTCAATGGTACGGTAGCAGCAGGTGGTGTGAATTATAAAAACGTAAGAGTAAACATGTTATACATGATACAGTTCAAAATCATTAAAATATGATGTTAACATACGGTTCGCAAAAATACTTAGTTATGTAATGTTGACCGACTTTGTAAAGAGTGGATGGATTTTCAGAGCTTCAAAAAGTCCCGAGTATCACTCCGCTCTGTTTGCATAGCAGCTTTGCACGCCTACCATCACGAGGCAAAGAAACTAGCTCCACCCCAAAACATAGGCAATAAAAGCATAGGAGGAAAAAGAAAGCTCAGGATTCAGAGCTTTTTAACATGCCCTTTGTAAAAAAAATAGCATGCTTATAGTATCAATTTGTCCTTCCTTCCGCCTGTAGAAACCATATCTCTGCAACTCAGTGGCGGCTCGTGGTTGGAAAAATAGGTGAAGAGCTACATGAGCAATATGAAAAGATATCTACTGTCTTCAACGAAAATCACTATATGAGGACTGACCTATTTTTTGTATATTAGATCAATTCTTGCTACTTACGTATTAACGCCACCGCAGCAGAAGTTGTGCTAATGCGCCAATAAAGAGCAATCTTGTTGTTCGCACGCGCAGGCATTAACGCCACCGCAGCAGAAGTTGTGCTAATGCGCCAATAAATCTACACCTAATATTTTTGCGACAAATCATAAAATAAAACACTTTATTTAAAAACAAAGTAGTCAATCGGATTTCGGTGGAAAATGGGCCGATATAGAGTTCAACATAGATTCAAAACAGTCTCTATTTTCTTTCACCTGATGCTGTCGCCATATGAACTCTGATAAATAAGATTCCGAATGATGTCTCGTTGTCCCCCTATGTCTCTTGTTCCTCCATTTAGCACTGCCCCACATTCTCTCAACTGTTTGTGTATGAACTCCTGTATCAGGATCAATAAAATTGTATTTATGATTAACTTTAGCATGTAGGAATCCTTCTATTTCTATTCTATTTGTTTGGTAACCTTTCCAACTGTCAGAATAAATTGTGCTACCATCTGCAATGTTTTTAATAATTTTATCAAGAAGGGTACAGCCAGTTCTATTAGGAACAGTGACAACAAACGAATCTTTTGTTTCTCTACATATACCACCAAACACCCACTATTCAGGTAATACTCAACCACAATTATTTTTACGTTTAGTAAACAAACTTTCATCAATTTCCACAATGCAATCTGGTCCACCTACCTTCTTGTTTGGTTTATTCTCCATATCCAAGACACATAATTCACGCATGTAATTGTTCCAATCTATAACAGTTTTATCTGACAAATCAAGTTGCTTTTCACAAAATTTAATCGACGTCAACTCCTCGCACCAGCAGTATATGAATCTCAAAGCTGAACAAAATGGAATTCTGCTTCCCTCAAACCAGTTGTCTTTTCTAAGTCCCACTTGCTGATCACACTGTCTTAAATTACATTTCCAAAACTTACGTTTACCGAAATAAAGTTTCATGTCATGGGAATTGGTACATTTTCGTTCTTTTGGTAAAATATTTCGCTCCTGAAAAAATAAAATTGCATCTTGTTCTGTTTTTGGCAAATCCCAAATGCGCATTTTCGTAGCACTAAAAGATGGCGTCAAAAATCAGCAAACAAAAAGGCAACAAAGAATCCAAAATATAAATGCCTGCGCGTGCGAACAACAAGATTGCTCTTTATTGGCGCATTAGCACAACTTCTGCTGCGGTGGCGTTAATGCCTGCGCGTGCGAACAACAAGATTGCTCTTTATTGGCGCATTAGCACAACTTCTGCTGCGGTGGCGTTAATACGTAAGTACCCAATTCTTTCTTTTAAAGCTGCAAATTTGTCTATTATGTCATCATAGAATGTTTTTTTCTTCGTGAGCATCAATAAAATATTTCTCTGAATAGAAATATTTGCCAAAGAAGCAAGTCTATCTTGAAAAATAATGTTTCTTGAGTAAGTTTGTATTCTTTTAAGGCAAAAAAAAAAAAACTGCTTTCCACTGACACACTTGTAGATGGAATTGTTAAAATGAGGGCAACCAATTTATAAGCTTCCGTAAAAATGTCTTTATCTTCATGAAGCACTCGAAGAAGATTTTGAGTCGATATATTCCTTAATTTTTTGTTGTCAAATACAAGAATCAGTTCATTTTTAAGGCGCTGGAGTTTGGTAAATATTTTTCCGTAAAAATGTAGTAGATTTTCAAAAGCGTGAGAGGAAAAGCATGAATTAAATTGTTTGAATTTGGTTGTGTCAGCAAGACAGTCAAATTGAAGTTTTTTACATTCTTGAAATCTTATATCCATTTCCCTAAGAATGTGGCCTAAAATTTCAAAACACAATTGTTTATAATTTTGAAAAATTGTTTCTTGTGTAAGAGTAGCATATTCCCGTTTAGATCTGCTTATTTCTGTGATTTTGCTAGCTTTTCGAACAGTGTTTCAAATACTTCATCGTTCCTTTTATGACTCAAAATTTCACAAGTTTTTTTTAATTTGAGTTACACAGTAGTTTATGTCTAGTGATCTTTTCTGCAAAATTTCGAATAATAGATCGTTGTGACCAAAACTTTCATTAAATACTATTGCCAAAAAATGTAAATTCAAAAGTGTTCATATCGTTTAAAAACACCTTGGAAAGTTGAATTGATTTTTTGTCTGATTGTTCACTATTTGTCAGAAATTCGAATACTTCCTTCAATTTATCCCAATCTTCAAGAGTTACACTTACTAACTTCAAAGTGGAGGACCATCGAGTTTCTGCTATGGTTGGTATGCGTCTTGCGGTTGTAGATGTGAGTGTATAAGATCGCTTCACTCAGTGGTGAAAAAACGAAGGAATTTCACTGAGGCTTGCATAAAATATTCGACACTTAGAAATTTTAGAAAAACTCCGCTGTAATACAAGGTTCAAACGATGCGCTAAGCAATGAACAAAAACAGTTTCAGAAGCTTTATCCTTGATTTTTTTCTGGAGCCCATCAAGTGTCCAGACATTACACTTGCCCCATCGTAACATTGACATATTATTTGTGTTGATCATCAAACTTTTCCGAAATTTTGTCTAGCATTTTGTATAAAGCTTCTGACGTTCGATCTCCACTCACGTCGTGGAAACCCAAAAATCGCTCAGCCAATACACCTTCCGAAACAACAAATCCTATTATTAAAGGGCACTGAAAAGCCTGATTTATGCCTGTGGTGTCATCTACTTGAATAGAAAAGCATTGAACTTTATTTATTTCATTTTTAACGTGATCGTTTATATATTCAGAAATACATTCAATTAATTAATTTTGAATAGTTTTCGAGTCACCTGTGAAGACACTTTTTATCTTTTCGTATTGATTTTGAATTTCTAAAGGACTTCTTGATATCGACAATGAGAAAGTAGTTCCTTGAAATTTCCACGATTTATCGAGTTCATGCTTTCGTCATGTCCACGGAATGCTAGTTCTTGTTTGCTCAAATATAATACTGCATTAATCACTGTCTGCAGGAAAAGTCTATTTAAACGAACGTTTTCGTTGAAATGCATTTTCAAAAGCCTAGCATTCTCCCTCACGGCATCGGCAATGGTGTTCTGATTTTTTTCAAAATTCCTTAGCATTAACTCGTATTACAGGTGTTCGATAGAATCACCCTGTTTATGAAGTGAGCGTGTTATATTTAATAAATCTGAGAATCCATCTTTATTCCCCGCCGAATGTTTATTACAAAAAAGTAAGCAGGGCCAACAAAATAATTTTTTTAACACAGAAGTACTACAAAGCCATTTATATTCAGTAAACCAACAATTTTTCAATTTTTAAAATTAATATTGTAAGATTCACCGCTCTTCTTGATTTCTTTTTTGGCAACAACTGTGAGTGAATCCGTCGGTCGTCCTTGAAGTAAAATGTCTCTTTTATCTTCATCTTTCCACCGATTAAATGGAGTTTGTAATAAATTACAAACAATGTCGTTCACAGGATACATACTAAAAATTAAAACTATCACTAACAGTTAAACTGAACACGAAACTACAGTAACAGTTAAACTTTTTGACAAATAATCGCAAAGCACGAAAAAACAAATCCCTTTCGGAAAGCATGTACCACAACACCACAAGGAAAAAGCCCTAGTGGATTACAAGGTACCCTGGGTAATCCGTTCAGTTTTACCGGGATCTCCTTTGAAGGTCACAATTACATCTGCAGAGCTTCGGCTGCTAAAGCTACAGTACTATGGCCCATCTCACGAACGCCAGAAATGACACCGCGTTGAAAATCGCTTAAGTCCTTATTACTTGTCATTCTCATGCCGTAAACAGCTCTGACAGCTGGCAAGGATGTCTATCGCTTTATATACGCACTGGCGGACGCAACCGAGTACGCGCATAGGTGACGTTGCTATGTATTTTGCATAAGCTCGTCTGTACCAGTTTTTCTGGCACTTCAGTGTATATCAAGCTTTAAAAAATCGTACAAAACACTTAACCTAATCGTCCACATAGTCTCCACTGGAAATTGTGACCTCGTCACCTTGTTCCACCAATATACGGTTGAAATATCTCATTCTGATAGAGGTCTGGCAAGCGGACATCATCGTCATTAGCAAAGTTTTTCGTGCCGCCCCGGTGGCGTAGTGGTCTAAGCGACGGCTTCTGATCATTCGTTCGAGATGGGTCCGGGTTCAAATCGCGGTGAGGCATGGACGTTGTGTTTGTCTTACGGCGCTGGCTCTCTCCCTTCTTTGGAAACAGTGGCCCTAAAATAGGGATGGGCCCATTGAGTTGTTCACGGTGGTCGTTAAACCTCGAATTAAAAAGAAAAACAGATTTTCGCAGCGAGAAAATGCGACAAGGACCGGAAGAGATGAAAGTAGGACGACGCATGTTCAGGGGAATAAGCGGGTGCGATAACACTGCCCAACACACATTTTGGTGCCTTGAAAGTTAGATCTATTCTTGGATATATTTGGGACGCTGATTCGATTCCAAAAAATGCTATCGGTTTTTCCCTATCAGCTATAGTTTTGGAGATATGGCATAGGCACCTTATATGCTGATTCAACCGGTCGTCCGTTGAAATTTGGAATCCTTAATCACATGATCATCTATTTTTTATAATATTTTGACAAATATTGATGCTATTAATTTTACATGCTGCGTATTAAAACTACCGCATGTTACTAAATCCGTTTGACAGACTCATTTTCCTCAGAAGGCCTCTAGCATCATTGCAGAACACTAGTTTGCAGTCCTTAGAAAAGAAGGGCAGCAAATCCTTTTCTCTGCTACACTGAAATGTAGTGTTGGTTCCAGAATGAAGTAAATTCTTTTTATTCAACCTGAAAGCCAGCAATTCAGAAGACTCCTTTGCGATGTTCAAACACCTGATGAGGTAACTCAATTCATGTTGGTTAAAACGTTGAGCACTTGATGAAGTTGATGCAAAATTACTGTAACATTCTACACTACACTATAACGAAGTAAATTTTTCCGTCATTTTTGTCCGCGCCAGGATTCGAACCCGGGTCCCCTCATTCCGGAATAAGTTGCTCTACCAATTGAGCTACGCGGACGTTTTATTCTGATTCCTATCTGCCTTTATGTCGTGTGCGTCCTTCTGGCAGGTACGTCACATCTCCTGGTACGTTACATCATCTCCCCCTTATTATTTTTTTTTCGAAGTGCTGGAGAAGGGATTCCTTATTTTTCCTATCTCGCGGTGTGGAAATAACATCACACCAATGCGAGATTTTGAACGGTCGGGTCATCCGTCCCTGTTCGGGCGCCATTATAACGAAGTAAATTTCTCCGTCATTTTTGTCCGCGCCAGGATTCGAACCGGGTCCCCTCATTCCGGAATAAGTTGCTCTACCAATTGAGCTACGCGGACGTTTTATTCTGATTCCTATCTGCCTTTATGTCGTGTGCGTCCTTCTGGCACGTTACAACACTATCACATCTCCTGGTACGTTACAACACTAAAAACAATTTTACAACGTCACATCTCCTGGTACGTTACAACACTAAAAACAATTTTGTGGTAGGTTGCACCAAAAGGTGGTGCTACACCAGCTGTACCACTTTCTTTGAAAAGATACACCATTCCATGGTGCAAAATAAACCCAACAACAAGTTGCAACCTTGCGTGCAACCTTGTACCATAACGTGGTGAAAGGTTACACCACATTGTTGGATTCTGTTTGCAAAACACGATGGTGTATCTTTTCTCAGAATGTGGTGCAACCTACCACAAATATTTTAACAGTGTACTGTCAACTTGTATGTCATAAGACATGCGTGCTTCATCTTCATCTGGGAGCTCTGGTGGTTGGCTGAAAGATGGAACGGGTACCTCATTTGAGCGTAGATGAGGTCGTTTTGCTGAATCCAGGCCAAGTTATGCTTGCTATCTTCAATTCTTTCGATTGATGCCCTTATTGTTGACAAGACTAAAATAACAGTCATCATGGTTATTTGGTTCTCTTCAAACCATTGGTACTCCAAATTTCAGGCAAATCCTCTTTCAATTTGCCCATTGCTGCAAGTGCTCCGTAGAAGTTTTGCATACGATATTGGGAGCCCACGATTTATCTTGGTCTCCAAGCTAAACCTGAAAATAACCAAGATATGCCCTCTTCACAAACTCAGAAATACATTTCCTACTTTCTTTTGGGTGTACTCACCCAAAAGAAAGTAGGAAATGTATGGATGATTGGATGATTCAAGCAGATTCAAGCAGTTTCTGGATGATTCAAGCAGTTTCTTCGTGAGGAAGCCATGTTCAAACAAACAAATCACATTGCATTCTCTAGTTGTATAGGTGTTTACAAACTCACAATTAGACTAACCAACACTGGCTTTACAGTCATACAGTAGGATATTACATTCATATATACTGAAATTATTTTAATTTCGGGTACTTTAATTCCCGGAGCAACACAGCACAGACTCCATCTACATTCATTCGATTTCATTCGCTATCTGCTTATTTCTGTTCTTGGCGACTTTGCTTCACAGGATCTTCGCTAAAGTTGGCACACCTACACACGCCAGATAACTAAAATTTTCCTTTATCGCCCTGAACAATCACTAATTTAAAGTATACACTTTAATATATTTCTTCACATCAGCATCTAAGTACCTAAAAAACTAGAGCCGGCAATACCAATGCCATTTAAGTACCTAAAAAACTAGAGCTGGTAAAACCAATATGCCCGTGATAGTTCTTTTTAGCACGTGTTTTGTAAAAAAAAGATCGTGCTTATGCTATCGGTTCGTCCGTCCGTCCGCCTGTAGACACGATATCTCTGCAACTGTTAGTCCGATTTAAAAAATTCTTTTTGCATTGGCAAGCTTGAAATATACCAATGATGATCCTTCATTTCGTTTTTTTTAAGATGTACAATTTCGCCGCTAGAGGGCGTAAATGCAGATGATGTCGAATTCAAAAATACGTTTTATTCCACATATTTGCTTCTAAACATCCGATTGAAAACATTCTTTTATCTTTCGATTCCATTTATGTCGAAGAGTATTTTAGATATACTTACTTTTCAAATTACGCATAGATTTTCCGCTAGGGGGCGAAAAAATAAATTACGTTTTCCTCGATATCTCTTCTTCTAGAACTCCGATTTGAAAAATGTTTTCTTTGGCGGATACAGCTTCTAATGGAAAATCTTTTGCATATAATTTCTAATTTTTGGTAAATAATACTTTTGACACCAGGGGCGTAAGTGTTGATTTTTGCTTCTGATGTATTTGCCATAAAATCTGAGCTCCTAAAATTTCGATTGAAAAAATTCTTTCGTGGACCAATGCCACTCACATCGATAAACCTTTTTGGAATATTTTCTTTTTAAAACATGGCATAGTTTCACCGCTAGTGGGCGTAGACGTATGTCTTATTTTTGTCAATACCACTGCTTCTAATGGTCCGATTTCGAAAATTCTTTCTTTATTAGAAAGAGTTTCCGGTGTGACATATTTTTCAAATAATTCCTAAATATTCAAATAACTCATAGACTTTCCGCTAGGGGGCGCAAAGGTAAATTGCGTTTCCTTCTAAATCTCTGCTTCTAAATCTCAGATTTGAAAAATTCTTTCTGAACCGGATACAGATCCTGATGAGAAATCCTTTGCACATAATTTTTTATTTTTGTAAAAAATGGTTTGGCCACGGGGCGTAAGTCTTAATTTCCGATTCTGATGTATTTGCAGCAAAATATGAGCTTCTAAAATCTCGATTAAAAAGTCGTTTGTCGACCGATGCTACTCATGTCGACAAACCTTTTAGGAACATTTTCTTCTTAAAATAATGCATGGTTTCTACGCCAGGGGGCGTAGATGAATATCTCATTTTTGTCAATATCTCTACTTCTATGAGTACGATTAGAAAAAATTCTTCTTTGTTAGCTAGTGTTACCCATACGAAATGTTTTTCACGTAAATTCAAAATTTTCAAGTAAATCATAGACTTTCCGCTACGGAGCGCAAAAGTAAATAGCGTGTTCTGCGTTATTTCTGCTTCTAAAACTACGATTTGAAAACTTCTTCCTGTATCGCATGCAACACTTGATGGAAAATATTTTTCATATAATTTCTAATGTGTTGTATAGAACCGTTTGGCCACTAGGGGGGGGGGGGGGGGGCAAAAGTCTTAATTTCTGTTTCTGGTGTATTTGCAGCAAAATCTGGGCTTCTGAAAACTCGACTAAAATTTTTTTGTCTTGGAACGATAATGCTCAATTTGAAAATCCTTTTGAGAATACTTTCTTCCTAAAATAATGCATGGCTTCCCCATCAGGGTGCGTAAAGTCACATCTTATTTTTGTCCATATCTCTGTTTCTAAGAGTCCGATTTGAAAAATTAATTCTGTGTTGGCGAGCGTTTTCAGTGCTTGTTCTCATATAAATTCATATTTTTCTTAACGCACCAGTCTACAACCAGAGGGTGTAAGCTCACGATTCCGTTTACAGCAAAATTCCTCAGCAATATCTGAGGGATTAAAAATCTGATTGAAAAATTTCTTTCTTCCGTCAGATACTATTGCTTTCCACATCGGGTCCATTGACTTTGAATAGCTTTGAAACATTTAATTTGCGTCAGAACGGATTCAAAAGACGTGCTAATCACACACGAAAATTCGGTATCATATTTCTTATTTCCTTTTCTGTTTGCTGTTTTAAGGAGTACAATGTGCAACTCAATGAGCTGTAAGCAGTCGCCGGCCTTAATTTAGGGTCACTTGGTCCAGGAAGTTAAGAAAGCCAGTGCTGTAAGAAGAACACTCCCCGTCCATGCCTCGCCCGGAATTCAGAACCGGGTCCATCTTCGACGAATGCTCAGCAGCCAGGGCTTAGACTATTAGGGAACTGGGACGGCGATTGTGGGTGCACGCTGGTCTTATGCAAAGAGAGCGTGGTGATACGCAGAACTGATTGATGTGTTTATAACCGGAAGTTCATTCAAATGTTCTAAAACAAGTTATCAAATATGATAAAACATACATGCTGTATATACACAATCGAGTCATATTATTGTGACCACTAGCTGATATCCAGAGTAACCACCGTGTGCAGCACGGACAACAGCTAGATGGGCTGGGAGTGACTCAGTTAGGTGAAGGAAGGTGTTCACAGGTATGTGGAGGCATGCTAACTGCAGTGTATCTGACAGCTGCTGGAGGGTGCGTTGTGGTGGATCCGTAGAGCGAACAACACGATGGAGGTGGTCCCACAGATGCCCAACTAGGTATAAGTCTGGGGAATTAGGGTGCCAGGGAAGTACTTTGAAGTCTTTATTCTGCTCTTCCAACCACTCTCAAACATTTCTAGCTGTGTGACACGTTGCATTGTCGTACTGGAAGATCCCATCCGCCCCAGGGAAGACAATCAGATGCATGGGTGTACGTGGTATACAAGGATTGATTCATAACGAATTCGGTCCATAGTGCCTTCCACAGGTATGAATAGAGGCAGATAATGCCACGAAAACATTCACCATACCATAACGCTGCCCCACCATCTTGTGTTCTTCCAGCAGTGGTTGAAGGGCGTTTGTTCTCCGATGTTTCTCACCTTACACGCCAACGTCCATCAGTTCTATGAAGAAGAAAACGTATCTCATTGGAGAAGGCAATCCTTTACCAATCAGCGGAGGTCCAATTCCAATACTGCCGTGCAAATGTAAGCCTTTTCTGCCAATGCACCTTCGTTAGTATAGGTGTCGTGACCATCCGTCTGTATAGGAGCCCCATAAGCAGCAGGGTTCGTTTAGCTATCGCTTTAGAGATACTTCCGGTAGCCACCTGGTTCATTCGGCCAGTGAGTTGCTTCACTGTAGTGTGTCGATCGTCCCTCACGCACCTTCGCAGCCGACGTTCACCTCTCACATCAGTGGCACGTGGTGCTCCACAATTTCCGCTTATTCGCAATGGTGCCATTTTTCCAATCACGATACACTTTAACCACAGTAGCACGCGAACAGTTCACAAAATGCGCTGTTTCAGAAATACTGCCACCCTTGGCCCAAAAGCCGATAATCACCCCTTTTTGTAAATCGGATAAATCTCTCCTTTTATCCATGACAGCAACGAGTAACATGCTTTCAGAATGCTTATAGCACAACTTATATACCCTCCAAGCCAGCTCACGACACGTACCTTCTTTCATTGGCTACGCGCTGTTGACGGCAAAAGTAGGAGGAGGCCACAATAATGAGACTCGACTGTGTGTGTGTATATATATATATATATCATCATCATCATCATCATCATTGTCAACCATTATCAATCCACTGCTGGACGAAGGTCTCCCCAAGTTTCCTCCACAACGGTCTGTCTTGTGCCAGTCTCCTCCATGTCACCCCTGCATACTTTCGAATTTCATCCACCCATCTCCCATGTGGTCTTCTTCTGGGTCTTTTCCTGTTCCTTGGAATCCAATCTAAAATTTCGGCTGTCCATCGATGATCTGTCCTTCTGGCAGTATGTCCAGCCCATTGCCATTTCAGGGATTTAACTCTGATCATGATGTCTTCCACTCTTGTCATTTTTCGGATCCACGAGTTCCTCTTCTTATCTCTCCTGGTTACACCAAGTATGCACCTCTCCATGCTGCTTTGAGTTGTCTGCAGCCTTTGTATGTCTCTTTTAGTTAAGGTCCACGTCTCTGCACCATACGTAAGCACTGGAAGGATGCATTGATCAAACACTTTTCTTTTAAGACATAATGGCATATTGCTTTTGAAAATTATGCTGTTTCTTCCAAAAGCTCTCCAGGCAAGTTTTGTACGCCGATTAATTTCTTCATCAATGTGACCCTCACTTGATATCTGCTGTCCAAGATAAACGTACGTGTCTGTTATCTCCAGCTTTTCTCCATCAATCGATAAATCTTCATTTCTTGTAAAAGCATTGAACATCACTTTTGTCTTCTGAAAGTTCATTTTTAATCCCACTTCTTTACTCTTGTCAGCAAGTTCCTGGATCATACTCTGCAGCTCTGATGGGGTAGTTGCAAAAATGACTACGTCATCAGCAAAACGAGGGTGGGTTAGATAATCTCCATTAATCTTTATCCCCTTGTTTTCCCAGCTCAGCGACTGAAAAACACCCTCCAATGTAGCATTAAAGAGCTTCGGAGATATGGTGTCACCTTGTCTCACTCCCTTTCCAATTTTTACGTGTGTTGTATTTTCAAACAGCCTAATCTTTGCACTTGCATTTTCATAGATGTTATTAATAATATTAATGTATGCATCTTCAATACCGCAGGTTTTCAGAGCCATTGTAACTGCTGATGGTTTCACCGAATCAAAGGCTCTTTCATAATCGATAAAAGCCATGCACAATGGAAGTTCATATTTCCTCGCTCTTTCAATTAGTTCTCTCAGCACGTGGATATGATCTATTGTGCTGTAGCCACTCCTGAATCCAGCTTGTTCTCTCGGTTGAGCCATGTCCAGTGTTACCTTCAAGCGGTGTGAAAGAACTTTAGTGAAGATTTTATAAACTACTGATAGGAGGCTGATAGGTCTGTAGTTTCCGAGATCCTCAATGTCACCTTTCTTATGTAGCAGGTTCATTGTAGCGGTGTTCCAATCCTCAGGAATCTTTCCTTCATTAAGGCATCGAGTGAAAATTTGGGCGAGTACTGTTTCGATTTCTCCACTTGCTTCTTGTATGATGTCTACAGTAATTCCATCTTCTCCTGGAGCTTTTCCTCGCTTCATGTTCTTGATTGCATGTGCAACTTCTGCTGGAAGGACTGGAGGAACTCTGGTACTGGTATCTTTCATGATGTCTGGAGTGCATGTATCATCTCTTTCATATAATTTGGAGTAGAAATCTTTCACTCTTGTCAAAATTTCGCCTCTATTTCTTGTTACAGAACCATCTTCTTTTCTCAGTGCCATAATCTGTTTTCTTCCCTTACTGAGATGTCCCTTTGCTATCTTTAGGCTTTGGTTGTTTTCAATTGCTTTCCTCACTAGTTCACAGTTGAATTTCCTTACGTCTTCAGTGATACTTTTTCTTACTGTCTTGCATAGCTCTATATATTCCACTTTGGAAGTCACATCTTCTTTAGTTGTCCTCATCTCTCTTCTTTTTTGCATCAACATTTTGGTTTTTCCTGATAATTTGTTCACATGCAACTTGTTCTTAGACCCAGCTAATTTTGTTGCTGTTTCCATAAGAGCTTTGGTTACTTTTCTGTTAACTTCAGAGATGTCCACTTCTTCCGATGTTAGGCCTTCTAAAGCAGAGAACCTGTTCTTCAGTTCTAACTTGAAGGTATTATGGTGTTTTTTTAAGGTTGGTTATGTCAATAGATTTTGTTTGTCTTATGAGCTTGCCACGTTCAAGTTTAGTGTTGAGGTGCATCTTACATCTCACCAATCTATGGTCACTACCTGTGTTGAACTTGTTTAGCACACTGCAGTCTTCTATGACGAAGTTTTTGTTACACATAATAAAATCAATTTCACTTGTCGTCCCATTTGGATGTCTCCATGTCCATTTCCTGTGTGGCTTTTTCTTGAAGGAGTTCAAGATGAAAAACCCTTCTGCCTCTGCAAACTCAACGAGAGTATTTCCACGCTGGTTTCTGTTGCCATGACCGAATTTACCTACTGAAGTTTCATTCTGTTGCCGTTGCCCTATTTTTGCATTGAAATCTCCCATAATTATTTTTAAGTGCTGCTTACCTTTATTATTTAGATGACAAATTTCCTCATAAAATTCTTCAATTTCTTCTTCAGGATGACTTGTGGTGGGTGCATAAGTTTGAATAATCTGAGCCTGGTATCTTTTCGAGAGTTGGATAACAAGTCGTGCAGCTCTGTCAGAGGAACTTTCAACTTCTACAACTTTATCCTTCAGTTTCTTGTTTATTATAAATCCAACACCACTAGTTCTGCCAGTATCTGTCCCACGATAGTAGAAGAGATGTCCACTTTTCAGTTCGATGAGATCTTCTCCTTACCTCACTTAGCCCCACGATGTCCCACTTGATCCTTTGTAGTTCCTCTTCCAATTCAAGAAGCCTTGAATCAGAAGATAGGGAGCGTCCATTGTAAGTAGCCAAGGTCAGCATCAGATGGCAGCCTAGTCCGGTCCTCCGGGGATTCTTAGCACCCTCTGCCTTCATGTCGCACTGGCCGCTGCCTTGGCCAGGTACATTCCAGCTGCCGGAGACTGAGGGCCAAGATTTAAGTTGTGGAATCATTTTGGAGGGGTTTGGCCATAACTCACCACGCTGGCCAAGCGGGTTGGTGAGTGTGGGATAGCATTTCCTCTAATCCCGATGGTATAGTTATACCGCTATGGGCGGTCGTCAGAGCCCCTTTAGTGGGAACAGGATGTACCACGAGAAGGCGGGGTTGACATTTGTCAAGGAGAGGCTGTGATGTTACGCATCACCTGACCTTACATCCCATATATATATATATATAGTTTCTAGATATTGTTTGTTTATTTGAGAATGAGATACATGAGTAAAATGAGTTCATCTGAAATATGCAATCAGTACAGCAAGGGAACGTTTCATGTGAGCAAAAATCTATTGTTCTGTTAGTGTTGCAACATACCAGTGGATTTTTCAAAGAAGCGCAGTTGTGAAAAGCATTTAGCAAGCAAGCTGCTTAAAAAATAATGTGTCCGAACAGTTAACCGATAATAATGCTGAAATTTGATGATGACTTAATGGAGAAAAGAACTAAACAAGAAAAACATCGCTCAACTGAACTTTCGAAATTAAATGGTGCCTTTTGTGCAGCTAACACCCCACTTCCCAAACTGGATAGCCCTATATTTAAAAATTACTTGGAGATTCGTTGAAAGATATTGGTGTCATTTCAAATGCAATTTGGATGCGGAAATTTTATTTGCCGAAAATATGTGAGCAACAAGTGAAAGATTTTTTTAAAAATCAGTATCTAGTGAAAGAATCGTAACAGACGAAACAACTGATTCAAAAGATAGGTAGATTTTGATTATTCTTACTGCTTCATTAGCTGAAACGAATGTTGAAAGCTGTATTGGTGAAACCTCTTTGAATGCAATTTTCTCGGGTGCACCACTTTGGAATCCGTAAATTTTAAAGCAGTCAGTGAGGCAATACTTCAGTGCATGAATACGTATGAAATACCTTTTACGAACATAAACATTTTTGTGGCAGACAACGCATCTTACATATCTGAAGCGTGGGGAAAGAGCCTGGAAGCCGATTTTTTAAGGAAATACAGTATTTTACGATACAGTATCTTTCACTTGTTTACACTCGGTTGCAGCCACTAACTAACCTTACGCATACATGTACCTTGTGATGCCAGGCACAAAGTAAGATATCTCGATATTCAACTTTGAGGCTCTGCTATGGTCATATTTTAGATCAGTATTGTTTAAAGGTTGAATCATAATAGAGCAATACGTTTACAATATTACTGAATTATTTTTACTTATTTTGCAAGAGTGAACAAGATAGCTTTTGTCCCTCCAGATTCGCGTTTGGCGCCACTATGCATTCGACCGAAATGGATCCCAGTTCGAATTCCGGTGAGGCATGGATGTTGTGTTTGTCTTCCGGCACTGGTTCTCTCCCTGTCCTGGAGTCTGTGCCCCTGCATTAGGGACGGGCAACTGCTTATAGCCCATTGAGATGCTCACGGTGGTCGTTAAATCCGAAAATTAAAAATAAAATAAAATGCATTTGTAAAAGGGAAGCACGGCTACTGAGTCTTTTGAGTTGCAAAGTCTGCTAACCGCGTATCTTTTATTTCCACAGATGGCCAAACCAATGAACAGCATGGATAACGATGATGTTTGGGAGTTCTCTTATAGTGACTTGTCTTCAACAGTTTTATCCGCTCTGGAAGAAATGAAGCAAGACAGAGATCTTTGTGACGTCACAATCACCGCAGGAGGACAGTCTGTGTCAGCTCCTCACCGAGTGATCCTAGCTGCTGGAATACCTTACTTCAGAGCCATGTTTAACGTACGTTTTCCCGAAAGAACGCAGGGGGAAATTACCTTGCATGATGTTGATCCAACTGCATTGCAAGCTTTGATTGATTTTGTGTATAGTAGGAAATTAATAATCACGAAGGAAAATGTGGAAGTTCTGCTCAAAACGACAATATATCTACAGGTAGACAATGCTATCAATGCGTGCTTTGAGTTCTGTTTGAAACATCCTAATTCTAGAAATCTGTTGATTATTTTTGAACACCATCAAAACACTAACAGTATGTGTGCAACTGAAAGGATTTATCAGTGCATCGGTGAACATTTTGAAGATTTCCACAGATCAAGTGAATTTGCAGAATTGCCGTTCGCCACAGTAAGGGAATTAGTATCTAGGAATGACTTGCTTGTGATGAGCGAAGAATCCGTGTTCGAAGCCGTAATGCGATGGATAAAAGCCTCAGAATCTGACTAGCAAGAATTTCTGCCAGAACTTCTCCAAGAAATCAAACTACATTCCTTAACACTTAAATATTTAAATGAGCATGTTTCTACCGAAAAACTTATCCACGCATTCCCGCCTTGCATGCAACTAATAAATGGGGTCCGAATGCTTCATTTTTTGCAAAGCAAAGTGGAAACATTCAAGGGCAATTTTGAAGCAGGTGGACGATACTGTGAGAGGAAGCATCATTTGAAATGCCAGAAACTGAACGGAGGTAACCTATTCTGTATTCTCTATGACAGGTTTACCGAATCCTCTTTTGTTTGTTACTATGATTCAGTCTATAAGGATAAAGTGGTTCCTTTACAAAATGGTCCAGAGTGTCCTCTGCTCACATGCTTCAGTCATGTCACATGCTCTGAGGAAAAATTTACTTTATAGCTAAACGGAGTTTCTTAATGTTTGATTTAGTAACACTTGAGTGGGATTACGCACAATGTGAATGCGATACTGGCATTATCTCTCATATTGCTTTGCATAGAAACAAGATTTATATTTTCGTCCGTGGTGGCCAGAATGCTTTATCAGACCTTATATATTGTTGGTCACCCAAGGAAAATGCTTATAAAGAAGTCGGCAGCATGACTGTGAAACGTAGTTATTACCAGGCCGTGTCATCAGGCGAACAGATTTTTCTCATCGGAGAGCGTTAGGATTCTTTTTATGACGATAACTTCGAGTTATTGGTCGAATTATCCGCTGAATTTTTCAATCCCGTCAGTGGTGATAATACTGAAATTCCAGCTCCTCATGAACTCAAAGAAGTTTACAGCTCCGCCTTTGTTTCTGGTCTAATTTACATTTGTGGTACCATAATAGCCTATGATCACGAAGCTCCAGATTATTTGGAAGTCTATGATCCGATGGTAAATATGTGGAATTCGGTGTCCAACGTGTTTCGAAAAAGGAAACACAACATAAAAATATTGTCTTTGGGAGGAAAGCTCGTCGCTGTTCGCCCAAACCAAGAAAAACTGCAATTGATGTTGAAACGTATAACCCCACCGATGATCACTGGGAATTTACTAAGACTATAACTTTTTCCTTCACGCCTGAAATACGACGTTCGTGGACATTACTGACAACGAATTTGACATCACATCTGTCCTGAATGCTTTATAACGCAGCCTCGGCTCTGTATCACACGAAAGTATATGATTTGAATTAAAATCTAAATGCATAGTTTTACTTTTCTTTAATTCCTGTAGTTGAAGCAAAATTATTCTTTTTGAAACATTTGCCACTGTAGGAAACCCCACGTGTGATAAAATATCGTTAGCCTAATTTTGAAGATTAAATACAAGATAAGGAAATCTGTTTCATATTTCGATATCCTAATATACAGTATTTATTTGAACAGTAATTACTTTTCTACATAAAAAAATAAAAAAAAACCTGTACATAGTTTTCACTGCGATATTTACTTCTGAAATGTACGTAAAACACTTTGAAAAAGGTATGTGTGTTTTTAAATTTCAAGCTGTTGGAAATGGAGCATTTATCATGAATGCTACTATGGAACAAATATTGCGAACTCACACTTGTATCGCTCTTGTAGCTTCAGGTTTTGCTTACGGCAGGTGAAAACCAGCAGTTTTGTGTCTGAATCTAATTTAAAACAACAAATGTATTACTGTAAAGTCATGTCCCAAAATTAAAATTTCAGCAACTCTTAAAAGCTTTACTTAGAGTATGTTTTTTGGAGGTAATCCAGGAACGTGCTGATGACAATAATAAATTATTGATGAAAAATAATTAAATAAGTGTTGTGATTCCAAGTATGAATTTGATTTATGGTCGTAATCACGCTTTTGTTTGCTTTGTGTATTTTGTTTTCATGATGTAATGATGTGCCTAATTAATTCCAGTAAAAACTGTGAACTCGTGGCTTAGAGGGCATAATTGGTCTTCAAATCTCGACAAATATTTTCTGTTCAACAAGTTATCTAATAGCTCAGCGGAAATTTAAGAGTTCAACTTTCACATTATTTGCGGTGTTTCCTGATCAATGCGGAAACTTTTTAATTCTGTGTTGAAAACGGAATTTCTCATAGATAATTTCAGTCGTTTCCGCATACACCTTCTGCGCCCACTGTCTGCATATCGCCGTTATGTTATTCGGTGAACTGTGCATATTTAGTGAATAGAAATTCATAGTCTCACATGGAAAACCATGTCCTGTCATGTTTTTGCCGATCAGGTGCCCGCGCGGTCTGTAGCGTAGGTTTCTTGCTAATTTCCCGAGTTTGGCCCGGATTCGTGTCCGAGATAACGCATGGGTGGTGTGATGGTTTTAGAGAGCTGGCTCTCTCCCTTCCCTGGAACCAGGCGTCTCTAAAATGAGGAAATGAAAACTGTTCCCAGCAAATCATTAAACTTCGAAACAATCAAACAAAACAAACTTTTCATACTTCTGTGTCGGAGTGAAAGAGTTTTGTAAACACCAAGCCATTTATTCAGCTGCATTAGAACACCAATTTCTTTCAATAAAAAACGCATTATTTTTTCATAATAAAATCTTCAGTTTTACATTGAGTCTTTACTGTATTACGTGCATATCCATATCACGTCTGTGGAAAGGAGCATGATTGGAAGGTTTTGTTCCTGAAATAATCATCATCATCATCATTGTCAACCATTATCAATCCACTGCTGGACGAAGGTCTCCCCAAGTTTCCTCCACAACGGTCTGTCTTGTGCCAGTCTCCTCCATGTCACTATCGCATATTTACGAATTTCATCCACCCATCTCCCATGTGGTCTTTTTCTGGGTCTTTTCCTGTCCCTTGGAATCCAATCTAAAATTTCGGCTGTCCATCTATGGTCTGTCCTTCTGGCAGTATGTCCAGCCCATTGCCATTTCAGGGATTTAACTCTGATCATGATGTCTTCCACTCTCGTCATTTTTTGGATCCACGAGTTCCTCTTCTTATCTCTCCTGGTTATACCAAGCATGCACCTCTCCATACTTCTTTGAGTTGTCTGCAGCCTTTGTATGTCTCTTTTAGTTAAGGTCCACGTCTCTGCACCATACGTAAGCACTGGAAGGATGCATTGATCAAACACTTTTCTTTTAAGACATAATGGCATATTGCTCTTGAAAATTATGCTGTTTCTTCCAAAAGCTCTCCAGGCAAGTTTTGTACGCCGATTAATTTCTTCATCAATGTGACCCTCACTTGATATCTGCTGTCCAAGATAAACATACGTATCTGTTATCTCCAGTTTTTCTCCATCAATCGATAAATCTTCATTTCTTGTAAAAGCATTGAACATCACTTTTGTCTTCTGAAAGTTCATTTTTAATCCCACTTCTTTACTCTTGTCAGCAAGTTCCTGGATCATACTCTGCAGCTCTGATGGGGTAGTTGCAAAAATGACTACGTCATCAGCAAAACGAAGGTGGGTTAGACAATCTCCATTAATCTTTATCCCTTTGTTTTCCCAGTTCAGTGATTGAAAGACATTTTCCAATGTGGCATTAAAGAGCTTCGGAGATATGGTGTCACCTTGTCTGACTCCTTTTCCAATTTTTATGTGTGTTGTATTTTCAAACAGCCGAATCTTTGCACTTGCATTTTCATAGATGTTATTAATAATATTAATGTATGCATCTTCAATACCGCAGGATTTCAGAGCCGTGGTAACTGCTGATGGTTTCACCGAATCAAAGGCTTTTTCATAATCGATAAAAGCCATGCACAATGGAAGTTCATATTCCCTCGCTCTTTCAATTAGTTCTCTCAGTACGTGGATATGATCTATTGTGCTGTAGCCACTCCTGAATCCAGCTTGTTCTCTCGGTTGAGCCATGTCCAGTGTTACCTTCAAGCGGTGTGAAAGAACTTTAGTGAAGATTTTATAAACCACTGATAGGAGGCTGATAGGTCTGTAGTTCCTGAGATCCTCAATGTCACCTTTTTTATGTAGCAGGATCATTGTAGCATTGTTCCAATCCTCAGGAATCTTCCCTTCATTAAGGCATCGAGTGAAAATTTGGGCGAGTACTGTTTCAATTTCTCCACTTGCTTCTTGTATGATGTCTATAGTAATTCCATCTTCTCCTGGAGCTTTCCCCCGCTTCATGTTCTTGATTGCATGAGCAACTTCTGCTGGGAGGACTGGAAGAACTCTGGTACCTTTCATGATGTCTGGAGTACATGTATCATCCCTTTCATATAATTTGGAGTAGAAATCTTTCACTCTTGTCAAAATTTCGCCTCTATTTCTTGTTATAGAACCATCTTCTTTTCTCAGAGCCATAATCTGTTTTCTTCCCTTACTGAGATGTCCCTTTGCTATCTTTAGGCTTTGGTTGTTTTCAATTGCTTTCCTCACTAGCTCACAGTTGAATTTCCTTACGTCTTCAGTGATACATTTTCGTGCTGTCTTGCATAGCTCTATATATTCCACTTTGGAAGTCACATCTTCTTTAGTTGTCCTCATCTCTCTTCTTTTTTTGCATCAACATTTTGGTTTTTCCTGATAATTTGTTCACATGCAACTTGTTCTTAGACCCAGCTAATTTTGTTGCTGTTTCCATAAGAGCTTTGGTTACTTTTCTGTTAACTTCCGAAATATCCACTTCTTCCGATGTTAGGCCTTCTAAAGCAGAGAATCTGTTCTTCAGTTCCAACTTGAAAGTATTATGGTGTTTTTTAAGGTTGGTTATGTCAATAGATTTTGTTTGTCTTATGAGCTTGCCACGTTCCAGTTTAGTGTTGAGGTGCATCTTACATCTCACCAATCTATGGTCACTACCTGTGTTGAACTTGTTCAGCACACTGCAGTCTTCGATGACGAATTTTTTGTTACACATAATAAAATCAATTTCACTTGTCGTCCCAATTGGATGTCTCCATGTCCATTTCCTGTGTGGCTTTTTCTTGAAAAAGGAATTCAAGATGAAAAATCCTTCTGCCTCTGCAAACTCAACGAGAGTATTTCCACGCTGGTTTCTGTTGCCGTGACCGAATTTACCTACTGAAGTTTCATTTTGTTGCCATTGCCCTATTTTTGCATTGAAATCTCCCATAATTATCTTCAAGTGCTGCTTACCTTTATTATTTAGATGACGAATTTCCTCATAAAATTCTTCAATTTCTTCTTCAGGATGACTTGTGGTGGGTGCATAAGTTTGAATAATCTGAGCCTGGTATCTTCTCGATAGTTGGATAACGAGTCGTGCAGCTCTGTCAGAGGAACTTTCAACTTCTACCACTTTATCCTTCAGTTTCTTGTTTATTATAAATCCAACACCACTAGTTCTGCCAGTATCTGCCAGTATCGAAATAATACTTGCAGCTAATTAACGGTTAAGCGAGTTTGAAGCGGAAAACTTCTACGTAAGCCACTCATGTCTATAGTAAGGTTCTTGGATATCTTTATAGGTCGGGTCCATTAGCGATCAATGCTCTCATGGGCACCTTACTGTAGAAGAACGGACAGAAGCAAACCACAGCGTTGATACTGTACGTATCTTAAGGCATAGATAACTTCAAATTTATATGAGCAAAAACTAAGAATTTTCTTCACTCAAAATTTTTCACTTCGTCAAGCAATTATATATGCCCAGTTCAGAATGAGTTCTTAACTGATATAAAAGAGTTATCTTCACGGTTTGTCATATGCGTTTCTGAAACAACACTGAGGGCAACCTGAGATTTTTATCGAAACAAATAAGGAATTTATATATTCAAAAAAATATTCTCCAGGTCATTTCTAATTTGCACAGTTGTCGATTAAAATACTGCCGGGTCACATTATTGTGACCACCAGCTAATATCCAGAGTAACCGCCGTGTGCAGCGCGGACATCAGCTAGACGGACTGGGAGTGACTCAATAAGATGCTGGAAGGTGTTCACGGGTATGTGGAGCCATGTGCATCTGACAGCTGCTGGAGAGTGCGTGGTGGAGCCTCCATAGAGCGAACAACACGATCGAGGTGGTCCCACAGATGCTCGATTGGGTTTAAGTCTGGGGAATTAGGGGAGCAGGAAAGTACTTTGAAGCCTTCATCGTGCGCTTCCTACCATTCTCGGACATTTCTAGCTGTGTGACACGTCGCATTTTCGTGCTGGAGGATCCCATCCACCCCAGGGAAGGCAATCAGCATGTATGGGTGCATGTGGTCTGCAAGGATGGATTCATAGCGAATTCGGTCCATAGTGACTTCCGCAGGTATGAGTGGACTCAGAGAATGCCGAAAACAGTCCCTAGACCATAACGCTGCCTCCATCAGCTTGTGTTCTTCAAGCAATGGTTGATAAGTGTTTGTTCTCCGATGTTTCTCGCCTTATACGCCAACGTCCATCCGTTCGATGAAGTAGAAAATGTGGCTCATCGGAGAAGGCAATCCTTTGCCAATCGGCGGAGGTCCAATTCCGATACTGCCGTGCAAATGTACACCTTTTCTGCCGACGCACCTTCGTTAGCATGGGTGCAGTGACCATCCGTCTGAATCGGGGACCCATACGCAGCAGGGTTTGCTGAACTGTCGTTTTAGGCACACTTTCGGTAGCTCTCTGGTTCATTAGGCCTGTGAGTTACACCACTGTAGCTCACCGATCGGCCTTCACGCACCGTCGCAGCCGATGTTCCGATGTTCACCTCTCACATCAATGGCACGTGGTGCTCCGCAGTTTGCACGTCGCTTATTCTCAACGTTGCCATTCCTCTAATTACGATGCACTTTAACCACAGCAGCACGGGAACAATTCACAAACCGCACTGTTTCAGAAATACTGCCACCATTGCTTCGAAAGCCGATAATCATCCCTTTCTTCAAATCTTAGAAAACGCTCCTTTTATCCATGACAGCAACGAGTGATGCGTTTTCAGAATGCCTACAGCACACCTTATATACCCTCCAAGCCAGCTCACCACACGTGCCTTCTTTCATTGGCTACGCGCTGTTGACGTCAAAAGTAGAAGCTTGTCACAATAATGTGACTCGACTGTGTATCTTTCACGTATAAAGACGTGATCATCGATATACAAGGCCTTAGAATTTTTTGCATTCACAAGTAATCGTCATCACTTTGTTGATTAGCAAACCATTCAGAACCATTTTTTGAGATTTTTATTAGCACACGCAGCTTTAAGTCCTTGATTTTCTGTTCGCAGTTGTTTCATGTTCAGTAATACTTGTGCATTTCCTTTGACTGGTTTGAATTTTCCGGTTGTGTTATTTTTGTTGAAATGGTTGTCATCCATTTCCTTTTTCTTGGTGATACACTGGAAATGGTTTCTACAGTATGCTTGAGAATTCTAGGCAGTGGTGTAACCATGTTTCAAAATCGGTGTGTGTGTGGGGGGTCCTATCACACATACACACATTATATACATATATATGTATGAGGAACCCCGACTCTGAAAATCTGGGTGTGGGGGTCCTGATCCCCCCTCCTCCCCCAGTGGTTACGCATATGATTGCAGGGGCATTGCTTTTGTTAAGTCGGATAGGCTTGTTATAAAACATATTTTTTACATCTTGACTTTCAATGTTACTACTGGCACCATATAAGATATTTCCACTAACATGTGTAGCTGCAGCGTAATTGATCTGCTGGGCTTCCCAATCAAAAGGCTTTCAAGTAGTTCTCGATTTAGAGTGTATCATTCCGCTTTGTTTACATAGAACCTAATCGCACTCAGCGTGAAAGAGGGTAACGTTGTTTTTAATACACCACAATATGAACACTCAAGAAACGCATATAGGGTATTAAATCCGTTTATTTTTATGGTGTAATAATCATAGAGATTCCCCAAGCTTTCACACTCCACTGCAAGACTTTTTCAAGGCAATGGTAGACATACATGTCTGGTAGACATACATGTCTACCATTGCCTTGAAAAAGTCTTGCAGTGGAGTGTGAAAGCTTGGGGAATCTCTATGATTATTACACCATAAAAATAAACGGATTTAATACGCTATGTGCGTTTCTTGAGTATTGAAATAGTGTAGTTCACGATTAATTTTATGCAAAGTTTTTAGAATTTAGACATAATAGACGCCTTAATAACTAGTTTTATTTGTAAATATATTTTATGAAGGAAATGTATCGAATAATAGTACTACGATTTTTTAATCTGGAGCTAGCGTGTGTTTTTTTATGCGAAGCTATTCCCAACTTTTGTTGGGGAGTCAAAGTGGCTATGATTGAGGCTTCATTTTTTGGTAGTATTTATTCGGATTTGATAAATTATGACGGGGTGACGGGGTTGAATTCGTCACAATAGCCTCAGGAGGCAACTAAAGATATAGACAGAGCTATTAAGAAGACTGAAGATAATGGTCTTCTTCCGGAAAGGAAATTATGTTCACAAAGGCACGAAATGAAATTGTGTAGTACATCTTGTTCAGCCAAATGTAGCCTATTGGTGCAATAAGCTTCATTCTGGAGGAAAGCGTGCTGAAAGTATTTCTCGTGCAAAAGGTTTCGTGCTTTAGGAAGCCATCCGTTACGATAAGATTTATTTCGATGAAAACAGTAATGAAAATCCGCATAAAATTTAGCGTGAACTACTTTCACGTCTTATATGTAACGTGTTCTTTGTAAACAAAGCGGAACGATGTACTTTAAATCGGAAACTACTTGAAAGCGTTCTGATTCGGAAGTTCAACAGAGTGCTGTTACTACAGGGAAGATTCATGTAAGGAATGGCATATAATTTCAGCCTTTTCTCCTTACTCGAAGGCCAAGTAATTCTGATTTCGAATTGCGTTCACAGTCACCTTCAGCAAAATAGTTAGAGCAAATCCTGGCATGCTTCGCATTGATAGCATCTTTTCGTTTACATTTCAGTAGCCATGTATTTTGCAACATGTGATAATTTGAGTGATAAATAATGGCAGTTCCCTTTGTTTTGCTATCTCTGATGGGCAAAGAGCAAAGATCATAACTATAGGTGTCGTTCTTACGAAATAACAGTACGGAATGGTGGGGTTGTACGTTTGCTAGCAAACACACACGACAATAAAACGATTTCTGAAATTACCAGAATGGTATACGTTTTAAAACTACTTACCCTGGTTTCTATCACAACGCTAAGTTTTAAAACTACTTACCCTGGTTTCTATCACAACGCTTACCTTTTTGTTAACACAATACTTTTCTTTTTCCTAGAACGAAAAAAAAAAAAAAATCCGACACTCTCCATTGCAAACAACCGATCAAATACCGTTAAATAAACGCAAGAGTAATAACAAATGAATGTAAACAATCCATTGAAGCAAACGATTTCCCTCCGCAGCTACTTCATGCGCCGATCGCCCCTTAAAAAACGCCCTCACTATTGCGCATCGAAATGGACCCCGTCTGCGTTTACAGACACTTATTTTTTTTGTCTCATTGCAAGAATATCGGATTTTCAATTTATTCTTTGTCCTATATATCCTGCTTTATCTTTTATGTACAGTAAAACGGCGAAGTGATTATTTTTTATCTTTCAATGAGACCGAGAGGGGCAACATATTTTTGATTCAATTGAATGTAGGGCGACATGTTACTTTCTAAAAGAAATTAGTTTCTGAAGTTAGAGCTCCCATTCTTTCCGAACGTATTAAATACCCGAGTTCTCTCGGAAGGTAGCATTTTGCCTCCAGATTTTATAGGACAGAGAATAATTTATTTGGAGTTTTTAGTCGTTTATGTCAAGTTCGATTTAGTAGCTACGCTTTGTTTTTCGCAAAACCGTTATTTAAAATGCCGCTTTTAAGCGCATTCCTTTCAGTCACAAAAGCTCCTAGAATGTGTGGGGTCATAGACAACTATATTTCTCCGGGCTCTGTTTATATAAACAGTTCGATATGTTAAAACAAAAATATTAGGCATGATCAAAAAATTTCCTTTCTGAGTCGGTTAGTTCAGATAAGTTACAGGCATTTAAAAGTACTTCCCGCAGGAGTTCAAACAACCCATTGACGAACAAGGCTGAAGATGCCGGTGTGGTAGAAGTCTGTTTTCTGTTGCTTACAAAAATCCGATACAGCTTACTTCACATCTTCGTCCGACTGAAGATTACGTCGTTTGAGTGTTTTTTTCAGCTGACCAAAGAACTGGAATTCTCCAGGGGAGAGTTCTGGAATATAAGGACGGTGATCTAGAATCTGCCATTTAAGGGCTTGCAATTTGTCCTTACGACGTTGGCAACATGAGGGCGAGCGTTTTCGTGCAGTAAGACTACCCGTTTACTGAGGTTGTCGTGACCTTTATTCTTGAAATCACGAACAAACGCTCAAGTGTCTCGCAATACCGTGCTGCATTGATACCTGGCTCCTTGAACTCTACCAGACATGAGCCTCAGTGGTCGAAGTAAACTGTCGTCATAACGTTTACAGCAGAAGCTTGCGCTTTGAATTTCTCGGGACGGGGTGAGGACGGATGCCGCCATTGCATTTTTGCAGACTTAGATTCTGGTTGAAAGTTGAAGTTCCAGGTTCCGTCGCTGGCCACGATGAGCTCCAAAAACGCTTTCGCTCCTCGTTGAGACGCAGCAAGTGTTACAGAGAGATTGCCATACGATGTGTTTCGTAATCACGGGCTCACGGGCTCCATTGATAGCACACTTTACTATGTATTAGCACAATTTACGCTCTTGCATCAAATTTTGAAATCATTCATACTAAATATATAATTTTTGTTTATTTTCTGTAAAAATTGTACTGTTGCTACTACTAAAGATATCGTTATATTTGGCGAAATATTGGGCACCTAATACACAGTGCGGATATTTTGTAATGAGACTGGCCGCCCCGGTGGCGCAGTGGTCTAAGCGATGGCCTCTGATCATTCGTCCGAACGGGGTCCGGGTTCGAATCCCGGTGAGGCATGGATGTTGTGTTTGTCTTACGGCACTGGCTCTCTCCCTTCCCTGGAACCAGTGACCCTAAATCAGGGACGGGCGACTGCTTATAGCCCATTGAGTTGCTCACGGTGGTCGTTAAACCTCCAATCAAAAAAATAAATAAATAATGAGACTGATTTAAAAAAAATCCCGGTAAAACACACGGGTCGGGAAGGCATGGTTTTTTGATGTCATTTATCAGCTATGCGGTGGCAACAGCTTTTGCGTGAGAATTGCGTACATGATTATTTACGATGAGCATGACGCCATTCGGAGGAAGAACATTGTCACACTGTGTCCTGGAGCAGACAGCAAATATCCGATTACGTTTGAGTTTGAAAATCGGTGAAACCGCATCTCAGACAGTTGAATTGTTGTTTGATGTATATGTGGCTAGTTTTCTATCTCGTGCACAAATATTCCGATGGTATGCACGTTTCAAGGATGGACGGGAAGATTTGACAACTGACGGAAAGCCCGAACGTTCGATTTCAGGTGCGCACGTTAGAACTCAGTGAGAAAGGTCGCGAAAGGATAAAAAAATGATCGTTGTGTGACCTTGAGGATGCAAGAATGTGAGCTCGGTGTTCATAAGGAGACGATTCGTCAAATTTTAGTGCAACATTTGGGAAAAACATGCTTGTGCTCGTTTTGTTCCGCATACTTTGCGAGACTGCCAGAAGCATATATAAGTGGAAAACGCTACAGAGATCTCGGAGACTGCACAAATAATGCGAAATTTGCTCCGAAGTATTGTGACAGGGACGAGACATAATGTTTTCGTTATGATCCCGAAACGAAGCATTAGAGTGTTCAGTGGAAGTCTCCACAATCGCCAAAATCAAGGCAATGCCTGTGTGATTTTACGACAGCAAGAGATTCTACATCACCAGTTCATTCCTGAAGCTAAAAATATCACTGCCGATCTTTACATATCCATTTTTTGAACGATTTTGGAAGAGGATTGTTTGTGTCAGGCCTGAGTACAGAAACTGCCAATGATTCCTTCTTCATGATAATGCACCAGCACACACAACAGTCAGTATGCAGCGATTTCTGGCAGGAAAACAAATACACTGACGGAAAGAAAAATCCCATCACCAAGAAGGGGTTGTGTTAAATAAACGACAGTTGGTAGGCGGTGAGAGTACATCTGTAAGATGACGTCTATGCAAATTTCGCGCTCGGCGCATACGTGTGGCGCTAGTAGCGCCCCTTGGAACATGCAAAGCAAGTTTGCTGTAAATACGCGCTGTAACGTTCGTGAGCGTTAGTTATCGTTGAGATTCGACGTAGTGTGTTCATGTTAGTCAAGAATGCCTTTAAGAAGACGAAGAAGCCATTATCAACAGCTCACGGAGTTTGAACGAGATCGTGTAATAGGGCTACGAGAAGGTGGATTTTCGTTCCACAATATTGCAGAACGACTTGGCAGGAATGTAGCCACTTTGCATGATTGTTGGCAGCGGTGGTCAAGGGAAGGTACTGCCTCAAGAAGACCGGGTTCCGGCCGGCCACGTGGCACTACTGAGTGGGAAGACCGCCGTGTATGGCGTATGGACGTGGCTCATCATACCGCGTCTGCGGCAGCAATTCGAGCTGCAGTTGCCACCACAGTGACACAACGATCTGTTACAAATCGGTTACTTGAAGGACAGCTCCGAGCCAGACGCCCTGTAGCGTGCATTCCACTTACTACAAACCACTGCCGTTTACGACATCAGTGGTGTCAAGCTAGAGCTCATTGGAGGACGAAGTGGAGATCTGTTGTGTTTTCTGATGAAAGCCGGTTCTGCCTGGGTGCCAGTGATGGCCGTGTGTTGGTTAGAAGGAGGCCAGGTGAGCGCCTGCAACCAATCTGTCTGCGGCCGAGACACACTGGACCTACACCTGGAGTTATGGTCTGGGGTGCAATTTCCTATGACAGCAGGAGCACTCTCGTGGTTATCCCACGCGCCCTGATGGTACAGTTGTACGTCGGTCTGGTGATTCAACCTGTTGTGCTGTCATTCATGAACAGCATCCCAGGGGTGTTTTCCAACAGGATAACGTCGCCCGCATACCGCTGTTGTAACCCAACATGCTCTACAGAGTGTCGACATGTTGCCGTGACCTGCTAGATCACCAGATATTTCACCAATCGAGCACGTATGGGACATCGTTGGACGACAACTCCGGCGTCACCCCCAACCAGCATTAACCGTTCCTGTATTGACCGACCAAGTGCAACAGGCATGGTACTCCATCCCACAAACTGACATCCAGCACCTGTACGACACAATGCATGAACGTTTGCGTGCTTGCATTCAACATTCTGGCGGTTACACCGGTTATTAATGTACCAGCATTTCACACTTAAAATGGCTCTTCTCGCGCTTACATTAAGCTGTGATCTTGAAACCTTAATCGACTAAATATGTTACCTATACAAATGTATTGCCGCCATTTCATTCCTCTACAACTATTTTTTCGTGGTGTTGGGATTTTTTTCCGTCAGTATATATGTACTCAAGCATCCCTTTATTCTCCAGATTTGTTACCGTCTAACTACTTTCGATACCCGATATTAAAGCTGCCTTTAAAAGGAAATATTTTTGAAGACAATTAAGACATACAAAGAACTGTGAAATCAGCTCTTCACTCCGTAACGAAAGAGGACTTCTGCAAGTCCTTCCTTTCGTTAGCTTATCGTGCGACTTCTTGTATTAACGCAGGAGGAATGTACTTTGAATAAAATATATTCATGTTAGTTTTCATGCATTCCATTAATAAAAAATATCAGTTTAATTACTTAATTGCTGCATTGTGTATTATTCTTTGAAGCTCTACATCGGTATTTGTTTGTCTTTATAGAATACTATCGATTGTTTGATAAGAAAAACGATGAAAAATCCATTTTATCCGTTTTATCAGTGTATACTACTTTTATATAGTATACGCTGATAAAACGGATTTTTCATCGTTTTTCTTGTCGTTTCTGGTGTATCTACCCATTGTTTGTTAATATACGATTGTTTCATGTTTCTTTAACTTTGATCTCAGTTCCTCGTAATTGTGTCAGTTCTACTTAAAAACATGAAGTTGCAGGAATTTCATCTGATTCATTCAAATGCTGGATACAATGATAATAAGTTTCGTTTTCATTTTCATCTTTGTGATGAGCAACCAGGTCTCCATTGACAAATGAATTTGTTTCATGCTCAGCAGCATCCCACCCGATTTCATCACTTCCAGTTTTTTAAAATTTAAAGACCTCCTCCTTGCAGATCTCGTATTTCTTTTTCCTTTTCATCTTTCTTTCTTTTGTGAGCACCACTTTCCTATTTCCCATTTCTATCCTGATCTCGTGCTGTACTCATTCTCAGTTATCTAATAGATCACAGAGTAAAGTCTTTAATGCATTCAAAGTAGGTTTTTAAATATTATTTGTTATGTTGTCAGTACAAATAAACCAGAGAATGGAATGTTGATGTTGTATTTACATTTCATCAGATACACCAATTCTATCTTTCTCGAAATTAAAATAATAATCACTTTTGTATTAAATTTATAAAATACATAGGAAACTAAATCAAGTGGAACTTACGTTTCAGTTGTTTATGGAATCTTATAACAATATTTTCATAATAAAATTACGCTACACACGTTTCCTTATTATTTACGAAACTCTGGGCACACACAAACACTCAAATTACAAAAGTGCTAATGCGGATCCTGATTATAGCTCATTGAGTTGCTCACGGTGGTCGTTAAACCTCCTCCAATGCGGATCCAGGGCTATTTGAATCCGGAACTACCCTGTCTAAATCAGGACAACGGAGTGGCTTAATTCAGGTGTGTTGAGACGTTCCTGTGATAAGGTAACATTCGCTTGGCTGTGCAAGTCGTTCAGAATTACTTTGTTTTATTGTGAATATTTCAGTTTCATCGTAATAATACGTTGTGCATATGACGAACGGGTACCTTCCAAACTGCGGACGCATTGAAGCCCCCGGCCCGGTACAGATGCCGCGATTGCTCGAGTCTAAGGACATTCCTGCTTTCAGTTGATATAAACACACTGGCGGAAAGTGAAAAAATAACACCAAGAAGAAATTGGCGGACGATCATGAAATTTACATATGTTAATGGAGTCGAGTTTACGTAGGTGTGATGCTAATTTCGGGACCAACCGGTGAGCGCTGACGCCACAGCACGGCATAATATGCAAATTATCGTCGGTGGTATTTAAGGAGTACGGTGAAGTGAATGCAATCAGTCGTCGGCGTACGGACACGTGCGAAGACCCTGAAGAAGCTGCAATGCCTGGGCATGGAAGGCGTTCACGATTTCAGCAGTTATCGGACTTTGAGAGAGGTCGTCTAGTCGGACTTCGCGAAGCCGGGTGGTCGTATCGTCGTATTGCGGAGCGAATTGGACGGGAAGCATCGGTGGTGGTACGATGGTGGCGTAGATGGTCTGAGGAACATTCCCACACGAGAAGACGTGGAACCGGGAGTCACAGGCGGACAGATGAGCGGACCGATCGACGCATAAGAAGAGCGGCGTTGTCAAGCAGAACATCCACTGCGACGCAAATCCGAGCTGCCGTTGCAACTGAGGTGGCTGTGCGAACAATCGGCAACCGTCTACTGGATGCAGGACTAGGTGCACGTGTGCCTCTGGCATGTGTACCTCTGAGTCCAGCCCACCGCCAGGAACGGTTGCAATGGTGTCGCCAACGTTTGCACTGGAGAACGCAATGACGATCTGTCGTGTTCAGCGATGAAAGCAGATTCTGCTTGTGAGCCTCCGATGGCCGTATGCGTGTTCGCAGACGCACAGGGGACCGTCTCTACCCTTCTTGCATCCGCCAGCGACACATAGAGACTACACCTGGTCTCCTGGTGTGGAGAGCGATCAGCTATCACTCCAGTACACAACTAGTGTTTGTACCGGGTACGTTAAACACCACCTCCTACATCAACAACATCATTCAGCCTGTTGTTGTACCATTTGTAAGGTCGGTCCATCGTGATGTTTTCCAGCAAGATAACGCACGACCACACACGGCATGAGCAACGCAACATGTACTTCAGGGTGTGAGACAACTTCCATGGCCTGAACGTTCACCGGATTTGTCCCCCATTGAGCACGTGTGGGATTTTATGGGAAAACGACTTATCCGGTCTCCACGGCCAGCCACGACCATCCCCGATTTACGCGTCCATGTTGAGGATGCTTGGAACTCAATACCCCAAACTTACATCCAACATCTGTACGACAGACTCCATGCCAAAATTGCACAGTGTGACGCAGTTCATGGCGGTTCAACCTCGTACTAACCATGTTACATGGAAATGTTATTTTTCAGTTTACCAGCAAATACAACTGTATTTTGCCATAATGTTTTGATCACGTTATCCTATGTATTCCGTTATTATGTTGTATAAATTTCATTGGTATCTGACGTCGCCTTCTTGGTGCTCTTTTTTCACTTTCCGCCAGTGTATTAAGATACATGTAGTCCTAAAAATATTAAGGCACTGTATATCACAAAGGAAGGGACTGATTTTCCAAACTGAATCCTCAAGATGCTGTATTGTAATCGTCACAAAGAATCTAGACGACTTAGAAAAAACTGCAGTTCCATAATTTCAAGTAACACCTAGCATTATGCATACTTTGTGACGTACTACATAGGTACAGCACGTGCCAAGAAGAAAAATCTGCAGCGATACGGTCCGTCCGTGTAGCTTAGTTGGGAGAGCAACTCATTCTGGAGTGAGGGGGCGCGAAAACTTGTGTTTGCACAACATCCGCTTGCTTTGGCTGAACACTTCCATTTCTCGAACTTTCTCAGGCCACAGCCTTTGGCTATCTTTAAAAGTGAATTTAACTTTACCTTTCTAGAAAAAAATTATTTCTCTCAACAAACGAAAAGTTTTTTCTGTTTCCATACGGCGATGAGTTTTCTTTCTGTCTCTCTCTCTCTCTCTCTCTCTCTCTCTCTCTCTCTCTCTCTCTCTCTCTCTCTCTCTCTCTCTCTCTCTCTCTCTCTCTCTCTCTCTCTCTCACTCTCTCTCTCTGTGATGACACAATTGACGAAAAAAGGACTTTTTAAGTAAAACGTTTAAGGGTAAAGTTTTTCTTTTCTGGGTTTAAATACCACCCTGAGAAACTCTTAGTACTATCAGCAGCCGCCCTTCCATAACTTTGAGATAATGGTTCCAGGGCGGTGACAGAACCAGTGCCATCAGATACACACACCACGCATGCCTCCTCTGACCGAAATCTTGGACCTGCGATCAAACGCTAGCGCCTCAGATCACTCGGACACCCGGACGGCAAAGTCATGATCCAACAAAAAATATAGTCCCGACATTTAAGCCATGGAAAAGATAGGACAGTGGCAAAAATAGTAACTGCATAATGATTTACATTTAGACAACAAGCGTTTCACTCTAGACAGGAGGTTATTCTACAAGACATGATATATATCTTTGAAGTGAAAAAACATGACCAAATGCAGTTACACAAAGAGATGGTTGTTCAATCTCTCCTCCGATTAAAAGTTTTTCACTTATTTCAAACGGGCTCGTTACTGTTGTGACCTTTGCATTGGAGATTTAACTGTGTTCAGCTTTTGTGTTCTAGCCGGTTTCAGGTCGCAAGGCGAGTTTGACGTAATCGCATGCGTTCAACAGTAGATTTTTCCATATTTAATGATCCACAAAACTTTAATTCCTTTTCATTAAAAAAAAAAAACGTTTATTTACTTTTGTACTTTCATTTTAAGGTGGACGTCAAGTAATTTTGCTTTCTATACTTCCAATGGAAAAACTTCTGTACACATTTTCTTTACAATTAATGCGTTCCCAAGGATGAAAATTTTAACATCGATTAAAATAGCTTCATTTTATAACTTGGAATACTTGATATTTTCTAAAACATAAACATAATTATACAATCCGATGCAATCCATCATTTGATGGTCTACATGACGTCATCAAAGTACAGGTCGCGCCATCTTTTTTCTTGTTTCAACACCACCAACGGAAAAGTTATTGATTTTTAATAAAACTATGGCTATGTTTTAGAAAATATTAAATATTCCAAATAAAAAAATGAAGCTATTTTAATCGATGTTGAAATTTTCATCCTTGGGAACAGCATAAATAAAGAGACAACTGTCAAAGCGCATTAAAATTTCATCAGACCACTGCCATATGCATTGAATTTCACGTATTACCTTAGAAATACTTTTAAAAAGTCAGGATTAAGCACTGGAATCCGGACAACCACCTCGACAATGAATCTTCTCTAGCCTAAGAGCGAATCAACTGACACAAAGCAGAAAATAAGGGTGTACACCCCCATACCAGAATCGTGGTGACGGGCAACGTACGTCTCATATTTTATTTGGTCCTGTAGACAAAAACGAAATCCCCAGAACCCTTTAGAGTCCTCTCCTGTGCAGGTTGCCAATGATGGAAGCAAGTTTTCAATCCTCGGACGGAATTCCGTCTCTTAAAACTTTCTGAAACGGGAATTAAAGTGAGTGAAGATTTATTCCGTAATCGTAATTTTTTTCTCGCGATGTCCCCTTCGTCCGGTATTGTTGTTAAATGTTATTTTATTGCATAAAAGTTTTTTTTTTAGTTTGAAAATGGAGGGAATAATTTGACAGAGTCATGTGATCTTAAGTTATTTTTCCTGCTATGTCTCCTCTGCTTCGGAAAAAAATATTCTGGAAATGAAAGTTGAATGAAGCAAATTTATCTGGTAATCCTAAAATAGAGGCAACATTTTTCGACAACAAAAGCTAAAAGCAGCGAAGATTTCTCCTGTAATAATGTTTTTCTCGCGTTGTTTTTCCTGCACTGCATTATCGTTTAAACATCATTTAATTACATAAATGTTTGTATTTAAAATCGAAAATGATAAAAAATTTTCCCAAATGGAAGTAGGGCGGAGCGAAGATTTCTCCCGTAATCGTATTTTTTGCAGCGATGTTTCCTTAGTCCTGTATTGTTGTTAAATGTAGCTTTATTCTATAAACCTTTGTGTCTCAGCTTGAAAATGGAAGCAAAATTCTAGATACAGAGAGCAGAGTGTTTTTGATCCTATGTATTGCAGTTGTTGTTGTACTAAGTCTAAGATTTTTTATGAAAATTAAATATAAGGTGGTCAATATAGTTTGTTTTAATCTCTACGCATGCAAATTTTTCTGGTTTTTCACATCTAGTATTTATCTTGCCCAGTGACCACCTGCAGATTACGTTGTGGCACCATGATATCTGTCACAGCATGATCAGAAACTTTGCAATTAGGGTGTATACAATCTCGCTGGAATACTCCGACGGCTCATTAGGCGGCACATTAAAATGAGTAAGAATTCTGTCTCTGCCGGGGTAGCCGAAGACAAAAGAAACGTGTAATACATAAATCTATATAACTCGGCGCTTTCTGAAGAAGACTCAAAGACATTACCAAACTGAGGTCTCCATCAAAGAAATTGGAAATTCTTGCAAGACATAATACATGCTACGAATTTGCTTCTCTGAAGCTACATTGCCACTATATGCATATCGTAAATATTGAGTTTTCCTTGCTTTTGCGCGCGACTTTAAACTTTCATGCAGATATCATAGTTAAATCAACTGGAGTATTTTATCTTAAAATTTCGGATGTAACTTTTTTTCATTTGATGTTTACTCTTGCATAGGTTTTGTAGCGTAAGTTTGCATTAAGGAAGTCACGCATAGGTGTTTAAAAACTTGGAACACACCTATGGGTAGCATCGTCAATGCAAGTCAAAGGAAACCTAAAAAGTAGTGTGAGTTTGCATTGAGGAAGTCACCCGTAGGTGTGAAAAAAATCGGAACACACCTACGGATATCAGTCTCTAGGCAAGTCAAAGGCAACCTAAAAAACAAGCAAACCGAAACATGTGTTCCTTTGATTTGTTTGGCAGTCCTCAAAGTGCTATTTGTCGTAGGTTCTGTCAGTGAACGTAACAGATCAAGGCCGTCTAGAAAATACAAAGCCATGGCATTAGAGAGATGAGTTCTCTCTTTTATTGACGTCACACGGAAGCCAAGGCATCCGATTGGTTTCCCACGCTGTCGTGTATGACATCATACACACACACACACACACACACACACACACACACACACACACACCACGGACGTATTGACCGTGTAACATGAGAGTGACGTCACAAACGGAGGGAACTAATCTCTCTAGTGCCATGGACTTGTTCTTTCAAGACTGCCTTGAACAGACCAAAAAGCCTAATGTTCTTTTAATTTTGACGTAGAACTACGTCTAACTCCGCGAATAGTATGGGGCGACTTACGACCGACCACCTGTGACAAAAATAGGTCTCACTTGAAATCATTATAGCGTTGAAAATACATGCCGCACACTAATCGTGTTAGCATATTCGTAAACAGCATGGAATCCAATTCGCGTACTACGCAATAAATCGTGAGCGGGACGGACCCCTCACTCCCTGTGCGCGGGGGTGATGATGCAATATTTCTGGGTGTGTCGCCGCGTTTGACTCAGTCTATCTCGGCAACCGTGAGCGCAACACGACTGTGCGTGATATCATTTAAAAGCTCTCAACGAGATCTATTCAAATATACAAAGAACATTTCGCAGTGGTTTGAACTGAACATTCTAAAAATTGTTTTCTTGTGAACAGGTGAACACTTCTGACAATATCGCGGTTTATGTGGATAATCGTGAATGCAAAACGACTGTGCGTGACATCATTTTAAAGCTTTCGGCGAGATCTATTCAAATACAGGGTGATTCATAAAAAAGTATTCAGTTTCTAGATGCTGTAAAACGGTAACAGTTGAAGACACGGACCACAACTGCGAACCGTTAGGTAGATGTACTCATAAAGTTTGTGTCCCGCTATTGAGGGAAGTGACGTAGCCGATAGCGCTTGTGTCACGTGTCTATTCAGTCAAAATGGCAGCGTCTGCAGTGGAGAAGGTGTTTTGTGTTCTGGAATTGAGAAAAACGGAATCTGTAACTTTTGTACAACGGCATTTTTTATCACGATTCGGAAAAGAACCTCCAACCAGAAAATCTATCTCCGATTGGCATAAACAATCTGAAACTACGGGCTGCTTGTGCAAACTTAAAAGTCCTGGACGACCGCGTGTATCAGAAGAAGTCGTCGATAGTGTTTGCATAACCATTCAACGAAGCCATGGAAAATCAACGCAGCGGGGGAGTCGTGAAGTGAAGATTTCACAGCCCACTGCACTGCCTGGAAAATTTTGAGAAAGAAGCAGAAAATGATTCCATACAAAGTGCACATGTCACAAAATCTCACTGACCTTGACAAGACAAAGCGCTTTGAATTTTGTGCCGAAATGCAGCACCGTTTTGAAAATGACAATTTTGCCGATCACTTAGTTTTCACCGATGAAGATACATTTCACGTGAGTGGTCACGTAAACAAGCACAATGTTGGCTTTTGGGGAATGGAGAACCCCAGATTTACAGTGCAACACGTTCGAGATTCTCTTAAGGTAAATGTGTTCTGCGCTGTGTCCCAAAAGAAAGTGTACGGCCCCTTCTTTTTCACGAGAAAACTGTCACGGGAGGCTCTTTTCTGAATATGTTAAGTCTTTGGTTGATGCCACAGTTGCAGGACGACAGTAACAACTTTATTCTCCAATTGAATGGTGCACCACCGCACTGGTTAGGCGACGTGCGAGATTATCTCGATAAACATCTTCCTCACCGATGGATTGGACGAGCCACGGACTACAACATGCCACTGACCCAATGGCCAGCCAGAAGTCCTGACTTAACACCTTGTGGATTTTCCTGTAGGGGTACGTAACGGACAAGGTATTCGCCCCTCCCTTTTCTGTTGATCTAGCGGAGCTGAAACAGCGTATCATAGCCACTATCCCTGCACTTGATTCTCGCGTTTGGGCGGAAATGGATTACCGGCTCGATGTGTGCGTCGTGTGATTAAGAGTGCACACATAGAACATCTGTGACTGTCTCTAAAAAAAACTTGAAGCATTTTCCTACAATTCTGTTACAGGTAACATAAAATATCTTACATTGGTCTTGTTTTATAGTGCATTGAAAATGTATACTTCTTTATGAATCACCCTGTATATAAAGAACATATTGCACTGTTTTAAACTAAAATTTTTAAAAATTGTTTTCATGTAAACGGGTTAACATTTTTGACAATGCCGCGGAATTTGCAGAATGAACGCAAGCAAAAGGGGAGAAAATCAAAACGAGAGGCAAGAGCAAGTAAGAAGCTCAGCTAGTCAGAGCACCAAGCTGGGTAATTCGTGTATCGATCTGCTTTGTGTTCGGAATGCATCCAGCATTATATGTAAAAAATATTTATGCTACTTTTCATATCATAGACTTGTGTTGCCTACAGCGAATTAAATAAACGCTTTGAAACCATACTTGACTAGCTCATTTTAACTCACCGATCTGCAAGTCGTAGTCCTACGTTCCAAACTCACAGCTCAATCAGAACTGAGCCTACCTGTATTTTTTGAGCAAAAATGTCAGACAAATTATCTAAGACGTTGTAATAACATTTTCACGGAAAGTAGAGATTCCTTTTAACACCAATATTATTGCGTGAATGAGCAGATATCATGTTCACGAAAAGGAAAGCAGTATTTCTCGCGAGCTGTGCACTATTGCTCGAGGTGGTGACAAATACGTAGGTGTACATCGATCGTCACGCATTATAAAAATTCGAAGTTTGTCAGCCAAATCAAGGAGATCATCAGATAACGCTGTATATCCGCATAAATGTGTTATAAGTCTTTCTTTTAACAAGCAAATACGTTTAATCCCATTTTTAGGAACAAAGACGTAAGTTCTCAATGCAAATTTTACTTGCGCTATTGATTAAATCTATGTTTTGAAAATTTTACCAACTTTTAGATTCCGTTCCACAAATCAGATGTACTCAGCACTGCTAAACTGTTGTCGTTTGTACTGAAATTTTCAAATGAGAACCGCTGCCCCGGTGGCGCAGTGGTCTAAGCGCTGGCCTCTGATCATTCGTCCGTGAGGGGTCCGGGTTCGAATCCCGGTGAGGCATGGATGTTGTGTTTGTCTTACGGCACTGGCTCTCTCCTTTCCCTGGAACCAGTGACCCTAAATTAATGATGGGCGACTGCTTATAGCCCATTGAGTTGCTCACGGTGGTCGTTAAACCTCCAATCAAAAAAATGAGAACTCGATTTCATCTAATGTCAATTCCTTAAAACCTTTCAACGGAAAGTAATGTAATATCTTTGAAAACAAAACTGCAGTATTATGTACTAAATTCTAAAAATCATATAAGTAAACAAAACCTATAATTTGATACGCTTTGTTTTTCAATGATACGGAAGCAGTAGATTGTCAGAATTATAAAACCTTAACGGTAAACATATTGCACATGATGTGGGTTCGTGAAAATACTCAGTTATTTAATGTTGACCGACTTTGTGAAAGATGTTTGTGAAAATTTTTCGGATTGACTTCCAGAGCATCAAGCAGTTTCGAGTATCACTCCGCTCTGTTTACATAAGTCCTGCGAACACTTACCATCACGGGGCAAAGAAACTAGCTCCACCCCAAAAGTAAGGCAATAAAAATATCGTTACGGGTCAGAGCGGCATTTTTTTTTTCGCATAGAATGTATTTAAAGAAGTTAGTAAAATGATGCAATGCATTGATTATGATACGCTTTCCAACATACCAGAAATCATTACTCAAGTTATTACTCAAGTTGTGAGGATAATGGCTGTGGAATAAATCTCGCTCCTGTGTCCTTTCCTTTAACATCATTTCGATGATATTTTACCGAATTGGTTCAGTATACCTCCGGAACAACATACTAAAGTTTTGTCGCAATAGAAGCATTTTTAGTTAATTTATGAGGATAATGGCTGTGGAATAAATCTCACTGCTGTGTCCTGACCTTTGACCCCATTTCGATGATATTAAACAGAACCGGTTCAGTACATCCCTGGAACAAAATGATAAAGGTTTGTCGCAATCGAAGTATTTCCCCCTAAGTTATGACGCACAAGAGCGATGGAATGGATCCCGCTCCTATGTTCTGACCTTTGACCCTGTTTAGCCCATTTTCAATATGGTTCGTCTCCAGGTGGTCCCCTACCACATAGGAAAATGTCATCGAAATCGAACCATTTTACGCAAATTATGATGCATAAGGGCAGTGGAATGGATCCTGCTCCTATGTCCTGACGTTTGACCCCATTTCGCCCATTTTCAATAGGGTTCGTCCCCAGGTGGTCCATTACAACATACTGAAATTTCATCGAAATCGAACTATTTTTACGCGAGGTATCGTGCGGACGGGCGGACGGGCAGACAGACGGACAAAGCTGGAGCATAAACTGTTCTTCAACCTACGGTTGGAAAGCGTAAAAATGAATGGAAATCATATTGATTCATCGGATGCAGAACACAAGGTCGCTGCTTTACAACGATGAACTAAGTTTTCTTTTTTCATCAGATGGTAATGATTTGTTCCTGATTGGTTAATTATAATGTTTCTGAATCATTTCTCCTTTTCTGCCGACCAAGTTACTTTGATTAATTCCTGAAAGGGATGTGAACACTGAATTCGGTACTTACGACAAAATAAAAATTCCAAGAGCTGGTCAGACAAATTCCGAGGTACAAATATGGATTCTCAGCTTTTGCTTCTGCTTCCTTTATTTACAACCCAATTAGCTGTAAAGTTATTGTATTATCTGTTTTAAAGGAAAGAATTTAGTTTTGAAATTGATATCTATTTGCCATATTAAATATTTGTGAATTACAAAATTCTGGCCATTTCTTTTTCATAAAAACATGTAAAATCTTTCGAGCACTACAACCATGTCTCGATGAAGAAAAATGACCGTTCTATCGGCTTCATACAGTACCTTTGTATAGAAGAAGTCATTTCTTTCTATAAAAATCCATGCTATTACAGCTTCTGAATAAAAAAATCCATGGTTTTAGCTTCGTTCTTCCGACGCACGGAGCATTGCAAAGCAACAAAACACAATGAAACACGTAATATTGATATGGAGGATCATTTTAAAAATATCGTTAATGCACGATAGCAATGATTCCATAACATCAGAGTAAAAAAATTAGTTCTATATTCTACATTTTTCTTTGCGTTTAAGTACAACCAGGGAACTTACATTGTGTTAATTGGAAATCAGTTTTTACATATACCAGTCAGTGTTTCTGATTACCGTTAACAATTATTGAGCGCTGCTTTCTTTACGAGACTCGAGACAATTAGTTGTTCGGGTATAGGTACGAGATGACACCTCCGATCACCGTGATTTTTTGCATGCGACTAGACATCGTCCATGGTCAGGTTTTGACGCCTTCCGATTCCCGAAATTCCGTGTCACTGAGGAATAATCGTCCAAAACCTGCATTTTTAGGGTTTTTTTCCGAGTTTTGAGAAGGGGTTGTTTGTTACCTATCTCCTCCGAAGATTTTCAGCTGATCGCGGTGACACTTGCTCCAGAGAAAGGAAATTGCATGGTGAGGGACATGGGGTTGGTATAATGGTGATTGATCATGTCGTATATAAATAATGACCATTGAAAAACTGACCAATTTTTATAATAATTGAAAAACTGACCAATTTTTATAATAATTGAAAACGTCCCCTCTCTATACGACACTCCGGACAATTAGTTCTTCGGGCATAGCTACGACATGACGCATCCGATCACTGTGATTTTTGGCATGCTATTAGACATCGTTCATGGTCAGGTTTTGACGCCTTCCGATTCCCGAAATTCCGTGTCCTTGAAGAATTTCAATTAAAACTACATGGCCTTTTACTTGAGCCGTTTCACGAAAGTTGGCTCACTAACATTAATTAAAAAAATCGTTTGAATTGGAATACGAAGAAATAGAAAGACTCCGTCTGTTAGCTCAACACTTGCTTAATCTATGATAATAAAAGGAAGTTTGTGTATGTGTGTGTGTGTGTCTGTCTTTTGCGATACAAAATGAAAAATGTAGTTCCTGATCTGAGTGTGTCTTTCCGCTTTGTTTACATGCAACCTGATTACAACCAACGTGAAGGCGTGAAGGAAAATAGTTCATAACTAGGACAAGCCGCCAACGGTAACCGGTAACTCGGGTACAGTTGGCAAATTTTGAGCGAAGCTATTGCAAAATCTAAGCTCATTAAGGCGTCTATTATAACAAATTCTAAAAAACGAACGCGTAAAATTTATGACTTCCACAACAAAAGTACGAAACATTCTGAAAAAGAAATGCCTGAAATTTATCATGAACTATATGTTGGTTGTGATCAGGTTGCATGTAAACAAAGCGGAAAGACACACACAGATCGGGAACCACGTTTTTCATTTTGTATCGCGAAAGACAGACACTCACAAACAAATACACAAACTTCCTTTTATTATTATAAATTAAGCGAGTGTTTAGCTAACAGACGGAGTCTTTCCATTTCTTCGTTTCTCAATTCAAAAGATTTTAATAAATTAATGTTATGGAGCCGACTTTGGTGAAACGGTTCAAGTAAAAGGTCATCTAGTTTTAACTGAAATTCCTGAATAACACGGAATTTCGGGAATTGGAAGGCGTCAAAACCTGACCATGGACGATGTCCAATCGCATGCCAAATATCACGGTGATCGGATGTGTCATGTCTTAGCTAAGCCCGAACAACTAATTGTCCCGAGTCTGGTATAAAGAGAGGATTTTTTCAATTATTATTAAAATTGGTCAGCTTTCTAATGGTCATTATTTTTATGCGATATGACCGATCCCCATGATACCACCCCATGTCACTCACCATGCCCTTGTCTTTTTCTGCGACAAGTGTCACCGCGATCGGCTGAACATCTTTGGAGGAGATAGGTAACAAACGACCCCTTCTCAAAACCCGGAACCCCTCTAAAAATGCAGGTTTTTGGACGATTTTTCGTCAATGACACGGAATTTCGGGAATCGGAAGGCGTCAAAGCCTGATCATGGACGATGTCCAATCGCATGCAGAAAATCACGGTGATCGGATGTGTCATCTCGTACCTATACCCGAACAACTAATTGTCTCGAGTCTCGTAAAGAGAGATCCGCTTAATAAATGTATGTAATGTTTCGTACTTTTACTCTGGAAGTCATAAAATTTACGCGTTCGTTTTTTAGAATTTGTTATAACAGACGCCTTAATGAGCTTAGATTTTGCAATAACTTCCCTCAAAATTTGCCAACTGTACTCGAGTTATCGGTTACTGTTGGCTGCTTGTCCTAGTTGGAAACTTCAGTCTTATTCATTCTGCAGATCCTTCTAAATAGATATTACATAAGTCGAGCAGCCAGAGTTTCTTTAGGAACACCTCCCTTAGTGACTGAGCGTTTTAATGCACTTTAGTGCGACTCAATCTTTGAGTATGAGTACCGGAATCTGGGTCAACAAAATTTTTAGAGTGATTCACAGTTTCGTGAATTAAATATACATCTTTGGACAAATTGGAATCATACACTTTCTAGTTATCAGATATTATTGTTTTTGCCTTTCCCGCATACTTTTTTATGACGAGGGGGGGGGGATTTCCGCGGAGCGTTTGTTTTCGGGAAAATATCTCCAATCGGAATTCTTCTGGATCTTTTTCAATCATTCCAAGGATCGAGGTTTCCTCCACACACTTTGCAACATAGTTGTATCTCTTTCCAACTTTTTGTCTCATCAATCTCAACTATTTTCCCTACCTCACCAATGTGTTCCCTTACTTCAACATATTGCAACATATGCGAACTGGTTACATCTCTACTGTTGTACCAGTCACGTATTGTTTTCGAGGAGGTTTTCAAACCATCGTGAATAGACGACTCCCTTACAGCCGAATCACAGTCTAAATTACAAGCAAAGCTGTACGCTATTAACATTGCCTTCTGAGGCGATAATATTGTTTTAATAAACCAGGTTCCTCGTGCCCTAGAGGCAGATTTTTCACGACGGCCATCAGTATGATACTTCGGACATCTGAACATTACAAGTCCATGATCTTTAATACAAGTTCATGTCGTGCCCTGCTGAACACTTTCTTGTCACAGGAATTAAACCTTTGTTCTCACAGCACGTAGTGCATGCATTACCACGCCCCCGGCAGTGTGGTGGTCGCAGAATACTTATTTCCATCGTCTAACTGGATAAACAGTTAAGTTGTTATCCATAAATTTAAGAAGCCCAATCTCAAAGTTTACGGACATCGCGTTGTGTTTCATATAGGCTCGTTACGAGGTATTCGTAAAAAAAGCATATGCGGCAAATTATGAATTAGAAAAATATACACAGCCTAGAAAAGTTTGCTACACCAGATTAAGCAACTAACATGTTTATTATTAAGAAAAGTATGTTGAATTAAGAAATCACAACCTTTAGGTGGAGGCCAAAATAAAAGTTACGTTAAATAAAATGGATAAAATTAGCCATGTTGACTGGTCCATTGCTGCGTAAGCCTGTTACACGCCCAAGCTTAAATTTAAAATAAATCCCTCAATCTATCTAAGAGGAGGCATAGCGACCGTGCATAAGTATATATACATATTACATTGGAACTGGAATTGGGGAGAAAAACATCATCTTACCTTACGGCTGGTGGGCTGTTGATCTTTGTGATCCCTGGGGGGGGGGGGTAGTAAAACTTTGCTCCATTGACTTGGACAGCCTACCAACTACTGGACTCCGTTTATCCTGTCTCGACTCTAGATATAGCTATGCCTATGCCTGCTCCTGACTACTTTACAAAGTTACATTATACACTGAGTGGCCACTTTATTATGACCACCCCCTCAGTAATTCGTTGGGCCACCTTTTGCCTTTAATACTGCGTCGATTCTTCGTGGCATGGACTCTAAGAGATGTTGATAGGTGGTTTGTGGAATCTAAGACCATGCTTGATGAATAGCACTTTCCAGGAATGTGAGATTGCAGGGTTGTGGATCCAGCTGTCTGATGGCTCGTTCAACTTCATCCTACAAATTCTCAATGGGGTTGAGATCTGGAGATTGTGGGGGCCACCTAAGCAAAGTAAACTCACCGGCATGTTCATGAAACCAATCTTGTACAATACGAGCACTATGGCAGGACGCATTATCTTGTTGAAAGTAGCCATCGCCATTGCGATAAACCATCCACATGACAGGATGCACTTGGTCCGCAATGATGTTTAGATATGATGTGCCAGTCAGACGTTGATCAACACGAATTAAAGGGCCCAAAGCATGCCAGGAAAACATTCCCCAAACCATAACGTTGCCTCCACCAGCTTGAAGGGTTGTAGCAATGCATTTGGGGTCCATGCTTTCGTGCTGTTTCTGCCAAATTCTCACTCGGCCATCGGCATGGTGCAACTGAAAACGTGACTCATCGGACCACATAATTTGTTTCCAATTATCGACTGTCCAATTCTTGTGCTCCTGGGCGAATTGGAGACGTTTTTTCTTGTTAACTGCAGAGAGTAAATGTGTTAGAACAGGCCTTCGGCTGCCATATCCCATCCGATGCAGTGTACGGCGAATAGTGCGTGCAGAGATCATTTGAGGGGATCCTTGATTAAGATGGTCTGTAATTTGCTGCACTGTTGCCATTCTGTTGTATTGTCTGTTACCAGTCTGGACACTCTCCTTTCCGCCCGAGCAGTCACTAGTCGATGACGACCACACGTTGCACATAGAGACCCAGTTTTTTTGGCTGACAATCCAGTCTTTAAACACTTTAAGGGGGATATAAAGGCATGTCTAACGTAAAGCTTCTGCTCGTAGATGGCGCTGAAAATCGCACGGTTATTTCCTACCCCCTTCTTGTTGGGGTCTTAGTGTCATGACTACTTTCCCTTATCAGATGCAGGATCAGTTTACAGGTCCCTACCCTACTTCTTCACCCCCATGTTTCCCAAGGGGGAAAAGCTCAGTACATTTCCTTTACAACGGCGTTTTAGGCAAGTAAAACGCAAGCTTTTTTTTCTGCTAACACAAATGATCCGAAAATGTGTGATATATGACAGCAAAGGGGAACTGATAAATAATTCAAATTTTAACAGATAACGGTGAAGGAGGAAATTTACTTTACTATTTTATCTTTTTTCACTATTTTTAAAGTTATATATTCATTTTTACTCTATCCTTTTGCAGTTTCACTGTTTTATACGTGCACTTTCTTACCAGTAATGCCTGATAGCATATGAATGTCGTCCAAAAGACATCAGCAGGTGCCTTGCCAATAAACCATTTTCTTCAACCTAGATTGAATTCCTTGTCCTTTTATGGCTATTATGTCTCTTGTGTGGAGAGTAAATTCTCTTTAGAATATAGGATGTTGTGCTCCGATTGCGCTTGCAATCAAGAAATTACACGTGACTTGAAATATAAAGCATCTGTGCTATGGGCATAGTACTGGCCCACATCAATCCGTATTTCTCCAGTACTACAGAGGAATAAACCAAGCACATAATTACGAAGTTCATAATGTTAACATTTTTAGTTTCATACAGAGAGCCTAATTGTCGAATATATCGGTGCATATTTCTTCCGTTACGTAGCGGCATTTGCAAATTTGTATCAGCATCTAGGTTGTTTCGAAAATTAGAGAAGAAAAAATTAGGGAATCGCTAATATTTCCCTGCAAAGAATAAATGGGTTTATAAAAAGATTATATATACATTAGTGGCATAAAAAACCTGTCCGTGATGTAACATAGTTTTCAATAAATAATATTTCTGAAAAACACTTGCTCACAAAATAAGTGAAGAGTCGTTTGCTAGGTTACATTCCAAAACGCAATGGTTTTTCAAATAACATTTTTGTACCATAGGATAGAAAGTGAGTTTCGAAGATATTTTCTGTGTTGGGAAGCGAATGTTTTTCGACTGATAATCCACGAGTACGAATGAATTTATACACGCAACTTGTAAATAGTATTATGTTATTATGCATTGGTGAAAATCTTATTTAGCGCATAATAGTTTTCAACATTTTTATATACACAAATTTTCCTTTGAATACAAATTTTAGAGTATGATAAATATGTCTAATGCACCCAAAGTTAATATTTACGACATTACAGTAGTACGGTTGCAGCCTAAAGGGATGATGCTTTTTTCCCAAGTAGAAGATTAAGTTTATTTGTTACTCCAAACAACCATTATATACACATATTTGTACTAGTACAAAATTTATTTCTTTTCTGATTTGTGACTTGTAAATGAAAAGCATTCACGTAGAATGAGTTATTTCGGTTCGTCATAGCGGACAGAATATAGAAAGTAAAAGAATAGAGGTCGAGCACAATGTCCGAACTTCTCTGTATGCCCGGGGAAGGAAACGGCAATCCATATGGGAAATTACTGAACTCTGAGAAAATATGAATAATTATTCATTCTGTAAAGCTGGAATGCAGTACCCTGAGGTTACGCCAACCCAGCAGAGTGCAACGCTATGCACCCCATGGTGTCATGATGGACACAGCAGTGCAGATACAGTTCCGGACGTCCGCACATGTTGATCGGAAATAAGTGCAGACATCTAGCGTGCATGCTGCAGCAAATCGTATACTCTACCGGACTACAGTTTACAAAACAGAGGCATCATTTGGAAACCCGACACTCTGTTCTTAGCAACAGCTTGCTAGCAGATTCTTTGCAAACCTATTGCCCCGCAGACAGTGCCGGCCCGTGATATTGTACATGGTTCACTGTAAACCGCCACACAGGAAAACTGCCACACAAGAAAACTGCCACACCGGAAGATTGCTACACAGGAAAACTACCACACCGCAAGACTGCCACACAGGAAAACTGCCACACGCTTTTCATTAAGGGGCCGGGCACAAATTGCTATTCCTCCGAGGAACACTTTAAATGTGTGGCAGTTTTCCAAGTTTCTGAATTATGTGTGGCAGTTTCCCAAGGTGCCTAACGATGGGAAGGAGCTCTTTTGTTTGTCTGAATTTTCATGTCGGTTAATTCATACTTGGGGCAACTGGCCACAGAAGTTCGAGGGGGTAGGGTATAAAGATTGCCGTTTCTTGGCCTATATTGATAATTGAATTGGGAACTCCAAACAAATTTCGAGAAAACGTTCTATGTAAGCCAAGCGAAAATTGCTGTGTTCAGGAAAGGACAATAAGATGAGATTTTTTAATAACGCTGCACTTTTATTCAGGCACTAAATATTTACATAACATGTCAAATTTGTAATATTTTTCTTTTACTTAATTAATTCATAAGCATTACACCTCGGCCGTTTTAACAGCTTTTAATCCGCCGACTTTATATTACAACGCTTACGTGTCAAATCAAGTCAATAGGATTGCGCTTTTACTTAGGCACTAAATATTAAAGTCCTAGGCCACAGGCATAGGCCTTTTTAACAGTTTTTATTCAACCAGTGTCATATTCACGGAGTTTATACATCAAATCTAGTTAATAATATTGCGCATTTATTTTGGCGCGAAATATTTATTCACAGGCCCGAGGCCTAGGCTTAGGCTCTTTTACCAGTTTTCATTCTACGTATGTCATATTCACAACGTTTACACAGAAAATGAAGTTAATAATATTGGGCGTTTTCTTAGGCAGGAAATATTAATTCATAGGCCCTAGGCCTAGGCCTAGAGCCTATGAATTAATATTTCATGCCTAAGAAAACGCCCACACATAATTATCATTGTCATATTCACAACGTTTACACAACAAATAAATGTAATAATATTGCGCTTTTACTTAGGCAGGAAATATTAACTCCTAGGCCTAGGCCTTTTTCACAGTTTTCATTCTACCAATGCCATATTCACAATGTTTACACAGCAAATGAAGTCAATAATATTGGGGTTTACTTAGGCACGAAATATTAATTCATATGCCTCAGGCATTTTTTAGTTTTTACTTTATCAATGCCATATTCACAACGTTTGCACAACAAATAAATGCAATAATATTGCGCTTTTACTTAGGCAAGAAATATTAATTCATAGGCCCTAGGTCTGGGCCTATGAATTAACATTTCGTGCCCAAGTAAAAGCGTAATATTATTAACTTGATTTGCTGTTTAAATGTTGTCAATATGGCATTGAAAGAGTCAAAACTTTTGTAAAGGCCTAGGGCCTATGAAATAATATTTCGTGCCTAAGTGAGCGCCCAACATTATTAATATGATTCGCTGTGAATATGACATTGGTAGAATAATTGCTTGGAATTCCCAATTCAATTCTCAAAATAGGCCAGGAAACGGCAATCTTTATACCCCCCTCCCGGACTTCTATGGCCAGTTGCCCTAAGTATGAACCGACATGAAAATTCAGACAAACAAAAGAGCTCTTCCCATCGTTAAGCACCTTGGGAAACTGCCACACATAATTCGGAAACTTGGAAAACTGCCACACCAGAAAACTGCCACACATTCAAAGTGTTCCTCGGAGGAATAGCAATCAGTGCCCGGTCCCTTAATGAAAAGCGTGTGGCAGTTTTCCTGTGTGGCGGTTTTTCGATGTGTGGCAGTTTTCTAAGTTGCTGAAAGACGTGTGGCAGTTTTCCTGTGTGGTAGTCTTCCTGTGTGGCGGTCTTCCGCCAACCACTGTTAATGCGTGGGCAACGTGGAGGTCTGGCCGCCTTTAGATGAAATTAAGATGTTTTGTTACACACATGCCCCCCCCCCCACCCCCTCCACACACACGCTTTTCTTGAGGCACGCAGTCCACATAGTAATAGCATTATCTTCCAAAAATTCAATGAAAACCCTTACAAATTGCCAGTTTGTATTTCGAGGGAGAATCCTGTAAGAATACACATAAGGAAAAATGCATCCTATGGGAATAGTTCCAGGAACTTTCAGAACAGGCAACAGAAAAATGAAATATTGAAAATCGACTGAGGAATGTATATCAGAAATGACGACGGGGTATGTTTCCTTCACACAGCCGGTGTGTGTGGGGGGGGGGGGCAAACTAACTTACACGGAAAATTCCCAAATACTGATTTTACACTTTAAAGTTCTCAGGGAATTTCTTTTTTACTTTCGATTAAAACATTAAGTTGTAGTCCCTTGATTAATGCGAGGCTCGAAACCAACCCATTAAGATAGCACTGTGCATACGAAAGTATCTAAAGAAAAACAGGGTACGAGGAGTTACCTGAATTTTGTAGTGCACGCATTTTTATTTAGTTTCTTTTTTTATTATATTAGCAATCTGAATTTCATTAGCAATTACGTTAAAACAAATAATTCAAAATCCTTCAAAAATGAAATTAAAAAAAAAGTATTTCCTTCCCCACTGAAATCCTAATTTTCTTTTTTCCTCTAAATATATAGAGTATATTTCCTGTATTCAGTCTCTTCACCTCATACGGGCAAAATGAGAATTGCTAAATCACATGCTGTACCAACCAAACATGCCGATTTTCTACTCGGTCCTAGGAAGACAAATATTCACTCAGAAAGCAAATATTTCCGTCGTAGCTGTCATACTGTCCTTCCTTTTATGGTGTAATTAGTTTCCATTGCGGATGCGGTCATTTTGAAAATGATATCGTGCTATAGTGGTAGGGTAACGGGGAGAACACCTAGGGTTGTTTCCGTCATGCTCCTGGCGCCTCTTGCTTTGCAAAACAAGGGGTTGGTCAAGAAGTGAGTGACAATCGTACTTTGGAGACATTTTCATGACTGTAGCCTCAAGGCGAGTAATGTTGTCTCAGGTCCAGGAAGAGACACACAGATACAGACTTCAAAAATAGAAAGACTAAATATACTGGCTTAGAAGAACAGCAGAGAATGAGAACTGCTATAAAATATTGCAATTAGGAATACGCTTTTATGTAATAATACGGATGAAACAAACCAGATTAATTCACAAAGAAAAAAGGGCAAATAATATGTATTTTATGAAACACTATTTTTGAGATCATTATCATATAAACATAATATATATACTTATATGAAAAAGCTAAAGCAAAATAAGGGCAGTCTACCGGCCAGCCACCCTCCATATGACCGCCGACATGGGCACAAGCCCACGCCTAGGGCCGGCCCTGCCTGCAATGCATTTGTTGCTGAATGCAACGTACGATTACAATATTGTCACAGAGAGTCCTGGAAACGTACATAGTGACAACTAATGAAGTTCAGCGAGCCGCTCAAGTTCAATATTTATTACCGTGATAGAAGTGCCGTGAGTAACATAGGGGCAACTGGAAACATCGGCCCAATCTCCTCAGGTTAAAAAATAAAAACAATTAAAATCATTTTCGCTGGAAAAAATGAAAACAAATTATTTTTGCTCAAAATGTTTGCTCTCTTTATTGTTATTGTTTAAAATTTTGGGGTGCGAGGTCCTTACAGCCCTTAAAAAGATATGTTAAATATATTTTTTTAGTTCACGATCCCTCCTCTTTCAAATAGGTCACCGCCCTTCATTGTACAGCCACTTAGATTTGCAGATTTCAAATTACCATTATTATTATTACGGCAACCTTCCTCATTCATGAAATAGCAAACATAATTTTGTAACTCTCTGCTATATGTTCTACAATCTGTATGAAAACCAGATACTTAAATTTAAAATAACAAGTTAGTAAAATCATGCAATGCATTGATTATGATACGCTTTCCAACATACCAGAAATTATTACTCAAGTTATGTGGATAATGGCTGTGGAATAAATCTCGCTCCTTTGACCCCATTTCGATGATATTCTTTGACCCCATTTTGATGATATTCTAAAGTTTTGTTGTAATAGAAGCAGTTTTACGCAAGTTATGAGAATAATGGCTGTGGAATAAATCTTGCCTTTGTGCAATGACCTTTGACCCCATTTCGTTGATATTCAACAGAACCGGTTTACTATACCTCCGGAACAACATGATAACGCTTTGTCGCAATCGAAGAATTTTTAGGTAAATTATGATGCACAAGGGCAATGGAATGGATCCCACTCCAGTGTCCTGACCTTTGACCCCATTCCACCCATTTTCACCACGGTTCGTCCACAGTTAGGTCCTTACCACATACTAAAATTTCATCGAAATCGAGCCATTTTTACGCAAGTTATGACGCATGAGGGCAATGGAATAAATCCCGCTCTCATGCCCTGCCTCACCTTTGACTCCATTTCGCCTATTTCCAATAGGATTCGTCCCCAGGTGGTTCCTTACCACATACTAAACTTTCATCGAAATCGAACCATTTTTACGCAAGTTATGAAGCATAAAGACAATGGAATGGATCCCGCTCCTATGTCCTGACGTTTGACCCCGTTTCGCCCATTTTCAATAGGGCTCGTGCCCAGTTGGTTCCCTACCACATACTAAAATTTCATCGAAATCGAACCATTTTTACGCAAGTTATGACTCATAAAGGCAGTGGAATGGATCCAGCTCCTATTAACTGACCTTTGACCCCATTTCACCCAGTTTCAATAGAGTTCGTCCCCAGGTAGTTCCTTACCACATACTAGAATTTCATCGAAATCGAACGCAAGTTATGACGCATAAGAGCAATGGAATGGATCCCGCTCCTATGTCCTGACCTTTGACTCTGTTTCGCCCATTTTCAACAGGGTTCGTCCCCAGGTGGTCCCCTACCACATACTAAAATTTCGTCGAAACGAACCATTTTCACGTGAGTTATCGTGCGGACGGACGGACAAAGCTGGAGCATATACGCTTCTTCAACCTACGGTTGGAAAGCGTAAAAAAAAAAAAAGAACAATATCAGTTGTTTTCGGGCTATATATGGAGAACAGTTGTTCAGTGACTTTAAAAAAGGCACATGAAATTAAAAAGAAAGCATTCACACATGTGGACGTATAAACATAAAAAGTTTCATTAATTTGTCAGTTATTCCACCTTGCATCAAGAAACAATCACTAAAACATGTACCAGGAAAAAATATATATATAAACGAATTTATTTAAAAAGGATCCTTATTATACGCTACTCAAAAATGTTTGCTATGAAAAAATATTCGCTACGCAGATTTACTTGTTTATCGTTTTGTGAAAATGTATTCATGTATTTTCATTTACACGTAAAGACTTTATTAAATTATGAGATTTATTTTCTAGGGCCTGAATAAAATTTTGCTTTGCGCCCCGCTACGAAATTTCCCCTGGCCCCGCAAGAGTCCCATTCGGCCCTGAAGACAGTTACAGTACCACATTGGATTTTTCATTTAGCCCGAGTTTCACATCCGACCTTCAGCCAGTGGGGCACTTGATCATATTGATAAAATTGCCTTCCTATGGTGTGTGCAAATTTATTCGGGTGCAATATCAGGATAACACACGTGATTAATTGTTCTCCAGTGGATCCATCAGGGTTCAGGGTTTGTGATGTTCTTTCGTTGTTAGAATATCAACTTATGGAACAACCCTAGTTAGGAAAATTAAATCGACCTGGTAAGAAAAATTAAATCGACCATCAATTTAGTTAGTAGTTCATTCATTTCGTTATACAAAAGGAATGTGGTTTTCTTTTAATTCTTTCACATTTCTCAGTACATCTCAAGTTGGCCTGTCAAAAGTTTACAAATTACTGGAATTTATGCATCATGATACCTCAAACTTTGAGGACAAAAAAGGTGCAGTGTGGGGTGGACAAGGTTTCCGGGGGCCCCCTTCATTAGGTATTACTTGGTTCTTCGTTCTCTGGCTGCTTTTTTAAAAATATATTGGTACATATTTTTAAATATATATTTTACGAAGAATAAGAAGCACCCTTTAGAGGTATATATTTATAAGCGATATTTTATCGCTTTGCAATATTTTGGCAGATATTTTCTTCGGGGTATCTTTTTATTTGCATCTTCAATATTTTGGGCCACCCCATAAAGAAATCCTCCGTGAGCCACTGTGTCTTACTTTTACTATTCATCATTTTTGATAATTATTTTTCTTTGCATTTTTCACAATTACATTTTTTTCATGGAAAAAAATAAAAATTAATGTAGATTCGTTCGCTCTGTCGCGCCCAAACATTCATTCCTTGTCCCAATAGCCCTGCTCCGTCCCGATTAACGTCGGTTCTGTTTTGAAACATTATTCGTGAAGAAGGGTCAGCACAATAGGTTTCACACGTAATTACTCTTTCCCCAAATACTATAGAAACCTGATACCGTCAGTCGATCCCCTTCGCTGAGGGGGAAATCTCATCCCCATCCTCTGCTTAGCTGGGGATGATTCGTAAAAGCTTCGGTCAGCATCTTTGAGTTCCAGCATGTGATTTCTTTTTTACATAAGTTTGAGGGTAGAAAAGCCAATAAACTGTAATGTAAGTGATTTAAATAATTACTGACATCCTAAACTAAAGGCTATGACAGCTCAGTTATTATTATTTGTGTGAAAACTTTTAATATTCAAGGAAAAAGTCAAGGATATGCCACATTTTCAGTACTTGACGTACCTAGAGCGCCACCTAGTAACGATCGGCTACACTACTCCATCTCAAAGAAATTTAATTTAAAAATACAGTATTTCCTATAATTTTTTCTCAAATTTGATTGCCACTCCCTATAGTTCAGTGCCTTCTTCGTATGTGTGCGAATTTTCACAAGTCAGGAAGCATTTCTTGTATGAGAACTTATGTAACAAAATTTTCCCATTGAAAATACATTGGCGGATTTTCACTTGACGTCCACCTTAACAACAGCTGTTCTGGAACATTTCACGAATGCGGCAGTTTGATTGCATGAAAGAATGCCCACGGAAAAAACGCCCACGGAAAAAACGCCCACTTTTCGAAAGTAGGAAAAAACGCCCACGGAAAAATTGCCCACAGACAAAATGCTCACGGGAAAAATATGTGATCGACTGATAAGTTTATATGTCTGTTATAAACGGTGTTCGGACAACTGGTCACAGACTGCTGGCCAAGAAACCATTAGGGGTCATATAAAAATTGCGGTTTCTTGGCCACCTCACCTACATAACGCGAATATGGGAATGACGGAATGAAAACTTTTAGAAGGGCCTAAACGTTAGTTCTAATATTATTTTCTGCCTGAGTAATACCGCAATATTAATAATTTGATGCGTAAAATATTTTCTGCAAACCTTACAAATACGAGAGGAAAGTTCAGATCGCACTGATGAACTGTAGAGGTTGTATGGTGTTGGCCTGAAAGCAGTGGTAGTCTTATGCAACATTTATTTAAAAACATACTAATGATTCACCGTTGTCTTCAAGCCAACTGCTATACATCAATACCTTTGTAGTTCTGACATCTGTTTGTTATATTTGCGAACAACATGCATTTGCGAACAACTCCTCCTCACGACTTAAACACCTAAAACGAACTGCGATTCTCACAGCAGAAGTTGTGTATGTATTTTGTAGGGACCAAAAAATTAAAAATGTGGTGCCATTTTGTGTTGTCATGTGGCGGGTACGTAGAACTGGACACATTGCAATTTCAGTGCCATAAAATTGTTCTGCATAAACAAATTTCGTGTGGCTATATTCCCCACTACTTCAGCAACTATTGTTCATAATTTTTTTTTTAATATTTCATTTTCAGTAAGAAATTTAGACATTTCCATGATTTTCGGAGCTATGACTAAGTGGAGAATTGGCCACAAAAATTTTAAGGGGCCGTATAAAAATTGCGTTCTGGGCTGCTCCGTGGCTACGTCTTCCCGAGATTGGTTATAAGACATACATAAAATGTCCGTAATTTCGTATTTTCTTATTTACGGTATTTTTCTAGAAACTACAACTAAACAAATTCTCTGAGAGTATGTGCAAACCCAGGAAACTTGTCGGGGGAGGGGGGGGGGTGCTTAAAACCTAAAATATAAAGAATTTCTGGTCCGATCGGGAGATTTCCAGCGTTTACAAGCTACAACTCGTCGAATTATCTGAGGGTATCTGCTGCCTCAGGAAACTAGTCGGGGGTGGGGAGGGGGATACCAAAATCGTAAAATATGAAGAATTCGACAAATTTTCTTAGCGCATGTCCACTCTCTGGAAACCTGTCGGTGAGGCGGGGGTTGGGGGAGGGTGTAATACCAAAAGTGTAAAATATGAACGATTTCTCGTCCGATCGGGAGATTCTCAGAAATTAGCAGCTACAACTCGACACGTTATCTGAAGGCATGTGAATGATGAAAATCTCCGGGTCGGAAGAGAAAGGAACCAAAAAATTAGGCACCAAAAAATTAGGGACAAAATTCTTCATATTCTACACTTTTGGAATTAACCCCTCCCCCCGACAGGTTTGCTCAGTATGTTCATGCCGGGAGATAATGTCTCCAGTTGTAGTTTGTAAATGCTGAAAATCTCCCGATCGGACAAGAAATTCTATATATTTCACAAATATCATATACCCCCCCCCCTCTCTGGGTTTGCTGAGTAGGCACGTGCGCTCAGATAATTTGCCGACTTGTAGTTTGAAAACCCTTAAATCTTTTGCTGAGTTGTAGATCATAAACATTTGTTAGAAAGAATTACATTAATTATCGCAATTAAGAAAAGACGAAATCACGGAAACTTTATATGACTCAGATTACCAACTTCTGGGAGGGGGGGGCAAATTCTGGTTCTGGGCGCAAGAAGTAACTTGATACTGCCGCAAGTTTCGAAGCAACCGATAAATTTAGATGACATATATGGTTTGTTTCTTGGGGTGGGTGGGGTCTTGTCGCTTTGTGAGCTCCGTTGAATTATCTATCTCGCACCTGCGGAGCGCTGGACAGCAAACGACTGTGACGAAAAGCAGATGGCTCTCTCTACCCGCTGTAGAAAGAGAGAGAGAGAGAAGGAGCGGCCTTGTTCGGTGACTGATTTCATACAATCAGTTCGGTGGTCAGCAAGAAGGATCTGTACATACATACATATAGAATATATATTTTTCAATAGTTGCTACATTTTTAATTTGACTGATAAACAGTCACTCGTGGATAATGCGGAGTTGCGGTCAGTATATGCTTGTTCACCAGCTGCTGTATTCTGATTTTTTCCAATTAATGTAATTCTTTATAACAAATGTTTATGATCTACATCTCAGCAAAATATTTAAGGGTTTTCAGACTACAAGTCTGCAAATTATCTGAGCGCATGTGCTGCCTCAGGAAACCTGTCGGAGATAGGGGGGGGGTTAATACCAAAAGTGTAAAATATGAAGTATTTCTCTTCCGACCCGGAGAGAGAGTTTCATCATTCACATGCCTTCAGATAATGTGTCGAGTTGTAGCTGCTAATTGCTGAGAATCTCCCGATCGGACGAAATTGTTCATATTCTACACTTTTGGTGTTACACCCTCCCCTTCCCCCCTTCGCCGACAGATCTCCAGAGAAAGGACATGCGCTAAGAAAATTTGTCGAGTTGCAGTTTGTAAATGCTGAAGATCTCCCGATCGGAAGAGAAATTCTTGATATTTTACGATTTTGGTATTACCCCCCCCCTTCCCCGACTAGTTTCCTGAGGCAGAATATACCCTCAGATAATTCGACGAGTTGTAGCTTGTAAACGCTGGAAATCTCCCGATCGGACCAGAAATTCTTTATATTTTAGGTTTTAAGCACCCACCCCCTCTCCCGATAAGTTTCCTGGGTTTGCACATACTCGCAGAGAATTTGTTTAGTTGTAGTTTCTAGAAAAATATCGTAAATAAGAAAATACGAAATTACGGACATTTTATGTGTGTCAGATAACCAATCTCGGGGAAACGTAGCCACGGAGCAGCCCAGAACGCAATTTTTATACGGCCCCTTAAAACAGTTCATCCGGGCAATCCGAACTTTCCTCTCGTATTTGTAAGGTTTGCAGAAAATATTTTACATATCAAATTATTAATATTGCGGTATTACTCAGGCAGAAAATAATATTAGAACTAACGTTTAGGCCCTTCTAAAAGTTTTCATTCCGTCATTCCCATATTCGCGTTATGTAGGTGAGGTGGCCAAGAAACCGCAATTTTTATATGACCCCTAACGCTTTTTTGGCCAGCAGTCTGTGACCAGTTGTCCGAACACCGTTTATAACAGACATATAAACTTATCAGTCGATCACATATTTTTCCCGTGAGCATTTTGTCTGTGGGCGATTTTTCCGTGGGCGTTTTTTCCTATTTTCGAAAAGTGGGCGTTTTTTCCGTGGGCGATTTTTCCGTGGGCAATTTTTCCGTGGGCGTTTTTTCCGTGGGCATTCTTTCCTCATACCGGCAGTTTCGGTAATACTCGCTCCATGGCTCCGAGCTCCTACAATCATCCCACGTTGAAAGTCCGTCAAATCACATTTTTTACCAATCTCGTCACCCAAAAATCACTTCTATTACTGTCACAAACACTAAGCTTTCCCTTTTTATACTAACCTCGCTCTTTGGGGGCAAGAGCGTGCAGCCATAGCTCATTTGCTTAAAACTGTCAGGTTGTCATAATAAAGTGGCCACTCACTGTGTACTTCTATATACTTCTCTCTCGTGCTTACGCTATCTCTGTGTACATAAATGAGTCCCTTTAATTTCCCACGAGGTAGGGGCGAGCCCTCAGCCCTCTAGGAGTTTTTCATCTGGGGTCTGGATTGGTCAGCTGAGTTGACCAGTGATTGACCTTAGTGGTTATTGGTTGGCCCCTGAGCAACTCAGCTACCCATTAGTAACAGCTAGCGAAATGGGCAGGTGCTGCTTTTGCACTTTAAATGGGACATATTTTCTTGGACCTGGTGAACAGCAAAAGATGACGGTGGCTTACCTATGACCGAGTTACGACTTTCTTGTGACACCGCAGTGTATTTTACGACTTTTTCTGGTGCCTACTTCTTGAGGAGATGGTCGTAAAACGTAAACTTGAATATTTGTCTGACCGAGGTTCGGACTTTGCATGTGCATTTCTGAGATACCGGGAGGTTTGTAGACCAGCAACGTTAGCACTGGGGACCGACATTCCATAAATTTCGTGAATGCCGTGCTTCTTCTCACGAGAGTGAAAGGAAGAGAAACTCCTTGGTCATTCCCATGGGTGTCCAAGGAAAACACCCTAAACCGCCTTGACAACCTGGGCTTTATGCTGCAATCGGGAAAAGGGGGAGGTGGTATGAGGCCAGAAAGGGAGCAAAGGAAAAAATAATTTAGATTAAATAAAAAAATAAAAGTAAATTACGCCTGGTCTTTGTAATTAATTAAGCCGCCAAAACAATGTGGCTCGAAATACGAAGTAGTTCCACGGCAACATAAACTTGCCTGTATTTACTAACTTCGGTACACAACCTAAAAAATTCCAGTACACCATCTTAACTCAACATACAGACGCTTCGTCATTGCCAGTACTAAATCTTAATTCAACATACAGATGTTTCGACATTTCCAGTACACCATCTTAACTCAAGATACAGACGCTACGTCATTTACACTACAGCATTTTAACTCAACATACGGAGATTCATTATTTCAACTACAATATCCTAAGTCAACATACAGACACTTCGTCATTTCAACTACACCATCTGAACTCAACATACAGACGCTTCGTCATTTCCACTGCACATCTTAACTCAACACACAGACGTTTAGTCATTTCCGCTACACCATCTTAACTCAACATACAGACTCTACATCATTTCAACTACACCATCTTAACTCAACATACAGACTCTACATCATTTCAACTACACCATCTGAACTCAACATACAGACGCTTAGTCATTTACAGCGATAACAACGTCATAAGCAATGCTGTAGAAGGGATTCGCGATGTTTCGCTCGTTGGAAGAACACCTTTCTACATTATTATCATTCTGAAAAATACTCAGCACAAAGTGTAGCAGCGGAGAAAGTTCCTTGGTCCCATGAGCGGTTTTTTGTTTGTTTGTTTGGAGTTTCACGATCACAATGAGCAATTCAATGGTTATCAGCAAGTAATTGCCTGGCTACTGGTTCCAGAGATTCAACAAACATAATGCCCTAAGAAAAACACACCATTCATGCCTCACTTGGAATTCGAACCCGGACCGCCTCTGACGAATGGTCAGAACCAGCGCTAACACCATTGCTGCACTGGGACGGCGGTCATAGGTGCGGGCTGTCTTATGTAAAGATAGCTGAGCGACACGTGGAACCACTCGATGTGGTGATAACAACCAGAACCACTCAAATCACAGAGGAGAAGATACAGAGGTTTAACTCTCGCTTTTTTTACTTTCACGGTTATGGTTTCGACGGTTTGGTTCCAAGTACGTCCTCTGGCGCGCTCTTCTTTTGAGATCTTCGGGCCAACCTTGGGTCAAATTGCTACCATGAGCCTCTATGGAAGATTTATTTCTTCAAACAGAGGTCATTGCTCTTTCCACGTTTATAAGTGTCACGGAAATGTTCTCATTGGCCGCCACCGGAAATCAAACCCAGGGTCTTCCAGTTACGCGCCGGATATACTCCCACTGCAGCACAGCGGCCTCGAATTCCTCCAGACTCTCACAAACTAATTGCCAAGCCAATTTGGCAGGTTGCGTCTTGAAGTTGCACAATGCTGGGGATTCACCAAAGATGGTAAGCAGCAACTGAACAAATAATTACAAGGCGAATGAATGATTAACACAGGCATTTGACGTGGACCAGGAACATCAAATGAAGCATGAACGTAACTGGAAGGCCCTGGGTTCGATTCCCGGTGGCGGCCAATGATAATTTTTCCGTGACTCACTTATAAACGCTGAAAGAGCGATGACCTCTGTTTAATATTCCTGGTCCACGTCAAATGCCTGTATGATTTATTTCTGTTTCGCCTACTCTGTGACTCAAATGTTCTAAAGCAAGTTGTCGAAATTGATAAAACATTTCTTATTTTGAACTACTGTAGCTACCACATAGAACCATTTTTACAGCGTGAGAACATAAAATTTAATCTCGACCATGAAAACGAAGAAGTTGAGTTTGATTTAAAGAGAAAAATGTAATTACTGTGTAAATGATTCCGTCGAAGTTATTGCTAAAAATAATTTGCTCAATAGCGGAGTGCAGAGTACTCTTTAATGGTAAATACAGAGTTTTCAGGTTTTGAAATTAGCTTGCTATGTTACATTTCGAAAAGTATTGAAATTTGAAAAATAATTGTTATTAAATTCAGATGCTTGTAACAGATTTCACAAGGTGCAGCTAGACAGATCTTCGCATTGAAGAGATACCTGAAATTAGATAAAAAACTGAACTTCATTGAGCATCCGTTTTACAGGTGTAAAAGAAACAGAAGTGTGGGGTCGGCCCGGGCTATATATTTTCATCACTTAAGTGGAAGTTTCCGGGATCTGGTCAGGCTGGACTTGTACTGGATTTAGCATTTTTCTCTTGCATTAAAAAAATCTTTTCGCCTCACGAAACAGAGACTGACTTATTAAATAATCAAATGGCGAAGTTTTCGAGATAAATCTATCCCATCCGCTACCAGATGCGTTGATTATTACAAATGAAATCGATAATCCAGGCTGTAATATGAGAGAGTATGAAATAGGACGATGTGTTTCTTTAACGGTTGAAATGAGACTCCGTTTACACTTACAGGTATTCGCGATTAAAACACGTGTTGGTTTTCCCTTTCCAAGAAATGTTTACATGAGCAGAGTTTTCTAGGCAACTCCATTTCACTTCTTTTTCACGCTGAAATCTTCTGTTTTTTTCCAAGCTAAAATTTACCACTGAATTTAAGAACCTCTGCACTTTGCCATTTTTAGACTTTGAGCTAAAACGTGATCCAAACTCTCATAAACTTGATTTTTCCGTGTACAGAAAACCTACCTACTTGCCTGTACTTATACCTAGCAACTGTGCCCACCCAATAAGATATAAAATCGCAGCTTTTAACTTTTTGATACGCCGAGCATATACCCACTCTTCAAATATTAAATTCCGAAAAATTGAACTGGCTAAAATTACTGACATAGCTATTTCTCATGGGTACCCTATTTCATGTGTACGACAACTGTTTAAACGCATTCAGCGTGCGAGGTCCATAACCCTGATCCGTGACACTAACAATGTGAAGTACATTGGCTCTATTCCCCATTTTCCGCATGTGACATCAATACTTACAAATACTTGCAAAAAAATTAATTTGGCATTTGGTGAGACTAATCGCAACCTGTTCTCCTTGGTAAAAGGTGATCGAGACTCTGTTCTTAACTTTCAAAGGAGTGGTATCTACTGCATACCGATAAAAAGCCACGATCCTGCACAAGAAGATCTCGTATATATCAGATCTACACTTCGATCGCTGGAAGTTAGAATTAAAGAACATAAATACAACTTCAGAAGTGGAAGCTCCTGTACAGCATTATCAAGATTAATTTAGTGTTGCACTTAGGCCCTTTTTATGCAAGCGTTTCTTGCCGCGCGTTTCGGCGACGACAAACAACGTCCGTTCTGTAAAGCAATGGGGACAAGCTGTTCCTTTTATGCACGGACGTCGCGTTTTCTTGCGGTCGCATCTTGAAAAACGTGCCATCGTGTTCTAGAGGACGCCGGGCAGCAAAAAGACGTTTAGCTTTTCCAAGCACATGGTGGTGAGTGGTACTATTTATGCAGACGCCGCGTTTCCTGCCGTCGGCTTGTAATAAATCAATTTCCCCCCATCTGCAATCCAACGGTCGCTGGCAACCGTTCTGCAAAGTGTCCACTGTCCATCAGTCCATCAGTGTTCATCGCCGTGGGATTACATTGTGCTAGTTGAAGTGACATTGTTATATTTTATAAGAAATGGATGATGTTGAAACAGAACGTTTTATAGATGCTATTAAAAATAATAGAGCAATTTGGGATTCATCATTGGAGGACTACAAAAATAAAAACCCGAAAACAAAATCACTGGATCGAAGTATGCACTCTATTTAATCCGGAGTTCGAAGGATTGGATGTTAAAGAAAAATATAGTCTTGATTAGTTCAAACTGTTATTATTACTATTTAATCTTAATAATATTTATTATTCTTAGCTTTTAGCCCGTCGCTTTGCTGACGCTGTTTCAGCTTTGAATAAAAAAAGTACACTATTGCGAATGATTAAACTGTACTTCTCTTTTAATAATCGGTTGGTAGTAGAAAACTCGAAAGTACCCAACGCGTGCATCACTGCAAATTTTTAAGACTCAAGTGCCCCAGTGGTGTTGGAAAAAAAAAAAAGGCTTTCCGTCTTTTACAAGAATTTTTACAAATTTGAACTGCCCTGGTAATAAAAACCGGAAATAAACAAAATTTTTAATTGAAAAAGAAAAAATCAAAAATTTTGGGCATCATGTACAGGTGTTTTGACAGCACACAGGTTTTGAAATTTTTTTTAAAAAATATCAAAAAAAAGAAATATGTATAAAAGAAAATTTTATAAAATGTTTTTGAAAAAAATATAAAAAAAAAATGGCCAACAGATTGTGATATTTTGGGCTGATATCTATCTAACAGCCTTAAAATCTGGGTTAAATACAGACTTTTTGAAAACAGTTAGTCTGCATTTTATTTCCAAACCTCACCTCCCGAGGGTGGAATAAGGAGACTTTTCTATTCTCGTACTCCATGTTATTGTTATGTGCTTGTGCACCCATTGGATTTCTGGAAAGTCGGCACCCATGGTCCGCAGTTTGTTCCAAAACAAAATGTAAAACATTAACAGGGTTCGCCAACGTAGAAAAACCCCGTGGGTTTTTTACGCTTTCCAACCGTAGGTTGAAGAAGCGTTTATGCTTCAGCTTTGTCTGTACGTCCGTCCGCACGATAACTGGCGTAAAAATGGTTCGATTTCGATGAAATTTTAGTATGTGGTAGGGGACCACCTGGGGACGAACCCTATTGAAAATGGGACAAATGGGGATCAAGGTCACGACGTAGGAGCGAGATCATTCCATTGCCCTTATGCGTCATAACTTGCGTAAATAGGGTTCGATTTCAATGAAATTGTAGTATGTGGTTGGGGACCGCCTGGGGACGAATCTTATTCAAAATAGGTGAAGTGGGGTCAAAGGTTAGGACATAAGAGCGTGCCCTTATGCGTCATAACGTGCGTAAAAATGGTTCGATTTCGATGAAATTTCAGTATGTGGTAGGTGACCACCTGGGGACGAACCCTATTGAATGTGGACGAAATGGGGTCAAAGGTCAGGACATAGGAATGCGATCCATTCCATTGCCTTTATGCATCATAACTTGCGTACAAATGTTTCGATTTCAATGACCTTTTAGTATGTGTTAAGGAACTACCTGGGAACAAACCCTGTTGAAAATAGGCGGAATGGGGTCAAAGATCAGGACATAAAAGCGGGATCCATTTCATTGCCCTTATGCGTCATAACATGCGTAAAAATGGTTCGACTTCGATGAAATTTTAGTATTTGGTAAGGAACTACCTGGGAACAAACCCTATGGAAAATGGGCGGAATGGGGTCAAAGGTCAGGACAGAAAAGCGGGATCCATTTCGTTGCTTTTATGCTACATAACATGCGTAAATATGGTTCGATTTCGTTGAAATTTTAGTATGTGGTAGGGAACCACCTGGGCACGAACCCTATTGAAAATGGGCGAAATGGGGTCAAAGGTCAGGCAGGACATAAGAGCGGGATTTGTTCCGTTACCCTTATGCGTCATAATTTGCGTAGAAATGGTTCGATTTCAATGAAAATTTAGTATTTCGGTAAGGAACCAACTGGGGACGAACCCTATTCAAAATGGGCGAAGTGGGGTCAAAGGTCAGGGCATAAAAGTGGAATCCATTCCATTGCCTTTATGCGTCATAACATGCGTAAATATGGTTCGATTTCGATGAACTTTCAGTATGTGGTAGGTGACTACTGGGGACGAACCCTATTGAATGTGGACGAAATGGGGTCAAAGGTCAGGACATAGGAATGCGATCCATTCCATCGCTCTTATCCCATATTATTAAGGTGGACGTCAAGTAATTTTGCTTCCTATAATTCGAATGGAAAACTTTTGTACACATTTCCTTCACAATTAATGTGTTTCCAAGGATGAAAATTTGAACATCGATTAAAATAACTTTATTACAACCTGGAATACTTAATATTTTCTAAAACATAACCATAATTACATTAAAAATCAATAACTTTTCCTTTGGTGGTGTTGAAACCAGAAAAAAAGATGGCGCGAGCTGTACTTTGATGACGTCAGTAGACAAACAAATGTCGGATTGCACAATTATGGTTATGTTTTAGAAAATATTAAGTATTGCAAGTTATAAAATGAAGCTATTTTAATCGATGTTCAAATTTTCATCCTTGTGAACGCATTAATTGGGAAGAAAATGTGTACAGAAATTTTTCCGTTCGAAGTACAGGAAGCAAAATTATTGACGTTCACCTTAGAGGAGCAATTCTTGTATGTATGTAAATTTTATTTTGAAAACGGTTCTAAGGATTTTGATGAAAGTCGTTAACCTACCGTTTTCTGGTACTAGAAATCGATTTAGCTTGATGTCGACTTTCAGAAAATTTGTTTAGTGGGCTAAATAACCACTCCGAATTACCAAATTTGTAGTGTGGTGTCATGGCGTCCCCCATTAGATGTTGGCGCGCGGTCATGCCATCTATCTCATTACGTCACGCGTTGTTTGTGGATCCCATTAAAGTTTTATGACGTCACACCTTGCTAGCAGATGGTCGCGATTCCCATCTGCCTCATTACGTCACGCGTTGTATGCGTATCTTCGTCCGCACGATAATTTGCGTAAAAATCGTTCGATTTCGATGAAATTGTATGTGGTAGGGGAAAACCTGGGGACGATCCCTATTGAAAATAAATGAAATGGGGTCAAAGGTCAGGACATAGGAGCGGGATCCATTCCATTGCCTTTATGCATCATAACTTGCGTACAAATGTTTCGATTTCAATGAAATTTTAGTATGCGTTAAGGAACCACCTGGGAACAAACCCTGTTGAAAATGGGCGGAATGGGGTCAAAGGTCAGGACATAAAAGCGGGATCCCTTTAATTACCCTTATGCTTCATAACATGCGTAAAAATGGTTCGATTTCGATGAAATTTTAGTATTTGGTAAGGAACTACCTGGGAACAAACTCTATTGAAAATGGGCGGAATGGGGTCAAAGGTCAGGACATAAAAGCGGGATCCATTTCATTGCTTTTATGCTACATAACATGCGTAAATATGGTTCGATTTCGATGAAAATTTAGTATTTGGTAAGGAACTACCTGGGAACAAACTCTATTGAAAATGGGCGGAATGGGGTCAAAGGTCAGGACATAAAAGCGGGATCCATTTCATTGCTTTTATGCTACATAACATGCGTAAATATGGTTCGATTTCGTTGAAATTTTAGTATGTGGTAGGGAACCACCTGGAGACGAACCCTATTGAAAATGGGCGAAAGGGGTTGAAGGTCAGGGCATAAAAGCGGGATCCATTCCATTGCCTTTATGCGTCATAACATGCGTAAATGTGGTTCGATTTCGATGAAATTTTAGTATGTGGTAGGGAAGCACCTGGGCACGAACCCTATTACAAATGGGCGAAATGGGGTCAAAAGTCAGGCAAGACATAAGAGCGGGATTTGTTCCATTGTCCTTAAGTGTCATAACTTGCGAAAAAGTGGTTCGATTTCGATGAAATTTTAGTATGTGGTAGGGAGCCACTGGGGACAAACCCTATTGAAAATGGGCGAAATGGGGTCAAAGGTCAGGACATAAAAGCGGGATCCATTTCATTGCTTTTATGCTACATAACATGCGTAAATATGGTTCGATTTCGTTGAAATTTTAGTATGTGGTAGGGAACCACCTGGGGACGAACCCTATTGAAAATGGGCGAAACGGGGTCAAAGGTCAGGGCATGAAAGTGGAATCCATTCCATTGCCTTTATGCGTCATAACATGCGTAAATATGGTTGGATTTCGATGAAATTTTAGTATGTGGCAGGGAGCCACTGGGGACGAACCCTATTGAAAATGGGCGAAAGGGGGTAGAAGGTCAGGGCATAAAAGCGGGATCCATTCCATTGCCTTTATGCGTCATAACATGCGTAAATATGGTTCGATTTCGATGAAATTTTCTTATGTGGTAGGGAAGCACCTGGGCACGAACCCTATTGCAAATGGGCGAAATGGGGTCAAAGGTCAGGAAAGACATAACAGCGGGATTTGTTCCATTGCCCTTAAGTGTCATAACTTGCGTAAAAATGGTTCGATTTCGATGAAATTTTAGTATATGGTAGGGAGCCACTGGGGACAAACCCTATTGAAAATGGGCGAAACGGGGTCAAAGGTCAAAACACTGGAGTGGGATCCATTCCATTGCCCTTGTGCATCATAACTTACCTAAAAATGTTTCGATTGCGACAAAACGTTATCATGTTGTTCCAGAGGTATAGTGAACCGGTTCTGTTGAATATCAACGAAATGGGGTAAAAGGTCATTGCACAAAAGCAAGGTTTATTTCACAGCCATTATTCTCATAACTTGAGTAAAACTGCTTCTATTGCGATAAAACTTTACTTTAGTATGTTATTCTTGAGGTGTACTGAACCGGTTCTGTTGAATATCATCGAAATGGGGTAAAAGGTCAGGACACAGGAGCGAGATTTATTCCACAACCATTATCCTCATAACTTGAGTAATAATTTCTGGTATGTTGGAAAGCGTATCATAATCAATGCATTGCATGATTTTACTAACTTTTTCAAGCTGTGCCCAGTTGAAAAAACCCACCTAAAGCGCCACCTGGGTTTTCTCAAAATTGATTCCATTTTTTTTGCTTCTGTAAATTTGTAAATTTAATGAGCACCCAATATAATATTTTTTCACAATTAATAATAATATGAATGATGAGGTTTTTTCATTTCACCTATGCAGTCTTTGAGGTCAGTGCTGCCAGTGACTCTTTGCATGGAAGGCGAAGAGTCACTGGCAGCACTGACCACACAATCTGCCGTCGTCGGAGCGCGCGACACGAAACGTCCGCATAAAAAGGCATGCAACGACGGCAAAAAACGCGACGTTTTTTGCCGTACGTAAAACGCGCAGCAAAAAACGTCTTCATAAAAGCGCTCTTACTCCCCTATGTGGAGAGACGTATATGTCCTTTTAACATTGGGGACTAAGGGGCAGTCTATATTTGCCGAAAGTTTGTACATACATAACTTTTATGATCGTTGTTGAGACGACGAACTACCTACGACTATTCCACCCGTCTGGAAACCTCTTATCCGGTGAGTACTTTGTCAGAGCATTGTACTTTGCTTCCACCACCACCTGTAAACTGCAAAAGATTATCATTGGTCTAACTCCATCAGTCTGCGCAATTACTAACGCACATGACTACAACATTCAGGCTTGTATATATGACTTCGTCCGCCCAGTTTCACTCTTTTAACTAATTTTCCTGATGATGAACAATATGATTGTTCGAAAGACTTTGAAAGCATATTTTAATTTGTACTTATGTTTTTTACCTAAAACCTTTTTAACTTTGTGAAAAACTTTAGTTAATCGCTGTGTTTTTTGAGATCGTGTAGGGACAGAATTCTGAACCTTAACCATAACAGAGTTTTCAATTACACAAAACCAAAACTAGTTTCTGGCGCTATTCGCTGTTGCAAAGGTGATGAGGAAGTTCGAAGTATTTGTTTATATTAATATGCTGTATTTAGGAAACGAGAGCAAACTTGTTTATACTTGGGTGTAGAAGAGGAAATGCGTCTACATACGTGTATATGTAACAAAAGTATGCAGTCTCGTGCGTTACATTTCTTTTGCTACTAAAGTAAGTCAGTTCAACAGAGCAGCTTTATTTCTTCAGGCCAAGAGATCTTTAGCTATTTCTGAATGGCTGCCAACATGACAAAATGGAATAGCACTCACAGACCGCACGAAACAGAAGAATAATGCATATGTTTAAAATGAATATCAATTATTTCAGAGCGATTTTGAACCCTAAAAGAAACGATGCAGTTCACATGATATCTGTGTTACAAAGATTTCCGAAGTAGGTCTGTACCTGCCATGCCTACATTGTTTAGTACTCTTTAAAATTTTCAGTTATATAATTTACCGCTGTATAGCTCATAGCAGATTTGGGAATTCAAAGTCCATGGTTTCTGGATATTCATTTCTCCATTTTGGTAATCTGTTTTTTTTTTCTGTCTTTTTTTAAACTTTAGGATTTCCTTTGCGGATATCTCGCTGGCCATTGAAAATGTGTTCTGTGGGTCACGCGTTGAAAACCACCGTTAAAGGAAGCCTTGCGTCATTTGCAATACACGGCAAAAGTCTGAAACAGGCCAAGCCGGGCTTCCCAAATTAAGACCCGTGCACCTCTAAAATGAAAACCAATTATTTCCTAGCTTTCGTCCAACCAGGTGGTTTTTCCTCGCTGACGGATGACTACGAACTGTTTGTAGTACTATGAAATATTTGTAGTCTCCATCAGCGTAGAAAAAGGCATTTCTGGCTGATGAGGGAAAACAAGAGGCCACCCCGGTTGCACAGTGGACTAAGCGATGGCTTCTGATCATTCGCCCGAGATGGGTATGGGTTTGAATCCACGTAGGCATGGATGTTGTGTTTGTCTTACGACATTGGCTCTTTCCCTTCCCTGGGAGCAGTGGCCCTAAATTAGAGACGGGCGACTGCTTGTAGCCCACTGAGTTGCTCACGGTGGTTGTAAAACCACCAATAAAAAAAAGCAAGGGAAGCAATTGGTTTCCTTTTTACCAAACAAAACGGAAATGGAAGCTTAATGTGATTTTGTATTCAGTAGACTTAGGAATCCATAGGAAAGAATAAAATGCCTATCCATAGTTAAGAATGAATACGTAACCGAAGAGCAGACGCTAAGAAAGTGAAACAGGCTGCTCGTGTGGCCGAGCGGTCTGAGGCGCTGATTTTTGACCATTTGTTTACAATGGTCCCGGGACGGAGTTTCCGATAAAGCCGTGGTTATACACTGGCGTGCAAAAATTAAGGACGAGACGGTTTTTCGAATGTAACGTCGTGCAGAAGTGCTCCACATCGACTCAAACCATACCATAAGATCCCCAAGATGTAAGAATATGGGACAAGTGAGCAAAACCGTCCAAACAAAGAATCCAAAGGATACAAAGGCACTTTATTGAAAAGGTAGCTTCGAGCACAACTGAACAGAAGACAGAAACGCCCATGTGACAGGCGGCTGCCAAGAAAAATCCAGTCTTCAATAAGGGATATGATCACCCCTGACTGCGTTGCAGGATTTACAATGTCTGTCCATGCTGAGGACGAGGTTGTCAAGGAGTTGCTGAGGCATCGCGGCCCATTCCTCTTGTAGCGCCAATCGCAGCTGCGGAATCGTTGCTGGCGGCTGGTGACGTGCTGCCAAGCGTCTCCCGAGAAGGTCCCACACGTGTTCGATTGTATTTAGGTCCGGTGACTTTGCGGGCCAATCCATGCGTTGAATATCTTCACTCTCCAACAGCTCTGCGACAGCCGCTGTACGATGAGGTGTAACGTTGTCGTCCATGAAGAGGAACTCAGGACCCACAGCACCTCTAAACAGATGCACGTGAGGCAGGAGAACCTCGGTACAATAGCGGACAACAGTGACTGAACCTCCTTGGAAGATATGGTGGTCAGTACGACAACCAAGCATGATACCGCCCCAAACGAGAACTCCGCCACCTCCAAACCGGTCCCTTTCGATGATTTTGGAGGTGTGATTGCGTGCTTTCTGCTCTCTCCAGATATGTATACGTCCAGAATTGCTCGTCAGACTAAATCGGCTCTCATCCGTAAAGAGAACTTGACCCCATTGCTGATGTGTCCAGTTCTTGTGTTCCTGGCACCACAGAAACCGCCGTCTCTGATGAGCAAGCGTTAATGGCACACACCGTACTGGTCGTCGTGCAAATTGACCACCTTTGTGCAGCCTCCTGGCCACGGTAAAACGCGATAACGGACGTCCAGGTGTCTGTCGCATGTACCTTGCGATTTCTTCCGCTGTCTGCAGTCTGTCTCTTCTCGCCTGTTGGACAATATACCGGTCGTCCGTCGCCGTGGTTGCTCATGGACGACCACTGCTAGACTCTTGGACAGCTGTTCCTGTCGTTTGAAATGCTCTCCAAGCTCGTGAAACGATGCTGTGAGCGATCCCGAACTCTTCAGCCACACTAGTCACACTTCGACCTTCTTCCAACTTTCCAATGACGCGACATCGGGTAAAGTCATCCATATGTCATCTACTGGATTGCCTGTTGGCCATATCACACGGTGGCAGCAACTCGACGTCTTTCAAACCGATGTACACAGTACAATAGCCGTCACCGAATTTCTGAGCGTACACCGCCCGTGTGCTTTATACCCTTCCGACACCCCCTACGTCATGCTGCATATATGCGCATGCCCTACCGTACCGGACCCTAGTCTATCTCCTGAGTGGTCTTTCTGTCCGTTCTGCCTGCTCATTCCGCTGTTATGCTAATTTCTCCTCTTCGTCCTTAATTTTTGCACACCAGTGTAGTATGTGGAACTATGCCTTCACTAACTTCTTTTCCAAATTCCGTATTGTGTTTGATTGCTGCAAGCACATGTACATTTTCTCAAGAACTTTCTCAGTTTTCCTAGGCAAAATGTTTCTACCAAGCGGCATAACATTTTTAAAGCTATTTTTCTGAAATTTCAGCTTCTGCATGTCGAACATTTGCTGTCTTCCAGGAGATTGGTCAAGCTCTACTATATTTGCGTTTGATAAAATATCTGAACTTTCAAAGATGCTGTTTGGAAACTCTGTTCCTCTTCCGATTACTGTAAACTCTCTTGTAATTTTATTTGCATTTTTCACAGCTTCTGGTTATAAATTTACCACCTACAGGATGTAACATGCAATTTTTCGTTTAGAAAAATTATGATTGTACCGCTTAAAATTATAAAGTAATGGACCTATGATTACGTTTAGCGTAGTAGATTTGATGTATGCTTGTGAAAAGATGTGAACATTACATCCGAGATTTCTGTTTAACCCTCTGTGATAAATATACTGTTGGGTGTTGTTGTTGTTGTAGTATTTAAATCACTAGTGAGATTTGCTTCTGTTATTGATGATAAGTATTTCCACACACTATCAAGTATGCACTTGGTTAGAATTTCTAACTGATTGTAGTAAACATACATTATTAACTTGCAAATAATTATCGCGGCCACCAGTCCAGGATTAAAGAATGCCTGCACAACCTTATTCAGATTTACCTTTTCAGAGGCATGGGGAAGGATACAAACTATGTTTCTTTACCGGAACTGATTTCATTAAATAACACAATAGATTTATTTTCACTCCGGGTACGATGACTATTTACAATGATGGATGTGAAGCACATTGATGAATTAAGTTGGTAAGGTGCTGAACATGCACAGTTCCTTTATGGTATTCTGGAGATCTTGTACAGCAGTGAGAGTTCCGTAAAGATGCACAGGTCAGTCATGGTAAATGATACGCCATGATACATGATGTTGTGGGATTTTATGGGGTGAAATACCCTCCAAGTCAAGACCACAGCCTGACTACAATTTATAATTGCGTGGAAAACTAACCTCAGCTGGCAACCACCTCACAAATGCTCTCCAGCCGCAGATGAGAGCTTCTTATGGATCCAGTGTCCCGATTTCATCACGTAAACGCTGACCTCAGCTCTGAGTATCCTATAGATGAGAAGTGCCATCTAAAAAGTTCTAGCTTCCCGAGGTCCGCTCGACTTTCTCTGCCCCTGGAACTTGCACAGTCAGCGAGAGTGTTGCATTCTACGCCTTGGTCCTGGGCCCTTTCTCTCCGCTTCCTAAATTTCTCCCATGACATATGTCAGTTGCCCCAATCGTGTTGTTGCTATGTACTCTATGTGAATTCCACATCACAAGTTTGTAGAAACTCGCAACCTCACCCAGATTATTGTGATCTTATCACAGAAATGGCCGCAGTTTCTTCCTTCCTTTAAAAAAAAAAGGTGGGAAAACTCTGAAAGTGGATAGTCTGACGCCATTACTGAGTGAAAACTCAGTAATGGCGTCAGACTATCCACTTTCAGAGTTTTCCCACCTTTTTCCTTTCTTTTGAATTCTACATTTCACTACTGGACTACTGGTGGCATCTTTCTCTCCTTTTTTCCCTTCTCTTACTAATTCCACATCATCACACTCTCCATGCTTTTATTTGTGAAGGTACCTTTCAGGTCCAAACTAGACCCGAGTGGTCTCGTAATTTAAACTTGTACTTATACATGCATAATAAACATAAGTTGGAATGGGGCGTGTGTTTCTTTCCAGCTGGACTTGATACATCGCGCTATGGGTATTGGCTGCCCTGTCATCTTCGAAAACAAAATGTTCTTTACAAAGTTGGAATTACATTTTACTTCACATGAAAAAATTCCACATACCAGAGTGGTTCAGAACGATTCATTCACCAAGAAATGTCCCCTCAAGGAAAATAGGGGAAAACATATTTCCGCCGTTTAAAACTAAGGCGTGTAAAACTTTTGAATTAAAAACAAATGTCGTATCCTGCACGATACACTTTAATGATAAAAAACTATGTACAATTAAAATAAATGTGTTTAAGAACTTTCAACACCACAACGGCGTCATCATCAGAAACAGTGCAGCAGTGAGCACAGAAGTGAGTAGCCTATATACTTTGCAAGACACATAGCAGTTAATGCGCATTTGCAATAATCGGCAAAGTTCAAGTTAAATTCAGTGGGTACAAGCATAGTTGGTGGGCGTAACCTGGCCCAAAAGTATTCTCCAAGGAAGGGGGATAAAAACAGGGGGTTCATCGTTACAGCATCTTTCACCATTGACGAATATGTGAATACTTTCACAAAAAAGTGTTGATCGACGGTTCCTGGGAGAATCCAGAATAATGGTGTCATTCCAACATGGTAAGTAAGAACCGTTTAAACAGAGTCTCGACAAAGATGTAGCACCAGAATGCGTCCTGAGATTATACTGATGTTCGTAAATGCGGCGCCCCAAATTACGAGTGGTAGAGCCAATATAACATAAATCGTGCTCTGCAGGGTTAGCAGATTTAAGTGGAACCAAATATACGCCGTGATGGTTCACACATTCAACACAGTCTCTGTCCTTTTTAACAGTGTTAAATAAAGTACGAGACCTTACACCAAACTTGAGTTTGTACTTATGACATATGTTCTTTAAAATGTTACATACAGGTGGTATATATGTAATGGATCCCACAAATTGGTAGTCAAATTTATCTGCAAGCAAACCTGTCTGCGGCCGACCACTTGATTTCTTAACAATCAAGCGATCAATCGTGTGACGAGGGTAACCGAAAGTCAAGGCAAACTGTTTAATCCTAGCTAACTCTTGGTCCCGGAGATCCTGTGTGGACGAGTGTGTAAATGCACGATTAATAAGAAAATGAAAAGCAGATAATTTTTGCGACATTGGATGAGAAGAAGTAAAAGGTATAAACGTGGCAGAAAAAGTTGGTTTTCGGAAAACAGAAAATAATAAGGAGTTATCGGAAAGATTGCGAAAAAGGCAAAAGTCGAGAAATGGCAAAATGCCTAAATTCTCGAACTCTACCTCGAACTTGATAGAATGTTGTCGTGAAGAAAGTAAAGTGGCAAAGGAAAGAAGCTCCTCGAAACCTGAAGGCCAAACAACCAATACGTCGTCGACGTACCTGATGTAAAGAAGTGGTTTTATGGGGGAAACAGGAATGAGGGTATCTTCTAAGTCCTGCAACAAAACCTCAGCAAGCAATGGAGACACGGGGGACCCCATAGGGGCACCTTCCAACTGTCGATAGATAGAACCATTAAAACGAAAATAAGATCTCTTCAAAATAAATCGAAGAGTACACATTATAGAAGAAATTACATCGGAAGAATAAATGCACAAACCAACGAGTTTGGCTTCAATAAGATCGTGAACATAAGAAACGGGGGTGTTCGGGAAAAGAGCCACTACATCGAGTGAAGCTAAATAGTAAGTGGAAATGTTGGTGGACATAAAATAACGAATCCTAGAAAGTGCTTCGGTGGAACTGGAAACGGAGTAAGAAGAAGATCTAATGAGGGGTGCCAGAAATTTGGCTAAAGCTCCCTCAAGATTGCGGGTGGGTGCAAACAAAGATGAAACCAATGGTCGGATAGGGGTTCCCGATTTATGGAGTTTTAACTGGCCAAATAAAGAAGGAACCCTGTAACCATGGGGAGGGTGCAAACTGTTGAACAAAGACATGGGCAAAGCTGGAAGAGACTTTAATTTTGATAAAGCTGCAACGGTAGCATTAGTAGGATCCCAGCGACAAACTACGGTACTAAGATCGCAGATAGCCTGCTGTACCTTGTCAACATATTCATTCCGATTCATGATGACAACCTGATGAGTTTTATCTGCTCGTATAATAGCTGGACTCTGGTCTTTGCGAAGAGTACGAAGACTTCTGAGTTCGTCATTCATGGTCCTAGATACAGTTGGGTGTTTCAGCTTAGAATTATTGGATGACAATACACGTGCAACACGATGTTTAGTTGAGTCCTGTATTTCGACTGGTAAGGCACTAATGACATCCTCGAATTGTGGGATAACGTGCAATAAGTTAGGCCTCGTATCTTGATAAGCAAACTTCATACCCCTCGTCAATGCTTGTTTCTGAATACCACTTAGTGATTTATCACTAAGATTAATGAAAGGTTGACATACCTGATCTCGATTGAACATTGGGGCAAACTTTGATGGTTTTCCGTCAGTTGCTTGAGCAACAAGTGGTCGAAGTTTACCTATATGAGTTGTTTGCAGCTGCTGTTGTCTAGATAAGGTGGCAGCAACACAACATGTCAAAGTGCGGTCTAAAATAACAGGATGAAGGTTACCAGCGAGTTCCAAATATTTACAGTACGAGTCGCGGTGCAAAAAATCTAACAGACCACGTTTTTGTCGAATGACACTGGATAATCTCTTGGTTTCTGCAATACGCAAAATGCGAGCGTCGAGACCCGAAATTGGACAAAGTCGAATGGTCAGAAACTTTGGTATAACTTGCAAGTCACGACAACACAATAAAAAATTAAGATGGGATGTTTCAGAAGCCAGACGATATTTTACCTTGTAGAAGGCTCTCACAAGCTGGTCCATAGCTGCAATGATGTTAACAACGAAATATTTACCAGTAGCGGCAGGTAAGATATGAAGAAATTAACTCGTGCACCAAAAGCTCTTGAATTGAAAACAAATGCCGTCTCCTGCACGATACACTTTAATGATAAAAAACTATGTACAATTAAAATAAATGTGTTTAAGAACTTTCAACACCACAACGGCGTCATCATCAGAAACAGTGCAGCAGTGAGCACAGAAGTGAGTAGCCTATATACTTTGCAAGACACATAGCACTGCGACTCGTACTGTAAATATTTGGAACTCGCTGGTAACCTTCATCTTGTTACTGTAGACCGCACTTTGACATGTTGTGTTGCTGCCACCTTATCTAGACAATAGCAGCTGCAAACAACTCATATTGGTAAACTTCGACCACTTGTTGCTCAAGCAACTGACGGAAAACCATCAAAGTTTGCCCCAATGTTCAATCGAGATCAGGTATGTCAACCTTTCATTAATCTTAGTGATAAATCACTAAGTGTTATTCAGAAAGAAGCATTGACGAGGGGTATGAAGTTTGCTTATCAAGATACGAGGCCTAACTTATTGCACGTTATCCCGCAATTCGACGACGTCATTAGTGCCTTACCAGTCGAAATACAGGACTCAACTAGACATCGTGTTGCACGTGTATTGTCACCCAATAATTCTAAGCTGAAACACTCAACTGTATCTAGGACCATGAATGATGAACTCAGGTCTTCGTACTCTTCGCAAAGACCAGAGTCCAGTTATTATACGAGCAGATAAAACTCATCAGGTTGTCATCATGAATCGGAATGAATATGTTGACAAGGTACAGCAGGCTATCTCCGATCTTAGTACCGAAGTTTGTCGCCGGGATCCTACTAATGCTACCGTTGCAGCTTTATCAAAATTAAAGCCTCTTCCAGCTTTGCCCATGTCTTTCTTCAACAGTTTGCACCCTCCCCCTGGTTACAGGGTTCCTTCTTTATTTGGCCAGTTAAAACTCCATAAATCGGGAACCCCTAATCCGACCATTGGTTTCATCTTTGTTTGCACCCACCCGCAATCTTGAGGGAGCTTTAGCCAAATTTCTGGCACCCCTCATTAGATCTTCTTCTTACTCTGTTTCCAGTTCCACCGAAGCACTTTCTAGGATTCGTTATTTTATGTCCACCAACATTTCCACTTACTGTTTAGCTTCACTCGATGTAGTGGCTCTTTTCCCGAACACCCCCGTTTCTTATGTTCACGATCTTATTGAAGCCAAACTCGTTGGTTTGTGCATTTATTCTTCCGATGTAATTTCTTCTATAATGTGTACTCTTCGATTTATTTCGAAGAGATCTTATTTTCGTTTTAATGGTTCTATCTATCGACAGTTGGAAGGTGCCCCTATGGGGTCCCCCGTGTCTCCATTGCTTGCTGAGGTTTTGTTGCAGGACTTAGAAGATACCCTCATTCCTGTTTCCCCATAAAACCACTTCTTTACATCAGGTACGTCGACGACGTATTGGTTGTTTGACGTTAAGGTTTCGATGAGCTTCTTTCCTTTGCCACTTTACTTTCTTCACGACAACATTCTATCAAGTTCGAGGTAGAGTTCGAGAATTTAGGCATTTTGCCATTTCTCGACTTTTGCCTTCTTCGCAATCTTTCCGATAACTCCTTATTATTTTCTGTTTACCGAAAACCAACTTTTTCTGCCACGTTTATACCTTTTATTTCTTCTCATCCAATGTCGCACAAATTATCTGCTTTTCATTTTCTTATTAATCGTGCATTTACACACTCATCCACACAGGATCTCCGGAACCAAGAGTTAGCTAGGATTAAACAGTTTGCCTTGACTTTCGGTTACCCTCGTCACACGATTGATCGCTTGATTGTTAACAAATCAAGTGGTCGGCCGCAGACAGGTTTGCTTGCAGATAAATTTGACTACCAATTTGTGGGATCCATTACATATATACCACCTGTATGTAACATTTTAAAGAACATATGTCATAAGTACAAACTCAAGTTTGGTGTAAGGCCTCGTACTTTATTTAACACTGTTAAAAAGGACAGAGACTGTGTTGAATGTGTGAACCGTCACGGCGTATATTTGGTTCCACTTAAATCTGCTAACCCTGCAGAGCACGATTTATGTTATATTGGCTCTACCACTCGTAATTTGGGGCGCCGCATTTACGAACATCAGTATAATCTCAGGACGCATTCTGGTGCTACATCTTCGTCGAGACTCTGTTTAAACGGTTCTTACTTACCATGTTGGAATGACACCATTATTCTGGATTCTCCCAGGAACCGTCGATCAACACTTTTTTGTGAAAGTATTCACATATTCGTCAATGGTGAAAGATGCTGTAACGATGAACCCCCTGTTTTTATCCCCCTTCCTTGGAGAACACTTTTGGGCCAGGTTACGCCCACCAACTATGCTTGTGCCCACTGAATTTAACTTGGACTTTGCCGATTATTGCACATGCGCATTAACTGCTATGTGTCTTGCAAAGTATATAGGCTACTCACTTCTGTGCTCACTGCTGCACTGTTTCTAATGATGACGCCGTTGTGGTGTTGAAAGTTCTTAAACACATTTATTTTAATTGTACATAGTTTTTTATTATTAAAGTGTATCGTGCAGGAGACGGCATTTGTTTTCAATTCAAGAGCTTTTGGTGCACGAGTTAATTTCTTCATATCGTGTAAAACTTGCCTGGAATGCATTTGGAAGCAGTAGTACAAATTTCAAGATCAATTTACCATTATGTCTTAAAAGAAAAGGGTTTAAGAAATTAACCATTTCAGACGTTAATTTTAGATTAAAGACAAAAGACGTACAGTGAGAGATACATCAATGATGGAACCAAGAAAGACAGGAAAAGGAACTCGTGGATCAGGATCAAAACAAGATTTGATGACATCAAGTTCAAAGTAAAGACATTCAAAAGGCAATGGCTTAGATATACAGTATTGCTAGAACTCACCGTTTGACAACGGAAATGCTAAATCACATACCAAGGAACATGAAAAGATCCAGAAGAAGAAGACCATTATGAAGATGGGTGAAAGAAATTCGATTCGAAAGCATGTTAAAATTACATGGAAGATAATTTCTCAAGACAAAGTGTGAAGGGCCTTTAGGGAGTTCATTGATACCAGTATTTTCAGCAGTGGATTCAGAATAGCTTGCGATGATGATGATGAAGATATTTTCTCCTAAATATTTAATTAACCTGAAGAAGACGCCAATCTCAGTCATTGATACGTATAAAACTTCTGCCGAGTTTCCTGGAAATGCGTATTAACGTAATTGTACTTTCCAATATATTTACAGTACTCTTTATCGCTGTATTGTAGTAGAAAGTCTAACTCTGCAGGTTTCAAAAGCTTCGTTGGCTGTTATTTCAAGCTGGGTTACTTATTTTGACTAACAATATTGGGACTTTTAATGAAATGCGCTTTTCTTTTGTGGCATTACATAGACGATTTGCCTGACCTCAGAAGTAAATTTATTTGATTTGGGTAAAGCGTTAATTTGTTCATCAATCTTGAAACTCTATTAAAAAGATTAAAAACCGCAATACGAACTAAGTAAAAATAACGTAATGAGAAATAAATTTGAAAAATTAACTAATAAAAATGTCCTCTTCCAATTCGTCTAATCGCTGTGTTGTACTTGATCAGTGCAGTGATAGAAACTTTTCAGAGCATTTTTCTACTCACCGAACTAATTTTTGCGTCTAATCAACAACAACCTTATTTTCATTGCATTTCCACTGTTTTGAAATTACCAGCATGAAATGGATTGCAAAGTTGTAAAAAAGATGGCGTTATTAGAAGAAGTACGAACTTTATGAGGTGATAAGTAGTAGACAGTCACTACTGTTGAAAGACTGCATAAAGTGGTGGCATTACTGTGGAAACTTGACGAAGAATTGTAATCCAACATAGAAAGCGATAATTTTGTTCGAATGTTTTTGCTACGGAAAGCAGCGAAGGAAGGTAACCTTACATTGCTACGAAAAACTTTACTTTCTCTTTCCGTAGAAAAAAGTTTTCGATAACATTATCTTTCCTCTATTTTTCAAGTAGTTTCTTCAATCTAACTTCAGTAATCAAATAAACATATACAATGAAGTGCCAGAAAAACTGGAACACCAGTCTAATACTTGGTAGGTCCCCCACGGGAGCGCAGGACTGCAGAAATACGACGGGGCATGGACCTCACTAGCTTATGGAAATATGCTGTAGGCAATGCACACCATACTTCCTGCAGAGCGTTCCACAATTCGGGTGTATTCCGAGGTCTCGGATTCTTGTGTTCGATAGCGCGTTGCATGACATCCCAAATGTGCTCTATCACGTTCAGTTCTGGGGATTTGGGTGGGAATGGCAACACCCCAAACTCAGATGAATGCTCTTCTAACCATAATGTAGCGTCCTGACAATTGTGTGGAGGTGCATTGTCCTGTTGGAACAGGCCCAACACATCAGCATAAATGCAGAACATGAACGGGAGTACCTCGTCAGAAAGGACGCGCACATAGCGTTGGCCTGTCACAGACGTTTGTAGATGTACCAGGGGACCCAGTGAAGTACAGATAAACCCACCCAATACCATTACGGATCCCCCACCAACCGGTACAGTTCTCTGTTGACGGCGGGATCCATGGCTTCATGGGGTTTGCGCCACACACGGATCTTTCCATCTGCCCGATACAGATGGAAACGCGACTCGTCAGACCAGGCTACTTGTTTCCAGTCAACAAGTGTCCAGTGGCGGTGTTGCCGTGCCCAAGCGAGGCGCATAGCTCTATGTCGTGCACCCATCAAGAGGAATCGAGTTGGACGTCGGCTCCCAAAGCCCATATCGTGCAGGGTACGTTGCATAGGCCGGACGCTGATGCTTGTTGCGGCTCCAGCATTGAATTCCGATGATACCTGCGAGAGTGTTGCACGCCTATCGCGTGAAACGATTCTTGACTGCCGACGACCGTCATGTTTACCCAATGTCTTATTACGGCCACAGGTATCGTACGTTGAAGATTTTTCCGGAATTCTTGTAGTCATGGCACACCCTCGCAATGGTCGTCCGTGAAAATCCGAACTTCGTTTCTACCTCCGAAATACTATGGCCCATCTCACGAGCGCCAACTATGACACCGCGTTGAAAATCGCTTAAATCGTTATTACTTGTCATTCTCATGCCAAAAACAGCTCTGGCAGGTGGCAAGGATGTATATCGCTTTATATACGCACTGGCGGACGCAACTGAGTACGCGCATAGGTGACGTTGATATGTATTTGGTATAAGCTCGTCTGTACCAGTTTTTCTGGCACTTCAGTGTACATTTATATACATATACACAGTCGAGTCACATTATTGTGACCACCAGCTAATATCCTGAGTAACCGTCGTGTGCAGCGTGGACAGCAGCTAGACGGGCTGGGAGTGACTCAATAAGGTGCTGAAAGGTGTTCACAAGTATGTGGAGCCATGCTAACTGCAGTGCATCTGACAGCTGCAGGAGCGTGCGTTGAGGGGGATCCATAGAGCGAAAAACACGATCGAGTTTTTATTGTTAGTTGTTTCAACACGATCGAGTTGTTATACTTTGTTCGCTTAATGGTCTGGAATCCATAGAACGAACAACAATAACAACTAGTATCTATAGAGCGAACAACACAATTGGGTTTAAGCCTGGGGAATTAGGGGGTCAGAGAAATACTTTGATGTATTCACCGGGCTCTTCCAACCACTCTCGGACGATTCTAGTTGTGTGACACGTCGCATTGTCGTGCTGGAAGATCCCATCTGCCGCAGGGTAGACAATCAGCATGTATTGGGTGTACATGATCTGCAAAGATGAATTGATAACGAATTCGGTCCATAGTGCTTTCCACAGGTATGAGTGAACTCAGAGAATGCCTAGAAAACATTCAACGGACCACAATGGCTTGTGTTCTTCCAGCAATGTTTGAAGAGTGTTTGTTCTCCGATGTTTATCACCTTATACGCCAATGTCCATCAGTTCGGTGAAATGGAAAACGTGACTCATCGGAGAAGGCAATTCTTTACCAATCCGGGGAGGTCCAATTACGATACTGCCATGCAAATGTAAACCTTTTGCCGATGCACCTGCGTTAGCACAGGTGCAGTGACCATCTATCTGCATCGGAGCCACATACCCAGCAGGGTTCGCTGAACTCTCGTTTTAGACACACTTCCGGTAGCACCCTGGTTCATTCGACCAGTGAGTTGCTCCACTGTAGTGTGCCGATCGGCCCTTATGCCCCTTCGAAGCCGATGTTCACCTCTCACATCAATGGCACGTGGTGCTTCGCAGTTTCCACGTCGCTTATTCGCAATGATGCTATTTGTGAGATCACGATACACTTTCACCACAGCAGCACGCGAATAGTTCACAAACTGTGCTGTTTCAGAAATACTGCCATCCTTGGCCCGAAAGCCGATGACCATTTATTTTTGCAAATCTGATAAATCGCTCCTTTTATCCATGACAGCAACGAGTGATATGTTTTCAGATTGCCTACAGCACACCTTACATTCCTTCCAAGCCAGCTCACGACACGTGCCTTCTTTCATTGGCTACGCTCTATTGACGTCAAAAGGAGGAGGTGGTCACAATAATGTGACTCGGCTGTGTATATGTTTATATATTCCTGCATTCCACATTTTTTCTTTCATGATACTTACCACGTTGTTTAGATAATTTGAACCACGTGACGCTATATCATATACTATACCTTGTGTTTATATTATGTCACCTAACATATTCTATTTAAACGCATTCCCTTTCTTCTTCTGTTATTTATGTATCTGACGATGGGTTCTTATACCTCAAACCATATTCAATAAAATCTTTACATTCAGCCCGTGAATTTGAATTTGTACTGTGTGGGATTCTTCCTTTCAAGATCGCGCATCGAAGGCAACTACCTTGATTACTTTATGACTATTTCTGCATGAATTAGGTAATACAAACAAATAAAGAAAATTTTCGTAATCGCCGATAATCACTGTACTGCATGTATCGCATTTTTATCTTGCTATGCTTATCTATTATGTTTCAGATTCCTTCACAGCACAAAATAATTTGTGAGGAGCTACTCAGGAAGAACGAGAAAGAATTCATGACATCATACATTTGTTAAGGTATTTAATGCATCATATACTGTAAGATTCAGGACTAACGAAATCAGCGTTTTTACCTCTCATAATTACTTTATTTTGTTTCGAATTTAATGACAATAGCGAACAACCATTAGGGTTATAAACAATCACCAGTCTCTAATTTAGAACCACAGGTTTCGTAAATCTTGTGCAGAGTACGTGCCGGTATCGCATCGGGGACTAGAAATCGATCCCAGATCTCAGTTCGTACTACTAACTAGAAGCCATCTCTGGCCACACTCACGAGGGAGGATTTCAGAGCTTTCCAAATGTTTTTTCTGATGACTTAACGTTGCACCAAACATTTTATGAAATACCGTTAGTCGTCAAGGGTTCCCTAAATTCATGTAGTTCAGAATAGGCTTTAAAGCAGAGTTCTTGTTTGTTTGTTTTGTACAGCATAGCTCTTCTTGTGCTCCACGTTTAGCTACAGAATAAGCGTTTACAATTTTATTAAGGTCTACAAGGCCGTCCCGGTGGCGTAGTTGTCAAAGCGCTGACTTATGGCCATTTGCCTGAGAAGGTTCCAGGTTCGAATTCCGGTGAGGTATGGATGTTGCGTCTTTATTACGGCACTGGCTCTCTCCCTTTCCTGCAACCAGTGATACTAAATTTGGGAGTTCTCTGATAGTGGCTTGTCTAGCCCATTGAGTTGCTCACGGTGATCGTTAAGCCTTCAATAAAAAAAAAAAAAGTCTATAAACCGTTGTTATCGTTGATGCCAACCTGTATGGCCGAACTCTACGCTAACATGTTGTATTATTTATTATTTCGCTAATTTCATAATCTAATTTCTAAAATCCACTCCTTAACGTAAACTGACCACACAGATTTTGAAATTCTTCCGTTATTGCTCAGCAGTTTCATTTCAGTGCATTAATGGCGAAATACTTCCACATTTTCTTTCTTCAGATTCTCTGCTAATCGTTGCACGGTATGCGGAGTATGTTAAACCTAAGGCTAACAGTAAACACTCGCAGTTTTCGTATAATAATAGAAAACATCTGGCCGTGAAGAATACTACAATAACAGAAAGCCGTAACTAGTAAAATGCACATTTCACTCAGTGTATTCTTAAGATTTTGTTAACGAATTTTCATTATTTCTTTATGATGTACAAAATATGTATGGAAAAATAAACAAATAAATAAACTATCGCTGCTGCTGAGCGCCTTAAGTTTTGAAGTCTGATTACCGCATATCTTTTATATTTCCCCAGGTGTCCAATTTCGTGAACAGCATGGAGAACGAAGATATTTGGGAGTTCTCTGATAGTGACTTGTCTTCAACAGTCTTCTCCACTCTTGAAGAAATGAAGCTGGAGAAAGATTTTTGTGACGTCACAATCACGGCAGGAAGGCAATCTGTCTCAGCCCACAGAGTGGTCTTAGCTGCCGGAATACCTTACTTCAGAGCCATGTTTAACGGACGTTTTCCAGAAAGAACACAGAGCGAAATAACCCTACATGATGTTGATCCAACTGCACTGCAAGCTTTGATTAATTTTGTGTACAGCAGTAAATTGAGAATTACGAAAGAAAATGTGGAAGTTCTGCTCAAAACGGCAATATATCTACAGCTGGAAATTGCTATGAATGCGTGTTTTGAGTTTTGTATGAAACGGCCGCATAGTAGAAATTTGTTGATTCTTTGTACGTACCTTCAGAGCTCTAGAAATTCTCGTACGAATGAAAAGATTTATCAGTGCATCAGTGAAAATTTCGAAGACTTCTCCTGGACCCAGGAATTCAGAACATTGCCTTTCTCCGTGGCAAGGGAACTGACATCCAGAAATGACTTGCTTGTGATGAGTGAAGAAGTTGTGTTTGAAGCAGTAATTGGGTGGGTGAAAGCATCACCATCAGACCGACATGTCTTTCTACCAGAACTATTACAGAAAATAAGACTACACTGCCTAACTCCTCGATATTTAAATGAGCGTGTTTCTACCGAGAAACTTATCCAGACATTTTCCGTTTGCAAGGAAATGATAAATGAAGTTCGCATGCGCCATATTTTTCAGGACAAGATGAGAACTCTTGGTGACAATTTTGAAGCAGGTGAACGATACTGTGAGAGAAAACATCATTTGAAATGCCAGAAACTTAGAGGAAGTACCCTATACTGCATTCCCCAGGATAGTTTTACTGAATCTTTTTCAATTTGTTATTATGATTCAGTTTACAGGAGAAAGGTAGTTCCTTTACAGAAACATTCAGAGTCTCGTGTGGTTACACGCTTCAGTCATGTCGCTTGCTCAGAGGACAAAATTTACTTTATAGGTAAGCGGGTGTTTTGTACTTTTGACTTGGTAACCCTTGTGTGGAACTACTCAGAATGTGAATGCGATATTTTTATTGGCTCTGGTATTGCTTTGCATAGCAGTGAGATTTATCTTTTTGTCTCGGGAGGCCGGTATGATTCGGCGGATCACATATATTGTTGGTCCCCCAACGAAGGTACTTATGAAGAAGTCGGCAGCATGACTGTGAAACGCACAGAATACTACGCTGTGTCCTCAGGGGAACAGATTTTTGTCATAGGTGAGCGTAGCAATGTTCCTGGAAATGATGAATTCGAGTTGTCAGCTGAGTTTTTCAATCCTGTGGATGGCGATCATACCGATATTTCTCCCGTTCTTGAACTCAAAGTAGTTTACAGCTGCGCAGGCGTTTGTGGTCTAACTTACGTTTATGGTAGCAAAATTCCCTATGATGAAGGACCAGGGTATATGGAAGTGTACGATCCGATGACAAATATGTGGAATACGGTGTCCAACGTATTTCGGAAAAGGGAAAACGGCTTACAAATAGTGTGTTTGGAAGAGAAGCTGGTCGCTGTTTGGCCAAACGCAACAAAAAATAAAATCTCTATGGAGACATATGACCCCACTGATGATCACTGGGAGTTTTCAAAGGCTGTAACTGTTTCCTTTAAGCCTGAAATTCGTCCTTCATGGATATTATTGACAACGAATTCGGCATCACGGCTGCTCTGAACTGTCATGCAACTCTGCCTCGGCTCTACATTAGAAAAAAGGTTGAGTTTTGAACTAAAATTTAAATACATTTTATCTTAAATTCCTAATGGCATGTCAATTTTTTTCTTAAAACATTCGCCGCTGTATGAAGCTCTACATGTGATAAAATTCTAATATCCTAATCTTTGTGATTTATCAGATCATAAGAAAAACTTTTTTAAGTTTCAATGTCGTTACATACATTTGAACAGTCAATTATTTCCTGTAAAAAATAAAATATATTATATGTATAGTTTTCACAGTGCTACTTTCGAAATTTTCTTTTGAAATATATGTAAAAATGTTTTGAAAATTAAAAGCTATAGAAAATCGAACGCGTTTCTATGTGTTGAATTTTACAAACAGATGGAATTTTAAATAGTACTAGTGATCCGAATTTCTTGGCGTAGAATATAAATAAAAGTTTCTAAGCTTTCGCACATAGTTTCCAAGCTTCCTTGTTTTTAAACAGATGGGATACTGTGAAGTCAATTTTTTTTTCGCATTTTTGGCTTCATGACTCTCTTACGGTAGATTAAAAAAAGCAGTTTTGTGTCTGAATTTAATTTTGAACTACAAATATTTTGTTGTAAAGTGTCATGTATGAAAATAAAATTTTCAGCTACATTTTAAATTAGTACTTACAATATGTATTTTTTAGGTAATCCAAGAGTGCATTATAATGATAATAATTACACAGGTCCGCAAAAAAATATTTTTTTTTTTCAGCTGCATGGGAGGTTTTTGGTAGATATTATGTTTTCGAGTGTGCTGAATCCAAAAAATGACCTCCATTTCCCTCCATCAGGTACAGTGTTTTTTGCAAAATACAAATTGTTTGCATAAAAAAAGCATAACAATAATGGAAAACCACCATTTCATTACAATGAACTAAAACATATTTCTTATAATAAACAAACAATTTCTTCATGAAATGTACTTAACATTTCGTGTTCATTCTTTTTGCCTATGAAACCTTTTCTTCTTCTCTTTGATACTTCTCCGAACACGCTTCCGCTTTCCACTTTCTGTTTCCCGCTTGAGCATCCAACAGTAGTCAGCTAGCATATTGACGTCCCATCGTCCTTGGTAGCGTCTCTCAATATCATGGACATCCTGGTGAAATCTTTCACCCTGCTCTTCACTAAGGGCTCCCAAGTTTTCGGGAAAATAGTCGACATGGGAGTGTAAGAAATGAACTTTTAAGCTCATCTTGCATCCTTGAGTTTTATACTCAGCCAACATGCGTTGTACAATGGTTTTGCAGTGAGGGTCTTTAGTATTACCAAAAACTTGTGCACTACGTCTTTGAAATAGTCCCACGCTTCTTTTTCTTTTTCTACCATTGTTTCTGAAAAGAGGGGATCGGATAACAGTTTTCGTATGTCGGGGACAGTAAAAACTCCCTCTTTCAACTCGGCTTCAGACAGTTTTGGGAACTTCGAACACAGATATCTGAAACATTCCCCATCTTTTGGCAGTGATTTCACAAACTGCTTCATAAGCCCCAATTTAATATGAAGAGGTGGTAATAAAACCTTTTCAGGAGGAACCAACGTTGTATTAATGACGTTATTTTCGCCGGGGATTAAGGCGTCTCGAAGGGGCCAGTCAGTTTTTGTCCAATGGAGATCTCTGGCTCGACTGTCCCACAAGCAAAGGAAGCAGGGATATTTCGTATAACCTGCCTACTGGCCCAACAACACGGTTAATATTTTGAAGTCTCCACAAAGCATCCAGCGATGTTCTTGATATTTTATTTTCTTAAGAATCATTGCCATATTGTTATAGTTTTCCCCCAAATGCACCGAGTGTCCAACAGGAAGTGATGCAAATTTATTCCCATTATGCAGCATGACTGCTTTGAGGCTTGTTTTTGAGGAATCAATGAATAGGCGCCACTCAGATGAATCATATTCTATTTCAAAACACTTCATTAGCCCTTGAACATCACTACAAAAAACGAGATTTCTCTCTTTGTAGAAAAATGTAGTGAATTCTCTCTCTCGGTGCCAGTACCACGAAAATGAGGTTCCGGGTGACAGCAGGTTTTTATTTTTTAATCTTGACCCCAGCAATCCGGCAGCATCTTTTGAAAGGCCTAAATCTTTAACCAGGCTATTGAGCTTGCTCTGATAAAAAAGTTGGGGTCCCTCATCAACAGAAAATTCTGAACTAGATTCGTCCTGTGGAGGTAATGTGTTTCCGTCCTCAGAATCACTCAGGATATCATCCAAACTGGAAGGTGGGGGTGGAACTGGTATTGCAGAGCTATGAGGCACTGGACGAATAGCTGAATTTAGGTTTGGGTAAGATATTTTCTTTTTATTTTTTGTATTGAAACCTTTTACATCTACCGAACAGAAATAGCAGTCGGTAGTGTGGTTTTGCTGTTCACGCTACGTCGTAGGAATGCCAAAACGAAATGAGTGTTTCTTACCCTTTAACCACAAACGGAGATCTTCCTCGCAGCCCGGACTTTGTCTTGATCCCCAAGTTTCAACTTGAAGTGAGTAAAATACACTTTCTTCACGAAATCACTTGTTTCTTTGTTGACTTTTAACAGTGTATTCACCACAAATAAAACAAAAGTTGTCAGGAGAAATAACACAACGTCTTGGAGCCATAATAGATAACTAAAAACACGAGCACAGTCACGTTTGAATGCCAAATGTAAACTGAGTGTGGCTCCTCGCTGTTTGTATACACCGCATTGAGTACACACACTGACTCTCCGCACATCTAGAAGCAAACGCTTTTCCTGTTATGAAGCAGATGGAAACTAGCCTATCTCCCTTCAAAAAGACCAGTGAAATAACACGTAAAACATAGGTGAACACGAGAGCGAACGAGATTATATTGTCACCTGCGCGTCTGCCGATCGTCTCTCTCTGTAGCTAGGCAGGTTAATCGGCAACACCTGCTTCTTCCTCTGGCTCGATAAAAAAAAATTCCAAAATGACGCTGCATATAAATAAAAGAAAACAGCACAAAGTTTTTTTCCCCCGTTCTTAAAGGTAAAAATTAATGCTTTCGAGGGATTCTCTAGGCACTTTTAGCCTCGAATATCCAGTAGTCATCTATGTAGGCTATGTAACATAACCAAAGCAACCTAGATCCTGAACTTATTTGGCATGTTGAAACATCATCAAATCTGACAATACGCTTGTTTATACTCATTCCTAATACCCTAGAGAACGTGTATAAACATGCTCAACCCAGCCAGTAAAATTCCTCACTTTTCGCTGTAAACAAATTAAACCGGTCGGGACATGATCAACCTGAGCTTCCTCACACCGCCAACACTACCCTTGCCATGCCACCCTTCCACTTGCCCCCCCCCCCTTCCGCTCATTTTCTCTTTGTATTTATTCTTGAGCCTCACTCTAATACATATTAAATGAAAGTAAGAAATCACTTTTGCATAGGATTTTTAGAATCAAGAATAGGATACCAGATTTCGAGTTAAACGGGAGTTTCACTCTAAATGAAACTACAAACACGAGTTTTGCAAGAAAACCTGACGTGATGGAATTTTTGAGTATTTTTCCCGGTTTCAGTGAGTAAAAATCTATAAGAAACAGTATAAAAATCTTGTGCAGTTTTTTGGTTGCAGACCTGTGTTATTTGTGACTAAAACGAAATTAAGTGCATTTAAAATAGTATAACTACAGTATATGATAATTTGAATTTATTAGCGTAGAATAGAAATCAAATTTTCCAAGATTTCGCACATCAGCTAGAAGGCTTTCTCAAAGTAGGCACTTAAAAACATTCGTAGGTTGAATAAGTTCTTGAAACATTCGTAGGTAGAAAGGTAGACAGCAACAACTTGCTGTTGCGGCCTACCTTGGAAAAACCATCTAATTGATGTGCGAAAGCTTGGGAATTTTGATTTCCATTCTCCGCCAATAAATTCTGATTATTAGTATGCATATGCTATTTTAAATGTAGTTGGGGTACAGTTCCTTTTCATTAAATAAGTTCACTATTGTTGTGATTCCAAATGTGAATTTAATTTATGATCATAATCACGCCTTTGTTTGCTATGTTCATATTGTTTTCGTGGTGTAATGGTACGCCTAATTAATTCCAGTGGAAACTGCGTAGAGTCCGCGGTGTTCTTCAAGTACATACAAATGTTTTCTGCTCAACAAATTCTTACTTCAGCGGAAATTTATGTTTAAGCTCAACTTTTCCTTTCACATTCCTTGAAGTCTATGTTAATCAATGCGGAAACTTTTTAATACTGTTTAGGAAATGGAATTTCTTATGGATGAATTCAGCGCCAAATATAATACCTTCTGCATTCTATTTGTACATCGCTTTCATTGTGTTCAGTGAACTTTGGCTATTTTTGGTGTAGAAATTCTTAGCCTCACAGCAAAGCTATTTTTATAATTTTAATATCCTGTCATGTTTCTACTTAGCCGGTACCCGTGCAGTCAAAAGCGTAGGTTTCTGACCAGTCGCCCGAGTTATGTCGAGATTCTCGGATGAGGTTGTCATACGACGCTGGTTGTCTCTCTTCTCTGTTATCATGTGACCCCAAACATTGGCACTGAAGACTTTTACCAGAATGTCGCTGAACATCTGTCATGTTTTTATGTAGGAATGATTGAGTTTCCTGAACACAAAGCTATATATTCATCAGCACGAGAACATCAAATTATTTACCCAAAAAAAAAAAATATTTTTCATAATAAAATCATTAGCTTTACACTGAGTCGTTTCTGTGTAACGTGCATATTCATATCATGTCTATGGAAATGAACATTCGTGGAATGTATAAGAACTAAAACAATAGTTGCATTTATGACGTATACTTCAGAAACTTGAGCATGAAAAATTAATCGTAAAACACTCGTATTTAAAGTCATTTATTTGTCTTGTTACAAAAATATCGAAATTTCAATTTGTTCTCTGCATATTTTGCTTTTTAATTTTTCAAATAAAGAAAAACAGTGAAGTGATTTTTGTTCTCTTTTAATAAGTACAAGTGGATAGGCAACTTTTTTTGTTTAAATTTTATCAAGAATCTGGGGAAAAAATTACTTTCCAGGAAAAATTAACTTCCGAATTTAGAGCTTCCGTGTTTTTTTGAATATCTGATGTCATATCTGGGGCTTCTGTCGTTTATGAAAAATTCGATTTCAAGGCCATGCATTATTATTCTCCAAACGGTTATTTGAAATATCTCACTTCTTTAAAACCTATCAGCGTCGTTCCTTTCAATAGACATAATATTAACAGAGTATTCAAGCATTGTATACCAGGGCTGATTTTCGAAATCGAATTCTCACGATGATGTACTGTATTCGCTAATATGTAGTTAGACGGCTTAAAAAAGGAACAATTCTTCAACAGTTGCAGGTAACGCAGCACGTATTTTGTACATATCCGCTCGCTTTGGCCGAGCAGTTACATTTCTTGAACCTTCTCTGTCCCAACTCTTGCGTTTTACAGTCACTTGCAAAAGTTTAAGGCAACCAATCATTGTTCTACCACTTCAACACATTACATCATCTCATTTCGTGATTGCGCAATTTCCTTTTGTTATTATCGCTTCCTACTGCTATAGCAAAACTTTATCGAGGCGGCAAACATTAGAAATTCAGTTGGACGCTGGTTTCGGTGCATAGAGGTTGTGTTTTGCATTCTCTCTCTCTCTCTCTCTCTCTCTCTCTCGTATTATGGGCATAAAGGACAAAAATAGTGACTTTACACCAAGAAAGATAGTCTGAACGTAAAATAAGTATAAAGTGGCACGTCAGCAAGACTGCTATACATAATGCGGTCGTGAAATTTCAATATGATGGGACATTTAGCTATTGCAAAAGTAATGGCCATCCAAGGAAAACGACGCCCTGAGTTGACCATGTCATACGACGAAGAGTCATGAGGTCCCCGAGGATTTCCTGCATAAAGATAAAGAAGTATCTGCATTCTAAGAAGGCAGAAGTTGATGATAACCCTGTTTCAAGACGTTTCAGCAAAGAATTTGGATTGAAATCTCACAAACTTGTACACAATAATTGACTAAATCTCGTTATGAGAAAGAAAAGATTAGAGTTCGCTAGACGGCATCAAGTTTGGACTGCTGAAAAGTTAAGTGAAGATTTTCCCCTCCTGATGAATAAACCTTGCAACACTTTGTATCGAATACATGACACGTCCGAAATCCAAAGGGAAATACTGTATATTTGATGAGAAATTCACAGTTGCTACCATGAAACATTGTCCAAGCCTGATGATATGAGATGTGTATTCGATACAAATTTTTACAGTAGTAAGCACAGTACCAAAAACTTGTACTGTGCTTCCCTGTGTTTCCTGCCGCCCAATACTTCCATGAAAGGACCCAAATATGTGGAAATGTTCCGGAATAAGGTAATACTTCATATGAACATTCACGGATGAACAACATTCATACATGTCGGCGATCTGAGCCAGAGATCCAAGAAAGTGAAGAACTTTAAATGAAGACCACAGTGATTGAGTTGCCTTGAAACAGCTCCGACTTAAATCCCATGGAGTACCTTTGGGTTCTTTGAAGGACAATGTTGCAGAGGAAAACGGCCAACACCCCGACCTAGGAATGACACTTCATATGAACATTCACGGGTGCAGAGCATGAGGGTGATCAGTGTCACAGATCCAAGATGGTAAAGTACTTTAAATGAAGACCACGGTGCCCGACAGGCCTGGAAACAGCACAGACTGTGAATATTTTTGAGTAGTTTGAAGGATTAGTTTGCAGAACAAAACGTCCATCAAATACGAAAGGTTTGATTGAAGCCATCAAGTATATTTGGTGTAAGAAAATATCCAGTGAGCACTGAGAGTTCCTCATTTGCAGTATGCTGCACCGCATTCAGGCAGCAATTAGGATTTCAAGAAGGCCATACCAAATACTAAATCTGAATAATTTTGAACCTTTTTGTTAAAAATGTCACTAAGTGAATATGTTCGGTGTATATTTTGAGATATACCTTCAAAATGATTATATGTTTAAACATGTCTGTGAAAACTGAAAATAATGTTGGAAGGTCTTAAACTTTTGCAAATTACTGTAAACACACTCCAACTTTACCGTTCCAGTACAAATCATTTCCATCAACAGACGAAGTTTCCTCCTGTTACCATACAGTGATAATTTTTTCGTATTTTTTTCATTCGACAATTGATAAGGAAAGAGCTATTCAAGAAAGAAGTTTAAGTGTAAAGCTTTATTTCGTTTCCATGCTTAACGACCACCGTGAGAAGCCCTTAGAGCTATAAGAAGTCCCTAATTTCGGGCCACTGGTTCCGAGAGGGAGGGAAGAACCAGCGGATCCAGACAAACACACGACCCATGCTTTACCCGGGATTAGAGCACGGGCCTTTCTCGGATGGACTCCAGCGCCTCGGACGACTGACCCACTGTGTTGAAATTTTTTTTTATTGGGGTTTTAACGACAACCGTGAGCAACTCAGTGGGTTATAAGCAATCGCCCGTCCCTAATTTAGGGAAACACGTTCCAAGGAAGGGAGAGAGTCAGTGCCGTAATACAAACCACAACACCCATGGCCTCACTGGGATTCAAACCCGGACCCGTCTCGGACGAATGATCAGAAGCCATCGCTTAGACCACTGCGCAACCGAGGCAGTCTTAAAAAGTTTACGATTGCCTAAACAAACCAGTCAGATAATTACGATATAGAAAAGTTACAATAGCGGAAAAATAATGAATGATTCACATTTACACAACGTGAATTTCATCCTGGAGGGGAGGAATTCTTTCCAGAAATTTTATCTGAGGAGTATAAAAACATGACCAGATATGTAGAGTTACACAAGGAAATAAACGAAAAAATCGACGAGTAATAAAAAAATATAGCATTATCGATAGTAAATTATCATCGCCGCACACGAATAAGAAGAACCGATTTCTCCTTTGCTTTTCCCCACATGTCTGTAAAATTCTCCATTGGGAAAGCAGACACGGTGTGGAAATAAAACACACTCAGCTTGAAGAGAAAATGTTCAAGGAGTGGACCGGGAAATACAAGGGTTTTACCGAGCGCGCGAATTTATAAAAAAAGTTTTGTCATTTTTTATGCTCTGCATTTTTTCCGACAAAAGTAAAGTAAATCTTGAATAAAAGATGTAACGAAAATCGGTAACGGAAGTAGTCGGTGAGTCATTGTCAAAACATTTTTGAAATCTGATAGTGCCGCATACTGTCCCATGAAGTGACGCAACAATAGTTAATTTCATTGTCACTCAACAATATACGCTGACGGAAAAAAATCCCAACACCACGAAAAAATAGTTGCAGAGGAATGAAATGGCGGCAATACATTTGTATAGGTAAAATATTTAATCGATTAAGGTTTCAAGATCACAGCTTAATGTAAGCGCGAGAATAGCCATTTTAAATGTGAAATGCTGGTACATTAATAACCGGTGTAACCGCCAGAATGTTGAATGCAAGCACGCAAACGTTCATGCATTGTGTCATACAGGTGCTGGATGTCAGTTTATGGGATGGAGTTCCATGCATGTTGCACTTGGTCGGTCAATATAGGGACGGTTAATGCTGGTTGGGGTGACGCTGGAGTTGTCGTCCAATGATGTCCCATACGTGCTCGATTGGAGAAAGATCTGGTGATCTAGCAGGCCACGGCAACATGTCGACACTCTGTAGAGCATGTTGGGTTACAACAGCGGTATGCGGGCGAGCGTTATCCTGTTGGAAAACACCCCCTGGAATGCTGTTCATGAATGGCAGCACAACAGTTTGAATCACCAGACCGACGTACAACTGTGCCGTCAGGGAGCGTGGGATAACCACGAGAATGCTCCTGCTGTCATAGGAAATTGCTCACCAGACCATAACTCCAGGTGTAGGTCCAGTGTGTCTCGGCCGCAGACAGGTTGGTTGCAGGCGCTCACCTGGCCTCCTTATAACCAACACACGGCCATCACTGGCACCCAGACAGAACCGGCTTTCATCAGAAAACACAACAGATCTCCACTCCGTCCTCCAATGAGCTCTAGCTTGACACCACTGACGTCGCAAACGACAGTGGTTTGGAGTAAGTGGAATGCACGCTACAGGGCGTCTGGCTCGGAGCTGTTCTTCAAGTAACCGATTTGAAACAGTTCGTTGTGTCACTGGGGTGGCAACTGCAGCTTGAATTGCTGCCGCAGACGCGGTACGATGCGCCACGGCCATACGCCGTACACGGCGGTCTTCCCTCTCAGTAGTGCCACGTGGCCGGCCGGAACCCGGTCTTCTTGAGGCAGTACCTTCCCTTGACGATGGCTGCCAACAATCATGCACAGTGGCTACATTCCTGCCAAGTCGTTCTGCAATATTGCGGAAAGAAAATCGACCTTCTCGTAGCCCTATTACACGATCTCGTTCAAACTCCGTGAGCTGTTGATAATGGCTCTTTCGTCTTTTTAAAGGCATTCTTGACTAACATCAACACACTACGTCGAATCTCAACGATAACTAACGCTCACGAACGTTACAGCGCTTATTTACAGCAAACCTGCTTTGCATGTTCCGAGGGGCACTAGTAGCGCCACACGTATGCGCCGAGCGCGAAATTTGTATTGACGTCATCTTACAGATGTACTCTCACCGCCTACCAGCTGTCGTTTATCTAACACAACCCCTTCTTGGTGTTGGGATTTTTTTCCGTCAGTGTATTTTATTGAACTATCGCCGAACATTATTTCATCACATTTTACATGAACGTAACAATGTCTCAATGCAATCTGCGTAAATTACGAGAACCTGATGCTAAATGTGACAAAAGCCATTACAGAAATGCATTTTTAACGACAGTAATAAATTAAACCTCAAGTAAAACAAATCGATGTGTCGAACATGAGTAAAGGAAATAGTCGGTGAGCTAGCTTGGTTGATTTTCATAAAATATCTCGAAAACGGTGCGTCGTATACGAAATTTGGTTTCCCCTCAACTTCCCCGGGTACGGCAGGTCGAGAGGAGGGGATACGATAGCTTTAAAATGATGCATGGCATGATGGGGTTGATTTTCTCAAATATCTCGAAAACGGTATGTCAGAGCAAATTTGGCTTCCTTTCGACTCTCCCCTTAATGGTTTGTTACCTGCTATTGAGGAGAGCTTTACAATGATGTATACAACACGATGCAGTGTAACCTGTACATATTGTAGACCAAAATTTCACCAATCACCATCACTAATACACTTAAGATTCAGCTTTTCTTTCTATCTTGTTGTATAAATCTGAAATATATAATAATAATAAAAAACAATAATGAAATAATAATAATAATAGTAATTTGTTAGAAAAACTAAACATTCGAAATACTATTAATGGACAAAACACTAGAGATAGATACATAATAACGTGTTGTTCCTCCTCTAGCGCGAATAACAGCCTTTAGACGCCGACGCATTGACTCGAAGAGATGCCCTACTGTTTCCGGAGGTAATCTCAGCCATGCCTGTTGCAGCTTTGTCCTCAACTTCGCCCGAGAAGTCGGTCCAGGACACACGGGTCTGATTTTTGCTCCACGTTATATCAGAGAGCTTCGCAGGGTTCAAATTCGGGTGCCTTCGAGGCCACTGGATGGTTTTAAACTGAGATGAGTGCGCCTCGAACCATGTCAGGGCGTTTGCGGCCCGGTGGGGGCACATTGGCCTACTGGAACAGACTATCGGATGCAGGATGTGCGAAGGCTTTGAAAGAGTGTAGGTGATCAGCCAGCACATGCTGGTAGCGTGCAGCGGTTGAGGACCTCTCCAGACACAGTACGGGACATAACGTGTCTCATGAGAAGACTTCCCAAATCATCACAGAGGCACCACGCTTTGAACAGAGTTGGCCTAGCACGACGGTCCATAGCCTCATGGTGCCGACGACACAGCCGCACCCTCCCGTCAACTCGGTTCAGCTGAAAACAAGATTCACCAGACTACACGACGCGGTGCCTCTCTGCAGCGATCCAGTTTTAATGTTCTAAGAACCAGGCGAGGCGTAATTTCTGATGACAATCATATTCACTGCTGGAATGGCCTGGGAATAGCCCAGACCTTAACCCCATTCTGATGACAAGCAGGCAACAGTGGCATATGAGTAAGGTGTCAGCTCCTGTAGCCCAGGTTATGCAGTGTGTCCCGTACCGTTCGCTCACTGACGCTGCTTGGGTCTCCGACATTTAACTCGGATGTAATTCGCACCGCCTTTGCCAAGCGGTCGGTCTGTGCGATCCTTGATCGTCTACGCCCACCCCGGTCATCAACGGCGTGTGGTTGGCCTCCGCTTGCTCTCTGGGCGATGATACCTCCGTCAATGAAGTACTCGCGGTACACCCATGTTACGGTTGAACCGGGATCCCTAGGTTTTTTTTTTAATTCTATTTTGTTACAGCTGACCCGTGAGTCCTAGGTTTTTCTTTTTTCAGGGTAGACCCGGGAGCCCTAGTATTTTTTTTATGTTACGGTTGACCGGGAGCCCTAGGTTTCTTTCGTTTTTTTGTTACGGTTGACCCGGGAGCTCTAGGTTTTTTGTTACGTTTGACCGGGAGTCCTAAGTTTTTCGTTTTTTTACTGTTGACCCGGGAGCCTTAGTGTTTTTTTTGTTACGGTTGACCCGGGAGTCCTAGTTTTTTTTTTTTTTTTTTGCTACGGTTGACCGGGAGTCATAGGTTTTTTATTTGTTACGGCTAAATAAAACCCGGGATCCCTAGGTTTTTTTTGTTTTTTTTTGGTACTGTTGACCCGGGAGCCCTCATTTTTTTTTTGTTACGGTTGATCCGGTAGCCCTAGGTTTTTTTGTTACGGTTGACCCGGGAGCCCTATTTTTTTTTTTTTTTTTTTTTACGGTTGACCGGGCGCCCTAGGTTGTTTTTGATTTTTTTGTTACTGTTGACCCGGGAGACCTAGTTTTGTTTGTTACGGTTGAGCCGGGAGCCCTAGTTTTTCTTGTTACGTTTGACCGGGAGACCTAAGTTTTTCGTTTTATACGGTTGACCCGAGAGCCTTAGTATTTTTTTTTTGTTCTTACGGTTAACCAGAGAGTCCTAATGTTTTTTTTACTACGATTGACCGGGAGTCCTAGTTTTTTTTTTGTGTGTCACGGTTGACCGGGAGTCTTAGGTTTTTTTGTTACGGCTGACCCGGGAGCCCTAGGGCTTTTTTTACGGTTCACCCGGGAGTCTTAGAAATTTTTTTTTGTTACGTTTGACCCGGGAGCCCTAGTATTTTTTTTTTTTTTTTTTTTTGGTACTGTTGACCCTGGATCTTTCGTTTTTTTTTATTATTTTTTTTGTTACGGTTGACCCGGGAACCCCACGCTTCTTGCCACTTGGGCGATAGAATCGTGATAACACAAATTTGTCCGTGACGGGGATCGAACATGCGCCCCCTGATTCCGGAGCAAGTTGCTATCCCAACTAAGCTACATGGACGGAATGTATCGCGGTAGATTTGTCGTCTAGACACGTGCTTTACCTCTGTGGTACGTCACAGAATGACCCATATGTCTTGCGCCGTCAATGCGTCAGCGATCAAAGTCGCTCAGATCGCCACGATTACTAACGTTCGTCGATCGCGATACACTGTCGGGAAGCAGGCCGGGTATTTATTGCCTGAGTTCGTTTTGGGTCTGTTCCACTCGGCACACGAGATGTCCATGTCAATTGCCCATCGCCCTATCTCTAATATTTTGTCAACTGAGTGTACTTACTTTTGCCGCCTCCATAATTTAGTAAATTTTACTTTTATGGCTCACATTATCTTCTTTCATTGGTTTTACGACAATACCATTCATTAATTCACTTACCTAAGTACCCCTCAATGTCAGGAATTAGTAAATGTTATTGTTTATTGTTTTGTTTCAATTCTACTTCATATGCAGCAGACTGTGGCTCGGTACGTACGAAGTAGATAGTGAGTGACGCGAATAAATACAATGCATTGTACGTAAATACGAATCACTCGTTTTATTTCACACCCACAAAGATCTTGGCATGCAAAAAATGCATGGTATAAATTATCTACAAAGAGCACAATTTTCTTGCTGTGTTGTAAAATGAAATTTCACTATAATTTAATGGGACAACGGAGAAAGTGGGACTTATAATCCAAATATTTATGTTCAGATAATCCAAAACAGGTTTTAATGTAAATGGACGATGTCATCGCTCTTTCCACGTTATTTTTTAAACAACGCATAGCGACTGAAAAATTGTATTCCGGCACCGCTGGGATCGAACCCCAGAACTCTCGATAACTAGTCGAGGGCGTTCGAATTTACGCTACAGCGCCAACAGTTCTCAGCGCAATGCGTGGTTTATCAGTCAGCATCTGACTACACGAATACGTATTGATGGTCTCAGCAACTGAGATGGCGTCATCTGGTGGCATTTAACGCAACAGCTATTTAATTGTAGCTGATAAATTCAAAGGGCGATAGAAATGGTTAATATATATCAAATACGTGGAGATAATGTAAATGGACGATGTCATCGCTCTTTCCACGTTATTTTTTAAACAACGCATAGCGACTGAAAAATTGTATTCCGGCACCGCTGGGATTCGAACGCACTCGACTAGTTATCGAGAGTTCTGGGGTTCGATCCCAGCGGTGCCGGAATACAATTTTTCAGTCGCTATGCGTTGTTTAAAAAATAACGTGGAAAGAGCGATGCCATCGTCCATTTACATTATCTCCACGTATTTGATATATATTAGGCTTTAATGTGTTTGAAAGTCTTGTAACTGATGTTAAAAAATGAATAATATGCGATCATTTTTGGGACAAATATTGAAATACAACCGTATTTTGGAACAATGCTATATAAAGAGTTTAGAATTCTTGAAAACAATTACACTGTTGTACACTATAAGCAATGCCTTAATGACTTTCAGCAAATTTGTATCTTTTCATAAACAAGAGCAAGTTTAACATCGATTTTTCGGTAATGTTTTTGTGAAGATTAAGAAACAAGCATTTCTGAATGAGGTACGAAACTACAGTTACCCCTGTTGTCTTTTTCACCACTTTTGTTATACATAACTAATTTAAGTTTGCCGCAACAAAAGTTTCATTCATCAAAAATGCGAACAAATTGCTAGCTGGCCAACAGCCAGAAAGCTGTGGGACTCTACAGATTTTGAGATCCATTACGATTGCGATGCATGACGTCAAGATACATGATGACCGAAAACTAAAGAAATGGATCAGCTACTTATTCCAGTGTAAAAGTTTTTCTTTCAAATGTGCGACGATAGAAGAAAATTTCTAAATGCTATGGGCTGAGATGAAATTTCTTACGTGTAGCTGATCGGTCTGTGCAGCGAAAATGAAAATGAAAACATGAGAAATACTGTGTTTAGTATCGCATAATTCTCGAAGAATCAAACAAACAAAACTGTGTTTCTTTTACTTGTGTCTCACAATAGGAAGCTGGAATGTGATGTAATATAGAGTGCATCGTGTGAACATTCAGATCACCGATTGTTGGCACTTGAGTAAAATGTCCGTTGTTTCTAATCCGTAACAGTTCTCCGAAAGGGAAAGGAAATTAATTTTTTATTTCACAGATCTCCTCTTCTCAAATAAAAATAAAATGAGAAGATAAGATTACGATAGCGTAGTTTCCAGTGATATAATATACAGCCCGTTTAACGCGGCTATGCATTATTGAAACTGGTAGCGTTAACTGAATCATCCATATAAGGGATCACTGTACCATAGGGAAATGCATTCCTGACATCTCAATTTATCAGGCCATTCCAGAAGTAATGTCGCTTTGCGCAAGCCCAACAGTAGTGATCCCCCTGGGGCCCAGGCTATGATGTCGACCACGGTGAGTATGAGAGGGATCACGCGAGCAGACTTTCAAGTCACTTGAGACCGCAAACGGGAGTTCTAGGTGCAGTCGTTGTGTACTTACACCGCATCGGAAATGGCAGTGTCAGATAACCACATTAGGTACATTATGCTGTATGAGTTCCACCATCGACAATCAGTGACGGAAACAACACGAAACATCAATACCGTATATCGGCCGGGTACCCTGGAGGTCAGGAAATGGCAACGCTGGTTACAGAAATTTTGAAAGGGGGATACTAGCCTCAAGGAAATGCAGCGACCCGGACTGCCTGTTGAGCTGGATAACGACGTGCTGAAAGCTGCTGTTGAGGAAAATCCGCAGGCAACAGTCGAGGAATTGGCCACACTTGCTCATTCAACCCTGTTCACCGGCATCTGCAGAACCTCGGTTATGTGTCGAAACTGGATAAGTGGGTACTCCATGATCTCACTCCACAACAGCTGCAACAGCGTGTGGACATTTGCACTTCTTTGCTCTCCTGTGAGAAAAGAGAGCAGTTTTTTGCACAGAAATGTCACGGGTGATGAAAAATGGATTGTTTATCACAACATTAAGCGAAAACGGCAGAGGCTTCCTAAAGGGAATGTGCGTGCAGCAGTGGCGAAACCAGGACGTTTCCCACAAAAGGTTTTGATGTCTGTGTGGTGGGATATGCAAAGCATATTCCATTACGAGCTGCCGCCACCCAACAAGACCATTACAAGGGAAGTCTACTGTCAGCAGATGCTGCGTCTACTCACTGCTTTGCAAGAAAAATCTCCATCACTCGTGAATCATAAAGGCGTGCTGCTTCATCAGGACAATTCACAAATACACCCAGCGAAAATGGCCAATGCCGCGTTGCAGGACTTCGGATGGCAAAAATTTCCTACATCCAGCATATTCCCTTGACATCGCCCCATCCGACTGCCACCTCTTTCGCAGCCTGAAAAACCATCTTGCTTGAACTACACTTCGAAATGTGGAGGAGGTACGGCGAACCCTTTCTGACTTTTTTGCATCGAAACCCATGGAATTCTACAAGTCTGGGATTCAAAACCTTGTCGATCGATGGGAGAAGGTTGTAACTACCGGGAACACTTATTATATGGATTAAAACATCTGTTCCAGGTATGTTTTTCTTTCCTTTCTTCACACGTTGAAAAAACGACACTATTTTTGGGATTAACTGATATTACCTAAAATCAACACATTTGAGGTTTAATGAGTTGCTTAAACAATATTACAGAAAATTAAAGTGATTTTATAAATATATTTTGAAATGTGAAATGAATAATAAGTAAAGAAAAATTTAACCTGTACTCACCAGTTTGTGGCACAAACTCAGATATGGCGGGCTTAATAGGGTTGGAAGGCAAGGTGAGAATCTGGGGGAAATGGGACAGGTTGCACGTACATGTTCTTTCATGAAGGATGCCTCAAGTGTTAGGCTATACTAAACTTGGATTAATAGGAAATATATTGCACGAAGATTCTTCTTCTAGAGTATCTCTTTGCAGCTTCAGACGATAATAAAGTATATTATAAATACATTTACAATTACCAAATGAATAATAAGGAATTAAAAATTGAATAATGTAAAAGCTGTTGACCTGTACACATTACATTGTGAGCAAACTCGTGCGTGGCAAACTTGGAAGTGTTAGAAAAACATATAGGAATGTCGGGAAGATGGTCCGAGATGTGGCACATCGCTCTTCACGAAGAAGGCATGAGAAGTTGATTGCCTTGCTGGAAGCATCTCCTGCCAAAACATTTCTTTGTATCTGGAGAAAGCATCGATACTTATTCTCTTCACTGCAGTACTGAGGTCAGAATCTGCGGTAATTTCAGTGAACTGCTCAAGGCCATCCATGAGTTTACCGATAACATCTATAAAATCTTTATCTTTCGGATCCATCTATCAAATCTTTATCTTACATCTATAAAATCTTTATCTTTCGGATCCATCTATCAAATCTTTATCTTTCGGATCCATCTATCAAATCTTTATCTTACATCTATCAAATCTTTATCTTACATCTATCAAATCTTTATAACATCTATCAAATCTTTATTTTTCGGTTCCGTCTTCTGAGGCGTCATCGTCGTTCTCAGATGGCAACTGTTCCACCCCTTTAAACTCTCTGTTGGTGGGACTGCAGTAGTCTTCGATAGGGCAACTTGGTTTAGTCTTAATTGGTTTGCAAGTTGAACAATGCCCTCGGCAACGACTGTTTCATTCCATTCAAATCCCTCGAAATCATTACATACCGTCCGCCATAGTTTTTTCCATCTGCGTTTCATATAATTGTTAAACACTCCTTCCCTGGCTTCAGTGACGTTTATATATATATTGGGTTGGGGCGAATGAAATGGCCGACAAAGGACCAGCACACACGGACGACGAGAACGAAAAAGTTGGACAACTTACCTAGGCAAAATAATCCCCCTCGGCATCGACACATAGTTTCCATCTGTTCGGCAAGGCCATGATCCCGGAAAGAAAAAACTCTTGTGCCTGGGACCCGAAAAAGTCATCAACTGCGCGTTGAAGCTTGTTGTCTGTCGTGAACTGTTTTCTGGACAGGAAGTGATCCAGGCGACGAATCAGATGTTAGTCTGTCGGAGACAAGTCCGGGGAATAGTGTCAGCATCGTTCTTCATGTGACATGAGGGCGGTCGTTGTCCTGGAGCAGATGAACACCATGTCGGTTGAACAAAGCCTGTGGTTTTTTCAACACTTTTCGGTGCATCTGGTGTAATGCGGTACAATAGCGTTATGCAGTGATGGTTTGGCCTTTTGTTAAGAAATTCCGATGAATTATTCCGGGTGTGGACCACCACAGAAGGAGCATCCTCTTTTTGGTGTGTAGGGGTGGCTTAGGATTAGGTCCAGTAATCTGCGCCTTACTTAACCATTGTGTAGATCGCTTCCGATTATCATAAAGGACCCACGGCTCGTCGCAGGTGAGGATTCGATGCAGTAGAGGTTTTTCTTTATTCCTGGCAAGGAGCGATGTGCAGACTTCCAAACGCCTAGTCTTATAGGCAGTTGTCACCCCATGCGGTAGTTACATGTCCAGCTTTCTGACCTTATCCAGCGCTGCCAGACGAAAAACAACTGTCGTGTGGTGGACACCTACCTCTGCCACTATCTCGCGACACGTTTTTTGGGTGTCCGCTTAAACCACACGTAATAGAACATCGTCACGAACAGCAACAGGTCGGTGATCACGTGCTTCGTTTTGCAGGTCCGTATCTCCGCTTCGAAACTTCACAAACCATCACCAAATGGTTCGCTCGTTGGCTGCATTCTCTCCGAACGTTTTGTTAACATTTCGAGTGGCAATTCCAGCAGAATGGCCCAGCTTAAATTCATACAAGAAGATGACTCTCAAATCCGGCATCTGCATGCTTCCTTTGCAAGCCTCGTTACGTTCAAACAAACCACGCCTGAACATTGTTCTTCACACACGTGCTAGCTATTTATAGTAACTCTATGACGTAATACCCACAACACCTGTGGGTGGTCCCATTCCGCTGTGGTGGGGGCCTGTCTCCACTGCTCGTTCGCGCCGGACATTTCATTCGTACCAACCCAATACTAGGTGAAAGCCAGTCAATAATGACGGGGGAAAATAAGATAGGTAAAGTAATTTTTTAATAATCAGGTATTTTCTTTTTGCTTGTGAATTTAGAACTGCGCAATTGCAGATGTTGAAACGTTACGGTAGTTCATGCGCAGAACCAAGAACAGTATTTTTCTTTCCTTTTCTTTTTTTCTTTCTTTTTCACTTCTTCTACAAATATAAATAAAATAATACCTGGTTAAATTATGTTAAATAATTTAGTTATATTCTGAGAATTCCACCTAAAATCTCTGCCTGATGTTTCCAATGGTAAAACTTCTTTACATATTTATAGGATGAAAATAAATTCCCAAGGATGAAAATTTTGCAAATCGATAAAACTAACCTTAAGTTATAGCATTGAATACTTAATACTTGCTCAAACATAACCATAACTAAGCAATACAACATTTGTTTGTCTACTGACGTCATCAATGTACAGGTCGCGCCATCTATTAACACGTTTGAACATTACTCAAAGAAGAATGATTGATTTTTAATAAAATTATGGTTATGTTTTAGCAAGTATTAATTACCCCATGCTATAACATAAAGTTAGTTTTATCGATGTGCAAATTTTCATAATAGGGAATACATTAATTGAGAAGAAAATATGTAAAGAAGTTTTACCATTGGAAACATGAAGCAGATATTTCAGTTGGAACCACCTTATGGAAAAACGAAAGTTCCCAATTTCTTCAGCATACGCATAATAATTATCACGCTTTATCTACTGTATTGGGACTCTCAATTTTTAGATTTAAATGAGAAAAGAAACTGGTTTGAGACAGTCTAAAATAAAGATTTCAGGTTCTCAAAGGGAATCTTAAAATTAAATTTCACACAATAGGATTCTAAATGAAGACTTTTGTACGTCTTTTATGAACGACAAAGTGGAACCAAAATTCCTAATGCAACGTCTTCCTGTTTCTAAAGAATAAAACATGACATAACACCTACATAACAGAATAAACGCCGCAGACAGTTGTTCACGCACGTGGGTGTTTCCACAGATGATGTCGTTTGTCTTACTAACTTTATTTTATTTTCCGGTATTTCTCCTTAATTTTACGTATCGTGCGATAGCGTTGAGCTTAATTTCGATTTCGGCCACCTGATAAAAGCAGATGGCTCTGCAAGTAATGAATGACGTCAGACCGTTACGGACAGACATAGCCTACTATATAGGTTAATGATGTGCTTTAAAATATCACAAGATTTCTACTAATTCCTAAATGACTGCTCATTTTTGCCGTATGTTCTCTCGAGTATTTCTTGAAGGTGTGTTTCGGAATGCAGAGCTTCTAGACTTCTGATCATTCGTCCGAAATGGGTCCGGGTTCGAATCCCGGTGAGGCATGGATGTTGTGTTTGTCTTACGGCACTGGTTCTCTCCCTTCCTTTGAACCAGTGACCCTAAATTAGGGACGGGCGACTGCTTATAGCCCATTGAGTTGCTCACGGTGGTCGTTAAACCTTCAAACAAACAAAAAAAAAAAAAAAAGCAGTCAAATGTCGGGAATAATTAAGGGAAAGCCTAATTTTGGCTAGTTGTTAGACCACTATAAAGGATGTAATTTTTCGAAAATCCCTGCCCCTTATCGCCGTGCTTTTCCTTCTATGCGTTCCGATCTTCACATTCGCAGACTTTTAGAAAATGGCTTATATCTCTATAACCAAGGATCGCAGCGATGTAATTTTTTTTAGTTTTAATCCTCAAATCTTACACTTCAAAACGGTTTTCAATTTAGCTTTAATACTAATAGCTTTGGCTTAAATTTAACGAAAACGTAAAAAAAACAAAACGGTAGTGGATTTTTATTTTGTTATTCAAAGTTTTAACTTTGATATATATATATATATCAAAGGAAAGTTAATATACTACTCATGTATACATAAAATCATTGTCATAAGAGCCGCGCACCAAGAAGGAGGCGTTAGATTGAAGTGAGATTTTAGTAGCGAGATGGTACGTACCTAGGACAGAAGTGATTACAATATTACAGCAGCAGGACGATTTCCCGTGGACACACGGTGCACATTCTATTCCGGTCAGCGTTAGTACGGCGCCGGATCGCCTTGTGCTCGGATAAATGCGGTGTTACCGTCCGGCATAGAGTCAAAGAGACGTCGTATGTTAACCTGGGACAGATTGGCCCAGACTTCTTGCAACTGACGCTCTAATTAAAAATTTCCTTGCTATCGTAAAAGTACACACTAGTTTTCGTGCAAGAAATTGCTGTTTACTGACTGCTCTACGTGTGGTGCGTTCTCGTCAAGAAGGAACCATAGCCCGGTTTTGTACTCTAACCTTACATGGAAAATCCTCTTCAACAATCATTCCACAATTGATGTATAAGCACTGCCCGTGACGACTGTACCTTCATGAATGAACTCGTGATGCAATATTTTCTTGCTATCGTAAAAGCACACACTAGTTTTCGTGACAGAAATTAATGTATACTGAGTGCTCTATGTGCGGTGCGTTCTCGTGAAAAAGGAACCATTGGACTTTTGCAACCTGATCGAGCCGCCCCGGTGGCGCGAATTTTCTAAGCGATGGCTTTTGATCATTCCTCCCAGATGGGTCCGGGTTCGAATCCCGGTGAGGCATCGATGTTGTGTTTGTCTTACGGCACTGGCTCTGTCCCGTCCCTGGAACCAGTTGCCCTAAATTAGGGACGGGCGACGGCTTATAACCCACTGAGTTGCTCATGGTGGTCGTTAACCGCCAAATAAAAAACAAAACAAAAAATAAAACCTGATCGTCTTTCCTTTGGGTGTCTGTAACGACTTCCGCTGAGTACTCCGACGCTTCGTTTCAAGATAACCAGAATACTACGTCCCGTCATCTGCCACAACGCTTTGGAGAAAATGTTGCATCGTTTCTGCAGTCTCCGCGATATCTTTTGCTTACACCATTGGTGCATGTTTCTGTCCGTCTGACAAATTATGCGGAACAAAAGGAGCACACGCTCCCTCATCCCCAAATATTGTCCTAAAATTTGTTGAACTGTCTCCTTATTAATAACGAGCTTACATTCCAGCATCCTCAAGATCACGCAACGATCACTTTTTACCTTTCGCAAGATTTCTCAATGAGTTCAGACGTGCGCACTAAAATCAGGCGTCCGGGCTTTTCATCATTTTTCAAATCTTTCCGCCCATCCTTGAAGCGTACATACCATCGGAATATTTGTGCACTAGACAGGCACACACATCACGTAAAAATTCAACTGTCTTAGATGCCCTTTCACCGCGTGATATCATGCAAAGCGTAAATAATCATTTGTGCAATTAATTCTCACACAAACGCTGTTGCCACCACATAAGTGATAAATGATTTACCAAAACACCATGCCTTCGCGACATGTATACTTTTTCACTGCTTTTTTTTTTAAATCGGTCTCAGTACTTAATTGCCGCACTGTATAAAAGATATAAATTTTGTGATTTTTTTTTGAGAAACTCTTTCCAACAATTGCCTCCCTTAAAAGCGAAACATCACTTTACATTTTTCGTGCCTTCCCAAAGTAAACATAACGTTACACTTATTCGTGCCTTCTTCCCCCCCCCCTCCGAATAAAAAAACATTTCTTGATCACGTTACCCATGTTTCATTAAGAGGGGCAAAATTTTGCGGGGTTGAGGGGCGCACGGTATGAGTTCCTCTAGCCTCAGCGGAAATATTTTACATAAGCTTTTGCGGAAACATCATATTAAGCTGGTTAACGAAATAGCAAGGAATTTTCGCCGGCTTATTAATGAAGTATTACAATGAAAAGCAATTTTTGGATTTTTTTCCTTAATAAAAGGGTATAATATTTAACAGTCATTTTTGCCGTTTCAGTTTATCGAAACTGGATGACGGGAACGCAGCAATTCCAGAGAACTTGAGGCCCCTTTTTACAGCAATATATTTGTATGAAATACACTGAATGGCCACTTTATTATGACCACCCCCTCTGCACTTCGTTGGGCCACCTTTTGCCTTTAATACTGCGTCGATTCTTCGTGGCATGGACTCCAAGAGATGTTGATAGGTGATTTGTGGAATCTGTGACCATGCTTGATGAATAGCACTTTCCAGGAGTGTGAGATTGCAGGGTTGTGGATCCAGCTGTCTGATGTCTCGTTCAGCTTCATCCCACAAATTCTCAATGGGGTTGAGATCTGGAGATTGTGGGGACCACCTAAGCAAAGTAAACTCACTGGCATGTTCCTGAAACCAATGCTGTACAATACGAGCACTATGGCAGGACGCATTATCTTGTTGAAAGTAGCCATCGCCATTGGGATAAAGCATCCACGTGACAGGATGCACTTGGTCCGCAACGATGTTTAGATATGATGTGTCAGTCAGACGTTGATCAACACGAATTAAAGGGCCCAAAACATGACAGGAATACATTCCCCATAGCATAACGTTGCCTCTACCAGCTTGAAGGGGTGTAGCATTCTATGTGGGGTCCATGCTTTCGTGCTGTTTCCGCCAAATTCTCACTCGGCCATCAGCATGATGCAACTGAAAACGTGATTCATGGACCACATAATTTGTTTCCAATTATCGACTGTCCAATCCTTGTGCTCCTGTGCGAACTGGAGACGTTTTCTCTTGTTAACTGCAGAGAGCAAATGTGTTCGAACAGGCCTTCGGCTGCCATATCCCATCCAATGCAGTGTACGGCGAACAGTGCGTGCAGAGGTCGTTTGAGGGGATCCTTGATTAAGATGGTCTGTAATTTACTGCACTGTTGCTTTTCTGTTGTCTGTTACCAGTCTGGACACAATCCGTTCCGCTCGAGCAGTCACTAGTCGATGACGACCACACGTTGCACGTAGAGACCCAGTTTTTTGGCTGACCGTCCAGTCTTTAAACACTTTAACAACAGCTGCTCTGGAACATTTCACAAATGCGGCGGTTTCGGTGATACTCGCTCCATGGCTCCGAGCTCCTACAATCATCCCACGTTGAAAGTCCGTCAAATCGCAATTTTTACCCATATCGTCACCCAAAAATCACGTCTACTACTATCGCAAGCACTAAGCTTTCCCTTTTTATACTAGCATCGCCCTCTGGCGATAACAGCATGCAGTCATAGCTCATTTGCTTAAAACTGTCAGGTGGTCAGTGGCCACTAATTGTATATCGCTGTAAAAAAATGAAAAAAAAATGGAGAAAGAATATGAATTAAATATGAGTGAATGATTAATAAAAAAAAGAGAATGAAAAAAAATATGAATTCATTGATGAAATCTTGATACCAGTGAGGACGAAGGGTTATGTATTGCAATTCTTTGCACATAACTATGCACCCTGCAAGATATAATGATCTAAAAGTTGTTTCTCGCGGTGACGAAGAAACAGAGGTCTGTGTTATTTTTTTTTATAGCCGAATCTAAAGAGGAAAACAAAATTTACAAAATATTGTGGCATTATGCTAATTGTATTTTTATATTAAAAAATAAATAGTTTCAAGTAGTTTTGCTTTTTTTTTATGTGCCACAATTCGTAATTGTTACTTGTTTATTTTCTTACTTATGTCTTATATATGTCCGCATAAATTGAAAAAGGTCATTAGACACTGTCACATGGCAGTTACGTGTTTAGTATTTGTGTGATCGTGAGTAATTTCAAAGAGCTGGCCATAGCTCTCCAAAATAATAAAATTTAAATGACATGATTAACTTCGACTTGTTTTGTAGCAGCTTGCATTCGTATGAAAGCAGGGCAATCATTTTAGTTACAACGAGCATATTTGTGTTACATGCGAGAGAGTGCAATAATTTTGGTTTTACGAAGATTCCTTATAGCTTCCAAGCCATTTGAATTATTAAAACCCCCGTGAAACCTAGTTAATAATGCAGAGTTAAAGAAAATCAGTAATCAAAAACTGATAAATTGATTTTCGCAAAAGGGCCTCAGAGATATTTTTTGCAGGGGGAGAAGGAACGGGGGGGGGGGTGTCCGGTACGCCACTACATATGTAATAAGAACCAGGGTGGAGTAAAATTTTAATTCGTTCACCGGGCCCTAAATTTCGAGTCGTAATATAAGACGCAGTAAGGATGACAATTTTGTTATTTTACACTCTACGTATGGCAACAGTAAGTAAATTAATTAGTTAAAATTTATCTGGTTGTTTGTCTTTTCTTCGTGGAGCTAACCTCTGAATCCCAGAGCTTAGTGATATGTATGTATGCATGTATGTACTTGTATGTATGTCAGAAAAATAGTTGCACCTAGAATGACGTGTCGGATTGCAATGCTATTCGGGAGGAAGGTAAAGGTTACCAGGAACAATAAATTATTAAACATTGAGACTGATATGGGCAATATTTATTGAGTTAAACATCAATAAGTACTGTCTCTGAGTATGGCGTCGGGCCGCCGTGTTTGCTCACACAGAATGCCAGGCGTCTCCGCATGGAGTTGTACAGGTTCCTTATGGTGTCCTGCGATAAGCCAACCCATGCAGCTTGAATCTTCTCACGCAGTTCCCGCAGATTGTGCGGTAGGGGTGGAGTGTAGATAGCACGTCCAATGGCATCCCACACATTTTCAATCGGCGATAGTTCTGGCAATGCGTCTGGCCATAGCAGAGTGTCAGTGCCTTGAAGGCAAGCTATCGAGACAGCAGCAGTATGCGGACGAGCGTTGTCCTGTTGAAAAATCGTACCGGAGTGAGCGTTCAGAAACTGTAGGGACACTGGTTGCAGGACCTCCTTAACGTAACGTTGGGTTGTCAAAGTGCCTGTAATGAACACCAAAGGTGACCTGCCATCGTAGATAATTGCACCCAACACCATGAGAACAGGCTTTCTGGAGGTGTGACGCTCGACAACAAACCGTTCTTCTTGGCGCTCACCACGGTGCCTCCACACACGGATTTGTCGGTCTCCTCCTCCTCCAAAAAAACCCGCGACTCTTCACTGAAAATTCTGAGTGGCTACATGACAGCCTGGCACGACACCATTGCAGTCTTTGGCGAGGATGCGATGGTGTTAAGAGCAGTCGTCGTAACGGTCTGCGTGCGTGTAGTCCTACGTAGTGCAAGCATCTGTCAATGGTGCTGGCACTAATCGAACGATGCATGGAGGGCACCACTTCTCGCTGAATATCCGCAATCGTGGCTGTTGGGTCACTCATCGCATGTCAGATAACCTGTCGGTCCTCTCCGCGCATGTCGGACAACCTGTTGATCCACTCCGCGCATGTCGGACAACCTGTCGGTCCACTACGCGCATGTAGGACAACCTGTCGGTCCACTCCGCGCATGTAGGACAACCTGTCGGTCCACTCCGCACATGTCCGACAACCTGTCGGTCCACTCCGCGGATGTCGGACAACCTGTCGGTCCACTCCGCGGATGTCGGACAACCTGTCGGTCCATTCCGCGCATGTCGGACAACCTGTCGGTCCACTCCGTTCATGTCGGGCAACCTGTCGGTCAACTCCGCGCATGTCGAACAACCTGTCGGTCCACTCCCTCCATGGTTCGTCTAGGTCTCCCAGACCCATTCCTGTTGCTGCTGCGTGCCTTGTTCTATCCACTGCCACCAACAGCGTGCTTTGGTGATATCCGCACGACCTGCATGGCTCACAATATGGCGATAAGACCATTCTGCTTCCCGAAGCACGACGATGCGGCCCGTCTCGAACTCCTCCAAATGCTCGTATTGCTTTCGAACTTTTTCTCCGAGGCATACTTCGCTTGCAAAGTATGCCACCAACACAATATCACGAGTCGGAATGGAAAGCACGCACAACGGGACGACCTCATATAGTCGGTCAGGCAGAGCGCTATGACCCCTCCTTGCTTGTGTCCCATGCGTGGCCGAGCGTGATACTTCAATCATTTTCATGTCTCACGATGCCAAACCTACCCCCCCCCCCCCCAAGTTTCATTCCTGTCTGTTGCTTCCCTCTGGGTACACCGATTTTTGTGACGATGAGTGCATTTTTATTAAATTGCGAAATCAGAAGCCACTGTTTAAAAAAAAAAATGAAAAGAATATCGCAAAATAAAATATAATGGGGGTTGATTTCATTAACTGCGTCGCGGTTGTTTATTTACTAAAGAATTTTGTAAATTAAAAAAATATTCTTGTGTCAACAGACACTTTACTTTCCTCTGTGGTTGTAGTCTAGTTAAAATTAAAATAAATTTAAGAAAAGAATTGCTCATTAACATCGTTCCCCTTCCGACTCTCCCTACATATGCCCTGGTCCTATCATTGGGAAAGCTTAGGCTTGGTTGTGTTACGATACAAGAGAAATTTGAGTGTTACTCGGGAAATTTCCTAAAAATGTATGTCACTTATTCAGCCACACGCACACGCACACACAAACACACAGAACAGTGTATCATAAATTAACATGATATGTTTTAAAAAAATGCATATACGCACAGGGTCAGGTTTACAGAGAAGCCCACGAATCCCTGGCGTAAGGCCCCGCGATTTTGTAGGGGGCCCCAAATAACGACATTTATTTACCTTTCTTGTTTCTTTTACATTTTGCTTCTTAAACAAAGACATAGAATGATGGATAAATTCGCTATTCTCGAAGCATGGTTCCGTCCGAATTCGAAGTAAGTCATCAACTGCTAGCTTAAATGCTGACTGACTGAAAATCACATTGAGAGTAATACGACGGTTGTACGGAAAGTAATGCAAGAGTGGGCATAACTTTTTATTAACTGACAGAGGTAATTTAAATTGCACGTGTTGGTAGAGTAATTCTTTCTCTATACAAAGGTACTACTCAACATAGTCCCCATCACAAGCGATGCATTTGCGCCATCGTTGAACCCAACTTTCGAATCCTCTTTGAAAAACTTCAGGTTTGGACTGTTGTATCTACTTCTTCACAGCCATTGTGTCATCAAATCGTTGTCCACGGAGACTTTCCTTCCTCGAATCGAACAGGTGGAAGTCGGAGGGCTCCAGATCTGGACTGTACGGTGGATGGGGGACCACCGATCAGCCTAATTTGCTGATCGTCTGATTTGTTGTCAGAGATGTGCGTGGTATCGCATTGTCATGAGGAATGTGGATCCTTTTAAGATTCCTGTTCTGTCTCTTCCTCCTTATGGCTTCTCTAAGCTTCTTGAATGTCTCAACGTACGGCTCGCTGGTCACGGTTCGGCCACGTTCCAGAAAATCAAGGAGAATGACACCCCTGTCATCCCAAAAGAACCAGTCATCATGACTTTCTGTGCTGATCGCTGGCTCTTTAACTTCTTAGGACTTGGTGAAGAGGTGTGACTTCAATCCATGGATTGATTCTTCGTTTCCGGATCGTAAAGATACGACCGCGTTTCATTCCCTGTCATCAGATAAAAAAACGTGTCTTCATTGGCTTCAAACACTTCCAGCAGATCAGAGCAAACTTCCACCATTCTCTCCTTCAAATCGGTTGTCAACTGCCGAGGTGCCCATTTTGCACAAATCATTTCAGATGCCCTAAGTCTTCCACCATGTTCTGCATGACATTGTGACCACAGTCCAGTTGAGCAACAAGCTCACTGATTGTGACCCGTCTCTCCGAGGTAATCAGTTCATCCACTAGCTGATGATTCATGTCAGTGGTCGCAGATGATGATCCCCTACTGCGTGGTTTGTCTTCAATGCCGATTTCCCATTCCTTAAACTTCTTCATCCATCTGTGCACATTGCTCTTGTCAATGGTGTCATCTCCGTAAACATTCTGTAGCCTTGTGTAGATGTCGGAGAGCCTGCACTCTTCCTTCGTCAAGAACTCAATGACGTCACGTTGCTTCTGCTTGGAATTCATTAATTTATCTGAAATGAAGAAGAAGGTTACTATAGAGGAAGAGTTACTCTACCAACATGTGCAATTTGAACGACCTCTGTCAGTTAATAAAAAATCTATCCTCACGTTTGCATTACTTTCGGTACAAACCTCTTAATACTACACGACATACACGCTCAAAGATTGGGGTGTTATTTATGAATGATTTGCTTAGAAAGTAATGAGCAATTTGCTCTTTAATTTGGTACCCATCTTTCCTTTGACTTACTGTCCATCTTTCCCTTAAAATTCCTTTTTCTTCATACAGTCCAGTTTAAGTGGCAATCGGAAGACTGTTTTTAAAGTCAGGGCTGGCTGTATAGTAGTGCGAGCAATGCCGCCGCACCGGGCGGAGTTCAGAGGCGAGCTGGAACAAACTTTTACTTCTTTGTGAAATGGTGGAGTATATATTAAAAAGAAAAAAACATCCCCCTCCTCTGCGCGTGTTGTAATTGGAGAGGATGAAAGGTGTCGCTGTCAGTGGAACAATCCAAATCATCACAGTAGAGGAGTGAGCGCCAAAGGAGCGTTGTTTTTGGCGTTAACCTTTGGATCAAAGCGTGGGACAGTTAATTTTTTAATATATTGTATATTTATCATATGTGCCTGTAAAACATATACAATCCAGCACACACACACACACACAAACTTGTCGGGGGCGTCAGCAAATATTGTCGCACAAGGCGCTACGAAAGCTAAAGTCGACCCTGATAAAAGTAAAATGTAATTGGAAAAGCTGGTTTTACGATACCCACTAACTGATTTCATCCTCGTTCGGGATATTAAGGAGAACTGGCAGTGAGTTGAATCAGATTCCAACCCACTGACAGTTCCCGACCAATAAATACTACTATTTTTTCTTACTTAGATGGTGTGTCATACATCATTTTAAAAGTCTTAACGAGCAGAGTTTAAAAATATAACACTTTTGATATTTGTACCACGTGGGGAGGAGGAGAAGACTCCCAAAACGAACGTTTTACATAATTAGTCAAAAATTAGGGGACCAGACTGGCCACAATTCCCCAACAAGATCACCACCAGCCCTGACTCAAAGATCAGCTCGCAGAGATTCCGCGCGGCCCCGGTGGCGCAGTGGTCTAAGCGATGGCCTCGGATAATTCGTCCGGAAGGGGTACGGGTTCGAATCCCGCCCAATCGTGCATTTTGTGTTTGTCTTACGGCACTGGCTCTCTCCCTTTCCCGGAACCAGTGACCCTAAATTATGGACAGGTGACTGCTTATAGCCCATTGAGTTGCTCACGGTGGTCGTTAACCCTCCAATCAAATAAAAAGAAAGAGCTTCCGCAAGGTTTAGACAGACAAGCCATGCCTGCTACATGCTTTTGAGCCGATTGGGGAGACAGAAGGACATTAGGTGAAACCTAACTTAGAGGCTCATGATAGGAAACTTAGTAAGCAGATAGAAGTCAGTAGATATAGTCACCCCCGCAGCAGAAAGCTCTTGATGAGTCTGCGACAGATATCATAGTGCCACAAAATAATCTGGGGGGATCACTGGATGAAATGTGAAAAAGAACGAAAATTCGCAAGGTAGAAATTTAAAAAGAGAGAGAGAGAGAGAGAGAGGAAAAAAAGAACTGATCATATATTTCTTCTACCATTTAAAAAAACAAACAAAAAAACCCTCCTAACCTAGGGTACTATAGCACGTGCAATGGCAACTAAACTAAAACCAAGAACAGTGTGCCATCAGTGAGTACAATTTTGCCTTTATTTTCAAGCTAAAACACAAATAATTACGGGATAAAATTATATTTAACAACAATATAGGACAGAGAGAACATCGCTAGCAAAGCAATTACGTTACCGAGAAATTTCACCCCTCCTACTTCCGTTATGGGAATTTTTCTCCATTTTTCATCTTAAATACAAATATTTATGTAATTAAATGATATTTAAAGAATAATACAGTACTGGGAAAACAGCACGGGGGATGGAACGATTACGGGAGAAATCGTTTACGTTGTCGAAAATTTGGGCCTCAATTTTTCGATTACAGGAGAAATTTTCGCTCCGCTAAACTTTTGTTTTCGGAAAATTTTCGTCCGATTTCTGACTTAAATTCAAACATTTATGCAATAAATTGATTAACAACCACACAGGGCAAGAGGAAACATCGCGAGAAAAACAATTTATGATTACAGGCAGTGGCGTAGCCAGAATTTTTTTAAGGGAGGATCCTTGGATTTGGTTTATTGGCGAAAGCCTCTGGTTACAGGGCTCGGTATCACTTCCGTTTTATTAAACTGTTACATGCATTTTCAAACTGAAACACAAACATTTATGCAGTGAAATGATACTTAACAACAATACCGGACATAGGAAACATAGTGAGAAAAACAAAGTACGATTACGGGATGAATCATCACTCCATCTAACTTCCGTTTTCGGAAAGTTTTGAAGGACGGAAAAGTTGAATTCGCGATCAAAAGTCCGAAAGAGAGGATTTAATAAGGGTCTGGAGATATCGTTTTTGTCTGCAGGACCAAAATATGCGACGTTCGTCGCCCGTCGCCGAGATTCTGCTACGGGAATAGCTACTAGTCTGGTGTCACAAAACCCCTAAAATTGTAAATTTCGTCTTGACAGGTTTAAACAACGGCGCACGCAGTGGGGTGTGGCTCAGAGGCATGGGTCAATCGCATGAGGTATCACTTGGTCATCGATCGTTTTTTGTTATTGGCTACGGAAATAGCTTTATAAATATATTTTCATATGTTTTTATTAATAAATATATTTTACAAATAACTGGAAATGCACTTCAACATGGCGAAGACATTTTTATCGCTTCTCAATGTTTTGGGAGTTTCTTTTGCCTGAGTATTTTTATTTGTATCTTCAATATTTTGGGCCACTGGCTAAAATAGGCTTTGAGTTATGGCGGCAGCTCACGCACATCTGTCCAGAAAATAGTCAGATCATGTTCGGAAGAATCCGAAACGTATATTTGTGTTGAAATCTCAAAGCCGATTTAAAAAAAAAAAAAAAAAACATTAACCGGCCCAGCTGTCAGCAGCTTTGCCACCTAAACTTCTACTTTAAGAAAACAACGAATGAACCATTGAAATATGTGCAGTTATGGCCTTTAGGAAAGAAATGCATGAACCATTGAAATATGTGCAGCATAGGGCTTTTCGTATAAGTGTGTCGCCATCTATTGAGCGTTTTGCAAAGTGTGTTGCATGTGAATGTTTACGGGTTGTCAGAAATATCTATCCGGAATCTCGAAAAATATAAAAAAATTCCGAAATATTCTGAGATAAGATGTTTTTAGCCTTAATTCAGCAACATATGCAGTTGAGATTGAATTGAGAATGTAAGGTTTTACATGGTTTAATACGTCCACGAATCAGTGGCGTACCGAAAACACCCTGGGCCTCTCCCGCGAAAATTTCTTCGAGGCCCTATTGCGAAAAATCTACTATCACTCAATTACCGAAATATTTAATTCCATATTACTAAATAGGTTTTATAGGCGTTTTAATAATTAAAACCTACAGGTATTTTTCGTACAACCAAAATTACTGCGCATTACTGCGCACTAATTAATGTGCACGTTGTGATTGAAACTGTTGTCCTAATTTTATCCCAATACAAAATATTACAAAACAGTTGCACCAAAGCTGAACATATCCTGCAAATTTTATTCTTTTAGAGAAGTAAGGCCAGTCCCTTTCAAATACTCACGATCACACATACAAAACAAGTAATTTCCGTGTGACAGCATCCAATGACGTTTTCCGATTTATACGAAAATATACAGAACATAAGTAAGCAAATAAATAAGTAACAATTAAGAATCGTAGCACAAAAAATGTAAAACTGTACTTAACTTTTGAATATAAAATCACACTTAATGTTAAAATGTTTTGCACATAGTAAAAATTCTTCATAGTGAAAATTCTGACTCGGCTACTTTCTTCTCTCTGCGAAGAACAGCCTTTTAGTTCATTGCGTTCTGAAGCTTGCGTAGTTACGTGCAAACAACTGTAATACGTTGCACCTTATCTCCACTAGTAAAAAAATTTCATTCATTGAACTTTTATTTTTTTTTACATTCTCTTGTTGATATACATGTATTGGAACAATTGCTATGGCCGTGAAATAGGACCTCAGGTCCTCTCAAATTGCTGCTTTCCCTCATCCAGTGTTTATAATTTTAAACCACAATAAAAAAAAAAAAAACTTTTTAATACTTTTTTTTTATTTGAATGGGGTTTAACCGCGAGGAGCTCAATGGGCTATAAACAGCCGCCCGTCTCTAATTTAGGGTCACTGGTTCCAGGGAAGGGAGAGAGCCAATGTCGTAAGACAAACACAACATTCATCCCTCACCGGGATTGGAACCGGGACCATTCATAGACGAATGGTTTAATACTTCTTTCAAGGTTGCTATAAAAAAATGCTGGCTATTCCTTTATTCACACGAAGTTTCCGCAAAAGATTCTGTAAAATATTTTTGCTGAAGATAGAAGCCTTTCTTAGAATAGAAGCCTTTCTTAGACGTGAGGCCCCACACCCCGCAATGCTGGGGTTGTAAGGCCTATCAGTACGCATCTTTAACGAATGAATTTATGATCTAATGCTACCACATAGGAAACTCTGGAACTGTTCTACAATTATTATTGTATTTACAATGCTGTATTTACCGTTTTGTTTCCAAAGAAATATTTAAGTGCAACGAGCGTAGCAATCATACATAGGATAAGGCGCATGCATTTGACTATGTGATAACAAACTAATTGCAAGTTCAACTTGTCGTCAAGTACAGCAGAACCTGAACATAACGTGGTCTTTGAAATGAGTTTGTAAGTTGAATGTTTTTCAGTTGAAGTTTGTTTTTCTTTACATAAGAGATATATTGTTATATTTGCAAATGCATTTCTGAAAAATAAATTACTTTGTACAAAGTCACTAAAACTGAGTAATTTGATGAGAATTAATTTATTATTTATTCTAAAAAATAAGTTTACTATAAAATACATAATTTGAAAATAATTAAATGTTTTTTAAAAAGTATTTATTAATGCATACATACATTCTGTACTACTGTGTAGAATCTCATGAGAATTAATTTATCATTTAATCTAAAGAAGTTTACTGTAAAATATATATACATATAATTTGAAAAGAATTAATTCTATCATAAAAAGAGTATTTATAAATGCATACATGTATTAGATACTACAGTTCAGAAGGGGATCCCGGATTATCAGATCCAAAAAGCTGGACAGCTTCTATACTTTCTTGAAGGAAGTAGAATTAAGCCAAAATTGCCCACAGAAAACTGCTTTTTATTTTATTTTCTTATTTCTTCGTAGACTTCTTTTGTTTTTAACTGCCCAATTCTCTATTAATACCTTTGCAGACTACTGAACTTTCTTTCGGCATTAAGGTTGTTATCTCTTGTGCCTTCAAGGGCCCCTCAGTTTGATTTAAAGAATGTGGAAGTTTTACTGTCAAAATCTTTGTGGAAGGTTCATTGTCATCGTCACCCTATTCTCTGAGTTCCTTCTGCATTTTACTTTAAATACCAGTAAATTTCGCGCATCGTGAAATATTCGTAAAGTGTTCGTTAAATGAATTAGGAGTAGCAATTTGCTAGCTCGTGCAATGTTCACAAATACGAACTGTTCCTTTGAACGTTCACGAATAGAGGTTCTCCTGTATAGTGATTTCACCGTTCCGTTTGTCAGTAATAATGCTCGATAACATTGTACTTCGCTTTTAATCTTAGGTAAGCTGTTCTAAAATCTTCCACAGAGCACAGAACGCTTTGAAGATATGTTTTGTTGTATCCTATTTTTACACATCAGAATTTGTCCTCTACTCCGATTCCATTGCAATACCTCTCTGTAACTGTGAGAAAGAAAGTTACATTTTCATTTCAATATATTTAATCTGCGATGGAAGAATGTCCTGGATAGAAAGCAAAATGTTTTATGGATTGAGCTGCATGCAAACAGCTTTGCATAATTCACCCTAATATTTGGAATTATCAGTCACTGAAATTTTTGAAATATTTTTCACTGGTGAAACGCGAAGCGTGAGCCGTTTTTTTTTGTTTTACGGCCTACATTAATATTACTTGAAATTAAATTAACAACCCCGTGAGGCGTTCTTTGTTTTTCAGCTTTGCATCAATATTACTTGAAATTTATTTTCTTGTGCCAGTGAATCTGTGATACAGTTCTTTATTTTAAAATCACTTGTACCTAAATGAATTTTCCCTTTCCTGGTTTTTGTAATTTATATCCCATAATTCACTTCGTTTCAGTTTATTGCCATTTTTTAAGTACTTTTGTGTTTCTTGAAAGTACAAAATGTTATATATGATTTCTAGTTTCCTTTGGAAATTATCCGTGAAGTTTTCAGCACTCCGTAAATACCGAAACTGTGTAATCGCTAAAAATTAAATTAAATTAAATCATGTACTATTGATATGTTGCTGAAAATCTGTGGACACCTGATCAATGTTTTCAGATTTTCATCAACATTATCCACGTTTTTCTTGAAAAAAAAAAAAAAAAAAAGTCGAAGAGATAATAGTGGTCAGTTCAGGAAAGGGTGACGATTCTTCCCTGGAGTGATTTGCTGTTAAACTTTTCGTAAATTCAGATTTCACCTCCCCTATGTTTGATTTTTGGATCCAGAGAGAAAAGTCAAGAAAAAGTCACAGAAAATTCTATTTTCTCATCGGCAATTTTTTTTCTCCTCTTCTCTGCTTAATGTACAAAATGAGTGTTTTACTTTGTTAAGGGATAGGAGAGTAGCAAAGGGCTACCCTCCCGCCGATTCAGTATTTCAGTATTTATCATCGCCCTATGGACTTTTTGGTTGAGTTCCAAGGTTAAGCATATAAATCGTGAAACAAGCATTTAAATTGTGAATACTCAGCCCAGCAGGAGGGAAATGGCAGTGCACATAAGAAAAAGAAAAGAAAAAAAAAGGGAAGGGATGTAATTTTCTGAGTGAAGAGTAGTGTAAATAATTTTTTTCTCGTTCTTTTACCTTTGTTGTGTGAACAAAATTGTAGCAATTGTATTATTCATTATCTAATCTATGAGTAGGATGATTCAGAAGTTAGTAGGATGTATTATAATTTTAACTTTGAAATTATGAAGTTGGTGAGGTAAGGCTGGGATGGACTTGATAAGTGGGACTTAAAACAAGAATAAATGTAATCCAAAAAGGGAAAAGAATAATCTTTCACCGGGGCAAGTAATTTCATAAGTGATAATTTTTTTTGTTGAGTATTAAAAAAGGAATGCAAGAAAAAGAAAGCTGGTCTATGCTCAAAATAGGTAGTGAAAAAAAAAATGTAGTTTTTTTTATGGTATATGATGTATGTATTTATATTTTCTGTAAGTCAAATGCAGTTCCTTTCTTCGTCCAACGGTCACTTTTTCTTTTCCCAAGCTCATTCCAAGAAAAGGGGAGTGCTGTTTGAAATTGTTAGGTCGCCCACCCAAGGGTGAGCCGTTATTTACACAAAAAGGCATTTTTTCCCTCTCTACAACGCTGTGATGAAATTCTCAGAACAGAAACACCACCCCGAGAAATTTCCCAGCTGGGTTCCGTGGGCTGGCAAGGAGGGCTTAATCCTGAAGAGTTATAGTACGAGCTGTCAAGCTCTGAGCGGCAGGAAAACAGGCGTGCATAAAAATTTATGTGTTTCCCTCCAAGAAGGCAAGAAGGGTCATATCAGATTACACGTGTGCCTGGCCGCTGAGAGTTCCCGCGCTTTTGCTTTCCCCCCCCACTCTACCTTCCTCTGATTGTAAGAGGAATGTCACGTGGGCAAGCACGAAACCATTGCATGGTTTTGACCGGCTGACCAATGGGAGCAAAAGCGTCCTTCGTGGACGGCGCTGATTGGCTCTCTGTGTTCTTCTGCGCGAGAGCGTCGTTTGGAGTCTGGAAAAGAAAGGTCGAAAAAGAAGTGGGGACGTGAGGAGAAGGAAGAAAAAAAGAATGCAGGGCAATTGGAAGATAGTCCTCGACATATGTGGTTATTCACCACCAGCCAGGAAAAAGATACAAGACCTCATCCCTGATCCAAAAAAAAAAAAAAATAAAAAAAAATTTAAGCAAACAGCGGCTCTAAAACCGACTCCAGAGTATGAAGGGGCCCGGGTCGAGGTGTGCCTCCACCACCAGGCAGTTAGGCCTATGAAAATAGTTTTTTGCCGGGCCGTGAAGAGGTCAACCGATGCGTGCATCTCCACCCCAGACGAGACTTGGCATTCGATACCTGCAACCTAATTCATGATGGTCAATGACGGCTCCGGGAAGAAGGCATCCTAACGTACTAGTTGCACTTTGTCAGTGAGCGTATTCAAAGCATTCTCACCTCCAGCAGCTGTCAGCCTAAGACGTGATGATCCGACCTATTTGTGAATTCCAGCACCGATTCTCCCCTCATCAAGGGGTAAGTTGTATACACTAATTCTATTTTTGGCCCTTTCGTAGAGCCGAAGTCGGCACTACAGCAATCAGATTACCAGTATGCTCTGAAAAAAAAAAAGTACTTTCGGTCTGCATGTCGGAGGTTACCCAGTTAAGATTCATCAGGAAAGAAAGAGGGAGCTGTACGTGACATTGCTCTCACAAATGTAGTAGACATATAAAAAAAAAAGTTAAACTCACAAATATGATTGTAAATCGTGATAGTTTACTCGCCTCTTCAAGGCGAGAATTTTCATGTTGAAATGTTAACACTTCAGTTCACCTGTGCATACCTGCCTAAAAAAAAAAAAAAAATATATATATATATATATATTTTGAGTTTGGTTGATAGAGAGAAAGATATAAGTAATCTTAATCTACACCTATATATATATACCTATATGAATATACACTCATAAATATTGGATCCAGAATTTTGATATTTGTTCAGAGAAGATACAATTTGTTTTGATAACATGTAAGCAAGCCTCAAATGTAAATTAGCGTTCTCGCTGTGTTAACAAATGACAGTATTCACGTGGACTCTGCCATGATTATATAAGATCGATCATTTGAATTACTGTCTTCACATATGAGTGGGCCAGTGAAGCCTTAGCGAAGTGCTAAATAGTGAATGTATTAAACCTTTCTTAGCAATATTAATATCTGTCCTATTTGTGCATGTTATTGTTGTAAAAAAAAATAAATACAGGCATTAGCCTTTCAAAAACCAAATTTTGGTATAAGTTGGCTTTCGATTTCTAGGTGTGTCTCTTAAATTTCTGAGCAATGGCACTCATCACCCAACGCTCTGACGTTGGCTAGGAAGCCCCTTGGTTGTTGTTTACATAATGATAATGTCCTAGTAAGTAAAATAATTACGGTCTATTTTTTTCTCATGCTTACAAACACGAGTTCATAAACACGGTCTCTTTGAGTTGACACATATGTTACACATGTACCAAAAACACAGGGCTGTAGTTATTCCTCGGTTGAAACAAAACTCACAGAAACACTAACACAGGTGAAAACTCAGTTGTGCTATGACAAATATGACATCTCAAAGTTTCTTCTTATAAGCTTAATTTTTGGTTGTTTCAAAATGCATCTACCCATCTCCCAAAGTTAAATTTTAGTCGAAAGTCAAAATTTCCCTTCAGATTTAATTTTGGCTACCTATTTAATAAATATATAACGTGGTTGAGATTTCCGCCTCAACACTATGCTTCTTAATCATTCTCTGGAAAATTTTAGATTTTCGGACTTTAAACACTTCACGGAAAATTCGTTTTTGGGTTATATGGAGTACATAGAGGTCTTTCTTTCTAGCAAAAGTTTTTATTATATTATTACGTATTTATTCAAGTATGCTTTACTGGAAGTCGAATTAGAACGAACGATTTGGGATATAAAAGAAAATCAGAGCCAAGATTTTCTAGTTTTTCTAAGCACACAATTTCTTCTGTATGTAGGAGAGTGATGTTTCATTCACTTTGAAATTGTCCATTAACTTCCGGGTGTTTGTTCGGTAATTCAGGTGCTTTTGTTAGGAGATTTTTTTTATTAAATTTTACACTCGTTTTTACGCACCTTTCATATTGGTAGTTACGCAAAGTTTTAAGAGAAGAATAAGCTTGTAATGATATAATGTTCAGATCTTTGCCTGCTTTGTCTTCTTCTCCTGAAGTATTATTAGTCTCACCACCTCACTAAAAAATCTCCTTCAAATCAGTATTTTAAACATTTACTCCATTTTTTTTATGCCTCCATGTTTTGCTCTTTCCCGGTCGCAATTTACTTATTTTGACTTTTTCTTATTATTAAGTAGATGACAAAGTCATAAATCCGTTAATAGGTGTATAACAAAAGTTATTTTATTGTGCCAAGCTTTCGCTTTTCAACGGGAGGCTTTATTTATCAAGGCGATCTTTCTAGAAAAATTATTTATTACGTTATTATTTATCCCAGTATATTTTCCTGGAAATCGAATTAGCACAACCGATTAGGGACTATAAAAGAAAGTCAAAGCTGTAAGTGCGCCTTGATAAAGCCTCCTGTTGGAAGGCGAACGCTTAGCACAATAAAATATTTTTTGTTATTCACCGATTTACAGATTTATATGACTTAGTCATCTACTTATTTATTTAGCGGTGTACTCAACATCTTTTGCGATTTCTTAAGATTCATTATTTCCCCCTTTTTTTTTATTTTTCACCAGATATTTCATTATAACGACACCTTGAGGCTCACTTGTCTTTCGTATCTCCATATGCTTCCCTGCGCTGATTGCAGCAGATATTTGAAATTCTCACCCTGTTTATCACTTCTTAAATTTTAACTGATAATAAAAACATTAGTTAGTTTTTACATTTCTTCACTGCCAACCATGCGTGCTTTACTATAAGTGCTGTGATCCCTTGCCATCTAACTTCCAATGTTCCTCTTCAGTTATGGATATTGATATTTTTTCTACCACCCTTCCCCCATCCTCACGGTTGACACGAAACAATAGCGTGTGCCTTTTTTAAGGCATAAGATTAAGAAAGTAACAGAATAAACAATTTTAGTGTTTATTCTGTTAATGTCTTAATTTTATACCTTAACAAGTTAGTAAAATCATGCAATGCATTGATTATAATACGCTTTCCAACATACCAGAAATCATTACTCAAGTTATGAGGATAATGGCTGTGGAATAAATCTCGGTCCTGTGCCCTGACCTTTGATCCCATTTCGATGATATTCAACAGAACCGGATCAGTATACCTCCGAAATAACATGATAAATTTTTGTCGCAATCGAAACAATTTTACGTAAGTTATGATGCATAAGGGCTATGGAATAGATCCCCCTCCTGTGTCCGAACCTTTGACCACATTTCGCCCATTTTCAAAAGGATTCATTTCCAGACAGGCCCTTTCAACATACTAACATTTCATCCAAATCGAACCTTTTTTACGTTAGTTATGACGCATAAAAGCAGTGGAATGGATCCCGCTCCTATGTCCTGACCTTTGAACCCATTTCGTTCACTTTCATTAGAGTTCCTTCCCAGGTGTTTCCCTACCACATACTAAAACTTTCTCGAAATCGAACGATTTTTACGCGAGTTATCGTGCGGACGAACATACGCACACAACGCGTGATGTAATGAGGCAGATGCGAATCGCAAACATCTGCTCGCAAAAGTGTGACGTCATAAAACTTTAATAGGATCCACACACAACTCGTGACGTAATGAGACAGACGGCGTGACCGCGCGCCAACATTCTCAGTCGCGATATTATGGCGTCATAAGATTTCTAAGCATGGGTAACATTAATGGGGCAACGCCATGACACTAAAAACGTTATAATTCGGGGTGGTTATTTAACCCGCTAAACGAATTTTCCTAAAGTCGAAATCAAGCTAAATCGATTTCTAGTACCAGAAAACGGTAGGTTAACGACTTTAATCAAAATCCTTAGAGCCGTTTTCAAAATAAAATTTACATACATACAAGAAGTGCTCCTTTAATAGTATGGGATAAGGGCGATAAAATGGATCCCGATCCTATGTCCTGACCTTTGACCCCATTTCATCCATTTTCAACAGGGATCGTCCCAAGGTGGTTCCCTACGACATACTACAATTTCATCGAAATCGAACCATATTTACGCAAGTTATGACGCATAAGAGCAATGGAATGCATCCCGCTCCTATGACCCAACTTTTAACCCCACTTCACCCATTTTGAATAGGGTTCCTTCCCAAGTGGTCTTCTACCACTTACTAAAATTTCATTAAAATTGAACCATATTTACGCAAGTTATGAAGCATAAGGGCAATGGAATGGATCCCGCTTCTATGTCGTGACCTTTTACCCTACTTCGTCCATATTCAATAGGGTTCGTCCCCAGATGGTCCCCTACCACATACTAAAATTTCATCGAAATCGAACCATTTTTACGCGAGTTATCGTGCCGACAGACAGACGGCCGGACAAAGCTGGAGCATATACGCTTCTTCAACATACGGTTGGAAAGCGTAAAAAAAGGACCGTTTTTTGTGCTGAAATCTTGGTGAATAAAGAATATACAGTACTCTTACTTTAAATACACCAGGTCGTGAACATGCAAGGAACGCTTATAGCGAAGTGAATCCGTTTATGCTCATGGTGTAAATTTGTAAAAAGATTCGCCAAGCATTCACACTCCACTGGGAGGCTTTCTCAAGGCAACGTTGACATAAAATGCAGGGAATTAGAACACGTAGAAAATAAAGACGACTTTTTGAAAATAACGTGGGTGACATCACGAGTAGTATTACGTGAGTTTTTCATCACGCAAGTATGCGATGTGCCGTGATGTATTTCTATCTTTTAACAACACATGCCAAATCATTGGTAGTTATATAGAGACCATGTCATTGCATGCCTGGAAAGGATTTCGACCTTTTCGATGATGGCGGTTTCTTCAAAGTTCGTGTAAGGGGCAATAATTCTTCTAAGAATATTCCGTACAGAAGCTGCCGAGCAATGCATAATTTCTCTGGCGACAGCTGTATTCTGCATATCCTGGTTGACACTTCGGACGTGTTCTTTTACATCTAGTATCCAAGGATCCCTTTGCCATTCCGATATACACTGCCGGACAATTGCTAAGGACGGATGAAAATAGCAACGATAGCAACCATAAAATGGAAGGCAGGAAAATGTGGAAATTAGCATAAGTGCGCTATACAGTAAGACGTGTTGTGCGTATGCAACTTTTGGATTGCCGAACTTGTTCGTGACGTCATAGCGCTGATAAGAGATATAAAGGATTTGACGCGTATTGACCGTTGTTGTTCAAACGCAAAGTTGAAACGGAAAGAATCAATTGACGAACTTGCAATTTTCAGTATGTCTTCCCGACATCACCTAGATGATTTTACGCGTGGCCGTATTATTGGCAAGATTGAAGAAGGGCGAAAAATAACAGATGTTGCCAGGGAGTTCGACGTCAGCCACAGTGTTGTTTCAAGGCTTTGGAAATCATTTCAAACAAATGGAGAGTGTAGCAAACGTCACGGGGGAGGTCGTGTTCGCAGTACGACACCTGCAGAAGATCGGTACATAGTGCTATCAACAAAAAGACACCGGTGCAGCACAGCTAGTGAGGTAGCAAATTAGTTTATGGCTGCTACTGGCAAGCGGATCTCCTGAAAAACTGTCGCCAGACGTTTGCATGAAGAAGGACTATACTCCCGCCGTCCTGTTGTGTGCATCCCATTGTCCAGACGTCACCGTACCGCCCGTTTGCAATGGTGCCATCAACATTGCAATTGGACTGATAACGACTGGTCTGCTGTCCTCTTCTCAGATGAGAGTAGATACAGTATATCGTCTGATTGTCGACGATAACTGATCTGGCGTGATAGTGGTACTGCATATTGTCCAGCAAACATACAGGAAAGGGACCGATATCCGACATGTAGTGTCATGGTATGGGCTGGCATCATGATCAATGGCCGTACGTCCCTCTATGTGCTTCCAACTGGGACTATGACTGGCCAACGATACATTAATGATGTTCTGCTCCCTCATGTTCGCATGTTCCGTGGTGCTGTCGGTGATAGATTCTTTTTCATGGACGACAACGCAACATGTCATCGAACAGTCGCTGTCCAGGAGTGTCTTGAGAGCGAGGATATTCAACGCCTCTTATGGTCAGCATGTTCTCCAGATCTGAATCCCATTGAAAATGTGTGCGATGCTTTGGGGAGGAGTCTTGCTGGTTGCCAATGCCCTCCAATAAACAAGAACACCCTCACCCGTGCACTGACAGAGGAATGGGATAAATTACCCCAACAGCTGCTTTATAATGTTGTGCAAAGCATGACACGACGTGTGGAATCTTGCATCGCCCTCCATGGTGGCCATATCCCGTATTGACATCTTACGCCGGAACGCCTGCTGACGGTAATTGCATTTTTTTCACGTTTACGTATTCTGCACAAAATGGCCTGTTTGTCCCTTGAACACGTTCCAAAGCCTTCTGGATTTCAGAGCACAATAAATTGTCTTTCTTGTAATGTCCTGGCATTCTGACATTATTTTATTTCACTTGGCATCCAACCACACTTACTTTTTTATGGGCTATATAGCCGTTTATGATCCGTCTTAAGTAATAATCCAGCAGTGCATATCTTTTTCGTGTTGTCAGGATACACCAACGGTATAGCGTACACTCCCGCTTTTTCTTTCTCACTTCTGTCTCTCTTTGCAGCTTGATATTATATGTGATAACGGGATTGTTGATTTCATTGCTTTTGAGATGCTGTACTTACGCAATAAATTCCCCAACCAATACGTAAAGCCTGGGACAACATTATAAACGTGGACTGAAATGGGACCCCTGGTACGTGTGACATCGTCCCTCACAGGTCAACGTTACCGGGATATCCTGGACGACCATTTGCTCTCCTTTGTGCGTCTGCAACATCCCACTGGGGACCTCATCCTGCAACAAGACAATGCACCGTGCCATCGCTCCCGAATTGTATCCGAATGGTTGGATAAACACTCCACGGACGTGGCCTCGCTTTCTTGGCCAGTGAGGTCTCCTGACTTCAATCACATCGAGCACATATGGGATGACATCGAGACAGATGTTCGAGGCTCTGACCCCCCTCCATCAAATCTTCGTGAACTGTGAGAGCTTGTTAAGGGGTCGTGGATCTGTATGGCTTCCCAACGCTTCGGTGTCTTGTCGAGTCCATGCCGAGACAAATCGCCGCGGTCATCAGCGTGAAAGTTAGTGCTACACGTTACTAGACAGGTATCTCTAATTCAGTAGCTCTTCAGTGTATAGCAAGGGTCTAAAGGCTCGATATAAGAAGGATGACATAGACAGAATACATAGAACTGTAAGAAGTCGTACAATGTCTGCGACAACAAAACCAACTATTAAGACAATGAGATACGCAGGATCCATCACATATGTCCCAGGCTTTACGTATTGGTTGAGGAATTTATTGCGTAAGTACAACATCTCAAAAGCAATGAAATCCCCAACCCTGTTATCACATATAATATCAAGCTGCAAGGAGAGACAGTTTGAGAAAGAAAAAGCGGGTGTGTACGCTATATCGTTGGTGTATCCTGACAACAAGGAAAAGATATACAATACTGTATATTGACAAAAGTCTCCGGACACCTAGAAGAGAAACATAACATAGCATTTATTGATATACATTATTACGTTAACGGTCCACCTTTGGCCTTAATGCATGCACTGACCCTTCGAGACATGCTTTCGACAAGGTTTGGAACCCAGCGATAGGTATGCTCTTCCATTCAATAGATAATGCTGCCGCTAAGCGTTGCTTAGTAGTAGGCCTTCGTTCCAAACTTCTTATGCGGCAAACTAATTCCTCCCATAGGTGCTCTATGGGATTAAGATCAGGGTTCTGTGCTGGCCAGTCCGCACAAGATTCGGAATTATTGTCAAACCACGCCGTAACAGTCCTCGATTTATGGCTCGGTGCATTATCCTTCTGATACCAACAAGGCTCGATTCCATACTATTGCATCAGAGTTGGTAGGGCATAATTGTCCAGAATATGGAGGTTGACGTGCTGGTTAACAGGTTTGTCAACGATAACCTATGGGCCGGGATCATACCACGAAAAACACCCCCACACGAGTACACTGCCAGCTCCAAACTTGATCGTGGGAACAGTACACTGTGGTAAACAGTGTTCACCCAGCTGCCGCCATACCCACACACGGCCATCAGACTGATGGATCATGTAACTGGATTCATCAGTCCATAGGCCCTATTTCCATTGATCTACTGTCCACAATAAATGTTCTTTACACCATGCTAAACGACGAGTAGCGTTCCGAGTAAAGATGAAAGGCTTATGAGCAGCCGCACGACCACGGTAACCCATGGAATGAAGTTCTCTGCGAATGGTACGTGTACATACCGAGGTTCCAACATTCTTACTCACCTGCATACCGAATTTTTGTGCAATACTCCGTCGATTAGCTGTAACGACTCTCCTGAGGCTTCGACGTCCTCTATCCCTGATTTTCTTTGGTCTGCCGGTGCGTTTTGCAGCTTCAGGCACGCCATGTGTCTTCCACTTAATCAGTACATCCAAAACACTTGACTTGGGTATGTTTAAACGCCTCTCGGTTTCTTTTATAAGCCACTAATATAACACCAAACAATCTTTTCTTTCTCAAAGTCAGTTCTCTCCCGCTGCAACATTTTCACTCAACCTCACAGTGCAATATGATCGCGGTCAGCTGCAGGCTTGTTTTGTATACCGTTTGCAGCTGTACCGCGCATCTTAAAGGCAGCGGATCCGTTCATTTTCTTTTGAAGGGGTGTCCGAAGACTTTTGTCAATATAGTGTGTATCGGAATGTCAAAGGGATCCTTGGTTACTAGATGTAAAGAATACGTCTGAAGTGTCAATCAGAGCATGCAGAATACACCTCTCGCCAGAGAAGTTATTCATTGCTCGTCCGCTCCGGTTTCTCTTATGGACAAGCCACTGATATAACACCAAACAATCTTTTCTTTCTCAAAGTCAGTTGTTTTCTCCCGCCGCAACATTTTCACTCAACCTCACAGTGCAATATGATCGCGGTCAGCTGCAGGGTTGTTTTTATACCGTTTGCAGATGTACCGCGCATCTCAAAGGCAGCGGATCCGTTCATTTCCTTTTGAAGGGGTGTCCGATGACTTTTGTCAGTATAGTGTGTATCAGAATGACAAAGGGATCTTTGGTTACTAGATGTAAAGAACACGTCTGAAGTGTCAATCAGAAAATGCAAAATACACTTCTCGCCAGAGAAGTTATTCATTGCTCGTCCGCTCCTGTATGGAATAGTATTAGAAGAATTGCCCCTTACACGAACTTTAAAGAAACTGCCATCAGGGAAACAGTCTGATCCTTTTCAGCAAACTGGTATGCAATGACATGGTCTCTATGGAACTACCAATGATTTGGTATGAGTTGTTAAAAGATAGAAACACATCACGCCACATCGCATAATTGCGTGATAAAAAACTCACGTAATACTGCTCGTGATGTCACCCACGTTATTTTCAAAAAATCATCTTTATTTCCTACGTGTTCTAATTCCCTGCATTTGATGTCTACATTGCCGTGAGAAAACCTCCCAGTGGAGTGTGAAAGCTTGCCGATCTTTTTACAAATTTACACCACGAAAATAAACGGATTTATTTCGCTATAAGCGTTCCTCGCGTATATGTTTTATAGTATAGATTAGTTTAAGTTGCTAAACTATATTTATTTAATATGGTTCATGGTGATGATTCTTTCACACCTGCTGTTAGCGCGTCATATTGCTTGCAAATTGGAAGCCCCTGCTTTAGTACTTAGTCGATAACAGCAAAAACCTATTTTCATCGCATTCTCCTGGGGCGTACTCCAAGTCATCGCATTGGAGGAACAGATGGGGAGATGAGTTCAAAATAACAATAGCATCGCAAATGTACATAGCACATGTGCATAAAACTTGTGTATTTACCGTACATTTTTAATTTTCATAAAGAGTTTTGGTCAACAAAGCTTTACCATCAAATGACAATGTCTGACAATGCGTGAGTCAAAAGTTCGAGCTTTCAGAATGAAGATTTCAGTTTCATTTTGATCGAACTGAAACTATTAACTTGGTTTTAATGTAACATCGAAACTGCGCTGAGCTAAATAAATAATTAAAGGTTATGAGGCAAAAATGCTGCGTAGACGCACTGCAACGTCACCTGCAACAAAAACAAGCATTATTCTGATACATCTTGGAAAGTAATTAACTTTTTAGTATATGAAATTATCATGCAGGGATTTTAAATTCTGAAGACAAATCTGAACTGATGCTTGCAAAGGACAGTTTCAAATAGGAATTTCTTTTTGAAATCCTCAAAACCTATTAGTTGCGGTTTTCAGAAGTAAGGTTAACTGGTACGCTTCTCTCAAAAATGTTGGAATTAACAAAAACCACGAAATCTCATTAGATAAACTCTCTGTATTTTAGTGTCGATTTAAAAAAATAAACTGACTGACAATCTTCTAATCATGTCTATCGAAAAGAACACTTGTAACACAGTTTTCTAAATAACAGTTTCGTAAAAATGAATGCACTGAAGACAAGTTGAATACACATAACTTAAAATATCCCTGAAATACGTTATTGCAAAAATATGAGAGCTCAGACTTTTGACTCCAATGTTTTCCAGATAAGAATTTTAACACCAAATTCGATGTCATTCTTTAACAAAAATAGTACTCACCTCAAGATTTTATGATATTGAATTCATTCATTGACTCAGCAATTTTCAATTCATTTTTGTGAAATTTAGGAATGCAGTCTGTGTGAGGCACAAAACTGATTGAATAGTTCTATTTTCCTTTAGATGGATAAGTGATCATGAACGCGTGTTGTCGTTAGATTTCACTTTTAAGTACATACAGTTCTTACATGCAAGTAATATTTCAGTAATGGTTTCATGTGGGAACGCTTCTTTCACAGACTTAACATGAGGATATAATTAGTAAACTCTCCACGTTTACGAAACTCGTCGTTCTTGTTGAAATCAGTTTTCAGATATTTAACTAGGTCATTTCAATTCTGACAAAGTATCTTCTGATATGAAGCCAAGAGTGTATGGGCTGAAGGAGTCTATTATCTTCTGTCAAAAAACCGGGAACGGAAGTGATATCCGAAAGAGGAAAAATTTCTCTGCAGCACAAATGAGCGAACGTTAAATCAGAATACTCCCTGTTCTTCTACATCGCCGGAGGAAGAAGGAGATATCTGCTCTGGTTGCTGAAACTGAGGACTGTTGTTGGAAGTAATGATGCGCCTACCCGCAGTACTCCATCTTCCTTCAGATAAGCCTGAGGCATTATCATGTCATTAGTTTCGGACCCCATGGGGATTTCAGCTTTTCCGCAGGGAGACTTGCATTTGAAAAGGATTTATCATTTTTGCCTCTATGAAATCTAGGAATTCTTAGCTGTATTAACAAATCTCAAATTATGACAGCGTAATTTATGATTAAATCCCACGCTTGTTTTATTTTCAGTGTCCGGAAAATGCGCACAAAGCCCTTAGTTGGTGGCTTAATTTTTCGATATTGCAATAATTACAAAGCAAAATTGTATTAATTTATTATCTTGGCGTGTTAATGTTAACTGCCAATACTATTATGTCAGCCAGACATCTTTACGTAAATATCTATCTTTCTATCTCCATGTGTGCGTGAGTGTGGGTGGGTATATATACACCCAAGAGCTAAAACATTATGACCAGTACATTTTTATGCAAATCGAAGCAATTCCAGGTAACGGACGGCGCATCTGAAGGTCATGAAATTAAGTAACAACAGATACTGAGCTCTGTTAATCAGTGTTGTTCTCGTTTTTCAAATGGGAAAGGCAGAGAACATACTTAAGCGAGTTTGACAAAGGCCAAACTGTAATGGTCAGACGACTGCGTCAAAGCATTTCCGAGACAGCAAGGCGGGGTGCTCTGGGTTAGCCGTAGTTAGTAGTTCCATGAAATGGTCCAAGGACGGAAAAACCCACGAACAGCTGGCAATGCTTGTGGGGTGCTCTGGGTTAGCCGTAGTTAGTACTTCCATGAAATGGTCCAAGAACGAAAAACCCACGAACAGCCAGCAAGGCGTGCGGGGTGTTCTGGGTTAGCCGTAGTTAGTACTCCCATGAAATATTCCAAGAACGAAAAAACCCACGAACAGAAGGCAAGGCTTGTGGGGTGCTCTGGGTTAGCCGTGGTTAGTACTTCCAGGAAATGGTCCAAGGACGGAAAAACCCACGAACAGCCGGCAAGGCTTGTGGGGTGCTCTGGGTTAGCCGTAGTTAGTACTTCCATGAAATGGTCCAAGGACGGAAAACCCCACGAACAGCCGGCAAGGCTTGTGGTGTGCTCTGGGTTAGACGTAGTTAGTACTTCCATGAAATGGTCCAAGGACGGAAAACCCCACGAACAGCCGGCAAGGCTTGTGGTGTGCTCTGGGTTAGACGTAGTTAGTACTTCCATGAAATGGTCCAAGGACGGAAAACCCCACGAACAGCCGGCAAGGCTTGTGGTGTGCTCTGGGTTAGCCGTAGTTAGTACTTCCATGAAATGGTCCAAGGACGGAAAACCCCACGAACAGCCGGCAAGGCTTGTGGTGTGCTCTGGGTTAGACGTAGTTAGTACTTCCATGAAATGGTCCAAGGACGGAAAAACCCACGAACAGCCGGCAAGGTGTAGGGTGACCGTGACTCATCGATACTAGAGGTGAGCAGGGTATTCCGAATGGTACGAGCTAACCGAACGGACACTGTGGCTGCACCCGGATGCACCGTGGAACGAAAACAAGTCGGTTGAGGAAGTGTAATGCTTTGGGCAATGTTCTGCTGGGAATCCTTCGGAAACTATGACGTCTACCACCTACCTAAACATCACTGCAGACCAAGTACATCTTTTCATGGCAACGGTATTATAGCGAACAGGGCCTTCTTTGAGCAGGATAATACGCTATACCTCACCACTGGGATTGCTGGAAAATGGTTGTCGGTACGCGAGGAAAACTTTCAGGTATTGCTCTAACCGGGAAGTTACTCACACACAAATCCAAACAAGTATCTGAAATTTGTGTTGGAACAGCAAAACCTATTTGCGACGGCTCAACCACGCAACTTGCAAGAGTTAAAAGATCTGCTGGTAACGTACTGGCATCAGATACAACAAGACGCTTTCAGAAATCTTGCAACGTCCATGCTTCATAGGGTACGAATTGTTTTGTCGGCACGTGGAGGACTAACGTCATATTAGGCAGGTGGATAAGAAATTAGGTCTTGTCGTATGTCTATTCTTAAGTCACTTGTCTCTGAAAACAACAACAACAGAAAACTCCACTTACAGTGGTGCCAAGAAAGCCGTGAATGGACAGTAGAGCCATGGAAGAAAGCGATGGGGCCAGATGAATTACGTTACACGTTGGTTTGCACTGATGGCCGGCAGAATGTGTGACAAGAACCTCATGTAGCAAGATACCGGACATGCTTGGTGAAAGTGATATTAGCATCTGGAGATGGAAACATGCCTTATGTGATGTTCTGTTGGTATGAACTGGGTCCGCTGATAACATACGAAAGATACAATGCCTTACAGGAGTACTTGAGGGTTGTAGGGGACCAAGCAGTGTTCCACTGTTTTTCTGTATGTGCATATATGTCATCTTTATACGTAGCTGACAATGCAACATAACATAGTGCCAGAACGATATGAGGGTACGAGAAGGACTTCCATCATCTCCGTTGGTCACCATAGTCTCCTGATGTCAATTATATTGAAAATGTAGGTGATACACTGGAAAGAGATGTTCGGCGCCGATGTCCACTTCGCCAACGATGACGATGTTGTGCTACGAGCAATCCAAGCCGCGTCGCGTTCGTGCTCTCATTCGCAACAAAGGTGGCCCCACTCGGTACTAAATAAATGTTCGTACTTTTTTGGACATTGTATGTACAGGGAGTGTTCGGAAAGTAATGCCTCTACGTTTACATACATGCCCAGTGGCAAGGTATCAAATTGAAACAAAAGAGAGAAAAGCTCAGAATTTCTACTTTAAATCACATATTTTATTTTTCTTTATATCGGATGTGTGCAAAAGTTCTACCCGCTTTTGTAATAGATGCAAATTGCGATCGGCGTAGTTACGTCACAGATGACACTGCGATGCCGAATTTTCGGCCAATAAAGCGTGAAGCAGTACAGCATACAGAGGACAAGGTTTGTCCGAGTAAGTCATTCGTAACGGAAATCACGGACGGCGAAACATGGCATGCGCTAAGGAGCACATTGGACATTGTTTACTGTACGAGTTCGATAAAGGCAGTACTATCAAGTGTATAGGAAAGAGGTAGTTGATGATAGCACATGTCGCCGTTGGTTTCGGAAATTCCGGGACGGAGACAGAAGCTGTAAAGGTCAACCATATCCTGGATGTCCATCCGTGGTTTCTGACGAGGATGTGGACCTAGTCATAACAAATAACACACATCTAACCGTTCAGGAATTAACTGAAACGTTGTCGGTACACAGAACAACAGTAAAGACGGATGCATGCGCTTCGGTTCATCAGTAAGTTCGATAACTGGGTTCCGCACCAGCTTTCTGCAAAGCAACGAGAGGAGAGAATCCGTACCGGTATTTCTTTCCTTTCTCGTCTCAGAAATGAACCGTTTTTGGGACAAATTGTAACGGGTGATGAGAAATGGGTATTGTACCGTAATGTAAAGTGCCAAGGTGCGGAGCCTGCTACGTCGACCTCAAAAGGTGGACTGCATCCCAAAAAGGTTTTGTTGAGTGTTCTATGGGATATCCAGGGAATAATCCACTGAGAGGTCTTGGCATCTAACCGAACAATAAGTGTTGTCCTCTACTGCCAACAGTTGGACAGATTGCGGGAACAGCTGACATCGAAGTGGCCGGCACTCGTCAATCGCAAAGGCGTGATCCTTCATCATGATAACGTCAAACCTCATGCTGCTTTAATCACTTGGCAAAAATGACTGGACTTTGGTTGGGAAGTGTTACCTCACCCGGCGTATTTCCCTGACCTGGCACCTACGGACTACCACGTTTTTCGATCATTACAGATATCCTTCACTCTCGAAACCTTCGATGATCTGAACGATGTGAAAACGGCATTACATGGCATTTTTGACTCTAAAACACAAGAGTTTTTCCAACGTGGAATTCATCTATACTCATAGACAGATGGCAAGAGGTCATACAGAATTATGGCAATTATGTGAAATACTAGGTACGTTATTTCTTGTGTTCTCCTCCTTTCTTTATAGCCTAGTAAAACGGGTAGAAGTTATACACACACCCAATAGTTCCATTCACGCTCGATACAGATACGCCAACGTTTAACAAGTTTGTTAAACTCGTCTCAGTAAAAATCTGTTACATGAGCTTGGTGCTGAGTTCTATTACAGCGCCCTGTGTGGAGGGTTCGTTTGATACTTCCTTTGCAGTAAGTTCTGTATCGGTGGTATAACCCATAATTCTCCCAACTGGAGCAGATAAGTCCAATACAAAGCACAGAAAAGTGAATCGACTGAGGCTAAATTTTGCAGTGAGGAAGACTTTTATTCAGATGTTACGGGGAATATCTTTAAGCCTTGTCTTGATCTCCGTTCTTTCTACATATTCCCCCGCTCATGATCTCTTTCCGTCTGCTCTATCATCGGCCTCATTTCTTCCTCCTTCCCTTCGTCCCGAAGATACTGCACCCCCACTAAAGCTCTCTTGCTTCGTCAACCTTCTGCCCCCGAGTTCTCTCAGCCACACCCTAAGATGCCTCCTCTCCGAAAACGCAAGATTCCTTAATTGTCCTCTGCTTGCTTCGCCGCTTTCCTTGGGACGGCGGACAAGCAGTAATGTCCAGTTTCATTCTTCTGACATCGACGAAACTATAAATCTAACACCCCCTCTGCTTCGACGCGTGGGAAAAAAGGTACTTTGCCTGTCCGCTGTCCATTCCATCAAAATGGCGGGAATTGAAAGAAAATGACTACAATTTACTATCTCTAAAATTGTATATAGAATTTCGCTTCCGATAAATATGGAAGCCCCGGTTACAAATCCTCAAGTTGTTCTCAGAATAATTTCCTCGTAGCGGCTAGAACATCTTCGTCACAGGTGAATTGAATTCCTTTCAGATGTCCCTTGAGAGCAGAAAACAACCAGAATTCGGACGGTGACAAATCTGGGCTGCAGGTAGGGTTTTAAAGAACTTCAATGTCAATTTTCTGTATGGCTTCTGAAGTGAAAGCACTCGCATTGGGTTTGGCGTTGTCGTGTTGCAGAATCATTTGCTTTGTTTCTCGACATACGAGGTTTATTCTTTGCTTTAGCATTACGCAAGTAGTTCTCAGAGTTGATAATCGTACCTTTGACCATGTACTCTTGATGAACAATACTTCTGTAGTTCCAGAACACAGTGAGCATGCACTTACAGGCAGAAATTTGAGTTTTTAATTTCCTTCGCTCGAGGAGATTATGGGTGTCGGTATTCCTACGATTGATTTTTCATTTCTGAGACATAATGGTGAACCCAACTGTTATCACCAGTTACAATGCTTTGAGATAATCCCTTCTATATTTTTCATAGCGAGCAAGTAACCTTTGGTATGCTTCAAGTCTTGATTTCTCCATTTCAGTCATTAGGTGACGCAATACCCAACGAGCACACACTTTGTTGCATCCTAACACGTTAACAATGTCACTGACACTACCTAAACTTATGTTCAACTTACCTGCTATGGTTCTTTCAGTTATTCTTCGTTTTTCCCTGATGAGCTCATAGACTTTTTGCCTGTTCAAATCGCAAGTTGCGATTACGGGACTCCCACTCCGCGGCTTACCTTTTACTACCCAACCACTAACAGTGCTTATGGTCAAAGTTCCGAAATCATAAACTGCCTAGCGTGAAGTTCTTCGAATGGTACATTTTCGTGAGTTAAAAACTTAATAACTGATCGTTATTCGACACCCGTCGACACACTTGAAAAAGGGTCATCCATTTTAAATACAATTAAATATGAACAAATAGATGTACTGAGTTTTATTACGCAGTAATATGAAGCTAATGGCAGAAAGAATCTTTTGCCGTCCGACTGGTTGCTATGCGACAAGTCATACGCGAGACACTTACGCGGAGGCATTACTTATTGAACAATCCTGGTATAAATTGGGAATTTTTTTTAAATTTTGGAAATATATGAAAAAAGTACGCAAGTAAGACGCCGAAATAGTGACAGAAAAATGGAGCAGAAGCAAGGTATATACAAAGGGAGACGGGGTAGCAGGAGTGAAAAAAGATTGGGAGAAACATAAAGTGAGAGCAAGAAATATAGAGAAAGAGAGATACAGGAAGAAAAAGGTAGTGAGAAAGAAAGAAAGCGAGGTAGTAAGACATGAGACATAAAGACATAGAATATGAAAAATGAGGAGAAACGAAGGCATTGGAAAAGATAGAGAGAATCACACAGGCAGAAAGAGGCAGAGTGAGAATTAGAGGAAACAAAAAGAGAGGGGTAAAGAGACAGAAAAGCAGCGATATTGAGCGATGGATGCAGAAGCTGAAAGAGAGAAAGAGAGAGAGAGCTATTCTGATGTTCAGGGGAAGTGCTTTGACGAAGACCAAAGCTTTGAGTTAATAAAATGTTCCATCAAGATGAAAACTTCAACGTATTAATACCAAGGACGGAATTTCCTTAATTAGGATACGATTCCTTTTCACTGACGTTGCGGTACTGAGAAAGGGAGAAAAAAGAAATGACTTCAAAGAACCTATTAACCTCACTACTTTCAAATGCAAACAAAATGCTCTTAATCCCATTTGTGCTCGCGTGTCCATCTGCAGGCAGTAGTTACATACTCTCGGGTTAAAAAAAATTAAAGGTGAATTAAAATCCCATTATCTTCCCAAAATCCATTATCTTCCGCAAATTGTTAATTTTTATTTTCGCTGAATGAGTAAGTTAAGAACCGAGAAAGTTCTGCCCAAAGTTTGTTAAGCGACAGCTTCGTTTCCTTAACACAGCGGCACTCAAAAAATCTAATGGAAGAGAGGAAATACGCAAACCGCTATGGTTATATTTGCAAACTAAAGTCCTTTAGCATATAATTCAAGACTAAGAATAAATTATCAACGTTTATTCACAATTAAAAGCTTTATTAGCATCGACTATAGTTTCGCAGAGCTTTTGGCTCGGCTTCATCAGGACGAATGGAGCGTAAACATTCAAATCATTGTGACATCATCAGAGTTCTGACGGTCACGGTTTTTGGTGAGTTGTTTCCACGCGCTTGAAAGAAATGGAGTAGACGTCATGTCGTTGACAAGCAGTGAAGAGTTCCGGTATATGTGAAAAGCTTCTAATACATTAAGCTTGATCGTTGAATCAGGTTTATCAAAGAGAGTAGCGTTTCCAAACAGAAATTTATGGTTCTTTTCGTGACAATGCTGGGCTATAGACGACTTCTTCAGTTCACAATTCCGTACGTAGGTCTTGTGCTCCTTCACACGGAAATTTAAAGCCCTGCGGGTTTGTCCTATATATGAAAGTCCACATTCACAAGGTATCTGATAAATTCCCCAGGCATTTATGTCTTCGACGTCATCTTTTGATCCGAAAAATTTATCTTGTTTATGGGTTTGAAAATAACTTTAAAATTAAAACTCTTGAGAATTTTTGAAATTCCAAAGCAAATCTGTGGAGCAAATGGTATAACCGCCCAATTCTGTCGTATTGGGTTATCTACCGGTATTAGTGAGCAGACATGCTTCGGTTTAGCATATCTGAATGGGAAATAAACTGTGTCAAGAATGGTAAGATTTTTTTTCTTAGAGATTTTAAAAGAAATCACTAAAACAAAAAGCGTATTATTTTCAAGTTTCCAAAAATTATTCGAAAAATAATGCGAGGAAAAGTTTTATTTCGCACTTTCTTACAGAACTCCATATTCGATATCCATTAATAAGAATTGCTGATGATTAACTTACTTCTCCATTCAACTGTTTTTTTTGTCTGATTTCGCTCTAAATGTTTTTCTTAAAGGTCAGTCTCGTTGTTAACAGCGTCTCTACGTCACATATGAGGTCTTCCAGAGGTTCGTTTTTCTGGTAGATCTTTGTTTTTAATGTTACATCCCTCGTATCATTCGCCTCTCATTTGTTTATCTAGTGAGATGGCATGTGCATCCAAATAATCCTGAGAGCTATGCAAGTGGTGGGGAGGGAGAGGGAGGGGGTGGGGGTGTTCTTGGTAGGGCCACCCAAAGTAAACAGGTCGATGATGCTGGGCAAGACGAAGAATATCTACGTTAAGGGTTTTACAGATCGGCTAGCAACTGTCCTAAATAAAAATAAAAAATCAGTTACTCGTATGTATCACGCGGGGGAAAGGTAAGCAGGGTGGACAGAACAGAATCTATACGAGAAACGGACAAACGATCAAAAATCACGGAACACCTATCGTTTGCAAAAATACTCGTACATAACTGCAACAGAAACCTCCGTCTCTTTAACTGTTGATCTCTTACTTTCTGTTTCATTTTTTTATCTCATGTACTTATTCTCCAGAAGGAGTAATCGCGAGGTGATACAAAAACCGATGAAACTCTGAGCTCAATACCATTATATATGTATTGCATATTATTTATATATACTGCTCGACTTGAAAAATGACACAATATAAGGGAATGCACTGAATGAGACGAAATTTACCCCACATGTAGGCCAGTAGGTGGAAGAGAAGATATTTAATTTCGAAGGTGTGACGTGCCTGCCCAGCAGGACGCACACGACATAAAGGCAGATAGCAACGACAACGAACGTCCGCGTAGCTCAATTGGTAGAGCGACTTATTACGGAATGACGGGACCCGGGTCCGAGCCCCGGCGCGGACGGAAATGACGGAGAAATTTACTTCGTTATAATGGCGCACGAACTTTCCGGATGAACCGGCAGTTCAAAGTCTCTCAATGGTGTGATGTTCTTTCCACACCGCAAGATAGGAAAAATCAGAGAATCCCTTCTCCAGCGCTTCGAAAAATATATTATAATGGATTAGGTTTACTGGTTGTTGTTGCTGTAATTGTTAATGAATAAAGTTTTACTGGTGGTATTTAATGAAGACACTTAATGAAAAGAGACCCAACGGCCAGACAGAGGTCTGACAGTACTATGAACTGAGGAAAACGTACTTACTTAAAAAACCTTTTATTAGGAAACTCCTGGTATCATCCAACACACACACTACTAGTCACACTAATCGTATCACAATAATGAAGAAGAACCTAATCACATAGAATGAAGCTCTCGGCACAAAATAACGTAGCTCTTTTCACATCGAACAAAACCTCTCCACATATAAACAAAGCTCTCCCTACGCACATAAACAAAAGCTCTCTCCTGCATATAAACAAAAGCTCTCCTAGGTATCGTTGAACGCGCCTATTTATACTGCCTACCACCACGTCATGACTACACTCGTTGCCACATATCATTCAGCCGGAGAAATAACATCTCGTTAAGTAAGAAGATAATTTACATAGGAAAATAAAATAACGAGAAATAGTAAAATCAAAAGGAAAATGAATCTAGAGTATACGTTACAATATGTGTGTGACGTTGTATTCCACACACCAGATTGACTGGGAGTTCTCAAATGCATGCTCTGCCCTGCAACGATTCATGGTCACGGCTGACCCGTGGGCCATGCCCCCGGCCCTCTTTCGGGGGGGGGGGGGGTGACGTGTCTGCCCATCAGGACGCACACGACATAAAGGCAGATAGCAGCGACAACGAACGTCCGCTTAGCTCAATTGGTAGAGCGATTTATTCCGGAATGAGGGGACCCTGGTTCGATCCCCGGCGTGGATAAAAATGACGGAGAAATTTACTTCGTTATAAAGGGATTCTGAATTAGTGTATCATATGACCGCCATGCTAGGCTATTCTTTCAACAACACGGCCTCGCATTGAATAGAAAAGTCCCCGTATGCTGCCCTGAGATGTCCCCGACCATGCATTTGAACTGTATCCACAATTCATCGACATTACGCGGAGTCTTTGAGGAGTTAAGTCTTCGCAAACGTTCTCTATTGGAGAGAAAGCTGGGTTTTGCGCTTACCACGGCAGTTCCAGGACACCTTGCAGACACTGTCTGCTGATGTTGGCAGTGTGTGGACGAGCACTTACCTTGCTGAAACTGAGCATCAGGGATACTACAGAAATAGTGCAATAAAACGGACAGCTGGATCTGATCGACGGATGCTCCAATTGTACACACCGTGCGTGGGTGCAGTCACAACTGTTGAACTTAATAGCGCCGCAAACAGTGATACCATGCATGAGGAGCCGTGACACTCAATGATAGTAGTAAGAACAACCTGGCGATGACTTCGCCTCCAGGCTCTCAATCGGCGATCTTTGACACAGAGACAGAAGCGAGACTCATCATTAAATACAACATAGTTTCATTCGTCTCGCCAAGCATGACTGCACCACCGCAACCTTACACGACGATGTGTTGTGGTGAGTGGAAATCTTCTCAATGGCTGGTGACAGAGCAAACCAGTCTAAGCCAATCTGCGATTCATAGTCCGTGTCAATACGAGGATATCTATCTACCTCGTCGAATGTCGACCGCTGTGAGTTGCGGGGACTGCTTGGGCTCGTCGCTGAATGCGGTAACTGACTCTGTCGAACGTTTACTTGGATGCACTATTCCCATTACGACAGCACACGCTACCTTCCTTCAACTGCTGTCGATACATTCGGCAAACAGTTTTTGCACCCCGATGTGTTTTCCCCGTGACGCGACGGAGCGACCAACTAGCCATAAGTAGCTTTATGATGTCGACACTGGTAAAGTGTCTATGTGATCGTAGCATCCCAGATGCCTTCTCCCAGGCATTTTCACCCCTCACACGTGCTTCCGCCCCCATGACCCTCCGTTGAAGTGGTCCACACGCCCATGTGAGGTCGACCAAATTTAACTACGTCGAGCCGTATTGGTACTTTATCTTCCTCACCTATCATGTGATTGGTTCAAAACTGCGATCATGTACGTACCCACCAATTTGCATGGCGGTGCGACAAATACTCCGTGGAGAGACATTTTCTGTGCTGTGTTACACACATAGGTACTAGCTACAAAAAAATGTTCATTGCTACATGTACAGCTCAATTCCAGACATTTTTCTATACCAAACGTTTTTCATCATGTTAGGAATCCTTTTAAAATTGCATTTCCGAAATCAAATTTGAGCAGTCGGCCCATAGAGATCAGTTCAACCTTGAAAGCTTTAAAATGCATTTAATTGTAAATGCAGCTCATTAGATTCACTGAATTTGATATAACCGAATTATCTGACACAGATGCACCTCCCAAAATGATGAAAAAGCTTTCCGTCCAATATGCACAACCGTTGTGAAACATGCTCTCATGATGTTATAAATCGTCAGCTGTTGCCATCCAGAAAAATAATGATCGTAGAACTAAGGTGTTGATACCCAAGCAAACGGGACTAGAACGACATTTCTAATTACCTTTTCTTTGCATTTTCCGAATTGACATGAACTGAGGATTCTTAAATTTTGTAAAACTTAAAAACCCGAATTGCCGGGTTTAGAATGTGAAAAAAAGTAGAAATTTCGAGGTACACCCGGAGAACTAACAGGTCTGCGTATGTATATATTTTATTGCCTACATCTTCGCAATAAATAGCATTGCTTGTTTTGCTATAGTTTTGAAAACATCACTTTGCGGCCTCAGGCATCGTGTTTAGTGCACACTTAATGTACAAAGCATTAGAGATACCTACCTAAATTCGTGTTGGTCCTCCTCTAGCGCAAATGTACACGCCGAGGTATCGACTCCACCAGACGCCTAAGGGTTTTCGGAAGTAATGCGAGCCATGCCAGTTGCAGCACTGTCCACAACTCCGCCTCACACGCTGATCCTGTATCCATGGATCTCATGTTCTGCTTCACGGGATTCCACACAGAAGACACAGAGTTTAAATCCGCGGATCATAGCGGCTACTGGCTGGTTCGGAACTGAGATCAGTGTTTCTCGAGCCAGGGTGGTGACGGCCCGGTGGGGCGACGCATTGTCGTGCTGAAACAGACCATCTGCCGCAGGTTGCACGAAGGCCATGAAAGTGTGCAGGTGATCAGCCAGCACATGGTGGTAGCAAGCAGCGGTTAAAGACCTCTCCAGATACACTAAGGGACCTAATGTGTCCCATGAGAAGACTCCCCAAACCACCACAGAGCCACCACCGCTTTGAAGAGAGGCGACCTGGCACGACGGATACATGGCTTCGTGCTGTCGACATCACACACGCATCCTCTCCTCAGCTTGGTACATCTAAAAATGGGATTTATTTGACTACACGAAGCGGTACCACTGTGCTGAGGTCCAGTCTTGATGTTTCCTGCACCAGGCGAGTAGTAATTTCCGATGACGAGTAGTTAACAGTGGCAAACGAGTAGGGTTTCGGCTCCCGTAACCCAGGCCCAGGTATCACATCCTTGTAATTCAACGTAGACCCAACACTGAGCCACCGTCTTCAATTCCCAAAAGACAATGGCTCAGTGTTTGGCCTATGATAAATAGCAAGGCTGTGCTACCTAGGGTTATGCAGCGTGCACCATACCGATCGAGCATGCGCTGTGGGGGCACTATTTAGTCATTGGTCGTTATGTTTTAATCATTTCCATATTCGGCCTTGAGATACATGCACGCAGAATTTCATCGGGATTGAACGACTTCCTCGGTGTGCTTCTTCTTTTACTTTCTTTTCTTTTCTTTCTTTCTTTTTTTTTTTTTTTTGCAGATAGTGTATTATGTCAGGTTAAAAAACTAAACAAGCATAAATTCTTTATCAATTAATCGAAGGGAAATAATACTTATTATAATTTAAAACTACAGCTAGCAAAAATGTGAGTGGGACCTGCCATAAGCAAAACACTTTAACACTTTCAAAACATTTAAGTGCCGAAAATCTGAAATTTCACCTGTTGCATTTGATATGCTGTCTGCATGTTATATAGGAAGCATGAGTCAACTGAAGCATTTTTCGTGCTTGTCATGGGAGGGTTTATAAACGTTTTGAAACTTCCTCTAACGCGGTGAATAAGATATTTCAAAATAAATATAGATTAAGTGATTGAGGGGTGGCAACAAGGGGAGATAAAATACACCATTTGCCCTGGAGATGTATGTATGGTAAGAGAGAGGTGGGGATGAGGAGTTAGCGAGAGGTAGTAAAAACCAAGTGAACCATTCTTGTCCTCGTGCAAACTGACCTTCCCCTGACCTTCCCTTAAAAGGAACCACTGGGGGGGGGGTTGTCAACAATAGGTAATTCTTGATTATTCAGCGAGACAGAAAAGGGCACAACTAGGTGAACCACACTTTTTTGTTTGCTGCTATCCGTGATGAATGTACACTATATTGACAACAGCCACCGGACACCTTGAAGAGAAACACAACATAGCATTTATTAACATACAGTAGTACGGTGTCGGCCCACCTTTAACCTTAATGCATGAACTGACCCTTCGAGACATGCTTTCGACAAAGTTTTTGAACACAGCGATAGGCATGCGCTTCCATTCAGTACATAATGCTGCCGCTAACTATTGCTTAGTAGCAGGCCTTGGTTCCAAACTTCTTATGCGGCGTTGTAATTCATCGTATAGGTTCTCTATGGAATTAAGATCAGAGCTTTGTGCTGGACAGTCCAAACACGATACGGAATTATCATCAAAGCACGCCGTGACAGTCCTTGCTTTATGGATCGGTGCTTTATCCTGCTGGTACCAACAAGGCTGGGTTCCATAGTATTGCCACAGAGTTGGTAGGGCATAATTGTCCGGAATATCGAGGTAGACGTGCTGGTTAACAGGTTTGTCCACGATAACCAATGGGCCAGGACCGTACTACGGAAAACATCTCCACACAAGTACACTGCCAGCTCCAAACCTGACCGTCAACGGGGTAACGCTATTTATCAGTACACTCTGGTAAATAGCGTTACCCCGGCTGCCGCCATACCCACACACGGCCATCAGACTGATGGATCGTGTATCTGGATTCATCGGTCCATAGGACCCGTTTCCATTGATCTACGGTCCACGATAAACGTTCATTACACCATGCTAAACATCGAGTAGCATTTCGAGTGGAGATGAAAGGCTTATGAGCAGCCGCACGGTCACAGTAACCCATGGAATGAAGTTCTCTGCGAATGGTACGTGTACATACATGTACATCAAGGTCTTGTGCAGTACTCCGTCGATTAGCTGTAACGACTCTCCTGAGGCTTTGACGTACGCTATCACTAATTTTCTTTGGTCTGCCGGTACGTTTTGCTGCTTCAGGCACGCCATGTGTCTTCCACTTGTTCAGTACATCCAAAACAGTTTACTTGGGTATGTTTAAACGCCTCTCGGTTTCTCTTATGGACAACCCACTAATATAACACCCCAAAATGTTTTCTTTCTCAAAATCAGTTCTCTCCCGACGGGGCCATTTCACTCAACCTCACAGTGCGATATGATCGCGGTCAGCTGCAGGCTTGTTTTTATACCGTTTGCAGCTGTTGTACCGCGCATCTTAACAACGCAGCGAATTCGTTCATTTGCTTTTGAAGGGGTGTCCGGTGACTTTTGTTAATATAGTGTATGCTGTTTTTCCAAAAAAAAAAAAAAAAAAAAAAAAGTATTATTCGTAGTATGAGGTTAAAATAACAAGGAAGGATATGACGAAGTGAACTTCGGGACGAAAACTTCGGTTTATACGAAACTTCGTATTATGCGAGCTCGTTATACGTGGGATCGTCCGTATTTCTCTCTGTGAGGAGGAATGGGAAACCAACTTTAGGTTATATCGATGTCAGTATCCCCAGTGCGTCTTCCATTCCATCTCTCTGGTGGTGCTTCAGCTTATGTGTGCTTTGAGATATTATGCCTATTGCTGGAAATCGAAGCAGAAAACTGGTTCTTCGCATCCGAGGAAGGAAAGCACGTGTAAGACATTCCATTTCCTTTTCCAGCTATTTCTGATGCACGAATTTCGTTTTAGAAGGCAAAAATCATTTCGTATATTTGAAATGTTACTTCGGTCTCAAGAAAAGGATCCTTTGGAATTGGACGGATGACAGCAAGAATACAATTTTTTAGTGCTTTGCAGAATAGGGTTTCCCTGCAAGATTGTAATAAATGTGCTACTTGTAGAATACTGTAGAATAAAAAAATCTTACTATCCCTTGGTGGACGCAAATTTCCAATTGCTTTGAAAGTTTTTAGCGACTTTTTATATATTTTTAGTATACATTCTAATCTTTTTTTATTTGTTAAAAGACGTAAGTTTGAGATTTCAGAAAATTCTTAAAAACTTTGAAGAAATTTTAGCTACATTATGTTCTTATAGTTCTTAAGAGAGAGTGAAACTTCTTGTGCCAAAATAAAAATTTTCCGTTTACAAAGCCGAAACACTGGAAGTTAAAAACATTTCCATCCACTGATTGAAACGCGGGAAGTTGAAACATGTTGCTCGAATATTCTGAAGAACTTTTTAAGAAGTGACTGATTTTTCTTATAAACTTCCCGAAAGGATTAAATGTAAAACGATTCTAAATCTTAGAAACAATGTATAAGTTCTTTTAATTATATGAAACATTAAAAAGATGTGCCAATTTTTTATTTATTTATTTCTTAAAGGTCCGCTTCTCAGGGAAAATATTCGAAGGATAAGTTCCTCAGAAAGAAAGCTTAGAAGAGCTGAAAGAAATAATGTTAAGAAGGAAGTAATCGGAACCACTTAGTCGTTACAAACAAGATGGTAAGGTCGCATCATTTAGACCGAAGAACAAGCGCACGCTAGCGAGAATAATTTTTCTAATCAGACGAAAAACAGTAAAATAGAAATTGCAAAAAAGAGTAAGCAAAGACAACACTTAATAGCGCATGTTTTAAGCGTCATCATCACACAGAAGAAAAAATCTGATCTGGTTGCACATAGTAACAAAATAATTTCAGGGGTCTACCAGCAGTGTACATCATTGCGTTATTGTCCTAGTTTCGTCATTTCTTTTCGATGAATTCACTAGTAACAAAAACACAACCTTGCTGTGCATGAAAGTCATAATGAAAATATCAACAAACAAATGAATCCCCTTGACTGAATAACACAACACTCAATTTGCTGCAGCTTTACGGTCATATTTCCCACAAAGTACATGTCGGACATCGCTGAGTTCAATCCGCCACTAGGCCATAATGATTCCGAATCTCTCAAACGGGCCTGACGTAGGTTCTTTTGAGTGCCGTCGAGTTGAACTCGTTCGCTGAAATACTGGAACGTGTAGTCGGCAATTACTTAATATCTAAGACAACGAGAAACTCCAATAACATGTCCTTTGTTAGACGTAACAAAATTTAATAGATGAGAAAATAAACTCCGTGTGATTAGCTATCTCCACGTGCCAACAGGTTTCCAGATGGCGAAAACTTTACTATCTCGGAAAACCCTCCGCCACGTTTAACTTGAGTATTTCCGTTCAAATCCCGGTCGATCTCTCATCTTCGAAAAACCTTAACCATTCCGTCAGCCAAAACGTAAATCCCCGAGAGGTCTAACCGACACTCTCTCCTCGAACACGCCGTCCGATCATGTCGAAGGCGAAACACTAAAAGCCTCTTGAGCATATCAGATCAGATCATATGTAGAGGATATTACGAAGGAAGTGTCTGACCTCAGGTCTTGCACAGCCCTTAGAAATAGAAAGCTAGGAGATTTGGGCTAGAGTGCCCGATACGAAAGTGACACGTAGGCGAGGTAGAAAGGGGGAGGAAAACACCCTAATTTTTACCGGAGGGCCAGTACCCGGGGTCCGATGGCTTAACGTGCCCATCTGACGCACGACGGGTATTTAGTGGTTCAAACGTTCGTACCTGCCCAGGATCGAACCTGAGGTAATCTCCATGGCAGTCACGAACGCTGATCACTAGGCCACCCGCAGCTCTATTGGCGTAAAGTTCGCCTCTCTCTGGGAGTAGTGACCTTCGAAACATCAGACCCAGTCGTCCAGGTCAAGGTCAACGGATACCGCTAGGCACATGCCTCGCCCAGCACTCCTTAATGTGGCGTACAAAAGAAACCCGGCACATGTCCCTCAAGTGCGTTGAAAATTGCGTTACATTACACTTGAAATAGTAAATCGATACAAAAACGGTTGCTACATGAAAATAATTATTGAGAGCTAGATTCCGTCACCTTACAGTACACACACTTCGTTACAGTCTGTGATTGTTTCAGACATAATTTTGAATGTAACCTTTGGACACCGGAAGAGATCCTATAAATCTTTCCTCAATAATAGTTCACCAACCACATGGACAGTAGCAGGAGCAGCACACCTTCGGCACGTGAATGCTGAATGATAGGCACCTTGGGTTCGGCTCTCCAAGCGTCAAAGTACCAAGTACCGTTCTTGAAACGGTCGGTTCGAAAAACCCTGCATACAACACACAGATGTAACACACTCATCATACACTCACGGACAATAAAATTTGCGCACCAAGAAGGAAGCACCGGACTGAACTGAAATTTTATGGGCGTAATGGTACAGTTGAATGACACACTGCAGCACAATTACAGAGGGATATGGGCATGCAGTCCGGTCATCTTCAATAGCGCGTAGCACCGCCTTGTCGTCGCACAAAGCGTGTGACGATACATGCTGCAATACGGTCCGGCATGGAGGCGAACAGACGCCTGATGTCCTGCTGAAGACTGGCCCACACGTGTTGGACGGTATGCTCCAAATCACGGATAGTGCGGCACGGCGGCAACAGGCGTTTCAACTGGTCCCACACATGCGCGATAGGGAACATGTCCGGGGAGCGGGCAGGCCATGAAAGTATCTGGACATGACGTCGGCAGTCCTGGACAACAAGAACCGTGTGCGGACGGGCATTATCCTGCTGCTATAACTGCACCTGGAATTCCAGCCAGGAATGCAAGCACATGGGGCCATAGGATCACATCTACATACCGGTGGCCAATGAATGATCCACGTGCCACAACTAGAGATGATCGGCTATCGTAGGCAATGGCTTCCCAGACCATAATGTCTGCAGTGGTGGAGGTGTGATGCTCGATAGCGAGGTTGGGATTGTGCCGTTGACCCGAAGACTTCCACACCCGGACACGATGATCATCTGCCCCCAAAACGAAACGGCACTGATCGCTAAACACCACACGTCGACAGTCTGTGGCGTTCCACGTCGCTCTGGCCTGGCACCACTGCACACGCAGCAGGCGATGTTCCGGTGTTAATGGCAGCACACATAAGGGGCGTTGGGATAGCTGGGATAGCAGATGCGATTCTGCGAGTCGTCGGGAAATGGTTCGTTGGCACACTGGAGCCTCTACATCTTTCAGCCCGATGATCAGGCCTCTCTCAAAGTCCGTAAGTTGCATAAATCGACGTCTCTGGCGTCTACCGGGTGTTTTTGTCACTGTGTACTCTTGCTTGCGTCGGCCGGTGCTTTTCGCTTTCATGAGGCATCGACTACACGCCTATTTCTAAGGCTTCCGGTTAATGCTTGCAAAGCCACCACAGAATGTGCGATCATGCGCACTCGCACCAAACGTGGATCATTTGCATACCAGCATGCACTCTAGCTATTAGCAAAGTTTTGAGGTCGTAGCATGTTTTCCTCTAGGTGCACAAATTTCGTTGTTTGTGAGTGTATTAAAAATAAGCATCTCAGTTAAGAATAATTCACAAATGTCTAAACTAAAGCAGTCTCACAAGCGTTTAAGGTATGGTAGCCTGACGAATATCTAAGGTAGGAATAGCTTATGAGTTTCTAAGGTGACCTCTCGAGAACCTAAAAAAGGATGACTAAAGAGCATCTAAGTTAAGAGGAATTCACGAGAGTGTAAGGTAAAGGGAAGTTTCCCCCTAGGGGATAAATTACGGGAAGATATTCTATTATGGAGAATTAATGCCATAAGAATTAACAGTAGACCTTTTCCGCGCTAAGTGTACTAATCCACATTCTCGAAGCGAAATCTAACGACCCAACATTTCAGCCAGATGACGTCTTCGATGCATTAGCTCGTACGGCGTCGCGTTGTACCTTGGGGTAGATGAGATATAAGTTTTATAATCGCAAGGTTTTGATATGGTTACTGACTTCGAAGCGCAACACGAATAATGTTTTGCTCGGACCGTTGTAATGCTAAAATAAAGTGCTTAATACCGCATGAGTACAAATTCGAATCCAGAATTCACTTTGGGATACGATTCGAATTCACATCTTTTAGAAAGAAGTTCTTCATGTTATATCTTTGGGTTCGTGTGAAGAAATGCCGTTTTTCGCCGGCGATGAGATTCGAACCTACATTTTCCTTCTCCTTGGAGTAGGACATTCTGCCGATTGAACTGCACCGGTAAAAGCTTATTGCTGCAACTTGCTGTTTTGACATGTGCCTCACCTCAGCAGTTCGTCACATGAGGTTTATGTAGACCTCAAGGCATTTGAAGAGAAAGTTGAGTGAGTGCTGTTCCAAGCATACGAGTACAATATCAATGTTTGATTTTTATTAAAACGTGCGTTTTCAGTTCCCAACAGAGAGATGTTTATTTTTAAACTTGGAAAGAACCCATACACATTTCTCTTTTTAACTGAACGCAACATGTATGCATCTAGGTTACGATTATGCTGTTCGTCCAATTTCAAATGCATTGCATAATTACACTATCTACCAACAAGTAATTAGACACTTGTGATAGCAAAGGAAAACGAAGTTTATTCATTTTCAATAGTTGGTGGAGCCTCCACGAGCGGTGATTACAGCTGCGACCCTCCGGGGCATACTCTCAACCAGGCGTTGTACGACGACTAGCGGTATTTTCTTCCATTCGGCTTGGAGAAGACAGGTCAGTTCCTTCACCGATTTCGGACGGTGGGGGCACTCCTTAAGTCGACGCTCCAATTTGTTCCAGAGGTGCTTGATAGGGTTAAGGTCCGGGTTCTGCGCAGGCCAGTCCATTCGATTAACCCCATTGTCACCATAGCAAGCCATGGTGGACCTCGCAACATGACAGGTGGCATTGTCATCCTGAAAGTAACATGTGTCCACCCCGTAAAACTGCCACAACGTAGGAAGCGCTTGGTCATCCACAATGGTGCAATAGGTCTCGGCGTTGAGTCTACCAGGAATTGCGACCAAGGGTATCATGCCATACCAGGAAAAACACCCCCATAGCATAATTTCCCCGCCGCTGAACTTCACAGTTGGCACAATACATTCCGGTAGGAGGCGTCCTCCAAGGAGACGCCAAACCCAGACCCTGCCATCCGAACGGTAGAGGGTGAACCTTGATTTGTCGCTCCAGAGAACCTGTTTCCACTGTTCAACGGTCCACTGTCGACGTTCTGTGCACCACGTTAGACATGCAGCGCTATTGGACTTGGTGATCAAAGGCTTGTGGGTGGTAGAACGTCCATGATAACCGAGCAGATGGGCTTCCTTACGGATGGTATTCATCGAAAGAACACTCCCGGATGTCTGTTGAAACTCCTCGCTGATGTGGCCCGTCGATTTGGTGCGGTTCTTCCGAATTTCTCTGGCCAGCACCCGTCGGTCTCTAACTCCCAGTTTTGTGGGTCTGCCGGGTCGGGATACATTCCGACAGTCACCTCTCATCTTCCACTTGCCAATCACGTAGGCCACTTTCGATTTTGGGTACTCCAACTTGCTGGATATGTCACGTATGGATCGGCCATTTCTGTGATACCCGACGATTTTACCTTTCTCGAAATCAGAGAGCTCCGAATTGCGTCGCATCTTTCATGCGACTGGTTGCGTTGTTGTTTCCCACACGATATTTAACGGCGGCAGCCGTGGCGTGTATCAGGACCGTAGATATCGTCGATTGCAGGGCTGTCCAAGTACTTGTTGGTAGATAGTGTATCTTATACACTGCTGGACAATTGCTAAGGACGGATCATAAACGGCTATATAGCGCATAAAAAAGTAAGTGTGGTGGGATGCCATGTGGAATAAAATAATGTCAGAATGCCACGACATTGCAAGAAAGACAATTTATTGTGCTCTGAAATCCAGAAGACTTTGGAACGTGTTCAAGGGACAAACAGGCCATTTTGTGCAGAATACGTAAACGTGAAAAAAATGCAATTACCGTCCGCAGGCGTTCCGGCGTAAGATGTCAATACGGGATATGGCCATCATGGAGGGCGATGCAATATTCCACACGTTGTGTCATGCTTTGCACAACATTATCAAGCAGCTGTTGGGGTAATTTATCCCATTCCTCTGTCAGTGCACGGATGAGGGTGTCCTTGTTTATGGGAGGGCATTGGCGACCAGGAAGACTCCTCCCCAAATCATCCCACACATTTGCAATGGGATTCAGATCTGGAGAACGTGCTGGCCATACGAGGCGTTGAATATCCTCGCTCTCAAGACACTCCTGGGCAGCGACTGTTCGATGACATGTTGCGTTGTCGTCCATGAAAATAAATCTATCACCGACAGCAGCACGGAACATGCAATCATGAGGTAGCAGAACATCGATAATGTATCGTTGGCCAATCATAGTCCCAGTTGGAAGCACATAGAGGGACGTACCGCCATTGATCATGATGCCAGCCCATACCATGACACTACATGTCGGATATCGGTCCCTTTCCTGTATGTTTGCTGGACAATATGCAGTACCACTATCACGCCAGATCAGTTGTCGTCGACAATCAGACGATAGACTGTATCTACTCTCATCTGAGAAGAGGACAGCAGACCAGTCGTTATCAGTCCAATTGCGATGTTGATGGCACCATTGCAAACGGGCGGTACGGTGACATCTGGACAATGGGATGCACACAACAGGACGGCGGGCGGATAGCCCTCCTTCATGCAAACGTCTGGCGCCAGTTTTTCGGGAGATCCGCTTGCCAGTAGCAGCCATAAACTGATTTGCTACCTCACTAGCTGTGCTGCGCCGGTGTCTTTTTTGTTGATAGTACTACGTATCGATCTTCTGCAGGTGTCGCACTGCGAACACGACCTCCCCATGACGTTTGCTACACTCTCCATTTGTTTGAAATGGTTTCCACAGCCTTGAAACAACACTGTGGCTGACGTCGAACTCACTGGCAACATCTGTTATTTTTCGCCCTTCTTCAATCTTGCCAATAATACGGCCACGCGTAAAATCGTCTAGGTGATGTCGGGAAGACATACTGAAAATTGCAAGTTCGTCAATTGATTCTTTCCCTTTCAACTTTGCGTTTGAACAACAACGATCAATACGCGTCAAATCCTTTACATCTCTTATCAGCGCTATGACTTCACGAACTAGTTCGGCAATCCAAAATTTGCATACGCACAACACGTCTTACTGTATCCCGCACTTATGCTAATTTCCACATTTTCCTGCCTTCCATTTTATGGTTGCTATCGTTGCTATTGTCATCCGTCCTTAGCAATTGTCCGGCAGTGTATATATATAGAACAGAAAAGTTCATGTAATTTAGTTGGAAAAATCTTCGACGTTTAAAACTGTTAGAAGAACATGTCAAGAGAGAGAATTCTGTTAACGAGAGCAGTTTTGGTCATCCTGTTGAGAGAAAGGATCGTTAATGATATTATCAGAAAGAGAACGGAGAACTCTAATAACTTAGTCAAGAGAGAGAGAAATAGCCGACAGCTTTAATAACTTGGTCAAGAGAGACAGAGAGAGAGAGAGAGAGAGAGACAGGGGGAAGAGAGAGTTATTCGTTCTCTCTCTGATAATATAATTAACGGTTCTTTCTCTAAAGAGGATGACCAAAACTGCTCTCGTTAACAGAATTCTCTCTCTTGACATGCTCTTCTAACAGTTTTAAAAGTCGAAGATTTTTCCAACTAAATTACCTAAACCTTTCTGTTCTATATATTAAACGTATATCATCATCATCATCATCATCATTGTCAACCATTATCAATCCACTGCTGGACGAAGGTCTCCCCAAGTTTCCTCCACAACGGTCTGTCTTGTGCCAGTCTCCTCCATGTCACCCCTGCATACTTTCGAATTTCATCCACCCATCTCCCATGTGGTCTTCTTCTGGGTCTTTTCCTGTCCCTTGGAATCCAATCTAAAATTTCGGCTGTCCATCGATGATCTGTCCTTCTGGCAGTATGTCCAGCCCATTGCCATTTCAGGGATTTAACTCTGATCATGATGTCTTCCACTCTTGTCATTTTTCGGATCCACGAGTTCCTCTTCTTATCTCTCCTGGTTACACCAAGTATGCACCTCTCCATGCTTCTTTGAGTTGTCTGCAGCCTTTGTATGTCTCTTTTAGTTAAGGTCCACGTCTCTGCACCATACGTAAGCACTGGAAGGATGCATTGATCAAACACTTTTCTTTTAAGACATAATGGCATATTGCTCTTGAAAATTATGCTGTTTCTTCCAAAAGCTCTCCAGGCAAGTTTTGTACGTGATTAATTTCTTCATCAATGTGACCCTCACTTGATATCTGCTGTCCAAGATAAAAGTACGTGTCTGTTATCTCCAGCGTTTCTCCATCAATCGATAAATCTTCATTTCTTGTAAAAGCATTGAACATCACTTTTGTCTTCTGAAAGTTCATTTTTAATCCCAATTCTTTACTCTTGTTAGCAAGTTCCTGGATCATACTCTGCAGCTCTGATGGGGTAGTTGCAAAAATGACTACGTCATCAGCAAAACGAAGGTGGGTTAGATAATCTCCATTAATCTTTATCCCCTTGTTTTCCCAGCTCAGCGACTGAAAAACACCCTCCAATGTGGCATTAAAGAGCTTCGGAGATATGGTGTCACCTTGTCTCACTCCCTTTCCAATTTTTACGTATGTTGTATCTTCAAACAGCCGAATCTTCGCACTTGCATTTTCATAGATGTTATTAATAATACTAATGTATGCATCTTCAATACCGCAGGTTTTCAGAGCCATTGTAACTGCTGATGGTTTCACCGAATCAAAGGCTTTTTCATAATCGATAAAAGCCATGCACAATGGAAGTTCATATTCCCTCGCTCTTTCAATTAGTTCTCTCAGTATGTTTATATGATCTATTGTGCTGTAGCCACTCCTGAATCCAGCTTGTTCTCTCGGTTGAGCCATGTCCAGTGTTACCTTCAAGCGGTGTGAAAGAACTTTAGTGAAGATTTTATAAACCACTAATAGGAGGCTGATAGGTCTGTAGTTCCTGAGATCGTCAATGCCACCTTTTTTATGTAGCAGGATCATTGTAGCGTTGTTCCAATCCTCAGGAATCTTCCCTTCATTAAGGCATCGAGTAAAAATTTGGGCGAGTACTGTTTCGATTTCTCCACTTGCTTCTTGTATGATGTCTACAGTAATTCCATCTTCTCCTGGAGCTTTTCCCCGCTTCATGTTCTTGATTGCATGTGCAACGTCTGCTGGAAGGACTGGAGGAACTCTGGTGCTGGTATCTTTCATGATGTCTGGAGTGCATGTATCATCCCTTTCATATAATTTGGAGTAGAAATCTTTCACTCTTGTCAAAATTTCGCCTCTATTTCTTGTTACAGAACCATCTTCTTTTCTCAGTGCCATAATCTGTTTTCTTCCCTTACTGAGATGTCCCTTTGCTATCTTTAGGCTTTGGTTGTTTTCAATTGCTTTCCTCACTAGTTCACAGTTGAATTTTCTTACGTCTTCAGTGATACTTTTTATTACTGTCTTGCATAGCTCTATATATTCCACTTTGGAAGTCACATCTTCTTTAATTGTCCTCATCTCTCTTCTCTTTTTGCATCAACATTTTCGTTTTTCCTGATAATTTGTTTACATGCAACTTGTTCGTAGACCCAGCTAATTTTGTTGCTGTTTCCATAAGAGATTTGGTTACTTTTCTGTTAACTTCAGAGATGTCCACTTCTTCCGATGTTAGGCCTTGTAAAGCAGAGAACCTGTTCTTCAGTTCCAACTTGAAGGTATTATGGTGTTTTTTAAGGTTGGTTATGTCAATACATTTTGTTTGTCTTATGAGCTTGCCACGTTCAAGTTTAGTGTTGAGGTGCATCTTACATCTCACCAATCTATGGTCACTACCAGTGTTGAACTTGTTTAGCACACTGCAGTCTTCTATGACGAATTTTTTGTTACACATAATAAAATCAATTTCACTTGTCGTCCCATTTGGATGTCACCATGTCCATTTCCTGTGTGGCTTTTTCTTGAAAAAGGAGTTCAAGATGAAAAACCCTTCTGCCTCTGCATACTCAACGAGAGTATTTCCACGCTGGTTTCTGTTGCCGTGACCGAATTTACCTACTGAAGTTTCATTCGGTTGCCGTTGCCCTATTTTTGCATTGAAATCTCCCATAATTATTTTCAAGTGCTGCTCACCTTTATTATTTAGATGACAAATTTTCTCATAAAATTCTTCAATTTCTTCTTCAGGATGACTTGTGGTGGGTGCATAAGTTTGAATAATCTGAGCCTGGTATCTTTTCGAGAGTTGGATAACAAGTCGTGCAGCTCTGTCAGAGGAACTTTCAACTTCTACAACTTTATCCTTCAGTTTCTTGTTTATTATAAATCCAACACCACTAGTTCTGCCAGTATCTGTCCCACGATAGTAGAAGAGATGTCCACTTTTCAGTTCAATGAGATCTTCTCCTTTTCTCCTTACCTCACTTAGCCCGACGATGTCCCACTTGATCCTTTGTAGTTCCTCTTCCAATTCAAGAAGCCTTGAATCAGAAGATAGGGAGCGTCCGTTATACGTTGCCAAGGTCAGCATCAGATGGCAGCCTAGTCCGGTCCTCCGGGGATTCTTAGCACCCTCTGCCTTCATGTCGCACTGGCCGCTGCCTTGGCCAGGTACATTCCAGCTGCCGGAGACTGAGGGCCAAGATTTAAGTTGTGGAATCATTTTGGAGGGGTTTGGCCATAACTCACCACGCTGGCCAAGCGGGTTGGTGAGTGTGGGATAGAATTTCCTCTAATCCCGATGGTATAGTTATACCGCTATTGGCGGTCGTCAGAGCCCCTTTAGTGGGAACAGGATGCACCACGAGAAGGCGGGGTTGACATTTGTCAAGGAGAGGCTGTGATGTTACGCATCACCTGACCTTACATATCATCATCATCATCATTGTCAACCAATATCAATCCACTGCTGGACGAAGGTCTCCCCAAGTTTCCTCCACAACGGTCTGTCTTGTGCCAGTCTCCTCCATGTCACTCCCGCATATTTACGAATTTCATCCACCCATCTCCCATGTGGTCTTTTTCTGGGTCTTTTCCTGTCCCTTGGAATCCAATCTAAAATTTCGGCTGTCCATCGATGGTCTGTCCTTCTGGCAGTATGTCCAGCCCATTGCCATTTCAGGGATTTAACTCTGATCATGATGTCTTCCACTCTCGTCATTTTTCGGATCCACGAGTTCCTCTTCTTATCTCTCCTGGTTATACCAAGCATGCACCTCTCCATGCTTCTTTGAGTTGTCTGCAGCCTTTGTATGTCTCTTTTAGTTAAGGTCCACGTCTCTGCACCATACGTAAGCACTGGAAGGATGCATTGATCAAACACTTTTCTTTTAAGACATAATGGCATATTGCTCTTGAAAATTATGCTGTTTCTTCCAAAAGCTCTCCAGGCAAGTTTTGTACGCCGATTAATTTCTTCATCAATGTGACCCTCACTTGATATCTGCTGTCCAAGATAAACATACGTATCTGTTATCTCCAGTTTTTCTCCATCAATCGTTAAATCTTCATTTCTTGTAAAGGCATTGAACATCACTTTTGTCTTCTGAAAGTTCATTTTTAATCCCACTTCTTTACTCTTATCAGCAAGTTCCTGGATCATACTCTGCAGCTCTGATGGGGTAGTTGCAAAAATGACTACGTCATCAGCAAAACGAAGGTGGGTTAGATAATCTCCATTAATCTTTATCTTACATATATATATATATATATATAATAATATATAGGGATGTAAGGTCAGGTGAGGGATGTAAGGTCAGGTGATGCGTAACATCACAGCCTCTCCTTGACAAATGTCAACCCCGCCTTCTCGTGGTGCATCCTGTTCCCACTAAAGGGGCTCTGACGACCGCCAATAGCGGTATAACTATACCATCGGGATCAGAGGAAATGCTATCCCACACTCACCAACCCGCTTGGCCAGCGTGGTGAGTTATGGCCAAACACCTCCAAAATGACTCTACAACTTAAATCTTGGCCCTCAGTCTCCGGCAGCTGGAATGTACCTGGCCAAGGCAGCGGCCAGTGCGACATGAAGGCAGAGGGTGCTAAGAATCCCCGGAGGACCGGACTAGGCTGCCATTTGATGCTGACCTTGGCTACCTATAACGGACGCTCCCTATCTTCTGATTCAAGGCTTCTTGAATTGGAAGAGGAACTACAAAGGATCAAGTGGGACATCGTCGGGCTAAGTGAGGTAAGGAGAAAAGGAGAAGATCTCATTGAACTGAAAAGTGGACATCTCTTCTATTATCGTGGGACAGATACTGGCAGAACTAGTGGTGTTGGATTTATAATAAACAAGAAACTGAAGGATAAAGTGGTAGAAGTTGAAAGTTCCTCTGACAGAGCTGCACGACTCGTTATCCAACTATCGAGATGATACCAGGCTCAGATTATTCAAACTTATGCACCCACCACAAGTCATCCTGAAGAAGAAATTGAAGAATTTTATGAGGAAATTCGTCATCTAAATAATAAAGTTAAGCAGCACTTGAAGATAATTATGGGAGATTTCAATGCAAAAATAGGGCAACGGCAACAGAATGAAACTTCAGTAGGTAAATTCGGTCACGGCAACAGAAACCAGCGTGGAAATACTCTCGTTGAGTTTGCAGAGGCAGAAGGATTTTTCATCTTGAACTCCTTTTTCAAGAAAAAGCCACACAGGAAATGGACATGGAGACATCCAATTGGGACGACAAGTGAAATTGATTTTATTATGTGTAACAAAAAATTCGTCATCGAAGACTGCAGTGTGCTGAACAAGTTCAACACAGGTAGTGACCATAGATTGGTGAGATGTAAGATGCACCTCAACACTAAACTGGAACGTGGCAAGCTCATAAGACAAACAAAATGTATTGACATAACCAACCTTAAAAAACACCATAATACCTTCAAGTTGGAACTGAAGAACAGATTCTCTGCTTTAGAAGGCCTAACATCGGAAGAAGTGGATATTTCGGAAGTTAACAGAAAAGTAACCAAAGCTCTAATGGAAACAGCAACAAAATTAGCTGGGTCTAAGAACAAGTTGCATGTGAACAAATTATCAGGAAAAACCAAAATGTTGATGCAAAAAAGAAGAGAGATGAGGACAACTAAAGTAGATGTGACTTCCAAAGTGGAATATATAGAGCTATGCAAGACAACACGAAAAAGTATCACTGAAGACGTAAGGAAATTCAACTGTGAGCTAGTGAGGAAAGCAATTGAAAACAACCAAAGCCTTAAGATAGCAAAGGGACATCTCAGTAAGGGAAGAAAACAGATTATGGCTCTGAGAAAAGAAGATGGTTCTATAACAAGAAATAGAGGCGAAATTTTGACAAGAGTGAAAGATTTCTACTCCAAATTATATGAAAGGGATGATACATGTACTCCAGACATCATGAAAGGTACCAGAGTTCTTCCAGTCCTCCCAGCAGAAGTTGCTCATGCAATCAAGAACATGAAGCGAGGGAAAGCTCCAGGAGAAGATGGAATTACTATAGACATCATACAAGAAGCAAGTGGAGAAATTGAAACAGTACTCGCCCAAATTTTCACTCGATGCCTTAATGAAGGGAAGATTCCTGAGGATTGGAACAATGCTACAATGATCCTGCTACATAAAAAAGGTGACATTGAGGATCTTAGGAACTACAGACCTATCAGCCTCCTATCAGTGGTTTATAAAATCTTCACTAAAGTTCTTTCACACCGCTTGAAGGTAACACTGGACATGGCTCAACCGAGAGAACAAGCTGGATTCAGGAGTGGCTACAGCACAATAGATCATATCCACGTACTGAGAGAACTGATTGAAAGAGCGAGGGAATATGAACTTCCATTGTGCATGGCTTTTATCGATTATGAAAAAGCCTTTGATTCGGTGAAACCATCAGCAGTTACCACGGCTCTGAAATCCTGCGGTATTGAAGATGCATACATTAATATTATTAATAACATCTATGAAAATGCAAGTGCAAAGATTCGGCTGTTTGAAAATACAACACACATAAAAATTGGAAAGGGAGTGAGACAAGGTGACACCATATCTCCGAAGCTCTTTAATGCCACATTGGAAAATGTCTTTCAATCACTGAACTGGGAAAACAAAGGGATAAAGATTAATGGAGATTATCTAACCCACCTTCGTTTTGCTGATGACGTAGTCATTTTTGCAACTACCCCATCAGAGCTGCAGAGTATGATCCAGGAACTTGCTGACAAGAGTAAAGAAGTGGGATTAAAAATGAACTTTCAGAAGACAAAAGTGATGTTCAATGCTTTTACAAGAAATGAAGATTTATCGATTGATGGAGAAAAACTGGAGATAACAGATACGTATGTTTATCTTGGACAGCAGATATCAAGTGAGGGTCACATTGATGAAGAAATTAATCGGCGTACAAAACTTGCCTGGAGAGCTTTTGGAAGAAACAGCATAATTTTCAAGAGCAATATGCCATTATGTCTTAAAAGAAAAGTGTTTGATCAATGCATCCTTCCAGTGCTTACGTATGGTGCAGAGACGTGGACCTTAACTAAAAGAGACATACAAAAGCTGCAGACAACTCAAAGAAGCATGGAGAGGTGCATGCTTGGTATAACCAGGAGAGATAAGAAGAGGAACTCGTGGATCCGAAAAATGACGAGAGTGGAAGACATCATGATCAGAGTTAAATCCCTGAAATGGCAATGGGCTGGACATACTGCCAGAAGGACAGACCATAGATGGACAGCCGAAATTTTAGATTGGATTCCAAGGGACAGGAAAAGACCCAGAAAAAGACCACATGGGAGATGGGTGGATGAAATTCGTAAATATGCGGGAGTGACATGGAGGAGACTGGCACAAGACAGACCGTTGTGGAGGAAACTTGGGGAGACCTTCGTCCAGCAGTGGATTGATAATGGTTGACAATGATGATGATGATGATATAATCACCTGGTTGAGAGAGAGAGAGAGAGAGAGAGAGAGAGAGAGAGAGAATTAATTTCGGGGCAATACGGTTGAGAAAAGAAAAGAAAAGGAGTTTTGGTAATTTATCCAGAAGGAGAACGAGGAGTTTCGACAATTATTTAAACCAGAGAAAAGAGCCTTGACACCTGATGAGACAGAGAGAGTGAGAGAGAGAGAGATAGAGAGACTTAATTCTGATCGAGGCAAAACCGGACGAGAGATAATGAATTTCAATTATAATACTTCTGTGAAGGATAGACTGAAAGAGAGAGGATTTTTGACAATTTTGGTTGATGAATATATATAAACACCTACACGGCTGCTAATTTAAAAAAATAGTATATTTGTAGCAAAGTCAAACTAAAGTTACTAAATTCGACTAAATAAATCTAAAGCGTTCAGATTTGAACATTATTTACACAGCAAATTTAGTGGCATAGGGGAACGTTATTTATACTATAATTTCGAGATATAGGAGAACATTATTTTTAGCTCAACAGTGTATTTCCAAAGGAAAAAAAAACAAGAAACCGTTAAGTACCTCATCGGGCAAATATATTTTCACGCTTAAATCATTTAAAAATATACACATGCATTTTCTAAGATGGAAAGTTGCTACTGTATTTTTGAGCTTCCATGTTCTTTTTATTGATTTAACCCCTCGGCATCCGGTTGCTTCTACTTCAGGCAAGATGCTCGTATCTCGGATAAAACATAAGTTCTGATTCCTTTCTAAAGTCCCTAATGTGCAGTCTGAATTCTTGGCAAGACACGGCTGTTGTGCTTCTGCTTTTATTTACTTTCCAGGAAGCAGTGATTCATATATAGTATACATAGTATTCCCTGGTACCAGGGATTCATATATATACAACGTAATATTGTATTGTGAAAATGTTTATTTATTGTATATGATGAAGTTAAAGTGGACGAGTTCTCCTGTACTTAACCGTTTCTGTAGATTGTTATTATAGATATCATTCAACTTTGAAAATTTTTGATCCTAATCTAAAAACTTAAATGCCAAATTCTAGCATTCTAAGGTTAAGTACTGTTATTTCAGTTTTTCTTTCACATTGTCTGAGCCCGCTGAGGATTTAGAGGGTGTCAAAAAAGAATTAGGGCTGTCGGCTCCGCTATTCGGGCTCCGCCACTAGGCATTCATGGTGGTTCAGAAATTATGTTTAGCCACTTATCCCTGAGTATAAACATCTTTTTTACAAACAGGCATAATCACTTTTTCTTTTGCAATTTCAACCAGGACCGTTTAACCCCTTGTGTGACATGAAAAGTGTTCACCTCCGGAGACCAACAAGTAACCAATAAAATTATTTCGAAAATGTAATCCCGAATCTTTTTAAAAATCGTTATTTCAAGTGAATGAGACCATATTTTTCTCCATAAAATTGTAACTTAGTATACAACGACTACAAATATTTGTTATGTTGATTTTAAAATGTCAAAACAGAGCGATGCCGTCATAAAAAAAGATGCCAAAGTAACTGTCGACCCAAGAACGGCTGTTGAGCACAAAAATCATATGCAAAGATGAAACTAAATAACTGGAAACAGATGTTTATCATCTTCACGTTTTCGTCCTGGGAATATTCATTGTTGCTGAAAGAAAACATTTTATCCGAGGATAAGCTTTCCGAAAGACGTTTCAATTGGCTAACACTTGTACCCTTATGTAGACGAGGATTATGTCTTTCAAGAAGCATCTTTTAGCCCTTAGAAGCAAATATGATGCCATAATGACCTACTAATTCACTGCGATCCTCTCGAGGCAGAGCACATGGATCCTGAGCAATATTTAAGGATCAGCTTTCCCATGTTTGGGGAACTAATGATGATGATTACCAGAACTTTTCGTCCTCAGTCTTTGCTAAGAAGTATTGATGATCCTAAATTATGTCGGTGTTGGTCTTCGTATTACACAGTTGATATCATTACTACGTAAACAAAATATCATTTTTCCTAAGGAAAATCTTTTATCAGTATTTTCTTTATGTGGATGGTATTCATCAGGGTATTCCTTGGCTAACTTTTTACCATTATTTTATATTTGATTTAGAATCAATGGCACCATCAATCACGGAAATGCGACAGAAAGAGCACTGGGATAACCCAAAAGCTACTATAGTTCGTTTACTCAACATAATACGAAATTGAGTAAAAAAAGGTAAAGCCTTCAAACTGTGAGTGTGATATCGTATCACTTTAGAAAAGGAAGGAAAAGAAACCGAAGGAAATCCAGTATCTATGAAGTTTTTCAGCTGAAAACTTATCTGACTAAATTTTCTGAGATAACATGAAGTGGCGCATTAACAATAGTTATTCATTAAAGTTTGAGCAAAACACATAGCGGAAGAACAAAAAAGCAAACAATTAAAAAAAATCATAGGTGATCTTTCCTCCAGTCGAAACAGAAAAAAAATTTTGTATCTGATTTCTGGAAGCGAAAATATCATACCTTCATTCAGATGGAAGTAGAAATTAAATTCGTACACAGTATATCGAAGGATCACTCAAACAAGAATCATACGATTCTGATAAACAAGAAAATGAAAGAAAAGGTATGTAAGCAAGTGTATATAGGCTTATGAACTGAACAACAGTGATCCCAGACTGGAAAGAAAAGTAGGCTACCAAAGCCAGTTTTGCTTTACTTCTATATTAAGCACAAACCGGTATGGAAATACAGAACCCTCTTACAACGAGGTGTTCGGGAACCGACGGACAGTCTCCTTAAATCCGGGTGCTCGCTGCATTCGTATTGGAAGAAAATTCCCCCCATGTAAAAATATTCGTACGTGATAATATACATGTACGTTTAGATTATATATCCACTTAGTAAATATCAGCCGTCTCGGCACGGTATAATTTTCTTTAATGAGAAGTTTAAAAGCACTTTACATTTAAAAGGAAAATTAAATTAATGATGTCCCTGGATTTAAGGATCCCAACAAGAACTTTCAGGAACCCATGGGTCCCTTCATCAGGTGGCATATACGCTGAAAATTGTACCATGGATGCTTCAGGTTTTAAGTAGCTAGCACTGGCTACATTTGCGCATGTTCCAGGTTACTGAGAGAATCATTGCACATAGGGTGAATACATTAATTATGTACAAAAACCACCTGATGGAGTGACCCATGGGGTCCTGAAAGTTCTTGTGGGGATTTTAATTTTGCTTTTAAATGTAAAGTGCGTTTAAACTTCTCATTAAAGAAAATTGTGCCGTGCTGAGACGGCTGATATTTACTAAGTGTATACGTCAGCACGAAACTGTTCTGATGAAGATCCTCCAAAAGCAACGCCCACTTGGATGGTGAAATGGGTAATGGACACAATTCCAGGAACTTTTATCTCCTGTTTCTGTATTCTATTAATCTCTTATCCCCCCACGTGTAATCGTCGTCTAGAAATCCGCTTACATTCGCGTGAGCCCCACCCATCCTTTTTCTGCCTAGGATTTGGTTATCTGTTTTCAACCCAGCAGGCGCGATACATCCAAGGCATAGGATATGGTGGCGAAGACAGAAAGAGAGAGTCTCTTGAACAACTCGTTTGTTGAGAATTTGATGTTATCCTTCCCCAGTACTTTTCTATCAACATTCTTCCACTAGCAACCAAGCATTCATCTTCACTGTTGCAGTTTTGTCCTATGTGCCACCATTTCCATTCTTCCATTCGAGGACAGTGCGCAGCAGACTTTCTCTGCCTCAGTGAATATGAAACTTCAGCAGTTTTTCTTACCTTCCTTATTAAAAGTGATCAACACATCTTTTTTTCTCTCTCGTTAAATCCAGGGACATCATTAATTTTTTTTTCGTTAAAAATGATCGAATTAACTTTGAATTGATATTATACTAAACACAAGTTCCTGTTTTGCTCGTTAAATCCGAGATCTCGCTATATACAGTGTGACGTACCTGCCAGCAGGACGCACACGACATAAAGGCACATAGCAATCAGAATGAACGTCTGCGTAACTCAGTTGGTAGAGCGACTTGTTCCGGAATAAGCGGACTCGGGTTCGAATCCCGGCGTAGACCAAAAATGACGGAGAAATTTACTTCGTTATAACAGGTTCGTCATATGCGGGTTTTACCATATAATGTCGTCCTCCAGATTGCACATTTCAATAAAAACATTTGTTTGCCGTTAGTGTGTTACAAATCCATTTCAGGAATGTGATTTTTCTACATGTTGTAACACGCATTTTTTGATGGAGGGTTTTTGTCATCAGATGCTATCCTTGCATGCTACTTATCCCTGAAAGAAATGGAACCATCTGCTCTTATGGGTTAAAAGCTTGGGCGTAGAAAGAAGGTCATTAAATGAGTATTCCATGTGTTCTGACAGTTGCAGGTACCTCTAATTGTTCGGTTTCAAAACCCAGATGGTTCAAGTTTGAAATCTGAAATGAAGAAAGCTAGTGTATTCATAAACCTTCATTCAGAAAGCGATCCTACTGGAACGGTAGGTTAAGGGAGTCTTTGTGCCTCATTGTAAAACTAAATTTATTTTACTTGGTTTCTCTCAGCACAACAGTCTTGAGAAAACAAAAATACTGGAAATTCACTTTCTGTATGATGACCATATGCGTCTAAGAACATCGGAGCACACACGTTGAAAATTTCATACAACTGCAGCTACAGATTGATCATGCCTGTTTCTGTTTACTACTGACAAAATTTTCTATTGCACTTTTCCGAGTCAGCGAGGATTATTCGAGCTGAGCGGGGAGTAGGCAGAATTGTTCAGTCCAAAAGACGGGCAACACCTTGTCAGATTACCGATACTTTGAATCAAGGACCAAGCCTCTGAATATACAGTTTCCCGCACATTAAATCATATGGGAAACAGAAGCAGACCTTACTATCTGCAAGCGAACAAGAAGAAACGCCTCCAGTTTGCGCAAGAACACAAGAATTGGGCGGTAAATTAGTACAAAAGTGTAATGTGGTCAGCCGAATCACGTTTTCAGCTACACTGTGCAGATGGAAGTATGAGTATATGGAGACAGCAGCATGAAAGCATGGACCCATCTTACATCGTCACCACTCTTCAAGCTGGAGGGGCCAACGTTATGGTCTATGACATGCTTTCGTGAGAGTGGTTGGGCCCTTTGATTCGTGTGGAACAACGTCTGACAGCTCAAAGGTATTTCAATATCGTTGCCGACCAAATGCATCCAGTTGTGTTGATAGTTTATCCTAATACAGATGGATACTTTCAGCAGGACAATGCTCCATGCCTCAAGGCTCATATTGTACGCGAATGGTTTGAACAGCACCACGGAGAGTTTTCCTTGCTACATTGAACAGCTCAATCACCGGGTCTCAATCCAATGGAGGATCTGTAGGACGAAGTCGAAAGATGAATCCGACAGCTGGATCCGATACCATCAAACTTTCAAGAGCTGGAGGGTGCAAACAAACAGCAAAACAACTTACGGACATTAATTTGGGATAATATTCCCCAAGTCACTTACGGGCATTTACTAGAGTCCATGACAAGACGAATTCAAGCGGAATTAAGGGCAAAAGATTGCTCAACAACGTACTAACCAGGTGGTCATAACAATTTGGTCAATCAGTATATATGTATGTATTAAGCTGGATTGTACACTGGTGTGCAAAAATTAAGGACGAAGAGGAGAAATTAGCATAATAGCGGAACGAGCGCGCAGAACGTACCGAAAGACCACTCAGGAGATAGACTAGGATCTGGTACGGCAGAGCATGCGCATATATGCACGGTGTAAATCGGTTTGAACGACATCGAGTTGCTGCCACCGTGTGACATGGCGAACAGGCAATCCCGTAGAGGACATCTGGATGACTTTACCCCAAGATTGCGTCATTGGGAAGTTGGAAGAAGGTCGAAGTGTGACTTGTGTGGCCGAGGATTTCGGGATCGCTCACAGCATCGTTTCACGAGCTTGGAGAGCATTTCAAACGACAGGAACAGCTGTCCGAGAGTTTAGCAGTGGTCGTCCACGAGCAACCACAGCCGCGGACGACCGGTATATTGTCCTACAGGCAAGAAGAGACAGACGGCAGACGGCAGACAGCGGGAGAAATCGCAAGGCACATGCAATAGGCAACTGGACGTCCGTTATCGCGTTTTACCGTGGCCAGGTGGCTGCACAAAGTGGTCTATTTGCACGACGACCAGTACGGTGTGTGCCATTAACGCCTGCTCATCGGAGACGGCGGTTTCTGTGGTGCCAGGAACACAAGAACTGGACACATCAGCAATGGGGTCGAGTTCTCTTTACGGATGAGAGCCGATTTAGTCTGACGAGACTTTCTGGACGTATACACATCTGGAGAGAGCAGGGAACACGCAATCACACCTCCAAAATTATCGAAAAGGACCGGTTTGGAGGTAGCGGTGTTCTCATTTGGAGCGGTATCATGCTTGGTAGCCGTACTGACCTCCACATCTTCCAAGGAGGTTCAGTCACTGGTGTCCACTATTGTAGCGAGGTTCTCCTGCCTCACGTGCGTCTGTTTAGAGGTGCTGTGGGTCTTGAGTTCCTCTTCATGGACGACAACGCTACACCTCATCGTACAGTGGCTGTCGCAGAGCTGTTGGAGAGTGAAGATATTCAACGCATGGATTGGCCTGCAAGGTCCCCGGACATAAATGCAATCGAACACGTGTGAGACCTTCTCGGGAGACGCTCGGCAGCACGTCACCAGCCGCCAGCAACGATTCCGCTGCTGCGATTGGCGCTACAAGAGGAATGGGCCGCGATGCTTCAACAGCTCCTTGATAACCTCGTCCTCAGCACGGACAGATGTTTCAAATTCTGCAGTCAGGGGGGATCACATCCTCTTCTAAAGACTGGATTTTTCTTGGCAGCCGCCTGTCTCATGGACGTTTCTGTCTTCTGTACAGTTGTGCTCGAAGCTACCTTTTCAATAACGTGCCTTTGTATCCTTTGGATTCCTTGTTTGGACGGTTTTGCTCACTTGTCCCATATTCTTACGTCTTGGGGATCTTATGGTATGATTTGAGTCGATGTGGAGCACTTCTGCACGATGTTACTTTCGAAAAACCGTCTGGTCCTTAATTTTTGCACGCCAGTGTATATATTTCTTACGGAGCGAAAGCGTCAAATTAGTGGGTGATACAGTTTAGGAAATATATCCTTTCATTGATTTTTTCAGTGATGATGAGACAATATTCACAATTTGAGCATTTTTTTTAATTTGGGGAAAGGAGGCTGATAAAGCTCCGTAAAAGCGAAGACAATGTAACGATTTCGGAGAAAGTATTGTTCCTCGCACTCAACAAATTACGAGAGTTTAGGAACCCTAAATTAACCCGTGCCCGAAATTTCTCGGAACAACTTATCTTTCCGCCTGGGAGATTTTTCTGGGAATCAATATTTCAGCCAAGGAGGAAAATATATGATGGCGGGTAATTTTTTTTTCACTCTGTTTTTGTGATTTGCTCTTTGCTTAATCACCCGCTAAATCCACAGCGTTGGCGGAAGAGTATTATTGATGAGAAATCTATTTATGGCAATGTCATGCTTCCTTTATTTTTAAGAGCTTAGCACGGTATTCGATGTTTCTTTATTGTCGAAGTCCGAAAGTGGTTTTAGCAGGGGATGACGAAACGAAAGACATGAGCGACTCTGGCATTTTACTCGCCTTTGGAATCTGAATTTGATATCGAAGTTTCTTTCTCATGGACATGGTTTTGAGAGGAAGTTCCTCTGAAACGTATCTTCGGAGTAACAGAATTAAGATTGCAAGTTGTTCTAATGCTACACCTTTTGTCTGAGAACAAAGAAAGACCAAGAATTTAGGCAACAGTTTCACTGAATTTCTACTCCATGTGACTATTATTTTTCTTCCCGTGCTTAGTTAGGTTTAGATTACATGCATCAAAATGCCCTCTAACTTTGTCTTTCGCAAAGCCACAGTGTTTTGTGTATAGCTCAGAATCCCTTCTTTGCGGATGTTTTTTGGAAACTTGATGTTGCGACTCTGCGACAGATTTGCAATTGATTAAAAGTAATGTCCACATTTTCTACAGTTTTACAATGACTAGCACACAAATACGGGAGTTGTTTTCTTAGAAAAACTGGCACTAGAAACAGCGCAGAACCTATTCCCTTCGTCTTTAAAGCTTGGGGTAGAACTGGGCATTGTAGATACAGCAATTGGAAGTGATCATAGAAATGAGTACAGGCTTCATTTCTCTCATAATTAAAACTTTCCTACCCGAAATCATTCGTTTCTAATGCTTGTTCAAAATGCAGGATTCGATTGCTACCTAAATTTAGCTTAACAGTGAAAAGTAAATAGTTCAACACGTCCTTTATTTTTTCCAATAGTGGGAATGCAATTCCAAATCGTTGTAGAAAGTCATCTTAAATAAGAAATTGTTAGAAGTGGCCTCCACGTTGAGAAGTAGTATTTACATTGGTTGCTATTTCCGTATGTACATTCAATGGACAAAACATAAGAGATATATACCTAATAGCCTGATGGTCCTCTTCTAGCGCGAATAACATCCTGTACACGCCAAGGCAACAAATCCACCAGATGCCAGCTGGTTTCCGGAGGTAATGCCAGCCATGCTATCTGCAGCACTACTCACAACTCCCTCTGAGGTGTCTGCCCAAGATCCATGCATCTGATGTCCCGCTTCACGGCATCCCAAAGAGCTTTCACAGGGTTTAAATCAGGGACCTTGGGGTCACTGGATAGTTTCAAACTCAGATGAGCGTTCTTCGAGCCATGCCTGGGTGGTTGCGGCCCGGTAAGGTGGTGCATTGTCCTTTTGAAACAGACCATCGACTACAGGATGCCAGAAGGCCACGAAAGTGTGCAGGGGATCAGCCAGCACATGCTTGAGGCACGCAGCGGTTGAGGACCTCTCCAGACACACTAAGGGACCTAATGTGTCCCATGAGAAGGCTCCCCAAACTATCACAAAGTCACCACCGCTTTGAACAAAGCCTTCCTGGCACGACCTGTCCATGGCCTAATGCTTTCGGCACCACACCCACACCCTTCTGTGAGTTCGGTACAGTTGGAAATGGAATTGATCTCTGCAGAGGGCCAGTTTTGATGTTCTCGGCACTAGGCGAAACGCAATTTCTGATGACGAGCAGGCAACAGTGGTACACGAGTAGGGTGTCCGCTCCCGTAGCCCAGGTTATCCAGCGTGCGTCTTACCGTTCGTTCGCTGACGTCATTTAACATGAATGTGCTTTGGACCACCGTTGCCAAGCAATCGATCTGTACGAGCCTGGATAGTCTACGTCGACTGCGATCTACAGCTGCTTGCTCTCTGGGCGTTGGTACGTCCGTCGATGGTGTACTAGTGGTATATCCTTGATACAGTTGCTATTGGAAACCCTAAGTTTCTCATCACTTGGGCGGTAGAATTACCGTGATGGTGGATGCATTGTACGTCTTAACCCGACAATGCATCCGCGATCAAAGTAGCTCAGATCACCACGTTTACCCATGTTCGTCAATTGCCATACACTGTTGGAAAGCCCTGCTGTCCACCTATTTATCACCTGCGTTCAGTTTGGATCTGTTCCATTCTGCGAGCGGGGTGTCCATGTCACTTGCCTGACAGCTCTATCTCTAATATTTTGCCTACTGTGTGCACTTTGTCGACATTTTGATTTTCCGTTCGTCATCTACAATAATAAAAATACCGCGCTTGTCAGTCAGTCGTCTACAGAAGAAACAACTGAACATAGAGGTTTGAAATAAAAAGAAACCTGTCAAGAAACATGAGCGCATGTACTTGGAAGCTTTTTTACGCTCTCCAACCCTAGGCTGAAGAAGCGTATATGCTCCAGCTTTGTCCGTCTGTCAGTCTGCACGATAACTCGCATAAAAATGGCTCGATTTCTCTGAAATTTTAGTATGTAGTAGATGACCACCTGGGGACGAACCGTATTGAAAATGAGTGAAATAGGGTAAAAGATCAGGACATAAGAGCGGATCTATTCCATTGCCCTTATGCGTCATAACTTGCATAAAATAGTTCGATTTCGATGAATTGTGGTATGTGGTAAGGGACCACCTGGGAACGGACCCTATGGGAGAAATGGGTTCAAAGGTCAGGACATAGGAGCGAGATCCATTCCATCGCCCTTATGCGTTATAACTTACTAATAATGCTTCGATTGAGACAAAACTTTATCATGTTGTTCCGGAAATATACTTTCCCGGTTCTGCTGAATATCATCGAAATGGGGTCAAAGGTCAGGTTATAAGAGCGAGATTTATTCCGCAGCCATTATCCTCATAACTTGAGTAATGATTCCTAGTATGTTCGAAAGCGTACCATAATCAGTGCATTGCATGATTTCACTAACTTGTTTAATATAGAATTTGCAAGATTTTGATTAATTTTTAAATTCCGAACTATTGTTGGAATTTGATCTTGCTGTTTACTGTGTTAAAAGCTCGCGTAAGAGTATTTCGTTACAATTCTGCGCAAACTACGTGAACTTCATGCCAAACGTGATAGAAGTTATCAAGTTGAAAATACATGGAATAATTAATATGGGCATAAATCAAGCTGTTCTTCCATGTAACGTAACCGCAGAAATTTGAAAATTTCATCGTCCTGGAACGGGAATCGAATTCGCATCTCCAGATTTGCTCTCGAGTATGCTAACCACATTACACCACCCAGGACAGCGAAATCCAAACAACTGAGGCTTATTTGAGACCCCAGACTTTCACTAAACTACTCGAAACAAACGTGCCCCATCGTAGAGCTGAGTGGTATGATGGGTATTTCTGCGGTTACGTTACATAGAAGAACAGCTTGGTTTTTGTCCGTATTAATTATTCCATGTGTTTTCAACTTGATATTTACTCATTTGCTGGTGATATTTTTTTTTTTTTTTTTTTTGATTGGAGGTTTAACGACCACCGTGAGCAACTCAATGGGTTATAAGCAGTCGCCCGTCCCTAATTTAGGGTCACTGGCTCCAGGGAAGGGAGAGAGCCAGTGCCGTAAGACAAACACAACATCCATGCCTGACCGGGATTCGAACCCGGACCCATTACGGACGAATGATCAGAGGCCAACGCCTTAGACCACTGCGCCACCGGGGCGGCACTGGCTGGTGATATTGTTAGCGCTACGATGGGACACGTTTGTTTCGACTAGTGCAATGAAAGTCTGACGTTTCAGATAAGCCACAGTTGTTTAGACTTCGTTGTCCTGGATAGTGTAATGGTTAGCATAATCGAGCGTAAATCGGGAGATGCGGGTTCGATTCCCATCCAGGGCTATGAACTTTTCAAATTTGTGCGGTTACGTTACATGGGAGAAGAGCTTGATTTATGTCCGTGACAGATGTTTCAATATTTATACCTTATGCCAAAATGTTTGTGCTGGCCTTCAGAAGTGTCACATATATTCTACCGCTGTCGTTACCAGCAAGTTTGTTTACATTTCAGACAGTACTTTTCGTTGTTATTACGCACTTTAAATAGTTCACCGTTTAAAAGAAATAGTTCCACGGCACTTTTTGAGAGGAAATACTCGTATATTTCAATGAAATGTAAATAAAATGCAAACAAGAAAAATGACACTAAATTTCGGTTGTAATGCGCACATCATTTGAATCCTTTCTGACGCGAATTAAATTCGTCAAAGTTATTCGAAGTCAATGCAACCAGTTAAAAAAATCAACCGCATTTTTACAATCCATAAAACATCCAGAAACTGAAACAGCTACTTACTTCAACCTGCGGCAAAAACAGTATGTATCGGAGACAAACAGATTTTTTAATCGAACAGTTGAAAGAAGAAATATACAGTAGAAGGAAATGTGATGTAACTCTACGCCTTCTAGAGGAAGAGTTTTCCATAATGGAAAAGTTGAAAATAGGCGAAAAATATTCTTCATGGAAAAAGCTATGCTAAAGAAAATGAACTTTTCAATTTCGTCTTCCGGAAGCAGAGATAGCAAAAAAAGGTATTGAGCTTTACGCCCTCTAGCGCAAAATCTGTTCGTTATTTAAAGATTATAATTCTCCACCTCTTTATTGTCCTGAATGGCATAGAGTAACAGCAAAACGTTTTCAATAGGGTTTTCAAAAATGGAGATACAGCTGCAAACAGAAGTACGCAAACACCACAAGACGACAGAACGGTGAACTATAAAACTCCTCAAATATTATTTAAAAGTGTTCCGCAAGGTAAATGACATCCGGGATAGAACGTTTTTTTTAAATCGCACATTTAAAAGCAGATATATTAAGAAAAACAGATTAAACATCGTCGTCTCCTAGCAGCGAAATTTCGGCAGTCCTTTGGGAAGAAAATTAACAGAAAAAGTTTTTATGGTTAGTTAGTATCTGATCAAAAAATAATTTTCTATATCGGGATTTTAGTCCTGCAGATATTGCGGTAAACGGAGACACGAACTTGAGCCGTCTAGTGATGAACGGGAGTTAAGAAAAAATTTAAAATTCTATGAGAAACATTTCGCAGCGAAAAAGCTTTCCTACAGAGAAATAATTTTTCAAATAGGACTTTTGCAAGCAGTGGCATCGGCTAAAATAAGATATACATCTACCCCCTCCCCTCTGGCGGGGAAACTATGAATTACTTATAAAGAAAAATTTTCGAAAAGATTTTCCGAGGTGAGCGGTATTGGTCCACGAAAGAATTTTTTTCAGTCAAGTTTGCAGAAAATTAGATTTTGCTGCAAATACATCAGAAGAAGAAATAAAAACCTACGCCCCCTGGTAGCCACACCATTTTTACCAAAAATTAGATATTATGATAGACACATTTTCCATCAGGAACAGTATCCGATGCAGAAAAAATTGTTCAAATCGGAGTTTTAGAAGCAGAGATATCGGGCAAAACGCAATTTTTTCAACGCCTCTAACAGAAAATCTATGCATTACTTGAAAAATTTCAGACTATATGTGAAACTTTTCTCATAGGAAACGTTCTCCAACAAAGAAAGAATTTTTCAAATCGGATTCTTACAAGCAGAAATATCTACAAAAATAAGATATGAATCTACGCCCTCTGGCGGAAAAACTATCCGCTATTTTAAGCAGGAGGTATTCTCAAAAGATTTTCCCTGGCGAGCTGTACAGGTTCACTAAAGAAGCTTTTCAATCGAATTTTCAGAAGTTTAGATTTTGCTGCAAATACAGGAGAAGTAGAAATAGACACTGGCGGCCAAACCGCTCCTTACCGAAAATTAGAAATTATACTCAAAACCTTTCCAAAGAAGAGCTGTTTGCGATGCAAGAAGAATTTTTCAAATCGGACTTTTAGAAACAGAGAGATATCGAGGAAAACGCAATTTACTTCTATGCCGCCTAGCCGAAAATCTACGCATTACTTGAAAAAGAAACTGAGACTAAAACAGTCTTCATTATGAATGGCATCGAAAGCAAGAAATAATTTTTTCAGTCGGATATTTTGAAGCAAATATAAGCAATAAAATTTTTTGTGTTCGATATCCTTTGCATTTAAGCCGCCTAGCGGAAAAATCTATTCTTTACCTTGAAAGAGAAACTGTGCCTAAAATAATCTTCGTTATAAATTGCATCGAAAGGGTTGCATCCACATTCGCCTATTCTTGTTTTGCCTATTCTCGCTATGTCGAAAATTGATGGGTTCCGCCATTTTAGGCGAGAAAAAAATTCTGGATTTGCCTAATCCTGTTTCGCCTAAAACTTTCATCTGCTAGATGGGAGGGATTCACCTATAGTAAACTTCCTTTTTCTCCTATTCAATATTAAGACCATATTATATTAAGAAAAAAATTCAATCGTATATTTAGAAGCAAATATGTGCAATAATATGCATTTTGAATTCGATATCATCTGCAACTACGCCCCCTAGCGGCGAAGTTGTGCACTTGGGAAAACCTGGAGCGCGAGAATATCATTCTCATATTTCAGGTTTTCCAATGCAAAAAGATATTTTTCAAATCGGATTAATATTTGCAGAAATATGTTGTCCACAGACGGACAAACCGCTAACGTAAGCACGGTCTTTTTTATTTTTTTTATTTCACCCAAAACATGCTAAAAAGAAGTTAGTAAAACCATGCAATGCATTGATTATGATACGCTTTCCAACATACTAGAAATCGCGCGCAGGCAAACCTTTCTCTCTACCTTGACTATAGATTCGTTTAGTGTACCTCCGGAACAACATACTAAAGTTTTGTCTCAACTGAAGCATTTTTACTCAAGTTATTACTCAAGTTATGTGGATAATGGCTGTGAAATACATCTTGCTCATGTGCCCTGACCTTTGGCCCCATTTCGATGATATTCAACAGAATTCTTTCAGTATACCTCCGTAACAACATACTAAAGTTTTGTCGCAATAGAAGCATTTTTACTCAAATTACGAGAATAATGGCTGTGGAATAAATCTCGCTCCTGTGCCCTGACATTTGACCCCATTTTAATGGTATTAAACAGAATTGGTTCCGTATACCTTTGAAACAACATACTAAAGTTTTGTCGCAATAGAAGCATTTTTAGTCAAGCTATGAGGATAATGGCTGTGGAATAAATCTCGCTCCAGTGCCCTGACATTTGACCCCATTTCGATGATATTCGACAGAACTGGTTCAGTATACTTCCGGAACAACATGATAAAAGTTTGGCGCAATCGAAGCATTTTTACCTAAGTTATGATGCATAAAGGCGATGGTATGGATCCCGCTCCTATGTCCTGACCTTTGGCCCCACTTCGTCCATCTTCAATAGGGTTCGTCCACAGCTGTTCCCTACCACATACTAAAATTGCATCGAAATCGAACCATTTTTACGCAAGTTATTGTGCAGACAAACAGACGGACGAACAAAGCTGGAGCATACGATACGCTTCTTCAACCTACAGTTAGAAAGCGTAAAAAAGCGTAAATGACGTAAGAAATATTTTTTGCATTTCTGGCATTTCGTTTCTTCGCAGCTTAACACTGCTATTTTATCCAAAGATGATAGAAAATACAATATTAATAGGATGCGCAAACATTTCTAATCTGGACCTTCGAAGTGCTGTTACGTGTATCCTACTGGCGCAGTTCCCGGCGGGTTTGTTTACGGTTTGTTTTAACTACGAATTTGCAGGAAAATACAATGTAAGAGTAAACTGACAAAAAAAAATACTCGTATTTATGGCTAACGATTAAAAAACCCCCTTTTCAGTCGATGCCATGGAGAGAAAAGAAAGATAATACCGAATTTTCTAGTGTAATGAACACATCGCTTAAATCTTTTACGACAAGGAAAAAATCCTTCAAAGCAGAGTTTCGGAAAAAAAGATTCAGCAATAAAAGGGAGTAGTCTTAGTTACCTAGAGAAATTCTGCGCATTATTTAAAATACGCATCGAAAGCAGTATTATACATAGTTTATAAACCAGGTTACAAAAAGGAAATTAAACCGATTGGCGGCTGGCCGAAAGTACGAGCTTATTTAGATAATTCAGGATCTGATTCTTCTGAATCAAATTTCGAAGAGTGTCCTCGTTTTCGTCCACCAGATATCATCTTCTGTGCCTTAAAAAGCATTAGTGATTAAGTGTTTCTTCAAAGAGTGCGCAGCTGTTGTCTCCTATATTTTATTCCATGCGGTATATCGTAAATGCCATTTGCCGGTGGCCGAGATAGAACCCGGATACTTCTGCTTCGGTGCCGAATGCTTTAGATTGAAGCATTGAGAAAAAGCTGCGATGGAATCGTAGGTTTCCGGGTCAACCGGCAAACCACGCTTTGAAGGAGAACTCGCTGTACAAGAAGTAATCCTGCATAATTCCAGACAATGCGTGGAACGAATATCACACATTTTTCGAAGAATCTAACAGCCAGGACATTACATTTTACTTACGGGCGCCAACGTGGCGTAAAAGCATTGCCGGATGGGAGGGGGTGGGGGGTGGAGGTCACGTCTAAAGGAGCCTATAACACCGGGAAAAATATTTTACAAAATATTTTGCTAAAACAAAATATGAGGCTGATTAAAGATGTGGTCAATAATTTTTGACGTCAGCTTTGAATGAAGTATTAAAAGGAACAGGAATTTTTGGTATTTTTTTCAATAAATTAGTAAGCTATTTGAAAATCGATTTCGTGGTTTTTAGTTAAGGTCGGTACGTCACAGCCACTGACTCCCACTCTGCAAGCTTTAATGCCGGCACTTTCTCTAAGTGTTAACAGAAGATTTTCAGTCAATACACAACCAGGACTCACATTCCCTTCTCAAATTATTATTAAATAGATTATTGTCCAAACTGTCAACGGTTTCCTCTTGATTAGTCATGCCAACAGGAATAACCGACAAGCTCCACATTTTTCTGTGAGCATAATTTTTCCTCTTCAGATAAATGCCTACGAATCGCAACAAGAGCTGACATATTAGGTGGGTTACGTAGAAATCCTGGACATCTATTCCAAACGAGTTTTAGTCAGTCTTCCATCAGCTCAGATGTCACCCATTCATTTTTTTGTGAAAGCATTACAACATCTTTTAGGAACATCTCATTCTTAGGTATTGTTTTCTGGTTTAAAACTAAACATGACGGCAATTTTCGGAAATCGGTAGTTACGCTCTGCATCACAGTGATACCCTGCTTTTCCTATCCCCTGCTCTTGATCTCTCTAGTTCGTTTAACGTTAACAGCGTAGCACCGAGGCATGTCAAATAATACTTTGATTTCGGCAGCATTTCCTATTTGACCAAACTCGCAGTTTTGTTTTTCTCAATCCAGTCGCGTATCGCCGGAAATTTATCAATTTCTGTTTAAAGTCAGTGCGCAGGTATGACAAATAGATGTTTAACGTCTTAACGATAGTCCTTCAGGACGCTTGATTCGGTCACACCGGCCTGGCGTGAATCGTAACATCGGCCTTGATTCGGTCACATCGGCCTGGCGTGAATCGTAACATCGGCCTGGCGTGCATCGTAACATCCACCTGGCGTGCATCGTAACATTGGCCTGGCGTGCATCGCAACATCCGCCTGGCGTGCATCGTAACATCCGCCTGGCGTGCATCGTAACATCCGCCTGGCGTGCATCGTAACATCCACCTGGCGTGCATCGTAACATCCGCCTGGCGTGCATTGTAACATCCGCCTGGCGTGCAACATAGTCGACATCGCAGCGCAATTAAGTGCTGGGGCCAATAGTAGCATCAGCGTTTGGACAGTGAACCGTTCCCTGTGTTCTATGGGGTTCGGGAGCCGACGGCCCACTCGGGTGCCATTGCTTCCCCGACGACACAAGGCTGTGCCCATCGCCTGGGCTCGGGAACACCGCCATTGGACGCGGGATGGCTTCTGACGTATTGGGGCACCAAATGCTTCGGGCAGATGGCCGACTCCGGGTTGGGCGACAACACCACGAGGCAATGGATTCCACATGCCTACAAAGGAGAGTGTAGGCTGGCGGTGGCTCTGTTATGGTGTGAGGTGTTTTTCGCTGGCGCGCGTTAGGACTCCTCATGCACCGCTCCGACCGGTAGAAGTTACGTAACCATCCTTGGGATTCATTTACACCCATTCATGTCATGCAACCACTCCGACGAGTGCGACCTCTTTCAACACGACAATGCGCCACCACACACGTCCACAGTCGCCCGATTATGGTTGGAGGAACATTCCACAGAATTTGGCATCTCGACTTGGCCCCTTCGTTCTCCGGATATAAAAGCTATGGAAATAATTTGGAATGCTGTTTAACGTTCCGTCAATACCAGGAATCTTCCACCGGCGAATATTACGGAACTGTACGACGCTCTTCAGGAAAAATGTTGTGTACTGTCTCCATAGGACTAAAGAGAGCTCGTGGAGTCCATGCTTCGTCGCGTTGCTGCCGTTATCCGCTCGAGAAGAGAACCAACGCGCTATTAGAGAGGTATCCGAGTTTTTTTTTTTTTGGAAATTCAGTGTAAGCTCACAAAAGATATTTCTCTCAATTCGAGTGTAAGTAGCAGGCGTACTGAGTCCGTAGATACCCGACGTGATACTATAACGACTGTTCAAGTGAAACGTACTGTAGACTCAGATGATGACGTGGTTGCTGTCACCATGCCATTTCCTGTGGTGGCCCATCTGTACACAGTCAGATAAGACCAATGCGCCATGGGAGGTGGTCAGTTGTCATCACACATCTGGTGAGTTCAACAGGCTGATACTTGACATCTTCCACGAAATTGATACGCCCAACCAACCGCAACACGCTGCGATCCAGTTTCTGACCAAAGAGAGCGCTAGGTCATCCACAATTTTTCAGCGCAAGTCGGTAGTTTACGGAAGAAACTGCTTAGCAGGTATTACGGTGTTTGAAAAGTGTAAAGAATTTCCAGAAGGAAGTTAAAGGGAAGCTGACCTTTCACGACGTGGCCAACTTCACGGGCCGTGAGGAAAAACTATACAGTGGCCTTTTGCTAACTAGCGTAGGACTTACACATCATCATGAGATCTCCCAGCAGTATCATCCATGGTCATCTCGGGTACCGGAAGGTGTGAGTGCACAATGGGTTCTGAGACACTGATTATATCGAAACAGAAAAAACAGCGTATGGGTGCCGAGTTGGTACAATTTACATGCTGCCAAGAAGCAGGATAGAAGTTTCTGTTGTGAATTATTACCAGCGATGAAGCTTGTTCCCTCCATTTCGAGCCAGCGACGAAACACATGAGCATACACTGGAAATGGGGTCAAAGGTTAGGAAACAGCATATCTGGAAATGGGGACAAAAGTCAGGACATAAGCATATCATCTACGCTAAAGAAAGCCTGTGTCTCTGCTAGTGCAGGCAAGGTGTTATTTATCTTTTTCTCTGAGCATGAGGTCATTGCTCATTAATTGGACATCACATGGGACAGTCATTAACATTAAGAGGATTTGGGACACTCTCCACAGACTCCGCTAAGTTGTTGAAAGCAAGCCTTCAGGAATTCTGCTATGTAGCATCCTGCTGTAGCATGAAATCGCTTACGATTTCGTTGTCCATCGAGGCACAAAGACACTGCAGCACTTCCCATGTGAAGTGCTGTAGTGTCTTTGCCATCATCATCCAAGACCCTAAAATTTATTTAGTACCCTTCAATCTACAACTCTCTGAGTCTCTTGGAAGATAAAAGGAAGGGATACAGGAAAGATCCCAAAGGAAAAGCAAAGACATATTAGAGTTATTAGGAGCATATGGTTTCCGTTAAGTGCTGAAATTGCAAGCTGCCCTATGTGCTCTTTAGGTGACTACAAACAGCAATCAACTCCAATAGCAAAGACTACGAAGTGCGAGAAGCCGTCGAGGACTGGTTCATTTAAAAACCGCTTTCTAAGTGAAAACTTATGCAGCGATGACACATAAACTATATTGACAAAAGTCACCGGACACCCCTTCAAAAGCAAATGAATGAATTTGTTGCGTTGTTAATATGCACGATACAGCTGCAAACGGTATAAAACAAGCCTGCGGCTGAACGCGATCATATCTCACTTTGAGGTTGAGTTAAAATATCGCGGCGGGAGATAAGTGACTGAGAAAGGAAAGATTGTTGGCTGTTATATTAGTGGGTTGTCCATAAGAGAACCCGAGAGACGTTTAAACATACCCAAGTCAACCGTTTTGGATGTACTGAATAACTGGAAGACACATGGCATACCTGAAGCATCAAAACGTACCGGCAGAACAAAGGGAATCAGTCATAGAGGACGTCGAAGCCTCAGGAGAGTCGTTACAGCTAATCGACGGAGTACTGCACAAGACCTCAGTGCACAGGTGAGTGAAAATGCTAGAACCTAAGCATGTACACGTACCGTTCACAGAGAACTTCATTCCATGGGTTACCGTGGTCGTGCGGCTGCTCATAAGCCTTTCATCTCCACTCGGAATGCTACTCGTCATTTAGCATGGTGTAAAGAACATTTATAGTGGACCGTAGATCAATGGAAACGGGTCGTATAGACTGATGAATCCAGATACACGATCCATCAGTCTGATGACCATGTGTGGGCATGGCGGCAGCCGAGGGAAAGCTTTTACCACAGCGTACTGTTCCTGCGGTCAAGTTTGGAGCTGGCAGTGTACTCGTGTGGGGGTGTTTTTCGTGGTATGGTCCCGGCCCATTGGTTATCGTGGACAAGCTTGTTAACCAGCCCTTCTACCTCGATATTTTGGACAATTATGCCTTACCAACTCTCTGGCAATACTATGGAACCGAGCCTTGTTGGTACCAGCAGGATAATGCACCAAACCATAAAGCAAAGACTATTACGGCGTGGTTTGACAATAATTCCGTATCGTGTGTGGACTGGCCAGCACAGAGCCCTGCGTCTCATAAGAAGTTTGAAACCAAGGCCTACTACTAAGCAACAACTAGCGGCAGTATTATGTACTGAATGGAAGCGCATACCTATCGCTGTGTTCTAAAACCTTCTCGAAAGCATGTCTCGAAGGGTCAGTGCATGCGTTAAGGCTAAAGGTGGACCGACATCGTAATAATGTATGTCAATAAATGCTATGTTGTGTTTCTCTTCCAGGTGTCCGGTGACTTTTGTCAACCTAATGTATGTATGAACGCAGATAGCACAGCAAATTTATCCTTTGTGCTTTAACTGCATTACTGTGCTGTGGAGTTTAATAAACCGACATTGAATCGGAATCTCAGCCCACTTTCGGTTTGAACGATCTTTGTAGATCTACTGGCAGAAGGACAGGAAACACGATAAGTTGATCTTCTCTTTTCATTAATTTCAAATGTATTTTCGTTTTTGATTAGCATTTCGGGATCTTTGAAAATTCAGTTTGTGTTGTATCTGTTTTTTGTTCAGGAAAAAAAGTCACAAAATAACCGGTTGTTTCTATAAAGTGCGATGTAATTTAAAATAATGATAAAATAATTTCTAAGAGTTTCAAAACTGTAAATCGTTTCTACCTCAGCCTTTCCAATCATACTTCAAAAATTTCTGTTTCAAAGCCAAAAATTTGAAAGTTATAAAATTTTGAATGGAATTGGGCTTTGGTGAAAATATTCGTGTTTGCAGCTCCGAAAGAATTGGCTTTCAGACATATTGGCCTTGGCGAAACGTTCGTCTTATTAGAAACGACTGCTTTATGTAGACTTTTAAAATTTGCGCAATAAAGCCTCGTAGAAAAACAATCTAGTCAATAAAATGTGCCTAGGTGATTTAAGTACTGAGTCAAAAATTTGTATTGTCCGTTTTCTTCTTAAAATACGTTAATTTGCATCCCACACTGAGGAAATATCATTTCACTGGTGTGACGCACATCTGAAACACCTTTTGCAGTCGTGAAAATGGCTATGTACTCCACGTTGGCCTCGCCTTTCAATAACACAAGTTACCTCTGCTTTGGAAGTTCGATTTCTGACTTATTCTAAAGAGAACTCCAGTCTATTCAAGAGGAAATTCCTAGTTGCAAAGGCGGTTTGTCATGAACTTCACCTTTCCCTCTCTCTCTATCTCTCTCTCACACTTTCCCTCTAGCTGTCCGATAATTAAACTTAGCTCAAAGCGGATTCCTTCGAAACGCTTGTTTCGCTGAGTTCCAACATACATACAATGGTGATTAGAATATTGTTCGTTCTTGATCTCTTGTGCGGCGAACAGACTCACGAAATATAATTTCTTATAAACAAACCAGGTAATGTTTTTGCTTTTAAACAACTTGAATTTAACAAGTTTTTCCGTTTCTGTAATAAGCTCCATTTTTTGTCGTTCAATTGAAAAGTTCAACTAAATTCTTTTCCTTTTGTGCCAAGTTGCATTTTTATGCCTTAAATTCACCAATACATGTAACAGTTATTTGTTTGAATTTGAATACCTACCAATGAAAAGGGAAAAACATTCCTGCTCTTAACTCCAGTTGAAATTTTTAATTGAGCAATAAAAAAGTAAACCAAATGCGATAGAAGAGCTGTTATGGAAATGATAGAACTTTGCGTATATATATACACTGCTGGCCACCCAAAATGCAACACCAAGAAGGAAGCATCCGATTGACCTGAAATTCGCAGCATGTGTCGCCCGGGAGAGGACATGCAAACAATTAGCATTGCAGGGCATATGCAAATCATGTGCGCCCGGCACGCCACAAAGAAGCACTATAAGAAGGGTGCACAGAAGGCGGGGTGAAAGTCATGCAAGTGTGTTGTGCTGCCGGACCTGTTCGTGGGAAGCTGCCTGATACCTCGTCGCAGCACGTTTCGGAATTCGACAGAGGACAAATAGTGGCTTATCGCGACAGTGGTTTATCGTACCGAGACATCGGCGCCCGTGTGGGACGACATACAGCCCCAGTGAGGCGAGTATGGATTCGGTGGGTGCAGGAGGGATGGACGGACCGACGTGAGCAATTGCTGCAGCCGCGGCACACCACCGAACGAGAGGACCGGCATGTTGTGCGGCGGGCATTGACGGCTCGCACCGCCACATCACGAACGTTAGCGCAGGAATTAGGGTGTGTTGCGCAACAGCCTGTGTCAGCAGCACGTACCGTTCGACGTCGTGTGCAGGAGCGGGGACTTGTCACACGGCGCCCATTGCTCCGATTACCATTGACATTACTCTACCGACGACATTGTCTTCTCCAACGAATCTCGCTTCTGCCTGCAACACCACGATGGTCGGACCCGCGTGTGGCGGTACCGCGGCGAGATACTCTGTGACGCCTGCATTATGCATCGCTATACCTGCCTGTCGCCTGACGTTATGGTTTGGGGCGCAATTGGATATGACACCCACACCCCTCTGGTACGCATCACCGGTACACTGAACAGCCACCGCTACATCTCCGATGTTTTAGAGCTTGTAGTCCTCCCTTACCTACAGGACCTGCCAGCGGCCACATTTCAACAGGACAATGAGCGCCTGCACATGGCACGCATCGTGCAACAATTCTTCACTGTCCACCAGGTGTCACTGCTGCAGTGGCCCGCCTGTTCTCCCGATGTGTTGCCCATTGAACACGTCTGGTCACTGATCGGCAACCGAGTGACCCGGCAAGCACCGCCCGCATACTTGCCGGGTCAGGCTGTGGAAGCTGCTTGGACTGACATACCCCAAGCCCACATCCAAAGCCTGTTACGTTCGATGCCGCGGCGTGTAGCGGCCGTTATTGCCAGTCATGGGGGCCACACGAACTATTGATATCTGCGTGTTCCGCAAGTCGCACGGGCCTGTAAGCTTATTCGTTTCATCTTTATATCTGTTGTTATGTGCTCAGTAAATCAGGCTTTGCTATCTCGTGTCCTTCTTGGTGTTGCATTTTGGGTGGCTAGCAGTGTATGTATATATATATATATATATACAGTATATATGTATTCACTAACGGACAATGAAATTTGCGCACCAAGAAGAAGGCATGCTACATTCGCGAAACTTTGCAAATAGCTAGAGTGCGTGCTGGTATGCAAATAATCTACGCTTGGTGCGAGTGTGCATGACTGCACACCCTGTGATGATGCTGCAAGCACGAACCGGCAACCTTATAAACCGGCGTGTAGTCGATGCCCCAAGAAAGCGAAAAGTACCGGCCTCTCAAGCAAGAGTACAGAATGACAAGAATGTCGGGTAGACGCCAGAGACGCAGATTTACGCAAATGAGGACTTTAAGAGAGACAGCATCATTGGGTTGAAAACCGCAGGGTGGTCGGCGCGCCGTGTAGCCTGCCACGTGGATCGTTCTGACCATACCGTCAGACTGTGTTGGGAGCAGTGGACACGTGACGATACTGCCACACGGCGGAAAGGTTTCCGATGGACCAGGGGGACCACCGGTAGAGAGGATCGACGGATCGTTCTCCAGGCACGAACGGATCCCACGGGGACCCGGTCCACTATACAGGCAGATGTTGCGGCTTCTTTATGCCCACGAACAATTTCCAGAGGCCTCACGGAAGCGAATCTGCAATCCCAGCGCCCCTTACGTGCTGCCATTAACATCGGAACGTCGTCGGCTCCTTGTGCATTAGTGCCAGGCCAGAGCGAGGTGCAACGCCACAGAGTGGCGACGTGTGGTGTTTAGCGATGAGTGCTGCTTCGTTTTAGGGACAGATGATCATCGTGTAGGAAGTGGATGTTCCCAGTTCAACGGCACAATCCCAACCTCGCAATCGAACGCCTCACCTCCTCCCCTCCCCTGCAGCCATTATGGTTTGGGAAGCCATCGCCTACGATAGCCGATCAGCTGTAGTAGTGGTACGTGGATCATTGACAAGCCAGCTGCATGTGGATCGGATCCTACGGCCCCATGTGCTCCCATTCCTGATCGGGATTCCAGGTGCGCTATACCAGCAGGACAATGCCCTCCCGCACACGGCTCGGGGTGCCCAGGACTGCCTACGTGATATCCAGACACTTCCATGGCCCGCCCGCTCCCCAGACATGTCCTCTAACGATCATGTGTGAGACCAGTTGAAACGCCGGCTGCCGCCGTGTCGCACTATCCGGGATTTGGAGCACACCGTCTAACACTTGAGGGGAAGTCTTCCGCAGGGTAACAACAGGCGTCTGTTCGCCACCATGCCGGACCGTATTGCAGCATGTATCGCCTAACGAGGTGGTGCGACGCACTATTGAAGATGACCGGATTGCGTACCACAGATCCCTCTGTAATTGTCCTGGAGCTCTGTTTTTGCCATCATGGGCAGCATTGATCTGTATCGTTACGTCCATAAAATTTCAGTTCAATACGATGCTTCTTCCTTGGCACGCAAGTTTTGTTGTCCGTGAATGTACATGCCAACCAGTATCTAATTCATTTTCCCTTTCTGCTGTCGTTTCTTACAAATGATGTTTCTTGCTTCTAATAAATCTAAAGTATGTGAGCTTGCTGCTTTTATCATCTGTCAAAGAACTTTCGCTCTTTCAGTTTTCCACAAAACCTAATGCATCATTTTTGTTATGCGCATGCCTATACTCCGAGTGATCACTGAATTATGACCACCTCTATCAAAAGTGGATGTGGCTCGTTGACCACGTGATTTCCGAGAGGGGCCGGACGATCGACCAATGTAGCATATATAAGGTGTGAGTGTAGGTGTAGGTAATATAATTATGGGAGTGATGGATAATCGGAAGAATTTATTGGACTTAGAGAAAGACAGGTTGTGGGAGCTCGGAGAGCTGTTGCCTCGATTTCCCAAATGGCTGAACTAGTGGGTTTTTAGTGAGGCGCCGTATTTAAAGTGCATCACCCCCCAGGTAGCACAAATTTGCAATTTAACGTAGGCCCAATACTGAGCCACTGCCTTTTATTCCTAAAAGACGGTGGCTCAGTGTTGGGCCTACCTTAAATTGCAAGGCTGTGCTATTATATCAGGGTGGACCGGCGTGAAAATGGTCAGACAGTGACCCGGTGGCAAAGCTGCACAAGACAGCAAAAGGTTGATTTGAAAGGTGAGCGGTTGGTCCGCTGACTCGTACAGGACAACAAACGCAGTACTGTTCAACAGCTGACAATGCAATAGAACAGAAGGTCAACCCAGAACAGTACCTGTCATGAACATGCGTCGCACGTTCGCAAGTATGGGCTTTAACAGCAGACGACCTCGACAACATCCTCTCCTAACCATGGTTCATCGGCGCAAAAGACTCGCCTGGTGCAGAGATCATGCAAGTTGGACGTCGGATGAATGGAAAAAAGTGTGCTGGTCTGAAGAGACGCGTTTTTTGCTCCACGCCATGGACAATAGTGTACATATTTGGCACAAACAACATCAGGTACTCGATCCATTCTACATGGCCTCCACAGTGCAAACCGGTGGAGGTGGTTGCATGGTGTGGGGCGTGTTTACTTGGAAGGAACTGGGACCCATGGTACATGTGGAACAACGCATGACTGGTGCCCACTATTGTGAATTGCTTACTGACTCTGTACACCCAGCAATGTTGCACTTTTCCCGAATGGCAACGGTGTTTTCAAAGATGACAGTGACCCAAACATAGGTCCAATGTTGTGCAGGAATGGTTTGAAGAACATAGTTTAGCATTCCAGCATATCGACTGGCCTCCGAACTCCACGATATCAACCCCATAGAGCACTTGTGGAACGACATATCAGGCATCTGGATACACCAAACACCTCCATAACAGCATTAAAGACCGCATTACGCACAAATTGGTTGGCCATACCTCCCAACTGCTACCAGAATCTTATTGAATTGATGCCACTCGGATAGTTTGCTGTACTTAGGGCGGAAGGAGGACCTACAAAGTATTAGACCGGTGGTCATAATTCAGTGATCACTCAGTGTAAAAGTAAAGAGCATTCTGCCCCCACGTAAGAGAGAACTTCGTTATCTGGAAAAAAGATCTTTTCATGCGAGCCGCCGTAGTTCAGATGTATCAACCCTACACATCTTAAGTGGAAAAATACACTCAAATACTCCCTTCTCACTGACAACATCTTTTATCCTACATAAGAATGGAGACGCTGTCGTCAACGCCCTGCACAAGAAGATCTTATCTGTTAACAATCATGTACTAAGACTTTAATGGGCAGATGTCGGCGTGAGAAAAACTGAACTTTCTCCAGCAACTAGGAAGACTGACCCCTATTCCCTGCAAATCTAGCCAATTAATAAACTCCTTACGTGGATGATCACAAGATGAACCCATCCCGCCTCCCCGGTAGCGCAGTTGTTTAAGCGATGGCTTTTGATCATTCTTTCGGAAGGGGTCCGGGTTCGGATCCCGGTGAGGCAAGCATGGATGTTATGTTTGTCTTACGGCACTGGCTCTCTCCCTTCTCTAGAACCAGTGGCCCTAAATTAGGGACTGCTTATAGCCCATTGAGTAGTTCACGCTGGTCGTTAAACCTTCAATTAAAAAAAAAAAAACATCCCTGCGAAAAGCAGAGAAAATAAGAGCACAGCTGAGGTTAGTAACGAATCTCAGAAGAACGCATTTTCCCTGGAATGTAAAAAAAAAAGGGAAAAGCGCGAAACGTTATGCGGGATATATACAAAATTCAGAATACTTCACTACCCCCAGGAAGCATTTTTAATTAGTTATTATTGGAGGTTTAATGACCACCGTGAGCAACTCAACGAACTATAAGCAGTTGCCCGTCCCTAATTGAGGGTCACTGGTTCTTGGATAGGGAGAGAGCCAGTGCCGTAAGACAAACACAACATCCATGCCTCACCCGATTTGAACCCGGACCGCTTTCGGATGAATGATCAGAGGCCATCGCTTAGACCACTGCGCCACCGTGCTAGCCCTCGAAGTATAACAAATTATAAATATATCCCCCTAATCAAAAAAATAATGATTGAGTGTGATTTAAATTGTTTGTCTTCTTCTTTGCTACCATGAGGCAGCAGAAAACTTGTAATCTTCATTCACTATCCAGCAAACCACGACATCAAAATAGATAACCGTGACTACAGTTTTATGTCTTGGAAAGAGAAATTTCTAACATTATTCGATTCCTCACACGAATAATGCATTATTATTATTTTTTTTATTTCATGTCAGTAGTATCAGGACTCCATCCTTACCATCAGTGGCGACTGGAAAATATACTGAATCAAAAATCACTCTTGTGTTTGGATGGAAATGTTCGAAAGCTTTCTCAATTCACGTAACCCAGCAAACAAGAGTTTCTGCACAAAGTTGTCTCCTTTCAATATGAATTCAGAAAACATCAGCGATACTAATCCCATGTAACTGAATTTTTCAATTTCATATTTTTCTAATTTTCCATTTTTGGTTTTGACAGCACAGATCACTTTTACATTTACCATAACTTAAATATTACCAAAATCTAGAAAGAAATGCGCTTGTTCATAGCTTCGCACGTAACGAAGTATTTAGCATTGAATCTGAAAATTAATTATCGGTAAAATAGGACGTGTTTCAATAGAAACGTTAATATTTAAAAAATAAGAAAATCTTTTAATACTCTTTAGAATATCCAAGTATTTTCGCTTTTTATGAAATTTTCACTAACGCTAGTATAGCTATCTTTAGAACTGAAAGAGGATCTAGAAAACGTAGAAATTTATATCTTCTTTTTACTACCATTGCTTTTGCGGACCAGTTTATTTTTCTGATGCTGTCAGTTCACTGAAGTAATTTTTCAAACGCATGAATTTTAAAACACACTATGTTGTGAGAATACTTCAACATTGTCCACTTTAATGGGGAAAGATTGTTTTATTCTCTACGCAAATTTCTAAGTTTTAGACAATTTCCGGAATTAATAAAAAAATATTGGGTTTTGGGCAATCAACCACAAAACAATGGATTTAAAATTTAGACAGAAAATGCACGAATATTTGCATTTTTCTTTATCAAGTTGGACAGTTTTGCTATAGGGCCTCAAAAATCGTGCATTTTAAAAATTTATTCCGCATCAAATACAAAATTTTGAAGTTGAATCCGTTTATTGGTCTAAACATGACATTAATGGCAAGTCAGATAATATCCGAAAACTTCAAAATGTCGTCGTCCAGGAGCGGGAATCGAATCCGCGTTTCCCGTTTAGCTCCCGACTACGCTTCCAGGACAAAGAAATTTTCAAGTTTTCGGATATTATTTGACTTGCCATTCATGTCATATTTACAGCAATAAACGGATTTACAACATCAAAAATTTGTATTGTACAATGGCGCAATCCCGTATTTCATTCATTGCCATTCATTGAGATTTCTGGTATTTCTAGATTTTCTGTTCCAAAATTAGTTACCTGAGTTCTAAACTAAACAGCGCACGAGAAAGTAAAATATCGTGCAGGATTATTTGCTGATGCTGCAGAAATTTCACAGAAATACAGAAGTCCCGCAGAATACAAAACAGCAAAACATGAAGAATAAAACAACAACAACAACAACAACATAAGACTTTTCTAGTTTGAGAACGGAAAATATTCCGTTCTCGAACTAGAAGAGTCTTCGCCATCTTCTCCGATGCCCATGCTAGACAACACGAAATTGAAAGTGTCATCAAATTGGCCACTGATGCAGGATATGCATTGAATCAGATATATAACTTCATCCAAAATGCCAAAGTCAAACGTTCTAATCTTCCTACACCGGAGCTTCGCTACCTGGGCTCAATTACTTACATACCAAACATGTCTTACAAACTGAAGAACACCCTCAAGAAAAGGAACTACTGTGTCGGCATAATAAGGTCTCCTTCATCTTTATACTGCATATTATACTCTGCTAGAGAGAAATACTGACAAACCCCCTGTTTTCAGCGAGGTAGGTGTTTATGCGATACCCCTAATATGTCCGGACGGCTCCAGACGATACTGCATCGGGATGACCAAGTGTTCATTTAAGAACAGAGTCAACGAGCACAAAAGGGACACAAAATGCCGAAAGGTAACCACGGTCCTATCCAGAGAAGTCAAATTCAAATCCGCTACTCCCATATGGGATGATACACTGCTGGACAATTGCTAAGGACGGATCATAAACGGCTATATAGCGCATAAAAAAGTAAGTGTGGTTAGATGCCAAGTGAAATAAAATAATGTCAGAATGCCAGGACATTACAAGAAAGACAATTTATTGTGCTCTGAAATCCAGAAGGCTTTGGAACGTGTTCAAGGGACAAACAGGCCATTTTGTGCAGAATACGTAAACGTGAAAAAAATGCAATTACCGTCCGCAGGCGTAAGATGTCAATACGGGATATGGCCACCATGGAGGGCGATGCAAGATTCCACACGTCGTGTCATGCTTTGCACAACATTATCAAGCAGCTGTTGGGGAAATTTATCCCATTCCTCTGTCAGTGCACGAATGAGGGTGTCCTTGTTTATTGGAGGGCATTGGCGACCAGCAAGACTCCTCCCCAAAGCATCCCACACATTTTCAATGGGATTCCGATCTGGAGAACGTGCTGGCCATACGAGAAGTTGAATATCCTCGCTCTCAAGACACTCCTGGACAGCGACTGTTCGATGACATGTTGCGTTGTCGTCCATGAAAATGAATCTATCACCGACAGCACCACGGAACATGCGAACATGAGGTAGCAGAACATCATTAATGTATCGTTGGGCCAGTCATAGTCGCAGTTGGAAGCACATTGAGGGACGTACGGCCATTGGTCATGATGCCAGCCCATTCCATGACACTACATGTCGGATATCGGTCCCTTTCCTGTATGTTTGCTGGACAATATGCAGTACCACTATCACGCCAGATCAGTTGTCGTCGACAATCAGACGATAGACTGTATCTACTCTCATCTGAGAAGAGGACAGCAGACCAGTCGTTATCAGTCCAATTGCGATGTTGATGGCACCATTGCAAACGGGCGGTACGGTGACGTCTGGACAATGGGATGCACACAACAGGACGGCGGGCGTATAGTCCTCCTTCAGCAAACGTCTGGCGACAGTTTTTCGGGAGATCCGCTTGCCAGTAGCAGCCATAAACTGATTTGCTACCTCACCAGCTGCGCTGCGCCGGCGTCTTTTTGTTGATAGCACTATGTACCGATCTTCTGCAGGTGTCGTACTGCGAACACGACCTCCCCGTGACGTTTGCTACACTCTCCATTTGTTTGAAATGTTTTCCAAAGCCTTCAAACAACACTGTGGCTGACGTCGAACTCCCTGGCAACATCTGTTATTTTTCGCCCTTCTTCAATCTTGCCAATAAGACGGCCACGCGTAAAATCATCTAGGTGATGTCGGGAAGACATACTGAAAATTGCAAGTTCGTCAATTGATTCTTTCCCTTTCAACTTTGCGTTTGAACAACAACGGTCAATACGCGTCAAATCCTTTATATCTCTTATCAGCGCTATGACGTCACGAACAAGTTCGGCAATCCAAAATTTGCATACGCACAACACGTCTTACTGTATCCCGCACTTATGCTAATTTCCACATTTTCCTGCCTTCCATTTTATGGTTGCCATCGTTGCTATTGTCATCCGTCCTTAGCAATTGTCTGGCAGTGTATAAAGAAATTAGCTACCGACTCTACTCCTAAATCTACAGCCATTCAAGAAATCTTGGAGATCATTACCAACAGTGACGCTTGCAATGATAGCGTCTCTCATGAGTTGCCACGAATTTGGAACCAGTTCTGGAAGTCACGCCTTTTTCCTAGCAGGATACCGCGTGCACAACCAGTGTGATACCTTGAATCTTTAAACGAATACGAATATTACGTCGTATCTATTTATTGTCACGTCAAGTCACCGCGTTCAAATTGTTGAGGCGTTCTATTATTCAGTTTGCAGTTTATTGTCTATCTTCCTAGAAAAAACTACCTGGTTGATGTCCGAAAGCTTGGAAAACTGATTTTTATTTTTATTCTACGCCAATAAATTCGTATTACGAGTATAGTTATTCTATATTCTGTATGGTGCAGTGTTTAGAGCACGACATTCGTTCAAACATTTCGTATAACATTTCGCACAAGCAGTAAACGTATGCCATTATGATGGTATTTTTATTTTCCACATAGACCCATGCCATTGCAAGGCAATTCTGCCACCGGTGCTCTAATCCTTATTTTGATCTTCCAGTCACGCTTTCACACATGTGACCATTATAGTTTCAGAGGGCTATCGAATCCCACGGATCTTTGCTTTAAGTATGGGAAATAAATAAGTCACTAGGGTTAAGGGCTAGATAATAGAGTGCTTTCTGAAGCAACTCAAATCCTTTAGTCTGTACGGTGATCTTCGGAATCTGCGAGGAGTGTCTCGGTCATTTGTCTTGAGAAGGAAAACACCTCTTGTTTTGGACAGAATATGAAAACGGGAATTCACTTTCTTTGTCAAACAGTGGTTCTGTTTTCTGCACTCCTCAAGTCTCTACAGTTTAGTTAAAATTTTATGGAAAGAGAAATGAATCTATAATATTGAAAATAGGTACAGGTACATACAAAAATATGTACTAACTGAGGTACCACTGCTACATATCTGTATTCACTAGAAGTAGGTTAGAACAGAAACCTTTTAAAAAGCCCTTAGTATTGAAGGAAAAAGAGTTTTAAAAGAACTGTTTTTCATGACACAGCAAAATAGAACTGCGTCAGCAGTATTGGGGCTATTGTTTATCTTTCTGCTTTTGGCTCCACAGTCAATATCTTTCAATACCATGACATGCTTAGCATACAAACTCAAAAGCTGTTTAGATAAAACTGAGTCTCTCCAGTCCATGAGTGAATTTCCATATTTGATGTGAGAGTTGTCTTATGACCAGGCTGTAGATCTTTCATTAGTTGAATTATTTGCGCTGGAAATCCCATACTAGGAATTAAGTATAAGGTCAAACACTACATGATCGAACAAATGCTTAAATTTATATTCAGGCTCTGAGCTGCATTGCACCCCCCCCTCCCCCAAACACGCACCCACACCACACCAGAACAAAATCCATATCTAATTAATTAGAATAAATAAACACGCGAAAATTACCATATGTGCCTTATTTAAGAGTCTCTCTCTTACAGACTGATTACTCAGCTTTCTATAAATGCAATCAAATTTCCGGATTCATCAGAGCTATACATATGTCAAACAGGTACAAAGTTCTTAAATAAAAGAACATAAAGTTTTTCTGCACTTTATATCAGTTAGAAAATCTAGAATAGTTTAGAAGCAAACGAAATAAATATAACGATCTTCGCATATTTAAGGAAGACACCGAAGATAATTTCCAATAAGGTCCATAATTATGAGCCAGTTAAATACACCAGCGTAGAAAATTAAATGAGGTTTCCGCTTAACTCCCTTGAAAAAGTATTGAAAAAGCAACCTAAGTGCAGTCAATACTATGCGTACTTAACGTACGAGAATGTGCTGTGATATTGCCCACAAAGGAACGAGAAGACACCATCCTGTGATCTAAGTGCTCTGCTCTGCAGGAAAACGCCCAAGGCAGATCAGGGCCCCAGTCTCCTCATTAATGAAATTTTCCCTTCGCTGTCGTCCCTACTAAACTAAGTTAGAATTTTTTTTCGAAAAACTGGGATTGTTAATTGTTTATTTTTATGCCCTGAACATGGAGCTGGGAAACAGTGTATTTACTTACATCAGAGCAACCGAGGCTGCACAGAAAACATTAGATAAAGGATATTATTAATAAAGAACTGCGCTTCATCAGTGAATAATTATGATTCATAAAACAACATGATGAAATCACGAACATCAAAAAGGAACTCTTTGAAAAAATGAAAAGAAAAAGAACTGATATGTGTGCATGGGGAATACAATTTCTTCCTTCCCCAAAATGAAACTCTTTTTAATTTGCAAGAAAGGGTGCTTTTCAAGGCATTTCTGTTCTCAGCACATTAAACAGACTTTAATTCAAATTCATTAGTTTCAGTCCCCGGTTGGAACGAACAAGAAGCCACTTCAGTGGCACAGTGGTCTAAGTGTCAGTTTCCGACCCATCCGAGATGAACTGGGCTCGAGCACGGATGAGACATTCGCTGGTGGTAAATCATTCATCGTGAATGGTAAAGAGCTGTAGCCTCGAAAGCTCTTAGGTGAAGGCTATAGCTCTTTACCATTAGAGCTGTAGCCTCGAACGCGCTTTTGCCTTAAACACCAGACCTAAGAGCTGTAGCCTCGAAAGCGCTTTGGCCTTAAACACCAGATCCCTGCAACGAATGATTTCCTCAATGAGCGTAATGAAAAACTACCAAAATTGAATGGTCATTTATTTGAATGAACATTCACGAATGACTCTTTTGTGTAAATGATGGATAAACTCACAAGAAGCTATGATTTATGTCATCACTGGTGTGCTTGTCTTACGGCACTGGCTATCTCCCCACCCCGAAACCAGTGGCCCTGATTTAGGGCCAATGCTGCTCTCGTTGGATGTTAACTACCTCCTTTAAGCTGCTCACGTTGGATATTATTCTACTGTCCTCCATTCTTTCAAAAACAAAAAACAGTAACAAATGGGAAAGCAGATTAGAGCACATGCTGGGAATGTTTTTAATAGGAATTTACCGGTTTACTTTTTTGCCATGCACATATATCAGGAAAAATTCCCCCAGAAAAGGCCACTCACCAACTCTAAGCTTCAGCATTCCTTTTAAAGTCTTATAAAGAATGTTGCAATAAGAAATAAGAGAACAGAAGCAAAAATAAAGATCGGTAAGAATTTTTCGATTCGAGAGCCACGATTGCAAGCTTTTGCCCTGAAAGCAAAAAAGGATTTATATACAGTAGTGTATGATAAGAAAATTTCTGTCTCTATTTTATTTTCTGAATTCCTAAAGTAAATCTTCGGTAGTAGTAAAACAAGTTACATCAATACATACATTTTTATTCCAAGATACCTGGCAAACAATAGCAGCTACATGGCATCCTGTTTCGAAAACAGGCTTTTCAGAAAATCCATCAAATTTTACCGAAGGGTCTCTTGAATTAAAAAGATAAAAAATAGAAGGGAGAAGATAAAGACGGAAGGGAGAATCTTGCTTTGCAGAAACAGAAAGCCTGTAATTTCGAAAGCATCAACACTGCACTTCTAACACATAAGGAAATTAAATCCCTTAAAATTTCTTTTATGATATAGAACAAATTCAGTTTGTTGAAAGTCGATATAAAATAATTTGAATGGCAGCTTTCTTTTATGGCATGATTACCGTCATGGCAAAAACATAAATAACAAGAAAACAAAAAATTAAAGTTTTGCTTAAACAAAAGATTAAAATGTTCCGCGGAAACAACTGACTGTAACATAGGATTTTTAAGCATAGCACGAAAACATTCCTTAATGCAGACATAACTCAAAGCCCTATTCATTCTGACAAATTTTTCCCACATTGAAGAACAGAAGTTTGAAACACACACACACACGCACATACTGCTTAAACAAAAGATGAAAAGTACATCCCTATGTATATCCTGTTAACAACATGAAAGCAGAAGCATTTCTCCATCCACGTGGAACGCTGAAACTGTCAATTCTTATAAATATGGCAAGTGTTTACACAATGAAAACCAGTCATAAACAAGAAAGATGACACCGAATTTTCGGGTGTAATAAGCACGTCTTTTGATTCTGTTCTGACGCAAATTAAATTTATCAAAGCTATTCAAAGGCAATGGAACCGGTATGGAAAACAATAGTATCTGACGGAAGAAAGAAGTTTTTCAATCGGGTCTTTAATCCCTCAGATATTGCTGTAAACGGAATCTTGAGCTTATGAACTCTTAAAAACAGAGTTATCAACAAAAATAAGATGTGACTTTACGTCCCCTGGTGGAAAAACTATGCATTATTTTAGGAAGAAAGTATTCTCAAAAGGTTTATCCATATGAGCGGTATCGGTCCAAGAAAAAAGAATTTAGTCGAGTTTTCAGGTGCCCAGATTTTGCTACAAATACATCAGAAGCAGAAATGAACACTAATGACCCCTGGTGGCCAAACCATTCTTTACAAAACATTAGAAATTATGTGAAACATATTTTCCATCAGGTCTTGTATGCGATACATGAAGAATTTTTCAAATCGGAGTTTTAGGAGCAGAAAACGCAATTTACCTTTATGCGCCCTAGCGGAAAGTTTTAAATGATTTACGTGAAAATTTTGAATTTATAGGAAAAACATTTCGCATCGGAAACACTATCCAACAACAAAGGAATTTTTCAAATTGGACTTTTAGAAGTAGAGATATTGACTAAATTAAGATATACATCTGCGCCACCTGGCGCAGAAACCATGCACTATTTTAAGAAGAAAATGTTTCTAAAAGGTTTATCGACACAAGTAGTTCGGTCTACAAACGACGTTTTTTTTCAGTCGAGAATTTAGAAGCTCATATTTTGCTGCAAATACTTCAGAAGCGGAAATTAAGGTTTACGCCCCCTGGTAGCCAAACCATTTTTTTTTTACACAAATTAGAAATTATGTGCAAACGATTTCCCATCAGGAGCTGTAGATCTTACGAAAATTGTGCTCCGTGAGTTTTGTTTGTATATCAAGTATTTAGGCTACTAGAATTACTGAGTTTGTGCTTACCTCCACTATAAAGGTTTGGTGATTCGTTTCGGACATCTCCCGAAGTGGTGAGTGCCTTTTTTCGTTTCTTATCGTCGTGTTTAAAATTCCTACCGAGCTGGTAGAAGCCTAGTTATCTCGGCGCCATTAAAATGGCGTAATCCGGTGGTGTTGTCAACCCTGACATCACTTCCGGTGATCACGGCACTTTGCCCAGCGGTGGCGTTGTCACGTTGCTCTCCGGGTCGACGTCAACCGTTGGCGGCGTATCGTTTTCCTCCCTTGACGTCACTATTACAGCTCCTGCCCCAGCTGCTTCTCATATAGTGACAGATGACGTCATGGACACTATGGATGACGGTGCTCCTCTGCCTTCAATGGATGGCGGTGCTCCTCTGCCTTCAACCTCCACTTCTACTGCTCCTCGCCCCTATTCTTCAGCGGTAACTTCCCAAAGGCTTCATCCCAAGTCTAATTGCATGCGAGCGGAAGCCGCAGCTTTAAAACCTCATGTCCGTCGCTCTGGTAATGAGGTTGTGCTCGAAATTCCAGTGGATTCTCCAGCAGGTACTTCTTTCACCATGGCTACTGAGTTGGGTGTGTGCTTTGAGGCGCTGCCAGACACACCACTCAAAATGTACTCAACTGCTCTAAAACAAAAGTTCTCTCCGTTAGCGATACGTCATATGTCGCGCAGAGGGCCGAGTGTCATTGTTTATTTTTTTCATGCGGCAGATGCTACCTCTGTCTTACAGACTGGGCTGGTTGTGGGTGATCACCAATTATTTCCTGAGCCTGTCGCCCAGAGACCAGTAACTGTCTCGATGTACCCAGTACATCCTGAAGTCACAGATGCTATGCTTTGTGCTTTTCTTATGCAATCCGGTCGTGTTGTGGGTAACATTACCACACACTCCGCTGCTCCAAAGGATGAGGATGATCGTTCGATTGAAAGTGCCCGACGAGTTGCGCGATTAGTATTCTCTTCGGATGAACATATCAAGACTTTTCCTACTCTCTTCACTGTAAAATGCGGAGATCAAATCCGACGCATCGACGTTTTAACCTTCTTTCATTGTCAGACTTGTAAGGCGTATGGCCATCAACGTAGTGAGTGCTTCCGCCGCCCTGCTGTACCTCAGTCTTCGGGACCAAAAGTCACTCGTGACAGCCCTGTGTCGTCCACCCCTACCGTTTCTAAGGAGGTGTCTTCAGAACTTCATCAACCTGCTCTACCATCGGGCCTTCCTCCACGGGGTCCTGTCCCACAATTGTTGACAGAGGACTTTCCTCATCTGGTACCGACTGCTCCGCCCACGTTCCTTGCTGCTCCAGCTGACCTGACTGCTGACCTTCATCTTCCATCGGATGAAGACACTCCAAGTACAGTTACTGACATGGACTGCCCTACTGCTAGTGACTCTTCTGGCAATCACTCTGACCCTACAACTACCAGCAAGCCTGCTCGACGGGAGTCCTGGAGTGCCCCGCAGACTCCGCTCCCTCCTCGCACCGGTGCTGCAAGAGGTCGTTCTGTTGACTCATCTTCCCACTCCTCCTCTCAACGTCGTACTTCGCCACGAACAAGTCGACATCCTGCTGTGATTCCAGGTTCTAAGACTCCACCCCCAGTGCTTTCCCTAGATTCTTTTCTTCGATACCTAGCTGAAGCGAAGGCGGATATACCGGTAGGTCCGCTTTCTCTTCATAAAATATATGAAGTATTATGCTCTCATAAACATCCTAGATTCTTTAATCAGTTTGTTGCACGTCATATGTTTGATCTTCCTACTGTTCTAACCCAAGTTTCTAGTGTGATATATGTGTTTCGAAATCTTGTGCTTTCCTATCCCGATCTCAAATTTAGTGTTGACAGAATAAAGAAGCAAGCGAAGAAAATAACAGATTCCAGCGCATGTGCGTGTCGACCTGGGAAGGACATACCGATTCAAGGTGGTCACACTTAACTGCAGAGGATTCTCTGCTTCTCCTAGAAATGCTCTAGTGTATGAGGACTTGGCGCCTCTACACGCAGATCTTCTCTTGCTCCAAGAGATCAATTGCTCTGCTACCACTTTGTTCTCTCGTTGGCGGGCTTGGCCCTACGATTTTCACCATGCTTATCGAGTTGGACGGAATGGTGGCCTTGCACTTGGGATCCATCACCGCCTACTCCCTCTGATTTCGACGCCAGTGATTCGTGCCTTACATGTGGACAACCTCCAGGTCGTTGTCTTTTGCATTGAAAACGTGACCTATCATGTTTTTAACATATATGTCCCCTGTGATGAACGTCTGTTACCTGATCTTCTCTCCACACTCCGTACAGAGCTGTCATGCATCCCACCGTCTGAGCATATTCTCATAGGCGGAGATTTCTATTGTACGTTGTTGCCGGCCCTTGACCGCAATTCAACCGTTGGAGAATACCGCAGACAACATGTATTACAGACTTCTCAGCTAGTTGATGATTTTCAATTGGTTGATGCGTTCCGGTATCTACACCCGTCGGAAATCTCTTTTACCTGGCGCTCTTCCATCCATGGCAGCACTACGGCAGCACGGCTGGATAAATTTTATGTTTCGACTGCTCTTCTCCCGTCGATCGCAGCTGCTGCCCATCGTCCTTCCGCCGCTTCAGACCACAGTATTGTCAGTCTGTCGGTGTGTGTTTCGTCTTCACCTTCAAGGACTCAACGAATATGGACTTTTCCGGACTCGCTCCTGGATGATCAACAATTTTGTGTTGCTGTGCGTGAGTTCCTCCGAAGTCGTCAGCCCCTTCTTGATACTACGTCCGACGCGATGCAACTGTGGCTCAGTGTCAAACATGACTTGGTCCTTTTTGTACGGCGCTACTCCCATGCCTCTCGGAATGAGAGCGATATGAAAATTGCGAATCTACGTGCTCTATTGTCGATGCTCTCTCTTGATGATCCGCAATACCCCGGCTACCTGGCAGATCTCCACGCTTTGCTTCTTCCTCGCGCATCCGATGCAGCCTGCAGGATGCATTTCTTGCATCTCTCCCCTACAGCTGATTCTCACGATTACTTAACCGCCTTGGAATCTCAACATCGTTCTGCTACATCTTTGCGTCATCTTCGCCTCCAGGATGGTTCCATCCCTTCGAACCCATCTAAGCTATGCACTTTCACCAGACAGTATTTCACCGCCAAATACAGTGCGGTAACGCAGTCTTCATCCTCATTAGCTTCTCCTCTTCTCTCCTCTCTTCCTCAGGTCCCCTCTACTTTATCTACTTCTTTACTCTCTCCTTTCTCTCTTCGCGAACTCCGCGAGGCGTTCGCTACTCTCAATCCTCATGCCGCTCCTGGACCTGACGGCCTTCCTCTGTCCTTTTATCGTGCTTTTCTACCGTGCCTTCTGCCTTTTCTGTCTGCGTGTTTCTCGTCTGCTTTTTCCTCTCCTGCGTTACCGCCCGACTTTACTTTGGCACACATCATCCTCCTTCCTAAGAAGGGTGACCTCTTGGATCTTGGAAACTGGCGCCCTATCTCTATCCTAAACACTGACTATAAGTTCTATACAAAACTCTTATCCCGTCGCCTTAATTCTGTTCTCTCTTTCGTTATTTCTCGCGACCAGACATACAATGTGCCTGGTCGGACTATTTCCACTAACGTTTCTCTTCTCCTTCATCTTCACTTTCTCGCTCGCTCTTTTTCTGAACCTCTTGCCTTTCTCAATCTGGATAAAAAGTCCGCTTTTGATAACGTTTCTCATTTTTATCTCTCTGCTGTCCTTTCACAATTTGGCTTTCCTCCTAGCTTTTCTTCCGCACTCTTGGCCCTTTATCAGGGCGCCAGTTTCCATGTTCGAGCGGCCACATTTCTAACCGCTCCAATTCCGTTTAAGCGCGGCATCCGGCAAGGATGTCCGCTCTCCGGCCAGCTATTCGCTCTCGCTTTTGAGCCTTTCCTGTTAGCAGCCCGAAGATCACTCCTGGATGTCCTACCGCCGACAGTGGCTAGTACTCGTCATCATCGAATAATTTTCACCGCCTATGCTGATGATGTGACCTTTTGCGTCCGGGATAAATCTCAATTCGATCGCCTGTATTCTGTATATCAACAGTATGTTGCATTATCTGGAGCTGCGCTGAATGCCACTAAAAGTACTGGCTTATGGTGCGGGGCATGGGCTGCCCGCACCGATGCTCCTTGGGGTGCGCAGTGGACAGCCACTACACAGAAGATCCTCGGTGCGTATGTCGGATTGCCCTTGGCTCTGCATCCGCCACCTGGACTGCTCTTCTTCCCCGGATACAACGGACTGCTGCCTACTGGAGTAAGGCCCGCCCTTTCACATCGTTTCGTCAACGAGCAGCCGTTGTTCGTCGACAACTTATCTCCCTATGCGAATACTCTTGGATGTCGACGGTTGTGCCCGTGTCACAAATGATGACCATCACTCGCCTCTCAACTTCCATCATCTGGTCTTCACATCACTGGGTTAAACCTGCCACGCTTCATCTGCCAGCCTCTTTAGGTGGCATCCAGCTTCCTGATCCAGCTGTCCTTTATAAAACACATCGCATTATTCATTTCATTCGCCTTGCCACTTCAACTGTTCCGTTCCTTACCACTACCTTGAATGTTCTAGCTTCTTCCCGTGACCCATCTTTCACCTTCCTACTGTTTCTGAAGATGGATGCATACTCTCTTCTCCCGTCCCACCTCCCTCCTGTCCTGCGAGAGGGCCTTTCTCTCTTTCGTTCGCTTCCTCTTCTCCGTTCATTTTTTTCTTCAACTCTTGATCTCCTAGATGAACCTCTCTTCTTCTCTTCTCTTATTCACCCTCCTAACCTCCCTTACTTTTACTTTCCTCATTGGATCCGATCTGGTGTGATAACTGTCCGTTCTCTCGTAACTTCTGATCTAACCTGGAGACCTCTTTCTTCCCTGTTTCTATCTCCAACCATTACTCTTGCTAACGAATATCTTCTCCTTCGCACAGCGCTTTGGAGCCTCTTTCCACTCCTCGCTTTACCTGATGGTCTCTTCTCGGTCCCCTATGCTCCTCTTTCTCTACCGTTCTTTCTCCTCATTCGTAGCTCCCCAGTTCTAGTTACTTCTATCTCCTCCTCTTCTCTTTATTGGCTTCTTCTTTCCCCTCCCGCACTTTCACTTTCTGTTCATTCTGCTCCTCCTTCTCTTCTCCCCGCCATCTGGACAGCCTCTACCTCTCCCCTTTCCTCCCCTCTTGAACTCAATGTCCATTGGCAATTTCTTCACCTTCGTCTCCCCGCCCATTCAGTACTATTTCGCATGACCCTTCTCACCTCACCGCAGCGCTCCTTTTGCCCTGAAGTCAGCGACGTCCAACATCAATACCTATTCTGCCCCGTTCTCCTGCCAGTCCTAAACACAGCATTTCGCCTTGCTGATCGAATTTGTGCTCGATCGTTACCATTTCTTGCATATGCTTGGCTACTCCAAACAAAGCATCCACCTACGCACTTGCCTCCTGTGTGCCGTTATATTTTTCTTCTTGTGAAGTTCACTGTCTATGCTTTCCATCTTCAACAACGCTTCCCCGCTCTTATTCCACCTCCTCAGGAGGCAAGTGCTATCATTCGGAGACGCTTCCTAGCACGGTTAACTACTCGTCTCCAAATGGAGCACTCTCGTGCTGCTTCAACAAACACCGATAGCGTTTTTCAATCCACCTGAACCCAATCGGCTGGGTGGTTCCATATCCACAATTTGCAGTTACATCTCAACCTATAAGTGGGATTTTTTGTTGTCGCCCACGTTCACTGTAACAAATCATGTTTTTACGTATTAATTTTGGTGCTTCGCTATTTGTGATTATTCTGTTTTAATGTGTCATTGAAGATAGCTCACCATGTTTCCCATGTTGTCTTCGATAATGTTGGGTTTTATGTTGTTGTATATAATTTTTCCTTCTGCACAGTTTACTGCCCACGCAATGTACCCTTCATTATGTTGAATATATTTTTAAAATATTAGTCACTGTGTGTATAATTTATTGTTACAAGATGCCCTTCTGAGTACATTTATCGTTATTTCCCCTTGTCACTAAATACTTCTGTACATATGTTGTAAATTTTGAATGTAGCATCTCTGTTGCATTTCTGTTTCATGAGAAGCTGCCCTTCTCTGTATGTTTAGCGGCTTTCTTCCTTGTCACTATATTGTTCTGTACATATGATATGAAACTTGTGCATTGCATTACTGTTCGATTTCTGTTTTTTTGTAAAGTTGCTCTCCTGGGTTCGTTTAGAATATTTCTCTCTTGTCACTGCATAATTCTGTACATATGATAAGTATTTGTGCTTATTTGTTTCTACCATTACTGTCATATCTCTAAATACTGTTGCACCTGTTAGTTCCTTCTCATCCATGGTCTTTTATGAGAATTAGTACCTCGTGCATGTTTAATCTTTAGTATGGTAGTAATGCTTAATTGGAATTTGTGCATGGTATAGAATCATGTCTTGCCCTGTCTACAATACTGTAGGTAAACATTTTCGTTTGTACCGCTCGTGCTTTATTGTCTGCTTCTCCTTCGCCCTACGTGGCGAAATAATTTTATGATTTTAAAAAATATTTTGTTTTACGTTTCACTGGAACTTTCCAGCTGATGTATATTCCACTGTATTTATTGGCAGAATTCCATTGTCATGTACATAGAAATGTTATTTTACTGAAGAATAAAGGCAATTTTGAAATGTATCCGGTGCAGAAAGAAATTTTCAAATCAGAGATTTAGAAGCAGAGATATAGGGCGAAACGCAATTTACCTTTACGCCCCCTAGCGGAAAGTCTATGTATTACTTGAAAATTTTGAAATTATATGAAAAACATGTCACACTGAAAACACTATCCAACAAAGAAGGGATTTTTCAAATCGGACTCCTAGAAGTCGAGATATTGACAAAAATAAGATCTACATCTACGCCCCTGGTGAGGAAACTGTGGGATATTTTAAAATGAAAATATTCCAAAATGGTTTATCATGTGACTGACATCAGTCCTCGAAATAATTTTTTCAATCGATAATTTGGAAGCTCAGATTTTATGGCAAATGCATCAGAAGCAAAAATTAACTTTTACGCCCCCTGGTGGCCAAAGTATTTCTAACAAAAATTTGAAATTATATGCAAAAGATTTTCCATTAGGAGATGTATCCGCTGAAGAAAAGATTTTTTAAATCGGAGCTTTAGAAGAAGAGTTATCAGGGAAAATGTAATTTACTTTTACGCCCCCTAGCGGAAAATCTATCCGTAATTTGAAAATGAAACTATATCTAAAATACTCTTCGACATAAATGGAATCGAAAGATAAAAGAATTTTTTCAATCGGATGTTTAGAAGCAAATATGTGAATTAAAACGTAATTTTGAATTCGACATCATCTGCATTTACACCCCATAGCGGCAAAATTGTGCATCGTAAAAAAAACAAAACGAAATAAAGGATCACCATTCGCATATTTCAAGCTACCGAATGCAAAAAGAATTTTTTTTTAAATCGGACTAATAGTTGCAGAGATACCGTGGGTACAGACGGACGGACGGACTGAAGGACGGACGGACAAACCGATAACAGAAGCTCGATCTTTTTTTACAAAAGTCGTGCTAAAAAGTAAAGACGACGTAAGGGAGTTTGACCGTGGCCAGCTAGTCGTTTGCTCACTGACGGCAGCTGCTGAACTGTTGGCATTCCCGGGTCAAATCGTCGCACGTGTTTACCAAGACTATGTGAAATACAGCAAAAGTTCCAACCAACGGATGAAATACAGTACAGGCATAAGCGTGCAATTGATTCTCATTGTGAGCGCGGATTGTTCTGCATCGTTAGAAGGAATTGCCGGACTACAGCGTAGCAGATAAGGTAGAATTTAATGAGGGCTATGTTCACAAACTTATGACTGTCCATAATACCATGAAACAAGATAGATAACACTGAATTTTCGGTTGTAATGAGCACGCCTTTTGAATCCTTTCTGACGCGAATAAAATTCATTGAAGTTATTCAAACTCAACGAACCTGTTAGAAAAACAGTCAACCGGATTTCTACAATCGGTAAAAGATCCAGAAATAGAGACAGCTACTTACTTCCACCAGCTTTTAAAAAGTATGTTAGTAAAATTAACACATGGTGAACAAAAAAGGTTCTCATAGCAGAAGAAAGGTATTAGAGACAGAGGTTTTCATATCGAGCAGTTAGAAGAAGAAATATAGAAGGAAACATGATATAACTCTACACCTTCTAGCGGAAAAATTTTGCACATTGGTAAAGTTGGAAATAGGCGAGACATATTCTTCGCGGTAAAAGCTATGCTAAGGTAAAAGAAGTTTTCAAATACGTCTCCCAGAAGCAGAAATAGCGAGAAAAGATTTTGACCTTCACTTTCCCTAGCGGGTAAGCTGTGCATTATTTCAAGAGGATAATGCTTCACATCTCTGTTGTAGAAAATGGCATACAGTAAAAAAAGAGATCTCTCATTAAGAAGGTGTTCTGAAGAGGAGATACTGCTGCAAACAGAAGTACACAAACACCACCTAGAGACAGAAATGCGAACTATTAATATAAAACTTCTCACATGCAAACCTGAAGTGTAGAAAGTGTGGTAAATGGCAACCGGTGTTGAAATAATTTTCTAAATCACACATGTGCCGGATGATTCTGCTGCATCTAAAATTAAATGTTTCACTAGTAGCAGAATCCTTCGATAGGTTTTGTTAGAGAGGGAGAGAGCAAGAGACAGAGCGAAGTGCCAAATGCTGTCATGAGCCTTTCTTCTGCCTAACAAGCCCAAACTTGCTGTGAATGAAAGATTTCTGCCTAACTTTTGATTGAGACATAAGAGGTTTTTTTATGTAGTAAAGGCCCTGAGAAAGGAACTCCGTCTTCACGCTCTTGAGTGAATCTAATGTATAGATGTTCATTAAGTTTTTCATTTTTAGTATATTTTTTGTAAAAAAAAAACGTGCTTATAGTGTCACTTTGTCCGTCCGTCTGCCTATGTTCACCATATCTCTGCAAATATTAGTCCGATAATCCGATTTGAAAAATCATTTTGCATTGGAAGGCGCGAAATGTGAAAACAACGATCCTTGCTCTCGGTTCCTGCTCCAATGCATAACATTATGAGGGCGCAAATGTAGAAGTTGTGAAATTCAATACACATTCCATTCCATATGTTTGCTTAATGATATCCGATTTAAAACGTTCTTCCTTTCCTTCGATATCATTTATTACGAAGACCATTTTGGGTAGCGTTTCTTTTTCAAGCAATACATAGTTTTTCTGCCAGAAAGCGGAATGGCAAATTGCGATTTCTTGAAATTTCTGCTTCTAAAAGTCCGACTTGAAAAAATCTTTTCTTCGTTGGATAGCTACCAGTAAGAAACATTCTATATATAGAACCTAATTTTGGTGAAAAACTGTTTTGCCACTAAGGGGCGTAAGTGTATATGTCTGTTTCCGGTATATATGTATCTGCGCTTCTGCAAACTCGATTGAAAAATTTTTTTTGCTGTCACAAACTACTCACCAAGGAAATTCTTTTGCGTGTGTTTTCTGATTAAAATAAGGCAAACATTTTCCGGAACGGGGCTTAGATTTCTCTATCTCGAAATTTCATCTTCTAACAGTCCGATTTAAAAAAAAAATCCTTTCCTCGTCTGGCAGCGTATCCCATGAGAAATGTTTTGCATATAATCTTAAATTTTTCTTAACCCACAAGTTTGTCACTTTAGGTCATAAGTCACGTTTCCGTTTAGAGCATATGTGCAGCAATACCTACGCTTCTAAAAACCCGATTGGAAAAATCCGTTTTCCCTTAGATTCTACTAGAGATGAGCTCGGGCGCGGCCCGGGCTCGGACGGGCTCAAAATTCATTAACTAGCGAAAAACCCGGGCCCGGGCTCGGAATCACATATCTTGAATTTTATTACTGTAATTAATTCAACACGTGTAATTCCGAGCCCGGTTGAATTGCACGTGTTGAATTTCATTGTGGATTTGTTACCATGGTGGACGGATTTTCAATTTCCTAAGCTAGCTGCTATTGCAAGACAAATTTTGCTTAGCAAGACTTGCATTATGCATTGTCCAAAACTATGGCCCAAGCAAGGATTAGTTTAAGGAGGTCTGGGAAAAACTGGGAAAAAATCCCATTCCCATTTTTTGTATTTTATTAAAAATCAAGAATCTTATCTTTAAAAGTATGTAATAATATTAATTACCAAAATTGTGCAGTTAGAAGTATTGTTATTTTTTTTTAAATTTCCTCACTCCCGCGATTTTTGGGGTGACGTTGGTTTTTAGTGCAGCAGGTCGAGTTTTAGAGAAAAGAAGATCAAGTTGAAGCGCTGAGGCATTAGATGCAATTCTCTCTCTCTCTCTTTTTTCATGATGAACTTGATCTGGAAACTGCACATATGTATGATTGTATTGTGATTATTATACTATTAAGCGCAAAGCTTTGTTAATGTTACAAAATGCAGAAATACCTGGTCTGGAATGCTTTTACGTTCTTTGTTTTTTTAATTTTGGAAATTTCCCTACATGCTTTTTTTTTGCATTCTACTACATCACTCTAAACTGCTTTTACCAATTAGCATATATGTAAATTATATTGCAAATATTAGTTTTCTAGAGTCAAAATTTCAAACACTTGCAACTGTCTGTACGGCGTTGTACGTTTTATAATGCAATTTATTTAAAATAAAAGTAAATTTAGAAATCAAAAACAAATAACGAATGCTTTTTTGTTTCCAAACGATTTTGATTTCTTCAGCTTTTACCAAAATTACTGATTCTCCTGATACGGTCGAAGGGCACGTTGATTCTTTATTTATTTTTAAATCCACATTTTAGAACATTTGGCTTTATGCGTAGTATTTCTAAAAACATATTAATATTGTGAAGTGGATTAACTGAACTAAGCTTTTTAAACTAGCCTTGATAATCAAAATTTTCCAAGAATGCGGGCCCGGGCTCAGCAAACACATGTAATCAAAGAAAGCGGGTCGGGCCTGGGCTCTAGGCCTTTGGACCCGGGCTGGCTCGAGCTCCAAAAATTGAGCCTGAACTCATCTCTAGATTCTACTACTATGAAAGCACTTTATGCGCATTTCTTGCCCAAAATAATGAACAATCTTCACGTTAGGGGGTGCAAAGTTTTAATGTGCATTTTGTCGATACCTCTGCTTCTAAAAGTCCAATTCAAAAATTCTTTCAACACCGGATACCAATCTCCTTGGTGACTATATTGCATGCACGCGCCACTCAAAATGGTCGTAATAAATTGTATGAAAGGAAAGAAATGACTTTTTTTCTGTAAATGATATCGAAGGAAAGAAATAACTTTTTTTTTATTTTTTAGTATTTTCTAGTTCACAGTTCTGCTGCTAAGTGGAGTTAGTCTGTATTTTTATTTGTAACTGTATGTCTCTTATTGAGCGAAGCGAGGCCGAAGGCCCAGCGGAGCTCTCTTTACGAGACTCGAGACAATTAGTTGTTCGGGCATAGATACGAGATAATACATCCAATCACCGTGAAGTTTGGCATGCAACTGGACATCGTCCATGGCCATGTTTTGACGACTTCTGATTCCCGAAATTCCATGTCATTGGGGAAAAAACGTCGAAAACGTGCATTTTTAGGGTTTTTTCCGGGTTTTGAGAAGGGGTCGTTTGCTACCTATCTCCTCCACAGATCTTCAGCCGATCGCGATGACACTTGCCACAGAGAAAGGACATAGTGAGTGACATGGGGTTGTTGTCATGGTGATTGGTCTTTTCGTATAAAAATAGTAATGATTAAAAAACTGGCCAATTTTAATAATAATTGAAAAAATCTGCTCTCTATACGAGACTCGTGACAATTAGTTGTTCGGGCATAGCTACAACATGACACATCCGATCACCGTAATTTTTGGCATTTTGATTCCTTTCGATTCCCGAAATTCCGTGTCATTGAGGAATTTCAATTAAAACTAGATGGCTTTTTACTTGAACCGTTTCAGGAAAGTCGGCTCACTAACATTAATTTAAAAATATCGTTTAAATTGAAAAACGAAGAAATGGAAAGACTCCGTCTGTTAGCTTAACACTTGTTTAATTTATAACAATAAAAGGAAGTTTGTGTATGTGTGTGTCTTTCCGCTTTGTTTACATGCAACCTGATCAGAACCAACGTGAAGGCGTGAAGGAAAGTAGTTCGTGATAAATTTTAGGCATTTCTTTTTTAGAATGCTTCATACTTTTGTTCTTAAAGTCATAAATTTTACGCGTTCGTGTTTTAGAATTTGTTATAATAGACTCCTTAATGCGCATAGATTTTGCAATAGCTTCGCTCAAAAATTGCCAACTGTACCCGAGTTATCGGTTATTGTTAGCGGCTTGTCCTAGTAAAAATCCTATCAGAGAATTTCGTCTTTAATGTATGTCATTTTCTACAGTAAAGATTGGGGATATTTTCCTCCTCTAATGACAAACAGTTTTCCCGCTAGAGGCGTTAATGTTAAAACTTCTTTCTCTCTCTTTCTGCTTTGAGAAAACGTATTTGAAACATTCTTTATCCTCAGCATAGTATTTTCAATGGAGAATAATTTTCGCGTGTTTTGTACTTTTGCATTATTCAAAATTCTGCCGCCAGGATGCGTCAGCTTATATTTCTATTTGAAGGTGTTTTTTCGGTTTTAAAAATCACTTAGCAAAATCCTTGTTTTTCGGTTTTAAAAATCACTTAGCAGAATCCTTTTTTTTTGGTAGAATACTCTTCGTTATGAAGGGTATTTTGCGCCCGTTTTCTTCTTTAAGTAAAGCACAGATTTTCCGCTATGGCCAGTAAAGCTATATCACGTTATGTTCTATATCTCTTCTTCTAATTGTTCGAAAAAAATATCTTTTGCATTTGATATCTACTGTTATGAGAAATGTTTTGTGCACACTCTGTTCCTGGGGCAGCTTAAGAGATTCAGATTATATATTCAGTGGCAAAAACATGACTTTCTTTTGACATCGTGGACGCGTTTTCGTAATTTTGTCAACATAGATTTCAAGTACTTATTTACTTATATCTATTGATTAAAACTGTAGGCCCCGTGTCTTTATAATTTTGACCATGCTTGTACAAAACGTTCCACGTTTACTCTTGTGAATCACTGGTAGACTTGTAAAGAAAGCAACTTAACGAGTCTTCAAAATGGCTGTTTGCTTCTTCTTTTTTTTTTTTTTTTTTTTTTTTTGATGGAAGGTTTAACGACCACCGTGATTCACAAGAGTAAACGTGGAACGTTTTGTACAAGCATGACTTTCTTTTGACATCGTGGACGATAAGCAGTCGCCCGTCCCTAATTTAGGGTCACTGGTTCCAGGAAAGGGAGAGAACCAGTGGCGTAAGACAAACACAACATCCATACCTCACCAGGATTGCTGCTTGCTTCAGAATTCTATAAAGACGAAAGGTTATCTAAAAGAGCCTTCATCTTATTATATTTTAGGAAAAGTATCAATTTTTTCCATAATGTAATGAGAGTTTTTTTGTCTTTTGCCTCTTAGAACACGCAACTATACAAGTATTCGCGCAAAAGTTGAATTTTATATTATGCTGATGAGTCGAATGAGCCGATGCGAGGAACTGTTAGTACTGAATACAAGATATGTCTAAATAGCACACAGACTGACCAGGTGAACGAGTTTGTATATCTACGAAGTATTTTTGACAGAGAGAACAAATTGGATGGCGATATTAGTAGGTGAGTGAGTTCTTCATTGAAAGTCATAGATGATTTAGGAGGATTTCGTAGGAATGATGGGCTCTCAAGAAAGTCCCGAATGACTGTATATGAAAATGTAATTGTTCCTCCTACTCTGATGTATGGCAGTGAAACATGGATACTGCAGAAGAGACATAGAAGTCGTTTGTGTGCTGGGGGAATGCGTTACTTACGGGGTTTTGTGGTAGGACGCGCTCTGCTCATGTGGGGAATGAAGATGTGTTGCAGATATGTAATGTGAGGCAAAATGTTGTTAGTAAGGTGGAGACTAATATTCTTAGATGGTTTGTTAAAAGAATGAATGATGAGGTGCTGACGAAGAGAATACTTTCAGCCCAAGTGGCAGGAACGAAGGACAGAGGAAAGCCAGTGAATCACGGGAAGACCAAATTCAGGAATATCTGCTTGAGAAAAAGATTATAAGTATAAAGTACAAAATGTCTTGTGTGCGATGTTTGATGGATGTCATTGAAAGTCGAGTTGTGTGCCGAAATAATTGTAAATGGAGACCTTTGATACACCAACAATAAGTAAAATCTATTTCCATCAATTAAACATTTACTTGGCAGAAGTCTTTCTTTGAGGAACCTTCTGAATCTCAGAGAACTGCTAAATGATATGTATGTATGTATGATGATGAGTTGAACTTATTACCAAATAACACTCTTATTTCCATATCATATATCGGGCTTTACACGGTTGAAGAGAGACCTTTTTCTGTGTTGCCTTTGTTTCAAGTGCCAATATTCATATTTACGAAAGGTAGTAAAGTGGCATGATGTTGTTACAGGCTAAAACTCTGTACTTTGAATGTTACTATGGTTTCAAGCACGGAAGCTTTCCTTGATAATGACACATGAAGTACTAATGCTTTTATTTCGTGAGTTCATTTCAGTAATTTTTATGTCAGTTCAAGATAAAGTATGTAACGATTTCAAGTTTGTATATCACAATTCGAGTTAAATGGCTATCCATGCAAATATTTTAAATCAATATCATTCATCTCAATCGCGTGCATTGAATTGGTACAATCGACGTGTAATTAACTAGCGCGAACTGGAGAAAATAATGGTGTTCTAAAGAAAAAATGTGTACGCAGGAAAAAAGTTATTTCGATGGCTGTTGTCTGTATTAAAGTTATTGTACCCGTAGCGCTTCCTTTTGAAATGCTAAATCCTAATCCTTTCATAAGAACGGGATGTACGAGTAACAGTGTAAAAGGGAATGAGTTGTATTCTGAAACTGCATTTTTATCCCTGTTAGTGAATGATTATTATTAGCATTAAATAAAGAAGAGCATGGTATTCATTCTCGCAATTATTGTTGGCTTTTCATTTGCTTTATCTAAAACACAATCGATCAGACTGTCTTTCTCTCTCTATGTAGTAGAATATAACAGGAAAAAAAGAAGTAAAAGAAACCTTATGGATTTACATGGATTCTGATTTGCTGTTGGGGCTTATGCAGAGACAGTCGTGAACGATATATATAGGTGTGTGTTCAAATATATATATATATATATATTCATCTGCATTATTCTTTCACATTTCAGATCTGGTTGGGTTCTCTAAGTACAGAAATAAGAAAAGGATACTGTTTCTGCAATTTTCTGTTAAGATGTTCTACAAAACATTTATTACGGATGTATGACTTAAATAAAAAATCGTCTTTACAAAAAGAAAGCAATTTTGTCCCGTGAGTGACTGTGCTGGAATAAATGTTGTAAAGAACGCAATGAAACTTTTTCAAAAAATTAATTAGAAATTAATGAGGCTACATTTTAATCGCTGAAAATACAATAATGTGAGAGGAAACATCGAGAAAGCAAGCCCGAAAATTTTGTGAATTATGCTTTCTTATTTTTATATATGAAAAGAATCAAACCAACAGCATGGAATGTTTTTGGTCTTGTGAGTTTATTCGAACCAGTAATCAACGCAAATGATGCATGCAATCATTTAAATAGAAGTAGGTTTCATCGAACTGCCTTTTTATAGGTAAGCATAGAATCTGAAAACGAGGAAAATATATTGTACATATGTTTGACAAAACGAAGTGACAAACAATGACTCTTTGAATGAGTCTGTTTTTGGAGTTATCTTTGTAAATCTGAAATCAACGTAGCACCTGAAATAAATTGTGAATCAGGATATGCATTGTGATTTGGTCTACACTGCTGTATTCAGTGGCATTTTCTCAAAGGAAAGAAATATTTTTTCCCGTTGTTTAGCGCATTTGTAACGAAATCTCAAAAAAAGTAAAAGCTGCATTTCGAAGAATTGAGAATTGCACTTCCAAACGCTAGAATGTAGACAATTTTTACGTGTTTGGAATAAAGAAACTGCGTAATGCGCAACAGTTTCCTATGAAGTTTAGTAATGTTCATTTGTGAAAGAAAATCTCATAGTTAGGAATCGAGCTGTCTCAGACAATTCATGTCAGAAGTATATTAATTCGTGTACAGTTTTATGCTTTTGATAGCTGCAGTTTAAGGGATTACCTAATTCGCTAGTGTTCTTAAAATACTTCGTTGAATATGATGGAAAGAATCACCAAAAGAGTGTGGAAAGAAACAATTTCAAAAATTTCTTCACTCCCTTTGACGTACAGATATTCCAAACACGAGGCATCACTAAAATAAAAAGTGCACTTTACAAATGTTTTAACAACATAGTAAAATTTGATTAATTAGTTTCATAATAAAGGTTGCCCATTTAAATTAACAGTAAGAAAGGAAGATCTTCTCTCAAAGACTGAAAATACTATTATATGGTACAAAACACTGCAATGCTTCAAACGAAGGAAGGAAGAATGCAGATCAATGATGAATTCTCAATACGTCTAGTTTAAGATCATATTTCTCGAAAATAAATGCTTCTATGGTGATCTGTCTAGGTTATATTGTAAAACAATCTACATGTCCCGAAGAAAGTTATTGCCCATTAAAGTTCATTTACTTCATTTATATCGTTGTCAGAAATGAAGAGCAGTTTTTCGGATAACGTCTTAATGTTTCACACCTAAAGGCGTTATGAAGACATGCGATCTCTTATTTCGGGTAAGCGAAACATCTATTTGAAAACAGAAGTGAGTGATGCGAAGTTCAAGTAAAGTCAGACTGATTTATGTCCAGACCAACTCACCAACAAGCAAAGAACACGAGCGAATCTGCAGAAATATAATGTTTTACTTCGCTAAAAAGGTGTGACGATACTAGATGAAATTAGATAAGATTTATCTCATTTTACTTGCAGCAGAGAGAAATTATAAACTGGGTCTCTCAAAACTTGTAAAATGCCACTATCTTTTAGGGAAACTGAAAACAACTCGTGATGAGGTCATAACGTACAAACGTTCGTGTCGTATGAAAAAGAAAAGTGTTGTGCATTGGAGAGCCAGTTTCATTTAACATGATGATTAGAGAAATATCATAAGAATATCTGAAAAAATAGATCAGCTTGAAAATTTTGGGAAAATTCATCTTCGAAAAAATATTTTCCAAAGTTCTTGAAAACTTGAAATGCTATAATTGGTTTTAAAATGTTTATCTTTCAAATGTGACTGATATGTCAACAAAATGACTGAAGTTATGTCCCTTTTTACAAAAGTAATGATGCAATTAATACATTTATTTTTTGAACGCGAGAAATCTAAATTTGCAAAATGCCTATTAGATTGTGTCCAGTCGTGCGTTTGAAAGGCTGATTTTAAAGCTCTGAAACCTGTTGTGCACAATTTGCCAAGTAGAATTCGTGGGCTAAATATAATTGTTCACCATCAGTTCATTTTTTTCTTCTCGTTGAAAAGAAAGGTAAATGATCTGAAAACTGAAGTAATGCATTTGCCACTTGATTTGGCTCATTAGTAAAATGTTTTACGGTCTTTCAAAACGATAATACACAAATACCGTAATGAAAAAGAAATGAAATCGATTTTATGAAAACTAATATAAATGCTTCCCAGTTGACTATATTGTTCATTGGAAAGTGGTACACAATTCAAACTGACAGAACAAAAGCTCCATAATGTATTCAAGGATATATCCTGCGGATATAAGACATCGAAGGATACAGTTAAAAGAATATCAGGCACTTGCAAAAACTTGTTCTTTCAAGAGTAACATAGATCCGTTGTTAAAAACGCTCAGTTTTATCGGTATCAACATTAAAGGTAAAGCATCAAAGACGAAGTGGAATTCTTTGCAACAGGGTATAATTTTGCTAAGTCGATTGGTGTATTTTTTCTCAGCGACGTATTGTGGTGCATTGTACGCTTTTCACATTTTTACTAAGGACGAAGTGTTAGTTTCTTTTCTGAGTTTGTTCAGATGGGGGTTGTCGTCACTACTTTGGTTTGCTTTTTATGGGAAAAAGGCGGAGTTCAGGGAAATGATTCACAATTTAGATCAGATTGAACAAGACGTAATTTCACTCAGAAATACAGAATACATGGAAAAAAAGAAAGGCAAAATTCTTATGGCTGTTTTATCATATCTCCTGTTGCCATTACTCATGCCACTAAGCACTGTGTTGCCAATGGCGTATCAAGAAATTGATACCACTTCACTTTTAGTGAACCACTATTGTTTCGGATATGAATCATATATAATAAAAAGCGCAAAGTACATTTCTTTTCAAATATTTATCTCTGTTGAAACGTATGTAAGTTCCTTGCTTCAGACCGTTGTTATAACTTTTATTGCAGTTTTCTGTTTGGAAATTTCAGTTAACTTAAATTTATTGAAAACTATAGGAAATAACATTAAGAACACCGAAGATGATCAAAACAGCCTACGTGCTGTTTTTGCCATTTACACAAGAATTCAAGCATATATATCTAAATTAGATCATCTACTTCGTTTTCCGCTGTTTCTCGTAATGGCTTCAATGGTCTTTGATGCGTTTTGGACACTCACCGATGTAATAGAAATACTTAAACATGAAAAAATTGTATTTGTATGGTACACTTTAATCTACAGCGGAATTTCATTTATGTTTACAGTCGCATTAATTCTGTCAGCGTCTTACCTTCAAGAGAAAAACCGTGCTCTAATGAAGACGTTTCTGAAATTTAACCACATGACAGCACATACATCGGAAAAAAATATCATGATTATAAACCTCATCTGCCAAGAGGATTTGGGATTAACCTTTTGTGGACTCTTTACCATTACAAAAAATTTGATTTTATCTTTGCTTGGAGCTTTAGTGACATATGGAACGTTAATTGTTCAGTTCAAATGAGGTAATTATTTATTTTCATTATACTACTAAGCAGCCGGATCTACTGAAAATGCGTAGTAGGAGGTTCCATGTGATGTTCTATTTTAGAGGAGACACCATTACACCATTTAAAAAAATCAAAATGCGAAACGTTATGTAAATAACGTGAAGTTTTTATGGCATAGTGCATTTGTTATTGAACGGAAAGGAAATGAAAAATTAATCTGAGTCCTCAGAAACAGATGAGTGACAGCTGTATTATCTTTAAACGTGCAAATTATACACGGTCGAGTCACATTATTGTGACCACCAGCTGTTATCCAGAGTAATTGCCGTATGCAGCGCGGACAGCAGCTAGACGGTCTGGGAATGACTCAATAAGATGCTGGAAGGTGTTCAAAGGTGTGTGGAGCCATGCTGACTGCAGTGCATCTCACAGCTGCTGGAGGATCCATAGAGCGAACAACACGATCAAGGTGGTCCAACAGATGCTCAATTGGGTTTAAGTCTGGGGAATTAGGGGGCCAGAGAAGTTCTTTGAAGTATTCATCGTGCTCTTCCAATTGCTCTCGGACATTTCTAGCTGTGTGACACGTCGCACTGTTGTGCTAGAAGATCCCATTCGCCTCAGGGAAGACAATCAACATGTACGGGTGTACGTGGTCTGCAAGGATGGATTCATAAGGAATTCGGTCCACAGTGCCTTCCACAGATATGAGTGGACTCAGAGAACGCCGGGAAATCATTCCCCAGACCATAACGCTGCGCTCACCAGCTTGTGTCCTTCCAGCAATAGTTGAAGAGTGTTTGCTCTCCGATGTTTCTCGCCTTATACGCCAACGTCCTTCCGTTCGATGAAGCACAAAACATGACTCATCGGAGAAGGTAATCTTTTGCCAATCAGCTGAGGTCCAATCCCGTTACTTCCGTGCTTTTTCTGCCGATGCACCTTCGTTAGCATAGGTATAGTGACCATCCGTCTGCATCGGTGCTCCATACGCAGCAGGGTTCGCTGAAATGTCGTTTTAGACACACTTACGGTAGCCCATGGTTCATTCGGCCAGCGAATTGCTCCACCGTAACGTGCCGATCAGCCCTCACGCACCTTCGAAGTCGACGTTCACATTTCACATCAATGGCACATAGTGCTCCGCAGTGTCCACTTCGCTTATTCGCAATGGTGCCATTTCTCCAATCACGATACACTTTAAATACAGCAGCACGCGTACAGTACACAAACTACGCTGTTTCAGAAATACTGCAACCCTTGACACGAAAGCCGATAATCATCCCTTTTTGAAAATCTCATAAATCGTTCCTTTTATTAATGACAGCAACGAGTGATATGTTTTCAGATTTCTTACAGCACACCGTATATACCCTCCAAGCCAGCTAACGACATGTGACTTTTTTCATTGGCTACTCGCTGTTGACGTCAAAAGTAGGAAGTGGTCACAATAATGTGACTTGACTGTGTATATAGACTAGTGGAAAATGTAAATATCTGCCGTTTCTGAAAAAATGAATGCGAGCTAATATGCTTTTCAACGCAAATTTTGTAAGAATAAGTACATTTGTCGATGATGGTATGAAACATGGATTCGGCAGAAAAGACTTTTCACTCTGGAGCCAGTTATTCTCGCGACTGAACTACACCGAATTTGGCTTAACGCCGCAACTTGCGTCACCTCAGTGGTACGTTACAACTTCCCAAATAATAGCTAGTATGTAACTTTAATTTGACATAAAGCACTTTCATTTTCCTTTCCTTCATGAAATATTTTTCTCTATCTTCTCTTTCATGGACAAGTTGCGTTCCATGTCCTTTAAGCTTTTCTTTTCCACAAAATGTGCATAATTCTTCTTTTCTTCTTTCTGATTCCTAAGTTACGTATATTTGCAGGAATGACTGTACATGTTACTAAGATCCCTTTCGTTCACTCGTGATTATAAAAATGAAACATATCTATTTGCCTTAGCGGATAACAGTTAACACTGTTTCATGAAGAAATCGCCTTAAGAATAGAGATGCGCTTGGGAGACAAAGCGACTAGAAATACAGATTCATATTAATCAGCAGCATTGAAGTTGTTGGATTCGAAAAGAAAATACCGTTTAATTTAAGTAAAAATACTCTAAGCAGAATATGAATCTTTCCCTTCGCCTCACTTCGGGAAACAAGTTTACTTCCAATGAAACAGTCAGAGCCTTAAAACAAAGAGGAAGTCATGGAAGCCCTGTTATTAATATATAAAGTGATCTGAAATTCGGGAAAAAAGTTTACTTTCGCTGAAGCAGTCACTGTCTAAAATCAAAGTGGAAGTCATGGAAAAATAACCCTTGCTATTAATATGTAAAGTGATATGAAAATTAGAATCGTTCGTGCTCCTAAAAATGCCATCGGAATGATAGTGAGAATGTGAATTTAAATACTGTCTGCTTTGAAATTATTAATAGACAACTAACGATATCTCAGCAGCGGTGTTCTTTTCGAGGCCGTGACTAACATTAAAAGAAGACACGATGAGGAATGAAAGAGTATGCCTTCATTCAGGCAGTTCTTATTTATGCTTTATTGAGGTTCTCAACATATACAGGGTGATCAGAATCGACCGCACAATAAACCTTCCGGATGATTCCTCGTGGAGAAGAAAGCAGAAAACTGTTATCCGTTGTCCGATCGGACGTCGCATTCCGGAGATATACGCGCGCGACGTCACATCCGTAAGAATACAGACATTAGAAAAACCTTACCCAATCACTTTGACAGAAAACATGTAATTTATTGATGTGTACCACTACAACACAAATGATAAAACACGTGGATTCGTGTCAGATTACAACATGTGTTCAAAATGACCACCTTACAGTGCGGAACAGACGGTTGCCCTCCGAGGAATAGACATCTGCACGCGTTGCAGCATAGCAGAGGTTACAGTTGCGAGGGCCGCGTGTAAGGTGGCCCCTAGGCCATGCAGGCTGTTGACAGGCCGTCGATATACCAGTTCCTTCAGATGACCCCAGAGGAAGACGTCCAATGGGTTAAGATCCGGCGATCTGGTGGGCCACGCGACAGGACCACCACGGCCAAGCCATCGACTGGGATATTCCGTATCCATCCACAGGCGAGCATTTGCAGCCTAATGCGCCGGTGCTCCATCATGCTGGAATCATAGATTGCTGAGAACAGCGAATGATACGTTTTCCAGTAAGTCCGACAGAACATCACCGAGGAACACCATGTAGTTGGCAGCTATGACACATTTGGGAAGAAGATATGGTCCCACTAAGATATCGCCCACAATACCACACCAGATATTAACATCCCACCGGACCTGGTGAGCGTGTTCACGTGATTCGTGCGGATTGTCCAATGCACAAACATGACTATTATGGGTGTTGCAGATACCCTGACGTGTAAACCTTGCTTCATCAGTCCACAAGATCCGGCGGATGAAACTATTATCGGCAGCATGTCGCTGTAGCAAGCACTCACAGTATGCCTGTCTTCGAAGATAATCCTGTGATAATAGGCTTTGCACCCGTGTGATGTGATATGGATGTAGGTCTTCGTCGTGTAAGTACGGTACTTTGGTGCACACCGAACTGCGCAGGGAGAGAGTCAGTGCGGTAGACAAACACAACATCCATGCTTCACCGGGATTCGAACCCGGACCCCTTTCGGACAAATGATCAGAAGCCATCGCCTTAGAACACTGCGCCACGGGGGGCATGGATAGTTTTACAGACGCACGTATCACAAGGCTTGACTGCCTTGTGATACGTGCGTCTGTATAACTATCTACGTCGCTCTTCAAAAAACATGTGCGTTACCGGATGTAACATCACGAAACTTTCGGCGCGTATATCTCCGGAATGCGACGTCCGATCGGACAACGAACAACGGTTTTCGGCTTCTTTTCCCTGTAGGAATCGTCCGGTAGGGTTTTGTTTTGCGGTCGACTCTGATCATCCTGTATATTGAAAAATTTCATAAAGTTTAACATTACCAAAAGCCAAGCAATTTCCTTATATTTGCGTCATATGAAAGCAAAGAGGAAATTTCGTAACATTTGTGATGACTAGGTTCGTTAACACCCCTGGAATCCGATATACCTCAGAATCATTCTTCACTGAACCATTCCGGAAAAGACGAAAGAATCGTTCTAAAGATACTCGCGAACACCAGTTCAGAAATAGATTAAAAGGAACGCCAGTACCCGAAACAACGCCGTCATGAAACTCGTGAACACCAGCTTTCCACAGCATTTGTATTCTGCTGCTTTTCTGCGGGTTACGCAGTCACTCTGGGAGTGGTGCTCACAAACGTACTGAAAACCCGGACTAAACTTTAAGTGAAACCTATCGCCTCTTTAGTGGTTTCCTAAAAACAATACTGGTCATCAACATTATAGCCCGTATTCTGCTCTGAATATAATATTAATCTTTGTGAGTTGTAAGGAAAAAGGAAAGGAAACAAGTCGCCTCTCTATACTCCTCTTTCTTCGATTCCATAAATCCAAACACCTTACATTTCCTAAAATTTTACGCTCGAGAAAATCGTTGTTCCATACAGAGCGCCCACTGAGATTCGCCTTAAGGCGTGAACATGTTAGAGGCATCGCTACAGTATAACACACAGCACACGCCCAGAAATGATCTAAGCGCTGGCTTCTGATCATTCATACAAAATGAGTCCGGGTTCGAACCCTGGTGAGGCTTGGGTGTTGCGTTTGTCTCACGACACCGGCTCTATCTCCCTTCCCTGGAACCAGTGATCCTAAATTAAGGACGAGGGACTGCTAATAGCCAATTGAGTTGCTCACGGTGGTCGTTAACCCCCAGTCAAAACAAAAGGAACTAAAAAGAAAAAAACAGGAGAAAAATTACCAATAAGAAGTAATAAAGAATAGTTCACACAAATGCCTTCGAATGAGAAGTCGTAGATGTAAAGTCAACACATTGAATCTGCACTGACTGCCTGTAAATGAATGTGAAAAACTTCTTATAAGTATCCGCTAGCAAAATTTGGAAAGAGGGAATATCAATTAAATATATAATAATGCGTAACAGGTTGCAGAATAAATTTATTAGCAGGCTATGTGGTATCTGGCTAACACTAAAACCCTGTTTATGTGAGGGACTTATGTCTCTTTCTGTAAATCTGATTAAATATAGCTCATAATGTCAATTATTGCCTTTCCTTTCCAAAACGTGATTAAAATATTTATGTATCACATTATTTGAATGTTTTTTTACTCTTTTTCGGTAACATACATTTTAGACTATGTATTGTGACAAAAAATGTGATTTCGAAGGAAGGGTGATGCGGTTAAAAGTGACTGTTCTGAAACTATGGGAGGCAAGATTGATTGTCTAGATGCTTGCATATTTTGGGGCATTCGACTACTACAAGGAAAAGCAGACATGAATGAAACCTGTATTCAGGTATTCAGTTACTCTGAGGATTTTTTTCTCTATAATGTTAAATTAAATATTACTTTTCGTCAAATACGCTCTTTACATACGTCAACAATTCAAGGCAGATGTTAGCGAGATGTAGATATCTGCTGCCTGATGAGTCGCACAATTTCTTTTTGGTACTCCATACCAAGCTAGATTCCCTGTCAATTTATTTAAATAACTATTTCTGTTTATGTTGCGTTTTAATAACAAAACTGTTCTTTTAGTTTTAGTGTAAACAGAAGAATATTAAAATAGAGCTAAAGTATATTGCTCAGTGTAAATTCAGCACAGTTCTTCTATCTCCTTTTCCTTAGTAATGAATGATTTCTTTTGGATTTTCACTTGAACAAAACTAACCTTTTGAACTTTTAATAAACTCGTGTCATTTGTTATAAATAGAACAATAATGATCCGGGCATTGCACCGTAAACGTTCATTGCGCTGATAATTTAGAGTTTTTCTGATGTTAGCAGATATGAACAGATATTGATTTTTTACCACGGATTCCGTAGCTGGTGTCATAAGTTCCGAAATTAAATTTGTAAAAGCTAGAATTGGTTGTTTCCTGGTGAGTTAAAAGAACAATTTAAATTTATAGCCACATTTATTATTAATCCATAAACAAATCAAAGGACGCTTGAGCTGAAATTTTCGAATGATATCCTCTTTTTGAAAGAGAATACAAATGAGAGCAATAATTGATTACAGAAGTCCATGGATAGTTTCAGCAAGTCGTCCGAAATTCTTACTGATGCTGAAACTACAAATGTCAAAAACAACGGTTATAATCACCTTTGAAAACTAATTAATATATTACGACTACAAATTTTGAAGCTAAATTCTTTTACGAATATTTAATACTGCATAAACATCAAAACGTTGTTTACATAACTTCAAACGAAATGTTAATGATGATCAGGGCCTGGACTTTGATGACATCTGCCGTTTTTTTTTTTTTTTTTTGAATTTTTGGGGTTTTGTTTCTCTTTCAGGGAATATTTTAGAGTTGCAGGGTGTTTTTTGAGGTTTGGGGGGTCCATCTTGTTTTACTTTTTGGAGCATTGTTTTTGTTTTAGGTCACTTTTTTTAATTTTCTGTCAGTTTTTCTAATAAAAATGTAAATTTTCATAGGGATTGTGATTTGAAATTGCAAAACTCAAAACCAGGATTGCTTGATGACCAAAGCAAAAAAACTTCAAAAGAAACTCATTCTGGCAACTCTGTTCAAGATACTGTTTAGTGATATTCCGTTTTTGTCTACTTTTGAAAGGGACTGTGGGAGTGTGGCTAGTGAGCAAAAGAATTCAAATTCAGTGCTTCTTATTTTGTACTGTCGCTGACATTCCAAATCCTTTATGCACTTTGTGCTTCCATGCAGAACAGGTTTTAGTAACTGATTCTGACTAGATTTTAGGGTGCAACTTTTCTCCCGTACACTTGCAGCCTTGTGCGAAAATATCACTTTCAATTTGGAAAGGGAAGTAGTAGTTGTTCATTTTAAAAGATGCTTAAGTGCAAATCTGCCAAATCTTGCCATTTAGGGAAACTAGTTACGGAATTTGGACGAGATATTTTTTTCTAGAAATGGAGTAATTCTTTTTGCAAAGTGTGTGAAGTTAAAGTTGCAGCAGAGAAGATGTTTAGTGGTACACATCATGTTGCAAGAGACAACATAGAAGAGGTCTTGACGTGGCAAAAGAAAAATCACAGGCATCTCAAGTTTTCTTTGAGCAATTCAGCTCATCAAAACCATCAAAGAAGTCACCATTTTATAAAGAGATGTGTGACGTTCTATAAAATAAGGAAACATGTAAGAAAAAAAGAAATTGTTCGTGTCAATTGACGAAACAAATTATTTTGACAGATGTCCTGTTCCCAACGCCATGACAGGGAGATTTGAGCAGGATTGTAATGGTAAAATATTTTATTTGAATTCGGAGGTACTTGACAAAGTTAATCATTCAACTATATGTAAGCTATTTGATAAATCTCTAAATCTTTTGTATTTGTTCTTCTCTTTTTAATGGATGCTGCACCATACATAGTAAAAATTGGAAAGCAATTGAAAGCTTTTGTCCAAAACTGGTGCATGTCACTTGCTTTGCCCATGCATTATATAGGATTGTTGAGGATATTCTGGCAACCATCCAGATGTACGTAGACTGATATATTTGCTTCTAATGTCAAAAAGATTTTCGTAAAATTCTATTATCGTATAGAACCTTTTAAAACTAAGATCTTAGTTAAATAGTTAAATTCTGTCACTAAAGCCTGTGGTAACACCTTAGGAAACATGCTTGCACTTATTGCAGTAATAATTTCGAGACTGGGAAGTCTATAGTAAATGAACCAGAGGATGCAGCATCTATTAAAATTGCCCAAGGTGTGTTCTCTCAGGAGAAAGCAGAGGAAATTTGACCTATATAAAGGGAAATTTCAGCATTTTTTCTTCCACTGTTAATTGCTTAGAAAGACAAGGTATGGAAATCGTTGATGCAATTGGTTACATCGATGAAGCAAGCTAAGTAGTAAAGAAGGCCAAGGGTAAGATTGGAACTCTATTGTAACAAAATTAAACCATGTTCTAGAAAAAAGATGCTGCATTCCAAATTTTTAAAAGCATTCTAATACCGTAACTGGAGATACAGAAACATTTGGAATCGAGGAAAATTTATCAATACTGAATCTGTTTTTTTTCAAGTATGCCCCAATCACATCTGTAGATGTTGAGAGAGTGTAAGAAATGGCTTTCAGAAAATAGACAGTCCTTCACTTTTGACAATGTTAAAAAAACATCTAATCATTCAGTGTAATTCTAACGTACTTGCAAGTGATTACATCACAGATCTTAGCAATTTATACGTATATAATATTATAATAGGTATATACCTGTTTTTTTCTTTTCTTCTTGGATTTTATAGCGCATATTATAAAGAAAAGACAACATTCTAGTTCATGAGCTGTCTAAGATTGAGATTATTTTATTTATAATTTTGAAAGAAATATACTACAAACTGTTTTATAGGGTTCTTTCCTTCAAATTTTAAAGGAACTTTTTTGGATATTTAAGGGCATTTTTCCAATCTTTTTAAAGGCATCTGTAGGAGTCTTTAATTTATCGACATCCGGGTACTGGTGATGATATTTTTGCTCAAACTGTTAAGGCTTTTTTCCTCTAATAATTTTTACCTCAACGTTTGGTGTCGTATTTGAAACACCGGTGCCTATATTTGTCCGGTTTCTCTAACAAGTTGTGTTTGAGGGTCAAAAATATAGTTTTTTTTTCTCGTTTCGCTACATCTTAATTGCTACCATTTTTCTTTTCCGTTCTCACAGAGCCTGCTTTCAAAAATGTTAAGTAAAAGAAGATGATACCGAAATCTGAAATGTAATGAACACTTTTTTTTGAATCTTTTCTGACACAAAAATAATTTCTCACATCAGATTTTAAGGAAGCAAAAAAAAAAAAAAAAAAAAAAAAAAAGAGATGAAAATCAGATAAAAATCAAATGCATTTGTTATCCCTATTATAAAAACTGCGTATTTAAAATATAAGTCGTCCCTGGTTCCTAATTTAGGGCTATTGGTTCTAGAGGAGGAAAAATATATTATTTTTAGTGAAAAGTATCATAACAAGAATAGATTTTCCCAAAGCATTTTTGGAATGGAAATATTGTTTCAAACAGAAATGTGCCTTGATACCACGCGGCGGCAGAACAGTTAATTATGAAAGAGCACAAAGCATGCACCAAACATTCTGTATAGCGAACGCTACGTAACGGAAAAAGAATTTTCCGAATATGAAATCTAGGAGCATATTAAATAAAGACAAAAATTCTCTCAACTTGCCAACTAGGCAACTAGCGGTAAAATTGTGCTTCATTTTAGCAAGGTTTGCCAATTTTGACAACTAGCGGTAAAACTGTGCTTAATTTTAAGAGAGTAATTTTGCAATCTTTGCTATGTGAATGGCAAGCAGTACAAAAAATTGTTCAATGGGATTATTAGAAGCAAAGACACAGTTGCAAACAGAAATTACAGAAATTCACACTTACACCATCTGGAGTCAAAACTGAGCCATATAAAATATCCAAGAGTATACTCAAAGTATTCCACCAAACAAATGATATCCGATATTAAAGGATCTTTTCAAATTGGGCTTTCAGAAGCAGAGATGTCGAAAATAATAAATACACGCTGTAACGTATACTCTAGATTCACTTTCCTTTTGATTTTTACTATCTCTGTTAATTTTATTTTACTATGTAAATTATCTTCTTACTGAACGAGATGTTATTTCTCCCGCTGAATGAGATCTGGCAAGAGCGTAAGTCATGACGTGGTGGTAGCCAGTATAAATAGGCGCGTTCAACGATGCCTGAGGAGAGCGTTTGTTGTTGTATAAGGAGAGCGTTTGTTGTATTGAGAGAGCGTTTGTTGTTGTACGGGAAGAGCGTTTATTGTTGTATAGGGAGAGCGTTTGTTGTATAGAGAGAGCGTTTGTTAGAGCTTCGTTCATGTGCAAGGAGCTACGTGTTATTTGAGTAGCTATGTGTGATGATACCAGTAGAAGTTCATAATAAAAGGTTTTAAGTAAGTACGTTTTTCTCAGTTCATAGTACTGTCAGACCTCTGTCTGGCTGTTAAGTTTATTTCATTTAGTGTTATTAGTAACAACCAGCATAAGACTTTATTCATTTTAATTACTACTACAACATTACTACCAGTTATAAGTTTGTTCATTACTATTACTACACTACTAGCAGGAGACTTTATTCATGATCTTAATTAACTAGTAACAACAACCATTTGAATTCACTATTAGAAGCTTAGTACAAGCATTGAATTCATTATAGTATTAGTGAATGCTATATTCACGATAATTAGCTTGGTAGCAAAAGCCTTATTCATTATAATTGGCACCCGAACGTTTCTCGAACACGAGATCTTGACAATTATTACCCATGTCTTCATTACCTGAGACAACTTCAATTTTTCATCCTAAATCAAATTTCGATGGTAATGGGATTAATGTCGACCATCTGCAAGAAGCCTGTGGGGCTCACTTTGATATAAGTGATCTACACCTACCCAGGCATTCTTCACAATTTCGTAATGCACCAGCTTCCTATTACTCTGAGTCGCGGGTCGTACCTGAGGGAGTTCAAACCTCTCAGCGAAGCAGAATGCTTGCCCATTTCGTGCCGCATGCAGGAACAATTCATTTCAATGGGTTGGAGGGATCCAAAGTTCCTCGAAGATTTGGAAGATCATTTTGATCTCTATAATATTCCTGAAGACTGCAAAGTACAAATCGCAGGCACTTGCTTGAAAGATACCGCTAAGACCTGGTATCGGCAGTGGAGAGTGTCGAACCCGGATTCTCATTATGAGAATTTCCGTGCAGAATTTTTGGAGGTCTTTCCTTTCGGCCTCAGTCGAGCTAGCCTTGCACAACAACTTTTTCTCGTCAGCAAGTACCCAACGATAGCCCTGTTGCATTTGCGTTGGAAACAACACGCTTATATAACTTGTGTGATCCACATGCCAGTCATGTTGACATGTTGGATACCCTATTGCAGCAGCTCGACCCATTTTTACAAGACTTTCTTGAGGTTCGACACCCTGCTACAACCATGAATGCCTTCGCCTCATACGAACGTATGAAGAGCGACATGGCAAACATGGTTCAACTCACCATGCTCGGGCACCCCGCGAGGCTTATTACAAAAACCTTCAGCGGCATAATAGGCATAATAACTTTCAGCGCGAGCATGCACAAGTGCACACCCGAGCTTCATACGTTCCACCACACAGAAGAGTGGCAAACCAACAGCGAGTTTCTGAACAATCTTCGGGATATCGTACAAATGCACAGTATGCTCGACCCCGTTCCAATCCGCAGCATTCGGAACGTTTTCATGCTCAGGACAATGATGATTTTTCTGCCCGTGCTGAGGGAAGAAGTAATAGATATGACAATGTAAACAGACATGCGGAGTTCCCGACGCAGGTTTCACGCAGTTTTCCTCATCGTTAAAATTTTCCCGATACCCGGCAGGGTCGAGGTTTCAGACCGCATGATAATCCAACCAGGAATCCTTTAGACTTCCAAAGGAAGTAGACCAAGGGTCGGTCCCTGCTTCCTGATATCGAGCATTCTGACCCTAAAACAGTATTAGTGACTGTCCAAACTCCTCAGTTGCCTGATGTATTCTTGACAATTGAAGATATTATTGTCGAGACAAAGTTCGACACTGGTTCTGAAATATCAGCCCTAAATACGAAGTTTTGCACTCACAATTTTCCTGCAATACTCATTCAGCTTGCGACGCAGTATTTGCGAGGTGCAAATAACGAAATCTTCAGTATCACAGGAACTGTCACATTATCTCTAGGGCTGGGAAAAGCTCGTTTTACGCATTCTTTCCTGCTTATAGACGAACTACCTGTGAAATGTCTAATGGGCATGGACTTTATTCATACGTTTCAAATAACTTTGAATTTCGTACAACATGTGATTTCCTTTCCGGAACCTGTCGAAATGATTCCTACGGTTCCTATGGATAAAACGAGTTTGTTATTGAGTAACCAATTGAATGAGAGGCAACGAAACCAGCTTTCTCTACTTTTACAGGAAAGCCCTGGTTTATTTTCTGATCAACCTGGTTTCACAGAGGTGGTTTATCATGTCATTGACACTAAGGGTTCGAAACCGATTGCGACGAAACCTTACCCTTGTGCTCCCCATAAGAAACAGGAAATGCAACGTCAAATTTCTGAGATGATTAAACAGGGCATAAAAAGGGAATCAACAAGCGCCTGGTCTGCTCCTGCTTTTTTGGTTCCAAAGAAACAACCCAATGAATTTCGTTTTGTGACAGATTTTCGCAAGCTCAACCAAGTCACAAAAACGATCAATTATCCACTACCTGTCATGTCACATATTTTGCATGACCTGTCATCAACCAAATGGATGTCAACTTTGGATTTGGCGAGTGGATATTGGCAGGTAGCAGTACATCCGGACTCTGTCGATAAAACAGGCTTTGTGACTCCTTTTGGGGCTTATGAATACCTGCGTATGCCCTTTGGACTAGCTTCTGCACCTGCTACTTTCGAAAAGCTTATGGATACGGTTCTCAGACCTGTTCTCGGTCCCCATGCTGTGCATGTATATTTGGATGACATTATTATTACATCCGAGACTTTTGACGAGCACCTTTCTCTGCTCAAACAGGTGTTCCAACTCATATACAATGCTGGCTTGACGTTAAAACCTAGTAAATGCCAGATAGCGAGAGACGAGATTGTATATCTGGGGTTAAAAATCACTCCCACGGCTTATTTACGGATAATGAAAAAAATTAGGCCTATTGTTGACTTTCCACGGCCAAAAACAGCAAAAGAACTATCACGCTTTCTGGGAATGACCGGATGGTATCAGCAGTTCTTCCCCGCTTATGCTACAATCTGTGAGCCATTGTATGCTTTGAAACGTAAATACAAGAAATTTGTTTGGACACCTGAGGCTAACGTTGCATTTGAAACACTGAAGTCTGCGTTGACTCAGCCTCCTGTGTTGGCTTTCCCGGATCATACTAAGGAATTTGATATTTATACTGACGCATCCGGAGTTGGTCTTGGTTGCGTTTTGTCACAAGCTGGGCATCCAATAGCTTTTGCGTCTCGTACTTTAGCCAAAGCTGAACGCAATTATTCAGCTACGGAACGTGAAAGTCTTGCTGTTGTGTATGCTCTTGATAAATTTCAATGTTATCTTAACGAATTGACAGTTAACATAATTACGGATCATTCTGCCCTTCAGTATTTGAATTCTGCTAGGCACCTATCTCAAAGACTTATGAAGTGGGCTCTGAAGTTACAAGAGAGCAATATCAAAATTTCGTATCAGCCAGGTCATAAAAATCAATTACCGCACGCATTGTCTCGCGTTCCGATTAGTGGGGTCCCCACAGAAACTACTCCTGGATGTCAGCCTTTACTTCTAATAGCTAATATAACATCCAGAGAGCAGATAATGGCAGAATTAATAAATGATCCAGATTTCGGGGATATATATAATTTTTTGCTTGCGGGTTCGCCCCTACAAAGTGATCCTGCTCTGGCTGGAAGGTCACAACATTTTGAAGTCATAGAGGGTCTTCTTTACTATACGAAATCTAGGACTACTAGGGCAGAGTTTCTCCCATGTATTCCGCGAACCCTTAGAATGGCCCTTTTAAACGAATTTCATGACAAACCTCTTGCAGGCCATTTAGGTATTCGCAAGACCCGTTGTAAATTGCGGGATGTTGCCTATTGGCCTGGCATGTACCAAAGTGTGCTCGCATACGTTCAATCATGTCACTTGTGTCAGATTAATAATTACCGTAATATAAGACCGGCCGGTCACTTGAAATCTAGTTCAAGTTCTCATGTGTTTGACATTATTTCAATAGATTTATTGGGACCTTATCCTTTATCTGTTAAAAACAAAGCTCGTTACGTTTTAGTATTAACTGATAATTTTTCTAAAATGGGTTGAAGTTTTTCCCATTAAAGCCGCTACGGCAGAAGTTATTTGTAATATATTAGTTAATGAAGTATTCTCTAGATATGGTGCACCTAATAAAGTAGTTTCGGATAATGGTCCACAATTTATTTCTGACATTTTTGAAAGAATGTGTGCGAGACTACACATTAAGCATAAATTCATTTCCCCATATCATCCCCTTCGAGTAATCCTGCGGAACGCGTAAACCGCACGCTAGTGAAAATGATTGCTACATTTGTCATGGATCATCACGAACGATGGGATGACCATCTTGAGCTTTTTTCGTTCGCCCTCCGCTCGTCTGTTCACGAATCTACTAAAATTACTCCTGCAGAACTTTTTCTGGGTCGCAAAATTAAAACCATTTTTGAAAATTTAACGGGGATTATCGACGAACTAAACCAGCGACCAACTCCGCAATCAGTACGAATCATGGCAGAAAAAGCTCGTGTTAAAATGCTAGGAGCACAAGCGGCTCAAGCAAGATATTATAATACTAGGTGTAGGGAACCAGATCTTGTCGTTGGAGATCTCACTCTCGTGGAAACGCACTTCCAGTCTTCTGTTTCTCATACTTTAGTGAAGAAATTTTGCACCCAGCTACGAAGGTCCATATCGGGTGGCAAATGTGTTTGAAAATAACATTGTTCTTGAAAAACCTGACAATCAATTTCAATACGTACACGTTGCTCAGTGTCGCAAGTATCATGAACGAAATATCGATTTTATAATCAACCCTACTCAACCTTCTGTTCCACAGACTCAAGAGTCTATATCTCACGATCAACCTCCAGAAATTTTGGACGAACCAACAAACATTTTTGAAGAATCTCCCGTGATTTTTCTTCACCCTCCCATCCTCAAGACGGGTTTCCAAACACGCAACCTGATTCTCCCATGAGACCAAGGCTCGAATCAAGTTCTTCAAATACTAGTATCGTTCCTTTCCCTCCTACCATTGCCAAGACTATTGCTGCACCATTTCCTGATAACTCTGCAACACCACAAACTCTACTTCCTTGAATACCTCATCAGAGAGTATTCCTATAGGCAGGAGTAAACATCGCCCTGCACGACCACTAAATTACAGCAGCGACTCAGAGTCTTCAGATATTTCGGATTTATCAGTTATGAACAATAATTTGACTATTCCTAAACGTCAAACACCTATTACAAACCGTCCAGCACCACCAAAAGCTGGACGAAAACATAACTTTGTCTCCCTAATCTGCTTCGCCGCAACAGCGACGAAGGCAGAGATCCTTGCATCCGCCCGGGTTTCGCCCCCTGGAACCTACGCTCAGGGCAAACAGGGCCGATGCCTGCTGCTACTCTCATGCCACGAGGGAGAAAACGAAAGAAAACGATGTGGCCGGAGCCACGTCCGTTCAAAAGAATGCTGGAAGGACACCACGGGCCCCAGCACAAAGGGACTACATATCAAAAGCCTGGGGGAGCCCGTTCCTATCAGCCGCAGGGATTTCCGGACCGCCAGACTTCTGCCGTTCCTGACCGACGGATTTCAGCCGTTCCTGACCGTTTCTGTCAGCCGCAGGGATTTCCGGACCGCCAGACTTCAGCCGTTCCTGACCGTTCCTGTCAGCCGCCGGGATTTCTTGACCGACAGCATACCGATGTTCCAGATCGATTCAAGTCCTTGAAAAGATCTAAGCCACCTGAATTTACCAGTCCGATTAGGCCTATAAAACGTTATCGTACTAGAGTTTTTTATGCGTCCTCGAGATAAGTAAGTTCTCGTGGACAGGTTCTTTTCTCCGTTTGTTGTTTTTCCTGCACGACCAGTTGGCGTGTCAGAATTTATTTTTTTCGTGTGGGCCTATGCATTCTTTTTTGTGTATATATGTGTTTTTTTTTATATTTCTTCTATGTCCATCTACTAATCCAAATTTATATATATCTATGTGCTTGTTACTGTTAGGCAGCTCCAGGCAATCTTCGCTGCTGATACAGTTGGTGTGTATTCAACGAATAATGAGAACGTAATTTGAAATTAAAAAAGTGATTCCTGCTAGGCAGAATAAAAGGAAGGTATGCCAATGCAAGTTTGTTTTGTTCAAAAATACAAGTGTTTCACAGACGAATACAGATTTCTTGATTTTGTCATGCCAAGTTTGAGATTGTAAATACTGCTGCCACCAAACAACAAAACAAAAAAAGAGGTCGATAAACGTCAATTAACGAAGTGTAGGACTTACATTCCAAAATTGATAGGTTTTTCGAAAAAAAAAAAAATTAAGGAGGAGATGATGTAACGTATACTCTAGATTCACTTTCCTTTTGATTTTTACTATCTCTGTTAATTTTATTTTACTATGTAAATTATCTTCTTACTGAACGGGATGTTATTTCTCCCGCTGAATGAGATCTGGCAATGAGTGTAAGTCATGACGTGGTGGTAGCCAGTATAAATAGGCGCGTTCAACGATACCTGAGGAGAGCGTTTGTTGTTGTATACGGAGAGCGTTTGTTGTATTGAGAGAGCGTTTGTTGTTGTACGGGAAGAGCGTTTATTGTTGTATAGGGAGAGCGTTTGTTGTATAGAGAGAGCCTTTGTTAGAGCTTCGTTCATGTGCAAGGAGCTACGTGTTATTTGAGTAGCTATGTGTGATGATACCAGTAGAAGTTCATAATAAGAGGTTTTAAGTAAGTACGTTTTTCTCAGTTCGTAGTACTGTCAGACCTCTGTCTGGCTGTTAGGTTTATTTCATTTAGTGTTATTAGTAACAACCAGCATAAGACTTTATTCATCTTAATTACTACTACAACATTACTACCAGTTATAAGTTTGTTCATTACTATTACTACACTACTAGCAGGAGACTTTATTCATGATCTTAATTAACTAGTAACAACAACCATTTGAATTCACTATTAGAAGCTTAGTACAAGCATTGAATTCATTATAGTATTAGTGAATGCTATATTCACGATAATTAGCTTGGTAGCAAAAGCCTTATTCCTTATAACGCAAACTTCGTGATCACGGACCTCTTCATAACGGATTTCCGTTATAACTGATAAAATACGCATGTCATAACCGAAGCGTCTGTCCGTATCGGACAAACCAGTTGCTATTGACTTCGCTTCTGCGGTGCCTACTTCTGCTGATGACCCCTCAACTTCTAACCCTCATTCACCATAGCCTTCTACAAGTGGCGCGTTACTGTCAGTTAAGAGCCGCCCTTGTAGATGTGTTTCTGGCCATTAGTTCGACATGGCCCCTGTTCATCTCCCATGAGAAACATGGGTGGTGTGTTTGTGTGATGGCGTTGGCTCTGTCTCTTCCATGGAACCAGGGTACCCTAATTCAGGGACGGGAAACTTCTTATAACCTTATAAGTTGCTCATGGCGGTGTCGTTCAATCCCGAAAACAAACTATCAAAAAGAAACTTCTCAGTGGCGCATCATACGTCCACTATTACCGTATAGCAGTTACCGTATCTAAGGTCACCACACAATAAATTCATCTGGCATGTACAAAATGTAAATGAAATTTCATTTTGTTAACTTTTTTTTTATTTAGTACAAGGTTTACAGTATTTTGTGTGCGTTTCTATTCATTAAGCGTTTTGTTTAGTGTATGTTTATCGGCTGTTTTTTCAAAAGCTTACATATATCTCTCCGTTATCTGGTTTTAACTGACAATCGGCAATCACATATTCCCACTCCCATTGGTCCGTTATAACGAAAGTTTGGTATAGGCATTTGAGTCCTTAGAGCAAAAATTGTGCATGATTTTGGGAATGAGACATTCACTAAATTCCTTAGGGGTGAGTGATATATGACAAAAACGAATTTCTTGAATCGTTTTTTTAGATTCACAGATACCACTGCAAATATGTTGTAAAACGAAAGATATACATACGCTCTCTAGTGAAAAAAATCTACATTTACAAAAATTTCAAATTGTATGCAAAAGATTCTTTGACGCAAAATGAATTTTTAAAATCGGACTGTTTGAAGGTTAAATCATACTGTCAGAGATATCCAGAAAAATAAGATGTAAACTTACGTCCCCAGCGGAAAATCTGTGGACTATTTTGGTCAAGAAATTAGCAACAAATGTTATCCGTGGTCAATGGATAGAAAAAGGAATATTTTTTCAGTGACGCTTTAACGAGCGCAGGTACAGAAGTCTGAACTTGCATTCCTTTTTGGCTAAATTGTGGCTTATGAAAAATTGGAAATTATTAGATGAGAATTATTCTTTACCACAAACTCTATGAAACGCAAAAATAATTTTTGGATGGGAATTTTAGAAGCAGAGTTATTGGAAATACGCAGTACACATTTTCGTCGCTAGGGGTGAAACTGTGCATTATTTAAAGAAGAAACAGTACGCAGAATGATCGTTGTCAAAGGTATCACAGGGGAAAAATGTTTCAATTGAATTTTTAGAAGCAAATATATGAAATATGTTTTGAATTATTAACATCTGTAATTACCTCTCCTAGCGACAAAGTGATGTATCTGAAAGAAACCAGTCATCGTTCTCACAGTTCAGGCTTTATAATGTAAACAGGAATTTTTCAAATCCGACAAATAGGTGCAAAGATACAGAGTCTAAAGGCAGATAGTCATACTAATGTTGGGGTGCCCCGCCCCCAGACAGATGGCGGTTTTGCATAGGACAATTCCACGACGTAAATACGCATATTTTTCCGCGGGGCAGTTTCCCTGTTCTGCAGACGATTGAAAGCACGTACTATGGAGAATCAAACGAGTCGTGAAACACACGTCGCGACCAAACATGCGTTGAACTTTACCGCGGTCATTTGCAATGGCTACATGGTTTGAAGTATTGGTTCTGCTTCGACTCTACTGGAAAGGGAGGTTTAAAGCTGCTTCAGCAGTTCGAAACATTAACAAGGTTGAAGGTGAAGGCATGGCAGTTACTCAGACCGCGGAAACATGGTTCATAAAATTTGCGGCTGGTGACTTGAGCTGGAAAAGAAACAAAGATTCGGGTAGGCCATCTGCTGTTGATCGGATGCCCTGCAAGCGTTTGTGGAAAAAAATCCACGAACAAGAACTTGCAAAGTGTCAGAAGAACTGGAAGTTTTACCGAGGCGATGTATGCTAGAAACTGCTCAAAAATCCGTGTGATATTCGATTTATCCAATGAACAGTTACTGGAAATGAAAAGTGGATATATCTGCTTAATCCAGACTCTTCACAACAGTGGTTGAATCGAGGTGAACCAGGTTTCTTCCTCTTCCAACCGTTTTTATAGCCAAATGAGGCTATAGGCCTCCCTCCCCTCTTTCCAAATCTTCCTGTCCTGGGCTTGTCTATCCCACAGCATTCCTACAGTTTTGTTTATATCATCCATCCATCTTCTCTCTGGTCTTCCTACAACTCTTTTTCCTTTATATGATCAGCCCATTTCCATTTCGCCGTCCCGGTGGCGCAGTGGTCTAAGCGTTGGCTTATGATAATTCGTCCGTGAAGGGTCCGGGTTTGAATTCTGGTGAGGCATGGATGTTATGTTTGTCTTACGGTACTGGCTCTCTCCCTTTCCTGGAACCAGTGACTCTAAATTAGGAACGGGCGACTGCTTATAGCCCATGAGTTGCTCACGGTGGTCGTTAAACCTTCAATAAAAAAAATCTATTTTAAATTGAGTATCTCTTCACTTATGTCTAAAAATTTTGTTCTGGAACTTATATCTGTATGCTTTACTTTATCGTGAAGTCTTATATTTAGTAGTGATCTTTTCATTTTACGTGGTTTTTTTTTGTAATTTGTCTACGATGTTTTTTCTTGATAGGCCAGGTTTCAGCGCCATATGTCATAATAGGTATTATTCATTGATTGAAAAGTTTTGCTCTGTTTTTTGGCTTTATTTTACTACATAAAATCTTTTTTAACTTCCCTAAAGCTGTCCACCCGATTTTTGTTCTTCTGTCAATTTCCTCCATAATTCCCAGTTTGTTTGTGGTAATTAGTTTTCCTAGGTATATGTATTCTTTCACATATTCTATTTCTTTATCATTTATTCTAATATTTTCTTGGGCTTCGCTATTATAAAGTTGGATTTACATTATTTTTGTTTTATCAATATTGATTTCTAATCCAATTTCCTTTGATAAATCTGTCAGCTCTTCTATCCTTTTTTGAAATTCTTTTTTATTTTCTGAAATGAGAACTATGTCGTCTGCGAATCTTAAATTGTTTAACCTTGTTCTATTTATGTTAATTCCCTTTTCTAACCAATTTAATTTGTTCATTATGTGTACCAATGTTAATGTAAATAGCTTTGGCGAGATAGTATCTCCTTGTCTTATTCCTCTATTTATTTTAAGCTTTACCTACCCACAAACATGGACGTTCAGGAAGACGTTCACGCTGTGTCTGGTGGAATTATGAAGGTGTAATCCACTTTGAGCTCATTCCGAACTGTCGGTCAATCAATGACGAACTATATTCTCAGCAATTGGACAGAATGTATGACAAACTTCAGCGGAAGTATCCTGCCTTAATTACCAGAAAGTAAGCACAGCTGCAACAAGACAATACAAATCCTCATGCCGATAATCGGACTTAAGTCAAAATTCAAGAACTGCGGAATTGAGCTGCTGCCTCATCCACTATACAACCCTCAGCTTGCCCCTTCAGACTGCCACTTGTTTCGGCCAATGGCGCATTTTCTTCGTGGCAAGCAGTTGAATATTTTGGACGATGTCGAATGCGAGTGCCAATAATTATTTGCCTCTGAACCGAAAGTTTGCAACCCTGCAGGAATTGGACAGCTGGAAAATAGATGAGTTCAAACTACTGAACATGACGGCATCATAATATATACAGTAATTTGCTAGAGTCCTCCTCCTCCGTGCCGCTTTTTAAGTCGGCATGGCAACAACCGAGAAACAAATGTTTGTGATGTCACGCTTTGCTTTTCGTGTTTTCGTGAAGGTGACGTCATCACATACACGCGCACAGTCTACGCGTATGTGACTTTGTTTTGTTGTCATAGGAACAAAGAACACAGCTGCTGTGACGTCATGTAATTCAAATCATTCTCACATGATGTCAGAGATGCATTACGTCACACGGTCAAGTCTTTAGAGATTCGAAAACTTTACGTCAGGAATTTTGGTTCTATTTCATGTAGGTTATATAAATAATAGTGATAATAATAATAATAATAATAAATTTTATTTTTTGCAGCCTACAATGTAACAGCAAAAAGTAAACTTCATCATTATTATTATTTATATACCCTTGATATGATTTATTACGCTGTTTAACAGAAAAAGACGAACATTTATATTCCGGTGTTCAAACTGTGTTATCCGTAACCGTTCCTGTTTAATGTTTTGTTTACATCTTTTTTTCTTTCGTTCGAAGTTAGAGCTTTTTTTCGGGTGTGTGGGACTCGAAGTCATTTAATTCGTTATGTGGTTCATTCGTCTCAAAACATGGACTTTGTTTTGCGTGAGTTTTAACAACAACACTGCAAATATGGCTCCTAAATGAAACAAATCTGTTGCGGAAGTAACTTTCCCGAAGGAAGCAGCAAAAAGACGAAAGGTGGAACAATAAAGGGATCCGTCGGGAAAGTATGTCTGCTGTGCAAAGATAATGCGATCGGAATCGTCATCGCGTAGCAAATATGACTCCTCAGCAAATTGAACGAATTCGGGAACGACACCGAGTTGCAAACATGACCTCAGAACAAATTGCACAAGGTCGCGAACGACATCAGATTGCAAACATGTCACAAGCGCAAATATTACGCCAGAGACGTGGGGATGCAATCCGCCGACAAAATCCACGAACTAGAAACCAAGCTGTTCTTGACGCACTCAAGAACAGCTGTAGACGCTCAAATGTAGACGCAGAACCAAATGTAGACGCTTATAACTGTGGTTCCATGGACAGTATTTGCGAATTTTATCATGCAAAGCATTTTGCGGCAGTACAGTCATCTGACAAACTTTTTACACAATGCTGTCATAAAGGCAAAGTAAAATTAGATGTTATAAGATCAACCCCTGTTATTCAGAAGTTAATGAAAGGACAGCATCAATATTAAAACAAATTCATGGACAACATAAGATCTATAAATAGCGCTTTGGCGTTTGTGTCCATGGGAGCTAACATTGCTCCGCCTCCTGTATACAATCTCTATTGTTTCCGAATTAACGGAAAAATTTGCCATCGAGCAAGAGCTTTGCACCCAGCAAATGTGGGCCAGAGAAAGTTTGCTAAACTGTATATATTGGACCCGGAAGAGGCTGGTGATCAAAGAATGAGGATTAGTAAAAACGTCAAGTGCAATCCAAGTCTGATGCAAGAGTTAAACACTTTCATGTCTCAAAATAATCCTTTTTCTGACGCATCCAAAATGCTTTTTGAAATTGAACAAGAAAGCATTAATGATGCCCCTCTGCATGGTGTTGTGCCGGCAAAAATAGTTCTGTGCCGGCAAAAATAGTTCACGGAAAAGAACAGTGGAGATTAATACAGAGTTCACAGCCAGTGTATACGAAAAATGTTATGTACAAGGAAGTGTTAAAGAAATAGAGACTAAAGGTTTTACAAAACACATAACAAACAGACAGCCCGTCGTCGTATCAAATTCTATAACCGACTGCTTGGGAAATTTTCAAAAAGCTGTGACCCAACGTCGCCATCTATTGGCGTGGTAACAATAAATACATGTCAATAATTGTTGTATCATAAATTTTATTTTTTCCCGTCCTTATTGACGGGGTTTTCACCTAGTGTATTATACTTTGAAATTAAACTGTACTTTGAAATTTAACTTAGATTCTTCCGAGGTTCAGGGTAAGTGAAACTGTTGTATCACAAACGCCAGGGTTTTTTTACGGACACTCCTATAATACACTGCTGGACAATTGCTAAGTACAGATCATAAACGGCTATATAGCGCATAAAAAAGTAAGTGTGGTTGGATGCCACGTGAAATAAAATATTGTTAGAATGCCAGGACATTACAAGAAAGACAATTTATTGTGCTCTGAAATCCAGAAGGCTTTGGAACGTGTTCAAGGGACAAACAGGCCATTTTGTGCAGAATACGTAAACGTGAAAAAAATGCAATTACCGTCCGCAGGCGTTCCGGCGTAAGATGTCAATACGGGATATGGCCACCATGGAGGGCGATGCAAGATTCCACACGTCGTGTCATGCTTTGCACAACATTATCAAGCAGCTGTTGGGGTAATTTATACCATTCCTCTGTCAGTGCACGGATGAGGGTGTCCTTGTTTATTGGAGGGCATTGGCGACCAGCAAGACTCCTCCCCAAAGCATCACACACATTTTCAATGGGATTCAGATCTGGAGAACGTGCTGGCCATACGAGGCGTTGAATATCCTCGCTCTCAAGACACTCCTGGACGGCGACTGTTCGATGACATGTTGAGTTGTCGTCCATGAAAATGAATCTATCACCGACAGTACCACGGAACATGCGAACATGAGGTAGCAGAACATCATTAATGTATCGTTGGCCAGTCATAGTCCCAGTTGGAAGCACATAGGTGGAAGTACGGCCATTGATCATGATGCCAGCCGATACCATAACACTACATGTCGGATATCGGTCCCTTTCCTGTATGTTTGCAGGACAATATGCAGTACCACTATCACGCCAGATCAGTTGTCGTCGACAATCAGACGATAGACTGTATCTACTCTCATCTGAGAAGAGGACAGAAGACCAGTCGTTATCAGTCCAGTTGCGATGTTAATGGCACCATTGCAAACGGGCGGTGCGGTGACGTCTGGACAATGGGATGCACACAACAGGACGGCGGGCGTATAGTCCTCCTTCATGCAAACGTCTGGCGACAGTTTTTCTGGAGATCCGCTTGCCAGTAACAGCCATAAACTGATTTGCTACCTCACTAGCTGTGCTGCGCCGGTGTCTTTTTGTTGATAGCACTATGTATCGATCTTCTGCAGGTGTCGTACTGCAAACACGACCTCCCCCGTGACGTTTGCTACACTCTCCATTTGTTTGAAATGATTTCCAAAGCCTTGAAACAACACTGTGGCTGACGTCGAACTCTCTGGCAACATCTGTTATTTTTCGCCCTTCTTCAATCTTGCCAATAATACGGCCACGCGTAAAATCATCTGGGTGATGTCGGGAAGACATACTGAAAATTGCAATTTCGTCAATTGATTCTTTTCCTTTCAACTTTGCGTTTGAACAACAACTGTCAATACGCGTCAAATCATTTATATCTCTTATCAGCGCTATGACGTCACGAACAAGTTCGGCAATCCAAAATTTGCATACGCACAACACGTCTTACTGTATCCCGCACTTATGCTAATTTCCACATTTTCCTGCCTTCCATTTTATGGTTGCTATCGTTGCTATTGTCATCCGTCCTTAGCAATTGTCCGGCAGTGTATAAGAAAGTCGATAATTTTTAAAGACGTATTAAAAAATTCTTGGCAATTTCTAATTTTGAGGGTCAATGCAAACAAGCTGTTTATCCAAGAGTTGAATAGGAGGCAGAAACTAATAGCTCTCCTTCGAGTGGAAAATTCTTAATTACATATAAATTGAGGCACAAGAGGAACCTACATTCAGCCATGTGATGTAAAGTGTTAGGAGAAGTAGCTTCTGCTGCTGACAGTAAAATCAAAATGCGAACTGAAGCAAATAATAGGAAACGGAGTTACGAATTTTCTACACATCAGAAACAGCTTACGCTCAAAGTGAAAGACATTTGTACTGAGAAACATATTTGAGCGTGTATCCAATGCGGAAGGGAAAATAATATTTTTGAACTACGGGTAAAAATCTCGATTTTGTCAAAGAACACTTGCGAACGCTTTCGATGCCAAAGATAAAAAAGAAAATAATGAAAAATGTGAACGTGTATTAAAAATAATGTTTTTCAGCAATGTATTTTGATAATTTCACAAAACTTTCTCCGCAGTTCTATTTTCAAATTTCTTCGTATTTTATTTATATTTTTAAATGCGAAATCGTTATTCAACTTTGACGAAGGAATTCATTACGTAGACGCAGTTCGAAACATTGAAACCTAATTCATACCTTAGGAATAATTTGATCATATAATAATATTAATAATAATATGATAATAATAAATATCATAGAATCAAGTGATACTTACAAATTCCAAAAAAAAAAAAAAAAAAAAAAAAGAAAGAAATGGAAAGTTGTTTCAACTGCTTTTAATGGAAACATTGTAATGCTCGCAAAAGTAAAGGGAAAAAAAGGACGAAAAGAAATAGTGAAGTGTTTGTGCGTATCAAAAGAGACATTCACATATTTTGTTATTCAGTTCGATATACAAAGTACCTTAGCATTGGCGATATTTCCTAAAGAGAAAAATCTAGCTGGACTTCAGGAAACTCCACAGTTCCCAAGACCGTCTACTTAATTAATCGATATTTTTCATTTGTTGAGTTAATATTCATGGATATTTTGACTAAGAATTATATATATATATATATAATTCTAGTCAATTCATATATCATCATCATCATTGTCAACCATTATCAATCCACTGCTGGACGAAGGTCTCCCAAGTTTCCTCCACAACGGTCTGTCTTGTGCCAGTCTCCTCCATGTCACCCCTGCATACTTTCGAATTTCATCCACCCATCTCCCATGTGGTCTTCTTCTGGGTCTTTTCCTGTCCCTTGGAATCCAATCTAAAATTTCGGCTGTCCATCGATGATCTGTCCTTCTGGCAGTATGTCCAGCCCATTGCCATTTCAGGGATTTAACTCTGATCATGATGTCTTCCACTCTTGTCATTTTTCGGATCCACGAGTTCCTCTTCTTATCTCTCCTGGTTACACCAAGTATGCACCTCTCCATGCTTCTTTGAGTTGTCTGCAGCCTTTGTATGCCTCTTTTAGTTAAGGTCCACGTCTCTGCACCATACGTAAGCACTGGAAGGATGCATTGATCAAACACTTTTCTTTTAAGACATAATGGCATATTGCTCTTGAAAATTATGCTGTTTCTTCCAAAAGCTCTCCAGGCAAGTTTTGTACGCCGATTAATTTCTTCATCAATGTGACCCTCACTTGATATCTGCTGTCCAAGATAAACGTACGTATCTGTTATCTCCAGCTTTTCTCCATCAATCGATAAATCTTCATTTCTTGTAAAAGCATTGAACATCACTTTTGTCTTCTGAAAGTTCATTTTTAATCCCACTTCTTTACTCTTGCCAGCAAGTTCCTGGATCATACTCTGCAGCTCTGATGGGCTAGTTGCAAAAATAACTACGTCATCAGCAAAACGAAGGTGGGTTAGATAATCTCCATTAATTTTTATCCCCTTGTTTTCCCCGCTCAGTGACTGAAAAACACTCTCCAATGTGGCATTAAAGAGCTTCGGAGATATGGTGTCACCTTGTCTCACTCCCTTTCCAATTTTTATGTGTGTTGTATTTTCAAACAGCCTAATCTTTGCACTTGCATTTTCATAGATGTTATTAATAATGTTAATGTATGCATCTTCAATACCGCAGGTTTTCAGAGCCATTGTAACTGCTGATGGTTTCACCGAATCAAAGGCTTTTTCATAATCGATAAAAGCCATGCACAATGGAAGTTCAAATTCCCTCGCTCTTTCAATTAGTTCTCTCAGCACATGGATATGATCTATTGTGCTGTAGCCACTCCTGAATCCAGCTTGTTCTCTCGGTTGAGCCATGTCCAGTGTTGCCTTCAAGCGGTGTGAAAGAACTTTAGTGAAGATTTTATAAACTACTGATAGGAGGCTGTTAGGTCTGTAGTTTCCGAGATCCTCAATGTCACCTTTCTTATGTAGCAGGATCATTGTAGCGGTGTTCCAATCCTCAGGAATCTTTCCTTCATTAAGGCATCGAGTGAAAATTTGGGCGAGTACTGTTTCGATTTCTCCACTTGCTTCTTGTATGATGTCTACAGTAATTCCATCTTCTCCTGGAGCTTTTCCCGCTTCATGTTCTTGATTGCATGTGCAACTTCTGCTGGAAGGACTGGAGGAACTCTGGTACTGGTATCTTTCATGATGTCTGGAGTGCATGTATCATCCCTTTCATATAATTTGGAGTAGAAATCTTTCACTCTTGTCAAAATTTCGCCTCTATTTCTTGTTACAGAACCATCTTCTTTTCTCAGTGCCATAATCTGTTTTCTTCCCTTACTGAGATGTCCCTTTGCTATCTTTAGGCTTTGGTTGTTTTCAATTGCTTTCCTCACTAGTTCACAGTTGAATTTTCTTACGTCTTCAGTGATACTTTTTCTTACTGTCTTGCATAGCTCTATATATTCCACTTTGGAAGTCACATCTTCTTTAGTTGTCCTCATCTCTCTTCTTTTTTGCATCAACATTTTCGTTTTTCCTGATAATTTATTTACATGCAACTTGTTCTTAGACCCAGCTAATTTTGTTGCTGTTTCCATAAGAGCTTTGGTTATTTTTCTGTTAACTTCAGAGATGTCCACTTCTTCCGATGTTAGGCCTTCTAAAGCAGAGAACCTGTTCTTCAGTTCCAACTTGAAGGTATTATGGTGTTTTTTAAGGTTGGTTATGTCAATAGATTTTGGTTGTCTTATGAGCTTGCCACGTTCAAGTTTAGTGTTGAGGTGCATCTTACATCTCACCAATCTATGGTCACTACCTGTGTTGAACTTGTTTAGCACACTGCAGTCTTCTATGACGAATTTTTTGTTACACATAATAAAATCAATTTCACTTGTCGTCCCATTTGGATGTCTCCATGTCCATTTCCTGTGTGGATTTTTCTTGAAGAAAGAGTTCAAGATGAAAAACCCTTCTGCCTCTGCAAACTCAACGAGAGTATTTCCACGCTGGTTTCTGTTGCCGTGACCGAATTTACCTACTGAAGTTTCATTCTGTTGCCGTTGCCCTATTTTTGCATTGAAATCTCCCATAATGATTTTCAAGTGCTGCTTACCTTTATTATTTAGATGACAAATTTCCTCATAAAATTCTTCAATTTCTTCTTCAGGATGACTTGTGGTGGGTGCATAAGTTTGAATAATCTGAGCCTGGTATCTTCTCGATAGTTGGATAACGAGTCGTGCAGCTCTGTCAGAGGAACATTCAACTTCTACCACTTTATCCTTCAGTTTCTTGTTTATTATAAATCCAACACCACTAGTTCTGCCAGTATCTGTCCCACGATAGTAGAAGAGATGTCCACTTTTCAGTTCAATGAGATCTTCTCCTTTTCTCCTTACCTCACTTAGATCCACGATGTCCCACTTGATCCTTTGTAGTTCCTCTTCCAATTCAAGAAGCCTTGAATCAGAAGATAGGGAGCGTCCATTGTACGTTGCCAAGGTCAGCATCAGATGGCAGCCTAGTCCGGTCCTCCGGGGATTCTTAGCACCCTCTGCCTTCATGTCGCACTGGCCGCTGCCTTGGCCAGGTACATTCCAGCTGCCGGAGACTGAGGGCCAAGATTTAGGTTGTGGAGTCATTTTGGAGGGGGTTGGCCATAACTCACCACGCTGGCCAAGCGGGTTGGTGAGTGTGGGATAGAATTTCCTCTAATCCCGATGGTATAGTTATACCGCTATTGGCGGTCGTCAGAGTCCCTTTAGTGGGAACAGGATGCACCACGAGAAGGCGGGGTTGACATTTGTCAAGGAGAGGCTGTGATGTTACGCATCACCTGACCTTACATCCCAATTCATATATATATATATATATATATGTATATATACTGAAGAGCAAAACTGAAAACTAAGGAAAAACTTTAGAATTTAAAACGAAAGTTGCAAAATAACCTGAAGAACAAAACGCGCAACGCAGCAGTTTTGAAAATTCAGAATTCACATTCTATTAAGAAGAGACCTAAGCAAAAAAATACATATATAATTTTGACTCACACCAAGTACAACATAGAAAAGGTTATGTATCTACCGGTGTGAGTAAAAGGAGAAAAGATAAAAAAATAAAATAAAACAACTGAATGTAGAAGGTGTCGAGAATACTGAGCCTTGGCTTTATCAAGGACCAGCAAAAAACTCTGCATTTTCTCACTTCCACAAAGACCTAGTTGGAAATGGGTTTCTGCAAGGCCATAGATGCAAGTAACATTCTCACCTAAAATTGTTTTAAAAAATATATATATGTCATGTCCTCCGCAGAGTTGTATGACCTAGCACTAGTTAACAATTTCGCTTGCATCCATTAACCTTCCTGGCCCTGACCCATGCTCTTCATCTGTTACTATTAAACAGAGAGAAGAAGATTAAAGAAAACTCAAGCTGTGAGAGTGACATAATAATTAGAAATAATTTTCAGCTATAACGAAATGCCAAATTCGTTTGGGAGAGAATTTAAACCTGAAAAACAATGCAAAAGAAATCCAAATTTTTACATTGCAATTAAAAAAGGAAATATTAATTTTTAAAAAATAGATTTTTGAAAGAAAACTTGAGTCTAAAACTCCCTACTCTACAACTTATGACAGCACGAAAACGAGAATAAGTTAAAGACAATAATTAACTAAAGAAAACTTTGTGAAAGTTATATGACTTAAACAGTTAGTTGCAATATGTACAAAGTATTTCAGCAGTGCTTTAAGTGCATAATTAATTAGTTATTAAGAACTTAACTACTTTGAAAATACAGCGCAAAGAAAAGGAACAAGCTTAGCCATCTGCTGTTCCTAGGTATCCCAAAAGACGCGCAAAGTTACCAAGAAAAGAAAGAGTTAAAACCCGCAAAAATGTTAACACACAAGCCACTGCCTAAAAGCTGAAAAGCAAAAACTCAACAGAGAAAAAAAGTACATGAAGTACAAACATTGAACTTATAAAACCTAAAACCCAAATACAAGGAAGAGAGCTTACCTCTTGTGCGACTAAACTTTCTCCTCACAAGAGTAAAACATGGCTGACCTCTTCCCCTAACACTTCTGCCACTCCCTAGTCGCTGGGGGGCAGTGTGGGTGGGGCTGATGGCCTCCTCATACAGAAAGAAACCAACTCGCGGAGATTTTAACCAGAGAAAAAAATATATAAACTTCAGACTGTGGATCTGTATGATCAGAAAGAGCAGAATTAACTCTCCAGAATACATGAGAAATATTATAAAATACACGAGTAGTGTATTTAATAATCTTTGCATGTATTAAATCACCTTAGTGAGCTTCTATAGATTAATCAGAATCTTATTAATTTTAATGTTGGTTTTACTATTTTTAGTATAGCTATCCTAGTGATGAATAACTAGTTTTCTTTTTTATTTGTTTTTATTTTCTTTTATAAACAGATTTTTAAGCTTTTTTTGTGATTTTGTTTATATTATTTAATTTTTTGTTTTAATAGGACCTTCATATCCATAGCACTAAGGTTCCTTTTAGTAGTTAATAGGCATATTCTAGCCAACTTCCTTACGGCTTTGATTGGTCAGAATCATATTATTAACTGTGTAGAAAATTAAAGCAGATCTGCCAACCTTACTCTATTATTCAGAATAATTTTTCTTAAAGTTCTTTTGATGAAAGAAGAAGGAATTTCGTTCTCTAGAAAACTATCTAATAGTATATTAATGTGGTAATTGAAGTCCAAATTGTTGCTGCAAATTCTTGAAATTCTTAGGACCTGAGAAATTAGTACATTCTCAATTACTTTGGTTGATATGTTATTATTCCAGTGTAGATATTTAATTACTTTGAAAGGAAAATTAACTCTTTTATCAAAGAGGCTAATAGATGGGTTACCTCTGTTGAGCTTAATGCTTAAGTCTAGGAACTCAAGTTCCTGATTACTGTGGTTGGTTTTACATAAGTTAAGAGAGCTAGGATAGATATTATCAAAATCACTCTCTATAACTTCTGAATTATTGATACACAGCAGATCATCAATATATCTAAAAGTGTAAAGGTAGTTATCTGAGCAGGTGGGGTGATTTTTAATGAATTTATATTCCTTAAAGAACAGGAATAGATTTGCGATATTCGTGGACATTGATGTTCCCATGGGAATACCGCTCACTTGCTTAAAGAGAGTATTATTATATAAGATATGGTTATTTTTTATGCAGCAATTGAGATAAGATTTCCAAGTTCCTACATTAACAAATTGGTTAAGTTTAAATTCTGCATACAGCTCTTTAAAGGTAGTAATTATATCTGATAGAGGCAGATTAGTATATAGGTTTTCAAAATCATAACTATTAATATCTAAGGGACAAACTTTGAGTATAGTAGAAATTACTTCTGCATTATTATTAATTATCCAAAAATCTCTGTACATCAAATTAGTACAGTTTCTAATGTGTTTCAAAACCTTCTTTAAGACATCTTCAAAAGCAAGATCTATTTTCTTTTTATGACTCCTTACTCCACTAGCTATGAACCTGAACTTCACAGGATCCTTATGAAACTTAACCGTTGCAAAAAGAAATGGAAATTCAGGCTCATATCTTCTAGTTTGTGGAATTTTAAGTTTCTTGAAGAATGCCTTAAACCGATTTTCTAACTGCTTGGTAGAATAACTTACGGGCTCGTATGTTACTCTATTATTGAGTTCCATAGTTAACAATTCAAAATAGAACTTCTTACAGATAATTGCAAAATTATTGCTTGCTAGCTTTATCCGTAGTGGTAAAAATAAATAGGTCTTGTAGTTTGGAGAGTGACCTTTTAGCTTCTCCAGAGAAAAAGAGATTTCTGTCGAAACAAAGTCCAGACCTGCCAACTCACCGGTGAAGCTATTGATCATATTATATTTCCATTCTGCGAAGGCCTCAATAGGCGATTGTACGTTAAACTGGTTTTTACGATGTACCTATTAACATCTTGAGTGAAGCTCTCAAGAATCCTTTCTTTGGAAATTGTGAAGGAAGGTCTGAATTTAGAGCCATACTCTAATAAATTCCTAAGCTTTTCATTTTCAACAAAACTCAAGTTTCCGGTGATAATATGGTTGTAATTCTTATCATAGTGAACTGTTTCTTTATGTTCATCACAAGAACATGTAGTAATTACAGGAATGTAGCTCGAAGAGTTAAGTTTGTAGTTTTTAACTATTGACCCTAAGGTCTTAAAATATTTAAAACTTACAATAGACTGGTGCCTGTGGATGGGAAAAAAATTGCATTATTGTAGAACAGCTTCCTTACATTGAGATTATCGTAGGCTTTATTTAGAAACCTGATGGTTACAAAATTACTGGAAAATTCTTTAAGAGAAATTTTATCTTTAAGAATATGTTTAAGAATGTCCAGAACAAAAGCAAAAACATGCTTATCAACATGGTCAGCAGTTTCGTTCCAGAATTTGAAAAAAACTTTTAAGGACAGAGTGCTTGAAGGACTTGAGTATTTTGTAAGTATTTTTAACAAAATTAGTGCCAGTTTTAAAGCTTTCCAGAGTTATTAGCAAGTTAGCAAAATCAACTTTGCTTGATGTGCGAAATAACCTCTGTCCTCTATTACCTCTAGTGCAGCTCTTATTATTAACAAGAAAGAAGAGTTCACGAATTGAAAATTGATTTTGCTAACTTGCTAATAACTCTGGAAAGCTTTAAAAACTGGCACTAATTTTGTTAAAAATACTTACAAAATACTCAAGTCCTTCAAGCACTCTGTCCTTAAAAGTTTTTTCAAATTCTGGAATGAAACTGCTGACCATGTTGATAAGCATGTTTTTGCTTTGGTTCTGGACATTCTTAAACATATTCTTAAAGATAAAATTTCTCTTAAAGAATTTTCCAGTAATTTTGTAACCATCAGGTTTCTAAATAAAGCCTACGATAATCTCAATGTAAGGAAGCTGTTCTACAATAATGCAATTTTTTCCCATCCACAGGCACCAGTCTATTGTAAGTTTTAAATATTTTAAGACCTTAGGGTCAATAGTTAAAAACTACAAACTTAACTCTTCGAGCTACATTCCTGTAATTACTACATGTTCTTGTGATGAACATAAAGAAACAGCTCACTATGATAAGAATTACAACCATATTATCACCGGAAACTTGAGTTTTGTTGAAAATGAAAAGCTTAGGAATTTATTAGAGTATGGCTCTAAATTCAGACCATCCTTCACAATTTCCAAAGAAAGGATTCTTGAGAGCTTCACTCAAGATGTTAATAGGTACATCGTAAAAACCAGTTTAACATACAATCAGCCTATTGAGGCCTTCGCAGAATGGAAATATAATATGATCAATAGCTTCACCGGTGAGTTGGCAGGTCTGGACTTTTGTTTCGACAGAAATCTCTTTTTCTCTGGAGAAGCTAAAAGGTCACTCTCCAAACTACAAGACCTATTTATTTTTACCACTACGGATAAAGCTAGCAATAATTTTGCAATTATCTGTAAGAAGTTCTATTTTTGAATTGTTAACTATGAAACTCAATAATAGAGTAACATACGAGCCCGTAAGTTATTCTACCAAGCAGTTAGAAAATCGGTTTAAGGCATTCTTCAAGAAACTTAAAATTCCACAAACTAGAAGATATGAGCCTGAATTTCCATTTCTTTTTGCAACGGTTAAGTTTCATAAGGATCCTGTGAAGTTCAGGTTCATAGCTAGTGGAGTAAGGAGTCATAAAAAGAAAATAGATCTTGCTTTTGAAGATGTCTTAAAGAAGGTTTTGAAACACATTAGAAACTGTACTAATTTGATGTACAGAGATTTTTGGATAATTAATAATAATGCAGAAGTAATTTCTACTATACTCAAAGTCTGTCCCTTAGATATTAATAGTTATGATTTTGAAAACCTATATACTAATCTGCCTCTATCAGATATAATCACTACATTTAAAGAGCTGTATGCAGAATTTAAACTTAACCAATTTGTTAATGTAGGAACTTGGAACTCTTATCTCAATTGCTGCATAAAAAATAACCATATCTTATATAATAATACTCTCTCTAAGCAAGTGAACGGTATTCCCATGGGAACATCAACGTCCACGAATATCGCTAATCTATTCCTGTTCTTTAAGGAATATAAATTCATTAAAAATCACCCCACCTGCTCAGATAACTACCTTTACACTTTTAGATATATTGATGATCTGCTGTGTATCAATAATTCAGAAGTTATAGAGAGTGATTTTGATAATATCTATCCTAGCTCTCTTAACTTATGTAAAACCAACCACAGTAATCAGGAACTTGAGTTCCTAGACTTAAGCATTAAGCTCAACAGAGGTAACATATCTATTAGCCTCTTTGATAAAAGAGTTAATTTTCCTTTCAAAGTAATTAAATATCTACACTGGAATAATAACATATCAACCAAAGTAATTGAGAATGTACTAATTTCTCAGGTCCTAAGAATTTCAAGAATTTGCAGCAACAATTTGGACTTCAATTACCACATTAATATACTATTAGATAGTTTTCTAGAGAACGAAATTCCTTCTTCTTTTCATCAAAAGAACTTTAAGAAAAATTATTCTGAATAATAGAGTAAGGTTGGCAGATCTGCTTTAATTTTCTACACAGTTAATAATATGATTCTGACCAATCAAAGCCGTAAGGAAGTTGGCTAGAGGATGCCTATTAACTACTAAAAGGAACCTTAGTGCTATGGATATGAAGGTCCTATTAAAACAAAAAAATAAATAATATAAACAAAATCACAAAAAAAGCTTAAAATCTGTTTATAAAAGAAAATAAAAACAAATAAAAAAGAAAACTAGTTATTCATCACTAGGATAGCTATACTAAAAATAGTAAAACCAACATTAAAATTAATAAGATTCTGATTAATCTATAGAAGCTCACTAAGGTGATTTAATACATGCAAAGATTATTAAATACACTACTCGTGTATTTTATAATATTTCTCATGTATTCTGGAGAGTTAATTCTGCTCTTTCTGATCATACAGATCCACAGTCTGAAGTTTATATATTTTTTTCTCTGGTTAAAATCTCCGCGAGTTGGTTTCTTTCTGTATGAGGAGGCCATCAGCCCCACCCACACTGCCCCCCAGCGACTAGGGAGTGGCAGAAGTGTTAGGGAAGAGGTCAGCCATGTTTTACTCTTGTGAGGAGAAAGTTTAGTCGCACAAGAGGTAAGCTCTCTTCCTTGTATTTGGGTTTTAGGTTTTATAAGTTCAATGTTTGTACTTCATGTACTTTTTTTTCTCTGTTGAGTTTTTGCTTTTCAGCTTTTAGGCAGTGGCTTGTGTGTTAACATTTTTGCGGGTTTTAACTCTTTCTTTTCTTGGTAACTTTGCGCGTCTTTTGGGATACCTAGGAACAGCAGATGGCTAAGCTTGTTCCTTTTCTTTGCGCTGTATTTTCAAAGTAGTTAAGTTCTTAATAACTAATTAATTATGCACTTAAAGCACTGCTGAAATACTTTGTACATATTGCAACTAACTGTTTAAGTCATATAACTTTCACAAAGTTTTCTTTAGTTAATTATTGTCTTTAACTTATTCTCGTTTTCGTGCTGTCATAAGTTGTAGAGTAGGGGGTTTTAGACTCAAGTTTTCTTTCAAAAATCTGTTTTTTAAAAATTAATATTTCCTTTTTAATTGTAATGTAAAAATCTGGATTTCTTTTGCATTGTTTTTCAGGTTTAAATTCTCTCTCAAACGAACTTGGCATTTCGTTATAGCTGAAAATTATTTCTAATTATTATGTCACTCTCACAGCTTGAGTTTTCTTTAATCTTCTTCTCTCTGTTTAATAGTAACAGATGAAGAGCATGGGTCGGGCCAGGAAGGTTAATGGATGCAAGCGAAATTGTTAACTAGTGCTAGGTCATACAACTCTGCGGAGGACATGACATATATATATTTTTTAAAACAATTTTAGGTGGGAATGTTACTTGCATCTATGGCCTTGCAGAAACCCATTTCCAACTAGGTCTTTGTGGAAGTGAGAAAATGCAGAGTTTTTGCTGGTCCTTGATAAAGCCAAGGCTCAGTATTCTCGACACCTTCTACATTCAGTTGTTTTATTTTATTTTTTTATCTTTTCTCCTTTTACTCACACCGGTAGATACATAACCTTTTCTATGTTGTACTTGGTGTGAGTCAAAATTATATATGTATTTTTTTGCTTAGGTCTCTTCTTAATAGAATATATATATATATATATATATATATATATATATATATATATATATATACAGTATATATATATATATACCTAAAAGCAGAGTTAAGGACAAAATTTAAAACCGAATTTTAAAACAAAATTTTTGAACACACATTCTGAAGATCATGACGCGCAATGTAACAGTAATGAATATTCAGAAATTACAAAATACAAAGCAGAGTCTGAAACAAGAAAAGATATTTAACGAAGTCAAAAACTACGAATTAAACCTCAAAACCCAACAGGTAAGAGTAAAAATAAAAGTAAAATAATAGCAAAACCAGAATGCAGAAAGTGTCGAGAATGCCGAGCCTTGGCTTTATCAAGGACCAGCAAAACCCTGCAGTTTCTCACTTCCACAAAGGCCTAGTTGGAAATAGGTTTCTGCTAAGCCATAGATGCAAGTATAAGTCCCAGAAGAATTTTTGATTAACATCACCGTCCTCAATGGCGTGGGAAAAATAATTTAGCTAAAGTTTTTGCATACATCTATCACTTTCCTGGCCCAACCCATACTCATCATCTGTCACAAAAGACAGAAAATGTTCTCAAAAAGACTCAGAAAATGTGAGAAGGCTTGAACAAAGCAACAGATAAAATTCAGTTAAAGCACGTGGTTGAGCAACCATACCGTCCAAGGAAGTTCGAAACGTGAAACAAAGTACAAAAAGCTCTTAAGTAATGTCATTCCCTGGGGAAAAAACATTTCCAAAAATAAAATAAAAATAAAAATAAAAGAATAAAAATTACAACAGAGACATGCAAGCAAATAGGAAGTTTTGTACATACAGCTTCCACGAAAACGGAAGCCAGGAGAACAAAATAATGAAATAATGCTTTGGAAAAAATACTTAGTTAAAAATAGTTGCAATATTTACAAAATTTTCCAGGAGTGCTTTAAGTGTACAAAAAGAAAGAAATTTTGCACCAACCAACTACGAAAAAACAACGTTGACCACGAGGTTTAATAAACAGCAAACAGCTCTAACAAAGAGCATAAAAACGCACACAATTTCCAAGAGTAAGTGTAAGAAAAAACTCAAAAAGTTAGAAAAACAATTTGCACCAATGCCAAATAAGAAAAAAATATTTTCAGCTATTAACGAACACCATTAAGACAAGATAGAAAACTTGCACAAGAACAAAGGCAAAGGTAGGCACTGTAGCAAGGGCTTACTTACATTGTTGCATCCTCTAACCCAAATGGCATAAAATGGCCGCCCAGCATCATCCAAGTAGGAGGGGAAAGTTCCCATGACTGTCCAGCATAAAATGACGCTACACGCGAAAATCCTCCAAAAAAAAAATTACAAAACTTAGAATGAAGACCTGCTTGTCCAGAAAGAGGAAGATAACTCTCCAGAATACACGAAAATTATTATCAAATATAATTGATGTGTTTTCAATAATTTTTAATATGTAAAAATTAAACTAGATATTCTCTCTCTAGAATAGCTAAGATAAAAATGGTAAAACTTCCGTTTAAAAAATAGGTTAATGGTTGTGTCTGTAGGAGTACACTAAGGTATTTAAATACATGTAAAAATTATTAAAGACACATCAAGTATATTTGGTAATAATTTTCGTGTATTCTGGAGAGTTATTCTACTCTTTCTGGACAAGCAAGTTTTCATTCTAAGTTTTGTAATTTTTCTTGGAGGATTTTAGCATGTTTTTATGCGGAACAGTCATGGGAACTTTCCTCCTACTTGGATGCTGCTGCTGATGCTGGTCGGCCATTTTATGCCATTTGTATTAGAGGATGCAACAATGTAAGTAAGCTCTTGCCTTTGTTCTTGTGCAAGTTTTCTATCTTGTCTTAATGGTGCTCGTTAATAGCTGAAAATATTTTTTTCTTATTTGGCATTGGTGCAAATTGTTTTTCTAACTTTTTGAGTTTTTTCTTACACTTACTCTTGGAAATTGTGTGTGTTTTTATGCACTTTGTTAAAGCTGTTTGCTATTTACTAAACCTCGTGGTGAACGTTGTTTTTTCGTAGTTGGTTGGTGCAAAATTTCTTTCTTTTTGTACACTTAAAGCACTCCTGGAATATTTTGTAAATATTGCAACTATTTTTAACTAACTAAGTATTTTTTCCAAAGCATTATTTCATTATTTTGTTCTCCTGGCTTCCGTTTTCGTGGAAGCTGTATGTACAAAAGTTCCTATTTACTTACATGTCTCTCCTGCAATTTTTATTCTTTTATTTTTATTTTTATTGTATTTTTGGAAATGTTTTTTTCCCAGGGAATGACATTACTTAAGAGCTTTTTGTACTTTGTTTCACGTTTGGAACTTCGCTTGCGCGGTATGGTTGCTCAATCACGTGCTTTAACTGAATTTTATCTGTTGCTTTGTTCAAGCCTTCTCACATTTTCTGAGTCTTTTTGAGAAAGTTTTTCTGTTTTTTTTTGTGACAGATGATGAGTATGGGTTGGGCCAGGAAAGTGATAGATGTATGCAAAAACTTTAGCTAAATTATTTTTCCCGCGCCATCGAGGACGGTGATGTTAACCAAAAATTCTTCTGGGACTTATACTTGCATCTATGGCTTAGCAGAAACCCATTTCTAACTAGGTCTTAGTGGAAGTGAGAAAATGCAGGTTTTGCTGGTCCTTGATAAATCCAAGGCTCGGCATTCTTGACACTTTCTGCATTCTGGTTTTGCTATTATTTTACTTTTATTTTTACTCTTACCTGTTGGGTTTTGAGGTTTAATTCGTAGTTTTTGACCTCGTTAAATATATTTTTTGTTTCAGATTCTGCTTTGTAGTTTATATCATCATCATCATCATCATCATTGTCAAGCATTATCAATCCACTGCTGGACGAAGGTCTCCCCAAGTTTCCTCCACAACGGTCTGTCTTGTGCCAGTCTCCTCCATGTCACCCCTGCATACTTTCGAATTTCATCCACTCATCTCCCATGTGGTCTTCTTCTGGGTCTTTTCCTGTCCCTTTTGGAATCCAATCTAAAATTTCGGCTGTCCATCGATGATCTGTCCTTCTGGAAGTATGTCCAGCCCATTGCCATTTCAGGGATTTAACTCTGATCATGATGTCTTCCACTCTTGTCATTTTTCGGATCCACGAGTTCCTCTTCTTATCTCTCCTGGTTACACCAAGTATGCACCTCTCCATGACTCTTTAAGTTGTCTGCAGCCTTTGTATGTCTCTTTTAGTTAAGGTCCACGTCTCTGCACCATACGTAAGCACTGGAAGGATGCATTGATCAAACACTTTTCTTTTAAGACATAATGGCACATTGCTCTTGAAAATTATGCCGTTTCTTCCAAAAGTTCTCCAGGCAAGTTTTGTACCCTGATTAATTTCTTCATCAATGTGACCCTCACTTGATATCTGCTGTCCAAGATAAACGTACGTGTCTGTTATCTCCAGCTTTTCTCCATCAATCGATAAATCTTCATTTCTTGTAAAAGCATTGAACATCACTTTTGTCTTCTGAAAGTTCATTTTTAATCCCACTTCTTTACTCTTGTCAGCAAGTTCCTGGATCATACTCTGCAGCTCTGATGGGGTAGTTGCAAAAATGACTACATCATCAGCAAAACGAAGGTGGGTTAGATAATCTCCATTAATCTTTATCCCCTTGTTTTCCCAGCTCAGCGACTGAAAAACACCCTCCAATGTGGCATTAAAGAGCTTCGGAGATATGGTGTCACCTTGTCTCACTCTCTTTCCAATTTTTACGTGTGTTGTATTTTCAAACAGCCTAATCTTTGCACTTGCATTTTCATAGATGTTATTAATAATATTAATGTATGCATCTTCAATACCGCAGGTTTTCAGAGCCATTGTAACTGCTGATGGTTTCACCGAATCAAAGGCTTTTTCATAATCGATAAAAGCCATGCACAATGGAAGTTCATATTCCCTCGCTCTTTCAATTAGTTCTCTCAGCACGTGGATATGATCTATTGTGCTGTAGCCACTCCTGAATCCAGCTTGTTCTCTCGGTTGAGCCATGTCCAGTGTTACCTTCAAGCGGTGTGAAAGAACTTTAGTAAAGATTTTATAAACTACTGATAGGAGGCTGATAGGTCTGTAGTTTCCAAGATCCTCAATGTCACCTTTCTTATGTAGCAGGATCATTGTAGCGGTGTTCCAATCCTCAGGGAATCTTTCCTTCATTAAGGCATCGAGTAAAAATTTGGGCGAGTACTGTTTCGATTTCTCCACTTGCTTCTTGTATGATGTCTACAGTAATTCCATCTTCTCCTGGAGCTTTTCCCCGCTTCATGTTCTTGATTGCATGTGCAACTTCTGCTGGAAGGACTGGAGGAACTCTGGTACTGGTATCTTTCATGATGTCTGGAATGCATGTATCATCCCTTTCATATAATTTGGAGTAGAAATCTTTCACTCTTGTCAAAATTTCGACTCTATTTCTTGTTACAGAACCATCTTTTTTTCTCAGTGCCATAATCTGTTTTCTTCCCTTACTGAGATGTCCCTTTGCTATCTTTAGGCTTTGATTGTTTTCAATTGCTTTCCTCACTAGTTCACAGTTGAATTTTTCTTACGTCTTCAGTGATACTTTTTCTTACTGTCTTGCATAGCTCTATATATTCCACTTTGGAAGTCACATCTTTTTTAGTTGTCCTCATCTCTCTTCTTTTTTGCATCAACATTTTGGTTTTTCCTGATAATTTATTTACATGCAACTTGTTCTTAGACCCAGCTAATTTTGTTGCTGTTTCCATAAGAGCTTTGGTTACTTTTCTGTTAACTTCAGAGATGTCCACTTCTTCTTGATTTTAGGCCTTCTAAAGCAGAGAACCTGTTCTTCAGTTCCAACTTGAAGGTATTATGGTGTTTTTTAAGGTTGGTTATGTCAATACATTTTGTTTGTCTTATGAGCTTGCCACGTTCAAGCTTAGTGTTGAGGTGCATCTTACATCTCACCAATCTATGGTCACTACCTGTGTTGAACTTGTCTAGCACACTGCAGTCTTCTATGACGAATTTTTTGTTACACATAATAAAATCAATTTCACTTGTCGTCCCATTTGGATGTCTCCATGTCCATTTCCTGTGTGACTTTTTCTTGAAGAAGGATTTCAAGATGAAAAACCCTTCTGCCTCTGCAAACTCAACGAGAGTATTTCCACGCTGGTTTCTGTTGCCGTGACCGAATTTACCTACTGAAGTTTCATTCTGTTGCCGTTGCCCTATTTTTGCATTGAAATCTCCCATAATTATTTTCAAGTGCTGCTTACCTTTATTATTTAGATGACGAATTTCCTCATAAAATTCTTCAATTTCTTCTTCAGGATGACTTGTGGTGGGTGCATAAGTTTGAATAATCTGAGCCTGGTATCTTTTCGAGAGTTGGATAACAAGTCGTGCAGCTCTGTCAGAGGAACTTTCAACTTCTACAACTTTATCCTTCAGTTTCTTGTTTATTATAAATCCAACATCACTAGTTCTGCCAGTATCTGTCCCACGATAGTAGAAGAGATGTCCACTTTTCAGTTCGATGAGATCTTCTCCTTTTCTCCTTACCTCACTTAGCCCCACGATGTCCCACTTGATCCTTTGTAGTTCCTCTTCCAATTCAAGAAGGCTTGAATATATATTTATATATACATGTATACAGTGGTCGCGGTAAGTTTTTGGAAAGGGAGTAAAGATACTTCTCACATGATTTTCAAGAAGTATTTTGTGATTTCTAGAAGCAGCACTTCTCCCAGCCCCCACCCTTCAGTTTGCAAACGACTGTCTTAAAAATTTTCACTTCTAAAGAACTGTCTTTTAATTCTATGAAAAACATATGTATTAAAATGAAAAAAAACCACATGTTCTTTGGACATGTAGTTATTTAAATTATTTTAATGAGTATAGGAAAATTTGAAATAGAATAATAATACCTAAGATTAAAAACATGCATCCTTACATCTGCGGCAAAATGAAAATTCTGTGATGCATGTGCGTGCAATTCTTCCTATACATGGGATTTAATATTGCAACAGATTGCATTTGAGAATGATCTCAATTTCTCATATTTTTAATAAAAAATACAATCTACCTTGTTACAAATTCAGTATAGTTCATTTGGTTGGAGTATCTTATCAGTACACTGAGAATTAAAATCCGTGGCATATTCACATTGTTCTTTTAATGAATAAAACAGACTGCCATCTTAGGTTTTACTTTGATTTAAGTACAATAAAAAAACATTGAAGTTGTAAATAACGGACATCTTCCCCCTCCTTCACCCACCTTTCTTAGATGCAGAACGGTTTTTTTTTTTCGACAACGCTGTCCACACACCTTCGGAACTTGACCCCCCCCATTTCGTTTGGACTTGCATGCACATGCACCCTATAGCCTTTTTGTAGCTCTGTCGTTTGCAGAGCACGGAAGCACAGTTCAAGGTCACTGTAATTTCGCAAATTGTGACATAGGTAGCACATTTTCTCCACATGGCTTGGACCTTTGACGACGTGTTTTACCGCAGCCCGAGATAACCGAACCCGAGAAGAGAGGCAGAGCAGTGATTGGAAACGAAAAAGGAAATACGTTATCGGTGGCAGAACTGCTGTATTGAGCAGTCGAAAAAAATAATAGTAATGATAATAACTATAAAAAAAACTACATGAGATCGGATTTTAAATCATAATGGATATTTTTTGGAGCAGTAAAACTACATCCCGATTTCTTTTTAGGAAGTAATTTTTGTTTTTGATGCGTGAAATAGTTTTACTTTAAGGTATTTTAATGCAGGTGAATAATATTAAATACATATTGGCTGTGTTTTGTATTCCGTTGAGTTTCTGCTCTTTCCAGACAACCAGTTTATCTTTTTCATTTGGGAGTTTTTTTGTTTGATGAATTGCCGTTTTCTGCGGAGTGCGTTTTTGTATTGGGGGAGGGGGTGGGGTTGTTGGATAGCTTCTCCTACTCACCTAGGGGTGTTTTCGTGGCCGGCGGGAGGTTTGACGGCCATTTTGTATCATCTGCCATCTCTTTGAAAAGCAGTTTCGCAGGTCAGTCATTTCGTTTTTTCTCTTTGGTGGCTTTCGGAACTTTTTTCGCTTTTTTATGCTTGCTGGCATTCGTTTGTATCCTTTTTTGTCTTCTCAAAAACTGGCGTAGTTTTTCTCTTGCCTTTGGCTTTGATTTTAATTTTTGGCCTTGCTTTCTCATTGTACTTTGTTCAGGTTGCGTGATTCGTGGTTTTGGGCTTCGTGGCTCTGCTTCTCGTTCGTTTGTACTACAGAGACACATTTATTGTGTTTGTACTTTCTTGTAAAGATTTTTTATAATACTGTGTACACATGGAACTTTTCTTTTTTATTATTGAAATAATTTTCCAAGTTTTATATTACGTTTCATTTGTCTAAAGTCTTGCTGTATCTCACGGAAAATGTCTATAAAATATATTATTCTGTTTTTTGCTCCTGGACTCTGTGCTAGTTTTTCTGGATTTAAGGTTGATGTGTGTTGGCACAGGCGTGATTTTTCTTTTTTCTTTTGCCTTTTGGCTTTGTATTTATTTATGGCCTTGCTTTCTTGTTGAAGTTTTGTTCTGGTTGCATGCTTCGGGTTTTGAGCCACGTGGCTCTGCAGTGTCATTTTATGGAACCTGTGCTTTCAAGTAAAGCATTTTTACATTACTGTGTCCATATTGAAAATGTTTCTTTCTTTTTTACGTTTTCCAACCGTAGGTTGAAGAAGCGTATATGCTCCAGCTTTTTCCGTCCGTCTGTCGACGATAACTCACGTAAAAATGATTCGATTTCGATTAAATTTTAGTATGTGGTAGGGGACTACCAGGGGACGAACCCTATTGAAAATGGGTGAAGTGGGGTCAAAGGTCACGCCATAAGAGCGGGATTCATTCAATTGCCCTTATGCGCCATAACTTGCGTAAATATGGTTCGATTTCAATGAAATTTTAGTATGTTGTAGGAGACCACCTGGGGACAAACCCTATTGAAAATGGGTGAAGTGGAGTCAAAAGGTCAGGACATAGGAGCGGGATGCATTCCATTGCCCTTATACATCATAAGGTGCGTAAAAATGGTTCGATTTCGATGAAATTTTAGTATGTGGTAATGGACCACCTGGAGAAAAACCTTATTGAAAATGGGACGAATGGAGTCAAAGGTCAGGACATAGGATCGGGATCCATTCCATCGCCCTTATCCCACACTATTGAGGTGGACGTCAGGTAATTTTGCTTCCTATATTTCCAATGGAAAACCCTTTTGTACACATTTCCTTCATAATTAGTGTGTTCCTAAGGAATGGAAATTTGAACATCGATTAAAATAACTTCATACTATAACTTGGAATACTTAACATTTTCTAAAACATAAGCATAATTATATTAAAAAACAATAACGTTTCCTTTGGTGGTGTTGAAACCAGAAAATGATGGCGCGACCTGTACTTTGATGACGTCAGTGGACAAATAAATGTTGGATTGCATAATTACGGTTATGGTTTAGAAAATATTAAGTATTCCAAGTTATGAAATGAAGCTATTTTAATTGATTTTCAAATTTTCATTCTTGGGAACGCATTAATTGTGAAGAAAATGTGTACAGAAGTTTTTCCATTGGAAGTATAGGAAGCAAAATTACTTGACGTCCACCTTAAAGTAGCAATTCTTGTATGTATGTATGTACATTTTATTTTGGAAACGGCTCTAAGAATTTTGATGAAAGTCGTTAACCTACCATTTCTTGGTACTAGAAATCGATTTAGCTCGATCTCGAATTTAGGAGAATTCGTTTAGTGGGTTAAATAACCACATCGAATTATAACGTTTTTAGTGTCATGGCGTCGTTCCATTAATGTTTCCAATGCTTAGAAATCTTATGACGTCACAATCTCACGTTTAAGAATGTTGGCGCGCGGTCACGCCATCTGTCTCATTACGTCACGCGTTGTGTGTGGATCCTATTAAAGATTTATGATGTCATATTCTTGCGAGCAGATGGTCGCGATTCCCATCTGCTTCATTACGTCACTCGTTGTGTGCGTATGTCCGTCCGCACGATAACTCGCGTAACAATCGTTCAATTTCGATGAAATTTTAGTATCTGGTAGGGGATCACCTGGGAAGGAACCGTATTTAAAGTGAACAAAATGGGGTCAAAGATCTGTACATAGGAGCGGGATCCATTCTACTGCTGTTATGCGTCATAACTAACGCAAAAAAGGTTCGATTTCGATGAAAGTTTAGTATTGCTAGGGGACCACCTGGCCACACTAAGCACGTATCTAAGCACGTAAAAATGCTTAGATTTGGATGAAATGTTAGTATGTTGTAGGGGCCTGCCTGGGGACAAATTCTATTGAAAATGGACGAAATGGGGTCAAAGGTTACGACACAGGAGCGGGTTCTATTCCATAGCAGTTATGCATCATAACTTACGTAAAAATGCTTCGATTGCGACAAAACTTTATCATATTATTTCGGAGTGTACCGAACCGGTTCTGTTGAATATCATTGATATGGGATCAAGGGTCAGGGCACAGGACCGGGATTTATTCCACAGCCATTATTCTCCTAACTTGAGTAATGATTTCTGGTATGTTGGAAAGCGTATTATAATCAATGCATTGCATGATTTTACAAACTTGTTTGAGTATTTTTCCAGGTTTCATATTACGTTTCAATTGTCTAATTTCTTCACGTCTCTCGCAGTAGTTAAAATGTTTTTTTCTTTTTTTGCTCTTGGACTCTGAACTAAGTTTTTCTGGATTTGTGGACGATGAGGCTTTGTGGGTTGGGACATGTATATCATGGATGTATTGCTAAATTTATTCTTAATTTTTACCTTTCCGTGGCTTAGAAGGTGTTTTATGATTTGTGGGTCATTTCCCTGAAATACATTTATTACATAGCATAAACCAATATTCAATTAAGTCTTTGTAGAGATGAGTCAATGCTGTGTTTTGCTGGTCCTTGATAAAGCCAAAGCTCAGCATTTTCAAAACTTTTTGCATTATTGCATGTTTTACCGTGCTCGTTCGCAATGGTGTTTTTTTTTCTCCTGCTGTTGGCTCCTGTTGAAAGTGCTTCTTGTTGTTGTGGGTGTCTTTACTGAAAATTCTTCTCTGCTGCTTTTGTGGGTTTGGGTTTTCAGATAATATTTAAAAAACAATTTTTTTTTAATTTTTAAAGATTTTTGCTCGTTTCTGAAGTTTGGTTAAAATCACACACACACACACACACACACACACACACACGAGCAGAGTTCGTGCTCAATTTTAAGAGCCCGAGCCCGTCCAAGCCGGTAGTATGTTGTTACCCGTATATCCTCCGGAATATCGTGCAACATTGGAGGACCACAATTTCTCAGGTATAGGTTCCGGAGAGGAGGGGGGGGGTGCTACAATACAAATGTTATATTCACGAAAACAAGTTTTCACCAATAAATTCCTAGGTAGAGCGCAGAACAAGGGAATTAGTGAAACCGGGAGAGTGGTTATCGAGTAAAAATTCTAAGAGCCTGGAAAATGGGAAAGAAATCCGGGGAAGCATAAAGCAGACAGGCATCCTAAGAGAAAAATGAGAAGATCCATATTTCATATTTATTCTAAGCCCTGGGAATTAAAAGGTTCATATTTATCGAAACACACCCCTTCGTTAGTAAAGCGAAAACTCGTGAGGAAGTTACAAAGAACAACGCTTCACAAGTCTAGTTGGTGCGCGCTCACAAGAGGGGGGCCCATTAACATGCCTATTTCCTTTTGAGGGGAGCACGTTTGCAGCAACAGTAAAAAGGACAAGTAGAGCATATTTCTCGTGGCAGGCGTAACTGGTTTACACCAACAGAAAGGGTGACACAGGAAACGGTGAAAAAGGATCCGATGGAACTCGGAGATCTCGCTGAGAGAGTTGACAAGAGAAAGAAACATAAGTCTTTCAGAAAACTCCAAGTTCTCACCCTTTGCCGACGAATCACAGGGAGCCCGTTCAGGGATGTAAATCAATGACGAAACAAGAGGAGGAGGCCCCAGCTAATGAGGGGTGAGCAGTTTTTGTTAGGGTGAACGGAAACCCAACCCTTCGAAAATAGACGGAACCCGGAGAGAAGGGATTTTCTTACACAAGTTTCGGAGAGACGAAAAGGGGAGATTGAAAAAAGGGGTCCCACTCCAGACGGACAACTATGAAGATGTTATGAGACCGAGGGAAGTTTTCAGAAGAAGATGACGATTCTTAACAAAGTAATGAAGCACATCACGTGGCGACAACACGGAGCTGAAATGATTCTCATCACGGAGTGACAACATCGAGATTCATGAAGAGGGAGATGTGACCGAGACCTGAGAGGGATGAGACCGTGATTTTTTTCACAAGGAGAGACTAAAGAAACTTTCGTGGAGATTATGGGCCCCAGACTTACAAAGAGTCAAGCGTCGAGGCAGGCGCAGAAGCTAGGGATCAGAGACTAAATGAACATATTTCAGGCCTGCACAGAGTCCTAGTCAGGAAAGTGAATCGTCCATGGAGTCAGGCCGGACACCATCGACGGACACGCTGCAGAAAAGGATTGGGTGATTTTCCTGAATTTTCAATATCTCATTATCATGAGTATGTATGATCTTGTCTCCTATACATCCTCGGTACGAAAGTGAATTTTCTCTTGCAAGTGCTAAATTTGAAAATATTTCTTATATGTGCGAAATGCGAACTTGAAATAAGTATACAAATTAAACAGCTTAGTTAGATAAATATGTGATTTGGTGTCAGTTAAGAAGAATCTCCACCGATTCCATGTACTTATTTTAAGGAATCATTATCTGGAATAAATCATTTACTTGAAATTGAAATTTACCTGAGTATCTCAAATCTTCATAATTTCTAATGAGTGAATCTTTTGTTGCTTAAAAAGGAAATGCTAAACTAAAATAATCTTAATGATTATCGGTAGAATAGAAACTCCCAGATTTTAGCAAGTTAAATTATCGCATTTTAGCAAACCCAGTCACCGGTTAAAATTTCCAACCTCACATCATGAAATTCTTAATTTCTAAGCGGCATATGGAGGAATATGGGTTTCCCATGTTCTCCCGTATGAAACACAACGCAATGCACCCGTCGACCCTGAGCTTAGAGGCCCTGAATTAGGGAACCCAACCTCACGGTAGATACCCATAGGTGGAAGATAATAGAGAATAAAGAGTAAACAAAAATTTCCGACCTTTTTTCAAATATTCATCCCACTGCAGCGAGTAAGACGCAACAGATGGTTCGCCCAACCAAAAAGGGGCCGGTAGTAATATCAGCCCAATCCCGAATTTTATATTGGAAGATAGAGTCTGGGCCCAAACGAACCCGAAAACTATGATTAACCTGTTTATGCATAAAAAAATATCTCGTCTTTCGGTGTCCCACTCTTTCCTCCCAGTACAATTAACCGATGTCTTTCTCAACTGCGGAGTGCGGAAGAGATAAATATCTATTTCTATAGTTTCTTTGACCATTCATTTCTTCCTGAAATGTTTCGAGTGGTCGGGCATCAGAAAAAATTAGGAGGTATAACGATCTTCGAATGTTGTACGTTGCTCAATAGAATTTGTAGGGAGCTGCCCCGTTGAGGTAGGGAGCAAAATGTCGTCAGCTGTAGTTTTTAAAGGAACTTTTCCTTTACAGAAATCCAGTGATTCGTGGCCTATGGTACTTGTTACCCAAGCCCGGAATGAATAGCTCCGCCAAGTTTCAGCTCCCCATCTAGACCCAATTGCCGAAGAATTCGATTGAACAACTACCGGTGGAAAGTGTTTAAGAAAGCCTCTTGTGCTAAATTATACAAAATCACATTAAAAAAAAAGGAAGAAAATTCCTTCCCTCTGTCAGAGCCCGAGCACGCCCAAGCCAGAGCTCCAGTAAGTATTATGCAGCCCAAGCTCGGTTCGGACAATTAGTGAGACAAGGTGACACCATATCTACAAAGCTCTTTCATGCCACATTGGAAAATGTCTTTCAATCACTGAACTGGGAAAACAAAGGGATAAAGATTAATGGAGATCATCTAACCCACCTTCGTTTTGCTGATGACATAGTTATTTTTGCAACTACCCCATCAGAGCTGCAGAGTATGATCCAGGAACTTGCTGACAAGAGTAAAGAAGTGGGATTAAAAATGAACTTTCAGAAGACAAAAATGATGTTCAATGCTTTTAGACGAAATGAAGATTTATCGATTGATGGAGAAAAGCTGGAGATAACGGACACGTACGTTTATCTTGGACAGCAGATATCAAGTGAGGGTCACATTGATGAAGAAATTAATCGGCGTACAAAACTTGCCTGGAGAGCTTTTGGAAGAAACAGCATAATTTTCAAGAGCAATATGCCATTATGTCTTAAAAGAAAAGTGTTTGATCAATGCATTCTTCCAGTGCTTACGTATGGTGCAGAGACGTGGACCTTAGCTAAAAGAAACATACAATGGCTGCAGACAACTCAAAGTAGCATGGAGAGGTGCATGCTTGGTGTAACCAGGAGAGATAAGAAGAGGAACTCATGGATCCGAAAAATGACAAGAGTGGAAGACATCATGATCAGAGTTAAATCCCTGAAATGGCAATGCGCTGGACATACTGCCAGAAGGACAGACCATCGATGGACAGCCGAAATTTTAGATTGGATTCCAAGGGACAGGAAAAGACCCAAAAGAAGACCACATGGAAGGTTGGTGGATGAAATTCGAAAGTTTGCGGGAGTGACATGGAGGAGACAGGCACAAGACAGACCGTTGTAGGGGAAACTTGGGGAGACCTTCGTCCAGCAGTAGATTGATAATGGTTGACAATGAGGATGATGATATATATATGCTTTATAAAAGTTTATATCGAGATCGGTTTAACTCCTCCACTCCTGCTACTATCACCTTCATTCTATTGACTTGGTTTTGAGAATGTTCGGGTACAAACTTTAATTCTGAAGTCCTTGCGGAATTATTATCCTAGATGTACCTGGGCTCCATTTTTGCATTGATTCTAAACAAATGGCCGATTATAAACAAATAAATTCAGGATACAAGTGCATACCAATGATGATCCTTAATTTACCTTATGTTTCATCGCTTTCATATCATTTTGCTCGTATAATATCGCGGAACATTAAGAAAAAAAAAGAAAGAAAGAGAAATGAGATCCGCTTGGTTCTCAGAAACCGCTAAATGAACGTTAATGAGTTCTCCCACGCTTCGGATTTGCTTTCCTGGTGTTTTCAAGCCAAGCACGTTACTTTATGTTCCTCCGCTCTTGGCAATTGTTGTTTATGGCGCTACGGAAAGAACATGCACGTGTTTTCGACACTAGTTTAACCAGATTGATGAATTGAGGACACCACCAACTCGACGAAAATCCCTTATCTCTGTCAGTAGAACAGGTAGTTTTTATCGATCAGAAGTGTATGATGGTGAACAAGTTCTCTAATTTGGATACTTCTTCTTATCCTTAATTTCCACGGGTATATACCGATAGTAAATATGAAACTAATAAAAAAACAAGAAAGATAACACCGAACTTTCGGGTGTAATAAGCACGTCTTTTGAGTCCGTTCGGACGCAAATTAAGTTTTTCAAAGCTATTCAAAGGCAATGGAACCGGTATGTAAAACAATAATAGATCTGACGAAAGAAAGAAGATTTTCAATCGGGTTTTTAATCCCTCAGATATTGCTGTAAACGGAATCGTGAGCTTACGAACTCTTAGAAACAGAGATATCGACGAAAATAAGATGTAACTTTACGTCCCCTGGTGAGAAAACCACGCATTATTGTAGGAAGAAAGTATTCTCAAAAGGTTTATCCATATAAGCGGTATCGGTCGAAGAAAAAAAAAATTATCGAGTTTTCAGGAACCCAGATTTTGCTACAAATACATCAGAAGCAGAAATGAACTCTTATGACCCCTGGTGGCCAAGCCATTCTTTACCAAACATTAGAAATTATGTGAAAACTATTTTCCATCAGGTCTTGTATGCGATAAAGGAAGAATTTTTCAAATCGGAGCTTTAGGAACAGAAATAACGCAGAAAACGCAATTTACCTTTGTAGCCCTTAGCGGAAAGTCTATGATTTACTTGTTGATTTTTGAATTTATAGGAAAAACATTTTGCATCGGAAACACTATCCAACAAAGAAGGAATTTTTCAAATAGGACACCTAGAAGTAAAGATATTGACAAAAATAAGGTATACATCTACGCCCCCTGGTGTAGAAACCATGCATTATTTCAAAAAGAAAAATGCTCCTAAGATGTTTGTCGACATGAGTATAGTATCGGTCAAAAAACAACCTTTTTTTCAATCAAGATTTTAGAAGCTCATATTTTGCTGCAAATACATCAGAAGCGGAAATTAAGCCTTACGCCACCTGGTTGCCAAACCATTTTTTTTCAAAAATTAGAAATTATGTGCAAACGATTTCCCATCAGGAGCGGTATCCGGTTGAAAAAGAATTTTTCAAATCGGAGATTTAGAAACAGATGTTTTTGGGGAAACCCAATTTACATCCACGCCCCCTAGCGGAAAGTCTATGAATTACTTGCAAATTTTGAAATTATATGAAACACATGTCACACTGGAAACACTATCTAACAAATAAGGAATTTTTCAACTCGGACTCCTAGAAATAGAGATATTGACAAAAATATGATATACATCTACGCCCTCTGGCGTAGAAACCATGCATTATTTCAAGAAGAAAACGTTCCTAAAAGGTTTGTCGACATGAGTAGTATCGGTCAACAAAAGACTTTTTTTTCAATCGATAGACGGACGGACGGACAAACCGATAACATAAACACGATCTTTTTTTACCAAAGACGTGTTAAAATTCAGTTAAGGTAGCATACGATTTGCGCCGATTCATAATAACGCCGGAAAGTCAAAAAAGTGAAAAAAAATCAGAAAGTTAAAAAGTGGAAGGATATATCTTTTTTTTAATTTATAACGCTTCACAAGATTTTTCGAAATAGTTCTTATACTAAATAGTAGTTCTTACATCGCTGATTTTGAATAAACATTATAAATACCATCATCATGCTATTACGTGTGTTTGATTAACACGAATCTACTGTAGTGAGATCGATGATTCGGTAAAAGCTGCTTGTAAAATGCAAACTTTTGTTCTTATGCGATTTTATTCCCAGCAATTTAATCTTTCAGAAGACAAATTTAATCGCTGCAAATTTAGTACTGTCTCCAACTTCGTCCGAGACGTCGGTCCAGGATCTACATATCTGATTTTCCATTCCGCTGTATTACATACAGCTTCTACAGGGTTTAATCCGGAGACCATGGGGGTCACTGGATGGTTCCGAACGACCCGGTAGGACGGCGCATTGTTCGGCAGAAAGAGACCATCGGCCGAAGGTTGCGTGACGTCCATGAAAGCGTGCAGGAGATCAGCCAACACATGCTGGTAGATTGAAGCGGTTAAGAATCTCTCTAGTGATGTCCAGTTATGAGTCAAGAGGATGTTCAGTGATGAGTCAAGTGATGAGCGGTTAAGGATCTCTCCAGTGATGTGTGATAAGTCAAGATGTTCAGTGATGAGTCATTTGCATCGGTCGCTTTTACCGTTTTGTACTGCTGCTATAAGTGCAGAAGTGTCCTGTTTTCTCCAAAGGTAGGGTCCAAATGAAAGCGACTTCTGGTTATGATCACTCTCTGACTTTCGGATCCTGATCTCAGATTTGAAGTTTCACGTGATATTATTATTTGTCACTTTTATCGTATTCTAATTGTTCATCTTATTTCAGTTTGCTATTATTAATATTGTTTCTGTTATAAGCATCAACAATATTTTTTGTGTGGATAAAACCCTCCTGACTTCAGGTAATGGCCTTCTCTAGTGAGTGTTGCATTTCTCATTAGTTAAAACGTGGTTAGACTAACGCGATTGTGACTTTTGAGGAAGATAGTTTAGCACGCTTGTAGAGTTTGTATGTAGCTGACTTACTAAAACGCTACATAGATCAAACACTTCACCTACAGTGAAGTACAAATCACTGAAATAAAGTTCAAGAAGTTGTTGCTTACAGCCAATCCTTTATTGCTGTCAATAGTCACTTGATCATTTGCACTTCAACAAGGTGAGATCAACGTAACTTGGGTAAATATCCAAAATAACACTTAACCATGAAACACAACACTGGAACTTGAGTTAATATCCACAATAACACTTGACTACGAACACAACACTGCCATTAAAGTAGAACACGTAGCCTCCAAAATACTTAAACGGCAACTAAGCAATCTCGTATCCGAAAGGAGCGTTAACGTTCACTATCAAATTCCCCCTCTCACAGCTACTGCGTAGCCATTATATACCTCTCGTCTTGTTCTTATCACATGCATACGTCACTTACGTACTGACCTTAGGGTGTTGCCGTACCTTCATTCGTGAAAGAGAAGATATCACGTTAAGTTTGGAAAGTGCAAAAAGAGAACAAATTTAAATTTACAGAGGAAAAGGAACTAAAAATGAAAGTTAAAATAGAATATACGTCACATGCGCAACAGTATCTACTTACAGCATATGAGAGAGGGTAACTGAAGTGATGCTGCGCAATCATTCTTAGTATTTCTCCAATTTTTTCTCATGAGATTTCTTTATTATCGGGAAAAGAGAAACACCTTTTGAATTACTGTTTTCATTTTATAAAGAGAAACTTGATGTAGCAGCAATTTATGTGAGGAAAGGTGTTTTATTATTATTATCCATTTATGTCAAGCGGATAGATAGCCATGTGAATCAGTCCTTAGACTTTGTTTGGGAGGCAGAGGAGATATGAAGCTGATAGTCATCCTCAAGGGATCTGAAGTAAGTTCAGAGCCAATGCCTATTGGGATCAGGTGTTTATCGACTTGAGTTCTCAGTGCGGAACTTATAAGGGTCTGGACACACAGAGAGCAGTGTACCGTGGCGTCCTTTTATTGTTTCCCTAGTTCACTTTTTCTTTTTCTTTGAAACTGCCAGTTTCAAAGGAAAAAATGGGGAAATGAAATTGAGAGTGTATTTCTTAAACTCTGAATTAAATCGGCATAAGAGAAAATATTCAATTAATTTCAATTAAATTAAATTTGTAATTAAAGCGAGTGAATACAGTATAAAATCTCATGGGTAGCATCTTTGGGCAAAGGAGGTTAAAAAAACATGAATATTTCCCATTTACCTCATTATTAAGTGTCAAACTGATTTCACGATGCGACGTTTGCAGTCAGCGATCACTTTACAAAATCCAGAAGTTTTGAATAAATGCAGTTTAGATATACGTTTGGTTACAAAGCATTTATTCTAGATATTTAATTTCAGAATGTTACTGAAAATATTGTACCCATTTCTTTTCAATCACCGAATTTTTAGTTCTGAAGCACATTTTTTGACTATCTGAATTGAGTACAGTATATTTCTTGACCGTCGACATTTAATCGGAAAAATAGAAAACTTTGAATTCATTTTAATTAGATGTTTAATTAAACCAAATCAATGAAATCTAGTGATAATGTATTTGGATATAAAAAGTTAAATACCATGAGTACTTACATATATCTCGTTATTAACCCTTTCCAGCCCATTGTTGTTCAGAAACAACATATATTCTTCGAATTTTCGTAGTCCTTTTAACACAACAAATTCTTACTAAAGCCATTGAAGCTGATAGACAGCTATCCAAAACAACACCGTAAAAACCGCAAGACAGGATTTTTCTATGTTGTATGGCAAAAATGTGATATGATTTTGTGTTTCACACAAAAAAATTGCTTTGTCGATTTCCATGTGAAGTGAAAAATATTCTATTGAACATTTTCCTGTATTCAGAGATGGGAGATCAAAATAGAATTTAATTTTGAAAAAAAAAGCAATGTGGTTTCATGTTCATGAAGGAAAAAAAATAAGAGAAAGGAAGTCAAATTATCAGAAATTTGAACTTTTATATCCCAATGTTCACAAACAACATTTTTTATTTGAGGAATAAAATGCTATAAAAGGTTTTCAGTGTTATTTTTATTTATTACAAGCCCAAAACACCACAAAACCCCGAAAAAATGTTTCTAATTTCAAAACGAAATTTGCGGCTTCGAAGAGTTAACTGCATGTTGTCGATTTCATGACAGGCCGCAGTCAATTAATTATTATTTAAAGTATAAAATGTTTTCAATCTTCAGCGTAGCGAATGACATACAATACACAAAGAAATTTTTCTATCAGATTTGTAGAAACAGAGATACAATTACAAAGAGAG